>CM061560.1:99426834-102391000 GCA_030864225.1 Capsicum baccatum var. pendulum | reverse complement strand
GTTAAAGAAAGGAAAGACTGTGATAAATAGGACCCCTGTAGTATAATTTGAGAAGTTGACATGTAGTGGTGTTAATTACGAGAGTGATAAAGATAAGGATTGGGGTGAATACAGACCTAATGATGTGGTATACCATTGTAATGTAGTTCCTTCCTTACCACTTGTAGATAAGAAGAAGGACGTTAGAGCGGTCATTATTTTGTATTCTATTAGGCCATATGACATTAAATAGGCTCTATATGATTTAGGAGCGGGTATTAATTTAATACCACTGGTGATAAACAAGGTGTTGGGGTTAGGAGCACTCAAGCCTACATTTGCAAGACTGCTAATGGCCAATTCATCTTTAAAGATACCAGTGGGTATTTTGTGTGATGTAGAAGTAAGGGTGGCATCCTTTACATACCCAATAAATTTCAAGATTCTAGACTATGAGGTGGATGCCCAAGCTCAAGTTATAATTGGTAGACCCTTCCTATCCACTAGATAGGTTTTTATCGATATGGACTTAGAGGAGATTACTTTCAAACTGAATAATGAACAAATAGTTTTTGATGTGTGTATGATAGTCCAACAACCAGATGATATAAAAGTTGTGGCAGTGTTAGATGTTATGGATGATGATGTGGTTTTACATGATATGCCTATTGTAGAAAGATTAGTAGATGAAGCATAAGCAACAGTAATTATAAATTTTGAGAGTGATGGGATAGATGAATATGGCAAGTTAGTTAATGTATTATGTGAAATAGGTTTTTACAAGTATGCCCTTAAAAAGCTAGTTCTTTATTTGAAAAATAGAACCTCATATCCCTCAAGACCATCAATTGAGGAGACACTGGTAGCAACATTGAAAGACCCCTCATCTTATTTGCAGAATGCATTTTTGGGGGCTATCAATACCTTACATGTGATTGTTGCAGCATATTTGGCAGGATCATAGGTGGAAGCTTTGATTTTTGTGTTACAAAAATTCAAGAGAGATATTGGGATGACCATTATAGACATTTATGGGGATTCCACTAGGTATATTTACACACAAGATACAACTTGAGTTGAAAAAAAATTCTTAGTGTTGAGCATCAGAGTTTATTGAACCATCCTATGCAAGAGGTAGAGAAGAAGGAAACAATCAAGTGGTTAGATGTTGGAGTAGTTTTTCCCATTGCAGAAAGCGAGTAGGTTAGCCTAGTTCAATGCATGCCAAAGAAGGGAGATCATAGTGGTTCCCAACGAAAAGAATGAATTAGTTCCAATGAGACCAGTGACTGGATGAGAGTCTGCACGTACCACTGCTATGTCATAACTGCATACTAATCTACAGTCACATATTGATGCTTTTGAGATGCAATTGGAAGATAGGTTCAAAACAATTAAGATGTTGGCTCTAGGAGGAATTAAAGAGGAGAGAAATTTTTAGAGCAGAGGCGCGCTCTCTTATAGAGAGATATATGACTGTAATCCCTCCTATCATACCCCAGATGTTCAGCTCCCACCTCCATCTGGACTTAGATATTTTGACCTTTTTTTTGGAAGATGATGAGGTGGTCCTCATTGTCGAGACCAAGGGAGGCCAAAAGGGCGACTTGCAGAATTCAGACATGCCTTATGAGCAGTCCCTAAAAAGGCCCACCCATGATTCATATGTGACTGCATTGGTTAAGAGAGGAGATATGACAATATAGCAGTGGGTGCCTGCTCTGGTAGTGCACCTCCACCACTATCATGTCCTCTAGTAGATATACCCTCATCTAGGGAAGATTATGTTACAAATGTTTAGTATATTCTAGGAATGTTCTTATTTCCCTATATTTTTATTTATTTTTATGCATTGGGGATAGTGCGTAGTCTTTTAGTTAGGGTGCGGCAAAATATTGCCTCTGCGAGATTTTATTACCCTACTTCTTTTCTTGTTGGCCGCGGTATGGTTGTAGAACCGACATGTCTAGGTTAAAGATTGTGTTGTATTGTGATTTATTTTTGTGTAATTAGGAGATTTTTAAGTATTTAGGGTAGTTGTTATGTTTTTGATTGATTTTTGAGAAAAAATCATACCCCTCTAAAATTGTTTCATAACTGTGTGAATGTATAATTGTGTAAGTATTGTGGATCCTGTTATGGCATTAGGATTAGGGACATGATAATTAGTTGCTAACAATTACATGAATCGAATAGGTAGTAGCTTGTAATATTGACTTTGTGCCATGTGTGTGAGATGCTACTTAGTTCCCTTTATGTGTTTGATAACGCTCAATCTACAGCTCTCGTAGGAGTGCAAAGCGGTCGTTAGCAAATATAGAACCCAACCTGGGTTGGGTGTCGATCCCACAGGGAATAGATTGGCCAACAAGTAAGCAAAATTACTAAACTTTTGGTGCAAGTCTCGTAAGAGGGGGGATTCTTGTTGTGCAAGTAATTTAAATAAAGTATCAAAATAAAGGCTGAAAATAAAAAGAAAGAATGTTACGTGAGTTGTAAACAATGAGAATTGAAGCGTTGGGGTTATGTCCACCTTCTGAGTTATACGTCTTTATTGGCTATGAGTGTGTAGAATTGTGACATGCATGTGCTTATAGAGAATTGTATTCGATGGTAAATCCAGGCGTCTTTCGACCTATTCGAGGATTATTTCACTTTAACTCTTTCGAGCTTAAAGAGTGTCTAACGGTACGAATTCTCCAAGAGGTTAGTCCAGTTACGACACTAGCTTTTTAATAGGAAAGGGTGTCCTACTACCTTGACACTATCTTTTTTTCAGACAAATAACCTTTCTTTTGAACAAGTTAAATGTTATACTAGCATTATTCTATGTGTCTGCAGCCACAAGAATTTGCATTAAGATGAAGAGAATAATGATATAAGCAGCATACGTGTCACGAACTCATAAACTCACAGCAATAGATAGTATTTCATACGGCTTCCATAACCCCAACAGAGAAGTTTAGTTACCCATGAATGCGAAGGAAATCACAATTTGCATTGTTGTTATTATACCACAAGATTGATGATTTTCGTGTAGCACAAGTGGTAGGCGTGAGGCGTGAATTCCTTAGCAAAGTAACGTTTCTCTTGTTGCGGAAATTAAGAATTGAATAGATGAATAGAAGAAGAAAAATAGAATTAATGGGAAGATTAGAAGAGTTGTAATTGAGAAGTAGAATGTATCTCTCCACTAAGGGAGGATTGTCTCAAAATCTCTAGCATGATAGGGTATTTATAATACCCATATCCTAATCCTACTAAGCTAATGAAATACTTAACCCAATTGTACTAGGTTAATGTAACATTATCCAAATCCAAATAAACTAATGAAATACTTAACCCAATTGTACTAGGTTAATGTATCATTATCCTAATAAGTTACTGCTAGTCCCCAAAGTCTTCAGAAATGCTGTTTTAGCCCGGGACAGATTGTCCATGCATCACTTTTGGTCCTTTAGGCGTCCAAACTCCCGTTCCTTCCTTTGTGAGCTTTCTTTGGCGTCAAGTAAGCCATAAAATGCTGAATTCTGCATCATTTATACCTGAAACTTTGCTAATCATGTTCGTTAGCTCACTTACAGGAAAAAGGACTAAAAGTGCATAAAATATATAGTTTGTTCTCAAAACATGGCACAAATATGGGCAAAATATATTGATATAGGCGCGTAAATTCGCCTATCATCAACACCCCACACTTGCAGCTTTGTTCGTCCTCGAACAAAATATCATGTCCCTCTAAACATCAACTTAGGGTTTCACAGCAACAACACAAAACATTCGTCAAGACAAGCACAACAATTATCAACAAAGAGTAGTTTTCCGATCATTAGTAGAAACCATTTAACCTCTAGCATAGACTCGTGATGGTGGTTAACTCATATTCAAAAGTTAAGGCACAAAGAATCATACACAACTATCCAAAACTCATCAACCATGTGTGTCTCACAATATATTACCCATAGTCACTCACAAGTATAGCATATTTTTCAAACATGGGTATCAAAATATCCTTGCTCTCGCTCTCACAAAGAATTCGTATGCAGCAACTGATGACCATAGGCTTGCCCTTAGTGTAATACTCCACTAAATGTCAGAATGCTAAGATTAGGATCAAATAGGTCTTCTGATGGTTGTAATGTAGGCTAAGGGACGGGTAGGACTATTTTGGCCAGAAATAGTGACTAAGTTCCAAAGCACTTTAATACATCACATTTTATCATTGACATTTTTTTCTTTCAACCTTTCTTCTTTCTTTTATTCTACCACCCTTGTTCTCCTCTTTTGTTTTTCAATTTTAAGCATAACTCACTTTTCAGCTTTCTTTTCCTTTTTCTTTTCACAACATACCTCTTATACTAGCACTTTTTTTTTCATAACACATTCAAGCACCATTACGATTTAAAGCATCATACTCACCCAATTTCCTCTTTTGTTGTCACATGACTTTTTCACTTTAAAGCACTTAGGAATTTGGATCAAATTACGGTCTTGAAAAAAATGGATTAGGCTTACACACGAGGTTGTCAAAGAAATAGGCTAAAGGCTCAAAAGGGTTTAACTAGGATGATGTCCAAGGGTAGGTAAAACGAAGGTACACATATGTAGGTTGCCAAATAAATGCCTAAATCATCTCCTAAACTTACACTCCTTATTTTCGCTTTGCATACATACCAGGCAAGTTCTAGCATCAGCCACAAACATAGAATATACTATTATCTCACACACACAAGGCACATGGTCGACTTGATTGGAGGTAATATAGACTCTCGACCCAACAAGTGAAGGAATTGAACCACACAATATCACATAATGAGTCACAACTAGAGCCTAAACATCTCAACAGTCATAATTGTAGCACATACTCTTGTTATAATCTCATGCTGCCTATTAGAATAATTTCATGCGAAGCTACGTTAAAATTTTTTTTTTAACTACTTAAAAAAACAAAAAAACAAAAAACTAAGCAAACAAACATGAATGCAAATGTAAATGCGGATAGAGAAGTAAAGCATGCAAATACCAGCACCCTACACTTAGACGGGACACACTGTCCTCAGTGGAAAATAAATAAGAAGAACCTGGTTAGTCGGACTCATTCTCTATGTCTGGGGTCATACCCCTTTGCATCGGAATCATCATCAGAGTCGTCATCCTTAGGAGTTCCTCATAAGTATCCCAATTAATTCCAAGAGTGAGTCGAGGTGTTTGCATCGAGGAGGGTTCTCCTTGCTCTTTTTGGCCTCTTTTCTTGCCTTTTTGTGAAGTGATAGCCTTATCTTTGCCTTGTATTTTGGTGCCATTGTACCGGAGATCTCAATAGAGTCATGTTAGCATCATCTCAATGGATATAATCTATAAATAAGCAGTAGAGGTACCACCCCACACTTAGGTTGTTGGCACCAACTAGTGAAGTGAAAGTGGTTGATTACTCAGACTTCATCGACATACGTTTTAGGAGCTATATTCCAACTAGAAAATCAGAGATGTATCACTTCTTGCAACCTTTGCAATACTTGCATGTAAGATTATATCAAGACTACTACATAGGGATTACATCAAGGTATAATAGCTATCAATACTCACAACCGCCTATGTCGGTAGGCAACTATAAGTCTTATTCCGGTGAACAATTCATTCCAACATGTAAGTATTCAAGTGACAAGATTCTGCAATGTTAATGACTATAGCAATTCCGCAAGAGTATGACAATACATCAAAATCAAATTCAAGTTGGAAACAAGTTAAGAGCATTCTAACGTATATGTTCACTCACTTGGTTGTGTATCAGCAATTCAAACACATGATCATCACCAACAATCTTATACGATATAGCACTTCATAATATACATAGCAACGTAGTACTTACGAGAAATAAATGAAGAATAAGAGAGTACTTACTTGCTTGAAGCTTTTGGAGATGGTTTTGTGAATTGGAAGAGCAAAGAAGAAAAATTTTGAGAGGTTTTGGATGAGTATGCGGCGCCTTTAGGTTACTTAGCAATGTGATTTGTGTTTCAAGACCAAGTCCCCTTTATATATGAGGAGAATGGGTTGGGTTTTGACCCATTTCCAAATGGTTTTGGAGACAAAAATACCATATATGCGGCGCATAATGCTCGGCATAGTCATGACATATGCGGCGCATAGTCTATGGCATTTAGGTACATATGCGCCACATAGTATATGGCATTTTGAGACATATGCGCCGCATAGTCTATGACATATGAGATCCTGAGACCTAATGCCATAGCATAGGCGGCGCATAGTCAAAAGCACACTTAAGAATGGGCGGCGCAAAGTGTATAGCACACTAGATTCCGAGACCTTAGGCTATAGGATAGGTTTTGCGTTGTTCGTGGCCTAGTTTTACCTAGGCCTAGCCTTCCTCGATGCCTATTTAAGCATGAGTAATGCTCAATCCATAGCCTTACGCATCCTTATAATTAACTTACCACCTTTTCCATCCAATACGTCGAAATCCTCATTTGAGACCAATCTCCTCGTTGAATACTTCTCGCACCTATATTTGCTTAAAACCAATGAAAACGATTAGTACGATGGGTTGCCTCCCACCAAGTGCCTTAGTTTTGGTCGTGGCACGACTCTTATTTTTGGATTTTCATTTATCAAAAACAAAAGAAGTACTAGAACAAAAGAAAGACAAAACGATAAACAATAAATGAAAAAATGATAAACGATGGGTTGCCTCCCATCTAGCGCCTTATTTATTGTTGTGGCATGACATAGTTACCTCGAGTACTCAGACTTCGTCGAGGTAAATGGTGGATCATTTTCTGAAAGGATTTAGACGATAATGAGGCTTACCTGTGGGCATGCAATCTTTTTCGAGATGGCTCATACGTTTCTCCGGAGAGTCACCAATTATATCATCAATAGTCCAACCCATAGCTCTCTTGTATCTTTTCAGAGCAGAGATGAGAGCCTCTACGTGCTGTTCACTTAAATCATCTGCACTCTGTGGAAGTATATTTATACTTTCCAAGAACACATACCTTAGATAATCGGGGAGCTCTTGCGATTCTAGCATTGGTGGCTCGTCAATGGGAGTCTTCGCTGTTGGTTGATTCTTGAGATCACAATCTGGTTGCATAGGAGTATAAGACTCTATTTCTATTAGATCACCCATAAGTTCTTCATAATCTTTATTATCCTCATGCTCAACATTCAGTGGCGCAGCAGACAATGGCTCAACAGTAGGCTGTTTCTCTATAGATAATGCTTTCATATCCTCTTGATGAACATCAGCTATAGATAACTCATTCATATCGCTGGGCTGCTTCATGGCTTTGCATATATCAAACCGTACTACTTTGTTATTAATTCGAAACAAAAGCTCATTATCTTTCATGTCAATAAGCACACTTCCGATTGCAAGGAAAGGACGTCCCTGGATTATGGGAACTTCAGAATCCTCCTTACAATCCAGAATAACGAAGTCTGCAGGAAAGATGAATGAAGAAACTTTCACTAACACATCATTCAAGATACCCACAGGTCTTTTTACCGACCTATCAGCCATCACGAGCCTCATATTTGTTGGTGTCGGATCGCCTAGCCCCAACTTCTTGTAGATGGATAGTGGCATCAAATTTATGCTAGCACCTAGATCGCACAATGCTTTGGCAAAATTCAATGATCCTATGGTGCAAGGAATAGTGAAAGCTCCGGGGTCGGCCTTCTTCTGAACTATCGATCGGGTAGCAACTGCACTACAATGATGAACATTATCCGCTAACTCATAACTTGATGCCCGCTTCTTTGTCAACAGGTCCTTCATAAATTTTGCATATCCAGGCATTTGTTCAAGTGCCTCCACCAATGGAACATTAATGGTCAGCTGCTTTAACATATTCATGAATTTGCTGAACTTTGTATCATCCGCCACCTTCTTTAATCTTTGGGGAAAAGGTGGTGGTGGGTATGAAAGTGTTCTTTCCACGGTTTTCTTCTCCTCTTGCTTCCGTTTTTCCACTTTTTCAGGTTGCACAGTGCTGGATGTGGCGTCCTTGATGTCAGGAGTGGGTGCTGCGACATCTTCTCCTTTTGTGTTGTCATCCATGTCCGCAACTTCGTCAACCACTTGCTTGCCTTTTGCTGAAGTTTCCAGCACCTTACCACTTCTGGTAGTGATGGCCATGCATGACCCGCCATTTCTTGGGTTTGGCACAGTATCGCTAGGTAAAGTGCCGGCCATTCTTTGATTGAGTGTTGCTGAAAGTTGGCTCAATTGCTGCTCTATTTGCTTGATAGAAGTGGAATGTGAATCAACTAATTGTTTCATGGAGGACAAATCATTGATTACCTCTGTTACTCCCGCGCTCGTTGCTTCCACTCCTTTTAATAATTTAGCCATCATGTCTTCCATACTTCCAGAATTAGATGTGGTGGTGTCACGTCTACCAGGGGGAACGTACAAACCACTCTTTTCATTCTTGTTCTTCCAACTACCTTGGTCCTTGTTTCCAGATTTATCATAATAGTTCCGACCTTGGTTTCCTTGGGCATTCCCGCGGAAACCCCCCTGATTGTTCAAGTAGTTGGCCTCATCTTCCGAATCAGATTCGTCTCTTCCTTTTGACGCAATAGCTTTCACTTTTTCGGTCTTCCCTGATAATAAATGCTTTGTAAGAAGATCCATTTGTGTTTTCAAATGCGCCATATCTTGATCACGTTCTTCTTCTCTTCTTCTTTGGTCTGCAGTCATGCCAATAGATAAAGTGGGGCTTGCTACCTCAGAATCCCTGGTATGCCAAGCTCTACTTTGTTTCGTCATACGATCTAGCATATTGCTTGCTTGACCAAAGGTGAGGTCCATGAAAGATCCTCCAGCATCGTTATCCACCACTGGCTTAGTTATTGAATTCAAGGCTCTATACAATATCTCCATTAGGTGAACATTGGTCATGTGATGGTTTGGGCACCTCGCTAGTTTTGTCTTGAACCTCTCCCATGTTTCATGAAGAGCTTCAGTGGGAAGCTGACGAAAGTTGATGATTTCATCTCTCAATTGCGCCCTCTTGGATGGCGGAAAGAATCTTTCTAGGAAAACGTCTCTCAATTGCCTCCAATTTGTAATAGAATCAGGAGTCAGCCCATTCAACCATAGTGTTGCCTCCCCAGACAGAGACAATGGAAATAGACGTAATCGAATTGCATTCTGACCAACACCAGGATTGTCAAACGACTTGCATGTAGAAATAAAGTTGATGAGATGCATATTCGGATCATCGCCTGCTAGTCCACCAAATAATCCCTTGAGTTGCAATAACTGAATCATGGTGCTTGTGATGTTGAACTTGGCTCCGGGCGCTAATGGTGGTGGAATTATGACTCCAGTGGCTCCGGCACCATCAAGATCATCATCATCATCGAAAGCTGGCTGCATAGGTTGGCGATCATACCTAAACCGAGCTTGTCGACCTCTTCGGTTGGCAGGTGTTATAATTTCAGCATCACGCCTAGGGTTTAGTAACTCGTCATCACCTAAATACTCATCGTCAGGATTTGTTGCTCGCCCAGGGTTATCAATGTTTTGTTGGTGTACTTGGGCAGCGGCAAGGGCAGCCAATCTTGCTTGTTCCTGTTGAGCAGCCATCCTTTCGATTTCTGCTTGTGCTTCTATTCTTCCAATGCGTTGTGGTTCAGGATTGATAGGTAATAACGGTTGACCAGAACTTCTAGTATGGGGCATGCACTGAATAAAAACCTGCAGTAAACAAAAACAAAAACTGAAAGTAAAAGTACGAGAATCTTTGACCAAAGGGTCTAGTAATTATCACAAACTTGATTGACACTCGTAGTCCCCGGCAACGGCGCCAATTTTTGATAACGCTCAACCTACCGCTCTCGTAGGAGTGCAAAGCGGTCGTTAGCAAATATAGAACCCAACCTGGGTTGGGTGTCAATCCCACAGGGAATAGCTTGGCCAATAAGTAAGCAAAATTACTAAACTTTTGGTGCAAGTCTCGTAAGAGGGGGGATTCTTGTCGTGCAAGTAATTTAAATAAAGTATCAAAATAAAAGCTGAAAATAAAAAGAAAGAATGTTACGTGAGTTGTAAACAATGAGAATTGAAGCGTTGGGGTTATGTCCACCTTCTGAGTTATACGTCTCTATTGGCTATGAGTGTGTAGAATTGTGACATGTATGTGCTTATAGAGAATTGTATTCGATGGTAAATCCAGGCGTCTTTCGACCTATTCGAGGATTATTTCACTTTAACTCTTTCGAGCTTAAAGAGTGTCTAACGGTTCGAATTCTCCAAGAGGTTAGTCCAGTTACGGAACTAGCTTTTTAATAGGAAAGGGTGTCCTACTACCTTGACACTATCTTTTTTCCAGACAAATAACCTTTCTTTCGAACAAGTTAAATGTTATACTGGCATTATTCTATGCGTCTGCAGCCACAAGAATTTGCACTAAGATAAAGAGAATAATGATATAAGCAGCATACGTGTCACGAACTCATAAACTCACAGCAATAGATAGTATCTCATACGGCTTCCATAACCCCAACAGAGAAGTTTAGTTACCCATGAATGCGAAGGAAATCACAATTTGCATTGTTGTTATTATACCACAAGATTGATGATTTTCGTGTAGCACAAGTGGTAGGCGTGAGGCGTGAATTCCTTAGCAAAGTAACGTTTCTCTTGTTGCGGAAATTAAGAATTGAATAGATGAATAGAAGAAGAAAAATAGAATTAATGGGAAGATTAGAAGAGTTGTAATTGAGAAGTAGAATGTATCTCTCCACTAAGGGAGGATTGTCTCAAAATCTCTAGCATGATAGGGTATTTATAATACCCATATCCTAATCCTACTAAGCTAATGAAATACTTAACCCAATTGTACTAGGTTAATGTAACATTATCCAAATCCAAATAAACTAATGAAATACTTAACCCAATTGTACTAGGTTAATGTATCATTATCCTAATAAGTTACTGCTAGTCCCCAAAGTCTTCAGAAATGCTGTTTTAGCCCGGGACAGATTGTCCATGCATCACTTTTGGTCCTTTAGGCGTCCAAACTCCCGTTCCTTCCTTTGTGAGCTTTCTTTGGCGTCAAGTAAGCCATAAAATGCTGAATTCTGCATCATTTATACCTGAAACTTTGCTAATCATGTTCGTTAGCTCACTTACAGGAAAAAGGACTAAAAGTGCATAAAATATATAGTTTGTTCTCAAAACATGGCACAAATATGGGCAAAATATATTGATATAGGCGCGTAAATTCGCCTATCATCAGTGTTAAATCCAAAACTTGTCCTGTTTGTCTTTCCTAGGTTGTAGGATACTTGGTTAGGAAAGGATCATAGGCCTTTTTTAATTTTGGTAGGCTTTTAGCCTTATTGACCTTCCCATTATGAAATAGTATCCCTTGATCTTTGTTTTAAACCTTATAGCCTATTTCCTTGTTTTCACCTTCCAATAATTATACAATGAACCTGTTTTGGCCCTGGTCCTCCTTGGACATTGTGCACCTCAACTCAGACAAATTGCCTAAGTTGAGGGTAACTATCATATGGGTGCATAATGTAGAGTGGGTATGGAGAAGGGAAAAATAAAAGAAAAAAAAAGTAGGACTGGGTGTGGTAGCAAAAGAAAAAGAAAAAGAAAAATGTGAAAAAAAAGAATAAGAAAACCACACCCATCCTAAACATGCGTTAAAAAGGGAGAAATAAAGGTGGAAACAAAGTGAAAAAAGGGTTAAGAAGTGAGACCCCAAAGATAGTGTAGTGCCAAGGATGATTCGTCACTTGATATATCCATATGTACCATACCAACCCCTCAATCCTACATTACAAGACGAGTAAAGTCCTATAGTGATTCTAACTTGATTGTATGAAAACTAAGGTAAGGAAAATAAGGGCAAGCCTATGATATTTGATGCACATTGATTGGAACTTCTCTTTTGAGTGTGAGTGTCTCTTGATAGTTCCCGCATTGATATGTTTGATTTCATATAGGTGAGTGGGATTTCTTTGTTGTGAGGGCATATGAGTTATATTGCTATATGCATACTTGTTTGGGTAGTGTGACTTGTATATATGCACGATTGTCTATTGCTAGTGTAATGCGTCTCTTGATTCCTTCATTATACGTAGTTATGCTTCATTATTGTGCACTATTGGTTTTGAAAGGTTAAAATGGGAGTAGGTAATGTGTTTAAGCTTAAAGCGCTGATTGACTGTAGACATGATCCGACTCAGATCCTTGTCGTAATGGGCATCCCAAGTCCAACCATGATCTGGGAACCACCCCCGATACCCAACCTAACCTCCAAGCACATACCTTTAGTCGGATGAATTCTGAATATATAACAAGATAGAGTATTTGAAACTCAAAGACTTTGGGATAGGTTCACGACCACGACAAACCCGAACAAGTCTAGTCATCAAATGCCAAACAACCAACTATAACCACCCAAAAATAATAACCAAGTCCTTCTACATAACATAATAGGACGGAACAATAAAAAATACAGTCAAACGATATCAGCCATAATACCAAAACCAATTCTAAGACTGACACCAATACCGATGCCACCCATACCAACCCATAGTAGTTCCACAAAGCCTCTAACCAAAAGTAAAATAATATTTGGTCAGGAAATTGCCCCGACCATATCCAAAACCATAGTCCACAAAATGACCAAAGTATGTAAAGACATCCATGACATGAAATGGAGCTTCTAGAATATAGAAGCTCACCACTTCAATCCAACAGCCAATCCCGAATCTGATCACTAAGCAGGAAGAATAGAATGGCTAGTTCCTGCATTGCAAGGGGATAAAGAGCCCAAAAATAGGTTAGCATGTGAACACTAGCATTCACTCAGGATAAGGATAAAATAATGCCAACCTTTAAAACCAAGCAAACAACCGCATGAATTTACAACCATACATATATATATGTATATATATATATCCATACCTGAAAAAGGAACCGGGTTTATCATACCTTTATAACCATTAACCTGGGTATGTGTAGCTTAACCATCCCAGAACCACCCACAGTTTATATGGGCCAGTGTTGCCTCCTGAACGGGCCCTGATACGTGTAGCCGCACAAATCGAAGATACCCCAGGAGTAAGGGATTCCTATGTACCCTTCATTCTCCATGATACATATATACAAGTTTAACTTAGGGGATTCCCATGTACCCCATAAGTATCATGTATGGTCGCCATGACCAATTCTCATGTCAGCAAACATGAGTTTCTAGTGTCCATTGATTGGACTCACACCTTCACGGTTAGCTACAATACCCCGCCATAATTGCCCAATTAAAACCATTATAGCACAACCAAACCACCATTCCATTTATTATTAACCAAGGCTATAAGTAGTGGTATCATCATACCGACTATAGCTTACAAGCAATGTCTTTAGCCATCCTTTTAAAGAAGCAAAGGGATTCCCATGTACCCATAAATTACATTATTATTAAGTTTACTTGGGGGATTCTGATGTACCCCACAAGCCTTTTAATTAAACAAAACTATGACTACTAAGACATTACCGTTTAACCATTTAAAACTATTTAAAACCATCCAAACCAACTTAAGTTTAATTACCAAGTTATACCATGCAATAGTTTCATTAAATGTTCAACTATGTGGCGAAGGCATTCTCATAGGCATTTTATCAAACACATTGGGGGCATATAGTTTCCAAATCCAAAACCAAGCACCATTTAAGCATTCCCATGCAACCACATGTTCAAATCACCATTATGTTATGAAAACCATAAGTAAAAGACATGGGAAAACCATAACCAACCATTATAACCAAACCCCCCAAAGTATAATTCAAAACCCAAACATTATCATAATTTATGCCATGAGAACAATTCAAAAAACATGCCTTTAATTAGAACTAACAATGAGGGAGGAGTAACATGACTTTGGTAGTGAATAAGATGAAAAAATCCACCTTCTTAAGCCCCAAATCAATTGTATGGAAGAAACCCTAGACTTCCTTGACCCAAAAGCCTTATGAGAGATTGGAGAGAGTTTAGAGTGTTTGATTGATTTCAAATAGGTTAATGAATACCCAAAAAGGTATTTTAACTCATGGGGTCCCAAAGAGTTATAAGGGGAAATGTCAAGAATACCCCACATTTAACTTGCAAAATTTTCCGATGGAAAGGTCCGACCACCCCCTAAACCATACTTATGGTACGAGCGGTACCCTTGTCTCATACCCTAGGCCTCCTCTTGGACCCCAATACTGTCCAACATACGACCACCCAATTCCAAATCGTATCGAACCATACAATAAGTACCATGAAATCGTACCCTAGTCAAAATAGGATTACCTAGGTTAAACATTGGGCAACATACGATTGACATCTTACCACTAGTACCCTAAGATACGACTAGTAAGATCTATTCATACCTTGGACAGAAACCAAACCAAACCACACTGGTTAACATACGACTAAGGCCACCAAACTGTATCCTATCATATGACTAGTACCCCCTATTCGTATGATGTCTAAAAATTAAAAACATAGGAAATTTCTAGGGATCAAAACCCTGGGTGTTTCAATTCTCCCCCACTTTGATCATTCATCCTCAAATGATGGAACAAGCCAGTACAAGCATGATTTACACCGCATCACCTTGACTTTAACCTTTAACTAAGTTAGAAAAAAAAGTATGATGAAGAACACATACTTTCCGTACTAATTCCTGGAGTAGAAAATAGGAACGAATATTTGGACTTTATGTCCTCTTCTACTTCCCGAGTAGCCTCTTCTACCTTATGGTTCCTCCATAGAACCTTATCTGAAGATACATCCTTGGTCCAAAACTGACAAACCTGCTGATCCAAGATCTTATATAGGACCTCCTATTAATATAAGAAATCTGAGATACCCAATACTTCTAAAGAAACAAGCGATGAAGGATCACCTATACACTTTCTCAATAAAGAGACATGAAACATCGGATGAATGGAGCTCAAAGTAAAAGGCAACTCCAATTTATATACGACACTACCAACCCTCCTTAAAACCACATAGGGACCAATATACCAGGGATTGAGCTTCCTCTATTTCCCAAACTCTGTACTCTCTTCATAGGAGAAACCTTTAGGAACATCCCATTCCCAACCTCAAATTCTAAGTCCATTGGCCTTACATCCACATAGGACTTTTGGATACTTTGGACAACCTTAAGCCTATCCCAAATCACCTTCACCTTCTCCATTACTTGTTAAACCAAATCTGGGTCAAACATATCTGCCTCACTAAGTTCAAACCACCCAATATGAGATCTACACCTCCTACCATAGAACGCTTTAAAAAGGGCCAAACCACCCAATAGGAGATCTACACCTCCTACCATAGAACGCTTTATAAAGGGCCATACCAATACTAGCATGGTAACTATTATTGTAAGCAAACTCTACAAAAGGTAGATGCTTAACCCAATTACTACCATAGTCAATCACATATGCGCGAAGCATATCCTTTAAAGTTTGAATAGTCTTCTCTTCATGTCCATCCATCTGTAGGTCAAAAGTAGTACTCAGACCTATCTTTTGTGCCCAACCCTTTCTGAAACAATCACTAGAAATTAGATGAAAATTGCATACCACAATCAGAAATGATAGAAATGGGTACCCCTTGCAGCTTCACAATCTCATGAAGATTCAACCTCACATAATCCTTACCAAAAATGCTAGTCCTCACTGGAAAAAAGTGAGCCAATTTTATCATCCTATCCACGACGACCCAAATAGAATTAAATTGATTTCAAGACATAGGAAGATCGATAATGAAATCCATGTTGATCACTTCCTATTTTATTCAAGAAATTCAATTTCTAGATACAATCCCCCAGGCCTCATGTTCTCAACTTTCACTTGTGGACACACCATACATTTATCCACAAAATTAACCACGTCCCTCTTCATACCGTTCCACTAATACATTTCCTTGAGTCCATGATATATTTTCATCAAACCGAGATTAAAAACATAGTGTGACTTATGCGCCTCGGTTAATTTCATCTCTCGTAAACCATCAATGTCAGGAACATATAACCTCTCTTGGTATCGCAAGGTACCATCACTACTATTCTCAAATACCATTACCTTCTGCCAACCAGCATCACCCTTGAGTTTTACCAAGATAGGATCTAACATTTTTTTATCCTTGATCTCCACACCAAGAGACGACCGCACCACATCCTGTACCAATACACCACCCTTTTCTATTCATGGATTTGATAAATAGGGTCTACCATCAATTTTTGGATCTATTTTTCATTGTGTTCATAGATGATATCTAGTTCATACAAATACAACAAAGTATCCTTAGTACCAACAGACCACACCACTCCTATAGACTCTTTTAGGAATAATAGAGTCACCTACCAGGGTAGAAATTCAAAAAAGATCCAAAATAACTCGGGATCAAAACCAAAATAAACAACCACAAATGGGGTCACATAAAAGAGTGTTGACTCTAGATATAGTAAACAATACACATTACTAGAAAGGAGATGCAACATACTAGTCATGATATCAGGCGATGCCTCAGACTCCTAATGAGACGCAAGATCATATAACTAATTTTGGCCAGTGATGGTACAAGAAGAAGAAACAGATATAGAAGCAACACCCCTAGGTGCAGAAGCAGATGAAGAGAAAACCAGAATCTTGTTCACCCCTGAAGCTACCTTACCAACTAGACAGTTTCTAAGAATATGGACTGGAGACCATATTTAAAGTAACTATCCCTCCCTTTATCACAATAACCCTGATGCAACTGACCACAGAACCTATAAGGAGGATATGATAAAGAAAACTGAGCCTTACTAGCCTAAGATTGGGCATCCTGTGCCCTGAAGTTGTCACCACCTTACTGACGCCTGTCTCCCGATGGCTTCGATTAATGAGCACTAGTTGTGGAGAATGAACCATAACTCCCTCACTTCTTCTTTGGCCACTTACAACCATCCCTACCACTTTGATATTGGCCACCACCCTACTCAAAGAACCTAAAATTCTTTCCCTACCTCTCCCTTATTTCAGCCTACTTTTTCATTTCCTCTACCACCTATGGCAAATGAATAACCATCCTAGAAATATCTATTTCCTTGATCTGCAATGCAGTTTTGCTTTCGAGGATCGACTCAGGAGACAGTCTTGAAGAAAATCTTATTATCCCAACCCTCATATCTGACATCATCATCCGAGCATACCGAGACAACAGGTGAAATTTCAAGGCATACTCTATAACTGATATCTTCCCCTATTTTAGATTAACAAATTCCTCTACTATTGCTTCCCTCAACTCATGAGAAAAGAAATAGTCCAAAAATGCATAAAAAAACTCTCCTATAGAGATGACTCTTCAACATCACCCCTTGCCCTATCACATTTCTCATACCATTGGTGTGCTACATCCTTCAGCTGGTAGGTAGCAAAATCCACCCCTTACACATTCATGGCATGCATCACCTTAAAGATCTTTTTCATCCCATCTAGAAATCCCTGAGGATCCTCCTCCACCTTAACACCAGTGAAAGTTAGAAGACTTAACCTTATGAACTAGCCAACCCTTGTGGCCTCAGAAGTTAGAATATAGATGCACCATGCTCATCTTGAGAAGCTACCAACTAAGCAATTATATGAATTGAATGATAAAACTTAGCATTCATCATGTTGTCCTGAGGAGCTTGATGAGGGCTAGATAAGACTGATGGAATTCTGGAAAAGTTAGGAACTGGGCCCCTAGACCGAGTATAGATCCCCTAAGTAGAGCATGTCCCATAAAAATCATCCCAGTTGGGACAGAGGAGTTTTCATACATCTTAGATCATCGAGGTATGATCTGAAAAGCAAAAAAATAGAAATTAGAGAAGATTTTAGGACTTCGACTCCAAGCTTGAAAAAAACCAAAAAAGAGTGAAACATTCCAAAATGCCTTTTAGCCTTTCCTTTATGAGTGTGGTGCACTACACATCCTAAAAAGAGACTCTACGGGACACGGCTTTGTAGACTACCAATTGACCATGACCCTAAAGCTTTGATACAAAATTGACACGACCCAACTCAGGGCCTTATCGTAATGGGCATACCAAGTCGAACCATGGATCGGGGATAACTCCTGATACACAACCCAACCTCCAAGCACATACCCTAAGTCATATGAATTTCAAACATATAATAAGATAAAGTATTTAAAACTCAAGGACTTTGGGATAGGTTCACGATCATGAAAAATCTGAACAATTTAGTAATCCAATGCCAAACCAATAACGATAACCAACCAAAAATAATAACTAAGTCTATGTCCATAACATAATAGGATGGAAAAATTAAAAATACTGTCAAACAGTATCAACCATAATACCAATACTAATGCTAAGGCTGGCACTAGTATTGATGCCACTCATACCAACCTATAGTAGTTCCATAAAGCCTCTAACCAAAAGTAAAACAATATGTGATTGAGACATGCCCCCGACCATAGCCAAAATCATAGTCTACAAAATGACCAAAGTATGTAAAAACATCCATGACATGAAATGAAGACTTTCAAAATATGGAAGCTCACCACTTTAATCCAACAATCTATGTTGAATCCGATCACTAGGTAGAAGGAGCAGAATGGCCTGTTCCTACACAACATGGGGATACAGTGCTCGAAGATAGGTTAGAGAGTGAATGCTAGCATTCACTCAGGATAAAATTAAAATAATTCCAACCTTTAAAACCAAGTAAATGACCATATGCATTCACAACTATAATACACCATACTCTTTCCTAGCTTAAAATGAATAACCTTTATTACACCTTGAATTTTTTAGATTTAGACCCTTAATTATGTAGAAAATTGAATTAGCTTTCCACCGATACCAATTTTGCCTTAATCCGATACTCAGTTGAGAAGTTATGGCGGCTTTAGTAAAGCAGTATCCTAACTGGAGGAGCATCGCATCGCGGTGGATGCCAAAATGGCAATTGTCAATTTCTAGTGTACCTCCTTGATAAGATCGCATCGCGGTAAGGTTCAATTTACCAGTTGACATTTTTCAATAGGCCAACATAAATGTACCGTATCACGACGATGGCCTATATAACATTCCAAAATAGTGTCGTGATTATCCCGCATCACAGAGAAATTCTAGTTCCCAATTGTCACTAATCTAGAGGGGCACCATGATATATCTACATCGCAGAGGTCCCTAATTTCCCAGTGTCAATTTCTAGTGAGCCACCGCAATAGTTGCGCGTCGCAGTGGCATGTTAAATCGAGAAAAAAATTACTTTTTTTAATTTTGATGAAATATTTAAAAATGGGTAGTTTGGTCGTTTACCAAACCCCCAATTTGTCATAAACAAGAAATTAAGCATATTCTAAGCACTTTATGCTTATTTTTATCCATTCTCTCTCAAAGGAAAACCCTAAATCTTAAAAGCTTACTCTCCAAGAAATCAAATTCCTCCATTGTTTCTCCAAGAAAACTCAAGATTGAGGATTCCCAAATCAATATAATCAAGAACTCATCCTCAAAAGCACAAATAGAGTTTCAAGTTCAAGCTTTCTTAGAGATCTCATCAATTAAGGTATGTGGGGTTTATGAACAAGGATCCTCTTTCATCCTTGTGCCCAAAACCAAGTTTTTATTTCAAATTTATATGATTTTGGATTATTATACAATAGTTTTAAATTAGGGTTCATGTCCATTATTGCTAATTTCAAGATTATGAGATTTCAAGTGTTTTAGAAGTTGAATAGCATGACTACTTTCATATTTACATGCCTATTGCAGTAATTTATACATTTTGAGATAAATTATCATTGTTTTCATTACCAAGCATGATTATTAGGATGTTTTGACATGAGATTGATGTGTGGGTTACTATCCCTAGATTGAATATTATTATTTCAAAAAAGATTATGCTTTAAGCATTAGATGATCAGTTTATTTTTAGATTTTCAATAAAGCTTTGATCTTTTGATCCTCAGATAAGATTTGGAATCCACTATAAAGATTTATTACAAATTACAGAAATCAAATTAGCTTTACGTGCAGATTGAATCAGATAAATGCATAATTGGTTTTATAATGAACCCTTATGCTAGTTTTTAAAGTGGATTTCCAATAGAATAAACATACAGATTAAAAGGGAGTAGTATTTGGCACCAAGCTAAAAATGTGGGATTAGCTTGCCCTATCTTTCACAGAACTATGTAGCCAACGTAGGTACAAATTATCAGATTATTCCCATTTCTATATGGATGACAGATACAGATGTGATCACTTAGTTTAGGTTATACTCCTTGGCTAGAGTATGACATCTCTCCCCATCGTGGGATTTTACCCATAGGAAATAAAATGTTGGACTCCATGTTAGCTCATATGATTTATGTCGGTTAGAAGAATCTCCCTAAATTTTTAAGGCTTACAGTATAACAGAAAAGAACAATGGAAAAGATTTTTAGAAAAGTAAGTGTAAAGGCCCATAACTTTATTCTGATTATACTTTACAGAAAGTTATTAGACACAGATTTCAGATTTTAAATTTCAGATATAAAAGTGAGTCCTTTTTACACTAAGACACTATGATTTACAGACAAAATATTATTACAACTTTCAGAACTAAATGTTATGACTCACTATATTTACAAAGTATGATTTGATATTCATGATTACAGATTTTAGTTTTCAGATATTCTAGCTTATGTGAGTCATTTACATTTAGCATGCATTGTTTTATAAACTATGATGATGATTGATATTATGTTTTACTTATGCATTCACCCCCATATACTCAGTACATCCTTAAAGTACTGATCCACATATACGTCTATATGCTATATTATCTCATAATGTAGGTTCAGGTGCTTAATTTTAGCAGCGAGAGTGATTTCGAGCATCTTCATCTATATCCTAATAGTTGTTGAGTCCTCATAGTTCGAGGACTTAGCTATTCAGATTTTCAGCGTATCAGTTTAAATGATTCAGTATTTTTCAAATATTTTGAGTTAGCTGGGGGTTTATCCCAGTGACTCTTTAGATATTAGTAGTAGAGGCTTGTCAGGCTGTTAGTTTTGATTTAGATTATTCAGTGTTGTGGTTTCAGACATTATTTTTAGATATTATATTCAGACAGTCTTCCACATATAGTATGACTTTATGTCTATATTTCCATTATTTTAAGATTCAGACTTGGTAGAAGAAAAACAGGGTTAGCTTAAGGCTACTCGTAGTCTTGAGCCCCGTGTGATGTCTCGAGACCTATTTTCAGGGTGTTATAAACTTGGTATCAGAGCGTAAGATTTATAAGAGTCCTACGGAGTCAGAAAACAACACAAGAAATTACTTTATTTATGACTAACATTTAGGGATGGATTAATAATCTCGTCTCTACAAGTATATGTATTAGGACAAGATTATATGTCGGTCTTTAATAGTATATTTTATTTTAAAGGTACAAAATCTGGTTCCTAATTTTTTTTTAACTGGTCCCAAATTGTATGTAAGAGCTTTAAGCGAGAAAAACTAACGCCAATTTTTTAATAATTTAATATTTCACTAAATATACTAATACACGCCTTAGTTATTTCTTTTTTACTTTAATTTTTTGAAAGTAGCTCTCTACGTATACTACTATACATCATTCAATACTCAACAACTAGCCACAAATTTACCCTAAGCTCTATTAATACATACCAGTTTTGCAGATTCATGAGTGAGGGAGCAGATTCTCGAATTGCTTTTTCAATTCCTTGGGTTATTGGAGCTAATTTGCCCTAATCCCTATTTTATATGTCTTGCAAATTTGAGTTATGATTTCTATTCTATCTAGTTGCTCTTTTCTTCAAAAATTGTTCTAAATTAGTTTTATTGTTGGGTTGTGTGAGCTACTCTTATTCTTCCTACTTTATTTGATTTGAATTTGTCATTTTTTTATTTGTACAACTCGATAATTTAGTATGAAGTTTGTCAATTTGTGGATCGTCAATTATCATCTCTCTATCGTCTAGCTACTAGGAATAGCAACGGGGTATAACTAATGCAGAGTGGGGCAGGTTTACTGATATGCAAGGTAGTCTCCAAGTGTGGGGTGTGGGTTGGGGGTTGGGCGGGGTGCGACAAAGCCTTAGTTTTTAAAAATTGTGGGGGTGTGGTGCGGGGGCAGAGTCTCAAGATTATGATGCTTTCCCTATTGCTTTTTAGATGTTGTACATCTTTATTTTCTTTCAACGTGACGTGAGTTAAAGTAATTCCTTATTGCTTTGCATTTTCTTTTGAAGCAGGTAACCTTTTTTGACAGAATAAGAACCATTCTTATTGCTTCCCCACTTAAATTTGTCACTTCTTTGAGTGAGAACTTAACTGCTCTGCAAACTCCTGATCAAAGCTATCAAGTCCACTAAGAATAGAGTATACTTTTTCTTCCTGCATGTTTCCTCAAGTTTGTGAAGAGGAAGGTGGTTTTGTTCTATGTTTTCTAGTAGATTAAGTGCTAGTATGCTTCCATGTATATGGAATTTAATGTGTTTCTTCACTCCATTTTAGCATTCTCTTCTCATTTACAATGGATGTCCATGTTGTTACTTTAATTTTTTCAACCAGTTTTTTTCTACAGTTGTATAGTGACTTTTATAAATTATTCCTATAGGAGTTTAGAGGAAATCAACAACCAACTAAGGTAAATATCTTTACTAATTTCCAATACTATAGTGAGTGAAATTACCTAGGATTAGAGATATCCTCGTGAATATTCTCGCTTAATTTTCACTGGTTAGTTTGGTATTCTTTTTTGTATTCATTTCATTTTCTTTCTATGTATTATATCTATTAAATTATCTTATCATCCCCTTTTTCCTATTTATCATTTGAACTTTAAAGGATTATATCAGATATGCAACACGTCAAAAAGTTCTAACTCAAAAAAAACTTTAAAAAATCTTCTATGTTAAAATATGTAGGTTCAAGCTTAAATATTCTTACCACTGAACCTATTATATTTTTATAATTATGGGTTCAGACCTACTTGTTTTCATTACTTTAGTGAATTTTGATGCATAAATTTATACTCTGCATTGAAAGTATGGGGTTGAGATGAACCCGGTGCTCTAAGGCTGTATCTACATCTGGGTGTATGATCATGAACGAATTGGGTTAGAGAACAATGCAACCTCCTTCTTATTGGAATTACAACTTGAGAAGGAATGTAAGCAAAGTTATTTTTTTAATCAAACTTTGTAACACATTTGTTGTTCTCTCTATTTGAGTAGTTAAATGTTTGTTGCATAATGCTTTCTTATTTTCCTCTATTCTTGTTGAATCAACCTTAAATTCCAAGCTTTAAGGATATGGAAATAAAGATGCAACTATAATTTAATCTTACTATACTAAAACACTTGCCCCTTTTTGTATATCATAATATTTACTTATCCTTAAAATATACTCAAACAAGCTGAAAGGTAACAACTAACTCAAATTGATATAGCCAGAATAATCACGTGTCGGAGTAAATTGGATGAACTGGAGGTAGTTTTTTCTTGTTAAAGAGAGTAGGAGTTAGTGGAAGAAATAATTTGATAATGGTCATGTAAGAGGGTTAGTCAACCTATTTAAATGGACTTATTATTAGTGAATTAAGTTTTTGGTTTTTATCTTTCGACTATTTAAAAGACCTATGCTTTAAACCGGTCTTCACTATGTCAAGGTAGTTTAATTTTTTTGATGTAAGTGTATTCTTGTTTTCATTGATTTATTATTATTTTAATTAGTTTTCAGCACGTCATGTTATTTGTGTCTTTTAACTTCCAGGTTTGATGAATCTTGAATCTCTCACAATAAGAAGTTGCAAAGTATTACAGATTCAGACTTGAAGCCTCTTGCAGGTGTATTCTTGATGAATATGCTTTAGAGTCTTCATATATGTGCTTGAGCTTGTTTCATTAGAGATGCTACTTAAGAGTTTCTTCTTGGGGCCTCTGGTAAGATGTTCTCTGGCTTTGATATATTACATTCTTCTACAAATTTGTACAAACTCATTATGCTAAATTAGAAGGGTCGTTTGAGGTTACTGCTGTATGTTTGGATTACCTCACAGGTCTGCTGCTTTTACTATGGTTATTTCCAGTGTTAATTAAACAGACCTAGTTTGGGGAACAAATTTTTTAAAGTAAAAGAGAGAGATTTTCATAGAATCACTTTTTTATTTTGGGAACTTTTTTTATCACGTTATTGATGTTTTTGGTAGTTCCTTTTATCAGAACGCAACTCTCACTTTGCTGAAGTCACTAAATGTCACCTATCAAATGATGGATGTGAAAAGTTTTCAGGTAAGTGAAGAAATTCTTTAGTTTCCATAAAGGACCGAGTAAAGCAAAACCATTCCATATCTTGAGCCAACTGTTTTACATCTGTAGCACTTAGCAGTTTGCAAGAGTTGAATCTGGGATTCAACAATATCTCTGAACATGTTTGGGACAACTAACAGGTGTGTAATTTATTCTTTGATTGTGTTCTTTTGGTTGCATACATTTTAGCTTTAGCTCCTAAAAAATTCAAATCCATCCCCTCTATGGTCTATACTATTATGCTATAGCATCCTAAAGGTCCAAAAACTTTGGGTTTAACAAAGCAACTTGTTTCACCAAAATAGTCTGTTTTCTTTTCAAATAGAAAGCATAACCTATATTTCTGTCACCAAAAGAGTCTATTTTCCTTTCAAATAGAAAGCATAACATGTTTTTCTACTTATGTAATATGTCGTTATTGCCATTCTTTATTGGTAAATTGTCAAATCATTGTGTTTCTTATCGAAACCTCTCAAAATGAATAGGGAAATTTCTTCACAGCCAGGAAAATTAAAAATATAACTGTTAATCTATTTTAGTTAGATGTTGTCATCCAAGATTTTTATGCCTACAATCAACAACCCAAACTATTAAAATCTTAATGCCACACCTTCATTTAGTTGATTATTATCTCTCAGAGAGTTTTGTTGTTATTCTATTGATCATGTTCTGACGAGACTCTTCCATTATAGGATTAAAACATGAAAATTTTACAATAATATGACCTTCCTCATACTTAATGCTCATACACTGAAATGTTAAATGAACTACTGACAGCTGGTATATTTAGAATTGATATATGTCCCACGGGTTGCTACTTTATTTTGGAGTTTTGATATGCTTTCAGTATAGGTAGAATTGATGTTCTTTTACTTGGTCCCTCAGTGTAAAATTTTTTAGTTTTTAGTTGACCTGGTCACTTCTAAATGTTTCATCTTTCTCCCATAATTTTTTGTTATTTACTTCCTTTAGTTTTAGCTATATTGTAGGGAGGATAAAATTGGAAGGCCTCTACTTGGATTCTTGTAGGATTAGCAATGACGGTCTTGCTAATTTAGCTGGTATAAGTAAATATTGTTTATTTCCGCCCCTCTTTTCTTTGATCAACATTATGATACATTGTAATACATCTCTTTTTTCTGTATTAACTTGTAGTATTGAATTCCCTATCATGTTGTAATCCAATTTTTGGTGTGTCGGTGTAATATTTCCTTTGGCTGGTTGTTTAGTCCAACTCTGCTATTTAGAATAGGCTGAATACTTGGACTTAAACTTTATAGACATGAGATGATCATATACAGGCTTGTTATGTGAAGTTCATCCATATTTGAACTTGTTAGACTTGCTTGGAGATTATTCATGAGCCCTTTTGAAGTTCTGAATTAACGCCATATAATTTGGCATTAATCCATCTTCCAAACAGAGAGCTCTTCTTATCTTATAGGTTTATGTCGTCCTTTTGCAGGTCTTTTGAACTTAAAAGCTTTGGAGCTGTCTGATATTGAAGTTGGAAGCAATAAAATACTTTAAATCTCTAGTTGGGCTATTTACCCTACTTATTGACTAATTTTTGATCATATTATTTGACTTTTGGCATCATATTAGATAATGACTTTGATATACTATATTTTTAGAGTATAGTGAAGTGAAAATTAATTCTAATTATTAGCTTATAATCAAAACTCATCAACCAATGTATCTACCCAAATTTATGAGTACTTAAGCTGGTTAAATTACAAAAAAAAAACTGAACGATTTTGGCTTGAATAGTGTGGTTAGCATGCCAACACATAGCAAACTTACAATTTTACTCGACTTTACAACTGATCTTATTATCAATTTTTAAAATGCATGTCCAACTTTTTTCTCTTCGTATTGTGAGTTGATATCTGCTAGAATATGTACCAGTTTACATTATTTTTTTAGTTTTCTATGAGCAAAATCTAGGTTGGTCAATTCATCTTCATCAGTCCAAAGTTTAGTAGTTTCGTCATTTGTTCCATTCATATTTAGAATTGACTTGTCATCGTCTTATTTTCTTGCATTTGACTTCTTGAAGTTCTTAGATTTTGAACAAGTCCCCAGTTCGTTCTTGTATGGTCAAAAGAACATACCCATAGTGGGTCAAGGTTAACTAGTTATCCAGGTTAGCTGTGCAACTACCCACCAGCCAAAAGCATCGGTTGTGGTTGTGGATGTCAATTGAAAAGGCTGGAGTAAATCAAACTCCAAGTTCTTCCTTTTTTTTGCATAAACAGAAAGTGTCTTGTAGTTCTGGGGCTCTATTTCACTTAAAGTGTCCATCACTGATTTGAATTTAGTATTTCTTTCATTCTAAATTATGTGGAATTATTTGACTTGGTTGGAGTTTAGAAAAAAGAGAGTTTTTTAAGCTTATGGTCTAAAAAAAGTCTCATACATTTATGTGGCGATAAATCGAGAGTCTAGTATTTGCTACACCACCACTTCTATTTTGAGGTTGGAGGGTATAGAGAAAAGGAAATGGTGCTATTATCTGCATTCCTTTCAAGCAATGTGTGTAAACATCTTGTCACATTTTCGAGTTGTGAAAGTATTGCAGCTAACTGTTTGATACTGCTGAATTGTTATCTTGTAGATATAATGATGCGCTGATCCAAAACAATTGATATATTTCAGGGTTGACAAAATTAGAGGATCTCAATCTCTTGTTTACCTCAGCAACTGACAGTGGTCTAAAAAAGTTATCTGGATTGACTTCTCTGAGGTCACTTAACCTTGATGCTTGTCGAATAACAGACTCGGGCCTTCTAGTTCTCACTAGTAAGACCTAAATCCTCTTTTTGGTTTAATATGAGGTACAAATTTTGGAAAGCCACTCATTCTTAACACATGGAGTAAATTGGTATATTGCTATAGGATAAAAGGTCGACAAACTCAGGTTTGCGGATATTCTTATTCTGCTAAGGAGAATAATGATTGGTTCCATAAATGTATCAGTAGAAACCTTAACACCAAAATGTGTGTAGCGATTTCTTAGACATTAAGAACCATTTTTATTTGTTCTATCTTGAATAGAAGACTGTAATTGAACATCTTATGATTTGTACCGGCAAGAATTCATCTTCCAACTTATCATAATAGACTAACTTTTATAGTATTGACAATTATACATCATCTTTGGCTTGAACTATGTGAAGATTTAGTACTGTGATTTACTGTAGTGACACATCATGGTAATAACCAGAATCCAAAGCCTCCCGATTACTGTTCATTTTAGTTTTAGTTAATTATTTATTAATTCACTTCTCCCTTTCTGGACGACTCTCATTGTAGTAGTAGCAGAACTTTTGAATTTGATATTTATACTCTACAACACTTTCCAGTAAATCTGGTAGTTTGCTTTTGAGATTTCTTTTCCTTAACGAATTATCAATTGCTTAATAACATATAGTAGCCATTTAATTCATTCTAATCTGGTATATTCTAGAAACATTAACATGTAGCTTTATCTGCCATGTGAGGCAGGTTTAAATGGATTGACTCATCTGGATATTTTTGGTGCTTAGATCACGGATTCCGGGACAAAGTATCTGTCATGTAAGTTAAAACAACTATTTGTTTTTTCTAAGAACTATTGATTTCTCTCTCTCTCTCTCGATTATGTTATAGTTTTAAATGCAGAGTAGGGATGACTCAGTATTCATAATGTTAAGATCCAAAAAAATATCTAAGTAGTTTTTTTGATCTAGTTAATGCTTGTATTTTCTCCCTTTCCGTCAATCAAACACTGCAAATTGAAAGGAAGCAAGTATTTTTTCATATTCATCTTATAGTTGAACTTAGTTTTCAACTCTGTGTACTTGTTTTATCCATTGTCTAAGTCAGTTATCCATTGCTATACTGCGTTTCAATTCTTTGCTTCTTACGTATGTTAAATTATATACCAATATATCATTATTAATTGTCTTTCCAAAATTTTGTTCTTACAGATTTCTGAAGATTGAAGTTACAAGTAATGATGCAAGTTCAGAGAATGCACAAGCTCATTATTATTTTGATAAGAACATTATGTAAACTTGACATCAAATTCTAGCTCGGGATGTTAATTGGTTAAGTTTTTTTGTGTAGCAAATATTAAAACAATTGACATCATATAGCTCGGGATGTCATTAATGGGTTAAGTTTTTTTTTTGTTTAGCAAATTAATATTGAAACTATATTGACATCATATTCTAGCTAGGGTCGTTAATTGATTTAGTTTTTTTGGTTTAGCAAATATTAAAATTATATTTATCATCCTTCAACATTTTTAGTAGCAATTTTATATTTAGCAATGAAGTACATAAAATTTTATGATTCCAATAGCAATCTAGGATGAGTTAGTTGCTCGCCTCTAAAGGTTAATTTAGGATGAGACAGTCACTTCTCTCTAAAGATTAATCTAGGATGGCTTAGATACTCGTCGTAATAGATTAATTTAGGATAAGGTAGTTACTCATCGCAAAAAACAGTTAGCGACCATAAAATAACTACTTTTGAAAGATAAAATTCATCTATTAGGGATGAGATATACAGTCTCTAAAAGTATTTTTGAGATGAGATATGTTACCGTCTCTAATGGCATTTAATGACCAGCTAGAGTACCTTTTCACAATAGACCTTTAGCGAAGGAAGCTGTAAGGACGAGCTGCAACCAACATTTTCCCATCCTAAATGATCATTTGCGACTAGAATTGAACTTTTAGGGATGAGAATTCCCTTCCCTAGAGGTTGTTTTTCTTGTAGTACAAGGCGCGTTACGTAGAGTCTTGATCATGGGTGTGAAGCACACCATATTTATGAGCAAAAGGCTTTAAGGCGTTTTTAGGAAATCATCTCTTTCTTTCATGATCTATCATGGTTATTGTATCTCTATCTACTATTAACTCATGATATTACGTGACAGTTGAATATGCCTCTTTATCAAGCTAACGCCCGCAGAAATGGTAACCAACCACTCCAGCCTGCTGACCCTCTAAATAAAAATGTATCCCATGCTGAGTTTTGAGCTGTCCTTCAGGCATTAGCCCAGGTAGTGGCTACCAATGTTCAGAGTAACCATCAGGTTGTAGTTCCACTTCAGTAGAATGGTGATTTAACAACAACCAAAATCAGAGATTTCATGAGAATAAATCCGCCAGAGTTCTTTGGATCAAAGATAGGTGAGGATTCGCAGCTTTATTTAGATAAGGTGAAGAAGATCACCCAGATTATGCATGTTTTTGTGGAGAAGAGTATAGACTTAGCATCCTATAGATTGAAGGATGTAGCATATGATTCTGTGTTTATGTAGATGAATGGTAGAGGTGAGAATGTAGCTCGTATAAGTTGGAAAGTGTTTTAGAATACAATTCTAAACAGATTCTTTTTGCATGAAATAAGAGAAGCTAAGGCAGAGGAGTTTGGGAAACTAAGGCAAGGATCGATGACAGTAAAGGAGTACTGCCTTAAGTTCAATCATTTGTTTAAGTATAGCCCTGATACAATAGTTGATCCTAGGGCAAGTATGAGTAAGTTTGTTATTGGCATATTTGGTATGGTAGTCAAGTAGTGTAGGACTGCCATGCTTAAAGGGAAGAGAGAGAAGTAATAATAAGGCTAGAATAAGGCAGTTTAAGTATGGCCAGTCTAGGTCTCAAGGGGGAAACCATTCACAGTTTTAGAACTGTTCATCTATGCCAGCAATATCTTTAGCATATGCTTCCACTCCCAAAGCTAGGTAGGAGCTGTAGGGTAAGTCTTCTATATACAGATCTCAGAATACTATGAGTGAAAGACCCAGTTATCCTCCATATGCTAAGTGTGGTAAGAATTATCCTGGTGAGTGTATGTTGGGGCAGAAGGGTTGTTATGGTAGTAGTAAGTTGGGTCATAGAATCAGAGAGTGTCCAGATGCTAAGCAGGGAAATAGAGATGTTCGTCCCCAGACTCAGGCTAGTAGTACACTAACTCCTCTAGGTAGCTCAGCTTCTCCTCAGAAGGTATCATCCAGTACTGGTGATAGTCAATGCCAGAATTAGTTTTATGCTTTACCATCCCGTCAGAAGTAGGAGGATTCACCAGATGTTGTTATTGGTATACTTTGTGTCTTTCATATTGATGTTAATATGTTGTTAGACCCTGGGTTGAGTTTTTCTTATGTGACCCCGTTAGTAACGATGAATTTTGAAATAAGTCCTGATAAGATCCCTGAGCCCTTCCTAGTTTCTACCCATTGGGTGAGTCAGTTGTTGCCAAACAAATCTATAAAAGGTGTCCTATCACTGTTCTTCATAAAATCATGTTAGAAGACTTAATAGAGTTAGATATGGTTGAATTTGATCTTATTCTTAGCATGGATTGGCTTCATTTCAGTTATGATAGGTTGTTGCACCCGAGTGGTGAAGTTTCAGTTTACAGATGAGCCAGTCTTTGAGTGGAAGGGAAATTCAGTGTCCCCCAAAAGCCATTTCATATCCTATATTAAAGTCAGAAAGTTAATTTCCAAAGGGTGCATCTATCATCTAGTTTAAGTTAAAGACACTAGGTATGAGACTCCAACAGTCCAGTCAGTTAGTGTAGTCAATAAGTTGCTTGATATCTTTCCAGAAGATTTGCCAGGGGTACCTCCCGATAGGGAAATAGAATTCAAGATTGACCTCCTTCCAGATACTCAACCTATTTCTATTCCTCCATATTGTATGGCTCCAGTCGAGCTTAAAGATTTAAAAAAGAAGCTTAAGGATCTCTTAGATAAAGGTTTCATAAGGCCTAGTGTTTCTCCATGGGGCGCTCCCGTCCTATTCGTGCAAAAAAAAGATGGTTCTTTGCGTATGTCCATTGACTATCGTTAGCTGAATAAAGTTACATTAAAAAACAAATATTCTCTTCCTAAAATTGATGACTTATTTGATCAACTCCAAGGTGCAAGTAACTTCTCCAAGATAGACCTTAGATTTGGCTATCATCAACTTAGAAAGAGGGAGTGTAATGTTCCTAGGACAACTTTCAGTTACCGTTATGGTCATTTTAAGTTTCTAGTCATGTTCTTTGGGCTAACAAATACCCCAATAGCCTTCATGGACTTGATGAGCAGAGTGTTCAAACAATATCTGGACATGTTTATCATAGTCTTTATCGATGATATCCTTGTCTACTCTCGTAGTGAGGATGATCATGCAGACCATCTTAGAATTTTGTTGCAAACTCTTAGAGATCACCAGTTGTTCGCCAAATTTAGCAAATGTGAATTTTGTCTAAGGTCAGTAGCTTTCCTTGGTCATATTATACCCTTTAAGGGTATTAGAGTTGATCCCCAAATGACAGAAACAGTAAGAAATTGGTCTAGACCTATCTCTCCATCCGACATTAGTAGTTTCTTGGGTTTATCTGGCTATTACAGTTGTTTTGTTGAGGGTTTCTCATCTATTGCATCTCTTATGTCTAGATTGACCTAAAAAAATTTAAATTTTGGTGGTTAGATTCCTGCGAGAAGACTTTTCAGGAGTTGAAGACTTAACTCACTTAAGCCCCAATTTTAGCATTACCTGATGGTACAGATAGTTTCGTTGTGTATTTTGATACCTCTAGAATTGGTTTGGGTTGTGTTCTGATATAGAGAGGTTAGGTTATAAGGTTATAGCCTGCGCCTCTAGAAAGCTTAAGCCTCACTAAAAAAATTACCCTACCCATGATCTTGAGTTAGTTGCTGTTGCATTTGCTTTTAAAATATGGAAACATTATCTTTATGAGGTGTATGTTGATATGTTTACGGATCATAAAAGCTTGCAGTATGTGTTTACTCAGAGCGAGTTGAATCTTCAGTAGAGAAGGTGGTTAGAATTATTGAAAGATTATGATATGAGTATGTTGTATCATCTGGGCGAACACCCTTAGTAGATTATCTATGGATAGTGTTGCTCATATGGAGAATAATAAGAAAGAGTTAGTTCGGGAAGTTCACCGGTTCGATAGATTGGGCATGAGATTGGTTGGTTCAGCTAAATGGAATGTTTGGGTTAGAGTAGTTCCAAATATTCTCTAGTTTTGAAAGTGAAAAAGAAGCAGGATAAGGATTCTAGTTTGGTCAAACTGAAGGAGTCAGTTAAGGACCTAAAGGTTAAAGTTTTCTCCCAAGGGTGAGATGGCGTGTTGAGATACCAGAGTAGATTATGTGTGCCATGTGTTGATGATTTGAGGCAGCATATTATGGCGGAAGTGCATAGTGCGCATTATTCTATCCACCTAGGAGCCCCCAAGATGTACCGCGACTTGCGGGAAATCTATTGGTGGAGTTGTATAAACATAGATATAGCAGAGTTCATAGACAAGTGTGAAACTTGTCAAAAATTTAAGGTAGAGTACCAAAGACCTGGTGGTACGTTGGAAGATTTTGGTATCCCTACTTGGTAGTGGGAAGAGGTAAATATGGACTTTGTGACTAGATTACCCCATTTGCGTCGTCAACCTAATTCGATTTTGGTTATTGTAGACAGATTGACTAAGTCAACATATTTCTTGCCAGTTCACACATCCTACTCAGTTAAAGATTGTGCCAAGTTTTATATCGGAGAGTTAGTTAAATTGCATGGAGTTCCTTTGTGCATCATCTCAGATAAGGGTATTTAGTTTACCTCTCAGTTTTGGAAAGCCTTTCAGAAGGGTCTTGGTACCAAAGTTCATCTTAGTTCAACTTTTTATCCGCAGATAGATAGTCTGGCAGAAAAGACTATTCAGACTCTAGAGGACATGTTGAGTGAATGTGTTATTGATTTCAAAGGTAGTTGGGATGAAAATTTGTCGTTGATTGAGTTCACTTATAATAACAGTTATCATGCTAGTATTAAGATAGACCTGTTCGAATCTCTTTATGGGAGGAGATGTAGATCACCAGTTGGTTGGTTCGAAGTAGGTGAAGATGCTTTGATAGGGCCAGACATGGTGTTTGAGGCCATGGAGAAAGTTTAGTTGATCCAAGAGAGATTAAAGGTATCTCAGAGTCATCAGAAATCGTATGCAAACGTAAGAAGAAGAGATCTTGAGTTTGAGGTTGATGATCTTGTGTATTTTAAAGTTTCACCATGAAAGGGGTGAAGAGGTTTGAAAAAAAGGGTAAGCTTAGTCCCCGATATGTAGGCCCCTTTTGGATTTTGAGTCGTGTTGAGGAGGTGGCATATGAGCTTGAGCTACCCACAGATTTATCCTCAGTTCATCCAGTATTCCATGTGTCCTTGTTGAAGAAGTGCATGGACGAATTAGCTGTTATAGTTCCTCTAGAAAGTATAGATATTCAGAATAGTCTTTCATATGAAGAAGTTCTAGCAGATATTCTTGATCATCAGATCCGTAGACTAAGGAACAAAGAAGTTCCCTTGGTCAAAGTTCTGTGGAGAAATTAGTCCGTTGAGGGTGCTACTTGGGAAGCAGAAGCAGACATGCATACCAAGTATCCTTATATCTTCTCCAAGAACTCAGATTCAGCCGAAGGCAATAGTCTTCCTTCATTCAGTTCTTTTCTAGTCTCAGATTCAGCATATAGCTATTTTCATGAAAATTCATTCACTCCCAGATCAGTTCAGTAGTCATTATGTTTTAGATTCAGTCATACAGTCTATTTCAGTTGTGCATGATAGTTTATAGACTCAGATTCCTCAGTATTTTCATCCTAACTAGCCATATTTGAGGACGAATGTTCCCAAGGGGGAGATATTGTAATACCCTGTACTCTTTCCTAGCTTAATTTTGCTCCTAGAATGTCAAGGGTTAGATTAAAAATGAATAATATTTGTTACACCTAGAATTTTTTAGATTTATGCCTTCCATTATGTAGGAAATTGAATTAGCTTTCTATCGATACCAATTTTGCTTAAATCCGATACTCGATTCAAAAGTTATGGAGGTTTTAGTAAAACAGTATCCCAACTGGAGGAGCACCGTGTCATGGTGGATGCCAAAATGGCAATTGTCAATTTCCAGTGGACCTCTGCGATAAGCTCGCACCATGGTGAGGTCCAATTTCCCAGTTGTCATTTTCTAGTAGGCCAACATGATGGTACTGCATCGCGACGATGGGCTAAATGGCATTCCACTGGAGTACCATGATTGTCCCGCATCGCAGAGAAATTATTGTTCCCAATTGTCACCAATCCAGTGGGGCACCGCGATAGCTTCGCGTCGCTTAGGTCCCCAATTTGCTAGTCGTCAGTTTTCAGTGAGCCACTGCGATAGGGGCGCATCACGGTGGCATGTTAAATCGGAAAAAAATTACTTTTTCTAGTTTTGATTAAATATTTTAAAAAGGGTAGTTTGGTCTTTTCCCAAACCCCTAATTTATCATAAACAAGAAATTAAGCCTATTCTAAGCACTTTATTCTTATTTTCATCCATTCTCTCTCAAAGAAAAACACTAGAGCTCAAAAGCTTACTCTCCGAGAAATCAAATTCCTCCATTGTTTCTCCAAGAAAATTCAAGATTGAGGATTCCTAAATCAAGATAATCAAGAACTCATCCTCAAAAGCACAAATAAAGATTCAAGTTCAAGATTTCTTAGAGATTTTATCAATTAAGGTATGTGGGGTTTATAAACAGGGATCCTCCTTCATCCTTGTGCCCAAACCCATGTTTTTATTTCTAATTTACATGATTTTGAATGATTATACATGAGTTTTAAATTAGGGTTCATGCCCATTATTGCTAATTGCAAGATTATGAGATTTCAAGTGTTTTAGAAGTTGAATTGCATGACTACTTTCATATTTACATGCCTCTTGAAGTAATTTCCAGATTTTGAGATGAATTATCATTGTTTTCATTACCAAGAAAGATCATTATGTTGTTTTGACATAATATTGATGCATGGGTTACTATCCCTAGATTGAATATTATTATTTCAAGAAAGATTATGCATTAAGCATCAGATGATCAGTTTATTTTCAGGTTTTCAATAAAACTTTGATCTTTTGATCCTCGGATAAGATTTGGAATCCACTTTATAGATTTATTACAAATTACAAAAATCAGATTATCTTTACTTATAGATCGAATCAGATAAATACGTAATTGATTTTATAATGAACCCTTATGCTAGTTTTTAAAGTGTATTTCCAACAGAATGAGCATACAGATTAAAAGGGAGTAGTATTTAGCACCGACCTGGAAGTCTGGGATTATCATTCCTTATCTTTCATAGAACTACATAGCCCACGTAGGTACATATTATCAGAGTATTCCCATTTCTATATGGATGACAGATACAAATGTGATCACTTAGAGTAGGTTATACTCCTTGGTAAGAGTATGACACCTCTCCCCATCGTGAGGTTTTTCACATAGGGGAATAAGACGTTGGACTCCATGCTAGCTCACATGATTTATGTCGGTTAGAAAAACCTCCCTAAAGTTTTATGGCTTACCACATAACAAAAATGCATTTTAGAAAACTAAGTGTAAAGGCCGGCAACTTTATTCAAATTATGCTTTACAGAAAGATATTAGCTACAAATTTCAGCTTTTAGATTTTAGATATAGAAGTGAGCCCTTTTTACACTTAGACAGTATGATTTACAGACAGAACATTAGTACAACTTTCAAAACTAAATGTTATGACTCACTAGATTTACAAAGTATGATTTGCTATTAATGATTATAGATTTTAGTTTCCAGATATTCCAGATTATGTGAATCATTTACATTTAGCATGCATTGTTTTACAAACTATGATGATGATTGATGCTATGTTTTACTTATACATTCACCCCCATATACTAAATACATCCTCAAAGTACCGATCCACATATATGTCTATGTGATACATTATCTCATAATGTCAGTTCAGGTACTTAGTTTCAGCAGTGAGAGTGATTTCGAGCATCTCCATCTACATCCCGATAATTGGTGAGTCCTCATAGTTTTTGGACTTAGCTATTCAGAATTTTAGCTTATCAGTTTAGATGATTCAGTATTTTTCAGACATTTTGAGTTTGCTGGGGGTTTGTCCCAGTGACTCTCTAGATATTAGTAGTAGAGGCTTGTTAGGATGCTAGTTTCTATTCAGATTATTCAGGGTTAAGTTTTCAAACACTATTTTTAGTTATTATATTCAGATAGTCTTCTGCATATAGTATGACTTTTATGTCTATATTTCCATTATTTTGAGATTCAGACATGGTAGAAGGCAGATAGGGTTAGCATAATGCTACTCGTAGTCTTGACCCTGTGTAACATCTTGGGACCTATTTTCGAGGCATTACAATAACCATACATATATATATCTATGTCGGGAATGGGAACAAGGTTTAGAATGCCTTTAGACCATTACTCTGGTTATATGTAGCTTAACCATCCTAGAACCACCCACGGGCTTATGGGTCTAGTGTTACCCCCTGAATGGGCCTCTATGGGTGAAACCGCATGAAATGGAGATACCTAAGAGTAGGGAATTCCCATGTACCCTTCACTCTCCATGATACATATATATAAGTGTAACATAGGGGATTCCCTTGTACCCCATAAGAATCATTATGGTTGCTATGACAAATCCTCATGTCGGCAAATATGAGTTTCCAATATTTGCCCATTGAACTCACACCTTCACGGCTAGCTATCACTCCCCACCATTATTGCCCAATTAAAACCATTAGAATACAACAAAACCACAATTCTATTGATTATTAACCAAGGCTATAAGTAGTTGAATCATCATACCGACTATATCTTGCAAGCAATGTTCTTAGCAAACCTTTTAAAGAAGTAAAGGGATTCCCATATACCCATAGATTACATTATTATTAGGTTTACTTGGGGATTCCCGTGTACCCCATAAGGCTTTAAATTAAACCAAACCATGACCACCAAAACATTACCATTTAACCATTTAAAACCATCAAACAAAGTTAAGTTCCATTACCAAGTTATACCACACAATAGTTTTTCATTAAAAGTTCAACTATGTAGAAAAGGCATTCTCATAGGCATTTTATAAAACACATTGGGGGCATATAGTTTCCAAATCCAAAACCAAGCACCAAATAACCATTCCCATACAACCATATGTTCAAACCATAATTATTTTAGGAAAACCACAAGTAAGAGACATGGGAAAACTATTACCAACCATTATAACCAATACCCCAAAGTATAATTCTAAACCAAAACATTATCACAATTTATGCCATGAGAACAATTCATAAAATATGCCTTTAATTAGAACTAACAATGAAGGTGGATGAACATGCCTTATATAGTGAAGAAAATGAAAAAATCACCCACTTAAGCCCCAAATTAATTGTATTGAAGAAGTCCTAGCCTTCTTTGACCCAAAAGCCTTGAGAGAGATTGGAGAGAGTTTAGAGTGTTTAATTGATTTCAAATAGGTTAATGGAGCCTCAAAAAGTTTTTTTAAGTCATGGGGTCCCTAGGTATTATAGGGGAAATGTCCAGAATACCCCAACTTAAACTGTAAAATTTCCCCACAGGAAGGTACCCCCCCAAACCGTACCCTACGGTACGACTGGTACCCTTGTCTTGTACTCTAGGCCTCTCCTTGGACCTTAACACTATCCAAAATATGACCACCCAAGCCAAGCCATACCCAACCATAGGATAAGTACCGTGAAACTGTACCCTAGGTAGAATAGGATCACCTAGGTTAAAAATATGGCAACATACGATTGACTTCTTACCACTAGTACCCCAAAATATAACTAGTAAGATCTATTCGTACCTTGGATAGAAACCAAACCAAACCACACTGGTTAACATATGACTAAGGACACCAAACCATACCATATCATACGACTAGTACCCCCTAGTCGTATAATGTTTAGAAACTAAAAACTTAGGAAAGTTCTAAGAATCAAAACCCATGGTCTTTCAACTGCCCTGGATAGCTTAGATTCTTCTAGTTAATCATCGTGTTTTATTTTATTTTATTGTGTTTCCTGAGGACATGAAAAGGTTTTAAGTTGAGGCTATTGATGTTCTATAGAAATATAGCACTTTCGATGCTTAAAATGATGAAAATATGAAAGTTTCCTAGGTTGTTTTGTTAAATATAGAAAACTATGATTTGGATGCTAAGTTCAAGAAAAATATGAAAATGGAGTTTTTGGCTACTTACTCGAGCATTTTTGGGCATTTACCAGGAGTATGTGACCAAAGAATGTACCAGAACTTGAAGTCCAGAATCTTGGTTATAGGAATTTGAAGAGCTAGCACTTACCTATGTCCACTTGCAGACCATATGTAGAAGTTGTGATCCGTATGTGGCTAAGGTAAGTGCTAGAGTTGAAGATCCAGAGAGTGCAAAAGCTAAAGAAAAATTTCTAACACTTACCTGTGCCTACTTGCGGACTGTATATGGTACTTACGAACCACATATAGGTAAGGTAAGTGTCAGAAGTTCAAAATCCAGAGAGTGAATAGTTAAAGAAACTTTTCTAGCACTTACCTGGGTCTACATGCAGACCATTTGTGGCCCAAGTTACTGGACACCCACTCTGTTTGTTCTTTCTCATTGGGGATTTGATTTTTAGGGTTTCCTCATGCACTATAAATACCTTTTATGTGTTTTTAGTGGAGGTTGTGCACTCTTTATACTTACAAACATACTTTGTGATTCTGAGATTCGAATTTGGTCTTGGAATTATTTTGTATTAACTTTGGTTGTTAATTCAGTTAAAGTTTTATGTTTTTAGTTGTGATTATTATGATTTCATCTTATGCTTTCAATTATGAATGTTGTTGATTATTTCATAATCATGAGCGACTAAAACCCTTAGTTAGGGTTGTGGAAACCTTGGCGGATAGATGAAGTAGGGAAAAGTGTTATGTTGTGTTGAATTGATACCCATGCATGTATTGTATTATCTTAAATTTAATAAATGTCTTCGAGGTTGTAAACATTAATATCCCACCTAGATTATTGCGACTTACTTCAAAAGAGGAGTAGTGACTAGGAAAAGGTAATTACAAAAGAGATTTGAAGATTAACCGTCGATCCACGCTACTAGGTATTATCTAAATAAGATCATTAACTATCATATAATAACTAGAGACCCAAAAGGTAGTATTTTACTAGTATCAAGGATAAGGGTTAGTAAGGAAGCATCCTAAGACTCAAAAAGTAAAGGGTGAAATCCATCAACTAGTCCAAAAGATAGTTGATGGTAATAACTTATTAGACTCTACATGCAGGTATTGGGTTGGTTCAATAAAGCAGAATTAGGCTACTAAATTGAGAATATAGGAGGAACACAATCCTAGTGTTCATCTACTACAAATTACAACCAGAGTTGATATTCGTTTCTTGTTTATATTTCCACTACAATCCCTCTATTTACTTTTCCAGTTTTGTCGGTTGATTACAACAGTTAGGATCCACAAGTCCATGTATTCCTTTAGAATTCGACCCTAACCTTTGTTGGGTTACTATATTTGATAGTGACCGCATTATCTTCAAATTGAAGGTGTATATTGGGCATTATCAGAAACACAAACTGAGCCCAAATGGCTAGAGAACTGATGCTGAGAGCACTCTCTATTATCATGACATCCTTCCCGCAGTCTGATTAACTAACTCGCTCCTGGGGCACTCTTTAAAGTAATGTCCTATCTCTCTACAACCTCAATAAGCTTCTTGAGCACTTTGAGGTACTATACACTCTGATCCATAATGATCACCAAGACTAATCTGAGAGCCACCCATAATCGGAAATACTACCCGTGTATTACCAATAGGCTACAAGTGAAGATAACCTCTACCAGAAGGATCCTTACTCCCGCATGATATACCAATAGCTTTATACTGATGGCATGGTCTCTTGCCACCACCAGTATCAATGTATGATCTCTCTATGGCCCTCTTATAATCAATAATCTGAAAGAAGGAAAACTCAACTGCTATCAGGTGCTCTAACACCAAACGGAGTGGCAATGCTAAACCTTTACTAAATCCATGCACCATGTATGGATCATCAGAATCTAGCATAGGAAAATGCTCGGCCCACTCAAAAAACCCAATATCAAACTCCAAAACTAATAAAGAACCCTAATGAGCACTAATAGAACCAAGTTTGGCCTGATAACTGCTCGATGAACCAAATGTCATCCCTGGCTGAGAGGTATTCACAAAGAGACTTAGGATCCCCAATGCTGAAAATCTAAGGGATGAAGTAGTTTCAAACTCTACTAGAGCCTGAACTGGCTCTAAATCCTTTTGCTGACGCTGAAGATCTTCGATATCCATCTCTAACTCACTAGTCCAATGCCATACTGAAGATCTGAATAAAATGTGTTGAAGTCTCATTCGCATCTATCGACCATCTAGCATCGTATATTTGGTACATAATAGAGTCAAAGAATGAGCTTGAGGCTCATAGCAATATGAATATATGACATAGAGTTAAGAAGTGAAATTCCTAAGAATGCCATATAGCCTCCCGACAATAGGTTACGAATGTCTTCACACCGATCTGTAGGAATCTATTAAACACTTAGATCTCGTACCAATACACCGATGAACTTGGATCTAATACCAATTTGTCACGACCTAATTTCTTGCATCATGATGGATCCTATTATAACCCGCCAGTAGGTAAGCCAAACTCGTATTCCAGAAGTGCTAGTAACAGACTACCAAAAGAATAAAAGAAAGAATTTAGAATAGATGAAATAAAAGACCATCATACACAAGAAAATCCCAAAAGCTGGTGAAATAAGTACAAGAGCTTTTAACATAAGAAGGATACAAATAAGGTACTAAATGGATATATAGGTACAACCATCTCTGAATAAAACATAGAGACTAGTCTAGTACATAAGAGGGAGGAAAGTAATACTCCGAGCATCAGGAGATCACTTTATGTCTCTGAACCATTGTTGCTCTGCATGATATATACAATATCGGTGCTAACCCGTACTATTATCTAAAAGTTGCAAAAGTGTAGTATGAGTACCAAACATATGGTACTCAGTAGGCAACTGCCGAGTGAGCTCCAAAGATAATGCAGATACATATAACATATAAATAGAATGGAAAAATACTCCCAAATATCCAACAACCATATAAGAAAGACAATGAGATAGTAAGGATAAACTATCCTATTCATGTCCAAGAAACTAACATAATAGGGCTAAGGAAGTATTAAGGATGAACTATCCAATTCTAGCCATACTTAGGAATCTCAACTCTATACCGTATATCACTGACCAATATATAATATAATGGCGAAAGAAAGATTATATATGAATATATAATGCCAAGGAATAAATATGCAATCTGAATAAATAAAAGGAAGGGATATACGGTAGCACTAACTTACATATAGATAAATATACATATATAAACAAGGTCAAATAGAGGTATAGTCTAAATCATCAGACTAGCATTTTAAGACCTTATATTCATAGCAAGAACTAGTGCTAGTATACTCAGGTTTTCTAATCCATACATCTAATCATGAGTTAATCATGCATAATGATGAAATTGTAAGATAGAAGAGCTAGAATCATGCCTCAAATCTTGATATAAATCATTAACCAATTTGTAATAAACTATCCATAACAATGATCCTAACAATAATAATAACCATAGAAACTACAACGCGAGAAATTGGCTAGTCCAGTCAAACAAAACCTAATTGAGCCTTTCACGAACTCCCACCGCCCCAAGCTTTAAATGTTCAATCAAGATACAACACATCACAAGCCATACTCATCAACTATACCTATGCAAACCCCCATAAGGCTTATAGATATAGGCACATACTGGTGATAAGCAATGCGCATGCAAAGATGAATGCAACAGAATCCACAATATCATAACTGATCCAAGTATCATAATGTATATTCAGACTCAAATCAATAAGTATAATTAATATCATAATCATCATCATAACCATAACCATCATTACCATCATCATCATAATCATCCTTTGGCCTTATCGGGTGTATAAGCATATCATCATAATCATTCTCTGGCCTTGTTGGGTATATAACTATATCATCATAATAATACTTCGACCTTGCTGGGTATATAAACATATCATCATAATCATCCTCTGGCCTTGCCAGGTATATAAGCATATCATCAATACATATAAATAACATCAATACTATAATCTATCATTGGGTTTTACCTAGATTTAATATCATAAATACATCATCCTTCTCCATCCAATACTGAAGAGATATGTATATGGTTATATATAATAGGTGAATGGACTTATTCCATAGCTAAAGAGAGGGTAAATCCATAAATCCATTACCCAGGGTGAAATCCAGGACTAAAGCATTATGAAAGTATAGAAAGGGTCAAAATCTCTCATGACCGGAGTGATTAGTAGTATCAAATCATAGGCAAAAATCTGTCTCGGTCAAATCTTTAATACATTATTTTTCATCTCCATACACATAGGTCATTGATTAAGATAGACAATTAATGTTATGAAGAAATTTATTTTTAAGGGAAAGAGTGGGCTTTAACCCCTATTTAGGAAAAATAGTAGGAGAATACTATTTTGGTTAGAAATGTATCCTTACCGATTTATTGATCAAGAATGTACCAAATTTATGGATGCTATCAACTGTATTCAAATAATAGAACCATAAGCGTCAATATATCTATGAACTACAACCACATACTTTACAAGGATAAGCACTTCCCAAATGTTTAACAATATCATAACACAGCCTTTGGCCTAATAATGATTCTGGAATAATTACAACATTATAATAATGGCCTTACCACATACATATCTGGAACTCATATCAATAATCATATCCATAAGTCATCTCCTAATCCATAAGCCATAGCATATCTATGAGGCATATAGTATCTATAGGCCATAGTTTGTCTCTACGAGGTATTTCATAGCTAGGAGACATAATATATAAAAAAACATCTCACGCCTATAATGAATATCACATCTATATTGCATCTCACATCTAGAGGCATAATATATCAATAAGGCATCTCTCATCTATGAGGCATAATATATCAATAAGCCATAAATCATATCTATGAGGCATATCACATCTATAAGGCATCTCATATCTATAGGCTATATATCATAACTAAGTCTATGCCTATATTATTAAGCATGTTGATGGACCATATCATAAATAAAGTTTGAAAGCCATATCATAGCTATAAGTTATTAATCATAATTTTGGAAAAAACCATCATCATTCACTAAGTCGAAAAGTAACCTTACACTAAAGGCTTAATAGTCTCAACTATGTCTAATATGTATAAATAAGTATACATAGGCTAACACAAGTCTTGGCCTAAGATGGGCCGGGAGAACCCACTTCTAATCCTCGAATTCCATATTTAGGCAATTTATACCTCGGACTAAGCTAAGGTATCTATGTTGCCTTCTAGATGGTACATAAGCCATATTTAGCCCTGAGATAAAAATTCCACCCCGAACATGAGCAATTAAGTCAAATCCATCTAAATCACGACTTCAAGATCGCTAAATAGTCCACATAAGAATATTCTTACTAATCATGCTTCCAACACTTAAGCTATATCTCTAATCTAGCATAATACCATAATTATATTACAAATTCATATCTAACCAAGAAGAAGGCAATAGTTTTATAGGGGTACAATAAGTATTTTACCTTATTGGTCGATTCACCCATCTAATTCCTAAACTTCAATAATCAAGACTCAGTCACGGTATTCTACCTGTATTCAATCTTTACATTTACATTGACATGAAATATATAAAACACATCTTCTTATGAAGAAGAGTAGATAAGAGCCTTCGTCGAAGCCAAACTATAATTCCTTGAATAGTCCACAAAACGTTTATCTTCACTCCATGATCCCAGATTGATTCCATACTATCAAAATTCTAATCATGTGTCATTAGGAGTAAAACAAGACCCATATGTCTATATGAAGAGTTGGGTCTAATTTTGCATCAAAAACGAGCCTGTGGGTCCTGCTAACAAAATCCAAAACTAAACCCATCACGTGGTTCCTCAAAGGATAATGAATGTGTGCTCAAAAGTTGAGAACTAACAGAACACATATTGGATATCAAATCAACCCATAAATTTTAGGAATTCAAAGCCCTAATTTCTAAGAATTTATCAAGAAATTGATGGAATCTTACCATGAATTCAAAGGGAAATCATTGAATAATGGATAACCAAGCTCCCTAAATCATCTACAAGCTTTAATCCCACATAATCACACTCTTTAGGGATTAACCTATCATGAAATAGGTGGAAAATGGCAAATTTTAAGACTTAAGGGTCTATTTATACCCGTACCAGGCACTTAGGTCTAGCTATTATGACTTGAGACCTGTGGTCAAAACTTCTTTAGTTTGAACATGTGAGTCACGATCTCTCTCTATCCTACGATCACACCACTTTATAACTACACAAGGTGTTGTGATTGTAATACCTCTTCCCATGATCGCACTATCTTCCTACCAAGCGTACTGCATTCACAGCCCTTCGCTTATGATAGCAGTTGCACTAGTTGACAGCTGAGACTTGTAAAATCTTCCAAGTCTTTGCCAAGCCTTCAAGAATCATCCAAAACCCGAATACACAAACTAACTACGTAACCATAAAAAATTTACATTTTGAACTTAATAGTGCAATTGAAATTTCCATCCGACGTTGTTTCGACCATCATTTTCTAAACTTTCCAACCAATAGCTGAAAATGAGCCTGGGTGCCCCGAGACACAAACCAAAAGTCTACCTAACCTAACATCGATATTTTGGATTTCTCTATCAGAATACTCATTTGAGTTCATCTACTGAGAGTTTGGTTCGAGCCCAAATCCTAAACAGCAAAAGCTCTAAAATAGGGAAATAAGCCTAAAATCTAAGAAAATTGTCCGACACTAAACCAACAGTTTTGTCATGTCATAAATGACAAATAGCCACTATAGGAAGGCTAAAAACTCTAAAAATGCATTCAAACTGAGAAAATAACCTAGAGAGTTATTACAAATAGGTAAAATGGCACCTACACCAAGTAAAAAAGAAAGCTTGATCCACACCATGATAGGGATAAAAGATTTCATACACTGGACAAACCACACATGCATTTCCAGCCCTACTAACAGTTTCTCGAGGAATTCTCTATATAATTTGAGAGAAATCCAATAATAAGGATGAGATCAAGAGGTATGATAATAACAAGAAGGAAAAGTACTAGCCTATGGATCCTACTGGTAGGGTGTCCTTAGCTACTGAGTACCTGCACATTCTGGATAGGATTTACCAGTTAGGATGGATTCATCTTTAATGAATGAGGTGATCGCAATTTGAATTTGATGAGGGCATTTTTTACTAAATAGTTTCAAAATAAGTGGTGCCATGAGGTTAACATTTGTAGGCATGTCATTATATTTGATGTGATAGAACTAAAGAACTTACTCAACAAACCATAGGTGGACCATGGTCCCCTGAAGGAGTAGTGTATTAGGCCACCCTACCAGAAGATTTGACACACCTTTTGTGGCAAAATACCAACTGCGAGATGGACCTACTACAAAGATAAAGGGAATCACAACACTTACTCTTAGTTTTACTTGTAGGTGCCTAAATTTAAATGAGGATAGATTACTTATATTTGATATAAATAAATCATTTTGCAAATATCACACTTGATTGGGTATTTTTTGTTTATGCCCTTACGACTTATTTTTATGTTAATATGGGTGAATTTTTAGATTTTAAATAAGAAATGCTAGGGTGGAAAAGGAGATAGGTATAACTATAGAGGTATTATGGCACAATTCTTGAAGGTCTTCGAGGTGGAAGAGTCAATCTCTCTGAAACTTGATAGGGGTAGATGTTTCAAAATTAATAGAGCCCAAGTCTAATTTTAGGTTGTTATTGATATATGTTGAGCGAATTTCTGGATAGTATTCACAACCATATTTATGGCATAAAAAAGTTGACTTTAACGTGTGTCCTGTAACCTCCTCCTACTGATTAGTTGATATAGCTAGAAGAGGACTATCCCTTGAATAAGCATGCCTGTGTAAGATTGGACCATTTTTCAAAGATATGGTATATAATAATGTTCCTATTTATGAGAACTAGTTGAAAGTTGACTTGAATATTAATATAAAATAATAATCAAAGGATAAAAATATAGAGCTCGACATAGGAAAAGGTGATGCTTAGATACTAAAGAGTTATTTTACTTCATCTTTTGCTTTTGATTTCTATTTGCGTTGGGCACAATGCTTGTTTTTAAGCATGGAGTGGGGGGGATAAAGAATCCCTTCTTGTTAAATCTTTATTTTAGTTTTTTTGTTTGGTTGATTTGGTAATTGTACTCATGGTGTTTAATTAATCTATTTATGTTATGACGTGGTAGATGTTTTTGTGGGATTTCTACTATTTAGATATCCATTGGTCTATAATATTTAATAATTAAAATTAAGTCTAGCTTTGAATAGTATGAAGTGGTTTATTTGCATTAATATTTATTTGATTTGTTTTATGTTTGGGTTCCTTGGCTTTTGCTTTTAGTGCATTTCCCAAGGATAGTCCCTTTCAATCATATAGGAATTTTTGATTTTAAAGTTTTAAATTCCTAGGATTATGTTAGTCATAGTTAGAGACTTTTCCTAACTTGGATGGATGAGGACCATCTTAAGGAAAAATATACATAGGTAGAACCCTTCGCCAAGTAAAAGCTAGTTACCCTACTTATCTATATCCTAGACTTCATGTCAAAGCCATTTGAAAAGCTTAAGAAGTAGATAGCCTTGTTATAAACACATAAAGCTCTTAAACTTGACTCTAAAATAAAAATGATGGTCCTAATTATGGAAGACATTTAATTTGATTATGTTATGTGGATTGAAGACTAGGTTAGCCATTTTCAAACCATTGTAGCCTTTGTGAAGAGTACTTATGGTTCTCACATATTAGACATCTATAACTTGCCCCATGTGTGTGAAAAATTTAAACTTGGTATTTAGTTTATAGGATATGATCAAGGCATTCATTTGTAAGCCTAGTTCTTTCATCGCTCTCTGTGCCTACTAGTGCATTATCCTTAGAAAGACCCTTTGTTCTTTTAAGCCTACTTCTTTGGAAGACTACATTAGATATCCAAATCCTTTTTGTTCATGTGACCTCATATTTTAAATGAACGAAATAGGCCCTATGCACTGTAATAACACTTTATTTTTTAGGAAGGGGTGGACACAGATGGAGATGCATAGTGTGATAAGAAGAAGGTAGCATATATGCTCCCATATGCTTCAAAACTTGTTGATAATAATGAAAAAAAATTAGAAAAAAGGAAATAAATAAATAAATAAAAGAAAAATAGAGGATTCACACCATTATGAAATAGGGGAAAAGCTTTTGGTTGTAAGGAAGGAATGGAGTAATGAAGAAGAATTGGGTGATATAAGGAATTAAGATACTAGAAACAAGCAAATTAATTGTCCAGAAGTGCATAGGGATAGTAGTCACTACTATAAAAATAGTTTCTACCCATATCTTATCTGACATTACAACCATGGAAAGTCCTTTTGATCCTACAAATTAAAGCTTTGTTTGATTGAGTAACGCACTATCGGTAAGCCTTTAGTATGTTACATATGTTTGAAACTTTATTTGGAGTGTCAGTGTAATTCCTTTTTAAATTATCCCCCTATCATAATTATGTGATGTGATATTCGAGGAACTTACCTAAGTGTAAGGTCATAAAATGGCATGAACTTGGCTAACTAATAAATACAATACTAGCATACAATCATGTTGGCACTATTTTTGCATAATTAGTTAATTTTAGAGGTCGTGGAGTTTCTCTCAAGGGTACCTTGAGTGATAAACCATGCTTAATTGAGTGTTTAATGGATCATGATTAAATTATTTAGCTGTTTAAGTGTCACTAATTGAGTTCAACTGATGTTGTTAAGGCTTGAAATATGTGAGGATTATAATAAGTTGCTTGAGGATGAACAAGGCTTTAAGAGTAGGGTGGTAATCTTAGGCATTTTTATGCACCCAAACCTCTTATTTTATTCATATTTTAGATAAATTTTAAGAATAAATTTATATACTTTTACGTGCTTCATGATATGTTTGACATTGGTGAACTAAAATATTTGATTAGCATATTTTAGGTAAAATACGTTTGGGAGTGAACCAAAATGAAAGGGAAACACAAAATGAGGTTGATATCTGTAACGCCCCAATATTCTGAACCGAAACACTACACGGTGCTTATTACCCTAGGGGCCACAACCTAACCCATGACTGATATCTGTACCTGTATACTGTAATTCATGACATAATAATGCGGAAAACATGCACAATGAGCCATAAGGTTCAACTGAAATAATATAACATCCATATGGGCAAAAAATACCCAAAACAACTAAAAACTGAATCTGAAAGCTAAATCTGAGCGTAAATCCGAAAGCCTCTAAGTACTGTCTAAAATAAGGAGTTTAAGGAACATGTCTCCAACTAACTTCGTAAAATAGAACTGATGAAATAAATGAATAAATCAAATAATGTCGTCCTCAAATGAAGAGGACTCACTGTAACTCTGTATGCTGAATGCGACTGCTACTGCTGGTTTGGGACTCGTGCCTCTGAACCTGTGGTGTAACATGAAAAGAAAGCACTATAGCGCAAATACGTCAGTACAACTGGAGTACTGAGTATAAGTTGTACTGAGTATACGAGTGAGGCAGGCTAATGCAAAGGGTTTACATGCATGAATAATACTACTGACTGACTGATATGAACGTAAGAGTACAAACATACATACATAGTAACTAAGATTGTGAGTACGTGGTAGCTAAATCTGTATGCTAATACATGAATGGAATTGTAGTCCTGATAACATAAGCGATTGTGTCTGACAGTCCTGAATCTGGAAGAACTCTCTGAGTCCCGTGCTATAATTGAATTTGATTGTATCTAACAGTCTTGGTATACTGATATCTAAAGAACTGTCTGAGTTCCTTTACTGAGACTGATACTGAAACTGTGGGAGGTATTTGTTTAACCGACATGCCCCATGTATACCATTATGGCTAAGCTGGGGTCCAATCTCTGCCCCGACTGGAGGGGTGTCAATACCGTACCACTGGTAAGGACAATTATGAGTGACCCTAATCTGGCAGGTACTCAAAGTGAGAATGGTGGGACCCTAAACTAACAAGTTAAGCCACCTCATTAACCTTAATCTGATAGGCTAAGATGTCTCAACCTACGCTGGCTACGTAGTTCTAGAACACAAGGTGACTGCTAAGAAACACACCCTAAACTGGTAGGTAAGTCCCCATCCTTGGTTCACTCGGTGCTAACTTCTACTCCTATCTGAAGAGGCTAAACATGATTCAATTGACTGTACATGGACAGATTAACTGACTTTCATTGACTGGTGGAGTAGTACTATTATCTGAGAGTTAACTGAGATCATGAGACTTCTGAGGTTTCCTGAGTCACATGACTGACTGATTTTTATTGATTATAGCTTGACTGAGATTATCCTGACAACATGACATGGATCTAGGCACACAACTATGTTTTTCGGGTACGAATACCCCCAGGACTCGATAGAAGAAAACTGACACACGTGACATGACTCGATCACAAGATTGGAGTCCACAATTTGCTATATCATAAGTAGGGGATAGTATACTTCATGTATTTAATCAATACCTCAAACATGGTAGGGAAAGCATGGATATAATTCACGCACAAAATTCATATTTCCATCATCATACATGCTTCATGCCATCACAATAAGAATACATAAATAGCATGGGTATTCATATTGAAGTGTATCACTAACATGGACTTGTCATTTAGATATCATTAAATCATGTAAATATGAACTTCTAATATCCTAGGCATTCTATCAAACACCTTACATGCATTCTTTACGACATACGTAGATTTCATACTTGCATTAGTTCAACCCATCCAAAGTTTATGATTTTCAACCAACAATCATATATATTGCATAAAAAACATCCTTAGATATCATTTTGAATCTTGAACAACAATCATCAACGTGTACATGCTTAAATCACCACAAAATTTTACAAAATAACATTTAAAAGCATGATTTTTGAACTCTATGAACAAATTGAATCCATAGATGAACACTAGGCATACCTTAAAGCTTGATCTTGAAAGAGATCTAATGTTTCTGAAGGTTCCTGAAGAAATCCTTCGGCTTGCCCTTGATTTTTCTTGACTAGGGTTTAACCCCTTTAGGAAAGAATGTTCTTGTTCCTGAGGAGATGATCTTGAGAGGAAGCCCTAATCTTGTGGTTGAAAGTGTGTGAGAGATCTTTTTGAGATGTTTTAACTAAAGATAATGGAAGATAATACCTTCCTTGAGGGTTATAAGTCGTGGGAAGTGAAGGGAAAAGACCAAAATACCCTTATGAAATAAATTCCCAGTTGCTAAAAATAATAGTTGACGACATTTGTGACAAGGCGTCAAAAATGTGGTAAGACGTCAAAAATGTCGTCACACAGAAGCTGGAATTGATGGTTTCTGCTTAAGTCTGATGACATTTGTGATAAGGCATCACAAATGTGGTAAGATAACACGAATGTTATCACTTAGGAGCTAGTTTCTGCCTAAGGCTGACGTCATTTGTGACAAGGCGTCACAAATGTGGTAACCTACCATGAATGTCGTCACTTATAAACTGGTTTCTGCTTGAGGCTGACGACCTTCGTGATAGGGCATCACAAATGTGGTAATCTACCATGAATGTCATCACTTAGGATCTGGTTTCTGCCTAACGCTAATGACCTTCGTGATAGGGCATCACAAATGTGGTAAGCTACCACGAATGTCGTCACATTGTTTCCAGCCTGACATGCTGGAGTAAAATAGGAATAACTCTGTGCTCCGATATCGGATTTTGGCAAAATTGGTATTGTTGGAAAGATAATTCAATTATATATGTTTTGATAGGTCATGAGATCAAAAATCCAATTATAATGAAAGATATTCTTATTTGAATCTGACTATGGAAATATCTTTCTCAAGAATTCAATCGGTGAGGAATGTTTTGATTTGTCTGATAGATGGGAGTTATTTGAAGCCTTAATATATATATAACCTACTCATAAAACTATAAAAGAACCATGATGTACTATGCATGAGCTTGGTACATGTCTCTCATAGTGGTTTGGATTTTTTTTGGGGCATTACAATATCTCCCCCTTGGAAACATTCTTTCTCGAATGATGACTGCTTGAGAGGGGAAAAAAGATAAAACGATGCATACACTGATCATGCTCAATTGGCACATGATTTTTGGACTGCATTGAATTATAACTGAATATAGCCCAACTGAACATGCATATCTGATGCATGACTGATAAGCTGAACTCGTGAATGCATGATAAGCTATGAACTAATACTTGATACCAATTTTATACTGGAATTTTGAACATGTAACTGAATAAGCTTAATGAAAATGGTTACCTTAAGCTAAGTCTGAATTAGCAGAGAAAAGGTGAGGGTACTTGGTTCGCATGTCTGCTTCTGCTTCCCAAGTAGCTCCCTCCATGGACTGATTCCGCCAAAGAACCTTGACTAGAGGGACTTCTTTGTTCCTCAGCCTACAAGTTTGATAGTTGAGGATTTTGACTGGAATCTCTTCATAATAGAGGTTATTCTGAATGTCAATGCTCTAAATAGGGACTACAACTACTGGGTCAGCTATGCACTTCTTGAGCAAAGAGACATGGAAGACTGGATGAACTGAGGCTAGATCTGAAGGCAATTCGAGCTCATAAGCGATATGTGTAGGTATTGGAATAAGCTTTCCAACGATATGTGTAGGTATTCGAGCTCATAAGCGATATGTGTAGATCAGTTGCCGAAGCGACTGAGAATCCTGAAGGGACCGACATGTAACACCCCATAAATTTTTTCGTACACTTATCGCGATTATATGGAGTCCTAAAGGCTTGCGTATGGTTTAAATTAAGTTTATGGTGTTCGGAAGTATCCCGTAAATAGTTGTATGTGTAGGTATTAGAATAAGCTTTCCAACGATATAAAGTTTGCCCAAAACAGAGGAGTATTTCTTGTAAGCGAGCACATTCGAAATTTCAAAACGGTGGCCGGGAAGCCTGTGAACAGTAAATCTGCAGGAAAATTACTGCAGCTAGGCAATTATTTTTTTAGATCAACTTTAGACGATCATAAATCCTTGTACAAAAAGAACTGTGTGAGCTGGTATATATCGACGAAAAGCTCCGAGATTATTATTTCCGATGAAATTGGTTTCATCCAAATCCAATGTCTGAGTAAGGAGCTATACCCGTTTTACTACAGCCTAACAAAAAAAAAACAGAATTGTGGGACAGATTTTTGGGTCAACTTTAAATGACCATAACTCCTTGTACAGGAAGAACTGGGTTGTATACTTTATATGAAAATGAAATCCCTTTGAATTATATTTCCAATGCAATTAGTTTCACCCGAATCCGATATCGGAGAAAAGAGTTATGATCGATTTACTTCAGCCTGTCAAAACTGTCCACTGGGGACAGATTCGGATTTATTTAAATTTTTAGGGCAAAATGGTCATTTTCTATTACCTCTTGGACGAAAATGGGTCTTTATAAACCTACACTTAGCCTCATATATATCATATATCATCCAGTTATTAAGAGAAGGTGAAACCCTAGCCTAATTTCAACTTCAAATATTTTGTGATTCAACCGTAGAAAATTCGAATTGGTTCCGTAGTTGTGTTCACCATCTCGAAAGCTTCGAGAAGCACCCCATGGTTATGTAAGGAGGATTATAAATGCAAGAGTTCATTGTTAAGGTATGAATATTGTTTATTCTTGATTCTTATCCATGAATAAGTATTGATAAAGGATTATGAGTATTGTCTTGATGTTGGAAGATAACCAGAAACATAGTTATGAATTGCTTTGTATAAATTGCTAGTAGTAAATTATGGAAGTTGTTGTATTGGATTATGGAGAATGAATTGTGGTGATATATCATGATATTAGTGGTTATGTATGCCTAGTGATCATGTTGGTATTGGATGGTGATTAAGAAGGGAAATAAAGGCTAAGAGTGATGTTGAGGGATATTTCATGAAAATGCATGATATGTGTATGTAATAAGAGTATAAGAGGATGTATGTAGCACTCTTATTGATGAGTTAAAGGATTACTTCCTAGACATTATTTGGTGAAGTTAATACCTAAATGGTAAGGTTTGGTTGCTAATACTAGTTTGCGACAAATGACTTATTGTAGATAAGTGTTCGAAGAGTACGGGAAGTCAAGTTGGACTTGTATTGAAGTGGTTATATCAAGGTATGTAAGACATACTCTATCTAATCTTTGGCATGAATAATGACCCATGGCACTCTCAAGTAAGCTTCCAACATTGTCCTATGACACATGACACATAATAACATCATATGATCTTCGACACTACCAATTGAACTTGTTTTCACTTTCAAGATGTCCGGCTAGTCAAAAAAATGTCCATATACTATTGTTGACTCCGAAATGGTTTAATGAGGTATCCATGATTCTCTACTTCATTTTCATGATATTGATTACCTATTTACATGTTTTTCCTATTGAGGTATCATGGTTTCAAGTTCCATAAGGTGTGACCACAAAGTAACCAATCTCAAAGATTAATTGAATTAAGAAATGGAATGTCTATATTTTAAATTGATGATATGATGTATTGTATTAGTACCACTGATCAGTTGGCCATTGTATTATAAAGTTTATGTATATATGATATTCTAGGGGTGGTCCCTGATGTATTGTATTAGTTCCACTGATCAGTTGGCCATTGTATGACATATGTTATGTATTGATAAGGATTACGGGAAGTAATGATATGAAAGTAATGTGCAGGTATTCCATCAGCTCTTTTAAGTGTGGTCTACTCATACTATTTATTCACTAATATCTGGGTTCTGTTGATCTTTTGTATCTCATCTTGATACTCACTGCCTTACATACTCAGTACATATTTCCGTACTGACGTCCCTCAAAGGGGACCTGTATTCATGCCTGCAGGAACAGATACTTCAGGTCGTACACCTCCGCAGTAAGAGCCAGGACATTCTGTTGTTAGTGGTGAGCTCCAGTTGTTTTGGGGCATCCCAAGTCGTTTCTATATGTATTTTTGGTATTTGTATAAAAGTCTTTTGTGGGCAGGAGTTTGTCCCGACCCTAACTCAGTTGTGTATCTATGTAGAGGCTTTTGTAGACATATTCTACAGCCATAGGAGTGTTTGGTTGATAGACGTGATGGCTCTGACGGCCAATTACTGTTTATATATATATATATATTTATGCGTGTCTACTGGGCTGATACAGGTATTGTTTTCTTCTATTTACAACGAAGTGCTGCCCAAATTTCTAATTTTCATAAGTAATGTAAATGTGAAAGTATAGGTTATGAACGGGTTCTCCCGGGCCTCCTCGGCTAAGGGTGCCAGTCCGCTCCAATGGGATTTGGGGTATGACACGACATATCAGGGACTAAGCTTTCCCTTCTTGCCAAATTTCTTCACTCCCTTCATAGGATAGATCTTAAGATAGACATAGTCATCGAACTCGAATTTGAGATCCTTTCTACGAGCATCCCCATAAGACTTTTGTCGGCCCTGAGCTGCCCGAAGTCTTTCTCTGATCAACTGAACTTTCTCTAAGGCATCGAATATAAAGTCAGACTCTATGACTGCAGTCTCACTAAATTCGAACCAACCGATCGGAGACCTACACCTCTTACCATAGAGAGATCCGAATAAAGCCATCCGAATACTGGAGTGATAGCTATTATTGTATGCAAACTCAATCAAAGGCAAGTGGTCATCCCAGCTTCCCTTGAAATCAATTTCACATGCCCTTAGCATATATTCTAGAGTCTGAATGGTCCTTTCTGTTTGACCATCTGTTTGAGGATGAAATGTTGAACTGAGATGAACTTGGGTACCAAGACCCTTTTGGAATGCTTTCCAGAAGTGAGAGGTGAACTAGGTACCTTTGTATGAGATGATAGATAGTGGAACACCATGTAATCTTCCCAACTCCCTGATATAAAGTTTGGCATAATCCTCGGCTGAGTAAGAGGTATGAACTGGAAGGAAATAAGTTGACTTGGTCACTCTGTCTACAATGACCCAAACTGAATCATGCTGATTACGTGTTCTAGGCAAACCCATCACGAAGTCCATGTTCACTTCTTCCCACTTCCAAGTAGGAATAGTGAACTCCTGCATGGAACCACTAGGTTTCTGATGCTCTATCTTAACCTGCTGACATGTAGAGAACTTAGCCACAAACTCTGCAACATCCCTCTTTATCCCACTACACCAATAGATCTTCTACAAGTCGCGGTACATCTTAGTGTCCCCTGGATTAATAGAGCATCCCGCACCATGCGCTTCTGCAAGAATTCGATGCTTTAAGTCATCTACACCAGGAACACACAGATAACCCTAACAACGAAGAACACCATCTCCCCCTTGGAAGAAAACCTCTACTTCCTGACTCTGAACTGACTCTTTTAGCTTGAAAAGGCTAGGATCCCTGTCTTGCTTCTCTTTCACCTCGAAAACTAGAGATGATTTTGAACTAATCTGAACATATACACCACCCTCTAAAGAGTCGACTAAGCGAATGCCTAGTCTAGCAAGCTCATGAATCTCCTAAGCTAATTTCTTCTTACTATCCTCAACATGGGAAAAACTACCCATGGACAGTCTACTAAGTGCGTCTGCCACTATATTGGCCTTGCCCGAATGATAAAGAACACTCATGTTATAATCCTTTAAGAGCTCTAACCACCTTATCTAATGAAGACTGATATCTTTCTGGGAAAAGACATATTGAAGGCTCTTATGATCTATGAAGACGTCTGCATGAACACCGTATAGATAATGCCTCCAAATTTTTACATGAGTAGGACAATTCTTCTCATAGGCTATGACTCTACCATACTGCATGAGGACACAACCTAAAACTAATCTGGATGCATCACAATATACTACGAATCCATCAGAACCGTTGGTAAGTGCTAAAACTAGAGCTGAGGTGAGTCGAGTCTTCAACTCCTGAAAACTCTTCTCGCAAGGTTCTGTCCACTGAAACTTGACCTTCTTTTGAGTCAATCTGGACATAGGAGATGCAATAGAATAAAATCTCTCAACAAACCATCGGTAATAGCCAGCGAAACCCAAGAAACTCCTGATATCTGATGGAGAGACAGGGCGAGGCTAGTTTCTTACCGCTTCGGTTTTCTGAGGATCTACTCTAATGCTATCACTGGAAATAATGTGTCCAAGGAATTCTACTAATCTTAGCCAAAATTTGCACTTACTAAACTTGGCGAACAACTGGTGATCCCTGAGAGTCTGAAGAACAATTATGAGATGGTCTAAATGATCATGCTCTATGCGAGAATAAAACAGAATATCATCTATGAAGACTATGATGAATGTGTCCAAGTAATGCTTGAAAACCCGGTTCATCAAGTCCATGAAAGTTGCAGGGGCATTGGTAAGACCAAAGGACATGACTAGAAATTCGAAGTAACCATACTGAGTGCGAAAAACTATCTTTGGAATGTCACATTCTCTAACTCTGAGCTGATGATAGCCTGATCTAAGGTCTATCTTGGAGAAATAACTGGCACCCTAAATTTGGTCAAACAAGTCATCTATCCTAGGCAGTGGATACCTGTTCTTGACCATGACTTTATTGAGCTGACGGTAATAAATACACATTCTGAGAGAACCGTCTTTCTTGCGCACGAATAAGACTGGCGCACCTCATGGGGATACACTGGGCCTAATGAATCCCTTATCTAAGAGATCCTTCAATTGATCTTTCAATTCCTTAAGTTTTGCTGGTGCCATTCTGTATGGCAGAATTGAAATAGGCTGAGTATCTGGGAGAAGGTCTATGCCGAAGTCTATTTCCTTTTTGGGAAGAATGCCTGGAAGATCTTCGGGAAAGACGTCTGAATATTCATTAACCACTGGGACTAATTCGAGACTAGGAGATTTGGAACTGGAATCCTTGACATGCACGAGATGATACACACACTTCTTAGAAATTATTTTCCTTGCCTGAAGGTGGGAAATAAGCTGACCCCTGAAAGATGAAGTGCTACCCTTCCACTCTAGGACGGGCTCATTTGGGAACTGAAACTGAACTATCCTGTTTCTACAGTAGACTATGGCATAGCAGGAATGAAGCCACTCCATACCGAGAATGACATCAAAATCAGTCATCTCTAACTCGACTAAATCTGCTAACGTGGATTTCTGAAATATCATAACCGGGTAGTTTCTATATACCCGTTGAGCTATGATGGTTTTAACTAATGGGGTAGAGACTAAAAAGGGATCTGCTAAAATTTCGGGATTGATTCCAAAATCGCCTGCTATGTATGGAGTGACAAAAGACAAGGATGCACCTAGGTCTATCAAAGCATAAGTATGAACAAGGAAAATATGTAACGTACCAGTAACGACATAAGGAGAATTTTCCTGATCCTGTCGGGTCTAAAGAGCATAGATTCTATTTGGGCATTGCCCACTAGTAGCACTGGAAGTGGCACCCTGCTGGTTTGGGCAACCAGACTGAGCTATAGAGCAATTCTGCTGACCCTAAGGGACTGGCTGAGGACACTCCCTAATACTGTGGCCTGGCTTACCGCAACCAAAATAGACGTCACTACCGGCTCTGTAAATACCCTTGTGGTTCTTACCACAAGTCTGACAAAGGGGATTTGTTCGGGCACTGCTAACATTGCCCTGAGATTTAGAGCCTGGTGCTCTGTCTCCGTTGCCGTCCCTGAACTTTGACACTTGGGCACTAGCGGAGGAAGGGGCTGGAACTGCGGACTTAGTTCAAAACTATGAACGATTTCCTCCCTCTGATTTGGGCTGAGCAAAACTGAAACTGCCTTCTCTTGCTCTCTTATTCTGCCTCTCCCTAGTCTTAACCTTCGGCTCCTTTATTTGTTGAGCGTGGGTCATGAGCCTGGCTAAAGTCATATCACTGTTCAAAATCACAGAGCTACACTCATTTACCAAGCTATCATTCACCCCTGACACGAACTTGCTCATCTTAGCCCTGTTGTCTGCAACCACATGAGGGGCATATCTGGCTAGCTGAGTAAATCTAAGAGAATACTCTCTAACTGTCATATTTCCCTGCCTGAGTTTTATGAACTCAAAAACTTTGGCCTCTCTCAACTCTTGGGGAAAGAATTTATCTAAGAAAGCCTTAGCAAATTCTTCCCACTCAACAGGACCTGCATCCTCTAACCTTTCTGCGAACCACTACTTGTACCAAGTGTGAGCGGCATCCTGCAATTAGTATGTGGCTAACTTGGCACTTTGAAAAGAAGTGAATCCCATGATATCAATGACCTTCTGTACCTGGTCAACGAATTCCTGAGGATCCTCGTCTATATTAGACCCAAAGAAGGACGGAGGGTTCATTTGGGTGAAGTCCTGAATCCTAGCTTCTGCTGAATTGGCCATTGGGTTATCCAGAACGACTACTGGTCATTCATTCTTGGCAGCTACAGACTGATCAAGAGCGGTAAATCAGTCCTAAACTCCGTATGAAAAAGATGTTTTCCCAAAGGATCTTCGGGCTGAGGAGCTGGCTGATTTCTCCTCTTTGGAGGCATGTTTCTGAAATAAGAGAAGAGCGGATTAGACTGAGAGACTGACTTAAAATTATGCTTACTAGCACGATATGAGTACTGAAGAAAGGTAACTATTCCTAAAACATCTCATAGCCTTCTTTACATAAATGTGGTGCGCAACACACCCATGTACAAGACTCTACTAGATGCGGATTTTAGACTTCCTAGGACTCTATTGAACCTTAGGCTCTGATACTAAGTTTGTAAAGCTCTAATTTTCTGAACCGAAATGCTACACGGTGCTTATGACCCTGAGGGACCACAAGCTAACCCATAACTGATATCTGTACCTGTTTACTGTAATTCATGACATAATAATGCGAAAAATATGCACAATAGGCCATTAGGTTCAACTGAAATAATATAACATCCATATGGGCTAAAAATACCCAAAACAACTAAAAATTGAATCTGAAAGCTAAATCTGAGCGTAAATCCAAAAACCTCTAAGTACTATCTGAAATAAGGAGTTGAAGAAACATGTCTCCAACTAACTCCATAAAACTGAACTGAAGAAATAAATGAATAAATCAAATAATGTCATCCTCGAATGAAGAGGACTCACTGCAAATCTGTATGCTGAATGTGACTACTACTGCTAGTTTGGGACTCGTGTCTCTGAACCTGTAGTGTAACATGAAAACAAAGCACCATAGCGCAAATGCGTCAGTACAACTGGAGTACTGAGTATACGAGTGAGGTAGGCTAATGCAAAAGGTTTACATGCATGAATAATACTACTGACTGACTGATATGAACGTAAGAGTACAAATATACATACATAGTAACTAAGATCGTGAGTATGTGGTAGCTAAATATGTATGCTAATACATGACTAGAACTGTAGTTCTGATAACATGAGCGACTATGTCTGACAGTCCTTAATATGGTAGAACTCCTTAAGTCCTGTGCTATAACTGAATTTGACTGTATCTAACAATCCTAGTATATTGATATCTGAAGAACTATCTGAGTTCTTTTACTGATACTGATACTAAAACTATGGGAGGTAGTTGTTTAACCGACATGCCCCATGTATACCATTACGGCTAAGCTGGGGTCCAATCTCTGCCCTAAATGGAGGGGTGTCAATACTGTGCCACTGGTAAGGAAAGTTGTGAGTGACCCTTATCTGGAAGGTACTCAAAGTGAGAATGGTGGGACCCTAAACTGACAGGTTAAGCCACCTCATCAACCCTAATCTGACAGGCTAAGATGTCTTAACCTACGCTGGCTACGTAGTTTTGGAACACAAGGATAACTGCTAAGAAACACACCCTAAACTGGTAGGTGAGTCCCCATCCTTGGGTTCACTCAGTGCTAACTTCTACTCCCATCTAAAGAGACTGAACATGATTCAACTGACTGTACATGGACAGATTAACTGACTTCCATTGACTGATGGAGTAGTACTATTATCTGAGAGTTAACTGAGATCATGAGATTTCTGAGATTTCATGAGTTACATGGCTGAATGATTTCTATAGATTATATCTTGACTGAGATTATCAAGACAACATGACATGGCTCTAGGCACACAACTATATTTTTTAGGTACGAATATCCCCAGGACTTGATAGAAGAAAAATGACACACATGACATGACTTAATCACAAGATTGAAGTCCACAATTTGCTATATCATAAGTAGGGGATAGTATACTTCATGTATTTAATCAACACCTCAAATATGGTACGGAAAGAATGGATATAATTCACACACAAAATTCATATTTCCATCATCATACATGCTTCATGCCATCACCATAAGAATCCATAAATAGCATGGGCATTTGTATTGAAGTGTATCGCTAACATGGACTTGTCATTTAGATATCATGAAATAATGTAAATATGAACTTCTAACATCCTAGGCATTTTATCAAACACTTTACATGCATTCTTTAAGGCATAGGTAGATTTCATACTAACATTAGTTCAACCCACCCAAAGTTCATGATTTTTAACCAACAATCACATATATTGCATAAAAAACATCCTTAGATATCATCTTGAAACTTGAACAACAATCATCAATGTGTACATGCTTATATCACCATGAAAGTTTACAAAATAACATTTAAAAGCATGATTTTTGAACTCTATAAACTAATTGAATCCATAGATGAATACCACGCATACCTTAGAGCTTGATCTTGAAAGAGATCTAATGTTTCTAAAGGTTCCTGAAGAAATCCTTAGGCTTGCCCTTGATTTTTCTTGACTAGGGTTTAACCCCTTTGGGAAAGAATGTTCTTGTTCCTGAGAAGATGATCTTGAGAGGAAACCCTAATCTTGTGGTTGAAAGTGTATGGGAGAGCTTTTTGAGATGTTTTAACTAAAGAGAATGGAAGATAATACGTTCGTTGAGGGTTATAAGTCATGGGAAGTGAAGGTAAAAGATCAAAATACCCTTATGAAATAAATTCCCAGTTGCTGAAAATAATAGCTGATGACATTTGTGACAAGGCGTCAAAAATGTGGTAAGCCGTCAAAAATATCATCACACAGAAGCTGAAATTGATGGTTTCTGCCTAAGTCTGATGACATTTGTGACAAGGAATCACAAATGTGGTAAGCTACCATGAATGTCGTCACTTAGGAGCTGATTTCTACCTAAGGCTGATGGCATTTGTGACAAGGCATCACAAATGTGGTAAGCTACCACGAATGTCGTCACTTAGGAGCTGGTTTCTACCTGAGGCTGACAACCTTCATGATAGGGTGTCACAAATGTGGTAAGCTACCATGAATGTCGTCACTTAGGAGCTGGTTTCTGCCTAAGGCTGACGACCTTTGTGATAGGGCATCACAAATATGGTCAACTACCACGAATGTTGTCACACTGTTTCTAGCTTAACATGCTGGAGTAAAATAGGAATAACTCTTTGCTCCGATATTGTATTTAGGCAAAATTGGTATTGTTAGAAAGATAATTCAACTATGTATCTTTTTATAGGCCATGATCTTACAAATTCCAAGTATAATGAGAGATATGCTTGTTTGAATCTGACTATGGAAATATCTTTCTCAAGAATTCGATTGGTGAGGAATATTTTTATTCGTCTGATAGCTGGGAGTTATTTGAAGCCTTAATATACATCTAACCTACTCATAAAACTAAAAAAGAACCATGATGTACTATGTATGAGCTTGGTAAATGTTTCTAATATTGGTTTGGATTTTTTTTGGGGTATTAAAATATTAATATAAGGAAAATTCAGAAGCATAAGAAGTCTCTATGACACACTGCAAAATAGCCAAATAGAACCTTTGTGCTGTGTAGTGATGTCGCCCAAATTACATGTCCTAAAAAAGTATAACATAGTTGTTGATCAAATATAGAATCTAACTAGGTTGGGGTCAATCCCATAGGGAATAGGTAGAAATATCAATCAAGATGTCTGTCTAAGAAAACAATAATAATTTATAATAAATAGGAGGTTTTTGTAGAGGCACTAGGATTGTGTTCTACAATAACTTCATAACTTCATAGGTTTGTTGTACTTAGTGATCTATTATGGTGCTCAACATGCAGAATCAATTTCATCTTAATGACTTTAACCCCTATTAGACAACTTAAACCTATCACAAAGGTTTATGTCTCATTGGGTTTTTATTACTTACCCCTATTCTTGATCCCATATTAGTCTTTCTCATTTATCGGCTCATGTAAAATTATATAGAGGTTTATAGCTCTAAGTCATGTTGTTTATTTCCTTTTCCTATCCGTTTCTTATTCTTTTATCTATAGTAAATATAAGGAAAGTTCTAATTATTTTCAACCATTAAAATCAATCATACCAAAGAGAATAACAACACATTCCCAAACACCCTTAGAGAATCACCTCATATTATGAACACTACTTTGTTAATCCGTCATGGTTCTCACAAACCTAGTTATGGTGTATAGCTACTAATAATTGCTTCAACAGAAGAATAATTCTAATTTGAAAGAATAATTATGAACTCACAAGAATAAGACGAAAACCACAAAGCCAATTTATGAATAAAACCCTAAAAGAGATGTTTATACTTCAAAGAAAAATGATATGTCTCAAAAGTATTGGTAGAATCTAAAATAATTCAATAAACCTAATAGGAGTATTTATATACAAATATAAAAACTATCTTAAACACAATTGGATTTGCGGAGTCGGCACATCAGGATAAAGAAGGTACGATCATGGTTAGATACCACTATCATCCTTGGTGCTCATAGGTTGGCACTTGACTTTGTCATCTTGAAGATCTTGATTAGCACAATGCTCAGTAGAAGCTTATGGCTTCTTGATATGATCGTTCTTATTTCCCACAACATTTTCTTCTAATTTTTCACCCTGTAGAACATCTCTCCCACGATCCTTTGTATGATCCATGGTATCATCCCCCGATCATGGAACCCTCTCATCTGATCTCTTTATACTTAACATCTATAAGCATCACTTTTAGACTTCTTCCTCATGATCAATTGTACGATCGTGACATTTTTCTACAAATGTAGGAAGCCTCTGTTTACATTTCACCTGATTGTCAATTCTTAATTTTCTCCCATGATATCCTTGGTATGACCATGGTTAGATCCCATGGTCGTAGAAAGTCTTTGTCTGATGCTTGTAAGTCCAAAATATCTACACTTTCCTTTTCTGGTCCCATTGTACCTGCAAATACCACAAAAATCACCTCATATCCATATAAAAATTCCTTTGTACTTATAAATAATCATAGTTTTAAGCATCAAAAGTATCATAAGTTTGTGACACAACAACACCCTTAACTTAGATTGCTTGCATGGGCTAACAAAACACAACTAAACTAAAACATAACTAAACAATCCTTAACGAAGATAAATCTAAGAGTATTGCGACAACCATTTTTTCAAAAATTACTTTCAACACCTCCTGATACCACCAAAACCAATAATCTCTCTGTGTACACAAACCACTCAACATAACACAACATATCAATCAATGAATTTTTTCAAAAATTACTTAGGCATACATTAATTAAAAATACAAGTTCAACACCTCCTGATACCACCAAAACCAATAATCTCTCTGTGTACACAAACCACTCAACATAACACAACAGATCAATCAATGATATTACATTATCAATAGACAACCTAGTACACAAACAAATAATACTATCCAAACCATAATAAACTACAATTCAAACCCTATTCTCTTATATAAAAGAATGCCCTAACACTTAGTATATGAAATAAAAATCAAAACAGGGACAAAAACTAAGCACTCACTCTCACAACAATGTCTGAACAGTTTATATTTTATAGCACAGGCTTGTCCTTATTTTCTATGCCTTAGTATTTTAAACAGTTGAATTAGGAATACTATAGGACTTATATTGGCTTGTAACATAATCTTAGGGATAGGTATGGTATATATGAACCAAGTGATTAAACCCTCCTTGGATCTACACTACTTTTTAGCTCCACTTTTCCTACCTTTTTATTTTACTCCCTTTTTTAACTTTTTTGAACTTCGGGTGTGGTTTTATTTTTACAAATTCTTCTTTTTATTTTTTTCCTTTTTTTAAAAACTTTTTTTTCACTTTTTTCTTTACACAATTCCGCACCCAAAACTCTTTTTATTTTCTTTAACTATATTTTTCTTTATACCCATGCTATACTATGCACCCCTATGATAGCTACCCTTAACTTTAGCGATTTGCCTAAGTTGAGGTATATAGTGTCGAAGAAGGGACTAGAGCCAAAATAGATTTTTTTTAATTAAAGTTGAAAGGGTGAATCAGCTAATGAGATAAATTGGTCAAATTAGGCTCAAATTCTAGGATCAAGGGATATTAACTTCTCATTTGGTAGGCTTTTAGGCTTTTTAATGGACTTAATTAATAAAATAGCCTATGATCCTTTTCTAACCTCCTATTCTAAAACTCTAGGGAGACTAATTGGGCAAGTTCTAAATCATACACACACCCCAACTAGATAAAATTTCCCACACTCTTGTGTTAGGGCTACACATACCATTACTACATATTCGGTTCATATGATTTAGGCTATAGTTATCACGCTCTTAATCTAAATTCCATGATGAGATCCATATTGGTCATAGTTCAAGTAAGCACATAACATAGTAAAGCCATCATAAAAAAATTATGAAGGGGTATCATTTAATCATAGAATTCATTTCAAACTTAGTTGCATGCTCTTATTTTTTCAGACTATACTAAGTTCTCCTATTTCTCTCCCAGTTACATAAATAACTCTAAGATAAAACAAAAATACAACATTAAGCTACTAAAAATGTTGGTTCTAACTAGATAGTTCATTGGAGGGAAAAGAATACATCTACAAAAACCCTCAGATATGGTACACCCCATCCTTGACTTAGAATAATGCAATGACCCCATTCCACAAATGTATAGAAAATGTAAAAATAAGGCAGAAACATACTTTTGGCACTCTAGACTCTAGTCGCAGACTCATCAATAGGGTTTATAGTGCTTGCAATCCATCTATAGTAGTATTATTTGTATCCATGTCACTCTCACTCACTTGGGCATCAATGGTGGCCAGTGCACTCAAGAAGTAATCATGACAAAAATATTTGTGACCCTACCACTCTTAATCACATCATCATCGATAGTACTGTTGACACAAGAGTGAAATACCTCAATCATCTTTAAATTATATATCTTGAAAGTCTTCTCAAGATAAGAATCTATAATTATCATGCAACCCTTATCCTTCTTCTTTATTCTATTCTTATTTTTCTTCTACTTCTTCTTACCCTTCTATATTTTTATTGTTTATTTTTTTGGGGTTATGTGTCCTCCTCCATACCATATACCTCTTCATATACCTATATATACTTTCCTCTAACAACTAGGGTTAGGTATATAAGTCTGGCACTAAGTATATATGTTTATGGTGAAGTCTTCTAAAGATGAGATAGGTAGAGGTAGAGGTGGCACAACCTACAACTGTCTCTTAGTAAGCTTCTTAACTACGTGTTTTAAATTTTCCATCTCCTTGATGATCATGTTTAAATTGAAATCATGAATATTCTAAATGTATCCATCATATAGCTCTAAATCAATCAAACCAAGTTTTCTTACCTTTTATCACTACCTTAGTTTTATCCACTATTTTTGGATTAACCCCTACCTTAAACTTCTTAATTTAGGTAAGGGCTTAATTTCTTAAATATCTACCCAAGAAAAGTTGTAGGCATCAAAGTATAGCATGCAGGTATAGACTAAAGTGCACCGAAAGACATTGTAGGCAGTGGTATGGATGCCAAAATAACACCAACTTTGGAAGATAGGATATCCAAAATAGGTCCAACATCCTCTATTTCCTGATTAGGCAAGCTTTAAAAAGAACCTCAGATTCTAGCCACTGAGTTCAACATATCATTGATCAAGTCAATGTCAGTAGTCTTAGTCAATCAAACAAATCTATCTGTTATTGGAGTGTTTGGTTCATTAGTTTTCCAACATAGTAATGTTACTAAACTGTAGAATAGAAGGTAGTGTGATAAAGCATCACCCTTTCTTAGATCTCATCTATAATAATGCATATGTTGTTCAAATCCAGCTTTTTCCTTAAAGAATTCTTACCACCTGCCTTGTTGGCACTCAATATGTTATCATTGTTAGTCGATGAGATTCGATGTCTTACAATTGATCACCAAGTCTTGATAGTGAAATTGAGTATATGCATGTGGATTTCCATATCATCAACCCAAATTTCCCTTTTCTTAACATTTGCAATTTGGCTCACCAACCACTTGTAGCGTAGCAGCTTATCCTCGACACTTAATTTCTTTATCTTTTAAACTCTAAAATCTGATAATCATATTATGGATTCTCCATAGTTGGTTCAAAATCTGTCATAAAAAAGCTTTTAAAGTAGCTTTCACTGAGATGTCAATTGTCGTCCCTCATACTATCATCAAATGAAGTTTGGGATGCCTCATTATATCCTTCTTCTTTCTAAAAAGAGCCATATTATAAATGGTTTCAATATAGTTGGCATAGAATTTATACACCAACTCAGACCCGTAATTTCCCACTTCTTTCGTCATCCATCTCAACTTGTACTTCTCAAAAACCTAATTCAATTTTGGAAACCTCTATAATGCCATACGTAGAAAATGAGTTTCTTCTTGGATACTAATTTTCCGATTCCCCTAGTTTATTAGGGAGGCCCTATTAGTGTAGTAATCTCTTGATTGGGAACAACACATTTTGTTAGGTTTGTCGCCCGTTGGGATGGATTTGTAGTAGTAGCTTTGGTAGAGGATGCCAGATTAGTATTTTGGAATCATTCCCATATTTTTCATCCTCAAATAAAATCTCCTCATCAGCAACTACAAGATCAACTCTATTAGGGTTTAATTTTTTACCTTCCTCCTTAGATCGAGGAATTTTAATAGAGGTGTCATGGGCACAAAAGTTCTGAAGGGTGTGGCCTCGACCTTGGATTTGGCTCTAATATTTTATGGTAGGTGTTGTTCTTCCTCACTACTTTTGGTGTACTCAACCTTTGAATCACTAGAGTCCTTTGATTCACTCTTTGAAGGGGTGCTCGTTTCTTAAAAATCTTCTTTTATATCTTCGCTAGAGTTTTGGGTTTCATAGTGTTTAGTCATTAGACTTAGTTTGTAGAAGAAATAGAGGTTTAGTAATTTTGCATAAGATAATATTTCAAAAAATAAGAAAGAAACTTACTTAGAAATGCATAACTATTTAAAAGCATAGGAGTTCCAGAAGTTTAAGGAGAACACAAATAAAACCATTGAATTTTCTCAAATTTTTGGTAAGAATCAAGTAATCTTGATTTGATTTTGCTTGCTTGATCATAGTTTAAGTGTGAAATATTTTTTGTAATGGGGTATTGAGGGTATGGTATAATGATTTGGAATTAAAATCAAGTTGGGTTGGGTCGGATAGGATAGTATTGAAATTAGAGGACCTAACAAAAGGTAATATCCCACGATCATGGAATCATGCCATGATCATTACATGTCGTCGCACTATACTAGTTTAGACAAACTTACTTGGGAACCTATGAATCTGAAGGACGATCATGGTATCTAGCAACAATCGTTCCTTAAATTCCTAGGTTCACCTGTTTTATGTAATGACCTAATTTTTGGTGATTTTTGTGAAATATTTATTTCCATACGATTTGACCATTTTACCTCTCCCTGTGGTTGATTTGTGGTATTTCTAGGGTGTGGCGACAATTGGCATGGTTCCCAATGTATTTTCATGTTCTTTGTCTAACATTATAGTTTTGGTGATTACAAAAGTTTTATAGTTGATTTTAGTCAACATTTATTAATTTGTGCATCAGATGACAAAATAAACTGTGCCAGAAGATCCGAAACGTCAATTTTATGTTAGTGTGGTTTTATTGATTCTATATCTCATTTCCTCCCTTAGTTAGGAAAGTTGTGAAATTAGGTTTTGGGGGTCAACTTTGAGAAAGAAATATTTTTTTCAAAAATTTGATATCACCATTGAGTTTGGAGCATTGAAATTGATAGAGTAGCATAGTTGATTTGCATTCTCGAGATTCTGAATGAATCTCGAGGGTTCCGTGGGGACTTGAAATTCTCCAAGTCTCCAACTAGTGAGCTTTCTTACATGACCAATTGGTCTCTTAAGTGATTGGCATCCAGAAGGGGTATCGCATAAGAGACTCCTCCATATCTTAGGTGATCGTCGCTTAAGTGACGACTAAGTCGTATACGGAATAAGGCAGGTATCACGTAAGTAACACTAAGTCGCTTAAGTGGCCATCAGTGAAGAGTCCATTGGGTCGCTTAAGCGTCACTTAAGTGATTCTTGGTTGGTTAAATCCCCTAATTTCATGATTTTTCACCATTTTCATGACTTGGAGATTGGGGATTAAAGTTTTTGGGCAATTTCTTCCCCTTTTATCTTTTGTAAGCTCCAAAACTCCTATTTCAATTATTTTCTTTGATTCTTGTCACTTAATTCTTTCAAAACTTAATTTCAAAGATGGAATTAAGGGATTTTGGATCGTAGTTCAATTTAAACTCTAATTCCAACCCATTTTCACTTGGGTTTTCTTCTATAAGTTTCTTTTATCACAAGGAATATATTTTTGGACTAAAATTCTGGTTTTATAGTTCTTTTTTAAAACCCATTTTAGGGGTTCGTTTTGACCCCAACTTAAAAATGAGCAATATGAGTATCATTGGCTCTCTTTTAATGTGCAAATTTTATATTTGTGTGTTTTAGTTGATTTCAAATTCGTTTAAGAGGGGAATGCTCCATGCTAAAGGCTTTTGGATAGATTTTAAGCTTTTAAGGTAGTTTATGGCTTACCTTTCTTCACACTGGGCTAGGTAGTTAATATGGATATAAGATCTTGTTATGGGTATGGGAACCAATCATGAAAATGTCTATATTATTATTTTGTGTGCATGTGAGGTCCTATAATTTTATGAATTAATAGTTTTGAGATATTATTTGCTATGTGTGACTGCATGGAGTCTTATATGACATTGTTGGATTTGTATATGTACGTTGGATTATATTTTTTTGATGAAAAAAACTAGAATTAGAGTTTATGTGGTATCAATGGAATATTATTATTATGTATTTTACTCTATTGGAATATGTAATAAATTTAGATTCATAGATTGCTAGATTATTGAGTGGATTCTGGATCATATTTTTAGTATATTGGTTGGATTTGGAAATTCATGTCTTGGTTGGTTGTGAGCATTATATCCTCCTATTATATACATTCATGAAACATTGGTATAACCATGGAAATAATGGAAACATTGACTTTTTCTAACAAAACATGTGACATCCTTAAGAACCCTCTATCGATGGATGTGTTGGATAGGAGTTATGGATATTAGTATTAGAAAATGGATTGTATATAGGTTGTGAACCCCCCATGTGTACTACCTAGAAGCACATCTTGGGAGGTGTATATGGAGGTTGTGCAACAACCTTGAGCAACATATCATCATTATCTTCATTGTATTATATATATATATATATATATATATATATATATAATATGCTCATTCTGTGTTATATTATTTTCTTTGATGTGATATTTCTCTATTTGTACTTCTTTGTTATACTTGTATTTTGTATACGTGTACGTATGTTCTTCTTCATTGCATTTATGTATGGTATATGTGTATATTATAAAACTTTTAGTTGAGATGGTGTGGGCTACCATTTGGGACATTATTTTTCTTGTAGGTAATATTCCCATAGTGTGTATTTTATATAATTATTTTTTACTTTGCTAAGTCGGCATATAATACCTACTGTGTACAAGTGGATGTTACTCACCCCTACTATGCTATTTTGGTGCAGATCCAGGTATAAGTGTGTCGTACGGTAGTTGATTCAGGCGGTATCTAGAATTTATTCAACGTAGTAGATGATCTAGACTTGTAGAGTTGTTCTACGACCTCTTTCTATCTATTTCATATCTTATTTTGTATTTGGAGATAGATTTTTATCTGTTATGGGCTTTCATTATATCTTTCACATTTGAGATTTATTTAGTGGTTATAACACTATGACACTATATTTTAGGATATTATATGAAATCTTTGGTTATGTATTTTACTTTTACTATATGTGTGTGGTTCGACTCCATTCTAGTAGTCTTGACTTGGATTTTTAGTACTGATTTCTTATTTCATATCAGTTTGGGTGATAGGATTACTTTTCAATTCTTGCCGCGACAAGTGCCATCATAAACCTTAGTTTTCGGGTCATGATAAATTGGTTTCATTGTAGCCAAGTTTTCATTGGACTCATCAGCGTAAGGAAAAGAGTCTAGTAGTGTTTTGCATATTGGTATGTAGACGTCTGTATTTATATTTGAGAGGCTATAAGATACCTTTAGGAAACTTCCCATATATCATTCTATATAGTGTGAGTCTTTCCATACTTTGTGTTCTAAACAATATTTTACTCTTTTCTGTGTAGATGGTGAGGACTAAATCCTATGATGCTAGAGATGTGGAGCTATCTTTTAAGGAGGGGGCTCATTCTAAACAATGAGTTACGAGTCATAGATGGGATCAAGGGAGTTTACAGGCATGAGGATCTGTACCATCCAGAGGTAATATAAAGAGGCTCTCCCCTGAGCCTCGAGTTGAGCATGCTGGAGATATGGGTCTACTCCATTCCCACTAAGTCATTCTACGTAGTCTTGGAGAGGTTATTAATTCGCTTATTAATCCATTTAGAGGGTGTTCCTTTTAGTGCACCTGGTGTTCCTCCAGCTCCAAGTATTGAACCTCTGTATGGGCCAAAGCATTCCTATGGTGTTCCTCTGATTTCAAGTATAGATCCTTCAATGGTACTAAAGTTTTCTTATGGTACCCTATAGATTTAGAGTGTCTTTCCTCTTTCAGTTCTTGTATCTGAATATGGTATTCTAAGATTAGTAGTTCGGCCTTTTTCTGTGTTACCTTCTTATGGGGTTTCTTATACTACTTACCAGCTGACAGATGGAACTAGGTATTGGTAGATATCACTTTTAAGTTGCAAACCTCTTGGTTTGCTCGAGAAAACTTGGGATTAGTTTGTTGAGGCCTTTTTGGATAGGTTTATGCCTAACAGTTTGAGGGATTACATGATAGATATGTTTGATCACCTAGAGCAGGGCTCCATGATTGTTGTGGAGTATGAGGCATATTTCCATGCCTTGTCAAGATATTCTTATGCCAGTATTTCCACTGAGTTTGAGAAGATTCAAAAGTTCATAAAAGGGTTGGATGTTTTACTTCAGCTTTTTGCTGTCTAGATGGTTGTATTAGGGGAATCATTTTAGAGTATAGTGGATCATACTAATATGACTAAGTTTTTTCTTTAAGAATCTCAAGAAGGCATAAAAAAGATGCACTGTCAGGGCAAGCTTAGAGATCACACTCCACGAGATAGAAATTCAAGAGGCTTCTATGGGTATCATGGTAGACAAGTGTAGGCATCCTTGCAAGGTTTAGGTAGAGGGTTTTTTATTCTAGCAGCTTTGGGCGGTCGTTCTAGATCACCCCTACCTTCTTCTATTGAGTTGGGACACAAAGGTTGTTTTATGTGTGATGAGGTTGGCTACATGGCCACAGACTGTCCCTATTATGTTCTTAGGTCTACTCCTATATCAATTGTGAGAGGTAGAGGTTTTACAAGAGGTGCACATGGTAGAGGTAGTGGTTCCCATGGTGGAGGTTGTAGGGCCTCTCAGTCATATGGTGGTCATGGACAGTGCTATGCTATACCCACCAAACTAGAGGTAGAGGCTTCCCATGCTGTCATCACAGGTATCATCCCTATTTATTTTAGATCCATATTTGTGTTATTTGATCTAGGATTGACCTTCTCCTTTTTGTCTGCATATTTTTCTTCAAGTTTTGATTTTCTTTTGAGCCTCTTGCCATGCCTATCCATATATCTTCCCCTGTAGGAGAATCTTTAGTAATGGATCGGGTGCATCAATCTTATCTTGTGAGTTTTTCTGGGCGTGAGACTTAGGTAGATCTGATTATAATAGATATGGTAGATTTTTATATTAACTTGGGTGTGAATTGGTTATCTCCTTATCATGTTATCCTATATTGTTGTGCTAAGACCATGACCTTATCCTTGTCGAGTTTGCCTAGGATAACTTAGAAGGGTGTACTTCATTTGGGTCCTAAAAGAGTTATATCTTTTCTTTAGGCTTATTCTTTGATTGAGGGGGGGGGGTGTTTGTCTTATTTGGATAATATTTGTGATACTAGTACTGCTTCACTTCCTTCTTTAATTTTATTCATATTATCTGTGAGTTCATAGATGTTTTCCCTATAGATTTGCCTGGTATGCCTCTGAATCATAATATTGACTTTGCTATTGATGTTAATCCAGGAACCAAGCCCATTTCTATTCTTTCTTATAGGATGGCCCCTGCAGTATTGAAAGAATTAAAGGATTAATTGTATAAGTTATTGGATAAGGAATTTATCCAACCTAGTGTATCACTTTGGAGTGCGTCTGTACTATTTATAAAGAAAAAGAATGGGTTTATGCCTATGTGTATTGATTATCGATAGTTGAACAAGATAACAGTTAAGAATAAGTATCCTCTACTCCATATTAATGATTAGTTTAATCATCTTCAGGGTGTTTTTGTGTTTTCAAAGATTGATTTGAGGTTCGAGTATCACCAGTTGAGGATTAAGGCTTTGAATATTCAAAAGATAGTTTTTCAGACTTGGTATGATCATTATGAGTTGTTAGTTATGTCCTTCGGGTTGAACAATGCCCTAGCTGTGTTCATGGAGTTGATGAACCAGACATTTTAACTGTATCAACCAGGCATTTTAACTGTATCTCCACTTTTTTGTTCTTGTATTTATAGGTGATATCTTGATTTATTCCAAGAGTGAGGCTGAACATGATGAGAATATGTGGATTGTGCTTCAGAGGTTGAGTGATAAGAAGTTATACACTAAGTTCTTCAAGTGTGAGTTTTAGTTAGAGTTTGTCTCTTTCTTGGGTCATGTGGTGACCAAGGATGGTATTATAGTAAATCCAACCAAGATACAGTGGTTCGTGATTGGTCTAGTCCTATTTCTCCTATTGAGATTTGTAGTTTTATTGGTTTGGCAGGACACTATCGGCACTTTGTTGAGGGAATTTCATCTATCACATCCCCTTTGACTAAGTTGACTTAGAAGAAGCTTTCCTTTCAGTGGTTTGATGCTTGTGAGGAAAACTTTTAAAAGCTCAAGGATTTGTTGACTTCAGTTTCTGTCTTTACTTTGCCCAAGGAGGGCATGAGTTTTACCATCTTTTTTTATGCTTCAGATATTGGTCTAGGTGGTATGTTGATGCAAAAAGGTAAGGTTGTTGCATTTGCTTATCTTCAGTTGAAGCCCCAGGAGAGAAATCAACCTACCTATGATTTGGAGTTGTGCGCGATTGTATTTTCAATAAAGTTGTGGAGGCATTACTTATATGGAGTCTGTTGTGAGATCTTCTCAAACCACCTCAACCTTCAATATTTATTTACCTTGCAAGATCTTATTATAAGGAAGCAACATTGGCTTGATTTGCTTAAGGGTTATGATATTACTATTCTCTATTATTTGGCAAGGTTAATATAGTTACAGATGCCTTAACAGGAAGTCAATTATCATATGTAGCTTGGCACATCTTTTGACTTAGGAGTGACCTTTTGCCTTAGAGGTTTAGTTTTTAGATAACTGGATGGTTAGGCTTTATATTCATCATCGATGTATAGTTTGGATTTTGTGGAGGCTAGGTTTTCCTTGATGGAAAAGATTCAGGCTCATCAATTTGATGATGTGTGGTTGAGAGTGATTCAAGATAATGAGTTAAGAGGAGAGGCTAAGGAAGTCTCACTTAATTTTGATGGTATTTTATGGATTGGTGGTCAAGTTTGTATTCTAAGAGTGGGTGATTGGCTTAGATTGATTTTGGAAGATGCTCATTATTCAAGATATTACATCTATTCGAGAGTGACTAAGACATATCATGATTTTAGATAACATTACTGGTGGGTTGGTATGAGAAAGGATATAGTGGCTTTTGTAGCTCGTTGCCTATATTGCTAGCAGGTGAAGGCCAAATATTTGAGACTCAGTTGTTTTCTTCAGAGGTTATCCATTCTAGAATGGAAATAGAAGTTGATCTCTATGGACTTTATGACTAGGTTGCATCATACTTCTTATGGTTTTGATAGTGTTTGGGTCATCATGGATTGATTGACCAAGTCTACTTATTTTATTACAGTTCGAGTTTCTTTCAATGCTTAGAGGTTAGCATATATCTATATTTAAGAGATAGTTCATCTTTATGGAGTGACAATGTCCATCATCTTAGGTTGAGGTTTAGTGTTCATATCCCACTTTTGGATGACTTTCGGGAGGAGTTGGGTACCTAGGTTGATCTTAGTATAATATTTCACCCTCATACCAATGGTCAACCAGAGAGGACTATTCAAGTTTTACAAAATATGCTCTATGCTTGTGTGATGGACTTTTGAGGTTAGTGGGAGGAGTATCCATCTTTGACAGAGTTTGCATACAATAATAACTACCATTCTAGTATTGAGATGGCTTCTTTCTAGGCGTTATATGGAAGACATTGTTTCTCTCTAATTTATTGGTTTGAGGTTTCTGAGATTACACCTTGAGGTACGGACTTGCTTTGTGAATCTTTTGATAGAGTTAAGGTCATTCAGGATAGACTTTGAGTGGCTCAGAGTAGGCAGAAGTGCTATATGGATTGTTGACTTTATGCTATGAGATTTAGTGTTGTGATCATGTCTTTCTTCGCGTGTCACCCATGAAGAAAGTGATGAGGTTTAGGAAGAGGGGCAAGCTTAACGCTAGATGTATTGCACCTTTTGAGATTCTTTGGACTATTGCAAATGTGGCTTATGATTTGGAATTACCCCCATATTTATTAGTTGTTCATCTATAATTTAATGTTTCCATGCTTCGGCGTTACTTTTTGGATGAGTCTCATGTCATTTTTTGGGATTCGGTCCAATTATATGAGATGTTGTCTTTTCTTGAGAATCTCATCTTCATTCTAGCTTGAGATGTCAGACAGTTTCATTTTAGAGATATTCCAGTGGTTAAGGTCCAATGAAGACATCGACTTGTAGATGAGTCTACCTGGGAGATTAGGTCTGATATGCGCGGTAGTTATCCCTAGTTTTTTGCTAATTCAGGTATTTTGCTTGCCTTTAGTTTGAAGATGAATTAGATTCTTAGTGGTGGACGATGTAAGGACCTGATTTTTGGTAATTTTGTGAAATATTTATTTCTGTGTGATTTGACCATTTTACCCCTCCCCGTGGTTGCTTTGTTGTATTTCTGGGGTGTGGGGATGATTAGCATGCTTCCCTATGCATTTTAGTGTGATTTGTACGAGATTGTGATTTTTGGTGGTTATAACAGTTTTATAGTTTAATTCGGTCAACTTTTATTGATCTGTGCATCAAATGAGAAAACAAACTATACCAGCAGATCCAGAACGTCAATTTTAGGCTGGTAACATATTTGGTGTATTTTTATGGCTTTTATATCTTATTTAGACCCTTGGTTGGAAAATTATGAAATTGTGTTTGGGGTCAACTTTGTGAAAATGATATTTTTTCAAAAATCCAATATAATCGTTAAGTTTGGGGCATTGAATCTTACGTGGTAGCATATTTCATTTGCATTCTCGAGATTCTGGATTCATCTCGAAGGTTCGCGGAGAAGTGTTCAGGTGGTGCACTCGCTTAGGCGACCTGTTGGTCGCTTAACTGGCAGACAACATGGGGTATTGCATAAGTGACTCCCTCATAGCTTAGGGAACAATCTTTTAAACGACAAACAAGTCGCATACGTGATGAGTCGATCATCGTGTATGTGACACCTGGCCACTTAAGAGACCCGGTGGTCGATTAAGTGATGCCTGGTTGGGTTAAATCCCTAAATTTCATGATTTTCACCATTTTCAAGACTTGGAGCTTGAGGATTCAAGTTTTTGGGAGATTTCTTTCATTTTTAGCTTGGGTAAGCTCCAAAGCTCTTATTTCAATTATTTTTCTTTGATTCTTGACATTTAAATCCGTTCAAAACTTAATTTCAAAGATGGAATTTGGGGATTTTGGTCCGTGGGGCCTGAAATAGGGAATTTTTTAACTTAAGCCCCAATTCTAACCCGTTTTCACTTGGGTTTTCTTCCATAAGTTTCTTTAATCAAGAGGAATATATTTTGGGACACTATTCCAATTTTACATTTCTTTTCTGAAAATTAGTTTGGAGGGTCCGTCTTAAACCCAACCTTGAAATAGGAAATATAGATATCATTGGATCTCATTTAATACATAGATTCTATATTTGTGTCTTTTAGTTAATTCTGAATCCATTCGTCAGGAGAGAGCTCCATAGTAGAGGCTTTTGGACTGGTTTTTGACATTCGATGTAGGTTATGGCTTAATTTTCTTCAGATTGGTCTGGATAGTCAATATGGATATAAAATCATGTTAAGGGTATGGGGACCAATCATGAAAATGGGTATATTATCGTGTTGTGCCTATATGGGGCTTATATTGTTATGAATTGGTGGTTTTGAGACATTGTTTGCTATGTGTGACCATGTGGGCTCTTATAGGACGTTACTAGCTTTGCGTATGTACATTCAATTATATCTTTTCTGATGAAAAAACCTAAATTGGAGTTTATGTGGTATCAATAGAATATTATTGTGTATTTTACTCTATTGGCATATGAATTACATTTGGATTCATGGATGGTTAGATTATTGAGTGAATTCTAGCTTACATGGTTGGAATATTGGTTGGATTTTGAGCATTACATCCGCATATCATAGACATTCATGAAACATTAGTACCACAGTGAAAATACTTGAAACACTAGCTTTTTATGACAGAAAATATGACATCTTCAAAAACCCTCTCTCTATAGATGTGATAGTTATTAGTATTGGATTGTATATGGGTTGTGAACCCCCCATGGGTCCTACCTAGAAGCATAACTCAGTAGGTGTATAGGAGGTTGTGCGACAACCTCGAGCACCACATCATCATCATCACCATCTTTATTACATTTCATATATATATATATATATATTATGCTCATTCTGTGTTGTATTATTGTAATACCCCGATCATTCCTTAAGCCTAAATCTGACTTTTTGAATGGATATAATGACTTCCAAAGTGATTAATCTTTAAATCATGTTGTATTTCTCTAATTTCCACTTTTTGTCATGTAGAGTATTGAATAAGCTTTCCATCGATATCGGATGAGTGAGTTTGGCCGTTTTACTGAATGCTATCGGATCACCCAGGTTTGACGGTCGACCTGGTGGACCGTCAGGTCCTAGGTGGACCGTCAAGGGTTTCGTCAAGCCAAGGCAGTAGCTCCCTTTTTGGGATGTCGTGTGACGGTCAAGGTGGTGGACCATCACAAAGTTGATGGACCGTCAAGATGTCCGTCAGACCGAGGTAGAACGTCCTATTCTTGAGCCCTGAGTGACAGATGATATGGTGGAACATCAGTCCCTTTGATGGACCGTCACTCTGAGGTAGAACATTCCAGTTTTGACACTCGAGTGCTGGACGACCTGGTGGACCATCAGCTAATTTGACGGACCGTCAGATCGACTGTCACAGGCCCCGATCAACAAATTTCAGCATTTTTCAAAAGGGCATCTTGGTCATTTCCGCACCTTGTGACCATATATAAATATCTATGTAGAGAAGAAAAAATCATTTTCTCTCCATTTATCTCCAATTTTCTTTCAAGAATTCTCTAGAAACGTAGGGTTTCTTCCAAACTCAAAAATCAAATCATCTCCAAGAAATTCAAGAAATCTCCCATAAATTTCTTCAAGTTGTTCAAGAACTAAGTCCCTCAAGTCAAAGGCATCATGCTCTTAATCTAATAGTGGGAGAAAGAAGTTTCAAGCAAGTTTCTATATCTTCAAAATCAAAATCTAAGGTATGTGGGGTTTGAACAAGAACACTCCTTTCGTTCTTGTGCTTAAGGATTTACTTTCTATTACTGATTTACATGATTTTGCAAGTGGGTTTACACCCAAATTTCTTTATTTACGATTTATGAGATTTGAGTTGAATAAGTTTGATAATTATAATTATTTCACCATCATGTTTCTTAAATTGAGAATTTATTCCATGAGTTGTATTGTCATTGTGTATTGATGATTTCTAGGCGATTTAAGACAAGTGTCATGAGTTATGCCTTTCTATGAGAAATTTGACTATTGAATATATATATATATATATATATATATATATATATATCGATATTTGAATTGAAAGTCAAGAATGAGTTTGATGATGTTTCCTTGAAGCTTTGGCATTTGAAATGATTTGATAAGCAAATATACTTGATATTGAGTCGAGTTAGGAATCCACAGTCGTATATGATTTACCGATGACATATACTGTTGTTTTGGTCATCATGATAGACCCGTGAGTTGATATTGATTGAGGTGGATTTCCTAACGCGTTCTGAGCTGAGTCTGGGAGGAGTATTTAGGAACAAGCGAGAAATTTGGTATTTCCCCAAAACTATGTGCCACCATAGGATTGATGTTGATAATTGTTGGCCAAAGGCCGAGTATGAGATTGTGATGATGAGATTGAGGTTGTACTCCCTGGCAAGAGTACGAAACCCCTGCCAATGTGGGGTTCTCTCCTTAGGAGGGCAAAATGTTGTACTCTATGCGGCTCACATGGAGTAGTTATGTCGGTTTTAAGAAACTCCCATGTCCATAATAATCTATGTACCATGAGATACCGAGTCACTCTAAGTCATGATTCAAAGAGTTTGAGTTGAGTTAAATGATTTATGAGATTTATAAAGCGTATGTTATTACTGATGACTTACGAAAATGATGTTTTAGATAATTTTAGTGAAGAGAGTTATTATTGTCAGCATGTATGATTTTCTCATACATTTATGATATTATTTAAAATACTGCATCCACCCTACATACTCAGTATATTCCCAAGTACTGACCCCCATACTCCTTTGTATTCTATATTTCCTCGTGATATAGGTTCAGGAGCTTAGTCTCAGCAGCGACAGTGATCTTTGAGTACCTTCCTCTACACTTCTGCAGCTGGTGAATCCTCATGGTTCGAGGACCTGTGTCTCTAGTTTTGTCTTATTAATAGATGGTTGTTTACTTTCTGTTCAGTACGAGTCAGTTGGGGATCTGTTCCAATGGCTCCTCAGTCCTATATAGTAGAGGCTTTGTCAGACTAGTGTACCAGCGTGTACTGAGATTTCAGTATTTTGTTTGTACGAGGTAGTATTATTTCATATTTCAGTATGTTCATGACATGGTTGTTCTTCTTTATCTTAGCATGATTTGCGCTATAATGAGTTCTGAAAATGATGACAAGTTTAGAGGGTTAGCTTGATGCCACGTGTGGCCTTGAGCACCATGTGATGTCTCGGGATAGGTTGTTGGGGTGTTACAAGCTTAGTATCAGAGCCTAAGGTTCAAGGAGTCCTAGGGAGTATGACAAGCCACGTTATGTAGAGTCTTGATCATCGGTACGTAGCGCGCCACATATATGAGCAAGAGGCTACGGGGCATTTTAGGAAAAGTTGTTTCTTTCCTTCAAGAGTCTATCGTGCCTATGACTGTTTCTCTCTGCGGTTAATTCATGCTCTCTTATGATAGAAAATACCTGTTCATAGAGCTCGTAGAAACAACGAACGACCTCAACCCGTTGATCCTTTAGGTGAGATGGTGTCCCATGCCGAATTTCGGGTAGCTTTCCAAGCACTAGCCTAGGCGGTCACTGCCAATGCTCAAGCCAACACCCAGGCTACTGTTCTACCTCTGCAAGGAAATAATTCTACTGCATCCCGGGTTCATGACTTTATGCGAATGAATCCACCTGAGTTCTATAGGTCAAAAGTTGGTGAAGACCCACAAATGTATTTAGATGAAGTGATATAGATCACTCAGATTATGCACGTGACTGAGGAGGAGAGTGTTGAATTGGCTTCCTATCGAATAAAAGATGTTGCTTATGATTGGGTTGAGATGTGGAGGAAAAGTAGAGGAGAGAATGATGCTCCTGTGACTTGGCAACTATTCCAAGATGCCTTCTTAGATAGATTCTTTCCCCCGGAGCTGAGGGAACCAAAATTAGAAGAATTTATGAACTTGAGACAGGGCCCCATGATAGTTAAGGAGTTTTTCCATTAGTTTAACTAGTTGTCTAAATATGCTCCTGGTATGATGGCTGATTCTAGAACTAGTATGAGTAAGTTCTTGGCCGGTGTATCTAGTTATGTCGTGAAAGAGTGTAGATCTACTATGCTTAATAGAGACATGGACCTTTCAAGACTAATGATCCATGCTCCGCAGATTGAAGCGGACAAAGTAAAGGAGAGAGAGAGTGAGAGGGAATAAGAGAGTTAGATCTTAGTAGCAGGGGTATAGTCAGGCTAGATTTTCTGGAGGGATCCGCCCTCAGTTCCAGAGCCGTTCTGTTGTGCCAGCGCCTTCATCAACCAGTACTCTTGCATTTAGAATTAGGCCAGAGTAGGGTAATAGGCCTACTATGTCCAGGTCCCAGGATAGTGTGAGTAACAGACCTTGTCTTCCCCCATGTACGACGTGAGGTAGAGAACATCTCGATGAGTGCTTAATCGATCAGAGGGGTTGTTTTGGTTGCGGTAAGTTGAGCCACAAATTCAGGGATTGCCCATATGCTAGACAGAGGAGTCGCAATGTTCGTCTCCAGAATCAGACTATTAGCGCTCCAGCCCCTATAGTTCATCCTCCTCCTCTTCAGGGTGCCTCGCCTAGTACTGCAGGTGGTCAGCACCAGAATCACTTTTATACTATACCACCCCGCCAGGAGCAGGAGGATTCACCAGATGTTGTTACTGGTATACTTCGTGTATTTTATTTCGATGTGTATGTGTTGCTGGACCCTGGGTCAAGTCTTTTTTATGTGACTCCGTTGGTGGCTGTGAATTTTGAAATCAGTGCTGAAAAGATTTCCGAGCCTTTTCTAGTCTCTACACTAGTGGGTGAATCTGTTGTTGCTAAGCAAATATATAAGAAGTGTCCTATCACTATTCTTAACAGAGTCATGTTTGCAGATTTGATTGAGCCAGACATGGTTGATTTTGATATTATTCTGGGTATGGATTGGCTACACTCTTGTTATGCGTCTATAGACTGTCGTACCCGTGTAGTCAAATTTTAGTTTCCTAATAAGCCAGCTTTTGAGTGGTCCGGAAATTCTGTGTCTCCTAAAAGTCATTTCATATCCTATCTTAAAACTAGGAAGTTGATTTCCAAAGGTTGTATCTATCATTTAGTTAGAGTTAATGACACTAAGATTGAGACTCCAACTATTCAGTCTCTTAGTATTGTCAATGAGTTTCCTGATGTTTTCTTGGAAGATCTTCCAGGGGTACCTCCCGATAGAGAGATCGAATTCAGAATTGATCTTCTCCCTGATACACAACCTATTTCTATTCCTTCGTATCGTATGGCCCCCGTAGAACTTAGGGAGAAACTCAAAGATCTTCTTGATAAGGGTTTTATAAGGCCTAGTGTGTCTCCCTAGGGTGCACCCATTTTATTCCTACGAAAGAAAGATGGTTCATTGCGCATGTGCATTGACTATCATCAGCTTAACAAGGTCACAGTCAAGAACACGTACCCTCTTCCTAGAATTGATGACCTATTTGTTCAGCTGCAAGGTGCCAGCTACTTCTCGAAAATAGATTTGAGATTCGGTTATCACCAACTTAAAGTTAGAGAGTGTGATATTCAAAAGATGGATTTCCACACTCGTTATGGTCATTTTGAATTCTTAGTCATGTCCTTCTGGCTAACGAATGCCCCGGCAGCTTTTATGGACCTCATGAATCAAGTGTTCAGACAGTACCTAGATATGTTCGTTATTGTGTTCATAGATGATATTCTTGTATACTCCCTAAGTGAAAACGACCATGCACATTATCTCCGAGTTGTCTTGCAAACCCTTAGAGACCAGCAGTTGTTTTCCAAATTTAGCAAGTGTGAATTTTGGCTTCAGTCAATTGCTTTTTTGGTTCACATTGTTTCTTCTGAAGGTATTTGAGTTGATTCTCAAAAGGTAGAAGATGTGAAAAGTTGACTTAGACCTATTTCCCCATTTGATATTAGGAGTTTCCTGGGTCTAGCTGGCTACTACCGTCGTTTCATCAAAGGTTTCTCTTCCATTGCTGCCCCTTTGACTCGGTTAACCCAAAAGAAGGTTAAATTCCAGTGGTTAGATTCTTGTGAGAAGAGTTTTCAGGAATTGAAGACTCGACTCACTTCAGCCCCTGTGATGACCCTTCCTAATGGTGTAGATGATTTTGTGGTATATTGTGATGCTTTTAGAGTTGGTTTGGGTTGCATGTTGATGCAGAAGGGTAAGGTTATAGCTTATGCCTCCCGACAGTTGAAACCTCATGAGAAGAATTATTCGACCCATGACCTCGAGTTAGCTGCAGTGGTTTTTGCTTTGAAAATTTGGCGACACTACCTATACGACGTTCATGTTGATGTCTTTACAGATCACAAGAGTTTACAGTATGTGTTTACTCAGAGAGAATTGAATTTTCGGCGGAGGCGATGGTTAGAATTACTGAAGGACTACGATATGAGTGTGTTGTATCATCCAGGCAAGGCCAATGTAGTGGCGGATGCCCTTAGCAGATCATCCATGGGTAGTGTAGCACATGTTGAGGAAGATAAGAGGGAGTTGGTCTACGAAGTGCATCATTTGGCTAGGTTAGGTATCAGATTGCTCGATTCAGCTGAGGGTAGTGTTTGGGTTCAGAGTAGCTCCGCATCTTCCCTAGTTTTGGAAGTGAAAGAGAAGCAGGATATGGATTCTTGTTTGGCCGAATTGAAAGCGTCTGTCAAAGACAAAAAGGTGGAGGTTTTCTCCCAAGAGGGAGATGGTGTATTGAGATTTTAGAATAGGTTGTGTGTGCCTGATGTTGATGATCTGAGGCAGAGGATTATGGCTGAGGCGCATGGCGCGCGATATTCTATTATCCCGGTGCTACTAAGATGTAGTGCGATTTGCGGGAGATTTATTGGTGGAATGGCATGAAAAAGGATATAGCGAAGTTCGTAGAAAAATGTGCAACTTACTAGCAGGTAAAGATAGAGCACCAGAGACCCGGTGGTCTGATGTAAGAATTTAGCATTCCTACTTGAAAGTGGGAAGTGGTGAACATGGATTTAGTGACCGGTTTACCTCTCTCTCGTCGTCATCATGATTCTATTTGGGTCGTTGTAGACAGGTTGACTAAGTCAGCACATTTTCTGCCAGTACATACATCTTTCACCGCAGAGAACTATGCTAAGCTGTATATTTGAGAGTTAGTCAGGTTGCATGGAGTTTCATTCTCTACCATCTCTGATAGAGGTACTCAATCTACTTCTCAATTTTGGAGAGCCTTCTAGAAGGGTCTTGGCACCCAAGTTCATCTTGGCTCCATTTTTCATCCACAGACAGACGATTAGGCTGAGAGGACTATTCAGACTTTGGAGAACATGTTGAGGGCTTGTGTTCTTGATTTCAAGGGAAGTTGGGATGAACATTTTCCATTGATTGAATTTTCTTACAATAATATTTTTCATGCTAGTATTGGAATGGCTTCGTTTGAAGCCTTGTATGGAAGGCAATGTAGATCGCCCATAGGTTAGTTCGAAGTGGGTGAAGCTGCTGTGATTGGACCTGATACTGTGTTCGAAGCTATGGAGAAAGTTAAGTTGATTTGGGAGAGGTTGAAGACAGCCCAGAGCCATCATAAGTCGTATGCAGATGTGAGAAGAAGAGCTTTTGAATTTGAAGTCGATGATTTGGTGTATTTGAAGATCTCACCTATGAAAGGAGTGAAAAGATTTGGAAAGAAAGGGAAGTTGAGTCCCAGATATTTTGGCCCTTATAGAGTTTTGGATCGTGTTGGGAAAACAACTTATGAGGTTCAGTTGCCTGCAGAATTGTCAGCTATCCATCCCGTGTTTCATGTTTCCATGCTCAAGAAGCACATTGGAGACTCCGTTGTTGTTGATCCATCAGAAGGTTGTGATGTTCAGGATAGCCTTTTGTATGATGAAATCCCGGTTAAAATCCTAGATTATCAAGTCCATAGATTGAGGAACAAGGAAGTTTCCCTGGTTAAAGTTCTATGGCAAAATCAATCAGTAGAGGGTGCCACTTGGGAAACAGAAGCGGATATTCAAGCCAGTTACCCTTACATTTTCTCCACGAGTTCAAATCAAGATGAAGGTACTATTCTCTTAATTCAGTTTCCTCCTAATCTAATGCATTCAGCTATATGGTTATTCCCTCTTTGATTCGTGTATTTGGTAAAGTACTCAAGAGTATTAGATTAAAGTGAACCTTTCTATGTGAGTATTTCCAGCTGTGCATCCTCATTTTCTCTTATTCTTGGCCTACCTAGCAACATTCGAGGACGAATGTTTCCAAGGGGGAGATATTGTAATACCCCGATCATTCCTTAAGCCTAAATTTATCTTTTTGAATGGATATATATGACTTCCAAAGTGATTTATGTTTAAACCATGTTGTATTTCTATAATTTCCACTTTTTTTCATGTAAAGAATTGAATAAGCTTTCTATCGATACCAATTTCATTGAAATCTGACATCAGATGAGTGAGTTATGGCCGTTTTACTGAATGCTATCGGATCGCCTAGGTTTGACGGTCGACCTGGTGGACCGTAAGGTCCTTGGTGGACCGTCAAGTGTTCCTTCAAGCCAAGGCAGTAGCTCTCTTTTTGGGATGTCGTGTGACGGTCAAAGTGGTGGACTGTCACAAAGTTAACAGACCGTCAAGATGTCCGTCAGACCGAGGCAGAATATCCCATTCCTAAGCCCTGAGTGACGGATGATATGGTGAACCGTTAGTCCCTCTGATGGACCATAACTTCAACCGTCAATCCGAGGCAGAACATTCCAGTTTTGACACTTGAGTGACGGATGACCTGGTGGACTGTCAGCTAATCTGACGGATCGTCAGATCGACCGTCACAGGCCCCGATCAGCAAATTTCAGCATTTTTCAAAAGGGCATCTTGGTCATTTCTGCTCCTTGTGACCTTATATATATATCTATGTAGAGAATAAAAGATCATTTTCTCTCCATTTATCTCCAATTTTCTTTCAAGATTCTCTAGAAACCTAGGGTTTCTTCCAAACCCAAAAATCAAATCATCTCCAAGAAATTCAAGAAATCTCCAATAAATTTCTTCAAGTTGTTCAAGAACTAAGTCCCTCAAGTCAAAGGCATCATTATCTTAATCTAAAAGTGGGAGAAAGAAGTTTCAAGAAAGTTTCTATATCTTCAAAATCAAAATCTAAGGTATGTGGGGTTTGAACAAGAACACTCCTTTCGTTCTTGTGCTTAACGATTTACTTTCTATTACTGATTTACATGATTTTCCAAGTGGGTTTACACCCAAATTTCTTTATTTACGATTTATGAGATTTGAGTTGAATAAGTTTGATAATTATAATTATTTCACCATCATGTTTCTTAAATTGAGAATTTATTCCATGAGTTGTATTGTCATTATGTATTGATGATTTCTAGGCGATTTAAGACAAGTGTCATGAGTTATGCCTTTCCATGAGAAATTTGACTATTGAATATATATATATATATATATATATATATATCGATATTTGAATTGAAAGTCAAGAATGAGTTTGATGATGTTTCCTTGAAGCTTTGGCATTTGAAATGATTTGATAAGCAAATATACTTGATATTGAGAAACATTGTTTGAATTTGAGTCGAGTTAGGAATCCACGTCGTTTATGATTTACCAATGAGATATATTGTTGTTTTGGTTATCATGATAGACCCATGAGTTGATATTGATTGAGGTGGATTTCCTAACGCGTTCTGAGCTGAGTATGGGAGGGGTATTTAGCACCGAGTGGGAAATAAATTTGGTATTTCCCCAGAACTACGTGCCACCGTAGGATTGATGTTGATAATTGTGGGCCAAAGGCCGAGTATGAGATTGTGATGATGAGATTGAGGTTGTACTCCCTGGCAAGAGTACGAAACCCCTACCAATGTGGGGTTCTCTCCTTAGGAGGGCAAAATGTTGGACTCTATGCGGCTCACATGGAGTAGTTATGTCGGTTATAAGAAACTCCCACGTCCATAATGATCTAAGTACCATGAGATACCGAGTTACTCTAAGTCATGATTCAAAGAGTTTGAGTTGAGTTAAATGATTTATGATATTTATGAAGAGTATGTTATTACTGATGACTTACGGAAATGATGTTTTAGATAAGTCAAGCGAAGAAAGTTATTATTGTCAGCATGCATGATTTTCTTATACATTTATGATATTATTTAAAATGCTGCATCCACCCCCACATACTCAATACATTCCCAAGTACTGACCCCCATACTCCTTTGTATTCTATATTTCCTCTTGATATAGGTTCAGGTGCTCAGTCTCAGCAGCGACAGTAATCTTTGAGTACCTTCCTCTACACTTCTGTAGCTGGTGAGTCCTCATGGTTCGAGGACCTGTGTCTCCAGTTTTGTCTTGTTAATAGATGGTTGTTTACTTTCAGTTCAGTACGAGTCAGTTGGGGATCTATCCCAATGGATCCTCAGTCCTATGTAGTAGAGGCTTTGTCAAACTAGTGTACCAGGGTGTACAAAAATTTCAGTATTTTGTTTGTACGGGGCAGTATTATTTCACATTTCAGTATGTTCATGACATGGTTATTCCTCTTTATCTTAGCATGATTTGCGCTGTAATGAGTTCTGAAAATGATGACAAGTTTAGAGGGTTAGCTTGAGGTGGCCTTGAGCACCATGTGACGTCTCGGAATAGGTTCTTGGGGCATTACAATTATTGTCTTCGATGTGATATATATCTACTTGTGCTTCTTTCTCGTATTTATGTATGGTATCTATACATATTATAAAGTAGAGGACGAAGCACCAGAAAAAGCCAAGTGACATCATAAGAATAAGCCACTTGACAATTTTAAGACAAGGTTAATAGAGTATTGTAATGAAATATTTGAATTAAAAGACAGAGATATTTGAATTTAAAAATATTAGATTTTTTTTTAAAATTATCATTAGTTTGAAATTAGGAACCTACCATTGAGGAGTTCTAAATGAACTCTAACTATTCATAAATTAATTTCTTTCAAAGTTATAAAATAATTTAAGTATTATATAAAATATAATATTATGAAAATAAATAATAATAGTAATAATAATAATAATAATAATAAATAATCGCAGGAACTAACAATACAATAAAAATAACAATACATTTGTAGTAGTAGAAACCTACTACAGAACGTTGTTGTTGTTGTTATTGTTAATATTGTAATTATTATAAATAATAATAATAATAATAATAATAATAATAATAGTAATAGTAATAGTAATAGTAATAGTAATAGTAATAGTAATAGTAATAGTAATAGTAATAGTAATAGTAATAGTAATAATAATAATAATAATAATAATAATAATAATAATAATAATAATAGTGATAGTAGTAGGAGTATTGTAATAAAATATTTCAAATTAAAAAAATTAGAAATATTTGAAATTGAAAACACTAAAATTTATTTTTTAAAAGAAATTATCATTAGGTTGAAACTAAGAATCTAACATTGGAGAGCTCTAAATGATCTATAACTATCCATAAATTTATAACTTTTATTATTTTAAAATATATTTGAATTCTTTTGAGTTAAAACCTATGAAAAATAAAAAAACATGATAATAAGAAAAATATAGTAGTGTGCAATATGTGTTTTAGTAGTAGTAGAAGAAGACGACGATGACGACGACAACAACGAAAATTACGACAACAACGACAACAACGACGGCGACAACAACAACAACGACAAGAACGACAACGACAACGACAACAACAATAACGACAACAACAACACCGACAACAATAACAACAACAACAACGACAACAACAACAATGACAACAATAACAACGACAACAACAACAACGACAACAATAACGGCAACAACGACAATAACGACAACAATAATAACAACAACAACGACAACAACGACAATAACTACAACGACAACAACAACAACGATAACAACAACAATGACGACATCAACAACGACACCACCACCACCAACAATGACAACAACAACAATAATAACACAGAAAATAATAATAACAAAGACAACAACAACAACAATAACGACAAAGGCGATAACAACGACAATGTCAACACCAACGACAATGACAATGACAACGATAATGACAACGACAATGATAACGACAACGACAATGACAACGACAACGACAACGACAACGATAACGACAATGAAAATGACAATGACAATGACAACGACATTACAACGACAACTACAACTACAACAACAACAACAACAACAAGAAGCTATAACATATAGAGTCCGAAAATAACAACATATATGTTCAGCTGTTGTAGATATAACATATATAGTCTGAAAACATAACCGAAAGAGGTTCAACTGGAGAGCTAGCAACACTGGAAGTTTTCCTACAAAAATTATCGGAGTGATAAATAACATAACAGAAGCATATCTCATTCAGATGGATTGCATACACTATCTCTTGCAGGCTAGGCACTGCATACTACAATGGCTATATATTATCTGATAACTAAACCAACTGAAAATGTGGGCAGCTTCTCACTAGTTAATAATAGTTCCGAAGTTGCAAATTCTGAAGTAACAAAAATGACATGGGCTCCCCGACAAATATTTTTTTCATCAAACCTGACACATTAATTGACAAGCCAATAAACAAACCTGCAGTCAATGCCCATCCCTAATCTGCATTTCAACCAGTGCAACATAGAAACAATTCTTCTCTTTAACCTATGGTTCCAGGAAAGCAAGATGCTGTAAAACAAGCTTTGGGCCAAGCAATAGCGATGTACTAGAGTTTTCAAGTTCAGCACCACCATCATCACTACTATCACCATCACCACCACGTGCTTAACTTATAGAAGCAATAACAGCTGCTTAACGCTGATGTTTTACCTCTAAGAAATGCTGTTGAAGCTACTCCATATTGCGGAACATCTGACATAGGTACTCCTGTAGAAGGAAATGCTGCTAATTATGGAAGTTCATATCCTGCATGACACGTATCAAATAAATTTCTACAGACAGAAATCAATACACTCAACCAGTAGGATATTTATAAAATAACCATGGTATCATCCAAGGACTTAACATTACACATACCTTGATCGGTAAAAAGTTCACGGAAGAGGTGTTTCAAGAATCTATTATGCAACACCCTAAAATTAGGTCCCGAGATGTCACACGATGCTTAGGGTCACAAGTGACCCCAAGCTAACCCTTCTACTGGAATAACTCATAAGCAACAAAATTAAAAGCATAAATCTATACAAATTTGCAGAAAATAACTCTTTTTTGAATATGATAGATACAAAACTGAATTTACAAGATTATAGCTCTGCTTTTATAACCAAAAATTAAACGAAATACATCAATTTCTACTGACTGTCTATGAAGCCTCTACTAGTACTGACTGTAGGTAGCCAGGTCATGACTCCCAACTAACCCAACTCAATATGACTGAATAAAAAAATACAACACTTCTCAAACTGTATAACTAACTTAAGCCCTTGAATCAAAAAGACTCATCACCTGTTGACTGGATGCCGCGAACTGACTGGATCTGAAGATGTACACTATACCTTGTACCTACATTCCGATAAAATATAACACACATACAAATATGTAGGTCAGTACCATGGAAACGTACCGAGCATATGGGGTGCAATGCATATATAAAATAATATCTCAATATCATCACAGTTTATAAAATTATGCATGCTGATATAAATGACTCACTTAGCTCAAATTAAAATCATCATAATCATAAGAGAGTAAAATATATTGGGTGAAACATGTGATTCATCATAATAAATCTCAATTCACTTCCATCTCGATTCCAAATCATCAAAGCAATCAAATCTCATAACAATTCGCTTTGGATTATATGTTCATTAAATCTTTCAAAAACAATCACTTTCTCAAACTCAGTCTTTCAAAAAAATATGTTTTCATCTCCTATAGAAGAATAAGACTTTTCATATTAGATAGGATAATACACACACACGCACACATTGGGAGTCTATCATAACCGACATAAACCATGTGAGCTACATAGAGTCCAACATCCAACCCACGTTGGGGAGAGCTGTCCTATCCTTGCCATTGGAGTAGGACCTTAATATTTTATTCACTAGTGATTACTATATATAAATCAGCCTTAGGCTCACAACCTACGGGGGCATGTAGTTCTAGGGAAGTACCAATCCTGCTATACCTTCCCCTCGGTGCTAAAGACTACTCTCGGACTTAGCTAAGATCTTTTCAAAAGAAAATCCACTAATAAATATTTCAATAATTCACAACGGGAGCCATCATGCTACCCCATTCATAATAAATCAATAAAAGTGGATTTATTTTCTCATCTTGATTTCAAAAACAACCCTTTTTACGACCAAAAGGTCAAAGCTTCTTTATCATCTCAAATTATTTAAACTCAAGGTGTTTATAACACATGATTTTCTCAAAATAATAATCTCAAATAGGGTTCCAAAAACTCATACATCAATATCACCATAAAACCTTCCAAAGTTTCATACTTTATGACATAAGCACAAAAATAATCACTTAAAACTTAAATTTCAGCTTTAAGATCATACATCTTGGTAAAGAAAATTAGCTTTGGGATTCAAATCTCATTGTGCTTATAGCACATAATTTCGCAAAGTACAATCCCAATTAGGACTCGAGGTCTCATACATCAAAATCATATTACATTTTCTCAAGATTCATGCTTTTCATCATAAATATATATAACTTACTTTAAATCTGGAAAATTCAGCTTTATGTATAAAAATGTCATCATTCTCATTCAATTCAACTTCCAAAACATAGAGAGTATCATAATATCATGTAAAACCATATAAGGTATAAATTCATCTTTCAAATTCATATCAAAACATGTAAAATTAGGTATATTCATAAAAGAAAAATCAATTTGGGCACAAGAACAAAAGGGTGTTCTTTTTGAAAAACCCCACATACCTTAAACTTGAAGCTTTGAATGAACTCTTGACCTTGAGACTCTATTCGTAAAAATAATCAGTGTTTCTTGTAGCCCTAGGAATGGGAATTCCGAATCTCGAAGAATTATTGAAAACTCATGGTTGAATCTTGAGATATTTGATTTTTTAGGTTGAAACCCTAATGAATGTTCTTGTCGGTTTTGAGAGATAGTAACTTATTTTGGTGTTATGAGAGTTTAATCCCATGTTATAGACATATATAGGGGTGTTTTTGGCACTTGAAAGTGAGGTATGCGGCACACAACCCATGGCAGACCTTAAGGTGTGCGTCGCACACCTTATGGCAGACATTTAAGTATGCCTCGCACTACCAATCGCACATATTTGATTGGGCGGCACATTGCCCATCGCACATCCTTACTGCCTCTCACAAAAATGGGCATAACTCTTTGCTCGGGTATCAAATTTATGCGAAATTTGTATCGTTGGAAAGATAATTAAATTATCTACAATTTTATAGGTATTGGGATGAAAAATTTCATGTATATTATGATATATACACGTTTGAAGTGACCCTTGTAGAATCGAATGTCAAACTTTTGATGAATCAATTGGTCTTAGCTTAACTTTGTTCTAGGTCATTGCTATGAACATTTTTCACCTCTAAACTACTCCATAGACTAGGATAATGATCATGCAACTTGTATTCTCATGAGAATAACTTGTATTAGATCTTGGACACGCAAGAACGACGGTTATAATTCTTGCACAAAAATACGGGGTATTACATTTTCTCCCCCTTGGGAACATTCGTCCTCGAATGTGGATAATTAACCTGAAACATAGAGGAATATTAGTATTCAAGCTATCATGTGTAATTGATAGAAATGAATCACTAGATCTCAAGAATAATAAGCTACTGAACTGGTCTGCAAGTGCATGAATCCTCAAGAAAAATAACTATATGGCTAAGATAGAAACGAGAGTGTCAACTTATGAGTTACCATTACTTTGCACTGGATCTAATCTCATGAGAAAAAATGAGAGGTTTATGACATGAAAACTCGGGGTATTACAACACTTCCCCCTCTTGGGATCGTTCATCCCCGATGATAATAATTTGATGAAAATACTAGGAAGAGACTGTGATACTACATAGGATACTTACGAACTGAATCATGACTTAATATCTGAAACTGAAACTGATGCATGAACTGAGCTGAATTCATAATTTAATTGGACACAAACACATTGCCTCTTGGAATGTACATACGTATAAGATTACGGAAAGTAAGACTAGCTGGAAAATTAAGAATCTATAGGAGCTTATCTCCTTGCTTGCTAAACTAGATTATAGGCTATATGGACTAGATCATACTGACTACCCATACTCAAATGGAGTATTTCTTCAGCACTTTTCTACGAAATTCTATTGACATTAGGGAGCAAAGAATTTTGGGCATGCTCTGAACAAGACATTTGACTAAGGAATTACAACATTGATATAACTCTATAGCATAGAATATAATTATATAACTCATAAACTAGGATAGGGTTGCTAGGCCGTAGGCAACGCAACTTCTTACTTTCAAGCTTAGCATCACTTCTTAAATGCTCTCTTAACTATACTATTCCCCTTAAATACCATACTCATTTGATTCAACGAATAATTCTCATATTGGAACTGCGAAATCTTTCTACTAAGATCTAAACTAAACTAAGTTCTCTCACCATGATCAAGCCTAACACTAAATCACAAGATACAACATGCCAAACCACAATACTAGTCTAAACCACAAGGTTCAATATTCTATATCTTCTTAGAGCTCACACCCTAAGCATAACATGCCTTACCACTTCAATGACTAATTTAAAACTGTTGATATGGATTCACTAGTGCATATTGCATTCATTATCTTACACCCAACATGACATTACCCCTAAGGACATACTTCGCATATTCTCTAAACCTTTATCAACAACAATTTTCTTGCACTATTCTTAAAAATATACACACAATTTGTAACTAACCATGATATGTATCAAAGACTTGGCCTCAATCTTACTTCACACTTTAGCCTTAGATAGAAAAGCATAAATAATCTTTCTTAATGAGGGTCATCAACTCTCTCACATATAAACCATTGCTTATCCACTATGATCACCACTATCTTAATATAGGAAGAGGTCACCGAAGGGCTAACATATATGAACCAGAAGCACGAAAACTACAATACATAACATTAACACTTATCTTTGTCCTGAGGAATAAAATATCAAAGGCATGGATTCATTAAAGAAATCTAAGCTGAGGACATGTATGATATATTGCGAACTTCACTAGTATCATGACTTTAAAAATTGGTCATACTTTGAAACATGAGTTTATACTTATCATGAGCTATTCAACATAAGAATGGAGTTCATAGATTCATAAGAGATAACTGGAATCACAGAGTGAAGCTGTTACATGCTTGCTAGAAGGTGAGAATGGGCTTGAGCACACATGATAGGCATAAGCATAGGCCTGTGGCATGGATTTGTCAAACAAGTGATGGATTTGGTGTTGTAATGACTGAAATCCAAGGAATACTCTAGAATAAGAAGGGATCACTATCTCATCATAACTCATTATTGACATGTATCACAATCTAATTCTCAAAACTTGATTTGGTTCTTCACTAACCATCTCCCCCTTAGGTCAAAGCTGGTATTCTAAGTATGATGGTCTACTCCATACCCTCGAGATTAAGCCATAGTTTTATCATTTTATTATCTACACGTAAATGCTAAACTTACCAGAATAAACTAATTTCGAACTTACCGACTTCATTCTTGAATAACCCATCCATATGCCATCCTTAATTCCTAGCTTTAATAATCATCATCAAAGACTTACACTCTCATTTGCAACCATATCTACATCTCTAATCACATAATCATAGCCTACCAAGATCACACTTCTATACTTATATTTTCCCCAAACCATGAGAATAAAATCATACTAAAAAGACTCAACATCTTCAATCATAACTCCTTAACTTGGCTATCAAAAACAATATAAATTATTTAACTAGCCTTTCTCTACCTAGCAACTCAACGTTACTACTAACCACACAATATACAATAATCCTCATAAAAATAATGCAGCCCCATAGCACCTTGGGCACACCTCTACACCATACGTAATTACGAACACATGATCTTATACTCTTCCATACATTGTTCAGGCCTACTAGATCACCTCCATATAACTAGCATCAACAACCGAACCATCAACTATTCAAACTTAATGTCTAGAGCTAAACATAATTTACAACCCAATCTCACACATAATTTTCACTTCAAAACTATAGAACACAACATTAAGAAAAACTAGTACACAATGACAATCGATCATAATTATATGGCCTATCTTATTCATAATATGTTAACACATCCTTCTTCCTTACATCATTAATATTTACCCATCTTCACACCTAAATTACTTTCATAGCTCTATAAATTTCAACTAAACTTCCTCTTGCAATCTCAGGAAAGCCAAAATTAACAATACTCAACCACCAAGTACTTCCATCAAAACCTATACTTTCCTAGCACAACAAATACCATCAATAACTCTTTTCATACTTCAAGCAAACAACAATCCACCTTAACTAATAATCTCCTTCTCTAACTTCACTAAACTAACAAACAAGGGTATATCACTTCATTACTAATTCAATCATAAGCAAAAATTCAGCTATACATATTCAATAAATCGCCCTTACCACCATTCTTTCCACTACAATTCTAAAACCACAAATTCAACTAACAAAAGACTTTCAACTAAACGTTACTACTTCTGCCACTACAAAAAAACCCACACTTTCAACTAACACCAGAACAACAAGATAAATAACAAGTTGCTAGTGAATCGAAATAGGCCTCACACGGCTTTACTAGACTTTGGTTTTGTGTTTTGATTAAGAAAATTATATGAATAACAAAGCAAGTATGCTAGTGAATCGAAATAGGCCTCACACGGCTTCATTAGACTTTGATTTTTCACAAACATAATGATAACAAGATTACATAATCAAGAGATAGAAACTTGACACACAACATTCAACGATCTAAGAATACACCTTACTCTGTCGTAATTAAATAACTCATAAAAACGAGGGAATAACTTAAATTTGAAGGACTTATAACACACTAGAAGGCTCCTCTCAAGCCACTTTATGAAACTTCAGAAACTTCTACTAGCAATTATAAAAGCATTATCTGGGAAGGAATTGGAACTTATTGATCATGCTTCTTCAAGAACATACATAGAGAAGTATAGATTATCATTATGGATTATGAGGAGAAATTCAAAAGCACATCTGACTCAGGCTTTGTGCACGATTTCTACAGGCCTGATAAAGCACTTCAGTTTTCGAAAATCAAAAGTACTAACAGGATACATTCTAGCTCTCTTACAGTCCCAAAACTATCTATTGAGAATGAAACTCAACTATTTCTAATACCTTGGAAATAAGGCAGAGATGGCCTGACTAGAGTAAGATAAGAATCTGTATAAGTTTCTTGGAGAACTTTTCTATAACACGATTAAAGACTTGAAAGAATGGAGACATTTCCTAAATTCCCTATAGCCTCTCGAAGAAAAGTACAGATGTCTCCGTATCATTCTGCAAGACTCTACTAGACATCACTTCATAGACACCCTAGGACACTTGAACTCTGTGCTATGATACCAAGTTTGTAACGCCCCAAAATTAGGTCCTGAGATGTCACACGGTGCTTAGGGTCACAAGTGACCCCAACCTAATTCTTCTACTGGCATAACTCATAAGCAACTGAATTAAAAGTATAAATCTATACAAATTTGTGGAAAATAACTCTTTTCTGAATATGATAAATACAAAACTGAATTTACAAGATTACAACTCTGCTTTTACAAACAAAACTGAAATGGAATACATCAACTTCTACTGACTGTCTATGAAGCCTCTACTAGTACTGACTGTAGGTAGCCGGGTCATGACTCCCGACTAACCCAACTCAATACGACTGAATAAATAAAATACAACACTTCTAGAATTGTATAACTAACTTAAGACCTTGAATCAAAAGGACTCATCACCTGCTGACTAGATGCTGCGAACTGACTGGATCTGAAGATGTACACTATACCTTGTACCTACATTCCGAGAAAATATAGCACACATACGAATATATGGGTCAGTACCATGAAAACGTACAGAGCATATAGGGGTGCAATGCATATATAAAATAATATCTTAATATCATCACAGTTTATAAAATTATGCATGCTGATATAAATGACTCATTTAGCTCGAATTAAAATCATCATAATCATAAGAGAGTAAAATATATTGGGTGAAACGTGTGAGTCATCATAATAAATCTCAATTCACTTCCATCTCGATTCCAAATCATCAAAGCAATCAAATCTCATAACAATTCTCTTTGGAATATATGTTCATTAAATCTTTCAAAAAAATGACTTTCTCAAACTCAGGCTTTCAAACAAATATGTTTCCATCTCAGATAAAGGAATAAGGCTTTTTTATATTAGATAGGAGAATACACACATACATTGATAGTCTCTCATAACCAACATAAACCATGTGAGCTACATGGAATCCAACGTCCAACCCACGTTAGGGAGAGCTGTCCTATCCTTGCCATCGGAGTAGGACCTTAATATTTTATTCACTAGTGATCACTATATATAAATCAGCCTCAGGCGCACAACCTACGGGGGCACGTAGTTCTAGGGAAGTACCAATCCTGCTATACCTCCCGCTCGGTGCTAAAGACTACTCCCGAACTTAGCTCAGATCTTTTCAAAAGAAAATCCACTCATAAATATTTCAACAATTCACAACGGGAGCCATTATGCTACCCCTTTCATAATAAATCAATAAAAGTGGATTTCTTTTCTCATCTTGGTTTCAAAAACAACCCTTTTTACGACCAAAAGGTCAAAGATTCTTTATCATCTCAAATTATTTAAACTCAAGGTGTTTATAACACATGATTTTCTCAAAATAATAATCTCAAATAGGGTTCCAAAAACTCATACATCAATATCACCATAAAACCTTCCAAAGTTTCATACTTTATGACATAAGCACAAAAATAATCACTTAAAACTTAAAATTTAAGCTTTACAATCATACATCTTGGTAAAGAAAATTAGATTTGGGATTCAAATCTCATTGTGCTTATAGCACATAATTTCTCAAAGTACAATCCCAATTAGGACTCAAGGTCTCATACATCAAAATCATATTAAATTTTCTCAAGATTCATGCTTTTCATCACAAATATATATAAATTACTTTAAATCTGGAAAATTCAGATTTATGTACAAAAATGTCATCATTCTCATTCAATTCAACTTCCAAAACATAGAGAGTATCATAATATCATGTAAAACCATATACGGTATAAATTCATCTTTCAAATTCATATCAAAACATGTAAAATCAGGTATATTCATAAAAGAAAAATTAATTTGGGCACAAGAACGAAAGGGTGTTCTTGTTGAAAAACCCCACATACCTTAAACTTGAAGCTTTGAATGAACTCTTGACCTTGAGACTCTATTCGTAAAAATAATGAGTGTTTCTTGTAGCCCTCGGAATGCGGATTCCGAATCTCGAAGAATTATTGAAAACTCATGGTTGAATCTTGAGATATTTGATTTTTTAGGTTGAAACCCTAATGAATGTTCTTGGTGGTTTTGAGAGAAAGTAAACTTATTTTGGTGTTATGGGAGTTTAATCTCATGGTATAGACATATATAAGGATGTTTTTGGCACTTGAAAGTGAAGTATGTTGCGCACAACCCATGAAAGAACTTAAGGTGTGCGTCGCACACCTTATGGAATACATTTAAGTATGCCTCGCACTCCCAATTGCACACATTTGATTGGGTGGCGCATTGCCCATCGCACAACCTTACTGCCTCTCGCAAAAATGGGCATAACTCTTTGCTCGGGTATCAGATTTTTGCGAAATCAATATCGTTGGAAAGATAATTCAATTATCTGAAATTTGATAGGTATTGGGATGAAAAATTCCATGTATATTAAGAGATATACACATTTGAAGTTGACCCTTATAGAATCGAATGTCAAACTTTGGATGAATCGATTGGTCTTAGCTCAACTTTGTTCTAGGTCATTGCTATGAACATTTTTCACCTCTAAACTACTCCATAGAATAGGATAATGATCATGCAACTTGTATTCATGTGAGAATTAGTTGTATTAGAGCTTAGACGCGCAGGAACGACGGTTAGAATTCTAGCACGAAAATATGGGGTATTACACATTATCAGGTCGCTGATCAAACATTAACGAATAACAGTCATGGAAGTACGAAGCAAACTCAACGGCATAAGAGTTGCATAAAACCTTCACCAGTAAATAGTATGAATGGTAGTTGGCAATTGTTTATGGTTGTGTAGTTAATAAGGGCTTTTTGTGTAATATTAAAAAAATTGGGGTTATATATAATAAAAATAAAAAGTTGGAATTAGAATTGGGGTTATATATAAGTTGTTTTCACTTTTCAGAAAACAATTTTGGAATTATTTTTGGACTATCTATGGCCAAACAGCATGAATCCTATAAAGTGAAAAAAGAATTCAGAAAAAAGTGAATAATTTCTCTGGCCAAACGGCCTCTAAATTTTTTTAAAAAGAAATTGTCATTAGGTTGAAACTAAGAATCTAACATTGAAGAGATCTAAATAAACTATAACTATTCATAAATTTATCCCTTTCATTATTTTAAAATATATTTGAATTCTTTCGAGTTAAAAACTATGAAAAATAAAAAAACATGATAATAAGAAAAAATTATAGTTGTGCGCAATATGTGTTGTAGTAGTAGTAGAAGACGACGACGATAATGACAACAATGACAACAACAACAACAACAACAATAATGACAACAACAACAATAATAACAATAACAACAACAACAAAAATAACGACAATAATAACAACAACAATAAAAACAACAACCCACAACAAATGACAACAACGACAACAACAACAACAACATATAGTCATAGTGGTCTTATTAATATACCATTAATAATAAAAATAACAATAATAATAATACTAGTAGTAGTAATAGCTGTAGCAACAGTATCCCTAGTAGTAGCAACAGCAGTAGTAGCACTAATAGCAGTAGTAACAACAACAGTAACAACAACAGTAGTAGTAGAAGTAGCAGTAGTAGTAGCAGTAGTAGTAGCAGTAGCAGAAATAGAAGTAGCAGAAGCAGAAGTAGCAGTAGCAGTAGTAGTAACAGCAGCACTACCAGTAGTAGTAGTAGTAGTAGAAGTAGTTGTAGTGATAGTAGTAGTTGTGATTTGGGGTGTGGGGTTTAGCAGCAACACCAACAGTAGCAGTAGTTTAGGGTCTAGGGTTTAGCAGTAGCATCAACAGTAGAAGGATGTTTTTAAAAATATGAAGATATCTAAAAAACTATCATTAGCTTAAAATTAGAACCTATAATTGAATATATCTAAATAAACTTTTGTGATTTCATATACTTATCTGATTCAATTATAATATATCTAAATATAATTGATTTAAATATTAAATAAAAGGTAAATTAATAAAAATAGTAATAGCAGGATGTTTTTTTAAAAATATGAAGTTAGAGTTTGACTATCTCTATTCTAAGTAGCACCGTGTATTGCTAATGAGCACCGTGTATTGCTAATGTCTCATCATTATTTTAATAAGTCATTAACATAATAATTTCTAGAATTTTGAAATTTGAATTGACCCACATCTAACTTAACCAATTTAAAGATAAAATTATTTGGATTCATCTCTACAACATGTTATATCTATTTATATTAATTAATTTGTAGATTTTTTTTAAACTTTTAAAGCTTATCAACACAAAAAATTTTACTAAAATATTTTTCACAATCCAAATATGAATAATAAAATAAATAGGATAAGAAAGAGAAACAATCTAATTTTGTTTATAACAAAATGATATGATTTTTAATTTAAAAAGAAATTTGAGTTGAAATGAAATTCTAGCTCCTTAGCCTCTCTTATATACTGTTCCAATAAAATATAATGTCAAGCTTTCTTTCATTAGTTTTAGTTGCTGCATTGTTTTACGTTCTTCCTCTTCTTCTTCTTTTTTTTTTTTTAATCTTTTTGCGTTTTAACATTTTTATTTTTTGTATATAGATAAGTGATGTCTTATTACAGAATATTCGACCTGATATATACATACATGAATTCAAATAAATAATATTTTTTATTCTGATATTGTTCGTTTGACTTAGTAAAAATAAATATGTTTGCTTATGTAATTGAAAAATAAAAATGACATTTCAGTGGGAATTTTAATCAAGTTTATGCTTTTTAATACTATTGCAATAATATACTCAGTATAAAAAGATAGACATTTTAAAATAATTTTTGATAAATTAACGAAATGGAATGAACTAGCCTAGCATGAGTAAGAAAAGGAAATAAAAATGCAAATGCAAGAATATTAGAAGAAACATACATATTATGATTTAAATAATGAAAAGAAAGGTTGTATTTATGCGCATATAAAATAATAAAAAATTTATGCTTTAAATTAATGCACGTATGCATATACATTATTTTTTAAAAAATCAAATTTTGTTCATTCTTTTTTTTTCCTCAACTTGATTATTAAAAAAGAGAAAAAGATAGTATTATCGATATTAGTTTATTATTATTTGAAGATAAAAGATAAAAAATTATTTTAAAATATTTAGATATTTTATTATTTTAAAATTTAACGACGCGTACAATTTTTTTTCTTATTTTTCACCTTTCTCTTTTTCCCAAGAGAATGACCGATTTATTAAAACTTAGATCGAAATTTTTGTAGTTCAACGATAAAAAAATTACTCTATTAATTTTTGTTTGAATTGATGGCTAAAATTCTCTTTTTTATTTAAATAGAATTTTATAAAATCAGTTATTTAGATACTTACTTCAAAAATGCAATCTTATGGAGCATTATTATATCACATTCATATATCTACTCTTTTTGGAAAGATTACAAAATAAAATTTGTAGGTAATTAGATATTTTAATTGGTTTATTCTTTTCTTGATTTTAAGTACAAATCAACAACTCTATTTGTTTATGTTTTAACGGATTATGTGTAGTATAAAATACAGAAATATCAAATCTAAAAGACTAAATGAAATAATTTTTACAGTATATGCGAGTGAGTCATGATATTTAATGTTAAATTACAATCTAAAAAAGTACATTTAATGATGTAACTTAGAGTTTAATTAAACTTAATTTACATAAGTTATATATTAAACTTCTTTTTCTTAGAATAAACTCATGATTTTACTTTTTCCTTTAAAATTCATATTCAAAAATTTTTACATGCATTATGGAAATAAATTTTACTTATAAGGATATGTTAATAAGTTTTTTGAATTTGATTTAAAAAAAGAATTTTTTAAAATCAAATATATGATATAACTTCATATTTTGATAGATATGAAAATGTTTGACTTAAATTTTAAATTATAACCACCCCTAACAGATTATATTATTTTGAAATATTCTTCTAATTTATATTTCATTTATTTTGTTATGTATAACAAACTTTATCTATTTTAACTTTTATATTTTGAGATAAAAGAGAAGAAAACTCAACTGCTTATGTGTGTAACACAAAATATAATCTAATTCAAGATCAAATTAGAGAAAAGTAAAGTAATCAAATTACAATAGAAAAGAATGTACATCGGGTATTTGGGGGTGGAGGTGGGGGGTTGAGGAAATTTAAATAATTTTTGAGAATATAATGAAAAAATTCAAATAATACACATATTACTATTTATAAAAATTTTCACGAAAGAGATTGAGGGATAGTAGAATACAAATATTAATTATTTTTGACAATTAAAAAAACCTTAAATATAAAAATATAATTAAAAAAATATGAAACATAAAAGCTTTTTTATAGTTACATGATTATTTTTACTCATATATACTTGGTTTTTAGGCGGGGGGAGGGAAGGAGAGATAGGGTGGAGGGTTAGAGGATATTAATAATTCACTATCTTTAAATTGTGAATAATATTATAAAGAAAAATATGAAACGTATTTTTTTAAAAAATTAGATAATTATTTTCCATATAAATTTGATTAGTGGGGGAGGGATTGAGTGTGGGGGAGTGGAGAGGGAGAAGGTGTGTGTGGGGAAGGGGTTGAAAAACATTTATATTTAAAAAAAATTGATTAGAGGATTGGGGGTAGGTGGGTATAAAAAGATTTTATTTTATTTTATTTTTTCATTTCTTTGAGAAATAAGATGATAAATAGACCTTTTTTTTTAAAAATAATTTAAAATAACAAGTTTGAACAAGATATTTCAATGTGAAGTGATTAGAAATGTCACGTTAATATTATTCTCGCATTGCGCGGGTACGTATACTAGTATATGTATATTGTAGAACTATTAGTAGTGACGGAGTGGGTTACCATTTGGATATTTTTTGATTGTAGGTGATGTGGCCATAGTGTGTATTTTATATTCTTTATTTTCTACTTTGCTCAGTCGGTCTATGATAAGTAATGAGTACAAGTGGACCATACTCACTCCTACTGCTCTTTTTTGGTGCAGATCTAGGTACGTACGCTACACGATAGCTGTTTCGGGTAAAATACAGAGTGTATTTGAGGTAGCTAATGATCTATGCTTCCGGAGTTATTCTACTACCTCTTCTTATCTATTTCATGTCTTATTTTGTATTCAGAAATAAATTTTGATCCTTTTTGGTCTTTTATTGTATCTTTGACATTCGAGAAGTATTTAGTGATTCTTACACTATGACACTAGGTTTTGGGATATTTTATGACATCTTTGGTTATGTATTTCTACTTTTACTATGTATGTGTGGTTTGACTCCATTCTAGTAGTCTTGCCTTGGGTTTTTGGTATTGATTTCTCATTTCGAATCAGTTTGAGTGATAGGCTTACTTGTCAAGACTTTCCGCGATAAGTGCCATCATGACCCTTGTTTTTTGGGTAATGAAATTCTTGATGTTAGTCTGCAGAAGTTCAGTCAGATGATGGATTCCATGATTGCACTATATTTGTACAATCATCGATTATCAAATGTCTAACCAACTCCTGGAAATCAAGTTACTGAACTTCATGTAGACGACTACATATATGATCTTGGGAACTTTGCACAGCTGCACAATGCTTTTGTGGGTTTAGTTTTGCTTTAAGTTCTTCAGGTTCTTTTATGTATTGCCCCTGCACAAGTAGCACACATTACCCTATAATTAAAATAAGCATAAAAACCTTGGGTTCCCTCCCAAGAAACCATTAATTTAATGTCACAAAACGATGTTGATAGTTTGGTTACATAGAATTCACCAAACTATCCTATATGTTGCCTTCAATGAAGCACCTGATTTAAATCACGGCACGACTCGGGTGTTCCTAATTTCTCAAGCACCATATAGGTCCAGTTTATATATCACTTTGACCTTTTTTAACATCACTAAGATAGTGTTTCACCCCATTTCTATTCACCTCCGACCTCTAATATTTGCTATTTTAAGGATTAATTACATCATAGAGAAACACTGTCACCACTTTATACAGTCCTATTCATTTTGACTTCAGCTTTCCCCGAAACAACCTCAGCCTTGATTTAAAAAGTAGTACTATATTGCTAATGGTGAATCCTATTTCTAAATCCTATGATCATGGTACAATTTTATCTTATCTCTGTACAAAGCCGAGCTTTCATAGGCATAGAGACAAAATTTATCTATCTCATTTAGCTATTCTAGTCTCAACTGTGCTGCATCACTCCACTCTAGATTTAACTTCTTCAGTATCCACAATACCTTATTCTCAAGTTTAATACACAAGTGGTACCTTTTTTCATACATAAGATGATATGGGGAAATACCAATAGGGGTCTTGAATGTTGTCCTATAAGCCTACAATGCATCATCTAACTTTCTAGGCCAGTCCATCCTATTAGGATTCGTAGTCTTTGCTAAAATAGACGTTATGTCTCTATTGAAGACCTCGACTTACCATTTTAGGGGATAATAGATTGTACACCATGACTAGGCCCTTGAAAATCAATCATATTCACCTTTTTATCTCCAGCCAATGCAAACTGCTTAGTGAATTAGTAAGCTTAAACCTCAACTATGGAACCTCTTGAGCGACTAGATCATCTAGTTCTCTCTATCTTGCGGATGCCCCAATCATATAAGTTCCTTTGGGTATTTCTGTGTCTTGAGTATGCCAATCCCAGTTGGTTTTACTGATCTAATCTAGAATCTTAATAGCCTAATCCCAATGTAACCTTATAAAAGCTCATCCAGTGACAGCATGTTGTTCGAGTTCAAAGCTCTATAATAAATCTCTAGGAAAATACTGCTCGCTATTCATTAGTTAGGGATATTTTACAACTTCTTCTTAAACTTCAACTAGGTCTCATATAACACAACAGAACGTAGCTACTTGAAGTTATAGATCTTATCTTACAATTGCAACATTTGTATGGTGGGAAAAATCTATCTAAAAATTAATCCTTCAACTCATTCTAAGTAATGATCGATCCATATGGAAACTCTGTCAACCATAATATAGCCTCCCTGGTTAAAAAGAAGGGAAGCAAGTATAGTCTAATCGCCTCTTGTCTTACTCCAGGTAAATTATAAGAGCCCCTAAATATATCATCATATTCACATTTGTGTTATCATTAGGAAGGATTGTGAACACCCCCTTCAAGTTCAACAATTGTATCATAATGTTTGTGATGTCAAAGTTAGTTCCTTTAGACAATTCTAGTGGATTCATAGTACCTGTTTCAACCATCTCTCAAAAATCTTTCACATCTTCCGCATCATAAGGAGAAAGATACTTTTGTAGAGGTTATTGCCCCTTATACCTTCTCTGCCTTTCTCATTTATTAATTATGGCTAGACAGTCAACTTCAGCCTGTATATCCCTTTCTTCCTGAGCCGCCTACCTAGCAACTTCTTACCTAACATTATCCTCAGTAATCCACCAAGTAGTGGTCTCCTTTGTAGTGTCTTAAACCCTAAGATTATGCCCTGGTTGATTTAGGACTCCCCCATAATCAACTCCACTTTTATGAACTCCTTGATTATGAACTCTTTTATTCACCATTCTTCTATTAGCTCTGAGCATTCTATTAAGTTTCGTATCAAGTGTAATCAGGGGATTGTCTTGACTTCGAGTGTTGGGCTGTTAGGAATACATAGTATAAACTATAGAACCAAAGAAAGGTAAAATCATGAAACTAAACCCAACAACCCAACAAACATAATCAATTAACTTTGTAATTGTATTTTTTAGCAACAACACCAAAATTTGAAGTCTCCTGGATTACACCTTCTAACAAGGTATAGAATAGTCATTGATCAAATACAAAACCTAACTAGGTTTTGGTCAAGCCTATAGGGAATAGGTCAAAATATCTATCAAGATATTTATCTAAGAAATCAATAATAATTCCAATAAAAGGGGGTTGTAAATTAGGATTTCAATAGTAACAATTGTTGATTTTGTTGGATTTGTAGTCAGTATGTTAGAGGCATTAGGAATATGTTCCCTAATAACATCATAACTCTGAGTTCATTGTACTTAATGATGTCTTATGGTGATCGATATGCAAAATAAATAGGTTCTGTTCATCTAAACAACTTTACGCCCTCATTAGACAACTATCTTTAATCACCAAGGTTCATGTTTCATGGGTTTTGCATTAGTAACTACTAAGATTTATCCCTTATTAGTCTATCCTATTTTCCAGTTCAAGTCTATTTAAATGGATATTGATAGCTCCAAGTCTCATTGTTGATTCTTTTTTTTCCATCCCTTACTTATTCTGTTGTCTAGAGTAAGGATCTGGTGAGTTTTAACATTTGCAACTGTTAAAAAGAAATCAAACCAAAGAGAATAAGAATACATGCCTAAACACCCTTTCAGAATCCCTTCATACTGTGAACACTACTTTGTTAATCCATCATGGTTCCCACAATACTATTTGTGGTGCTTAGCTATTCATAATTGCTAGAACACAAAAAGAAAACTGATAAGAAAGAATGATTATGGACTTACAAGAATAAGATGACAACCAAGAATCTCAATATATGAATAAAACCCTAAAAGCAATGCTTATTACAAAGAACAACAATATGGTTCAAAAGTATTCATAGAATCTAAAGTGAAACAATAAACCTAATAGGCGTATTATAGACAAACATAAAATCTATCCTAAACAAAACTATTTGTTGAGTCGACATATCAAACAAACGAAGGCACAATCGTGGTTAGTGTCATGACCCAATTTACGAGTGATGATTGTACCTACCTTATCCCGCTAGTAGGTAAGCTAAATTGGAGCTCGAAGCTATAAAAAATGGGCTAACTTAGTGGAAAATATCCTAACAACTAAAAATCAACAATTAAAGACTTAAAATAACAATAGAACAACCACAATAGTATACAAGATAGATAGAAATGCAACAAATATCCCAAGACTCAGTAATGTAAGTACAAAAGCTACTATAAATAAGCCACAAGTACTATATAGTCATATAAAAATGTCTCAAAAATGAAAGACTAGACATAGATACATAGAAGGAAGAAAGGGTAACTCCAACTCCAATAGCTCACCCAATCTCCAAAATTAACTCATCATAATTATTGAATCAACGGGGACAACTAATACTTGGATTTGCACCAAAAGGGTACAAAAGTATAGTATGAGTACCAAAAACCATAGGTTACTCAATAGGCATCATCGACCGAGTGAGCTAAATCATAATACAAGTACAATAAAGATGCAATATAAATAAGATAAGTTAAAGTAAAGAGGCAAAATTAGAAATAAGATCCAACACTGTTGTACATGAATAAAAAATACATACAAAATAGTAACGTAAAGATCACATTACGATAACTTAAAGATTTGCTCCCATAAGCTAATAGTGTGGTAAAGTAAATAATCTAATGAAGACCCCCATAAGTTCGGGGGGTATCATCAAGGGGACTAAATAATTGAATAATCATAATATACCAATTTATCATGCTATAATCGAGAATCCACATTAACTAAATCTGTCACGACCCGAGACTACCCCTAGTCATAACATGATTATTAGAACCACAAATTATCCCAAGATAAATCATGGTACTAGAATAATGCATAAGCAACTAATTTAAAGATAAACAAACTTAACGAAAGCATAATCAGGAGATAAGCTATTTCAATTCATTACTTTTCAAAGTTTACAATACTGTAATCTAAAAGAGAGGAACTTAAATTCATATATTGGCTCTGACTGACTGTCTATGAAGCCTCCAATAATATTGACTATAGGTAGTCGGAACATGAACTCAACTATCCCTAATCAATAAATATGAATAACGAAATACAATACAATAACAACAACTGACTTGAGTCCTCGAAATAAGAGAATTCATCACCTACTGGCTGAAAGCTATGATCTGGCTGACTATGATCTTGAGAGTAGGCACCTGAATCTACATCACATTAAAAATACAGGTAGAAGAGGTATGTGATAAGTACTTTGGAATGTATTAGGTATGTGAGATATGCACTAGTTATGAAAATACTTAAAACATGCTTTAAAACTAAGGATATAAGTTATTTGCTAAAATATGCACTTAGAATATATCTGTACGTAAAAGTAGTGGAATGTAGTGAAATTTCTAAATCATAAGCTAAAAAATTTCTATAAATTGAGAAGCTGTAGAAACATGACTATTATATTTAATCTCAAGATACTGCTGAATATGATATAACACTATACTGAGGGTCATTTATGAATACTGAGTCTGAAACTGTGAGATATGAACTGATACAATGATCAAGTATAAACATGTACTATATAATGTTTAATAATTAAGTACAAGGTCATGCATAATATAAAAATTGACCATAATCTAAAGCTGAAACATAAATTGAGGATTATGGGAGCTAAGTAAAATTGACATACTCTAATCTGAGTAAAATTGGGGTCCAACCTCTAACCCTAGTTGGAAGGGTGCTAGTACCTTGCCAAGGGTAATAATACTAGATGACGTGGATCCACTAAATTGATGTCCCTAATGACTAGGGTGACATGCCTCTATTGATGGGGGCCCCCTTCTAACCTATAGTGACAATGTAGTTTTGGAACTTAGGAACTTCTACTAACGGTCTCATAAAAATTGATGGGGAAGCTGTCATCCCTGCATTCGTTCGGTGCTAAGTATTTCTCCCAACTAAATGACACTGAAGTGTAAACTTAAATATAAATTGATAACTTATATGCGTAAGTCATGGTATTCTGTACATAATAGTGCATGTGTAAATCTAAAGTACTCACTAAAATATAAACTGATGTATGTCTAAATTCCTAGGTTTTGGGTGTTCATAACCCACCAACTCTAACTAATGCAACTGAACATGATAATATCAAAAGGTTATCATAGTAGGAAATTTCATTAAAAAGCCTAAAAATTCAACAACTGATCATAATATGGAAATTCATGATTCTTGAACATGGGAAGATGTCATTCTTATGGGAAACATGTATTCATGGTTTAATTACAAAATAATCTAAAGAAATTAGAGAAAACTCATATTTGAACTGGAATCTAAAACTTGAAGGCAAATTAAGCTTGAGGATTGAGAAATCTTAAATAAATGGGTACATCATTCATATCTAGATGATATGCTTTAAATTTTGGGAAATATTATGTAAATCATACATGGGCATGAGAATAGCATGAATGATGAAATACCCTAGGTGATGGCCTCTGAAAAATTTTGAGTTTTGAACTTACTACCATGAGTATGAATCACTGTACAAGTCGTAGGGTCTCTATACAGGACTTGAGACCCCAATCGTAGCAAGTCCAATATGTATGCCTAGTGTTCTACTCTGAGTACAATTTGTACATCATAGTCATTAGGACTTGTTACAAATCATATAGTCCAAATCGTAGGCCAACCAGTGTACTCTCCCACTGTTTTTGATGTTACTATGACTAGACTCAACGAGTTGTATAGACTCATTATAAGTCATAATGTGCCTTCCATAAGGTAATCTGTTTAGGGCCTTGGTGGTTCTGTATTGACTACGACTTAGACCATATGAGTTGTGGGGTCACAATACGAGTCATATGTTGCTTCTCATAACCAAACCAGTGTGGGTTCCCATGGACACTTTCTAACCTTCGACTAAGGTCCATGAATTGTAGGTGACCCTACAAGTCGCAAGGTTATCCTTAACGACTAGGCGACAAATTTCAGCTTTTATTTAAGGGGAATTATGGTCATTTCCCTCTTTACCCCCTTATACCCCACGTCCAAAAAATACTGAGGGGTTATTTAGAAAACTTTAATATATCAAATACTCTCTTCACTCTCTCAAATCCTCAATTCAAGATAAGGCTAGGATTTTAGAGAAAGTGGTCATCTAGAGTACTAAAGATGGTTCTTTCTCAATTTTTTGATGATTAAGGCATGTATCTCACTCCTTACACTTGGATTTTCTTAATAGCATGAAAATGGTTTTGATATTGGATTTTGAATTATGAGTTGAGGGTTTTGGATATAATTTGTTTGAATATTTTTCCTATGTTTAATATTGAATTATTATGCAATGAATTATTGGTTTGTACACTCATTGGTGTGCATGGGAATGGTGAATGAATTTAGCGGTACAAGGATTCGCCAAACTCGTGAACAATATATTTAGGAGTACAAGGATTCCCCAAATAATTGGATTTTGGTATTGAAATTGGTAAGAACCCCAGCCCACCTTCATAATTAGTTTTGGAATATGATTCACCAATTGGCTTGACTTATTTCTCTAAAACTAATGCATTGAATAAATGTCAAAATGGTTAAGGATGGTTTGTAAATCTTGTGGGGTACAAGGATTTCCCCAAGGGGATAATAATGGCCTTGAAAACCTTGTGGGGTACAAGGAATCCCCCAAGTTGATTTTAATAATGGAGTATGGGATACAAGGATTTCCCAAAGTGTTGGCTTAATGACATTTCTTACAATATATAGTCAGTATAACAATACCACTTGATAATGCCTTAACGATTAACTTCTTACTGTATGGTTAGGTTTTGTGTTAAATATTTTTATTGGGCTTAATAGGGGTTGTGTTAGCTAGCTGTGAAGGTGTAAGTCCCAAAGGGCTGATTCTGGAACTCATGTTTGCCGACATGATGGTTGGTCCTTATGACCGTGTGCTTACATCACACTATGTATATATTTGTATCATAGATGGTGAAGGGTGCAAGGATTCCCCGACCTTCTATGATATCTTTGGTTTGTACGGCTAATACGCACTATGGCCCGACCAGTAGGAGACACTGGACCCATATAGACTATGGGTAGTTTTATTACGGTCAAGCTACACAATCCGGGCTAAGGAATTCAAATTATATGCTAAGACTTGTGCCCTATCCCGACACGTTATATATATATTTGCACAAGCTGGTGTGCATTTGATGTTTTGACTGATTTTGGATTATTGCTCATGCCCTTACTTTATCTCTTATCCCTGAGTTATATACTAGCACTCAACCCGTTAATCATCTTTGAATATTATATCTCCACGCAATGTAGGCACCAAAAATACTTTTACTTTTCTTGCACAATGACTAGGTGATTATGGGATAGCTCGAGAGTTGGATTAAAGTGGTGTGCTTCCATACTTCAAAAGACCTCATTTTATGTTTTGGGTTTCATATTGTCATAGACTATTCTTTTGGCACTTTTGGCTATCATCGGGTGTATGTCTAGACCTAGATTATCTTGGGTTTTTGATAGAGGCTTTGTGGATATTACTATGGACTTGGGTATTAGTTATTCATTCTTTTGGTATAACATAGACGTCTTTGAATTTACCTTTTCTATCTTGTTATATATTTAGTATTTAGTCTCTGTTAGTGTGTATGCTCTATTGGTTAGGCTAAGGGGGTGGTCTTCGGTCCACGGAGGACTTGAGATACCCGTCATGGACAGACCCTAGTTTGGGTCATGACAAAATTGGTATCAGAGTCTAAGCTCATGGTCAATTTAGTGTTCATAATGTTATGCTTAGTAGAGTCTATTTTATGGATGTGTAGCACTCCACACTTATAAGGGAGAGGCTACAAGGCATTTAGGAATGTTTTTCTTTCTTATTGTTCTATTTTTGGGAAATAGAGTTTAAGATCTTGAAAACTCTCTAACCTCTGGCTAATCGTATTTCAAATCATGCCTTCTTGAAGATCTGATGCTCGTAGAGGATCCTCTATCCTACTTGAGGGAAATATGGATGAAACTCATCCTATTTATGGGGTATAGACCCAGTCTAGGACCCCTGATTCTGATTTCCCTCGTGGAGTTACACTGGTTCTCACTGGTCCTTCTTGAGCTGGTACACTCATGCTTAGTTACCCTAAGGAGATATTTCTAATGTCGAGTTTTGTTGTTCTATTAATTTATTAACCCAAATAGTAGACTCTTTGTCATGCCCATCTGATCCCATTAGTGGGAGGAGAAATTAATAAAAAAATAAGTGATAGACAAAGTGAGAGGATAAAATATTTAGATTAGGGGAGGGGTGAAAATGATAGTGGTAGAGATAGTAGGTAGTGGCACAAAAAGAGAAATTGATAAAGTTCTCGTGCGACTGTTAGTGCTTCTTATCCTAGGTTTTTTTGGTGATCATTGCTTTTAGGTCAATGTGGGGTTGAGGTACATGGGGCCTGATTTTGGGATAGTAGAGCTCAGTCGCCCCCGCCTTATCCTTCTTGTCAGGTTTGTGGTTAATTGCATCGTGGCCAGTGTAATGAGGGAAAGAATCAGTGTTTAGGTGTGGTTAACTTGGTCATATGCAGTGGGTGTGTCCTTTAAGGCTTTCTACTAGAGATAATAAGGTTCTGATTTCTACTTCTTCAGCCCCAGCACTGAAGGGTGCTACTTCTACCTATGGTATCGATACTTTCCAAAATTGCCTGTATGCTTATACTACCTATCAGGATTATGACAGTTCTAATGATGCTTTTACTGGTATGCTAAAACTTTTTTCTCATGATGTATTTTGTCTGTTTGATCCTAGGTCTACCCTTTCTGATGTGACCCCTTATGTGGTTATCAATTTTGGTTTTAGTTCTAAGAATATTTGGGATCTATTTTTTATGTCTATCCGGTTGGTCACTCCATTATGTCTAGAAGAGTCTATAGGGGTTGTGTAGTATCTATACTTGGTAGGGATACATTAGTAAATATGATTGAGTTTGATATGTTAGACTTTGATGTGATATTATAGATAGATTAGCGTCACTCATTCTATGTATTTCATGATTGTATTACTCGAAAGGTAAATTTCCAATTCTCAAAAGAACCTGTGATTGAGTAGGAAGGTATTTCCCTAGTACCTAAGGCAAGGTTCATTTCTTATCTTAGAGCCTGAAAGTTTATTTCCAAGGGGTGTCTTTATTAGCTTGTGCATGTTAAGTATACAAATTTAAAGGGTCCTGCTCTGTAATCTGTCCCTATAGTCTATGAGTTTCCAAAAGTATTCCTCGATGATCTTTTTGGTGTTCCTATCAATAGGGAAATAGATTTTGGGATTGACCTTCTACCGAATACTCATCCTATTTCTATCGCTCCCTATCGAATGGCTTTGACTGGGTTGAAGGAGCTTAAGGAGCAGTTGAAAGTTCTCCTTGATAAAGGTTTTATCCATCCTATGTGTCTCTGTGGGGTTCTCCTATGTCTTTGTGCATAAAAGGATGGTTCCTTTCAAATATGAATAGATTATCTCTAGTTGAATAAGGTGACGTTGCAGGATAATTATCCTCTCTATAAGATTGATGACCTATTTGACCAACTTTAGGGTGCTAAGTACTTCTCTAAGATTGATTTTTGGTTTGGGTACCATCAGCTGAAGTTAAGGAAGGTGAATATCTCTAAGTATACTTTTCAAACTCGGTATGGTCATTTATAGTTTTTGGTGATGTCCTTTGGTTTGACTAATGCCCCGACAGTATTTATGGATCTTGTGAACTAGGTATTCCATCAGTTCTTAGATTTGCTTGTGATAGTGTTTATAGATGATATTCTTGTGTATTTGAAGAGTAAGGAGAATCATGTCAATCATCTCCGCATAGTGTTATAGACCCTTAAGGATCAACGGTTGTATGCTAAGTTCTCAAAGTTTTAGTTCTGGTTGAATGCTGTTACATTTAGGGTTATGTTATTTCTAGTTAAAGGATCATAATGGATCCACAAAAAGTTGCGGTGGTTAAAAAATGGCTTAAACCTATGACTTTAATCGATATTCAGAGCTTCTTGGGTTTTGCCGAGTAATATAGGAGGTTTGTAGAGAGATCATCTTCAATTGTTGCTTTGTTGATAAAGTTAACTCAGAAAAAAGTGAAGTTTCTATGGTCAAAACTTGTGAGGGATGTTTTGAGAAGTTAAAGGACAAGCTGACTACTGCTCCAATTTTGACCCTACCCGAGGGTACTGATGGTTTTTGGTTTATTATGATGCTTCCTATATGGGGCTTGGTTGTGTGTTGATGCAACATGGTAAGGTTTGTGGCCTATGCTTCTCAGTAGCATAAAATTCATGAGAATAACTACCCGGCGCATGACTTGGATTATTGTCTATGGTTTTTGCCATACAAATTTAGTGTCATTATTGGTATGGAGTTCATATAGACATCTTATCCAACCATAGGAGTTTGTAGTAATTGGTCACCCTAAAAAAGTTGAATCTTAGGGAGAGAAGATGGCTTGAGTTACTCAAGGACTATGACATGAGTCTTTATTATCATCCATGTAAAGTTAATGTGGTTGCTGATACTCTTAATAAGTTATCCATAGGGAGTTTGTCTTATGTTGATGAGGGAAAGCGAGAATTCATGAAAGATATTCACTGGTTGTCTAATCTTAGTATTTATCTCTTGGATCCTAAGAATGGTGGTGCGATTGTTCAAGAGGTGGCAAAGTCATCCCGTGGTGTAGAGGTAAAAGAAAAGCAAGTTTTGAATCCTATCTTGATGCAGATCAAGGACGATATTGTTCAGCAGAGAGTGATAGCATTTGAGATTAGTGGTGGTGGTATCTTGAGATACCTAGGCAGACTATGTATTCCAAATGTTGATGGTTTATGAGAATGAATTTTGGATAAGGCCCACGAGTCGAGGTATACGGTTCATCCTGGATCGATAAAGATGAACCATGATTTGAAGGAAATTTATTGGTGGAATAACATGAACCAGGATGTGGCTTATTTATGGCTAAGTGCATGGTGTGTCAACAAGTAAAGATGGAGCACTTGAAGCTCGGTGGGTTGTCTCAATATATTGAGTTGCTCGTATGAAAGTGGAAAGTGATTAAAATGGATTTCGTTACCCGTCTTTCATGGTCTCAAAATCAGTTAGATTTGATTTGGGCATTATGGATAGGATGAACAAGTTCGCTCACTTTTTGCCAGTAAGGACTACTTTTTATGTCAAGGACTATGCGAATTTGTTTATCCAAGAGATTGGAAGTTGCATGGTGTGCCTATTTCTTTTATTTTTGATCTTGGTACTCAGCTCTCATTGCATTTTTGGCATTTCTTTCAGAGAAGTTTGGGGACTAAGGTAACCTTAGTATCTCTTTCCACCCGCAGATGGATGGACAAGCAGAGAGGATGATTCAAATGTTGGAAGATATTCTTTGTGCTTGTGTGATTGACTTTGGTGGTCATTGGGTTGATTATTTGCCTCTCATAGAGTTTGAGAATAATAATAGCTATCACTCTAGCATTAGAATGGCCCCTTTTGAGGCCTTGTATGTAGGAGATGTCATTCTCCTATTGGGTGGTTTGAAGTTAACGAGATAAGGTTATTTGGTTCTGATTTAGTTCATCCAGCTTTAGAAAAGGTGAAGGTGATTCCCCCAAATTCAAAAAAGTCCTATACGAACGTGATATAAAAGGAGTTGGAATTTAAAGTTGGCGTTTAGATATTCTTGAAGGTGTCTCCCATGAAAGGGGTGATGCAGTTTGGTAGGAAGGGGAAGCTCAGTCACCATTATGTAGGTCTATATTTGGTTTTTAAGAGATTGGGTAATATGGCTTATGAACATGATTTTCTTTCTTGTTAGGGTTCCTTTCATCCGGTCTTCCATGTATCAATGTTGAAGAAGCGAGTAGACGATCCTTCCTTGATTGTTCTATAGAGAGTGTGGGTATTTCAAATTCCTTATTTTACAAGGAAGTCCTAACTGAGATTTTGGATCATCAGGTTCGTTGGTAGTGGACTAAGGATATGGATTCGATAAAGGTTCTATGTAGGAACCAAAAGGTTGAATAAGATACTTGGGAAGCTGAGGAGGACATGAGTCCAAATACCCATTCTAGGTAATCGTGTTGGAGGTATGTCTTCTCTTAACATCTTTGTTTGCTGACTTTGTTAAAGAAAATTATAATTTCCTTGACATCTTTGTTTTATGTCCTTGTTAAAGGTAAGAGTGGGTGTGTTTCTGTGTTAAATTGTGCCAAAAGTTTCCTTGACCATCATACAAGGATAAATAATCTCAGAGGCGGCGGGGGGGGGGGGGGGGGATATGAAACACCCTAGGTGTCGGCGTATACAAAATTTTAAGTTTTGAATTCACTGCCATGAGTATGACTCACTGTATGAGTCATAAGGTCTCTATACATGACTTGAGACCCCAATCGTAGCATGTCCAGTATGTTTGCCTAGTTTTCTACTCTGATTATGACTTGTACCTTATGAGTTGTTAGGACTCGTTATAAGTCGTATAGTCCAAATCATAGGAAAACCAGTGTACTATCCCAATGTTTCTGATGTCACTATGAACAGACTTAATGAGTCGTACAAACTCATTACGAGTCATAATGTGCCTTCTATATTGTAACCAGTATAGGGCCTTGGTGGTTCTATCTTGACTATGACTTGGATCCTACGAGTCGGAGGGTCGTGATATGAGTCGTATGGTGCTTCTCGTAACCAAACCAGTGTGGGTGCCCATGGACACTGTCTAACCTAAGACTAAGGACCACGAGTCATCGGGTGACCTTATGCGTCGCAAGGTCACCTATAGCTACTAGGTGACAATTTTCAGCTTTTATTTAAGGGGCACTTTGGTGATTTACCTCCTTACCCCCTTAGACCCCACATCCATAAAACCCTAAGGAGGGATTATTTTCAATACTTTAACATATCAAATAGTCTCTTCACTCTCTTAAATTTCCCATTCAAGACAAGGCTAGGGTTTCAAGGGAAGTGGTTGTCTAGAGTTCTTTGGGTGGTTTAATTCTTAATTTTCTTTGTGATTAAGGTATGTATCTCTCTCCTTACACTTGGATTTTCTTAATGGCATGAAATTGGTTTATTCTTAACATGGTTTTGATGTTGGGTTTTGAATTATGGATTGAGGGTTTTGGATATAAATTTCTTGAATGTTCTTCCCATGATAACTATTGAATTATTATGCATTGAATTAATGGTTTGTACAGTCATTGGGGTGCACGGGAATGGTGAATGAATTTAGGGGTACGACTATTCCCCAAACTTGTGAACAATGTAATTAGGGTCACAAGGATTCCCAAATAATTAGATATTGGTATTGAAATTGGTAAGAACCACAACCCACCGGCATAATTGGTTTTGGAATGTAACTCACAATTTGCTTGACTTATTTCTATAAAATTAATGAACTGCATAAATGGAAAAATAGTTAAGGATGGTTTGAAAAACTTGTGCGGTACAAGGATTCCCCCAAGGGGATAATAATGGTCTTGAAAACCTTGTGAAGTACATGGAATCCCCCCAAGTTTATTTTAATAATATAGTCTAGGGTACAAGGATACCAAAGTATTGTCTTAATGACATTGCTTGCAATCTATAGTCGGTATGACGATACTACTTAATAATGCCTTAATGATTTACTCCTTACTATAATAGTTGGGTTATGTGTTAAATGTTCTAATTGGTCTTAATGGGGGTTGTGTTGGCTAGCCGTGAAGGTGTGAGTACCGAAGGGCTGATACTGGAAAATCATGTATGCCGACATGAGGGTTGATCTTGATAATCGTGAGCTTATGTCACACTATGTATATATTTGTATCATTGATCGCGAAGTGTATTAGGATTCCCTAGCCTTGTATGATATCCTCAGTTCGTGCGACCAACACACACTGGGGCCCGACCAGTGGAAGGCACTGGACCCATATAGCCCGTGGATAGTTTTTTGATGGTCAAGTTACACAATCCAGGCTAGGGTTTTCAAATTGCATGCTAAGCCTTGTTCCTTACCCCGACACGTTATATATATATATATATGGACATGCTGGTGTGCATTTGGATTTTCGGACTGATTTTGGATTATTTCTCATGGCAGTACTTTATCTCTTATCCCTGAGTTACATGCTATCTCTCAACCTGATAACTATCTTTGAATATTGTAGCCTCATACAATGCCGACACTAAAAATACTTCTACTTTTCCTGGGCAGTGTCTAGGTGATCATGGGATAACTCGTGAGTCGGATTGAAGTGGTTAGCTTTCATACTTTAGAAGACCTCATTTAATGTTTTGGTTTAATATTGTCATAGATTATTATTTTGGCTCTTTTTGTCTATCGTCAGGGGCATGTCTTGACCTAGATTATCTTTGGTTTTGATAGAGGCTTTGTGGATATTACTGTGGACTTGGGTATTATTTATTAGTTCTTTTGGCATAACATAGATGTCTTTAAATTTACCTTTTCTAACTTATTATATGTTTGAAATTCAGTCTCTGTTAGTATGTATGCTCTGTTGATTAGTATAAGGGGTGGTTTCCGGTCCATGAAGACTTGAGATACTCATCACGGATAAGCCCTGATTCGGATCATGACAAATGATAGAATATGGGCCTAAGAAATCATTAATAATCTCGAAAACATTAGTATAGGAGAAAATTATATTACTGGGGATTGAATTTAAGCTTAGAGTAAACATTGGGTAAAACCCTAGTTTATGTGATCATAAAATTCATGAACAAAATCATTATATGGGCATGAGGATGAAAAAAGATCCTCATTGAATACCCACATACATGATTACTTTTGATTCTTGAATTGAAGTTTTGAGGATTTGGACTTGGAGAAGAAAACCCAAATTTCTTGCTTTTGAGGAGTGGAAAATCGTATGTTTCTTGAGTAATTTGTGTGTTGTGTTGAGAATGAGGAATTTGTATTTGTTTAGGCTTTATATTTAGCCTTCAAATTGCTTAAACGACATATTTTTTCGGTTAAATGATTGGGAAAAGACCAAAAACCCCCTTAGAAACCATCTGGAAAACTCCTAGAAGCAATCCCGATGAGTTAGGCCACGACTCGTAGGGTCTGTCCATGAGTTGTGACTTGAGTCATAGTCAGGAACCCAAAACTCGGCGCCTACTTATGTGACGATGAGTCCTCCTAATGATTTGTAGGGTCTGAGTATGAGTCATCATTAGGAGTCGTAGTCACTGGTAGCTTTGAACAGTGCTTCTGTAATTTGGCCATAACTTTTCACCCCGATATCAGATTAAGGAGAAATTGATAATGTTCGAATGCTAATTTGATTATATATCTGTTTGTGGGTCTTGATAAAAAAAATTCTTAGTAATCTAAAAGTTATTCTTGTTTGAAGCTGACTATAGTTATACTTTTCACAAGAATTTAATTGTTAAGGGATTTTTTTGACTTGTTTATAAGCTAAGAGATATTTGAGGCCTTAATATATGTGTAAATCACTAATAAAAATACAAAAACATGATTTTTTGACTTTTCATGAACTTAAAGCATGGTTCAAATATTGGGATGAATTTTTAGGGTGTTACAATATCTCCCCCTTGGGATCATTCATCCTCTAATGAAGACTGACTTGGTTGAAAGGATAGGAAAAAAAGTTGGAGTCCCTGACATAGAATTTTAAGAGTTGAATATGGACATGAGTAAATATCCATCTGAAACTTGACTATTTTGAATGTTTTGGAACTTACTAGTACTGCCCGACTGAATTCTGAAGTTGGATAACTAACATAGTACTAATTTCTGAATCTAGATATCAATTATGGTTGGGACTGATTTAGACTAGGAGTAAGGACTCAACTGAACTCATAATTAGAATTAATGTAAATAAATTACCCCATGGAATAGGAATATATATGAAACTTCGGATAGTAAAATAGATTGGAAAAAATGGAAAATTATAGGAGCTTATCTATCTAATTGCTAAATTGAATTGCTAGCTGTACGAACTAACTCATGTTGAAAGTTTATTACTCAACTGAATTATTCCTTCAACACTACTTGTTAGAAGTTCTAATAACATTAGTGAGCAAAGAATTTTTGGCATGATCTGAGTGAGATATCTGAATAAGAAATCACAACATTGATACAGCTCTATAACATGGGATATAGGCATATAATACATAAGTTAGGATAGAATTACTATGTCTTAGGCAATGCAACTGTTAACTTTCAAGCTTAGCCACACCTCTCAATTATTCCCTCAGTTATACCTTTCCCTTTAAATACTACACTTCATTTGACGCCACTTATAATCTTCACATGGGTATTGATAACTTCTCCAACTAAAGTCTGAGTTGAACTAAATTCACTCACTATGTTCAAGCCTAACTCAAATTCACAATAGACTACATATAACACCATAAAACAAGTCTAAACCAAGGATTTAATACCATATGTGTTTTTAGATCTCTCATCTTACGAGTAATACTTCTTACAACTTCAACAGCTAACTTCAACCTCTTACAAGGAATTCATTATTGCACAATGCATTTATACTCTTACATACCAACATGACATTTATCCAATCAGTACAACCACATATGAACTTCAAGGCAACCAACCCACCTAGGACTTTTCCCATAGTCTCTATGTAATACCCTAAAATTTTCAAGCTCTAGATCCCTCAAAATATAGGACACTAAGTTGGATTTCCAACGCGTCAAGTATCGTCTTAATCTAGTGTCGTGGAATTTTTTTTTGCAAGTTTTCCATAAGTTCCAATCAGCTGCAAGTGGCTACGACCCAAGTGACGACCTATAACAAGATGCTACGAGTCTTTACAAGCAGTCGTAGTCTGAATAGAAATGACCCTCAACTTTATTTCAGATACTACGACCCATAATTAGTTTCTGTGAGTCGTTAAGAGTAACTCGTGGCCATAATAGTGTGTAACCAAGAATTCATACTAGTGGTTACGACTCAGATTATGACTAAAGATGAGTCTTGAGGTGAGTCATAATGACTGGAGTGGGGTTTTCCTATAGGATACAAGCATGAGGTGGAAAATTTTTTACAAGGCATTGTTAAAGGTTCAAACTTCAGAATTGGCAAGTGTTTGGAGCATTTTAAAGCCTTGTCAAGTTGAAGGAAGAGAAGGGAACCATTACACTCGAGAGGCGCCTCACTTGAAGGACAAAACGGACTTTGCACACTATGATTTGAAACTCAAGAGGTGCCCCATTTTAGGGCTATTGTTGTCTTTTAAGACTCCTTTTTTACACTCCAAAGGAGCACCCTTCATTAAGGGTATTTTTGTCCTTGTTTGTAATAAGTATAAATAGGCACCTTATCTTTTATTTTTCCTTAGTTTTGAGAAAATGAATTGAGTGACTTTTTAGATTGTAATCTTAGTGTTAGATTATATTCTTTCTCTTCTCCTGAAGAGAAGGAAAACTAAAACTTGACCCTTGATACATTTGAAATTGGTTTTCACTTGTCTTGGGTAATTTGGCAAGAAAGGTGTGCTTGAGGAAGTGTGAGTCCTTTGGGTCACCTAAGAGGAAGGTTTGATCTTACATTGGTGATGTGTGTTTGAAGGTTTGATACACCTTATAGTGCTATTTATTGGTGGAAGTAAAGGTCTTTCTACTATCTTTACATTTTTTGCAATCTTCTTTTTCATCTCCCTTCTAGTGTGTTGTTTTTCTCTTGTTTGCTTGCTAGTTTTTGTTATATTTAGTACCAATTTCGTGTTTAGCCTTCCTTTAGGCTATCATTTGGTATCACAGCCTTGGTTAGGGTTGTTCCAACATCTCTAAATCTTGGTTTTAGTGTTCTTATTTGGAGAATCTCAACAAAAAAGAGTCAAAAAATCAGAAATACAAAAAAAATGTGTTGTCTTGTGTGTTTGTTATAGATCCAAATTTTCTAAGTTAGATCTACAAGTTTTTATTGTGTTTTGAAGGTTTCTAGTGCTAGATCCTTTCTCTCTAACACATAGGGAGTCTAGATCTACTTTTAGATTGAAGTTTGGTTGAGTTTGAGCTTAGATCCACCATGACTATGGAGTTTTGAAGCTTTTTGAGCTAGATCCGATTTTGTCTTAGTGATTTAGGCATGTTTGGTGTCTGATTTTTAGTTTGTTGGAGTTGTTTTGACATAAGGAACCTAGATCTATAAAAAAAATCATATTTGGAGCTTTTTTGCTTGGGGTCAAACTTGGTCAACACTTGAATATTCATATTGTTTATCCATGATCTTCATATCTTAGTGAAGAGGAATATTCAAAGGTGTTGTTTGATCCTAAAGAGGGAAGAAAGAGAGTGAAAAATTTATTTGTCTAAGAGCATATTCAAAGAATATTTCATTCTTCCAAAAGAAGGAGGGGACAAGGGGACAAACAAATTACAAGTGCAATTATTAGGGGGAGGAACCATTTCATTCCATTTTCATTTGAGACTTGAAAGAACCCTAAATTGCCTAGTTACTCCCTCAAAATCTGAAACTCTCTTCATCCCAAAGTGGTGTTTGGCCAAAATTAGGTTTTGGGAAATTTAAAATTTTGAAAAGTGACAACCAACCACGTAGTGCCACATCATCACTTGTGCTCAACCAAAATTTGACTCTAAAATTTGATCTCCTAGTTTCTAATTTTTTATTCTAGTTTCTTTTAAGCTAATTCTATCAATAATTAGCAAACTAGTAAGTACCTACTAGGTTGGTAATTAGTCTAGAGTTCGTTTATTTTGTGTCTTCGGTTTTTGTGTGTTTTTCTCATTTTTAAGTCATAGTATTTTGTCGGTTCAAGTGTGTGCATCACTTTACTTGAGTCATTTCAATCAAAGATCATTTCTGATCCAAAGCTTTTCACCTCTCAAGTAACTTGCCAAGTATTGCCGATTCTCTGACACATGTGAAACCAAGTGTGAGGTGAGGTTGAGTGTGAGTGAAGTGAGGATATTGAACTAACTTGCTTGCTCGTTTTGTTGGTTGGTTTTCTTGCTGTTTTTTTTCATGTTAGGTACATTTTCTATGGAATCCGAAGGTACTACTTCCCAACCTTTGGGAAATGATGCTATTGGAGCCTTGATGGCTCGTATTGAGGCCTTTGTCCAAAAAATAGAAGATAATAATGATGCTTTGAGGAGAGGTATGAAGGGTGATAAGGATGCAATGAGGGGCGACATTATTAGAATTAAATCAAGGGTTGATAGACTATGTCCACCAAAATCTCCACAAAATTCAAACCACCAAGTGTCGAACTCACTTGACCAAAGACTACCTTCACAAGTCCAAACACCTCAAGTCCAAAGACCTAATACTTCACAAAATCCAATGACTCCTCTCCACGAGTTAGAAACCAAAGAGAGTGAGGCCAAGCCTCAAGATAGAGAGAAAATGAATAGTGAGGTACAATAAGAATGTGAAGAAAGAAGGGAAAAGAAAAGGGAAACCATGGGTAGTGAAGTTGGAAGGGGAAAAATGCTTGATTATAGATCTTGTCCACAAAGGAACTTTATTATTCACTAACTAAAATTCTAGAACTTTGCCTACCATTGATTCTTCTCATGTACATGTTCAAGACCATAGAAGTCTAGAGGAGAAACCCAAGGAAGTTCCCTTCAAGCCCTTGGCTGAAAGTCCCATATTTGGGATAAGTGATGAAGAAGTTAGTCCAAATGGAAACCTTGACATAATCTCTTGTAATGTGGATCATGAAGGCTGCCATAATGCAAACCCAAGTGAAGAACACACTTCCCATGATCTACAAGGTAACAAAGCTATCTTTTACACTCCTAGAAACTTGAATTGTTGTGATCTGGCTAGTAGTGGCCAAAGTGGTGTAGTTTCGGTTTTTCTTAGTGAAGAAGTGTGTGAATATTCCTTTTGTGATACTCTTGGAGTTGTTGGGTTGCATAAGGACCAAACTCTTGTTGTGAGTATGCACACACTAGTTGATCCTTTAGATGACAAAATCAATTCTTTTCATAAGAATAATTTGTGTCCATCTAGTTCTAGCACTTATAACTTGAATAAGGTTCCATTACCAAGGGACAAGGCTACCCTAGTACAAACCAAGATAACTTGGGTACATTCTACACTCCCTTGAGTTTAAAAAGTTGTGATGTGATTTTGGGTATATCTAGTGTAGAAGTATATGCTTTCTTATTTGATAATGCTTTGGGTAAGTGTGATACCCTAGTAAATAGAATGAGTAGCCTCAGTTTATTCCCTTGGCCACTTCACCCATATGATCCCGGTGTACTAGTGGGGTGGGGAAGGGATTGTTTCAGCTTGAGCTTATTGTCCCTTGATGTTTACCTTATCCCTATCCTTTGTGATGCATATACTAAATATTTCATAGACAAAATAAGGGATTGATGGTTGTATTTTAAAAGTGTACCCCCTTGGCATGATGTCTTCACACTTGATTCCTTTCTATACTACCTCTTTACCTATGATGATAGCCATGCTAATTTTGAATTTGTATTGTGTAGAGGTAGGAAGTTTGGTGGTTGGTTTCCTTGTTTGAATGATAGTGATATATGGGTGAGGTGGACCTTAGGATCAATAGTGGAACCATATTTGATGAGGTCCTTTGTAGAGGTAATGAAACAAATGAATCTTATGGTTCCTAAGCCAAAGGTAGTCTTACCTTTTGGGTATAGTAAAGCCGTTAAGACCATTGTAGTTTACTTATCTCTTGATATTTGCCAAAACCACCTCCTTTATTCCATTCATGCTAAGATTTTTATGTCACACACAAAGGACCCATTGTTGTATTTCAAATGTGAACAACCTTGGCGTGTTGAAATATGTGATGATTTTGGGTTGCACTCTCCTCTCTTTGATGAATATCTTAGTCATGTACTTTGTGTTGCTTGTAGTAAGTGTTTCACGATTATTACAAATGATTGTTGTCTATACTATAAGAGTGTACCCCCTTGGTGTGTTCATATAATTTGGCACTAATGCTAACCCTCCTACCAAGAGGATTATGTGCTTGTTTTTCTTGTCTCTTTGGTTTTGAAAGATCTTAATTTGAGGATAAATTCCTTCAAGATGGAGAGGATGATACAAGAATGAGGTGCACAAAATTGTACAAGGCATTGTCAAAGGTTCAATCTTCAGAATTGGCAAGTGTTTAGAGTATTTTAAAGCCTTATCAAGTTGAAGGAGGAGAAGGGAACCATTACACTCGAGAGGCGCCTCACTTGAAGGACAAAAAGTACTTTGCACACTATGATTTGACACTAAAGAGGCACCCCATTTTAGGGCTATTGTTGTTTTTAAGACTCCCTTTTTACACTCCAAAGGAGCACCCTTCATTAAGGGTATTTTTGTCCTTGTTTGTAATAAGTATAAATAGGTACCTTAGCTCTTATTTTTCCTTAGTTTTGAGATAATGAATTGAGTGACTTTTTATATTGTAATCTTAGTGTTAGATTGTATTCTTTCTCTTCTCCATAAGAGAGGGAAAACTGAAACTTGATCCTTGATACATTTGAAATTGGTTTTCACTTATCTTGGGTAATTTGGCAAGAAAGGTATGCTTGAGGAAGTGTGAGTCCTTTGGGTCACCTAAAAGGAAGGTTTGATCTTAAATTGGTGATGTGTGTTTGAAGTTTTGATACACCCTCTAGTGCTATTCATTGGTGGAAGTAAAGGTCTTTCTACTATCTCTACATTTTATGCAATCTTCTTCATCTCCCTTCTAGTGTGTTGTTTTTCTCTTGTTTGCTTGCTGGTTTTTGTTATCTTTAGTACCAATTTCGTGTTTAGACTTTCTTTAGGCTATCATTACATATTTTCTTAAGGACTTTTATGTCTTTTCCCATACTTTTAAAAGCCTAACCCTTAATGTTTCGGCTTTCAAAAGGGTGGTATAGAAGCTCCAAAATCCCTAATTTACATGATTAATCAATAATTTCACTTAGAGAAATTAAGGGGCAATTTTTCTCTCCTATCCAAGGGAACTAGGGTTCTTTAAGTTCAATATTGATTTCAAGAAATCACCCAAGGCTTCTACATTCAGGTATGTGGGATATTTATTAATGGGTCCTTCCACCCATTGAGTTCTAAAGTTTCCTAAAACCCTCAAGTTTAGCGTACTCTTTATTCTAGGGTTCCATGGTAGTTATGAATTTTATTGGAATTAAAGTTTATCCTTGCAATTTAACTATGTGTACAGGTTATTCTAATAATCTTAACATCTTTTCCATACTCAGAATCATGAATTCCCTTAGTTTAATACGATATTATGTTTTGGTGTCGACAATTATTAAATTTTCTTACAAGTATTCCAATAATGTTAACATGTTTAATGTATTCTTCGGTGTTGTCCGATACATTCATGCATGTTATATTTTTTAAGTTACAAGTCACTAATACCATTATCGTAACCTTTCGAGGTTGATGGTTTATGATCAACAGAAAGGGAAAGAGGGAATAAGAAGGCCAAAACTGGTAGCTTCAAATTTTCTTAGCAGTGGTTAGATGGTGGAAATAGTTCTCAGTTCTGCTTGAAATGTTAATCCACAGCCCCATCCTCTGCCAGTTCCATAGTGCCTAAGTTCAAGCAGGATATTTAGGATAGAACACTAGGCTCTAAGTCATAGAGTAGTGTGTACAGTGGCTCACTAACCCCTTCTGCAAGAAGTGTGGTAAGAATAACAAAAGTGGGTGCATAGGAGGCAACAATGCATGTTTTGGGTGTGGCAAGCCAGGTCATAGAATTAGGGATTGCTAGTGGTAGGCTAGAAGAGTAAAGATTATCGTCAACCAGGTCAGGATAACTTCTCTTTAGCCCAAGTAGATCGACCGACTCAGTAAGATGCCACTAATAGACAGTGCTAGAATCTCCCCTAAGGATCAACAAGGTTCTCCTGGTGTGGTTACTGGTATGTTACAAGTGTTTTACCTTCATGTGTATATATTGATAGACCCCGAAGCCATACTTTCTTTTGTGACTCCTTATATAGCAGTGAATTTAATGTCAGAACCCAAATCTTGGCAAAACCTTTATCGGTGTCTACTCCCATTGGTAGTTCCATTATAGCCAAATAGGTGTACATAAATTGCCCAGTCACAATTTCCCATAAAGTTACCTCAGTAGATCTTGTAGAATTAGAGATTACCAATTTCGATATCATTCTTGGCAAGGATTGGCTCCACTCTTGCTATGCCTCTATTGATTGTAGAAACAGAACAACCCTATTTCAGTTTCCTAATGATCCAGTTGTAGAATTGAGGGGTAGTACCTCAGTGCCTATTGGTCGATTTGTCTCCTACCTTAAGGAAAGAAATATAATATCCAAGGGTTGTATCTATCATCTTTTTTGAGTCAAGGACTTAAGATCTAAAACCTCGAGTCTTGAATCTGTTTCATTAGTAAATGAGATTCCAAAAGTATTTCCTGAAGATCTTCCCAGAGTTTCTCTCGAGAGGGTAATCGACTTCGAAATAGATCTCCTTCTAGATACCCAACCTCTTTCAATTCCACCTTACATAATGGATCCAACTGAGCTTAAGGAATAGAAAGAACAGTAGAAAGATCTCTTATATAAGGGCTTCATCAGACCTAGTGTTTCCTTGTATGGTGCCCTTATTCTCTTTGTGTGCAAGAAAGACGATTCTCTCAGAATATGCATCGACTATTGTCAGCTGAACAAAGTTACAATCAAGAATAAGTAACCTTTCCCCAGGATTAATGAATTGTTCGAACAACTTTAGGGTGCACACTACTTCTCTAAGATCGACCTTAAATCTAGCTATCATTATCTCAGAGTCAGAGTATGACATTTTGAAAACAACCTTCAGAACTCTGTATGGTTACTTTGAATTTGTAGTTATGTCTTTTGGACTAACGAATGATTCAACAGATTTTACGGACTTGATGAACAGAGTGTTCAAGAAGTAAATGGAAATGTTTGTCATAGTTATTATAGATGATATTCTTATCTAATCTCATAGTGAAGGTGAACATGCATACAGTTTGAGGATTGTTTTACAGACCCTTAAGAATCAAATGTTATTCGCTAAGTTCAGTAAGTGTGATTTTTATAAAAAATTAGTAGATTTCCTCAGTCACATCAGTTTTGGTGATGGCATTAGAGTTGATTCTCAAAAGACCAAAGCAGTAAGAAACTGACATAGTGATCATGCTCACCTATACCATTGCATTTGGTAGAGGACAATTGTTGTCAATAGCTCAACTTATGTTGAGGTCGAATCCTCTAGGAGTGGAATTAGTCTTATAGTCTTATGGGTGTTAATAGTTACTAAAAGATAACCATAATGTAAATTAAGTAAACTACATGATTTAAAATAGGGGGTTGGTTTGGAACGTGGATTGATCAAAGTCTATTCTAGCTAACAACCAATAGGCAACAATTATAATTAAATATTCAATATGACAAGGATCTTGTAATTATGTCTACCTAAGGGCAAGTTATGCATGGGTGCATGATGATTTGGTGCAAATTCTAGTCATTAACGATATGGTAGGCTAGGTTTAAGGTCCTTAAGGATAGTTTGCCAACTAAGCCTCATGCATATCACTCATTGACCCTTTTGGGTACCTAATGAGTGTGTCAATTAAAACCACCTAATACCTCAATTGGGAATTTTTATTTATAGGAAGATGCCCAAGACATAGAAAACTCTCTACTCACCTTTATTGCTATAATAACGAAAAGATTGCAAACTATATACAAAATTGTCCATTATTTCTTTGTCACCCACATCTATCATTCAATGATGATGTGAGATTTCAAGAACTAGGGGATTTCGCCCACAAATCCATTTTGGCCATTTGAGGTTTTCACCCATAAAATCCAACTAATTCAAACAAGCACTATTGAAACCCACATCCACAAACTAGAATCTACACAAATACATCACAACGCATACATAATTGCACCTTAGTTCAACATAATCCCAAGACAAACTACTTAACTACTCATGAAGTTAGGAAAGAGGAATATACCAAATTGGTTATTCAAGGCTTCCATTAAAACTTACAATAAAGAGTAATCCAATATCTAACTTCAATTGTAACCAAAACTTATTGAAAAATTAACCACAATAATTTTACCCTATATGGTAGGGTATTTTCAAGTCTCCAATTTCCAATTCAATGTTCCATGATAATCCAAGTGAAGGGATTTTCTACCCTTTTGTATTTTGAACCATCTATGTGGAACTTCATTCTGCCGCTGGACCATAATCCCGCATTGCTGCAATCATAATAGCATACCTGTGATCCTGGTCATTGCAATTGCCTTTAAATTATTGCAATCATTGTGTTTGACCTATATTGACCAGTCGCAATCATGGCTCTCAGATCATGATTGCGGCTTTCAGATCACGATCGCGGTAACTGAGACCAGTTCCCACTCAAGATCTTCCAGCTGCGCTTCTCTTTTCTATTTTATCCCTTTAATGCTCAATTTCTCATCATTTCTTTTCATCACCTGTATACCTGAAAAATGTGAAAATAAGTGCATTCAACTAACAAATTATTCTCATTCACATCTTTAAATTGTATTAGTGTGCACGAATTTGGATGTAAATGAGTGGTAAATTCACTATTCATCAATACCCCCAATTTGAATTTACTTGTACTAAGCTACACTACTTCTTACTCATTGATACAATGCAAAATTTAAGCCCATTTATACACCCGAGTAATCACAATGAATTCAAACATGATTGGTACCACAAGTAGCTCTCCACATGGGCAAAGCTATTCTCACAACTTCCCTCATCATGAAACATAATAACAAGATGAAAAGGACTTTAAGGAATAATAATGCAACACGCACCAACTCTCTAGAGGTTACTCCCTATTGAAAGAAACTCAACTATACTCCTTTGCCTCTTTTTTAGAAAGATAATAATTTCACCTACCTTAAGTCGTTTATATATTGCCTCATAAGAAGGAAAATTCCACACACCAAATTATAAAATATGCAACAAGTGATGTTAGTGAAAAATACTCTCTCTCAAAAAGAAACTCTTAATGCTAACAAGTGCCATACCATAGTCTTGCCGTTATTTTCAATTGCCACTATAATGACTACACTTAGTTGGAGATCTCGAAGGACTTTTTGAGTTTGTAATATAGGTCAGGGAAGGGGTATAATATCATTTAGGAACAAAGTGGCTGCACTCTCTTTGAACATCTACGTCATACTATTTTCACCCAAAATTAGACCATGAACCATTTCATTTGTATCCAAAACTCACACATGCCTACGTTAACTACCTTGATTTACCCAACTCTTTTGGAAGCATTTTCCTTTCAACTAATTCTTTTGTTATCTCATGCTATTCCTTTCTTTGACGATTCCTTTCTTTTTTACTTTTTCACTCTTTTTTCTTTCCTAAGTATCATAGGCATCCACTTACATTATCATGGCTCATGGTCATCCTTCCAAACTCACCACCCCTAACTTAGGTATTTAGCCTCAATTTAAATTTTTTGATTTCAAAGAGGGTTGGTACAAAAGAGGGAAATCTTTGAAAGGTTCAAGGCTTGTAAGATGGTTGCCAAATAAAGGATTGAAGGATCAAAATAGGTAACTAAGGATACTACGTTATGCATGGGTAGGCAATTTAGGCTAAAGTGGTTTCTTATTTCCATAAGAAAGGCGTAAGATCATTTATCCAACCAAGTATAGACTTAGTCTTGAGAGACGAACAAGGCAAGTTCTAGATGGTACAAGTATACATGAGAGTTAAATAATTATGCTCACCGCACAAGGCATGTAAACTCCTCAAAGAGACTCAATTGCACTTCCTACTAGAGACAAAAGAGAGTAGTTTCCAATATGTACATGATAGACTTTGGAGTCACACAAAGAGGTAAAGTATTGTACAAAAATTTTCATGTCCATGTTGTTGGTTTTCAATAATTTTTGGACGGAGGGGGTTATTTGCTTTGCATTTGCACCATGCTCAATTTGCTATTGATAGAGCTAACTTAAGTCGTCATCTCATATTTTGTATTTTATAGAGGAACACCATATGGCTACTTAGATTTGACCATAGGTATAAGTGTGATCCTGAATCCACGGTACCATAGGTACTTCGATTTCCCTTGCATTTATAACTCTGATGTTATGGGTACTTAGACTTCCCCTGTATCCATGGCTCAAAACCCATTCACGATGATTTTAAATTAAGAATGTTGTCACTCAATCTATCATAGGGAAAGGTTCATCTGAAATAAATCTCAAGAAGCATAATAATCTTTATGGTTGGGTGAGACTTTTTAGATTATGATGCATGAACATAAAAGTAATCCCCCCAACTTAAAGACTTGAAGTGTCCTCACTATAGGAGATAAAATAAGTACAAGGGTTAGAAGGGACTACCTTAGGCAACAACACATCTTTTTTGGGGATGCTGCGATCATGAGTGGATGTACCGCGATCACGTTACCGTGATCGCAGCTCGCAAATCGCGATTGTAATATCTGAGGCTGATTTTCCCTGTTTTTGCTCTGTTTTCCTGCACTGTTGTCATTTCTAACTCTATTTTCTCCCATTTTTCTGTACTGCTAACTTGTGTCAAAATACCTACAAAACATCAATAATGCAATACGTGTGTAAAGAATGGGTTGCCTCCTACCAAGTGCCTAATTTAACGTCGTGGCATGTTCTCTCCTTTATCATCATGTAAGATCTTTAAAATATACCAACTCTTCCTTCGTACCACTGGACCTCCCACATTGTAGTGTTTCACCCTTTGGCTATTTACTATAAATATATTTTTTCATGATCTTCCAATTCAATGGCACCACTAGGGTATTCGTTAAAATCACAAAACAACCCGACCATTTGGAACGAAGCTTTCCCACAAAGAGTTTCAAGTGAGAATTGAAAAGGAGTACTCTCGCCAACATAAAATCCCCGCCTTAGTATTTTAGCATCGTGCCATTTCTTTATTTTCTCCTTATATAATGCAGAACTCTCATAGGCTTTGAGTTGAAAATCCTCCAACTCATGAAGTTTAGTGACCCTTGGATCAAAAGCCACTCCCTAATTCATGTTTAACCTCTTCAAAGCCCACAAGGCTTTATTCTTAAGCTCAACGGGCAAGTGATATGCCTTAATGAATACCAATTGATAGGGAAACATAGCAATTGGGGTTTTGTAGGATGTTCTATATGCCTAAAGTGCCTCATTAATTTGCCTTGCCAAATTAGTCTGGCCTACGTTCATATTCTTCTCAGGTATGATTTTGATTTTGTGATTTGAAACTTTGACTTGGTAACTTGTTTGGGGGAGATATTGGGTAAAAAACTTGTGCTTCACCCCATATTTATCAAGAAAGGCCTCAGATACCCAATTGCAAAAGTGTGAGGCTCCATCACTAATGGTGGCATACGGTGTTTCGAACAGTGTAAAGATGTATTTTTTTTTAAAAAAAGTAATGCTCTTTCTCTCATTATTTAGAATTTCTATAGATTACACCCATTTAGAAATATAATCAAACACCACCGATATATATTTGTTTTAGAAGGAGCTCACAAAAGGGACCATAAAGTCAATTCCCACACATCAAAGAGTTCAACTTCAAGATTAAGTTGAAGGGGAATTTCATGTATTCTCGAGTTTCTACCATGTATTTGACATTGATGACTTGATTTTACCTACTCAATGACATCTCTATAAAGGGTGGGCAAATAATACCTACATTGAAAAATTTTGGCGGCAGTTCGGATTCTTTTTTGGTGGCCGTCATAAGGTGAGGAGTGACATGCTTCAAGGGTATCCTTCATTACAACTTCAATGACACAATTCCTAATCACACCATCGGCTCACTCCTGAAATAGGAAGGGTTCATCCCAAAAATATATTTTTACATTGAACAAGAACTTATTCTTTTGATGATAACTATGCCCCTTGGGAAGTATACCACTCGCCACGCAATAAGAATACTCGTCATACCATGGTGAACCTATTCCCGATATTGACATGACTAATTCATAGGGAAAAAAATTGTCAATCTTGATTTCCCCATGCTTTTCTTAATTATTCTCAAGACGATAAAAATGGTTGGCCACTTGGTTTTCACAACCCTTTGTATCCTTCACCTCAAAATCAAATTCTTGCAAGAGTAATATCCATCTAATTAGACGCAGCTTAGCTTCCTTCTTTTCCATGAGGTATTTAAGGGAGACATGATTTGTGTGCACCACCGCTGTCATTTCTAATAAGTAGGAATGAAATTTCTCAAAAGCATATACCACCACCAACAATTCTTGCTCAGTAATGGTGTAGTTACATTGAGCATCATTTAAGGTCTTGATTGTATAATATATAGGGTAAAATAGGTTTTTTTGTACCCCAATACCACCTTTAATGCAATCCCACTTGCATCATACATCACTTCAAATGGGGATGACAAATTTGGAGCTACAATAATGGGATCCAAAATAAGCAACTGCTTGAGATAATTGAAATACTTCAAACATGCATCATCAAAATGGAATTTTTCCTCCTTCTCAAGGAGCTTGCACATTAGATGATATATTTTTGAGAAATCCTTGATAAATCATTGGTAGAACTCGGTATCCCAAGTAAACTCCGAACACCTTTTATGAAAATAGGGGAGGGGGAGGTGGCAACTTGGCTATTACTTCTACCTTATCTTGATCAACTTGTATTCCCTTCCCCCGGATCTTATGGCCCAACACAATACCCTCCTTAACCATGAAATAGCATTTCTCGCAACTGAGGATAAGGTTGGTTTCCACACATCTCTCAAGTACCTTGATTAGATGATCAAGACATGATTCAAAGGAGTTACCTACATTTGAGAAATTATCCATGAAGATTTCTATTGAATCCTCAACCATAATTGCAAAAATTAATAGCATACAACGTGGAAAAGATACTGGTGTATTACTCAAACCAAACGACATCCGCTTGAATGCAAATATACCATAGGTGAAAGAAAAATAGGTTTTCTCTCAGTCTTCTGGGGAAATACAAATTTGATTATACCCTGAATAACCATCTAGAAAGAATACCACCCTGCCCAGCTGACCTATCTAGTATTTGGTCCATAAAGGGCATAGAGAAGTGGTCATTTTTAGTCAAAGAGTTCAACTTTTGATAGTCCATGCATACCCTCCATCTCATGACCAATCGGATGGGAATATGGTCATTATTTGTATTTTCAAATACCGTAAGCTACCTTTCTTTGGAACACATTGCACTGGGCTCACCCAAGTGCTATTGGAGATTGGAAAGATGATTTGTGCATCAAGCCACTTTATAATTTATTTCTTCACCTCTTTTTGTATGTGTTGATTTATCCTCCTTTGATGCTCCACACTTGGAACATGATCTTGTTCAATCTTGATCATCTGGGAACAAATGTTGAGGGCTATTTCTATGATATCTATAATTTCCATCCGATGGCTTGAATGAACTTTTTCACCACCAACTTTAAAACTTCAAATTGGTAGCACTCAAAATCACTTGCAATGATGATAGGTAAAGTGTCTCCCTTCCCCAAGAACACATATTTGATATGGGGCGATAACGACTTCAATTCAATTTTATGTGGCTCAAGAATGAATAGTTTTGCAGGTGGGCTCTGACGGTTTTTAAGATTCAGGTCCAATTTTATCGGGTTCTTGGTATATGATCCAAGTCCTGTTATAGATGCAACCACTTCATCAAACTCTTTAATTTCTTATCTTTCACAATTCCTTACAACACCTACCAATAGATCATCGACCAAACTCACATTAACATAATTCATCACCTCACCATCAATGGTATCAATCACCGATACTACTTGTAAATCCATTGGTGTCTTCATGGAATTGCATTTATTGAACCAAAACTCATTATTTAGGCAAAAAATCATATCGCTGTATTCCATAGCTATCAATGATTTCCTGGTGGCTAAGAATGGCCTTTCGAGAATAATAAGAATTTCATGGTCCAAAGCATAATCGAGGATAACAAAGTCAGCCAGGAAAATGAAATAATCGACTTTAAATAGAACATCATGAAGTATTACCATAGGTTTATTGATGAATTGGTAGACCATAAACAATCTCATTGTGGTGGGTTATAGTTTCCCCAACCTGAGCTTGTGAATATGGAATTAAATTTACACTTGCCTCGAGGTCATACAAGGCTTTTATAAACTTGAACATTCTGATGGTACATGGAATTGTGAAGGCACCAGGGTCTTTCATCTTTCTTGCCATCATGCTTTACATAGTGGAACTACAATGATGTGTTATTTCTATTGTCTCATTTTCCATAAGCCGCTTCTTAGAGAACAACTCCATCATAAATTTAGCATACCCCATCATATCTTGCAATGCTTATATTAAAGGAATGTTGATGGAGAGATTGCTAAATTTATCAAGAAATTTTTTAAACTTAGCATTTTCTCCTTTTGGTAGAAGCGTTGAGGTAAATGAGGAGGAATTATGATGGGTGGCATCGATACAATTTGGCATTCTTTCACCTTTGACTTTTCAAGGGTAACCTCATTTGGCCTTGACTCATTATTATTTTTCCTCTTCACATTTGTTTGCTTATCATTTTCTATTTTGCTGGGATCATCATCATGTTCCATTCCTTTGCCAATGATTTTTCCACTTCGAGTTACAATAGCATTTGTGTCCATACCACTTAGTACTTCTTCATTTTGTCTTTTCATGATGTGGAATACTATTTGATTCAACATTGCTTCTAGTTATTGGATAGCGGTTGAATGAGACTCCATCGTTTGATGGATCTTGGAGAAATCATTCCTCATTTCTTTTACTATTTTGTTGGTCCCTTCAACTCCAACAAAGATTTGAATCAAAATATCTTCATTAATGCATCCCTTTATTTCACATTAAGGTAAGCCCTGGTTTTCATCGTTCCGACCTTGATTCCCACATTTCCTTTGAGAGGTAACGTGTAAAATCTCTGGATAATTAATAAACCATCTCCTCCCTTCATCGAGTACCTTTTCTTCCTTATCTTCAAAATCCTTGGTATCCTTTGCATCTATAACATTGACTCTTTCAATGGAGGTCCACAACACATGTTTAGTAAGAAGTATAAGGTGTGACATTACCTTGATCATAATTGCATATCTTTCCCCCTCTTAACATATTTGATGTTGACACATAAAGGCTGAGGAGGGATCCCCTACGGCCACCTTAGCATCCTTTGTGTGCCATCCCTTAGCCAAACTATCCAATTAATCTAGCATATTTGATGCAACCCTATATAATAATTTAATAAGGGATCCACTGAATGCATTGTCCACTATGGTTTTGTTGGTTTGGTACAGTGACCTATAGAAGACTTGAAGAATTATCTTTTCCGGCATCTCGTGATTTGGGTATTTCTAAAGCTTCTCCTAAAATCTCCCTCAGGCTTCATACCAAGGATCTCCATGATATTGATGAAAATTTATGATTTTGTCTAGCAATTTTAGCATCTTTGAAGGTGAGAAGTAATGATTTAATAAAGCCTCCATAAGAGTAACCCATGAAGTGATTGACCCAATCAAAAGAGATTGAAGCCAGAAAACCCCCTCACCCACTAGAGAAAATGAGAAAAGACGCAACCTCAAGGATTCTTGTGAAATGTGCTCTATCAAAAGCAGGAACACGCTTCTATAAAGTTCTTTAAATATAAATTGGGATCCTCATGAGCTTTCCCCCCAAAGATCCCATTCATTAGATGTAATTGGATCATGACACTCATGACATAAAATACGTTATTTCCCAAGATAGGGGGAATATGGATGGCACTAGCACACTCTTCATTGCTAAGATAATCTATAGCTTTAATATATTCATATGATGGATTGTTGATGATTCCCTCTTGGATCATGGTGATTTAGAAGAAATAATGATTACCTAAAATGAAACAAAAACAACAAATGAATTAAATCAAAGTCACCATGAGTATACCCAAAGTAACACTCAATGCCTCACAAATGAAAACTAAATTTCACTCCCCGGCAATGGTGCCATTTTAATCATAATCAGTTATACCATTGCATTTGGTAGAGGATTATTGTTGTCAATAGATCAACTTATGTTGATGTCGAAACCTCGATGAGTGGAATTAGTCTTCTAGTCCTATGGGTGTTAATAGTTACTAAAAAGATACTCATAATGTAAATAAAGTAAAATACATAATTTAAAATGGGGGTGGGGGCTGGTTTGGAACGTGGATTTATCAAAGTCTATTCAAGCAAACCATCAATAGGCAACAATTGTGATTAAAAATTCAATATGAGGAGGATCGTGGAATTATATCCACCTAAGGGTAAGTTATGCATTGATGCATGATGATTTGGTGCAAATTCTAGTCATTAACGATATTGTAGGCTAGGTTGAAGGTCCTTAAGGATAGTTTGTCAACTAATCCACATGAATATCACTCATTAACCCTTCGTGTACCTAATGAGTGTATTAATTAAAACCACCTAATATCTTAATTGGGCATCCCTATTTCTAGGTAGATGCCCAAGACATAGCCAACTCTGTACCCACCCTTATTTCTAAGATAGCAAAAAGATAGCAAACTACATCCATAATTGTCGACTATTTCTTTGTCACCCACATCCTTATTTCAAGGATGATGTGAGGTTTCAAGAACTTAGGGATTTCACCCATAAATCCATTTTGGTTATTTAGGGTTTTCACCCATAAATCCCAACTAATTCAATCAAGCAATAGTGAAACCTATCATCAATAAGCCAGAATCTACATAAATACATCTCAACCCACACATAATTGCACCATTGTTCAACATAATCCCAAGAAAAACTACTTAACTACTCATGAAGTTAGGAAAGAGGAACATACAAAATTGGTTGTCCAATTTTTTAATTAAAACTTGAAATAAAGAGTAATCCAATATCTAACTTCAATTGCAACCAAAACTAATTGAAAAATTAACCACAATAATTTTCCCCAATTTGGTAGGATTATTTCAAGTCTCCAATTTCCAATTCAAATTTCCATGATAATCTAAGTGAAGGGATTTTCCCCCTTTTGGATTTAGGACCAGTTATGTGAAATTTCATTTCTTCCCCCTGGGCCATAATGTTGCATTTCCATGATTGCAATAGTATACTCGTGATTGCGGTCATCGTGATTTCCCTCAGATCATCGTAATTACTATATTTAACTTATCTTAATTGCCCGCTATCGCGACTCCCAGAATGCAATCGCGGTAACTGAGACCAATTCCTGCTCAGGGTCTTCCAGATACACTTTCTTTTTCTATTTAATCCCTTTAAACCTCAATTCCACATATTTCCTTTTTGTAATATGTATACCTATAAAAAATGGAAATTAGTGCATTCAACTTACAAAATTATCTCATTCACATCTCTAAATTATATTAGTGTGCATGAATTTAGATGTAAATGAGTGCTAAATGCACCATTAATCAACTAGACCTATCTCTCTATCAGATATTAGGAGTTCTTAGGTTTAGCCAGTTACTACAGATGGTTTGCTAAGGGATTCTCCTCTATTACTTCTTCCATGTCTAGACTGACTCAAAGAAAGTCAAATTTTAGTGGTCTGATTCCTTTAAGAAAAGTTTTCAAGAGTTGAAAACTCAAGTCATTCCATTCTAGTTTTGACCCCATTAGAGGGCTCAAATGGTTTTGTAGTGTACTGTGATACTTCTAGAATTTGTCTTTGGTGTGTGTTGAGGCAACAGGGCAAGGTTATAGTATATTCCCCCAGATAACTCAAACCTCATGAGAAGAACTATACGACTCATGATCTTGAGCTGGCAATAGTTGTTTTTGCCTTAAAACTTTGGAGGCATTACCTTTATGGGGTTCATGTTGACATGATTACGAATCATCCAAGTTTGCAGTATGTGTTCACTCAGAAAGACCTAAATCTTTGTTAGAGAAGGTGTTTTAAATTGTCGAAATACTATGATATGTGTATGATATATCATCGAGTAAGGACAATGTTGTGTCTAACGCCCTCAGTAGGTTGTTTATGGAGAGTGTTGCCCATGTTGAGAATATTAAAAATGAGTTAGTTCATGAGGTTCATCAGCTCGATAGATTGGGAGTTTGGTTTGTTGATATGGTCAAAGACAGTGTATTGGTTTAGAGTGACTCAAAATCTAATTTTATTACTGAGGTAAAGGAAAAACAAGACAAATATCCTAATTTGGTTAAGTTGAAGGAGGCAGTTTGGGATCAAAATGTTAAGGTTTTTTTCCAAGGGGGAGATAGTATACTTTGTTATCAAGACAGATTGTGTGTTTTGAGTGTGGATAATTTGAGGAAGTGAATGTTAGCACAGGGGAATGGTTCACAATATTCTATTCACCAAGGATCTACTATGATGTTTCAAGACCTACAAAAATTTTATTGATTGAATGGTATGAAGAAAGATATAGTAGAATTTGTGGCTAAGTGTCCAAATTGCCAGCAAGTGAAGGTTGAACATCAGAGACCTAGTAGTACTCTTCAGCAATTCAACATTCACACTTGGAAGTGGGAGGTGGTGAATATAGGCTTTGTTATAGGATTACCTCGTATGTGTCATCAGCATGATTCCATTTGGGTCATTGTGGATAGAATGACCAAGTCAGCCCATTTCTTGCCAGTCCATACTTTATATTCAGCCAAGTATTATGCTTGAAGTTATCTTAGGAATTTGGTAAAGTTACATGGAGTCCTATTGACCATTATTTTAGATAGAGGTACTCAGTTTACCTCTCATTTTTGGAAGGCCTTTCAGAAGGGTCTCGGTACCCAAGTTTATCTGAGTGCCGCTTTTCACCCACAGACAGATGGTAAGGAAGAGAGAACCATTCAAACCTTAAAGGAGATTTTTAGGGATTGTTTTATCTATTTCATGGGTAGTTTGTATGATCACTTGCCTTTGATTGAGTTTACCTACAATAACAACTATCACTCAAAATTCAGATTGCTCTGTTTGAGTCTCTTTATGGTATGAGGTGCAGGTCTCCTACTAGTTGGTTTGAAGTTGTCAAAACTAATTTTAAAGGTCCAAAATTAGTGTATGAGGCAATGGAAAAAGTTTAGTCGATTAGGGAAAGGATGAAAATAGCCCAAAGCCATCAGAAATTCTATGCAGATGTGAGGATGGGGGAGCTTGAATTTTATATTGGTGACCTTATGTATTTGAAAATTTTTCCCATGAAAGGGGTGAAGAGATTTGGTAAGAAGGGGAATCTCATACCCTTCTATGTTGTCTCGTATAGGATTTTGAGATATTTTGGGAAGGTAGCTTATGATTTAGAGTTGCCTCAAGATATAAAATCAACACATCCAGAGTTTCACGTCTCTTTGCTAAACAAATGCATTGGTGATCTAGCTTCAGTATTTCCTTTAGAGTGTGTGGGCGTGGAAGATAGAATCTTTTATGAAGAATTCCTAGTTGAGATACTTGACCTTCAGATCCATAGGTTGAGGAATAAATAGGTTGCTTTAGTAAAAGTTTTGTGGAGGAATCAGTTAGTTGAGGGAGCTACTTGGGAAGCAAAAATAGATATACGACCTAAGTATCCTTATCTTTTCTCTTCAAATCCATATTCATCTTCAGGTAATGGTTTCCTTAATTAAATTAATTCTCTCATTTTGTATATTAGCTATCCACCCATACTCATTTCATAACATTCATTGATGAGTTCGGTTTAGTCCATGCATCATGTCTTAGATTTTGATATTTAGTCATGATTCAGCTCATAAGTATTCAATGTATGATATTAGTTTCCTTGATTGTCCCAGCTCAGATAGTTTCACTCAGGGATAAATGATCCCATATGGGATATATTGTAATACCCCAAAACTTTCAAGCTCTAGACCGCTCAAAAGATAAGTCACTAAGTTGGCTTTCCAATGCATCAAGTCTCGTCTTAATCCAACGTCGTGGATAAAAGTTATGCAAGTTTTCCCCAAGTTTTAGCCATCTTCCATTGGCTATGACCCATATAAAAGCCCATGACCAAATTCTACGATTCTTTACAAGAAGTCGTAGTCTGAACAGAAATGACCCAGAACTTTAGCCCAGTGACTACAACTCCACCCTACAACCCGTAATCAGTTGCTATAAGTCATTAGGAGGGACTTGTAGCCATAATAGTTTGTAATCGAGAATTCATACCATTGGTTATGAGTCTAGCATACAACTCATATTTAGACCTTATAAGTTGTTGTGTTGACTCGTACCCTAACCAGTAATGATTTGAGAAGTAAGCCTCAGACTATGACTCTACCTAATGACTTGTAGTTAGTCATTGTGAGTTGTTAGGGGAAAGTCATAGTCAGAAAAGAAAGGACCCAAACCTCATGGTTCCAAGATACAACTCAGATCATGACTCGTGACCAGTCGTGACGAGTAGTGAGGTGAGCCATAAGGACGAGAACATGGTTTTCTTACTCGTTTTCTCAGGGCATTAAAGTATTTTCCCACTTTGTTAAAAGCCTAACCCATGTCATTTAGGGCTCCCAAATGGTGGTATAAAATCTCCAAAATCTCTAATTACACAATTAACCATAATTTCACTCAGAGAAATCAAAAGGGGCAATTTTTCTCTTCTCTCCAAGACAACTAGGGTTTTTCATGTTCAAGCTTGATTTCAAGAAATCACCCAAGTCTTCTACATCTTGGTATGTGGGATATTCATCAATGGGCCCCTTTTACCCATTGAGTCCTAAAGTTTTCTATAATCCTCAAGTTTAGCTTACACTTTATGCTAGGGTTCCATGAAAATTATAAATTTTCTTAGAATTACATTTTATCCTTACAATTGAACCATATGTACATGTTATTCTCACAAGCTGAGCATTTTTTCCATACTCAGAATCATGAATTCCCTTAATTTAATAGGATATTATGTGTTGGGGTCTACAATCATGTAATTTTCTTATAAGTACCCCAATAATGTTATCATATTTAATGTATTCTTCCATGCTGGTGGGTTATGAACACCTGATACCTAGAAATTGATGCATATTACTATTTTTAGGTTATAAATCATTCATACCATTCTTGTATCATTAAATGCAGATATTATCACATTGAGCATTTATCAGTTTTAAATCATGTTAAACTTTTATCAGTATTAGTGTCAGTCCAGTTGGGAGTAGAACTTAGCACTAAGTGAATCTAGGGATGAAGACTCACCTGCCATTCAAGGGTGGAGACCTTTAGTGACAGTCCCTAAGTTATAGAACTATGCAACCAGTGTAGGTTATAAGAGGTTGTTCTACCAGTAGAGGGTTGACACTCTCTTACTGTTCAGTTATCAGTAGACGATTGATACCCTAGTCCTTTGGGATATCAGTTTAGTATATCCACACAACCAGTGCTGGTACCCTTGGCAAGGTACTGACTCCCTTCTAACTGGAATTACATATTGGACCTCGATTAGCTCAGATTGGGGCATGTCAATTAAATATTAGCTCCCACAATTTTATTTCAGTATCGAGACTGTATCATTTTAGTTTTGCATGACCAAGTGTCTATGTATATCAGTTATTCATGTCATCTTAGTACATGTTTATTATTGGTCTTGCATTTATTTTGCATGTTCATGCATTCATGCTCAGTACTAATTGGATAATCTCTTTTGCACTATGTTATCTTATAACATAGGTTCAGATGCTCAGTTCATAAATCACTCATAGTCCATTTCTGTGCCACTCATCTGCAACATTGGTGAGTCCTCATCAGTCGAGGACTTGTTATATTAGTAGTTATTAAACCTAGTATTTTATTTCATGCTATTTTAGTTGGTTAGATTTAGTTGGGGACCTGTCCCAACAACTCATCATGTTTAGAGGTTTTCTGACAATTAGTCAGCTAGACATGTTTTATAATTGATATATTTCAGACTTCATCGATATTGTTTTTATTTTCAAATGCTTTTAAATGACTTTTGCGCAATGTTTTATATTGTTTATTCAAGCATTTTATAGCATGTGTTAGATCATGGGTTAGATTGGAGTCACTTGTGACCTTAAGCATCGTGTTACAGCTACAGAAGTAGTCTTAAGTCGTGACACTCTAATACCTCTATCAGTAACAACTTTCAAGAACTATCCCCAAGAAGACACTCTTAGAATTCTCAACTAACTTTGATATTTATCAAAGGCTTTGTCTGAATCATCCTTCACACTTATAGCCTTAGATAAAATGAGTATACAACAATTATTCCATAATAACGAACACTTACTCTCTCCCATCTAAACCATTTTTCATCCATTTTTATCACCATTATCATTACATAAGGAGAGGTCATTGAAAGTTTAGAACATGAGGACTTGAAGCATAAAAGACAACTATGCATAACATTGAAACTTAAATAAGGCTTGAAGAATAGAGCATCAAAGGCATGTATTCATCAAAGAGATCTAAACTGAGGACATACATGCCATAGTGTGAATTTTCACGGGTCAATAAGGGTCTACCATGAGTTTTGGGAACTGAGCATACTGTAAAGCATGCGTATATGAGCCTTGAGCTATATGACTTGAGTTTAAAGTTCATGAATTCATGGAATATGAGTCATACTTCTTAATGAATAGGAAATCCTTATACTAAGAGTTGGGAGCGTACATGATTCTATATAAAGTACATAAATATGAGCTATGATCATTGAGATAACTTGTAAGGAATGGGTAGACATCGTAATTTCTGAAGTATAAAAATTCAAATTGAAATAAGAATGGTTTGGGAATCTTCCTCCCCTAGTGTTGTTCTAAACCTCACTGGCATCGCTACTAGAATCTAATTTATCATCTCCCCTTAAGATTTAAGCCATCGTTCTAAGTCTGTGAACCTCTGCAATAAACTCTGAACTGAATAACAATCACTTTATTGCAGAGCTCAAGATATAATCAGTACACATAAATACTAAAATCCTTATGAAAGACTATAACTTAAAATGTAAAACTCGATGCTAGTAATTCCTTTTAAGATACAATGCACAACTTTCCATAGCGCTAATGGTCATCATATAATAACTTAACATTTACTACCTTAGAATCTTTAGGTGTATCACCTTACCCTGAGTTCAAACTTTTTCTTTTGAGAATCTCAAACTCTTTTTTATTAGCTTAATCGTTCACCATTCAAATGTAGAATCTAACACTTAAAATAGATATCCAAAACTTTTAATTATCTATACTAACTTATGACTACCAAATAAAATAATGAAACACTAATCCACACAAAATTTTATGAATATACACAACCTTAACAAGCTTCTCTATCTTTCTGGTCGCTGCCTAATATCTATCCTAACTAAAGCATTAACATACTCTAAGTCCCCTTAATTTGAAAATCTATCTAAAAATTCTATTTAAACAATCTATACAATACCCTTCTGGATCCATGGATATGTAATCAACTAAATTCAGATAAACATTATCCTCACTTTACTACTACTATACTTCTAGGCTCATGCTCCTAACTCTAAGTCATGCTGTCATAGGATTTTTGAGAAGGGATCCAAGAGCACATTTGACTTTGGCGCAATGCATGATTTTAATAAATAAGAATGAACTCTTTAAAAGTTTGGAACTTAAAGTCACCGATGGGATCCTTTCGAGCCTACGTAGAATGTCATAACTATCTATGGGGACTGTATGAGAAAGATCTATCAATAAGAATTTAAGCTTGACTATTTTTATTACCTCAAAAATAAGACAGACTTGGCATGAATGGAGCAATGTAAGAATCTACATAAATTTCTTAGAGAACATCTTTACTACACAATCAGAGATATGAAAGAATGGAAACATTTCTTAAATGCCCTCTATCCTCTTAAAGAAAAGTATAGATGTCTCTGTACCATTCCGCAAGACTCTACTAGACATGTCTTCATAGACACCCTAGGACACTTGAACCTTATGTTCTGATACCAAGTTTGTCATGACCTGAGGATACCCCCTAGTCATAACATGGTTCTTAGAACCACGAGTAATCCCAAGATAACCTATGGTACAGACATATTGCACCAGAAACTAATTTAAAACATATATAAAAGATAAACTGACTGAATGAAGTATAATTAGGAGATAAGCTATTTCAATTCATTACTGTTCAAAGTTTACAATATTTTAATCTGAAAGAGAGAGGGACTTAAATTACATATACTGACTCTAACTGACCATCTATAAAGCCTATACTAATATTAACTATAGGTAGGAGGGACCTGACCTCCAACTATCCCTAATTAATACATACAAATAATGAAATACAATATAAGAACTGCAACTGAATTGCATCCTAAAATAAGAGAACTCATCACCTGTTGAATGTTGTGATATGCCTAAGTATTATCTTGAGAGTAAGCACCTGAATCTACATCACATGAAAAACATAGGCAGAAGAGGTATGCGATCAATACTTTGGAATGTATTGAGTATGTGAGATATGTACTAGTCATGAAAATAAATAAAACATGCTTTAAAACTGAGGACATAAGCCATTTGCTGAAATATACACTTAGAACAGATCTATACGTAAAAGCTGTAAGGCATTGTGAAATTTCTATATCATGAGCTAAAGATTTTCTATAAATTGGGAAGATGTAGAAACATGACTATTATACTTAATCTCAAGATAATGCTGAATATGATGTAAAACTATACTGAGGGTCATTTATGTATAATGAGTCTAAAATAGTAAGAAGTGAACTCATGCAATGGCCAAGTATAAACATGTACTGTATAAAATTGAATAATTGAGAACAAGGTCATGCATAATCTAAAAATTGAACATACTATAAAGCTGAAAAATAAATTGAGGACTGTGGGAGGTAACTACAACTAACATACCCCAATCTAAGAAAAACCAGGGACCAACCTATAACCCCAATTGAAAGGTTGCTATTAGATTTCCAAGGGTACCAACTTTGGATGGCATAGATCAACTAAACTGATGGTGTTAAGGACTAGGGTGTCATGCCTCTTCTGATGAGGGGCCACTTATAACCTATGGTGGCAACATAGTTCTAGAATATAGGGACTGCTACTAACGGTCTCATGCCTAATTGATGAGGGACCTGTCATTCCTATGTTAACTCAGTACTAAGTTTTACTCCCAACTGAATGACACTAAAGTGTAAACTGAAATATGAACTAATAACTGATATGCTCAAGTCATGGTATTTTATACACAAAAATGTATGCAAAAATTTGAAGTGCTCAATAACATGTAAACTGATGTATGTATGAATTTCTAGGTATCGAGTGTTCATAGCCCACCAACTCTGACTAATACAACTGAATGTGATAATATTAAAAGTTGATCATAGTAAGGAATTTCATGAATAAAGCCTGAAAATTCAACAACTGATCATAATATAGAAATTCATGATTTTTGAACATGGGAAGATTCCATTCATTTGCAAAAACATGTATTCATGGTTTAATTACAGAATAATCTAAAGAAATTAGGTAAATCTCATATTTGACATAGAATCCAAAACTTGAAGAGAAATTAAGTTTGAGGATTGAGAAATCTTAAATGCATGGGTACACCATTCATAGCTTGATCATATACTTTAAATTTGGGATAATATCATGTAAATCATACATGGGCATGCGAATAGCATAAATGATATAATAGGGTCCAAATAAATCATGAATAATCACTAAAACATGCATATAGTTGAAAATTATATCGTGGGGGTTGAATTTAAGCTTAGAGTAATTGGGTAAAATCCTAGTTTATGAGATCATAAAATTTATGAACGAAATCATAATTTGGGCATATGGATGAAAGGATATCCTCATTTAATACCCACATACCTAATTATTTTTGATTCATGAATTGAAGTTTTGAGAATTTGGACATGGAGAAGAAAAACCCCAATTTCTTGCTTTGGAGGAGTGGAAAATCATATGTTTCTTGAATAATTTGTGTGTTGTGTTGAGAATGGGGAAATTGGAGTTGTTTAGGCTTTACATTCAACCTTTAAACAACTTAAACAATGTAGTTTTGGGGTTAAAAGTATGGAAAAGGACCAAAAACCCTTAGAAACCATCTGGAAAACTCCTGGAAGTAATCCCAATGAGTTAGGCCACGACTCGTATGGTCTGGCCATGAGTCATGGCTTGAGTTATGGTGAACCCAACTTATAGCTCCTACTGCCATGATAGAGAGTCCTCTAGATGATTTGTAGGGTCTGACTATGAGTCATCATCAAGATTCGTCGTCACTGGTAGCTTTGATAGTGCTTCGGTAATTTGCCATAACTTTTCACCTCTATATAAATTATCATCATTTGTCACAATTGAACTTGAACTCAGATTATCAATAGCATCATCATTGCTGTTAATTACCAAACTTAAACCAAACCTCACATTTACAAAACCGTACAAATGAACTATGTTAAGAAGCCTTGTCGATAAACTACCTCCATAAACTAAATCCATAACCACCCCTTTACTCATCTTTATATGACAAAACAAGAATCATATTTGTAGGTCATACGTATACCCATGTCCATAAACCATACCAATACCATCTCTATTAATTCATGCCAATAATTATGTCTATAGGCTACGTTAATATTCATATCCATAAGTCCTACTAATAACCATATCTATAAGCCATATCATTAATCATAACTATAAGCCGTATCATTAATCATAACTATAAGCCACATCATTTCAAAACTATAAGCCACATTAATATTCATAACTATAGTCCATATCATTAATCATAACTCTAAGCCACATCACTAATCATAACTATATGCCATATCCATATTTTGAAATCACAATGTTTATTCCTCAAAACTTATCTGAAAGTAGAACTAACTCTCAACTACCAAACTAGCATAAGCACTATTCTTTTCAAAGTTCCAATAGAAGCATTAATAAGGGTATATCATGCATAAATAAGTCTACAAAAGCTAACACAAGTTTTGGCCTAAGGTGGGACGATGGGCCCACTTCTAATCCCCAAATCCATTTTAGGCAAATTCTAACTTGAACTAGGCTAAGGTATCTAAACTCATTTATAGATGTTAATTAATCCACAGATAGCCCAAAGATAGCAATTTATCCTAAAACATAAGTAACTAAGTCAACTACGCCTAAATTATGATTTTAAGATTGCCTAATTAGTCCAACTAACCCAAATATTATCAATCATAACTCCAAAACCTTAATCTCATCCCATATCTAGCATAATAGCATAATCACATTATTAAATAACTCAATTTATGAAGAAGGTAAACCTAGCCTACTTGGATGTTGAACAAAAGCCCAAAGAATTCACTAAACCATTGCTTTCCCTTTTTGATAAGCTTCACAAGGTTCCACACTATCACAATCACAATCTACTCATCAAAACAAGAACAATGATACCCATATTGCACAAGTATGCTTTAAGTGCAAAATCATGCAGAAATCCTATGTGGTCCGTTTACGGAACTGCACTTTTGAAACCAACACAACGTTTATCGATGATCAAGGAATATTTACCCAACAAAATGGGTGAATTCCAAGATATAGTGGTGCTAAAATCAATTCACCATGATTCTAGATATTTAGAAGAAGGTGAAGAATTTAATCAACAAATTAATCGAAGCTTACCACAAATTAAAAGAAGAAATGCATAAATTGATGTTACCCAACCTCTAAAACCGCTCACAAATTATTCTCCTAAGTTTCCCACTTTTTAGGGTTCATAATTCTAGAGAATGGATGAAAATGGTGAAAATCAAGCTAAGTGGGTTATTTATACACTTCTGAGGCCCACAGATGTCGCCTAAGCGAAAATCTAGTTGCTTAAGCGACACTGGTATTGCTTAAGTAGCGTTCTCCTACATGAAACATACTTCACTTATATGATACCAGTGGTCCAAGCTAGGTTTCTTACATGATGTACCAGACACCAGCTGAGCTTGGAATTTTTCTAAGTCTTCGCCAACTCCTTGGGATTCATTTGGAATCCCGTATACGCAAATGAACTATGTTACCCTATCAAATTTGATATTCCAGTTCCAATGGCACACTCAATATTTACATCCAAGGTTGTGTTGATAAAATATGGGTCCTACACTCACTTACCATTATTCTTAACTTTTGGTCAATAGCCCAAAATGAGTTTAGGACCCTCGAGACCCGAACCAAAATTCCATCTATCATAAAATCAATGTTTTAGAGCTATTGGAACAATAATAATTGGCATAAGGGGTCGTTTCACTAAAGTTTTATCCCGGTAATAAATTTAAACTAGTGAAGATTTCAAAAAGAGAAAATTGGCTTTAAAAACTAAATGAACTGCCCGGTTATCAAACTATCAGTTTCAGAAAGTCATAAATGACTTGGGGAAGTTATAGGAAAGCTGTAAGTGGAAAGAATGAGTGGAAAGATATTAAATTACCTAGAGGGTCATTACAATTAGATTACGTGATTGTCCTTTGTGCTCGTAAGTTAGTACTTAACTTTATTATCTTATAAATCTAGATTAGCACGATGCTCAGTATGATCTTGTAACTTCTAGGTATGATCATGCTCCCCTCTCATTACATCTTTTTATAATTTTTAAACTTGTAAATATCTCTCCCACGATCCTCATGATGATTATGTTGTATCATCCTATAATTGTTGAACCCTCTCCTATGATCTTTATCACTTAACATCCACAGGACTTACTTTTGGACTCCTTTCCCATGATCAATTGTATGGTCAAGACATCTTTCTATGAACATGGGAAGTTTTCATTTGCATATTACCTAATTGTCTATCCTCAGTTTTCTCACACGACATCCTTGGTACGATTATGTTCAGATTCCAAGGTCATGGAAAGTCTTCATCTAATGCATGTAAGTCCAAAAAATTTGCAATTTCCTTCTCTAGATTTGTTATACCTTACAATACAAGAAAAACACCTCATATCCATGTCAAAATTCCCTCATACTTCCAAATATCCATAGTCTTAAGCATTAAAATGGTCATAATTCTAAGACACATCATGCAATAAGAGGAAGAAGGCTACTTTCTAGCCAATGCAGTGGTAGAGCATCACATGGCCGAGAATGCAAGGTTTTTCTCATATTCACACCTCTAATTTGATAGGACATTGTGTTTTAAATGGGAACAATATGATGGCCTTAATATTAATTTATTCCACCTCTGTAAATGCCCAAAAGATGTCTTTCAGAAGACTACCACATATTCTTTGGAGAGTAAGCATAGAGAACTAAGGATTTCATTAGGCTTTTTTTGTTTAAATCATCTAATCTTTATTTTGGCATGAGAAACATCAGTTTTATAATTTTATTTCTTAATATGAGTAGCAAAACACCTTTTTCTTAGGGTTGATGCTAAACTGATTGTGTAACATTCTTCTAATTTAATAAAGGTCGATCTATTATATTGGTTATTCAGATGCTCTTGCTCTTACTATTTTGAAGTTTTTCCAGCATTAAAGTGCATATATAATCTTAGTGTGATCCCTGAAAGAGAATTATTTAGATATAAAGAATAGTATACGGAGATAGATCACTTCTTTAATAAACTAAATAATAGATTTACTCCTAGGATAAAATAGACCTAGAACATCTCTTTTTGTTACAAAATAGGAGGATAACTTCATGCTTCAAAATATGGTCATCACATCCCCACTCCATGATGTAGTTGAGAAGTTAATTTAGGTAGATGATTAGAGACTCAAAAGACTATAATCATAATTTTAACCCCGTAAACCAACAAACAAATAAACAATTTAGCTGAAGAAAAAAAATACTATACATTATTGCAAGAATGACTTAACCCTGGAATATTTTCTCAATTTTGATTACAACATCGATAATTTTTGTGTTGTTCTATTACTAGTTATAGAATCATAAAACAAAAAACTTATTTGGTTACTCATTCACTTGTTTAACATTGCAATATTTATTGTATTAGATAGATTGCTAAATCATAAGCCCTTGTGGGTTTGATCACCAACTTTGAAAGAGCTACTATATTACTTGTACAACCATGTACACTTGTGTGTGTGATTAAATGCAACAATGCATTATCTGACTATTTATTTAAGGATGAAATATTGTGTTGAGAACCACATAGGTACCAAACCTATCTAGAATGACTTCTAGAATTAATAAGTAAACCGTGTACCCCTATCTGAGATGATAGAAAAGGTAAATCCATGCAATCTCACTAATTCACAGATGTAGAGTCTGTCATAGTCCCCTACCAAATCTATTGTCTTGACGGGCAAAATGTAAGCTGATTTAGTCATCCTATATACTATCAGTCAAGTAGAATAATCTTGCCATTGGTTGTGAGGTAAACATGTGATGAAATCCATATTAATAATGTCCTACTTCCAAGTAGGAGTGCTGATATCATAGGTCACACCTCTCGATCTCTAATGTTCTATATTCACCTATTGACTATTTGGGCACTTAGTCAACAAAATATCAATTTTTGATATTTAAATAATAGACTTCCTGTAGGTTAATTTAATAATTGGTGGTTCCTGGATAGATAGAATATCGAGATATATAAGCCTCTGTTGAAATCTGCAGCCTCAAATCATCTAGATCTGGAATACATAAGTGACCTTGGTAAAAAAGCACTATATCTCCCCCATGAGAGAAAACCTCTAATCTCTGCTGGTAGACAAAATCATTCAACTGACGTAAGATAGAATCACTATTCTTCATTTCCTTTACTTCAGCCACTAATGAAGATTCTGATGGATTTTGAACTAAGATACCACTATAAATAAAATCTGTAAGATAAACTCCTATATGAGAAAGTTTATGGAAATATCTAGCCAATTTCTTCATCTTTTCCTCAACATGGGCCACACTACCATAAAGAGCCTATTAAGAGCACCAAACACTACATTGGCCTTACCCGAATAGTGAAGCATACTTATTCCATAATTCTTAAAGATCTCAACTCATCTCCTTTATCGAAGATTTAACTCCTTTTGGGTAATCACATACTATAAATTCTTATAATCTATATAGACACATCAACATGAATACCATATAAATAGTGTCTCAATATCTTTAAGACAAAAACTAGTGCTTCTAACTCAAGACATAAGTTAGGTAATTCTTCTTATGAATCATAAACTGTATAGATACATAGAAAATAACCTTTCCATTATGCATCAAGACACAAGAAAGGACAACTCTAGAAGCATCACAATGCTATAAAACTATCTCAATCCTCTAGCAAAGTCAAAACTTGAGAAACAGTAAGTTGAGCCTTTAACACTTGAAAGCCCTTCTCATAAGATTCAGAAAATAAGCTTATCCTTTTTCTAAATCAGCCTAGTAAATGGGACAAAAATAGAGGAGAACCTCTTAAAAGATCGCTTATAATAACTAGCCAATCCCAAAAAACTCCTAATATCTGATGGAGACGTGGGTCTATTCCAGTTCTTTAGTTCCACTATTTTCTGGGAGTCTACCTAAATAACCTTATTGGACACAACATAACCAAGAAATGCATCTGACCTCAACCAAAACTCACACTTGCTGAACTTAGTAAAAAATGAGCGATCCTTGAGAGTCTACAACACAACCATCAAATGATATGCATGCTTTTCTTACTCCGAGAGTAAACAAGGATGTTATTTATGAAGACCATGATGAACATATCAAAATACTTCTTGAATACCCTTTTCATCAAGTCCATAAAAATTCAGGAGCATTTTTTAGTCAAAAATACATAACCATGAACTTGTAATGACCAAACCAAGTTATAAAAGTTTTCTTTACAATGTCACTCTTACTAACCATAATATAATGATAGCAATATATGAGATCAATCTTATAGAAACAACTGGACCATAAAACTAGTCATATATTTTATTAATCCTAGAAAGGGGATACTTATTCTTGATTGTGACCTAGTTTGACTGATGATAGTCGATATACATTTTTAAAGAACTATATTTTCTTACATGAAAAGGAATGAAGCACCGCACAGGGAAATACTGGGTCGAATGTAAGTTTTATCTAGAGGTGTTTCAATTGTTCTTTCAATTCCTTAAGCTCAAATAGAGCCATTCTATAAGGAGGAGAATATATTAATTGTGTATGTGGAAGAAGGTCTATGCTAAAGTAAATCTACCAATTATGAGGGACCTTGGATAGATCCTCAGGAAATACTTTAGGGAACTTACTACTACTAGAATTGACTAAAGAGATGGGGTCTCAGACTTAGAGTAATTTATCTTTAGCTAATGTAGATACACTCCTTAGAAATATCTTCCCAACTTTCCTAATAGATGCACTCCTTAGAAATATCTTCCCAACCTTAAGGTAAGAGATGAAATAACCCATAGGCAATGTAGGACTACTCTTCCCCTATAAGAAAAGTTTAGTCGAAAACTAAAATTTTATGACTCTTGTTCTGCAGTCAACTGAGTTATAACAAGAATATATCCAATCTATGCCAAAAATGATATCAAACATTGCCATGTATAATGCAACTAGATAGGTTATAGTTAATCAATAATGGAATAAGATTAAACAACTTTTATACACCCTTCTAGATATAATTAACTCACCAGTTTGAGTTGAAATGAAAAAGATTTCTAAAATCTTCTTAGGATTGAATCCAAACATAATGGTAACATATGGGGTCATGAAAGAAAATATATCCCTAGGGTCTAACAAAGAATATACATTATGAGAAAAATATACCAAAGATTACATCTAATGAGCTATCCCAATTCTGATAAGAGGAAAGCATATAAAAATAGTTTTGGAGCTTACCATCGTCTATACCAAAAATAGTACCCTACTAAATTGTACAACTTAATAGAGATGTTGAACAAATAGACTAAGATTAACCACCTCTATTTCCTTACTTGTTAGAGTGGAAATATCTAAATTGGTGACCAATATGACCATATCTATAGTATCACCCTTTGACATAAAGGCACTTCTCTAGGGTGTTCTTACCATATTTGTTACAAGTAGGGTAGAAAGGTCTCCGTGTAACATTTCCATGCGATTCAAAACTTGATACTCTACCCTTTTGATCATGTCTAGGAATGAGTGTTGGACATCAAGTACTAGTTGATGATAGTGATGGTCATAATAACCTCTACTAGAAAGAAGAAAAACTCCCACCATTGGTTTTCTATTGTCTAAACTCGAGTTTACCTGTTCTGGCCCTCTTATTCCCTCTTTCCCTTACCTTTTATTTCTCCTCTTCTATTTGCTAGGTATGAACCATCAATTTTGTGATATCAATATCCCTTATTATCATAGTAATCTTGCACTATTTCACCAAATCTAAAACCCCAAAAACAAGTATACTTATTTTCACCCTTGGCTCTACCACAATCTTCAAATCACACTTTGATAGCTGAGTGAACTTTAGGCCATATTCTTTCACTGACATAAGACTCTACTTCAAGTTCATACACTTATCAACCTTTTACTTCCTCAAATCTATTTGATATAATTGATTAAGAAAAGTATAAACAAATTCACCCCAAACTATAGGAGCTACATTCCTGCCATAGGTATTTTTCCACTAAGTAAACCATAAATAAGCTACATACTTGAGCTGATAGGAACCCTACTCAATACTGTAAACTAAAAACATCTACACAACCTTTAGAATCTTCTTCACTACATCAATAAAGTTCTGTGGGTCTTTCTTAATCTTTGTCCTAAAAGACTTAGGTGGATTCGTGCAAACAAAATCTTTGACTCGAGCAATAACTAACAAACCATAAGGGTTAGCAGGGACTACTACCTGCTGATTCACTTGGAATGTCATCATATCCTAAACCAACATCTCGAGGAAATTTTGAAACTCATTATGGTAACATCATTTTTCATAGGTTGATTCACTAGTGATGGAGGATTACTATTCTAAATGTTCTACTATTAGTTATTTCTTTGGGGAGGCATTGCCTGAAAAGAATAAAGTATGTGTTAGAAGGGTAATAGATCAAACTTTATCAAATAGTAACAAATACAAAAGAAGGAAAGGTTTTCTAAAACATCTTATAGCCTCTCCCTCATAAGTGTGGGTGATTCATACCTACGAAAAAATCTAACAAACACAAATTTTTAGGCATCCTAGAAATCTTTACCCTAGTGTTCTGATGCCAAGTTTGTCAAGATCCGAGTCTACACCCTGGACGAGACACAATACTAGAACCATAAGTGATCCCAAGAAAACCCTTACTACTTACATATTACTAAGATTATATATTTAAATATTGAGTGGAATCATAATCATTGTGGATGGGAAATCAATAGAAATACTTATTATCTATAGTAAAATAATATATGAAGTTAAATCGATATTCTTATATATATGTCTAAAATCCTATACTAACAAGTATGAGTTGTTGGGACATGACCCCGATCTAATTCTATGTAAATAAAGCAAATGTTTAAGATAAAATAATCAATCTAAAAGATAAAACTAGTACTTGAGTTATGAGGACTCGCCCAAATCTGGTGTAGAGTATCTGAAAGCAAATTTAAGCATGAATCTAGAAGCGAGCATTTGAATCTATATCATGATAGTATATAGAAAAAGGGAAAGTATGCTATCAATACTAATGAATGCACTGAGCATATGAGATATGCAATGTCATAAATACTTAAAACATGTTGTAACTAAGTTTAGATGCATTGGGCAAATTTATATGAATATACCAAAATCTGTAGTATAATGACTCAAAAATGCAATCATAAACTGGATATGTGAGAGATAGTTGTAAATTATGAAATCACATAGATGGGTTGAAAACTATGAGTCATGTACGTATATCATGTTTTAAATTATTTTTATGGGAGTTTCTTGTAACTGACATAAACCATGTAAGCAACATAGAGTCCATCATACAACCCTAGTTGGGAGGGTGTCCTCTACCTTACCAAGGGTACAAAACTTCCGTAATATAGATATACTAACTAAACCCATTAGATAAAAATTTATAGACATCAACTGGAAAAAGACCCTTTCTATACTTTTAGGACTTAGGTTGTCTGGAATCTGTTTCTACTTGATGCTAAATAGTCCCACAAAACATAATAATAGATTCTAATGATAGATAAACCGTGGTGTGATAATAAAGTATGATACTAGTTCAAATTACTAATTTACTGAAGTTTTGAGATACTAGAACAGTTATGCTAAATTTGCTGAATTCTAAAATAATTTGATCTAAATATCTCAAATTATGTTAAAATATGATGAATCTATCAAATCATGCTAAATCAAATTTCAATATTTTAAACTATAATGAAGGTTGTAAAATAATGCATAGATGTCTTTGATAAGAATAATAATCATGAATTAACATAAGTAAATTGAATTTTAAGAGAATCTGCATAATTGAATAAACCCTTAACACAAAAATCATGAAAACCATAATGAGAAATCTAAAGTTTTGGGCATAAATATGAAGGGAAACCCTTATAAAAAACCCACATAACTAATTACCTGAGAGTTTTGGACTAGAAATTGAATTGGAGAATCTAAAAATAAACCCTTGACATAAAGATTGAGAGGATTTCTTTTATTTGATTTTGCGAGCTAGATTTGCGGATGAGGAATGCGGTCAAATGATTAAATCTTTAACTCCACCAATAATTCATGAAATGATGTAGCATATACCTTAGAAGATAGGAAAAAGCTAGTTTTCCCTATAGAAACTATTATGATTTTTTTATCACAATGGTCCATGAGTCACTCTATGATTCATAGGTTTGTCTAAAGTCATGGGCTAACTCATGGTTCTTAGGAACACTTATGCACATGTTCTAGACTTAACTTCCACGTGTCTTAGTATTAGCTGTGAACCCATTTCATAGTTTATACTCCAGATCATGATTTTGAGAAAAAGATGAACTTACAGAGGGTTCCATGGTTTAATAATATGACTCATGCTTCACTCTTTAGGGCATACTCTAAATCATGGGAACCCAGGACTTTAAAAGTTTTTGGGCATCCATTCTGTGAGTTATCTCATGATTTGTGAACTAATAAAATAAGTCGTGAACTGGCTCGTGGTTCACTAGAACTAAAATTTTGATGGTTGTTTACACTAGGTTTGAATTAAAGCTTAAAGAGTATGGGGTGGTACATAAGGTATGAATGAGAGTTTTATATAATGAGGTTTGAGGTGTTATGTCTAGTTTTAAGGTTTGTATCAAACATATATTTTCTATCTTATGAAGTAGACTGAATGGTTTGATTTTTATGATATGATTAGCACAGTGGTCTATGTGTCTACTTTTATAATGTCACAAGGTGTGATAACATTGCTATCAACTTATATTTACTAAAGGATAAATTGATTATGAAAGAGGTGGCATGAATTATGGATGAGACCAAGTGTAACGCCCTAAATTTGGTACCCAGAATGCTATACGATGCCCATGACCCTGAAGGACCACAAGCTAACCCATGACTAATATCTGTAACTGAGCACTGAATAATACATTATAAATATGCAGAATATAAGATGACAGGCCATAAGGTTCAAAATTGAACTAATACTGAATATAATAAAATAGCTGTAATGGGGTATGACAATACCCAAAATTAAGATAAACTATCTGAAACATGCTATAGTCTAAAAGCCTATAAATTGTCTAATAAACTGTAAAGTTGATGGGATATGTCCCCAACTAACTCCAAACTACTGAAATAATAAGGTAATAAAATAATAATATTATCCTCGAATGATTAGGAATCACTGTTAGTCTGGCTTTTGAATGTCTGATCTACTAAGGATGCTCGAGAGCTTGTGCTTCTAAACCTATGGTATAAAATACCATAGTGCAAATGCGTCAACACGTTGAATATACTGGTATGCAAATGAGGTAGGATAAATATAAGGGTTCATATACATGAACAATAATAACTGACTGTATAACATGAACATAAGAATACATGCATGAATACATTACTGTAACTGAGATCGTGATAACGCTAACTTATGAATTCTGATAATGTGGATTTATTGATATCTGAGTATTGATACTAGGATACTGAATAACTGAGTCTACTAAATACTGAGGAACTAATGTCATATTACTAATAAAGGAAAGACTGTTTCTGACAGTTCTGATTATGAAGGACTAGTCTGATTGACTGTATCTGACAGTCTTAAAAGTGAATACTGATAACATGGGTTTAGTATAACTAATATACTATTAAATAAGTTCCTGATAACATGATTACTGATTCTGAATACTGATAACATGAGTGAGTATACCTGACAGTCCTGATACTGATGGAACTAGTTGGGTTCTACACTATACTGATTTGACTATATTTGACAGCCCTAAATTTCTGTAGAACTGAACTGAGTTTTATTATTGAAACTAGATCTAAAACTAAGACTGTAGGAGGTAATCATCTAACCTAAATACCGTAAAACTAAATTGGTGGGGTCTAACCTGTAACCCCAGTTGGAAGGGTGTAAGTACCATGCCACAGGTACAGGCAAGCTATGAGTATACCCTCTCTGATAGGGAGCTCTTCCATCAACCCCTTCTAGTAGGAAACTCAAATGATATGTATAAATCCCTAAACTCGCAGGGGTACATCTCAACCTACGCTGGCTATGTAGTTCTAGAACATAAGGATTGCTTTTAAGGATCATACCCTCCACTGTATAATAGGTGAGTCCCCATCCTTGGGTTCACTCGGTGCTAAATCCTACTCCCAACTCAATAGATATTGAACTTATTAACTAAAATGAAATTATACTAATGGTATTTTTTAGCGGATCTAAACTGAGTTCACTGAGTTTTGTTGACTGACGGAATGCTACTAAGATCTGAGGACTGACGGAGAGTACTGAAGTTACTGAGATTTTTGGGAATACTGAGGTTATTGAGATTACTGAGTACTGATATTACTGAGACCACTGAAGTCACTGAGATTACTGAGTAGGGCTAGACTAATACTGAATTTACTGAGTTTTCCTAAGTCATGAGACTGACTGAATTCTAAGTATCATGGCTTGACTGAGAGTATCGTGAAAACATGATATTGGCTCTAGGCACACAACTAAATAGTCAGGTACAAGTACCCCCATGACTCGATAGCATGAAACCGATAGGACATGACACTTCTTGAACACGTGACCAATATCAATAATTCATAATACATTAATTTGGGGATTTCATGAAGCACATGGTTATCATAGTCTTGTACATGAATGAAATTGCATAGAAACGTGTCATACTTTCATCAACCTAATCTCATTGACCTTCCCTGAACCATTCATAATGCACACAATATCATGGAAGTCATTCTTAGTCATAAGGTAAAGCATACACTTATCACTTGGGTCACAATTAAGCAATAATCCATAATTTCTATTCTCTTAGGCATTTTATCAAATACCTAGGATGCATGACTTAGGGAATAGGCATGACCATCAAATTAATACAAAAAAAATCCATATTTCAACTCAATTTCACATGTTTCAGACCATATACTAGAATAGGTTCATGAACAACACATAAAGATTCCAATTTGGGAATCATAAAACCATAATCACATGAAGATAATCAACCCACAACAAAATATTCACAATACAATATTTAAAACATGATTCTTGGGATTCATGGATGAAAGAAATCCATAAATAAACATTGTGCATACCTTAGTTCTTGATTCTACGAAGATTGACAGAGAGATTCTTGAATTTGAGTCTTGGATTTGAATCCCCAATTGAAAACCCTAGCTTGTTCTTGAGAGAAACGTGAGAGAAACAATATATTTTGGTTTAATTATGGATAAATCACATGTTATTGGGTATTTATGGGGGTGATAAATTGACCCTTTTAACCCTTAGATGCGTTTTTTAATTTTGTGAAAATTTCTCGACCTGGACCCTTGGTGTGACGCGGTGCTATCGTGCCATGTCATTGGAATTTGACAACTCTAAATTTGAACCTTGGCACGATGCACCATAATCATCGAGGATCACTAGATTTTGACGATTTCCATTTTGGCTGGCTCCGCGATGCGTTGATAGCTCAGATGGCACATCGTCTTACTAAAATAGCTCTAACTCTTCACCCGGGTGTTGGATTTGGGTGAATTTTGTATCGATGGAAAGTTTATTCAATTTCTCACATGATAAGAAGTAAAAATATTTAAAATACCACATTTATAAAAGTGGATTCATATTTGAAATAAATCTTTAACATTTTTGGGATGATTTTAGGCTAGGTAGAAGTACGGGGTATTACACCAAGGGTTAAAAGTCCTTGAAAGAAGATGATTGTTACTTTCATATCAAAAAGGAGAAAACTTCTTTTATGATCAGATTTTAATGAGATTATGTAGTGATAATTCTTTGACAAGGGATATGCTTACATGTTTGTGAGATATAAGACAAGGGTACATATTATTTTATGTTTAGGGACTAAGTTATTTGTGTTATGTATTATATTATTTTCATGTATGAGAATATATATGCCAACCAACAGGTGTAAGATATCATTTCTTAAAGAGCCATCAGTTATTTTCAATTATTCGAATCATAGAGTTTGACTTTGCTTTTAGATTTGAAGAACAAACTATATTTTTCTTTGGATACTTGGATGAGGATCATTTTGTAAAGAAAATTAAAGTGGTGGATCAATGGTATGTGTTATCATATTTAAGTTGTAAATTCTTTCAGTTATTTAATTGAGGGATTGTGGTATCAACTGGGAACACAAGGAGTAAAACGATATTGGGATAATGAGTTTGTAGATAAAAGATGTTTCAGTTGGTAGGCTTATGTAAAATTAATTGAGAATGTAAAATTTCAAGTCGACATTAATATAAACTTTACGGGATGACTAGGGTTACTAGGTAAAATTTGGAATGTTTTTAGTTAAAAATTTCTAGTCAGGTAGGGAAGACTTTTAGGTGTTTAGGATTTGAAATTTATTGTTACTTCCGTTATGAGCTTAGCTTTTGTGCAAAGATTTATGATATTTTGAGGCAATACTTAAGTAGATTTGAAGGAATTTCAATTCATAATATAAACTTGATTGGAACTGGCATATGATATTTGAAAGATAAGGATAAAGGTATTTATTTAGGTTTTGAAGGTTAAGGGTTCATCTTCAGAAAGTGAGACTTGGATTTAGAATGACAATATTACTTGGGTATTGTTTAGTTTATGATAATATTATGATATATTTTCAGATAGGATGTAAATTATGGAGTATGCTAAGAGAAAGAAATCCATAAATGTTCGAATCAAATGTTTTGATAAGTTCTATGATGGTCTTGAATTTTGAACTAAGAAGGTTCAGAGTCCAATCAATGTACGTGATAGGATTTACGGAGAAATAAGTGGTGGTGAACTATGAAATATGATATTATGGAGTCTTCAGGAGAATGGGAAAATGTCGATTGGTGTAAGAAGTTATCAACATGGTTTGGTTCAAGAATTATAGTTTTTATTAAGGCTACCTTTATAATAGTGGATATGCTAGGATATGGATTATAAAGATTAAGCATGTTGGGTATAAAGGACTTGGAAGGACTTGCTCATGGGAAATCACATGGGTTGTATAATTTATCACTTTGGAAGTTAAAAGGGCATAATACAATAATTCACTTAAAGGTTTTGTTTAGAGTATGAGGTAATATACTATGAGCTTTGTATCAAAAGATACAAAATGATAAGTGAGTTAAGGAAAGGATAAGAAGATTGTATATTTGTCATGACCTGATACTGCCCCCTAGACATAACACGATGCTTAGAACCACAAGTTATCTTAAGCTAACCCATGGTACTGGCATAATGCATGAGCAACTAATTAAAATATAATATAGGCTAAACTAATTGGGCGAAAGGATAATCATGTAATAAGATGGTTCAATACATTTACAATTAGAAACTGTATTTACGACATCTGTAATCTAAAAGGAAGGAGAAATTAAATACGACCTCTGACTAACATCTACTAATATTGACTAAAGGGAGTAGGGAAATGACCCCCAACTATCCCTAATCAATACATTTGAATAAAAATGAGTCCATGAAATAAGAGAACTCATCTCCTATTTGTTGGATGTTGTGATCTAACTGACTATGATCCTGATAGTAAGTAGCAGAATGTACATCACATAAAAATATAGGCAGAAGAGGCATATGACCAGTACTTTTAAATGTACTGAGTATGTGAGTTGTGCACTAATTATGAAAGCACTAAAGATTTCTTTAAAATTAAGGATATAAATCATTTAATAAAAATACACATTTAAAACATGTTTGTACATAAAAGTTGTGAAGCATAGTAAAATCCCTAAATAATAAGCTAAAATATTTTTAAAAATTGGATAACTATAGGATCATAAATATTTTATATTATTTAAAGCTAGTGTTGAGCATCCTGTAAAACAATATTGAACGCTAACTGAATGCAAATAAGTTAAACTTAAGAACAATGACCCTATATAAAATACACAAATACTAATATGCAATGATAATCTTGAAGGTCATAGTCTAAAAGCAAGTCAAATTGAACTGAGGGTCATGTATAGATATTGAGTTTGAAACAATGGGAGGTTTCTATAACCAACATATACCATGTGAGCAACATGAAATCCAACATATAATCCAAGTTGGAAGGGTGTTCTATACTTTTCCAGGGTAACCATGACTAGAGTGAATTTTCTCCTAAGCCCATTTAGGGCATGGGATACACTCATAACACATGAAGACCCTTTAACCTATGGTGGCACGCAGTTTGGGACATGGATTATCTGAACCCATGTCCCCTTGGTGATACAAACTACTCCCAATTGAAAGTAAAATAATATACTGAAATGCTTAATACTATTGATGTTTCAAAACTGAATGCTAAGTGTTTTATCTAAAATCATTCTAAATCATAAAAACTGAAAGACTGAGTATTCAGCTGACAATGCATGATATCTTAGTCATCGGGTGTCCATAACACACTATTTCTGAAGAATGCAACTAGTATTAACAATTTTTATGATTTGAATAGGATATAAGATTTCATAAAATCATGAATTAATCAATATATTGAAGTTTTGCAATAATAAGTATGTAAAGATACTAAAATTTCATGGGAAAACATGACATATCAAGATAATATGGGTTGAAATTAATCAAAAAATGCATAATTATTCACATATTAAAATAACTTAGTTCAAATAATCAAAATCATGCATAATAACTTTGAATGGAAACTATACTTCTAAAATAACAAGAGAGAATCAAATTTCAAGATTTTGAGATAATTGGGTATTTACCCGAGATCATGAGTTCATAGAAATCATAACTAAAGTTTATATTTTAAAATTAGGTTTTGGGAATAAGGGTGAAAGGAATCCCTTATTGAATACCCACATACATGATTATGATGGTGTTATATTGATAATCTAGTAGAGACTTGACTTTTTTTTAGCATAAGGAGAAAACCCTATGTTCTTGACTTGAGAGAATTTTGATAGTGTTTGGGAGCTTGATCAATGATATAAGGGAGGAATAGAGTAATAAAAGAATATAATCACTCAAAATACCATAAAACTAATTGATATAGGGATAAATAACATGGAAAAATACCAAAATAACCTTTATTAAATGTACAACGGAGTTGCTAAAAAATTTTAAGAGGAGTTATGAATTGGACCATACAACTCATGTACTCAACGTGAGATCCTTATGACAACTGTTGTCCCTAACACATAGTTTGTATAACAGATCCATGGTTTGTATGGAAGATTATGTTTGGATACCCTGCCAGTGGTTTACTAAAATGGCTATAACATTTTACTTTAAAACTGGATTTATAAATGATTGGTGATGTTGAAAAGATAATTCAAGTACCTTTAATTTTGTGGGTATTAATACATATAACAATTTATATAGTAGTAATAATGGTCATTTGAAGGTTACAAAAGATGAATCTTAAACTATAACTTAGCCAGAAAAGAAGTTTTCAACTCAACTTTAGGTTAGTTGATATACCCAAGAATGTGACCTTGCAAAAATTTAGGGTAATTGGTGATGATCATAATATGTGTTTGTTGTGCCCTTGTTGTGTGCTTGTTTTAAACTTGTGTAAGGGTTGTTTGATACATGTTGGTGTGTTAACTTGTGTTTATGCTTTCCTAGCCCCTCATTCGAGACACATGATCCCAAGGGGGGAGGGAAATTAAAACACCTAGGCTTTAATCCATTAAGAAAAACAACAACTTTTGATTTCACTAGAGTGGGTATGGTTAGGTGTATTGATTCCTAAACTAGGGCAAGAATCATACCCCTCTCCCCCTCCTTTTCGTACCATAGATAGAATGTTAGGATAGTATTACTACCTTTTATACGACAAGATCATCCATTGGTCGTAACCAATGCATACAAGTCATATGCCTAACTATGTGGACTGTTTTGGTCATGAGTGGAGCTCATGAATGGGGAATGAGTCGTATATTTGGTTTTGAATCAAGGGTTACCTTTCGTACCCACAATAATATGGTTGATCTAATAGAATCCTAGGGTATAATTTAGGGTACCACTAGTACCCTAGGTCATTATTGATCAAGGAACCGTAAGGGGGAGTCGACTCCTGTACTGGTGAGTTTTTCATCTTTTAGCCAAGGATATTTTGGCCATTTCCTATTCCTAAAACCCTAAAACCTCTCACTATATAATGCATTCTATCCTCATAAGTCTTTATTTACAATACTTAAACACTCCTAAACACTCTAAAGGCTCTTTAAGTAAGATTGGAGGCTAGGGTTTGAAGGTTTTCATCTTGTGGCAAGAAGGAAGAGTAAGGATTATTAGTGTGTCATCTAATTTAAGGAATGTATCAATTCCCCTCTTTAAATAACTCTAAACCCATATATTTCACACCTGTATTAGTAAGTGAACATGGGGGTTTTGAATCAAATGAAAAGGGTTTTGGCTATCTAAAAATTAATATTGATGATTTATGCTTATACTTGTGTTGATTCATGTATTTGATGGCAGATTATATATGTGGGTTCATTTTGTATGTTTTTTAACATAAGGGTCTTAATTAACCCTAGTCTTGATGATTTCTACCATGACAATGGCCTTGTTAAGGGTATGCACAAAGGGTGTTTGTGAAAATGTCTAAGTGAAATTGCAAGTTGCATGTTGACAATGTGTTAAGCAAGGGAAATGGCCCAAATAAGTGTTAATGATTGTTGAATGATAGTGTAAGAGTATTATGAGCCATGTATTGTAAAATTTATTCTGGTTGGTTGATGGCCAATGAGAGGGTAAATCCCTAGAAATGAAAATGAACTCGAATTGTGTGTGGAACCAAGTGTGGTGAAAATATGATGTAATGTTATTAATGACATGTGAATGTTTTGTGTGGGTCTTGAGGACCATAAATAAAATTGTATGATGAATCAAATGAAGGAATTGGCCTAATGAGATGGTTGAGCAATGAAGGATCCCATAAGGACTATGTGGTTATGTATAATGTTGAATTGGCTAAGTGAGCCAAAGCCCTAAATGTGATATAAATTGTATGAATGAACATGCATGAACTGATGGGTCAAGAGTTCAAATGTCAGCTAATAATGCCGAGTGATTCGAGTTCCTTGTTTAATGGAAAAACTAGTTATTCAAGTTTCTAGTCCAATGAACAACGGGTGATTTGATTTCCTCATCTAATAACAAAGATACTGATTTGAGTTCCCAGACTGGTGATATGGCTAGTGATTTGAGTTCCTAGTCAAAAGAGATCTCTTGAGGTTAGAATACCTCTCCAAATGACAAGGCTAGTGATTTGAGTTCCTAGTCTAAAGAGATCTCTTGAGGTTAGAATACCTCGCCAAATGACAAGGCTAGTGATTCGAGTTCCTAGGCCAATGATAAAACTAGCGATTTTAGTTCATAGTTCAATGAAATAAGATAGCTAGTGATTCAAGTTCCTACACTGATGAAACAACCATCAATTCAAGTTCCTAATTTAATGGAATGGAAATGAGATTAACCAAATTGGCTAACTCAGTTGGAAGTTCTTCACTCCATGTCTTATGAATGGATGATTAGATAATGCATATTTTGTACCCATTATGGTTTAATATGAACAGGTTGTGTATACCCATGCGTATGAGTAAGTATGTTGACGTAACTTGATCTCTTGTGTATCATGTGAAGTGTCTATGTGTAAGAATAAGTATATGAATATGAATAATATATATATACATATATATATATATATATTGTCTTGTTGTTAAATGATGATGTTATTTTATCCTTACCCTTAAGTTACATGTTAGCATTCCAATAGCTAACCATCTCTGGACACTACACCCCCATGCGACGTAGGGTCCGAGCATAATTTTCTTTTCCCGTGCAGTGATTAGTAGCTTGAAGAGGTTTGTTCTTGACTTGAAGTGGTGAGCTTCCTTACTTTGGAAGGAGTCATCTCTTAGTTTATATATTTAGACTTAGTCTTTTTAAGACTTGGTTTGGCTATAGTCGAGGGCTTGTCCTAACATATACATTTATTAACTCGATCGTGTATAGAGGTGTTGTGAACAATTTTCAACTTGGGTGTAATTATTATAATGTACCTAATGTTGACTTATGATATTATTCTGGGATCATAAATTGTTCATTGAAGTTTCTTTGACTCCTATAATATGATAAGGTGTTTAGGTTGAGGTACAGGGTGACCTCCAATACGTGTGTGCTTGAGGTGCCCGTACAACATGGCTCAAAGCTTGGGGTGTATCAAGTTGGTATTAGAGCATAGGTTATGGTCATTTGGGTATTCATAATGTTGTGTCAAGTAGAGTTTCTTTAATGGGCATGAAGCATGCCACTCTTATAAAAGAGAAAATATAAGACATTCTAGGAAATGTTTTCCTTTATTATATTTCAATCTCAAGCTATAAAGTCTAAGGTCTTGGATTCTTCTAATTCCATTTGCTATATTTCAGATCATGCCCCCAAGGAGATCTGAGACTCAGGCATACACTACTGAGGGTCCAATGGATGAAGCTCATCCAAATTCTGGAGTTCAGACCCGATCTAGGGTTACAGCATCTAGCAATCCTTGTAGGCTCCTGCTACCATTTTTGTTAAGGCCACGAGAATTTGCCAATTTATGAGGTTGAGCCCTCCCATGATCTCCAATACAAATTTTGAGCAAGTTCCTCAAGGTTTCATCAATAAAATAGAGAATATTTTTGGAATCATGCATGCTTAAAAAATTAAGGGTGTTGAGCTTGCTTCCTACCAATTAAAGGATGTAGTGTACTAGTGGTACAAATGGTGGGATTTATCTAGAGGTATTGATACTAGTCTGGCTTCTTGGGTGGATTTTTCTGAGGCGTTCCTTGACCGCTTCTTTCTTCAAGAGTTGAGGAAAGAAAAGGCGAAAGAGTTTGTGAACTTGAAGTAAGAGAGGATGTCCATTCAATAGTATGCCATGAAATTCCATCAATTGTCAAGATATGCTCTTGAGATGGTTTCTAGCATGCTAGCTAGAATGCATAAGTTTGTCTCGGGGTTGTCATGTGAGTTAGTCTTTAAGAGCAAGGTGGCCTTGTTGATTGATAACATGGATATTTCTAGATTGGTTGTGTATATGAAATAAGCAGAAGATTATAAGAAGAAACAAGTTGAGCTTAGTCATAAATAAGGTTGGAAGTTTAGGCCTTTCTAGGGTAGTAGTGGAAATAGTTGTAAGTGGATAATAAAAAAGTGGGGGAGTTCGGTTTCATTCTCCTTTGCTAGTGTTTTCTCTCCTTACCCAAAGTTCTCAGGTGGTCATCGATCTCAATTCAGCAGCAGGTCTTAGGCACAAGATTCCCAATTTCAGACTAGGGGTGCCCAGACAGCTCTACCCCACCGTCCTTGTAGATTTTGTGCTTAGAGTCATCATGGTGAGTATGAGATGAGGAAAGGTATATATTTTTATGGTGGTTAGATCAGGCATATGCAGTGAGAGTGCCCATTTAGGATGGCCGCTTCGGCTAATAGTCCCCCTATTATTACTCTACCTCCTCCCGTACCAAAGGGTGTTGTGTCAACTTCTGCTTTGGCACTGATGTTGTTCGGAACCATTTGTATGCACTTATTACTCGCAAGGATTCTGAAGTATATTCTAATGTTGTCACTGGTATGTTGAGACTATTCTCTCGTGATGTGTATTGTTTTCTTAGTCCAAGGTCTACTCTTTCTTATGTGACCCTATATGTGGATGTGTATATTAATTATGGTCCTGAGAGTCTATCGGTTCCCTTCTCTATTTCTACCCTGATCAGAGACTATGTAGTTATTAAAAGAGTCTACAAGGGATATGTGATATCTGTTGGTAATAGATATACTCTTATTGACTTGATAGAGTTAGACATGGTTTATTTTGATGTGATCTTGGGAATGGATTAGTTATACACTTGCTATGCTTTGTTAGATTGTCCAACCTGTAAGGTTATGTTCAAATTCCCAAATGAAACAGTCATTGTATGAAAAGGTGGTTCGTTTGTGCCTAAGGAAAGATTCATTTCTTATCTTAAAGCCCAAAAGTTTATTTCAAAGGGGTGTTTGTATCATTTGGTCTGAGTTAAAGATTCTAACTCAAAAGAGCCTTCTCTAGAGTCCGTTCTTGTGGTAAATGAGTTTCTCGAGGTATTTCCCAATGATCTTCTCAATGTTCCTCCCGATAGGGAAATTGATTTTGGAATTGATCTTATCCCGAACACTTGTCCAATCTCTATCCATCCTTATAAAATGGCTCCGACAGAGTTGAAAGAACTTAAGGAGCAATTGAAATAACTCTTAGATAAAGGTTTTATCTGGCCTAGTATGTCTCTTTGGGGTTCTCCCATGTTATTTGTGCGCAAGAAGGATGGTTTCCTTTATATGTACATTGATTACCGTCAGTTGAACAAGGTGACCGTAAGGAACAAATATCCTCTTCCTAGAATTGATAATTTGCTTGATCAACTTCAGGGTGTGAAGTATTTTTCTACGATTGATCTTGGATCGGGTTATCATCAACTTAAAATTAGGGATGCGGATATCCCTAAGACTACCTTAAGAACTAGGTATGGTCACTATGAGTTTCTTGTCATGTCCTTTTGGTTAACCAATGCCCCTGCGGTATTCATGGATTTGATGAATGGGCTCTTCCATCCGTTCTTAGACATGTTTGTCATTGTTTTCATTTATAATATCTTAGTGTATTATAAGAGTGAGGTAGATCATGTAGATCACCTATGTGTCATATTTCAAACCTTGAAGGATCATCATTTTTATGACAAGTTCTCCAATTGTGAGTTTTGGTTGAAATTTATAGCTTTTCTTGGTTATGCCATCTCTAGTAAAGGGATCATGGCAGATCCCCAAAAGATTGCAGCGAATAAGAAATGGCCTAGACTTACAACTCCAATCGATATTCAAAGCTTCTTGGGTCTATCTGGTTATTATAGATGATTTGTAGAGAGTTTTTCCACTATAGATGCCCCATTGACCAAATTGACCCAAAAAAGGTCAAGTTCTTATAGTCCGATGTGTGTGAGGGTAGTTTTGAGAAGTTGATAGCTAAATTAACTTCGGCTCCAATTTTGACATTGCTTGAGGGTAGTGATGGTTTTGTGGTTTATTATGATGCTTCTCGAGTTAGTCTTGGTTGCGTATTGATGCAACATGGTAGGGTGGTAGCCTATGCTTCTAGGCAATTGATGGTTCACGAAATGAACTGCCCCACCCATGACTTAGAATTGTTAGACATAGTCTATGCTTTGAAAATTTGGCGGCATTATCTCTATGGAGTTTATGTTGATATATTTTTCGATCATAAGATTCTTCAATATGTGTTTACCCAAAAAGAGTTAAATCTCCAACAAAGAAGGTGGCTTGAGCTATTAAAAGACTTTGATATGAGTCTTCATTACCATCCCGGTAAGGCAAATATAGTCATCGTCGCTCTTAGTAGATTGTCTGTGAGGAGTTTTGTCCTTGTTAATGAGGATAAGTGGGAATTAGCGAGAGATATTCACTGGTTGGTGAATCTTGGAGTTCGACTTACAAACTTCAAGGATGGTGGTGTGTTTGTGCATCCAGATTCTCAGTCGTCTCTTGTTGTTAAGATAAAGAAAAAGTAAGTCTTGGACCCCAATTTGATAAAGATCAAGAGAAATATGGGTCAACACAAGATTGCAGACTTTGTGATAGGTGGTGATGGTATCTTGAGGTACCAACGTAGCATTAAGGATGTTAATGGATTAAGGGAAAGGGTCATGGCCGAGGCTTATAGAGCCCATTATGCTATTCATCCCAATTCCACCAACATGTATCATGACCTTTAAGAGTTCTATTTATGGAATAATATGAAGTGTGATATTGCTAGCTATGTGGCTAAGTGTATGATGTGCCAACAAGTAAAGGTTGAGCACATGAGGCCCGTTAGCCTATACCAAGAGTTTGTGTTGCCCGAGTGGAAGTGGGAGTCGATTCATATGAATTTTGTTAACGGCCTTCCTAGATCCCAGAATTAATGGATTCTATTTGGGTCATTATTGATAGAATCACAAATCCCGCTCATTTCTTTCCTATGAGAACCAATTACTTGGTGGAGGATTATGCTAAGTTGTATTTTGTAGAGATTGTGAAGATGCATGGTGCTCCAATGTCTATTATCTTAGATCGTGGCCCTCCATTTTCATCCCACTTTTGGAAGTCATTCCAAAAGGGTTTGGGTACTAGAGTGTGCCTTAGTACTATTTCCACCGCAAACGGATGGTCAAGCAAAAAGAACTATACAAAGATTGTAGGATATATTATGGGCTTGTGTGATTAATTATAGTGGTAACTGGTATTAATACTTACCTTTGATTAAGTTTGCCTATAATAATAGTTACCACTCTAGCATTGGCATGGAGCCTTTTGAGGCATTATTTGGTAGGGGATATCGATCTCCTATTGGGTGGTATAAAGTTGGCGAGGATAAGTTGCTTGGGCCCGATTTAGTTCACCAAGCCTTAGAGAAGGTGGAGGTGATTCATGATAGATTGAAAACCGCTCATAGTTGCCAAAATTCCTATGTGGATGTGAGGCATAGGTACTTAGAATTTTATATGGGCGATTGGGTAGTCTTGAAAGTGTCTCCTATGAAGGGAGTAATGTGGTTTGATTAAAAGGGGAAGCTTAGTCCCCTCTATGTTGGTCCCCACTTGATTATGAAGAGGGTTGGCAATGTTGCCTCGAGTTGGATTTTCCCCCTAGTATGAACTCTATTCACCCAATTTTCCATGTCTTTATGTTGTGGAAATATGTGGGTGATCCTTCCTTTGTTATTCCTTAAGAAAATATTGGTATCTCAAAATCCTTGTCCTATGAGGAGATCCAAGTGAGGATCTTAGATCGACAAATTCGATAACTGCGAATGATAGAAGTGGGTTCGGTGGAGGTTCTACGAAGGAAGCAAAAGTCCGAGAAAGCTACTTGGGAGGCAGGGGAGCACATGAAGTACAAATATTCATATGTTTTTTCCATTCTAGAAACTAGTGATTGAGGTATGTATTAATCTCCTTAATTTGATATATGTCTTGGGTTCAAGTCCCTTTTGTTAATGGGGCTCGGTTCCCTAAACTTTGAATTAGCCATGTGGCCTTGATAAATGATGGGATTGGATTCCCTAGTGAATGAAATAAAATAGTTAATTAATGATGATAATGATATGTGTTGTGTTGTATCCTTGTTGTGACCTTGTTTCTAACTTACGTAAAAGTTGCTTTGATGAATTTTGAGGTGTTGATTTGTTTTTTTTCTTTCCTTACCCTTCATTCGCGGACGAATGATCCTAAGTGGGGGAGAATGAAAAACCCAAGAATGTGGCCTTGCAAAAATTTTGGGTGATTGGTGATGATCATGATATGTGTTGTGTTGTGTCCTTGTGGTATGCTTGTTTCTAACTTGTGTAAGGATTGGTTGATGCATATTTGTGTGTTAACTTGTGTTTATGCTTGTCTCTCCCCTTATTCGAGGACACATGATCCCAAGTGGGTGAGAATTGAAACACCTAGGCTTTAAGCCATTGAAAAAATAACTTTTGATGCCACGGGAGTGGGTACGGTTTGGGTGCATTGAGACATACCCTGGGTCATGAACCGTAACCCTCCCCCTCCCCTTTTGTACCCTAGAAAAAATTTTATGGTAGTATACTGCCTTCTATATAACAAGACCATCCCTTGGTGGTAACCAATGCATACGAGTCGTATGCTACACAACTGTGTGGACTATTTTGGTCACGAGTGGATCTCAAGATTAGGGCATGAGTTGTACCCTTGGTTTTGACTCAAGGGCTCCCTTTCATACCTAAAATAGTGTGCTTGACCTAGGAGAATCCTAGGGTATGAGTTAGTATACTACTCGTACCGTAGGTTATGATTGATCAAGAAACCGTAAGAGGGAGTCGTACCCCTGCACGGCTGAGCTTTTTAACTTTTATCCAAGGACCTTTTGGTTATTTCCCATGTCTAAAGCCCTAAAACCTCTCACTATATAAGGCATTTTAGCCCCCTAAGTAGTTATTTACAAGACTTAAACACTCCTAAACACTCTAAAGGCTCTTAAAGCAAGATTGAAGGCTAGGGTTTAAAGTTGTTCATCTTGTGGCAAGAAGGAAGAGTGAAGATTATTGGTGTGTCATCTTATTTAAGGCATGTATCTTTTCCCCTCATTAAATAAATCTAAACCCTTGTGTTTCACACTTGGATTAGTAAGTGTACATGGTGGTTTTGAATCAAATGAAAAGGATTTTTCTATCTAACAATGAATAAAGATGATTCATGCTTATACTTGTGTTAATTCATCTATTTGATGGAAGATTGTATATATGGGTTCTTGTTGTATATTGATTAATATAAGTGTCTTGATTAACCTTAGTCTTGATGATTTCTACTGTGAGAATGTCCTTGTTAAAGGTATGCACACAAGGTGTTTATGAAAATGTCTAAGTGAAATGGCAAGTTGCATGTTGATAATGTGTTAAGCTAGGGCAATGGCCCAAATGAGTGTTAATGATTTTTGAATGATATTGTGAGAGAATTATGAGACATGTATTGTAAAATTGATAACCTTATTGGTTGATGGCTAATGAGAGGGTAAATCCCTAGATATGAAACTGAACTCGAATTGTATGTGGAAACAAGTATGGTGAAAATGTGATGTAATGTTGTTAATGACATGTGAATGTTTTGTGTGGGTCTTGAGGACCACAAATAGAATTATATGATGAATCGAATGAAGGCATTTTCCTAATGAGATGATTGAGCAATGAAGGCTCCCATAAGGACCATGAAGTCATGTATACTGTTGAATTGGCTAAGTGAGACTAAGCCCTAAATGTGATATAAATTATATGAATGAACATGCATGAACAAATAGGTCAAGATTTTAAATGTCGGCTAATAATGGCTAGTGATTTGAGTTCCTCATTTATTGAAATAATTCGTGATTTGAGTTCCTAGTCCAATGAACAATGGGTGATTTGAGTTCCTCGTCTAATAACATGACTAGTGATTCGAGTTCTGAGATCAGTGATATGGCTAGTGATTCGAGTTCCTAGTCCGAAGAGATTTCTTAAGGTTATAATACCTCGCCGAATGACATGGATAGTGATTCGAGTTCCTAAGCCGGTGATAAAACTCGAGATTTGAGTTCCTATTTCAATGAAATTAGACGGCTAGTGATTCGAGTTCCTATATCGGTGAAACAACTAGCGATTCGAGTTCCTAGTTTAATAAAATGGCAATGAGATTGACCGAATAGGCTAACTTGGTTAAAAGTTCTTCATTCCATGTCTTATGAATGAATGATTGGAGAATGCTTGTTAAGTCTTGTACCCATTGTTATTTAATATAAAAATGTTGTGTATATCCATGCGTATGAGTAAGAATGTTGATGAACCTTGACCTCTTGTGTAGCATGTGAAGTACCTTTGTGTAAGGATAAGTATATGAATATGATTGATAATTTATATATGTTGTCTTGTTGTTAAATAATGATGTTATTTTATCCTTACCCTTGAGTTACATGCTAGCATTCCAACCGCTAACCGTCTCTAGACGCTGAATCCCCACACGATATAGGTGTCGGAGCATCATATTCATTTCTCGTGCAGTGACTGGTAGCTAGATGCGGTTCATTCTTGACTTGAAGTGGTGAGCATCCTTAATTTGGAAGACGTCATCTCTTAGTTTCTATGTTTGGACTTAGTCACTTTAAGACTTGGTTTGGCTATAGTCGGGGGCTTGTCCCAACATGTACATTCATTGACTCGGTCGTGTATAAAGGTGTTGTGAACAACTCTGAACTTGGACATAGTTATTATAATGTACCTAATGTTGACTTATAATATTATTCTGTGATCTTAAATTGTTCATTGGAGTTTCTTTGACTTCTATCATATGATGAGGTGTTTAGGTTGGGTAATGGGGCAACCTCCGATACGTATGTGCTTGAGGTGCCCATACGACATGGCCCAAAGTTAGGGGCATGTCATTAGTGACTCCTTATGATCTTAAATATCATCTAATAATTTTTTAATTCTTATATAGTGGTTCTATAAATTCTTGAAGATTAGTTTTGATCTTAGCTTAGTATTTTAGGGTATCACAATATTGGAATTCAAAGTTTTTCAATTTGTATCACGTGCATGAGCTAGGAGATGAGACATCATACGTAGATCCTTTGTATAGAGTTGAATATTTGTGTGGATTACAAACTTCAAGCTCTAAAAAAATAACAATGCAAGGTAGAACGGTATGACAAAATTTTTTGAAAGGTTTAGCAGTGACTTTTATGAAGAGTAGGTTTGGTTATGGTCATAATCAATGATATATGTCTGATTCCATATATCTTGACTGGGTTTAATTATTTATGTATGACAAGTTACTTACATGTGTATTACCAAAAGTTTGTTCTGTAGGGCTATTGAGGATTTTCGTCTAAATAATGTTACCTTAATATTAAGAATCACACATGCTATTATAATGAGTTGCATAGACATTTGTTAATATATAGAGTGTATATGCTTATGGTATAAGAAGCTTTTACGGATCATTAATGATTTTAACTTAGGTTTGGCATTGGAATATAATTCTCCGGATAATGATCAAACCAAGATATTTGAAGATTTGTATGGAATTGATATCATTACTTTAGATCAATAAAACAACACTATCCAAATAGGAATTAGCAACATTAGCCTAGGGTAAGTCCAATTAAGACATAAGATGACTAACCATCTTGGAATTAGTGGCATTAGCCTAGGATAAGGCAATTCTGGCATAACATGCTTTGAATGTGTTGAGAGTAAGTAGAGGTTATTTTTTGGAAAAGAAAAGTCATATTTAAAAGTTGTAATAAATGGAAATGTATTTTCTAAGTCTTTTGGTACTAATGATAGTTCTAGAATTATAATTAAAGAATTTTTAAGGTCACATCATTTTGTTGGAACATACTTGACACTAGATTTTGCTATAATTATTGGATTTTGATGGATATTATGAATTTTGGCAAATCGTGTATGTTCAATACTATGATTATAATAAACTCAGTTATTATGTATAGAGACAATTAAAAATATGAAAATAAGACTTTTGGAGATGTTTTGATTTTGTATAGTGATAACGCTCAATCTACAGCTCTCGTAGGAGTGTAAAGCGGTCGCTAGCAAATATAGAACCCAACTGGGTTGGGTATCGATCCCACAGAGAATAGCTTGGTCAACAAGTAGGCAACGATTTCTAGACTTTTAGTGCAAATCTCGTAAAAAGGGGGGATTGTAATGTGTAACCAAAACAATAAAGTAAAAGCTGAAAATAGTAAAGTAAAGAGAAAAGAATTGTTACGTAAGTTGTAAACAATGAGAATTGAAGCGTTGGGGTTATGTCCACCTCCTGAGTTATACGTCTCTATTAACTATGAGTGTGTAGAATTCCGACATGCATGTGCTTATAGAGAATTGTATTCGATGGTAAATCCAGGCGTCTTTCGACCTATTCGACGATTATTTCACTTTAACTCTTTCGAGCTTAAAGTGTGTCTAACGTTACAAATTCTCCAAGAGGTTAATCCAGTTACAGCACTAACTGTTTAGTAGGGAATTTAGGGGGTGACCCTACTACCTTGACATTATCTCTTTTCCAGACAAATAACCTTTCTTTCGAACAAGTTAAATGTTATACTGGCGTATTCTTGTGTTTGCAACCACAAAGAATGTAGATTAATATGAAGAGAATAATGATATAAGCAGCATACGTGTCACAAACTCACAAACTCATAGTAAGAGATAGTATCTCAGTTGGCTTCCATAACCCCAACAGAGAAGTTTTGTTACCCATGAATGCGAAGGAGATCACGATTGACATTGTTGTTATACCACAAGATATATTAATTTCGTGTAGCACAAGTGGTAGGCGTTTAGGCATGAATTCCTAGGCAAAGTAACGATTCTCTTGTTGCGGAAATTAAGAATAAATGAATAGAAGAAAACTAGAATTAATGGAAAGATTAGAAGAGTTGTAGAATTGTTTGTAGAATAGAAGGATGGAAAGATGATTGTAAGAATCTGAATGTATCTCTCCCTCCACTAAGGGAGGAATGAATTAAAAATCTCTAGCAAGATAGGGTATTTATAATACCCATATCCTATTCCTACTAAGCTAATGAAATACTTAACCAAATCCTACTAAACTAATGAAATACTTAACCCAATTGTACTAGGTTAATGTAACATTATCCAAATCCAAATAAACTAATGAAATACTTAACCCAATTGTACTAGGTTAATGTATTATTATCCTAATCCAATTAAGTTACTGCTAGTCCCCAAAGTTTTCAGAAATGTTGTTTTAGCCCGGGAGAGATTTTTCATGCATCACTTTTGGTCCTTTAGGTGTCCAAGCTCCCTTTCCTTCCTTCGTGAGCTTTCTTTGGCGTCAAGTAAGCCATAAAATGCTGAATTCTGCATCATTTATACCTGAAACTTTGCTAATCATGTTCTTTAGCTCACTTACAGGAAAAAGGACTAAAAGTGCATGAAATATATAATTTGTTCTCAAAACATGGTACAAATATGGGCAAAATATATTGATATAGGCGTGTAAATTCTGCTATCATCAACACCCCACACTTGAAGCTTTGTTCATCCTCGAACAACATATCATATCCTTCTAGACATTAACTTAGGGTTTCACAGCAACAACACAAATCATTCGTCAAGACAAGCACAACAATTATCAACAAAGAGTAGTTTTCCGATCATTAGTAGAAACCATTTAACCTCTAGCATAGACTCGTGATGGTGGTCAACTCATATTCAAAAGTTAAGGCACAAGGAATCATATACAACTACCCAAACTCATCAACCATGTGTGGCTCACAATATATTACCCATAATCACTCACAAGTATAGCATATTTTTCAAACATGGGTATCAACATATCCTTGCTCTCACTCTCACAAAGAACTCATATACAGCAACTGATGACCATAGGCTTGCCCTTAGTGTAATACTCCACTAAATGTCAGAATGCTAAGATTAGGATCAAATAGGTCTTTTGATGGTTGTAATGTAGGCTAAGGGATGGGTAGGACTATTTTGGCCAGAAATAGTGACTAAGTTCCTAAGCACTTTAATACATCACATTGTATCATTGACAATTTTTTCTTTCAACCTTTCTTCTTTCTTTTATTCTACCACCCTTGTTCTCCTCTTTTGTTTTTCAATTTTAAACATAACTCACTTTTCAGCTTTCTTTTCCTTTTTCTTTTCACAACATACCTCTTATGCTAGCACTTTTATTTTTCATAACACATTCAAGCACCATTACAATTCAAAGCATCGTACTTACCCAATTCCTCTTATATTGTCACATGACTTTATACTTTAAAGACTTAGGAATTTGGATCAAATCACGGTCTTGAAAAAATGGATTAGGCTTACATACAAGGTTGTCAAAGAAATAGGCTAAAGGCTCAAAAGGGTTTAACTAGGATTATGTCCAAGGGTAGGTAAAACGAAGGTAAACATATGTAGGTTGCCAAAGAAATGCCTAAATCATCTCCTAAACATACACTCCTTATTTTCGCTTTGCATACATACCAGGCAAGTTCTAGCATCAGCCACAAACATAGAATATACTATTAATCTCACACACACAAGGCACATGGTCGACTTTATTGGAAGTGATATAGACTCTTGACCCAATAAGTGAAGGAATTGAACCACACAATATCACATAATGAGTCACAATTAGAGCCTAAACGTCTCAATAGTCATAATTGTAGCACATACTCTTGTTATAATCTCATGTTGCCTATTGGAATTATTTCATGCGAAGCTAAATAAAAATTATTCCTAAAAAAAATTACACCAAAAATTAAACAAAGTAAACAGAGTAAACAAACATAGATGCGATAGACAAGTATAGAATGCGATACCGCCACCCCACACTTAAACGGGACACTACCCTCAGTGGAAAATAAATACAAAGAACCTGGTTAGTTGGACTCTTCCTCAATGTCGGGGGTCATACCCCCTTCGTCGGAATCATCATAAGAGTCGTCGTCAAAGTTCTCCTCCTCATCGGAGTCTGGCAAGCATCGATCGTCATCGGTTGGCACATCATCGTCTAGAGGTTCCTCAAAGTATACACCCACTCCACACATCTCCCGTGCATGCATGTTCATTGGATAATCATGGTCCAGCTGTTGGAGCTCTTCAGCAGTTGGAACACGACCTCCACTCATCATTGTGAAGTGTGTCATACCATAAAGATGTCGGAAGAAACTCTCATCACGAGCATGTCTCTCCGCAGTAGTAAGGTTGACACCATGAGTTGTTTCAGCATCTTTGACCTTGGTGAGGTCAACCTTCTTCGGGTTATGTGGGAGTTTGTGATCAGCTGGTTCCTCTTCGATATCCTCCTTCCGCAAGAGTGCTGTCAACAGATTACCAAAAGTGAAGTGGGACCTTTTGTGGAGTCTGGCTTTCCGCATTGTAGAGCGAATGATTGCCCCAAAATTGATAGGGACATTCGTCATCAAAGCATAGACCAAACATACTCTATCTCTTGATATCTTGCTGTATTGAGTCCCAGGAATAAGGCATGAGTTGACAATACGCAACCAGATTCTTGCTTCCCTATTCAATGGAGCATAGGGGAAGGTGTTGTGTCGTCCGGTGTCTCGGTGTCTGCCCCACTTTGCCATCGATCTACTTCCACAAAGTGTGTGTCGTATTGCTCTATAAGGAGGCCTGCTGTACAGCTCTTTGAATGGTGCTGGGTCGACCGAAGGTAAACCAAGAAAGGAGTTGAGCAAATCCGCATTGAGATGTAACACTTGGCCCCGAATCTTGACTTCGTTGCCTGTGGTTTTTGGCGACCAGTTGGCGTAGAACTCCCTTGTCAAATCAAGATTACATTCTCCCATGTCGCGGAAGATGAAATCCAGTTTCAACGCCATTATTTTCGCCAACATACGCGGCTCCTTCTTCGCTATGGTGTCCTTGTTGATCAAGTCGACGTGAACATATTTCCGTTCCTTGTTGTTCTTGTACCATTCTTTGGCTTCCTCCTCAAGAACCCATTTTATTCCAAACATTCGTCGGGGTAGTTGCATTGAGGATGATTCTCCTTGTTCCTTGCGGCCTCTCTTCTTGCCCTTTTGGGAAGTGGTAGCCTTATCTTGTCGCGCTTTAGGTGCCATTGTTCCTGAGATTTAAACTGTATTCATGTTAGCATCAACTCAAAGGAAACAATCTATACACCAGCCATCGGGGTACCACCCCACACTTAGGTTCGTTAATACAAAATAGTGAAGTGAATTCATACGTTTTAGGAACTATGTTCCGACAAGAAAATCAGCGATGTATCACTACTTGCAGCCATTGCACTACTTTCATGTTAGGTATAACAACACTACTACGTAGGGGTTACATTATGGTATAGTTACTTTCAACAATCACAACCTCCTAAGTTGGTAGTCAACTATAGGTCTTATCCCGATGAACGGGATAGTCTAACATGTAAGTATCCAAGTATCAAACTTAAGCAATTGTCATAACCCTAGCAATTCCGCAAATAGTATAACAATGCTATTAAAACCAAATTCAAGTCGGAAACAAGTCAAGATTATCCTAACGTATATGTTCACGCACATGGTTTTGTGTCAACAATCCAAACACTTTAACATCACCAATAATCTTTCAAGATGTAGCAATTCATAATAGGCATAGCAACGTAGTACTTACGATAAATAGATGAAGAATACAAGAGTACTTACGTGATTGAAGCCTTTGGAGATGTTCTTGTGAATTGGAAGAGCAAAAAGAAAAAGTTTGAGATGATTTGGAGAGAGTATGCGGCGCCTTTAGGTCTATTTCTAATGTGGTTATGTTTCAAGACCAAGTCCCATTTATATAGGAAAAGAATGGGTCGGGTTTTGACCCATTTACAAACAGTTTTGGAGACAAAAATGCCCTATATGCGGCGCATAATACTTGGCATAGTCATAGTAGAGGCGGCGCATAGTGTATGGCATTTAGGGACATATACGGCGCATAGGTCATGGAATTTAGGGACATATGCGCCGCACAGTGTATAGCATTTGAGATACTGAGACCTAATGCTATAGCATAGGCGGCGCATAGTGTATAGCACACTTAAGAATGGGCGGCGCATAGTGTATAGCACACTAGATTCCGAGACCTTGGGCTATAGGATAGGTTGTGCAATATTCGTGGCCTAGTTTTACCTAGGCCTAGCCTTCCTCGATGCCTATTTTGGCATGATCAATGCTCAATCCATAGCCTTATGCATCCTTATACCTAACTTACCACCTTTTCCATCCAATACGTCCAAATCGTCATTTGAAACCAATCTCCTCATTGAATACCTCTTGCACCTATATTTGCTCAAAACCAATGAAAACGATTAGTACGATGGGTTGCCTCCCACCAAGCGCCTTAGTTTTGGTCGTGGCACGACTCGTATTTTTGTATTTTCATTTATCAAAAGCAAAAAAAGTACTAGAATGAAATAAAGACAAAATGATAAACGAAAAATGATAAAACGATGCAACGATGGAACGATGGGTTACCTCCAATCTAGCGCCTTATTTATTATCAAGGCTCGACATAGTTTCCTCGAGTACTTAGACTTCGTCGAGATAGGTGATAGCCATATAATTCATCGAGTCAAGAGGACCGATATAAGGTTTGACACGTTGGCCATTCACTTTGAAGACAATGCCATTATTGTCTTCCAATTTGACTACTCCAGACGAGTAGACCTGAATAACTTTGTATGGACCAGACCACTTAGATCTTAACTTACCTGGGAAGAGCTTCAATCGTGAGTTGAAGAGAAGTACCATATCACCCCTTTGGAAGTTTCGTCGAACAATCCGCTGATCATGATACTTTTTCATCCTCTCCTTGTATAGGTCTGATCTTTCATATGCATGGAGACGAAACTCATCTAGTTCGTTCAGCTGCTCCAACCTCAGATTCTTAGCATCATCTTGATTCAAATTCAACTGCTTCAATGCCCAAAATGCCTTATGCTCAAGCTCGATGGGTAAGTGACAAGCTTTCCCATAAACTAGTTGATAAGGAGACATGCCAATGGGCGTTTTGAACGCAGTCCTATACGCCCATAGTGCATCGTCAAGCTTCCTAGACCAATCCTTCCTATTTGCATTAACCGTCTTCGCAAGGATTTGCTTGATCTCCCGATTGGAAACTTCTACTTGTCCACTAGTGTGGGGATGATAAGGCGTAGCTACCTTATGTTGCTTGACACCATACTTGGCCAAAACGGATTTGAATAGCTTGTTGCAAAAGTGAGATCCTCCATCACTTATGATAGTACGAGGTACTCCAAAGCGAGAGAAGATATTCTTCTTTAAGAACGATACAACACGCTTCCCTTCATTGTCGGCCAACGCTACAGCTTCCACCCATTTCAAAACATAATCTACAGCAACCAAGATGTACTTCATACCAAACGAATTCACGAATGGACCCATGAAATCAATACCCCACACATCAAAAAGTTCTGCCTCAAGAATTTTGTACATGGGCATCTCATGGTGTTTCGATATAGCACCTTGGCGCTGGCATTGGTCACACCTTCTAACATAGTCGTAGGCATCTCTAAATATCGAAGGCCAATAATAACCACTTTGCAACACCTTTCTTGCTTTCCGATTACCTGCATGATGTCCTCCAACTTAGGAAGTGTGGCATGCTTCCAAAATATTAGGCACCTCTACATGGGATATACATCGTCGAATAATACCATCCGCGCATTGTCGAAACAAATATGGCTCATCCCAATAGTAGTGTTGTACGTCATGCATAAACTTCCTCCTTTGGTGGTAAGATAAATTGGCAGGTATCACATTACTCACTACGAAATTTGCAAAGTCGGCATACCATGGTAGTTCCTCCATTGTTGTCGCTAATATCTCTTCGTCCGGGAATGCATCATCAATCTGATTTTTAGGTTGTGCCACATGTTCATTCTCAAGTTGAGATAGGTGATCGGCCACTTAGTTCTCGCAACCTCTTCTATCTTTGACCTCAAAATCGAACTCTTGTAGCAGCAACACCCATCGAATTAACCTTGATTTTGCATCCTTCATTGTCATGAGATGCCTAAGAGCTGCATGGTCTGTATGAATGATCACCTTAGTACCTAATAGATAGGCACGAAACTTCTCAAACGCGTACAAAACTGCTAGGAGCTCTTGTTCAGTAACAGTGTAGTTCCTTTGGGCTTCATTTAGGACCTTACTCGCATAGTAGATAGGATGAAATAATTTCTCCTTTCTTTGTCCAAGTACAGCTCCAATGGCTACACCACTAGCATCACACATGACTTCGAACGGGAGAGACCAGTCTGGTGCTACCATGATAGGGGCTTTAATGAGTTTTCCTTTAAGGCATTCAAATGCCTCTAAGCAATCTTCATTAAAGTCAAACTTCGCATCCTTCTCCAATAGTTTGCACAATGGACTAGCAATTTTGGAGAAATCTTTGATGAACCGATGATAGAAACCTGCATGGCCAAGAAAACTACGAACTCCCTTCACCGAAATTGGAGGCTGTAGCTTCTCAATAACCTCTATTTTTGCTTAATCAACCTCTATTCCTCTTGCGGAGATCTTGTGCCCAAGAACGATTCCTTCTTTTACCATAAAGTGACACTTTTCCCAATTCAGCACAAGGTTGAATTCTACACATCTTTGCAATGCCATGCTCAAGTTTTCCAAGCACGACTCAAAAGATTCACCAACAACTGAAAAATCATCCATAAATACCTCCAAAGTGTCCTCAACCATATCAGAGAAAATGGACATCATACAGCGTTGAAAGGTGGCTGGTGCATTACATAACCCGAATGGCATACGTTTGAAGGCAAACGTACCATATGGGCATGTAAATGTTGTCTTCTCTTGGTCTTCGGGGGCAATACAAATCTGATTGTAGCCTGAATAACCGTCCAAGAAGCAAAACCATCCTTTACCCGCTAATCGATCTAGCATTTGGTCCATGAATGGCATCGGGAAGTGATCTTTGAGTGTCCAAGAATTCAGCTTTCGGTAGTCCATGCATACTCTCCATCCAGTGACGTGTCTGAGTGGAATAAGCTCATTCTTCGTATTTGCAACCACCATCATGCCTTCTTTCTTGGGAACACATTGTACCGGGCTTACCCATGTACTATCCGAGATAGGATACATAACCCCCGCGTCTAACCACTTGATAATTTCTTTCTTCACCACTTCTTGCATAGGTGGGTTTAGACGTCTTTGATGCTCAATGGTGGGTGTGCAATTTTCTTGAAGCTGAATTTTATGTGTGCAAATCCCAGGTGGAATACCAATAATATCTGCAATGGTCCATCCAATGGCTCTAATATACTTGCGTAATATAGCAATAAGAGCTGCAACTTGTTGCTCACCCAAATCGGCTGCCACAATGACTGGAAGAGTATTTCCGCTTCCTAAGAAGGCGTACTTCAAATGACTTGGCAGCTCCTTCAATTCTAACGTGGGTGGCTCTTCAATAGATGGCTTAGCTGGTGGTGTGGGTCAATTCTTAAGATCAAGATCCAGATTCTTGGGAGCATAGCGATATTTCCCTAATCCCAATAGAGCACAAGTAGCTTCTTCAGAATTTTCAGCATCCTCATTCTCTCCATTCATGAGCACAATCGCCAAAGGATCATCAATACTTTGCTCCTCTTCAAGTAATTCTTTATCATCATCAAAGAAAACATCAGCCACCGAAAATACACTGAGATCTTTAGGCTGCTTCATGGATTTGCACACATCAAAGTGAATCACTTCGTCATTTATTCGGAATGAAAGCTCATTGGCTCTCAAATCAATGAGCACACTTCCTGTAGAAAGGAAAGGGCGCCCCAAGATTATGGGAACTTCTGAGTCTGCCTCACAATCAAAAATAACAAAGTCTACCGGTAAGATGAATGAAGAAACCTTTACTAATACATCACATAGAATACCAACAGGTCGTTTACCGACCTATCCGCCATGACAAGCCTCATATTGGTTGGAGTAGGATCACCCAACCCCAACTTCTTGTAGATCAATAATGGCATCAAATTGCTGCTGGCTCCTAAGTCACATAATGATTTGGCAAAATTCAAAGATCCTACGGTGCAAGGAATAGTGAAAGCTCCGGGGTCGGCCTTCTTCTGAATTATCGATCGGGTAGCAATTGCACTACAATGATGCACATCTTCTTTCAACTCATAGCTTGCTGCCCGCTTCTTTGTCAAAAGATCCTTCATAAACTTCGCATACCCAGGAATTTGTTCAAGTGCCTCCACCAATGGAACATTAATGGTCAGCTGTTTCAACATAGTCATGAATTTGCTGAACTTTGTGTCATCCGCCACCTTCTTCAATCTTTGGGGAAAAGGTGGTGGTGGGTATGGTAGTGTTCTTTCCACGACTTTCTTCTCCTCTTGCTTCCGTTTTTCCACTTTTTTAGGCTGCACCGTGCTGGAGGTGGCGTCCTTGACGTCAGGAGTAGTAGCTGCGGCATCTTTCCTTTTGCGTTGTCATCCATGTCCGCAACTTCGTCAACTACTTGCTTGCCTTTTGCTGAAGTTTCCAGCACCTTACCACTTCTGGTAGTGATGGCCATGCATGACCCATCATTTCTTGGGTTTTGCAGAGTATCGCTAGGTACAGTGCCGACCTTTCTTTGATTGAGTGCTGCTGAAAGTTGGCTCAATTGCTGCTCTATTTGCTTGATAGAAGTGGAATGTGAATAAACTAATTTTTTCATGGAGGACAAATCATTGATTACCTCCATTACTCCCGCGCTCGTTGCTTCCACCTCTTTCAATAATTTAGCCATCATGTCTTCCATACTTCCAGAATTAGATGTGGTGTTGTCACGTCTACCAGGGGGAACGTACAAACCACTCTTTTCATTCTTGTTTTTCCAACTACCTTGGTCTTTGTTTCCAAATTTATCATAGTAGTTCCGACCTTGGTTTCCTTGGGTATTCCCACGGAAACCCCCCTGATTGTTCAAGTAGTTGGCCTCCTCTTCCGAATCAGATTCGTCTCTTTCTTTTGACGCAATGTCTTTGACTTTTTCGGTCTTCCCTATTAATAAATGCTTTGTAAGAAGATCCATTTGTGTTTTCTGATGCGCCATATCTTGATCACGTTCTTCTTCTCTTCTTCTTTGGTCTGCAGTCATGCCAATAGATAAAGTGGGGCTTGCTACCTAAGAATCCCTGGTATGCCAAGATCTACTTTGCTTCGTCATACGATCTAGCATATTGCTTGCTTGACCAAAGGTGAGGTCCATAAAAGATCCTCTAGCTGCGTTATCCACCACTGGTTTAGTTATTGAATTCAAGGATCTATACAATATCTCCATTAGGTGAACATTGGTCATGTGATGGTTTGGGCATCTCGCTAGCTTTGTCTTGAACCTCTCCCATGTTTCATGAAGTGCTTCAGTGGGAAGCTGACAAAAGTTGCTGATTTCATCTCTCAATTGTTCCCTCTTGGATGGCGGAAAAAATCTTTCTAGGAAAGCATCTCTCAATTGCCTCCAATTTGTAATTGAATCAGCAGTCAGCCCATTCAACCATAGTGTTGCCTCCCCAGACAGAGACAATGGAAATAAGCGTAATCGAATTGCATTCTGACCAACACCAGGATTGTCAAACGACTTGCATGTAGAAATAAAGTTGATGAGATGCATATTCGGATCATCGCTTGCTAGTCCACCAAATAATGCCTTGAGTTGCAATAACTGAATCATGGTGCTTGTGATGTTGAACTTGGCTCCGGGCGCTAATGGTGGTGGAATTATGGCTCCAGTGGCTCCGGCACCATCAAGATCATCATCATCGTCGTCAAAAGCTAGTTGCATGGGTTGGCGATCATACCTAAACTGAGCTTGACGACCTCTTCTGTTGGCAGGTGTTATGATTTCAGTATCACGCCTTGGGTTTAGTAACTCGTCATCTCCTAAATCCTCATCGTCAGGATTTGTTGCTCGTGCAGGGTTATCAATGTTCTGTTGTTGAACTTGGGCAGCGGCAAGGGCAGCCAATCTTGCTTGTTCCTGTTGAGCAGCCATCCTTTCGATTTCTGCTTGTGCTTCCATTCTACCAATGCGTTGTGGTTCAGGATTGATAGGTAATAACGGTTGACCAGAACTTCTAGTATGGGGCATGCAGTGAATAAAAACCTGCAGTAAACAAAAACAAAAACTGAAAGTAAAAGTACGAGAATCTTTGACCAAAGGGTCTAGTAATTATCACGAACTTGATTGACACTCGTATTCCCCAGCAACGACGCTAATTTTTTATAACGCTCAATCTACATCTCTCGTAGGAGTGTAAAGCGGTCGCTAGCAAATATAGAACCCAACTGGGTTGGGTATCGATCCCACAGAGAATAGCTTGGTCAAAAAGTAGGCAACGATTTCTAGACTTTTAGTGCAAGTCTCGTAAGAAGGGGGGATTGTAATGTGTAACCAAAACAATAAAGTAAAAGCTAAAAATAGTAAAGTAAAAAGAAAAGAATTGTTACGTAAGTTGTAAACAATGAGAATTGAAGTGTTGGGGTTATGTCCACCTCCTGAGTTATACGTCTCTATTAACTATGAGTGTGTAGAATTCCGACATGCATGTGCTTATAGAGAATTGTATTCGATGGTAAATCCAGGCGTCTTTCGACCTATTCGAGGATTATTTCACTTTAACTCTTTCGATCTTAAAGCGTTTCTAACGGTACAAATTCTCCAAGAGGTTAATCCAGTTACGACACTAACTGTTTAGTAGGGAATTTAGGGGGTGACCCTACTACCTTGACATTATCTCTTTTCCAGACAAATAACCTTTCTTTCGAACAAGTTAAATGTTATACTGGCGTATTCTTGTGTTTGCAACCACAAAGAATGTAGATTAAGATGAAGAGAATAATGATATAAGAAGCATACGTGTCACGAACTCACAAACTCATAGTAATAGATAGTAGCTCAGTTGGCTTCCATAACCCCAACAGAGAAGTTTAGTTACCCATGAATGCGAAGGAGATCACGATTGACATTGTTGTTATACCACAAGATTGATTAATTTCGTGTAGCACAAGTGGTAGGCGTTTAGGCATGAATTCCTAGGCAAAGTAACGATTCTCTTGTTGCGGAAATTAAGAATAAATGAATAGAAGAAAACTAGAATTAATGGAAAGATTAGAAGAGTTGTAGAATTGTTTGTAGAATAGAAGGATGGAAAGATGATTGTAAGAATCTGAATGTATCTCTCCACTAAGGGAGGAATGAATTAAAAATCTCTAGAAAGATAGGGTATTTATAATACCCATATCCTATTCCTACTAAGCTAATGAAATACTTAACCAAATCCTACTAAACTAATGAAATACTTAACCCAATTGTACTAGGTTAATGTAACATTATCCAAATCCAAATAAACTAATGAAATACTTAACCCAATTGTACTAGGTTAATGTATTATTATCCTAATCCAATTAAGTTACTTCTAGTCCCCAAAGTCTTCAGAAATGTTGTTTTAGCCTGGGACAGATTTTCCATGCATCACTTTTGGTCCTTTAGGCGTCCAAGCTCCCTTTCCTTCCTTCGTGAGCTTTCTTTGGCGTCAAGTAAGCCATAAAATGCTGAATTCTGCATCATTTAAACCTGAAACTTTGCTAATCATGTTCTTTAGCTCACTTACAGGAAAAAGGACTAAAAGTGCATGAAATATATAATTTGTTCTCAAAACATGGTACAAATATGGGCAAAATATATTGATATAGGCGTGTAAATTCTGCTATCATCAACACCTCACACTTGAAGCTTTGTTCATCCTCGAACAACATATCATGTCCTTCTAGACATTAACTTAGGGTTTCACAGCAACAACACAAATCATTCGTCAAGACAAGCACAACAATTATCAACAAAGAGTAGTTTTCCGATCATTAGTAGAAACCATTTAACCTCTAGCATAGACTCGTGATGGTGGTCAACTCATATTCAAAAGTTAAGGCACAAGGAATCATATACAACTACCCAAACTCATCAACCATGTGTGGCTCACAATATATTACCCATAATCACTCACAAGTATAGCATATTTTTCAAACATGGGTATCAGCATATCCTTGCTCTCATTCTCACAAAGAACTCATATGCAGCAACTGATGACCATAGGCTTGCCCTTAGTGTAATACTCCACTAAATGTCAGAATGCTAAGATTAGGATCAAATAGGTCTTTTGATGGTTGTAATGTAGGCTAAGGGACGGGTAGGACTATTTTGGCCAGAAATAGTGACTAAGTTCCTAAGCACTTTAATACATCACATTGTATCATTGACAATTTTTTCTTTCAACCTTTCTTCTTTCTTTTATTCTACCACCCTTGTTCTCCTCTTTTGTTTTTCAATTTTAAACATAACTCACTTTTCAGCTTTCTTTTCCTTTTTGTTTTCACAACATACCTCTTATGCTAGCACTTTTTTTTTCATAACACATTCAAGCACCATTACAATTTAAAGCATCGTACTTACCCAATTCCTCTTATATTGTCACATGACTTTATACTTTAAAGCACTTAGGAATTTGGATCAAATCACGGTCTTGAAAAAATGGATTAGGCTTACATACAAGGTTGTCAAAGAAATAGGCTAAAGGCTCAAAAGGATTTAACTAGGATGATGTCCAAGGGTAGGTAAAATGAAGGTAAACATATGTAGGTTGCCAAAGAAATGCCTAAATCATCTCCTAAACTTACACTCCTTATTTTTGCTTTGCATACATACCAGGCAAGTTCTAGCATCAGCCACAAACATAGAATATACTATTAATCTCACACACACAAGGCACATGGTCGACTTTATTGGAAGTGATATAGACTCTTGACCCAACAAGTGAAGGAATTGAACCACACAATATCACATAATGAGTCACAATTAGAGCCTAAACGTCTCAATAGTCATAATTGTAGCACATACTCTTGTTATAATCTCATGTTGCCTATTGGAATTATTTCATGCGAAGCTAAAAAAAAATTATTCCTAAAAAAAACGACACCAAAAATTAAACAAAGTAAACAGAGTAAACAAACATAGATGCGATAGAGAAGTATAGAATGCGATACCGCCACCCCACACTTAAACGGGACACTGCCCTCAGTGGAAAATAAATACGAAGAACCTGGTTAGTCGGACTCTTCCTCAATATCGGGGGTCATACCCCCTTCATCGGAATCATCATAAGAGTCGTCGTCAGAGTTCTCCTCCTCATAGGAGTCTGGCAAGCGTCGATCATCATCGGTTGGCACATCATCGTCTAGAGGTTCCTCAAAGTATACACCCACTCCACACATCTCCCGTGCATGCATGTTCATTGGATAATCATGGTCCAGCTGTTGGAGCTCTTCAGCAGTTGGAACACGACCTCCACTCATCATTGTGAAGCGTGTCATACCATAAAGATGTCGGAAGAAACTCTCATCACGAGCATGTCTCTCCGCAGTAGTAAGGTTGACACCATGAGTTGTTTCAGCATCTTTGACCTTGGTGAGGTCAACCTTCTTTGGGTTATGTGGGAGTTTGTGATCAGCTGGTTCCTCTTTGATATCCTCCTTCCGCAAGAGTGCTGTCAACAGATTACCAAAAGTGAAGTGGGACCTTTTGTGGAGTCTGGCTTTCCGCATTGTAGAGCGAATGATTGCCCCAAAATTGATAGGGACATTCGTCATCAAAGCATAGAACAAACATACTCTATCTCTTGATATCTTGGTGTATTGAGTCCCAGGAATAAGGCATGAGTTGACAATACGCAACCAGATTCTTGCTTCCCTATTCAATGGAGCATAGGGGAAGGTGTTGTGTCGTCCGGTGTCTCGGTGTCTGCCCCACTTTGCCATCGATCTACTTCCACAAAGTGTGTGTCGTATTGCTCTATAAGGAGGCCTGCTGTATAGCTCTTTGAATGGTGCTGGGTCGATCGAAGGTAAACCAAGAAAGGAGTTGAGCAAATCCGCGTTGAGCTGTAACACTTGGCCCCGAATCTTGAATTCATTGCCTGTGGTTTTTGGCGACCAGTTGGCGTAGAACTCCCTTGTCAAATCAAGATTACATTCTCCCATGTCGCGGAAGATGAAATCCAGTTTCAACGCCATTATTTTCGCCAACATACGCGGCTCATTCTTCGCTATGGTGTCCTTGTTGATCAAGTCGACGTGAACATATTTCCGTTCCTTGTTGTTCTTGTACCATTCTTTGGCTTCCTCCTCAAGAACCCATTTTATTCCAAACATTCATCGGGGTAGTTGCATTGAGGATGATTCTCCTTGTTCCTTGCGACCTCTCTTCTTGCCCTTTTGGGAAGTGGTAGCCTTATCTTGTCGCGCTTTAGGTGCCATTGTTCCTGAGATTTAAACAGTATTCATGTTAGCATCAACTCAAAGGAAACAATCTATACACCAGCCATCGGGGTACCACCCCACACTTAGGTTCGCTAATACAAAATAGTGAAGTGAATTCATACGTTTTAGGAACTATGTTCCGACAAGAAAATCAGCGATGTATCACTACTTGCAGCCATTGCACTACTTTCATGTTAGGTATAACAACACTACTACGTAGAGGTTACATTATGGTGTAGTTACTTTCAACAATCACAACCTCCTAAGTCGATAGTCAACTATAGGTCGTATCCCGATGAACGGGATAGTCTAACATGTAAGTATCCAAGTATCAAACTTAAGCAATTGTCATAACCCTAGCAATTCCGCAAATAGTATAACAATGCTATTAAAACCAAATTCAAGTCGGAAATAAGTCAAGATTATCCTAACGTATATGTTCACGCACATGGTTTTGTGTCAACAATCCAAACACTTTAACATCACCAATAATCTTTCAAGATGTAGCAATTCATAATAGGCATAGCAACGTAGTACTTGCGATAAATAGATGAAGAATACAAGAGTACTTACGTGATTGAAGCCTTTGGAGATGTTCTTGTGAATTGGAAGAGCAAGAAGAAAAAGTTTGAGATGATTTGGAGAGAGTATGCGGCGCCTTTAGGTCTATTTCTAATGTGGTTATGTTTCAAGACCAAGTCCCATTTATATAGGAAAAGAATGGGTCGGGTTTTGACCCATTTACAAATAGTTTTGGAGACAAAAATGCCCTATATGCGGCGCATAATGCTTGGCATAGTCATAGTAGAGGTGGCGCATAGTTTATGGCATTTAGGGACATATGCGGCGCATAGGTCATGGCATTTAGGGACATATGCGCCGCACAGTGTATAACATTTGAGATACTGAGACCTAATGCTATAGCATAGGCGGCGCATAGTGTATAGCACACTTAAGAATGGGCGGCGCATAGTGTATAGCACACTAGATTCCGAGACCTTGGGCTATAGGATAGGTTGTGCAATATTCGTGGCCTAGTTTTACCTAGGCCTAGCCTTCCTCGATGCCTATTTTGGCATGATCAATGCTCAATCCATAGCCTTATGCATCTTTATACCTAACTTACCACCTTTTCCATCCAATACGTCCAAATCATCATTTGAAACCAATCTCCTCATTGAATACCTCGTGCACCTATATTTGCTCAAAACCAATGAAAACGATTAGTACGATGGGTTGCCTCCCACCAAGCGCCTTAGTTTTGGTCGTGGCACGACTCGTATTTTGTATTTTCATTTATCAAAAGAAAAACAAGTACTAGAATGAAATAAAGACAAAACGATAAACGAAAAATGATAAAACGATGCAACGATGGAACGATGGGTTACCTCCAATCTAGCGCCTTATTTATTGTCAAGGCTCGACATAGTTACCTCGAGTACTTAGACTTCGTCGAGATAGGTGATAGCCATATAATTCATCGAGTCAAGAGGACCGATATAAGGTTTGACACGTTGGCCATTCACTTTGAAGACAATGCCATTATTGTCTTCCAATTTGACTACTCCAGACGAGTAGACCTGAATAACTTTGTATGGACCAGACCACTTAGATCTTAACTTACCTGGGAAGAGCTTCAATCGTGAGTTGAAGAGAAGTACCATATCACCCCTTTGGAAGTTTCGTCGAACAATCCGCTGATCATGATACTTTTTCATCCGCTCCTTGTATAGGTCTGATCTTTCATATGCATGGAGACGAAACTCATCTAGTTCGTTCAGCTGCTCCAACCTCAGATTCTTAGCATCATCTTGATTCAAATTCAACTGCTTCAATGCCCACAATGCCTTATGCTCAAGCTCGATGGGTAAGTGACAAGCTTTCCCATAAACTAGTTGATAAGGAGACATGCCAATGGGCGTTTTGAACGCAGTCCTATACGCCCATAGTGCATCGTCAAGCTTCCTAGACCAATCCTTCCTATTTGCATTAACCGTCTTCGCAAGGATTTGCTTGATCTCCCAATTGGAAACTTCTACTTGTCCACTAGTGTGGGGATGATAAGGCGTAGCTACCTTATGTTGCTTGACACCATACTTGGACAAAACGGGTTTGAATAGCTTGTTGCAAAAGTGAGATCCTCCATCACTTATGATAGTATGAGGTACTCCAAAGCGAGAGAAGATATTCTTCTTTAAGAACGATACAACACGCTTCCCTTCATTGTCTGCCAACGCTACAGCTTCCACCCATTTTGAAACATAATCTACAGCAACAAAGATGTACTTCATACCAAACGAATTCACGAATGGACCCATGAAATCAATACTCCATACATCAAAAAGTTCTACCTCAAGAATTTTGGACATGGGCATCTCATGGTGTTTCGATATAGCACCTTGGCGCTGGCATTGGTCGCACCTTCTAACATAGTCGTAGGCATCTCTAAATATCGAAGGCCAATAATAACCACTTTGCAACACCTTTCTTGTTGTCCGATTACCTGCATGATGTCCTCCAACTTGGGAAGTGTGGCATGCTTCCAAAATATTAGGCACCTCTACATAGGATATACATCGTCGAATAATACCATCCACGCATTGTCGAAACAAATATGGCTCATCCCAATAGTAGTGTTGTACGTCATGCATAAATTTCCTCCTTTGGTGGTAAGATAAATTGGAAGGTATCACATTACTCACTACGAAATTTACAAAGTCGGCATACCATGGTAGTTCCTCTATTGTTGTCGCTAATATCTCTTCATCCGGGAATGCATCATCAATCTGATTTTTAGGTTGCACCACATGTTCATTCTCAAGTTGAGATAGGTGATCGGCCACTTGGTTCTCGCAACCTCTTCTATCTTTGACCTCAAAATCAAACTCTTGTAGCAGCAACACCCATTGAATTAACCTTGGTTTTGCATCCTTCTTTGTCATGAGATACCTAAGAGCTGCATGGTCTGTATGAATGATCACCTTAGTACCTAATAGATAGGCACGAAACTTCTCAAACGTGTACACAACTGTTAGGAGCTCTTGTTCAGTAACAGTGTAGTTCCTTTGGGCTTCATTTAGGACCTTACTCGCATAGTAGATAGGATGAAATAATTTCTCCTTTCTTTGTCCAAGTACAGCTCCAATGGCTACACCACTAGCATCACACATGACTTCGAACGGGAGAGACCAGTCTGGTGCTACCATAATAGGGGCTTCAATGAGTTTTCCTTTAAGGCATTCGAATGCCTTTAAGCAATCTTCATTAAAGTCAAACTTCGCATCCTTCTCTAATAGTTTGCATAATGGACTAGCAATTTTGGAGAAATTTTTGATGAACCGACGATAGAAACCTGCATGGCCAAGAAAACTACGAACTCCCTTCACCGAAATTGGAGGCTGTAGCTTCTCAATAACCTCTATTTTTGCTCGATCAACCTCTATTCCTCTTGCGGAGATCTTGTGCCCAAGAACGATTCCTTCTTTTACCATAAAGTGACACTTTTCCCAATTCAGCACAAGGTTGAATTCTACACATCTTTGCAATGCCATGCTCAAGTTTTCCAAGCACGACTCAAAAGATTCACCAACAACTGAAAAATCATCCATAAATACCTCCAAAGTGTCCTCAACCATATCAGAGAAAATGGACATCATACAGTGTTGAAAGGTGGCTGGTGCATTGCATAACCCGAATGGCATACGTTTGAAGGCAAACGTACCATATGGGCATGTAAATGTTGTCTTCTCTTGGTCTTCGGGGGCAATACAAATCTGATTGTATCCTGAATAACCGTCCAAGAAGCAAAACCATCCTTTCCCCGCTAATCGATCTAGAATTTGGTCCATGAATGGCATTGGGAAGTGATCTTTGAGTGTCCAAGAATTCAGCTTTCGGTAGTCCATGCATACTCTCTATCTAGTGATGGGTCTGAGTGGAATAAGCTCGTTCTTCGTATTTGCGACCACCGTCATGCCTCCTTTCTTGGGAACACATTGTACCGGGCTTACCCATGTACTATCCGAGATAGGATACACAACCCCCGCGTCTAACCACTTGATAATTTCTTTCTTCACCACTTCTTTCATAGGTGGGTTTAGACGTCTTTGATGCTCAATGGTGGGTGTGCAATTTTCTTGAAGCTGAATTTTATGTGTGCAAATCCTAGGTGGAATACCAATAATATCCGCAATGGTCCATCCAATGGCTCTAATATACTTGCGTAAGATAACAATAAGAGCTGCAACTTGTTGCTCACCCAAATCGGCTGCCACAATGACTGGAAGAGTATTTCCGCTTCCTAAGAAGGCGTACTTCAAATGACTTGGCAGCTCCTTCAATTCTAATGTGGGTGGCTCTTCAATATATGGCTTAGCTGGTGGTGTGGGTCGATTCTTAAGATCAAGATCTAGCTTCTTGGGAGCATAGCGATATGTCCCTAATCCCGATAGAGCACAAGTAGCTTCTTCAAAATTTTCAGCATCCTCATTCTCTCCATTCATGAGCACAATCGCCAAAGGATCATCAATACTTTGCTCCTCTTCAAGTAATTCTTTCTCATCATCAAGAAAACATCAGCCACCAAAAATACACTGAGATCTTTAGGCTGCTTCATGGATTTGCACACATCAAAGTGAATCACTTCGTCATTTATTCGGAATGAAAGCTCATTGGCTCTCAAATCAATGAGCACACTTCCTGTAGAAAGGAAAGGGCGCCCCAAGATTATGGAAACTTCTGAGTCTGCCTCACAATCAAAAATAACAAAGTCTACCGGTAAGATGAATGAAGAAACCTTTACTAATACATCACATAGAATACCAATAGGTCGTTTACCGACCTATCCGCCATGACAAGCCTCATATTGGTTGGAGTAGGATCACCCAACCCCAACTTCTTGTAGATCGATAATGGCATCAAATTGATGCTGGCTCCTAAGTCACATAATGCTTTGGCAAAATTCGAAGATCCTATGGTGCAAGGAATAGTGAAAGCTCCGGGGTTGGCCTTCTTCTGAACTATCGATCGGGTAGCAATTGCACTACAATGATGCACATCTTCTTTCAACACATAGCTTGCTGCCCGCTTCTTTGTCAAAAGATCCTTCATAAACTTCGCATACCCAGGCATTTGTTCAAGTGCCTCCACCAATGGAACATTAATGGTCAGCTGTTTCAACATAGTCATGAATTTGCTAAACTTTGTGTCATCCGCCACCTTCTTCAATCTTTGGGTAAAAGGTGGTGGTGGGTATGGTAGTTTTCTTTCCACGGCTTTCTTCTCCTCTTGCTTCCATTTTTCCACTTTTTCAGGCTACACCGTGCTGGAGGTGGCATCCTTGACGTCAGGAGTAGTAGCTGCGACATCTTCTCCTTTTGCGTTGTCATCCATGTCCGCAACTTCGTCAACCACTTGCTTGCCTTTTGCTGAAGTTTCCAGCACCTTACCACTTCTGGTAGTGATGGCCATGCATGACCCATCATTCCTTGGGTTTTGCACAGTATCGCTAGGTAAAGTGCCAGCCTTTCTTTGATTTAGTGTTGCTGAAAGTTGGCTCAATTGCTGCTCTATTTGCTTGATAGAAGTGGAATATGAATCAACTAATTGTTTCATGGAGGACAAATCATTGATTACCTCTTTTAATCCCGCGCTCGTTGCTTCCACTCCTTTCAATAATTTAGCCATCATGTCTTCCATACTTCCAGAATCAGATGTGGTGTTGTCACGTCTACCAGGGGGAACGTACAAACCACTCTTTTCATTCTTGTTTTTCCAACTACCTTGGTCTTTGTTTCCAGATTTATCATAGTAGTTCCGACCTTGGTTTCCTTGGGTATTCCCACGGAAACCCCTCTGATTGTTCAAGTAGTTGGCCTCCTCTTTCGAATCAGATTCGTCTCTTCCTTTTGACGCAATGGCTTTGACTTTTTCGGTCTTCCCTGTTAATAAATGCTTTGTAAGAAGATCCATTTGTGTTTTCTGATGCGCCATATCTTGATCACGTTCTTCTTCTCTTCTTCTTTGGTCTGCAGTCATGCCAATAGATAAAGAGGGGCTTGCTACCTCAGAATCCCTGGTATGCCAAGCTCTACTTTGCTTCGTCATACGATCTAGCATATTGCTTGCTTGACCAAAGGTGAGGTCCATAAAAGATCATCCAGCTGCGTTATCCACCACTGGTTTAGTTATTGAATTCAAGGATCTATACAATATCTCCATTAGGTGAACATTGGTCATGTGATGGTTTGGGCATCTCGCTAGCTTTGTCTTGAACCTCTCCCATGTTTCATGAAGAGCTTCAGTGGGAAGCTGACGAAAGTTGCTGATTTCATCTCTCAATTATGCCCTCTTGGATGACGGAAAGAATCTTTCTAGGAAAGGGTCTCTCAATTGCCTCCAATTTGTAATTGAATCAGGAGTCAGCCCATTCAACCATAGTGTTGCCTCCCCAGACAGAGACAATGGAAATAAGCGTAATCGAATTGCATTTTGTCCAACGCCAGGACTGTCAAACAACTTGCATGTAGAAATAAAGTTGATGAGATGCATATTTGGATCATCGCCTACTAGTCCACCAAATAATCCCTTGAGTTTCAATAAATGAATCATGGTGCTTGTGATGTTGAACTTGGCTCCGGGCGCTAATGGTGGTGGAATTATGGCTCCAGTGGCTCCGGCACCATCAAGATCATCATCATCATCGTCAAAAGCTGGTTGCATGGGTTAGCAATCATTCCTAAACCGAGCTTGACGACCTCTTCTGTTGGCAGGTGTTATGATTTCAGCATCACGCCTTGGGTTTAGTAACTTGTCATCTCCTAAATCCTCATCGTCAGGATTTGTTGCTCGTGCAGGGTTATCAATGTTCTGTTGTTGAAATTGGGCAGCGGCAAGGGCAGCCAATCTTGCTTGTTCCTGTTGAGCAGCCATCCTTTCGATTTCTGCTTGTGCTTCCATTCTACCAATGCATTGTGGTTCAGGATTGATAGGTAATAACGGTTGACCAGAACTTCTAGTATGGGGCATGCACTGAATAAAAACCTGCACTTAACCAAAACAAAAATTGATAGTAAAAGTACGAGAATCTTTGACCAAAGGGTCTAGTAATTATCACGAACTTGATTGACACTCATATTCCCCGGCAACGGCGCCAATTTTCGATAACGCCAATTTAGAAAGGTATCTTTAAGTTTGGATGATTCTAATTGGTGTGGAGGGTGAAATTTAGTCTAGTTGAGGGTTTGGTTTAGTTCTCGGACTATTGGATGAATTTTGAGCATTTTTTGAAATTTTTGAGATTTCCAAGTAAAGAGTTGACTTTGGTAAACATTCGGTTATGATTACCTTATTTGGATATTCTGATGATTCTATCATGTCTGAAATGTGTTTTACAAGTGGTTTGCACTATTGGTTCATGTTTGAGAAGTCTTGAATGAGTTTTAGATACTTGTTCGTAGTTTAAAACTTTTTATCATTGACTTTTAATAGTATCACCTGAAGAAAATGACTTATTATGGGTTTTTTAATTACACTATTAGATCCATAGCAAAATTTTGGAACCAACACAAAAATAATCAATGTATTTAAAGCCCGTATGAGAAAGTTATGGCCTTTTTCCTATTTTGAATTGTGGTTGGTGTTGGTGAACCACAATTGTGGACTTCGGACTGAATAGAGGTGAGGCAAATGTGGTAAAATGACTGAAATATTTTCATTTGTCCACAATTTTAGTAATTGTTGAGTACTAAAGAGGAAGTTTTGAGGATTTCATACTTTTGACATTTTGGAAGTTAGGGAGCTCTGATTAAGATAATTTTTGATGAATTTTTCTTGTATAAATACTATTTTTTGATAATACCCATTACAATTATAATGTTTTTGATTTACAAAGTTATGATTTGAAACTCTGAAGTTATGAAAGAAAAAGTTTTTGATTTGAGGATCAATTTGTGATGGATTTTCAATGATTTTTGGAATTTAAGGTCTTTTTAGTATAGGTAAACTGATTTGACAAAACTTTATGAATTTATCAATCATTTTCTCATTTTTAAACTGTATTTAAACATGGAAATTTGAGGGGTTTTTGATAAACTTAAAAAATAATATTTAGATAAATTCAAGGTTGATTTAAATCTATTTATTTACATTAAAATTTTATATTTGAACTCCTTGAGTTGTCGATAATGTTATTTTTCAATAAAATTTGAGTTTTGCCCTTGTCTTTTTGGTGTTAACTTTTGAGGCGACTTTTTGGACTCGATTTCAATGTATAGAAATATGGGTATTTTTAGTTTCATTTTCTTATGTGGAATTCATATTTTACCAGATTGGACTTATTTGGAGGATTTGCAAAAGGGAAAGATTCTTATTTAAATTTTTGATCTCTCTTTAATCCAAGTTAAGACTTTTTTCAAAGTGTTTATATACTAGTTGTTTGTAAATGGGAGTAATGGAGATATGAGTGTCCTGTATAGGTGAGATAATGATTATATGTAGACGCTAGTGTTATTTAAAAATAATTAACTGGCTTGTTTTGATTACTTCCTCTACTTGCAAGCATAGTTTGTGAAATATGATTGAAAGTGACTTGTTGAGCATGATAGTTGATAAATGTACTCTAATTCTGAGAACTTAAGCTAGTGTATATAATATCTTTTATAGAGAACTTAGATTTTAGTTATTTAAGGAACAAAAGAAGAGTCTATGAGATAGTAAAAAATCAATGAAATATTTTCATTTGGATGAATTGATTCCAAGTAGGGCTTGGGGTTCCCCCTGGGCCAGCGACTATTATTCCTGTAGATCCTCTATTTCTATCTCAAGTGCAGGATTAATAGACGAATTTGGTAAAGGCTACCTAGCCTGGTATCGAGCTGGAGCCACAGCTCTAGCCTTACCCCAAACATGGGGTTGACCTCTGCCTCTAATTGGTGGACTAACTATAGGCTCGGGGGCTCCATCTGTGACCTCCATAGCATGCGTCATAGCCATCTACAAAAAAAATGAAACAAATAAGGATCTAGAAACCAATATACATATAATACATCAAAATATATCAAAAAGATGAGATTTTCCTAAGAATATCCTATTGCTAATCGAAAATAGGATACAAACATCATCGTAGTGATCTATGAAATCTACTAAACACTTTCTGTTGACCAATGACATAGGTAAACCTAGGCTCTAATACCGAACTATCATGACCTAATTTCTCAAGTCGTGATGACACCTACTTTAACCCAATAATAGGTAAGTGAAACCCTAGCCTAGAACAGAGAGTAATAGGCCAATAGGATAAAAATAGAGGAAAGCATGAATAAATATGATAATAATAAGCATAATTAAAAAGGTAATATTTATATATATATATATATATATATATATAATACCCTAGTTTTTGTACCTTAGAAAACTTCCTAGAATTTTAATCTCTGGATCCAATACGACTCATTGGTACGAGCCATTTGTTGGGGTATGGATTGTATGGTCCGATCGTATACTGACCAGTGTTGGTTGGTGGGATCGATTTTGGTTATTGGAATGGATATGACTTAGTGGTACGAGTCATATTGGTGGCTACATATCACTTGGTTCCTTAACTTAATCTTAGACTTGGTTACTTAGGTTGTTTCTATGTACTAGCGGCTCACCATGAGTTGTAAGCCAAAGTATGAACCATACCAGGGACTCGTATGGTATGCTGTGGTTATGAATTGGTTGGATGAGTTGTATACTGCACAGTGTTTGGTCCAAGGGTGGAGGTTCAGGTTACAAATAGTGGATACCGATCGTATCGGAGGGTACAACTCGTGAGGGTCAGTCGTATCCCTGTGATGCTATTTTGTGCAACTTAAGTGGGGGTATTCTTGACATTTCACTTGGAAGGTTATTTACCCTATTATTCTATTCATTTACACTTAAAATCTCTTCCTAAACAGTTCATAATTCTCTCAAAAGCTTTGGGGCAAGGGGAGTTATGGTTTCAACTAAGAGATCAATTTAGGGATTGTGTTGGTGATTTTTTTTGTCATCATCTTGGTCTAAGACATGTTTCTCTTGACTCATTGTTAATTTTACTTAAAGGCATGGTTTATATGAATGTTTTCATGGTTTTACTATTACATGATTTTGGCTTTCAAATATGATTTGGAGGGTGTTGATATTAAATGGTTAGTTATGGTTTCCCATGATATTAATTATGCTTTTATGTGCATTAATGGTGGTTTTGGATAATTTAATTTAATGGGAATAGTTTATTGGCAATTGGAATTGGTTTTGGTCATATGATGCCCCCAATGTGTTTGACAAAATGCTTATAGAGATATGTTCATTGCATTGATTTCTTTTAATGGAACCCTAGCATGTTTTAAACTTGGTAAAGGAATCATTTATGATTTAAATATTTTGGAAAGTCTAACAGATAATTGGTTATGCTTGTGAGGAACTTGCAAGTCTCCCAAGTGGTTTAATATGGTAAATGGAAGGGCACTTAAAAGTCCCCTAACACCTATAAATGGTTGTCTATGGATGATACTTGCAAGTAAGGGTTGGTATGACGATACCAATATCAATGGACTTTGTTAATAAATGGATAATGGTTTGGTTATAATTGGGCAATAATGGCGGGGGGTGTAGCTAAGCTGAGGAAAATGAAGGTCTCCAGGGGACCCAAATTAGAAACTCATAGTTGCCGATATGAGGTTGGTCTTGGTGACCTTGTGCATGATTTCACACTTTATTTTTGGGATGTATTGGCAATCCTATGGGATACTTCCCTGGTCATATAGTTACATGCATTGGGACCCGTTCAGCAGGGGAAGATAAACCTATATAGCTCGTAGGTAGTTTTGGATGACAAAGCTACACAAGCCAGGTAAAGGTTTTACAGGCATGCTAAACCTGGTTCCTTTTCCTGGTATGGTTATATATATATATGTATATATTTTTGGTTGTGTGCATATGGATGGTTTTACTTGGTTTTATAAACGACATTGTTTTATTTTTACCTTAAGATCATGCTATAGTTCACTCGTTAACCCCATCTACTGGTGGCTGTATACCCACGCTATGTAGGAATCAGTTGTTCTACGCCTCCTATATAGTGATTGATTTTGGGACAATATTTGGGCTGAAGTGGTGAGCTTTAATCCATTTGGAAGGCTCTATTTCATGTTATGGATATTTCTAGATATTTTGATTTTATTTTGAATAATGGTTTTGGCTATGGTTGGGGACATGTCCCAACTGGATCCTATTACTCTTTTGGTTAGAGGCTTTGTGGTACTTTTAAGTGTTGGAATAAGCTAGATCGATATAAGTTTCAGCCTTGGCATTGGAATAGGCTGGGAGGCTGGAATCATCAGACATAATTTCTCACTATTTCATCCTATTACATTTTGGGATTAATTATATTATATTTTGGAATGTCTTTGGTTGTTGCCTGGTTTATGGACCTTGTTTTGTATGGTTTGGTATGGTTGGATTATAGGTATAGGATGGTTCAACTAGGTTGGGTTGGTCACGGTTGTGATTTGTTCCCAACGTTCTTATGTGAGTTGTACACTTTCTTATTACTTGCCCAGAATTCAGCTAACTTAGGGTAGGAAGCTAGAGATTGGGTTGGGTAACGGGGGTGGTCTCCAATATCGGTCAGACTTGGGACGCCCATTACAACAAGGTCCCAGGGCAGTTTATGTCAAGTTGGTATCAGAGACTAGGTTAATGGTCAATTGGGAGTTCACAAAGCCGTGTTGAGTAGAGTCTCTTTTAGGGGTGTGTAGCGCACCACACTCCAAATGGAGAAGCTATAAGGCATTTAGGAATGTTTCACTTTCTTGGTATTCTATTTTCAAGCATGGAGTCTCAGTCCTGGCATCTTCTCTAATACTTGTACGTTCTTCTTTTAGATCATGCCTCATAGATTTAGAATACAAGGAAACTCTTCTATCCCATTTGGGGGTAATGCTAAAGGAGTGAATCCTTTTTCTGTGGTTCATCTTCGATCTCACGTTCCTATCTTTGATAGTTTTGGTGATCCACCGGTTGGTACTAGTCCTTCTCAAGGCAAGGTGACTAATGCATAATTTCATCAGTCTATTCTTACTATTGCAAAACTAGTTGATGCTCTGGCTGAGCGAGATATGTCTGGTTCTTTATCTACTGACGCTATAAGGGTTGGCTACCTTATGAAGATCGATCCTCCTACTTTTTCTAGAGTGAAGGTGGAGGAGGATCTACAGGGTTTCTTAAATGAAATGGAAAAGATATTTCAGGTGATGCAGGCTACCAATATAGAGTGGGTAAACTTTGCATCTTACTAACTCAAAAAGGTTGCATATCAATGGTATGAAGAGTGGGATAGGGATAGAGGAGATATAGAGGAGTCATCCTTGTGGGATGCCTTATTTGGTGCTTTTATGGATCGTTTCTTTCCCTAAGAGTTGAGGGAAGCAAAGATAAAGGAGTTTTTGAACCTCAAGCAAGGGAGAATGTCTGTCAAGGAATATACCTTAAAGTTTCACCAATTGTCAAGGTATGCCCCTAATTTTGTGGCAGACATGCGGGCTAGAATGAGGAAGTTTACTTTTGGGTATAATCAAGATCTAATTTCAGAGAGAAAGACAACCTTACTGATTAAGGATATGGACATCTTTAGGTTGACAGTTAATATGAAGCAAGTAGAGGATAAAAAGAGGAAACAAGCTAAGTTTGGGGATAGGAAGGGTAAGAAGAGCATTTTTTCTAATAATAGAGGTGCTCAGTTCAGAGTGGTCGAGATGGTGACAAAGGCATAAAAAGAAGTAGGGGACTTTTGGTTCCTACCCTTCTGATAGTGCTCCTTATCAGTCGAGCGACAGGCATTATCATAGTGATGAAAATTTTTGGGTACAGGGTTCCAAATCTTAGGAAATCGGAGGTCAGTCAGATTCTTCATGTCCTCTTTGTTGGTTCTGTGGTCATCCTTATTGGGGTTATTATGATGAAAGAAACGACAAATGCTTAAAGTGTGTCTAGGCAAGTCATCGGCTCAGGGATTGTCTGATTATAAGGTTACTACGGGGGGAAAATAAGATTTCTGTGACTTCATCTTCTGCTCCTACACCTGGTGGTGTGGTATTTTCTTCTGTTACTGCTCCTAGTTCTAGCATTGATCAGAACAGGTTGTATGCTTTGGAATCCAACAGGAATTTGAGGCATCACCTGATGTTGTTACTAGTACGTTGCAGGTTGCCTCTTATAACGTATATTGTTTACTTGATCCGGGGTCTACTTTTTCTTATGTGACTCCTTATGTGGTTTTATCTTTTGGTTTTAATCCAAAAGTTATTTCTGATCCTTTTTATATTTGTACCCCAGTAGGTGACTCAGTTATTCCTAATAGAGTCTATAGGGGGATGTGGTATCAGTTGGTGGCAATAAGACCTTGGTGGATTTGTTTGAGTTGGATATGGTGGATTTTGATGTTATTCTGGGAATGGACTAGTTACACTCTTGTTATGCTTCTTTGGATTGTCGGACCCGTAGGGTTATCTTTAGGTTCCCTAGTGAGCCAATTATAAAATGGAAGGGTGTTTCTTTAGCTCCTAAGGGATGGTTTATTTCTAACCTTAGAGCTCAGAGGTTGATCTCCAAAGGTTGTCTTTATCACATGGTATGGGTTAAAGATTCTAACTTGGAAGGTCCTTCTTTTTAGTCAGTTCCTATGGTTAATGAGTTTGTAGAGGTCTTCGGATAATCTTCCCAGTGTTCCTCCAGATAGGGAATAGAGTTTTGTATTGATCTAATTCCGGACACTCGTCCAATTTCTATTCCTCCATATAGAATGGCTCCGGCTGATTTAAGGGAACTTAAGGATCTTCTGGATAAGGGTTTTATTCGTCCTAGTGTATCTTATTGGGATGCACCAGCGTAATTTATGAGTGATAAGAAAGGTTCCCTTCGGGCGTGCATTCACTGTAGGTAGCTGAACAAGGTGACGACCAGGAACAAGTATCGTCTTAAAAGAATAGATGATCTGTTTGACCAGTTGCAAGGTGCCAAGTTCTTTACTGAGATAGATCTTCAGTCTAGGTACCATCATCTAAAGATTAGGGAGGTGGATATCCCTATGACGGATTTTTGTACTCGGTATGGGAACTTTGAGGTTTTAGTGATGTCATTTGGGCTGACTAAATGACACCAATACCCTGAAAAGTCCTAATCCATTTCAATCCTTTATAGCATTCCAAAGGAGGTCCTAGACTTTGAAAAAGTTCAGCTAAGTGATGACACTTTCTCTTATTTTTGGCCTTGATATTTCAATGGTTTTATTTGTTATCTTTCCAGCCTTAGATTGTCAATTTTTAAATTGATTCATGATTAGGGTTATCTATAGGTCATCTCGGGTGAGTTTCAGAATTTTTGGATATCGTTTGAGTCACGTTTGTATGACAAAAACAGCAAGCCAACATGATCAGGATGTGTCACATTCACTATCGTGTCATCACCATCAACGCGATGCATTGGTAATCACGTAGATACCATTGATGCAGTACACCACCTATTGCGTCACTCGGCACGATTTGTGTATTAAGTTATGAGTTTGTGGGGGTAATTGGGTCATTTTTCCTTACATTATTCAGCCATAACACGAAATTAAGCCTCCAAAAGGGAAAAATTCACTCATTATTTCACAAATTCTCTCAAGACCAAAACCCTAGTCCATCAAGTCTAAGATCAAATCCCAAGAATTCACCAACAAGTTTCACGTATTCAACAATCAAGGAATGTTTAGGTGTACATCCTTGGGTTCCTTCCACCCTTGGAGTTCAAGAATCCTTTTTCAAGCACTTAGATTATGATTTACATTCTTGAATGGAACTATGTTCATGTATATGATGTTGTGTGGATTTCAAGTCAAGAATAATTTAAGTTTCATGTGAATTAACTAGAATGCATGTTGAATTATGTAACCCTCATGTTTAATCTTTGAATTTTGGTGTTAAATGTGGTAGTCATGATATTCATATGTTGCTCATTATCATGTACAAGATTTATGTATCCTATGTATTTGACAAAATGTCTATATAAAGGAATTATGCATGATAACCTATATGTGATGCTTTTAGAGTTTAGATATGATTTTATTATCTATACTATCGAGTCCTGGGGGTATTGAATACCCAAAATTTAGCTATTGTCTAGTCTCCTATCGAAATAGAAGGATTATGTAGCATCCTAAATAGTAGCATACAGTCAGTCAACAGAATCAATGTGAGTTTAGTCAAGCATAGTATAGTCTAGTGATCAGTTCAATGTTGATTCAGTTTGGAGTAGGATTTAGCATAGAACGAACCCAGGGATGGGGGCATTCTTGTCAGTAAAGGGTTTGACCTTTAGTAGCAGTCCCTGAGTTACAGAACTACGTGGCCAGCGTGCGTAGGGTAAATGGTCTTCCTGTCATACTAGGGGTTTTCCTAACCATATATATATCTCATGAGTCTTCCTGCCAGATTAGGGTTGACCCAGCTATTGTTAGTATACCATGGCATGATGCTAACACCCTTCCAACTAGGATTACATGTTGGTCCCTAAATCAATTTATAATTGGGGTATTTCAGTTAGATGATAACTCCCACAGTTTCAGTATTCAGTAATCAGTATCCAGTATTCAGTACAGAACTCAGTTCAGTTCTACCTGATCATGACTTACAGTTATCAGTTATTCAGTTATTAGAAACTCATTACTTCAGCTTCAAACTAATTTAGATAGGTGATATATGCATGGTATTGCATGTTCAGTACTTATAGTATTTCCAGCCTTGCATATATTCTTATCTAGTTATTTCATGATACTTAGTTATTATTCTCATACACGTGAACCTATGCATATCAGACTAACCTCACCTAGCATACCAGTACATTCAAAGTATTAATGCATACTCTTTCTTTTTGCTATGATGTCTCATATCATAGGTTTGGACGCTCGAGTTCCTAATCGTACTTTGTCAGATTCAATTGATCAGCCGTAGCTATAGTAGTGAGTCTTCATCCATAGAGGGCATGACACTTATTTTTTCATTTTGTTATTTGCAGTATTTCAGCTTTTCAGTTACTTTAGACAATAACGGTGAGTTAGTTGGGGCCTGTCCCATTAACTCATTTATTTTAGATGTTAGAGTATTTCAGACACTTTTAGTTAAAAGTTGTTCTACAGATGTATTCAGTATTGATTCAGTTTTATGAACCTTAGGGCATTTTTAGTTTTTACTTGAGCATATATTTTCATGATTATTATTCAATGCTAACAGTAGGTACCAGTCATGGGTTAGCTTTTGGTCCTTCAAGATTGTAGGCACCATTTGGCGCCTAAGGTGTAGTCTCGAGGCATTGCAAATGTGATAATTTATGAAGGATATTCACCAGTTGGATAATCGTGGAGTTTGCTTCTTAGACTCTAAGGATGGTGGCATGGTGGTGCAAGAAGTGGTTTGATCATCTCTTGGTGCAGAGATTAAGGAGAAGCAAGTGCTAGATCCTATCTTGATGAAAATCAAGACTGACATTGGTGGGCAGAATATAGTGATGTTTGAGATCAATGGTGATGGTACTTTATGGTACCAAGGAAGGTTGTGTGTTCCTGATGTCGATAGGTTGCCACAAAGAAATTTGGCTGAGGGGCATGAGTCGCGCTATGTTGTTCCTCCCGTCTCGACTAAGATGTATCATGATATTAAGGAGATTTATTAGTGGGATGGTATAATGAGGGATGTAGCTAATTTTGTGGCCAAGTGCCTGGTGTGTCTATAGGTTAAGGTTGAGAACATGAGGCCAGGAGGGTTGTATCAAGAAATTGATTTTCCCAAATGAAAGTGGTAAGTAATCAATATGGACTTTGTTACCGGCCTTTCTCGGTCTCGTAGTCAATATGATTCAATTTGGGTCATCATGGATAGGATGACTAAGTCTGTGCTCTTTTTTCAAGTGCGGGCTACTTTTTTAGCGGAGGATTATGTGAAGCTAAATCTTCAAGAGATTATGAAAGTGCATGGGGTGCCTAGTTTGATTACTTTTTATCCTGGAGCACAGTTTACATCTTACTTCTGGAGGCCTTTTCAGAGAGAGTTGGGGACCAAAGTGAGTTTGAGTACTGCTTTCCACCCATAAATGGATGGGTAAGTAGAGAGAACTATTCAAACATTCGAGGATAAGATTCGGGCCTGTGCAATTAATTATAGTGGCAATTGGGTTAAGCATCTACCTTTGATGGAGTTTGATTATAACAATAGCTATCACTCTAGTATTGGTATGGCCCCTTTTGAAGCATTGTATGGTAGAAGGTGTAGATCTCCTATTGGTTGGTTTGATCTTGGTGAGGCAGAAATATTTCATCCCAACTTGGTTTACCAGCCTATGAAGAAGGTGAAGGTGATTCGATATAGGCTTGAGGCTGCCCAAAGTCTCTAAAAGTCCTATGCAGATGTTAAGTAGAGACCAAGAGTTTGAGCTTGGGGATAAGGTTTTCCTCAAGGTATATCCCATGAAGGGAGCGGTGGGATTTGGTGAGAATGGAAAGCTTAGTCTCCGATATGTAGGTCCTTATGAGATTTTACAAAAAGTTGGTAATGTGGCTTTTGAGTTGGAGTTTTCTTCTAGCTTGAGTTTGGTTCATCCAGTCTTTGTTGTTTCCATGCTGAGGAAGTGCATTAGCGATACTTCTTTGCTTGTTCCTTTGGAAGGAGCGGGTCTCTCTAATTATTTATCTTATGAAGAGGTCCTAATTAAGATCTTGAATAGGTAGGTTCATTGGTTGCAGACCAAGGATATGGCTTCGGTTAAGGTTCTTGGGTGGAACCATAAGGTGGAATAAGATACTTGGAAAGCAAAAGAGGACATGAAGTCTAAATATCCTCATTTGTTTTTTGCTCTTAGGATTCGTGAGGAAGGTATATGTCTTCAACACATCTTTGTTTTCAGAGTTTGTTAAAGGAAAGGTTAGATATTGGGAATATTTCTGAAAACATAATACAAATGACTCTAGCGTGTGGTTACCCTACCTTGTCCGTTATTCGGGGATGAATGTTCCTAGTGGGGGAGACAGAAACACCCTACTTTCTATACCTTAGAAAACTTCCTAGAATTTTGATCTTCGAACCCAATATGGATATGGGTATGATTGGTATGTTGGGGTATGGATGGTATGGTCCGGTCGTATACTGACCAGTGTTGGTTGGTGGGATGGATTTTGGTTACTGGAATGGATACGTGTTAGGCGTATGAATCATATTGGTGGTTACAAATCATTTAGTTCCTTAATTTAGTCTTAGATGTTGTTACTTAGGTTAGATATGAGTACGAGAGGCTCACCATGAGCTGTAAGATAGGGTAGAACCGTACCAAGGACTCATATGGTAGGCAGTGTTCAATCCTCCAGGTATTTTATTTTGCTAGGGATATGGGTTACGGATACGGATCATATGTTGTGGTTACGACTTGGTTCGATAAGTCATATACTAGACAGTGTTTGGTCCAAGGGTGGACGTTCATGTTATGAGTGGTGGATATCGATCATATCAGAGGGTACAGCTCATGAGGGTCAATCGTATCCCTTTGACGGGATTTTTGTGCACCTTAAGTGAGGGTATTTTGGACATTTCCCCACTTATCCTAATAGTGTCCCATGACTTCTAACCTACTTGGAAGGTTATTTATCCTATTATTCTATTCATTAACACTTAGAAACTCTTCCTAAACAGTTCATAATTCTCTCAAGAGCTTTTGGGCAAGAGGAGTTGGGGTTTTAACTAAGGGATCAATTTGGGGCTTGTCTTCGTAATTTCTTTCCGTCATCATCTTGGTTTAAGGAATATTTCTCTTCCCTCATTGTTAATTTTACTTAGAGGCATGGTTTATATAATTGTTTTCATGGTTTTACTATTAATGATTTTGACTTTCAAATATGATTTGGGGGTTTTGATGTTAAATGGCTGTTTATGGTTTTCCATGGTTTTAATTATGCTTTTATATGCATTAATGGTAATTTAGGATTATAAGATTGAATGGGAATGGTTTATTGGTAATTGGAATTGGTTTTGGTCATATTATGCCCCCAATGTGTTTGATAAAATGCTTGTAAAGATATGTTCATTGCATTGACTTCTTTTAATGGAACCCTAGCATGTTTTAAACTTGGTAAAGGAATTATGTATGGTTTAAATATTTTGTAAAGGCTAAAGGATAATTGGTTATTCTTTTGGGAAACATGGAAGTCTCTTATGTGGTTTAATATGGTAAATGGAAGGGCACTTGAAAGTTCTCTTACACCTATAAATGGTTGGCTATGGATGATAATTGCAAGTAAGGGTTGGTATGACAATACCAATATCAATGGCCTTGGTTAATAAATGGATAATGGTTTGGTTATTTGGAAATTGGTTTTGATTGAGAAATAATGGTGGGAGGTGTATCTAAGCCATGGAAAGTGGAGGTTTCGGGGGACCAAAACTGGAAACTCATATTTGTCGATATGAGGCTGGTCTTGGTGACCGTGTGCTTAATGTCACACTTTATTTTGGGGATGTACTAGTCATCCCATGGGATACTTCCCTAGTCGTGCGGCTACATGCCCTGGTTCCCTTTCAGTAGGGGGAGCTGGACCCATATAGTCTGTGCGTAGTTTAGGACAGTAAAGTTGCATAGCCCAGGTAAAGGTTTTAAAGGCATGCAAATCCTGGTCCCTTTTCCCAACATAGTTATATATATATATATATATATATGTTTGTTTGTGTGCATATGGATGATTTTACTTGGTTTAATAAATGGTATTATTTTATCTTTACCCTGAGATTATGCAAGCGGTCACTCGCTAACACCGTTTACTTGCACTTGTATACCTACGCTGTTTAGGAACCGACCGTTCTACTTCTCCTTCATAATGATTGACTCGGGGACGGAATTTGGACTGAAGTGGTGAGCTTCCATCCTTTCGGAAGGCTCCATTTCATGTTATGGATATTTCTAGACATTTTAATTTTATTTTGGATAATGGTTTTGGCTATGGTTGGGGGCATGTCCCAACTGGATTTTATTACTCTTTTGGTTAGGGGCTTTGTGGTACTTCTGGGATGGAATAGGCGGGATCGGTATAGGTGTCAGCCTTGACATTGGAATAGGCTTGGAGGATGGTATCATCAGACATAATTTCTCACTTTTTTGTCCTATTACATTTTGGGATTAATTATATTAGGTTTCGGGACATCATTGGTTATGGCCTGGTTTATGGCCCTTGTTTGGTATGGTTGGATTATTTATAGGGGATGGTTGGACTCGGTTGGATTGGTCACGGTTGTGATCTATTCCCAGAGTCTTTATGTGAGTTGTACACTGTCTTCTTACATGCTAGGAATTCAGCCAACTCAGGGCAGGCGGCTAGAGGTTGGGTTGGGTAACGGGGGTGGTCTCCGGTCCCGGTCGGTCTTGGGATGCCCATTACGACAAGGCCCAAGGGCGGGTCATGTAAATATATATATATATATATACATATATATATACACATACACATAAGCACACTGTACAGGAGTAGGAAGAGGCAAATACAAATTAAATGCCCCGCAAGACCTGGTAAGGTTAGTACAAGAGACACTACTCAAAAAGAGTACAAGACAATGTCAAATTATACATAGTAGTTTGAGAATAACATAATAAGACAACCATGAAAGAAGAAGGAGAAAGATTAGCTTCGGACTACGAAAGCTTGCCAATCTCTAATCATCAAGACATCCCAAGTTAGCATCAACAATGGTGAATCATACTAGGAAATACATTAGAGAAAAAGATGCAGAAGTGCAATATGAGTACCAAAACATGGGCACTTAGTAGGCATCATAGGCCAATTGAGCTTAGTTACAAGGGTCAGAAATGAAATAATAGGTTATGTTATGCAAAGCAGTTGACTGAATATAAATAAGTCAAAAAATACCTAGTTATATCCTAGATTTGACCCCAAAAACCTAGAGTTGCACACAAGTAGAAAATAAATCCAATCGAGACCCCATAAGTACACTGGGTAAAAACATGAGCAGGAACCAGAAATAATAGTAATGAACATAATATACGTACCATATATTCCTTCCCCAACCATATTCATAGATCTTACAGATCCCAACTGAAACTCCATCTCATATCAATAATAATAATGATAATATATACCAAACTCAAACCAAACCTCAATGAATCATAGCAATAGACAGATGCCAGACTCGAATTAAAACTCATTAATAATAATCAATAATCCAAGTGCCAAACTCGAACCAAAACTTATATTTTAAATACTAAGCAATAGTATCCTAGTGATATAATTCATCTTTAGTGCATCTAGTACTTCTCTTAATTTAGGATCCAAACCATTAAAACATAACAAGGCAACCTAATTACAAATAAAGTTTCCCAAATATATTCTATAACAAAATTATGTCTTAAATAACATTGTTCTACAACATACTAACTTTAAAACCGCAATAAGACCTGCTACTAGTCTCAAAAATCCAACCTAAGGAAAGAACATACCTAAACCTAGTCAAAGGCTTCAGTACTCTATATCAAGTTCCTAGCTAGACTAAGTCTAATCCTAAATAGATACGCAATAACTTAAGGAAAATAGGGTCAAAATCTACCTTAAAAGCCACTTGATTGACTAAAATAGTCAAAAATAGTTAAAGAAAAATCCGAGCAATAAATACCCAACCATAGCTAGAAAAATACCATTCTAATACCATAAAAGTGCAAATCTAAATTAATGGTAAGCCTAGCCTACCTGGATGCAATCGAAAGCATGCAAGAACCTCTATAATGGATCTTTTTCTTTCCTAAAATCCTCTGATTGCTACCACACTATCAAAATAATATTCTACACATCAAGATGAGAACATTGGTACCCATATTTAAAAACTTACATTACAAGTCAAAAATTGAGCTAAATATTACCCATGGGGACCACTTGTAGAATCCCAAAATTTAAACTGCTACAACATTCCTCAAGTCATAATTAGCTAGTGCTAAAATTGGGCATGACCAGCCTTGGAATGTGACCTCAAATATCCTACCAACCTCGAGAAGAAATAAAAAATTTAACTAAAAAATTTACAAAATTTTGATCAAAACTTATGATATTAAGATAAGGAGTTGATCACCATAATATTTACAACTCAATCCAAACTCCAATTTATAATTTCCCATACTTCTTTGAGCTCTCAAGATTAGAAATGGTGGAAACACGTAGAAAATTTAGGCTATAAAATGAAGTGGAAGCTATATATCTGGGGATTTCCTCATTGCTATTGTGATCCCCACTGGTCGCAATTATGTGACCCAACTAATGGGACTATCGTAATCATAGTGGCCTAGCCACATGATCATGATGAACAAGCTAGCCCATTCCCACAACCTACCTTTATTGTGACTGCAGACCTTGGCCTCATGATCACGATGACCAATATCTATAGACCCTCAAATTATGAAGATCCTCATTGCGATAACAATGAAGGATCTAGTCCTATAGCAGTTGATGATGCACCAACAACTTCTCTAAGTTGCAAAATCTTCAGATTGGCCCTTGAGATTTGTTTGGTATCCTGTAAAAGCAAAGGAACTCAACTATCCTATAAAATTAGGCATTCCATATTCAACGAAACCATCAAAATTACTATTTGAGGTCGTTTCCACAAAAAGTGGGTCAAACACCCAAGTATCTATTTTTACCAAAATCTAGTAAATAGCCATAAAGAGTTTGAAAGCCTCAGGATCCTGCCTAAGGGTCCCTCTATCCTAAAATAAACATTCAAAAGATAATAGAACCATATGAATTGTCATTTAAGTTTTTTTACCTAATATTTTTTCCCGAGACCATTTTCTCTACTCTAAAACCTCCATAATAGGGAAATGGCTATAAGAACCAAGCAAACTCTTTGATAATCTAACTGTCAGTCTCAGCAAGTCATAAATTAATTTGGGGAGCTATAGGAACACTTTTAATATAGAAAATGCATGAACATAACCTAGAGGTTCATTATCACATCCACTACTAAATGGACTTTCATTTGTAAATGTAAAGAATTAAAAAGTACATGAAGGATTGAACAGGTAAGGATACTGAGTCCGTATGTCATGATTGGTCTCCCAAGTTTCCTCGTCTAATGGATGGTGTTTGAACCTTAACCACATAAATTATCTATAATACAACCACCTGACATCTTTGGCTATTATAAAGACTGGCTCATCTACAAAGATTAACCATCATCAAACTAAATCGAGTTGCACTAGAGCATGCGAGACTCATTGAAAATGTATCACTAAAGCATCAACATATAAAAAACTAGATGAATAGCTAAAAAGGATGGAGGGAAGGCTAACTCTTAAGCTACCCCCTCCCAACTATTCGAAGGATCTCAAATGGCCCAATATACCTAGGGTTGAGGTTGCCCCTTCTCTTGAACCTCATCATGCCCTTCATGGGTGACACATAAAGAAAAACACCCAATCACCAACTCTAAATATCAAGTCACAAAGATTATAGTCATCATAACTGTTTACATACTCTAAGCTTCCCAAATCCTATCTTGAATAACTTAAACTTTGTCTAATAACTCTCAAAGCAAGTCAGTACCTCAAGATCTAGACTCTAAAGTCTTAAACCAACCAAACAAAGATAAATTCCACCTAATATATAATGCCTTGAATAGTTCCATCTAAATGCTCGAATGGTAGCTATTATTGTAGGAAAACTCTACGAAGGACAAAAAATGTTCTCACTAACCTCCAAGGTCCATGACAAATGCTTGGAGAATATCCTCCAAAAAAAAATAGTCTGCTTTAATTGTTCATTAGTCTGGGGATGAATATTTGTTATAAGCTTAACCTAGGCACCCAACTCCTCGAGAAATTCCCTCTAAAAATATAGGTAAAATTGGAAGCTCTATTTTAAATAATAAAAATGAGCAATCTATGATGGCAAACCACCTCTCAAACATAGATCCATGCCAACCTCTTAGCACTTAGGAAGTCTGAATAGTTATAAAATGCACAGACTTGATCAAACAATATAATATGACCAAAATGCCATAAAATCCCCAAGAACAACAATGAAAACCACCTATGAAGTCCATAGTAATCCATTCTTATATCCACTAAGGAATGGGTAGCCTCTAAAGCAAACCACCTGGTCTTAAGTGATTGGCATTAACCTGCTAATAACATAAACACCAACCTATGAATTCCTTTGTCTCTCCTCATACATCTTAGTTTTCCCTAGGTGAATAGAATATCTGGAGCTATGGGCCTCTTGAAGTATTAACTGAATCAAACCTCCTATCCTCAGAACATAAATTTAGCCATCAAAGCTCAATATATGTTTTTCACCGAAGGTATCCCTCCTAGATTCAACCCTCTGCACCTGATCATTAATGCCACACAACATATTATTCTCCAATTGCGATCCTTGAATCTCATCTAACAGAGTGGACTTAGACTTAACACTAGCAAGAATTCTCTAGGGGTTTGAAATATGTTGAATCAACTTGTTTTCTAAGGATTAATGTCCAAGGACAATAGTTTCTCCAAAATTGAAAGGAAGGCCAAGCTCTCCATTTACAGTGCCTTCCAACTCAAGGCATCCGCTACCACATTTGCCTTACCTGAATGGAACAAAATAAAGATATCATGTTTCTTAAAAAACTCAATCCAATTGTGTTGTCTCAAATTAAGGTATTTCTAAGTTATAACATACTAAAGAATATGGTGGTCGATTAATATCTCATAACAAATGCCATACAAGTAATGTCTCTAAATCTTAAGCGCAAAAAATATCGCCGCCAACTCCAAGTCACGAGTGGGGTTGTTGCACTTGTGCATCTTCAGCTGTCTCTAAGAATATTCTATGACTCGATCCTACTGAATTAGGAAAATCCCAAACCAACACTTGAACCATAATAGTAAACATTAAACCCCTTGCCCTCAACTAGAAGAATCAAAATAGAAGAAAAAGTGAGTAAGTCCTTAAGCTTGAGAAATATTTCCTCACACACATTAGACCACTAAAAATGAACCTCTTGTCTAGTTAATCTAGTCAAAGATGTTGCAATAGAGGTGAATCCCTTAATGAACCACCTACAATATCCTGCCAACCCAATAAAGTTACAAACATTAATTAGAGATGTTGGCTTAACCTAATACGAATGGCCTCAATATTTGTTGGGTCTACCATAATCCCGTATTCGGACACCATATCCCTTAATAATGCTATAGACCTAATCCAAAGCTCGCACTTTAAGAGTTTTTCATAAAGCTGAAGATCTAAGTGTGGAGCACATTCCTTCAATGTTTCTTGTGTTCTCTCTATTCCTCAAATAGACAAGAATGTCATCAATAAACATGACCATAACAGAGTTCATATAAGGCACAAATACATAGTTTATCAAGTCTAAGAACATGGTGGTTAACCCAAAATACATCACTAGAAAATTATAATTGTCATAATGAGTACTAAAGGTTATCTTAGGTATGTCCTCTAACCAAATCCTCAACTGATGGTAGCCAAATCTTATGTAAATCTTGGAAAACACTGTTGCACCCTAAAGCTAGAGAAATAGATCATCGATAGAATGCATACGATACTTATTCTTTATAGTCAACTTATTCAACTCCCTTTAATCGATACACATACACATACACATACAATCATCCTTCTTCTCCACAAATAGAATAAGAGCACCCCAAGGTGATACACATGGTCTAATAAACCCCTGACCTAGAAGCTCATAAATTGAATATTTAGCAACTTTATCTTAGAAGGATCTATATGGTAAGGTGCAATAAAAATGGGTTGAGTGATCGACTCAAGATCAATAGCAAAGTCTCTATCACGCTCAGGAGAAAGGACAGGTAGGTCAGTATAGAACACATCAGAGAACTCATGAGCTACCAAAATAGGTTCAAGCAAAGGACTCTCGATACTAACATCACAAATATATGTGATATAAGCATACATCCCCACGATAACAATCTTCTATTCCAAATAGATTAAAATAATTCCTGTTGGTGTGTGACTATAAGAAAATTGCCACACAACCAAGGTTATGCAAGGAATGACTAAGGTAACAATCTTGGAAAAGTAATTCAAGACTACATGATAAGGGGATAACTAGTCCATGCCTAGAATCACATCAAAATCAACTATGTCAAGCACAATAAGGTCAGCCCTAGAGTCATACTCTCGAATAACCTAAACAAGTAATATATACACCCAATTCGCTACTAATGTATCACCTATAGGAGTAGCTACATGTATATGCACAAATAATATACCCCAAGATAACCCTAATAAAGATGCATAATAAGTAGACACATAAAAATAAATAGAGCATGGATAAAACAAAATAGATGTTAGATGATAGAAGAGCAAGATCATACGTGTAATCATAACATCTGAAGCCTCAACCTTTGGCCTACTAAGGAAAAATCATAGATTATCCCTGCCTGCCTCTGGATTAGGTGCCTACTCAACCACCTACCCTACCTTCCTAAGAATCTTACCACCCCTAGCTGGGGGTGGCACAAATTTAATTGGCTGAACACTCTATGCAGAAGCCTCAATCATCCTATAATGGAGACACTCTATAAAAATATGGCCCCTAAGACCATAATAATAGCATGCCTCATATACTCTTACTTATTGACATAGTCTAACTAATCTAGAACATCTTCCTTATCCTAATGACCCTTAACTTAAAGCCCCTCAATGACTAACCATTGCCTACTAAAATTACTACAACTAGTCAAACTCCTATCTAAAATCTGTAGTTCTACCTAAATAGGCCAACTAGAATGACCTTATTTCTGATATAGTTGCGGTAGCGAACACAAGCCTTAAGAACCTATGCCTCTGAACTGAGCACCATTGTAACTCCTACTATTACAACCCTAATATCAAGTCTTCTAATAATTACCCCTACAAGCCTCATAATACCAACCCTCTATAGTGTAAATAAAGTGAAAAGTGACAGTAAAATATCTACCTGATGTTATAAGAATTTAAGTGATGATACAGAGTAGAAGTCTCAATCTATCATGACCTAAATTTTGAGTTATGATAGGATAGCACCTACTTTAATTGACCAATCGATAAACCAAACCATAGACCAAAACTATATGTAATGGGCTAATTATGCCAAAAATATACAAGCAAATGAATTACAAGAGATAAGTCAAAAGATAATAACATAACGAAAGAGAAATAAAAAGGAGTAATAGAATCCCATGACCATATAATATCCGTACAAGATCCTCTAATCCAAAAAAATACAAGTACTATCAAGTCAATATATAATAGTCTAAAAAAATGGAATGACTAGAAAAAATAGAAGGAGGAGAAAAGGTCAACTCTAGCTCTAAGATTTCATCCTGTCTCCAAACTCTGACCAGCATAAATCTTAGCATAAACGGTAACTGTTAGTACTCTGATCTGCACCAAAAAAGGTACAGAAGTGTAGTACGGGTACTAAAGCCATGAGTACTCAATAGGCATTATCAGTCGACTAAGCTAAATCATAATATGTTTGGCTACAACTAGCAATAGGGTATAGACTATTGTGAGACATTCAGTCCAGTTATCAAGATGGCATCAAGGGCGATTGGAGGTGTGGCTTACTTGATAAGGGAAAGAGAAAAAATCCCTCAAAGCCCCATTAACACAAAACAAGTCGATTATTATATTTTTCTAGAAAATTAGTATCTTAAGCCCACTCGGAAGGCTAGTTGGCAGAGCGATTAGTTTATCTGAATAAAGGTAGGTTTGAATCCTACTTCGGGTTCAAATTCAAATAGAAAGAAGGTGATCGACCTCTTATTCCAGCTATTCAACCTCTTCTGAATACATATTCTAAATGCCCCAGATTCAACATTATGTTGTTTACTCTGATCCGGTTGAGGTGTTTTTTGTTTACCAGCACGTAGGTGTTCTAAATTTCTATTACCGAGTCTTTAAAAGGTTAAATGGTTCATTTTTCTTAACTTCAGATGAGTTAGGTTCTTTATGCAAAGAAGCCAGGCGAAAAGCTTACATTAGTTTCGATATCTTTTTGGAATATGAACAAAGAAGAGAAGATAGGCTCATTACATTCATAAAAAAAAGACTAACTGACGGGCTGCGGGAATAGTTGAAGCCATACCCAATCGAAAAAGGATGTTATCCTCAATTATAATTATTAATAATAATTATAACAACAATTATGAGTATATGTAAACACCCCAAGAGAAATTGTTTTTTTTATTTTTGGATTTCTTTGATGAATAGAATTCCTCTTTCCGTCGGAGGCGATGGAAGTGGTCCTAGCTTATCGAAAAAACCTTTTAGGTAAATAAGTAAGTCGGTGGAAGGGGAAACCTAGAATAATACTCCAATTGCTAAAAAGTAAACAACCATAATAATGATAAGGAAAAGTATAACTATCTCTACATAACTAGACACCATATGCAAGAAGGTGTGAATAAAATAAATAACCCAATACGGGCCCTTAAAAGCCCGAATCATGCAATAAAGAGAAGTAATAACAATAATTAAACCAAGTATTCATATCTCAAAACCATAATCATAGATCCTACCACACCGTTAAAAACTAGACTGGATCCAATTCTATAACCATCATAATTAATCTCTCAAAGCAAAACTTGAATTGGAACTCATATCATCATTTGCCGAACTTGAACTGAAACTCATACAATGAATAATACCAAATCAAATTGATATTAAGGTCATAAATTATCGAACTAAAACTAAAACTAATATCATCTCCCAAGTACAATCTAAAAATAAGTATGATACATCTAAACCTCTACGAATAATGAATATAATTAAAGCAAAACACAAGGTCTATTGAATCTATAAGGAATTAAAAGTGATCTCTAACTAAGGTGGGCCAGAGGGCCCACTTCTAGTCACAAAATCCATTCTAAGAACATTTCTACCCCAAACTAAGCTAAGGTATCGATTTCACTACTAGATATTCAATAAGCTACATTTTAATCTCAAGATAGCAATTCTACCTAAAATATAAATAATTAAGGTAATTATCCCTAAATTCAATTCCTTAATTAGCTAAAAGATCTTAATCATACTAAATATACCTCTAAAACCCAATTTCCATCCTAAAATTATCATAATATCATATTCATACTATAATTAAGCCCAATCTACAAGAAAGATAAGCCTAGCCTAATTGGACATCAAAGAAAGCCAGGTGAAGTATGTTAAATCAATGATTTCCCCTTTTGAGAAGCTTTCACATAATGCCATGCTATTAAAATAATTATCTAATCATCAATACATGACCAATGGTGCCAATATTGCATTTTATGCTTTGGGTCCAAAATTAAGCCAAAATCTCAAATAGGGCCTACTTGTGGAATCACACTTTTGAAATAGTCAATACATCTCTCTATACTCAAGGATTATTTATCCTCAAGAATAGGTAAATTTTAAGCTCAAACCATGCTAAAATCAAACCAACAATAATCTGGGGATTTGGGTTTAAATTAGGGAATTAAGCCATGAACTATGCGGGAACTTACCACAATTTTGATGAGGAAATGAGTAATCTAAGATCACAAATATGTTGTAATCTCTAAATAGTCATTTTCCAACTTTCCAAACTCTCTAGGGCTTTTGGATCTTTGAGATTTGTGGAAAATAGGAAAAAAATCAAGCAAGTAGAGGATTTAATGCCCTGCAGGTGCTGCTTAAGCAGCTAGTAGATCACTTAAGCATTCCTCGCCTTGGGCTCGACTTCCGCTTAAGCGGTCAAGATATCTCTTAAGCGATGTCTGCTTGAGTGAATAGGTCTTTTCTAAAGCGGTCTAGGAGGGTTGGCCTTGGATGATTATGAAACATATAGGATGATAAAGCAGCCTCAGCTTAAGAGACCAATGGGTTGCTTAAGAAAATGCATCAGCTGAATGATACATCAATTGAGACATGGAAAATTCAAAGTCTCCACCGACCCCTCAGGATTTATTCAAAATCCTTTGAATGCAAATGAACTATGAATTCAATATTCTAGACTCACTGGCGTCATTGAAATTTCCATCAGGAGTCATTTCACAAAAAAAAATAGGCCCTACACCCAAGGGCCATTTTATTAAATTTGGACCAATAGCTCAAAATAAATCTGGAAGCCTTGCGACCCAAACCTAAGGTCCCCTTAGCCTAAAATCGACATTTTAGAGCTAATGGAATTGTCAAAATTGGCATATGAGTTCATTAAACTAAAATATACCCTGAATTGTCAATCCTTACCAGCAAAGACTTCAAAATAAGGAATTGGCTCTAAAAATCAAATGAACTACTCGATAACTGTACTGTCAGTTCCAGCAAGTCTCAAATGACTTTTATAGCTATAAAAATATCTAAATAGAAAATATATGTGGAATTTCAAGAAAATACCTAAAGGGTCATTACAATATCCACAACTAAAAGAACTTTTGTCCACAAAAGTAAAGGGTTAAGATGTACCTGAATGTCTAAATAGGTAAGGATACGGGGTCCTTATCTCATTATGGATCTCCCAAATAGAATCCTTTACTGGGAAGGGTCTCCACTAAACCTTAGCAATTGGAATCTCCCTAGAGTGCAAACATCAGATATCCTTGGCTAATATGAACACTAGCTCCTCCATAAGGTTAACCAATCATCAAACTGAATCGAGTACTACCGAAGCATATGTGACTCATTTGAAATCTAGTGTTACAACATAGAAACATGAAAAATGTAATGATCAACAAGAAATATTGGGTCAAAGATAAATCATAAGCCACATCTCCAATAGTGCAAAGGATCACTTAGTTCTAATATAAATAGGACTCGGCTTGCCTTTCCTCCCGAACCTCATCATGCCCTTTATGGCCGATATGTGAAGGAATACTTGGTGTCTAACTCCAAACCTAAAAATGTGAAGTCTACAATATACATAAGCCTTATGCCTACTCTAGACTACCCTCAACCTACACTAAATCACCTTGCCTATATCTAACGACTCCCAAAGTAATTTAGTACCAAAGGGCCTAATCTTTGAGGTCTCAAACCAACCATCTAGAATTCAATAATGCATACCATATAATGCCTCAAATGGTGCCATATTAATGCTCAAATGGTAGCTATCATTATATGTGAAATCCACCAATGCTAAGTGTTTCTCTTATTGACCACTAAATTCCATAACACAGGTTTGGAACATATCTTCAAAAACCTAAATAGTTCACTTTGGTTGGTCGTCGGTCTGAGCGTTAAAAGTAATGTTGAGATCCACTTGAGTACTGAACTTCTCCTGAAATGTTTTCTAGAATCTAGAAGTGAATACTGAGGTCCAATATGAAATAATAAGTATAGGAACTCCATGAAGGAAAACTATCTCATAAACATAGATACGGGCTAACTTCTTGGCACTGAAGGACATCTGAGTAGGAAGGTGTAATGACCCTTCCAGTCAATTTTCATATTTCTAATTATTTCTATTATTAGGTCTTCTCCATTAATTTCCTAAGTCATTTATGACTTGTTGGGTCTGACGGTTTGATTACTGGGTAGTTCATTTGGCTTTTAGAACCAACTCCCTATTTAGAGGTTTTTGTTGTTTTTATATGGACACCAAACATAAAATTTTGTAAAACAATCTCATATGCAAATTATGAATATGCTAGCAGATCTAAAATATGAATTTTAGGCTAGGTCAACCATTGGTTTAGGTCCCAATACACTCGAGCTCATTTTGACCTATTGGTCAAAAAGTTAAGAATCAGTAAGTACGGGTGTGGGGGCCATATTTGGTCGAAATGACCTTGGATTGAAAATATGACTTTTTCAATGTCTCTAGAATATTGAATTTAGTATGGCTACATTGTTTATTTGCGAAAATCACATTCCAAATGAGTCCTGAGGCATTGGTCGAAACTTTAAAAAATTCCAAGTTTCAATTGTTATCTATGATGGCGGAGAGTAGACCGATCATGGTGAGCGCCCTATCTCGATCACCCTTACGCGATCGAAACCCATTGCGAGTGAATTCTATAACTCCTTGCCTAAAGGTCTATATATAGACCCCAATGTTGCAAATCTGTCCATTTTCCTCCATCATTAAGAGCTTCAAACCCTAAACGAGTGTGGTAACTCAAAATTTATCATTGTGGGTAACTTGGGAGCTTGATTAAAATATTTTATCATGATTATCATCTAAATTAAGGTAAGATTTCATCTATTTCTTAGTGAATTTCTTATTTCTTCGCCCAAAATCCCAATTTAGCTTAGGGCTTAATTTTAGCCTAAAATTAGCTTTATTTTTACCCGATTCTTGAGGGTTGTGATTCCTTGTTCATGTATGAACATTGGGTTGACCTCAGATATGTGTTGTTTTCACTCAATTTTATCTCAAGTCAAATTTTTTATTTGACCATAAAATACTAATAAGACAAGGGTATTGATGCTAATAGGCTTAACATAACGACAAAAGCAACCCAATCTTAAATGACATCCTCCCAAAGATATTCTATATTCAAATTAAGTATAAAAGGACATTATTCTACATCACACTATCATTAAAAGGGAGATAAAACCTGCTACAAATCCTAAAAATCTAATCTAAGGTAAGCATCTACCTAAACATAGGCTAAGGTTTCATAATGCCATCCTAGGTCTTAACTAGCTTAGTCTAATCCTAAAGGGTAAATAATACTAAGTTAAGAGAAATAGGGTTGAATTCTTTCTTAAAAGCCCTCTAATCGACTAAACATCGGAAAAAAATCTAAATTAAAAATTTAGCCATAAGAACATACCTATATCTAGTACAATACCATTCTGATACCGTAAAGGAGAAAATTGTAAAATAAATGTAAGCCTACACTACTAAAACACTGATGAAAGCATGTGATAACCTCTATGGAGCTTTTCCCTTCTGAGAAACTTTCACTATAGCGATGCTATAATACTGATGTTCTATACATCATAATGAGAACATCGATTCCCTTATTGCTAATTTATAATCCAGATAAAAAATCAAGCTAAAATCACTCGTACGACCTGCTTTCAAAATCCCAAAATTAAAGTTGCCAAAACATCCACCAAGTCTCAATGAGCTAGTGCTAAAAAATTAGGCTTGACCAGCCCTCAAATTTGAGCTCAATTAGCTCGCCAAGCTCAAGAAGAAATAAAGAATTTAACTACAAATTAAATTGAATTCTGACAGAAAACATTTAAGATTAAGATGAGGATTTGATCACTTTAATGTTTCCAACTCAATCCCAGTTATAATTTATAATTCCTCTTACTTTATTGAGCTCTCAAGATAAAAAATGATGGAAACACTTAGAAAATTGTGGCTGAAAAATGAATAGGAATCTATATATATACTGCCAAGGGTTTCCTCATTGCTATCGCAAGGGCCCCAGGTCGTGATTATGGGACCCCATTAATAGGACTACATAATTGCAATGGCCTAGCTAAGTAATTGCAACAAATAAGCTGGGTCGGCCCCATAAACCTCATGAATTTCTATTGCGGGCCCGGAGATTGTGATTCCAATGAATAAGATCCATAACCCTCGCAATCATGAAGGTCCTTTTTATGATAGCTATGAAGTATTTGGGCCTACGCCAAGTAATGATGCACAAACAACTTTGCTACATTGTGAAATCTCTTAATGAGCCCTTGAGATTTTTTTAGAATCTCGTGAATACAAATGATAGATACTACACTACCAAATTCAACATTTGGACTCAATAGAACAATTAAATTCCTATTTGAGGTTGTTTTGACAAAAAGTGAGTCCCAGGCCTAAGGTTTTGTTTTCACCAATTTCGACCCAAGAGCCTAAAATGAGCCAAAAAACCTTGGGACCCAGACCAAGGATTCCCTTATCTTAGAATCAACAATCCAGAGCTTACGAAACTATTAATATTTCCATCTAAGGTTTTTTACCTGATGTTTTTTCCTAAGACTATTTTCTCAACTTCAAAATCTTCAAAAAATAAAAATGTCTATAAAACCAAACAAACTTCCCAAGAACCACACTATCAGTTCCAACAAGTCATAAATAACTTGGGGTATCTATAGGAACACTCTAAATATAGAAAAACATGAAATCACAAAAAATAACTGAAAGGATCATTACACAACCCATGACCTATGACCCAAAATGTAACATCTCTCACTTTACACATGGTGAACAAGACCTAATCTAGTGCGATATCTACTAGATACACAGTTCATATGAAAAATAATTTGTACAACCTGCGAACATCAAGAGTTATTAAAATTCCAATTCATTAAGGTTGTATAAAAAATCCCAACATAGGAATTCAATCACAAGAATAAAGGATTGAATAATGGCATAAGTATTATATTACTCGCAAACCCTAGACATTATTCGCTACTTCAGTAGTAACTTATTAGATCCCTCAACCTCTTAAAGAGATGAACCGAAGTTAATGATTAACTTAATATTCACGATTGCACTCGATGCCTATATGGTTAGTGTAATAGTTGGTTTGTGTATATAAGTTAAATTAGTTATTTTAATCACCTTTCTATTCTATTTAAAGCTATTTGTTCTAAATAAACTACTTTCTTTGGCATGCACCACATTGTCAAATTGCAAATGGATATTAGTGATATGCTAAAGTTCAACACAAATAGAAGCTTGAAGAAATAATAAAAAGTCAAAGGGTATTTTAATAAAAACTTAGTGCAACATTTACGGTCTCACACAAAGAATCATGGATCCATTCTTCCATTAACCCTTTGGTTACTTAGCATGCATCATAACATAGATGTTCTATGATGTTCTCACCTTATATATGGTGTGTGTGTGTCTCATTCTTGAAATAATTCAAAACTCTATAAAATGTTGGTATAGACACCTCGAGATGTCAAGTCTGAGTGTCTCTCTTTAATGACCGTCAAACCCATCTTATTGCTAAGCTTATGACTTGTTCGACACACTTTATCAACAAAATACATTATAACATGCATATGAGTTATGTACATAAATACAAGTCTTTCAATGATGAGAATATTATAACAACCAAGTCATTTTACAATACAAAAATGTTATCATATTCTATGTACATCTATAGCCATAAGACGTTTCTCAAGCATGTCTCTAGATATATCATTTGCAAATAGATCAACTATCATTTCTCATGTAGGTATGTACTTTAAATTTATTTCACCACTTGATACTTTATCTCTCACAAAGTTATATTTGATGTCAATGTGTTTTGTCTGGCTGTGATACTTAGGTTCCTTCATGTATGTGATAGTTGCTTGACTGTCACAATATAAAATCATGGGACCTTGAGAGTTTTGTTACTATTCAAATGCTTAAAGAATCTTCTCAGCCAAATAACTTCTTTTACTATAGATGCAGAAGCCACAGATTCATATCCCATGGTTGAAAGGGTTGTGCTAGTATATTTCTTGCTTTTCGATGAAATATCAATACCAGTTAGTAAGAAAGTATAACAAAGACTAATTTTCCATCATGCTAATCACCAGCCCAATCAATATCTATATAACATAGTGAATAATCAAAATATCATTTGCAAAACATATATGGATAATATCCAAATTTCCATATTTGAGATAATAGTTATATTGGGGATTATATCTTAGTTGTTGCACAATTCTATGTATTGATCTCATAAATATCACAAAGATATATGGGGACATATGGTCCCTTTGTCAAAGTCCCTTCTTTTCCTGGAATCTAGGAGTTAGGCCTCTATTAAGTAGGAAATAATATTGAAAAGTAGTAATACATTCATTTATTAGTGAAACCAAACTCCAGTAACCATCTTCAAAAAGGGCCATTCTACTAAATCATAGGCCTCTTTTATATATACTTTAATTGTGCATCTTGGCGAGTTATCTTTTTGAGGATATCCTTTAGCCAACTTATGTGCAATCAAGACATTATTAAGAATACTTTTGCCCTATATGAAAGTTGATTGAGATAGACTCACAATACAAGAAATGATAGTTTTATTTTTAGTAGTTAAGATCTTAGCTATCAACTTATAGAGGGTGGTACAACATGTAATAGGCCTATACTCTTTAACATAAAAAAGGCTAACACTCAATAAAGTTATCGAAGTAGTATTAACAACTTTGAACATTTTACTAGATTAAAAAAATAGATAATTCATTAAATGGGTTCCTCTCTTACCACATCCCAATTAGATTTACAAAACTCTGCATTTTACCCAAAATTATTTGGGATTTTGCCATCTGATAGGTTATTTAATGCATTTAAGATCTCATATTTGGTAACTAGCTGAAGCAATGCTTATTGTTGCTTTATTGTCAAGCGGTTTCCATCCCTAGCTAGGTGAGATAAATGCTCGTGTGATATGCTATTTAGGAAAAGCCTGACTAAGAAATTTTTTATAGAATTGATTAAATTCCTGTTTCACTAGAGTTGGATTAGTGAGTTTGGTGACCTTCTCAATATAGATAGAGGAGATTTCATGTCTAGCTTGTCTAGCTTATAGGTGAGCAAAGAAATACTTAGAGTTTCTATCCTCATATTTGATCCAAGTATCTCTAAAATTTTGCATTAAAATCTTTTTCATTACCGACTCCTATTTCTCAATGGCTTAGAGAAATTCCTTTTCCTCATTGATCAGGTTTTGATTAAATAAGTTTAAGGATAAATTTTCCTACACCACATTTATCCTCTTATCCAAGGTAGAGAATTCTCTTTGTAGTTTCCCTATTTGTTTTTTATTTGTTGAAACTTCTTCCATGAACTAAAGATTGCATAACCAGGAATATGTTCTTTCCACATAGGTTGCACCATCTCTTTGAAATTTTTGTTCTTCATCACCATATTTAGAAGTCTAAAGGGCTCATTTATATTATTATAGGTGGAAAGTGAGTTCATTACTATAGGTAAATGGCCGGAGTAACTAGACTCCAATAAGTCTTCCTCAATATAGTTCTATCTAGAGCCCACTTAGCATTTCCAAATATCCAGTCAATGTAAGAATAGATTCTAGTGGGCCCATAACTTTTTACACCATATAAGTTGTCTAACCTTTTGAAGGGCTTGCACCACTCAAATATCTTTCACAAAATTTTGAAAATCAACTATCTCTAGAGGTGCTGCTGATAAATTTTCATTTGTCATCATTGACCTTTTCATGTCAAATAATATTTTATTCCCTTTTTAGTTACACTATTTCGTTGATATATATAAGGAATAATTTACTATCTGATAATGCCTTTTTCAGTAAATAATTCTTCAAAAATTTTTTGACAAGTATTCATGACCTCTATCGGTTCTTAGGTCTTTATATTTTTATACAACTTATTTTCAAGTTTATTCATGTGTATTTTAAAGCATTCAAGTGCTTAAAATTTAATAAAAATCAAACATACATAACCAAACGTGTGAAATAATCAGTAAATATAATGAAATATAAAGCAATAAACCTTGCCCTCTCATTCATTGGACCACAACTATCATAATGAATTAATTACAATGGAAACTCAGCTTTTCTAGCCTTCCTAAATGGTTTACGTGTAAACTTTTTGTCAAGACAAGTTTCACATGTTGACATCAATTTTGGAGATTGAACCTAAATATCCATCCTTTGCTAGACTATTCATTCGATCTTGTCTTACATGATCCAATCACGCATGTCATGTAATAAAATAAACATCATTATTACTAGAATAACATGTCACTACACAATAGTCAACTTAACAGTCATAAGTTGAAAGATTATAATATATAATAATAAAACAATCATAAGAAATCAGAAACTACAAGAAAAATATTTTCTATATTTTTTATGAAATCATTGCCACTAAAGTACAAATAGAAACCAACATCTAAAAGAATGGACAAAGATACTAAGTTTCATCAAATCATTGGAGTATATTGAATGTCATGCTAATCAAAGATTGTCCACCACACAAGTCAACTTTGCAGGTGCCAATACCTTTGATTTTAAGTCTTCCATTATTTCCTACATATATCAACCTTGATCGAAGTAAAACTTAACGGAACTCCACAATACTTCTTGATCATGACTCACATAGTCGGTGGTACCTGAGTCTATAATTATATAGGATAAGATTCTGTTAGTATGTTGCAGTTATATACGTATTTATAAATGTTACCTTCTTAGCTTGGTATAATTATGAGAAAATGGCCTAGAACATGGTAGTTATTACTCTTTATCTTACTTTTTTCTTTCTTCATGAAACACTATTTTCTCTTCTTAGAATTTGGATTATTTTCCTTCAAGGGTCCTTCTTTAGTCTTTTTACCCTTTTTATCTTTTTCAAATTCTTCTTGCAATTAAAGCTTAAAGTCTTTGTAACGCTTGATTCTACCACATAGGCAGTAGAAGTAGCTCTAGTAGCACTATAATGCTCATCTTCAAGCCCAGAAAAAGTTTTGATGCTATCATTATGGGTTAATTTAGCTTTAAATTGTTCCCAACTATTATAAAGAGATTGAATCACTGCCTGAACTTGTTTCTCATTAAAGAGAACATGACCAACACTTTTGAGTTGAGTTATCATGGTTGATATCTATCAAAACCCAATTTCTCAAGTCATGATGGTTCCTACTATAACCCACCAGTAGGTAAGCCAAACCTATAGTCCGGAATGATTAGGAACAAACTACACAAAGAGAAAAAGGAAAGGATGCAAAAAAAGATTTAATAACATATCAAATACATAATGTAGTCCCAAAACCTAGTGGTATTAATACAAGAGCTTCTACATAACAAGATTTCAAAGTGAAGTACAAATGAATACACTTACACAACTTATCTCTGAATACAACATAGAGACTAGTCTAGTACATAAGAGAGAGATAAGTAATGCTCCAAACATCAAGTGCTCAATCTATGTATTTAAACCATGGCAACTCTGCATGACACACACATCAACAGTGATAACCCGTACTATAATCTACAGACTACAGAAGTTTAGTATAAGTACCAAACACGTGTTACTCAATAGGCAACTGCCGACTGAGCTCCAAAGAGAAAACAGGTATATATAACATATAAACAAAATGTAACATTACACCTAAATGCTTAGCAACCATATGAGGCTACCAATGAGATAATAAGGATAAACTATCCTACTATTGTCCAAGAGACTAACATAATAAGGCTAAGGAACTAGTAAGAATGCACTATTATATCCCATCCATACTTGGGAATCTCAACACTATACCATATATCACTGGCCAATATGCAAGTAAGAGAGAAAGAAGATACATATAAATATATAAGGCAAATGAATGAGTATATAATATGAGTAAATGAAGGAAAAAAGGGATATATGGTAATATCATAGCTATATATATATGAGAATGCATATGTATATAAGTATATATCCAAATTCTACTCGAAGTATAGCCTAGATTATTAGACTAGATATTTAAAATATCATAACCATAGAAGGAGCTAGTGCTAGAATACTCAGGGTTCTAATCCATGTATCAACTCATTAAAAGGTCATGAATAATAATATTACTGAAAGATAAAATGGGTAAGAAACATACCTCAAGTCTCTATACAGAATCAAAGACCAATCCATAAACTAGCCATAACAATGGTAATAATAATATCAATAACAACACAAGTAACTGGCTATTCTAGAATACCAATAGCTAACAAAGACTATTACATACCCCCATCGCCCAGGCTCAGAAGGTCCAATCAACATACAACACACCACAAGGCATAGTCATCACCCATATCTATGCAACCATCCCAAACGATCTGATAGATACAGACGCATACTAGTGATAGGCGATGCACATACAAGAATGAATACAACTGAATCCTCAATACCATAATAAATCCAAGTATCATAATATATATCCTGACTCAAACTAGTAAGTATATCAATATCTAGACTTGAACCGGTAAATATAATCAATAGTGTTGGACTTGAAACAATAAATATAATAAATATCTGGACTTAAATTAGTAAAAAAGTAATTAATAGCCAGACTCAAACCAATAAATATAATCAATATACAAACTTGAACCGGTAAATATATCATCAAGACTCAGAATTAAACCAGTCATAAACATATAATCAATACCCTCAAAAATCATCAACATCATCAATATCATCAACACACATACACATACACACATAAATATATATATATATATATATATATATTGGGTGCATGGACTCATGTCGTGGATAAAAAGAGTGTAAATCCATAATTCCATTTCCTAGAGTGATCCTCGGGATGAAATCATTACAAAAGCATGGAAAGGGTCAAAATTTCTCACGACCGGAGTAAATAGTAGTATCGAAATCATAGATCAAAATTTGTCTCTATAACATCTTTAAAATATCATTATTAACCTCTTTTCATATCAGTCAACCATTAAGACAGACAATTATTGTTAGGAAAAGGTTTGTTTAAAAGGTTAAAATTGGGCTTTAACCCTTAATTAGGAAAAATATTACTAAGATCACGTGTTAGATAGAATCACATCATTTACCAATATAATGTCCATGAATGTCCTGAATCTATGCATGTCATCACCAATATTCAAACTATAAAACCATACACATCAATGAATACATTAACTACCACCGCATCCTTTACAAGGATAAAATGCTTCTCGGGTATCCAACCAATATCATAACACAACCTTTAACCCAATAATACATCTAAAATAATTATAATACATGTGTCAGGCTTAGGTTGTGATTATGGTATTATAATTATTTTGGATGTATTATTGGGTTAAAGTTTGTGTTATGATATTGGTTGGATACCTGAGAAGCATTTTATCCTTGTAAAGGATGTAGTGGTAGTTAATGTATTCAAAATAATTATAATACCATAATCACAACCTAAATGTCAACTACTATATATAAGGTATCTAGTTCAACTACTAAATGTCAAATAAGCAAAAACCAATCCTAAGATTGGAATTCTGCCTAGCAACATGGGCAATTAAGTCAACTCTGCCTAAATTACGATTTCAAGATTACCACAATACCCTTACTTTTGTTATATATACAAAACATGCTTCCAATCCTAAAACCCCATCCCAAACCTAGCATTACATTATATCTATTCTATGAATTTGTCCAATCTAGGGAGAAGGCAATTGGATTTAAACAAGGATAAAACATTTCAACTTACGGGACAAGAGCCACATATAATCCCCAAACTTTAATATTAAAAACCAACTCATTCAACCTATAATCAAACTTAACATTCACACGCAATATATAATACACACCATCTTACGAAGAAGAATAGATAGAAGCCTACCTCAAAGCCAAACCGCAAATCTCTAAATTATTCATCGAATGTCCATCTTTATTTTACCATCCCCAAAATGCCATCACACTATAAAAATCATAATCTACTCATTTACTTGAGAATATCGATAACCATATTGGACTATTGTGCTTCGGCTACAAAAATCATGTCAAACCCCATGTGGGCCTCACTTACAGAAAACATATTTTGGAAACCAACCCATCATGATATCAAGCTACTGGAGTCAAACCTCTAAAAAATGGGTGAAAACCAAGCCAAGTTTGTGCTAAAATCAAGCTCTAAAGGATTTGGGGCTTTGGTCAAAATTTCAAGGAATTCAAGCATGAATTCAAAGGAATTGTACCTTAAATTCAAAGGTATTTGCGAAAATATATGTTAATCAAGATCCCAAGTCACCGCCAAGACTTGATTTTGAGTTATCTCACCTTTTTAGGGTTTTTGGCTCTCAAGAGTGAGTGAAAAATGGATAAAACGCGGTCGAAGGGGCCTTTTTATACCCATACCAGGTATCCAAGTATTGCTATCAGAGTCTGAGTGTGTGATCCCAATCCTTGGTCTCAAAATAAGATATTACGATCGCAATACCTCTTGGTGCGATCACAGTGTCCTTTTCATCACCAAAAAACCAGCTGAAACTTGAAAATTTTTCCAAGTTTCCGCTTAGGCCTCGAGATTCATTTGGAATCCAATTTATGCAAATAAACTATGTAACCACACTAAATTTGATGTTCCAGATGAGTTGGCAATGTCAAATATTCCATATGAGGTCGTTTTGACCAAATATGGGTCCCACTCCTATAGTTCTAATTTTCCAACTTTCTGACCAATAGGTCAAAATTAGCTCGGGTGCATCGAGGCCCAAACCAAAGGTTTACCTAGCCTAAACTTGATATTTCAGAGTTGCTGGTACAGTTGAAATTTGCATCCAAGATTGTTTTACTAAATTTTTTGCCCGGTGGTCATTTGGAACTAGTGAAGACTTCTAAATAGAGAATTGGCTCTAAAAACCAAATGAACTGCCCGGTAATCAAATTATTAGTACCAGCAAGTCATAAATGACTTAGGGTATCTATGGAAAACTTCTAATGATGAAAATAAGCGAAAATACAAAAATGACCTAGAGGGTATTACAATATTCACTACTAACAGGACTTCCATCCCCAAAAGTCAACGGATAGAAGAACCTCAAAATAGAGAAAGGACGAGGTATTGGGCCTTCATACTCCAAGCATAACTTTTTATATAACCTCAATAAAGAGAGAACACTTTTGAAGGATTTTGCCATAGGTATCCTTTTTTCAACTAGCCTCACACTACACTTCGAAGCACATACAACTCAATAGCAACCACTAGCTGGCCTCCAGCTAAACCAAAAAAGGTTGATGCACACAAATCTAAACCACAACACATTGATACCATCTCGACGCCTGCACAAATCAACAAAGGCTCATACAAGATAAACCAACTCAAGGCATGAGTCTTGTTAAGTAGTCTCATCATAAGAAACTCAAAGAACTGAAGCTAATCCACTAAAAATCCATAAAACAACCTCGAAAATAAGCTCATAAGGTGTTATTTAGGCACATAAATGGAGATAATAAAGCAATGCAATCTTTGCCAATGCTGAAACTTTTCTAGATGGTAATAGAAATTGGAATCCAGAAGATCAAGGCAGAACTACTCATCACTTAATGATTCACTCCAGGATGTCTTATCAATTAAGAATGAAATCATACCATACCACAGAAGGTCAACTTACCTTCGATATCACAATACATTACTGAATCAATCTAACACAGCTAACCAAGAGGGAAAACAATTAATCTCGCCTTGCTATATCAAAAAATTCTTTAAATTGGGCTATAGATACTCAAGCCACCAAACAAGAATCGTAAAGAAATGGAGTTCTAACTAGATAACACTAGTCTATTAGATACCCACCAAGGATCAATTATATTAAGTAATAACATCAAATAATATCAATAACCTCATTCAATAATGGCAATAAAAATAGAAATATCAACATCAATATATAATTAGTAGGCGGTACCGAAACGAACATCAATATCATGTACCACTCAAGGTCCACCATATGGCCAATGTGCCAAGATAAATGGGACACGAACTAAATATCTACACTCATAGGGGGCAAATATCAATACGAATCTACCCTATCCACTACTAAAATAAATAAGCCATGGAGGTAGTCATATAATCATAACTCCAATAACAAGGGACATAATAATCAATATGAACTCATCAAGGCATATATTCATCAATGCTTACAAGACCCAATACACACAATGAAAGAAGTAAATACGAGCAAATAAAATCACACTAATCATGGTGAAATACGCAATCACATACTGATAGATCTAATGGAGAATAAATTTGAACGGGTCCAAACTCGAACTGACCAGCTAAATCATTAACTGAGGTGCCAAGCACACTATTTCTAACTAAAGGTGTCATAATATCATGAGGCTGATCTGAATAAGCTAAACATCCAATAATCCCTCATTGGGGACACTCTTTAAACCAATATCCTATCCTGCTATCACTAAAACAAACTTTTGGAATACCTTCAGGTACCATATGCTCTAATCCAAAATGATCACCATGACTGACCTGCGAGCCACTCATAGTCTAAAATACTGCCTGCGTAGAGATGATATATTGTAGGTGAATCTGACATTTACAGGAATGATCCTTACTCCTAAATAAAATACTAATATCACCATATGGATGGCATGACCTATTGCCTCCACCTCCATAAAAATAAATACATACTCTCTCTATGACCCTCATATAATCAACAATCTGAGGGAAAGAAGGTCTAACTTCTATTAAGTGCTCCAATACTAAATAGAGTGGAAATGCTAAACCTCTAATAAATCCATACACTATGTCCATCTTAGAAGAATATAAAATAAGAATATATCTGACCCACTTGAAAAATACACTCTCCTACTTAGAAACTATTAAATAACCCTGATGAACACCAATAGACCAAACTCTAATATGAGAACTGCTCGATGAATTGAATGCCATCCATGGTTGTAAGGGATCTGCAACATAACTCAGATCCCCAATGTTGAACCTCAAAGAGCTGAAGTAGTCATGAGTTGTACTAGATCCTGATTTGACCCTAAATCCTTTAGTCGATAATAAAGATTTTCAATATCTGTCTCTGACTCTCTAGTCTAATGTTGTGCTAAAAATCTAAAAATATATGTCTATGTCTCATTCGCATCTTTCAAACATCTGCATCTCGTATTTAGGGACAAAATAGAGTCAAAGAATGTGTCTAAGGTTCATAGCAATGCAGAGACACAGCAAGGAGTCAAGAAATAAATTTTCTAAGAATGTCTCTGAGCCTCCCAAAGATAGGTTATGAACGTCTCTGCATCGATCTGTAGGACTCTACTAAACACTTAGCTCTTGTACTAACACACTAGTAAAACCTAGGCTCTGATATAAGTTTATCACAACCCAATTTTTGAAGTCATGAAGGCGCCTACTATAACCCACATGTGGCAAGCCAAACCCATAGTCCCGAATGACTAGTAATAGACTACCCAAATAGATTAAGAAAAGAATGCAAAAAATATGTAATAATAGATCAAATACATAATGTAGTCCCAAAACCTGGTGGTATCAGTACTAGAGATTCTACGTAACGAGATTTCAAAGTGAAGTACAAATGAATACACTGATACAACTTGTCTTTGAGTACAACATAGAGACTAGTCTAGTATACAAGAGAGGTATGTAATGCTTCAAACATTAGGAGTTTACTCTAATTCTCTGAACCATGGATGCTCCTCGTGATCCATACATAAATGGCGATAACTCATACTATAATTTTTAGGCTACAAAAGTGTAGTATTAGTACCAGACACACGGTACTTAGTAGGAACCTGCTGATTAAGCTCTAAAGATAAAGCAGGCATATATAACATATAAATATAATGGAAAACTACACCCAAATGTCCAATAACCATATAAGAATGCCAATGAGATAATAAGGATAAACTACCCTAATCTTGTCGAAGAGACTAACATATTAATTCTAAGAAAGTAGTAAAAATGCAATATTTTATCCCAACCATACTTAGGAATCTCAACACTATACAATATATCATAGTTTAATACACAAGTAAGAGTATAAAGAAGATACATATAAGTATACAAGTCCAAAGAATGAGTAATAATCTTAAAGGGAAATGAGGGATATATGGTAATATCATAGTTACACATAGATAAGTATGCATATGTATATAAGTATATAACCAAAGTCTACTCGAAGTACAACCTAGATTATTAGACTAGCAATTTAAGACTGCTAGAATACCCAGGGTTCTAATCCATATATCAAGTCATCAGATGGTCATGCATACTAACATAATTTTAAGATAAAAGAGTTCAGAATTATGCCACAAGTCTAGATACAAAATCAATGACCAATGTGTCATAAACTAGCCATATCAATGATCATAACAATGATAATAACAAAATCAATAACACAATGAGTAAATGGTTATTTTGGACAACCAATACCTAACTAAGCCTATCATGTAACCCCACTACCCCAGGATCAGAAGGTTTAATGAACATTCAACACACCATAAGGCATAGTCATCACCCAAATCTATGCAATCCCATATGGGCTGATAGTTATAGATGCATACCAGTGATAGGCAATGTGCAAGCAAGAATGAATACAATAGAATTCACAATGCCATAGTTAATCCAAGTATCATAATATATATACTAACTTAAACCAGTAAACATATCAATATCTAGACCTGAATTGATAAATATAATCTATATCCAAACTTAAACCGATAAATATTATCAATTGTCAAACTTGAATCGATAAATAAATAATCAATAGTCAAACTCGAATGGGTAAATATATAATCAATAATTGGACTTAAATTGGTAAATATAATCAATAGAAAGACTCAAACTTGTAAATATATCATCAAGACTCAGAATTAAATTGATTGTTAATATCATCAAGACTCGAAATTGAATAGATCATAAATATATAATCAATATCCTAAATATTGTCAACATCATCAATATTAGCAATATCATCAACACACATGTATATAAAATTGGTGCACGGACTTAAGTCGTGGCTAAAAAAAGTGTAAATCCATAATTACATTGCTTAGGATAATCCTCATAACTAAATCATTATAAAAGCATGGAAAAGGTTAGAATTTCTCATGACCGGAGTAAATAGTAGTATCCAAATCATATACTAAAATCTGCCTTGGTCACATCTTTAAAACATCATTATTAACCTCTTTTCATATCAATTATCCATTAAGACAAGCAATTATTGTTAAGAAGAAGTCCGTTTAAAAGATGGAAAGTGGGCTTTAACCCTTAATCAAGAAAAATAGTGGTAAGATCATATTTTAGATAGAATCACATTATTTACCAATTTAATGTCCATGAATGTACTAAATCTATGCATGCCATCACTAATATTCAAACAATGAAACCATACATATCTCACCTATAGGACGTATCTCACATCTTGGAGGCATAATATCATTAAGTCCTGATTCATAACCAAGAGGAATGTAACATCTATAAGGCATCTCATATATATAGGACATGTATCATAATCCGAGGAAAACTATAACTATTATAAAATTCACTAAGCAAGACTTATAAATAAAGCTTATTAGTCTGAACTACGCCTAACAATCATTAATAAGACCACAAGGGCTAACACAAGTCTTTGCCTATGGTGGGCCAAAAGAACCTACTTCTAAATCTCACTTTCCATATTTAGATAAATTATACCACAAACTAGGCTAAGGTATCTAGTTCAACTTCTAGATGTAAAGTAAGCCAGAACCAATCCTATGATAGGAATTCTGCTTAGAAATATGGGAAATTAAATCAACTCCACCTAAATTACGGTTTCAAGATCACCATAATACTCCAATTTAGGATAAATATACTAACCATGCCTGCAATGCTAAAACCATATCCCAACTCTATGAATTAGTTCAATATAGGAAGAAGGCAATAGGATTCAAACAAGGATAAATCATTTCAACTTATGGGTTAAAACCCACATCTAATCACCAAAATTCAATATTTAAAACCAAGCCATTTTACCCATAATCAAAAATAACATTCACATTTACACGTAATATATAACTTGCATTATCTTACATAAAAGAGTAGATAGAACCATACTTTAAAGATGAACCATAAATCTCTAAATCATGCACCAAATGTCTGTAACACCCCAAATCTAGTACCCAAAATGCTACACGATGCTCATGACCCCGAAGGACCATAAGATAACCCATAACTAATATCTGTAATTAAGCAGTGAATAATACATTATAAATATGCAGAATATAAGTTGTAAGGGCATAAGGTTCAAAACTGAACTAATACAAAATATAATACAATGTCTATAATAGGGTATAAAAATACGCAAAACTGAGATAAACTATCTGAAACATGTTGTAGTCTGAAAGACTCTAAACTGTCTGAAAATTATAGAGTTGATAGGACATGTCCCCAACTAACTCTGAACTACTGAAATAATAAAGTAATAAAATAATCATGCTATTCTCAAATGATGAGGACTCACTGCTAGTCTAGCTGCTGAATGCCTGATCTACTAAGGATGCTCGGGAGCTCATGCTTCTAAACCTATGGTATAAAATACCATAGCACAAATACGTCAGTATATTAAATGTACTAGTATGCAAGTGAGGTAGGCTAAATGCAAGGGTTCATATGCATGAACAATAATAACTAACTGTATAACATGAATATGAGAATACATGCATGAATACATAACCATACCTGAGATCGTGATAAGGCTGACTCATGAATTCTAATAACGTAAATTTACTAATATCTGAGTACTAATACTGGATACTGAATGACTGAGTCTACTAAATACCGAGGAACTAATGTCATATTACTAATAAAGGAATTACTATTTCTGATAGTTTTGATTATGAAGAACTGGTCTAATAGACTATATTTAACAGTCCTAAAACTGACTACTGATAACATGGGTTTCATATAATTAATACACTATTAACTGAGTTCATAATAACATGATTACTGAGTCTAAATATTAATAACATGGGTGACTGTATCTGACAATCCTGATACTGATGGAACTAGATGGGTTCTGCACTGTACTCATTTGACTGTATCGGACAGTCTTGGATTTTTGTAGAACTGAACTGAGTTCTATTATGGAAATTGGATCTAAATCTGAGACTGTGGGAGGTAATCATCTAACCAAAATTCCCCAAAACTAAACTGGTGGGGTCAAATTTGTAACCTCAGCTGGAAAGGTGTCAGTATCGTGCCACGGGTAAAGATATGCTGTGAGTATACCCTCTCTGACAGGGAGCTCTTCCGTCAACCCCTCCTAATAGAAAACTCAAACGAGATATATAAATCACTAAACTCGTAGGGGTACATCTCAATCTACGCTGGCTATGTAGTTCTGGAACACAGGGATTGCTACTAAGGATCACACCCTCTACTGGATGACAGTGTGTGCCCTTATCCCTGGGTTCACTCGATGCTAAATTCTACTTCTAACTGAAAAGACACTAAAATGATTATACTAAAATGAACGGTTATTGATCATATTGTATAACTTATTTGAACAAAGTTCACTAAGTTCCATTGATTGATGGAATACTACTAAGATTTGAGGACTGACGGAGAATACTGAAGTTACTGAGATTTCTGGGAATACTGAGGATACCAAGATTACTAAGTACTAAAGGTACTGAGACCACTGAGGTCACTGAGATTACTGAGTAGGACTAGACTGATACTAATTTATTGGGTTTTCTTGAGTCATGACATTGACTGAATTCTAAGGATCATGGCTTGACTAAGAGTATCGTGAAAGCATGACACTGGCTCTAGGCACACATCTTAATTTTCGGATACAAGTACCCCCAGGACTCGATAGCATAAAACTAATAGGACATGACACTTCTTGAGCACATGACAAATATCAATAATTCATAATACATTAATTCGGGGATTTTATGAAGCACATGGTTATCATAGTCCTGCACATGAATGGAATCGAATATAAACATGTCATACTTTCATCAACCTAATCTCATGGATATTCCCTCAGCCATTCATAATGCACACAATATCATGGAAGTCATTCTTAGTCATAGGGTAAAGCATACACTTATCACTTGGGTCATATTAAGCTATAATGCATAATTTCTATTCTCTTAGGCATTTTATCAAACACCTAGGATGCATGACTTAGGGAATAGGCATGACCATCAAATTAATACAACAAAAGTCCATATTTCAACTCAATTTCACATGTTTCTGACCACATACTAGCATAGGTTCATGAACAACACGTAAGAATTCTAACTTGGGAATCATACAACCATAATCACATGAACATAATCAACCCACAACAAAATATTAACAATACAATACTTAAAACTTGATTCTTGGGTTTCATGGATGAAAGGAATCCATGAATGAACATTGTGCATACCTTACTTCTTAATTCTATGAAGATTGATAGAGAGATTCTTGAATTTGAGTCTTGGATTCGAATCTCCAATTGAAAACCCTAGCTTGTTGTTGAGAGAAACTTGAGAGAAACAATATATTTTGGGTGAATTATGGCTGAATCATGTGTTATTGGGTATATATAAGGGTAAGAAATTGACGTTTTTAACCCTTGGACGTATATTTGGATTCTGTGAAAATTTCCTGACCTGGACCCCTGGCGCGACGCGGTGCTATTGCGCCATGTCACTGGAATTTAACAACTCTGAATTTGAGCCTTGGCAAGATGTGCCATAATCGTGGGGTCTCACTAGATTTTGTCAATTTCTATTTTGGCTGGCTCCGCTCCGCGTTGATGGATCAGGTGGCACACTGTCTTACTAAAATGGCTCTAACTCTTCGCCCGGGTGTTTGATTTTGACAAATTTTATATCAATGAAAAGCTTAGTTAATTTCCCATATGATAAAGAGTGGAAATCTTAAAAATACCACATTTATAAAAGTGGATTCATCTTTGAAACAAGTCTTCAATATTTCTAGGATGATTTTAAGCTAGGTAGAAGTATGGGGTATTACAACGTCCATCTTAATTTCACCATCCCTAAAATCCATCACACTATCAAAATTGTAATCTACTCATCAATATGAGAATATAGACACCCATATTGCACCATTATGCTTTGGGTCCAAAAATCATGTCAAAACCCTATTAGAGTCCTACTATTAGAAAACACGTTGTGAGACCAAAACATCATGATATCTAGATAGTGGAATCAAACCCCTATAAAATGGGTGAAAACCAAGCAAAGTTTGAGCTAAAATTAAGCCCTAAAGGATTTGGTACTCTTGTAAAATTTCAAGGAATTCAAACTTGAATTTGAAGGAATTTTACCTTAAAATTTCATCCCCAAGACTCAATTTTGAGTTATCTCACCCTTTTAGGGTTCTTGGCTCTCAAGAGTAAGTTAAAAAGGCTAAAAATCAGCCTGAGGGGCCTTTTTATACCCATCATAGGTATTTAGGTGTTGATATCACAGTCCTAGTTGTGCGATTATAATTAGTGGTCTCAGAAGGAGATATTGCAATCACAATACCTCTTGGTGCAATTGCAGTACCCTCTGCAGCACCAGAAAACCAGCTAAAACTTAAAAAAAATTCCATGTTTTTGCTAGGGCCTTGAGATTTATTCAGAATCCAATTTATGCAAATGAACTATGTAACCGCACTAAATTTGAAGTTCCAGACATGATTGAAAAGTCGTATTTTTCATCCAAGGTCGTTTCGACCAAATATGGGTTCCAAACCCATTTTCTAATTTCCAACTTTTTGACCAAAAGGTCAAAATGAGCTCGGGTGCATCGAGACCCAAACCAAAGGTCTACCTAGCCTAAAATCAATATTCCAAAGGTAGTCATAATTTTCACTTGAGACTTGTAAAAATAAAATTGTCTCTAAAAATTAAATAAACTTCTCAGTAATCGAACTGTCAGTCCCAGTAAGTTATAAATAACTTGAGGCAGCTATGAAAAATCTATAACAGTGAAAATAAGCTGAAATACAAAAAATGGCCTTGAGGGTCATTACAACGTCATCCTAAGGTGTTGCTCAATGCTCTAATCATGGAACTTCTTGTTAGTCTTAATATACTCCTCACAAGTTTGCCACATAGCATGATCAGTAGGAAATTGCGCACATTTATTAATAAGGTCATCAATAATAAAACTAACAATTATTCTTCATGCAATTGAATTAGTCTTTTATCCATACTTTATAAGCTTTATGATCTCTTCTATGTTGTCTAGTGTTACCTTCTTTGGATTGACATAAAACATGGTTTATGCCTCCAAGAGCATTTTGATCTTTTAATACGTACAATTTTTTATGACTCTAGGTGTTTTAGTTATCACCAATTAGTTTTTCACCCTTTTTCAAATCGACAATAATGTAATGATCATTTAGGTTATTTTCACTTTTTATGTATTTCCTACTTTTTAGCTTTCCTATAGCTTCCCTATATCATTTAAGACTTATTGGGACAAATAGTTTGGTTGCACGCATTCTACTTGACTTTCATATTTTTGATATTTTAAAGTTGAAAATTGGTCTTCGACAAAAACATTAAGTAAACAACCTAAAATGAGAAGTACAATAGTTCCATTAACACTAGAATGTGGATATTAGGCTGGGGGTCTTTTGTTTAGGTTTTGATACTTTGAACTCATTCCAGGCTATCGATTCATTTTTGGTTAAGAACAAAGGTTAGGGTTGGGGCCCAATTTTCATTAAAACAACCTTTGTTGAAAATTCTTTCAAATTGGTTGTCTAGAATGCCATTTTTGGTAGGTTAGCATATTTTATTTACATGCATGGGGTTCTGAATGAATCCTAAGAACTTTGTCAGAGTTTTTTTGTACTTATCATAATTTTTTGGTGCATCATATAGTGCATGTACTTTTGTGCCCCTTGGGTTGCTTAAGTGTAGCTGCTCATATGGATAGGGAGCTTCTTAAGTGGCCAAAGATTATGTCAACTCCTATCGCTTAAGCAAGTTCTACTCCACTTATGTGGAATTACTTATGTATATTGGGAGCCACTTAAGTATAGGAGTGGGTAAACAATGACCATCACTTAAGAAGATGGTCATTTGCTTAATCGATACTGAATAATCATCCAAACCTCCACTTGCATAGGGGTAGTTGTATATATACCATCCACTTTGGTCATTTCCTTATTTTTACCTGAATTACCTCTATTCTTTACCCTTATACCTTTGAAAATTCTGTGGAAACGTAATTTGGATCTAAGGCTAGGTTGTTGCTTTATCCTACATCATTTTCCCATTGATAATTCATAAGTTTTAGCCTAAATTTTGATTTAATTCTCTAGTTAATTCTTGTTTTTTTATTTATGGGATTGATTTGGGGCTCAAATTGGGGGGATGTTTATGCTCAAGACTTGAGCATAAGATCTTTTTCCCACGAGGAACACAATGGAAGGTTTGATTTCTAGATTTCATAAGCATGCCCAACAGGTGATTTTAAACTCAATTTGTTTTATCTAAAGCACAAATTTGTAATATGGGTATTATTATTCTCCTTTTGACATGTAGATTGTTATTTTTGTAGAATAGAAGCAGTCTGAGGCTTATTAAAAGGGAAAGGATCCTTTTTAGTTGGTTATGAGTGCGATATTTAGTGTCCAGGTATGTTACAATATACTAACCCTTAAACATTGCTCGTTTAAGCTATTTGTATGATGCCTTGCTAATTATTAGTGGGATTTTAATGCTTGAATACCCTCTACTTAGGTATTTATTATCCTTATAGCTTGTTAGGGGCCTTAGAGTAGAATTACACCTTGAAATCTTTTGCCTTAATAGTTTTTTCTCCCTTAGGACATAGTTTAGGGTACATAGTAAATTTGGGGTTGGACTCAATGCCTTAGTTTAGTTTTGTGTAGTTATTTTCCTTAGGTGGGGTTTACTTGGTTATTTATGGTTAATGCGGTGCTTTTTAAGGAATAAATACCCTAGGATTATTTTTATATGGTACGGGGCTTTATACTCCTTTGTTATTGTATGATTGATTTCGTATTGATCCTTGTCTTGTTTATTTACCTTATTTCAAGTGTTGTTGTTATAGTATTTCCATGGAATATTTAGAACTTAGTATAAAATACTATTCTTGGATTAAGAATAAGATTTGTGAATACTTGAAATAGACCTAACTTTCTAAAAGAAAATAGGACTATTTTAGTCTCAATTTGTGTTTGGGCAGTTGATAATCTTGATTATTATCTATTTTAATCTCGATTTGATTCTAGGAATTCAATATTATTTGGTTTCTATGTTAGAATCTAGTTTGAGTCTATGTAAGGTTTACGAGGACAAGTATACGGTATAATTGGATATTTTCTCATTTAATATTGTATTTTGTGAATTCTACTGCATTTATTAATTTTCCTACTTGGCTTGTACTTAGTATTACTTTATGTTTGCATGCATGGTGCTTATGGTAGATGGTTGGGTTATATTGATTATTTCTTGTACATTTCAAGCTTATGGGGGTTCGGTTCACTTATAATTAGAGTTTTAGTCTTATTTTTTCTGAGCTATTTACTTATATCTCCATTTACTGCCTAGATTTGACCTATTATGTTCCTTTTGGCCTCTTTTAACCTTACTTTACTTAAATTGGAACATTATTGTACTTTCATTATATAATTAGGTAGCCTATGATACCTATTGAGTACCACGTCTTTTGGTACTCATACTTACACCTTGCCTCATGTAGAGTTGCTGACTGAAGATATAGAATGCGATTTTGGATATTGGAGCTGATCTATGTCCTACTATGTTGGACTAGTCTTATTTTGTACTTTTGGAAACTATTCAATATATATTTAACCTATCTTGTACTCCTTATGATGTAGGTACTCTTCTGTTATCTATACTTGGTCTTGGGGTTTTTTTGCATATTGTTTCTTTTTCCCCTCTCTATTTGTATGTATGTTCCATGTACTGCTATCATGTTCTTTTATATTTAGCTCATTAGCTAGCTACTTGTCATTCCAGGTTATGAATTTGGCTTACGTACTAGTGGGATATAGTAGGTGCCATCCTGACCTATGTTTTGGAGTTGCAATAGTTTAGTATCATAGCCTAGGGTCACTAGTATCATTGGTACTAGAGAAAGTATCTAGAGAGATTTCTACAGATCAGTATGATTATATTTGTATCCTATCTCTAGAAGGCTACATGACATCCTTTGGAAAATCTCACCTTTGACTCTTCATTATGTGTTATATTCAAATTGTTTTGGATTCTCACTTTTTCACTTTTTTGTAGAAATTTAGGATGAGGGCTATGATCGATGAGGGAGTATATTAATTATAGTCTAGCTGGGTTCTTTCTTATGGCATATTTGTTGTTCACTGAGGCTTTCTAGGGGAAGTGTATACCCCACAATATATATGAGCCGATTGGGGGATGAGTTTTTTAAATTAGAGTAGGATTCTATTATCGTGTCTAAGTATGAACATGAGATAGCCAAGCATGCCACTATAATTCTACCTATTGAGCACGAGAGAACAAATTGCTTCATTAGGGGATTAAGATTTTACCTCCATCTACATACTGAGAGCATGGTATCCATCAATTAATCAATTTTAGATATTGTTTATCCTACTCATACTATTAAGGATTTTCATCATGGCAACTATAAGGGCAGCGATAAGAGACCCTGCTATCAAAGTAGTTTTAGTGGCAGTCTCAATGATTCATAGTTCTAAGGTAGGGTTTCCTTGGTACAGGTTAGTAGCATCAAAATTCGCATGGCTAGTCTAGTCGACCCATTTAGGAATCACTTTAGATTATTAATGGATCAACTAAGTTATAGTGATTTCTGTTGTTAGAGCTCCGGTCAGTAATCATACAATTATCATTCTAGGTCTTTAGACTATGGTGGCTATTTTGGATCAACAGGTTTATCTTCTCAAAGTATGACACCTAAGCTTCTATGATTATGGGGTTGCTGGTAATTTTAAGAAAGAGTGTCCCTAGTATGGCATGATCGAGCCTTTAATACAAACAGCTTAGATTCTTAGATCAACAGTACCACTGGATATAGATGGTTCCCAAAATGGTAGTGGTGGTTCTTAAGATCCTCTTTGAGGTTGTTAGTTGGGTAGGATAGGAGGTCGTTCAAGTTCTCAACCTGACAGTGAGTGCAGATAGTTATATGCTATTCTTGAAAGTTTATTGGCATAGGCATCTGGTGATCATATTTATAATTTTAGTATGTTGAAAGTTAGATTTTTTTTATGTGATATAAGTTACACTTATTCTTATGTTTTGATATATTATTTCTTCTCGATTAGAGATGATTAGCAAGTTACTAGTGCTTCTTAATTAAGGATGATTAGCAAGCCATTACTAGTGCCTATGTGTGTATAAGGTTTAGAGATCCTATGTGGTGACTGTTGTGAAGTATTACACTTGGGATGATATTATATTTCTTGATATGGTTGATTTTGACATGATTCTAGGCATGAAGTAGTTATCCATTTATCACGTGGTCATTGAATTCTTCACCAAGACCGTTACCTTATCCATACACGATATTATCCTAGTCATGTAGCATAGTTCTAATTGTTACACACCGACAGGGATTATTTATTTTATTTGGTCTAAAAGAATGATGTCGAAGGGGTGTTTAGCTTATCTTTCTTATGTTTCCAATATTAGACTATTAGTTGGCACTTGTCTCATTCCCTTAATTCTATTCTATTATCTATTAGTTAGCAAATGTCTTTCCTATCGACCTGCCAATCCTCCTGATTGAGCATGATCTTTCAATCTCAACTGATATTGAGTTGGGCACCCAACCTATTTCTATCCACATTACTGTATGGCCCCTACTGAATTAAGAGATCTTAATGTTCAACTTCAGGATCTTTTGGGTAAAGATTTAATCACACCACTTACTTTTCCTTGGGTGCTCATGTTTTATTTATGAAGAAGAAAGATGGTTTTCTGCATATGTGTATTGATTATCAATATATGAATAAGGTAAATATATTGAATAAGTATCTGATGTCACGTGTTGATGACATATTTGACAAGCATCCGGGTGAAGCCATGTTTTCTATGATTGACTTAAGAAAGACTACAAGACTCATTATAGCCACTGAAAGTTCCAAGTTATTTCTCTTAGGTAGACCAATGCCCCAACAACATTCATCGACCTGATGAACTTCATGTTCAGGCCTTATTTTGACACCTTCATGATGGTTTTTATCAATGATATCATTATCTACTTGAAGAATAGGGAGGAGAATAAAAACATTTAAGGTTTGTTCTCAAGACTTTGAGAGATCAACAATTTTATGCCGAGTTCTAAGAGTATGAGTTTTATATTTAGTCTATAGCATTCTATGAGAACATGGTATCAAAGGATAGATTACAATAGACCCGACAAATATTAAGGCAGTTTATAATTAGGATAGACCCACTCCTCCTGCCAATTTTTACTGCTTTGTTGAGTTGGCAGGTTGTTACAGATGGTTCATCAATGGGTTCTCTTCTATTACAGTGCCACTGACTAAATTAACTAGGAAGGATATTCTTTTCTAAAGGTTTGCCGAGTATGAGGTGAGCTTTTTGATAATCTAGGTGTCACAAACTTCAACTTCAATTTTTATTCTTCTAGTTGAGGGCCAGGGGTTTACAATCTATTGTAATGCTTCAGTTGCTGGTTTAGGTTGTATTCTAGTGTAGTATGCTATGTGATAAGATATGCTTCTAGAGAGCCGAAGGTGCTTGAATGAAACTACCCCACCTATGACTTATATTTGGTTGTGATAGTTTTGTGCATAAGATTTAGAGACATTTCTTATGGTGTTCATTGTAGATATTCATTGACCATCATAGCATGCAGTATATTTTGAGTCAGAAGGATCTTAAGGCGGTGTAGATGGATCGAGTTTCTAAAGAATGACTTTTCTATTCTATACTATTTGGGCAAGGAAAATATGGTAGTGCATGCCTTGAGCTGAAGGTGGTGAGTATGGGGATTTGGGCTTTACTTTCACTTTTAGAGTGGCAGTTGGCCTTGGACATCTAGTATTTAGCCAAAAAGTTAGTTAGACCTGATTTTCTAACTCCAAAAATATTCTTGCATTTTTTAGGTTGGGTGTTGAGAGGTGAGGCTGTGAAGGCCGTCTTAAACCTTGAAGGTGTCTTGAGATTCAATGGCCATGTTTGCCTTCTGAAGCTTTGTGTTTTGATTTAATTGGTATTGAATGATACTCACTATTCTATAATACTCCATTCATCCTAACGCAAAAATGAGGTATAGAGATTTGAGGCAGCATTACTTGTGGTGCAGGATGAAGAGAGATATAGTATACTTTGTATCTGGGTGTTTGTGTTGTTAGCAGGTGATTTCCAAGAACTTAAGACTTGTTGGTTTGCTTTAGAGGCAATCCATTCAAGATTAGAAGTGTGAGCAATTTACTATGGATTTTGTGATGGTTTTCCATGCACTTCTCGGGGTTTGATAGCATTTGATCAGCATTGATCTGACTAACACTACTCCTTTTCTTCGTTTTCAGTCTTTATAATATGTTGATAGATTAGAGTTAATATATGTTTGAAGGCTGGTTCATCTTCTCGGGGTTCTCTAAACGACTCGACCAGGGCCTGGCCGTGTCGGATATCTAAAGTCCCACGTGGACCGGAGATCACCCCTGCACCAAATTAACCCAAACACAACACACCCCAAAATTAGATTAATTCTGAACACACAACAAGATAGCATACAATAGCTTAAGAAAATTTCAATGCATGTCCATGACCAAGCACTGAAGACCGACCAACACCGCCAAATAACCACAGTAGCCAAAACTGAGCCTTCTAAACAATGATCCAAAACTGAATATGAATAAAGTGTTGGGACATGCCCCCGACAATATCCAAAAAATAAATCTAAGACATAAGAGGAACAAAATACGAAATGTAGACATTTGAAGTATGGAAGATGTCCACTTCAATGACAACTAACGAGCGGATCCCATATCCTAATCACTGAGCATGAGTAGTAGAAGTATGGCCAAATCCTATATCACCTGAGGATACAACATACATAAAAGGTTAGTGGTTGGAGCGATAGCATGTAACTCAGGGATAAGGGATAACATATTTCAATGAATAACAGTTCAAATCATTCGAAATTCCATACACATTATAAAATGCATATACATACATATATATATATATATATATATATATATATCACATGCATGGGTATGGAATAAGGCTTAACATGAATTTTAAAACCTTAGTCTGGATTGTGTAACTCAACCATCATATTAATAATAACCATGGTCTATATGGGCCACAGTTCTCACCCTACTGGTCGTGCCCCAGTGCATGTAACCACATGAATCAGAGAATAATCACATATATATTCAGGGAGGACTCGAACCCTGTAATCATATACTAAGGTGACTTAAGCACCCGATCATAAAATGTGATATGGGGGACTCAGACCGTCCAATCATAATAATAACAATAAGGTGGACTCGAACCACCTGGTCACTAGCAAGGGGACTAGAACCCTCAATCCATAACGACCCCCACACCGACTAGCGCGGTGTTTAGTATTGGTCAGCCTCCACTTTTACGACTCAGCTACACAAACCTATTTTAAAGGCTAATTAAACCATTTATCACACATTCCTATCATTAAACAATGTTTCAAACAAAGGCATACATTGTTGGTATTATCATACCAACTACACTTGCAAGATAAAAACAACATGCCCAAATAAGCACATCACTTGGGGAATTAAAAACCCTTTCGGTTCAATTATACATTAGCTTGTGAAAACATGAAACCCATAAGGTTCAACTCAAGACCATCATATACATGGACATTAAGGCCTTTCAAGGAAAAAAAGCATACTTCATTATCCATTTCATGCCAATGCATTATTACAAGTGGGTAAGACAAACTATGTTACAGAAGCCTTTTCATTGACAATTTCATAAACACGTTGGCTGCATACAATTTACAAAACCATAATTATGGAAAAATCATCAAGTTGGGGGTTAACTATGGACCCTCAGTTTAATTGACCATTCATGTTCCAATCAAGTCAAAACCCTTACTTTTAACCACATAAACAACCATGTATTTCCATGCAATGAGATATTAAGTTTAAGGGTAGAGTCACATGCTTGAAATAGTAAGATATACGGAGAGATATCACCCTTGAAAGCCTTAATTGATCGACCTCTTGAAAATCCTAAGTTTTCTTGACCTTGAGGAATTAGAAAAGTGTTGAGAAGTTACTTTGATGTGTTTATAAGAGCTAATAATAACCTAAAGGGGTTATAAGATGTGGGTTTCAAGTTAGGTAAGAGGGGAAATTTATAGAATACCCTTAACTTAGACTTGTAACATCCTTATGACCCATCACCACAAGTTGTAACCAGTATAGTATCTTGGACACTATCCATTGCTAACCTTATGACTCAACCAACCAACCCGTAATTAGAGCCTACGACTCATAGGGTCCAGTCATAGTCAACATAGATGCAAAATTGGGACTTACACTAGACATCTTACGATTACACCAAACAACTAGTAACAACTCCTTATAGCTCTTAGTGAGCCACTCGTACTTAGAGAAAAATTATACCTCAAACTTACATGATTTGGTTATGATTCCATCCCAACGACTCGTCAAGAGTCTTTACGCCTTATTCCCTCAAGTCGTACCCATGATAATAACTTTAACACCACTCAATGGTCACCTTACAAATAGGATCACCTAACCCGTCAAGATACCATATGACTCATAGGGTGAGTCGTTACCAAGGCAGTGAGCTCAACGCTCAAGAAATTTCCAAGGGTAAAAAATCTGAGGTGTTTCAATTCTCCCCCACTTGGATCATTTATCCTCAAATGATGGGACAAGACATTTATTAGCACGAATGGATCCACATACCTATACTCTTACCTTTAAAAAAGACAGAAAACAAAGATGCTAAGGAAATCACTCTTTCCTTTAACAAAGTCAAAAAATAAAGATGTTAAGGAATACACATAACTTAAGCACGATTATTTGTAGCGGAAAACAAGAACAGATACTTGGACATCATGTCTTATTTGGTTTCCCAAGTAGCCTCTTCAACTATGTGATTCCTCCATAGAACCTTTACCGAACCTACGTCCTTTGTCCAAAACAGACGAACTTGTTGATCTAATATTTCAACTAAGACTTCCTCATAAGATAAGGAATCCAAAATACCTACCTCCTTAAAAGGAACAACCATCGAAGGATCACTCATACACTTTCTTAACATCAAAACGTGAAACACTGAATGAATGGAGCTCAAACTAGAGGGCAACTCCAATTTATATGGAACATTACCAACCTTTATCAACAAAAAGTATGGACCAACATATCTGGGTCTGAGCTTCCCCTTCTTACCAAAACACATCACTCTCTTTATGGGGGATACCTTTAAGAACACCCAATAACCAAGACTAAACTCCAACTCCCTTTGCCTCACATCCGCGTAGGATTTTTTGTGACTTTGGGAGGCTTTAAGCCGTATCACGAGTCACCTTCACCTTCTCCATCACTTAGTTAACCAAATTCAAGCCAAATAACTCAGCCTCACCAACATCATACCACCCGATGGGAGACCTATACCTCCTACCATACAAGGCTTTGAAAGGAGTTATACCAATACTAGAATGGTAGCTATTATTATACGCAAACTCTAAAAGAGGCAAATGATCAACCCAACTACAAACATAGTTAATTACACAATCTCTAACTATGTCTTTCGGTGTCTGAATAGTCTTTTCTACTTACCCATCCTATTGCGGGTGGAAAGGAGTACTAAGGCTCAACATAGTTCCCAAACCTCTTGGAAATAAATGCGCTAAATGTTATAAGAACTGAGTACCATGATCTGACATGATAAAAATAGGTGCCCCATGAAACCTTATAATCTCTTGGAGGAAGAACTTCGCATAGTCTTCTGCCAAACAATTTGTTCTCACTAACAAGATGTGAGAAGACTTAGTCATCCTATCCATAATGACCCAAATCGAATCAAACTAATTTTGAGATCAAGGAAGACCAGCAATGAAATCCATATTAATCACTTCCCACTTCCACACAGGCAACTCGATCTCTTGATAAACCCTCCGAGATGCAAGTGCTAACCATTCACTTGTCACCATGCATTTAGCCACAAAATTGGCTATATCTCGCTTTATATTGTTCCACTAATAAATATCCTTAAAAACATGATACATCTTTGTCGAACCAGGATGAATGGCATAACATGATTCATGAGCTTCAGCCAAGATCCTCTCTCACAACCCATCTATATCAGGAACACATAATCTTTCTTGGTACCTCGAGATACCATCACCACCAATCTCAAAAGATACAACTTTTTGCTGGCCCCATCTTTCTTAAGTTTTAATAAGATAGGATCCAATACCTGTTTGTCCTTTATTTTAGTACTAAGAGAAGACTGTTCCACATTTTCCAAAAACACACACCCATCCTCAAAGTCTAAGAGACAAACTCCAAGGTTATCCAAACAGTAAATATCTTTCACCAATTCCCACTTATTCTTATCCACATGAGTTAGACTCCCCATGGACAACCTGCTAAGAGCGCCAGCGGCCACATTAGCTTTAACTGGGTGGCAGTAAAGACTTATGAAATAATTCTAGAGCAGCTCAAGCCATCTCTTCTTCCTAAGATTTAGCTTTTTTTGAGTTAACACATACTGCAAACGCCTATGATCATAATAAATATCAACATGAACTCTAAACAAATAATGTTGCCAGATCTTCAACACAAATACCACAGGTAATAGCTATAAGTCATGAGTTGGATAATTCCTTTCATGAACTTTTAACTACCTAGAAGCATAGGCCACCACCCTACCATGCCATATTAACACACAACAAAGTACCACACAGGACGCATCGCAATAAACTACGAATCTATCACTACCCTCAACCAGGGCCAAAATTGAAGCTGAAGTCAACTTATCTTTCAGCTTTTCAAAACTACCCTCACAAGCATCAGATCAAAAGAACTTAACTTTCTACTTGGTCAGCTAAGTCAATGGTGAAGCTATAGTTGAGAAACTCTCCACAAATCTCATTAATAACTAGCTAAAACCAACAAGCTATAATTATTGGTTGGACTTGTGGGCCTAGGTAACTTCTTAACCACTGCAAATTTATGCAGATCCACCATGATCCCTTCACTAGAAATGGCATGAACTAAAAAGTAACAACCTTCAACTAGAACTCACACATCAAAAACTTAGCATACAAATGCTGGTCTTTCAAGGTCTACAAAACAATGTGGAGGTGGTCGGTGTGATCTGACTCACTCATCGAGGACACAGGAATATCATCAATGAACACTATGAAAAATAAATCAAAGAACTAACGGAACACCCAAATCATGAGATACATAAATATCGTCGGGGAATTTGTCATAACAAAAGACATGACTAGGAACTCAAATGACCATACCGAGTTTAGAAAATAGTCTTAGGGATATCCACCTCCCTAATCTTTAGCTAATAATTACCCGGCCGAAGATCAATTTAGAGAAATATCTAGCCCCCTAAAGTTGGTAAAACAAATCATCAATCCAAGAAAGAGGATACTTATTCTTAACCGTAACCTTATTCAACTAATGATAATTAATGCACATTTGAAGGGAACCCTCCTTCTTACACACGAACAAAATAGGAGCACCCCATAAAGACACACTAGAATGGATAAAACCCTTGTTAAAGAGTTATTTTAGTTGCTTCTTAAACTCCTTGAACTTAACTGGAGCCATCCTATATGGAGGAATAGTGATAGGACGAGTGTCCGTAACAAGGTCAATCCAAAAATCAATCTCCCTATCAGGAAAAATTACAGGAAGATCATCAAGGAACACCTTGGGAAATTCGTAGACCATGGGGATAGTCCGGGAAAAATGACCTTTGAAACTAGAATCCTTAACATGCACTAAGTGATAAAGGAACCCTTTAGAAACCAATTTCCGGGCTCTAAGATACGATATAAACTTTCTCATAGGTACTAAGGAACTACCTTCCCACTCAATAATCGGTTTATTAGCAAAATTAAAGATGGGCTTATGGGTCTGACAATCTAAAGAAGCATAGCATGAATGCAACCAGTCCATCCCCAATATGACATCAAAATCAACCAGGTCTAACTCTATTAGATCTACCAATGTTTATCTATCACCAATAGACACCACACAACCCTTGTAGACTCTCTTAAAAACCACAGACTTACCCATCAGGATAGAAATAAAAAAGAGGTCCAAAATACACTCAGGACTGAAACCAAAATATACAGCCATAAATGGGGTCACATAAGAAAGAGTAGACTCAGATCAAGCAAGAAACACATATCATAATAAAAGAGTCGTAATGAATTAGTGATGGCATCAGGAGATGCCTCAGTGTCCTAGTAGGTAGCATGAGCATACAATAAATATTGGCTAGTACTGGTACTAGAAGAAGAAGCAAAAGCAGCACCCTTTGGTGTAGGAGCTGATGAAGTGGCAATAGGAATCTTATTTTCCCCTAGAGTAACCGTAGAAGGACAATCGCTCAGCAAATGACCAATCTAACCATATTTAAAACACTTGTTGCTCCCCTCTTCATAAAAACCACGATGCACCTGCCTGTATAATCTACAAGAAGGAAATCATAGAGCTGACTGAGCCCCACTAGCCTGAGATTGGGCACCCTGTGCCATAAACCCACTATCATGCTAAGAACAACGATCATCGAATGGCTTCGAAAAAGGAGCACTAGGAGTAGGAACCAAAACTCCCCCACGTCTTCTTAGACCAATTTTCACCATCTCTACCATTCTTCTGTTGACGTCTACCCTGATCAAAAACATCTAAACTTCTTATTCTTTCTTCCCCGATATCCACCCACTTCTTCTTCTCTTCCTTAACCTATTGTATATACACAACCAATCATGAGATATCCATATCCTTGTTCAACAAGGCATCCTTAATCTCTAGAATCAAATCACGAGATAACCTAGAAGTAAATTTCCTAATTCTAGCCCTCATACTAGACACTAACTCAACAGTATATCGATACAACTTACAAAATTTCAAGGCATACTCCATGACCGTCATCCTACCTTGCTTTAGATTAAAAAACTCTTTCGCTTTTGCCTCCCTCAACTCTTGTAGAAAGAAGTGGTCCAGAAAAGCACAGGAGAAATCATCTCACAATATGACTTCGGCATCATCTCCCCTAGACTTTTCCCATCCTTCACACTATTGTTATGTTATATCCTTTAATTGATAGGCAGCAAATTCTACACCTTCCACATGAGAATCTTGAATCATACTAAAGATCATTTCCATCTTATTGATAAAGTTTTGAGGATCTTCCTCAACTTGAGAACCAGTGAATAAGGAGGACTCAACCGCATAAACTGGCTAACCCTTGTGGACTCAAAAGACGGAACAGTAGAAGCTACAAGCTTAGAATGAGAATCTACAAACTGAGCCAACATATTAATAGTCTAATGAAATTCTGCATTCAACATATCAACCTGGGGAGCTCGAGGAGGACTAGAGGGGACTGGTGGAACTCAAGAAGGGAAATCAGCAACTGAACCCCTAGACTGGGTTTGTGATTTAATTTTATTTTTTACTACAGGAGGCTCGCTATTCTATAATATTCCATTCATACTAATGCAAAAAAAGAGGTATAGAAATTTGAGTCAATACTACTTATGGTGAGGGATAAATAGGGATATAGTAGACTTCGTATTTGGGTTTTTGTATTGTTAGCATGTGATTTCCAAGCACCTAAGACTTGTTGGTTTTCTTTAGAGGCAATCCATTCAAGAGTATAAGTGTAAGAAATTTACTTTGGAGTTTGTGATGGTTTTCAATGCACTTCTTGGGGTTCTGATAGCATTTGATCAACATTGATCTGACTAAGACTACTCTTTTCTTCCCTTCGAGTCATTCTAAAATGTTAAGAGATTGGATTTAATATTATTTGAAGGGTGGTTTATCTTCATGGGGTTCTTGGCACGAATTGAACCTGGGCTTGACCGTGTCGGGTATCTCAAGTCCCACATGGATCGGAGATCACCCCCTAAACCTAACCAACCCAAACACAACACACCCCAAAGTCGGATAAATTCTAACTATATAAGAATATAACATGCAATAGCTTAAGAAAATTTCAATGCATTTCCATGACCAACCACTGACGACTGGCCAACAAACGACCGACACCACCTAATAACCACAGTAGTGAAAACAAAGCCTTCTAAACAATGATCAAAAATTGAATATCAGTAAAGTGTCGAGACATATCTCTGACAATAACCAAAAATAAGTCTAAGACATAAGAGGCACAAAGCACAAAATATAGACTTCCAATGTATGGAAGTTCACAACTTCAATGTCAACTCACGAGCTGATCCAAAATCCTAATCACTGCGTAGGAGGAGTAAAAGTATGGCAAAATTCTGCATTGCATGGGGATACAACGTATGTAGATGGCTAGCTATTGAAGCACTAGCGTGTGACTTAGGGATAGGGGATAAAAAATGCCATGAATAATAGTTCAAATCATTTGAAATTCCATGCACATTATCAAATACATATACGTACATATATATATATCACATGTCGGGATAGGGAACATGGCTTATCATGCATTTATAACCTTAGTCTGGATGATGTAGCTCAATCGTCACATTAATTATGCCCAGAGCTATATGGGCCCTAGTTCATAGCACACTAGTTGAGCCCCAGTACGTGTAGATGCACAAACCAGAGAATAATCTTATATATATGCACGAGGAACCCGAACCCTCCAATTATGTACTAAGGTGATTTAAGTACCCGATCAAAAAAATGTGATGTAGGGTACTCAAACCCTTAAATCATAATAATAACAATAAGATGGACGTGAACCACCTATTCATAGGCAAGGGGACTCAATCCCTTAAGGCATAACAACCCCCACACCGACTAGCGCGGTTTTCAGTATTGGTAACTTTGACCTCCACTTTCACGACTCAGCTACACAACCCTCTTTTAAATTCCAATTAAAACATTTATCACACATTCCCATCCATTGAGATGTTTTATATTAAAGCATACATTATTGGTATTGTCATACCAACTACACTTGTATGGTAACAATAACATGCCCAAACAATCACATGACTTGGGGAATTTACAAGCCTTTTGTTTCAATTTTACATTAGCTTGTGAAAACATGAAACCCACAAGGTTCAATTCAAGACCATCATATACATGGCCATTAAGGCCTTTCAAGGAAAACATCCATACTTCATTATCCTTTTCATGCCAATGCATTATTACAAGTAGGTAAGACAAACTATGTGACAAAAGTCTTTTCATTGACAATTTCACAAACAAGTTGGGGGAATAAAATTTCCAAAACCATAATCAAGGAGATATCATCAAGTAGGGGGTTAACCATAACCCCTCAGTCTAATCACCATTTTCATACATTCCACAATGTTCAAAAGCGTATTTTGGACATGAGTAATGCGTCATAAAACATAGGGAAAATAGTTAATTTGCATTTGATGTCAAAACCCCCAATCAAGTCAAAACATTTAAATTTAACCATCTAAACAACCATATATTTTCATACAATAGATATATTTATTTTAAGGATAGAGTCACGTGACTAAAATAGTGAGATTTATGGAGAGAAATCACCTTTGAAATCTCTAATTGATCAACCTCTAAAACCCTAAGTGTTCTTAGCCTTGAGGAATTTGAGAGTGTTTAAATGCTACTTTGATATGTTAATAAGGGCTAATGATGCCTTAAAGGGGTTATAAGACGTGGGTTTGAAGTTGGGTAAGAGGGGAAATGTCTAAAATGCCCTTAATTTTAAAGTTAAAAAAGGGTCGCCTTTGACTATGAGTCGTCCATTGACTTACAACCACTCTTTATGAATCACCACCATGTGTCATAACCAGGACAGTCTCTAGGACACCATCCATTGCTCACCTTACGACTCAACCAACCAACCCGTGATGAGACCCTACGACTCGTAGGGTCTATTAATAGGCAACACAGAACCCAAATTGGGAAATTATACTTGACACCCTACAATTATATCAAATGACCCATAACATCCCCTTACGGCTCTTAGTGAGCCATCATACTCAGAGCAGAATCATGCCACAAACTTACATGATTTGATTATGATTCCATCTCAATTACTAATCAAGAGTTTTTACGACTTTTGCCCTTAAGTCGTACCCAGGAAGATAACTTCAACACCTCTCACTGGTCACCTTACGACTAGGGTACCTAACCTATCAAGGCACCATATGACTCATAGGGTGAGTCATTACCAAGGTAGTGAGCTCAAAGCTCAAAAAATTTCCAAGGACCAAAATTTAAGGAGTTTCAATTCTCCCCCACTTGGATCATTCATCCTCAAATGACGGGACAAGGCATTTATTAACATGAAATGACTCCACATACCTCTACTCTTACCTTTAACAAAGACAGAAAACAAAGATGTTAAGGAATACACATACATTAAGCATAATTATTCGTAGCGGAAAACAAGAATAGATACCTAGACTTTATGTCCATTTCGGCTTCCCAAGTAGCCTCTTCAACCGTGTGGTTCCTCCATAGAAACTTTCCCAAAGATACATTCTTTGTCCATAACAAACAAACTTGTCAATCCAAAATTTCAACTAGGACTACCTCAAAAGATAAGGAATCTGAAATACCTACCTCCTCTAAAGGAACAACTATTGAAGGATCACCCAAGTTCTCAACATCAAACTATGAAACACTGGATGAATAGAGCTCAATCTAGACTATAATTCATACGCAACATTACCAACCCTCTTCAATACCAAATACGAACCAACATATCAGGGGCTGAGCTTTCTCTTCTAACCAAACTACATTACTTTCTTTAGATAGATACCTTTAAGAACACCCAATCACCAATACTAAACTCCAACTCAATTCACCTCACAGATGTATAGGACTTTTTGAGACCTTGGGAAACTTTAAGAAAATCTTGAATCACCTTCGCCTTCTCCATCACTTGGTGAAATAAATTTGAGTCAAATATCTTAGCCACACCATCTTCAAACCACCAAGATGGGAGACCTACATCTCCTACCTTACAAGGCCTCAATAAGAGCTATACCAATACTAAAATAGTAGCTACTATTATATGTGAACTCAATAAGAGGAAATGACCAACCCAACTACAATCATAGTCAATCACACAAGCTTTAAGCATGTCTTCCAGTGTTTGAATAGTACTTTTTGCTTGCCTATTCGACTACGGGTGGATAGTTCTATGGCTCACCTTAGTTCCCCAACCTATCTGAAACAAAATGCAAAAATTGTGATAAGAACAAAGTACCACAATCTAACATGATAGAAACAGGTGCCCCATGCAACTTCACAATCTCTTGGAGGAATAACTTCGCATAGTCTTTTGTCAAAAATTTGTTCTCACTGGCAAGAAGTGAGAAAACTTTGTCATCCTATTAATGATGATCCAAATTAAATCAAACTAATTCTGAGACTAAGAAAGATTAGTAAAAAAATCCATATCAATTACTTCCCACTTCCACATAGGCAACTTCATCTCTTGATACAACCCTCCAGGCCGCAAGTATTCAACCTTCACTTGGGAACACATAATTTACCTTGGTACCTCAAGATACCGTCGCCACCAATCTCAAAAGCTACAATCTTTTGATGACCCACATATCCCTTAAGTTCCATTAAGACAGGATCCAATATCTGCTTCTCCTTTATATCAGTACTAAGAGTGGATTGGGCCACCTTTTGTACAAACACACCCTTATCCTCAGAGTCCAAGAGATGAAGTCGAAGGTTATCCAAATGGTGAATATATTTCACCAATTCCTGCTTATCTTCATCCACATGATCTAGACTCCCCATGGACAACCGGCTAAGAGAATTAGCAATTATATTAAATTTACCTGGGTGGTAGTGAAGACTCATGTCATAATCCTTGAGCAGCTCAAGCCATCTCCCTTGCCTGAGATTTATCTCTTTCTAAGTGACTACATACAACAGGCTCTTATGATCAGAATAAATAACAACATAAATTCTATATAAATAATGTCACCGGATCCTCAATGCAAACACCATATCTAATAACTCTAAGTCATATGTTGGATAATTCCTCTCATTAACTTTCAAATGCCTAGAAGCACAGGCCACTACACTAAATGCTGCATCAATACAAAACTAAGTCCCACCTGGCACACATCACAATAAACCACGAATCCATCATTACCCTTGAGCAGGGTCAAAATTAGAGCTAAAGTCAACTTATTTTTCTGCTTTTCAAAACAACCCTCACAAGCAACAGACCATAAGAACTTCACCTTCTTCTGGGTCAGCTTAGTCTGTGGGGTAGCTATAGTCAAAAAACCCTCCACAAATCTTCTATAGTAACTGGCTAAATCTAAGAAGCTCTGAATATCGGTTGGAGTCATGGGCCTAGCCACTTCTTAACCACTACAACTTTTTGTGGATCCACAATGATCCCTTCACTAGAAATGACATGGCCCAAAAAAGTAACATCCTTAAACTAGAACTCTTACTTTGAAAACATAGCATACAAATATTGGTTTTTTAAGGTCTGCAAAACAAAATGGTGATATTTGATGTGATTCTCTTCACTCCTAGAGTACAACAGAATATCATCAATGAACACTACAATGAAAAAATCTAAGAAATGACAGAACAATCAATTCATGAGATCCATAAATATTGTCGGGGCATTTGTCAGACCAAAATACATGAATAAAAACTCATAGTGACCATATCGGGTTTGAAAAGAAGGCTTAGAGATATCCTCCTCCCTAATCTTTAGCTGATGATAACTTAACCGAAGATCAAGTTTAGAGAAATATCTAGCACCCTAAATATGGTAAAACAAATAATCAATCCGAGGAAGAGGATACTTATTTTACACCATAACCTTATTAAACTACAATAATCAATGCACATCCAAAGGGAACCATCCTTCTTATGCACGAACAAGATAGAAGTACCCCACAGAGATCACTAGGATAGATAAAACCCTTGTTAGAGAGGCCTTTCAATTTCTCCGTAATCTTCTTCAACTTAGCTAGAACTATCCTATACGATAGGATAGAGAAAGGATGAGTGTCAAAAAATGTCAATACCAAAATCAATATCCCTATTAGGAGGAATACCAAGAAGATCATCACGGATCACCTCGGTAAATTCACAGACCATAGGGACAATCTACAAAAAAAGTCCTTCGAATCTAGAATGCTTAACATGTACTAAGTGATAGAGGCACCCTTTAGAAACTAATTTCCTGGATCTAAGATATGATATGAAATTTCCTATAAGAACTAGGGTACTACCTTCCCACTAAAGAATTGGTTCATTAGGAAAATTAAAGATAACCTTATAGGTCCGATAATCTAAAGAAGTACATCATGAATGCAACTAGTCCATCCCCAATATGACATCAAAATCAACCATGTCTAACTCGATTAGATCTATCAAAGTTTCTCTATCACTAACAAACACCACACAACCCCTGTAGACCCTCCTAAAAATGACAGACTTACCATTGGGATAAAAATAGAAAAGGGGTCCAAAATATACTCAGGATCGAAACCAATATAGCCACAACTAGGGTAATATAAGAAAGAGTAGACCCCAGATCACGCAAGAAATACACTTCACAAGAAAAGAGTCATAACATACCGGTGACAACATTAGGAGTTGCTTTAGAGTCCTGGCGGGTAGCAAGAGGATACAAGCTATTTTGGCCAGTACCAGTACTAGAAGCAAAAGTAGCACCCTTTAGTGCAGGAGTTGATGAAGTTGCCACATGAATCTTATTTTCTCCTGAAGCAACCTTAAAAGGACAATCCCTCTACAAATGACCAATCTAACCACATTTAAAACACATGTTCCTCCCTTCTTCAGAAAAATCATGGTGCACCTACCCGCAGAATCTATAAGAAGGATATAATGGAGCTGACTCAGCCCCACTAGCCTGAGATTGGGCACCCTGTGACCTAAACCTACTATTATGGTGAGAATGAAGATCACCTGACTGCTTTGGATAAGAAGTATTAGCCATAGAGTAGGAACCAACACTCCCCTCACTTCTTCTTAGACCAATTTCCACTATCTCTACCACTTTACTATTGACCTCAACCCTGATCAAACAATCTAAACTTCTTATTCTATCATTCCCAAATCTCTGCCTACTTCTACTTCTCTTCTCTTACCTATTCCATATACACAACCAATCTGGAGATATCTGTATCCTTCTTCAATAAGTCAATCTTACTCTCTAAAATCAAATCAGAAGATAACCTAGAAGCAAATTTCCTCATTTTAGCCCTCATGCTAGACACTAACTTAGGAGAATATCAAGACAACTGATGGAATTGCAAGGCATACTCCTTGAACCTCATCCTACCTTGCTTCAGATAAACAAACTCTTCCACTTTTGCCTCTCTAAACTCTTAAGTAAAGAAGCGGTCCAGAAAAGTACTAGAGAAATTATCCCATAGTGTGGATTCAGTATAATATCCCCCAGACTATTCCTATATATCATACCATTGGTATGCTGCATCTTCCAGTTAATCGGCAGTGAATTATACACCCTCCACATTAGAAGCATGCAACACACAAAAGATTTTTTTTATCTCATCAATAAAGTTTTGAGGATCTTCTGCAATTTTACAACCAGTGAACAAGGAGGACTCAACATCATAAACTGGCCAACCTTTGTGGCCTCAAAAAATCAAGTAATTGAAGTTATACGCTCACACTGAGAAACTACCAACTGAACTAATATATGAATATACAGACAAAATTCCACATTTGACATATCATCTTAAGGAGATCGAGGAAAACTAGAGGGGGCCGGTGGAACTCTAAAAGGGCAATAAAGAATTGGACCCCTAGACCAAGTTTGTGATTTGAGTTAATGGTATTGAAGGAGGCTCACTATTCTAGAATATTCCATTCATCCTAATGCAAAAAATAGGTATAGTAATTTAAGGCTAATTACTAGTGGTGCAAGATGAAGAAGGATATAGTAGACTTTTTGTTATTAGCAACTCGTTTCCAAGCACTTAAGAATTATTGGTTTATTTAGAGGAAATGCATTCAAGATTAGAAATGTGGACGATTTACTATGGATTTTGATGGTTTTTCATGCACTACTTAGAGTTTTGATAGCGTTTGATCAGTATTGACCTGACTAAGACTACTCCCTTTCTTCTCTTTCAGTCATTCTAATAAGTTGAAAGATTGGATTTAAGATATGTTTGAAGGGTGGTTTATCTTCACGGGGTTCTTGACACGACCCAAACCAAGGCCTGGTTATGTTAGGTATCTCAAGTCCCACATAGATCAGAGATCACCCTCTATACCTAGCCAACCCAAACACAACACACCCCAAAGTCAGATGGATTCCAAACATATAATAAGATACCGTGCAATAGCTTAAGAAAATTTTAATGCATGTCCAAGACCAACCACCAACAATCAGCCAACGATCGACCTACACCGCCCAATAACCACTATAGTCCAAACAAAACCTTATGAATAATAATCCAAAACTGAATATTAATAAAGTGTCCGTACATGCCCCTGACAATAGCCAAAAATAAGTCAAAGCAATTAAGAGGAACAAAACACAAAATATAGACTTTTGATGTATGGAAACTCTCCACTTCAATGTTAACTCATGAGCTGATCCCGGATCCTAATCACAGAGTAGGAAGAGTAGAAATATGGCCAAATACTGCATAACTTGGGGATATAGCGTACGTAGACGTTTAGCGGTTGGAGCACCAACGTGTAACTCAGGGATAGGGGATAAAATAATGCCATGAATAATATTTCAAATCATTCAAAATTCCATGCACATTATCAAATCCATATACGTACATATATATAACATATGCCGGGATAGGGAAAAAAGCTTAACATGCATTTTAAGACCTTAGTATGGATTGCTTAGCTCAACCATCATATTAATAGTACAAATGAGCTATATGGGCACCAGTTCTCACCCCATTGATCGGGCCCCAGTGCATGTACCTTCATAAATTAGATAATAATCTCATATATATGCATGGGGCACTCGAACCCTCCAATCATATACAAAGGTGATTTAAGAACCCAATCATAAAATAAGATATGGGGGACTCGAACCCTCTAATTATAACAATAACAATAAGGTGGATGTAAACCATCTGGTCACAGGCAAGATAATTCAAACCCTCAAGATATAATGACCCCCACATCGGATAGCACGGTTTCAAGTATTTGTCACTTGGACCTACACTTTCATGACTCACCTATACAACCTCTTTTAAATCCCAATGAAAACATTTATAACATTCCCATTCATTGAACAATGCTTCACATTAAGGCATACATTGTTGGTATCATCATACCAACTAGACTTGCAAGGTAACAACAATATGCCAAAAGCAATCACATCACCTGGGGAATTCATTAGCCTTTCATTTCAATTATACATTAACTTGAGAAAACATGAGACCCACAAGGTTCAACTCCAGACCATCATTTACATGGCCGCCAAGGCCTTTCAAGGAAAACATGCATACTTTATTATGCTTTTCATGCCAATGCATTAATTTAAGTGGGTAAGACAAGCTATGTGACAAAAGCCTTTTCATTAAATTTCACAAATATATTGGGGGCATACAATTTCCAAAACCATAATTAAGGAAAAATCATCAAGTAGGGGGTTAAATATGACCCCTTAGTTAAATCACCATTCCCATAAATCCCACATTGTTTAAAGCCATGTTTAAGACATGAGTAATGCATCATAAAACCATGGGAAAACATTTAATTGACCATTCCTGTCAAAACACCCAATCAAGTCAAAACCATTACTTTTAACCACATAAAGTCCATGTATTCTCATGCAATAGATATGTTAATTTTAGAGATAGAGTGGCATGCCTAAAATATTAAGATGTACAGACAGAAATCACCCATAAAAGCCCTAACTGATCAACCTATTAAAAACCCTAATTGTTTTTTACCTTGAGGAATTTGAGAGTGTTGAGAAATTACTTTGATGTGTTTATGAGCTTAATCATACCCTAAAGGGGTTACAATACATAGGTTTCAAATTCAGTAAGAGGAAAAATGTCTAAAATACCCTTAAATTAAAATCTAAAAAAGGGTCGCCTTTGACTACAAGTCTGCCATTGAACCACAACCACTCTTTATGACTCGTCACCACGAGTCATAACCAGGATAAAATATAGGACACTATCCATTGCTGACTATATGACTCAACAAACCAACTTGTAATGACACCCTACGACTCGTAGGGTCAAGTTGTAGTCAACACATAACCCAAATTGGAACTTACAATGGACACTCTGTGATTATAAAAAATGACTTGTAACATTCTCTTACGACTCTTAGTGAGCCACTCATACTCAGAGCTGAATCATGCCATAAACTTATATGATTTGGTTATGATTCTATCCCTATGACTCATTATGAGTCTTTATGACTTGTTCCCCCAAGACTTACCTAGGACAATAACTTTAATACCACTTACTGGTCACCTTATAACTAGGGTAACCTGACTTATCAAGACACCATACCACTCGTAGGGTAAGTCATTACCAAGGTAGTGATCTCAAAGCTAAAGAAATTTCCAAGGGGCCAAAAATCTAAGGTGTTTCAATTCTCTCCCACTTGGATTATTCTTCCTTAATTGATAGGACAAAGGATTTATTAGCATAAATTGACTCCATATACCTCTACTCCTATGTTTAACAAAGACAAAAAAAAGATGTTAAGGAATAAATATACCTTAAGCATGATTATTTGAAGCGGAAAACAAGAACAGATACTTGAACTTCATGTCCTCTTCGGCTTCCCAAGTAGCCTCTTCAACCTTGTGGTTCTTCCATAGAAACTTTACCAAAGCTACGTCCTTCGTTCGCAACCGAAAAACTTACAGATCTAAAATTTCATGTGGGACTTCCTCATAAGATAAGGAATCTGATATACCTCCCTCTTCTAAAGATACAACCATCGAAGGATCACCCATGCACTTTCTCAACATTAAGACATGAAACACCGAATAAATAGAGCTTAGACTAGAGGGAAACTCCAATACATTAACAATCCTCTTTAACACTAAGTACGAACCAACATATCGGGGGTTGAGCTTCCTCATCTAAAAACCTGAATCACTCACTTTATGAGGGATACCTTTAAGAATACCAAATCACCAATATTAAACTCCAAATTCCTTTGCCTCGTATCTACATAGGACTTTTGGTGAATTTGGGAGGATTTAAGCCAATACAGAATCCACTTCACCTTCTCCATCCCTTGGTGAACTAAATCCGGCCAAATATTTCAGCCTTACAAACTTCAAACCGCCCGATGGAATACCTACACTCCTACCATACAAGGCCTCGAAAGGAGCATACCATTACTAGAATGGTATCTATTATTATACTCAAATTGCATAAGAGGCAAATAACAAACCCAAATACCACCATCATCAATCACACAAGATCTAAGCATGTCTTCCAGTGTCTGAGTATTCCTTTCTGCTTGCCCATCCAACTATAGGCGGAAAGTAGTACTAAGGTCACCTTGGTTCCCCAACCTCTCTAAAATAAATGCCAAATCTATGATGAAAACTAAGTAGCACGATCTGACATGATAGAAATAGGCGCCCTATGCAACTTTACTATATCTTGGGGGAACAACTTTGTATAGTCTTCTGTCAAAAAATTTGTTCTCACTGGCAAAAAGTGACCAAACTTTGCCATCCTATCCACGATGACCCAAATCGAATAAAACTAATTTTGAGACCGAGGAAGACCGGTAATGAAATCCATATTAATCGCTTCCCATTTCCACACAGGCAACTTGATCTCTTGATACAACCCTCCAGGCTGTAAGTGTGCAACCTTCACTGGTTGACACACCAAGCATTTAGACAAAAAACTGGCCATATTTTACTTCATATCATTCCACCAATAAATCTCATTAAAATCATGATACGTCCTCCTTGAACCAAGATGAATGGCATAATGTGGTTCATGAGCCTTAACCAAGATCTTTTCTTGCAACCCATCTACATCAGGAACACATAATCTACCTTGGTAATTCAAGATACCATCGTCATAAATCTCAAAAGCTATAAACTTTTGTTGACCCATATATCCCTTAAGATTCATTAAGATAGGATATAATACCTGCTTCTCCTTTATTTCAATACTAAGAGAGGATTGCGACATCTTTTGCATAAATACACCCCCATCCTCAGAGTCCAAGAGACAAACTTTAAGATTAGCCAAATGGTGAATATGTTACACCAATTCCTGCTTATCCTCATCCACATAAGCTAGACTCCACATGGACAACCTACTAAGAGCATCAATAACTATATTAGATTTACTGAATAGTAGTGACGACTCATATCATAATCCTTGAGTAGCTCAAGCCACTTCTTTTACCTGAGATTTAGCTCTTTCTGAATGAACACATATTGTAAGCTCTTATGATCAGAATAAATATCAATATGAAATCCATACAAATAATGCCACCAGATCTTCAATGCAAAGATCACAGCTAACAACTCTAAGTCACGAGTCAAAAAATTCCTCTAATGAACTTTCAACTACCCAAAAACATAGGCCATAACCCTATCATACTACATGAATAGATAACCACATCCCATATGGGATACATCATAATAAACCATAAATACATTCATTACCCTCGGGCAGGGCTAAAACTAGAGCAAAAGTCAACTTATCTTTCAGTTTTTCAAACTACCCTCACAAGCATCAAAACATAAAAACTTTACATTCTTCTAGGTCATCTTAGTCAGTGGGGCAGCTATTTTTGAGAAACTCTTCACAAATCTCCTATAGTAACTAGCTAAGCCCAAGAAGCTTCGAGTATTAGTTGGAGTAGTGGGCATAGTCCACTTGTTAAAGACTACAATTTTTCGGGGACCCACTATGATGCCTTCACTAGAAATGACTTGAGCCAGAAAAGTAATAGCCTTCAACCAAAACTCGTACTTTGAAAACTTAGCATACAAATGTTGGTCTTCTAAGGTATTTAAAATAATACGGAGATAGAAAGTAGGATTCCCCTCACTCCTAGAGTACAAAAGAATATCATCAATGCATACTATGGTTGAAATAGAAAAGAGGTCTGAAATATACTCAGGACCAAAACCAAAATGTACAACCATAAATGGTGTCACTTAAGAAAGAGTAGACCCCAAATCAAGCAAGCAATACATATCATCAGAAAGAGTCACACCATATCAGTGAAGACATTAGGAGATGCCTTAAAGCCTAGGTAGGTGGCAATAGCATATAAGCAATTTTGGCCAGTGTTAGTACTAGAAGCAAAAGAAGCACCCTTTGGTGTAGGAGCAGATAAAGTGATAACAGGAATCCTATCTTCCCCTAAAGCAACCTTAAAAGGACAATCTCTCTACAAATGACCAATCTAACCATAATTAAAATATATATTCCTCCGCTCTTCTTAAAAACAATGGTGCACCTTTACGCAAAAGATATAAGGAGGAGATAATGGAGCTTACTGAGCCTCACTAGCTTGAGATTAGGCCTCCTGTGCCCTAAACTCACTATCATGCTAAGAATAACAATCACCTGACAGCTTCAGATAAGGAGCACTAGCCATAGAATAGGAACCAGAACTCCCCTACTTATTCGTAGACCACTTTTTACTATTTCTACCACTCTGTTGTTGACCTCTACACATATCATAAAATCTAAATTTCTTATTCTATCTTCCCCCTATATCTGCCTGCTTCTTCTTCTCTTTCTTAACCTGTTATATATATACAACAAATCCGGAAATATCCATATCCTTGTTCAACAAGGAAGCCTTAATCTCTTGAAATAAATCACGAGATAACCCAAAATCAAATTTTCTCATTTTCGTACTCATGCTAGACACTAACTCAAGACCATATCAGGATGACAGAAGGAATTTCAAGGAATACTCCATGATCATCATCCTACATTACTTCAGATAAACAAACCCTTCCAATTTTGCTACCCTCAACTCCTAAGAAATGAACCAGTCCATAAAAGTACTAGAGAAATCATCCCACACAGATTTAGCATCATTTCCCCTAGACTATTCCCATTCCTTATACTATTCATATGGTACATCCTTCGATTGATAGGCAGCAAACTTTACACCCTCCACATAAGAAATATGCATCACATGAAAGATCTTTTCAATTTATCAATATAGTTTTGAGGATTTTCTACAACTTCAAAACCAGTGAATAAAGATGACTCAACCTTATATATTGGCCAACCCTTATGACCTTAGAAAATAGAGTAACAAAAGTTACACACTCATACTGAGAAGCTACCAACTGAGCTAACATATGAATAGACTATGAAATTTGCATTCGAGACATCAGCCTGAGGAGCTCGAGGAGGACTAGAGAGGGTCGGTGGAGCTCCAAAAGGGCAATTAGGAACTAGACCCTTAGACCGAGTTTGTTATTTGATTTAATTAGTATTGAATAAGGATCACTGTTGTAGAATATTCTATTCATCCTAATAAAAAAAGAGGCATAGATATTTGAGGCAATATTTCTTATGGTGCATGATGAACAAGGATATAGTAGACTTGTATCTGGGTATTTGTGTACTTAGCAGGCGATTTATAAGAACTTAAGACTTTTTGGTTTGTTTAGAGGAAATACATTCAATAGTAGAAGTGTGAGTGATTTACTATGGATTTTGTGTATAGCTTTCCATGGACTTCTCGAGGTTTTGATAGCACTTGATCAGCCTTGATCTGACTAAGACTACTCTCTTTCTTCCCTTTTATTCTTTTAAATATATTAAGTGATTGGATTTAATATATGTTTGAAGGGTGGTTCATCTTCATGGGGTTTTGACACAATTCGAACCAGGGCTTGGCTGTGTCGGGTATCTTAAGTCCCACGTGAATCGGAGATCACCCCCTCTACCTAACAAACTCAAACACAACACAACCTAAAGTTAGGTGAATTCCAAACATAAAACAAGATAGCATGTAATAGCTTAAGAAAATTTCAATGCATGTCCATGACCAACCACCAGTGATCGGCTAACAACCAACCAACACCACCCAATAACCATAGTACTTCAAATAATGCCTTCTAAACAATGGTCCAAAACTGAATATCAATAAAGTATCGAGATAAGCTATAACGCCCCACAAAATCTTCTTCCAGTTTGAGCCTTAGAGCGTATTTGGTAAAGCAAAAATCTGAGTCAAAATGTTTAAGAAATATCCTCCCAAGTATGAAATACTTTTAAATCATGTGGGAATCTATTTTATCATGAATTAATATCATAGAGGTCCCCTAACTCATGAACGAGTTAAAAACTTTCCTATCGTTCAAGTTTTAGTGACTGTCAAAATTTGGGTCAACTTAAATCGACCATAAATCATTGTATATGAAGAAATGGGTGGCTTTCTATATATCAAATGAAATATCTTTGAATTATCTTTCCAATGATACCATATTTTCCTAAATCCAATATCAGAGGAAAGAGTTATACTCATTTTACTCCAGCATGTCTAGCTGGAAAACGGTGACGATGTTTCTAACGGGCTATCACATTTCTGACGCCGTTTTTTACGACGTCGTCACATTCTGATAACATTTCTGACAATGTCATCATGCCTGGGTAGAAAATCAAGAATTTGGACCTTTTTTGTGATGACCATTCGTGATGGCCTATCACGAACCTGACGGCCTATCACGGATGGCATCAAGTATATTTTTTCAGCAATTCAAAGGAGTTTTTGCAAGGGTATTTTGGTCATTTCCCACGATATTTGAGCCTTTATAAATATGAGGAACCCTCATTCAAACCCTAATTCAATCTTTTTCTTTTTCAACTCTCTAAAGAGAGTATAAGTAGGGTTTCAATAAAGAACCCTAATCTTCCAAAATCATCCATAAATCTTCAAGGTTTCTTCAAGAATAAAGTTCCTCATAGTGTGGGATTCAAGAATTTATTTATTTCAAGTGTGGATAAAGTTTCAAGCACTAAAGTTCATCCAATTTCAAAGGTTCAGGTATGTAGATGTTGATTTCTGGGTCCCTTTCATCCAAGAAGCTCAAGAACCCTTTTTAAAACTAAAATATTTTTATGTTTATGAGTTTTTAATGATTTGTATGAGTTGAAATGAATGTTTAATGTGTTGCTGAGTTTTGATTTATGTTTGCCTACAAAATTTATGAGCTTTGACCCTAGTATGTGGAATTCATGTGATGTTTGTGATAGACCCTCTTGAAGTTGTTTTTCCATGTGATGTGTTCATGACATTTGGGTGTAGAAATGGTTGAATAAGTGAAGAACATTCCCCATAGGTTTGATAAAGAGATTAGGTGAAGCATAAGGGCCGCTATAGTATGTTGAATAGCAAACTCCAAATTGTGAGCTAGTCCATGCATGCCTAGTGTTTGATAAAATGCCTTAGTGAGTGAAATGTGCCAAGATAGCATGAAATCCCCAAGTAAGTGTAAAATCGGTCGTGTCTAGTGGTTGTTGAAAGACCCTAGGGAACAAAGGAACAAGTCAAGATATGATGGTTGTAAATTCCCCGATTTTGTGATCTTTGATATATGCTAAGCTTTTAATACATGTCAAGTAGTTAGGAAGTAAATAGCGACGTGTTAGTATGAAGTTTCCCCCAAATCAAGTGATATCCAAATACATAACAAGACCGATATAGGTATGAAGTACTTGATGCAAGATCTCATTGAATGGGGTATAATCTAATAGCATGTCTTCCCTAGGCTAGTATATGATGATGAATAGAGATCTATGTTTCCTAAATGCTTAATGCGATATCCTAAGGATCTTGAGAGGGAAAGTATGTTGTGATACCCAACTACGTGAAGTGATTCTTTAACGATTGTGACATTACATGAATGATTATAATGATGAATTAATGCTTGTAATGATAAATGAATGATGGTAGTGATGAATGGATGATCGTGATGATGCATAAATGATTTGTGATGAAGAATGATTATGTCTTACTTTTATGTTATCGAGTCTTGGGGTATTTATACCCCAAAATAGAGTTGTTGTCTAAAGACTGTGTCAGTTTCTCGATAATTCTAATCGAGCCATGATTCTTAGAACTTAGTGAACTATAGAACTCTATTTCCTCTGACAAGTGCAAAGCTTAATAAAGCTTGGTAATCTCAGTTATCTCTGTAATCTCTGTATCGCTAGTAACCTAGCCTCAGACCTGTATTATCTCAGTTCTAATAGTATTCAAGTGATTCAATCTTAATCTCAGAAGTGATTTGAGTAATCCATTCAAGATCTGTATCATTAATCAGATACCATGATTCAATATCTTTTCCATCAGATACGGAAACAAGTGATCTCAACATAACTCAGTCAAACCTTTTAAGTAATATGATCAGTGTTAGATTCAGTTCAGCCAGTTTTTAGTTGAGAATTTAGTTCTGAGTCTTTCAGTTGGGAGTAGAAACTAGCACCGAGCGAGCTCAAGGATGGGATCTCAACTACTAGTAGAGGGTGTGATTCTTAGAAGCAATCCTTATGCTCCAGAACTATGTATCCAGCATACGTTGAGACATCACACCTATTAGTTGAGGGTGGATGAGAGACATCATACCTGCAAGATGAGGGTAGATGAGGTGGCTTGACCTGCCAGATGAGGGCTCCACCATTCTCGTTTGAGGACCTGCTAGATGAGGGTCACATAGAGTTGTCTTTACCAATGGTGCAGTAATGACACCCTTCCAACTGGGGCACAAGTTAGACCCCACCTTTGGTAGGTCGGGGCATGTCGGTTAAGTGACTACTTCCCACAGTTTCAGTTTCAGATTCAGTCTCAGTTTTAGAATCAGTCTTCAGAAATTAAAACTATCAGATACAGTCATCTATCATTGTGAGGAGCTTAGATAGTTCCATTGATTTATTGGCCATCTCATCAGATAGACTTGGTCTCACATACAATTATTTGATATTATATTCAGAGATATGTTGTCAGACAAGATTGATCACAGTATCAGATTTCTATTAAGTATTTTTGTTATCAGATTCAAATATAATCATATTTCTTATCATTGATAAAGCTTCTGAAATCATCTGTTAGAAAGGTTGATCTCTAATCCTGTCAGTCGAAAGCAGTAAGTCCAAGAATTCAGTCATTGATGTAAGCACATCCAGATCCTCAGTTATCAGTATCAGATGAGTCAGTGATTTAGTATCTCAGTGTCAATAGTGAGTTCAGTCTGCAGTAAAGTGGTATTTGAGTTTCAGTATCTAGAGTTGCGATAATTATGTTCATGTTCTGTGCATTTATGTATGTTTTCTCATGCGGCCTTTTCATGATTATTCAGTTTAGATATTGTGCATACATGAACCCTTGCATTAGCCTACCCCGTCTGCATACTCGGTACATTTTTGTACTGACACATTTGCGCTATGGTGTTTTATTTGAAACCATAGGTTCAGAGGCACATGATCCAGCTTTTCCTTAGCAGTTTAGTCCCAGTCAGCAGCAGTTGCAGTGAGTCCTCTTCTTTTGAGGACAAGTCTCAATTTACTACTATTGTTTCAGAATTCGTTGATTTTCTATTGACGGAGTTAGTTGGGGACATATCCCATCAACTGCACAGTTCAGACAGTTAGAGGCTTTCAGATGGATGTATTAGTATTCAATTTTCAGTTTTGAGTATGTATAGATGTGTTGAACCTTATGGCAAGTTTTTACATTTTTTTCCAGATATTATGTAGTGTATAGGTACAGATATCAGAAAAGGGTTAGCTTGTGGTCTTTCGGATTCATAAGCACCGTATGACATCTCGGGATGGGATCTCAGGGCGTTACACAAGCCCTCGACAAGAATAAAAAATAAGTCTAAGACATAAGAGGAACAAAATAAGAAATATAGACTTTCAATGTATAAAAGTTGACCACTTTAATGTCAAATCATGAGCTGATCCCAAATCCTAATCACTGAGTAGGAGGAGTAGAAGTATGGCAAAATCTTACACCGCATGGGGACACAATGTGTGTAGATGGTTAGTGGTTGGAGCACTAGCATATAACTCAAAAATAAGGGATAACATAATTCCATGAATAATAGTTCAAATCATTTGAAATTCCATGAACATTATCAAATACATATATGTGTGTGTATATATATATATTACAAGCCGAGATAGGTAACAAGGCTTAACATGCATTTTAAAACCTTAGTATGGATTATGTAGCTCAATCAGCATATTAATAGTACCCTCAGTCTTTATGGGACCTAGTTCACACCTCATTGGTCAGTCTCCAGTGTGTGTGGCCTCACAAACCAAAGAATAATCTCATATATATGCACTGGGGAGTCGAACCCTTTAATAATATACTATGGTGACTTAAGAACCTAATCATAAAATGCGATTTGGGGGACTCCAACCCTCCAATCATAATAATAACAATAAGGTGGACTCTAACAACCTGGTCACATGCAAGGGGACTCGAACCTCAAGACATAATGACCTCTGCACTAGCTACCACAATTTCCTGTATTGGTTACTAGGACCTCCATTTTCACGAATCGGCTACACAACCCTCTTTCAAAGCCCAATTAAAACATTTATCACATATTCTAATTCAATGAACCATGTTTCACATTAATTCATACATTGTCGGTATCATTATACCAATTACACTTTCAAGGTGACCACAACATTACAAAACAATCACATCACTTAGGGATTTGACAACTCTTTTGGTTCAATTATACATTAGCTTGTGAAAACATGAAACCCACAAAGTTTAAATCAAGAACATAATATACATTGCCATCAAGGCCTTTCAAAGAAAACAAGAATACTTTATTATTCTCTTCATGCCAATGCATTATTACAAGTGGGTAAGACAAACTATGTGACAAAAGCCTTTTCATTGAAAATTTCACGAACACGTTGGGGGCATACAATTTCCAAAACCATAATAAAGGAAAAATAATTATGTTGGGGGTTAAATATGACCCCTCTATTTAATCACCATTCCCATACCTCCCACAATGTTCGTAACTATTTTCAAGACATGAGTAATGCATCATAAAACCATGTGAAAATATTTAATCGACCATTCATGTCAAAAATCCCAATCAAGTCAAAACCCTTACTTTTAACCACATTAAAAACCATTTATTTACATGCAATAGATATATTAATTTTAAGGGTAGAGTGACTTGCCTAAAATAGTAAGATGTACAGAGAAAAATCACCCTTGAAATGCCTAACTGATCAACCTCTTGAAAACCCTAAATGTTTTTTACCTTGAGGAATTTGAGATTGTTGAGGAGTTACTTTGTTGTGTTTACGAGGGATAATACTACCATACCCTAAAAGAGTTATAAGACGTGGGTTTTAAGTTGTATAAGAGGGGAAATATATAAAATACCCTAAAATTAAAAGCTGAAAAAGGGTCGCCTTTGACTATGAGTAATCCATTGACTCATAACCACTCCTTACGACTCATGACATGAGGCTTAACCAAAATAATCTGTAGGACACCATCCATTGTTGACCCTACGACTCAACCAACCAACTCATAATGAGACCCTATGACTAATAGGGTCCAATAGTAGTCAACACAAAACCTAAATTAGGACTTACACTGGACACCCTACGATTACACCAAATGACTCATAACATCCCCTTGTTGCTCTTAGTGAGCCACTCATACCTAGAGTAGAATTATGCCACAAAATTACATGATTTGGTTACAATTCTATCCTAATGATCTGTCATCTATCTTTATGACTCATGCCCTCAATTCATACCCAGGAAAATAACTTCAACACCACTCACTAGTCACCTTACGAATAGGGTCGCCTAATCAGTCAAGACATTAAATGACTCATAAGATGAGTCATTACCAAGGCAGTAAGCTCAAACCTCAAGAAATTTTCGAGGGACAAATATCTTGGGTGTTTCAGTTCTAGTGTCCATTATTTCTAATATAGGTTCCAGTTTACCTCAAACTTTTGGGAGCATTTTAGGAGAAGTTTAATATATATGTCAAATTTATCATAATTTCTTATTCTGGACTGATTATCAATTTGAGAGAACTATTTAGGTTTTAAACAAGATTTTTGGGGTGTGTGTTATGTACTTTGGAGGTCAGTCAGACCAATTATTATACTAAGTAGAGTTTGCCTATAATAACAAACCATATGGCTCAATATGAGGAATTGTATGATATGTGGTACAAATATCTTGTCAGGTGGTTTGATACCATTGAGGCTAGGCCGTAGGATGCTTAATTATTGTGGGAGTCATTTTATAGAGTTTCAGTTATTCAAGATAAGATTCAGGTAGCTTTAATTAAATAAAAGAGTAATTTTCACCTTACGCTTTCTGTATTTGAGAATAGAGTTAGTGATCGTGTATTTCTTTAAGTGTCACCCATGAAGGGTATGATGAAGTTAGGTAATAAGGTAAAGCTCAACCCCAGGTTTATTAGGCCATTTAAGATTGTATAATGATTTAGAGATATAGCTTATGAGTTAGCCTTGCATCTAAAATTTTATGACATTAATCCTTTTTTCCATGTATCAATACTTCTGCATTACATTCAAAATGAGTCCCTCATGCACCAATGTATATGGTTTAGTTAAATGATATGTTGAATTTTGAGGAGGATCTAATTACTATTCTAGCTAGGGATTTAAGGCAATTGCGATCTACGGAGATTCTAGTGGTAAAAGTTTAGTGGAGATACCATCAATCGAGAAGGCTACCTGGAGATTGAGCATTACATGTGGAACCTTTATCCTTACTTAATTGGTCCTTCAGGTATTTGACTATTGATATTCGAGGTCAAAACTCTTTTAAGTAGTGGATATTTTAATTACCTTTTAGGTAATTTTCCTCTTTTTGTGTATTTCCTAAATTAACATCTTTCCTACAACTTTTCTAAGTCATTTATAATTTGCTGGAACTTGTACTTTTATTCCTAGGTATTTCATTAGGTTTTTATGTTAGTTTCCCTATCTTGGAGCTTTTGGAGTTGAGAAATTGGTCTTTGGCCAAAACTATAAGTAAATAGATGAGAATTTGGAGAGTTATATTAGCTCAAAAATATTAATTTTGGGTTGGGGGACCTTTGGTTTTAATCTTGAGGCTTCCAAACTCGTGTTAGGATATTGGTTGGTTTTTGGTTAAAACATAAGGTTTGTTGTGTTATGTAGCCCAAATTACACCTCAAAGAAAGTATAAAGTGTTCGCTAGTCAAATATAGAATCCAACTAGGTTGGAGTCGATACCATAAGGAATAGGTCAGAAACACAATTAATATAACAGGAAAGTGTGAAAAGTAAAAGATTTTTTTAGTCAAAGTAAGAGAAATAGTAGCAATTTCTGGCAATTAGGATTGATATCAATATAAGACAATCTCTAGTATTATGTACCCCCTGACATGATAACTCCACAGACTATTTGTGTTTGTCAAACTATCTTGGTGCCTTACATGCAAAATCTAACAAGTTATGTATCACCTAACCATCTCTCGACCTTAGTTTGGGTGAATTTCACTCATCTCCTCTTGATTTTACTATTTCCCATTACTAAACCTTATTTTATGAACTCAGACTAACCATCTTTTCTCGATCTCAAGTTAATTAGATATAGGTGTATAGCTTCAAATTACTGTTGTGATTTTTTTCCTAATCTCCACCTCTCTCACGATCAAGTATCAAATATAGATGAGTTCCTAACATTTTCAGCCATAAAGAAAGCAATCAAAATGAAATAAATCCTAATACGTGCAAGAAAGCAAACTTAGAATAACTTTGCACTACAGTTGCTTCGTTAATCATCAGGGTTCCCAAAACCCTAGTTATCGGTGTTAAGCCCAACTGCACACACAAGTGTATGTGGTCTATCCAAGTTATATAGTGGCCTTCATAAAGCCAAGTATTAATCCCACAGGGACTAGTGTTAAGAAACTATCTAATTTTAGTTTAACTATTAAGATTCAGTCTGTGAAAATGTAACCACAAGAGTTTGAAAGTTATAATGTAATGTAAACAAAAAAATGTAGAAAAGTAAAGGTTTGAACAATCAAAGGGAAGAAATCCAAGGTTAAGGCACTACGAGCAATCATAATATGTTATAGAGCTTCATTGGTTAGGTTAACTATATTTGTTGTTAGTTCACGGGGTTGATAATATGATTAGGATCTTTCAACCTCTAATCAACTTCCTAACTTAGCCCCACAACTATATCATTGAGCGGGGATGTAACAAATAAGTTAAATGCATTCATATTTCCTCCAGTAATTGAACCAAATAGGGCACTTAGGTATACTCCTATCCTAATTGCAAATAATAACTTCATTCAATTAGGAGATTACAATCCTATTTTATCTATCCCACGTTCCATCCTCTTGGTCCTCCTACCGGGTTCACAAAAGAACTAAACATATATTCTAAAGGTCGCAAATCCTGAAAATAATGATACCAAGGATAAATAAACAACCAACAAAGATAAATGGCCACAATTAAATCAATTCATAACAATAATACGTATGTTCTTAGTCTTAACCCTGAAAAAGTGTGTTTAGCCGATCATGGGCATAACTTAATCACGGTGTATGAATACATGTCAAAATCAATAAAAAAAACCAATATACTGACAGAAAAAACCCTAATTGAAGTGTTATCCATCCCCTTTTCAATCCGAATGTCATCCATTGTGTCCAACACTACGTTAATGGGTCCTATTTATACTTGGACACAAGCTGTCGATTTTAACATAGAGGCATGCCACGCCCTTATCGTGTGGCCTAGGGTTAGTGGCATGCCCTTTTTATGGTGAGCTACTGGAGTTGGATTCCTAGGATTAATAAAAAGGTGTCCAAAACCCGAATCACGTTTCATAGGCAGCGTGGCACACCAATGATCACAAAACGTCCAAATTTTTCCCATGCTTGTCCCATGTTTTTGTCCTTCATGTCCAAGCTTTGTGGTGTTATTTTCTCTTGATTTACATTGTGTTTAACATCCATAAATCATCATAATCAACCCACAAAGAATCCTAAAACATCAAACACTAAAATTTAGAGCTCAAAACCACATATAATTCACGACGATGAACTAGTAAAGACATAGCTCAAGCTAAGAGTACTAGTTTTGTCCTTTGATTCTTAACTTCATGTTTTGACTCTTTGGATTTGTCCTTTAATTCTTAACTTAATGTTTTGAATCTTGGCTTATTTAAATTGAACCTTAAACACTGTAATCAATTTATTCCACACATAATTATATAATTAACCCTTGATAACTCTTTACACACACTACAATCCATCGAGATCAACTAGAAAAACACGTAGCTCAAGCTAGTAACACTAGTTTTCCCATTTAAACTCTAAGTGACCAAATTAATTCTAAACTTGTTTGAAACACACCTTAATAATTTTAATCAAGTATATTAAAAATTAGATACTCAATTATTTCATTAACTACTCAATAAACACACAAGCACTCCTCCAAATAAGGCTAATTAACCGGATAACAACACTGAGGTGTATAAATCCACCTCAGATCACCACCCTACACTTAAGGCCTTGGGCATCCTCGAACAACTCTTCACTTAAGAATCATAATCAGAGAAAACTCCATACTTCTACAAAAATCAATATATTCAAGCTAGTACTATGATGACTATACAGAATGCAAGTTTCACACACTAGCATGTCTTATACAATTGAGAACTCAAGAATACTATATCAAAACATCCTAACCTCAAGAATTGACTTACCAAGTTGGCAAAACTCATGCATATTATTCAATCATAGACATCATATAGTTTACCTAACTATCATAAAACATGTCCCTCAGTACAAGAAAGTTACCCATATTCACTCATGTTGATGCAATTATCACAAAAATGGGTATAAGAATCAAATTATGCTCACTCTCACAAAGAATTCAAAAGTTACATACGATGAAACATAGGCTTTCCCTTAGTGTAGTACTACACTAAAATTAATATGCTAGGCTTAGGATTAAGTAGGTCTTAAAGGGTTGTAATGTAGGCTAAGGGACGGTCAGAACTATTTTGGCCAATAATAGTGACTATCTCCCTAAGTACTTTAATATGTCACATGAACCTTAAGATCTCTCTTTTAACATTCAATTTCCACCCTATTAATCTACATACTTCTCTTATTTTGATCCATGTTATTAAACTCATTCATAAATACTATGGAAGGGATTATTTTCTATCATACTTGGTTAAATTTAAGCATATGTTTCTTCTCTCCTAACTATGACACATCAATTCCTTTTCAACAGCAATAGCTACATACTATGGGTCTTTATTTTTCACCTATTTCTTCTTTTATCATTGTACAATTAATTCCAAGCTTTCTTTATTGAATTCCATGGATCATTGCATAACTATGAGCAATTAATTTTCTTAATTAAGGTTGTGGGAACCCTAGAAGATTAACGAAGTAGGGGAAGTAGGAGGTTTATTTAAAACATTATTATTGCATGTATTGTGATCTTCTTAGTGTTAATTTCTTCCTCAGTTTTTGCAGAAGCTAAGGACTAGCCTGCATTCACAATCATTCTTACAAGGGAGTTCAATATTCCAAAAAAAGAGCACAATAGGTATTCGAGGCTACCAACCCTCATATAATATCCTAAGACCTACAACATAAAATATAAACTAGGATTGAAGACAAGGGTTGGAAAGGCGACCCCCTTGGACTCAAAAGGTAAAGGATAAAATTTAGCAACGAATCCACAAGACAGTTGGTGATACATATCTTGTCAGATTCTACATACGTAGCATTGAGATATTCGAGATGAGTACGAGAAACTTAAGGACTTAAGAAGCCAGGGGGAACATAGTCCTAGTGTTTGTTTCATATGTTTTACAACTAAAGACATCCAAAACATTTTACTTTTGTTATTTGATACAAATCCCCCATTTACTTTTCCACACTGCTCGACTATTTCAAAAAGTTTGAGATACAACATCACCTATTCTCTATGGGATCTAACCAACCTAATTGGGTTACTATACTTGACATCTACCGCTTTACACTTTTTGAAGTTGTAAGTATGGGCGACATCAAATTTTGGCACTATTATCGAGGAATACGATGTTAAATTGTTAATTAAAGTTGTTGAATTTTTTAGGGTTTTATTTTTTGTTTTTAGTTGGGTGTATTTTGGTGTATTCCTAATACATGGAGTAGAGGCAATCACTTACTCCCACTAAATCCTAAACCCGATAGAATCCTACAGCCGGCTGGTAGGATGACATAGCTGATTCATGATGATATTCTTGAAGGAGTTTGAGATTTCACATAGGATTTGACTCTCCCTGCTCCTGGTAATGTTTAGAACATTGCTGATCAATAAATGAAGCACTTATTAGCATAAGTAGTTGATAATCGGAGGAGGGATGCAAAATCCCAACATAGAGCTAGGGAGAAAAAGCTTGCTAGGCAGTGACAAGAAGTAGAACATTGAGCAGCACTTGAAAATAATCAAGATAGAGTTTGAGGTAGTTGAGCATAAGTGATCTCATTGTACTAGTACTTACAACCATACAATGATGAAGAGGATATGGGATACATTAAATAGTTGATGCAGGAGCCATCATTCTTTCTGCTCTATTACCAAGTGTTATGTTAGACATAACCAGTGCCATGATCTGGCTATTAAATCTAAAAGGTGTGTTTGTTGGTTTCACTACAGATGACGTAAATATGTATTTTGTTAATTTCATAGGGATCTGCACTTCTTATACTATACCTGGGGTAGATCAGGAGGCACTCAAGTAGAGGTTGTTCCCTTTTTCATTGATTGGAGAATCTTTATTATGGTTGGGGGGAATTTCTCAAGGATCAATTACCACTTGGAATGAGTTGCACAGGCAATTGTTGGATCGTTTCTTTCCTTCGGCCTAAATATTGTAGTTAAAAGATGATATATATAACTTCAGGTAGCTAGACATGAGCCGATGTATGAAGCATGGTTTCGGTTTAAGAAAAAGTTGAGCATGGTTCACAATCATTACATTTCAGGGACAAACTTATTAGAGATATTTTATAGAGACCAGACTGTTAGTTTTAGAGCTATGGCAGATATAATCACTGGAATAACTTTTATGCACTTATGCTGAGAAGTAGCATCTAATATTCTAAACCAGATCTCTCTCACCAACTAAGGTTGGCATGACTAAAAGGAAGAGAGGGGTGTTGGCACTTATGCTATTAGAGCTTCTGGAAACCATAGATAGGGTAATGATTATATGGCATAGGATATTATGTAGCTTAGAACTAATATTAGATGCTAATAAAGCAGTTCACAACAGTGAATTCTGAAGAGGTAGATATGGTAGATTCATAGGGTATAGCCTTGAGATCATATGAGTCTGACTTAGAGAGGAGGCTAAGTATCTTGACCGAGAATTAGTAGGTTTCCAATCCAAGGGGCTAGGAGAAAGAGGTCAAAACGATTATGGAGATAGATATAGAGATTACAGTAGGGAGCATGATGGTGATTAGAGAAGAAAAGATGACTACAAGGAGAAGGGAGGCAGGAATGTTCCATCAAGAAGTTGTGATACTGAATTGAGAATGGAGGTGATGTTTTCCAAATCTGTGAAGGGTTAAGAAAATAAAGAAACATGCCTTAAGAAAATTAAGGTTAATATCTCAGGTCTAACATAAAAGGTTGAGTCTTATGCGACTGTGATCAAGTAGTTCGTGCAGCAGTTTGGGCAGATGTCTACTACTATTAATCAGAGGTAGTTGGGCACCCTTCCAAGCAACACAACTTAGAATATGAAGAATAATGGTCATTTTTTTGCTATCACCACCCGCAGTGTCAAGTCTACTATTGATACCCCATTGACTGTTATTGATGTGTCGCGAGATGATAGTCTTATAGTTGTTGAGACACCTGACATAGAGTCATATAAATAAATAGGTATTTATTATTGTGTTATAGAGAATAAAGGTAAAGGTAAGGTTGATGATCTAGTGTTAAAGACTATTCCATGCCTTCCCCCTCCTTTTCTTAGAGGTTGAGAAATAAGCAAGAGAAAGAGAAATATCAAAAATTCTTGTCAATGTTGAAGAAAATGTGTATTAATATCCCTCTTGTAGAGGTGTTGTAGCTAATTCCAGGCTACATGAAGTTCATAAGAGATTTGGTCACTAAAAAATGGATGATTTGTTTTGAGACCTCTAATAATGTGCACTATAGTAGTGCCATTGCTTCTAGATCATTAGTAGAGAAGAAGGAGGACCCAGGAGATTTTACTATTTCATGTACTATTAAGTCTTTTAACTTTACCCAATATTTATGTAACTTGGGAGATAGCATAAATCTGATGTCGATGGTAGTGTATAAGAAGTTGGATTTGGGGTTGGGGTGCACAAACCAACACAATGAGAATGTTAATGGCCGACTGCACTTTAGAGAGGACACTTGGTATTCTTTGCGATGTGTTAGTAAAGATAGAAACCTTCATCTTCCCAGTTAATTTCATTATTCATGACTGTGAGGTGGAATTCTAAGTCCCTATCATCTTGGGCAGACCATTCCTAGCTATGGGTAGGGTATTGGTTGATATAGAGTTAGAAGGATGAAGTTTAGGCTCAATAATAAGCATGTTATCTTTAATATGTGTTATTCGATGCAGCATCCTAATGATATATGGGTGGTTTCTCTGATAGACACTATTGTTGATGATGTTGACGCATTGATTATGCCTATTAAAGAGAGACTTGTATTGAGGTATTAGAAGTGATGCTCATGAACTTTGATAGTTATAGAATTAATGAATATGATGATATGGTGGACACATTGCACAATAGAGGTTCTTGCAGTTATGCTCTGAAGAAGCTTGATCTTGATCTGAAGAATAAAACCACTGCTCCAACTCGACAGTTTATAGAGGAGCCAATGATTATGGAATTGAAGGCCCTTCCATATCACTTGGGATATGTATTCTTAGGGGCCAACAGTACCTTAACAATGATTGTTGCAGTTGACTTAGTGGAGACAGAGGCAAAGGCATTGCTATTAGTGATGTTGTGGTTCAAGGGGGAGATTGGATGGACCATTACAGATATTATAAGGATCCTACCAAATATTTGTACCCATAAAATAGAGCTTAAGATAGATTGTATTCCCAGCATTGAGCATCAGCGTCTCTTGAATCCTCCTATATAGGAGGCTATGAAGAAAGAAATCATTGTATGGTCGGATGATGGAGTGGTGTACCCTATTGCAAATAGAAAATGGGTCAGCTTGGTTCAATTCTTTCATAAGAAGGGTAGGATTACTTTGGTCCAAAATGAAAATAATGAACTTGTGCACATGAGATTTGTTATTGGTTGGAAAGTATGCATAGACTACAGAAAGTTGAACACTTGGACCCAAAAGGACCATTTCCTTATGCCTTTTATGAATCAGATGCTTGACAGGTTGGGAGCTTGGTGTTGATATTATTTTCTTAATGGGTACTCAGGTTACAATCAGATTTTGATTACCCCCGAGGAACAAAAATAGACTACTTTTACCTGCCTCTATAGGACTTTTGATTTCAAGAGGATATTATTCAGATTATACAATGCTCCGCTACCTTTCAGAGATGTATGATATCTATATTTGCTGACATGGTGGAAGACACAATCGAGGTTTTTATGGATGATTTTTAAGTTGTTAGGGATTCTTTTGATGCCGATTTTGCCTATTTAGACAAAACACTCCAGATATGTGAGGAGTGAAACCTAGTGTTAAATTGGGAGAAGTGTCACTTTATGGTAAAAGAAGGTATTATTCTCGGGCACAAGGTCTATTCGGTATTGAGGTAGATAGAGCAAAGATTAAAGTGATCAAAGAGCTTCCACCACCAGTTTTAGTAAATAGTATTTGAAGTTTTCTGGGTCATGCTTGTTTTTATAGGAGATTCATCAAGGATTTCTCGAAGATTTCTAATCCTCTTTGCAAGCTCTTAGAAGAAAAGATAAAATTCATATTTTATGATGTATGAGGGTTTTAAGTTCCTAAAGTAATGGTTGGTGTCAGCCTTTATCATAGTATCCCTGATTGGTCTTCACTATTTGAGGTCATGTGCGATGCTATTAGAGTGGACTTGAGTGTTTTCCTTAGATAGAGGAGTGAAAAAACCCTCCATCTAATCTACTATCCAAACAAGGCATTAAACCTCGCACAAAAGAATTATATAGTTACTGAGCAGGAGTTTTTTGCACTTATTTTTGCTTTTGAGAAGATTCGGGAATACTTAATTAGGACCAAGGACATAGTCCATACAAATCATGTAGCTTTGAGGTATCTGATGGGAAAAAAGATTCCAAGCCTATATTGATACATTGGGTCCTCTTTCTATAAGAACTCAACTTTGAGGTAAAATATTGAAAGGGCATGGAAAACTAGGTTGTAGATCACTTGTCTCGCCTTGAGGATGAGGCAATGAAGAAATTAGGGGATGAGCTTGACATAAATAATACTTTTCCAGATGATAGGCTCTTAGCAGCATCTCAAGACTTAATCCCTTTGTTTGCTGATTTTGCAAACTTTTTGTCAGGTGATCTAAATCCAGAAGACTTATCCTTCCAACATTGCAAGAGTTTTATGCATGAGGTGAGGAAATTTTTTTGGTATAAGCCTTACCTATTCAAGATTTGTGCAAATGGTATGAATCATAGATGTATTACCAAGATAGAGATGATGATCATCCTTGAGGCTTTTCATTCATCGTTAGTTTGGAGTCAACATAGTTGAACCCACACAATCCATAAGATTTTGTAGTTTCCAAACAATAAAGGTAGAAGTGCCACCATCTTTCTAAACAAAAACATCTTTTCTCGATTTATCATTCCTCATGCAATCATTAGTAATGGTAGGTCTCACTTTTGAAACCAGTTGTGTAAGTACTTGGTCAAAAATTTGGTGTAAATCATAAGGTGGAAACACCTTACCATCCTCAGATGAGCGGGCAAGTTGAGGTCTTCAATAGAGAGATCAAGCCCATATTGACAAAGACAGTGAATTCCAACAGGACATACTGGTCTAGAAATATGGACAATGAATTGTGTTCCAATTAAATAGCTTTTAATACCCCCATTGGTGCCTTCCCATATCAGCTTTTGTACGACATGGAATGCCACTTGTGGGTTGAACTTGAGCATAAAGCACTATTAGCATTGAAAAGGCTAAATTTGGAGTGGCATGATGCAACTACATTAAGGTTAAACAAGGTGAATAAGATAGATGAATTCTAACTCTATTATTATGAGAGTTCATTTATATACAAAGAGAGGATGAAGTTGTACCATGTTGAAAAATTTGAGAAGGGTGTTTAAGCCTGGTGATCTGGTCTTGTTGTATAATTCAAGGCTTTGCTTGTTTCCTAGATGGTTGAAGTCTAGGTGTTATGGACCATTCATCGTGGTTTGGGTATTTCCATATAGTTATATTGAGCTTAAACACACTATTAAAACCCTATTCAAAGTGAATGAGTAGCGGGTGAAGCACTATATGGGAAACCCTGTGGAAGTGAAAGTGGTTGATGATATAGACCTTGGTGAAGTCTGAGTAACCAAGGCAATTGAATTATGCTACAATTTTAAATCAGGCATTGAATGGAAGGAAACCCATAGGCCAAGTTGGTAAAGTCTGAGTATCCAACCTAGCCATATCGTGCCACGATGTAAAATCAAGCACTGTATAGGATAAAACCTATGTTTTGTACTTAATTCATTATAGGGTAATTTGTGTGTTCAGTGTGTAGGGTTGGAGATTGCAAAAAAGGACCAAAAAAATTTTTTGGTGCTAGGACATATGGCTAACTTCATGTGCCATTATCAGACCTCATAACTCGTGACAAGAGTTATAGCCAGAATGAGCTCAGGTAACTCTCAGGTATTTGGTCTCAAGAGTCATCACAACTCTCAAAATGAGTAGTGATCCCACTATACAACTCGTCACATTGAGTCACGAGGTTTGGAGATCTGGGTAAGTTTCCAGTCATTACAAGGTGAGTATACGACCCATAGCCAGTGGTCACGAGTCATTACTGTGAGTCATTTTCAAACCTGACATCTCAGGCCTAGTGGGTTGACTTGTTTCGGTACACATTGATTAAATAGGAAAACTAAATCCTATTAATTCAACTTCCTATTTTAAAAATGGTGACTTCGTCTATTCAAAATAACCGACACCCTTAGAACTAAAATCACTCCACATTTATCCCCTAGCATCATATTCAAGGAATCAAACTCTCCAGTTATGGCAACTCTCTAAAACTAGGAAACATAATCTCTTAAAGCATTTTTTCCAAGGAATCCAAGTAACTAAATCAAGTAAGCTATGATTTTACATGTTACTATCATAAGTTGGTGCTCAATATAGTGCAAATTTCTTTGATTCCTCTATTAAATGAAGTACATATTAACCCATTTCTTGAGAAATGTTCTTTGCATTGTTAAAAAATTAGGATTAAATATAATGTGTGCAATGTTTTGTGTATAGGGGATAATGTAGGAGTTGTTAGTTTTTGTATAAATCATATGGGTATGTTGGACATATGGTATTTGGAATCCAACCCCTTGAACACCCATGTTTTAGGTTATAGGGCTTGTAATGACTCATAGGGTTACCTAATAAGTCATTATGTGACTCGTAACCACTGAAAACATAGATGTAAAAGGGAGTTAAGATTCTGTTAACGTCATGAATCACACCCTAATTTATTTTCTCATGATACGACTCTTGGTGAGGAGTCAAGATGACTGCAAATGATATTTTACTAGGAAATTATTTCTAGTCAAACAATATGTGTTGGTAAGGAGTCACTATCCAATATAACTACTCATTAGGAGGACTCATTACTAGATGAGTGAATAATATTTTTGCATACTTCCACCTCACAGGTCTCATAACAACTGGTAACCAGAGGTAATGAATCGTACCCTAAGTCGTAGGGTACCCAATACCTGTAACACCTGAAATAATCTTACTTATTTTTCTTTCCTTTTTCTACGATGTACTAGAATATGTGTTTTTTCCAGGTACAATGGCACCTAAGAATGAATGAATCAAAAGGCACACTCCCAATAAGCTAGCCCGCCCCTACAAACATTCCCTTAGGAACGAGGACACTAATGAGTCAAGTGGCATAGTCAAAGAATACCCATTGGAGAGAAAAGTTATGCCAAGAAAGTATTTAACTCAGGATGCCAAAGCTGCTACAGCAAAAGTCACACCACCTTCGGGCCAGGCTAAGGATGAAACATCCTATCCAGTCACCACCTCATTCACTGACCCATTTTGAAGAGAATGGAAAAGATGATGAAGAGGTGGAGGATTCTAGTCCTAAGAAGGAAAATAATGAGGGTGAAAATAGTTCTGATGATGAGGGATCCAAAACTAAAGAAGAGGGTGAGAGTGAGTTGAGTGACAACCTAGTTGAATTACACCTTTCTCAACCACCACAGCCTATTACACTACTTTTCATAGAGCCTGCTCTGGTGCCTATCATCAACCGGTGGGGGTCCCCTACAATGCAGGCCTTATATAAGTAAGATAGTTCCATAAACCCCTCTATGATAAAACTATTGAGAGGGCTCTATTTAGAGATAAGACTGACCACCATATATATAGCTAAAATACCTAATTTTGATGCCCGATTTAGATGATACCACTTTGAGCGTATGACCAAAGCTCTTGGATAGTACAACCAGGAATTAATTTGTGAATTCTATGCCACCTATCAGATGGATCTAGAGCAGTTATATCTATAAGACGTTTATGGATTGGTGGTGATATATTGACAGGTGTGATGATCAAAGGTTCTTGGGTGAACATCTCCATTGGACCATTTCTAGAATACTATATGGGCAAGAGTTCTAGCCACTGATAAATACTTTCGAGATTGAATTTTGTATGGATAAGATACAGAAAACTAAGATAAGGCAAACCATCACAGAAGATAAGTTAATTCACTTTTGGTGGACGGTCAGTCTCATTGCGGCTGAGCGAGAGGAGGTTATTTGTTAGTAGGAGGTATAGGACCTGGTTCACAATCGATTATGAAGAGAAGCCTAAACATTTTGGCAAAAGCATGGTAGACTGTTATGCGTCATAGGTTGTATCCCACATATGGGTACAATGTACTCTGTTCATACCGCGTAGCCTTGGTAGCTCGTATTATGGTAGGCTATGACTTTGACGTGGCCTAGTTAATTGTTAGAAAAACCTATAATCGGGTAGTGGACACCAACATAATCCTAGAATTCCCATGTTTGGATGAGAGAGTGCTATAGATTCTAAGGGTTGACCAGTTCCTCCAGTCATGAGTACTACAAATTTAGGGTTGATTCTTGATGATGTAAACCCCATGACTAAGGATGCAAAAATGAGAGCAACATTGCTTAGCAAGGCATATTGGGCCGGAGGGAATGGGATTGATGATATAAGGTTCACTAACATTAGTGAGACACCTACTGAGACTACCTAGTATAAGCCCCAAACCTCTATAGATGCAACAAGTACTTCTCAAAGTCAAACCCTAGCGCTTCCTATAGGACCACATCCATTTACTTCTAGATCAACCCAGCCGGCTATGCTTTATGCCATAGTCATTCTTCGTGGAGTTAAGAAAGAGATTAGGCACTATGGAGGTAAAGGTGAAGCTGATTGAGAGGGGAGTTAAGCCATGGGTGTAGAGAGAGATTAGGAAAGAGATGAGGGGCATAAAAAACCAATTTGATAGGTTTGAGCAGTGAATCAACTAGAGACTAGAGGGTATACGGCCCCAAGATTTGGCAGGTGAACATGATGAGTTGGCCACACTCTGAAAGGTTGTTAAATACCTACATGATAGACTATTCTCGTCTAATTTAATAATTGAAGAGATACATGAGGAGGAGAAGATATCGAATATTTAGGATGTTAGAGGGTCGACCCTTATGGTTGATATTTATATAGTGATGGACTTAGAAAAATGAAGAAGAGAAAGAGAATTGAGAAAGAGAAGATTAAGGCTGCAAAAAGCAACTAGTATACAGTATGAGTGGGATCATTAGACTAGGGTTTGATAGATAGCAATGGGAGTCAGTAGCTCTTGAGTTGTTGGTGAGATGATTCCAAATAAAATAGAATCGACTGGGAGCATGATTTCTACCCCATGGGTACCATTGATCATACCGGCAATAGCTGTGTCATTATTGGTATGACATCCTGAACACCACCAGAGCCACTATTGATGAGACTAGGGCCTGTTCAAAGGCCCCACGAGCTGACACTACATGAGACAGTGCCTAGTGTGCCTAGGTATGTCTTTTCCCCCATTGTTTATATACTAGTCATGCACTGGGGACAGTTTGAATTTTTATTGTTGTATTTCTTTTCCTATCGGCACAGTTTGAATGTAGAATTGGCATGTCAAGGATAAATAACTATCTTGTATTGTGTTTTATTTTGTATTTGATTGTGATATCTGTTTTGGTGTTTAGTGAGGAGGAAAATTTGTACTGAAGTTAGTTGATAAATTGTGTGCGATTGTGCTTAAATAGTTTGTGAAAATGATACCCCTCCTAAAAAAATTTGTTTGCAATTATGTGGTGTATGTATACATGTGACCACTATGAATCTTGTAATGGCATTAGTATTAGGAACATAATAATCTTGGTAAATAATTGCATGAACCGGATAGGTAGTAACTTGCGATGTGACTTTGTACCATGTGCGTGTGAGATACTAACTAGTTCCTTGTGTATGTGAAATCCATGATTTTCCCGATTAGTCTTGCCTAGGTTTTAGGATATCCAATTAGGAAAGTATCATAGGTCGCTTTGAATAAGTCCACTTGACCAAAATAACTATCCAAATGCAATAAGAATCCCTTAATCTCAATTTTGAGCCTTAATAGACCTATTATTTTGCTTACACCGATTCACTTACCCATTTTAATTTCAATGAATGTGTTTTGTCCCGGGTCCTCCTTGGACACTGTGCACCTCAACTCAAGTAAATCTCCTAAGTTGAAGGTGGTTATCATAATGGTGCACAGTTAAAAGTGTGCATGAAGAATGAGTGTGAATAGAAATGAAAGTAGGGTTGGGTGTGGTAGAAAAATAAAATAAAAAATAAAAAAAATAAATAAAATAAAATAAAGAGAAATTGCAAAATAAGAAAAAAAAATAAAAGAAACTGCACCCAACCTAACTGAGTAGAAAAGGAATAAAAATGGAGAATAAGCGCGGATTGAAAGAAAAGTTGGTAAATGAGTGGACCCTAAAGTAATTGTAGTGGCAAGGAGTCTTAGTCACTAAAAAAAATCCCAAATGTACCATAACAGACCCTAAGCCTAGGTTACAAGCCAAATAAAATCCTATATGATCCTAACACGACTGTCCAGAAACTAATTTAAGGAAAATAAGGTCAAGCCTATGGCATTCTAATCACACTGTTAGAACTTTGTTGTGAGTGAGAGCCTCTCTTGGTCGTCCCAGAATCAATATGTTTGATCTATCTGAGAGATTGGGACTTCTATGATTGTGAGGGTACATGGGTCACGTTGTTAGATTACTTATCTATTCGGGTAGTGTAGCTTGTACATCTACGTGGTTGTTTGTTGCTAATAAATGCCATAACTTGATTCCTTTGTTTCACGTTGTTGTACTTCATCGATACGCATAGTTGAGTTTTAAAAAGTTCAAAAGTATAAGAGGGTTACATGTTTTGAGACAAAGTTGGTAATCGACTGCCATAGGTATCTTCGGATTTTCTTGGTCAAGCATCATGTTTGTATTGTTTTGTGTTGTTGCCCAAGGAAAAGAAAATGTTCTAAGTTGAGGTTGTTGATGTGCAATGGTTTTATGGCACTTTCGATGCTTAAAATGGTGAAAATAAGAATCTACTTAGGTCATTTTGTCAGATATGATGTGTGTTTTCTATTTGTTGCAGGTAAATTAGGTTAGAAGTGGCATGGATCAGAATTGGATGAAAAAAATCTGGAATAATTGAAGTGTTAACTGGATCACAAGTTGTTTAGTCACCTAACTACTCATGACTTCAGTCGTGATAATAACAGTGAACATAGCTGAGTTACAAGAGTGAAGTGAAGAATGACCACGGCTCATCAAGTGTAACTATGAGTCATGGTGTGAAGTCATTTTGAGCACAGTGACTAAATATCTTGAAGATTGACAAAAGATGTTTCAATGGTAACAAATAAATACCATGAGTCATCGTGATTGACTAAGACTTGTGGTGAGAAGCCGTTCTAATAACATACTCAAAAGTCCTAAACGTTAAAATCTGTTGGAGTGATGACGACTTGCAGCATATGACTCATAACGTAACTAACGAGTCATGTCCACTGAAAGTAGAAAAGAGTTGTGAAAACAGGCAATGAGTCATTTCTAGTCCTAACGACTAGTTTCCAGAAGTGTGACCACTGTCGACCTAGTATTCCTATATCATTATAATTAAGTTTCCTTAATTATTATGATATACTATAAATACCCTTGGGTTATTCTCATATTATGTTACACACTTTGAGATACTTTCACGCACTTTGACATTTGTAATACTCTTGGTCGTGGTTTTGGTTTCGTAATTAATCTGAGATTTTGGATTTTATTCATTCACCATTGTGAAATTAATTCTGTGCTTTCTTAATTGAATTTCATGGATTATTGCATAACCATGAGTGGCTAATTTCCTTAACTAGGGTTGTGGGAACCCTAGTAGGTTAACGGAGTAGGGGAAGTACGAGGTTTGATTAGATCATTATCGTTGCATGTATTATGATCTTCTTCTTGTAAATTTCTTACTTAGCTACTGCAGAAGCTAAGGATTTGTTTGTATTCATGATAATCCTTACAAACGAGTTCAAGATAGGGAAAAAAAATCATAATAGTGATTCGAGGCTGCCAACCCTCGTTTAATATCTTGAGACCCATAAGGTGGAAGAAAAACTGGGATTAAAGACAAGGGTTAGTAAGGCAACACCCTGAGAATCACAAGGTGAAGAGTGAAATTTACCAATGAGTCCACAAGACAGTTGGTGATACATTTCTTATCAGATTTGGCATACATAGCATTGACATAGTCGGGTTGTGTATGAGAAACTTACGGACTTAAGAAGCCAGGGGTAAAACTGTCCTAGTGTTTGTTTTAGATTGTTTTACAACCAAAGACATCCAAATCTTGTTACATTTCATTGTTTGACATAAATCCCTCCATTTAATTTTCTACATCGCTCGACTATTTCAGCAAGATTGAGATACAAGATCACCTATTCATTGTGGGATCGACCCCAACCTAGTGGGTTACTATATTTGACTTTGACCACTTACTTCATGGAGGTGTAAGTTTGGGTGACTTCAAATTGCAACAAACAACCAAGCATATATGTGATTGACACTACCCGAACAAATAAACAGTTAATAGTACAACCCATGTGCCCTCACAGCATGGACGTCCCAATTTTCAAGATATCATAACATAGATCAATACAGGGACTATATCAAGACACTCACTCTTACGGTGAAGTTCAAACAATGTGCATGAAATACCATAGGCTTACCTTTATTTTTAATGTGTTAGTTTTTTTTGAACAATTGGACTGGGATCACTATAGGACTTTTCCTAACTTGTACTATAGGCTTGGGAGCAGGTACGATATATTTTGGTAATAATGATTCACCCTACTTGACACTAAACTTACATTATTGGTTCCACTAATTAACCATATTTCAATTCTTCACCCTTTTTTCCCCTTATTGCTTATTTGGATTCAATTTTATTTCCTTAATTCTTTGCATTTATTTTTTGTTTTTCCATGCTTTTTATAGCACACACAACCCTACGTTTTCTTCTTTTATTCAATACCTTTTTTCATACCCATATTCAACTATGCACACCTATGATAGCTACTCTTAGCTGGGGCATCATGTGGCACATCGAGCGTATCGCTAGGAGATAGTGGTGGTGCTCGACTAGAAAAGGCACACAACGTAAGCTAGACAGACCTTTACTCTTCACTATTATCTAAATAACAGACTCTATGGCAGCCTTATTTAGAACCCACCTAAACTCATTCGAGTTATCACTCTATTCAGAATACTTTCGGCCTCTCTTAGCCCCAATAGTCTGGGCCTCATCCTCTACAAAAAATAAATCAAATATCAATAGTGGTGGTGGGGAACTAATTTCATAAATAAAGATATAATAGAAGGGATTATTAGGACATGGATCTCAGCTAAAGTGTGCAGCACTTATCTCTAAGTATCTACCTCCTCTCGTAGACTCAATGGGTCAGTCACCTGAGCCTCATAAAGTTGGGTGCTATCCTTTCCTCAAAGCTATCACTCCATCCTTATAGCTCTCTATTAAACCACTCCTTAACATCCATCATCCTTGACACTATGTGTGCCTCAGATTCCTCCAATATGGTCTACACCCATAGCCTGATCTGGACAAATAACTTTGCCTACTTGGCATTAGTATGTGTCTAGTGCTCACTCAAGTCCTGCTACCTATCCACTAACTATTGTTGAAAATCTCATGAAACTATCTTCATACCTGGAACTAGTGGGCGAGGGGAACTATAGAAGTAGAAGCTAGAGCTGAAGTGCCTATATTCCCTTACTGCCAACCATAGAAGAAGGCTCCACCCGCTGGATACCTTATCAATATTGAAACCTAATATTGGTCTATCAACATGATTCGCTTACATAAAAGGCCCCTCAAAGCAGTCTGTGATGAAGGGTGAATTTATCACTCATTTGCACTAAATATTCATGCATACTACTAAGATTGAAATGTAAAAATGAGACATATTTGGGGTTAAATATACTAATTCTCATGTTTTGTAGGTATACAAATGCTAAGAAGGAAAGAAGCAAACTTGAGCAAAAAAGGATCAAAAATGGAATTGATGTGCAAGAGTTGGACAAGTTGAAGAAGGATTGGGATCTAGCCCTCAGTTATCGTGATTGTAGGTGTCAGCCTGCGATAGAGCCGAGTCAAGAAACTCAACCAACTACAATCGCAATGGACTAACCGCGATCACAGTGATTGCGATCACGATCAATGTCCCATAATCACGTGAGGGCAGAAAATGGCCCAAGAGCAGAAATATCATTTTGACCAGCCAACCCCAAATCCATTTTAAGGATCAAAATTCCTTCATTCTAGGGTATCTTTAAAAAATCAATCATTCCACAACCCTACCTCATACACAAGTTTAGGGTTTTTTTAATTTCTTGAATCTTGGATCTCAAATATGTACTAATTTGAGCTAAGAAGACATTAGAGTAACTTCCAAGTGTAGATTTGTCTTTGTCTATTGAATATTCATTTGTGTATAAAGTATGGCTTGATCTCTCTTTATTTTTTCCTATGAATAACTTTAATAGACATCTTGGTTTATATGTTTTGATTATTATTATGATTTGCTAAATCGACATCTTGGGGTTATGATTGATTAGGGTGCAAATATATGTGGGTTATGGTGTATTTATGTAGATTCTAGTTTGTTGGTGATTGGTTCTTCTATTGATTTATTAAATTGGTTAGGATTTATGGGTGAAAGCCCTAAATACCCACATGGGTTTGATGGGTGAAAATTCCAAACTCTAGAAAGCTTTAAGCCATCTTTGAAAGAAGGGTTTGGGTGAACTTTAGGAATCCACATCATCCTTGAAAGAGGGATATGGGAACCAAATCAATAGTATACAACTCATGGGTTTGTCTTGCTAATTTTTCACTATCTTATACATAAGGGTGATTAGGAGGTTGACTATCTCTCGGGTTCCATCCTAGAAATAGGGGTGCCTAATTAAGGTATTGGGTGGCTTTAATTTCACACTCGTTAGGTACTCAAAATGTTTAATGAGTGAAATATTTGTGTCTTTGTTGAAAACTAACCTCAAGGACCTTAAACCTAGACTACCATATCATCAACAACTAGAATTTGCATCGAATCATTACATACCCATGCATATCTTGCCCCTAGGATAGCATAGTCTCAATATCTATTCCTAATTTATTACACTATAATTATTCTTAGTATCAAATTAGTCACTTAGAATCCCAAGAATTACTTTCATGTTTGAAAACATAAAAAAAACATTTTGTACTATAGGTTAGAGTTTAGATAGTAACTCTTATTCCGAACCTACTCAATCACCACCATATTGTTCCTAGTGGATTTGACCCTGACTCTTGTTGGGTAAATATATTGACAATGACTTCCTTGCACTTAAATTGACATGTAAGTTGAGCGTTATCAGTCTGAACCTAAAGATGTAGAAGGTTGTTCCTTATATAGTGGAATAGGGTTGGCATCATCTCAAATAAATCCTATATCAGTTGTGGAGGTATCCTCAATCCTATAATAAACATCCTGTAATGCCAGTACTCCTTCCACATAAAAAAATCTCTATATCAAGTAGGGGAAAAGAATAATGGTGATCTCATGGAAAGCCCTCTCGTGAATCTCATCTTAAATCCACCTGGCGAAATCTATGCCATAGCCATCCGTGAGGTTGGAAACCAATACAGTTCGGTCCTATGTGAGCATATTATTTGCAACTATCAGACTCAACCTGTGCCTCACAATGATCCACCAAACCATCATTGCGAAGGTAGTGAGGAGTTTTTTATCTCTACCTTACCCTCGACCCAAGAGACATAAACTCCAAGCCCCGCTATATACTGAGCTACTATCTTAGTAACTCTCTGTTTTTCACCATCTATTCAACATCTCTCATAGTCCTCCTACTCCTCAAAACCTACAATCTATGGTCAAATCTATTGTAGTGATCAGACCCACAAAATCTAGCTAAACTAAGAATCTGCAAATGGTCTTCTCAGATAAATCAACTCTAACCCCTATAACCAGTGTATAAGCCAGTTGGTTCTGTGCTCCCTCCTCAATTGGGTGATCAAATCTATAGATGCGGTATAGGATGCATAAAATTTTGTACCACCTCAGGGCAGTATACTCCTGAAGGCTCGCCCATCCAACCGAGCCCATATTTATCCAAGGTAGTGTTCAGGTATAGAATCTCTGTAATAATTGTGATACCAATATGAGGCTCCTCAACTATACTTCTCCATGGTATGCATTGATCAGTAATAGCACTGACCCTATAATATATATTTTGCATGCCTGTTACACACCATCTCTGAATGACCTGAGCTACTAGTAATACTAAGATATGTGTGGAATACCGAGCTAATGGAGATGAGGAAAAAGCATACTTAGTACCCAGTAATCTGTCATCACACTCATAATTATAGGGTGAATTTGTATCTCGATCACCCGTACCCAAAGTAGACTCTACCTCCTTTTTAGACTGAGGACCTAAATCTTCCTCACCAGCATTACAGCTAGACTTTTCCTATCTCTCATTAGACTGGGGAGGGACAGAAAATAGTGGTGATGATTTATGGTTTTTCTTCATCCTGGTCCTAGCCTAGATAACACAAGATGGGGGAGCCTAAGTCCCAGACTGAGGTACCATTAGTGGTTGAGGCTTAGAGCCTGTCTAAATGGTAGCTCTAGCTCTTGCATCTCTCCTATTCTGGTGCTGGTTCTGGCATAGAACCAAGGGCATACTATTAATTATGTACTCCTTCACAAATCCACTCCTTAACTCATCTCTCAATTTGGATTGGACGCCCTCTTTTGTGTTTCTTTTGGTGCCATAGTACCTTAATAAGGAATTTTGAGGAGAAGAAATAACAAGTAAATATTGTGCACAAATCTTAAACTTTGGTACGTGTAGGGATGGTGATTTGAGGAAGGGTCTTTTGAGTATGTTAAGGAAGAGTAGAGTTTAAATTGAGTGGGAGTTTGATAAGAGTGGGGTTCGAATCAGAGTGGGGTTCAAATCAGGTTTAGTGATTAACTTTAAAAGGATAGCTGATCTAAGTGGGTCACATGGGTCAGACCCATTTATTTAAATAAACTTTGGCCAAGGTTTCAGAGGCTACCTATTACCCAACCTATAGGTCATAGTTTGTACCTACGGTTTGTAGGTTGGCTCATGAAAATTAGATGAAGCCTTTAGAAATTTTAGGGCTTTAAGCATGTCCTACAAGGACAACATACGACTCGTGGGTTCAACCTACGGGTCAAAAGTATGGGTCATAGGTTGAATTACAATGACCCAAATTCAAATTCTAATTCCCATAACTCAACTCATGAGTTATGGGTTGTACTTATGACTCATGGGTTGAGTCGTGAGTCCACTTGCCTGGAATTGTCTTTAATTTGGCAATTTTTTCATACTCAGGTTATTTCCCATGCTCTCTATACTACAAAACAAAAACAAAGTGAACACTAAAACCTTGGGTTACCTCCTACGCAATGCTTGATTTAACTTTGCAGCACGACATAGCTATGTTGGGTACTTAGACTTCCCCAACAAGCCAATGAGTTGCCTCCCATAAAGTTCTTGATTTAACATCGTGACATGACTCAGCTTCCTTGGCTACTCAAACTTCGCTAAGGATCACATTCTCATATAGTTTAAACTCCTCTATGCTTCCCATATAATGTTTAACACAATGCCCATTCACCTTGAATAAGGCATCCCATCTCGTTGTATCTCAACCATGTGGAAATACTCTTATCATGGTGAATGGTCCAGACCACCTAGACTTCTACTTGCTAGGAAACAAGTGAACTCTTGAATTATAAAACAAGACCACATCACTTGGTTAGATACATTTTTCTCAAGTCTTTTATCGTGGTACATTTTTATTTTCTTCTTATATAAGGATGAATTCTCATAAAACAAAGGCAAAACTCATGTATCTCATTTATCTTGTCCAATATAAAGTGTATAATACTACTCCACACAAAATTTAGCTTCTTCAACACCATTGGAGTTCGGTAAGTTATTTCATAGGCCCAAAGTGTATCATCTAATTTTCTTGACTAGTCAGACCGGTAGGCATTCGTAGTTTTCGCCAAAATGAACTTTATCTCCCAGTTGGAGACTGCAACTTGCCCACTTATCTACGGATGTTAAGGTATTGCCACCTTTTGTTTCACTCCATATTTTTCAAGTACAGACTGGAATAGGAAATTGCAAAAATGGGACCTATCATCACTGATGATAGCTCATGATGTACCAAATCGATAGAAAATATATTTATTTAAGAATGTTGTGACACTCTGACCTTCATTATTAGGAAGTGAAACTTTTTCCACCAACTTAGACACATAGTTGACTGCCACAAAGATGTACTTCATACCAAGTGAACTCACGAATGAACACATAAAGTCAATACCCTACATATCATACATTTTAAGCTCAAGAATGGTTGTCATGGGGAGTTCCATGATATATTACCTGCCTTTGGAATTGATCACAGGCCTGAGCATAGTCATGTGCATCCTTATAGATAGTCGGCTAATAGAAACCATATTGGAGAATTTTATACACGGTTTGAGTACCACCGTAGTGACCCAATTGGAGATGAATTATTGACCTCCAAAATATTCATCATCTCCACTTCATAAATAACCTCTGAATCACACCATCAGCACATACTCAGAATAAGTATGGCTCATCCCAAAAGAACTTATGTACCTAATACATAAATCATTTTTACTGCTGAAATGACATGTCTTTTGGGATGAGGTCACTTGCCAAATAATAAGTGAAGTCAGTAAACCAATGGACTTTGCCTTGTGATGTTGCCAAGATATTCTCAGCTTGATAAGTATCATCAATCTTAAGTTTATCCTATAGTTTAACCATTTCCTCCACTTCTATATTGGATTGATGGTCCACAGCCTAATTTTTTGTGCACTTCCAGTCCTTAACCTTAAAGTCAAACTCTTACAGCAATAGTACCCATCGAATCAACCTAGGATTAGCATCCTTCTTCATAATAAGGTACCTAAGAGAAACACGATCAATGTGCACTATGACTTTAGTACCAATCAAATAGGATCGAAAATTTTCAAAATCAAATACCACCCCAAGTAATTCCTTTTCAGTAACTGTGTAGTTTTAATGTGCAGGGTTGAGTGCTTTGTTGTCATAAAAATGGGATGAAGTATTTACTCACGTTTTTGGACTAAGACTATTCTTAAGGCCACAACACTGGATCCACACATCACTTCAAATAGAAGGGTCCAATCCATTGACACAATAATAGGAGTTGAATCAATCTCTCTTTAAGGCACTAAAAAACCTTGAGATAGGCATCATCAAAACAAACTTCACCTGCTTCTCTAACAATTCGCACAATAGATTTGAAATCATAGAGAGGTCCTTTATAAACCTCCTCTAAAAACCTACATAACCCAAGAAACTGAAAATACCTTTCATAAAAATTAGTGGGGAAATTTTTCAATCACCTTAATTTTAGCCTTCTCGACCTCCATCCCTATTTTTAAAATTTATGCCCAAGAACTATCCCCTCTTTGACCATGAAGTGACACTTCTCCCAATTCAGAATAAGGTTGCACTCTTTACATCTTTACAGTACATTGGACAAATGGGCCAAAGTATCATCAAATGAGTCACCTACAATAGAGAAATCATCATACATGAAGACCTTAATAGTATCCTCTACCATGTCTGAAAAGATAGGCATCATGCAATGCTTAAAAGTGGTAGGAGCATTACAAGGATCGATGGACATCCTATTAAATGCAAACGTACTATATAGATAAGTGAAAGTGGTTTTCTCAGGAGAAATATAAATCTTATTATACCCCAACTAAGCATCAAGAATACCATACCATCCTCTACCTGTAAGACGGTCTAACATCTGGTTGAGGAGTGTCATAGGAAACTCATCCTTCTGTATCTAAGTATTTAGCTTCTGATAATACTTACAAACTTTCCATATCATGGCTAGTCTCATTGGAAATAACTTATTCTTCTCATTAGGGACCAAATTGATCATACCCTTCTTCCGCTCGCATTGAACCAGGCTCACCTATTTGCTTGCAGCAATAAGGTAAACCACGCCTGCATCTAACCTTTTAATGATCTCCTTCTTCACTACCTCTTTCATAGGTGGATTTAGATAATTTTGATGCTCAATGCAAGGCATACATTCTGGTTTAAGAGAGGGCCTTCAATTACAAGACCGGTGGCTCCTCAATAGATGGTCTCGCCAAAGGGGCTGCTTTGTTCTTCAAATTGAGATCTAGTTTTTTCGGTGCACAGGTATCATAACCACTGCCAACAAGTTCTCTCACCATCTTATCATACTCATTGATACTGTTGCTATCAAAATTCATGATCATTATTAGTAATGTGTCAATACCAAGTCTCTCCTCAATTGGTGTAACCAATGCACCTTCATCTACCGTGTCTATTGTAGAAACTACCCATATATCTTTTGGTTGCCCCATTGACTGACACACATTGAAAGTGACTTGTTCATCATTAAGTCTGAATTTCATATGTCTCATCTCCATGTTAAAAAATGCCCTACCCATGGCTAGAAAGGTCCTTCCTAAGATTATTGGAACATCAAAATCAACCTCATAATCAATAATTACAAAGTCAGCTAGAAATATACAAGAAACCACTTTCACAACACATCACACAATCTACTAATCTATTTTTTCATAGTGTGATTAGCCATCAATAGCCTCATAGAGGTCAGTTTGGGAAACCCTAACCAATGCTTGTATACAACTAGTGGCATGGGATTAATCTTAGCTCCCAGATCACATATTGCTCTTGTAAAAATAAAGTAGCCAATAGTATAAGGAATAGTAAAAGCTCTAAAATACTCTTTTTCCTCAATTAAAGATCGTGAGGCAAAAACACTACAATGGTTCATATAATTATTAGGCTCAAAACTGATCGTTTGCTTCTTAGTCACTAAATCCTTTATGAATTTTGCATAACCAGGTATTTACTCTAAAGCTTCCATAAGAGGGATATTCATTGACAACTCTTTTAATATTGACCTAAATATGTGATATTTTATTTATTCACCTTTCTTTTTCAACCATTAAGGAAAAAGTGGGGGAGGTTATGGAATAGGTTTCAACACCGGTGCGACCATCTTACACTTTTCTTTATTTTTAACAGCTTTTTTCTATGTAATCATTGGTTTCTAGGGTGCTTCACCATTAGTCACCAACTTCTCAGTTTCAGTCTCGAGGGCATCATTAATAGCAATAGTATCATTCTTCACCTAATCAATAACTGACATAGGTAGATCAATAGTAGCATTACTAATCCAAATGGTAATAGCTAGGTAGTGATAGTCATTCTTCAAACCTTGAATGGTATTACTAGGAAGAATGCCCAGTTGATATTGGTTTAATGTGGCAGATATCTACCCAAATTGTTACTCAAGCCGCTTAATCACAATTATATTTGATCCTACTTTTTGGCTCAACCATGATATGTCGGCCTTAATCTCCTTAAGAAAGCTCCTTTGGCTCTCTGAACCCTTCACAAGATTACCTAGCAATGCTTACATTCTCAAACTTCTGAACTTTGCATCACAGCTCCTTAGAGAGCTTAAAGACCACACTTCTTCTTGTAATCATACTTTTCTTCAGTCACTGGTACACTCTCTACTCCTATACCAATACCTTTCTCCATGGTAGTTTTAACCTTGATTCCCTTACCTCGAGTTCTAAGTGTCTTTATTAGACCCTTGGACCTTGGCTCAGAAACCCTCATTCTTCCTATCAAATTACATTGCTTCTATTTTAGAATTACTCTTCAAATCTAGAAGCTTTACCTTATGAACCCACTACATTTACCTTTTCGATTTCAATGATGGTGAATTACTTAGTAAGAAACCCAATCTCATTCCTCAAATATTTTATCTCTTGAGCTAATATCTTATCCAATGCTCTTTGCTCACTGGAAGCACCAATCACATACGTATCAATTGATCTATCTGCCTTCCAAGTATGATACCCTCAGTTGGTTTTAGTAATTTTTCTATGATTTCCAAAGCCTAATAATATTAAAGACTCATAAGAGATCCACCTATAATAGTATCAGTTATAGCCTTGGTATTTGCATTTGAGGCTCTGTAGAATATCTCAATCAAGTTACTCCCCTTGATTATATGATTTGGATCATTTATCAACTTTTTATTCAACCTTAACTATGTGTCATAGACTACCTCTTAATGTAACTATATGAAATTATAAATCTAATATTTCAATTGTAACATTCTAGAGAATAGGAAAAATCAGTCCAAGAACAGTTTCCTCAACTTATTCCAAATGGTAATAGACCCATGAGGCATCTCTCCTATCCATAACATATCATATTCTATAAGAGGGGATGGGAACAACCTAAGTTGAATATCATCCTGACTAACCCCCAGTAGATTGTACGAAGTGAAAATCCCGACAATGTTCATAAGGTGCATGTTTGCATCATAAGTAGCCAAACCAACAACCACTCCCTTCAAGTCTAGTACCTAGATCATTGTGCTCGTAATATCAAATTTTTTTCATTAAGGAAATTTTGGATGAATGATAGAACTTGCCTCAATTGGTTCAACATGCCCCAAATCTTTTTCTAGATCATTATAAGCTGGCAAATACTAGTGAATTATTTGAACTCTATTTTTCTTTATTCGATCTTTTTTAAGTGCTGCTCACGATCTTTCTTCTCCTATATAGAACTCTCCTCAATAGTTGGATGTTGGGCAACTACTTACCTAGAATTCTCTTTGATTATTGACGGGGCAATGGTTTTCTTGAACATTTCTTAAACACCATGTTGAGGTGGCCGATTCAATGCTATTGGGTCATCATTAACCCTTACGTGTTGAGCTCTTGATCATAATCTTCTACTCTCTACATCTTAGGATTCTATCATAAGGTCCATTCAAGATCTGGATCAAATAGAATTATGAGATTTTCTTGACTTTGAGTACTGGGCAGACACCCGTGTGAGCCCTAAAATAGTAGAAAACAAAAAATCAACAAATAAAACCAACAACTTCAACAAAATCAATCAATTCATAACCATACTCCTTGACAACAACACCAAAATTTGATGTCGCCCAACTTACACCTCCAAGAAAGTATAAAGTGGTCGCTATTCAAATATATAAACCAAACTAGGTTAGAGTCGATCCCACATAGAATAGGTCAGAAATCTATCACGAGTTTGCTAATGTAATTGGAAATTACAGAAAGTAAAATGAGGGTTTTATGAAAGTAAGAGTAACAAGAACAACTATGAGAAATTAGGGTTGTTATCAATATGTGATGACCACTAGGATTACGTTCCCCCTAACTTCATAACTCCACAGATTAATTGTTCTTATCAAAGTATCTTGGTGCCTTGCATGCAAAATCTAACAAGTTATGTATTACCTAACTGTCTCTCAACCTTAGTTTGGGTGAATTTCATGCATTTTTTCTCGATCTCAGAGTTTCGCATTATTAACCCTTGTTTTATGATCTCAAATTAATTATTTCCTCTCAATCTCAAATTAACTGGATAAAGGTTAATAGCTTCAAATTTCTATTGTAATTTCCTATCATAATCCCTACCTCTCTCTTAAGTAAGTATCAGATACAGGCAAGTTTCTAACATTTACAACCATCAAGAAAGCTATTAAAATAAAGAATTCCCAATACATGCAAGAACGCCAATTAAAAATTCTTTACACTACAGTTGCTTTGTTTATTCGTCAGGGTTCTTACAAATCTACTGATTATAGTTGAAAGAACAAAATATAAATTCCATAGATAAAAGAATAATGATGAACTTCCAAAGTATAAGAATGAAATCCTAAAATTTTAAATAATTGTAAGCCTTAAGAACTAAGAACAATAATTCCAAGATCAATATTATATCTCAAAACTAAAAATAATGTCAAACGTGGATAAAGTGCATAAACTGATAATTAAACATTCAAAGGGTATTAATAAAAATATCTGAAAACCTATCCTCAAAAGTTTAGGAAACTTGAGTCGGCACTAACCTACGAGGCAACATACGAGCCATAGGTTGCACCTATGGGTCGCAGGTAGTCTAGTAGAAATCACTCATAGGTACTACCCATGGGTCATAGGTTTGATTCAAGGGTAGCATTTCTAACAACTCATCATCATTTTTTCTCATTCTTTTCTCTGAACCCTATTTTCTTTTAATGTCAATACAAAAATGCATCATATCAAATATGAATACCTAAGTTTATGAATGATTTCCTTATTTTAAGCATCAAAAGTGCCATGAAATCATAGCACATTAGTGTGAGTCTACTTCTGATTAAAATAACCTCTAATTGGAATTTCATTATAGTATTGAGTTTGAAATGCAATTTTTGATAGGGTGGCATATTTTATTTGTGCCTATGGGGTTCTGAACAAATCTCTATCACTTAGTTAGAGTCTTTCTAGACTTAGAATAATTTTCTAGTTCACTAACTGGTGAATATGATTTTGCATACCTTGCATTGCCTATGTGGAGCCTTTTATGTAGTTAGGGAGTGGCTTAAGTGGCCAAAGCTGATATCAACTCCCATCTCTCAAGTGGGCTCTCCTTTACTTATGCAAAATTACTGAAGCAACTTATGATCCATTTAAGTACAGAGGAAAGTATACAGACCATCGTTTAAGTAGTTGTTCAATCTCTTAAGTAACACTTCATAAGAGTCCAAACCTCCACTTAAATAATGGTAGTTGAATTTATACCCTCAAATTCAATCTTTTTTCTATTTTACATAGATTTCCTCTATTTTTAGACCCTTGGAGCTTGAAAAAACATAATTTTGATCTAAGTATTGGTTTTTGCTTGATATTTGAGCATTTTTGCATCTATAATTCATAAGTTTTGTCTAAACTTCCAATTTAATTCTCTATTTAAATTCTAATTTGTCTTTAATTTATGGGATGAATTTGGGGCTCAAATTGGGGGTTGGTTTTGCTCAAATTTTGAGCATGATATTCTTGCTCCATAAGGGATATAATTATTGGTTTTGGTAGTGTAAAGGTGGTTGGAGGATTCTCAAAAAGGAAAAGCTCTGGTTTAGTGGGTTTTGATCGCGGTCTTTGGTGTCTATGTAGATTATGATTTACCATAAACCGTGCTTATTTAAGTTATTTGTATGATGAGTTGATAATTATTAGTGAGATACTCTATCTAGAATGCACTATATTTAGATATTTATGATCTTTATAACTTATTTAGGGGCCTTAGAGTAGAATTGCACCTAGAAATCCTTAGTCTTGATAGTCACTTCTCATTTAGGACTTGGATTAGTGTACATATTGTCCTTGGGGTTGGACTCAAATGCCTTAGTTTAGTTTTGGGCAGGGTTTTCTTAGGTAATTATGGTTAGTGCAGTGTTTTCCAAAACATAAATACTCTTGGATAATACCTCATGCTATTGTGTAATTGAATTAATTTTGATATTTGAATTATATATTCACCTTATTTCTTGAGTTGTTAGGAGTATTTCCATGGAATATTGACAACTTGATACTATATTATTTTTTGGCTTAAAATGGGGTCTTGAATACTTTAAATGGACTTAGATTTCTAAAAGAAAATTAGACTATTTTAGCCCCAGTTCAAGTCTGGGTAGTGGATATTTGATTATTATCTATTTTAGCCTGTTCAATTTCAGACATTTGATATAATTATTTATTATATTAGAATTCAACTAAAGTACGGGCAAGGTACACAGAGGAAGAGGAGCATATGATACAGTTTGAAATTTCTCTCATTTCATATTGTATTTGATGGCATTCTTCCCTACTTATTCATTTTCCTACTTGGCTTGTACTTAGTGTTACTTATTGTTTGCATCCACACTTATGGGGGTTCTATTATGTTGTATTTAGAGTTGTAGTCATATGTTTTTAGACCTATTATCTAATATCTCTATTTTTGCCTAGCTTTGACCTATTATGTTCCTTCTGACCTTCCTTAACCTTACTTTACTTTTATTCGGACTTTTTTGTACTTATATCTTATTTGAGCTTAGTCGACCTATGATGACTACTAAGTACTGTGTATTTTGGTACTCATACTACACTTTAAGATCTTTTTCCCTGATGCAGATCTTAGTATGAGTCATTGCCATTGAAAACTTTCCTAGTGTAAAGTTGTTGACTGGATATATAAGGAGATATTTTGGCAATCAGATATGATCTATCTATTTCTATTTTTGATATTTTTATTTTGTACTTTTGGAGATAGTTTTATGTATATTGTACCTATCTGGTACTCCTTATGTTGTAGTGGCTCTTGTACGACTATACAAGTCTTAAGGGATCTTTTTCAATATTTTGTTCTTTCTCTTTTAAATTTGTATCCATGTTCCGCCAATTCCTTTTACTAATTGCTTTATTTAGATTTTCTATCTTATTCTTCTCTCTTCCATGCATTATCCAGTTACTTTCCATTTTGGGCTACGGATTTGTCTCACCTACAGGAAGGTTTTAGTAGGTGCCATCATGACATGAGTTTATGGTTTGTGATAGTTTGGTATTAGAGCCTAGGTCCACCGGTATCATTTGTACTAGAGTATGTGTCTAGTAGACTTCTACGGATTAGTAGGATGATATTTATATCCTATCTTTGGGAGGCCATAAGACATCCTTTAGGAAAATTTCACTTCTTAACTCTGTATCGTGTGTTATGATCATGTTAGTTTCTAGATTCTCACTTGTTTAACTCTTTCATAGATAGTTAGGGTAAGGATTATGTTCATCTAGGCCCCTACACCTATAGTTAGGGTCCCTACTAAGGGATGAGGTTAAGGTCAACCATGAGGGTGGGGCTAAGGTAAAGCACCAAAACTAGAGCTAGTTATTTTTCTAGAGCAAGCTATCCTGCCAGAGTTAGTTGTTGATCAATAGATAACACCAATGAATCTACCACCACAACAGCTAGTGGGTTAGGAACTAGACTAGGCTTCACCCATATTATAGCCATGTCAGTTCAAGAAGCTTATCTAATAATTGAGTATGATTGGAGGTCAGCTAATAGATGAGTCCCAAATATCTGCTTAAGAGGGTAGCATAGTGTGGACCAGGTATAGCGGCATAACCAATAATTGAGCCTCCCTGAGTAAAGGTTTTACCAGTGTCAATGGTTACTCAATAAATAGCATCCCAACCAACCATGACATATAATTAGCAGAGGATGTTGGGTTGGTTCCTTAGCTTAGCCCCACTGAGGTTCTTAGTTACTCAAGGAAAGGACTTGTACGAGTTCCTTACCAGATTCTAGGAGAGGTTATATAATCTAGGCTTCGGGGATTACACAGAATTTTAGTTTGACGATTCAATGAGGCAATGGTGGAGGGCGCACATTGAGTGCAGGAAAACTTATGCCCCTCTAATGACATGGGTTCAGTTTTGTCATGACCCAAAAACTAAAGGTCATGATGGCACTTGTCACAGAAAGCCTTGACAAGTGATCAAATCACTTAGACTAATATGAAGGGAGAAAAACAACACCAAACCCCAATGTAAGGGTTATAAAATGAATCCAAACCACACATATACAAATATAGCAGAAAAATACATGATAATAATACCATAAATCAGCCAAAAATTTGGTATGATAGTGTAAGAAGCAAGTAAGTACATATCGAAGTCAAAATATAGTATTGATACTCTAAAAAGAACATAACCTTCCTCTGAATATAAAAACAAGACATAAACTAAATAATAAGAGGCAGTAAATTAACTCTGGAAACATAGACCAACCGCTACCTCAAAAATACTCTAAGCACCACCTAAAATTAGCTGCCATGTAGTTCACTCATTCCTAAATTTGCACTAAAATGGCACATTAGGGATGAGTATGGTCCACTTATACTTAGTAGGCATTATAGGCCAACAAAGTGATAACGCTCAATCTACAGCTCTCGTAGGAGTGTAAAGCGGTCGCTAGCAAATATAGAACCCAACTGGGTTGGGTATTGATCCCACAGGGAATAGCTTGGTCAACAAGTAGGCAACGATTACTAGACTTTTAGTGCAAGTCTCATAAGAAGGGGGGATTGTAATGTGTAATCAAAGTATTAGAGTAGAAACTGAAAATAGCAAAGTAAAGAGAAAGAATGTTTAGTATGTTGTCAAACAATGAGAATTAAAGCATTGGGGTTATGTCCACCTTCTGAGTTATACGTCTCTATTGGCTATGAGTGTGTAGAATTCGGACATGTATGTGCTTATAGAGAATTGTATTCGATGGTAAATCCAGGCGTCTTTCGACCTATTCGAGGATTATTTCACTTTAACTCTTTCGAGCTTAAAGCGTGTCTAACGGTACGAATTATCCAAGAGGTTAATCCAGTTATGGCACTAACTGTTTAATATGGAATTTAGGATGTGACCCTACTACCTTGACACTATCTCTTTTCCAGACAAATAACTTTTCTTTCGAACAAGTTAAATGTTATACTGGCGTATTCTTGTGTTTGCAACCACAAAGAATTTAGATTAAGATGAAGAGAATAATGATATAAGCAGCATACGTGTCACGAACTCACAAACTCACAGCAATAGATAGTATCTCAGTTGGCTTCCATAACCCCAACAGAGAAGTTTAGTTACCCATGAATGCGAAGGAGATCACGATTGACATTGTTGTTATACCACAAGATTGATTAATTTCGTGTAGCACAAGTGGTAGGTGTTTAGGCGTGAATTCCTAGGCAAAGTAACGTTTCTCTTGTTGCGTAAATTAAGAATAGATGAATAGAAGAAGAAAAATAGAATTAATGGAAAGATTAGAAGAGTTGTAGAATTGTTTGTAGAATAGAAGGATGGAAAGATGATTGTAAGAATCTGAATTTATCTCTCCACTAAGGGAGGAATGAATAAAAATCTCTAGCAAAATAGGGTATTTATAATACCTATATCCTAATCCTACTAAGCTAATGAAATACTTAACCAAATACTACTAAGCTAATGAAATACTTAACCCAATTGTACTAGGTTAATGTAACATTATCCAAATCCAAATAAACTAATGAAATACTTAACCCAATTGTACTAGGTTAATGTATTATTATCCTAATCCAAATAAGTTACTGCTAGTCCCCAAAGTCTTCAGAAATGCTGTTTTAGCCCGGGACAGATTTTTCATGTATCACTTTTGGTCCTTAGGCGTCCAAGCTCCCTTTCCTTCCTTCGTGAGCTTTCTTTGGTGTCAAGTAAGCCATAAAATTCTGATTTCTGCATCATTTATACCTGAAACTTTGCTAATCATGTTCGTTAGCTCACTTACAGGAAAAAGGACTAAAAGTGTATGAAATATATAATTTGTCCTCAAAACATGGCACAAATATGGGCAAAATATATTGATATAGGCGCGTAATATCGCCTATCATCACTAAGCAAAGTAGAAAATAAAGTATATAAAATATACACTATGGGCATGTCACCTGCAGTCAAAAAATGTCCCAAACTATGGACCACCCCATCTCCAATAATAGTTCTAAAATACCCACATATACTATTTACAAGTGCGTAAAAAAAACATAAAAGATAGACATCAAATCAAGCACAAAATTACAACACAAAATGTACAAAATGTATGAAATATAGTGAAGATGATGATGATGATGATGTTATATGTCTAAGATTATGGTAGAACCATCGTATAATCCTATTGAGCTCAACTCCTGAGGTAAGACCCATGGGGGTTCACAACACATATGCAATCCAATAACTAATACCAATATCAATTCAATTTCAATAGCTCCTCTCCGACACATGTTCTTAGGTAGAGAGATTCTAAAGATGCCACATCTTTTGTCAGAAAAAATAGTATTCCCATAGTAGTACCAAGGTTTCATAATGTATGTGATATGATGATGTAATTCTAACAACCAACCATAATTAGAATTTCCAAATCCAACAAATATACCAAGCATGTGAGCCAAAAATCCACTCAACAAGCCAACCATCCATGATCAAATATAATCCATATAGCAATAAAGTAATATATACATATTTATGCCATTATATACCACATAAGTCCCAACTTAGACAATTTCTACCAAGAATAAAACAACCAATTATAAAAATACATATCCAACTCACAAATAGCAAATAATGTCTCAAAACTACCAAATAACAATAACATAGACCCCTACACAGGTACAAAATCATAATAAATCCATTTCCATGATTAGTTACCACACCCATAACATGTTTTTATATCAGTAGTAACCACCCAGCCTAGTCTGAAAAAAAATTAAGCCATAACCTACATTGAATGAAAAAACCCAATCATAAAAAGCTTCAAGATGGAGCCTTCCTCTCACGAATAGACTCAAAATAAACTAAATCATACTAATATTAAATATACGCATCAAAAAAAGCCAACAATACCCACATTGCCCATTTCTGAGTCGGGGTCAAAATGGACCCCTAAAACGAATTTTCAAAAAGAAGGGTAAAACCAGAATTTTATTTCAAAACTATATTAATCATGATAAAAGGAACCCATAGAAGGAAACCTAAGAGAAAACGGGCTAAAATTTGTCTTTAAATTGAAGAAATACAAATTTAGTCTTTTTGAGCCTAAATTCCCTAATTCCACATTTGAAATTAAGTATTAACAAACTTTAGATGAAAAGCGTCGAAGAACAATAATTACAATAAGGATATAGAGATTACCCAAGCTTGAAAATTGAAGAAATTGCTCAAAAAATCTATAATTCGAAGCTCCTATCCTTAAAATGGAGGAAATTTGAGAAAGGGTACGTATATTACCCAGGTGTCGCTTAAGTGAATATTGGACATAATGTGACATAGATTCATAGCACTTACAATGAATAAACTTGGAGAATATGCATGTACATAAGGCCATTTTATTGGATTTGATATGCTTTTAGAGTTAATTTGTAGTAAACTAGGTGTTGAAAGCTAACCGAAAGAAAATAGAACAAAAACCCAAAAAATGACCACTTATCATGGAACCTACACCCTGTAGGAACCACCTACTGGGTGTAGGTGGGTCTGTAGGTGTTAGAAATCAAGATCCATAGATCCAATTTTTAATCACTACCTATGTCCCCCCCCCCCCACCTAAGGGGCATAGGTACCACCTACGGCCCGTGGGTGGGACCATAAGTGGTCACCAACACACTTTTCTCGGATCACTTCAAATTGATTTCTTAGGGTTTCCATGTAACCTACATACACTCCTATGATGTCTTTAGTCATTATTATGTATTTTTAGTCAAGTTTTCCTCTTTTATTTAGGATTTGATGTCTAGGTTTTCCATGTAATCAATAAATACTCTTTAGACATTGTTTAGTTAGTTTATTCGAGATCATGCCTAGATAGGCCCTTTAGGGCTAAGTTTACCTTATTCATAAATATATTTTGATTTTATTATTGACTTGTGATCTTGGGATCTTATTGTTCTTGGTTTGTTTTTGGTTTGTTTTACAACTTGAGACTTTAATTTTTCTTCTTTCATTTTTGTGAGATTGATTCTATAATTTTATCTATGAATTCCATGACTTTTCTCACAACTATGAGCGGCTAATTCCCTTAGCTAGGGTTGTGGGAACCCTAATGTATTAACGAATTAGAGGAAGTGCTAAGTTTCTCTATATAAAGATTCTTCTAGGTATTATGGGTTTTTCAATTTGTTTGTATTCTTAATGGGTGCACACATTTTAGTACCACCTATATTCACGTTTGAATCCCACCTATATTCACTACAAACCTGAGAGAGAGGTAGATATTAGAAAAAATAGATCGCAATAGTGATTTGGAGTTAATTACAAAAATAATATTACCTGCACTGCCTAATTAAGACGATTATCTTTCATCTAATAACTTGAGACTCAAAAGGCAGTAGTTAAACTGGGATCTATGATAAGGGTTAGTAAGGAGATACCCTGAGACTCAAAAGGTAAAGGGTGAAATCTATGAATGAGTTCACAACACAATTAATGGTACATAACTTATTAGATTTTCTATGCAAGGTATTGGAATAGTTCGATAATGAACGATAAATCTACAGAGTTAGAAGCCAGAGGAAACACTAGCCTAGTTTTCATCTTAGATTGACTATAACCCCAAGCACCAAGTTCTTGTTACTTTTTACTATTTCAGCAAATGCCCCTATTTACTTTCTGTACTTCCTGGTGATTTTAACAAGTTGAAGCAAAATTTCAGATGTATTCCCTGTGGTATCGACCCCAACCTAGTGTGATTACTATATTTTAATATAGACTGCTTTATCCTTTAATTGGAGCTATAGTTTGGGCAATATCAAAATTTTGGCATCTTTGTCACGGAATACAATTGTAGGTTGACTGTTGGAATTGTCGAACTTGTTAGGTTTTCCTGTTTTGTTCTTCTTTGGATATACGCTAGTGTGTTCCTACTCTTCTTGATATGACACCTTTCTAGAGAAAGTGTGGAGTGATGAAGACTTCCTTATTATTTATCCTTATCCTTTTGATATAGTATTGTATTATAGGATTATGGTAGTTATAGTGTGGGAACACCAGGAGAGCCTGATGGAAACATGAGACACCTTATAAAAAAAATAATGATCTTATTTAAAAGGTTGATAGATTTGGCTTGGATATTTACCACTTACAAGTAGTGTTGAATGCAAAAGTTGTTGGATGTAACCCCCAACAACTTAGTTATCGGTGATGTGAGACTAAAAAAATTCTAAAATTCCAACTTGAGGAGCTAAATTTGGAGGAGTTAAAAATTTCTCATACTCTTATAGATAGTGTCACTATTAAGTAGAACATACTAGTGTTATGTGGGGAATAAATAAGACTGCAATTCCTAAGTTTGGGTATACTGGACCTCATTCGAAGCATTTTTCCACATTATGTTTGGATAGTAAGATATTGATCGAGCCATATAAAACTAAAGAAAAGTGAAAGAAAGAGGAAATATATATCTATATTCTTGAATTTTTTTAGCTAGAAATAATGAATTACAATGCTTACCTAAGGGCCAAGAAGTACAACATGCCTCATCTATTGCTTGGGTCCTTTATTTTTATACCACCACCATTTGAGCATAATAGGGAATCAAAAAAATAATTAGGGGTGAAATTCATAAGTTTAAATTAGAGAAAGAAAACATGAGGTCAAATCTTGAGCTACCTTGATGAAGTCTAAGTAATCAAGCTACCCATGGGCTTATTGGTGAAGTCTGAGTAACCAACATAGCCACTCCATACCACGATGATAAAACAGGAATTACGTAGGATACAACCCAAGATATTTTGTTGTTTGTACAATCATTCATGTTTATTAATGTTAGATTTGTGTACCTATACTGCCACGGGCATGTTTCTAACTCCCTTGCTTTGTAGAAACCCAATGCATTGGGGATAATGCATGTATTAAGTCGAGGGTAGGGATGTTTGTAGGTCTTGATATCCTCTTGGAGTTCTTATTGTTGTACCTCTTTTCCCGAGAGTCCTGTTCCTAGTAGAGGTGGCATGTTTAGGCATATTGTGTTTTGTGTCATGATATTTTGTATTTAATTAGGAGAAAAATTAGTATCTAGGGCAGATGACATATTTTTTTATTGATTTTTTAGCAAATATGATACCCCTCAAAAAAACATGTCATATGTATATATGTGTGACCATTGTGAATTTTGTTATTGCATTAGGATTAGGAACATGATAATCATTACTAACGGTTGCATGAACTGGAAAGGTAGTAGCTTATGATGTAACCCTATGTCGTGTGTGTGAGTAATTACTTAGTTACCTTTGTGGGTTGAATCTAAATCTTGGCCAGTTAGTCTTGCCTAGGTTGTAAGATAGTTAGTTAGGAAAGGATCATAAGTCGTTCTTGAAATAAGACTATTTTTAGCTTAAATGACCTTTCATAAGTAAATGACTATCCCTTGATCCCTATTTTTGAGTCTGTGTAGCCTATTATGCTTATTACACATTTTACCTTTCCATTTTATTTACAATGAACCTATTTTGGCCTTGGTCTTCCTTGGACATTGTGCACCTCACCTCAGGCAAATTGCATAAGTTAAGGGTGGCTATCATAAGGGTACGTATTGTGAAGTTGGTATGAAGAAGGATAAAATAAGAGAAAATAAAGTAGGGCTGGGTATGGTAGATAAAGCAAAATAAAAACAAAAGAAACAAAAAATTTGAAAAAGAATGAATAAAAGAAATCACACCCAACTTAAATGTGCAGTGAAAGAAAAAAAATAGGGGTGGAATAGAAAGGGAATTGGTTGATAAGTGGACCCCCAACGTAAGTGTAGTTACAAGGAGGCATAATCACTAAAATTTCCATATGTACCATGCCATCCCCCAACCCTAAATTACAATCTAAGTAAAGTTCTATAGTGATCCTAACCTAACTATCTAAAAACCAAGGTAAAGAAAATAAGGGCAAGCCTATGGTATTAGATTTGCATTATTGAAACTAGAGTGCGAGTGTTTCTTGATACATCCTTGCATTGACATGCATGATTTCATATAATTGATTGGGACTTCTAATCTTTTTACATAATTCGTTTTGTCATCCGACACACAGATCAATAAATATTGACCAAAGTCAACTATAAAGCCTTTAAACCTCTAAAAATCACAAATTCACACAAATCACATCAAAATACATTGGGTACTATACGGATCAACCCCACATCCTATAAATACCATAAAGCAACCATAGGGAGGTGAAAAATGGTCAAATCATATAGAAATGAATAATTCACAAAAATCAAGTTGTTATATCATCCACCAATAAGAATCTAATTCTTCCTCGAACTAAAGGCAAGGGAAATACCAGAATTAGCTAAAAGTTGGGGATAACTACCACTGATATTAGACTAAATCTCCCAAGTAGCTTCAAATATAGGTTGATGCCTCCACTGGACCTTAACCACCGAAATATATCTAGAACACAACCACCTAACATCCCTGGCTAGAATGGAGATGGGCTCCTCAATAAAATACAACCTCTCATTAACTATACTGAATCCCAACAAATGACATGGGACTTGCTTGAAATGTAACCCTGAAGCATGGAAACATAAAAAGCTGGATAGACAGTTGATAAATCTAGGGAAAATGCTTACTCATTAGCCATGTCCACAATACTACAAGGAATCTCAAATGGTCCAATAATCCTGAGGCTAAGCTTTCCCATCTTCCTAAAACTCATCGCGTCCTTCATAGGTGACATATGAAGGAAGACTTGATCACTAACACTAAATCTCAAGGCACGAAGTCTACGATCCGTATAGCACTTCTTCCTACTTTGAGCTGCTCGAACTCTATCTAGAATAACCCAAACTCTATCTAAGGACTCAAAAATAAAGTCCATACCACGAGGTCTAATCTATGAAACCTCAAACCAATAAACTAGAGAGAGACAATGCCTACCAAACAAAGTCTTGAAGGGAGCCATCTCAATATTGTACTAGTAGCTATTATTAAACGCAAGCTCTGCTAAAGCTAGATGTTACTCCCACTGACCTTCAAAGTCCATAACACAACTGTGGAGCATATTATCTGAAACCTAAATAGTTTGTAACTAACTATCGGTTTGGAGATGAAAAGTTATGCTAAGATCAACCCAGGTACCCAACACCTCCTGAAAAGTCTTCCGAAAGTGAGTTGTGAACACTGAATCTCTATCTGAGATAATAGACATTGGTACACCATAATGATGAACTATAGTTGAAAATAGATATGGGATAACCTCCCAACACTAAAATAAACCTAAACTAGAATGAAATGAGTAGATTTGGTCATTCGATCCATGTTGACCCACACACTATTAAAACAATAAGAAGTATGAGGCAACCCAGTCATAAAGCCTATAGTGATCCATTCCTATTTCCACTCAAGAATAGGTAATCTCTGAAATAAACCACCAGGCCTCAAATACTCGACCTTCACCAGCTGGCAACATAAGAAAGAAGCTATAAAATCTGCTATATCTTTTCTCATACCACCCCACCAGTAGTGTTATCTAAAATTATGATACATCTTAGTTACTCCCGGATGAATGGAATAACTAAAACAATGAGCCATCTCTAATGTCAACCTCACTAAATCTTCTACACTCGACACACAGACTCGGCCTCCAATCCTTGAAACACCATCTGGATCAAGCAAGGATTCCTTAGCCTTACCACTCAATACCTTATCCTGAATCACTCTAAACCTAACATCATCAAACTAATGAACCCAAATTTGTTCCATTAAGGAAGTCCTAGCCTTTATAAATGCCAAAACATACACAGGTGTCAAAATATTAAGCCTAACTATCTGGTTAGCAAAAAACTAAACCTCTAAGGACAAGGGCCTCTTCTAGGTCAAAAGAAGCGCCAAGCTACACATGCTAGATGGCTTCTGACTCAAGGAATCCGCAACTATATTAGCCTTTCCTAGAGAATAGAGAATAGTAATTTCATAATCCTTAAGCAACTCAGGCCAATGACACTACCTCATATTAAGTTCTCATTGGATGAAGAAATACTGAAGGCTACAATGATACAAGAAGATCTCACAATGGGCTCCATACAAGTAGTGACTCCACAACTTTAAATAAAAAACAACTATGCATAAATTCACATCGTGGGTAGGGAAATTCTTCTTTTAGGGCTTCAATACAAAGGCCTACACAATCACATTACCCTTCTGCATAAACACAACACGTAATCCAACACTTGAAGCATCATAAAAGATGGTAAACCCATACTCTCCATGGAAAAAGTCAAGATTAGAGCTGATGTCAACAAATTCTTGAGCTTTTGAAAGCTTGCCTCACAAGCATCAAACCACTAAAAGGAAATCTTTTTCTTAGTCAACTTGGTCAATGGAGCTGTAATCAATGAGAAACCCTCAACAAAATATTGATAGTAACTTTCCAAACCAACAAAACTCTTAATCTCAGTAGAAGAAGAAGGCTTAGCCCAATCATAAACCAGAACATTCTAGGACAGATTGACCATAATACCATCCTTGGTCACCATATGACCCAAGAAAGAAAGAAACTCCAACCAAAACTCATACTTGGAGAACTTAGCTTAAAACTTCTCATCCCTCAATCTCTAAGATTAAAATCCGCAAATACTCCTCATGGTCGGCTTTGCTCTTGGAATAAACCAAGAAATCATCTTTAAATATAATTAAAAAAACTTGAGATACGATCATTATACTTAATTCATGAACTCCATGAACACTGCTGGGGCATTGTTCAACCCAAAGGACATGACTAAGAAGTCATAATGATCGTACTAAGTTGAAAAAGCTATCTTTAGAATACCAAAGTTCTAATCCTCAATTGGTGATACCCATACCTCAAATAAATCTTCGAAAACAATGAAGCACCCTGATGTTGATCAAATAAATTATGAATACGAGGGAGAGGATACTTAGTATTAACCATCACATTATTCAAATATTGATAATCAATACACATATTCATAGACCAATTATTTTTCTTCACAAATAAGGCTAGCGCACCCCAAGGTAATACACTAGGTCAAATAAATCCCTTATCTAACAACTCATATAATTAATCCTTCAATTCCTTCAATTCTGCTAGAGCCATCCTATAAGGAGGAATAGAGACGATCTTGGTTCCCAACTCAACATTAGTGGCAAAGTCAATTTCATAATCCAGAGGCATACTAGGCATGTCCATAGGGAAAACATCCATGAGCTCACAGACAATATTAATAGAATCTAAACTAGGTGGGGAATCAATAGTAGTATCATGAATATAGGCCAGATAAGACAAACACACCTTTTCTGCCAAATAAAGAGCTCAAAGAAAGGATATAACTCTCTCAGGACCAAATGAACTGCACCCTTCCAAGATATCTTTAGCACATCCAATGGAGCTAAAGTAATAGTCTTAGCATAATAGACTAGGATAGAATGATAAATAGCGAACAAATCCATACCCAAGATGACGTTAAAATCTACCATGTCTAGGATAATCTACCTAAGTCTATTAATTGTATATGGCTTTAAAAAAATCTCTTTCTAGGTGCACATTAGTGTGACTAGCTAAAGTGTGACTCTAAATGAGAGATGGAGCATAGACAACATAAAAAGAAGGTGACCACATTAGAGACTTTAATAGTAGGGTTGTTGGTGATCTCAGTGAGCTAAGCAAAAAGATAGGGAATAAGCTAATAGAACAATGGCCACTCTTGGTTATGAAGGTTACCCCCAAATTTAATAGAATAGTAGTTATGAAAATACTACTAGAGCTCAAAAGGATAACACATTGGACATGCAAGATCGATTAGTGTGTAGTCGGGAGGATTACACTATCCGGGTGAATGCACAAAGAATGTTTGACTTACTTACAAATCCAGCTCCAAAATGATTGACTCTATTTGCTACAAATTGTATGGCTACTAAAGGTGTGAACCTAAACTATGTGGCATCGATCATGAAAAATAGGGAGAAGATCATTGAACTCAATAAGGAAGAGGTTAATCATGCTATAAAAGAATAAATGCAAACTCTTTTTCTATATGTTATCAGGAAAATGCCTGCTATAACTATAATTAAGCAATACATTTCCCTTCAGGTGAGCACTGTTAGTAAACCTAAGATTTGTTATCATAATAATGACTATTTATTTGTAAAGTTTGTGAGTATGGATTATCGAATGAGTTTCTCTACTTAGGGTTATATATGCTAAACAATCGACCTATCATAATAAAAGTGTAGAGTGTTGACTTTGATTTAAACAAAGAAGTATTACAAACAATTCTAATTTGGGTAAAATACCTAAATTTGCCGCTAAATTGGTAGGGTATGGACTCTTTAAGCAGAATTAGTGGTGCCATAGGGGTGATTCTATATGTGGATGAATGCATAACAAAGGTGGAACAAATATCATATGCTTGGGTGCTCATGGAAATAGATGTAACAAGAGAACTACTTCAAAAGATTAAAGTGGAAGATCCTAATGGTAGAGTTTTAGAATAGGTGGTGAAGTATGAATAGATATCGAAATATTTCTTGAAGTGTATGTAAGTTGGGCATAAATATTATGTTAAGGAAGAAAACAAAGATAAAAAGTTCATTGAATAGTTCAAAAATGGCAGGAGAAACCTAGTAAAGCTATTGGAGAAGGTATATTAAAGAATAATAGTAATCTAATGAATCAGCAGGCACAGGGGGAGAAGGTTGAGAGCTGCTGGTAACGGTGATAGCCAAGTCAGTATCTATAGGAATAGTATTACTAAGTACGTGACAAGTTATGGAGATAATTAAATTTTTAAAGTCTCTTGCTATAATTTATGAAAGTCTAAATATGGGCATTATTATAAAGTGCAGGGGAAAGGTGGTGGAGACACTAAGCCAAAGATTATTCAATGACTTTGATAACTTAGAACACTATGGATTAAATAAGCTTCATAAGTAGAAGGTGATGAAATTGTGTTTGAATGTAAATAAAGTTAGAATATTGTTATTATATAGCATAATGTAATGGAGAATATATCTAGTATATTTATCAAAAAAATTGCACCTGGTTGGTTATATTCAACTAATTATGAGTACTCAAATAAAGGGATAATTTACCTGACATGGAATCCTCATGCTATAGATTGTAAGATAATTCATAAGACTGATTAGGTTATTCAAAGTATGGTTCAGGGTAAAAGAAAGTGATATTATTTTCTATTTTGTAGTTTTTTATGGACTACACACTATAGAGGATAGAGCGTAATTATGGTTAGATTTAACATTGCTGGTGTTAAATATGCAGATGCCTATACTGTGTATGAGAGATTTTAATACCATAATAAATGGTAATGATAGGTTGAATGGAAGTCTAGTAATGAAGGGTTAAATCAAAGACTTTGAAGATTTCCTTACTGATTCTCATTTGATAGAGTTGAAGGCAATTAGTAGGGAATTTACATGGACAAACAGACACACTTGTAGTAGAATTGATCGAGCATTAGTAAATGTTCAATGGATTATACATATGTCTATGATGGAGGTTCTTATACTTCAACCAGGGAAACCATATAATTTTTTTTAAGATTAGAACTAGATGATGAGTGTAAAAGCTCTGCTAACATGTTTAAATTCTTTAATTGCCTTATGGAATATCCTGAGTTCATACCTAAAGTTAGTGAGGCACGAAAAGTTGGCCAGAGAAATGACTTGAAGAAAATATGGAAGAACTTGAAAAGAGTTAAATACAATCTCAAGCAGCTCAATAACTCTAAATTTAAAAATGTAAGGGAGAAGGTGGCTGATTTGAGAAGCCATCTCAATAGAATCCAAGAGAAAATGCATGATCACAGAGTAGTTGAATTGCATAGGCAGCATGAGCAAGATGTGAGACAACAATTAGAAAAGTAGAGTTTTATTGAGGAGAGTTCTATTCAAAAGTCCAATAGTTGAATTTGGGAAATGCTAATACCTAATATTTATTTGGTCATATGGATAATATAATAACCTAGAATTCAATTGCTAGTCCATTAAATACTGAGGGGGTTAGAGTACATAAACAAGAGGATATTGAACAAAAGGTTACTAATTTTTATAGAGAACTATTGGGTCATTCATATTCTTGTCTTCCAAGTGTTAATGTGAATATAATGAAACTTGGAAATGTTTTAAACATGGAGCAACATCTTTTTCTTGCACTGCCATTAATTAAAATAGAGGTTTTTACTGCTTTACAGGATATCAATGCCTTAAAAGCACCATGATGGTTTTAATGTAGGTTTCTTTAAAAAAGAATAGTCAGTGATGGGCATAATGTTACTAGTGCACTTTTTAGCACTTGTAAAATGTATGGTCCTATCAACTACACTTCAGTCATTCTCATACTCAAGGTGGATAATCCTAAAACAATTGGTGAGTCTAAACCTATATATTGTTGTTCTACTATCAATAAGATCATTTCAAAGGTGATTGCATCTAGACTACAATTGATGGTGGATACTAATCAGGCATCCTTTATACCTGGTCGAGTACTGTATAACAATATCAAACTCAGTCATAAATTAGTAAGTGGGTATGGAAGAAAAAGTATCTCTAAGAGATATATAATTAATATTGGTATAAAGAAGTGTATGAATCCTTGGAGTGGAACTTTCTTAGAACAGATTCTAGTAGAGTAGAAATTCCCTGACCTGGTCATCAAAAGGATTATGCAATGTGTTACAACTGTTAATTACTCAATTATGGTTAATGGGAAAAACACTAGACCTTTCTATGTTAAGAGGGGAATTAGGCACAGAGATCCTTTATATACTAAACGATTTGTATTAGTTATGGATTACCTCACAAGGATACTTAAGACCTTACACAATAATATAGAGTTCCACTATCATCCTAGATATGCAGCTTAGCTTTGCTAATGATTGCTATTGTTTTGTAGGAGTGATTTGAAATTTTTAAAGTGCTTACATTTACGTTTTGAAATTTTCTAGCTTGATTTAGGCTTGGTAGAAAATATTAGAAATAGTAATGTATATTTTGGAGTTAAACAAGCTTTGTAAGACCAAATTCTGTAGGAAATTCACTTTGTAAAGGGTGAATTTCCTTTTAGGTACCGTGGTGTTCCTTTGAGTACTAAGAGATTATCCGTGATCTAATGTAAACCTCTTATTGACATGATATTAAGTAGAATAACAAGTTGGACAATAAGTTTCTTGTCTTATGCTGAGAGGACCCAGCTGGTCAAAAGTGTCATGTTTGCAATTCAAATTTCTTAGTCATAAATTTTGTCTATCTAAGAAGTTTATACTGGTTATAGAGGGTATATGTAGGAGATTTATATGGATAGGGTTTGCAGATGTTTCAAAGAAAGCCTTGATTACTTGGGAAAACTATGTTGTCCAAATATAGTAAGGGATTAAATTTCTTGGATATTTACACCTGGAATAAAGCAGTTATAGGCAAATATTTGTGGCACTTATGTAAAAAAAAGGATAAACTTTGGGTGGAGCATATCCATATATACTATGGAACTAAAGGAGTATGCGGCATATAGGCTAAGAAGGCTTCCTGGATAGTGCAAATGATCCTAAAAGCTCACAATTACTTTTAGGAGGCTGGATATGATGAGAAAGCAATATTGGCCATGAATAGGTACTCTGTAAAGAAGGTTTATCTGCAGATGGAGGAAACTAGTTTGGTCCATTTATGGTGCACCAAAATAGCTATTCATATTGCATCTTAAAGTAAATAGATGACTAGCCACCAAAACTAGATTGGCAAAGTAAGGTTTAGTGGACAATGTGACATGTCTACTATGTCAAGATAAGGATGAGAAAGTAGAACACATATTTTCTTATCGTGCATCTGTTGCAAGTGTTTGGAATCAGATATTATAGTCGCAAGGGATTAGTAGGACTAGTATAAAATTACAAAATGAGATTCAATAGGAATTATAGTATATGAAAGGCAAAGATAGTATTGCACAAGTTTATAGAATGACACTTGCTAAGGCTAGTTATTCAATATGGTTGCAATACAATGCAAAGGTGTTTCAACTCAAGAAATGGCCAACTTATGTCATAATAAGGTAAGTTATACATTGAAGTTCATAGTAGAGGACACCATCAATTCATATTATCTAAGAAACTACTTTATCTTAATGTGCTACCTTAGATATAAGTAGTTAGATAGAGGTTAGCTTTCTGTGTGTTCAGCAAACCATTGGGCTATTTTGTTCATGGTTATTGGATTACCCTATTTTGTAATGATCACTTGGTAAATAAAATATTTACTTACAAAAAAAAATCTACCTGGGTCTGATGACCCCATGAAAGTCAGAACATAGGATCGGTGCACCCGATCCACCACTAAAGAGTCTCCTACATGGGTAGATACATGGAGAGGCATAGAAAGTGGCTCACTAGTAGAATCAAAACCCAAAGAAAAATATACTTACACATAGGAGAAAGTTGACCCCAAATCAAATAACACCAATGTAATCTAAAATAAATAGGGACAATACATAAAATAACAACATTAGAAGCCTCTACCTCTAGTTTGGCCGATATAGCATAGCGCTATCCATGTCCACTAACTGATTTAGTAGCTCGTGACCACCACCACAGGCACTGCAATCTCTATCTCACACACCTCTAGTAGAACCTCTACCTCTCACTATTGATATTAGAGTAGTCCAAAACACATGACAGGGTTGGTCCTTGGCCAAATAGCTGCCTCCTCATACACAAAGAAAACCTTACAACCCAACTTAACAGGGAGAGGTACGACTAAGCTAGAACATCCACCTGAAATAGCAAAACCAGAATACCCATTATCTAAACCATACAAAGGACCTGCATGGGTCTGCCATGATACCCATAAAAACCTCTAGAATCTTTACCTCGAGGAGTATGACCTCTAAACTTAACCTGTTAGCACACCCTCTTGGTCTTTGAGACACTCGAAGAATGGATTCAGTCATTATTAAAACCCTCTGAGGTTTCTCCTTATAGTAAGGGACCAGGTCCATCAGAATCAAACATGAGCAAATAAATAATAGAGTGCAGAAAAACCAAATACAGTACGGAAAGAGTAATAGACATAAGGATTTTTACATGAAAACCTAGTATAGGAGCAACCATGGCTTGCCCTCATAAGCTCCAATGAAATCCACTATAATCAACCTCCTCATTACAGTCTATATTTTAGCCTAACTCTAGGCTCCTTACGCTAGCAGTAACTCTACTACAAGCTCATCTTAGTAACTCTATCAAGGACTCTCTCTACACGGATTAGCTCTAATTAGTCTCAATGCTTAGGCAACTCAACCTAAGAAGCCCTCACAACTAGAAAGCAAGACATTACTCTTATAGCTTTGAGTAATTCTTTTAAAATTCAACACTCAAGAACACACACTCACTCTTTGAGCATACTACCAATATAAGAACAAGAGCAATGCTTGAGCAGTCTTGAAATGGAGTTTTTGCAACCTCACTTCTCTCTATATAGAATTGGCAAAAACTAATTATTGAAGAGATGTCTCTTTCCTTTTATACTTTCATGATGATTATGGCTTGAAAGGTCATTGGACCAGCTATCCAAGTCAGTACAAAAAATCACAAAATAGTACATGCAAGTTTATTACACAAGATGACAAAACTGTGCAGAAAGTGCATGCCAATTGTACTGTACCTTGCACGTCCAAGGACCTGGTACCTTGTAGTTTAGTTGCTCATCATCAAAACTATATATAGAAATTTTACCACTTTTTGATGATGAGAAACCATACCAAACAATTTGAGCATCAGTGCATATTCATCACATTTAATCAGAGTGATTACCCCCTCAAGATGAATGTTCCCCTTATCATCATGCTTCCTCTATCATACAACACAGGGACCTAGTCCATTGTTGTAATTTACAGCAATTCTTCCCCCTGTAATTATACACCTTCATTATTTAGTGCCTTTTCATTTACACACTTCCCCCCGTCAGTATGACTCTCTTTTGATCTGCATCTCAATTTCCCTTATTGTTTAGTCCCTACCACATGAACTTAGTATTTTATTTTTTGGCATTATTGAAAAGAATTAACAGTAAACCAAGAGTAAAGATAAGCACAGATTAGTTAACTCATGGCTACTGAGGAAATACTAACATGAAGAATAGCTTTGCAAAAGAGAATGATTGCAACACACAAAGCGAAGATTCATTTATTCGTACTAGTCAGTACCAGTACTGTAAGCTAAAATAATCACCATAAAAATAACTGTCTTAAAATCCATTATGAGAACCAGGATATAAAACTGACACAAGGTTGATGAGGGAATAAGGGTAGCAGGGTTCAAGCAGAGTGAGGCTTAGGGGAAAGAGTGTCAATTAGGAACTCTATTTTTGCACTTTCTACAGTATGGACATCCAACAACTATTTGGTAAGAACCTTTACTATAGCATTAAGTTATTTAGTTTCACTACTCAATTCTACTACTTTTATTTTGAGCTCTGCACTTTTTTCTTCTTTTGGGACTACTGCTCATTTTCCAACCACAACTATTCTCTTCTTGGGACCAGGTCCCTCAGAATATTTTCTTTTCTTGATACCTTTATGTTTCTCCCTACTTTGGGCATGGATACCAGACTTTTTCTCAAAGGACCTAGTCCTCTCAGTAACATGAACTTTCTCTGTTTTTCATCTATAACTGCAACAAAGGGATTCACAACTTCAATATTTTTCTTTTTCCTTTACTACAGCAGTTTTCATAACCCTTCCTCTTTTCATGGTTGAAGTCTTGAATTCTTGTTAGCCTTCATGAAAACTTTGCATCATTTTCCTTATTCCTCTACTTTTAAAGTGGTGTTAAGAATGAGTCTTCTCCTCCATTTTCCTCATCAGTAACACCTTGATTTAAATTCTCTATCTTGATTGAGTGAGTATAGCTTTCTTGGGTTAAGGAAGGTTTAATCTGAAGCTAACTCATTTAGAGCTTTCAATTTTTTATAAAGATGACTTGGTGGGTAGGTGATTAAATGGGAATAGTAGAATTTAAAGAGAAAAGTCTATTTTTGACTATAGGTCAAATATGTGGAAGAAAGAAGATTAATAATCTAATATGGTAGTTTAGTGCAATGTCAATTGACAATAAAAGAGGTCACTTTTGAAATGACATGTCTGAACTTACTAAGTGTGACCTTAAATTTTGTAAATGGGAACTAACTATTTTTGTAGAGGAAGAATTATACAAGGCCTATTTAGACAGCATTGTATGATCGTTATTAGAGCATCTCGTATAGGTACTAACTTGAGATATAGGAATAGGTCCCTTCTCCTCGTTGAGTGATCTTCAAATTTTGCACATCACATTTGTCCACTTCCTAAGTTGTTCCCATGGGTGCATACCTGCAAGTGTATTTTACTGAGTTAGAAAAAAATTCACCTACATTATTAATGATACATGTCTCTTCAACATAGTTAATTTTGTGAAGAGACACTAATTCACTTGATAGTATGTCAGGATGATTATATCATCCTCAACACTAGCTTGTTAGGATCATTACAGCATATGATACAGCTCACATCTGAGTGTTTATTGATTCCACCATCATCATCATTACTTTTTTCTTCAATTTCAGAGTCTTTACTGCCACTAGGGATCAATATCTCCATACACTCTTACTCTAAGAGTTTCATCTCTGTTTCACTAGAGACCCTATCCTTGAAAATCAACATTTTCAACATATGACATCTCCCAATAAAATGTCTAGAGATAGGTCAGTCAGATCTTCTAGAGTTAAAATTTGAGGCCTTATTAATAAACCATTTCTGACTACAATTACATATCTCATTCCTAGAGTCATGATCACCAATTGAATTCAGGAACCCACTTGAGTTTGAGTTCCCAGTAGGAGGACAATAGTGTGATCAAATCCCTTTTGGTCCATCTAGGTAGAGAGGTTTTATTGATAATTTTCTGTGGCTTTAAACCCTTAGATTGTACTTTCCCTTATTGTATATACTTGGAACTATTTATTTTAGTTTTTTATCCAACTTTGACAGTTTTCCCTTAAGTGCCCATTTCTTCCACAGTGATTGCACAATGGTTTATGGACTTTGTTTTTGACATCTTGAATGAAATTGTCATGTGACCCAGAAGATTGAGCTTTATAGTGATATCCAGGATCCTTATCATTATAGACTCCCTAACTAGTGAAATTAGAGAGAATTTGAGAGGATAAAGCTCACTTAAGAGATTTTGAGTTCTTCCTTCAAATGGACCAGGTTCATTTCTAACTCCCCATTCTTCTGAAGCACGGTCATGAGATGGTCTTGAGAATTCTTAAGCTCCTTTTCAATCTCAAAATGAAACTGTGAGACCTTCTTATTCCCTTTGTGTATCAAAATTATCTACTTTTTTTAATTGTCTTACCAACCTTGGATTATTAAATTTTAGCCTAGCACACTATTTTTTTATTTCAGAGACTCGGTGAGTCAAAGCAATAAATTCAAGCTCTTATTTCTCTATCTTTTCTTCTAGACTATTTTTATCAGTACTCAGTTTTCACATAGTATCCATCAATACATTTGATTGATTCTTTATCGTTCTATCTGAATAATTTTTAATCTTCTTCTTAATGTTAGAGATAGTTACCGTATTTATTCTTTATGTTCAGTGTCTGCTATAAAGGCAAATGTGATATCAAAAATTACTTTCTCATATTCTACTGCAAATATGGAAATATCTGCAGACTTCTCGACTTCAGCAAATTTACTGGAGGAATCACCCCAACCAACTAACACTCACTTAACTACAAGTTCAGTTATAGCCTGTCTTCTTGATCTTACAGCGACCTGGTTCTTATCTCTTCCTTTGTCACCTCCAGTATTTTGATAATCCTAATGTTCCATTTTGTGCATTGGAAAATCCTTAATAAAGTGTCCAGGACTTCCACATTTGTGATAAAGTTCCATAGTGGCTCCTTTTCCACTGCTACTTCCATTACTCTGGAACTGACCACTTTTCTTCATGGATTTAACAATTGTTTTTGCCAAGTAGGAAACATTAGTGTCATCTTTATTTGGGCCTGATCTTGAAGCTTTTAAAATAGAGATTTATCCCTTTTTACTTCTATCTTCTCATACCCTTGCTTATTTTTAAGTTCATGAGTTTTCATAAGTTCATCCATGGTAAGGGTTTTTAAGTTCCTAGCCTCAGTGATAGCATCCACTTTGCTTTCCTAGGATTTAGAAAGGACCCCAAGAATTTTGTTTACCTATTTGTATAAGGGAATTACTTTTCCTAAGCAGTGTAACTCATTGGTGATAGAGGTAAACCTGGTATGCATCTCATGAATAGTTTCTCCTTCTATCATTTTGAAAGTTTCAAATTGAGTTGTCAACATATCAAATTTTGAATCCTTCACATCAGTGGTTCCTTCATGAGCTGTCTTTAAACAATTCTAGATTTTCTTAGTTGTTTCACAAGTTGAAATCCTATTGTATTTATCCGATCCTATGCCACACACAAGCAAACTTTTTTTTCTTTGTAATTTTTTCAATGTTTTTCTTGTCTTCATCATTGTACTCTCTCCTACTTTTGTCAACTATCTTTGTATCCTCTCTTTCTTTGACTTCTCTAATAGGCACATAAGGACCATTAAGAATAATGTCCATAAGCTCACTGTTCTTGGCTATAATAAAGTCAAACATTCTTGTTTTCCACCACCCATAGTATTGTCCATTGAATCTTGGTGGTCTAGTTTTAGATTGCCCTTCTTCTAGGTTAGGTGGATAGCCATTCTAACTAAGGAACTCCAGGTGTGAACCTTTTAGAGTGACTAGACTCTAATAATAATTGTTGAAACCCTTTGGGGTAGCTCCACAGTCTACACAGTAAAGGACCGAGTCCCTTAGAATCAAACATAGGAATTCAAACAACAGAGGGAAACAAAATTAAAGACAGTGCAGAAAGAGTAAAAGACACAACTATTTTTAAGTGGAAACCCGGTATGGGAAAAACTATGGATTTCCCTCACAGGCACAAACAAAATCTACTATAATCAACCTCCTGATTACAGTCTAGATTTTAGCCTAACTCTAGGCTCCTTGCCCTATTAACAACTCTACTACTAGCTCATATTGGTAACTCTACTAAGTACACTCTCTACATTGATTATCTCTAATCAGTCTCAATGCTTAGGCAGCTCTACCTAAGCAGCACTCACAACTAGAAAATAAGACATTAATCTTATAGCTTTGAGTAATTCTTTTACAAATCAACACTCAAGAATACTCACTCACTCTTTAAGCATACTACCAATATAAAAACATGATAAATGCTTGAGCAATATTAAAATAGAGTTTTTTTAGCCTCACTTCTTTGTACTTAGAATTGGTAAAACTAATTCTTGAAAAGGCATCTCTTTTCTTTTATAGTTGGATGATGATTAGGGCTTGAAAGATCATTGGACCAACTGTCCAAGTTAGTACAAAACATAAAATATCACTTCTAAGTTTGTTACACAAGATGAAAAAACTATGTATAAGGCACATGCCAGCTGTACTATACCTTACACGTTGATCTAAGGTGGATTTATACATTTTAGTATTGTTATCCGGGCTTATTTAGCTGTATTTTGAGGACTTATTATGTTATTAATGAGTCAATGATTATATAAATGATATTATAAGTATTTAATTGTGTAATTATAATGTTAAATATGTATTTCAATCGAGTTTGTACTTAAATTGGTCTTTTAGAATTAAAAAGAGAAAACTAGTGTTACTAACTTGAGTTGGGTGTTGTTCATGTTGATCGCGATGGATTATAATGTGTATAATGATTTCCTAATGGTATGATTGTGTAATTATGTGTGGAAAAACTTTTTTATAGTGTTTAAATAGCAATTGAATCAATCCAAGAGTCAAGACTAAGTGAAAGATCAAAAGTGGAAAAACTAGTATTCTTAGATTAAGTTTCTAGTTCGTCGTCTTGAATGTTGTGTTGTTTTGAGATCTAATTTGTTGTGTTTAATGCTATAGGATGATTTGTGAGTTTATTATGATGGTATATGAAGGATATAAAATCTTAAAATCAAGTATAAACAACACAAAAATGCTTGGAATGGATCAACGAAAGCACTAGACACAATTTGACGTGAAATAGACCTCTTGGAAGTTCATGGAGCATCGCGGACCAAAGCTAAGGAAAAATGGCATTTGAAATACACCAGTAGATTCCTAAGGTACCCAAAAAAGTAGGTCTCCATATTAAGGCAATGAGTCAAAGCTAGACGCAAAAAATAAACCCCGTGCACGGCCTAGTGCAAAAACACGACAATTTTAACCTCCTATAAATAGGACACTTGTACTTGATGTTATTCAACTAGGATGACTTTGAAACTTTAAGAGGGGCTGAAAAAACTTCAATTAGGTTTTTTATTTCTTTATTTAGCTTTTTAATAGAATTTATCATATTTTTATTAATATTGATTACGACATTGTCCATGAGTGGCTAAAAGCCCCCTTTCCGGAGTTAAGGCCAAGAACACGTTTACTTTCACTTTGAATTGAGTTTATTTGGATTTATTATCATTTTTAGTTTTTTGTTTATCCTTTTATTCACTATTTTAAGGATTCACAACCCTTAGAATACATATATTGTTAACCTTGTGAACTCGAGAGGGGAAATAGGAAGATAGAATATAGGGATAAATAGAGTAAGGTTCTTATTCTTGTATGAAATAAGGAATTTGAATTAGCATCTAGGAAATAAATATACCTAGAAGCCTTGCTTGGTTCACATGTAGGATGATATCTTAATGCATCTAAATGGATTATTGTATCCCCGCTCAACGATGTAGTTGTAATGTCCAGTTAGGTAGAAGGTTAGAAGTCGAGAGACCATAATCATATGATAAACCCTACGAATCAGAAACCAAGATAAGTAATCTAACGAATAAAGTTCATTAGTGTGTATGATTTTTCACAGTGCCGTAACCCTGGGTTTTCATCCATTGCTAGTCCAAAGTCTTTACTTTCCCGTATTATTTTAGTTTACTTTTAGTTCATAATTGGTTACATTGCACCACTTTAATTTCAATAGTTAAACTTGAATTATAAAGTTGTGGATACAAGTCTCTGAGGGATCGATATTTGCCTTTATTTAAGACCACTGTATTACTTGGTGAGACCACGTACACATGCGTGTATGCTTGGGAGCTACAAATTTTTGGCGTCGTTGCCAAGGACTTGTAAATTAGAAACTATTTTAGGTTTAGTTCTACTTTTTAGATTTCTTTGGTGCTTTACGTTTAGTCTTGGTATTGAATTTTTAGGAAAAAGGTTTGTAGACTAGTAAGCTGGCAAGGTAGTTGGTTGACTAAAGTCCCGAACACAAGCAATGCTTCTATTAACGAAGGAGAGAAGCAATCCTTCTCCCCCATATCCTGTAATTTCAAGAGGAACAAGACAATCCTGTTTTTATGGCTGAAGATCAACCAGCCCACAGGACAGTTCAAGAAGTGGCAATCCCACTTCTGACAAATTTGATATCTCATTTTAAAAAACTGACTGTTGAGGTAACTTTGAGCTGAAATAGAATATCCAGCTTTTGATCAGCAGTAGACAGTTTGTGGGTATTTCACATGAAGATCCATAAGTCCATCTGCGGAACTTCCTTGAGATCAGTGACTCATTTACCCCAACGGGTGTATCAACTGATTATGTTAAGCTGACACTACTCCCGTTTTCACTATTGGGGAAAGCAAAGAAGTGGTTGAACGTTGAGCCTACAAGTTCAATCACAACTTGGGATGATTTAGACCAAAAATTCCTCATCCAATTCTTCTCATCTGGCAAGGCTGCATAGTGATATTGTGTGCTTCAAACAAAAGTCAAATAAGATTTTATATCACGCATGGAAGAGGTTCAAAGCACTTCTTCAGGACTGTTCATATCATCAGCACTCCAATAAGGTACTAGCTCACACTTTTGTTGAGAGACTTGATCATAACACAAAAATTTTACTAGATTTAGCTGCAGGTGGTCAAGCTTTGGCGTTGACTTATGCTGATCTTTATACTTTGTTGAACCAGATTGCACAAGGAGATCCTGAGAGGTATTCTGAATCAAGAAGTGCTACATAAAAAGTTGCAGGTATATGGGAGCTAGACCATTTTACTACCTTATCAGCTCATCTTACTGCTCTGCAAACGATGATAAGCAATATAAAGTTGGAGGTTACACAGCCTGCAGCCATAGTTAATGCAATTCAACGAACTATAGGTTGGTATGAGTTTTACGGTAACAATAGGCATTCAGTGGATATGTGTGCTGAAAATCCTGAGTCTGTGATGTATGTGGGAAATTTTCAAAGGCCAAATTATGGGAACGCCTATAATCTAAAGTGGTAGTTAGCCACCAAATCAGCAATGGAACACCCAACAGAAGCAGTTTCAGCAACCACAGGCTCAAGTGAATTAGGCCACTAGTAAGTGAAAGAGATATTGAAACAAATCTTAGCTTCTCAAGCACAGTTGGTAGTAGATATAAAGAGCCAGCAAGAGGCTATAAGGATCTTAGAGTTGCAGATAGGTCAGATAGCAGCAGCGCAAAATACCAAGCCTTAAGGTAGTTTGCCAAGTGATACTGAAAATCCTAAACACATTATGGAAAACACTTCGAGGAGTGGTAAGGAGCTCAATAAAGAACCACCAAAGAAAATTGAGGTAGATGCTGATTTGGTTCCTAAACAGGTAGATGATAGAGTTATTGAAAATTTGAGGAAGTTTGAGTACTCAAAAACAATAGTTGCTAAATAGGTTAAAGAGATACCACCACTACCTTTCCCACAGAATAATATAAAGGCAAAGGAGAATGCATGTTTCAAAAAGTCCTTTGACACATTCAGAGAATTGCACATTAACTTACTTATTCTCGTTGTTTTGCAAGAAATGCCTAAGTATGCTAAGTACTTGAAGGATGTGGTCACCAACAAAGTGAAGTTGTGGGATGTTGAGATCATAGAACTCACTTAGGTCTGTAGTTCTGTGTTGATGCAAAAATGCCCAAAAAGCTCAAAGACCTTCAGAGATTCACTCTCCTCATTCAAATTAAAAATAGTGAGGTAGTTTATTAACTTAGTGACTTAGGGGTAAGCATCAATTTGATGCCCCTTTCTTTCTTCAATACTTTGGGTTTGGGGAAGTCGAGACTGAGCTATGTGTTACTGTAACTAGCAAACAAGACCATAGTCTATCTTAAAGGAGTCATAGTGGATGTTTTCATTAAGGTTTATAAGTTTATTATTCTTCTTGAATTTATTGTTTTAGATTTTCAAGCATATAAAAAAGTACTAGTCATCTTGGGATGCCTATTCTTAGTGATGAGAGGAGCATTGATAGATGTAAAAGAGGGCACGCTCACAATGAGGCTAGATGATGAAGAGGCAGTTTTCAAAGTGTACAAACCTCTCAACACACTATCCCACTACAAAGATTTATACATGATTACAGTGATTAAAGGGGATAAGTGTGGGGTGGTGGAGTCTATTCCACAAAATCCCTTTTTGGACTTCCTCATTGAGCTGCCAAAGCTTTAAATACCTCATCCCGAAATAATGCAGATTGATGAATCTAAAAAGGCTAAATTTGAGAAATATGATAACCTTGAGTGTTCATACTTAAGAGGTCATAAATGAATAATAAGATGGCCTCTAAGTAGGAGGAAAAGCATGAAGAAAAATAGATGAGTTGATGTGGCTCGTGTCGCGATACTAAATCAAGCACTGCTTGGGAGCCAACTCAATATATGTTAAGTTAGTTTTTATTTTTAATATTTTAGTTTTTACTTCACAAGTTTTTACTTTTTTATGAGTCACAGGTTGATGGGAAGTTTGAGTACCGAAAAACCTAGGCTAAGGAGCATGGCGAAGACTAAGTGTGGGATCCTCGGACCCTCTTGATGTTTATAGGTACTACTAGCTAGGCCTAGAGTCCTCAAGGAGTATTTCTATCTCTACCTTTTAAAGTATACTTTAAGGACAAAGTAGATTTTTAAGTGTGGGGTGGGGAAATTCTCAGTTTTAGGAGTAATTTAAATTTTTTTGTGTTAGGAATAAATAAGATATTCTTGTTTGTGCTATATTTGACTATATGATGCAATTAGTTTGGTTGTAAAAGTATGTTGATTATGTGAATTACTACTTTTGAGACTCTTAGGCTCATGATTATGACTTTTGTAATTGTTGGCTTAAAGTTGAAGTCATGTGATTGTTTGGTCAAGAGTCTATGGTGATCTTTCTTAAGTTGAGCATGTGTCATGTGTGTGTGAGGTGTTGTATATTCCTTGTTGCATATAATGTCTAAAACTTGCCTGGTGTGTGTGCAATGTGAAATAAAGATTGTGGGTTTAGTAGATGATATAGGTATTTCTTTGATAACCATGTTTCATACCTTCTTTTGACCGACCCTTGTGCATAATCCTAGTTAGCCTATTGAGCCTTTAGATTTTTATTTGGAAGCCTCATATGTAGCCTAATCCCCTTCTTTGATTAACCTTAATTTGATTCAAGATCCTAAGCGCTTTATTGTAAACCTAATTAATTTAAGGAGTTGAAAATTCAAGTAGGAGAAAGATGAAATTGAAGCCCCAAAGTGATAGTTATTGGTGTGTAAACATTGTTGTGTTGTGGTTGGGAGTTAGAGAAATTTGTGCTAAAGAAATTCCTATTTTTAGCCCGGTCATGTTACATGAACCTGTTTTGGCCCTAGTCCTCCTTGGACATTGTGCACCTCAACTATGGCAGTTGCTTAAGTTGAGGGTGGCTATCACAGGAGTGCATAACATATAATGGGTGTGAAGAAGAGCACAATCGAATGATATGTAAATAGAATACTCCCACCATAGTATATGTGAATGAGCTTAATGAGATGGGCAAAACAAAAGATGTAGGTAGACGAAAGTAGTGTAAGTAGGTTGTTAGAGACTGGTCTTAATTGAAAAATGTGATGTATTGAAGCGCTTAGGGAAGATAGTCAATATTATTGTCCAAAATAGTTCATACCCATCCCTTAGCCTATATTACAACCATTAAAGACCTATTTAATCCTAAGCTTTATAATTCTGATATTAGTGAAGTGCTACACTAAGGGCAACCCTATAGTTCATTATGTGTAACTTGTGAATTCCTTGTGAGAGTGAGCTTAGTTTGATTCTTGTACCCATTGGTTAAAAGTAGCATTTATTTGAGTACTTATGGGTAACTCTATTACTGTGAGGGCATATATTAGATTAATGTTGGATGAATTATATAATCTCTTTGATTTAACAATGTGCATGAGTTTGCTAACTTGGTGAGTCAACTCCTGAGGCTAGAATGTTTTTAAGTGGTTTTCTTGAGCTTTCAATTTTGTATGTAATATGCTTAGCGTAGAAACTTGTATTTTGTGTAGTAATTGTAGTACTAGATTGAGTGTCTTGATTGTAGTAGAAGTGTGGAGTCACCTCAACTTATTATGCTTAGAGTAAAGAGTTTTTTGAGTACAAACAAGGCTTTAAGTGTGGGGAGATGATCTGGGGTGGATTTATGCACTTCAGTGTTGTTATCTGGGCTTATTTGGCTGTGTTTTGAGTACTTCTTGTGTGCTTAATGAGTCAATGATGATATAAATGAGCATCTAAGTTTTTGAGTGTGTTATTATAATGTTAAATGTGTCTTTCAATCAATTTTGTACTTAAATTGGTCACTTAGATTCAAAACGAGAAAACTAGTGTTACTAGCTTGAGCTAGGCATTGTTCCAGTTGATCACGATGGATTTTAATATGTATAATGAGTTACTAATGGTATTATTGTGGAATTATGTTAGGGAAAAATCATTTATAGTGTTTAAAATTCAATTTAATCAAGCCAAGAGTCAAGACTAAGTGAAAGATCAAAAGGGGCAAAACTAGTATTCTTAGCTTAAGTTTCTAGTTCATTGTCTTGGATGTTGTGTTGTTTTGAGCACTACTTTGTTGTGTTAAATGCTATAGTATGCTTTTTTAGTTGATTATAATTAAATATGAAGGATATAAAATCTTCAAATAAAGTATAAACAACACAAAAAGGTTTGGAATGGATCAACGAAAGCACAAAACATAATTAGATGTGAAATGGACCTCTTAGAAGTGCATGGCGCGTCGCAAACCAAAGATAAGGAAAAATGGTGCATTCCATACACCATAAACATAAAAAGGTACCTAAAACAGTATTTATACATTATAAGGGTGCATGGCAAATCTAGACACTGAAAATTAACCCCGCGACGCGGCCTAGTGCAAAAACTCGGCAGTTTCGTCCTTCTATAAATAGGACACATGTACTTGATGTTATACACCTTGGACGACTTTGAAACTTGGAGAGGTTCTGGAAAAAACTTAAATTAGGGTATTTTTTATTTTCTTTAGATTTTTAATTGACATTATGATGTTTTTATTCATCTTGATTGTGACTATGTCCATGAGTGGTTAAAAGCTCCCTTTCCGAGGTTAAGGCCAAGAACATGTTTTCTTTAGCTTTGAATTGAGTTTTTTTGGATTGATTATAATATTTATTTATTTTTTATCTTTGTTTTCACTATTTTAAGGATTCTCGACTCTTATAATACGTATATTGTCAATCTTGTGAATTTGGGAGAAGGAATAGGAAGATAGAACGTAGGGATGAATAGAGCAAGGTTCTTATTCTTATATGAAATAAGGATTTTGAATTATCATCCAGTTAGGTAGAAAGTTAGAGGTCGGGAGACCATGATCATGCGATAAACCCTAAAAATCAACAACCAAGATAAATAATCTAATGAATGAAGTTCATTAGCGTGGTATGATTGTTCACAGTGCCTTAACCCTGAGTTTTCATCCATTTCTTGCCCAAAGTCTTTACTTTTCTACTTATTTTAGTTTACTTTTAGTTCACAAACTTTCAAAACTCTTTTAGTTACATTGCACCACTTTAATCTCAATAGTTGAACTTAAATTAGATATTTCTGGATATAAGTCTCTGAGGGATTGATATTCATCTTTATTTAAGGCCACTGTATTACTTGGTGAGACCATGTACACTTGTGTGTGCGCTTAGGTGCAACACAAGTCCAAGGACCTTGTCCCTCATAGTTTAGCTACCCATCATCAAAACTACATATAGCAGTCTTCTTTACATGATCCACTGTACTCTAAAATGATGCCCCTAACACTACCATCTCGGCAGTAGCAAGTTGAAGTGAAACATCCATCCCCTTTAAGGACTTCTAAATATTCTTTAATTCGGTGGAGATATTGGTATAAGAATATCTAAACAAGGAATAGAAATATGCCTCATATTTCACAACAATTATCAAGCCCTGCTCCAAATGATCAAACTCATCTCTTATCTGATCCCTCAAACTGTATGGCACAACCCCATCCAAAAAGGCCTCAGCAAACTAATCCCAAGTTATCTCTGGTGAACCAAGAGGTATGCAACTAATAAGTTACCTCCACCAATCCCTGGTTGTATCTCTTAACTGGTAAGTAGCGTAAGAAACCCCATGCAACTTTAAAGATCAAAGATTATGCAACTTCTCATGCCAGTCCACCAAGAACTTATAGGCATCCTTGCTTACAGCACCACCAAACCTGGGTGAACCCAAATAAGTGAATATCTCAAACTTTTTTTAATTCTCCAAAGACATAATTATACACATTATAATATGAGGCATAGTGAATTTAGCTGGCTGAGATCCCACCTAAGGGGGTAACATAGCTAAAGGTTGAACCCCTGATCTCGAAATACCATACTCGAATACCGGCATAAAAAAAGGAATAACTCTCTAAGTTTTAAAAATACCATAAATAGATATGAGTAACACTAGAGGATCCACACTCAAAATTGGAGGAACATAATAGGTAGACTCTAGCATAGACGAGGGTATGATACTCAAAGTTAGAGGACCATCAGGTGCACTCTTAGGAACACCCTCCAAATAAGTCAACAAATAAATCACTAACCTCTCTAAGATTGGGATGGAAGGACTTTGTGCAACCTAAGAAGGCCCCATCTCTCCATTATGCTTAACCTGAGGCTCAGGGGAGATCCCTCTAGTACTACCTTTAGATGGGTAATATCCTCTATCTTGTCCAGGACCCATAACTCACCCCTAGACTGGGCTCTCTCCTTGAATGATGGCTTTGCATCTCAAGCCTCACGTGATCTAGTCCTCACCCTCTGCATTAAAAAAAAAGTAAAACTCAGTGTAGAATATAGGGAATGAAAGAATCCTTATGATAAGGAACAAAATAAGGGAGTTTTACTAAAGATATATTATAGCCCTTAAAATATAGATACGGATATCTATATACCAATCTACGAGACTCTAATAGACACCCTATTCTTAAACTGATGAGACCAGTGAAAATGGTTGCTCTGATACCAATTTTTCACCACCTAAAAACTAAGTGTCATGATGACACTTCTCGCGATGAGCCTTGACAAGTAAGTCAATCACCCAAACTAATATAAAGAAATAAAAACAAAACCAAAACCCAAGTTAAGGCTTCTAGAGTAAAGTTGAATCAGACATATACAATAATAGTGGAAAAACACATAATAAAGATACCATAAATCACCCTAAAATCTGGTTTCATAATGTAAGAGAAAACTAAGTACATTTCAAAGTTAAAATGTACAACTGATAGTCTACAAAGAGAAAAGCATATCTCTGAATACGAAAACAAGACATAAAATAAACAAGAAGAGTGTAATGACCCTCCAGGTCATTTCCCATATTTCCACTTATTATTGTTGTTAGCACTTTTCTAAAGCTGTCTAAGTCATTTATGACTTGCTGGGATTGGTAGTTTGGTTATCAGGTAGTTCGTTTGGTTTTGAGTGCCAATTCCTTATTATGAAGTCTTTGTTCGTTCAAATTGGCTACCAAAAAAAACTTCAGTCAAAAATTCTTATATTCAAATTCTTACAATTTCAACAGCTCTAGAATACTAATTTTAAGCTAAGTGGACCCTTGTTTTTGGTCTAAAGGCACCCGAGCTTATTTTGACCTATTGGTAGAAAAGTAAAGAAAATGAAAATTGGGTGTGGGACCCAGTTCTTGTCAAAATGACCTCAAATGGAAATTTAAACTATGCCATTGAGTCTATTTATTTTTAATTTGATAGGGTGTCATAGCTCGTTTGTGTATACGAGATTTCAGATATTTCTCGAGGTCTTAGCGAAGACTTGCAATCATGATACCTATGGTAGAAACCAAGTTTCCCAATCACAGTGCCATGTCACGATAGTGACTCCCTTGAAAGATTGGTTGATGCTGCAATCATGAGGGTCGGGTAACGATTATGATGCCCTAACACTTAAGAAGGGTATAAATATTTTCCTTTAAGCCCTTTTTTTCCCATTCATCTTCTATTTCAAGAGATTTAAACCCTAATGTTGAAAAAGCTTAGGATTAGAGATTTTAGTAATTTGGGGATCTTGGATAACAATTATTATGCAATTTTCCTTTGAATTTGAGGTAATATTCCTTCTTATTCATATGGATTTTCCCATTTCTTGTTCAAAATTCCTAAAACTTGGTGACCTAATTTTATCGTCAGTGCAGCTTGAATTTTACCCATTTTTAAGGATAATTACCTTGAGCATAGGGTAATATTGGGTTTGCTTTGGAAACATAATTTCTATAAATGGGACCCACCCCAAATTTTTGGATGATTTTTGGACGCAAAGCATAATGATGCAATATGGATATTATTGTTCTCATATTTATAAGTTGAATATGATTTTGAAAGTGTGTCATCTTGCAAAAGCTTCTTGGTGGGAAAAGTCAGTAATTTTGCAGATTTTCAAGCTTTCATAACTGTCCAGGTAGGCTAGGCTTCACCCTCCTTATATAATTACCTAGTGATGCCAGACTAGGCTTCACGCTCCTCATTGATTGAGCTACTTCATATTATGTTATGATATCTTGATTAGATTTAGGATGGTTTTTAGGTGTTGGTGATGTGATTGGCAACACTTAGGTTAGATTGATCATTTAGGCTATTCAAAAATCCTAATTTAGGCATAAATAACTTAGTTGCTCATGCTTTAGTTAACATCTTTATCTTAGGGTTTATTATGGCTTAGTTAATATCTAAAAGTGGGTTTAGATACCTTAGCCTAGTGTGGGGTATAAATTGCATTGAATTGCAATTTAGGGTTTTAAATGTAGGCCTCTGACCCACCTTAGGCCAAGATTTATGTTAGCTATTGGAAACCTTTAATCCTATTGTATGTCTTGAAAATTCTTATTGAGTTAATATTGAGAAACTTTGGCATTTTATGGTCATGATGGGTTGGCATGGAGAGTTGATGCCTATTATAATGCTAGTGGCTATGTTATTAATTATGCTAGCTATTATGCTATTGGTTATGATAATGATGATATACTTATCGGTTCAATTCTGGATATTTTTTATGATCTTGATGACGTATATACCTGATTCAAGTTTAAAATATACTTATGGCATTGCCTATATACACATACATACCCGGTTTAAGTCTGGAAGATTATTGTTATATTGGTTATATAATTACTGGTTCAAGTCCAAAAAAATGCTATGATGTTGGTAATATGTTATCATCGATATTGATGCTTAAGATATTGGTTATGTGAGGGCCGATTTAAGTCTGGCAAGGGAGTATGATGCAAGGATAATAGGGATATTGATGCAAGATTGGAATTCAAAAATTATTATAGTATAGCATGATATAAATAGATTCTAGATGTATTATGAAAGTTGGGAAATGATGGTGGTTTGTTTTATACCTTACTTTATTATACCCTCTAAGCTTATGGGGGCCTACATTGGGTTATTTACTTTTTTGCACCTATTGGCTAATAGGTGCCAATTTTGTAGTTATAATTACATGTAATTGATCCTTTATGTTATGTTATTATTTCGGCTATTTACTTACTTATGTACAGTGATTTTGGAGTTAATTTAGGCTTGTCTCTACGTTGACTTAGTTATCTTATCTTGCATTTTATCATATTCATCTCATGAATTAGATCAGTCGGTCGATGATGTCTACTGAGTACCTATGGTTTTAGTACTGATACTTCGCTTCTATACCTTTTTGGTGAAGATCTGAGTACTAGTTTCCATCGTTGATTCATCGATCGTGTTGTGTGGGATTCCGAAGATAGAGCTATTGGAGTCGGAGTTGCCCATTTCCTTCTATCTTATTTAAATTTAGACTTTTGCTTTGAGATAGATTGTATAGACTATTTAGAACTTGAATTGTATTTATAGTATCTCTTGTACTAGCTCTACCAGGTCGTGGGATGGTTATCTGAATTGTTGCCTATCTTTTATATATATTACCATTATTTTCCTTATTTATAAATTAAAATTGTCAAACTTGGCCACTGTTTGTCATCTTCCACCAACTTAGCCCATTATATCTAGCTCTGAGCTAGGGTTCAGCTTACCTACTAGAAGAATTTGGTAGATTCCATAATGACTCATAAATCAAGTCATTATAAATTGATATTAGAACCAGGTTTCACCAGTATTATTGGTACAATAGCAGATGTCTAGTAGGTCCAGTGGATCAGAATGATGATGTATATTTCCTATCTTTGGGAGGCTATAGGACATTCTTAGGAGTCCTTCACTTTTTTCACATATTTCATTCTAAGTCTTTGGGTTGGATGATAAATCATTCCTTTGGCTTCACTCATTCACAGATGACTAGGACATGTACTACCGCTATATGAGATGAGGGTCTTGAGACCAAGCATAGGGATTCGATCACTTTTTGTGGATGACCCAAAGGTCATGGATAGCCCCAAGATGTTTTCCTAGGTAGGGGTCGGGATAGGAGGCCTTCACAAGACCCTATTCTTGCTTATGAGCCAGAGATTCTTCTACCCCAGCTAGTGGTGGACCAAAGACCAGCCTAAGCTCCACCGAGATTTATTTCTTTTTCAGGACTTAGAGATGCTTTGGTTCAGCTTTTGGGATTATTTAGTGGTGCACAGTCTACAAATCAGAGTGGTAGCGAAGGCAAAGGCATATCCTATAGCTACGACTTCCAGAGTTGAGGCCCTCCTACACTGGTAGTTTCTTAGAAGATAGTTTCTCATCTAGTGGTTGCCCAGCCTGCCATGTACGTTAAGGAGTAGAAAATGTGGGGTAGATTCTTGAGATTTTCTCTGCCTAGGTTTTCTGGTGCACCGGGCGAGGATTCATATGAGTTTCTAATTGCTTATGAGGATAGGCTCCATAATTTGGGACTACTTGAGACTCGTGGTATGGATTACACTAATTTTCAGTTAGATTTTGCATCTCAATATTGGTGAAGGGTTCATCTTGATTCTAAGCCAGCCGGATCTTCTCCCTTGACTTGCGCTCAATTCTCTGAACTTTTTTTGGAGAACTACATGCCTTGCAGCCTTAGGGGTTATTTTAGGGATCAGTTATCTAGATTGAAGTAGGGCTTCATAACTATTATGGAGTATGAGGCTCGATTTTACGAGTTGTCTAGGCATGCTACTTCTATTCTAGATACTAAGTAGGAGAGGGTCCCTTATTTTGTTCATGGATTGAGACTTCTCTTTGCATGTCTACTTAGGGTTTTGTTGTTATGGGTGAATCTTTTGTCGAGGTTTTTTATCACACTCAGATGATGGAGGAGATGCATGGAGAGGCCCAAGGGGGTAGCGATAATATACCTCAATATCAAGGTAGTTTTAGTAGGAGTCGTAGTAGCTCTTGGATCAGAGGTAGTAGTTCTCAGGGTAGGTACCCTTCTCGTTAGACATATCAGCCTTAGAGTCAGCCTAGTAGACCGGTTAATACAGTGGATTGCTAATGGAGGTTAATCTTGTGTTAGTAATCGCCCTAGTCAGGGTAGTGGTCAGTTTTTAAGTGGTTCATCTTCTGGTTATTAAAGTGCTGGTGGTTACTCAGGGTCAGCTAGATCTTCTTGTCCTGGTTTAGTTCATAGGACATGATATAGTTGTGGAGGTTGTGTCCATTATTTATGAGAGTGCGCTAGTAGTAGGGAAATTGTTGCTTCATCTCAGAATATTCCCCCTATTAGAGTAGTTTATCCCTCAACTAGAGGTGGTTCGTATGGTCGTAGAAGTGGTCCCCAAAGTACTTGAGGTAGTTCTCAGGCTGGTAGGGAAGGTAGTCGATTAGGATAAAATTCAAGTGGCAAGCATGGTAAGCTATATGCAGTACCTTCTAAACCAAAGGTTGAGTCTTCAGAAGCTATTGTCACATGTCTTGCATTCTAGCATCCACGTATTCTTATGTGTTTGCTTATTTTGATCCACGGTTAGAGTTATCATGGGATTTATTATTTATGTCCTATACTCTCAGGGGTGATTCTTTAGTAGTGGATCGGGTGTTCAGATCATGTGTTGTGACTGTTAGAGATGCTGATACTCATTCTGATCTTATTATTCGGGATACGGTGGATTTTTATGTGACTTTGGGCATGGACTGGTATCCCACTATCATGTGGTCATGGATTATTTTGCCAAGACCATTAATTTAACCATGCATAGCATACCCATGATCATATGGAAGGGAGCTGTTAGCCATGAGCTGATGGGGAATATTTCTAAGATGTATGCTAGGAGACTTAAAGCAAGGGGTTGAGAGTCTTATCTTGCATATATTTGTGATGTTAATGTAGAAAACCCATCGCTAGGCTTTGTTCCTGTAGTTCATGAGTTTTCTAATATTTTCCCTATTGATCTACCTGTTATACCTCCTGACCGTGAGATTGAGTTTGTTATTAATCTTGAGCCTGGAACCTAACGTATTTATATAGCACCTTACCATACGGCTCCTACCGAGCTTAAGGATCTAAATTCTCAACTTTAGGATCATGTTGGTAAAGGTTTCATTAGATCGAGTATGTTTCCTTGGTGAGCTCCTGTGTTGTTGGTAAGGATGAAAGATGGATCCATGCGTATTTGTATTGACTATAGGTAACTTAATACGATGTCATGAAGAATCATTATCCTATGACTCACTTTGATGACTTGTTTGACTAGCTTTAGGGTGCAGCTAGTTGAGGATTCGGGCTGAGGTCTGGTATTTCTAAGATTGATTTAAGGTCTGATTACCATTAGTTGAGGATTCGGGCTGAGGATTTACTGAAGACAGACTTTAAGACCCGTTATAGTCATTTTGAGTTCCTAGTGATGTCTTTGGGGTTGACTAATGCCCCAACTGTGTTGTTTGAATAAATGAAGGAACAAAGGGATATACGGTAATACCAAAGTTACTTAAATATAAATTTACATATATAAAACCCAGGGCAACTCATGGTACAACCTAAGTCATCATATAGCATCTTCAGGTCTCTGATTCATGTGTTTAGATATGAGCTATCAAAATGTAGAGATAGTAAAGAAAGGAACCAAAATATCAGGGTCTAAAACCATAATTCCTAGCCAATGGATAATCATGGATATAAATATAATTCACAAAGTAAAAGAATCAGAGTCGTACCTCAAATCGCAATACCGACCGAATAATCAACCTGTTACAGACTAACCATAATAGAAATGGCAGTAATAATCCAAGGTAACAATAACAACATGAGTAACCACCCAATCCAAAAACACAATACCTATCCGAGCCTTTCATAAATCTCCACTACCATAGGCTCAGGAGGTTCAATCAACACTCAACAAACCAATGGTTTAAGCCCATACCTATGCAACCCCCATAAGGATGATATATACAAGATCTTTGCAATATACTGTAAGTAGCACTCATACTTATACCTATGCAACCCCACATATGGCTAATAAATATAGGCGCGTATTAGTGATAGGAAATGCACATGCATGAATGAATGCGAGATGAATCCATAATATCTTAACCACTATATCATCATCAATATTATAATCAATATCCAAATTCGAATTGATAGATGTGTATATATATAACATCAATATTACAATCGATATCCTCAAACTTCAGTATTCAAGACTAAGTCATGGTCTTCTAACCATAATCAATCTTAATATTCTTATTCACATGCAATATATAAAATACATCATCTTGTGTGAAGAGTAGACAGAAACCTACCTTGCGAACCATAAATCCTTGGGTCGTGCACAAAACATACATCTTCACTCCACGATCTTAAAATACTGGTACACTATCAAAATCAAATTCTATGCATCATTAGTATGAAAATGAGACCCCTATTGTTATACTAAGGGTCGAGTTGAATTTCAAGTCAAGAATAGGGCTACAGGGCCTGTAAATGGAATCCAAAATTGAATGCATCATGAGGTCCCTCGAAGGACAAGGAAGTTGTGCTCAAAAGTTGAGCACAAATGAAGCACAAATCTGGTCTCAAATCAACCGTTAAATTTTAGGAATTTAAAACCCTAATATCTAAGAATTTACCATGAATTTTGATGGGAATCAAAGGAAAAATCAACGAGAAATGACCAAAAAGGATTAGACTAGCTTACCTTAGCTTATTTGGATGATTTCCCACTCTTTTAACTTCCTTGAGCTCTTAAAATAGTGTAAAAATAGTGGAAAGAGTGTTAGAAAATTGGGCTGAAGAAGGGGATTAAATATGGTGTTGGGAGCCACGATCGTGACTCGGATATCATGATCGAAAACTACAAAGGGTAAACCGAGTATGGTGATCGCGATTTACACTTCATGACTGCGATTTTGTCAAAAATAAGCATAAATCACATATGCCCTATGCATTTTGCAACTTAAGTCATAAATCTCATTTCACAATCGTGATTTATCTTTCGCGATTGTGGTCACACTAGACCTGATACATGAAATATTTTTTTAAGTCAGAAATGGACTTCGATCTAGTGTTCGAGATTCATTCGAAACCCTATACATGCAAAATAAATTTGCTACCATACTAAATTCAACATTTCAAACTCAATGGTACCATCAAAACTTTCATTCTAGGTTGTTTTGACTAAATATGAGACCCACACCTATAGTTTCATTTTTCATATAATTCGCTCAAATAGCCCAAAATAAGTCCGGAATCTTCAGGACCTGAACCAAGGGTACACCTAGCCTAAAATTAACATTTCAGAGTTGATGGCACTATCAGAATTTCCATTCGAGGTCATCTACTAGGAGTTTTGGTCTGAGACCAAATCCTAAACTACGAAAGCTCCAAAACTGAGAAATAAGCCTAAAATCCAAACGAATTGTCTGATCATTGAACTGATATTTACGTCATGACATAAATGACTTGTAGCCGCTATGGGAAGGTTTGAAATACTGGAAATGCATAAAATCGAGGAAATAACATGGATGGTCATTATAATATCTACAACTAAAAGAACTTTTCTCTGTAAAAGTGAATGGGTAAAAAGATCTCCAAAGCTGAAAATGATGAGATATTGGACCTGCATTCTCTAAGCACGACTTCTGAAATGACCTCAAAGGTGAGACAACACTTCCAAAGGATTTTACATAAGTATCCCTTTTTTAACCATCTACCGTACTTGCACTTAAACAGTTAAAATTCAACTTAACCGAGGAAGGCTGATGAACACAAATCTGAACTATGACACGCTAATACCACACCGATACCAGCACAATCCAACAAAGGCTCATCCAAGCCAAAGGCAAACCAGGGCATGATTCATACAACCAACACCAAATCCATATATAACCTTCTCTTACATTTTCAAACCTGCTAAGACTCCAAACAAAGCAAAAAGTTATCTAAGTCCTGTCCATGCAATCAAATTACTAAAAACTTGAGGAACTGAAGCTAATCCACTGAGAATCCATATGGCAATCATGAGAATAAGCCCATGAGGTGCTACTTGGGCACGCAAATGGAGATAATCAAGGTATACAATCTATGACAATGCTACAACTGTCCAGGATGATATTTAATACTGAAATCCAGAAGTACAAAGCATAACTAATCATCACTGAACGATCCGCTCCAGGATATCCCATCAACCAAAAATAAAACCAAGCTGAATTTAACTAAGTATACTACTCTTGCTTAGTAAATTATCCAAAATCTCTATGAAAATTAAAAAATTAGAGTCAAAAGTTAAGGAACCAATACCATGTCCATGGACTGTCACCTGAATACCTATCGACCATAATCTATCTAATCTCAAGAAAACCGAATAGGTAGAGACAGAGTAGGCTCAGCCAGCAGATATATTAAATTCTAACTGAGATGATTCAAAAATAAAGGTTGCACTCAAGCTCTACAACTTTAAGAGGAAATGTTAACACCAAGGCTGAACAACTCGATCTCAACCACCTAAACCGAACCTGAATATGGGTAACCATTCACATTCCAAATCTATCATAACTCCCAAATTGCCATTCCAAGGCATCAAATCTAAATTTGAGCCAATAAGCCTCAATTAAGGCCAAATATTCAAATCTATCTTACCATTTATATCAGACATATCCTTACTGAATCATGCCAAAAAAATTGAAATATAGCTGAAGAACAAAATCACTGCAGAGGGTTAATCACCTTCTTAAAACACAAGGAATCAAATCCATATCTGCTAAAGGGCATGACCACCAAAACATACTCGGGAACTCACTAAGGCGGCAAATCGCATTAGCAATAGAAGCAACTCCAAAAACTCAATAAAAACAACCTTATCCAGAAACTAATCACATTAAACCAAGGAGAAGCACTTCACCAAGTCTTATTACGCCAAACAAATTCCAAAATGAGGATTTACTGAATCCACCAAAGTAGGACAACCATAACTCACTTAACCCATAAATCACCTTATCGAGGAATAAAGTACCAAGATCAACACCAATGTCAAGGTCAAGACCACTACCATAACAGAAACTAAGCAACTCAAGATAAGGAATTTCTAATTTACCAACTCAGGAAGTGGTCACAGGAAATATCACCTATCTTTAACTCTCCGAACTCCACTAGAATGAGAATTGCATCATCGTGAGAATAGAGTATCCGAATCCACACAACACCAACAAAATACCATGCCAAAGATAAGAACCCAACAATCTTGGAAGACGAATCTAAAACCTCTTAAAGTCATCATTAAAATACTATCGAGCGATGATCTAGCCAAATCAAAAGAACAAACCCTAAACTAATCAACCCCAGAAATAATCTATATAGAGCAGGACAGCCAATGCAAAAACCTTCATAACCCAGAAAACAAAACCAAGAATCCCAAACTCAAGAATGAGAAATATAACCAGATTGCCAACTCTAGAACCATAACAGACCATGAAAGGTCAACCTATATTCGATATGATAATTCATTCAACAACTAGTCTAGCATAACTAACAAAAGAAAAAAAATAACTAACCTCACCACGCGATAAGAGAGAAATCATCCAGCCCAGCTAACTTACCCAAGTCAACCAATAATAACCGCAAAGAATAGGGAAGATTCTAACTAGATACTAACAGTCTAGCCATCTACCAAGCAAGGATCAATTACATCAAATAATAATAATAATAACAATAATAATATAAACATCAATATAATGAGTAGGGGTACAAAAATGAAAATCAATAGCAAGTACCACTCAAGGGCCACAATAAGGATAATATGCCAAGGTAAATGGGACCCAAAGCCAATGATCATCCCCAAGGAAATATCAACATCAGATAAACTCTATGCATTACTAAAAAAAATAATCCATGGGGTAGTCACATAATCATTAATTCAATGACAAGCCACACAACAACTAATATAATTTGATTAAGGAATATAATCATCAATGGGTACGAAAACCCCAATACATATAAATGAAGTGTACGAGCAGGAAATAAAAGTGCACCAATCATGGTGAAATTCGAAGTCACATGACTGATGTGTTTGAGGGAGAACAAATCTGATAGAGTCTAACTCGGGCTGATCAACTAAATCATTAATTGAGGTGTTAAGTGCACTATCTCTAACTAAGGGTGCCACAACACTATGAGACTAATCTGAATGAGTTAAACAACCAATAATCCTATGTTAAGGAAACTCTAGATCAATGAACCATCTTGCCATAACCAAAATAATCTCCTAGAATACTCTGAAGTGCTACACACTCTGATCCAGAATGACCGCCATGACTAACCTAAGAGTCACCCATAATTCGAAACACCTCCTACATAGAATTAATAGGCTACAAGTGATGCAGAGCCCCATTAGAAAGTTCCACACTCCTAAATGAAATACTAATAGCATTGTACTAATGACATAGCCTTTTTATCCCACCTCCATAAGTCTCAATGCATGCTCGCTCTATGGCTCTCGCATTCTCAATAACCTGAGAGAAGGAAGACCCTGTTTCTATTAAGTGATCCGACACCAAATAGAGTGGCAATGCTAATCCTCTAATAGATCCACACACCATGTCCTGCTCAGAAGGATATAGTATAGGAATGTTGCTTGGACCACTCAAAAAACTCACTCTCATACTCTAAAACCAATAAGAAACCTTGATGAATACCAACAAATCTAAATATTGCCTGGGAATTGCTTGATTAATTGGATATCACCCTTAGTTGTGAGGTCCATAAAGAGAATCGAGATCCCTAATCCTGAATCTCAAAAAGCTAAAATAATCACAAACTCTACTAGAACCTGGGTTAGCCTCAAATCCTCTAACTAATGTTGAAGATCTCTGACATCCATCTCTGGCTCCCTGGTTTAACGCTACACTGAAGCTATGCATGCCAACATTTTTTCTACATCTATGACAACCTTGAATCACCCATCTAGGATGGAATAGAGTCAACGAATGCACTTGAGGCTTATAAGAATACAAACACACAATAAGGAGTCAAGAAATAAATTTTCAAAGAATACCATGTAGCCTCCCGGAGATAGGTTATGGATGTATCCGCAGGACTCCACTAAACACTTAGCTCTTATACCAATACACCAGTGAACCTAGGATCTGATACCAACTTGTCACGACCTAATTTCTCAGGTCATAATGACACCTACTATAGCCCTTCAGTATGCAAGCCAACCCTGGAGTCTGGAACTATTAGTAATGAACTACCAAGAGAATAAAAGAAAGAATACAGAATAGATATAATAAAAAGCTAACATACATAAGATAATCCCAAAACCTGGTAAAATCAGTATGAGCTTCTACCATTAACGAGGATACACATAAGGCACTAAATGAATATACAAATACAACCATCTTTTAATACACATAAAGACTATTCTAGTATATAAGAGGGAGAAAAGTAATACTCCAAATGCCAGGAGTTCACCATGTATCTTCAAACCATAGTTGCCTGCATGATGCACACAACATTGGAGATAACTTGTACTATGATCTGTAGGCTATAGTAGTGTAGTATGAGTACCAAACACGAGGTACTCAGTAGGCAACTACTGATAAGCTCTAAAGATAAAATAATTATATACATCATATAAATAGTATGGTAACTACACCTAAATATCCAATAATCTTTCATAATAAAGATAATGAGATAAAAAGGATAAGTTATCTAATTTGTGTCCAAGAAACTAACATAAGAAGGCTAAGAAGGCATTATGGATGAACTATCCTATTTTATCCATACTCAGGAACCTTAATATTATACCATATATCGTAGACCAATATAATAGTAAAGGGTGAAAGAAGGATGTATAATAGTATATAATGAACGAAAAAGGGGATATATGGTAATACCATAGCTAGTTATATATAGATATAAATATATAAAACCTATTACAACTCATGGTATAACCTATGTCATCATACTAGTATCTTTAGTCCTCATAGTCATAGTGGAAGCTAGTGCTAATATCATCAGGGTCTCTAATCCATACGTCTAGACATGAGCTAACTATTGAAATGAAGAGATAGTAAAAGAAAGGAACAAGAATCTCAGTGTCTAAAACAATAATGCCTGAACAATGGATAATTATTAATATAAATATAATCTACAAAGTAAAAGATCTAGAGTTATACCTAAAATTACAATACCAACCCAATAGTCAACCTGTTACAGACTAACCATAATAATAATGACAGTAATAATCCAAGGTAACAATAACAACACGAGTAACCGGCCAATCTAGACATATAATACCTAATCGAAACTTTCATAATCCCCACCTCCATAGTCTCAGAAGTTTCAATCAACACTCAGGCCACCAATAGTCTGGACCATACCTATGCAACCCCCATAAGGCTAATAGATACAAGCTCCATATAATATACTGCAAGTAGCACTCATACCTATACCTATGCAAGCTTTCATATGGCTAATAGATATAGGCACATACTAGTGATAGGCAATGAACATACATAAATAAATGCGAGGTAAATCCATAATTTCTTAACCACTATATCATCATTAATATTATAATCAATATCTAGACTTGAACCGGTAGATATGTATATATATAACATAAATATTATAATCAATATCCTCAGCATCATCAATATCATCAACATCAAATTCATCATGTCCTGTCGAGCTTAATTCAAACTTATATCATCAACATCATCATCAATCACCCAACTTAATCTAAAACTCATATCATCATCAACATCATCATCAATCATCAAACTTGAGCTGGTATGTATGTATATATAATACCATAATTCATTGACTATTCATTCAATACCAGATTTATGTATATATATAATTGCATAATTAAAATCAAGGATAAAAGAGTGTAAATCCATAAATCTATTGCAAGGGTTACTTTGGGACTAAAACATCATAGGAATGTAGAAAGGGTCATAATCTCTCTCAAAAAGAGTAAATAGTGGTAGTAAAGTTGTGGACCAGAAGTTACCTCGACCAAGTCTTTACAACACTATTCTGAGTCTCAATGCACATAAGTCATCCATTAAGATGGTATATTTTCCGTTATGAAGTAATCCACTTTTAAGGTGAAATGTGGGCTTTAACCCCTTTTAAGGAAAAACAGTAATAAAATTACATTTTAGTTGGAATCGTACCATTTACCATATTTAGTGATCATGAATATACCGAATATATACATGCCATCACTAGTATTCAAACATGGACATCATAAGCATTATAATATCAATAAACTATGACTATTTCCTATTGAAGGATGGAATACTTCCCAAAACTGAACCATTCAATATCATACACACAGTCGTAGGCCTAATATTATGTCTGAATTAACTATAGTATTATAATCACGACCTAAGGTCCAAATTTATATCCAGCATAATCATAATTTATATTCTTGGCCATGCCCAGAATCTATATCAAGACTCACATCTATAAGCTATAACATTAAGCATATTCGGAATCTATATCAATATCCATGTCTATAAGCTATCTCATATCTATAAGCCATCTCATATTTATAAGGAATCTCATATTCACAATTCATATTATATTTATAAGCCATATCATAGCTATATCTATATCATTTAGCATGTCGACATGCCATATCATTAATCAAATCCAAAAGCCATATCATAGCTACGAGCCATTAATCATAATCTGGGAAGAGCATCACCATTCACCTAGTCATAAAGTAACCTTATAATAAAGGCATAATAGTCTCAACTATGTCTAACATACGTAAATAAGTCCACGAGGCTAGCACAAGTCTTGGCCTAAGGTGGGCCAAATGAACCCACTTTTAATCCTCAAAATCCATTCTTAGGCAATTTCTATGTTAGACTAGGCTAAGGTATGTAAATTAACTTTTAGAGGGTAAATAAGCCATAATTAGCCCTAAGATAGAAATTTCACCTAGGACACGAGCAATTAAGTCAACTTTAGCTAAATTATAGTTTCAAGATAGTTAAATAGCCCAAATAAGGAAAATACCAATCACACTTCCGACACCTAAACCACATCCCAAATCTAGCATAATACCATAATCATACTACAAATTAGCTTATTCTATAAAGAAAGCAATAGGATTCTAGAAGTATAGTAAGCATTTTACTTTACGGGTCAAATCACTCATCTAATCCCTGAACTTCAATATTCAAGACTGAGTCACGATGCTCTACCACTAATCAATCTTAACATTCTCATTCACATGAAATATATAAAATACATTATCTTGTGAAGAAGAGTATATAGAAGCCTACCTTGATGCCAAACCATAAATCCTTAAATCATCCAAAATTTCCATCTTAAATCCACAATCTTGAAATGCCTCTACGCTATCAAAATTAAAAATATGCCATTAGGAGTAAAACGAGACTCAAATTGTTATATTAAGGTTGGGTTGAATTTTTAGTCAATAATGAGCCCACAGGGCCCATAAATGGAATCCAAAATTGAACTCGACACTAGGTCCCTCAAAGAACAAGAAAGTTGTGCTTAAAAGTTAAGCACAAACTGAGAACAAATCAGGTCTCAAATCAATCCTTAAAGTTTAGGAATTTAAAGCCCTATTTTCTAAGAATTTACCATGAATTTAGATGGGAATCAACGAAAAAATCAATGGGAGATAATGAAAAAGGATTAAGTTAGCTTACCTTAGCTTATTTGGATGATTTCCCATTCTTTTACCTTCCTTGAGCTCTCAAAATGGTGTAAAAGTAGTGGAAAGAATGTTGAAAAATTTGACTGAAGAAGCAGATTAAATATGGTGTCAGAAGCTACGATCACGACTCAGATATTGTGATCGCGACATGAAAAGGGTAAATCGCGTATGACAATCGCGATTTACCCTTTGCAATCGAGATTCTATAAAAATAAGCATAAATAATATATGCCCTATGCGCGTTATAACTTAAGTCATAAATCTCATTTCGTGATCCTGATCTACCCATTGCGATCGCAGTCACACCATACCTGATGCACCAGATTTTTTTCTAAGTCCAGAATAGACTCCGACGGGGTGTTCGGGATTCGTTTGAAACTTCTTACGTGCAAGAAAAATATGTTGCCATACCAAATTCAACTTTTTGCACTCAATAAAACCATCAAAACTTTAATCCAAGATTATTTTGACTAAATATGGTGCCCACACCTATAGTTCTATTTTTCATATAATCTGCCTAATATCCTAAATAAGTCCAGAAGCCTCGGGACCTGAACTAAGGGTTCTCCTAAAGTTGCAGAGATAATAGTGCTGTCAAAATTTCCATCTAAGGTCATCTGCTAAGATTTTTGGTCCGTGACTAAATCCTAAACAACGAATGCTCCAAAAGGGGGAAATAAGCCTAAAATCCAAATGAACTGTCTGATCACCAAATCGATAGTTCCGGTAAGTCATAATTGACATGTAGTAGCTGCGGAAAGGCTCAAAATACCAAAAATATATGCAAATTGAGGAAATAACCTGGGGATCATTACATATTATTTGCTATGTATGTTTGTGCGGGATCTTATATGATGTTGTTAGTTTGGTATTTATGTAATTGGTTGTTTTCTTCTTAGTGAAAATTGTCTAAGTTAGAACTTATGAGGCATCAAATGAAATATTATTATATATCTTGCACTATTGGTATATGGATTATATTGGATCATGGATGGTTGGCTTATTGAGTGGATTTTTGGATAGTGTGCTTGGTATATTTTTTAGATATGCAAATTCTGATTCTTGTTGGTTGTGAGCATTACATCCTCATATCATATATATTTAAGAAACATTGGTACCACTGTGGAAATATTAGTTTTTCGGATAGAAAATGCGACATCTTTCAAAACCTCTACTAAAAAACATGAGTTGGAGAAGAGTTACGGATATTAAAGGGATATTAATATTGGTTATTAGATTATATATGAGTTGTGAACCCCCATGGTTCCTACATTAGGAGCTGAGCTCGGTAGGTGATATGGAGGTTGTGCGACAATCTCAAACATATCACATCATCATCATCTTCATTGTATTTCATACATTGGGTACATTTTATGTTGTATTTTTATGCTTGATTTGATGTCTATATATTTGTGTTTCATTCTCGTACTTGTATTCTGTATATGTGTATATTTTAGAACTATAAGTGGAGATGATGTAGGATACTGTTTGGGATATTCTCTGATTACAGGTGACATGCCCATAGTGTGTATTTTACATACTTTATTTTCTACTTTGCTCGGCCGGCCTATGATATCTACTGAGTTCAAATAGACCATACTCATACCTACTGTGCCCTTTTGGTGCAAATCTAGGTATGAGTGTGCCGTGCGAAAGCTGATTTTGGGTAATGCTTGGAGTATTTTTAAGGTAGCAGTCAATCTATGCTTCCAGAGTTGATCTACTACCTCTTTGTCATGACCCAATTTACGAGTCATGATGGAACCTACCAAATCCCTCCAGTAGGTAAGCAGTACCCTAGCTCGGAGCTAGTTGCAATGGGCTAACTTGGTGGAATATTCCCAAATAGAGGTACAGTTTGACTTTTTTAATTTATAAATAAGGAAAATAATAGAAATATATATAAAAGATAGGAAACAATTCAGATAACCATCCCAAGACCTGGTAGAGCCAGTACAAGAGCTACTATAAATACAACTAATGTTCTAAAATAGTCTATACAATCTGTCTCGAAGCAAAATACTAGACACAAATAAGATAGAAAGAAATGGGCAACTCCAACTCTAATAGCTCACCCTATCTTTAAAATCCCACATAGCACGATCGATGAATCAACGATAGCATCTAGTACTTAGATCTACACAAAAAAGGTACAAAAGTGTAGTATGAGTACCAAAACCACTAGTTTTAAGTAGGTATCATCGGCCGACTGAGCTAATTCATGATACAAATATGATAAAATGCAAGATAACATAACTAAGTCAAGGTAGAGGCAAACCTGAATCAACTCCAACATCACAGTACATAAGTAAGTAAATAGCTGGTATAATAGTATAACATAAAGGATCAATTACATGTAATTAGAAGTACAAAATTGGCCCTCATATGCCAGTAGGTACAAAAAAAAATCTGATCCAGGCCCCAATAAGCTTAGAGGGTACTACCAAGTAAGGCGTAAACCGAACCATCATCATTTCTGAACTTCCATGTTATAGCTAGAATTCATCAATCTCATGCTATACTATAAGAATTTCCCATTTCCAAACTAGCATCAATATACCTATTATCCATATATCATACTCCCTTGTTAAACATAAACCAACCTTACATAACCAATATCATATGTATCAACATTGACGATAACATATTACCAACATCATGATCAACATTATAACAATTTTCTGGACTCAAATCGGTAATTATATAATCAGTATCACAATAAACTTCCGAACTCGAACTAGGTATGTATATGTATACAAGCAATGCCATAAGCATATTTTAGACTTGAACCGACTATATACGTCATTAAGATCACCATTAATATCCGGACTCGAATCGGTAAGTATACCATCATTATCATAACCAATAGCATAATTAATAACATAGTCACTAACCTAGTCAATAAGCATAAAATCTCCATGCCAATCCATCAAGACCATCAAATTCCAAAGTTTATCAATACTACCTCAATAAGAATTTCCAAGGCGTACAACAAACGTATAAATGATTTCCAATAGCTAACACAAATTTTGGCCTAAGGTAAGTTAAAGGCCAACCTCCAAATCCCTGAATTGCAATTTAAGGTAATTTATACCCCAAACTAGGCTAAGGTATCTAAACTCACTTTCAGTTATTAACTAAGCCTCATCAACTCTAAGATAGAAATGTTACCTAAAACACGAGCAACTAAGTCATTTATGTCTAAATTATGGTTTTCGAATAGCCTAAATGGTCCAACTAACCCAAGTGTTTCCAATCATATCACCAACTTAAAAAACCCATCCCAAATCTAAATATGATATCATAAACATATTATGAACTAGCTCAATCTCTAAGGAGGTTGAAGCCTAGCCTACCAGGATGTCGAATAAAGCTCGAAAATCTGCTAAATCACTGACTTTCCCTTCTGAGAAGCTTCTAAAAGATTCCATGCTATCAAAATCATATTATAATCATCAATACAAGAATGATGATACCCATATAGCACCATTGTGCTTCGGGTCCAAAAATCCCCAAAAAATTCTATGTAGGTCTCATTTACAAAAATTGCATTTTCAAAGCCAACCCAATATTACACTATGCTCAAGGAGTAATTGACCTAAAATGGGTTATATCCGAGCCACATTGGCGCTAAAATCAAGTCATCAAGTTTTAGAGATTTTGAACAAGAAATGAGAAAATCAACCATGAATGAGAAGGAATCTTACCTTAAATTTAAAGAAAAATCACGTAATAATTGTTATCCAAGCTCCCCAAACTGCCCACAAACTCTAATCCTAAGCTTTCTTAACATTTAGGGTTTAACACACTAAGAAATAGATGAAGAATGAGCAAAAAGAGGCTAAAAGAGAACTATTTATACATTTTCCAAGTGTTCGGGTATCGCAATTGCGACCCGACCTTTGCGATCGCGGTATCTGCCGGTCAGCCAAGGGAGTTTCTATCATGACATGGAACCACATTCTCTACACTTGGTGCATGCCAAGGGTATCACGATCGCGACCCTTGGCATCGCTATTGGTGATTGCACCAGCACAACTAATACTCCACCAAGCCCTCGTTATTTATCTGGAATCTCGTATATGTAAATAGACTATGCTACCCTATCAAATTCAATATTCCAAAATCAATGGTGCAGTCAAAATTTCCATCCGAGGTCATTTCAATAAAAAATGGGTCCCACACCAATTTCCATTTTCTTAACTTTTTGAATAATAGGTCAAAATAATCCCGAGTGCCTCGAGACTCGAACCAAGGGTCTACCTAGCCTAAAATTGACATTCTGAAGCTGTTAGAACAGTTAAAATTAGGATATGAGATTGATTGACCGATGTTTTTGCCCGATAGCCATTTTGAACAAGGAAAGACTTCAAAACAGGGAATTGGCTCTTAAAACTAAAAGAACTATCTAGTGACCAAAACATTAGTCCCAACAAGTCATAAATGACTTAGGGAAGCTATAATGGTGAAAACAAGTTGAAATATGGGAAACGGCCTGAAGGGTCATTACAATATCTACTACTAAAGGAAATTTCATCCGCAAAAAAAGGATTAGGATTTACCTGAAGTCTCGAATAGGTAAGGATACTAGGTCCGCATCCCGCTCTTGATCTCACAAGTAGCCTAATTTACTAGATAGTGCCTTCACTGATACTTAAGTACATGAATCTACTTAGTGCAAAATCGCCTGGAATCACTAGAAAAAATAAGAACACGCTCCTCGAAGAAGGGTAACCGGTCATCCAATTGGACCGAGTCCCATCTAAGAACATGAGATGGATCAGGGTTGTATCTCCGCAACAATAAAACATAGAAATTAGACAGATAATCACAAAATTTGGAGGTAAGGCTAACTTATAATCCACCTCATAAATTATATGGAGAATCTCAAAAAGCCTAATATATCTGGGGCTGAGCTTGCCCTTCCTTTCAAACCTTATCACACCCTTCATGGGAGACACATAGTGGAATGCTTGATCACCAACTCCAAATCTCAAGTAACAAAGCCTACGGTTTGCATAGGCCTTCTGTCCACTCTAAGATGCTCTGAACCTATCCTTAATCACCCTGACTTTATCTAATGACTTCTGAAGCAAATCAGTACCACGAGGTCAAATCTCAGAAGTTTCAAACCATCCAATCGGAGAATAAAATCTCCTACCAAACAAGGCCTCAAAAGGTGGCATCTCAATGCTCGAATAATAACTGTTATAATATGGGAACTCTGCTAAGGCTAAGTTCTCTTTCCACTAACCTCCAAAATCCATAACATAGGCTCAGAGGATATTCTCAAGAACCTAAATATTTTGCTCGAACTGGCCATCTGTCTGTGGATGAAAGACCATACTAAGATCCACCTGAGTACCCAACTCCTCCTGAAAAGCTCTCCAAAAGCTAGAAGTGGATATGAAACCCAATCTAAAATGATAGATATAGATACACCATGCAAATGAATGATATCCCACACATAGATACAGGCTAACCTCTTGGCACTGAAGGACATCTGAATAGGAATAAAATATGTTGACTTGGTCAACCGATCCATAATGACCCAAATAACATCAGAACCAGGGGATGTACGGGTAACTACTAATGAGGTCCATGTTAATACGCTCCCATTTCTACTCGAGAATGGGTAATCTCAAAATCAATCCACCAAGTTTTTGATATTTGGCCTTTACCTACTGGCAACATAGGCAACGAGCTACAAATTACTTCATATCCTTCTTCATGCCTCTCCATCAATAATGTTGTCTCAAATCTCTATACATCTTAGTTATACTCAAACTCAAACTATGAGCCTCGTGCAAAATTAACTGAATCAAATCATAAATTTTTAGAACACAAATACGGCTATGAAATCTCAAAATATCCTCAGGATCTACGATGGCCCTCTTGAAATCACCACTCAACACCTGATCACAAAGGATGCAAAGTCTATTATCCTCAAACTGACGATCCCCAATATGCCCAAATAGTGAAGATCTAGCCTTAACACTAGCCAGAATCCTCCTAGGGTATGAAATATCAAGTTTAACCATCAAGTTGGCTAAGTACTGAATATCACCTTCAAATGACCTCTGAGAAACTAAATACAATCCAAGCTACCTATACTCAATGCTTTTTGACTTAAGGCATCTACTACTATATTTGTCTTGCCCGGATGATACAAGATGAAAATGTCATAGTCCTTAAGCAATTCTATACATCAATGTTGCCTAGCATTAAACTCTCTCTAGGTCATAAGATACTGAAGACTACGATGATTATTAAAGATCTCACAATACACACCATAAATATAATGCCTCCAAATCTTAAGCGTGAAAACTACTACCACCAACTCCAAAATATAAATAGGATAGTTACGCTCATGCACCTTGACCTACATCAAAGAATAAGAAATAACGTGGCCCGAATGCATAAATACATAACCTAAACCAACACTAAAATCATCACAATACATGATGAATCCCTTACCCTTAATAAGAAGAGCCAAAATAGGATCCGATATAAGAAGCTCCTTGAGCTTACCAAAGATCAACTCAGACTCCTTGAACCATCGAAAAGAAACCTCCTTTTGAGTCAATCTCATTATTGATGCTGAATAGTTGCAAAACCGTCAATGAATCATCTATAATAACCAGCCAAGCAAATAAAGCTATGAACCTCCATCGGAGATGTAGGTTTAGCCCACGAATAGCCCCAATATTTATTGGGTCTACCATAATCTTATTATTAGATACCACATGCCCAAGGAATGTCACTGACTCTAGCCAAAACTTAGAATTAGTAAACTTGGCAAAAAGAACAGGATCCCATAAAGTTTGGAGCACAATTCGTAAATAGTATATATGCTCTTCTTTACTCCTCAAATACACAAGGATGTTATTGATGAACACAATAATGAAGGAATCCAAATAAGGTCTGAACACACGGTTAATCAAATCCATCAATATATTTATTCCTTGTCCTTGTATACCATTATATATCCTTCTTTCTCTCTTTATTCTTATATTGGTCAGCCATACGGTATAATGTTGAGTTTCTTGAGTATGGATAAAATGGGATAGTTCATCCTTAACACCTTCTTAGCCTTCTTATGTTAGTTTCTTAGACATGAATTGGATAACTTATCTATTTTATCTCATTAGTTTTATTATGAAGACAGTTGCTCACTAAGTACCACGTTTTTAGTACAGATACTATACTTCTACAACTTGTAGATCATAGTACGGGTTATCTTCATTGTTGTGTGGATCATGCAGAGTAGCTATGGTTTGGAGATGCAAGGCGAGCTCCTTACATTCGCAGTCTTGGATTGCTTAGCCAAACTATTACCTTAGTTACGTCTGGAATTCCCGCATATGTTGTGGGTTTTAATAGTCATGTACCGACAAGGATTGTTTCTTACATTTAGGAAATGAGGATGGTGTCGAAAGGGTGTTTGGTTTATCTTACTTAAGTACAGATACTAGTGCCAACACTCTTTCCCTTGATTCTATTCTTGTGGTTCTTGAGTTTGCTAATGTCTATTCTACTAACTTACTTAGCCTCTCGCCTGAGTGTGATATTGACTTTTCTATTGATGTTGATTTGGGAATTAGGTTTATTTTGGTTCCACTTTATCATATGGCCCCTGCTAAATTGACAGAGATTAATTTTCAGCTTCAGGAGCTTCTAGGGAAGTGTTTCGTCATACCAAGTAATTATTCATAGGGTTCTCCTGTTCTATTTGTAAAGAAGAAAGATGGTTCTATGCATATGTTTATTGATTATCGACAACTGAATAAGGTAACTATAACAAATAAGTATCTAATGCCATGTATTGATGATCTATTTGACTAACTCTAAGGTGTAATCATTTGTTAAAAGATTGACTAAAGATTTGGCTACTGACAGTTGAAGATTAGGGTGGTAAATATCCCTAAGATAACCTTTCAAACTCGTACAACTATTACAAGTTCCTGGTGATGTCTTTTAGGTTGACCAATTCCCCAACAATGTTCATAAACCTGATGAACCATATGTTTAAGCCCTATTTCGAGTCACCCGTGATGGTATTCATTGACAATATCTTATTTAGTCGAGGAGTAGGGAGGAACACGAGAAATAATAGAGTATTATGCTCTAGAATATGACAAATCAGGGCCTTATACCAAGTTCATGGAGTATGAGTTTTGGTTTGATTCTGTAGCATTCTAAGGGAATGTAATGTCAAAAAAAGGAATTATAGTAGACCCTGCGAAGATTAAGGTAGTTTATGATTGGGCTAGGCCCACTTCTCCTATTGAGGTTTGCGGTTTCATTGCATTGGTAGGTAACTACAAATGGTTCATTGATGGGTTATTTTTTATTATAGAGCCGTTGACCATATTAAATAGGAAGGTTATTTCATTGCAATGGTTCGGTGAGTGTGAGGTGAGTTTTCTGAAGATCTAGGTCTTACTAACTTATCTCCAATTTTGACTATTCTAGTTGAAGGCCAGATTTTTTAGTCAATTATGATTCTTCAAGTGTTGTTTTAGGTTTTGTTCTGATGCAATACGGACGAGTGATAGAATATTATTCTATACAACTAAAAGTTCATGAGCGTAACTACCCACCCATGACATGGAGTTGGTGGCAGTAATTTTCGCGCTTAAGATTTAGAGGCACTACCTTTATGGTGTTCACTGTGAGATATTTACATATGATCATATCCTTCAGTACATTTTGAGCCAGAAGAATCACAATTTGAGGCAACGCAGGTCGCTAAAGTTGCTAAATGACTATGAGATTTCCATTTTATACCATTCAGGCAAGGCAAATGTGGTAGTGAATACTTGAGCCAAAAGGCGGTGCACTACCCGAAATTCATATTTTTTTTACTGAAAATTCTCACGAAATAAAATCAATCTCAAATTTTCGACTACTTTGATTAAAAATTTTAATTTTTTAATTTTTGTTTTTTATAAAATATTTGTCCGATATTATTTCTGACAACAACAACCATAAGATTTGGCGATAATTTCTTGGAAATATATATTCCAACTACAGTAGTCGATCAATGCATATGTAAATTGTTAATCTTATTTTTATCAAATGTTTTCATCATTTCAATCAGAATATTTTAAGAATATTAATTAATAATAGAATTATAATCCAACTTATGTAGTCGAAAAATTTAAAAATAATTAATCAAATATATGATTATATATTTACCCGACCTCAGTAGTCGAAAATATTAAATAATTAATTAAATATATTATTATTTAATTAGTAAATAATTGTAAAAAAATGTAATTTAAATATTTCATTTATATTGTAAGAAATTTCCTCTCTCTATAAATCTCACTACCCTCTCTCTCACTGCTCTGTCTCTCTCTAAACTAGGGTATTAGCATTCCGGTAGTGCGGCGATGGTGGAGTTTTGGTACAGTGAGTTGGTGGTATTGGGCCCTTTTTGTTGGTGGTGAAGGGCACTGCGACAGTGAGTTGAAACTTACATTTATTTTATTTTTGATTAATTCTGTTATTGGGCGTCTATTTAGGTTTTTGATTGGGGTTGCATTGTGTTTTGGGGGTTATGGAGAGGTGGGTAGGGTGTGATGGGATGGTCGTAGTGGATTTGGAATGTCAATCTTCCAAATGTTGGATTTTGGAATTAATTATGAGAAAAAGAAAAATTAGTTATTCCATGAAATTAAGCAAGTCTAGGTGTTAATTTCCTATGTGAAACTATGAATTCCTCTGCTGGATTAATAGAGTAAGAATTGAGTGAGAAATCAAAATTAGGACTTTGTTGTGAATTTGGGTTTTCGTTAATGCTTGAGTAATTAGGTGTCAAATTGGAGAAGTCTAAATACCCATCATGAATTAAGTTGAAACCACCATTATTGTTTTGGCAATGAGCTTGAAGTTCCATAAAGAGTGAGTGAGTTTAACTTGGAGAAGAAAACAGCTTTGGTGAGGGGTTTGAGCCCTTTTGTGATACGCCAAAGTCCTTGGTGGCAAATAAAAGGCCCCTCAAGTTTCCTGAACTCCACAGAAAGTTAGGCCTTACATTATTGATTTTTGTAAGATCTATTGGGCTTACATAACTCATTGGAAATGTGCAAAAATAGCATTCTTGATAGCAAAACTAGCTACACTTCAAGAGAATTGTTCTGTTTATTTTTACGATATCTACTCTTGCTCGGTAAATGCTTTGGCAATTTGCTAAACTAGCTACTCTTTTACTTTGAAAGCATCAATTCCAGAAAGTAATTAATATTCTGGTCAAGGTGAAAACAAGCTAGATAAAGCTAAACTATAGTGTTGATGCTTCTGTATTGCCTATTACTCAAAGATACGGAGATACTAGCTCACTCTTCTAATTAGATTCACAACAATTTTACACTCGAATTATGTTTCAGTTCACTTGGTTTTTTCTAGGTTGCTAACTGTTTCTAAATTAATTGTCATGCAAAGATACTGAGATACTAGCTCACTCTTCTAATTATATTCACAATAATTTTACACTTGAATTATGTTTCAGTTCACTTGGTTATTTTCTAGGTTGCTAACTGTTTCGCAGATTAACAGTCATGCAAAACCTTCTTTTTTTCTCGGTGTTTGCGACTATTGCGAATCCAAATTCAAGATTACATATAACTTTGCCTATGCTAAATGAAGCAACATGGTCATGTCATATATACATAGTTGACCCCAACCAATTGCCTAAGATTGAGATGTAGTAATGGTAGTTGTTGCCGTATTGAGCATAGCCAGAGAGGCACACTCTTGGCACAATGTTAACATTGAAATGCTCTATTTTATTCATGCTCTTATATTCTTTTGTTCTGTACTAGTATTCTGATTTTGTGAAGTGTAATGTCAAAAAGATGGTTAGATTTATTTTATTTCATAACTTTAGTGTTCCGATGAGATTTGCTATGTATTTTAATGTTGTAGAGGAAGTAGTGCCAAAGGTGTGGTTGAGATGTAGGAGAAATTCCATCTAATAAGCTTAATGTTAGTTCATCTGCCCCAATTTTTGGTGGGTAGGTTTATCAAATGATTAGTTGGGGTGTGATCAAGCTGGTTTGAATCACTGTTGTGATTCGAAACTAAAAGTAATGGAGAGGAAATGGATTTGGTTATGTGTATATCATTTAGTTCTATATTGGCTTTTTGTTTGTGTGAACAGTTATGCTAAATACAACAACAACAACAACAATAAACCCAGTGTATTCCCACCTAGTGGGGTCTGGGGGGGTAAGATGTACACAGTCCATACCTCTACCTCTAAAGAAGTAGAAAGGTTGTTTCCGATAGACCCCCGGCTCAGGACAGGAGACACCACACAAATACATAGTAAAGCACAGAAAAAGATTTCATAACATAAATACTGCACCCATAAGTCATAGAAGACAGAGGAGAGCACCCAGATTCGTAATAAAACATGGAACACGGAATCATAACAAGAATACTACTCCCACCAAGTAATTCCCTACCCTAGTGACCCAAACTGGCCCTAGTCTTCTGCCCTAATTCGCGTCCTCCAGACCTTCCTATCTAGGGTCATGTCCTCGGTGAGCTGTAACTGCTCCATGTCCCGCCTAATCACCTCACCCCAGTACTTCTTCGGCCTACCCCTACCCCGCCTAAAACCATCCAACGCTAGCCTCTCACACCTACGAACCGGGGCATCCATGCCCCTCCTCTTCACGTGTCCGAACCATCTCAATCGGACTTCCCGCATCTTGCACTCCACTGGAGTCACACCAACCTTCTCCCTGATAGTCTCATTCCGAACTCTATCCCCTCTAGTCAGCCCACACATCCAGCGCAACATCCGCATTTCCGCCACCTTCATTTTTTGGATGTGGGAGTTCTTAACTAGCCAACACTCCGCTCCATACAACATGGCCGGGCGGACTACCACCCTGTAGAATTGGCCTTTAAGCTTGGGCGGCACCTTCTTATCACACAACACCCCAGACGCGAGCTTCCACTTCATCCAACCCGCCCCAATGCGGTGCGAGACATCCTCGTCAATCTCACCGTTACCCTGGATCACGGACCCGAGATACTTGAAACTGTCCCTCTTACATACCTCCTGTGATTCCAGCTTCACTACTACCTCATTCTCCAGCCTCACATCATTAAACTTGCATTCCAAATACTCCGTCTTGCTTCTGCTCAACCTGAACCCTTTAGACTCAAGAGTTTGTCTCCATACCTCTAATTTGTCAGTCACTCCCCCTCGAGTCTCATCAATCAGAACTACATCGTCTGCAAAAAGCATACACCACGGCACCTCCCCTTGGATACGCCGCGTCAGCACATCCATCACCAAAGCAAACAAAAAGGGACTAAGAATAGATCCCTGATGCAATCCTGTCAAGACAGTGAAATGCTCGGAGTCTCCCCCGCCGTCCTCACCTGAGTTTTCGCTCCATCATACATATCCTTAATTGCTCTGATATATGCCAGCGGAACTCCACTCACCTCCAAGCATCTCCATAGCACCTCCCTAGGAACTTTGTCGTATGCCTTCTCCAGGTCAATAAACACCATGTGCAGGTCCAATATTAATGCACATAACAAATATTTTATAAACATTTGCATTACAAAATAAAGCAAATTTAAATAGATTGTTAAATTTGCTTTATTTTGTAATGCAAATGTTTATAAAATATTTGTGATGTGCATTAATATTGGTAAGAAAATGGAATTAGTTCCAAAGGAATGGTTGGGTTGTCAAAGTTTAGTGCAAATTTATCTGTAGGATGAAGTTTATAATTGTTCATCTGCCCCACTTTTCATACACGGGTTTATCAAATGATTAGTTGAGATACCAATAAGTAGGTATTACAGGTATAAAGATTTAAACAAACTGGTAACAAACCAAATTAGTCACATTTGCAATTTAAGTATAGTAAATCTTTTGCTTTATCTTTGTCTTTCAGGTTGAAGATGAAGAACACCTGAGATATCTGAGTTGCGCTTTGTTTTTGTAGTTTTTTACTTTGTCTTATTCAATGTAACTCACATAGGAATTTGCTTTCCTTGCCCAAGTACTATTTCTATTAGGAGTGCATTGCCTCCGCTTTGTTCATTTCTTATGCTTCCAGAAATGAATACCGGAGGGTAGACACGTCTATTAAAGCAAAATGTATCTTCAATGAGTCTATTATGATTTACATTTCAGAAAGTGAAAATTTATTGAGTTGAGTTGTAGTAATGTACTTGGATTATACTTGGTGGTATTGCTTATGATTTCGCATGTATTGTCCATAAATTTTTGTTAACTAGAAAAACCTTACCATGTTATTTCTTTGAAAACCACCTACTCTTTCTCTAGTTTTTGGAAGACTAGCACTCTTAAAGATCTGTTTTCAACTACTATAAAAATTCTGGACATTTATTTTCTTAAACCAACAAGTAGCAAATGTTGACATGATCTGTTCATTGTCCAGTGTTCACTGTTACTATAACTATTGTTGGTGTTTTTTATCCTATTTTCATTGTATGCTTTTTGCAGATGATGTAGTTTTGATTGATGAGACGCGAGGAGGTGTGAATGACAAATTAGAGGTGTGGAGACAAACGCTTGAGTCTAAAGGGTTCAGGTTGAGCAGAAGCAAGACAGAGTATTTGGAATGCAAGTTTAATGACGTGAGGCTGGTGAATGAGGTGGTAGTGAAGTTGGAATCACAGGAGGTATGTAAGAGGGATAGTTTCAAGTATCTCGGGTCCGTGATCCAGGGTAACGGCGAGATTGACGAGGATGTCTCGCACCGTATTAGGGCGGGATGGATGAAGTGGAAGCTCGCGTCGGGGGTGTTGTGTGATAAGAAGGTGCCGCCCAAGCTTAAAGGCAAATTCTACAGGGCGGTAGTCCATCTGGCCATGTTGTATGGAGCGGAGTGTTGGCCAGTTAAGAACTCCCACATCCAAAAAAATGAAGGTGGCAGAAATGCGGATGTTGCGTTGGATGTGTGGGCTGACTAGAAGGGATAGAGTTCGGAATGAGATTATCAGGGAGAAGGTTGGTGTGACTCCAGTGGAGTATAAGATGCGGGAAGTCCGATTAAGATGGTTCGGACACGTGATGAGGAGGGGCATGGATGCCCCGGTTCGTAGGTGTGAGAGGCTAGCGTTGGATGGTTTTAGGCGGGGTAGGGGTAGGCCAAAGAAGTACTGGGGTGAGGTGATTAGGCGGGACATGGAGCAGTTACAGCTCATCGAGGACATGACCCTAGATAGGAAGATCTGGAGGACGCGAATTAGGGCAGAAGGCTAGGGTCAGTTTGGGTCGCTAGTGTAGGGAATTACTTGGTGGGGGTATTATTCTTGTTATGATACCTTGTTCCATGTTTTATTACGAATCTGTGTGCTTTTCTCTGTTTTTATTACTTATGGGTGCCGTATTTATGTTATGAAATCTTGTTCTGTGCTTTACTATGTATTTGTGCGGTATCTCGTGTCTTGAGCCGGGGGTCTATCGGAAACAGCCTTTCTACCTCTTTAGAGGTGGAGGTATGGACTGCGTACATCTTACCCCCCCAGACCCCACTAGGTGGGAATACATTGGGTTTGTTGTTGTTGGTTCTCCTGCTTTTGTTTCTCTTTTTTACTATTATTGTTGTCATTCTTGTGTAGATGGAAAATGCAGATCACACATGGATGTACAATAGAACTTATCTTAACCGTACAGGGTCGAGGGAGGAATATAAAGATGGGGTAGCTGGATTTATTTCTAAAGCAATGACTCTTGACGATTTTCTTATTGAACGGACAATTAGGTGTCCTTGTTTGAAATAAAAGTGTTCCAAGTTATTGAGTCCAAATTTTGTTAAGTTACATCTTTAAAAGAATGAATTTATGTTGAAGTATACTGTGTGGATCACCCATGGAAAGAGTATTGCTGCTAATAATTTTGCTTTTTAGAATTCATTTGGTGGTGAGAGAAGCCCCATAAGAAAGATATAATGTCAAAAGTTCTCAATATAGTGAGATGGTTAGGGATGCGTTTGGGAAAAACTCATGGTCTCAAAATGAACCAAATTATAAGGCTAACCACTTTTATGAAAAGTTAAAGGAGGCTAGTCATCCACTGTATGAAGGGTCAGTGCATTCCAAGTTATCTGTTGCAGTTAGGTTACTAAGAATTAAGTCAGATTATTCTATTTCTCAAGAGGGCATGTATTCTAGCTTTGAACTTATGAATGAGCTTAATACAAATAAACTTGACTTACTCAAAGATTTCTACACAACAAAGAAGTTGTTTTCTAAGTTAGGACTTTTATCAGCGAGGATTCGCTATTGCAGGAAAGGTTGCATGTTATTCTATAAGGAAGATGCAGATTTAGAACATTGTAAATTTTGTAACCAACCTCATTATAAGGAAGTGAATAATGACAAAGGGAAGAAGATTCCAGTAAAGTCGATGCACTACTTAGCCCTTATACCATGGTTAAAGAGGTTGTATACGTCAATGAGCTCTGCCCCTCATATGAGATGGCACTATGAACATAAAAGACCACCTGGTGTTTTATGTCATCTGAGGAGAAGAATAGAAGCATTTTGATAGTGTGTATCTAGATTTTTCTAGTGAACCAAGAAACATTAGGTTGGGGTTATCTACTGATGGATTCACTCCATTTTCTATCTTATTGACACGATATTCATGTTGGCCAGTAGTTATGACTCTTCATAATCTCCCACCTGAGTTATGTATGACAAATCCATATATATTTCTAACTTACATTATTCTAGGTCCTTGTAATCAAAATGTTTAATTGATGTATATATGCAACCACTAATTAATGAGTTGAACTTATTATGGCACGAAGGTGTGGAAGCATATGATGTACCAATCAAATAAAACTTTAGATTATCTGCTGCTTTGATGTGGACTATAAATGACTTTTCTGCTTATGAAATATTGTCTAGGTGGTCGACTGTGGGAAAGTTAGCTTGTCCTTGTTGTAGTATGGAAGACACAAAAGCATTCACTTTGAAAAATGACGGTCAAAACTCGTGGTTTGACTGTGACCGTCAATTCTTGCCAATGCAACATGAGTTTACGAGAAATACTAGTGATTTTATAAAGAATAAGTCTGATTTTGAGAAGCCACCACCAATCTTGTCGCGAGAAAAAATTTGGGATAGAGTGAGGAATCTGCTAGAGGTAACAGAGTCTCCACCATCCAGGATACCTGGTTATGGTGTTACACATAATTGGACCAAATGAAGCATATTTTGGGAGTTAGATTACTGAAAGCATAATCTTCTGCCTCAAAATTTGGATGTCATACATATTGAAAAAGACTTTTTTGACAACTTATTTAATACTGTGATGGATGTAAGTAACAAAACAAAAGATAACTTGAAGGCCAGGATGGACTTAAAGGAGTATTATCGGCGTAGTGAGTTGTGTCTGACATAGTTAAACAATAAGGTTTAGAATCCCAAGGCTAGTTACACATTCATTTTAGATGATAGAAGAGCGATTTGTGATTAGGTTAAGAATTTGAGAATGCCAGATAGATATGCGTCAAATTTATCCAGGTGTGTTGACATGAAAAAAGGTTAGTTGACGTCTATGAAGATCCATCACTGTCACATTTTCATGGAGTCAGTAATGCCTATTGCATTTAGTGCATAGCCCAATAAAATATGGAACCCATAACAGAGATGAGCTTATTTTTCAAAGATTTGTGTTCTAACACATTAAGGGAGGATAACCTATCTTTGATCGATATCAATATTCACTTAACCTTAAACAAGTTGGCAAAAAATTTTCCTCTTGGTTTTCTTGATGTTATAAAGCATTATCCAATTCACCTTGTGTGAGAGGCACGACTTGGAGGGCTTATTCAGTGTAGATGGACGTATATAAGTTCATCTAAAAGATCGTACTATACAGGACCATTGGCAAATGTATTGAGGGGTCAATATGTAAGGTTTAATTGGCTAAAGATACCTCTAATTTTTGTTCATATTATTTCGAACATGATGTGTCATGTCTAAGAAACCGACCTAATAGGCATGATGATGGACACAATACAGATCTTTCAGCACCACCATTTTTAATATTCAATCAACCAGGTAAAGGAAGTCCGAAACTTGGTCCAGCTTAATATTTGAATGAGGTGGAGTTTAAGTCAGCTACAACACATGTATTATTAAATTTCCCTGAGGTCCTACCTTTTTATAAGTGAGTATATTTATATTAGCGGCAATCATTCAAGGTCTATCTAAGCTTTAACTAATGAAAGTCATAACTTTGTCGAACAACTACTTTGTGGCTTTGCATGGGCATGCTGCTGTTTATCCTATGTTTTCAGTGTGGTTTAGTGAAAATGTAAGTGTAACTTTAATATTTAACACAATTTACACTTTTTTTCAGTTTTATGTATATTTAAGTTCTAACTTTTTTTGAACTTTTTATAGGTTCATAATCCAGTTAATTATGACCCAAATGACCAATTCTTACATGATATAGCTTAGGGACCTAATGATAAAGTCGTAAATTTTTCTAGGTACTCTGTCAATGGGTACAAATTTCATACGGAAGAGTTCTCTAAGGGAAAGAAAACAAACAATAGTAGGGTGTGGGTTAAAGGTGATGGTGGTGATGATTATTACTGTATGCCTGAGATTTTAGAACTCGATTATCATGTTGGTTGGCCAAAAAAGAAGTTGGTACTCTGTTGGTATAAGTGGTACGATTCTACGCTAGGTTAGGTACAAAGGTGCACCTTCAATACAAAATTATTGAAATTAAGCATACAAGGGAGTATGAACTCTATGATTTATTTGTCATTGCATAAAATGTGAAACAAGTGTATTACGCTCCTTATCCTTTGTGTAAGAAAAAATCTGCATGGTGGGTAGTTATAAAAACAAAGCTGGTGGGTAGAGTTGATGTAGAGGATACATTGGATGTTGCGTATCAGAATGACATTTTAAGTGTTGAAGAAAGGGTGGATGATGAATTAGCAAGTGAGTTGCAGCATAGTAAAGGCCTATATGAAAAATTTGATCCTTCTGAACTTAGATTGAATGTTAATGATTATGGAGAAGGAGCATTCGGGGCAAAAGACAAGATCTAACTAATGAAAATAAAATAAGCGAGGAAGAGTCACTCGATAAAAATGATACAAGTGAAGAATAGTTACTTGATGAAAATGAAACAAGTGATGAGGAAGAATTGATGAATGACTATGAATCAAGCGATGACGAAGAATTAATGAATGACTATGAATCAAGCAATGAGGATTGAAATGTTATTAATAGTAGTAATGTGTAGCAACAGGGTCTTAAATTGTATTTTAGTTTGTACTTTCTGCTATTTTACTTGACAATATAGTGTCTTTTTTCTGTTAACATTTGTAGTGGCGGTAAGAACATTGATAGTTGTTTGATTAAATAGCAGTGGTGAATTTTTGTAGTATATATGTGTTGTCTGTTTTGTTTAATTGGTACTACTTAACTATATTAATTCATCCATTATTTTAAGATTTCTGAAATGATGGAAAAACATAAATGTTTTAATTGATAATGGTTGAGAAATCTTAGTTGTTGTCCCTTACAAGCACAAAGTAATTATTTTCTATCATTCATTACATAACTGATTTGTATGTTGAAATTTACTTTTATGAAAAATAGGTTGTTTTCTAATTTGGTTGTTCTTTCTTCTTCAGGTGGTTAGTAAAAAAAATTAATGGCACAAAAGGGTAATGGTAATGGACAACGTAAGAAAAGTAAGAAAGGACCTGATAATCCTCCTGCAGCCCAATATACACCACCACCACCACCTATTACCACAACTCCTCCACCAGATACTGCAAATCTTCCTCCTCCTCCTAGTCAACTATTTCACTACCAAATGCATTTTTCTGCCCCTACCATCTGACCAGTTCCACATCACTTCTCCTCATAATAGTCTGCATAGTAGCTCTTTATTTGTGCCTTCTACATCATCCACACTTAACCTTTCTGTATTGAGAATTAAAGGTCCTAGCACATCATCTCCCTTTATTAATAGTGCTACAGCGTCTAATGCTACAGCAGCTGCCTCCCAGAATCTGAAATTTAAAGAGGTATTAGAATATGACAATTTTGGGAGGCTAATTATTGTCACTGGTGGTGATGGGTAAGCAACCCTTATGTTTTTCCTTCATTTTTAAAATTTGAAAGCTAAGATGGTTTAATATAATTTTATTGCAAGTTCATTCCCACATATAGCGTCGGGCATATGGTTACAGAATTAATTAAACCATTTTTAAAGAGATGTGGGGTAGTTGGAATAAGATTCCATACGAAATAAAAATTCTAATGTGGAATCAGTTTACGGTATATTCTAATCCTTTGCAACTATTCTTGTAATGCATTTAAGACCTCTTCATTAATATTCTTCTCTTCCTTTGTGAACTTTAGTTTTTTGTTTGACAAGGTTTTAGATTCTTTCCAAGGCTCCTTTGGTGTTGATACTCCTGGCATTCCAAATGAAAGTACTAATCATTAGCCTTTTATTGATTTGTGATCCTTTCATGATTCGTCTTTGAGTGATAACCCTTGTTGATTATACACTTGTTTCACCTTTGCTTGTAATTCACTATTATATGTGGAACCAAATGCTTTGATCAAGTATTCATTGAGCTCTTCTTCTGCCTCCCCTTCCATTATAAGTTGTTTGTATTTCTCAAATTCATCTTCGGAGTTGACAACTCTGTATTCATCATTCAAGTCTACATAAACTGTGCTGGAACTAGTATGAATTATGTTGAGATTACATTAGACATTTGCTGGCTGATCCAGAGCTTGTGGGGTGGGGGAGGGAGGAATATTTAAACTATCTTATTTAGTCAATAGAACAAAACCAGTAGACTTCTTTTTCTCTTTTTCTTGCCTTATTTTTCCAGTATCTCTTTTATTCTTGTTGGTCTGACCAAGAGCTTTCTTAAGAGTTTTAGCGGTTTCTCCTTCCCAATAACATCAGTAACTAGTTGTCTAGGAGTGCATGTAACATTTTCTTCCCACGTATTTGTACAATTTTGATTTTTTATCTTCTCGTAAGATTTTTCTGAATCATGTTGAATTGGACTATTACCCCTATTTCATATTACACAATATAACACATGGACTCTCAGTTAGGCAGCTCTTATCTTGTGAGCAAACATCATGTGTACTATCTTTTTCTCAGCCTTGTAGTACTTTTAACACATGTGGATTATTGTGATGTCTACAAGTTAGATGTCCTTCGAGCTAAGGTATGACAATTTACCTTTGTTAAAGATTTGTTGGTTGGCATTTAAAATAGGCAAATGTTTCCTCATAGCTAGAATTTTTCTTATCATCCAAGAAGCTTGTTTAGGCGCCTCCATAGTTGCCAAATCTTTCTTCTTTATGTTGTATGTGTGTATCCATATTGTTCTTGTGCTAATGATGACTAGAATTTGATTTATTGTAATATTGTTCTTGTGCTAATGATGACTGGAATTGGATAATTTTACTTAATTTGTTATTCCAGACTTGAAATTAATCTTTACGTGTTAAGGAAATATCTGTGAGGTTAGAACTCGTCCACTTTAGAATTATGGGATAGGCTTATGTTCAATTATTTAGATTCAAATTGGGGCAGTACTGGTACATATGAGCTACACAAAAAATCAGCACACTGAGTCTCTAAGTAGAATTGATATATTATATTTCAAAAAACCTATGGAAGATATTCAGATTTACAAACTAGAGTTAATTCCTTTAAACTAGTTGTTTGTGATATTTATTATTGTGCTATGTAGTTCAATGTAAAATATGAAGTGAAAAAACCTTTTGTACTTTGGCGCACAAAATATGTTTATAAACTTTCTCTTTTCTGGTATGATAAGACTGTTATTGTTTTTACCAAATCCCAAAAAAATGGGAAATTTTGTTGTTTGGGGTTCTTGGAATTTGGTGTTTATTTTCTCATTCTGTTGATTGCTTGGAAACTTGGGTTTGTCTTGATATAAGTCCGTTTGTTATTGTGCGATTATGTGAAGTTGATGTGGTTTATCAAGAACCAGCAGTGAAGTGCAGGAAAGGTAGTACGTTTCATTATACAAAAGAAACTCAAAATTATACATAACCTTACAATTATGACTATATTACAAGTTGGATATATTTCCAGCAAGGTGTGTCATAAGTATTTGAAGAAATCCCGGAAAAATTTACTAGATCCAATTGACAAATATCAGAATAATCAGAATATACCAAAGGGATTTGTGTTGAGCTATAGAATATCCATTTTGGGATCTAATTAGGGGTTAATGTTATGCTTTTTATATCTTTCAGTTTGTATGGTCTCATGTTAACTGTAAAGGGGTTTTCATATACATATAGCAGGTGTTTGTGCCCAATTTTTTTAGAGGGGGTAATAACTTTGTGTTTTAGGGGAGTTTGTTGGAGAAGAGGAAGAACAGTTGAACATTTTTGGGGATTTAAAGTTGATATTTGCATTTTTTTTACTCTTAACTTTGGTGTATTATGATTGTTGTGGGATTTTTTGGTTAAATCTGATTAATTAGTCCAAAAATTCTTCAAATACTTATGGCACACCTTGCTGGAAATAACTTTGGTGGTGTTGCTCATCTAGGTTCGAGTTATTTCCTCGTTGAATTTCAATACTTTTATATTAATAATCTATTACTCGTAGTTTATGCTTAATTATACATATTGCTCACTTATATTTTCAAGTTCATGTACTATGGTGTGCTTATTGTGGATGATTAAGTAGTTTTTCCTTTGTATCCATCGACTCATTTCATGACTTTATATTAAACTATTTTGCTAGCGAAGTGTGCATCGAAGTCTTGTCATGAAAATAAAATAGATGTCATTTTCCAATTGAAAGCATCTCTACGGATCAAAGAACACTTGTATGAGGCCCGGAAGAAAATGAAAAGACCTGATTGGATTGCGAAGAAAGTTTGGGTAATGTTCTTGGAAATATGAGACATTCCTAATATAAAGGGAAGCGTGAACGGGCAAAGGCAAATTGAGCCTCTAAAATGGGTGGCTCGTTTTACACTGGAGGTTCGATGAGTTTTGTTATCCACCGATGAAGATTGGTAATATTGTTTGACATATTATGTGGCTCTTATTTGTTTTATTTCTAAAGTGAATTTGCACCTCTGCCTTGAGATGTGAATCTGCATCATATTCCAGTAGCATCAACAAGGTGTTTCTTTGCTATAGTTAAAAGACTCAATCTCTTCAAAGATTTGATAACTGTGGTATCTCTTTTCTTAAATTTTGCAACAATACTTAAGTATGACTTGGCGATCAGAACATATATGGATAGAACTTATAACGGGGTCTCGAAAAATAAGTAATTTCTGCTGCGCCTTTATCCTTTTTTTTAGGTTCATTAGGCTTCTTATTAGTTGGAACTTCCAATTATCTTGGTAGAAATTTGATATCTTTTTTTTCTGCCTCAGGAAATCATTTTTTTTCCACAAGATGGGGGAAAAGATGTACCTCTTAATTAGATCTTTGAAGAGATGCATAAGAAGAAAAAGAAGGATGGTACAAGAGAAGATTGGATCGAAACGCGTGCTAAGAATACATTGTAAAATAATAATTTTACATATGTTGATTTCTTATTATTCAACTTTGCTTGTTTACATAATGACAATTACTTTTCTTTCCGGAAGAATTTCAATAAGGCAAGGAAGATTGGCGTCAAACCCAACCTACTTCAGAGGATGGTATCGTGGTCCAACCATCACTTGCAGATATGACTAAAATATGAACAGTTGTGGTTGGTGGTCCAAATAAAGGTAGAACCTATGGGCTTGGAGTTCACCAATCCTCAAATAGTCCTTCCCCATTGTTTCCTAGCTCCTTTTCTACTTCACAAAATATGAAAGAAATAGAATTGATGACAAAGTAAATTAAAGATTTGACGCAACAATGTGCAGTTAATAATGCTAAGTTTGTCAAATTTGCTAAATTTAAGGACTTAGTCAAGAAGCACATGCCTCAAGTATTTGATGATGAGGAAGATAGTGAATTTGATGATAATTAGATTATAGTTGTTGGTTCTTGTTTTTGATTGTGACGTTTAAACTTACAGTTCTCTTGGGATGTTTAAACTATTCGACTCGATATTTGTTTTGGATTGTGACGTTTGGTTCTAAACTTGTCTTAGGATGTTTAAACTATTTGACTCAATGTCTGTTTTGGATGTTTCAAAGTGGTTGAATTTTTTTAGGTTATGTTTATAATTTTTAGATCCTACTATGAAAAATACATTTGATATGTTGCTATTGTTTGTAATATGAGAGCAGTGAAAGCTAAAAAAAAAAAAAAAGAGCACTATTGCTGGCAAAACAAAAAAAAAATTCCGACTACAGTGGTGAGAATAGTAAACTTTTTTGAGAAAAAGTTAAGATTTTCGATGACACCTATCGGAATAATTTGAATGAACTATTTTATTAATTTCAGACCACCGTAGTCAAAGATTTTATTTATTAAATAATTACATTATTAGTTTCCAACCACAGTAGTGGAAAATATTTTATTTATAATTATTTATTAATCTTCCAACTACTGTAGTCTGAATATTATAATTATTAAGTAATTATTTTTAATTATTTTATTAATCTTACGACTACATTAGTCATAATATTATTTTTTATTTGGTCATTCTATAATTTGCATTTTGCGATTGCCATAGTCAAAAATATTTTTCCGACAAACTCTTATTCTGCCTACCCTAAAACAGTTGGAATGTCATCAAAAATGTCTTATTTTTTGACTGCATTAGCTGTCGAAAAAAATTGAATTTCTAGTAGTGGTGAGTATGGGGAGTTTGGTTTTCTTTTTAGTCGACAAGTATTCTTAGACATCCACCTATAGTAAAAAGTTGGTTAAACTTGATATTTTTTATTCTGGGAAGATTCTTTCCCATGTTGAGGCTAATTCTTATTTGTTGGAATAGATTCAGGGCGGCATTTTGAGGAAAGTAGAATGCCTGGCATTAGAAATCGGATATTGAGAGATGAGGATAGAAAGATTACCTTGGACCCAGAGGGTGTCTTGATATGTGAGGGTTGGTGATTTGATTTTGTTGATATTGCAAAAGACTCGCTCTAGATATTGCATTCATCCTGGTGCATATAAGATGTATAGAGATCTAAGACAGCATTGCTGGTGGTATGAAATGAAAAGGGACAAAGAGGAATTCAGATCTCGATGTTTGTGTTGTCAGTAGGTGGAGTCTTAGAACTTGAGATCGCGTGGATTTCTTTAGAAGCTACCTATCCCACAGTGGAAGTAAGAGCGAATTACTATGGATTTTGTAATTAGTTTGTCTCGCACTTCTCAAGGTTCTAATAGCATTAGTTTCTCATATGAGTTCCCATGCATATCATTGGTTGGATTATATCGTTCTTCTCCTGTGGTTTTTGGGCAAGATTCAGACGTTTGAGATACAAGAGTTTCTTTTATTATTCTCCAATGGATAATGGGCAGAGTCCAAAGGTGTTGAGATACATGACTTCTCCTATTAATCTTCAATGCCTTCGGGCCTAATCCAAATTGAGTTAATTGCAGGTCCTAAAGGGACAGGATCTAGAAGGGGTATACGAACTTTGCGAGTCTCTCATGGTCCCAGATAGTTATATAGGGCAGTGAGTGTGTATCAGTAGGACATGTATGCACCATGCTCATCAACGACAACGTAAAAGAACAAATAAATTATTAACTTTCAAATGAAATTGCAAATTTATCCTTACTGAACTTTCAATAATAAAGTAAATCCATAATGTCAATATAGAAAGAAACACCTACAATATAATCAATTATATTTTTATACTCTTTAAAATATTGTAACACGTCTTTTTGTTGTACCTCTCTGTTCCACATCTATTGCGGGTCATTCTTGACCTCATAAAATAATTTATCATTTTCTTTCTTAACCTTCCCTTTGGTCATATAGAATTTGACAGCTATATAATTTTGTCAAATTTATGTATTGATATATCTATTTGTGTTTGCAGGAAAAAGACAATTAGTATAGTATAGGTATCGTGAAAATTTCTATTGTTGTAATAGACAAACGTGTAATTTTTTTCAAGCTAGTGTTTATATTTTATGAAAGTCATAACATGCCTATAGATTATCTCATACAGTCAAATCTTTTATAACTACATTTGCAGTCCCTCTTGCTTATTAATTATCCTTAATTATAATTTATACTCTCTTTCATGTATTTTCTTTCTTTCTCTATTTTCTGTTACTCTTTTTTTTTCTTCAATTTTTTCTTCAGTTTTTCATTTCCTTTTTTTTTGTTTTCTCTTTCTTTTTTATTTTTTCACTTTTTTCTCTTTCGTTTTTTTTTTCATTTTTTGTTCTTTTTTTCTTTTCATTTTTTCTATTTTTCTCTATTTCTATTCCTCTCCTTTTTTTTTTTCATATTTTCTCCTTTTTCTCTCCTTTTTTTCTTTTTTTTCTTTTTTTTTTCTCCTTTTCATTTGTGCGAACTAGGAAACACAAATACAAATACGAACTATAAAATACAAATATAAATGCAAATTATAACATACAAATATAAGTACGAACTATAAAATACAAATATAAATGTAAACTATGACATACAAATACAAGTGCGAACTATAAAATACAAATGCAAATGTGAATTATCATTTGTATTTTTTAATTATTGAAAAGAAACGATTGATTTTCTTTCTACGAATACTTATTTGTATTTATTGATACAAATAAATACAATTCAAATTTTATACAAATATAATATATACAAATACATATTGTATTTGTAAAATTATTTGTTTCATTTGTTTGTAATTGTATCTGTATCAAGTGATATTTGTTTATTTACTAATACGAATGATAATTTTGACATACAAATAAAAAATGGTACATTTGTATCAAATGATACATTACAAACTTAGATATATTTTAGAATCAAAAAAATATAATTAATGCATTTACTTGTTTGTATATAAATACAAATGATAAATTATACATAGTCAAGGCTAAATACAGTATGCAATCAACTCATAAATACAAATACAAAATAATTCTTTAAAAAAAAGACATCGATGAAAATAGAATACAAATAAAAATATAATCCAAATATAATCTAAACACACAAATACAATAAAATCACAATACAAATATAATCCAATATAATATGCAGTCAATTATAAAACACAAATGCAAAACAGTTCTTTAAAATACAAGTGTGAATTATATAAAATATAAATGATGGTGTGAACTAACAAATACAAATACAAGTGTGAATTATAAAATATAAATACAAATGTGAACAATAAATTATAAAATACAAATACAAGCGCGAACTTTAAAATACAAATACAGTTATATCAATGAATACAAAAACTGAATGATGGTGGGACTACAAATACAATAAATAATTTTAGTATTTACGTTATCATCCATGACCTATGTTCGAATAGTCATATTTTTCAAATATAGAAAAATAAAAAAAATAAAAAATAAGTACAAAAAAAACAAAAAAAATCAAAGAAGAGAAGAAAAGAAGAAAGGGAAATAGAAGTTAGAAATAGAATAGAGAAAAAAAAGAGAAAGAAAGTAACAAAAAATAAAAAAATAAAAAAAGAAGAAAAAACGGGGGAAACACGAGAAAGAAAAAATATAAAAAAAGAAAAAAGAAAAAAATTGGTAGTGTTTTTGGAGAGACTAATATGTAGTGTATTTATGTTTTTTATAAATATAGACTACTGAGTAAAAGTGAATATAGTGGCCGCGAATTGAATGCAACGGCTATAAATGGAAAATATATAAAGTGTGGCTATGAATAGTGGATTTTGTGCTAAACTTTTCCTATTTTGTGAAACTTCCCCATATATGTGTGTGTGCGCCTGTGTGCACACACAACAACAACAACAACATATCCAGTGTATAGTGAAAAATTGGGGTTTGGAAAGGGTAAAGTATACGCAGTCCATACCACTACCTCAGATGAAGTAGAGAGACTATTTCTCGATAGACCCCTGACTTATGACAGATAACAATATAATCAAATAAATAAACAAAAAACATAATAGCACACAACAAAATGAGATACACACTGCTAGATAATAAAGAAAATTAGATACCAACAAGGTAATACTATAAACTATCTATTTGAAATCAAGGACATCACTGAAACACCACGAATAAGCAACTATATGATATAAGTACAATCACAAATATGGACGTATGTGAGAGCGTAATGAACTCGAGGCTTGGAGTGTGCAAGCGAAGGACCTAAAACACACCAACCCGACCCTAATCTCACACTTGAATTGTAAAGAGGAGCCTTGGAACACAAAAGACAACCCCTATATTACCCTTGAAGGGCACCTATCTCTAGAGGGGCATTTTGGATATTTTAGCTTCTATTTTTGTAATGGCTATAGATAAAACCTTTTAGGATTTCATTCATTAGTTATTGATGATATTTTGAGAGTGTGTAACACTTTGTAACACAAGTCCTCGCTTCTCTAAGAGGTAAACCCGAAATTAGGTGAACACCAAGTGTGGAATCACTTGTGTTGTTTGTTCTTGGCTTGGAACATTGGGTGATTGGGAGATTGAGGTCCTTATTCTATCCACGAAGAGTGTAGGTATTCTTATTACATGTTTCTAAGGGTTTAGGTGTTTAATACACACCCTAGTTCTTAGGCCTTGTAATAATATATGTCTCACTTTCTATCTTTACTTTTGTTGTTGTTATCTTGTGTAGTGGACTGTTTTAGGTCCTTTATTGAATTTGAAACTTGTGTTATTGTTGTTCATCTTATTATTCACGTTATTGTTGTGTTATTGACTGTTTTGGTGTGAAATACGCCATTTTTATCTTGTATTCTTATTGTATTTGTTGAATTCGAGAGTGGTCATCAAAGGGGTCCTCTGTTCTTTGAACTTGTGGACTTTTTTGATGTATGTTTTGTCCCTTTTCTTGTATTTCTAACTATTTATAGTATCACTATAGGCATAGATACAAACAAAAGCATTCTTACCTACTATTAGGGACAGACGCCTACCCACTAACTCTCTACCCTAATCCCTTTTATGAGTTCACAAATTCTTCAAGTATGAGTGCCTCAGTCATCGCAAAGAACAACTCCCTTACCTTCTCTTGATATTTGTGACATTTATAAGTACATTATTTCATAAACATCATATAGTACTAATTTACGAACTCAAAATACAACTTCTTGTTGCATTCCACATACTATCATGTATGTCTTATATAAAACATATGTTCTCCCTCTAATCAAAATAATTTTTGAATTATTCAATAAACCAAGTGCATAATGTATCATTTTTAGAATCAACAGTAGAATATTTAAATAGCGATATACTATCGGTGTACATACCCATTTTATACAACTGACAGTAATAATATAGAATTTTTCCCTCGTGCATCCAATATATTGGCTATAAACATAGGTTTTTTATAGGTTGATCTAGATAGGTACCATCAATCACAATGATAGTTTTGTAATACTCTCATCCTATAAAAACAAGCATCTAATATTATAAAGGCCTACCAAAAGTATTTGTTTCCATCTTCTTCAAACTTATGAATGTATTGGATGTCTTCTCTAGAATGTACAGTCACTTGAAATCTTACTGTATGATTCAGTACCCTCCCCCCCCCCCCCCACTCTTTTTACCCCCAAATAATATTTTGATTGATTTTTTTTAGTTCCTTCAAACTTGCAGTTAGCATAGTTCAACATTATATTGTTATTAGGGTTTTTGCCCTGATTTTCTTACCGAGTTTAAGTTTTACTTTTCTTAAAAGAAAAATAAAAGTAATACCATAATTACTTTTACTTTTCTTAAAAGGAAAATATAAAACTTTTTCATATTTGTTAACCTCTTTCTTGGAGGAAAGGTTTTGGAACTCTATAAATAGAAAACTTTATTTTCATACAATAACACATTAGTATCCACAATGTAGTCGTTAAAAGAGTCTGGTTTATGGGAAAATTTTCTCCCAATAGGTTTTATTTTTTCTTTTAATACTAGTTTTTAGTATGTAGGTCATTTGATCAAATCATATTAATAGTATGTTTTTATTATAGTTTTCTTGTCAATCTGATTTATCATCTCTATAGTTTGCAAACTATAAGCTTCTGCATGACTCTTTCTCAATTTTGAACTCAACAAGTGGTATCAACGCTTATGGTTCAATGATCCGATGGTTCAGATTGGGGACATATTTAGGTCAAAGTTGCAACCAATTTGATGATAATGACGATTTTGTCTAGCTACATGTGGAGAAAAAACATATTTCAACAATCCTGTTGCTGCATCTTTAAAAATAAAAATAAAATATTTATTTTTAACCCACTTTTAACCATAATATATTAAATCTTATTTTTAATCATGGAAAGCATCAGTGATGAAGATTATGTGAAGAACAAAGATCATGAACGTGGAGAAGGTGGATCAAATTTTGTCAAGAAAATCATGCCAAAAAGGGAGATTTGTTAGGGTTTTTGTCCGGATTTTCTTACCAAGTTTAAGTTTTACTTTTCTTGAAAGGAAAATAAAAATAATATCATAATTACTTTTAGAAAATATAAAACTTTTCCATATTTGTTAACCTCTTTCTTGGAGGAAAGGTTTTGGAACTCTATTAATAGAAACCCCCTTCTCATACAATAACACATTAGCATCCACAATGTAGTCGTTAAAAGAGTCTAGTTTAGAGGGAGATTTTCTCTCAGTAGGTTTTATGTTTTTTTTTTTTAATTTTAGTTTTTAATATGTAGGTCATTTAACCAAATAATATTAATAGTATATTTTTATTATAATTTTTTTGTCAATCTAATTTATAATCTCAATAGTTTGCAAATTATAAGCTTCCCCATGCTGCCCTCTCAATTTTGAACCCAACAATTGTCTCCTCTTGTTAGTGGCTATATCTTTTGGGGTATATATTATGATTATATACTTATCCATTATGATTAATACCAATAACTTCGATAGTTTCTTGACATTATGAATAAATTTATCGTTCATTGTGCATATGTGCACATAAAAAAAATCTTATATTAAAAATTTTAGAATCATTAATACTCAAAAGACTTTTAAAAATATCATAAACAATTGTCTCCAAAGTATTCAAGAGAATAGCTAGAATTGAATCATAATAATATATTGAATATTCAATATATTCATCATTTATAGAGATACTAGATATTAGAGATTGTGTCAGCACGAGTCTAATATATTATTTTTTTATTTCAATTTATGCGGTATGGATAAAATTTGAAAAGTCAACAATTTTTTTATATATATATTTTACGTTATTAGTTATTATTTTGTAGTATTTTTACATAATTTTTGGATATTATATGCTATATATTTTTTATTCCAATTTATATGACATTGATGGAATATTTGAGAAAGTCAATCAAATTTGTTATATATAGTTTCAGATATTTTAAGTTGTTAATTATATTATGATTTATACGACTTTCTATGTAATTTTTAAGTAATATCCCTCTATCCCAGTTAATATGACATCAATAGAATTTGAAAGGTCAAGAATATTTTTTTTTTTACATCTTTCAAATATTTTAGATTGATAATAATTGTGATTTATATTATTTTTCATGAAATTTTCAAATAATGTATCCCAATTAATGTTGCATTATTGTGATTTATATTTTGAAATAATATATCTCAACTTATGTTGCACTAATAAAATTTTGAGTCAACCAAAATTTTTTATGTGTCTTCAAATAATTTAAATTAATAATTATTATAATTTATAATATTTTTTACACAATTTTAAAATGTATAAAAACTCAAAACTAAAAATAAAATAATTACATTAAAATTTAAACAATCAATTATATTTTTAATATATTTAAAAAAAATTTAAGCTACTAGCTATTGCAATTTATAATACTTTTTTGGCATTGTAATTTAATATTTTAAGCTTTTAGATATTATAATTTATAATACTCTCTTTGTTCAAACTTTTGGGGTATTGATAGTCAATTATATTTTAAAAATAGTTTAAGTTTGTAATTATTGTGATTTATAATACTTTTTCTTCTATTCTAATTTAAGCGACACTGATATAATTTCTAGAATTAACCAAAATCACTATTTTTTTGGTAATTAATGACTTTTTATTAATTACCAAATAAAAACATTACAAAACCAGCAACTTAACACAGTATGTTGAAGTCTGGAAATTCAACCACAAAACTAAAGCACTAACATCTCCTACAGCTCATAACGTAAATGACATAAGTGTGTTTTTAGCTTCATTCTGGGCTCGAACTATAGATAGGTAGGCTATCTCTTTCATCACGTTTTGGACCTCTCTACGCTTTTGCTAAAATACTTTGCCATTTCGCTCAATCCACACTGCATACACACATTCAGCAAAGATCAATTTAAAAGTTTGGGCATGCTGACTCTTCTTATTTTCACTTTTGATGCTCCATTCCATAAATGTAGTTCGGTTCACCGGGGAGAATCTGGGGACCTGAATCCATTTGAGCAAATGATCTCATATTTCTTTGGTGTACTTACAATAAACAAATAAGTGATCTATTGTTTCCTCAGTCATTTGTCACAAGCTGCAAATTTTGGGTACTTCAATATCCCATTTCAATAACCTATCGATTGTGAGCAGTCTTTTGTGACACATTAGCCACATTGAGAAGCAGACTTTTGATCTTTCCAGATTCTTCCAGATTCTTGAACATGAGGGTCTTCCATTGAACTCTGTTTTGACTTCCAAGTAGATGAAAGTTGGTGTGCTTGATCATGTTTTTCTAATTATTGTTGTGAGCCTGCATTTGATCCACTAATTCTTTGGCACTCATGATCTTTCTTACCATCCAGCTCGCTTGCTTAGGTATATACCATTGCCCAGAGCTTGTAATAAGTAATGGTGTACCCACTAAATCCAGAGTTTGTCTGTTTTGTGTGCTAGATCCCAGTAAAGCTTACTGACAGCTGCCTTGTTCCACAGAGACAAATTGATGAGTCCCAAACCCCCAGCAAAGTGGAGGGTGCCTACTTTGTCCCATGCTACTAAGGATTTCTTGGTTATATTACCTTCTCCCGACCATAATTAGTTTCTGCATAGACTATCAATGATTTTCAGCACCTTGGCAGAAATTAAGAATAATTGAGCCCAGTATAATTGGACCCCAAACAGAACAGTTTGTACAAGTTGAGTGCAACTTGCATATGAGAGCTTCTTATCAGTCCAGGGAGATATGTAGGAAAGTAAATATATAAATAATTAGAAGTGATATAGCAAAATTATTGTAAAAAAATTTTTGAAAAAATTTAAGTGAGTCTCATATAAGATGTCAAATTAATTTAAAACATCAATATTTAATTTATTATTTTATGTCTATTTTACCCTTTTTACTAAGTATTATTTTTTTAATACTCAAATGATTTATAATAATTAATTAGGAGGCATATAGTAAAATTACAGTGAAAGTAGCTGAAGCAGACATGTCATAAATGTCTATTTTTTTTATTAAATATTATTAATTATTCAATACATAAATGATATATAATAATTAATTAAGAATGATATAGTAAAATTACAAAGTAAAAGACATCTGAAAGAAGGCATGACAACTGTCAACTGGCTGCTAACTCGCGCTTATATATATAATAGAAATTTATATGCGTAAATTTTACATACATATTTCATTAAAAAAATTATATTATTTAATATACATGATTCTTTCATACATAATAGAATTATTCACACAATTTAAACTTATTGATAAACAAGTAAGTTCCATACCTCAGCCAAAATTTGCTTGCAAACCTATTTTCGCCATCAATGCACATTAATTTTCCACTGCTTACATCCTTAAGTACCTAATGTCATAACTTGAAATTATTCCAATTAGCTGGAGTGTATTTAGGGATGGCAATTTTAGCTCATATTTGTGAAAAGAGTCCATTTAACTTATATTTAGTGAATTGGATCACTCATATTTCAAATGGGTAAATATGAACTTCAACTCATTTTAAAAGCTCTTACAAATATGAACAAAATGGGTAAAATATGAATACCCATTTAAACACAGAGATCACCCACCCATGCTTAGTGTTTCAGTTTTTTTTTTCTAGTTTCTTTTCTTCTTCTTCTTCTTTTTCTTTCTTTTTTCCTTTAATTTACTTTTTTCTTTTTTATTTTTTTTCTTTTCTTTTTCTTTTTTTACTCATTCCTTATAAAAAAAATTTCTTTCTCATTTTTTCATCTATTTTTTTATTTTTTTATTTTTATTTCTTTTTTCTTTGTACTCTTTTTTTTTTCGCTTTTTCCTTTCTCATTCTTATTTCATCATTCGTATTCGCTTGAGACCTACATGGGTTAATAAATATAAGTTTCTAATTATCCCATTTAGCCTATCTAATTCACAACATCTCTTATTAATTAAATATAATCCATAGTCTCACTCCTTTATTATTTTTTTTTCTTTTTTCTTTAATTTACTATTTTTTCTTTCTTTTTTTCCTTTAATTTACTTTTTTTTCTTTTTCATTTTTTTCACTTATTTTTTACTCATTTCTTACACTTTTTTTCTTTCTTCTTTTTCATCATTTTTTTCTTTTTCAATTTTATTTCTTTGCATTCTTTTTTTTTTGTTTTCCCCTTTTTCATTCTTGGTTCGTCATTTTTGTCATTTTTCTTATTTTTTTTATATTCTTTTCCTCATCTTTTTTTTTTTGTCATTGCATTTTATATTCTTTTACTTTAAATTTATTTGTATCATACTATATATTTCAAATAAATTTATTATTTGTATCTGAATAGTTTAGTTGTCAATATGTGTAATTTATCATTTGTATTTATATACAAATAAGTATATGAATTAAAATCAACATGAGTTGTGGTGCAGTGGATGAAGTTGCTCCACCCTTAACCAGAGGTCGGGGGTACAACCCTGGTTATGGAGAAAACTCTGTTGGGAGCGCTGCCACCTTAACGGGCCCTGCAACGCCCGATCCGAATTAGTCGGGACTCTAATGTAGGCACCGAACACCGGATGAAAAACCAAAAAAAAAAGTATATGAATTAATTGTATTTTCTTGAGACTAAAATATATATGGCTGAGGATCCACATAGCCCTCGAATTATAAATGTTGGGCAAATATAAATCAATATATGCTTTTGAAATTTTTGTTATCATAAAAAAAAAAGAAGGAAACCAAAAATAGAAAAAAAAAGTAGAAATAGGTAGAATTTAGAGATTGAAGAGAGAAAAAAACGTAAAGAAAAAATTGAAGAAAAAAATACAAAAAAAATCAAAAAGAAAAAATAATGAAAAAGGAGAAAAGGAAAAAAAAATGACAGTGAAAACAAATATACTTAATCATGTTCTTCGAAAATAAAAAAAAAAATATAAAACATAAAATACAATCAAAAAAAAATGAGGAAGAAAAAAAAAATAGAAAAAAAAAGACTAAAAAGGAAAAAAAGAAAAGAAAAAAGAAAGAGAAATAAAGGGTCGAGAGTAGAGATAGAAGAGAGAGAAAAAAAAAGAAATGACAAAAAAATGAAAAAAGAAAACTAGAGGCTACACATAGAAGAGAGACAAAAAAAACTAAAAAGAAAAAATTAAAAAAAAAGAAATAGAAAAAAGTCAAGTTGATATAATATAGAAGTTTTAAGTTTTTTACTTAGAAGTTAAAGTGGGTTGAAATCATTTTTACCCCATCCATATTTGACCAAATTCATATTACCCATATTTATATAAGCGGATTGCAATCCAAACTATTTTTGCTCGATCTATATTTAACCCGTCCAAATCCAATCCAATTCTCCCGTTTGCTACCGCTAAGTGTATCTACTGGATGTGAAGATTATATTTTTAGTATTGTTTTAATTTCTTGCGTGTTCATTTCGCTATTATCTTTGATTGCAATTATGAGGTTTTCTTTCAATATAACTCATAATGAATAGATGGAAAGAAATCTTTGATATTCTTCTTTTGATCTGAATAAACTCTGGCACTCGTGATGCTGTGCATTACTTTTGGTGACCATCTATCACAAATAATATATTTGATTTCAATTGTTTTCATGATTATATCTATCTTCAATTGTGCCGCAATTACAAATATCATACTACTATAGTTTAAGTTTGAATCAACAAGTAGGGGTGTACATAGGTAGGATTGGTTTGATGTTTTATTAAAATATAACCAAACTAATAATGTCGGTTTTTTAAATCTATAAATCAAATTAAATCAATATACAATCAGTTTTTTTATTTCGGTTTTAATCGGGTTTTTTCAGTTTTTTCGATTTTTCGGTTTTCTCGATTTTATTACAATTATAATGTGATTGAAGAAAAAAATTAAATGTTTTCACTAAAAAAGAAAGAAAAAAAAAAGAATGGTCATAGAGTAATTCCAATAAAAATTAAGTTGGCAAATTACTAAGACGTATAAACTACTATCTCTCAAAGTAATATTATGTGGATACCTAAGTAGTTCAATTTCTAAGTCACTAGTCACAGTAGCTTGTCTAAAAGTTTCTTTCACATAAAATGTGAGCCACAAAAGAATGAAGAATTGGAGACAACTTATTAAAAACTTAATTCCATAAAGTAATTAATTATAACATAATTCCATAAAAAAAAAGAGACAGAAGAGAAACAAACCTAAATCACAACTTGACGAATGAGAAAAGTAAGATGAAAGTAAGATGAGAAAATAATGAGAACTCTCTCAAAACTTGAAAAGTAAAGTGTAAGAAGTGAAGCAATTAAAGAGTTTTTAGATTTTTATATTAACTAGTTAAATCCTACGTGTCTCACACATGTAACATTTGATTATTTAAAATTAGATGATTTTGTCTATTACAAAAAATTTAAATCACTTCTCAAAGATCCTTCACACTTTAATAAAATAGCGCAAACATAACATATATTTTATTAAAATATTTAATAAATTTTTAATTCTTAAATATTGAAGAAATAATTTTATCTAAAGCAGACACTTTTAACGAAGGACGAAATGTTCAAATATTTATGAACACCGAATCAAATAAAAATGAAGTTGAAAGAAAACGAACCAAACTGAAATAGTTTGATTCGGTGTTTGATGTCTATTTTTTAATATTATAAATCAAAGAATTGAATTGAAATTTGATAAAATCGAATCAAATAGCAGAACGTGCACTTCTAATCAACGACTTAACAATATAAATCGTACTAATATGAATAAGAAATAATTCTTTTTTTTAAAAAAACATACCTTTAAATCCTCTCGTAATCGGCACAAAGTTTCAACCACACACTCACATAATTTTTCTTTACCTGCACATCATGCGAAAGCCAACAATTGAAATTACAATAAATCATACGATAAAAAAACGTTAATAAAAGATGCATAATATTTAATAATGTTGACCTACAAATTAAAAACTAATATCAAAGAACATAAAACTAATTTTCTCTTGAACATACTCTTTAACAATTAAATTGTGAATGTTATTCTATTATTTATTGAAAAAAAAAGAATGCTCAATATATAGAAGTACAATTTTTTTCCTTTTAAGAAAGAGTTGATGAAACATGGAAGAAATCTAATCTAATTTGAGAAACTTTTTTCATAAAAAACTAAATATTATAGAAAATCAAGAAAAATGAAACTTAAAAGAAAAGAAAATTAACGACTCCTAATTAAATCAAAAACCATACTTAAAAGAAAGAAATTAGGTCGTATGCTAACTACAATCTGACATTACTTATTTTTTTTTTTCTTTTGGAGGTGGGATGTGTTTTTTTAGTAAAAATAGTTAAATAACAATTTGATAAAATAATAAAAAGCCATTTCTTATTACGTATTTAAAACTTTTAAAATTTAATACTTATTAAAATTTTCTTATTCTAAGGCTTTTATATTTATTTTTAGATTTTTCAAATCTTATTAAAATCAAATTTAGTTGTTTTATAATTCTTAAACTAATGAAAAAAGTATTAGTTGTCATTAATTCTGACGACTCTAATAAGAAAAGGTTTTACCATAAATATATATTAATTAATTATTAACTTTTAAAAATTAGAAAAAAATAGTGAAAAAATGATTTTGTCTAAAGCGAAAACTTTTAATGAAGGACAAAAAGTTCAAACAACATTTCTAAGGTCCTTCACACTTTTAATATATTATAGATATAGATATAGATATAGATATTGAGCTTTGTATTAATTTGTTATTAATGAAAAAACACTATAATTAAAGGCCTAAGAATATATATCTATTTTTTGAATATAAAAAAAAATAATAAAAGTAATTAGAAAGTAGATTATAAGTAATATTTTCTTACGTATAAAGATTAAAATTATATATGTATTACGTCGGTTCGGTTTGGGTTCGGTTTGATTTTATTTTTTCTAATACCAAACCAAACCAAGAATGATCGAGTTTTTTTTTGCCAACACCAAACCAATCAAACCAAACCATAAGTCAGTTTTTTTCCTCGGTTTGGTTTGATTTATCAGTTCGATTTGACGTAACGGTTCGAATCGTACACCCCTATCAACACGTATCCTTTAATACTAAAATTTTACTTTTCCTTAAATCCCACCTCAACTATGTTGTAATACTATAGAATGAAACAGAGAAATTGGTTATATCAAATAAATGAAATTCATTCCCCGTATGATTTTACAATTTGAGGATTATCTTACATACCAATTCAACTACAAAAATCATTTGGACATAAATTCAACAACAACAAAAAGATTGTGCATGACAAAAATAAATAAAACACGTACAGTAAATTAAAAAAAAAGTAGTAAATTAAGAAAATAAGACTGAATAATCAATCTAAATTCATATACTATCTGATATCAGAAATTCAATTTCATGTGGATTTTATTTGTATGCTCAATAAATAAAGCAACACATTCTAAAACAAATTAGATTCTGAAAAAGAAAATGCAAACTCAAGATCAATGAAATTTCATTTATTTGCAAATATTTGCAAACAAAAAATATCAATTAATAAAAGAAATAATTGATTAACGATAATTATGTCATGCTCCAAATCACACCCTGACATAATAGGCATCCGACTACGAAATTCCCATCAGAAGCACCTTATAAAATTTTACACAGTTGCTCAATCATTATTTATTTATTAAAATTTTATTATTACAAGTTTGCAATTATAAATTAATTTAGGAAATTTTTCATAAGTAGCAAACTTATAGATATAATTAGAACTTTTATAGCAAATGTTTCATAATTATGAAAAATAGCAAGTTATATTTTGTATTTTATAAAAGTTTTGCTGAGAAAATGGTCAAAAGCCCCCCAACCTTTACCCCAAATTTCAACTATACACTTATACTTTGCGAGGGTCCTATGACCCCCCTAAACTATTTTAAAATGAAATTATTACCCCCCAACGTCGACATGGCAAGAGAGTGTGTTTCACTCTCTTTTAAAAGAGAGTGAGAACGAAAATAATTTATTTTTAATATTTATTTAAATAAATGTATATAATTTTAATTATTATTTTTATTTCTTTTTCTTCTTCCATTCTTCTTCTTCTTCTTCTTCAATTTTTCTTCTTCCTCTTCTTCTTCTTCAATGGCATCCAAGAACTCGAATTACCTGAGAATGTTGAATCAATTTAGATTGAAAAATTTGAATTAATTTCTGGGTCAGAATAATTCCTTAGCTCCCCAAAAATTAATTAACATTGAGATTGTTGAAATTCATCGAAAACAATAGAGTCGCCAAAATTTTGAATTTTGTCGGCACCGTCACTGTCCAGCGCCGATGGACATCGAATTTTAAATGTTGAAACAATGTCGAATTTGGTGAAAATTGAATATTTTTGGACATTAATTGTTGATTTGATTTTGATAAGATTACCTATCGGGTGAATTCCATATGATTCAAGAAGAAGAAGAAGAAGAAGAAGAAGGAGAAGAAGAAGGAGGAGGAGGAGGAGGAGGAGGAGAAGAAGAAGAGGAAGAGGAAGAGGAAGAAGGAGAAGAAGGAGGAGGAGGAGAATGAGGAGAAGAAGTAGAAGAAGAATAAAGAAGAAGAAGGAGAAAGAGAAGAAGAAGGAGAAGGAGAAGGAGAAGAAGAAGGAGGAGGAGCAGAAGGAGAAGGAGGAGGAGGAAGAGAAGGAAGAAGAAGAAGAAGAAGAAGAAGAAGAAGAAGAAGAATACAATAAAGAAGAAGAAGAAGAAGACGACAATAAAGAAGAAGAAGAAGAAGAAGACATTAAAGAAGACATTGAGGAAGAAGAAGAAGAAGAAGAAGAAGAAGAGGAAGAAGAAGAACAAGACATTGAAGAAGAAGAAGACATTGAAGAAGACATAGAAGAAGAAGAACAAGACATTGAAGAAGAAAAAGAAGAAGACATTGAATAAGAAGAAGAAAAAAAAATAGAAGAAGAAGAGAAGAAGAAGAAGAAGAAGAAGAAGAAGAAGAACAAGAAGAAGAATAAGAATAAGAAGAAGAAGAAGAAGAAGAAGAAGGAGAATTGAATGACATATGATGTGGAATTAATTTTTTATAGTAAAAAAAGTAATATGACGTGGAATTACGTGGAATGACATGTGTCAGCGCGTGTAGACCACAAATTAAAATAAAATATGGGTATGGGCTTTTAAACGGGTAGATATTCCACTTTAAAATAGTTCAGAGGTAATAATTCCATTTTAAAATAGTTTAGGGGGGTTTTAGGATCCCCGCAAAGTATAAGTGTGTAGATAGGATTTGGGGTAAAGGTTGGGGGAGGGGGGGGCTTTTGACCATTTTCTCAAGTTTTGCTACTAAAATACATATACAACAAAATTTACTATCCTTCTTTTACTCAAATCAATTGAGTTAAATAAGGAAGCAGTAAATTTTTTTTTTATAAATTACTGGAGTAGATTCTTTTTTCATAAATTACTCTTATTTCAATTAGTAGATTCATTTTTCAAATCAAACTCAAATATGAAAGATTATTATCTTGATGATCTTCAAAAATTCAAAATAAAACATCATTACTGTTTTTTCTCTCTCTCTTTCACTCTGTTATATCTCTAACTTTTTCTCTTGTTAGTTTTTTCTTATCATTTTACTTTTTTATTTGTATTTATTTTTTCTTTTCACTTTATTTTCTCTCTTTAATTTCTCTTGTTTTTTTTCCTTTTCCCTTTTTCTTCTTTTTTCTTTCTCGTTTTCTTATTTTTTTCCTTTCTCATATTTTTTTCTTTTTTCTATTTTCATTTTCTTCTTATTTTTTCCTTTTTTTTTTATATTTTTTTTGCTTTAGTTTTTACATTTCTATTTGTCTTTCTTTTTTCCCACTTTTTCACCTTTTTTTTAGATTTTTTTTCATTTTTTGTCTTTTTCTATTTTTATTTTTATTTTTTTTACCCTTCTATCTCTATATTTTATTTTTAAAAGACAAATATCTATATCACATATACATATTCAAAAAATATACAAAATAAATTGATATACAAATCTGCATATGTATTTACAGTACAAAACATACATATATATCTGCATATGTATTTATAAAAATACATATCTGACTCCTATGTATATATAAGCATATAGGATACAAAATCTCTATAGCAAAAAGGATAACTATATACATATAGGTAATCAAAAAATAAATGATACATATTTTAAACAGTAAAAAATATAAACAAGTATATATGTTACCCTCTAAAATGACATAGAACAATTCAAAGATAAATTTAACACCGTACAAAAATACATATGAATATGCATTTGTATATACAAAAAAGGACAACTAAATACATATAAATATAGGTAATCAAAAGATACATGATACATATCTTGAACAGTAAAAAATTCAAATAAGTACATATGTTACCCTCTAAAATGACATAAAACAGTTGAAAGACAAATTCAACACCATACAAAATACATATAGCTTTACATATGTATTTACAGAATACATACCTGATCCATATGTATATTCTTATTTTATATGAGTCACCTCTATATTTCGCAAATACATATGAAGATATATAGTATACTTATATTTGTTACTGTTTAATATGAATATGATATGTATTTCGTAAATACATATCATAGTCATATTTGTACTTTTTGTATAGTGATATACATATTGATCAGACACGTATTCTGTAAATACATATGCGGAGTTATATGTATTTTTTTGTAATGTAATATATATTATGTAACTGGTAAAGTTGTTGTCATATGACCAGGAGGTCACGGGTTCAAGCCTTGGAAATATCCTCTGGCAGAAATGCAAAGTAAGACTGCGTACGATACACCCTTGTGGTAGGGCCCTTTCCCGAACACCGTGCATAGCGGTAGCTTTAGTGACCAGACTGCCCTTTTGTTAATATATATTATGTAAAAGAAAACATATGCATACTATGTATTTTGTATTATATTTTTGTAAAAAGTACATGTAATATAGATCTATGTCATTTTTTTGTTCTATAGGTGTTGCGTGATCATATATTCAAGGCAAGAGTACTTTCAAGGCTTGCACCACACATAGAATATTACGCAGTCAATGATTTTGAAGAATGTATTAAGGTGATGTTATCAAAGAAGCAGTACACGATTTTTTGCCATAAGAATATTTGTGGTGTCTACATGAACAAGAAGAAATTTGTAATTCAATCGCAATTAGGCAGATGTATTATGTCACAAATGTATTATAAATTTTTTGGGGGCATGTACATGTATTTGTATTTTGTATATATAAATGCATATCAATATGTATTTTTGTACAGTGTTGAGTTTGTCTTTCAATTGTTCTATGTCATTCTAGATGGTAACATGTGTATTTATTTGTATTTTTTACCATTTAAGATATGTATCATGTATTTTTTGATTACCTATATGTATATGTATATGTATATGTATATGTATATGTATATGTATATGTATATGTATATGTATATGTATATGTATATGTATATGTATATGTATATGTATATGATAATTGTCCTTTTTGTTATGAAGATTTTGTGTCCTATATGTTTATATATACATATGAGTGAGACATGTAATTCTGTAAATACATATCCAAATCTGTATGACTATGGGTGTGTTTGGTATGATGAAAAATGTTTTCTGAAAAATATTTTTCTATTTTTCCTTGTTTGGTTGTAATATAATTTTGGGACAATATTTTTCAAAGGAACACATTTTCCTCTATTTGAAAGAAAATAACTTCCCTTATGAGCCAAAGGAAGTCATTTTCTAGAAAATATTGAGAGTGACTTATGGGAACTTGGAACCAAAATATGAATAAAGTGATCAAAATAGGTCATCTATTTAATAAGTTAACAGAATAGGCTAAAAATAATAATTTATTATGTTTTATACCTTTTTTTAATGGTTTGATAGCGGATGTGTACAGTAAAAAAGTTTTAGTAAAACGTAGTAATAATTTATTACATTTAACAAAACTTTTTTATAAAACGTAATAATTTATTATGTTTTAAAATTATTTTTGTAAAACATAATAATTTATTACGTTTACATAATTTGACATAAAAAAGTGATGTGATAGTATACTGAGTTTATTTTAAAAAAATATATAAATTAAAACTTTATAACTTTTTTAACTTTTATAAATTAAAACTTTTTATTACAATTTATAAATTATAACTTTTTATTATGTTTCTTAGCATTTTTTTTTTAAATTATTGCTTCATTTTGTCAAATCAAGTACCACCTAGCTCACTCTTTTTGACTTTTTCTTTCATAAATCGTATTAAGAAGTTACTTTTTAATAAATAAGAAAATAAAAAATACGTAATTATAAATTTTATCAATACGTAATAAAACTTACATTATTTTTTAAATTTTGTCAAATGAATGTATAATTCTTGATGTCACATCTCATACAAACTGACCAAATGATTAAAAATGTGTAGTTAAATATTATGTTTTAGAAAATATATTAGAGGGACACTTGCTCATGTAAAACTAAAATTTAGGTAGAAAAAAAATATTATCCACTCAGCAACCAAACATAAGAAAATAAGTAAAACATCAACTTATTTTCTATGAAAACATTTTCTAGGAAAATACTTTTTATAAAAAATATTTTTCATCATACCAAACACACCCTATGTATTTTATATATTTTTTGAATATGTGTATGTGATATACATATTTGTCTTTTCAAAATAAAAGTTAGAGATGGAAAAGTAAAAAACCAAAAATAGAAAAAGAAAAAAACAAAAAAAAAAAAGTGAAAAAAGAGAAGAAAGAGAAATGGAAGCTAGAACTAGAAGTGTAAAAATAAAAGAAAAAAGAAACCAAAAAATAAAAAAAGAAGAAGAAAACAAAAATAGGAAAAGAAAAAAAATATGAGAAAGGAAAAAAAGAAAACAAAAAGGAAAAAAAATGAAAAAGAGAAATAGAAGATAGAATATAAAGTGGAAAGAAAAAAATGACAAATAAAAAGAAATCAAGCTAAAAAAAATAAATTGATAAAAAAATAAGATAAAAAAAACCTAACAAGAAAAAAAAGTTAGAGATATAAGAGAGTGAAAGAGAGAAAAAAACAGTAATGATATTATATTTTAAAATTTTGAAGATCATGAAGATAATTATCTTCAAATATGAGAAAGAAAAAAAAAGAAAATGAACAAGTAAAAAAATAAAGAAAAAAAAGCGAAAAAGGAAGAGAAATAGAAGAGAGAAAATAAAGTGAAAATAAACAAATAAAAAAAATAAGATGAAAAAAAAGGTAGAAGATATGACTATATTGGGGAGAAGTGAAATAGTGGAGTCATTGCCCAATCAACAGTTATATGTGAACCAATTCTCAAGATATTGAAGAAAGATGCATTGAATGAGTGGACAGAAAAATATCAAAAGGCTTTTGACAAAATCAAAAAATATTTGTCCGCTTCGCCTGTTTTGGTTCCACCAAGGGAGGGAAGTTCATTGTTGCTTTACCTGTCAGTCTCAAAAAATACTTTCGAATGTGTCCTTGGGCAACATGATGAGACCGGTAAGAAAGAGAGAGCAATCAACTACTTGAATAAAAAGTTTACGCCATATGAAGCTCGCTACACTCTTGTAGAAAGGACGCATTATGCTTTGACATGGGCCGCATAAAAGTTGAGGCATTGTCTATCCTCGTACACAACATATCTCATAAAACAGACGCTTGTCTAGTTAATGGGCAAAATAAGACTACTCTTGCTATAAAATATAATTTTGTAAAAGTATTGCGATTTATTGTAATTATAGTCTTAAATATGCTACTTTCTGTAATTTTTCCAAATTAATTTAGCGACGTAGTATGCCCAAAATTCAAACAATGACTCATATAGTATCCACAACACAACATCTATCTAAGGAATCTCCATAAAAAATAACTAACTCAAGATGCAGTTTAAAATTTTAATATAACAATGAAAGTAGGGAGTGTCACGAGCAAGAATTTGAGCTTACCAAAGTCTGACAGATAAGCAAGTTCCCCTACGCAATGAAATCCTCTGGAACCAGCTCTTCCCCTATAGCTAACATACCATAAAAACAATGATTGCATACCCCAAACCGGGTACTGGATGGATTTTTTGGGAGAAGAGTTAATCTAAAAGAATGAAAAATCAAACAATCAAATACAGTGCTAGATTAATTTTTTAAACTTAGAGAAGTTATCAATTTCAAAGATTAAAATAGTTTTAAGACATTTTGTCTAAGAACAATCATGTCAGATAATTCAAGGTCAAACTTGAGTAAAATATCTCATCAACCATATCACATATGTGATGAAATAATTAGTAAACACATGTAAGCTCAAAGGCAAATCAAATCAATCAGAGTGTCATACTTTCAAGCAAATAAAAAATTTGAAACCCATCACTCCAACTTATAAGGAGGATCACAACTCCAAAATAATTCATTTAGGCTACCAACACTTGAAGACTATTTTTTCTATCGAATAGCAAGGCCACCCCAAGAGCAATTCATCAGGGTCATCAATTCAATCCTCAAAAACTATTTTTCCTCCTGAATTACAAGGCTCTCATATATGCCCAAATAAAAATAATGGTAATCATGGCTTATTAGCTGAACTTCTTTCAAGATAATTATTTCATAAGTAGAGACATATAAATCATTTCTAAAGTTTACAAATCATGTTTAATGTTATTTAAAGCATGCTTCACGTTAATAATTCATTTATAGAGAAAAAATCATACTTAAAAATCATCACTTTGAAATCAAGTCTAAATAATCACTATTATAGGAAAAATTATGTACATATACATAGTTCATAATAAAGAATAAAGTTAATATGAAGACTTAATGTGCGCTTGTCCCTCAAAGAAAGTCTTGTTAAAAACCTCTTTATAGTTTAAAAAGAGATCTATCTCAATCTCACTAAGAACATTCTAAATGTGCTTATAGTCATTCACCAATAGCTCTCTACGAATTTCAAACAATTTCCTTCAATAATTTAGAACCAACCACCCTCTCTCTCTTTCTCTCTCTCTCTCTCTCTCTATATATATATATATATGTATATATTAAAATAGTAATTCATCTAAAATCAATGTTATAATCGTAAGCTTGATTTAATAACGCACCTTAGATAATTATGAGAATTCTTATGGTATTTTCTCTCCAAAAATTAAGGCTAAGAATGTAGAGTAACATAATTTTAAATCTAGGAAGGTATAATAGAGCACAGACCAAGTCCAATAGGTTTATGACACCTTGCATGGCGAAGCCTTGAGTAAGGAGCAAATTATGCCTATTGTGTCTCAAAGTGTCCAGTCTTGAACTTTTGTACCTCAAAGTGTTTGGTCATGACTTTGTATCTATTATTTTTAATATTTTCGGGTACAAGAATCTGTATATATATATGCAACAATAACTTCAACACCAGTTCAAGTGTAAGACAAGAACACTTATGAAGTTTTTTAACACCTTCAACATAAGATTACGAATAATCTATCCAAGAAGTATGTTAATTTCGAGATGAAACAAAATTTTTAAGATCAAGTCCCCTGACTTCACGGAGTGTCCTTAAGGAATAATTCCCCTCACTATACCCAAGTTTATGGAATCTTTCTCTCAGGATAAAATGACCAAACAAACCAACCGTAGCGGTACCTCAAACAATTGGAATCTCTTCGAACTCACTCAACGATTTGATTGATCACATGGAAGGTTTTTGAAGACAAGAAGAGTTTGTATGTTCAATTTTTTTTTTTTGTTTCTAAACCTATGGATGAAATCAAGTTTATATAGCCATCAGGTGCCTCTTCTAAAAGGTGGCAATGGTTCACTTAAAAGGTGTGACCTTTCTGGAAAATCATGTCTGTTTGTCCAAAGAATGCATCTTTTTCGAACAGGCATACCATTTCATAAATCAGTGTGTCATTTCATTGAAGGGTTGCATACCTTCTGTACCACCCCGTATTCAAGTACGTGTATTGGCGTATTCAAGTACGTGTATTGGTCTTATTTATATGGAATTAATTTTTTTATTTTATTTGTACTGGAATTTGCCCGTCGATGGTTCCATGCAAAGGTTATTGAATAAGCTTTCTAACGATATAAAGATTTCCAAAAACGGATAGGTTTCGGATATAATTGAGCACGTTCGAAACTATAAAATGGTGGTTGGGATATTTGGGAATAGTAAATGTGCAGGAAAATTTCCTGCACACAAACTACTGAGGCCAGCCGAATTTTTGGGTTAACTTCAAACGATCATAACTCCCTTAATATAATGAACTGGGAGAGCTGCAACCTATGAAAAGAAATATCTGTGAGTCTTATTTCCAATGCAATTGGTTTCATCCAAATCCAACATCTGAGTAAGGAGTTATACTCATTTTACTTCAGCCTATCAAAACAGATTTTTAGGGTCAACTTCAAACGCCATAACTCCTTGTACAGGACGAACTGGGTGGCCTACTTTATATTAAATGAAAGCCCTTTTGAATTATCCTTCCAACGATAACAACTTTACCCAAATCTGATATCGGAGCAAAGAGTTATGGTCGATCTACTTTAGCTTATCAAAATAATCCACCAAAGGACAGATTTGACATTATTTAAATTTTAAAGGCATTTTGGTCATTACCTATTATATTATGGACGGGAATATGTGTATATATACATGTCTATGAGTTCAAAAACTCATTTTCATCATCAATCATTGAGAAAGAATAAACCCTAGCCAAATTTGACCGTTAAATTACTTTTGATTCAACCGTAGAAATTCCAAAGTAATCTGATAACTGCGTTTGTCATCTTGAGAGCTTCGAACGACACCTATTATTTGTGCAAACAGGATTGCATAATAAAGAGGTGAATTCTAAGGTATGAATATTGTTTGCCTTTATTCTTTTCCATATGTATATGTGTGATAGCAGATTATATGTATTGGTTGTTATTGAAAGGTGATAGAAATAGGGTTATGGACTATTTTGCATGGTTTGGTTGCATTGAATTGTGGAAGGTGGATATGGTGATATACTATTGAATTGATGATTATTTATGTCTATGGCTAAATTTGATTTAATGGATTGGTTGGAAGGATAAATGAATCCAAACTTGATATTGGAGGATGTTGTATGAATATGCATGGCATGTGAATGTAATTAGAGTATAAGAGGGTTAAAGTGACACCCTTTATGGTGTAATTAAGGCTTACTACTTAACCACTAGTTTGGTGAATTCAAATAATTGAATTGTGATGTTTGGTTGCTAATACTAGATTGCTATATATGTTCATTGTAGATAAGTAATCCGAAAAGATGGAAAGTCCATTTGGGACTAGTATTGAAGGTTGACAGTCAGGTATGTAAAGCATACTCTATACCATATCTTTGGCATGAAAGTGAACAATTGTTCTATTAAGAAAGTTTCCAAAGTTATTCAATAACATGTGATCCATAATAGTTTTGTATGATGTCCTACGTTACCAATGAACTTGTTTCCACCCTATAAGATGTCAAGACATTCCAATACTTACTTGTTTTCCAAATCTTACATGTTTATTGCACTAATGAATATCAGAAGGTATCCGGTTACTCAAACAAGATCCATGTGCTATTAATGACTCCAAAACGTTTCATTGATATACTAATAAGTTCCTACTTCATTGTTATGGAATTGATGACTCCAAAACACTTCATTGATGTGCCAATGAGTTCTTACTTCATCGTTATTGCATTGATGGTCTATTTATATGTCTCTTATTGATGTATTATTGTTTCAAAGTATCAAAAATACGGTGGCGACCGAAATAACAATCTCAAAGATTAATTGAAATAAGTGATGGAAGTTCTCTCTTATCAGGTGGTATCCCAGGGGCATAAGCATATCATGGGTCGATCTCTATTTATGTGTTTATGGGTGGTATCCCAGGGGCATAAGACTATCATGGGTCAATCCTAGTTGATATGTACTGGAGGCAACCTAATGATCACAGTACAGTACAGTAGTGATTACAAAGATGATAAGAACGAAGGTGAAGTGATTGAATAAATACAATGTACAGGTTGTCACAAGTTTTAGTAAGTGTGGTCCACTCCTATTACGATTTATTCACTTGTTTCTGATTTTTATTGAGCTCCTATATCATATGTGATTATCTACAGCTTTACATACTCAATACATATTTTGTACCGACGTCCCCCACGGGGGACCTGCATTTCATGCTGCAGGCACAGGTACCTCAGCTCATACACCACACAAGTAGGAGCCAGGATATCCAGCTGCTTTTGGTGAGCTCCAGTTTGCTTTGGGGCTTTCCGTATCATATCCAGTAACTTTTGGTATTGTATAGAAGTTAGTTATATGGCGGGGTGTGTCCCGACCTTAGTTAAACTCTGTGTATTGTCTAGAGGCTTTGTAGACCTAATGTACAGTTAAGGTGGTGTTTTGTTAATAGACGTGATGGCTCCAACGGCCAAGTATTGTATATACATATATATATATATATGTATGCTCGAGCTTATACAGGTGATTATTTCCTTTTATATGCGACATGATGCTGTCTGAATTTCGAGTTGTCATAGAGGGATGCATGGGAAGTATAAGGTAATGAGTTGGTTCTCCCGGGCCTCCTTGGTTACGGGTGCCAGTCCGCCCCAATAGGATTTGAGGCGTGACACCTTCCAAAGCATCAATTCGCTTCTGTACTGTATTTCAAAACCGCGTTTCTGCCACTGCATGCATGCATATAAATGGAGGATCAAAACACCAAAAAAATTGTTGCACTTTTCCTTTAGTATTTTCGGATTAAATTTCTGTCAAATAAATTTTGTCCAAAAAGATAGATCTCATTGATCGATCTTTTGACAAATCCAAATCCAAATCCGAAGATGAACCGAGCGAGAGACGACGACAACGATGCGAGGCACCACTTTGTTCTTGCCTCACTATCCATGTGGAGTAAGTGATTATTATAAACACTTCAAAGTTCCCTTCTCCCAGTGATTATTATAAACACTTCAAAGTTCCATTCTCCCACCAATGTGGGAGAATTAGTGAACTTTTCTTTAAAAGAGTACACTTTTGATTTTAGTGTCTCTCTTTCTCTCCGCTATTTTTCTTTCATTTTTCATTCACACTTTTCATACATATTGAACCCAACAGTATCTGTTCAATAATTTTTTTTAAATGACCTTAAATTGATAAACTTTATTGGAGATACAATAACAAATTTCACCTTATGAACAATAGTTTACATTGTATGACTAAGTATTACTTATGAAATATTCTATAACTCTTTGTTTATAGGTAAAACTTAGCTTAGGGCTTTACAAAAACTAACTTATGCCCGATGGCCAATAGTTTACATCATTTCAGATGATTTACTGGAAATATTTTATACTATTTCATGAAGTCTGACTTATGCCTTATGGAAAAAGTTTGAACTTATGTCAAATGGAAAACGTACCTAAGTTCTAACTTTTACGTATAATATAGAACTTATGATCAATTATGCAAGTTTACTTTCCAAGAATATCCTAAATATCTATCGTATAAAATAAAGTTAAAATCACTGCCTTATGAGAAAAAATTATTTAGCGGGGCCAAAATATCAAGATCACCTTTAATGAAGGTCATTATTCAAAGAAATTTCAAATGGAGGATAAAATGTAAATCACATCCCATTCTAAAGCCATGTCACAACCCAATTCTTAGGTCATGGTGGCGCCTACTATAACCCATCAATAGGTAAGCCAAATTCGCAGTTTGGAATGACTAGTAATGGACTACGAATCATATAAAGAAAAAAATTGCGGAATAGGTGACATAAAGAAGCAATTACGTAATATAATCCCAAAATCTGGTGGTACCAGTACTAGAGCTTCTAATATAACAAGAGTACAAGAGTGAAATACAAATAAATATACTGATATAACTTATCTTCCAATATAATATAGAGAGTAGTTTAATACATAAGGGAGCGATAAGTAATACTTCAAATGTCAGGAGCTCACTCTAAGTCTCCAAACCATGGCTGCTCCACACGACACACATCAACAATGATCACCTGTACTATGATCTGTAGGCTGCAGAAGTGTAGTATGAGTACTAAATATATGGTACTCAGTAGGCAACTGGCATCTGAGCTCCAAAGATAAACCATATATATAACATATAAATAGAATGAAAACTACACTCAAATATCCAGCAACCATATAAGACAACCAATAAGGTAATAAGGATAAACTATCTTATTCATGTCCAAGAGACTGACATCTTAAGACTAAGGAATAAACAAAGAGAAACTATTCTACTTGAGTCATATTTATAAATCTCAATACTATACCGTATATCACTGGCCAATAATCAAAATACAAGTGGAAGAAAGACACACACACACACATATGTGTGTGTATGTGTATGTATATGTGTGTGTGTGTGTCTTTCTTCCACTTGTACTTTGCATATTGGCCAGTGATATACGGTATAGAATTTAGATTTACGGTATATATATACAAAGCCAAGGAATAAGTATACAATATGAACAATTGAAGAAAAGGATATACGGTAGTTCCCTAGCTGCATATAGCTAGGTGTATGTATATATATATACACACATATATAGCTAGGCGTGTGTATATATATACACACATACATACATACATATAGGTATGAAGTCAACTCAAAGCATAACCTAAATCATCATGTCTTCACTTTTAAGGCCTCATTATAATCCTATTAGGACCTAGTGCTACCATACTCAGGGTTTCTAATCCACATGGCTAGACACAAAATAGTAATGCATAATAATGCAATCATAAGATAGATGAGGCCGAAAACATACCTCAGATCTCGATACTGAATCAATGACCAATCTGACATAAATTAGCCATAATAATGATAATAACAATATCAATAACAATATAAGTAACCGACTATTCTGGACAACCAAATGCCTTGTCGAGCCTACGTGTACCCCCACTGCCCCAAGCTCAGGAGGTTCAATCAGCATATAATAATACAAGGCATAGTCATCACCCATATCTATGCAACCGCCTCATACCAATTGATAGACATAGGTGCATACTGGTGATAGGCGATGTGTATGCAAGAATGAATGAAATATAATCCACAATACCATAATCATCATCATCATTATCATTATAACTATCATCATCATAATCAACCTCCGGCCTTGCTGAGTATATAATCATCACGACATCCTCTGGCCTTGCTGAGTATCAACATTATCATCATAATATATTCTAACCTTGTCGGGTATCATCACATTATCATAATATCCTCCAACCTTTATGGGTATCAACATCATCATCACAATATCTCCCAGCCTTTTTAGGTATCATCACATCATCATAATATCCTCCGGTCTTACCAGATATCAATATTATCATTATAATATCCAACCCAAAGTTACATAATAAAGAGCAAGCCCCACAAGGGCTAAAGTAAAGTGCAAGCCCCACGAGGGCTAAAGTGAATGACAAGCCCTACGAGGGATAAAGTAAATAGATATGAAAAGAAAAGCAAGGTAGAGTATATTTTCATAATTCACCGTTCATCATAAATACCATATCCTTAATAAGTGTATTTAATATAGGTGCATGGACTCAAGCCGTGGCTAAAAGAGTGTAAATCTGTAAGTATGTTGCTCGGAGTAAACTTCAGGACTAAATCTCTATAAAAGTGTAGAAAGGGCCAGAATATCTCACGACTGGAGTAAATAGTTATGTTGAATCATGGACCAGAATATATCTCGATCAAATCTGTAAAAGATCATCATTAATCTCTTTTACACATATAATTTACTCATTAAGTTAGGTAGTTACTATTGTGAAGAAATTCATTTGAAGGTAGGAAGTGAGATTTAGCCCTTAGTTAGTGACAACAATAATAAGATTATAATCTAATTGGAATTATATCAATCACCGATGCAATAATCATGAATGTACCAAATCTATGCATGTCATTTCTAGTATTCAAACATTAAAATCATAAATATCATACTGCATCTTCCTCTGTGCCATATCGGAGAGATGTGTATATAAATATACATACATATATATATATATATATCTATTCATAAGCTAAAACCGTATCATTTACAAGGGTAATTACTTCCCAAATATCTGACCAATATCATAACACAACCTTTGGCTCAATAATGTATTCGGAATAATCATAACATCATAATCATGGCCTTAGGCCTACATACGTATTCGGATCTCATATCAATAATCACGTATGTACATCATCTCATGTCTATAATCCATAGCGTATCCATGAGTCACAATATCACTATAAGCTATGAAGAATATTTATAATCATCTCACATAGAGGAGGCATAATGTATCAATAAGCATAACTCATAACTACGAGACATATCACATCAACAAGAAATCTCGTATCTATAGGTCATATATCATGACTTAAAGGAATAACATCTCTAAAGATTCTATATCACATCTAAGAGAAAATAGCATCTCTAATGTCCCAATATCATATCTAAGAGGAATAAGCATCTCTAAAGGCCCAACATCATTTCTATAAGACATATCATGGCCATAAGTCATTAGTCATTATCCGTGGGAAAATTCCGTCACTGTTCGTCAAACCACAAAGTAACCTTACACTAAGGGTTACTATTCTTAAATATGCCGAAAACCCATAAATAAGCCCACAAGGCTAACACAAGTCTTGGCATAAGGTAGGCCGGACGATCCTACTTTTAATCCCCAATTTACATATTTAGGAAAACTATGCCCCAAACTAAGCTAAGGTATCCAGTTCAACTTCTAGATGTCAAGTAATCTATAATCAAGTCTAAGATAGGAACTTCGACTAGAAACATGAGCATTTAAGTCAACTCTACCCAAATTACAGTTTTAACATCACCACACTAGCCCAACAAGATTAAGTGTACTAATATATGATTCCACACTTAAACTACATCCCCAAAAGTAACATTATATCATATTCATGCTACAAATTAGTCCGATCTAGAAAGAAGGCAGCCAGGTTCAAAAAGGGTATAAATAATTCAACTTATGGGTCAAAAACCCCATCTAATCCCCCAAATTTAATATTCTATACTAAGTCATTCTATCCATAATCAATCTTATCATTCATATGGACATGCAATATATATCACACATCCTCTAGGAAGAAGAGTAGACAAAAGCCTACCTTAAGGCCGAACAGCAAAACCTCAAGTCGCTCACCAAACAATCATCTTTACTTTAAAATCGCCAAAATTCCATCATGCTATCAAAATCATAATCTAATCATCAATTTGAGTTTAATGATACCAATATTACACCATTGTGCTTCGAGTCCAAAACTGACACCAAAAAATTCAAGTGGGTCCCACTTATAAAAATCATATTTTCGAGATCAACCCAATATTCATACATGAACAAAGAACCATAACCCTGAAGAAATGGGTGAAAACAAGGCTACTTTTTGGCTAAAATCTATCCCTAAGCTAAATTGGGGTTTTGGATCCAAACTAAGAAACTTAAGCATGTCGAAGGATTCTTACCTTAAGTTCGATGGTATTCCCGATAAAAAATGATGATCAATCTTTTAAGTCATCCACACAACTTAATTTTGAGTTATCATAATCATTTAAGATTTTAGGCTCTTAAAGATGAACAGAAAATGCCTAAATTTATGACTTGGGGTCTATTTATAGACCGGATGCTGCGATTGCCATCACGCGAGCTGAAATTACAAAGACATGATCACCAGGCCAAGGCTGAAATTGCCATGCTACAATTATCGTTTCCCTTTATTGATCTCCGTAGTGCGATCTCCATCCACCATGCTATGATCATCCTGCACCAGATATCAACAAATTTTAAAAAATTTCCAAGTTTGCAATAATGCCTCAGCACTCGTTCGAGATCCATTTTTTGCAAATGAACTATGTAACCACACTAAATTCAATATTATGGATGCTTTGGCGAAGTTGAATTTTCAATCAGAGGTAATTTTGACCAAATGTAGGTCCTACACTCATACTTTTTGACCAATAGGCCGAAATGAGATCGGGTGGATTGGGACCCGATCCAAAGGTCTTCCAAGCCTAAGATTGATATTCCGGAGTTACTGGAGAAGTCAAAATTTGCATATAAGATTATTTTATTGAACTTTTTTCCCAATGGTAATTTTGAACCATCAAAGATTTCTAAACAGAAAATTGATTCTAAAAACCAAACACACTGTCCGGTAACTAAACCATCAGTCCCAACAAGTTATAAATGACTTGGGGTAGCTATGGAGAAGCCTTAACAGTGGAGATAAGCAGGAATATGAGAAGTGACCTAAAGGGTCATTACAGGTCATTTCTGAACTTAGCTTCACAAGGAAAAAGTTCTCATATGGATTAAGCCCTATTTAAGCAGAGCATATAGAAAAAGTGACCTCTACTTATGCAGAGGATTCATTGCTTAGGTAACGACATTTATATGACCGTGCCACTACTACAACGGTGGTATCATATTTTATATATTTTTTTCTCCACTTTGTTTGAAACTATTCTCAACTTTATATTCCTCTATTATTGAGAGCTTCAAGCTTAAGCACTGTTGTGGGATCTCCTATTAAAGCATAAGGTTATTGGATTTTGATCTTTAATCAATTTTCTATCTTTATTTCATAAATTTTAGGCCTTAGTTTTGTTAATCACTATCTTAATTCTTGATTTTATTTGGGCCTATGGGGATGGTTTAAGCTTGATTTGGAAGATGGTCATGCTCAAAATTTTAGCTCAAGATCCTTGTCCCATGAAGTGTATAATTGACGATCCAATTTCAGGATTTTCTAAGCAAGCCCCATGGGTAATTTTTAACCAAATTTTTTGACTCAGCATGTAAATTCACTATATGGGTATCATTCTTCGTCTATTGATGCATATATTATTACTTTGTTACCATGGAAGCAGTTTGAGGTTCTTCGAAAAGGAAAGTATAGGATTATGTGTTAGTGAGTGTGTTGTTTGGCCTCCTGGAATATTACAACTTACGTACTCCAATTGTCAAGGAGAAGTTGTGCTTTGGATAAACTTTTCTTAGGATTGTATGACTTTACACACTTACTTAGGGGTGTTAGAGTAGAATTATACCATGAATCTTTAGTTTAGGTGGTCTCATTTATTCTTGAGCTAATCTAGTATGCTTGGTGGACTTTATGCCCATTGTCAGATGCCTTAGTTTAGATTTGAGAAGTTGCTTGCCTTAAGTTTGGTTTCCCGAGGCTTTATAATTAGCATTTAACTTCTTTAATATGATTACCCTCCCATCAATATGATCATGGGATACTTTGGTTATGTATTGATGAACTTAATTTTGGTTATTCAATTGAGGCTGGTACTAGAGCCATTACTAATAAAATAAGAGTACTAAAATATAGCCCAAAATATACATAACATACATATAGTAGTCTTAAAAGAAAAATACTATACTGGAACAGACGAATGAGGATCAACCTCGAACGACAACAATCCTACCCTGCTCTAGATCAGTATTGGAATAGAGGAATCATTCCACACTGGTTGCTAGTACTTAGATCTGCATTAGGAAAAAGATACAAAATTTCATTATGAGTACCAAAGCAACATGTACCCAGTAGGCATCATCGGCTGACTGAGCTCAACTACCCAAAAAGTATAACGAAAAGTGAGGGTATAATCTAAGTCAGCAATTAAAAGAGATAGAAAGGTAAACAACCACCAATCTATGAAATGCACAATAGGAATAAGTAAAAGCAATACAAAAAGGTAAATAATGTAGTAATGAGAAGGCAAATAAAAAATAACCTAACTAGGTCCCATAAGTTCGTCAGGCACACTGAAGAAGACAATTAACCCAACCGTGCCCTATAAGTCGGCGGGAAATGCAAGAAGTAATTAAAAGAAAAAACATAAATAATATGTAACTAAACCAGTCCCAAGCAACCATAGTAGTCATACAAATGTGCACCAAGCTCGAACCAACACCAATTTTTAGTAATGAGAGCCCAGACATCAGGCTCGAACCAGTATTGGTGGATAATAATAAAAGGTCATATGATAGATAAAATTAGAAATAGTGGGAAATAATGAGAGACCACATATATTATATATAATAGAACTCTTAACTAGATATCTGACTCGACCGAAACTCAAAGAAACCATAACTCCCAAAGAAACAGTAATTAGTGCCATAACTCCCAGATTCTATCATCACCAGATGCCGAACTCAAATAAAAAATAATATTAGCCATGAAATATTTCAAACGATACCCAGGATACAAATACCTACCCAAAACTAGAATAATAGCACACAATTACCATAAGTTACTCGGTCTAGGAATAGGATAAGCCTAGCCTACCTGACAGCCAAAGTTAAAAGCCTTTTCGAGAAACCTCCGAATAGTGACTCACTAAAACCCGAGCTTAAATAACTTGATGTAGATTTTTATATATTCGGGGGTCAAATATAACATCAACGTATATATTTAATTCCTACAGTTTTCTCCTTACTTCAATATAAACATCTATATATAGAGAGAAAATATGTTGTAGTTATGTACTTTTCAATTAGTAGACAGAACATGGATGAAAACTTATATTTTGTTTAGAGAAGATATAATGTGAAGTTGTAAATTTATATGTATGAATATGTGTAAGTGAGTGACACTTATTTAGTACTTAAATGTTGCACAACTTCCTCCACCTCATCGTGAAAGTGGATGTGGAAACACCCACATTTAATTATTTATCCATTATGTGTATTTTTGGGTATTGCATAGGTTGGTGGTAAAATAAATATAACTTTGTTAATATATTATAATTAATAAAAAATTATTTCGAATAAAATTACTATCAAATAATAATAATATTTTAGCATATCTAGATTCATAATCTCCGTTTAAAATATTAATAGGTTATAAAATCATATAAGTGTACCAAAACTAAAATGTTTTGAAAGACATCAAAAATTAGAAAGGTAATAAAATATATCTCTATCAAATTCTAATTTACTTTAAATATTTCACAACACGTTTGGTATTAATAAAATTTCCAAAGGAACTGTTTGAAAACCGAACTGTCAGTCCCATCAAGTCATAAATAACTTGGGGCAATTATATAAAAACTTAAAACATTGAGAATGCATAGAAATAAGAAAAATGACCCGGAGGATCATTACATATTATGCATGTTATTTGATTGTATATCCTTGGTATTTTGGTAAATTAGCCTAAAAATATTATTTTTGATTTAAAAAAGGGATTTGAGAAACATCAAACTAGATTTGAGATTTTTAAAAGGGGAAATTTACTATCTTAGCATCATTTCAATTCTAGGCACTTGATACTACATATTCTTACCTATTTTAGTGTCTGTTTAATTTTGGGCACTTGATACTACCGATTCTTACCTATTTTAGCCTCAATTTGATTTCTGGCACTTGATACTACTGATTTGAACTATTTTAGCCTCAATTTGATTTTAAGTTCTTGTATTACTAGTTTTTATATTAGAGGCCCCATTTGATTCCAAGCATGGTATATAGAGTAGGAGGATTAAGGTATAGTTGGAAATTTCTCTCATTTTATATTGCATTTTGTGGTATTCTTATGCACTTATTTATTTTATTAATTTCTTTGTAGTTTTCATTCACCATGCTTATGAGGGCCAGTTGGGTTTTATTAATTGTTACTTGTACCTTCTACACTTATGAGGGTCTAGTTTGGTTGTAGTTAGATTATTATTCTATGTTTCACAATAAATTTTCTTATATCTCTATTTGTTGCCTAGACTTGGTGTGTTACTTCTTTATGATCTTCCTTAAGCTTACTTTACTTACATTTATGCATTATTGTACTTTTATTTTACTGGAGCTTAGTCGGCCTATGATACTTACAAAGTGTCGCATGTTTGGTACTCATAATACACTTTTATTTTTTTGTAACTACATTTTCCAACATTATGATATAGTCTAGTGTTCTAAAATTTTGGCTAATATTCTCCCCAGATGAAGTGTTAGAAATTTCAGACTAGGCTAGTCTTGGGAAAATTCCAAGTATATTGTGGTCTAGTTAAATATGATACTGGATAGATTGTTGATGATATGATTTGAGACCATAGTATGATAGCTAGGAGGTTATGGAGTTCTTAGGAACTTTTAGAAGTAAGCTTGGGTTAGTAGAACTCCATATATACGGTTAGTTCGAGATGAAAAAATCTCAAAGTGTGTTGTAAAATTGGTAAAAATAGGGGTTATTGGGTTTTCTTCCTTGCCTAGGCTACTATAGTAGGACACTATATGCTACCACAAACTCGCTATATCAAGAATATTCCCACTATAGCAGAAGTCAGATTTGGTCAGTCATGCCATAATAGGCAGATCCTACTATAGTAGGAATCAAGTTTTTATTGTAGGTTATGCATATTTAATGCAATTTTTAGTATTAAAAATCATTTTCATTCCACATTTATTCAAGACTAAGAGAGAGAAATTTAGGAAAAACTCATTAATTTCTACCCAAATTCCTTCTTTGAGGTATATTAATCAACCTATTTAACTAGTTTTTTAATGTTTAACCTTTAGAATCACTGGGTTTTAATCATAGTGGGGGAATTAACATGACCTGGGTTTACTTTATAATGAAAAGTAGTGAAATAAGGTGTAATCCTTGTATTTTTGTTAAGGTTGGATGTATTTTAATTGCATGGTAAGAATTTGTTCTTGCAAATATGATTTCATAAAATTAAAGTGGAATGAAGGTAGAAAAACCCTTGAATAAGGGAATGATCATGAAATTGACCTTAGGGTTATGGAATTAGGTGGTAATCCTTGAAATTAGTAAAGCATTATTTTATTAGTGTTTACATTATTGTTTCTAGACCACAATCAAGTCAAGGTTGTAAGAAAAGGCAAAGCTCCAATTCTTTAGAGCATTCAAGGGCTTAAATTGAGGTAGGTGATGGTTAAGTTGTAGTTGAAAACTTAATTTAATTTATATGTCAGTGATAATTGCCTATTTTTGTACTTGTTGCAATTCAAGCTATTGATGTTAACTTTTTAGACAATTTTACAAATTATTGATCACTTGAAATAATATTGTATAAAACGACTTTTCTAAAAGTGCATGTGTGATTTTATTATATCGTATTGTTATTGTACATGTTATGACTTGGGTTGATATGGTGAAATAATCGGTGAGGTCACCATCACAGAATTAGAGGATTATAGAAAGTATAAGGATGGTATAACACTTAGTTTGGGATAAGGGCGGTAGACACTAGCTGTTTGGGTTATTTAGTACATGGACTAAGATCGTTCCATACAAGTCATGGCTATTGGGAATTTATAATACCTATAGCATATATGTATACGATAATAGTGAGTTTGATGGGTCCATGAGTGAACTGGGTTATATTGTTGTGCTTTTTTAGTTTGTTGAGTGAGTTGGGTTGTATTATAGTTGTTATTTTGGTTTCTTGAGTGAATAAGGTAATATTGTTGTTGTTGTAGGATCTATGAGTGGTCTGGATATTGATATACTTAAACTAATTTGATATTGTTGAAGTGCAATAAAAGAGGCAATTGTGTAAAGTTGAGTTAGTTGTTATGGGTCATGGTTTTGACTTTGCTGCATATTCATACTTGTTCTATGCTCTCTGGTTACATGATTAATTATTGACAAAATACTAAGTGAATATATAATTTCTAAGTGACATAGTTGCTCTCGTTTATAAATTTTTGGATATGTATTCATGTTTATTGAGTTGAGTCAGCCTATGATACTACTAGTACATAGTGTCATTCTATTGATACTACATGTGATCTTCTTTTGTTAAGTTTAAAGCATATTTTAGTGTCTCAGATGAGATATTAGCTGTAGACAATGATCGATTCCAAATCAAGGGTGAGCTCCATCTTATGAGTAGCCATGTGTCATATTACATTATGCTCTTGTCCATTTATTTCAGACATAAATAATTCAGTTGTTCTATTTTCCCAGGTTGTACCCACATATTTCTTTATTTAGATGTTTTGGTACATTAACTTTTAATTTTTAGGGGAATTTTTAACATTTTGAATTATTTCTGCATTATTTTGTTTAGGACTACTAAACATTGCTATTAATATATATAAAATTGTATCACCTTGTTTAAATTGGTTAAGTATCAGTACTTAATATTTGGATTAAATAGTTCTCCTATCGAAGGCTCAGTGTAGGTATTACTCATGATGGGGTTTGGATCGTGATAAAGTTGGTATCAGAGCCCTAAATTTGTGGATATCATTATACCAAAATAAGTCCAGTAGAGTCTTACAGAATGATACAAAGATGTCTGTACTTTTTATTGAAAGGCTATGGGACTTCAGGAAAATATCATATTCTTTCTTCTTTTGTGTTATAACTTGATTCCAATTGGTATTTGTGATCCAAATTGGTATCGAGCAATCCAAATTGGTATCTATCCTCTGCACTATGTTGTTTTGCAAATGGTGACTACGAGAACAAATCTAGCCTCTTCACTATATTATTTTACAAATGGTGACTATAGGAATAAATAGAGCTAGAGCAAAAGTTCCTATTCCAAGAGTTCTAGTTCCAGAGCCTACCGACATATGTTGGGGATGGGGTAACATGATAGAAAGAGATAAGCAAATACCTACCATAGGTGGGGCCAAACCTGTAGATAATCCAACCTAATAAAGATCTGAGACACCTCCCTATCCTTAGTATATTATAATGAGGTTATGAACAAAGAAATTCTAGAAAAGAAGGAGGCAGTATTTGATCTATAAGGTGTAGCTCTTCCCCAAATATCATCTGAATTGATTCAACAGGTGCTTGATTTTATGAGTAGGTTAGGTACTGGATCCATGCCCACTATACCTACTTACCAGCATCCAGGGGTACAGCTTGCTAATATTGTGACCACTAGGATGGATAAGTTTTTGGGCATGAAAGCTTTTCTTTATCTAGTTTTAGGTCTTGTTATGATAGGGACTGAGCAAGAACTGTTGACTAAGTTTTCAAAGATGAAACCTCCCACCCTTTTGGTTATACTATAGAGAATATTTTGAGTTTATTGTTGATTGTTATGAGAGGCTACTCAATATAGGCATTATGGAGTAGCATGGTGTAGTATTTTTTACCTTATAACTGTAAGGTGAATTTAAACAATGGTGGGGGACTATATGGAATATTGATCTCAAGCTTTACCTCTATTTAAATAGATTCAGTTCCATATCCTATTCTTAGAAAAGTATGTGGCGTGCACCTTGCATAATAAGAAAAAAATGATTTTTCAGATCTTGAGCAAGACAATATGTTGGTTACAACCTATGAGGCTAAGTTTCTTACCTTTTTAAGATATGTTACTAAGTTTCTTGGTACTAAAAAGGAGAGGATTCACCTCTTGTAAAAGATTTAAATATTGAATTATAGGTTATGGCACTGCAGATAAATTCTTTGGGGAAAACGTTTTGTGATATTTCTGAATTTGTGAAGAAAGTGGAAGGATTCAAATAGGTTGGTCAATCAAAGATAGTAGTGAAGATGGCTTGGAATGCGGTCAACTTTAGCGGGTCTCACTCTAGAAGTTGTGGATCTTAGGCTTATCCAGCTTATCCTATATATTTCGCTTCGCCAATATCTTAAGGAGGCCTGTTAGGGACCTCTTAAAAGACTTCAATTATGGGAAGAGAAGGGGCTTTATATTATTCTGCTAATCGACCTTCACTAGATTGAGCTTATTTTGCTTATGGTAGTGTTGGAAATTTAAGAAAAATTATCTAAATAGTAACTAGTCAAGCTTTTAGGGTCATCGGTTGTTCATATCTATAGTTCCAGCTAGAAGAGGTGGTGATGGTAATGGTAAAGTTCATCCTTAGGGTGGGAGTGGTGGTTATCAAGGTGGTTGTGGTGAAAATGAAGGTGGTTATAATGTAAGTTGGGGTGAAGCACAACCTAGTAAAGAGGTTGCTTAGATTGATGATAGAATCCTTGCTATGCCTTTCCAAGAAAATCCAAGGTGGAGGCTTCTAATGCTATCATTATAGGTACTATTTATGTTTGTAATCGAATGGTTGATATTTTGTTTAATTCGAGTTCCGCTTATTCATATATTTCTGTTAAAATCTGTATTTGGTTTAAATATGGTTTGTGATATGCTTGACTCACAGATGTATGTATCTACTCTAGTTGGAGACTTTGTGGTAGTGACTTATGTTCATCATGCTTGATCTATAATGTATATGGGTTTTTAGACTTGGGTAGATTTGGTGATTGTGGATATGCTTGATTTTTTTATTATCCTACGTATGTCTTAGTTGTCCCTATATCATACTATGCTGAATTTTAATGTTAAGACCGTGACTTTAGACATGCTAGGAATGGATAATCTAGAATAGGAAGGCGTTTATAAATCTGGTTCAATGAAGAAAATTTCCTTCTTTTGTGCTAAGAAGCTAGTGAGGAAGAAGTATTCGGCCTTGCAGAGGTCTCTTTTATTAAGTTAGTTCCTATAGTGTTTGAACTTTAGGAGGTCTTTTCCACTTATTTTCTTGGTATACCTCTATGTTGAGACATTATATTTTGCATTAATTTGGATTTGGACGAATTACTATTCTTTCCTATAGGATGGTTTTGGCTGAGTTGAGAAAGTTTAAGATGAAGGAGTTACCTGTTAAAGGATTCAATCATCCTAGTGCTTGGCCTTGGGGTCCTTCAGTGTTGTTTGTTAAGAAAAATAAAAGTAGCATGAGAATATATGTAGAGTATCGATAGTTGAATAATGTTACATCCATACCAAGTACCTATTACCCCAAGTGGATAATTTATTTGACCAATTTTATGGTTATTTAGTGTTCTCCAAGATAGATTTAGTGTCAGAATATCACCAGTTAAAGATCCGACCCGAGGATATTCCCAAAATAGTTTTTCAAACTCGTTATTGGCATTATGAATTCTTAGTGATGTCCTTTGGGTTATGTAATGCATTGATAACATTCACGAGTTTGATAAATGGTGTATTTCAAATCTTTCTTAGAGTTGTTTCTGATTGTATTTATTAATGAGTTCCTGGTTTACTCCAAAAGCAAGAAAGGGCATGCAGGTCACTTATGCATAGTCTTGGGAATTTTTAAGGAGACATGGTGTATTTCAAATCTTTCTTAGAGTTGTTTCTGATTGTATTTATTAATGAGTTCTTGGTTTACTCCAAAAGCAAGAAAGAGCATGCAGGTCACTTATGCATAGTCTTGGGAATTTTTAAGGAGACATAGTGTATTTCAAATCTTTCTTAGAATTGTTTGTGATTGCATTTATTAATGAGTTCATGGTTACTCCAAAAGTAAAAAGGGGCATGCAGGTCACTGATGTATAGTCTTGGGAATTTTTAAGGAGAAATAGCTTTATGCTAAATTCTCTAAGTACTAGTTTTTGATGTCATTTGTGTCCTTCTTGGGTCATGTGGTTTTTGAATAGGGGGTAAAGGTCGATACCTAGAGGATTGACTGTTAAGGGTTGGGGTCGGCCTAACACTATGATTGAAGTTCAAAGTTTTGTGGGTCTTTCTAGCTATTATCAAAGATTTTTCAAGAACTTTGCCTCCATCGCTAATCATTTCACAAGGCTGCACAGAAGGAGGTAATATTTATATGGTCTAATAAGTGTGAAGAGAGCTTTCAAAAGCTCAAATATCTTATGACCACAGTGTCCTTGCTTTAAAAGTTGAAGGTAAGGATTTTATAGTGTTTTTTTATGCTTCATATTTTAGCTTGGGTAATGTGTTGATGTACGATTGAATGTGATTGCCTGTGCTTCGAGGCAACATAATCCTCTTAATAAGAATTACCCATCTCATGATTTAGAGTAAGAAACAATGACTTTTGCACTTAAGATATGGAGGCACTATCTTCATGGTGTTTGGTGTAAGATTTTCATTGGCCATCATAGTTTACATCATGTCTGCACTAAACGTATTTGAATCTAAGGTAGAGGTGGTAGATAGAGTTACTAAAAGATTATGATGTGACCATCTGTCTACATCTGAGAGAGGCTAATGTGGTGGCAAAGGCATTGAGCTAAAATTCTATAAGTATGGGTAGTTTGGCTTGTTTGAAAGTGGCAATATGACCTTTGGCTAGCGAGCTCCAAACTCTAACGAAGAGGTTTAGATAGTTTGGCGTGTCTAAAAAGGGTGGGGTATTTTCTAGTGTTGAGGTAAGGTTAACATTCCTTGATCAAATCAAGGTTAATAAATTTGAGGATGCAAATTTGAACCAGATTCACAACTACATGGTATAAAGTGACGCCCAAAGTGCTACCCTTTATGCTTGTACTGTGTTAGTGATAAAATGACGCATTTGTGTGCCTCATATTGATGATGTGATTCCTGTTTTATTGTATAATCTCATGGTTCCTAATATTAAATACATCCTAACGCAACCAAGTTTTATCGTGGCTTGAGATAACTCTATTCTGAATGAAGAAGGATATAGTAGAGTATATGACGAATTATCAAAATCTCTAGTAGGTGAAGTATGAATATCAAAGGTCTATAGGTTTGCTTCAAAGAATGCCCATACCTATGTGGAAATAGGAGAGGATTGCTATGGATTTCATAATGGGTCATCCTAAGACCATCAGACAGTATGATTCAATTTGGGTCCCTGTGACAGGCTAACATAGTCTGCTCAATTCTTTTCGGTTAAGATGAAATACAACTCGAAGAAGTTAGCTAAGATTTATGTCAAAAAGGATTTGAGATTGCACGGGGTTCAAGTATCCATCATATCTGACAGAGATACATAACTCACCTCTAAATTTTGGCACAAGCTGCATGAGGAGTTGGGTACAAAGCTTATCCTTAGTAAAACATTTCATCCTCAGACTGATGGGCTATCTGAAAGGACCATTTAGTTACTTGAGGAAATACAATGAGCATATGTTGCTGGTTTTGTGGTCATTGGGATCATTTCTTACTGTTGTGTGAATTCTCATACAATAATATTTATCATTTCAGCATCAACATGGCCTCATTTGAAGCTCTTTAAGAAAGAAGATATAGGTCCCCCATAGGTTGGTTCGAGGTGGGTGATGTGAAACCTTTAGACACAAACTTGGTAAAGGAAGATCAAGAGAAACAGAGGTTCATTTAGGATAACTTTTTGGCATCCCAAAGTTGATAAAAAGAAAATGAAAATGCCAATCGCAAAGTAAGAGAAATGTACTTTAAGTTAGTGAGCATGTATTATTGAAGGTGTCACAACCCGAACCAAGGCATGGCTATGACAGGTATCTCAAGCCCATCTTGGGATAGAGACCGCTAGCTTGACTAACCACCTGAGCACAATAAATAACAGTGAAAGAAAAACCAAACAATAAGAATGATATATAAACAAATAGAAAAGTTCTAAGAATCCAAAAAAAAACTAACCGACACTTTGTCCACAATACCTCTAAGACCGAAATACCAAATTAGGTGGGTACATGCCTCGGACTATGACAATGGAACTCTTCAATTCCCAAAATCTAAAAATAAACCTAATGAAATGGTAAAGCTTTTCGGATGATGGAGGATCACCACATCACAACAACTCAACTGATATCCACTCCACCTAAGACTGTACATGAGTAAACAAAAAACCTTAGGACCCTACATCATGAAATGATGTAGCGTCCAGGGATAGTCAGTGGGATGAGCACTGGCATGTAACTTAGGAAAGGGATAAAATAATGCTTTGTCCAAAACCAATCAAAACACAAAGCACAGATTTATATGTATATATATATATATATATATAATGTTGGGGTAGGGTACTATGTTATAAACATGAGATTTAGAAAAACATCAACCTGGACTATGTAGCTCTATCAATCCTAAGGGCACCTACGGGCTATATCGGTTCAGCTTCCCCTGCTGAAAGGATGCTAGTGCATGTTAGCCGCAAAAACTACAAAAATCCAAGGAAGGGCCAGAGACACCAAGTCTCAAGCCATTTCAAAATATATAGTGTGCAAACTATGCACACAGTCATAAAGACCCCTACGCTGGCAAACGTGGTTTCCAGTATTGGTCCCCGTGGGACCTCCACCTTCATGATGAGCTACACAACCCCCTTTAAGCCCAAATAATAACATTTACTCATAATCTTATCCATTAACATAGAAGTCATTTATTAAGGCATTTACCGTTGGTATTGTCATACCAATTATGATTTCAAGCTAAGTCCAATTATACTATTCCAATCCAATTAAACCAATTAATTCTTAAGTTGTAATTTAAAACCAAACCATGTCCACTAAGGCCCCTCAAAAACCATTATTATGTTCCGTTAACCTTTTATGCAATGCAAGGTTCCAAGAGTGAGTTAAATTGTGCATATATCCATGTTTTAAAACCAACTTCACAAAGTGGGTTGAGGTTCATGTCAATTCCAAACCAAAATCCATAAATTTAGGGAAAACCATCCTCTCCAGTCCACTTCCCATACCCATGCACTTATTTAGTTCAAAACCATATGATAAAGCACGAATGACAAGTTAAAAACAATGGAAAAACAATCTAAAGTAATCACCATTCAAATTCCTCAACCCAATTTCAAAACCCAACAATTAACTTTACATGGATAATAACTAAAAACATTATTTTATGTAAAATCAAGTTATAGAAGAGAGACATTCCTAAAACACCAAGAAATTTGGAGAGAAAATCATTATTGAAGCCTTGATGATTAATCCTTTGAAACCCTAGATTTCTCTTGACTATAGAAGTTTGAGAGGAGAGAATAATGTTTATGATTTGAAAAATAAAAAAAAAAGACCCCTTGCGATGTTTTAAGTATGGAATAATAGTTGGAAGGGAGGAAAGGACCAAAATATCCTTAATGAGAACGTGTAGGAAAATTATAGCTAGTCATTAAGGGTCAGGTAACGACTTGTGGTGACTGGTCACAAGTCATTTCCTGGACTCGTGGATTGAGCAGAAACTTTGGACCATCTCACTATTTTGGTCATGAGTCCCTCACTATGGCTCATGACCTTACCTAACGACTCATGAGGTCTAGCTGTGATCCAAACAGTAACCTTAGGAAACTTTATTGGTGAGACTACGAGTCTCACCCTATGACTCGTGATGAGCGAAAATGACTCATCACCTGAGTTGAAGTCTGGGAAGTGTCGTCAACACTTATAAATGTTTAGTGTTCAAGACCATGGATATTAAATTACCCCCTCCCCTAGGATCATTTATCCCCGAATAAGGAGTTAGGATACCCCTTGGCACAAAAACAAGAAAGAATACACATACAACCAAATGAAAATTTTGAAATGCCACAATAAGGAGAATGGAAATCATACGTCTAGCATTTCCATCCAACGCGGGGAACAAGAATGGATACTTGACCTTTATATCTTCCTCAGCTTTCCATATATCTTCTTCCACCTTTTGGTTCCACCTAAGAACCTTCACCGAAGCCACATCTTTAGTTATCAATCGATAAACTTGCATGTCCAATATATCCACCAGGACTTCCTCATAAGATAAGGAATCTGAAATACCAGTATCTTCCGCAGGAACAATCAAAGAAGGATCACTCATACACTTCTTCAACATCAACACATGGAACATGGAATGAATAGAAGCCAAACTCGCAGGCAACTCTAACTTATAAAAAACATTCCCAACTCTCCTCATAATTTGATATAGACTAATAAAATAGGGATGGAGCTTCCTCTTTATCCCAAACCTCATCACTCCCTTTGCAAGATTGACCTTCAGGAACACCCAATCGCTAACCTCAAACTCCAACTCTCTTTGCTTCACATCCACGTAAGAATTTTGGCAACTATGAGCAATCTTAAGTCTTTCACTAATAACCTTTATCTTCTTTATGGCTTGTTAAACCAAGTCAGGAATAAACAACCTAGTCTTACTAACCTCAAACCATCCAATAGGAGACCTATATCTCTGACTATAAAAAGCCTCAAAAAGAGCCATCGGAATACTTGAATGATAACTATTATTGTATGCAAGTTCAATGAGAGTAAGTGATCAACCAACTTTCTCTTAAAATAAATCACACAGGACCTTATCATATCCTTCAATGTATGAATAGTCCATTCTGCTTGTCCATCTATTTGAGGGTGGAAAGTGGTGCTAAGGTTCACCCTAGTCCCCAAAACATTCTAAAATAATGCCAAAAATAAGAAGTAAACTATGTACCTGATTCTAAAATAATGGACACAAGCACTTTATGCAACTTGACAATCTCCTGAATAAACAACTTGGCATAGTCCTCTCCAGAGTAGTTAGTCCTCATAGGCAAGAAATGAGCAGACTTACTCATCCTATCCATAATGACCCAAATGAAATCATACTAATTCTGAGATCGCGGAAGACCCATAATGAAATCCATATTGATCATATCCCATATCCATATAGGCAACTCTATCTCTTAAGATATGCCACCATGCTGATATGCCCAAATTATGGCTCTTATTAGAAAGTATAAGTGATCACTGTCAAATATAGAACCCAACTAGGTTAGGGTCAAATCCCACAGGGAATACTGTGACAACTAAGTGTTATAGTTGTTAACAGACTGTTGATCGAAGTTTCCTGATTAAAAGGGTTTTTTTGAATTGTTAACAGTATTTAAATAATTGTAACAAATATCATTCTAGCTAGCGAGTATTATTGCAAGTATTAATTCAATGAGAGTAAATAAACTAGAGTTATGTTCACCAAGATGTTCAAAAAGATGGGGTTATGAACTACCTTAAATCCCCAATTTACAACTTCAATTGCAAGAGTTGTTGAATTCTAAAGTTTACCCATTTATTTCTCAACCTAAATGGATAGTTTACCCTTTAATTCTTTTGAACTTAAAGAATATATTGATTTATTCAACTAGTCTCTCATGTGAGTCAATCCTTGTTAAGGCATCAACCCATAACCCAAAGGTTAAGGCCTTTAGATTTTATGTAAACTCCTTCTTTTCCCAACATATACTTTTCTTCTCAGACAAGTAATGTTCTTGGGCTCACACTTTAAGTTTGCAACTAAGAATGGTCATTAATGTGAATAAGGGTTTATACAATTTCAATTACATATAGAAATTAAGCATTTTCATAACCCGGATCAGCTATTCACATCAAGGCACCCATAACCCTAGTTATGGGAGCTTAGCCACACATCTCAAGAGAAGAAGATGATGAAATCATTGTGTTCTTCATAAATGGATTCAGAGAATTACTTTAAAAATTACAATAATTGTTCTTGAATCTTCAATGAGAATATGAATAAAGATAACTAGATCCACTATAATAGCTTTAATCACAGAGAATAATACGTGCAATAAGGTTTCTAGGTGGAAAATATGATAAAAGATACCTAAACAAAACCTACACTGGATATTTATATGTTCCCAAATATTAAGGATTTAAAATTTGAACTCATTAAAGCTGTGTCAAAGTTGACGGCCCATCGAAAGCCTGACGGTCCATCACATGGATCATCACTGATGGTCCCAAAGTGCTTCATTCTAGATAAGGGCTGACGGTAATCTTGGAAGACCATCGCTGACCTTGCGGTCCATCACATGGACCATCACAGGAGTCACTCACTTTTTCCTTTCTGTTTAACTCTGATGGTCACCCTAACGGTCCATCGCATGGCTGACGGCCCGTTGCATGGCTGACGGTATGTTACATGGCTGATGGTCCATCGCATGGCTGATGGTCCGCCAGTTCAACCATCAGTGGCCCTTTTCTGCTACTTTTCCAAGTTTCTTCTTCACCTAACCCCTTGACCTGAAAACATTAGAATCTAGTATTAAATACAACATCAGTTTCTTGAAAACGTATAATTATCCCTTGAAAAAGATGTAAAATGTTACATCAAAAGCTGGAATATCAACACCCTCAACTTAAGACAATTGCTTGTCCTCAAGCAACTCAGCACCAAATTGCATACATGAACAATACAATGACAGGCAATCAACTGCTGCACTAGATTTCACACAACCATTCACTTGTCATCTCACTCATAAGGGCTCAACACATTAGGATCTATAACCAGCATTATTTATAATTCAGCAAACACACACATACATAGATATAATATCCTACACAGATTAGCACAACTAAGTGTAACTCAAGTTTCTCTCACAGTCAATGAAGTCCACAACTCATTATATTTTATGGATAAAAATCAATACTCTCATGCTCAACAAAGAAGTTACAAATATAGCATACATACCCATAGGCTTGCCCTTATAAATAAATGCTCCCTTATGGTTGATTTGTAAAGATCAAGCAGGTCTTTTTCAGGCTTATAATGAGGTTCCGGGGCTAGGTAAGGACAAATTTTGGGAAAAGTGACTCAGCATTCAAACTTAACTCTCTTTGCCCTTGAATTCTACTTACCAAGGCTACTATTTTTCCCACTCACTTACAATCTCTATTATTCATTCACACTTTGCCATAACCCTCTTTTTTTTTTTCAAGAATAAGCATCAACCACCCTCAGCTTATGTTGATGCAGTCAGTTAAGGTGCACAATATATTAGATATATTAGGTCCGAATGCTTCATTTTATCTCTAAACTACTTTTTTGTTAAAATGCTAACATCCTAACAGTAGCCACCCTCAACTTAGGTGTTTTGCCTAAGTTAAGGTGCACAATGTCTAATATTGGACTAGGGCCAAAGTTAGGTGCTAACAACCTAAAGAGAGTTACTTAAAGTTATTGGGAATAAAGAAAAACTAACATAAGCTCAAAAAGGGTTCAAAAATGGAAAAATATTTTTGGTGGGTTAGTTATTTCGGCTAAGTGGACTGAAAGTAGAAGGATGACTGCTATCATATCTTATTGAATCAACCCCAAAACAACATCAATGAACTAGAACAAATGCTCTCACACACAGGCACATGAGTTACACTTATTCTACTAAATCTTGGGATTGAAATCACATAGTCATGCACACTTTACATCCTAATACTAATTACAAAATCACCAATGGTTGTTCAACATATGCTAAATGACAAGAGCAAATAGTCATACAAATATGTTCATAGTCTTATGATACAATCATTCATCAACTATATATATAAACAGGTGCTAAAATAAAAGACATTTCATAAATAGTTATCAATAAATGGATATTTATATCACAATGTAAGAAAAGAAAATGCAATCCTAGATATGCCGATTCTACTAGATAGAACACAGGAGAAAAAGAACATAGGAAACAAAAACCCCTGTGGTACAACTACACCTACCCCTACATAAAATAAATGTGTTGTTCTTAATGCATAGAAGTAAAATATAGAGGAGGGGAATACTTGTAAAGCCTCTTATTTAGATGAGGCATCAGTCAAATATGGTGAGGCTTCATGGGCCTTACCTACATCAATGTTGACCCATATAGTGGTAGGGGTACTCACAATATCTTCCTCCAAAATTAGAGGTATGTCAACATGAGCCGGATCTAGAGTTGGCCCCCTAGCTGGGGCAGAAATAGCGGAAACACCTGCAGCTTTATTTGCAACCTTCTTCTATCTTTTTTCTTTATCTCTCCTTGATCTCTTTGCATCCTTCCTCATATCTCTTGCTTTTTATTCTTCTGGTGTTATTGCTTCTCTCCTTCTTCTTTTGGCATCTTTTCTATCTATACTTTTGTCTACACTTTCATCTACCGGCTTGTCATTGTACTTGAGCAACATCCCCATCAAGTTAACAATGCCCTCATCTTCATTACTGATAACTAATGTTGGGTAAAAAATAGGTTATTGTTGTGATAACGCTCAATCTACAGCTCTCGTAGGTGTAAAGCGGTCGTTGTCAAATATATAACCCAACTGGGTTGGGTATCGATCCCACAGGGAATAGCTTGGTCAACAAGTAAGCAAAGATTACTAGACTTTTAGTGCAAGTCTCGTAAAAAGGGGGGAGTTTTGTCGTGCAAGTAATGTAACCAAGGTAATAAGGTAAAAACGGAAAATAGCAAAGTAAAAAGTAAGAATGTTTGGTAAGATGTAAAACAATGAGAATTGAGAAGTTGGAGTTATGTCCACCTTCTGAGTTGTACGTCTCTATTGGCTATGAGTTGTGCGGAATTCAGACATGCATGTGCTTATAGAGAATTGTATTCGATGGTAAATCCAAGCGTCTTTCAACCTAAACAAGGACTGTTTCACTTTAAGTCTTTCGAGCTTAAAGTGTATCTAACGGTATAAATTCTCCAAGAGGTTAATCCAGTTACGGCACTAACTTTTTAATAGGGGATGGGACCCTATTACCTTGACATTATCTCTTTTCCAGACATATAACTTTTCTTTCGAACAAGTTAATGCTATACTAGCGTATTCTATGTGTTTGCAACCACAAAGAATTTAGATTAAGATGAAGAGAATAATGATATAAGCAGCATACGTGTCATGAATTCACAAACTCATAGCAATAGATAGTATCTCATAAGGCTTCCATAACCCCAACAGAGAAGTTTAGTTACCCATGAGTGCGAAGGAAATCACAATAGACATTATTATTATACCACAATAAAGATCTCACGTGTAGTGTTGTTTGGTAGTGCTTGTGGCGTGATTTCCATTTAGAATAGCATTTCTCTTGTTGTGGAAATTAAGAATTGAATAGATGAAGAGAAAGTAATTAAGAATTAATTGAAAGCAAATTGTTTTGAGTTGTAGATGAGTGGATGGATAGGTGGATGGATGGGTGGATGACTGAATGGGTGAATGAATAAAAATCTCTAGCAAAATAGGGTATTTATAACACCCATATCCTATTCCTACTAAGAAACTGCATTACTTAACCCATTCCTACTGGGTTACTGCATCATTATCCTAATCCTAATAAGTTACTGCATTACTTAACCCATTCCTACTGGGTTACTGCATCATTATCCTAATCCTAATAAGTTACTGCTAGTCCCCAAAGTCTTCAGAATTGCTATTTTTGCCCGGGACAGATTTTCCATGCGCCACTTTTGGTCCTTGGCACCCAAGCTTTGTTTTCCTCCTTTCGTGAAGCTTTCTTTGGCGTCAAGTAATCCATAAAATGCTGAATTCTACATCATTTATACCTAAAAACTTGCTAATCATGTTCGTTAGCTCACTTACAGGAAAAAGGACTAAAAGTGCATGAATTATATATTTTCTCCTCAAAACTTAGCTAAAATATGGGTGAAATATAGCACTATAGGCGTGTAAATTCGCCTATCATCAACACCCCACACTTAAAGCTTTGTTCGTCCTCGAACAAACTATCATGTCCACCTAAACATCAACTTAGGGTTTCACAATAACAACACAAAATATTCATCAAGACAAGCACAACAATTATCAACAGAGAGTAGTTTTCTGATCATTAGTAGAAACAATTCAACCTCCAACATAGACTCGTGATGGTGGTCAACTCATATTCAAAAGTTAAGGCACAAAGAATCATACACGACTACCCAAAACTCATCAACCATGTGTGTCTCACAATATATTATCCATAATCACTCACAAGCATAGTATATTTGTCGAAACATGGGCAGAAGAGCATCTTTGCTCTCGCTCTCACAAAGAATTCATATGCTGCAACTGATGACCATAGGCTTGCCCTTAGTGTAATGCTCCACTAAATGTCAGAATGCTAAGCTTAGGATCAGATAGGTCTTTTGATGGTTGTAATGTAGGCTAAGGGACGGGTAGGACTATTTTGGCCAGAAATAGTGACTATGTTCCTAAGCGCTTTAATACATCACATTATGCCATTAATACTTTCTTTTCAAACAACCTTTCTTCTTTCTTTTATTCTACCACCCTTTTTCTCCTCTTTTGTTTTTCAATTTTAAACATAACTAACTTTTTAGTTTTCCTTTCCATTTTCTTTTCATAACACACCTCTTATGATAGCAATTCTTTTTCATAACAAATTCAAGCACCAATACATTCTAAGGCATCATACTCATCCAATTTCCTCTTATTTTGTCACATGACTCTTTCAATTTAAAGCACTTAGGAATTTGGATCAAATTATGGTCTTGAAAAAAATGGATTAGGCTTACATATGAGGCTGTCAAAGAAAATAGGCTTAAAGGCTCAAAAGGGGTTAACTAGGATAATGTCCACGGGTAGGTAAAAAGAAGGTACACAAGTATAGGTTGCCAAAGAAATGCCTAAATCATCTCCTAAACTCACATTCTTTATTTTCTCTTCACACACACACCAGGAAAGTTCTAGCATCAGCCACAAACATAGAATATACTACTATCTCACACACACAAGGCACATGGTCGACTTTATTGGGAGTAGTATAGACTCTTGTCCCAACAGTTGAAGGAATTAAACCATATAAATATCACATAGTGAGTCACAATTAGAGCCTAAACGTCTCAATAGTAATGATTTTATCATAGACTCTTGTCACAATACCATGCTGCCTATCAGAATTATTTCATGCAAAGTTAAAAAAAAAATTATCTAAGAAAAAAAGTTAACTACTAAAAAAAACAAAAATAAATAAGCAAATGCATATAAAGAAGTATAGCATACAAAGAAGTATAGCATACAAATACCAGTACCCCACACTTAGACGGGACACACTGTCCTCAGTGGAAAATAAACAAGAAGAACCTGGATTAGTCGGACTCTTCCTCTATGTCTGGGGTCATACCCCCTGCATTGGAATCATCATCAGAGTCGTCATCCTCAGAATTTCCTCAAATTGTACCCCACTTGATCCAAAAGTGCGTTTGAGGTATTTGTAGCGAGGAGGATTCAGTTTGCTCTTTTCTTCCTCTTTTCTTACCTTTCTGTGTGGTGGGCGCTTTTTTTTCCTTGTCATCCTTTTTGTGCCATTCTACCTGAGATCTCAATAGAGTCATGTTAGCTTCATCTCGAAAGATTCAATCAACAGACAGATAATAGTGGCACCACCCCACACTTAATTTGTTGACACAAACTAATTAAGTGAACGATGTCGATTACTCAGACTTCATCGATATACGTTTATGTGATATGTTCCAACCATATTATCAGTTAAGTCATACTTCATGAAATCTTGGCAATACTTTCATGTTTGATATATCAAGACTACTACATAGAGATTGAATCAAGGTATAGCATCTAGAAGTACTCACAACCTCATATGTTGGTAGTCAACCATAATTCTTATCTCGGTGAACAAGTCATTCCAACATGTAAGATTTCTATTGATAAGATTATGCAATTTTCTTGACCTTGTCAATTCCGCAAAAGTATGGCAGTGCATCAAAATCAAATTCAAGTTGGAAACATGTTAAGATTATTCTTACCTATTGTTTCACTCACTTAGTTGTATCACAACACACCAACCACATTCAAATCACCAATACTACTTCAAGATTTAGCAATTCATAATATGCGTAGTAGTGTAGTACTTACGGAATATAAATGAAGAACAAAGTAGTACTTACTTGGTTGATGACCTAGGATAATGTTCTTGCAAAGTAAAAGAGCAAAAGGAAAATTTTTGAGAGGATTTGGAGACGTAGGCGGCGCTTATGCTAGGTTTGCAATGTATTTTGGTTTAAGACTAAGTCTCTTATTTATAGGACAAACTTGGGTCGGGTTTTGACCCATTTAAAATCATATTTGGAGACCAAAAGTGACCATAGGCGGCGCCTAATGCTTTGCCTAGTTGAGCAGAATGCCATAGCATAGGCCATGCCTAATGCTTTGCCTAGTTGAGCAGAATGCTTTTGCATAGGCGGCGCCTATGCTATGGCATTGTTGAGCATAGGCGGCGCCTTTTGCAAAGTATTGTTGAGAATAGGTGGTGCCTATGCTATGGCATTCTAGAATCCAAGAGCTTATGCCATAACATAGGCCTTGCCTTGTTCGTGGCCTAGATTTACATAGGCCTTGCCTTGTTCTTTGTCTATGTTTTCATAGGCAATGCCTAACCTATAGCCTTTTGCTTCTTCATTCCTAACTTACCACCTTCAACATTCAATTCTTCCAAATCAAAATTTGTAACCAATCGACTCTTTTACACCTCTTGTACCTACATTCACTCAAAAACAACAAAAATGATTAGAACGATGGGTTGCCTTCCATCAAGCGCCTTAGTTTTGGTCATGGCTCGACAAAATCCTAAGAAAACAAAAACAACAAGAATATTTAAAAACGATGGGTTGCCTCCCACCAAGCGCTTGATTTATTATCGCGGCACGACATAGCTATCTCGATTACTTAGTCTTCATCGAGATAGATGGGGCATCATTTTCTGAATGGATTCAGACGACGCTGATACTTACTTGTAGGCATGCAATCTTTTTCGATATGACTCTTGTGCATACATACCTCAAGGGAGATACCAATTATATCATCAATAGTCCAACCCATAGCTCTCTTATTTCTCGTCAGAGCAGAGATTAGCGCCTCTACGTGCTGTTCACTGAAATCATCCGCCATACTTACCGGTAGTGTATTTTCACTTCCCACGTATGCATACTTTAAGTAATTGGGGAGCTCTTTTGATTCTAGCACTGGTGGCTCTTCAATGGAAGTCTTCGCTGTTGATAACGATTGATTCTTAAGATCAAGGTCCGGCTGTTTAGGAGTATGAGAATAGGACCCTATTTCTGTTAGAGCACACATAGTTTCTTTATAATCTTCATCGTCCTCATGCTCAACATTCAGTAGCGCAGCAGACAATGGCTCAACAGTAAGTTGTTTCTTTATAGATAATACTTTCTTATCCTCATAAGCTATGAAGAACACATCCATATCGCCGGGATGCTTCATTGCTTTGCATATATCAAAGCGGACCACTTCGTCATTCAACCAAAATAAAATCTCATTAGCTCTCATGTCAATAAGCACACTTCCTGTTGCAAGGAAAGGACGTCCCAAGATTATGGGAACTTCAGAATCCACCTCATAATCCAGAATAATGAAGTCTGCAGGAAAGATGAATGAAGAAACCTTCACCAACACATCATTCAAGATACCCACAGGTCGTTTTACCGACCTATCAGCCATCACGAGCCTCATATTAGTTGGTGTTGGATCGCCTAACCCCAACTTCTTGTAGATGGATAGTGGAATCAAATTGATGCTAGCACCCAGATCGCATAATGCCTTGGCAAAATTCAAAGATCCAACAGTGCAAGGAATAGTGAAGGCACCAGGGTCGGTCTTTTTCTGAACTAGTGATCGGGTAGCGATTGCGCTGCAGTGATGAACAGTATCCTTCAACTCATAGCTTGCTTCTCGTTTCTTTGTCAAAAGATCCTTCATAAATTTTGCATACCCAGGCATTTGTTCTAGCGCCTCTACCAACGGAACATTGATGGTCAGCTGCTTTAACATATTCATGAATTTGCTGAACTTTGTATCATTCGCAATTTTCTTTAATCTATGAGTAAAAGGTGGTGGTGGATAAGAAATTGTTTTCTCCACGGCTTTCTTCTCCTCTTGCTTCCGTTTTTCAGCCTTTTCAGTCTGCAACATACTCGATGTGACGTCATGGACGTTGTGGGTGGTTTCTACGAAATCTTATCCTTTTTCCTTGTCATCAACGTCCGCTACTTCGTCAACCACTTGCTTGCCTTTTGATGAAGTTTCCAGCACCTTACCACTTCGGGTAGTAATAGCCATGCATGATCCGTCATTCCTTGGATTTTGCACAGTGTCGCTAGGTAAGGTGCTAGCCTTTTTTTGATTGAGTGCTGCTGAAAGTTGGCTCAATTGCTGCTCTATTTGCTTGATTGAAGTGGAATGTGAGTCAATCGGTTGCTTCATTGAGGACAAATCATGTATTACCTCCGTTACTCCCGTGCTGGTTGCCTCCACTCCTTTCAATAGTTTAGCCATCATATCTTCCATACTTTCGGAACCAGATGCAGTGGCATCACGTCTTCCTGGAGAAACGTACAGACCACTTCTGTCAGTCTTATCCTTCCAACTACCTTGATCACGGTCCTTGATTCCAGATCTATCATAATAGTTCCAACCTTGGTTTCCTTGGGCATTGCCTCGGAAACCCCCCTGATTGTTCAAGTAGTTGGCCTCTTCTTCCGAATCAGATTCGTCTCTTCCTTTTGACGCAACAGCTTTGACTTTTTCGATCTTCCCTGATAATAGATGCTTTGTAAGAAGATCCACTTGCATTTTCATGTGTGCCGTATCTTGATCACGTTCTTCTTCTCTTCTCCTTTGTTCAGCAGTCATGCCAATAGGTATAGTAGGGCTTGCTACCTCAGAATCCCTGGTATGCCAAGCTCTACTTTGCTTCGTCATCCGATCTAGCATATTGCCTGCCTGCCCAAAGGTAAGATCCATAAATGATCCTCCAGCCGCATTATCCACCACTGGTTTAGTTATTGAATTCAAGGCTCTGTATAGTATCTCCATTAGGTGAACATTAGTCATGTGATGGTTTGGGCAACTCATTAGCTTCGTCTTGAACCTCTCCCATGTTTCATGAAGGGCTTCAGTTGGAAGCTGACGAAAGTTGCTGATTTTGTCTCTCAATTGTGCTCTTTTGGATGGCGGAAAGAATCTTTCTAGGAAAGCGTCTCTCAATTGCCTCCAATTTGTAATAGAATCAGGAGTCAGCCCATTCAACCATAGAGTTTCCTCCCCAGACAGAGACAATAGAAATAGCCGTAATCGAATTGCATTCTGCCCAACGCCAGGATTGTCAAACGACTTGCATGTAGAAATAAAGTTGATCAGATGCATATTCGGATCATCGCCTGCTAGTCCACCAAATAATCCCTTGAGTTGCAATAACTGAATCATGGTGCTTGTGATGTTGAACTTGGCTCCGGGCGCTAATGGCGGTAGAATAATGGCTCCTGTGGCACCAGCTCTATCAAGATCATCATCATCATCATCGAACGGTATTTGCATAGCTCGGCGTTCAGGCCTAAACCTAGCTTGACGATCTCTTCTCTGCATGGGTGCCGCCATCTCAGCAGTATGTCGTGGGTTTAGTAGCTCCTCATCGCCCAGGTCCTCATCATCAGGATTTGTTGCCCGACCTGGATTAACAATATTCTGTTGATGCACTTGAGCAGCCATTCTTTTAATTTCACGTTGTGCATCCATTGATGCACTGAACAAACCTGAATAAAACAAAAACAACAACTAAAAGTAAAAGTACGAGAATCTTTGACAAAAGGGTCTAGTAACTATCACAAACTTAATTGACACTCGTATTCCCCGGCAACGACACCAATTTTTGATAACGCTCAATCTACAGCTCTCGTAGGAGTGTAAAGCGGTCGTTGTCAAATATATAACCCAACTGGGTTGGGTATCGATCCCACAGGGAATAGCTTGGTCAACAAGTAAGCAAAGATTACTAGACTTTTAGTACAAGTCTTGTAAAAAGGGGGGAGTTTTGTCGTGCAAGTAATGTAACCAAGGTAATAAGGTAAAAACGGAAAATAGCAAAGTAAAAAGTAAGAATGTTTGGTAAGATGTAAAACAATGAGAATTGAGAAGTTGGGGTTATGTCCACTTTCTGAGTTATACGTCTCTATTGGCTATGAGTTATGCGGAATTCAGACATGCATGTGCTTATAGAGAATTGTATTCGATGGTAAATCCAAGCGTCTTTCGACCTAAACAAGGACTATTTCACTTTAACTCTTTCGAGCTTAAAACGTATCTAACGGTACAAATTCTCCAAGAGGTTAATCCAGTTACGGCACTAACTTTTTAATAGGGGATGAGACCCTATTACCTTGACATTATCTCTTTTCCAGACATATAACTTTTCTTTCGAACAAGTTAATGCTATACTGGCGTATTCTATGTATTTGCAACCACAAAGAATTTAGATTAAGATGAAGAGAATAATGATATAAGCAGCATACGTGTCACGAATTCACAAACTCATAGCAATAGATAGTATCTCATAAGGCTTCCATAACCCCAACAGAGAAGTTTAGTTACCCATGAGTGCGAAGGAAATCACAATAGACATTATTATTATACCACAATAAAGATCTCACGTGTAGTGTTGTTTGGTAGTGCTTGTGGCGTGATTTCCTTTTAGAATAGCGTTTCTCTTGTTGTGAAAATTAAGAATTGAATAGATGAAGAGAAAGTAATTAAGAATTAATTGAAAGCAAATTGTTTTAAGTTGTAGATGAGTGGATGGATAGGTGGATGGATGGGTGGATGGCTGAATGGGTGAATGAATAAAAATCTCTAGCAAAATAGGGTATTTATAACACCCATATCCTATTCCTACTAAGAAACTGCATTACTTAACCCATTCCTACTGGGTTACTGCATCATTATCCTAATCCTAATAAGTTAATGCATTACTTAACCCATTCCTACTGGGTTACTGCATCATTATCCTAATCCTAATAAGTTACTGCTAGTCCCCAAAGTCTTCAGAATTGCTGTTTTTGCCCGGGACAGATTTTCCATGCGCCACTTTTGGTCCTTGGCGCCCAAGCTTTTTTTTCCTCCTTTCGTGAAGCTTTCTTTGGCGTCAAGTAATCCATAAAATGCTGAATTCTGCATCATTTATACCTGAAAACTTGCTAATCATGTTCGTTAGCTCACTTACAGGAAAAAGGACTAAAAGTGCATGAATTATATATTTTGTCCTCAAAACTTAGCTAAAATATGGGTTAAATATAGCACTATAGGCGTGTAAATTCGCCTATCATCATGTGGCTGTTGGCTTTTCAACTCTGCTATGTCCTCCTGTGCTTGTTTGAATTCTGCCATGAACTTAACGAAATCTGGGATAGACATCGCATCTAGACTTTTAGTGACACGCTCCTCCATATGGTCCTTCCTGGTTTGAATATTTTGAAAGGGACAGATTTCTTCAGCTACAATACAATTAACAAAAGGCTTGAATTGGAAAACCCATGTGTCGAGCTGCTTCTGGAACTTTATCTGTAGTTTAACAGACTTGGCAAAATTTTCCTGTGTTAACCAGTACTCTGAATATTGGGTTGGGACAGATGTTGTGTATAAAGTCCCACCCATTTGCGGTATTAGTATGAAACCTGTAGAAGTACTCGGTGGCACATAATCAGGCAACACATGAGTAGTGATAGGCAATGACATACCTGTAAGAATCTCAAAACTATCAAGGGTTGGTGCCGACTGCGTCTGATAGGCAAGAGGTTTGTTAACTCGTATTTCAAACTTTGAGGCATCCTTTGATTTTTTAATGTCCTTCCTATGAGCAGACTGACCTTTATTATCAAAACCTCGAATCAAAGGCACATTTGCCTGCCTGCATAATTTCATAATCAAGCATAGAAATGGTAAAATGCTTACTACTTTTTGAGTCCAAACGAATATATCATCAGCTATAACTTTGGCCAAAGTTAATCTTCAGCCCGACAATAAGACTAGCCATTAATACAACCCTATGATTGTCCAAATTAGTGTCTCCCTCTATCAGCATCAACCTTAATTGAACAATAGCCACAAAAATTTAGATTAGAAGCTAAGAGATGATTTAGAAATGTGCTCACGTGGGTTGAGTTTCCAAGATGGGTTCCCATCATCAGTAAGGAGCCTCCCTCGACAACCAAGGCCTTTGAGTGGATGTTGTGGTCAAACAGTGCTTAAGCTCAGGAACTACATTTGGTGCTTCATATTCGGGCCCAAACAATATCCTATTAATTGTTCGAGCCGATATATTAATATTAACCCCTCTGACCGAAACTGACTCCCTGTTGGGAAAATCTGAAATCTTTGAGCCCTTGGGACAATCTTTCTCTGCCAGTGCCAAATAGTTGGCGAAAAACTCCCTTACAAAATTCGGTTAGTATGAACCGAGAGTCTTGCTCATCCAGGATAACTCATACTTATTGAATTTCCACTCTAGCTCTGGATACTTGTGCAACTCGGTCGTCACTATTTGGTACTCCTCGGAGATTGGCCTACTTGTCATCGATTCCATTTCATCAAGAAACTTATCCTTTGCTCCTTCAATTTGCTATCTGAGTGCCTCCCTTGTGTAAGGGTCTTTGCTCTTGATAACGTAGGCATCCTCATTTTTTGATTCCGCAACTTGGTCGGGGTTAGGTGTCTTGACCCTTTTCTCATTGGGGCTCTAACTTGTGCTACTGGAGCTGCTGTCACTTCCTCGTCAGACTGGGAGAGTGCCTGATTTATTCTATCCCTTTGCCTAGTGTTGAAAGTCAGGGCTTTCTCATTCAGAGCCGGTTCACCTGTTCCCCGTTGTGATCATCCACCTCCTCATGTTAATGGAAGATTTCTTGCCATACTGCCTGAATATCACATTAAGAAAATAGTTGGATCAGAGTCAGAAAGAAAAAGTACTACAAGAAAGACTTGACAGAAGGGTCGACGGTCCGTCGAGATTATGAAGGTCCATCACCCTGGCCGTCAGACCTTAAACAGTGTCTCACATATCAGTCAGGCCAGCGAAGGTTGATCTGATGGTCCGTCAGGAGACTGACGGTCCGTCAGGAGACTGACGGTCTATCAAGTAGTCCATCCCAGCTTATCCAGTAACTTCCAGTTTTGGCAATCTTTTGACGGTCGTTCTGACGGTCTGTTAGGGGTCCAAAGATTCGTCTAGATGGCCGTCAGGCTCAGATTTCACTTTAACACTTTACTTAAGCATTTTGTCAAATACCTAATATGCTATGACTCATCATGCACATAATTTTGGCCTAAATTTAGTGTTTAAGAACCAATTTTTCCACTGTTGATTCATGGGTTACTCAGGCTTCACCCAACACAATGCACGCCAGGGTTCAACTTATAATCAAATTGACCCAAAATAAAAATAAGATGGAATTCCTTTCAAGCAACGAACAACTTCCATAATACAAGTTTAGCAATGCAAAAAGAAGAGTAAGGTTGTTATCATACCTTGATGTTGCAGTAAACTTAACTATTCTGACTTGCAAAGTTGGAATAAAAAAACTTAAAGCCTTTATGAGAGATTGTTAACATATTTTCTTATAGGGGAAGAAAGGTATGGGATTGTTTAAATGGGAGAGAAAAGGAAGTGGAAGAGTCCTGAGTGGAGATAAATGATACTAGATACTTTGAATATAGAAGAAATTAAACATTTTTAAGATTTGAAAGGGTGGCAACGTATGAAACCGTTTGTTTTTATCATTTCAAAAACATTTGGGGTCGGATAAGGCTTATTTATTTAACATTTAATTATAACCGACCCAACCCATTAGACTAGGGTTAAGTTGATGGTTGACCTGACGGTCCATGATAGACCCGACAGTCCATCAAGGTAACCATCACAATTTACCAGAATGATCTCAAGCATACCTTGCTGCGACGGTTGATCCAACGGTTTGTCAGTGATATGAAGGTCTATCGAGTTGTCCGTCAGTCCAATCCTGAACCCTTAAATTTTAGCTTTAGGTTGACAGAGTCCCTGACGGTCCGTCGCTCAGGAAACGGTCCATCAAATTGATCGTCGAGCCTTATCCAAAATGTCAACTTTTTTCCTATAGCCTTGATGGTTCCATTGATGGTTCATCAAGGTCTTGACGGTCCGTCAGACTTCCTGTCACCCTTTTTTAACTGGGGAAAATTTGTTCTTTCTGCATTCTAAGTCCTTCACACTTCACAAACATATCAAATTGGCAAAAACAACAAATAAAATCTAACTATGGTTACAACAACACTTTGTGGGTTGCCTCCCACTAGCGTCTGATTTATTATTGCGGCGCAACTCATTTATCTCGATTACTCAGACTTCATCGAGATAGATGGTAGCTATGCACTTTACCGAGTCCATTAGATCGATATAGAACTTCACTCGTTGCCCGTTAACCTTAAAGACACTACCGTCATCATTTTCAAGTTCAACTACTCTAGATTAGTAGACTTGGTTAACTTTGAATTGGCCAGACCACTTTGATTTAAGTTTACCTGGAAAGAGCTTCAGTCTGGAGTTAAAAAGGAGTACCCAATCACCTTTTTGAAAGTCTCACTTTTTGATCCTCTGGTCATGGTACTTCTTCATCTTCTCTTTGTATAAATCTGCTCTTTTATACGCCTCAAGACAGAACACGTCTATCTCATTCAGCTGTCCCAGTCGCAATTCTGCTGCCTCATCCCAATTCAAGTTTAACCTCTTGAGTGCCCACAGTACCTTGTATTCCAGTTCAATCGGCAAGTGACATGTCTTTCCATAGACCAATTGGTTTGGTGACATGCCAATAGGAGTCTTGAAAGCTATTCTGTATGCCCACAAGGCATCATCCAGCTTCCTAGACCAATCTTGTCTACTCGCATTCACCATTTTTTCAAGAATAACTTTAATCTCATGATTTGGAATCTGCACTTGCCCACTGTCCTGTGGGTGATATGGATTTGCCACCTTGTGTTGCTTAACACCATATTTTTCCAAGGTAGCCCAAAACACTCAGTTGCAAAAATATGATCCACTGTCGCTTATGATGGTAAATGCAACCACTCTCTTTCCTTTATTATTCGCCAAAGCAACAGCTTCAACCTATTTTGACACATAATCGACAGTGACCAATATGTATTTCAACCCATAAAAGCTTACAAAGGGCCCCAAGAAATCAATGTCCCATACATCAAACAACTCAACTTCCATCATTTATGTCATAGGCATCTCATGGTGTTTTGAGATTGACCCTCGTCTCTAGCATTGGTCACATCTCCGCATAAACTCATAGGCATATTTAAACAAGGTCATACAATAATAACCACTCTACAATACCTTTCTTGTAGTACGGTCACTTGTATGGTGACCCTCAATCGGAGAAGCATGCCAAGGATATTCAATATGTCCACCTTTGGAATACACTGTCTGATAATATTATTCGTACACCGTTGAAATAAATATGTCTCATCCCAGAAGTAGTGTGTAACATCATGTAGGAACTTCTTCCTTTTGTGAAAAGAAAGATTCTTCGGGATAACTTCACATACCATATAATTTATAAAGTCAGTGTACTAAGCCACTCTTTTAAGCACAGAAGCCAGGACCTTCTCATCTGGGAATGTATCATCAATTTCAAACTCATCCTCAACTTCTTGATCACTTTCAAGTCTGGACAAGTGATCTGCAACTTGATTTTGCATCTTTTTCAATCTTTGACTTCAAAGTCAAACTCTTGCAAAAGACTCACCCACCTGATTAGCCTAGGTTTAGCATCCTTCTTTGCTATTGAATAACACAAAGCGGCATGGTCTGTGTGCACCACCACCTTAGTCCCCAATAAGTAAGCATGGAATTTCTCAAATGCATAGACCACCGCAAGAAGTTCCTGCTCAGTACAATGTAATTCTTCTGAGCCCCATTCAATTCCTTGCTTGCATAATAAATGGGATGAAATAGATTTTCTTTCTTTTGGCCAAGCACAGCTCCAAGTGCTACTCCGCTTGCATCACACATGATTTTGAATGAATTTGACCAATCTGGTGCAATAATGATTGGTGCAACAACTAATTTCTCCTTGAGGCATTCAAATGCCTTCTTACAATCATCATCAAATATGAACTTGGCATCATTCTCCAAAAGCTTGCAAAGTGGGTTGGCGATTTTGGAGAAGTCCTTTATGAATCGACGATAGAATCCTGCATAACTAAGGAAACTTCGAACTCTCTTTACTGAGATGGGAGGAGGTAGTCTCTCAATAACCTCGACCTTTGCCCGGTCGACTTCAATTCCCTTGGCCAAAATCTTGTGACCCAGAATAATGCCCTCCTTCACCATGAAGTGGCATTTATCCCAATTCAGAACTAAGTTAAACTCCCCACATCTTTGCAATGCTCTACTCAGATTTACCAGGCATAGCTCAAAAGAATCACCCAACACTGAAAAGTCATCTATAAACACCTCCAAGGTGTCCTCCACCATGTCGGAGAACATAGACATCATGCACTGTTAGAACGTGGATGGTGCATTACATAAGCTAAATGGTATCCGCTTGAAAGAGAAAGTACCATACGGGCAAGCAAACATCGTCATCTCCTGATCCTTTGGAGCATTAGAAATCTAGTTGCAGCCCAAATACCCATCTAAGAAATGATACCAACCTCTTCTCACCAACCGATCAAGCATTTGATCCATTAAAGGCATCGAGAAGTGGTACTTCAGAGTTCATGAGTTGAGCCTACGATAATCCATGCAAACTCTCCACCTAGTCACAGGCCTGAGGGGAATCAACTCATTTTTCTCATTCGCCACAATAGTCATGCCCCCTTTTTTGTCACACATTGGATGGGGCTTACCTACTTACTATCGAAATGGGGTAAACAACTTCTGCGTCTAGCCATTTAATAATTTTCTTCTTAACTAACTCTTGCATTGGTGGATTACAATGGCATTGATGATTAATGGTCGATGTGCAATCCTCCCTAAACTGAATCTTGTGAGTGCAAATACTTAGAGGAATACCAATAATATCATCAATAGTCCACCCTACTTCCTTTTGTACCTCTGAAGCACAGAGATAAGTGCCTCCACCTACTACTCACCTAAATCTACTACAATAATCACAGGTAAAGTGTTTCCACTACCTAGAAACACACACCGTTTATGGCCTGGCAACTCCTTCAACTCCAACACCGATGGCTCTTTTATCGATGGCTTAGCCGGTGGTGTTGGGCAATTTTTCAGATCTAGGTCCAGCTTCTTAAGAGCATAGAAATAGGATCCCATTCCTGTCAAAGCACACACTGTCTCTTTGTATTCCTCAATACCTTCACTATCAAAATTTAACAAAACTGAAGCTAGAGTTTCTATAGCAAATCTCTCCTCGATTGGAACCTCTTACTTGTCTTCATAATAAACATCAAAAATGAAGAACACACTCATCTCCTTGGGTTGCTTCATAGACTGGCACATATCAAAGTAAACTACCTTATCATTAAGTCTGAATAATAGTTCATTAGTCCGCAAATTAATAAACATACTTCCAATTGTGAGGAAAGGTCTGCCCAAGATTATGGATACCTCAAAATCCACCTCACAGTCCAGAATAACAAAATCAACATGAAATATAAAGCTGACCACCTTCACTAGCACATCACACAATATCCCTACTGGCCACTTTACTGACTTGTCAGCCATCACTAACCACATGTTTGTGGGTGTAGGATCCCCCAACCCCAACTTCTTATAAACAGTAAGTGGCATTAGGCTAATACTCGCTCTGAATCACATAAGGTCTTAGCAAAATCAAGCAACCTAATAGTACAAGGGATGGTAAATGCTCCTGGGTAAGCCCTTTTAATACCAAGGATCTTGTCCAAATGGCGCCACAAAGGTGAAGATTGTCCACCGGTTCATAGATAACTATCCTCTTCTTCGTCACGAGATCCTTTATAAACTTGGTATATCCAGGAATCTGCTCTAGTGCTTCCACCAAAGGCACATTCATGGTCAGCTGCTTCAGCATTATCATAAATTTGCTAAAATTTATGTCATTATCTTTCTTCTTCAAGTGATGATGGAAGAGCGGCGGTGGTTTTGGGAGAATAGTAAGTACTGCGTCCTTCTACTTTTCCTTTTCTTTTTATAACTTATCAACCTGCTTATGGTTAGATGTACCCGTATTACCATCTAGCTTCTCAGACTCCACTGGATGGTTTTCATCATCTTTTGCATCTTCTTCAATCACATCCTTAATCACAGCTTTGCCCATAGGAGGGCCAGGTAATACTTTACCACTTTGAGTGGTAACAACTATACAAGATCCATCATTCTGAGGATTTTATACTGTATCACTCGGTAATGTACCACTCTTCCTCTGATTAAATATTGTTGAGAGTTGGATCATCTATTGCTCTAAATTTTTGATAGAAATTAAATACGAATCTACTAGCCGACACATTGAAGATATGTCACTCTTCATCGTCGTCACCCAAACATTGGTCGTATCATCCCCTTTTAATAGCTTCTCCATCATGTCCTCCATGGATATTTTGCCTAAACTGGTAGCAGTATTATCACGACTTTCAAGAGGTACATATAGTCCACTCTTGTTATTCTTATTCTTCCAGCTCCCTTGATCCCTATCTTTGTAACCAGATTTGTCATAATAGTTTCGACCTTGATTCCCTTGGCTATTGCATCGAAACCCCTAATTATTTAGATAGTTGGCCTCCTTTTCTGAATCAGACTTAGCTCTGCTTTGTGACCCAACAACTTTCACCTTCTCAGTCTTTCCAGATAATAAATATTTAGTACAGAGATCCATATGGGTTTTCATGTGTGCCATATCTTGGTTATCTTTTTCCTCCCTCCTGCATTGTTCCGCATTTATTTTGCTAGACAAGGGAGAGCTTGATACCTCAGAATCCCTAGTATTCCAAGATCTACTCTAATTGGTCATCCTATCAAGCATTTTAGAAGCTTATGGAAAGGTAAGATCCATAATGCTCCTCATGCAGCATTATCGACAACTAGTTTCATAATAGAATTCAAGACTCTATACAGAGTCTCTATTAAATACATGCCAGTCATTTTGTGATTGGGACACTGCATCAACTTCTTCTTGAACCTCTCCCAAGTATCATGAATAGCCTCAGTCCGAAGCTGCCTGAAATTACTGATCTCATCCCTCAACTATAACATCCTGGACGATGAAAAGAACCTTTCTAAGAAAGCTCCTTTCAACTACCTCCAGTTTGTTATAGAATCAGGAGTCAACCCATTAAGCCATAGTGTTGCCTCCCCAAACAGAGACAATGGAAATAGGCACAGACGGATGGAAATGTGCCCTACTCCTGGGTTATTAAAAGACTTGCAAATGGTGACAAAATTCACTAAATGCATATTCGGATCATCACTCGAAAGTCCACCAAATAGCCCTTCTGATGAAGTAGTTAAATCATATTACTCGCGATGTTTAACTTAGCTTTGGATGTCGAAGGTGGAGGAATAATAGCTCCAATTGCACGTACTCTATCCATTTTGTCCTCATCCACTTCAAGATCAAATTGAACAAGATTTTGATCTTGTCTTTCTATGAAAGGATGATTTCTGTTCATATTATAGTTCACAGGTGCAACTATATTCTCTATACGTCTTTGTTTAGCAGGATCTAAAAAATCATCATCTCCCAAGTCCTCATCATCTGGATTAGGATGACGCGCTAGTTGACCATTATTTTTTTGGTTCAGCTGATCTCTAGACAGAACGGCTAGTCTATCTACTTCTTGTTGATCTGCCATTCTACCTATTAACTGCGGTTCCAAATGTATTGGTAGCAATAGTTCACCTAACCTCCTTGTGCTTGGCATACACAATAGATACCCTGCGAAGAACAAAAACAACAAATAAAGGTAAAATTTGGGAAACTTGACCAAAGATCAATTAACAATCACAAACTTAATTGACAACCGTATTCCCCAGCAACGGCGTCAAAATTTGATACACCCAAATTACGACTCTCGTTAGAAAGTGTAAGTGGTCGTTGTCAAATATAGAACCCAACTAGGTTGGGGTAAAATCCCACAGGAAATACTGTGCAAACTAAGTGTTATGGTTATTAATAGACTATTGATTGAAGGTTCCTGATTAAAAGGTGGTTTTTGAATTGTTAACAGTATTTAAATAACTGTAACAAATATCATTCCAGCTAGCGAGTTTTATTGCAAGTATTAATTCAATAAGAGTAAACAAACTAGAGTTATGTTCACCAAGATGTTCAAATAGATGGGTTGTGAACTACCTTAAATTCCCAATTTACAACTTCAATGGCAAGAGTTGTTGAATTCTAAAGTTTACCCATTTATTTCTCAACCTAAATGGATAGTTTACCCTATAATTCTTTCGAACATAAAAAATGTATTGATTTATTCAACTAGTCCCTCATGTGAGTCAATCCTCGTTAAGGCATCAACCCATAACCCAAAGGTTAAGGCCTTTAGTATTTATGTAAACTCCTTATTTTCCCAACATATACTTTTCTTCTCAGACAAGTAATGTTCTTGGGCTCACCCTTTAAGTTTGCAACCAAGAAAGGTCATTAATGTGAAGAAGAGTTTATACGATTTCAATTACATATGGAAATTAAGCATTTTAACAACCCCAATCAGCTATTCACATCAAGGCTCCCATAACCCTAGTTATGGGAGCTTAGCGACACATCTTAAGAGAAGAAGAGGAAATCATTGTGTTCTTCATAAATAGATTCAGAGAATTACTTACAAAAATTACAATAATTGTTCTTAAATCTTCAATGAGAATATGAGTAAACATAACTAGATCCACAATTGTAGCTTGAATCACAGAGAATAACACGTAAGGGCTGACGGTCATCTTGGCAGGTCGTTGCTGACCTTGCGGTCCATCGCATGGGCCATCGTTCTATCCTCCAAAGAGCCAGTCTCTATTTCAATCTAACAACCAAGTTTGCAGTCCGTAAGAGATGTGATGGTCCATCACTTGGACTGTCATAGGAGTCACTCACTTGTTCCTTTCTGTTAACTCTGACGGTCACCTCGACGGTCCGCCAGTTCAATCGTCAGTGGCCTTTTTCTGCTACTTCTTCAGGTTTTTTCTTCAGCTAACTCCTTGACCTGAAACACTAAAATCCAATATTAAATACAACATCAGTTGCTTAAAAATGTACAATTATCCCTTGAAAAAGATGTAAAATGTTCCATCAAAATATGGAACATCACATACCTCACGTATTGTACCTTAACTTACTAATAGACCATACACTTAGACACAAAATTCACCATATCTCTCTTCATATTGTTCCACCTATAGATATCCTTCAAGTAATGGTACATATTATTTAAACCCATATGAATCATATTTCTTGACTCATTAGACTCAGTCAAAATCCTTTCTCAAGCCCATCAACATCAGGAACACACAATCTTCCTTAGTACCTCAAAATGCTATCTCCCAAATATCGAATGCCATAACCTTTTGCTGACCCACATCTTTCTTAATTTTCATAAGTATGGGATCCAACGCCTGCTACTCCTTTACCTCAGCACTAAGAGATGATTTGACCATCTCTTGTATGATCACTCTCCAATCCTTAGAGTCCAATAGACGAACTCCCAAGTTAGCTAGTCGGTGAATATCCTTCACAAACCCTCGCTTCTCCTCATCCACATAAGATAAGCTCCACATAGACAACCTGCTAAGAGCATCAACAACCATATTAGCTTTACCTGAATGGTAGTGAAGGATCATGTCATAATCCTTAAAAAATTCGAGAAATCGCCTCTGCTTGAGATTCAACTTCTTTTGAGTGAACATATATTGCAAGCACTTATGATCTGGATAAATGTCCATATGCACCCCATACAGATAATGATGCCAAATTTTCAAAGAAAAAATAGTAGTCGCCAACTCCAAGTCATGAATTGAATAGTTCCTCTCATGAACCTTAAACTACCTGGAAGCATAAGCCACAAACTTACCATATTGCATCAACACACAACCCAGTACAATATACCACAAACCCATCGGTACCCAAGAGCACAGTCAAAACTAGAGTAGAACTCAAACTATCCTTCAACATCTCAAAACTACCTTCACAAGGATCATACCATAAGAACTAGACCTTCTTCTAAGTCAACTAGGTCAATGAAGAAGAAATAGAAGAAAAACACTCCACAAACCTCCTATAATACCCGGCTAAGCTCAAGAAGCTCCTAATATCGATTAGAGTCATGGTTCTAGGCCACTTATTACCCATCTCAACTTTTTGTGGATCCACCTTTATCCCCTCACTAGAGACCATGCCCAAGAAAAGTCATAGTATTCAGCCAAAACTCATACTTAGAAAATTGAGAACACAATCTCTGATCCTTAAGAATCTGCAACATAATTTAGAGATACACCAATATATCATCAATGAAGACTATCACAAACAGATCCAAAAATTATGTAACTATCCAATTCATAATATCCATAAAAGTAGCTGGAGAATTAGTTATCCCAAATGACTAACCAGGAACACATAATGGCCATAGCGGGTTTGAAAAGCAGTCTTGGGAATATCACCATCCCTATTTTTCAATAGATGATACCTCGAGTGAGGATCAATCTTAGGGAAACATCTAGCATCCTGAAGCTGGTAAAAAAGAACATCAATCCTAGGAAGAGGGTACTTATTCTTCAGTGTCACCCTATTCAATTGATGATAGTCTATACACATCCAACCTATCTTTTTTACACACGAAAAGCACAGGAGTACCCATAGAGAAACACTAGGATGAATGAAACCATTATTAAGAAGATTGTTTAAGTTCTTTTTAGCTCCTTTAATTCAGCTGGAGCCATTCTATAAGGACAACTGGAAATAGGATTAGTATCCGATAGAAGATCAATCCCAAAATCTATTTCTCTATCGGGAGGAATTCTAGGAAGTTCATCAAGAAATACTTTAGAAAACTCACTAACCAAGGGGATAGATTGTAAAGGACTTTCAGAGTTAGAATCTTTAACCCAAACTAAATGATACACACCCTTTTAAAATCAACTTTTGAGCTCTAAACTAAGAAATAAACTTCACTTTAGGCACTAAGGAACTTCACTCCCATTCAATTACCGGTTTGTTAGGGAATTAGAAACTAAACTTTCAGGTTCTACAATCGAGCGAAGTATACATGAATGAGGCCAATCCATCCCCAAGATAACATCAAAATCCACCATATCCAACTTTATCAAATCTATCAGTGTCTCTCTATGAAAGATATACACCAGATAGCCCCTATAGATTTTTCTATAAACTTTAGAATCACCCACTGGAGTAGACACAGAAAAGGTGTTGGAAATGTTTTTAGAACCAAAACCAAAATACACATCCGCATAAGGGGTTACATAGGATAGGGCAGAACCTGGATTAAGCAAATCGTAAACATCATGGGAGAAGAGTTGTAACATACCAATAACAACATTAGGATATGCATCAGATTCCTGACGGGTGGCAAGAACATAGAGGCAATTTCAGCTAGTGTCGGTACCCAAAATGGCACCCTTTGGTTCATGAGCTAAAGAAGTGGCGACTAGAACCTTATTAGCCCCAGTGACTACCTTAGTTGTAGGACCGTTCCTCTACATATTCCTAGGATGACCATAATTAAAATACAAGTTCCTCTCCTTATCACAATAACTAAGGTAATGTTGACCGTAAGATCTACATAGAGGATAAGTTGGGGCTCACTGAGCTCCACTAGCCTGAGACCAGGCAACCTATGCCTTAGGACCACTGTTGTACTGGAAATGATGATCGCCGTAAGGCTTAGGATAAGGAGCTCTAGCCAAAGAATATGAATTAGAACTTCCCCAAGTTTTCTTCTTAGTCCATTAAATATAATTCGTTCTACTAGTCTTCTAATTCGTACCATGATTTGAATATCTAAACTTTTTATTCTGCCTTTCTCCTATCTATGTCTATCTCTTCTTTCATCCTCTACCTCTGCATATAAACCATAAGCCTGGAGATGCCCATATCATTATTCAATATCACAGTCTTACTTTCTAATACCAAGTCGTGGACAACCTAGAAGCAAACTTCTTGATTTTAGATCTCTACATAGACACCAACTCTGGAGCATAATGAGACAACTGCTTCAGATTCATAAACTCTTCAGCCTTAGCTTTCTTCAGCTCTTGAGGAACGAAATGATTAAGAAAGGCAACCAACAGCTCATCCTATAATGTCCACTCTGCATCATCAGCCCTCAACTTCTTCTACTTCTTACACCACTAATAAGTTACATCTTTCAACTGATATGCAGCAAACTCAACACCTTTAGAATCAATAGCATGCATCACTTTGAAAATATTCTCCATCTCATCTATAAACCCCTTAGGATCCTCCTCAACCTCAAAGACTATACAGATTAGGGAATTCAACCTCATGAACTATCCAACCCGATTGACCTTATATGAAAGAGCAATAGAACAATATGATTTGACTGATGAGACTGATATATCACCAACTTTAGAAGCAAATGAATAAAATGGTGGAACTTTGCATTAGAAATGTCCTTCTGAGGTAGATGATAATAAGAGTGACCACACCAAAAAACTAAGAAAGGACTAAAAAGGATAGGTGGAACTCCACATAGAGTAGGGACCCTAGAACAGGTCTGCAATCCATGAATAGGGCGAGTCCTATACATATTTCTCTAAGGTGGAACAGAGTTTCTACGATCATTATATCTTTGGGGAGGCTCTGAATCATGAGAAAAATGGGAGTCAGAGAGTTTTCAAGACACTAGACTCAATAGCCCGAGCTAGAACACAAGAAAGGAAACATTCCTAAATGCCTTGTAGTGTAACACCTTAAACTTTTGCTTTGAGTTCCTACACTCACTTCCAAGACTATGAATCTCTCTATGAGTCATAGAGAGTCATTAAGGGTTAAAGAACCCTAATCATAGCACTACTAATGTGTTTGGATAAGTCGCTATATTGGTCATGATTGGCACCCGATGAGTCATCAAGACTCATTACAAGTTATTTAGTGGCTCTCATAGCCAAACTAGGAAAGGTGGATAATGTTTCTATCTTGTCTACTATTTGACCTTATGGGTCGTAAGGGCTGAATGTAATTTGTAGGGAAAAACTCATAGTCAGACCAGTATTAGGGCCCATAGATGTTGTCCAGCCTATGAATAAATGTCACGAGTCATAAAGTGACCCTACCAGTCATAAGGTTACTCATAAAAACAGGGTGATAGTTTTTTAATCTTTTTATTAAGGGCACTTTGGATATTTTTTTTTCTGTAATAATAACCCTTGACTTGAATATTAGGCAAAAGAGATCGCTTGTGTTGCTCAAGGGAAATGATATTTTTCTTCATTATCATCAAGATAAAGCTAATATGGTTGATGATTTTCTTAGCAGGTTATCCATGAGGATCTTATCTCATATTGATAAGGAGAAGTGAGGTTTGGTAAAAGGTATTCACCATTTGTCTTGGAGTTTATCTTTTAGACTCTGGGAATGCAAGTGTTATCATTCAAGAGGAGGTGAAATCATCACTTGATGTAGAGATAAAAGAGAATCAAGGTTTGGATTCCATCTTGATGAAGATCAAAGATGACAGTGGTCAATAAAAAGTCTTGGCTTTTGGGATTGATCGTGATGTATCCTGAAGTACCAAGGTAGATTACGCATTTCCAATGTCAATGAATTACGAAAAGGATTTTGGTCTAGGATCATGAGTTGAGGTGTATGATGTTCTAACTTCTGACGGAACATTTTGTATCTTTTTCTTGGGAAAATTGCATGTTTTCTAGCAACCAAGGTTGCATTTAATGTTGGGTTTTAGTGTTTCAGGGTAAGGAGCTAGCTGAAAGAAAAAACTTAGAAGATTGGCAGAAAAACACTTCTGATGATCAAAATGGTAGACCACTAGTCTCACGATGGACTATTAACTTAACCGACAAGCCCAAACAGAACCCATGATTTCAAAAGACTCAGTGATAGGCTATGTGGTGGACTAGCAGTCGTACGATGGACCACCACTTCAGCCATCAAGTCAAAGTAGAACTTGGTATCTTAAAATATCGAGCGATGGCTCATATGGTGGATCGTCAGCCTTGCGATGGACCACCACTTTGGCCGTCAATGCTAAGCAAAACCTGCCTCTCTAAGATCACAAGCGGTGGCCCATATGATGGACCATCAATCTTGCGATGGACCACCACTTTGGCTGTCAAAGTTATCCAGAACTTGTCTCTCAAGAATCATCAGTGACGATCCAAGTGGTAGACCATCAGTCTTGCAATGGGCCACTAATTTATCCTTCATTGTTATCCAGAATGTGACTCTCCAGGATTATCAGCGATGGGTCATATGGTGGACTGTCAGCCTTGTGATGGACCACCACTTTGGCCATTAATTTTGAAATGTTCTTTTTAAATTCAAACTTTAAATCACTTTTATCTGGGAACATACAAATACCCAGTTTTAGGTTTTATTAGGGATCTTTTTTATCTTTTATTAGAGTTTCCATACTTAGTGAGCATAGCATTCCCTGTGGGATTTGACACCCAACCCAGTTGGGTTCTATATTTGATAGCGACCACTTACACTTTCTAACGAGAGTTGTAATTTGGGCATATAAAATTTTGGTACTATTGTCAGGGAATACAGTTGTTAATTAAGTTTGTGATTGTTAATTGACCTTTGGTCAAAGTTTCCCAAATTTTACTTTTTATCTATTGTTTTTATTTTTCGCAGGTTAATTGTCTTGTATGCCAAGTACATAGAGATTAGGTAAACCTTTATTACCTATTCATCTGAAAACTTAACTTATTGGCAGAATGAATGGTCAACAGGACCCAGAGAGGGTAGCTGCTCAGCAAGAAGAAGCTAGACTAGCTGCCTTAACAGTTGCACAACTGAATCAGCAGAATGCGGATAATCCAGGCCATGCACTAAACCCAGATGATGATGATCTAGGTGATGATGATTTATTAAATCTAGTCAACCAGAGGCGTATAGACAATATGCCTACACCAGTGAATAGGAATGTCAACAGAAATCGCCCTGCTAAGGCAAGACTAGAGCGCCAGGCCATCTAATTTAATCTTGTGGATGATCATGATGACTTGGATGGAGTTGGTGCAACAGGGTCTATTATTCCTACGACCTTAGCACCCGGAGCTAAGTTTAATATTGCAAGTACTATGATCAAGTTATTGCACCTCAAAGGGCTGTTCGGTGGACTTAAGGGTGATGACTTGAATATGTATTTGGTCAACTTTATCTCGACATGTAAATCATTTAACAACCCAGGAGTTGGACAAAATACTATTCAATTGCGGCTGTTCCTGTTGTATCTGTCTTGGAGGCCACTTTATGGTTGAATGGGCTAACTCCCGACTCTATTACTAATTGGAGGAAACAAAAAGATGCTTTCCTAGAAAGGTTCTTTTTGACATCCAAGAGGGCACAGTTGAGAGATAAAATCAGTAACTTCAGATAGTGTTTACTGAAGCTCTCCATGAGACTTGGGAGAGATTCAAGAAGAAGCTTATGCAGTGTCCAAATCATCAAATGACCAATGTCCACTTGATAGAGATCTTATATCAGGCCTTAAACTCTATGACAAAGACAGTAGTAGATAATGTTATGGGTGGGTCATTCATGGACCTTAATTTTCCAGAAGCAGCTGAGATGCTTGATCATATGACAAAGCAGAGTAGAGCTTGGCATACCAGGGATTCTGAGGTAGTAATCTCTACTGTATCTATTAGCATGACAACAGATTAGAGGCGAAGGGAAGAATAACATGACCAAGACATGGCACACATGAAGACGTAGATAGATCTTCTTACTAAGCACTTATTATCTAGAAAGACAAACAAGGTTAAAGTTATGGCATCACAGGAAAGGTATGAATCCGATTTTGAGGAGAAAACCAATTATTTGAACAATCAAGGGGGTTTCTGAGGCGGTGTCCAAGGAAACCAAGGTCGGAACTATAATGACAAATCTGGATATAAGGACCACGATCAAGGGAATTGGAAGAATAAAAATGACAGAAGTGGGTTGTATGTTTCTTCTAGAAACCGTGAGGCTACAGTGAATAGTTTAGGAAAGATGACCATGAAGGACATAATGGCTAAGTTGTTGAATGGAGTGGAAGCAACAAATACTGAGGTGGATGAGATGAAAAGTGATTTATCTTTGATGAATTAGCTGGTTGATTCACACTCTACTTTTATAAAATAGTTGGAGCAGTAGATGAACCAACTGTCTGCTATATTAAATTAGAGGAAGAGTAGCACCATACTTAGAAACATAATTCAAAACCCGACGAAGGATGGTTCGTGTATGACAGTTACCACTAGGAGTGGTAAGGTATTGGCAAGCCCTCTTGTAGGCAAGCCTATGGTTGATATTGTGGTAGATGATATTTATAAAGCGGAGATTGATTATCCAATGGCGTCTGAGAAACTAGATAAGGTTATTAATGATACATCATCTAACCATCAGTAGGTTGATGAGTTAGAGAAGAGCAAGGGAAAGGAGGCTGAAGTGGAGGTTACTACACTCCTAAAACCACCTCCTCCATTTCCCCATCGGTTGAAGAAAAAGGCTAAAAACACAAATTTTGTCAAGTTTATAGCCATCCATAAGCAGCTAACAATCAATTTTCCATTGGTGGAGGCATTGGAGCAAATACCCGGGTATGAAAAGTTCATGAAAGACCTTATTACAAAGAAGCAGACAATTAGTTTTGAGCTGGTGGACAATCTTCATCATTGTGGTGTGATTTCCACAAAGTCGTTGGTGCAAAAGAAGGCAAATCCGGGAGCATTTACCATCTCGTGCACTACTGGGCCTCTTGATTTTTCAAAACCTCTTTGTAATTTGGGATCTAGTATAAACTTGATGCCGCTTACTATATATAAGAAATTGAGTTTGGGGGATCCTGCTCCCACAAACATGAGATTAGCTATGGTGGACAGGTCTGTAAAGCAGCCCTTGGAGATTTTATATGATGAATTAGTTAAGGTGGCCAATTTTATATTTTTTGCTGATTTTGTCATTCTTGATTGTGAGGTGGATTTTGAGGTGCCCATAATCTTGGGTCGACCTTTCCTCGCAATCGGGAGTGTACTTATTGATTTGAGGGCAAATGAGCTACTATTCAGGTTGAATGATGAAGTAGTTAAATTTGATGTATGCCAATCCATGAAACAACATAAAGATATGAGCGTATTTTCTATTGTGGATGTTTATTATGAGGAAGAGCAAGAAGTACCTATAGAAAAAAAATTTGCTGTGGAAACTTTAGCTGCTGTATTGATGAATTTTGATCATGACGGTATCGAAGATTATGAGGAGATGGTGTGTACCTTAACATACATGGGGTCTTATTTATATGCACCCAAAAAGTTGGATTTAGACTTGAAAAATCGTCCAAGTCCACCTGCTAAGCCTTCTATAGAAGAACCACCTACCTTGGAGCTGAAGGAGTTGCCTGGTCATTTAAGGTATGTGTTCCTAGTAAGTGGGAATACACTACCTATGATTATTATTGCTGATCTGGGTGAGTAATAGGTGAAAGCTCTCATCTCTGTTCTTAAGAGATATAAGAGGGCTATTAGTTGGACAATTGTAGACGTCATCGATATCCCTCTTGGTATATGTACACATAAAATTCAGCTAGAGGAGGACTGTGTTTTGACTATTGAGAATCAGCGTCACCTAAACTCACCTATGTAAGAGGTGGTAAAGAAAGAAATCATTAAGTGGCTAGACACAAAAGTAGTATATCCTATTTCAGACAGTAAGTGGGTGATTCCTGTTCAGTGCGTGCCCAAGAAAGGGGCATGACCATTCTGGCTAATGAGAAGAATGAGTTGATCCCACTCAAGCCTGTTACTGGGTGGAGGGTGTGTATGGATTACAGAAAACTCAAATCGTGGACATTGAAAGACCACTTCCCAATGCCTTTCATGGATTAGATGCTTGATCGGCTAGCGGGAAAGGGTTGGTACTATTTCTTAGATGGGTATTCTGGTTCTAACCAAATTTCTATTGATCCTGAAGATCAGGAAAATATGACATTCATGTGCCCATAAGGTACATTTGCTTTTAAGATGATGCCTTTCAATTTGTGTAATGCGCCCGCCACTTTTTAGCGGTACATGATGTCAATATTTTTTGATATGGTTAAAGACACCTTAGAGGTGTTTATCGATGATTTTTTAGTTGTCAATGATTCTTTTGAGTTCTACTTGCTGAATCTTAGTCGGGCGTTGCAGTGGTGTGATGAGTTCAACCTTATCCTTAACTGGGAAAAGTGCCACTTTATGATGAAGGAAGGCATTGTTCTCGATCACAAAATTTTAGATAAAGGTATTGAGGTAGATAAGGAAAAGGTTGATATGATTGAGAAACTACCTCCCCCTATCTTAGTCAAAGAGGTACGTAGCTTTCTTGGTCATGCAGGGTTCTATCGCAGATTCATAAAAGACTTCTCAAATATTGCAAATTCATTTTGCAAACTTCTGGAGAAGGAGGCTAAGTTCACTTTTGATGATGACTGCAGAAAGGCTTTTGAATGACTTAAGCTAAAATTAGTGGAGGCTCTAATTATTGTTGCTCCTAACTGGATGAAACTATTCGAGATTATGTGTGATGCCAGTGGAGTAGCACTTGGAGATGTTCTTGGACAAATGAAAGAGAAGTTGTTCCATCCGATATATTATGTAATAAAGGCTTTGAATGGGGCCAAAAATAATTATTCCGTGACTGAACAGGAACTTCTAGCAGTTGTGTATGCTTTTTAGAAGTGTCGAGCATATTTGTTAGGTACCAAGGTAGTGGTGCACACTGACCATGCTGTCTTAAGTTACTTAATGGCGAAGAAGAACGCTAAGCCAAGGTTGATCTTATGGGTATTGCTACTTCAAGAATTTCACTCTGAAGTCAAGGATAGAAAGGGATGTGAGAATAAGGTAGCAGACCATTTATCCAGACTCGAAGGTGAGCAAGCAGTCAAGAAGGAGCTTGATATTGATGATTCCTTTTTGGATGAGAAAATATTAGTTGTAGTGCTCGAAAAAGTACCTTGGTATGCTGACTTCGCAAACTATCTGGTAAGTGAAGTGATGTCGGAGAATCTTTCCTTTTATTAAAAGAAAAAGTTTCTCCATGATGTGACACATTATTTCTGGGATGAGCCGTATCTGTTTCGATGGTGTGTGGATGGCATTATTAGGCAGTGTATCCCAGAAGTAGATATGTAGAGTATACTAGAAGCAAGTCATGCTTCCCCAGCGGGAGGTCACCATGCAGGTGATCGAACTATAAGAAAAGTGCTTAAAAGTGGCTACTATTGGCCCTTCTTGTTCAAAGATGCTTACGAGTTCGTGAAGAGATGTGACCACTGTCAATGGCAAGGGTCTATCTCAAAGCACCATGAGATGCCAATATCTAAAATGCTCAAGGTAGAATTATTTGATGTCTGGGATATTGATTTTATGGGGCCGTTCGTGAGCTCATTCGGGATGAAGTACTTTCTATTTGCCGCTGACTACGTGTCAAAATGGGTTGAGGCAGTGGCTCTAGAGGATAATGAAGAAAAGAGAGTTATGGCATTCTTAAGGAGAAATATCTTCTCTCTCTTTGGGGTACCACATACCATCCTAAGTAATGAGGATCACACTTTTGCAACCAGATGTTCAGAGCCTCTTTGAAAAAATATAGAGTTAAGCAGCATAAGGTGGCTACCCCATACCACACACAGACCAGTGGGCAGGTAGAAATCTCTAATAAGGAAATCAAGTCTATCCTTGCCAAGACTGTAAATACTAGTATAAAAGACTGGTCTAGGAATCTGGACAATGCCTTATGGGCATATCGATAGCTTTCAAGACACCTATTGGCATGTCGCCATACCAATTGGTTTATGGAAAGGCATGTCATTTCCCAATTGAGTTGGAGCATAAAGCGCCGTGGACACTGAAGCAGCTTAATCTGAACTAGAATGAGGCATTAAATATGAGATTGGGGCAGCTGAAAGAGATGGATGAGTTCCGTCTTAGAGCTTATGAACGGGCTGATCTATACAAGGAAAGAATGAAGAAATACCACAACCGCAGGATTGAAAAGCGGGATTTCCAGAAAGGTGACTTAGTGCTCCTGTTCAACTCCAGACTCAAACTTTTTCCAGTTAAGCTTAATTCCAAATAGTGTAGCCCATTTAAAGTGAACCAAGTCTACTCATCTGGAGTAGTGGAACTTAAAAATGAAGACGGAAGTGTGTTCAAGGTTAATGGGAAGCGTGTAAAACTATATATCAGTCCAATTGACTCGATAAAGAGTATTGCTACTATCTATCTCAATGAAGTCTGAATAATCGAGATAACTAAGTTGTGTCATGACGATAAATTAGGCGCTAGTGGAAGGCAACCCACAGTGTGTTGTTGTAAAGCATTAATTAAGTTATTTTGTTGTTTTAGTGTATTTTTTATGTGTTTGTGAAATGTGCAAGATTGAAAATGCAGCAAAAAGAAGTTATATAGTTGGAAAAGGGTTGAAAATCTAAGCTATTGGAACAAAAGTGATGGCCAATTTGGTGGACCATCAGTCACCTGACGAACCACCATTTCCACCGTAAAAAAGATGATGAAAAATTCAATCATTGGAGCAAGATGATGGCCAAAGTGGCTGATCGTCACTAAATTGGTGGACCACCACACTGATTGTCAAAATTAAGTTGAATAACCTAGGTTCTGGTAAGATATGATAGCCAAAGTGGTGAACCGTCACAAGTTTGATGGACCATTACATTAATCGTCGAAATTGAGTTGAGTTGGACATGTTCTGGTAAGGTGAAGGACCAACTGGTAGTCTGTCATAGGTCCAACGGACTGTCGGTTCAACCGTCATTGTTACCCTAGTTTTGGTTCAAGTTGGGTTTAAATTAATGATTATTTAAATGACCCATATTTGACCCAAATGATTTTAAAGAGGTAAAAAAGGAGCGGTTACATACGTTCTACCCTTTTCAACTTCTTCAACTGACCAAATTCTTTTGGATTCAAAGAATCTGAAGATATTTGCTCTTCTTAGGACTCTCCATCTCCTTCCTTTTTCCCTTTTTAAGCAAACCCATTTCTTTTCTTTATCTTCATTACAAGCAATCTTAAGAGTAAATTACTAGAGTTTGAAGTAAAGTTTATTTTCTTAAGTTGTAAGCAAGTAAAAGAGAAGCTACTGCATAACAAAGGTATGAGCACCTCCATGTTTTCTCTTGTTGTACCGCAAAAACATGAAATGAATGAGTGGTTTGTTATTAAAATTCCATCTTGAATTCTTCTGTTGTTTTGATTTGGTTTAAGTACAAAACTTGAATATACACTATTGGGTGAAGTCTGAGTAACTCATACATTTAAAAGTGGGTAATTTTGTGCATAAATGTGAAATTAGTGTCAATTGTTGCTTAAAAAATTAAGTTTACATACTAAATGTTCGACAAAATGCTAAATTAAAAGCTTAATACAGAGAAAGGGGTTCAACGGTCTAAATGGTGGACCATCAGTTTTGCGACAAACCTCTCTATAAACCGTCGCAATGACCCCAGAAGTGATGCTGGATAAGATATAATGGCCAAAGTGGTAGACCATCAATTTTGTGATGGACCACCATATGGACTGTCACAATGCTCTAAAATCTCAAGTTTTATGGAAAGGACCTGACGGCCCACCTGATGGACCACCAGTTAACTGATAGACCACCAGTATAGTCGTCAAGTCAATGTTTCCACTATTTTGATTATTTCTATACTGTAAACTAATTCTGAACTTTTTATTCAGGTGTTATGGCTCCCAAACTACCACTAAATAGAGGAGGAAGATCTCAAAGGGGTAGAGGCAAACCTTTACACGCTTTCAACAGCAGGCAACATGAAAGGGAAACTTCCACACTCTCCTAGTCTGAAGAGAAGAGCAATAGCAGTACAAGCAGTACCAGCTCGAGCCCACATGAGGCAACAGTTGCTACAACTCAACCTGAGCCTACTGTGGGTGAAACTGAGGCTGCTAACGTAGGAGAACAAATAGAAGCGACTGATGTAGAAACTGAACCTGAGGATGCTAAAGTTATCAAGTGTAAGGAACCTCAAGTTTGGGAAGCAATTAGATGGAAGATAGAGGGAGCAAGGACAAAATTCTATGACGGATTGACACCTACAACAAGAGGGATCAAAAGGCCATTTGTTGAGGAACATCAGATAGTAACAACGGAGTTACATGAGTACCTTGAGTTGGAACGTCATTTCAACGATTATGAACTAGCATGGATGAGCAGGCCACCAGGATTGTATCATCCAAATTGGGTCAGAGAGTTCTTTACTAATTATCTGTTGTTAGTAGAGAAGGACTGTCCAAAGGGGTCGTCAGTTCCAAAGTTACCGAACACAAAGTTAGTACCTGTCCTAGGAGTCATTGCCGATATTTTAGCCCGAACAATCAATAGGATGTTGTTTAGGCCAGAGTATGAAGCTTTACCTACTATGCCTAATCTGGAGTATAGGTTAAGATCTGCATCTACTCAGAGGCCTTGGGTGGCTACTTTGTTGACTGATGATGGTAACCCCTCTTGGGTTACCAATCCATGTGAGCGCACTGCAAAATATTCCATAGATTCAAGGCTAAGTTCTAGTGGGTTGTTGTTTGTTTAAGGATGATGCCAACATAAGGTAACAGAAATTTAGATAAACACAAATTTATTGGTGGCTAGTTTGGTTGCAGGGCTGTAGATTGACTGCGGCCAGATTATTGTAGATGAGATGTTTATAAGGAAATATAAAATTGTCATTGCATTACGGTTCCCATGCTTGATCACAAAGTATTGTAGGCAAGCAGGTGTGCCTTTGATTCATGGAGTTGATAATATAGTCCAGGCTACACATACATAAGACATTGAGAAATTGAAAGATGACTCAAAATTTGAGATACATGTCACCAAGCCTCCTGCTTACCCGACTCAATCTGCACTACCTCCCGATGCTACCAAAATTCCTGCACGTATGCCTTTGTCCATCACTACTTATGTGTCACTTGAGTATGTACATCCAAGTACATCTGCAGGGTTAGGTTCTGCACCATCTATGGGTGGATCAGACTTTTCCGAATATAGGTTAACACAGGAAGATTTTGCAAAATCGATAAAGCTGCAAAAAAGGTTTCAAAAATAGTTAGATAAATAGGCGTCAGAATTCAAGCCTTTTGTTGATGGAATTATAGCAGAGACAATCCTTCTATTCCAAACTATTCAGGATAGGATGGACAATATGGAACACCACATCAATAAAAGGCTAGATGCACTATCTCTCCCTAATCTTGCCAAGTTCATGGTTGAATTTGAGTAACCAAAGGCTGATATAGCTGAGTTAAAGGGTAGGCAGCCACAACAGACTATATTTGACCCATACTTAATGGTGAGTGATGGTGATAAAGGCATTATAGACCTAATGGGAAGACCTGTGAATGACAAAGAAAAGCTGAAAAGAGGAGAAAGAGAGCAGAAATAACACCGGAGTAATAGGAACAACATGATCTGAAGAGAGCTCAAAAGAAATCAAAGAAAGATGAATAAAAGAGAAATAAGAAAGAGAAAGATGAAGCAGCAGGATTATCTACTATTGCTGCCCCAGCAAGGGGGCAAAGTTCAGGCTCAGTCTGAGAGATAATTCCTCCGATTCTGAAGGGTGAGGTTTTGAGTGCCCTTACCGCCATAGGGGCCAACATTGCACTAGGTGAGGATGCAGTATCCTCACCACACTTCACAGATGCCTTAGATGAATAAGAGGCAATAAAAGTATACCTATTTCTTTGTACTTTAATTTAATGCTTTGAGGATAATGCATATATTTTTTATGTGGGGGTGGTGTACTTATACCATGGGGGGTTGTGTTGCTGATATTCTTGAACCTACCATGTGTTATCTAAGAGAATCGGCATGTCTAGGATCATGCAAAGTTCACAGTTGCAGTTTTCTTTTCTAGGTTTAACTTTAGGTTTGCATTTTTCTTCTTTTTAAGTATGTTGTTAATGTTGGTCCATGAAATAAAAGTTCTATTTGTGTTAGTATCTTGTTGTGAATATGGATGATGAATGATGTTGGGAAAAAGCTATGACTATTTACTTTTGTCTCCTAGGATATGTGATCAACTGTTAGTGAATCTGTAGTTAGCATTAACCTGTAAATACACATGACGTGTGATGCAAATCTTAAGAATAATAGAATGAGTTTGACACAGTTGCCCCTGTGTGTGCGAGTATTTATATTAGTTCTTACATAGTATAGTACCTAGAACTTACTTGGTTCAATTGATGTTGTTTTGTAGTTGATGAGATAAGAAGGGATGGCAAGCCACCTTGTGCTTTTAGTCCACTTAGCCAAAGTAATTAACCCTACCAAAAAAATAATTTTCCATTTTTGAACCCTTCTTTGAGCCTTTGTTAATTTTTCTTCATCATCAAGCATTCTAGTTAACTCTCTTTAATCTGTTGACACCTAGCTCTGGCCCTGGCCCAATAGTGGGAAATATGTACCCACACTTAGGGAAAACACCTAAGTTGAGGGTGGATATTGTAGGGATATTAGCCTTCTAAGGGAAAGTTGGTTTAAAATTTGAATTAGAGCATTTGGCGCTGGTCTATTCAAGACAATTTGCACCTTGACTTATTGCATCAGCCTAAGTTGAGGGTGGCTGATGCTTGTGTATGTGTATATATAAAAAAAATAGGGAGGGGGGGTTATTATGGTGAAGCATGAATGAGTGAGAAAAGGGTGAGTGAGCTAGCAAAGCAACAGCCTTGGTAGGAAGAATTCGAAGGCAAAGAGAGTTAAAGCCTAGTATTTAGTCACTTTTGCCCAAAATTCCTTCCTGACCTAGCCCGATCCATTATTACTAGCCTAGTAAAGACCTGCTTGATCTTAGAACATAGGTATAAGAGGGAATTAGAAGATAAAGGCAAGGTTATGGGTGTATGCACTATGTTTGTAACTTCTTTGATGAGCGAGATAGTTTTGATCTGTATCCATAAAATATAATGAGTGGTGGATTTCCTTCGAGGGCAACCTGAGTCATACTTAATTTGGCTGATCTCTGTAGATTCTTGTACCCATGTTGTGTAGATTAATTGAATTTGAAACAATGTCGGTTATGGACTCTGACATATTAAACCATATGATTTGCATGAAAAGTGAATGGTTGTGTGAAAAATGGTTCAGTAGTAAATGCCCGCCATTGTATTATTCATATTTGTAATTTAGTGCTGAGTTGGTTAATGACAAGCAATTATCACAATTTAAGGGTGTTGATGTTACCGCTTTTGACGGAATATTTTGCATCTTTTTCTTGGAAAAATTGCATATTTTCAAGCAACCAAGGTTGCATTTAATGCTTATTTTTAGTGTTTCAGGGTAAGGGGCTAGCTGAAGGAAAAAACTCAGAAGATTGGCAGAAAAAGACTTCTGATGGTCAAAATGGTGGATCACCAGTCTCACGATGGACCACCAACTTAACCGTCAAGACCAAACAGAACCCATGATTTCAGAAGACTCAATGATGGCATATGGTGGACCCAGTCTTGCAATGAACCACCACTTTGGCCGTCAAGTCAAAGTAGAACCTGTCATCCTGAAACATCCAGAGATGGCTCATATGGTGGACCGTCAGTCTTGCAACGGACCACCACTTTGGCCGTCAGTGGTAAGAAAAACTTGCCTCTCTAGGATCACAAGCGACGGCCCATATGGTGGACCATCAGTCTTGCAATGGACCATCACTTTGGCCGTTAGACCTATCAAAAAATTGTCTCTTAAGGATCATCAGCGACGGTCCAAATGGTGGACCATCAGTCTTGCAACGGACCACCATCTCCAGGATCAGCAACAATGGCTCATATAATAGACCGTTAGCCTTACGATGGACCACCACTTTGGCTGTCAATTTGACACTTTCTTTTTAAATTTGAATTTTAAATCTCATTTACCTGGGAACATATAAATACCCAGTTTTAGGTTTTATTAGGGATCTTTTTTATCTTTTATCAGAGTTTCCATACTTGAAACATATTGTACGTAGTTTTTCTCTGGGATTCATTCTAGAATTGTGGATCTAGATTCCATTAACATTTTCTTCATTGAAGATTGAAGAACAACAATTGTGAATTTTGTAAGTAAAGTTTAAATTAATTTGTGAATAACACAATAACTTCTTCTCTTTCTATAATGGAGATGTATAGCTAACCTCCCATAACTAGGGTTATGGGAGCCTTGATATGAATAGCTGATTGAGGGTTGTGAATCTAGTAGATGCCCATAATTAATTGATATTGCATAAACCCTTTTTCACTTTAATGACTTTTCTTGGTTGCAAACTTGAAAAGTGAGCCCAAGAATATCACTGGTTTGAATAGAAAAGTGTTTGTTGGAAAAAAAAGGGTTTACATAAATCTAAAGGCCTTAACCTTTGGATAGAGGGTAGATGCCATAACCAGATAAACCCTTGAAAGAATATAGTTGAATAAATAATGTGTTCCTTAAGTTGAAAGACTTAAGGGATAAGCTACTTATTTAGGTTGAGAAACTAATGGGTAAACCATATAATTCAATTACTCTTGTAATTAGAATTGTTTATTAGGAAATCAAAATAGTTCACAACCCTAGCAGCTTAAGTATCTTGGTAACCATAACTTTAGTTTAACTATTCACACTGAATTACTATTTGCAATACAATTGATATTTGGATTACTTTTTATGACAAACATTTGAATACAACTGATAAATCAAAACCCCAACTTTATTTTGGAACCCTTGATCAAAAGTCTATTAACAACCACAATACATAGTGAGCATAGTATTCCTGTGGGATTCGATACCCAACCCAATTGGGTTTTATATTTGACAGCGACCGCTTAAACTTTCTAACGTGTAATTTAGGCATATCTGTATACTGTTCACACTGGTTTGACAAAGATGTACCATGATTTGAAGGAGATTTATTTATAGAATAACATGATAAGAGATTTAGAAAATTTTATGCCTAAGTACATAGTTTGTCAGCAAGTGAAGGTTGAGAACTTGAGGCCTAGTGGTTTGTCTAAAAAGATTAATTTTCCTATACAAAAATAGGAAGTGATTAATATAGATTTCATTATCGGTCTTTTACGGTCTCATAGTCAGTTTGATTCGATTTGGGTTCTAGTGGATAGGATGACTAAGTTCGCTCATTTCCTACCAGTGAAGACTAACTATTCTGCAAAGGATTATGCTAAGCTCTTCATTCAGTAGATCGTCAAATTGCATAGTGCACCTGTCTTTATTATGTCTAATTGCGGTACATAGTTTTCATCTCACTTTTGACGTTCTTTTCATTGAGGTTTGGGAACTAAAGTGCACCTTAGCATCGCTTTCAACCCTTAGATAGATAGGCAAGTATAGAGGACCATTTAGAATTTAGAGGATATGCTAAGGTCATGTGTGATCGATTTTGGTGGTGGTTAGGTTGACCATTTTCCCCTTATAGAGTTTGGATATAACAATAGCTATCATACCTGTATTTGAATGGCTCTATTTGAGGCTTTGATTGGTAGGAGATGTCATTCTCCAATTGGGTGGATCAAAGTTGGTGAGGCTGGGTTGTTTGGTCCTAATTTGGTTTATCGGGCTATGGAAAAGGTGAAGGTAATAAGGGAAAGGCTTAAGACTTCCCAAAGTCGGAAAAAGTCCTATTCGGATATGAGGCAAAGAGATTTGTTATTTGATGTTGACGATTGGGCATTCTCACAGGTGTCTCCCATGAAGGGAGTGATGAGATTTGGAAAAAAAGGGAAGCTTAGTCTCCGTTATGTTGGCTCGTACTTGATCTTGAGGTAAGTCAAAAATGTTGCTTATCAGTTGGAGTTGCCTTCTAAATTGTGTTCCGTTCATCTGGTCTTTCATGTTTTTATGATGAAGAAGTGCGCGGGTGATCCTTACTTGGTTGTCCCATTGGAGAGTGTTGGCATTTCAGATTTCTTATCTTATGAGAAAGTCCCAGTTGATATTTTAGATTGGTAAGTCCACCGGTTACGAACTAAGGATGTGGCTTCAGTGTTGGTTCTATGGAGGAATCATAAGCTTGAAGAAGCCACTTGTGAAGTTAAAGAGGACATGAAGTCCAAATATCCATTCATATTTTTTTCTTGGGATAATCATACTAAAGGTATGTGTTTTCCTTGATATCATTATTTTTATCTTTGTTAAAGGTAAGTGTGGTTATATTATGTGTTAAATCATGTTAATGGATGCCTTGTCTTATCATTTGGGGACGAATGATCATAAGGAGGGGGATGTAACACCTAAGATTTTTGCCTCCAAAAATTTTTGAGTTCTTACACTCACTGCCCAGACTACGACTCACCCTACAAGTCGTAGGGAGTCATTACGGGTTGTATAACCCTAATCATATCTCAACCAGTGTGTTTGGATAAGTCTCTGTTTTGTTCTTAATTAGCACCCAGTGAGTCGTTAAGACTCATTATGAGTCATTTAGTGGATCTCGTAGCCAAACCAATGTAGGTGGGATATGTAGGGCAAGAATCACAGTCAGCCCAGTGTTTTTACCTATAGATATTGTCCAGCCTATGACTAAATGTTACGAGTCATAGGGTGACCCTACCAGTCGTAAGGTCACCCATAACGACCGGGCGATAGTTTTTCAGTCTTTATATTGAAGGTACTTTGGACATTTTCTCTTTTCCACAATAATAATCCACGACTTAAAAAGCCTTAGGGCATCATTATCACTCTAATACAAATCAAAATAACTTTTTAAACTCTTAAATTTTCTCAAGAAAAAACACTAGGGTTTTCAAGCAATTGGCATCAAAGGGTTTAAAGGTTGATTTCTTTCTATAACTCTCTGTACTTTTGGCATGGGACTCTACCCTTAAATTTGTTTTAATTAAAGCATGAAATTATATGACTGTTTATGTGGATTTGAACATGGGTTTTTATATGGTTTGAGGATTTTGGAATAAAGGTTTCTTATATTGCTTTCCCATGATTTATTATGCATTATTCATGCTTTATTAATGGTTTTCAACTCATGGAGTGCATGTGCATGGTGAATAAACTAAGGGGTCATGGTTTCCCCCAATTTTATGATTTTGGCTCGACATATGGTTTTTGGAAATTGTGTTCCCTCAACTCATTTATGAAATTGATATTGAGATATAGTTTTATCACATGGTTTGACTTGCTTACTTGATCAATTGCATGTATAAAAGGCTAATAAACCACAAATTGATGTTTAACTAAGCCTTGGGAATTGTGAATTTCTCATGTGAATGAATAATTGAACCAAAGGGGGTTATGAAATCCCACATGTGATGGATAATAGATATGGCATGATAATGTAGCTTGCAATTGAAGTTGGTATGACAATACCAATAGGGATCCTTAATGAGTGAATTGGTTCAATGAATGGGAATGTGCAAAAACTATTTTAATTAGGTTTAAAAGAGTATTGTTGATAACGCCAAAACTACAGCTCTCGTAAGAAAGTGTAAGCGGTCGCTGTCAAATATAGAACCCAACTGGGTTGGGTGTCTGATCCCACAGGGAATACTTGGTCACTAAGTGTTGCAACTATTAGTAGACTGTTGGTCGAAAATTCCACGGAAAGGGGGGATTTGATGATGGCGTGAATTGCTAATATCAAAGTAACAACGAAATGCTTTGTTTAGTAAGATTTAATCACAGAGAATAATAAGTTAGGGTTATGTCCACCTTATGAGTTCTACGTATCTATTAACTATGAGTAATGCGGAATTTAGACATGCATACACTTATAGAGATTCGTATTCTAATGGTAAATCCTAGTGTTTCTCAACCATCAAGGATTATTTCACTTTAACTCTCTCGAGCCTAAAGTGTATAACTAATGGTACGAACTCTCCTAGAAATTAATCCGGTTAAGGCATTAACATTTAAATAGGGGTTGGTAGCCCTATTTCCTTGTCACACTCTCTTTTCGCAACATGTAACTTTTCTCTCGAACAAGTTAATGCTATAATGGCATGTTCTCTATGTTTGCAACCACTAGAATTAAATTAAAATGAAGAGAGTAATGATATAAGTAGCATACACATCAAGAATTCACAAACTCATAGTAATAGATAGTATCTCATAAGATTTCCATAACCCTAACAGAGAAGTTTAGCTACTCATGGTTACAATGAAAATCACAATAGACATAATCATCATACCACAACTAGAATAATCTTCGTGATGGAATGATTTTAACGTCAAAGATGAGGTTGACTTTCTTTCTCTATTCGTTGCTCTCTTGAGCCGTTTTTCTCTGTCTCAACTTACAGATTCTGTAACGTGAATTCTAAGTGTCGAATGAATAGAATAGAATGAATCAATGCTGAAAAATTCAGCAAATAAGGTTTTTATAACATCCTTGTCCTAATCCTACTAAGTTACTGCTACACCCCTAGGTATTTAAAAATACTGCTTTTGCCCGGGACAAATTCGTCATGCGTCACATTCAGTCCATAAGCTTCCAAAAGCTGTCTTCCCTCTTATGTGAAGTTTTCCTTTGCTGCCCAAAGGTCAACAAAGTGCTGAGATCTTCATCATTAATACCTGAAAAACATGCTAATCACGTAGGTCAGCTCACTTACAGAAAAATGGACTAAAAGTGCATGAATTATATATTTTTTCCTCAAAACTTAGCTAAAATATGGGTAAATTATGGTTCTGAGGCGTGAAAATACGCCCCACATCACCACCCCACACTTAAAGCTTTGTTCGTCCTCGAACAAAATATTACGTCCATGCAAACATCTAACTAGGATATCACAGTAGCAACACAAAATGTTCAACAAGACATGCACGGCAATTACTAACAAAGAGTAGTTTTCTTGATCACTACTAGAAACAATTCAACCTCCAACATAGACTCGTGATGATGGTTAATTCGTATCCACAAGTTAAGGCACAAAGAATCATACAAAACTACCCAAAAATCATCAACCATGTGTGTCTCACACAAGATATCACCCATAATCGCTCATAGTTTTGCATTTTTCGAAACATGGGTATAAGACTCTCCTTGATCTCACTCTCACAAAGAATTCTTATATTGCAACTGATGACCATAGGCTTGCCCTTAGTGTAATGCTCCACTAATAGCAGAATGCTCAGCTTAAGATCAAATAGGTCTTTACAGGGTTGTAATGTAGGCTAAGGGACAGGTAGGACTATTTTGGCTAGAAATAGTGACTATGTTCCCTAAGCGCTTTAATACACTACAATATGTCATTAACACTCTATTTTAAACAACCCCTCTACTTTCCTTTCATCTACCAACCCCTTTTCACCTATTTCGTTATTCAATCATAAACACAAAGATGAGAATATACAACTCTCTTATTTATATTTTTTTTTTCTTTTCTATTATTTTTTTTTATATTTTTTTTCTTTTTTTTTTTATAAGCATTCCTATGATAGCCATTCTTTTTCACCTTATTTTCAAGTACCAATACACTCTGTGGCATTACTTTTACCATTTTTCTCTTATTTTGCCACACTCCTTCCTCACTTGGTTCTATAATTTAAAGCGCTTAGGAGTTTGGATCAAATTATGGTCTTGAAAAAAAATGGATTAGGCTACATATGAGGCTGTCAAAGAAAATAGCTAAAGGCTCAAAGGGGGTTAACTAGGATAATGTACAAAGGTAGGTAAAAAGAAGGTAAACAAATTAGGGTTGCCAAAGAAATGCCTAAATCATCTCCTAAACTCACACTCTTTATTTCGCTTTACACACACACCAGGCAAGTTCTAGCATCAGTCACAACACAGAATATACTATAACCTCACCCACACAAGGCACATGGTCGACTTAATTGGGAGCACTATAGACTCTTGACCCAACAGATGAATGAATTAAACCACACAATTATCACACAGTGAGTCACACTTAGAGCCTAAATGTCTCAATAATAATGATTTAGCACAAACTCTTGTCATAATACCATGCCGTCTATCAGAACAATTTCATGCAAAATCTAAAAAATAATTAACTAACTAACTACGACTAATTCAAACAAACAAGAATAAATGTAGGCAAAGAAGTACAATACAACATACAAATACCAGCACCCCACACTTAGACGGGACACACTGCCCTAAGTGGAAAATAAATAAGGAAAACCTGATTAGTCGAACTCCTCCTCGATGTCTGGGGTCATGCCCCCTGCATTGGAATCATCATCAGAGTCATCATCATCAGAGTTATCCTCCACGTCTGAGTCTGGCAATCGGCGATCATCATCATTTGACACGTCATCATCGAGAGGTTTCTCAAAATGTACCCCTACTTCGCACATAGCCCATGCATGCTCATTCATCGGGTAGTCATAGTCCAGCTGCTGAAGTTCTGCATTAGTTGGAACACGACCCCCACTCATCATGGTAAACCTCGTCATGCTATATAAATGGCGGAAGAAGCTTTCGTCGCGAGCATGTCTTTCTGCAGTGGTCAGGTTGATGCCATGCCTAGTTTCAGGCTCTTTAACCTTCGTTAGATCAACCTTCTTCGGGTTGTGTGGAAGCTTATGATCTACAGGTTCCTCTTCAATGTGCTCCTTCCTCAATATCGCAGTCAACAAATTGCCAAAGCTGAAATGGGACCTCTTGTGCAACCTATCCTTACGCATTGACGATCGTATCACCGCACTAATGTTGATGGGAATATTAGTCATCAGAGCGTACACCAAGCATACTCTATCACGTGTGATCTTTGTGTACTGTGTCCCAGGAATCAGGCAAGAGTTGACTATCCTCAACCATATCCGACCTTCTCTGTTCAAGGAAGCATATGGGAAGGTATTGTGCCGATCGGTATCCTAGTGACGAATCCACCATGCCATTGACCTTGTTCCGCACAGTGTGTGTCTAATTGACCTGTAGGGAGGTCTGTGATAAAGCTCCTTGAGCGGTGATGGATCCACAGATGGAAGACCCAGAAAAGCATTGAAGAACTCCGCATTCAGTTGCAAGACATAGCCCCAAATCTTCACTTCACTTCCGGTAGTCTTTGGGGACCAATTGGCATAGAACTCACGCGTTAGATCAAGATTGCATTCCCCCATATCTCAGAAAATGAAATCAAGATTTAGCGCCATGATTTTAGCCAAAATGCATGGCTCTCTCTTTTCTAGACTCTCCTTCTGCATTAAATCCACGTGAACATATTTTTTCACTTTGTTGTTCTTGTACCACTCCTTTCCTTCCTCCTCTAGGACCCACTTTATTCTGAAAGTGCATCGAGGTATTTGTAGAGAGGAGGATTCAGCTTGATCGTTTCTTCCCCTTTTCTGACCTTTCTGTGAGGTGGACACTTTTTATTTTCCTTGTCGTCCTTTTGGGGTCATTCTACCTGAGATTTAAAATAGAGTCATGTTAGCTTCATCTCAGTAGATTCAATCGGAAAACAAACAGTAGTGGCGCCACCCCATACTTAATTTGTTGGCACAGACTACTTAAGTGAATGATGTCGATTACTCAGACTTCATCGACATACATTTAGGCTATATGTTCCAACAGCATGTTCAGCACAGTCATACGTTCATCTCATCTTAACTATCCTTTCCAATTCTATTTCATGTAATCTTGTCTATACTTTCATGTTTGGATGAATGCACTTTTTGAACAAGACTACCACATAAGGATCATACCACAAATAGAAATAAGTTATTGCATAGGCATAATCACACCATCTTATGCTTGTGGTTAATCATAATCGGTATCTCGATGAATGAGTCATTAAAACATTCAAGCTTTCAACTTACAAGATTATGTATTAACTTCACAATTTTGACTTCATAAAATTATGACAGTGTATAACAATCAAATACAAGTTGGAACAAAGTCAAGAACACCCACACGTATTCTTTCACTCAACTAGATGTATAATAAAAAACCAACCACATTCTAATCACCAACACCACTTCGAAATCTAACAAATCATTATAAACATAGCATTTAAACAACTACGGAATATAAAAGAATAACTTACTTGGTGATGGATTTCAAAAGATGAGTTTGCAAGATTAGATGAGCAAAAAGAAAAATTTTGAGAGAAATTGGAAGGTTGGGCGGCGCCTATCTTGAGCCAACAATGGGAGTTTGTTCTAAGGTTGAAGTTCTATTTATAGACCAAGGCTTGGGTCGGGTTTGATCCATGAAAAGTTGGGTTAGGAGACAAAATTGTATAAGTAGGCGGCACCTAATGCTTTGCCTATGCTTAGCATAGGCGATGCCTTTAGCAAAGCCTAGTTGGACATAGGCGGCGCCTATGCTATGGCATAGTTTAAACAGTGAGCATAGGCAATGGCATAGGCGGCGCCTATGCTATTGCCTAGTTGGGCATAGACGGCGCCTAATGCTTTGCCTAGATTTACATAGGCCTTGCCTTGTTCGTTTCCTAGTTGAGGCAGTGAGCATAGGCAATTACATAGGCCTTGCCTTGTTCATTGCCTAGATTTGCATAGGCCTTGCCTTGTCCATTGCCTAGTTGAGGTAGTGAACATAGGCAATGACATAGGCCTTCCCTTGTTCATTGCCTAGATTCTCATAGGCAATGCCTAACCGATAGCCTTTACTCCTTCATTCCTAACTTACCACCTTTAACATGGCTCACTTTCAAATCAAAATTTTGGGATTAATCCTCTCCTTTGTACGTCGTGCACCTACACTTAATCAAAAATAACAAAAATGATTAGAAGGATGGGTTGCCTCCCACCAAGCGTCTTAGTTTTGGTCGTGGGTCGACTCTTATTTTTGGATTTTTATTTAACAAAAACAAACTCCTAGTAAAATAAAACGATTAAAAATGATGGGTTGCCTCCCATGTAGCGCTTGATTTATTGTCGCGGCACGACATAGATATCTCGATTACTTAGACTTCATCGAGATATATGGTGCATCATTTTCTGAATGAATTCAGACGACGCTGATGCTTAATTGTGGGCATGCAATCTTCTTCGAGATGAATCTTGTGCATACATATCCCAGGAGGGATACCAATTATATCATCAATGGTCCAACCAATAGCTCTCTTGTACCTCTTCAGAGCAGAGATGAGAGGCTCTATGTGTTGTTCACCTAAATCAGCCGCAACAATCACCGGAAGTGTAGTTCCACTTCCCAAAAATGCATACTTCAGGTGACTAGGTAGCTCTTTCAATTCTAGTACTGGTGGCTCTTCGATGGAGGGTTTTGCTGGTGATGAAGGTCGATTCTTAAGATCAAGGTCCAGCTTCTTAGGGCCATGAGAATATGGCCCCAATCCTGTTGGAGCATAAATAGTTTCTTCATATTCTTCAACTTCCTCGCGCTCAAAGTTCAAAAGCACTGCAGCCAATGGCTCAACAGTAAGCTGCTTCTCTACAGATAATTCTTTCTCATCCTCAAAATAAACATCATCTACAGAGAACACATTCATATATCTAGGCTACTTCATCGATTTGCGTACATCAAAGTGAACCACTTCGTCATTCAACCGAAATAAAAGCTCATTGGCTCGTAAATCAATAAGCACACTTCTAATTGCGAGAAAAGGACGCCCCAAGATTATGGAAACTTCAGAATCCGCCTCACAGTCCAGAATAACAAAGTCTGTAGGAAAGATGAAGGTAGAAACCTTCACCAGTACATCATATAAGATACCAACAGGTCGTTTTACCGACCTATCTGCCATCACGAGCCGCATATTGGTTGGTGTAGGATCACCCAACCCCAACTTTCTATAAATAGATAGCGTCATCAAATTGATGCTAGCTCCCAAATCGCACAGTGCCTTAGCAAAATCCAAAGATCCAACAGTGCAAGGAATAGTGAAAGCACCAGGATCTGCCTTCTTCTGAACTAGCGATCTTGTAGCTATTGCACTGCAATGATGAACATTATCTGCCAGCTCATAGCTTACTGCCTGCATCTTTGTCAAAAGGTCCTTCATGAATTTAGCGTACCCAGGAATCTGTTCCAGCGCCTCTACCAAAGGAACATTAATAGTCAGCTGCTTCAACATAGTCATGAATTTACTGAACCTGGTATCATAAGCTTTCTTCTTCAGTCTCTGAGGAAAAGGTGGTGGTGAAAGAGGAATAGTTTTCTCCACCACTTCCTTCTTATTTTCCTTCCGATTATCGATCTTTTCGGGCTGCAGACATCGAGGGGTAACATCATGAACGCTCTCTTCAGCTTCTACGACATCATCACACTCACTCCTAGTAGTAATAGCCATACATGATCCGTTGTTCCATGGGTTTTGCACAGGGTCGCTAGGTAAGGTGTCAGTTTTTCTTTGATTGAATGTCGCTGATAGTTGACTCAATTGTTGTTCCAGCTGTTTTATTGACGTGGAATACGAGTCAACCAATTGATTTATTGATGACAAATCATTCTTTACCTCGTTCACTCCCGTATTGGTTGCCTCCACTCCTTTCAGCAGCTTAGCCACCATATCTTCCATGGACATCTTCCCAGAGCTAGACGCCCCAGCCTCACGATTTCCAGGAGGAACATACAAACCACTCCTGTCGGTCTTATTCTTCCAACTCCCCTGATCACGGTCCTTGTTTCCAGATTTATCATAATAGTTCCGACCTTGGTTTCCTTAGGCATTGCCTCGGAACCCCCCAGATTATTCAAGTAGTTAGCTTCTTTCTCAGAATCGGATTCATCTCTTCCATGTGATACAATGGCCTTAACCTTTTCGGTCTTCCCTGATAATAAGTGCTTGGTAAGAAGATCCATCTGCGTTTTCATGTGCACCATATCTTGATCACGTTCCTCTTCTCTTCGCCTTTGTTCTGCAGTCATGCCAATAGATACAGTAGAGCTTGCTACCTCAGAATCCCTGGTATGCCAAGCTCTACTCTGCTTTGTCATACGATCTAGCATATCACTTCCCTGAATAAAAGTAAGGTCTAGGAACGACCCTCCTGCAGCATTATCAACTACTGGCTTAGTCACCGAATTCAAAGACCTGTATAATATCTCCATCAAGTGGACATTGGTAATATGATGATTTGGGCACCGCATAAGCTTCTTCTTTAACCTCTCCCATGTTTCGTGAAGAGCTTCAGTTGGAAGTTGTCGAAAACTGCTGATCTCATCTCTCAATTGTGCTCTCTTGGATGGCGGAAAGAATCTTTCTAGGAAAGCGTCTTTCAATTGCCTCCACTTAGTAATAGAGTCAGGAGTTAGCTTGTTCAACCATAGAGTTGCCTCTCCAGATAGAGACAATGGGAATAAGCGCAGCCGAATTGCATTCTGTCCAACTCCTGGATTGTCAAACGATTTGCATGTTGAGATAAAATTGATCAGATGCATATTCGGATCATCGCCTGCAAGTCCACCAAATAATCCCTTGAGCTGCAATAGCTGAATCATGGTGCTAGTGATATTGAACTTGGCTCCAGGTGCCAAGGGCAGAGGAATAATATCCCCTGTGGCACCAGCCCCATCCAGATCGTCATCTTCATCAGCAAAAGGAATCTGCACAGCTCGGCGTTCAGGTCTCATTCTAGCTTGACGATCTCTTCTGTTCACAGGCGCTGCCACCTCATCTGCACGCCTTGGATTCAGTAACTCATCATCACCCAGGTCTTCATCATCAGGATTTGTTCACGACCTGGGTTATCAATGTTCTGTTGGTGCACTTAAGCAGCTGTCAATGCAGCTAATCTAGCCTGCTCCTGTTGAGCAGCCCTTCTTTCAATGTCACGTTGTGCCTCCATTCTGCCAATAAGATGTGGTTCAGGATTGATAGGTAATAACGGTTGGCCTGAACTTCGAGTGTTTGGCATGCACTCCACTAAACCTGAACAAAACAAAAACAACAAACAAAAAGTAAAATTATAGAATCTTTGACCAAATGGTCTATTAACTATCACAAACTTAGTTAACAACTGTATTCCCCGGCAACGGCGCCAAAATTTGATAACGCCTAAACTACAGCTCTTGTAAGAAAGTGTAAGCGGTCGCTGTCAAATATAGAACCCAACTGGGTTGGGTGTCGAATCCCACAGGGAATACTTGGTCACTAAGTGTTGCAACTATTAGTAGACTGTTGGTCGAAAATTCCATGGAAAGGGGGAATTTGATTATGGCATGAGTTGCTAATATCAAAGTAACAACGGAATGCTTTGTTTAGTAAGATTTAATCACATAGAATAATAAGTTAGGGTTATGTCCACCTTATGAGTTCTACGTATCTATTAACTATGAGTAATGCAGAATTTAGACATGCATGCACTTATAGAGATTCGTATTCTAATGGTAAATCCTAGTGTTTATCAACCATCAAGGATTATTTCACTTTAACTCTCTCGAGCCTAAAGTGTATAACTAATGGTACGAACTCTCCAAGAAATTAATCCGGTTAAGGCATTAACGTGTAAATAGGGGTTGGTAGCCCTATTTCCTTGTCAGACTCTCTTTTCCAAACATGTAAATTTTCTCTCGAACAAGTTAATGCTATAATGGCATGTTCTCTATGTTTGCAACCATGAGAATTAAATTAAAACGAAGAGAGTAATGATATAAGTAGCATACACATCAAGAATTCACAAACTCATAGTAATAGATAGTATCTTATAAGACTTCCATAACCCTAAAAGAGAAGTTTAGTTACTCATGATTACAATGAAAATCACAATAGACATAATCATCATACCACAACTAGAATAATCTTCGTGATGGAATGATTTTAACGTCAAAGATGAGGTTGACGTTCTTTCTCTATTCGTTGCTCTCTTGAGCCGTTTTTATCTATCTCAACTTACAGATTCTGTAACGTGAAGTCTAAGTGTCGAATGAATAGAATAGAATGAATCAATGCTGAAATATTCAGCAAATAAGGTTTTTATAACATCCTTGTCCTAGTCCTACTAAGTTACTGCTGCACCCCTAGGTATTTAAAAATACTGCTTTTGCCCGGGACAAATTCGCCATGCGTCACATTCAGTCCATAAGCTTCCAAAAGCTGCCTTCCCTCTTATGTGAAGTTTTCCTTTGCTGCCCAAAGGTCCACAAAGTGCTGAGATCTTCATCATTAATACCTGAAAAACATGCTAATCACGTAGGTCAGCTCACTTACAGGAAAATGGACTAAAAGTGCAGGAATTATATATTTTGTCCTCAAAACTTTGTTAAAATATGGGTAAATTATGGTTCTTAGGCGTGCAAATACGCCCAACATCAATTGTGTACTGAGGCCGTAAATATGGAGGTCCTGAGTGACCAATACTGGAAACCGTGTTTGTCGGCATGCGGGTCTAAATAATCGGATAGTTTGAGTCCCTCTTATTAAATGATTGGGTGGATCGAGTCCCCCATGTTAAATGACTTGGTTCTTAATTCACCTTTGATATATGACCGAAAGGTTCGAGTCCTCCATGGTACATATGTACATAAGATTATTCTCTGGTTCGTGTGGCTACACACACTGAGGCTCTTTCATTGGGGGGAGAGTTGGAGATATATAGCCCATGGGTTCCTTCTTATAATGGCTTAGATACACATTCCAGGCTAATGTTTTATGGTTCTGATGATAGGCGAATTTACACGCCTAAAGTACTGTATTTTACCCATATTTTAGCTAAGTTTTGAGGACAAAATATATAATTCATGCATTTTTAGTCCTTTTTCATGTAATTGAGCTAACAAACGTGATTAGCAAGTTTTCAGGTATAAATGATGTAGATTTCAGTATTTTATGGATAACTTGACGCCAAAGGAAGCTTCACGAAAGAAGAAAGGGAAAGCTTGGACGTCAAGGACCAAAAGTGACGCATGGAAAACCTGTCCCGGGCAAAAACATCAATTCTAAAGACTTTGGGGACCAGTAGTAACTTAGTAGGATTAGGATAATGATACATTAACCCAGTAGGAATGGGTTAAGTAATGCAGTAGCTTAGTAGGAATAGGATATGGGTGCTATAAATACCCTATTTTTCTAGAGATTTTTATTCATTCCCCCATTCTATCAATTCCCATCCATCCACCATCTATCCATCCATCAAAACAATTCTCCACCCTCATCCCTATTCGATCCTTTCTCTTTTTCTTCATAAATTTGTTATTGACATTATTATTCATCTATTCAATTCTTAATTTCCACAACGAGAGAAAAGTTATTTAAAAGGAATTCATTCCTAAAGCCATACCACACCATACTACACGTAATATCTTTATTGTGGTATAATAATAATGTCTATTGTGATTTCCATCGCACTCATGAGTAGCAAAACTTCTCTGTTGGGGTTATGGAAGCCATATGAGATACTATCTAAGGCTATGAGTTTGTGAATTCGTGACACGTAGGCTGCTTATATCATTATTCTCTTCATCTTAATCTAAATTCTTTGTGGTTGCAAACGCATAGAATACGCCAGTATAGCATTAACTTGTTCGAAAGAAAAGTTATATGTCTAGAAAAGAGATAATGTCAAGGTAATAGGGCACCAACCCCTGTTAAAGAGTTAGTGCGGTAACTGGATTAACCTCTTGGAGAATTTGTACCGTTAGACACGCTTTAAGCTCGAAAGAGTTAAAGTGAAATAGTCCTTGTTAAGGTCGAAAGACGCTTGGATTTACCATAGAATACAATTCTCTATAAGCACATGCATGTCTGAATTCCGCATAACTCATAGCCAACAGAGACGTATAACTCATAAGGTGGACATAACCCCAACTTCTCAATTCTCATTGGTAAAACATCTTACTAAACATTCTTTCTTTTTACTTTGCTAATTTCCGTTTTTGCTCTCTTATTTTGGTTACACATTACAATCCCTACTTTTTACGAGACTTCCACCAAAAGTCTAATAATCATTACTTACTTGTTGACCGGCTATTCTCTGTCGGATCGATACCCAACCCAGTTGGGTTATATATTTGACAACGACCGCTTTACACTCCTACGAGAGCTGTAGATTGAGCGTTATCAAAAATTGGCGCCGTTGCCGGGGAATACGAGTGTCAATTAAGTTTGTGACAATTACTAGACCCTTTGGTCAAAGTTTCTCGTACTTTTACTTTTAGTTTTTGTTTGTGTTCTCTGTAGGTTTTTATTCAGTGCATGCCCAATACTCGAAGTTCTGGTCAACCGTTATTACCTATCAATCCTGAACCACAATGTATTGGCAGAATGGAGGCACAACACGAAATTGAAAGGATGGCTGCTCAACAAGAACAGGCGAGACTAGCTGCTCTAGCTGCCGCTCAAGTGCATCAACAGAATATTGATAACCCCGGGCGAGCAATAAATCCTGACGACGAGGTCCTAGGTGATGACGAGTTACTAAACCCTAGGCATGCTGCTGAGATCGCAACACCTGCCAACAGAAGTGATCGTCAAGCAAGGTTTAGGCATGAAAGTCGACCTGTACAACCAGCTTTCGACGATGATGATGATGATCTTGATGGAGCCTGGGCCACAGGAGCCATTATTCCTCCACCATTGGCACCCGGAGCCAAGTTCAACATCACAAGCACCATGATTCAGTTATTGTAACTCAAGGGATTATTTGGTGGACTAGAAGGCGATGATCCGAATATGCATCTCATCAACTTTATTTCTACATGCAAGTCGTTTGACAATCCTGGCGTTGATCAGAATGCAATTCGATTACGCCTATTTTCATTGTCTCTGTCTAGGGAGGCAACTCTATGGTTGAATGGGCTGACTCTTGATTCTATTACAAATTGGAGGCAATTGAAAGACGCTTTTCTAGAAAGATTCTTTCTGCCATCCAAAAGAGCACAATTGAGAGATGAAATCAGCAACTTTCGGCAGCTTCCAACCGAAGCTCTTCATGAAACATGGGAGAGGTTCAAGACGTAGCTTATGAGGTGCCCAAACCATCACATGACCAATGTCCACCTAATGGAAACACTATACAGAGCCTTGAATTCAATAACTAAACCAGTGGTGGATAATGCGGTTGGAGGATCATTTATGGACCTAACCTTTGGGCAGGCAAGCAATATGCTAGATCGGATGACGAAGCAAAGCAGATCTTGGCATACCAGGGATTCTGAGGTAGCAAGCCCCACTTTATCTATTGGCATGACTGCTGAACAAAGAAGAAGAGAAGAAGAACGTGATCAAGATATCGCGCACATGAAAACACAAGTGGATCTTCTTACAAAGCATCTATTATCAGGGAAGACCAAAAAAGTCAAAGCTGTTGCATTAAAAGGAAGAGACGAATCTGATTCAGAAGAAGAAGCCAACTACTTGAACAATCAGGGGGGTTTCCGAGGTAATACCCAAGGAAACCAAGGTCGGAACTACTATGATAAATCTGGAAACAAGGACCAAGGTAGTTGGAAGAACAAGAATGAAAAGAGTGGTTTATACGTTCCCCCAGGAAGACGTGACACCACCACATCTGGTTCCGGAAGCATGGAAGATATGATGGCTAAACTGTTGAAAGGAGTGGAAGCAACCAGCGCGGGAGTAACGGAGGTAATAAATGATTTGTCCTCAATGAAACAATTGGTTGACTTACATTCCACTTCAATCAAGCAAATAGAGCAGCAATTGAGCCAACTTTCAGCAGCACTCAATCAAAGAAAGGCTGGCACTTTACCTAGCGACACTGTGCCAAATCCAAGGAATGATGGATCATGCATGGCTATTACTACCCGAAGTGGTAAGGTGCTGGAAACTTCATCCAAAGGCAAGAAAGTGGTTGACGAGGCAGCAGACATCGATGATAATGCGAAAGGAGAAGATTCCGCAAAAGCTGGCCACGACGTCCATGACGTCACCCTCAGCGGTTTGCAGCCTGAAACTACCAAAATTTAGAAGCAAGAGAAGAAGAAAGCCGTGGAGAAAACAATTTCTTATCCACCACCACCTTTTCCTCAAAGATTGAAGAAGATTGCGGATGATACAAAGTTCAGCAAATTCATGAATATGTTAAATCAGCTGACCATTAATGTTCCGTTGGTAGAGGCACTAGAGCAAATGCCTGGGTATGCAAAATTTATGAAGGATCTTTTGACAAAAAAGCGAGAAGCAAGCTATGAGTTGAAGGATACTGTTCATTACTGCAGCGTAATCGCTACCCGATCAATAGTTCAGAAGAAGGCTGACCCCGGTGCTTTCACTATTCCATGCACAGTTGGTTCTTTAAACGTTGCCAAGGCATTGTGCGATCTGGGTGCTAGCATCAATTTGATGCCACTATCCATCTACAGGAAGTTGGGGTTAGGCAATCCGACACCAACCAATATGAGGCCCGTGATGGCTGATAGGTCGGTAAAACGACCTGTAGGTATCTTGAATGATGTGTTGATGAAGGTTTCTTCATTCATGTTTCCTGCAGACTTAGTTATCCTGGATTGTGAGGTGGATTTTGAAGTTCCCATAATCTTGGGACGCCCTTTCCTTGCAACAGGAAGTGTGCTTATTGACATGAGAGCTAATGAGCTTTTATTTCGGTTGAATGACGAAGTGGTTCGTTTTGATATATATAAAGCAATGAAGCATCCCAGCGATATGAATGTGTTCTCTGTAGCTTATGTTCATTATGAGGATAAGAAAGCATTATCTGTAGCGAAACAGCTTACTGTTGAGCCATTGTCTGCTGTGCTACTGAATGTTGAGCATAAGGATGATGAAGATTATGAAGAAACTACATGTGCTCGAACAGAAATAGGGTCCTATTCTCATACTCCTAAATAGCCGAACCTTGATCTTAAATATCAACCGTCACCAACAGCGAAGACTTCCATTGAAGAGCCACCAATGCTAGAATTGAAAGAGCTCCCCGATTATCTAAGGTATGTGTTCTTGGAAAGTGGAAATATACTTCCGGTAAGTATGGCGGATGATTTAAGTGAACAGCACGTAGAGGATCTCATCTCTGCTCTGAAGAGATACAAGAGAGCCATGGGTTAGACTATTGATGATATAATTGGTATCCCGCCTGGGATATGTATGCACAAGGATCATCTCGAAGAAGAGTGCATGCCTACAAGTAAGCCTCATTGTCGTTTGAATCCATTTAGAAAGTGATCCACCATCTATCTCGATGAAGTCTAAGTAATCGAGATAGCTATGTCGTGCCGCGACAATAAATCAAATGCTAGATGGGAGGCAACCCATCATTTTTCATTTTTGTCTTTCTTTTGTTCTATTACGTGTTTGCTTTTGATAAATAAAAATCCAAAAAGAAGAGTCGTGCCACGACCAAAACTAAGGCGCTTGATGGGAGGCAACCCATCGTTCTAATCGTCTTTGTTGTTTTTGAGTAAATGTAGGTGCAAAGAGGTGTAAAACGAGGAGGTCGGTTTCAAATTTTGATTTGGACGTATTGCATGTTGAAGGTGGTAAGTTAGTAATGAAGAAGCAAAAGGCTATGGATTAGGCATTGCTTATGAAAATATAGGCAACAAACAAGGCTGGGCCTATGTAAAACTAGGCCACGAACAAGGCAAGGCCTATGCTATGGCCTAAGCTCTCGAAATCTAGTGTGCCATAGCATAGGTGCCGCCCATGCCCAAGTATGCCATAGCATAGGCGCCGCCTATGCCAATGCCTTTTGTCTCTGAATCTCATATTCCATGCAAAAGGCGCTGCCTATGCCTAAGAATGCCATGGCATAGGCGCCGTCTATGCTCAACAATGCTATGCAAAAGGCGCCTCCTATGCCTAGCATAGGCAAAGCAAAAGGCGCCGCCTATGGTCACTTCTTGTCTCCAAATCCGATTTTTAATGGGTCAAAAACTGACCCAAGCCTTTCCTATAAATAAGAGACTTAGTCTTACACCAAAAATACATTGCAAACCTAGCAAAAGCGTCGCCTACCTCTCTAAATCCTCTCAAAAATTTTCCTTTTGCTCTTTTACTTTGCAAGAACGTCATCCAAGGTCATCAACCAAGTAAGTACTTCTTTGTTCTTCATTTATATTCCGTAAGTACTACACTACTACGCCTATTATGAATTGTTAAATCTTGAAATAGTAGAAGTGACTTGAATGTGGTTGATGTGTTGTGATACAACTAAGTGAGTGAAAGAATACGTACGAATGATATTAACATGTTTCCAACTTGAATTTGATTTTGATGCACTATCATACTTTTACGGAATTGACATGGTCACAAAAATTGCATAATCTTGTCAATAGAAAGCTCACATGTTGGAATAACTATGGTTGACTACCAACATAGGAGGTTGTGATTATTTCTAGATGTTATACCTTGATTCAATCCCTATGTAGTAGTCTTGATATATCAAACATGAAAGTATTGCTAAGAATACAAGAAGTATGACTGCACTGATTTTATTGTTGGAATAGAGCACCTAAAACATATGCCGATGAAGTCTGAGTAATCGACCACTTTCACTTCACTAGTCTGTACCAAAAAACTAAGTGTGGGGTGGTGCCACTACTGCTTGTTTATAGATTGTATCCATCGAGATGACACTAACATGAACATTGTTTTAGTCTCAGGTACAATGGCACCCAAAGCAGGACAAGGCAAAGATAAGGCAACCACATCCCAAAAAGGCAAGAAAAGAGGATGCAAAGAGTAAGGAGAGTCCTCCTCGATGCAAGTACCACGCCACATGTTCGGAATTAAATAGGTTTTACAGGAGGAAGCAAAGAAATGGTATAGGAACAACAAAGAGAAGAAATATATTCATGTAGACTTGATAAACAAGGAAAGCCTAGCAAAGAAAGAACCGCGAATGTTGGCCAAGATCATGGCGTTACATCTTGATTTCATCTTCTGAGACATGGGAGAATGCAATCTCGATTTAACAAGAGAATTCTATGCCAACTGGTCACCAAAAACCACAGGAAGCGAGGTCAAGATTCGGGGCCAAGTTTTACAACTCAATGTGGATTTCTTCAACTCCTTTCTTGGCTTGCCTGTTGTTGATCCATCACCATTCAAAGAGCTGTACAGTAGACCTCCATATAGAGCCATTCGACGCACACTCTGTGGAACAAGGTCCATGGCACGGTGGAGTAGACACAAGGACACCGGATGACACAACACCTTCCCATATGCTCCTTTGAATAGAGAAGCAAGAATATGGTTGCGCATAGTCAACTCTTGCCTAATTACAGGGACTCAGTACACAAAGATAACACGAGATAGAGTGTGCTTGGTATACGCATTGATGATGAATGTCCCTATCAACATTGAGGAAATTATTCGATCCACAATGCGGAAAGCTAGGCTACACAAGAGGTCCCACTTCAGTTTTGGCAATCTGTTGACTGCAATATTCAGGAAGGAAGACATCGAAGAGGAACCGGCTGATCATAGACTCCCACACAACCCAAAGAAGGTTGACCTCACGAAGGTTAAGGATGCTGAAACTACGCATGGCGTCAACCTTACCACTTCAGAAAGTTATGCTCGAGATGAGAGTTTCGTTCGCTATCTTTATGGCATGACTCGGTTTACAATGATGAGCGGAGGTCGTGTTCTAACTGCTGCAGAGCTCCAACAGTTGGATTATGACTACCCAATGAATGAGCACGCGAAGGCTATGTGTGGAGTAGGTACATATTTTGAGGAACCTCTTGATGATGATGTGCCGACCAATGATGATCGACGAATGCCAGACTCCGACATGGAGGAGAATTCTGATGACGACGACTCCAATGATGATTCCGACGAAGGGGGTATGACCCCAGACATAGAGGAGGAGTCCGACTAACCAGGTTCTTCTTATTTATTTTCCACTGAGGGCAGTGTGTCCCGTCTAAGTGTGGGGTGCTGGTATTTGCATGCTATACATCTTTATCTACATTTGCATTTATGTTTGTTTTGTTTTTCTTTTTAGTAGTTAATTTTTTTTATTAGTTAAATTTTTATTTTTATTTTTTTAACTTAACTTCGCATGAAATTATTCTAATAGGCAGCATGAGATTATGACAAGAGTTTGTGCTAAAATCATGACTATTGAGACGTTTAGGCTCTAATTGTAACTCGCTATGTGATATTGTGTGGTTCAATTCCTTCATCTGTTGGGTCAAGAGTCTATGCTACTCCCAATAAAGTCGACCATGTGCCTTGTGTGTGTGAGGATATAGTATATTCTGTGTTTGTGGCTGATGCTAGAACTTGCCTGGTATGTATATAAAGCGAAAATAAGGAGTGCAAGTCTAGGAGATGATTTAGGCATTTCTTTGGCAACCCATGATTGTTTACCTTCATTTTATCTACCCATGGACAGCATCCTAGACAACCCTCTTTGAGCCTTTAGCCTACTTTCTTTGATATTCTCATATGTAAGCCTAATCCATTTTTTTCAAGACCATAATTTGATCCAAATTCCTAAGTGCTTTAAAGTGTAAAGACATGTGACAAAATAAGAGGAAATTGGGTGAGAATAGAGCCTTAGAATGTATTGGTGCTTGAATTTGTTATGAAAAATAATTGCTATCATAAGAGGTGTGTTATGAAAAGAAAAAGAAATAGAAAAATAAAAAGTTAATTCTGTTCAAAATTGAAAAACAAAAGAGGTGAGAAAGGGTGGTAGATTAAAAGAAAGTAGAAAGGTTGTTTGAAAGAAAGTGTTAATGGCATAATGTGATGTATTAAAGCGCTTAGGAACATAGTCACTATTTCTGGCCAAAATAGTCCTACCCGTCCCTTAGCCTACATTACAACCAGCAAAAGACCTATTTGATCCTAAGCTTAGCATTCTGATATTTAGTGGAGAATTACACTAAAGGCAAGCCTATGGTCATCAGTTGTAGCATATGAATTCTTTGTGAGAGCGAGAGCAAGGATACTCATATACCCATGTTTCAATAAATATACTAGTGAGTGATTATGGGTAATATATTCTGAGACACACATGGTTGATGAGTTTTGGGTAGTTGTGTATGATTCTTTGTGCCTTAACTTTTGAATATGAGTTGACCAACATCACGAGTCTATGTTGGAGGTTGAATTGTTTCTACTAATGATCAGAAAACTACTCTTTGTTAATGATTGTTGTGCCTGCCTTGATGAATATTTTGTGTTGTTACTGTGAAACCGTAAGTAGATATTTAGATGGACATGATAGTTTGTTCGAGGACGAACAAAGCTTTAAGTGTGGGGTGTTGATGATAGGCGAATTTACACGCCTAAAGTACTATATTTTACCCATATTTTAGCTAAGTTTTGAGGACAAAATATATAATTCATGCACTTTTAGTCCTTTTTCCTGTAAGTGAGATAACAAACGTGATTAGCAAGTTTTCAGGTACAAATGATGTAGATTTCAGTATTTTATGGATAACTTGACGCCAAAGGAAGCTTCACGAAAGAAGAAAGGGAAAGCTTGGACGTCAAGGACCAAAAGTGACGCATGGAAAACCTGTCCCGGGCAAAAACAGCAATTCTAAAGACTTTGGGGACCAGCAGTAACTTAGTAGGATTAGGATAATGATACATTAACCCAGTAGGAATGGGTTAAGTAATACAGTAGCTTAGTAGGAATAGGATATGGGTGTTATAAATACCCTATTTTGCTAGAGATTTTTATTCATTCCCCTATTCCATCAATTCTCATCCATCCATCAAAACAATTCTCCACCCTCATCCCTATTCGATCCTTTCTCTTTTTCTTCATAAATTTGTTATTGACATTATTATTCATCTATTCAATTCTTAATTTCCACAACGAGAGAAAAGCTATTTAAAAGGAATTCACGCCTAAAGCCATACCACACCATACTACACGTAATATCTTTATTGTGGTTTAATAATAATGTCTATTGTGATGTCCATCGCACTCATGAATAGCTAAACTTCTCTGTTGGGGTTATGGAAGCCGTATGAGATACTATCTAAGGCTATGAGTTTGTGAATTCGTGACACGTAGGCTGCTTATATCATTATTCTCTTCATCTTAATCTAAATTCTTTGTGGTTGCAAACGCATAGAATACTCCAGTATAGCATTAACTTGTTCGAAAGAAAAGTTATATGTCTGGAAAAGAGATAATGTCAAGGTAATAGGGCACCAACCCCTGTTAAAAAGTTAGCACCGTAACTGGATTAACCTCTTGGAGAATTTGTACCATTAGACACGCTTTATGCTCGAAAGAGTTAAAGTGAAATAGTCCTTGTTAAGGTCGAAAGACGCTTGGATTTACCATAGAATACAATTCTCTATAAGCACATGCATGTCTGAATTCCGCATAACTCATAGCCAACAGAGACGTATAACTCATAAGGTGGACATAACCCCAACTTCTCAATTCTCATTGGTAAAACATCTTACTAAACATTCTTTCTTTTTACTTTGGTAATTTCCGTTTTTGCTCTCTTATTTTGGTTACACGTTACAATCCCCCCTTTTTACGAGACTTCCACCAAAAGTACAATAATCATTACTTACTTGTTGACCGGCTATTCTCTGTCGGATCGATACCCAACCCAGTTGGGTTATATATTTGACAACGACCGCTTTACACTCCTATGAGAGCTGTAGATTGAGCGTTATCAGGTTCACGAAATCCTTGTTCCTATCCCAGACGGCTCTCTCTCTCCCTCTCCCTACCTTCTCTCTCCTCGGTCCCGGGCCCCGTCGCCGTCGCTGACCTTCGGAGCCGACCTCCGGTCGACCGTCGTCGTTGACCCGACCCGATCTCCGGCTCCGGTCGCCGGCCACCGGCGCGACCACCGACGCGACCTTCGGATCCGGCGAGATCCACCCCCAACCCCCCCCCTCGGTCTCCAGCAGCCGCTGACCGACCCCCCCCAGCAACCGCCGATCGACCGACCCCCCCTCCAGCAGTCGCCGATCGACCGACCCCCCCCAGCAGCCGCTGCTCGGCCCCAACCAGCCGCCGCCGCCGCAGCTCCACCTTCACCCGCCAGCTGCTCGGTCGCCAACAGCTGCAGCACCCGGACGCCGACCAGACGCCGCCGACCAGTTCAGCCGGCCTCCAGTAGCCGCAGCTCCATCTCAGCACCGGAACTCACCGGAACCCGGTCAACGCTGGGTTTGGGTTTTCCGGCTTGGTCTACAAGCGTGACCCGGTGATCTCTAACCTTTGATATTTTATTTCTCGCTATTTCATTTTATTCCTCGTTTTCTGCTAGTTTTATCTGATTTGCAGTTGATTTACTGATATTGTCCGTATCTGTTGTTGTTGTTGCTGTGGCTGTGGTTGTTTTCTTGCACTGCTTTTGTTTGGGTATCTGCTTGTGATTTGTTGATATTATCTGTTGTTTATTGTTGCTATTGTCTGTTGTTTGTTGTTGCTGTGACTGTTGTCTGTTGTTGCTGCTGTTGTGGTCGTTTCTTGCCTTTGAGTATATTTTCTTATATTTTCCTATATAGTGGCTGTGAGCGGTAATGGTTGGATAGGGTCATGTCTGAGGGGGTTGGGGTGTGGGGCAGTTGTGGGGGCGGGGGATGCGGTAAGGGCGGGAGTGGGAGGGAGGCCAAGGTATGGCTGCGGGGGCGGTAGGGGAGGGCGGGGGGATAATGTTGGTAGGCTGAGGGTTGGTTCTTGGAATAGAGGGACCCTTCAGGGTAAGTCTATAGAGCTTGTGAAGATTCTTAAGAAAAGGAGGATCAATATCGCGTGTATTCAAGAGACCAAGTGGGTAGGGTCTAAGGCTAGGGATGTGGCTGGTTACAAGCTGTGGTACTCTGGGAGCGAGAGGCGGAGGAATGGAGTTGGCATCTTAGTAGATGAAGAGCTTAGAGGCCAGGTAGTAGAGGTTAAGAGGATCAACGATAGGTTGATGACTATTAAGTTGGTCATTCGGGGGTTTACCCTGAATGTGTGTAGCGCTTACGCGCCGCAAGTGGGCTCGGAGGGGGAGGAGAAGTTGAGGTTTTGGGAGGCTTTGGAGGAGGTGCTGAGAGGCGTGCCTAGCTCGGAGAAGATTGTTGTAGCAGGAGATTTCAACGGGCACATCGGCGCGTTACCGGGAGGCTTTGGTGATGTGCATGGTGGTTTTGGTTTTGGGGTGAGAAATGAAGAGGGGGCTACCCTTTTGGAGTTCGCAAGTTCCTTTGGGCTGGTGGTGGTGAACTCGGGCTTCCTGAAGAAGGACGATCACCTCATCACCTTTCGAAGCGCGATGTCCAGGACCCAGATTTGACTTTATGTTGATCAGGAAAGGGGATAGGGTGTTGTGTAGGGACTGTAAGGTCATCCCGAGTGAGAACCTTTCGACCCAGCATAGGCTCTTGGTCATGGACTTGGGTATAAAGACGAATAGTAAGAGGAGGAGTAAGGAGTGTAGACCTAGAATTAAGTGGGGCGGTTTGACGCCAGTGAATGTGTGGGAGATAGGGGAGAAGTTGGCGGGAATGGGGGTGTGGAAGTGTAGGGGGGACGTGGATAGTATGTGGGATAGGGCGGCTAGGTGCATCAGGGAGAAGGCAAGTGAGGTGTTGGGTGTTTCTAGGGATCGGGCCGGGCACCATCAGGGGGATTGGTGGTGGAATGAAGAGGTGGAGAAGAAAGTACGGTCCAAGAAAGAGGCGTATGCTAAGTTGGTGGAGAGCAGGGACGAAGAAGAGAAGTGGGTAAACAGGAAAGAGTACAAGCTAGCTCGGAAAGAGGCTAAGTCAGCAGTCACGGCAGCTAAGACGGACGCGTTTGAGAGCCTGTATGCGGGGTTACAGGGGAAAGGAGGGGAGAAAAAGTTGTTTAGACTCGCTAAGTCTAGGGAGAGGAAGGGCCGTGACCTCGATCAGGTGAGGTGCATTAAGGGGGAGGATGGCAGAGTGTTGATGGAGGACAGACATATTAAGAATAGATGGAAGTCGTACTTTCATAGGCTCTTGAATGACGAAGGGGATAGAGCTATTGTGTTAGGGGAACTGGAGCATTCAGAGGAGTGTCGGGAGTTTAGTTATTGTAGACGTTTTAGGGTAGAAGAGGTTAGAGAGGCTGTTCGCAGGATGCGGAGGGGTAGGGCGACGGGGCCGGATGAGATACCGGTGGAGTTTTGGAAGTACGTTGGAGAGGCTGGGGTAAGGTGGTTGACTGGTCTGTTTAACTAAATCTTCAAGACGGCAAAGATGCCCGAGGCTTGGAGGTGGAGTACCATGATCCCTCTTTATAAGAATAAGGGTGACATCCAGTGTTGCAATAACTATAGGGGGATTAAGTTATTGAGTCACTCTATGAAGATTTGGGAGAGAGTGGTCGAGGGGAGGCTGAGACGGATAGTGTCTATTTCGGAAAATCAGTTTGGATTTATGCCTGGGCGCTCGACGACGGAGGCAATTCACCTGGTACGGAGGTTGGTGGAACAGTATAGGGAAAGGAAGAAGGATCTGCACATGGTGTTTATCGACCTAGAGAAGGCTTACGACAAAGTTCCCAGGGAGGTGCTTTGGAGATGCTTGGAGGTGAGTCGAGTCTCGATGGCTTATATCAGAGCAGTTAAAGATATGTATGATGGAGCGAAAACTCAGGTAAGGACGGCGGGAGGAGACTCAGAGCATTTCACTGTCTTGACAGGATTGCATCAGGGATCTACTCTTAGTCCTTTTTTGTTTGCTTTGGTGATGGATGTATTGACGCGGCGTATTCAAGGGGAGGTGCCTTGGTGTATGCTTTTTGCAGACGATGTAGTTCTGATTGACGGGACCCGAAAGGGTGTGAATGACAAATTAGAGGTGTGGAGACAAACTCTTGAGTCTAAAGGGTTCAGGTTGAGCAGAAGCAAGACAGAGTATTTGGAATGCAAGTTTAATGACGTGAGGTTGGAGGACGAGGTGGTCGTGAAGCTGGATTCGCAGGAGGTATGTAAGAGGGATAGTTTCAAGTATCTCGGGTCCGTGATACAGGGTAACGGTGAGATTGACGAGGATGTCTCGCACCGTATCGGGGCGGGATGGTTGAAGTGGAAGCTCGCATCGGGGGTGTTGTGTGATAAGAAGGTGCCGCCCAAGCTTAAAGGCAAATTCTACAGGATGGTAGTCCGTCCGGCCATGTTGTATGGAGCGGAGTGTTGGCCAGTTAAGAACTCCCACATCCAAAAAATGAAGGTGGCGGAAATGCGGATGTTGCGCTGGATGTGTGGGATGACTCAAGGGGATAGAGTTAGGAATGAGACTATCAGGGAGAAGGTTGGTGTGGCTCCAGTAGAGTGCAAGATGCGGGAAGTTCGATTGAGTTGGTTTGGACACGTGAAGAGGAGGGACACGGATGCCCCGGTCCGTAGGTGTGAGAGGCTAGCGATGGATGGTTTTAGGCGGGGGAGGGGGAGGCCGAAGAAGTACTGGGGTGAGGTGATTAGGCGGGATATGGAGCAGCTACAACTCACCGAGGACATGACCCTAGATAGGAAGGTCTGGAAGGCGCGAATTAGGGCAGAAAACTAGGGTCAGTTTGGGGCGTTAGGGTAGGGAAGTATTTGGTGGGTGTTTTATTCCTGTTATTCTTCCTATTCTTATTTTTATTCCTATTTTCTATTCTTCTTCTTGTTATGCTTTCGGTGTTCCATGTTTTATTACGAATCTGGGTGCTTTCCGATGTTTCCTACTACTTATTGGTGCCGTATTTACGTTATGAAATCCTGTTCTGTGCGTTACTTTATATTTGTGTGGTGTCTCGTGTCTTGAGCCGGGGGTCTATCGGAAACAGCCTTTCTACTTCTTCAGAGGTAGAGGTATGGACTGCGTACATCTTACCCCCCCCCCAGACCCCACTAGGTGGGAATACACTGGGTTTGTTGTTGTTGTTGTATATGTATGCATGTATGTGAACATGTACTTTAAGTTGAATTAGATTTTGAATTATCAGTACTTATCCTTATCCCTGAGTTACATGTTATCGCTCAACCCACTAACCGTCTCCAAATGATGTATACCCATGCGATGCAGAACTTCTATATTTCCCACGCATTGATAGGATTTCTAGATTGTCAGAAGTCAGCTTGAAGTGGTGAGCCTCCTTCTTTTGGAAGACCATTACTTCCTGGTTTATCTTTTATCATAGATTTTCTTAGACCTTTTTTAGCTATAGTCAGAGGCATGTCCCGACATTAGTTTGATTCAGTGTGTAATAGAGGCTTTATGGAATACTGTGGACTGGGTAATGTAATAGTCATTGATTTATTTAAGACTTTTGAAGTTTTGATTATTCTATCTTATTATATGTTTGGAATTTAGTCACTATTAGAGTATTGTGTTCAGTGTGACTAAGCAAAGAGGGTAGTATCCAGTCCACGATAAACTTAGGATGCTCGTTAAGCCAAGGCCTTGGTTTAGGACGTGACATGTAGCCCCTTCCTTATAAGTGTGGCATGCTACATACCCATAAAAGAGACTCTACTCGACATAGGTTTGTTGACACCTAAAGACCCTGAACCTGTTTCTGATACCAAGCTTGTCACATTCTAAACCTGGGCCTTGCTATAATTGATATCTCAAGCCCACTATAAGCAGGAGACCACTCTCTAGACTATCCATCTGAGCACAATGAAATAATAGCAGAATAAAAAACAAATAAGAATAAAGATATATAAACCAATAGAAAGGTTCTAAGAATCCAAAACAAATAACCAACCCACACTTTGTCCAATAAAACCTCTAAGACCAGAATACCCAATTAGGTCAGGACATGCCCCCGACCATGATAATGGAACTCTTCAATTCCTAAAATCTAAAAAGAGGCCTAATGAAATTATAAAGCTTTATGGATGATGAAGGATCACCACTTCTTAGCAACTCAATCGATGTCTGCTCCACATAAGATTGCACACGAGTAAACAAAGAACCCTAGGATCTTACGTCATGAAATGATATATCATCTAGGGATAGTCAGTGGGATGAGCACCGGCATATAACTCAGGGAGGGATAAAATAACGCCATGTACAAAACCAATCAAAACCACATGCACACATTTATATGTAAATATATATAATGTTGTGGTAGGGTACAAGGTTATAAACATGATATTTAAAAACCATTAACCTGGACTGTGTAGCTCTATCCGTCTTAAGGGTACCCATGGGCTATATGGGTTCAACTTCTCTTATTGAAAGGGTCCCAATGCATGTTAGCTGCACAAATGAAGAAAATTATTGGAAAGGCTAGAGATACCTAGGCTCTAGCTATTCCAAAATATGTACAGTGTGTGAACTATGCACACGATCATAAAGACCCCCATACTGATAATCATGGTTTTTAGTACTGGTCTCCTGGGGACCTCTACCTTCATGATGAGATACACAACCCCCTTTAATCCCAAATCAAAACACCTACACATAATCACATCTATTAATCCAGGAGTTATTTACTTACGCATTTACCGATGGTATCGTTTTACCAATTACGCCATTATAATTTAATTAAACCAATTAAATCCCAAGATTCAATTGAAAACCAAACCATGGCCACTCAAAAAATATTTTATGTTCCATTAATCTTTTATGCAATGTCAAGTTCCAAGAGTAGCTAAATTGTACGTACATCCATCTTTTAAAACCAATTTCATAAAATGGTTGAGGTTCATGTAAATTCCATACCAAAATCCAAAATTTTGGGAAAAATCATATTCCCCAGTCCAATTCCCATACCCATGCACTTATTTAGTTCAAAACCATAAGATAAAACACAAATAAAAAGTTCTAAACCATGGAAAAACAATCCGACTAATTACTAGTCAAATCCCTCAACCCAATTTCAAAAACCAACAATTAAATTTATATGTATGATAATTAAACATATGCTTTTATGTAAAATCAATTTAGGGAAGAGGGACATGCCTGAAACACCAAGAAATTTGGAGAGAAAACCACCAACTGAAGCCTATATTATTAATCCTTTGAAACCCTAGCTTTCTTTTAACTTTAGAATTTTGAGAGAAGAGAATAATGTTTATGATTTGGTCAATAATGAAAAAGGGACCCCTTGTGGTATTTTAAGTCATGGGATGAGAGAAAAATACCAAAATACCCTTAATGAAAATGTGTAGGAAAATTATCGCCAGACGTTACGGGTGAAGTAACGGCTCATGGTGACTAGTCATGAGTCATTTCCTAGACTCTTGGCTTGAGAAAAAACTTTGGGCCATCACACTCTTTTGGTCATGAGTCTCTCACCACGACTCATGACCTTACCTGAGGACTCGTGAGGTCTAGTTGTTATCCAACTAGTAACCTTAGGCAACTTCACTGGTGAGAATATGAGTCTTACCCTATGACTCATTTACGAGGGATAACGACTCACCAATTGAGTTGTAGTCTGGATAGTGTCGCCAATACTCATAAATTTTAAAAGTTCAAGATCTGAGGTATTGCAGAAGGTGTCCCCATGAAGGAAATTATGTGATCCGGTAAGAGGGCCAAGCTTAGCTATAGTTATGTTGGTCTATTTGACGTACTTGATGATGTAGATCTCGTATCGTACATGTTTACGTTGCCTTTAAAACTATCGGGAGTCAATCTATAGGCTTATGTCTCTATGCTTAATAAATTCTATAGGGATAGTGATTACATAATTAAGTGGGACTCAATGTTACTTAACAAGAAACTTTCATATATGGAAGAATTGGTAGCTATTCTTGATCGAGATGTTCAGAAGTTGAGGTTTAAAGGGATTAGATCTTGAAAAGTTCAGCAAAAGTAACATCCTATTAAGGATGCCACTTAGAAGATAGAGTCAGATATATACAACTAATATCCACAACTATTTTGATCATTTACGTGCCCTTTTAACTTTTTTCTTTTTTTTCATAATTTATTATTTGAGTATGAATGATGGGTTAATTGGTATCAATTGTAACAACCCATTCTGTTATTATCATTACGATATAGTCTACTGTGCCAATATGTGAGTTAAGATCTTTGGATGAAGTGTTAGAAATTTTAGGCTATGCTCATCTTGAATAAATTCTAAGTGTTTTTTGGTTTAGTTAAATTTAGTACTAGATAGGTCATTGATGGTGTGATTTATGACCATGATATCATAGCTGAGAGGTTAAGGTGTTTCTAGTATCTTTTGGAGTGAATTTGGGTAAGTAGAACTCCAGATTTAGCATTTGAAATAAGAGAGTTAGTTTAGGATGTCAAAATCTGGAAGTGTGTTACAAAATTAGCAATTATTAAGGGTTGTCGGGATTTTTGCCTTGCCTAGGCTACAATAGAGGGAGGCAGGAGGCTACCACTATCTAGGTAAAGAGAGAATATTTCTCCTATAGTGGAAGTTAGAACCGGTTAGTCCCATCATAGCAGGCAGATCCCGTTATAGTAAAACTACTATAGTGGAAACTGGGTTGCTATAATGGGCTACACATAGTTAATAATAGTTTTTAAAATTTAAATATATTTTTTATTCCACATTTATTCAAGGCTGGGAGAAGGCAATTTAGGCAAAAAATCACAAGTTTCTACCCAAAATTCTTTATTGAGGTAAGTTAATCCACTAATTTAACTAGTTTTTGATAATTAATCCTTAGAATCACTAGGTTTTGAACATAGTAGAGAAATAATCTTGAACAAGATTGATTTTATGATGTAAAGTAGTAAAAATAAGAAGTAATCCTTGGGTTTTGTTAAAGAATGGATAGGGTTTAATTGCATGGTTAGAATTCATTCTTGCAATCATGAATTTGATAGAACTAAAGTGGAGTGAACGTAGAAAAACCGTAGAATAAGGTAATGATAGTGAAATTAACCTTAGGGTTATAGGATTAGGTCGCAATGTAAGAAATAGTAGAGTTTTTTTTAAACCATAATTAAGTCGAGGTTGTAAGGAAAGGCAAGACTCAAGTTTATTAGACAATTGTAGGACATAGATTGAGGTACGTGATGATTAAATTGATGTTGAAGACTCAATGGTTCATGTGTCCATGTTAACTACCTATTTGTCTACTTGTTTCAATACATATTGTTAAATGTTAACTTGTTGGAAATTTTACACGTTATTGATCACCGCAAATGAGATTGTGTAAAAATACTTATTTTAAAGTGCAAGTGCAGTTGTATTATATTGGATTTTGATTGTACATATTATGAAAGTGGTTGACATGGTGAGATAAATTGGTAAATGGCCATATTCATACAATTGATGGATCATACGGAGTATAAGGATGAGGACCTTCGAATAATGATGGTATAACACTTGGTTTGGAATTGGATAGGGGTGTTATACGCTAGTTATTACAGATATTTGGTTCATGGATTGAGATCTTTTCCTGCAAGTCGTGGCTAGTGAGCATTTATAAAGCCTATTACATGTGTGTTCTTGGTATTGATAAGTAGGATAGTTCCATGAGTGTATTGGGTTATAGTGTTGAGCTATTTTTCCTTCGTTGAACCAGGTTATACAACAATTGTTATTTTTCTTCCTTGAGTGAATTGGGTAATACTATTGTTGTTATTGGATCCATGAATGGTTTGGACTATTAATACACTTGAATTGATTTGATATTATTGAAGTGCTAAAAGTGGTAATGTTATAAGTTAACTTAGCTTTTCTGTGTCATGATCTTGACTTGGTTGCATATTTGTACTTGTTCTATGATTTTTAGTTAATTTGATTAATTATTGAGAAAAGACTATGTGAAGATATAATTGCTAAGTTGACATCATTGTTGTTGTTTACAAAGTGTAGATTATTTTTTCATATTTATCAAATTGAATTGGTTATGAACCTACTAGTACATAGTAGTTTTTTACTGATTCTACATGTGCCCTTCTTTGGTTGAGTTTAAAGCATATTCTATCCATTTGAATAAGATCATAGTTGTGAACAATGCTCATGTAATGACCCTTCAGGTCATTTTTCGTGATCCCATTCATTTTCATCATTAGAGCTTTTCTATAGCTTCCTCAAGTCATTTATGACTTGCTTGAACTTATAGTTAAATTACCGAGAAATCTATTTGGTTTTTAGAACCATTTCCATATTTAGAAGTCTTTGCTGGTTCCAAATAGCCATCGAGTGAAAACATCAGTTAAATGATATTGGATGCAAATACTAACTACGCTAGCAACTCTGGAATATTGATTTTAGGTTGGGTAGACCATTGGTTCGGGTCCTGCTACACTCGAATTTATATCGACCTAATGGACAGAAAGTTGATAAATAAGAAATTCGAGTGTGGGTCTCATATTTGGTTGAAATGAACTCGGATGAAAAATCTGACTTTACCAAAGCATTCAAAATGTCAAAATCAGTGTGGTTGTATATTTTGTTTGACCATATTGGATTTTAATCAAATTCCAAGTTTCAACTGTTATTTAGTGTAGCAAATGTATCGCAATCATGGAGGCTACATCACGATCGCGATACCGCTATCGCGACCCACGTGTGTGTGTGATCGCCCTATCTAAGGGCCTGGAAAGGGTTATTTAAATGATTCTTTTGTCGAGAATTGGTCATTTCTCCATTGTCTTGAGACCAATAAACCCTAATAGAGTGTGTAGTCCTTAAATTGAGTCTTGGGTATTGATTGGGAGCTTGAATAACTTGCGTAATCATGATTAATTTCTAATCTAAGCTATGAATCCTTTATTTTAGTGTTGAATTCTTGATTATTTGACTCAAAACCCCAATTGCCTTGATGGCATGATTTTAGCCCAATCAAGCTTGATATTTACTTGATTATTGAGGGTTATAACTCCCTAATGGTGTTTGAACAATGGGTCGATCTCGGAAACTTATTTTCTATATGTGGGACCTACTTGGGGGTTTTGGTGTCGTTTTGAACCGAAGCACAATGGCGCAAAATGGGTATTGATATTCTTGTAATAATGCATAGATTATGTTTTTGCTAGCTTGGCTCCTTGAAGAAACTTCAAGGAAAGAGAAAGCAAAGATTGTTGGTTCATGAGAAATATTTGGATTCGAGGTAGGTTAGGCTTACTTTTGTTAGATTGAGCTTTAATATAGTATGACTTCCGTATCTCAAAAAAGACTAGGCAAGGTTTTAAGTGTTGAAATAGTGGATGGCAATGTTGGGATTAGTTGAACCACTTAGGCTATTGAACTTATAAAGTGTGATATTTGACTTATAGTTTAAAACCATGATTATTTGGAATTATTATCTCATGAATAGAATGAGAATGCTCTAGTTCTTCTAGTTGATAGGAGTGACCTTGTTCACTCATTCTATAAGTAAGTTGATCTAGATATGCATAGTTGTGAAATTAGCCTTAGATGATTTGGATGACTTAAGTGTAATACTTGAGGAAGAATTCTCCTATAGAACGAGTGCGGATTGATAAACCTTTGAGACATCATTTAGATAACTTAGTCTTATTCTGGATAGAAGTTAGACTTAAAGAATCTCTTTTGTGCTAGTATTGTGCAGCATGCCAAATAAGAACGATTCTAGAAAGTATAACCATGGCTTGTAATTGACTATGTCAATAACCATGTCAAACTCGATAATGTATTGAATATTCATACCATATGGATATGCATGTTCATACACTTATTACGATAATGCATTGATAATGTATGGTAAGGTACCATGATATGTCCTTCCTTACTTCTCTTACACTTTATTGTTTGTGGGGCTTGTAATTGTTATTGATTTGGCTATATACATACATATATATATATTATTGTATTATGTATCTTGATGATATGATGATGCCGGGTAAATTCAAAAGATATATTGATGATATGATGATGCCCGATAGATTCAAAAGAATATATTAATGATATGATGATGCTCAGTAAATTCAGAGGATACATTGATGACATGATGATGCTCGGTAAATTTGGAGAATATATTGATGATTCTCGGTATATCTAAAGGATATATTGATGATGTCTGGTAAGTCCGGAGGGGTATATTGATGTTATGATGTTGCCCCATTAGTCTGAAGGATATGTTGATGGTATAATGATGCTCTGTAAGTTTGGAGGATACATATATATATATAAGTGTGTGTGTGTGTGGTAAACATATGTATATATGTTTATGTATGATTATGCCTTTATATGATTATATTCGTATGTGCCTTAAAGAGATAATGTTATACTTGGGATGTCGGTTATAATCCTTCGATACTAATCGCTTGTTAAGTGGTGTAGTTCTTGCTAGTGACGAATAGTGAGCAAAAGTTGAATATGCCGAATAAAGAGTTAAGACTAATTGGTAAGTGCAATCTTGTGTAGAAATAGGAATTCACCCAGTGGATATAATTGGCTTGGATTAATTAAGAAATATTGCCTAGTAAAATAAGTTATAAGGTATCTAGTAGTCCCTTGAGTGACTATACTACTTGATGGCTAGAAGTCTAGAATGCTACTTGGTGAACCTTGTTAAGTCGAAATTTAGTCATTGGCAATTTTGGTTGTTACATGGATAATGACGATTATAGGTTTAGCTTTGTTGATTGTTAGTGATATTAATGCCAAGTATAGTGTTGTTTTGTTGTTAAATTAGGATTTGTAAATTTATGATGCTAGATAGTAAGAGGTGTTGGTTGATAGATAGATATGTGCATTTGATGATATGTAATCTTTTTCCTATACGATGACTAGTGCGCCTATGAAAACTTGAATTAAACTTTGGTCAAATGGCGTCTATGAATTGGTAGTGTATCTTGACTAGATATGGATGTTGGATATTTAGTGAATAATAGTTAGTTCTATCTCATAAATGATGATTATGTAAAGAATTGGTTAGACAAGATTTGTAGATCCTATAATGACTAGTGAATTAGTATTTTAATGATAATAAGTGCTGGTTAGTTGATAATGAGTAGATAAAGTATATTGATGGCATAGATTTCTAAATGGCTATATAACTATGATTATAAGTACTTGAATATATGGTATTTCAATTGCGATAATTGATGATGACTATAAATCTTGGCAAATGATAGTGGATGTAAAATATGGAGAACCTTGGCTAAGGAGAAGTTAGTTATATGTTTATGTAATTTATGATTTGATACTTTCAAGTACTCTCCGGTGGAATGGGATATAGGGATGGGTTCTTTACTTTATATTTCTTCTGGGTGTACTCCCCGATGGTATGGGACGCCGTGGTAGGTTCTTTTACTTTATGCTCTAATCGATGTATATGCGTTGAACTTAATATTTATGCGGTTGTAAATGTATTTGTGTCGCTTTATACTCTCGGATTGATTACTTATTTTATATGACAGTATTGGTATGTGTTGATATAAGATGTCGTATTATTGTTCTAGTTGATTAGTTATTTTATACAGTGATGATGAAGATGATTCGGGTTAGATTTTGTACCTTGACTTAGAGATATTGTCTTGTATTATATCATCTTTGTGTCATAATTTAGCTCGGTTGGCCAATGATGGCTACTAAGTACCTAATGTTTTTGTACTAATACTACACTTCTATACCTTTGTGGTGAAGACATGAGAACTAGTTGCCGCCGCTGAGTTGAGATTGTGCTGTGTTGATCTTCCAGAGATAGGGTAAGTTTATGGAATTTTGAGTCGCTTGTTTCCTTCTATCCTTGTTTAGTCTTTTGTATTCGAGATGAATGTAATGACTATTTTAGACTTATGAGTTGTATTTCCTATTATCAAACATCGATGCTCTTATACTGATATTACTAGGTCGTGGGATTGGTATCCATATTTTTACTATCTTCTTTTAGAGGAATACTAGTGTTGATAATTTTATTCATGTATTTAGGCCTAGTTTGACGTTTCTCTTGAAGTAACCTATTGCATTGGCTCCAGGTTACCGTATTGGCTTACCTGTTGGTGAATTTTAGTAGGTGCCATTATGACTCATGAATCGGGTCATGATAAATTGGTATTAGAGCCTAGGTTACTGATATTGTCGATACAAGAGCAAATTTCTAAAAAAGTCTGGCAGATCGAAACATTGACGTTTGCTTCCTATCTTCAGGAGGCCATGGGACATTCTTAGGAGTGCTTTACTTCTTTCACTCATATCATGCTAAGAGTTTGAGTTGGTTTGTAGCATATTTTCTTTGACTTTACCATTTCGTAGATGCCCAAGACACGTGCTACAGCTATGCGTGATGAGGGTCCCAAGACTGAGCCTACGGATCCTTCACATATTCGAGGATAGCATCGTTATATGTCCAAAGTTGGGAACCGAGATGAGTTACCTCCCCAAATCCCATTCTTGTACCTTTCTAGCGATTTATTCGCCATAACTAGTGGTGGGCCAAGGACCAGCCTAAGCTCCAGCAGGTTTTATTCTTTTATTTTTGCTCAGAGATTCCTTAGTTTAGCTGTTAGGTATTGTTGATGGTGCTCAGACTACTGGAACAGCAGGGAAGCTTGCAACTACATCTCCTAGAGTTGAGGTTTCTCTTATTTCGATGTTTGTTCAGCCAATGGCCGCTCAACCAGTTGTGACCTAGCCTGCCATGTCTGCCGAGGAGCAAAAGATGTTGGGTATATTCTTGAGATTGGCTCTGCCTAGGTTTTATGGTGCTCCTGGAGAGGATACATTTGAGTTTCATACTACTTGCAAGGTAAACTTCGTGGATCGGGCCTTCTTGAGACTCATGGTGTGGATTATACCATATTTTAGTTTGATTTATCTGCTCGACACTGGTGGAGAGGTTGTATGAGTAGGCTAGTTGGATCTTCTCCCCCATCATGGACTCAGTTCTTTGAGATGTTCTTAGAGAAGCATACGTCGCACAATTGTAGAGATCGACTGAGGGATCAGTTCACCCAATTAGAGCATGTTTCTATGATAGTCGCCGAGTATGAGGCCTATTTCTATGAGTTGGCCAGGCATGCGACTTTTATTTTGGATTCTAAGTTTGAGAGAGTTTGGTTCTTGGTGAGAGGACTGAGACTCCCTATTCGAATGGCTGCTCTGAGTCTAGTTGTTGCGGGTAGGACTTTTTCTGAGGTTTTGGATCATGCTAGAGCGATGGAGGACATGCATCAAGATGGTCATGATAAGAGGTGATGCTAGGTGTATTTATGAACTCTAGTTTTACTATTCTAGCTTATTTAGCCATTTTTTGAGGATAATTTGTGTGCTTTATGTGTTGATATGATATAAATAAGCATATAAGTATTCAAGCAAAGTTTATTTTGATTAAGTGTCGAGGTGGAACAATAAGTTGAAGATCAACACGAACTAGCCTAGTCTTAGCTCTTGTTTTGATTCATCGTTATGGATATTGTGTTGTTATTTTCTCTAATTTGTGGTGAGTGGTTATGTAGGATGCTTTGTGACCTGATTATGATGATATATAGATGATATAAAGGCTGAAAATCCATAGAAAATGTACCACAATATAAGGGATGGAAGGAGGGACGTTCAACACTTAGCCAAAAACTTGGATGCAACTTCCAAAGAGGGATCGCGATAGGGGTATGCCGGGACCCCTATTTGACTTAAGCAAGGGGTGCACTGTGACCAGCTAGTAAGCCGCAAACCATTCTCAACATGACTAGCTAGTGCGGCGTGACCCTAGTTCAAACACGACCAAGTTACAAATCTTTCTTCTACACGACTTAGGCTTGGCATATCCTATAAATACATGACTTTGCATCATGATTATGACTATGAGTGGCTAGAAACCCTCTTTTCAAGGTTAAAGCCAAGAACATGACTATTATTATTTTGAATTAAGTTTATTTTATTTGCTTATCATTATTGGTTATGTGTTCATTCTTGTTTTAACTATTTTGAGGCTTGATTATCCTAAGAATAAATCTATTGTCAACCTTGTGATCTCGGGAGAGGGAATGGGGAGATAGAATATGGGAATGAACCAAGTATGGTTTGTATTCTTTTATGAAATAAGAAATTCAAATTAGCATCTAGAATAGGGATGTACTTGGAAGCCTCACTTGATTCATACGTAGGATGATAGCTTAAAGAACTTAATTGGACTATTACATCCTCGCTCAATGATGTAGTTGTAATGTCAAAATTAGGTAAATAGTTAGAGGTTGGGAGACCATGATCATGCGATTAACCCTGTGAATCAACAACCAAGATAATCAAGTTAACAAATGAAGTTTGATAACATAGTATGATTGTTCGGAGTGCTTTAACCATGGGCGTTTCTCCTATTGATTGTGTCAAGACCTTTATTATACACATTGTTTACTTTACCTTAGTTTACAAAAATTCAAAACTCTATTTTTGTTACTCTTGCATCAATTGAATTTAAATTGTTAATTGAATTCGAATAGTTGTTAGAAAAAGTCCTTGCGGGATCGATACTCGGCTTTTTTGAAGGCCACTATATTACTTGGTAGACCATGTGCACTTGTGTGTGAGATTTGGCATTGTCAAGAGGCCCAAGTATAAGGGTGGATTTGGTAGGGCCATAATAATTCTCAATTCAAAAGTGATAGTTCTCATGTTAGGCATCCTCCGTGACCATTTTTTAAGCCTCAGAGTCAGACTAGTCAATTATTTCAGGCAACTCTTCAGACTACTGATGCAGTTCAAGTTGGTTCTAGTGGTCTCCCTGGCAAGGGTGATGATAATTCTTTGAGAGCTTCATCTGCAGGACGAGCTAGACATGGTGGTTACTCTGGTTCAGCTAGATCTATGAGTTTTAGTTCTGCTCAAGACTCTTATTTTACTTGTGGACTTCCTGTTCATTTCTCATGAGATTTCCCTAAACAAAGGGCGATGGTCATTTTAGCCCAGGGTGCTAATCCTATTAGGATAGTTTATCCCTCAGGTATAGGTGGTTTATGAGATCTTAGGGTGGTTACTAGGATACTTGAGGTAGTACTCAAGTAGGCAGGACAGGAGGTTGGTCAGGTGTCCTTCCTGGTGGTGGGAGTGGTCAGTTATATGTAGTACCTGCTAGATCCGAGGCTGAGACATCAAATATTGTAGTTATAGGTATGATTTTGGTGTGCCGCAAGTCATCTCTTGCTTTATTTGATCCTAAATCAACTTATTCTAATATATCTGCTTATTATACACCACAGTAAGACTTGACTAGTAATTTATTATCTGTGCCATTATGCATATCTGCTCCCATGGGTGATTCTTTAGTAGTGGATCGAGTATTCAGATCAAGTGTTGCAGTTAGTGATGTTGATACATATGCTGATCTTATTATTTGGATATGCCAGATTTTGATGTCATTCCAGGCATGGACTTGTTACCCACTATCATGTGGTCATGGATTGTTTTTCCAAGACTGTTACCTTATTCATGCCCAACTTACACCCAGTCGTGTGGCAAGGAGTCGTTAGTTTCAAGCCAGTGGGGATTATTTCTTATGTTTATTGTAAGAGACTAATATCAAGGAGTTACGAGTCTTATCTCACTTATATATGTGATACTAGTGTAGAGAGTCCGTCACTTGACTCTTTTCCTATTGTTTGTGAATTTCCTGATGGATTCCCTACCGACCTGCCTGGTATTTCCCCTAACCGTGAGATTGAGTTTGCTATTGACCTTGAGCATGGCACTCGACCTATTTTTGTAGCACCTAACCGTATGGCTCCTGCTGAGCTTAAGAGGCTGAATTCTTAGCTTAAGGATCTTCTTGGTAAGTGTTTCACTAGACTAAGTGTATCCCCGTGGAGAGCTCCTATATTGTTCATAAAGAATAAGGATAGCTCTATGCGTATGTGTATTGATTATAGGCAACTTAATAAGGTGACGGTGAAGAACCATTATCCAACGGCTAGCATCGATGACTTGTTTGAACATCTTTAGGATGCAGCCATGTTTTCTAAGATTAGTTTGAGGTCCAGTTATCATTAATTAAGGATTCGGGCTGAGGATATCCTGAAGACAGCTTTCAGGACCTGTTATGGTCATTATGAGTTCTTGCTGATGTCTTTTGGGTTGACTAATGCCCCTGCTTCATTCATGGACTTGATGAATCATGTGTTTAGACCCTACCTAGACTCCTTCATCATTATGTTTATTAATGATATTCTAGTGTATTCGACGAGAAGTGAAGAGCATGCACAATGCTTGAGAGTTGTGCTTCAGACTTTGTGAGATCATATGTTTTTTGCCAAGTTCTCTAAGTGTGAGTTTTGGCTTGAGTCAAAGTCATTCCTTGGACATGTGGTATCTAGAGCCGGTATCATGGTAGACCCGACAAAGATTTTGGAGATTCATGCTTGGGATAGGACTACATCTCCGACTAAGGTGCACAGTTTTATTGGTTTGGCTAGTTACTATAGTCGCTTTGTTAAGAGCTTTACTATTATTTCAGCCTCTAAGACTAGATTGAATCAGAAGAAAGTTTCTTTTTAAAGGTTTAAGGGGTTTGAGTTGAGCTTTGGAACACTCAAGAATTATCTTACTTCAGCTCCAGTGTTAGCTTTTCCTATTGAGGGTGAGGTATCTAACGTGTTCTATGATGCTTCAGGTGTTGGTCTTGGTTGTGTTTTGATGCAGCAGGGTTATGTCATTGCTTATGCTTCTAAACAACTTAAAGTGCATGAGCATAACTACCCCACTCATGATTTGGAGTTGGAGGCGATAGTTTTTGTGCTCAAGATTTGGAAGAATTATTTGTATAGTGTGCATTGTGAGATTTTCATTGATCATCACAGCCTTCAAAATCTTATGACCAAATAAGGACTTAATGTTTGTCATCGTAGATAGATGGATTTGCTAAAGCACTATGATATTTCATTCCTGTATCTTTTGGGAAAGGCGAATATGGTAGCAGATGCCTTGAGTTGCAAGACAGTGACCACGAGTAGCTTGGCATGCATATCAGTCTCTCAGAGGCCTATGGCACGGGATATTCAGTCCTTACCCAATTTAATGGTTCACCTTGATATTTCAGAACTTGCGAGGATTTTTGCTTATATGGAGGCGAGGTCCACCCTATTCAAGTAGTTTTGTGATCGTTAGTATGAGGATAACAAGTTGTGTTTTCTCTGTGGCTAGGTGGCGAGTGGTGAGTTTAAGAGGCACACCATTGATTGGGCGAGTATTTTGAGATTTCAGGGTCGTATTTGTGTTCCCCGACTTGATGATTTGATTCTGTCAATTCTTTATGAGGCTCACAACTCTAGATATTTTATTCACTCTGGTATAAGTAATATGTAAAGAGAATTGAGGCAGCATTATGGTGGGACAGTATGAAAAGAGATGTGCCAAACTTTCTGGCTCGTTGCCTATGTTGTCAGCAAATAAAGGTCGAGCATAGTATCAAAGTGGATGGACTCAAAGATTTTCCTTTTCTGAGGAGAACTGGGAATGGATTCCTATGGACTTTATTAGTGGTTTGCCTTGTACTTCCCATGGTCTTGATGGTATTTAGTTATTGTGGATCGTTTGACTAAGTCGGAACATTTTATTCCTATTCAGATGACCTTTAGTGCTAAGAGATTAGCGCAAATTTATGTTTGAGATATAGTTTATTTGCATGGGGTGCTCATTTCTATCATATCAGATAGTGGTTCTGTATTACTTTGCGATTTTGGAGAGCATTCTAGGAGGAGTTCGGTACTCAAGTGGATTTGAGTATAGCCTTTCACCTGTAGACAGATATTCAGTCTGAGTGAACTATTCAGGTACTTGAGAATATGCTTTGAGATTGTGCTAGGGATTTTGGAGGACATTGGGATCAACACATAGCATTGGCAGATTTCGCTTACAACAACAGCTATAATTTGAGTATTGAGATGGTGCCTTATGAGGCTCTATATGGTAGGATATGTCATTCTATGATTGGATAGTTTGAGACTTCTGAGGTGAGCCCTTGTGGTATGGATTTGCTTCAGGACTCATTGGATAGAGTCAGAGTAATTCAGGATAGGCTTATAGTAGCCTAGAGTAGAATGAAGGCCAATGCCAATCGTAGGCTCTATTTCTTGAGATTTAAAGCTGGTAAATGTGTGTTCCTTCGTGTTTCACCCATAAGGGATGTGATGAGGTTCAGAATAAAGGGTAAGATCACCCCTCAATATATTGGTCCTTTTAAAATTCTCCACATAGTTGGCGAGGTGGTATGTGAGTTAGCCTTGCCTCCAAATTTTATTATTGTTCATTTGGTTTTCCACATCTCGATGTTATAGAAGTATATTCCTGATCTGTCTCATGTTCTTAGGTGGGATTCCATCTAGCTAGATGAGCATTTGACCTTTGTGGAGGAGCCCATGCTTATTTTAGCTAAAGATATAAGATAACTGCATACTAGAAGGATTTTTTAGTTAAGGTTCATTGGAAGCACCACCCAATGGAGGAGGTCACTTAGTATATCAAGAGTGAGATGCGGGCCTAGTATCCTCACTTGTTCAGGACTTCAGGTATTTTATTCATTTTTAACTTTTGGGGATGAAAGTTCCTTTGTAATGGATGTTGTAATGACCCTTCAGGTCATTTCTTGTGATTCCGCTCATTTTTGTTGTTAGAACATTTTTGTAGCTTCCTCAAGTCATTTATGACTTACTAGAATTGATAGTTTGGTTATCGGGCAATCTGTTTGTTTTTTAGAACAATTTCCCTGTTTAGAAGTCTTTGTTGGTTCCAAATGGCCATCGAGCAAAAGATATAGTAAAATAATATCGAATACAAATTCTGACTGTGCCAGCAGCTTTGGAATATTGATTTTAGGTTGGTCAGACCCTTGGTTTGGGTCCTGCTACACCTAAATTCATTTTGACCTGTTGGTCGAAAAGTTGATAAATTGGAAATTTTGGTGTGGAAACTATATTTGGTCAAAATAACCTCGAATGGAAAATCAAACTTTACCAATGCATCCAAAATGTCAAAATCAGTGTGTTTACATATTTTATTTACCCTTATTGGATTCCAGATTCATCCTGAAGGCATTGGCCGAAACTTGAAATCAAATTCCAAGTTTCAGTTGTCATTTAGTGTAGCAAAAGTATCGCGATCACGGAGGCTTCATCACAAACATGATGTTGCGATCGCTACCCGCATATGTGTGTGATTACCCTATTTGAGGGTCTAGGAAGGGTTATTTAAGTGCTTTTTTGGTTGAGAGTTGACCATTTCTCTATTGTCTTAAGACCCATAAAACCTAATAGAGTGAGTTGTCCTTAAATTGAGTCTTGGGTGTTGATTGGGAGCATGAATAACTTACGAAATCGTGATTATCATTGAATCTAAGGTATGGATCCTTCATTTTAGTGTTGAATTCGTTATTAGTTGACCCAAAACCCCAATCAGTTTGAGAGCATGATTTTAGCCTAATCAAGCATGATATTCACTTGATTATTGAGGGTTATAACTCTCTAATGGTGTTTGAACAATGGATTGGTCTCAGAAACTCATTTTCTATATGTGGGATCCACTTGGATTTTTGGTGTTGCTTTGGATCCGAAGCATAGTGGTGCAATATGGGTATTGATATTTTTTTAATAATACATACATTGTTTTTTTTCTATCTTGGCTCCTTGAAGAAGATTTGAGGAAAGGGAAAGTGAAGATTGTTGGTTCATGAGCTATATTTAGATTCGAGGTATGTTAGGCTTACTTTTATTAGATTGACGTTTATTATAGTATGACTTTGATATCTCGATACAATTGGTCTGGGTTTTAGATGTTGAAATAGTAGATGGTAATGATGGGATTAGTTGAACCACTTAGGCTATTGAACTTATAAAAGTGTGATCTTAACTTATAGTCTAAAACCCCGATTAGTTAAAACTGTTATCTCAATGAATAGCATGAGAATACTCTAGTTGTTCTAGTTAGAAGGGAGTGACCTTGCTCACTCATCCTAAGAGTAAGTTAACCTAGATATGCATAGTTAACAAATTGTCCTTAGATGTGTTGGATGACTTAAGAGTAATACTTGAGGAAGAATTGTCCTACAGAACTAGTGGGGATTGATAAACCTTTGAGACGTGATTTACATAACTTAGTCTAGTTCCGTATAGAAGTTAGACTTGAAGAGATAACTTGGGATATTAGAAGTAGAACTTGATCCGCCTTAAGCTTGAACTATGTAGCTTCATTAGTGAACTAGGTACTTGTTAAATTCCTAGAATATGCTTTTGGTAATATGGTGGCTAAACCCGGTAAATGGTTTATTCATAATGTTAATTTTGAAATAATATGCACATTTGATTGTTATCTTATTGTCATTACTTGGATAGCAATGGAAAGTCTTGTAAATGGAACCTATGACTATGCTATCACTTAAGCTATTGGCTAGTTTACTATGTGAGCCTTGGATTATGTCAGTACTCATATTATGTTCAATCCTAGTGACTAAACTTATGTAGGTGTTGAAGAATCCCTTTTGTGCTAGTATTATAAAGCATGCCTAATAAGAAAGATTCTAGAAAATAAAATCATGGCTTGTAATTGACCATGCTAATAACCATGTCAAGCCCGATAATGTACTGAGTGTTCATACCATATGGATATGCATGTTTATTCACTTGTTATTATAATGCATTGAAAATGTATGGTGAGGTACCATGATATGTCCTTCCTTACTTCTCTTACACTCTATTGATTATGGGGCTTGTACTTGTTATTAATTTGGCTATATACATATATATATATGTATGTATGTATTATTATTGTCATGATGTATATTGATGATATGATGATTTTTGGTAAATTTGGAGGATATATTGATGGTAGGATGATGCCCGATAAATTCGAAAAGATATATTGATGATATGATGACGCCCAGTAAATTCAAAGGATATATTGATGCCATGATGATGCCCAATAAATCTGGAGAATATATTGAAGATACGATGATACCCAATACATCTAGAGGATATATTGATGATGTGATGATGCCTGGTAAGTCCAGAGGATATGTTGATGGTATGATGATGCCCGGTAAGTCTGGAAAATATATATATTTATGATATGTATGGTAAACATGTGTATGTATGTTTATGTATGATTATGCCTTTATATGATTATATTTGTACGTGCCTTGAAGAGATGTTATACTTGGGATGTCAGTTATAATCCTTTGATACTAATCGCTTGTTAAGTGGTGTAGTTCTTGCTAGTGACGAATAGTGAGCAAAAGTTGAATATGCCGAATAAAGAGTTAAGACTATTTGGTAAGTGCAATCTTGTGTAGAAATAGGAATTCACCTAGTGGATATAATTGGCTTGGATTAATTAAGAAATATTGCCTAGTAAAATTATTTATAAGGTATCTAGTTGTCCCTTGAGTGACTATACTACTTGATGGCTAGAAGTCTAGAATGCTACTTGGTGAACCTTGTTAAGTTGAAATTTGGTCATTGGCAATTTTGGTTGTTATATGTATAATGATGATAATTGGTTTAGCATTGTTGATGATTAGTGATATTAATGCCAAGTATAGTGTTGTTTGGTTGTTAAATTAGGATTTGTAGATTTATGATGTTAGATAGTAAGAGGCATTGGTTGATAGATAGATATGTACATTTGATGATATGTAACCTTTTTCCTATATTATGACTAGTGCACCTATGATAACCAGAAATAAACTTTGGTCAAATGGCATCTATGAATTGGTAGTGCATCTTGACTAGATATGGATGCTGGCTATTTAGTGAATAATAGTTAATGTTATCTCATGAATGATGATTATGTAAAGAATTGGTTAGACAAGAGTTGTAGATCCTATAATGACTAGTGAATTATTTGTTTAATAATAATAAGTGTTGGTTAGTTGATAATGAGTAGATAGAGTATATTCATGGCATAGATTTCTAATGGCTATATAACTATGATTATGAGTACTTGAGTATATGCAATTTCAATTGCGGTAATTGATGATGACTATGAATCTTGGCAAATGACCGTGAATGTCAAATGTTAAGAACCTTGGATAAGGAGAAGTTGGTTACATGTTTATATACTTGATGATTTGATCCTTTCATGTACTCTCCGGTGGTATGGGATGTCATGATGGGTTCTTTACCTTATGTATCTTTTGGGTGTATTCCTCGATGGTATGGGACACCATGGTGGGTTCTTTTACTTTATGCTCCAATATATGTATGTGCATTGAACTTGTATTTATGTGGTTGTAATTGTATTAGTGTCATTTTATGCTCCTGGTTCGATTACTTATTTTATATGATGGTATTAGTATGTGTTGATATGAGATGTAGTATTATTCCTCTAGTTGATTAGTTATTTTGTACAGTGCTGATGTAGATGATTCAGGTTCGATTATGTACCTTGACTTAGAGATATTGTCTTACTTTATATTATCTTTATTTCATAATTTAGTTCGGCCGATCGATGATGCCTACTGAGTGCCCGTTGTTTTAGTACTCATACTATATTTGTGTACCTTTTTGGTGCAGAGTCGAGTACTAGTTGCCACAGCTGAGTTGAGATCGTGCAGTGTTGATCTTTCAAAGACAAGATGAGCTCTTGAAATTTTGAGTCACCTGTTTCCCTCTATCCTTGTTCAGTCTTTTGTATTTGAGATGAATGTATTGACTATTTTAGATTTATGAGTTGTATTTCCTATTATCAAATTTAGATGCTCTTATATTGATATTACAAGGTTGTAGAATTGGTATCCATATTTTGACTATCTTCTTTTAATAGAATATTGTTGTTGATAATTGTATTCATGTATTTAGGACCAATTGGGAAATTCTATAGAAGTAACCCATTGCCTTGGCTCCGTATTACGGTGTTGTCTTACCTACTGGTAGGTTTTAGTAGGTTCCATCATGACTCATAAATCGGGTCGTGACAGCTCAATTCTAACTCAAGGGTGAACTTCATCTTTTGAGAAGTCATGAGGGCCATATTATTTTATGCTCTTGTTCATTTATTTTGGACATGGCCAATTAATTGTTCTAGTTTTAGGAGTTGTACCCACAATTTTTTTTCCTTATGTTTTAGTACAATGAATTTTAGTTTCTGGGGCATTTTTGACATTTTGAATTATTTTTGCATTATTTTATTTAGAACTATTGAACATTGCTATAAAGATATATAGATTTGTCTCATCTTATTTAAATTGGTTAGATGTTGGTATTGAGTATTTGGAACAGATGGTTCTCCCACCAGAGGGTTAGAGTGGATTCTAGTTGTGATGGGGTTTTTGTCATGAAAATATTTTTCCCTAATGCTAATCCTAGTAGAGTCATTATTGTTGACACCTTCTTCGTGCAGAGTTTTAAAACTCAGAGACATAGAATTAGCTATTGGCTACCGAAACTGATCTATGTTCTTCTTTTTTGGACTAGTCTTATTTTGTACTTTTGGTGACTGATCTATCTAAATTGTACCTATCTAGTTCTCCTTTGGTGTAGTGGTTGTTGTAATAACTAACACCAAGTCTTAAGGGATCATTTTAAACATTTTGTTCTTTTCTCTCCCTATTTGCATGCATTTTCAACATATTTCCTTATTAGCCTCCTTACTTGGTAATGTAACCTCATGCTTCTGTCTTTTACTCATTAGCTCATTACTTATTGCTCTGCAATATGGGCCTGGCTTATCTACTGGGTTAGGGGGTTATTATAGGTGCCATCATGACTTAAGTTTTTTTGGTCATGACTAATTGGTATCAGATCCTAGGTTCATTGATATAATTGACACAATCTCAGGTGTCTAGTAGAGTCTCACAAATAAAAACAGAGACGTTTGTATCCTATTTTTGGAAGGAAACATGACACTCTTAGGAAAATATCACCTTTTGATTCTTTATTGTGTGTTGTGTTCATGTTTTTTTATAGATTTTCTTTCATTTCACTCTTTTGTAGATGTTTATGAAAAGGGCTATGATCAGTGAGGGCGATTCCCGTACACCTGTAGCAAGAGGTAGGGGTTTGTGCGGACCACGAGAATGAGGAAAAAATAGAGAGCCAACACTAAAGCCAACTATTGATTAATAGCCAGCACCAGCTGATCTACCACCACAACAACTACAGGGCTAGGCACCAGCACATGCTCAACTTGGACATATAGCCACATTAGTTTTGTGAGATGGTCTAGTCTATTTAGTAGGTATGAATAGAGGTCAGTTGACTAGTGGGGCCCAAACATCTGCTTAGGGGGAAGCATATAGTGGACTAGGTATAAGAGTGTAGCCTGCACCTACGACTCCCTAAGTAGAGGTTTTACTAGTGCCAATGGTTGCTCAAACGATAGTATCCTAACCATCTATGAATTTAGTGAAGCATAAGATGCTAGCTCGGTTCATTAGATTTGCTCTTTCAAGATTTTCAGGTACTCTGGAAGGATGCACGTGAGTTTTTTACTAATTTACATGAGAGGTTACATAATCTTAGCCTAATAGATTCTCATGGTGTGTATTACATAGCGCTTTAGTTTGACGATTCATTGATGCAGTGGTGGAAGATGTATATTGAGTGCAGACCAACTGGGTCCTCTCTTATGATTTAGGTCCGCTCTGAAGCTTTCTTAAGGAAGTATATGCCATGCAATGTGTGTGAATGACTGAGGGATGAGTTTTTGAGGTAGGATCAGGGTTCCATGACCATGTCTGGATTTGAGTCTAGGTTTTATGAGTTATCTAGGCACGCCACTATGATTCTACCTACTAAGCATGAGATGGTGCATCTCTTGGTCAGTTGATTAAGAGCATGGTATCTCCGGGTCAATTATTCTTAGATGTTATTGATCATGCCTGCACTATTGATAATTTGCATCGTGAGGCCTGTGGGGTAGCAATAGGAGACCCCGCCACCAGGGTAATTTAGTGGTTCTTGATCTAGAAATTGAGGGTATTCTAGTAGCGGTTAACAGGAGTTTTAGTAATATTATCAGTCTAGAAAGCTCGATCAAGCATTGATCTTGATTATCGATTGGGGTTAGAAAGCTTCTAGTTATTTCAAAAAACAATACTCTAGTCGGCCATCATAGGATTCTCATTCTGGGTTTTTAGGACATGGTGACCAACTAGGTTAGTTGATTCATCATGTCAGCGTAGGGAACCCTAGGCTTACAATAATTGTGGGTTTGTTAGTCACTTTTATAGTAAATGTCCCCGATGTGGGATGATCAAACCTTCAGTATAGCCAACTCAGCCCCTTAGAGTAGTGGTACCATTGTCCAGAGATGGTTCCCAAAATGATAGGGGTGCTTCTCAAGGTTCTTATGGAGGTGGTCACATTGGCAGGATAGATGGTCGGTTAGGTTGCCTTTCCGGATAGATCAAAAGTGGAGGCATCCGACTCAATGATCCCAGTTATGATTCAATAAGTCAAAGTTTTGCTTATATGTTATCTGATATGGTTTTCACTTATTTTTTTGAGTTGGTACATTTTGTCTCCCACTTAGGGATGATTAGTGAGCCTTTGCTTATGCCTATCTATGTAGCTACTCCTATATGTAATTCTTTATTAGTGGATTAGGTTCTTATATCCTCAGGTAACTTTTATTGAGTATGACTCTTGGGTTGATCTTGTTATACTTTATGAAGTTGATTTTAATATTATTATGGTTATGTATTGGCTATCCTTTTATCACCTAGTCTTGGATTGATTTACCAAGACTATTTTCATAGCAATGCCTTATATTTCCCCCCACGGTGTTGTGGGGTTTTGAAAGTCACTTATCGGTAGCGATTATTTCTTATATTTGTGATAGAATGATGGTGTCAATAGGGTGTTTGTCTTATCTTGATTATGTCCGCAATACTAGGGCCAACATACATTTTCTTGATTTTATTCATATGGTTTGTGAGTTTATTGATCTCTTCCCTACCGACTTGACTGGCATCATGCCTGAGCGTGATATTGACTTTGTTATTAGTGTTGAGTCAGGCATCTAGCCTATTTCTATTTCACTTTATTATATGGCTCTTGTTGAGCTGAAAAAGGTTAATATTCAATATCAAGATCCCTTGGTTAAGGGTTTCATCACACCGAGTGTTTCTCAAGTTCAATTTGGGAAGTAGAAGGATATTTATCTGTATGTGTATTGATTACCTACACCAGAATAAGGGGACTATAAGGAATAAGTATTTGATGTTGTGCATTGATGATTCATTTGACCATCTATAGGGTGCCATAATGTTTTCTAAGATCGACTTGATATTTATAACCCAGGAGGATCCTTTCCTGTTTTTAAGCTCAGTCTACTTTATAGGAGCAGATTTAGTACCAACAATTTAAAAATAGTCGATTGTGTGGGATTAAGATCATGTTTTAGGGGGCGAGGCCAGAAGGTCCACCTTATGTCTTGAGATTTGAGGGTTGTAGATGTATTCCAAGGTTTGGTGATTTGATCTAGTTAATATTGAATGAGCCTCATTGTTCTAGATATTCCATTCATCCCCCGCAACTAAGATATAAAAGGACCTGAGGCTGCCAATATTTTAAAAGGCGTTCAATGGGCTATCCCCTGAACGAGTGTAACAACCCAAAATTGCCTCCCGGGACGTCACACGGTGCTTAAGGCTACAAGTAGCCCCAAGCTAACCCCTTGAGCCTGTTTCTACTAATAACACTCATTTCAAGATGAAATAATTCAAACACTAGCATAGCCATATCATACAAAAGGAAATACGGAGAAAATGCTCGGTCCAAATGACCAAGCAATTCCGAAAACCTCAACACAATCACAATCTGATAACTAGTCTGACAAAGCCTCTACTAATCTATGAACTAGAGAGCCATTGGGAGGTCCCTAACTGGATCGAAATGAACTGAAAATAACAACATAGTCTCTCAAAATATGAAGATGTCTGAATATAGGTCCTCGAACCATGAGGACTCAACACTATAGGAATGTAGATAGAGGTACTCAAAAATCACTGACGATGTTGGGACTGAGAACCTGAACCTACATTATAAGACAATGTAGCACATAGACGTATATGTGGATCAGCACTTGAGAATGTACTGAGTATGGGGGGTGCATGCATTTTATATAAAACAACATCAATAATCTTTAATCAAAATCATGCATGTAATAAGTAATGACTCACATGGCTTGAATAAGTATAAAATACGAAGCTCATGAATCATGTAAAATGGAACATGTAACACAATCTCGTGAGTCATTATACTTTCAGCTTTGAAATTTGTACTCTTCTCTTATTCTCATTACTCAAGGCTAAAGGAAAATTTAAGTAATATTTTCAACTCGTGCATATATCTCATGGAGAGTAAAAATTCTTCAATTCACAAGAACTCATAACTCTTTTGAACTCAAATACTTGGAATTCAAAATCATATAACTTTGGAACATACTTGAAGGCATTTCATCCACGTTAGGAAAATATCTCATTTCAAGCTTTAGGAAAAAATACTCATATTAAGGAAAAGTATTTTAATTTTAAATAAAAATATCTTATCTCAATGAAAAATACTTTAGTTTAGGGAGTTTCTCTTAACTGACATAAACCATACGAGTGATATGGAGTCCAACATTTTGTCCTCCTAAGGAAGAGACCTCACGTTGAGGAGAGGCGCCTTACTCTTGCCAGGGAGTATAACCTAGGATATTATAGCACAATAGTTCATAAAATTGCAAGTCTCAAGTAGGGTTTAATAACCCATAATTCAATCTCAAGTTAAAACTAATCAAAAGCATAATAGATAGCATATAGATTCATATCCAATGTAGAAATCTGAAAATTTCAGCAATTTGACTCCAAAATCTCAACATACTTATATACTTCAATATTTCAAACATTTCAACTATTAACTTCTCAAAGATTAAAATCATGGGGTATAGACCCAGCTGCAATTTCTCAAGAAAACATGTAAACATCATGCCATTAGACTCTCAATTCAAGGGAAATATCAAAAGCTTGCAACCAATAACAATGGGTGAAAACCCCAGTTAAATTTCATGTAAAATCTCATAAATTGCAGAGAATTGTAGTTTAAATAAACCTTTGGGCACAAGGGTGAAGGGATTACCCTTGTTCAAACCCCACATACCTTGAATTAGAAGCTTTGGATGAACTCTCGCTTTTGAAACTCTATTTGTACTCTTGAATGAGGATTCTTGAAGGCCTTGACTTAGAAACCTTGAATATTGACTCAATTTAGAAAATCTATGGAGGATTCTTGAGATTCTTGGAAGAGGTTTTGGATGCTTAGGGTTTTTGTTGAGAGAAAACTTGAGAAAAACTTCATAGAATGCTTGCAAATGACTTTGATTTGGTGTTTGCACGATTTAAGAGGCTTGGAAAAAGTCCAAAGTTCCCTTTTTAACTTCTAAACGAAGCTGGAAAAATTGAATTGGAAACCCAATTTCATGGGCTACCGCGATGTGCCACTATTGCGGTGGCTCACTAAAAAATTGATAAATGGAAAATTGGTAGTCACCGTGATGCGGAGCCATTATGTTGTCCCACTAGTTGGGACCTGGAACTTAAGTGCGATGCGTCACAATCGCGCCAGGCCACAGGAAATTGACTATTGAGAATTTGGGGTCCTCTGCGATGCTCCACTATTGCGGAGTTCCGCTAGAAATTGACAATTGTCAAATAGACCCAGTCCGCGACACGTCAAGCACCAAAATGATGCTATTTTATGACAAGGACTTAAATTAGCCATAACTTCTTACTCGGGTATCGGATTTGGACGAATCTCATATCGACGGAAAGCTTATAAGATTTCCCATGTGATAAGAAGTCTAAATTGGGGAAATTCTACATGGTTAACACTATACTCACTTAGAAAGTGACTTATCAATCTTTTAGGGTCGAAATCACACCTCACTTGATATGCCCTAAGGTTCATTCTATGAGAGAATTTCGTGGGGTCTTACAACGACGCATAGAAAACACACATTAAGTTATTTTGGGAAGTATAAAGTATTGAAAGTGTACACCTGATTATTTGGGGGATTCGTCTAAGCGTTGGGGTGTTCTCCTAGCATTGAGGCATAAGCCCAAAAAACTTACAAAGTAAAATAATCTTTTTGATTAAATACCCAATTTAAAATTAATATTAAAATATTTGATTGTCAATTAGTTAAAAATTAGAATCAAAATTAAAAGATAACTATAAAGTCACACATTAAAAGGTATTCTTTGGTGGGTCTAAATACTGCTGCTACTCAAGAACGTATTGGGTACACATATTTTTCTTCCTAGTTCCTTTCTTTTCTTTTATCTCTTGATAAGTCACATAATGACTAATTATGAAGTTATTTACTTTTTTTTCTATTTTAAAATACAATGTGGTAAATGGGAGCATAAATATACATATCGAGTAACAGAACGATGGGAGTTGACTAATTTTGTATTATTTTTAGACAAAATTATATTTTTGAGGACATATAATAGTTTATTACATGAAAAAACTAACTTTATATATTGGTTGTATTGTGTGGCTTTGGTTAGTTTTTTTTACTGACTTTAGATACATCTTCCACTTATATTTTATAATTTTGAAAAAAATTATCTATCTTAAAAATAGTCACTTCTAGTTATATTTGTTTATAAAATATTAAACATTAAAGGACCCATGGGGCTTACGCCCCATTATTTCAGACCTTACACCTCACCCCATACTAGGTAAAGCATCTTGCCTTATTTCTCCTCTTTCACAAACATTGGAGACAACATTACCGGTGGTGAGGGATGAAGAGGCCTATAGCGAACTTCATATCTCAGTGTTTGTGTCATCAGTTGATGTCTGAGCACTTCAAACCTAGTGGATTACTTCAGAGGCTACCTATTCTAGAGTGGAAGTGGGATCAAATTACTATGGATTTTATGATTCGTTTCCATGCACTTCTCATGGTTCTGATATTATTTTGGGTCATTATTAAGAGGTTGAAAAAGTTTTTCCTTTTTCTACCCGTTCATTCTTCCTGCAGTGTCGAGAGATTGGCAAAGATATATGTTTCAGAGGTAGTTCATCTTCATAGGGCACCAGTGTCCATTACTTTTTATAGAGTTTTCCAATTCACCTATAAATTTTGGAGAGCTTTTCTGGAAGAGTTGGGCATCCTGCTCGATCTTAGAATAACTTTTAATCCTAGAACGAAGGTCAGTATAAGCAAACTATTCAGGTTTTTTAGGACATACTCCGGGCATGTGTTATGGACTATAGGGCTAGTGGGACCAGTTTCTAGCCTTGGCAGTGTTCTCTTATGATAATTGCCACCATTCGAGTATCTAGATAGACCTATTTGAGGCATTGTATGATAGGTAGTATAGATCTCCAATTGGGTGGTTTGACGCCTTTGAGTCTAGGCCGAAAGATAATGATTTATTATGAGACTCATTAAATTGTTTGAGGGATTCAATATAGACTAAGGGTAGCTCAAAGTAAGTAGAAGTGTTACACTAACCGCAGACTTTGAGTATTAGAGTTAGGAGTTAGCGATCATATGTTCCTTTGAGTGTCTCGGATAAAAGAAATGATTAGTTTAGAAGAGAGGAAATCTCATCACTGGTATATCGGGCCATTTGTTATTCTAAGTGAGTTGGGGATTTAATATATGAGTTATCCTAGCCCCCAACATTTTCAAAAATTATCTATATTCTTTATCCATAAATGCTTCAACGTTACATCATAGATGAATCTCACGTGTCCTAGTGAGATTCAATATTGTTGGATGATACATTGGCATTCAAATAGGAGCCATTTGCTATTCTAGACAAAGATGTCAGACGATTATGATTTATTGAGATTTCAGTGGTAAAAGGTTCAGCGAGGACACTATCGCATCAATAATGCTACTTGGGAAACCAAGTATGTCATGTCAACCCATTATCCTTAATTATTTAAGCCTTTAGGTACTTTTTGAATCTTGACTTTCAGGGATAAAGTCCTCTTAATAGTGGATGTTGTAATGAAGCTCCGTATCATTTTCCTTTTTTCATACATTTTCTAAGTTTAGAGATTTTCCATAGTTGTCCCAAGCCATTTATGACTCGCTAGGACTAGTAGTTTGGTTCCCAAATAATTCATTTGGATTTTATGCTAGTTTGCCTATTTTGGAACTTTGAAAGTTAAGAAATTACTCTTTGGCCAAAACATGTAGTAAACAACCTCGAATGGAAATTTTTATAGTTTGAAAAGCTCCAGAAGGTGGGATTTAGGCTAGGGGGACATTTTGTTTGGTTTTGAGGATTCCATACTTATTTTGGGATATTGGTTAGTTTTTAATTAAACTTGAAGTTAAATATGGAACCCATTTTCCATCAAAATAAGCTTTGTTAGGAATTTAATAGATTCTGTTCAGTCTGGAATTCCTTTTTTGGTAGAGTATCATATCATTTTTGTATTCACAGGGCTCTGAATGAATATCGAGGACCCGTTTCGAAAACTTCAAGCATTGAATTTTTCCGATGGTGTTGTGATGGTGTAGTTTGGGGCCTCTAGGCCACCTAGGCAGAGCACTTTAAGCAGTTGCGGTGTCACTTTAATCATTTCTAACTTTATTGTTTCTCCATTATTGAGAAATCCAAGCTCAAGAACTATTACGGGATTACACATTAAAGCTTATATTTTTTAGTGTTTGTCCTTTGATTGATTTTTCATCTTCAATTTGTAAATTTTCAGCCTTAATTCCATTAATTCTATAGCTTAAGTCTTGATTTTCTTTGGATTTCTGGGACTAGTTTGAGCTTGATTTTAGGGTCTAGTCATGCTCAAATTTTTAGCATGACATCTTTGTCCCATGAGGGGCATAATTATGGTTCCCATTTCCAAATTTCGTAAGTGGGCCCTACAAGTAATTTTTAACCAAATTTTTTACTAGGATTATAAATTTGCAATATGGATATCATTCTTCTTGTATTGACATATATATTACTATTTTGGTATCGTTGCAGTAGTCAAAAAATTCTTTAGAAGGTAAAAGCTTCAAATTAGGTGTTCGTGAGCACATTTTCAGCCTCCAGATAGATTACGACTTACGTACTCTTAGAGTTAGATCATTTAGTGTATTTGTATGATGATTTTCAAAATTTCAAAGGGACACTGTTGTTTGGATACATTTTGTTTAGGAGTTTATGACTTTGCTCACTTAGGGATGTTAAAGTGGAATTATCCGTGAATCCTTAGTTTAGGTGGTTTTTTCTTTGCTTGGGTTAATCTAGCATGGTCAGTAGTCTTAGGTCCTATCTTTGGATGCCTTAGTTTAGTTTGGGTATCCTCTTTTCTTAGGTCGGGTTCCTTAGAGCTTTATAATTAGCTTACCGCTTCTTTCATATGATTTTCCTAGGTTAGCACCCTCCCTTTAGCGATATGGCTATAGGATACTTTAGTTTGTATTAACGAATTAACAATGGTTATTTAATTAATGTACTCATCTTATCATGTGTGTTATTTAATTGCATAGCCTTGGAACTTTGGCAAATTGGCCTAAGAACATTGTTCTATATTTAAAAGTGGAATTTGAGAAATATCTTACCGGATTTGAGATTTTAAAGGGGAAAATAGACTATTTTAGGCTCGGCTTGATTCTAGGCACTTGATAATGATGATTCTTACCTATTTTAGCCTCATTTGATTCTGAGCTCTTGATATGACCCGACCCGACCCGACCCGACCTGGGGCTTTGTCGTAATGGGCATCTCAAATCTAATCAGGACTGGGGACCACCCCCTAATATACAACCCAACCACCCAAATGCATTATGAGCACATTTGAAGGGTATTTTCATAATTTTTTCATCTTTTTTTCTCCTCTTTCCTCACTCTTTCTCCCATGACTTTCCACCATGTTTTCCTTCAATTTAGAATAAATACTCATCTTAATACCCATAATTTTCACCAATTTTTCCTTCTGTTAGAGTAAATACTCTTCTTAGTACTGTAACTATCACCATGCAGAAATTAATAAATTAATTCAACAAGAAAAATTCTTCAGCTTCCATTTTTTATTATTTATTTTCTTCATCATTTTACTTCTCTTGCATTTTTTAATTTAAATTAATTAATTTAAAAATAGCTTTTTTAACTATAATTTATTTAAAATTATTGTTTTGCGCAAGAATGCCACATGTTTTTCTTAGTGGACCGTATGTCATGTCAGCAATGTGTGTATTACACACACTTTATAATATCAGTTGATTATAAAAAAAAAGGTGTCAAAATGACACAGGTAAAATGAACAACATCCACTTTATATGTCAAAGTGAAAGTTTGTGCCAAATTTTGGTGCATGTCAATGTGTTTGACCTTATGAAAAGCTTGGATATCTAAGCCAACCATTTTAAAATCGAAGAAAGCCTAATTCCATTCAAGTCTAAGCCTGAAAGATTCTTTCAAAAAAGATTATGTCACAATCTAAAATTTCACGGATCGTGATGGCACCTACCTCAACCCTGTCATAGTTGTAATCCAAACTCAGTTGAAATAAAAATTTAAAATAAAGGAATTAACTAAATATTCAGAACAAGCATTGATAATAATATCTCAAATTAAAACAGAACAATAAATCTAGAATCCCAAGATTCTGGTGTCATAAGTACATACACGATAATAATACATAATATCCAACTGGAATAATAAACTATCCAAAGAAATACACTAGACGTAAATAAAGAAATATAAAACCGATAAGGACACCGATCTGAGGATCTTATAATTACTTTGAAATGAATACAATATGCACAATCACAAACCATAGGGACCATTCATACTAGGATCTGCATCTAAATGATGTAGAAAAATAGGGTGAGTGTAACCACTAGTAGGCATCATAGGCCAATTGAGCTTAAGCAAAAAATATAACGAGTATAGAATAATAAAACAACCTTGCACGCAAAAGAGTCCCAGCAATTCATTAACAATAATACCATTAAAAAAGTATCTCTTACACATAATAATCTAAAAAGATGCAATGCAATGATATAGAATAAAATGTGATGGACAATGTCTACTGGTGCACACACCCTCTCCCCCTACCCCATCCTTGCTAAGAGGAGATATCTATAGGGAACTTGCAAGGTCCATATTGACACGACCCAAAAATGAGCATTGTCGTATGGGAACCTCAGGCCCACATAAATCGGAGGTCGCCCCAATAACCCAACGTAATCATCACTATACATCACAAGGGTCAGACGAATCCCAACCCAAAGATAAGATAGCGAAAAGCATTCTACAAGTCATAACTTAAACATGTCTAAACACTTCATTAGACTCATCAACTAGCCATTACACCCAAGTCCACAAGTCATCCATAATACCTCTATACAAACGGATGTTTAGAAATGCATATGTCGGGACAAGCATTCGACAATAGCCACACCAAGTCAAAATAAGACTAAGTCTAAAAATACGGACCAAGAAGGAATGTCTTCAGGAGTAAGAAAGCTTACCACTCCAAAGTCAATGCACGAACCGTTGTGATCACCTAATCACTGTGCAGGAAGAGAAAATGATGCTCCGACCCCTATGTCGCGTAGGGACATAACGTCCAGAGACGGTTAGCGATTGGAACACTAAAATGTAACTCAAGGATAAGGATAAAATAATATTACCATTTCAATCCAAGTCATTACATCATTTTCAATCACATTCTTAAATACATAATCATACATATAGACACACACGACATGTTCACAAGACTTAGCAAACATTCTCATTTCACTCATTCCCATGTTACGATGTGAATGACTCCGATTTTCCACCCTTGTAGATTTAATATTTCTATTAAGAAATGGACTCGAACCACAAGTAATTCATTAAGCAAGAGACTCGAACCACAAGCCATTAATTGGACTAGGGACTCGAACCACTAGTCATTTCATTGGGCGAAGGACTCGAACCACAAGCCATACCATTGGGCAAAGGACTCGAACCACAAGCCCTTCATTAAACTAGGGACTCAAACCACTAGTCATTTTCTTGGGCGAGGGACTCGAGACGCAAGCCATTCATCGGACGAGGGACTCAAACCACTGGTCATTTCATTGCTATTATTAGACGATATTTGAACTCTTAACACCTTTTAGTTCATGCATTAACATCCATTCAATCCATTTCACATTTAAGGGCTTGATCCATTTATCTACATCAACACCATACGGGACGAAAAGGTCTTCATAGGAGTATTTATCGATTAACCATTTTATTAGGCCAATATCTTTATTCAAATCATCATTCAATTCAAATTATAGTCATCAAGACCCTTACAAGCCATCCAAGCTTCATTAGCCTTTCTATACCACACTTTAGTTCCATACACAATTCAAGTTCATGTTTAGGGAAATGAATCCCTTTCTTAGCCATCAACCAACATGGTCATAATTTAACTAATTAGATGGCTAAATATCATTACAATACAATTTATCAACCATTCATTCTTATTGGACCATCGCACCATCTAAAGTTATAATTTAGTCTATTACATTATTAATAAGGTTCTTACCAACCATTTACCAAGCATTCATATTGTTACGACTCAATACATGGCCCACAATGCCTTCACCAACCACTTATCAAGTATTCATATTTATTATAACAGTATCATATCCTTTTCATGTTCACTAGACCAATATCATAGTTCGATACACCATTAACATGTGACTAGACATTTCATTTAGATATTTTCACAAATACCTTGTATACATACCTTTAGCAAGACCAATTTCATGGTGTAGCTCATAATTATTAGGCTTATTCAAGACACATTTGTTAAACCACATACAACAAGTATCCATACATACAAACCATCACCAATAACATGCATAATCACAAGTTTAAGCATGAACAAATATTATTCCTCATTGGCAACAAAAGCCCTTCTCATTTGATTTCAAAATCACCATGTACACTTACTAATCCAAGTGTGAAATATATTGGTTTAGAGTTATTTATCAAGGGGAAGAGTTACATGCCTTAGACAACTTGATTCATCAAGAGTCTTGACTTCACTTTGCCTCTTGAAGATCATCCTTGAAACCCTAGCCTATAATTCTTCAAAAATGAGTTTGAGAGAGTATTTAGGGTGTTTGATCCACCAAAATGGATGTTTAAGAGGCTACAAACACTTATATAGTGAGGTTACTTAGGGTTTTGGGTGTGGGAAATGACTACAAGGCCCTTAGTTAAAAGCTGGAAAATGAGCTCGTGCAAGGGTATGACTCACTTAAGAAATCGTACCCTAGGGTATGAGTGGTATCCTAACTTGTACCCTAAGATACTCCTAGGTCACCTACACTGGTTAAGGTACTACTACACACCCTTAAGTCATATCCAAGGTGTACGACTCATGCACTAACTCATGCACATCACTCATTGCAAAAATAGTTCACTTTTGATCAAGGCATCACTCTATATGATTGGTCTTGGTATGACTCATACCTTAAGGTGCGATTGATTGGAGGCTCACTCATACCTTGGATAGTGAGTAACCCTCACTATACTTCCTAGGGTATGAGAGAGGAGGGAGATAAGGATACAACTCATATCCAAGGGGTATGACTCATACCCCTAGTCGTACCTTGCTCAGAGACATCAAAAGAAGAAATTCTTCTCATGGTTCAAAGCCAAGGTGTTTCAATTCTCCCCCACTTGGATCATTCATCAACAAATGATGAGTAAGGCAAGCATAAACACAAGTTAACTTGTTATCACTCATCAAACCAACCTTTAAACAAGTTACAACAAGGCATACAACAAGGATATGACGCATATCATAATCATTATTACTCAACCATTCATTTCATTCACCATGGGGTTCACACCCATCATTTACCAAAGACACCTGGCTCCTTCAAAGCTTAGGGACTCGAACTCATTAACTACCATAAACATAAGTCAAATAAAAAAGATTAACACATACCTCGATCACGAGTTTTTAGAATGGAAAAAAATATGGGTACTTGGACTTCATGTCCTCCTCCGCCTCCCAAGTAGATTCCTAGGACATTTGGTTCCTCCATAGAACCTTTACTGAAGCCACTTCTTGGGTTAGTAACTGGAAAAATTGCTGATCCAAGATCCTCACTAAGATCTCCTTATAGGACAAAATTTCGAGATATCAACATCCCTCAAGGTAACAACCAACGAAGGATCACCCACGCATTTTCATAACATAGTGATGTGGAAAACTGGGTGAATGGAGTATATGCTAGAAGGTAACTCTAACTCCTAGGCAACATTGCCAACCCTCTTTACAATCAAGAAGGGACCAACTTACCTGGCACTAAGCTTCTCTTTTTTACCAAACTGCACTACTCCCTTCATGGGAGATACTTTCAAGAATACCCAATTGCCAACACTAAGTTCTAAGTCGACTTTCAAGAATACCCAATTGCCAACACTAAGTTTTAAGTCACTATGTCTCATATCCGCATAGGACTTTTGGCGAATTTGAGAGGTTTTAAATCTATCACGAATCACTTTGACCTTCTCTAAGGCTTGGTGAACTAAATCGGGGCCAAGAAACATACCCTCACCAACTTCGAACCATCAAATAGGATATAGACATCTACTACCATATAATGCCTCAAAAGGGACCATGCCAATACTAGAGTGGTAACTATTATTATAGGCGTAATCAATCAAAGTCAAGTGGTCATACCAACTACCACCATAATCAATCACATAGGACCGCAACATATCCTCTAATGTTTGGATGATCCTCTCTTTATGCCCATCCATTTGTGGATGGAAAGCAGTACTAAGGCATACTTTAGTACCCAAACCTTTTTGAAATGACTTCCAAAAGTGGGATGAAAATAGAGGACCACAATCCGAGATAATCAAAATTAAAACACCGTGTAACTTCACGATCTCTGCATGATACAACTTAGCATAATCTTCCGTTGAGTAATTAGTCCTTATGGGCAAAAGTGAGCGGACTTTTTCATTCTATCAACAATGACCCAAATAGAATAAAATTGATTTTGAGATTGAGGAAACGGTATCGAAATCCATATTAATTTCCTCCCACTTTCATTCGGGTAATGGAATCTGTTCATACAAACCCCTGAGAATCATGTGCTCAACTTTCACTTATTAGCACACTATACACTTGGCTACATAACTAGGCATTGCTTCATATTACCCCACCAATAGAACTCTCTAGGATCATTATACATCTTGGTGGAACCATGATTTATAGCATACCGAGATTCATAAGCTTTGCCTTGAGCCTTTCCCTCAATCCATCAATGTCGGGAACACATGGCCTACCTTGGTATGTCAAGATACCATCACCACCAATCACAAAGTATGCAACTTTGTGTTGACCCACATTTCTCTTGAATTTCATCAAGTCGGGGTCCAATACTAATTTTTTCTTTATCTAAACAACAAGAGATGACTGAGATACTGGATGCACAAATACACTACCATCCTAGGAGTCCGCAAGTCGAACTCCAATATTAGTCAAACGGTAAACATCCTTCACCAATTCTTGCTTATCCTCATCTACATGGGCCAAACTTCCCATGGACAACCTATTAAGAGCATCGATGACTACATTAGCATTACCGGGGTGGTAATGAAGACTCATATCATAGTGTTTCAACAACTTAAGCCACCTCCTTTGCCTGAGATTCAACTTCTTTTGAGTAAACACATATTGAAGACTCTTATGATCAGAAAAGATATCAACATAAACCCCATAAAGATAATGTCACCAAATCTTTAACGAAAAAACCACAGCAACAACTCTAAGTCATAAGTAGGGTAGTTCTTTTCATGAACTTTTAATTGCCTAGAAACATAGGCCACAACCGTACCATGTTGCATCAAAACACAATCGAGACCAATATGAGAAGCATCATAATAAACTACAAAACCCCCATACCTTTAGGCAAGGTCTAAATCAGAGCCGAAGTTAGTTATATTTCCACTTCTCAAAACTACCCTCACACACATCCGACCAAAAGAACTTGACCTTTTTTTGTGTCAACTTGGTCAACCGGGCAGCTATAGTCAAGAAGCTCTTTACAAATCTTCTATAGTAACCATCTAGACCCAAGAAGATCTGAATATCGGTTGGAGTCATAGGTCTAGGCCACTTCTTAACTGCCACAACTTTTTGGGGATATACTATCATCCTTAACTAGAGATAACATAACCAAGAAAAGCTACGGCTTTTAACCAAAACTCACACTTGGAGAACTTGGCATACAAAAAATGACCCTTTAAAGTTTGCAAAACGGCACAGAGGTAATCGACATAATTTGCCTCACTCTTATAATAGACTAAGATGTCATCAATGAAGACAATGACAAACATGTCCAAGAATGGATAGAAGACCCTATTCATTAAGTCCATGAATGTTGCCAGTGCATTGGTTAACCCAAAATACATGATAAAAAACTCATAGTGACCATACCGATTTCTAAAGGCAATCTTAGGGATATCGGTATCCCTAATCTTAAGCTGATGATAACCCGATCTAAGATCAATCTTAAAAAAAGACTTCTCACCCTGAAGTTGATCAAACAAATCATCTTTCCTAAGAAGAGGATACTTATTCTTTATGGTGACTTTGTTCAACTGATGATAATCAATGCACATACGAAGGGAACCATCCTTCTTGCACACAAACAACATGGGAGCACCCCAAAGAGACACACTAGGATGGATAAAACCTTTATCTATGAGGTCCTTTAATTGCTCCTTAAGCTCTTTTAGCTCCGTCGGAGCCATTTGATAAGGAGGGATGGAAATCGGACGAGTGTCTGGAACAAGAACAATACCAAAATCAATTTCCCTATTGGGAGAAACACCGGGAAGATCGCCAGGAAATACCTTGGGAAACTCATTAACCATGGGAATAGATTCAAGAGAAGGCTCCTCCGAGTTATAATCTTTAACTCAGACCAAATGATACAAACACCCTTTTCAAATCAACTTTTGGGCTTTAAGATAAGAAATAAACCTTTTCTTAGGCACCAAGGAGCCACCTTCCCATATAATGATCGGCTCATTAGGGAATTTTAACATGACCCTACGGGTCCGACAATCCAAGGAAGCATAATACAAATTCTACTAATCCATCCCCAGAATAACATCAAAATCGACCATGTCCAACACTATCAAGTCTATAAGAGTTTCTCTACCAATAACAGATACCACACCCCTCTATAGACCCTTTTAGTAATCACAGAATCTCCCACTAGGGTAGAAATAAAAAAAAAATGATAGACTCTCAGGACCACAATCAAGATGCACAGCCATATACGGGGTCACATAAGAAAGTGTAAACCCTGGATCAACCAAACAATATACATCTTGGGAGAAAAGCCTCAACATACCCACAACAACATCGGAGATGCCTCAGAATCCTAGTGAGCAGCAACTACATATAAGCGATTCAAGCCAGTGCTAGTGCCAAAAATAAAAAACAAAATTAGATATATCACCCTTTGGTGTGGAAGTAGATGGAGTCACAATATGGGCCCTATTGGCCCAAGGAGACTCCTAAGAGGGGCACTCATACTGTATGTGCCTGATCTGACCACCACTAAAATATCTGTTCTGCCTCTTCCCATACTGACCATGATGACTTTGACCACAGAATCTGTAAGGAGGGCAGGGTGGAGCCAGCTGAGCACCTCTAGCCTAGAATTAGGCACCTTGTTCCCAAAACCACCACTAAACTGAGATTGATGATCACCCAATGACTTCGGGTAAGAAGAGTGAACACTAGCTGAGGAGAAAAAAACTGAACTCCCGCACTTCTTCAGTGGACTATTACCCTCATCTCTACCACTAGGTTTAGAAGACCTAAACTTTTTTTCTTTCCCTTCACTAAACTCAAATTGCTTCTTTTTATCCTCTTCCACTTATTGAATATACATAATCGACCTAGAAATGTCCATATTTTTAGTCAACAAGTCCGCTTTGCTCTCAAGAACTAACTCACAGGACAATCCCAAGACAAAATTACATATCCTAGCCCTCATGCTAGAAACCATTTTGGGAGCATACCTTGACAATTGATGGAATTTCAAGGCATACTCTTAAACAGACATCCTTCTTTGCTTCAAGTTCACAAACTCTTTACTTTCGCTTCCCTCAACTCTTGAGGAAAGAAGTAGTTTAAGAAAGCCTCGGAGAAATCATCCCATATTACAGGACTAGTATCACACCTCTAAACAACTCCTATCCTTTACACCATTAGTACGCTACATATTTCAATTGGTAGAAAGCAAACTTAACGTCCTCAACCTCTGAAGCATGCATGATTGGGAAGATCTTCTCTATTTTATCAATGAAGCCTTGAGGATCTTTCTCAACCTTCATACCCGTAAACATAGGAGGGCTTAACCTCATGAATTGGCCAATTCTTGTGGCCTTAGAAGAAACAGTAGTTAGAGCACCACACTTTGATTGATAGGTTACCAATTGAGTCAAGAGGTTGATGAAGCGATAAAACTCGACATTAGTAGCATCCCCTTGAGGTGATAGAATAGGAGGTTCACTCTCATAGTCGAGGTTGGTGGGGATATATTGGACCCCACGAAGATGGTCAGATATCGCAGCCCTAGCTCGAGTCCAAACTTCAGAAGTTAAACAATCTTTATCCATAGGGCCCTCAGTTGGGGTAGAAGTGTTTGCTTGAACCCCAAATCTTCTTGGAGGCATGATCTGATAGATAGCAAACAAAAATCAAAGAAATCCAATACCTTAGACCCTATAGCTTGAAATTGAAACACAAGAAAGGGAAACATTTCCTAAAATATCTCGTAGCCCCTCTTTTATAAATGTGGTGTGCTTCACACCCATAAAAGGGACTCTACTTGACACGGTATTGTGGAAAGTCAACTGACCATGAACCTAGGCTTTAATATATATAACCTATATGAAATACTAAATTTGACCATATATCTACGTTCAGAGTCCTACATTAGACTTAATATGTATAACATCATGCATCCATGTCTGGAACCCTCCATGAACTGAATGAGTAAAATATCATATATCCATGTCAATAATCCTACATCAGACTGGTAAGAAAAATAAGCTCAATGTTTTTTGAAAGTCAGTAATTTCAGTGGTATAATCTAATAATTCATGAAATGAATGGGTATGCTGCTTAGAAAAATAAGTCAAAGCCAAAAACAACAAACAGACAAAAAATTATGACACAATGCTCAACTCATAATATAGTACAAGCATTGGTATCAATTAAAAATTACTCTTCAAAATCGCTTTAACAATGTAAGAACCCAATTTGGGCATCACCGCATAAATTCATTTTACTTATCATTAAAATGCACTAATTCTCTCAACCCATAGAATACTTTACACGATAAGTCTCACGATAAGTCTCCGTCCAAGCAAAGTCTAAAGAATATTAAGTCATAAACTACCTTGAAGCCTAACAATGTTTCACAAACCACCACAAAATAGATTTTCTATTAAAACATGCCCAAGTCACTTCAAATCCCTCAAAAACAAGTTATACACATAAAACCAAATCCAGGACACCCATATTATTATGGTTCTATTCTGGTTCTAAATAATCAACCTGAAAGTTAACCCCAATCCCTAAAGGGTTAATTAGGAATTTCACTAAAAATCAATTGACCCATAACATAAATAGTTCAAATATGAAATTTTATTGAGAATGGAGTTAAAATTGATATTGAAATCATCAAAATACCATTCTTCAACTATGCCAAAAAAGTCCGAATTTCAAGTTGAAAAAATCAAGATTTTGAGGTGAATAATGAAATAATCATTGAGGAATATGAAAATATAGATTTATAAACTTATCCAACAAAGAAATCTTTGAAGAAAAGCCTTTGAATCTTTCAAAAATGAGTACCCGAGCTCCAAAATACAAGGCATGGAAAGAAAAGAAAAGAAAAGAGAAAATGGGATTGTTATGGTGCAACATTCTTGCTCCTACAGAGAAAGTCCACAAAATGGCTTAACAAAAAAAATAGAATGCCCCAATAAGAGGAGGATACTTACCGCGTGGGCCTTTACTGAAGTGGGTGTTGTCCGTAAGAGTAAGACCACAGAAGTATTGAAAGTCTGCATCAACGTATCTGCTAATATGGACAAGCCATCCCATGAGTGGCCCAGGTAAAACTAACCAAAGTCTAAAGAAGTAACTCACTAGTTGCTGGTGCGGATCTGCATGTTCAGCAAAAGAACCATGTAAGCGACTGTACTAGCACTAATGCCAATAAATAACAAAAACAACCACACCCCCACAAGCTCCGATTCGACCCTCAAAACATACTTAAAACCCTCACAAACCCAAATCAACTATATTACTAGGCTAAGTTCAATGTTCTGAACTCAATGGATTGGAATTATCATAATGACCAACATAGGTTATCATTTACCATCAATGAATATTGATTGAAGTCAACTCTATGTCATAATTTGTGAACTTTTCAACCAATGACTTAAGATACATTTGAACAACTCGGTAATCAAATCAATAATTCTACTAATTCAAAAAGGACTTTAAAGCGAACAAAACTAACTTAATTTTCAGAAAACTAAAACTTTAAATATTGACCAAATTCAATCATGTCAACTTCAAAACCTTTCAAAATTAAAAATTCAAACTCAACCAATCATCTTGAGAATTTTTTTACCCACTGCTACAGCCCACAAGTACCATGATATAACTACAGAGAGGGTCAAAATGATCAAAACATGAAAAAAAATCCAAAATATACTATATGGGCTATTATAGATTGAGGGAGAAAGTCACATAGCAACTAATCGCCGACAATAATGGAAGATAACATAATGGCAAATCCTCCATCAGCCCCATTTGCAGTTCGTGAAGTGGCAGTCCAACTTGTTCATTGGTAATGTTGCATCCAATATTGTTAAATTGGAAATCATAAAAAAAAAATGAAATAATATATGGTGCAGATATTGCACTCAAGTTGGAAATTTATAGGTTTATCACATAAGGATCTACAGTTGTATTTCAGATCTTCTTTTAGATTGTTGACACTTACATCATGTAAGGGAGGCCCATTAAACTATGTGAGGCTCTCCTTATTCCCAATTTTTGTTACTAGGGGAAGAAAAATAGGTAGCTAAAAGTTGAGCCTTCGGATTCTATCACTTCATAGGCTACCTTAGCCCAGAAATTCATTGCAAGCTTCTTTCTATCTAGGAATACAAGCAAGTTATGGAGTGAGATTTTGGGATTTAGAAAAGAAAAAAAAATAGAAAGCTTACCGTAAGCTTAGGAATGATTTAAAACATTACAATTGAGTTATCCTTATAACGGTCAAACTTAGGAAGTTTTAGTAATACTTTTATTGATAGTTTAGATATTTACTCTTATTTTTTCTTGATTTTTCTGTAGATGGAATAGCACTAGAGAAAACTTAGATGAATTAGTGTTTTTGTTGAAAAAGTTAGTAGCAAGCAGTCCAGAGCTGTTTTTGTTGAACAGGTTAGTAGCAAGCATTCCAGAGTAGACTGGTCTGTCCAATGGAAGAATTATAACAAAGACAGTAGGAATTGTGGTGGTTGATGGGACGATTAGTATACAAGCACAAAATGATACTATGAACAAAATTTTTACTAAGCTAACCAATATGATTATGAGGCTAGTGCAACCGTAATTTTAAAGTTCAGAAAGTTCAACAAGCATCATTGTTCTATGAGGTCGTTGGAAGTGATCTTACGGTTGATAGTTATGGAGCTAATATAGAGTACCTGCACTTTATGGCTATGTAGGTATAGGCATAATAAATTAGAACTCCGGGAATACCTTGAATCAGAGATATCATCCTAACTTCTCATAGGGTGGAAATGAAAATTAGAATTAGTAAAAGGTACAAGTTTAATAGCAGAATTATAAGAAGAATCAAAATAACTCGGTGCAAGACAAAATTAATGAAATGAAATAAGTTCTAAAGAAGCTGACAGAAGATCATGAATAGAATCATAAAGCTAATCTAAAAAATAATGGCTTGAAAATCTGAAGTTTCAAGAGATAAATGTGAGGCCTCCTAGAGATCTTCCTCCACTGATGTAGATTCCACCCAATGCATGTTAATTTGATTATTATATGAAATGAAAAAGATTTGAGTGAAAGAACGATGGGAGAAGCATCTAAAATAGTAGTTGAGAGGCAAAAGAATAAAGTTTTGAGAGAAAGAGTTGCAGGAGATCTCACTTGAGGTTTAGAAACCTACATATTTCATTCTCATAGAAACACATCTAGTACAAAGAATAGATGTCATTCACCGAGTTCTTTGATCTCTATCCCGCATTGAAGTTTTACGAGCCTAATTTTGAGAGTTTCTTGTAACACTGTGGCTATTCCAATAAATCCATATTAAATTAAACTTTGATAGAAGTATATTTTTTTGTTTCTTCATAACATGCCTTAAAAAGTATGAAAAATCCTTAGTCATGGTATATTTGTGTATATGTTTATTTTATAAGATTTTTGTAATTTATTAATATTTAAACAGAGATGTAATCAATTCCACACTTATTCTTCAACATAATATAACACAATAAGACCTTAGGTTGTATAAGGAGCATGTTATCTTGATTTGGGTTGGACTATTCACATGAAATTAGTCAAACTTTAACCTAAAGACACGAGTTATTACAACACCTTCTTAATATTCTTACTCTTGTTCTTAGTATTATTTTTACATAGGATGAATACTAACATATATGAGAAATTGATGTTATTTATGAATAAATATTTTAGGATCTTAGTTCTCTCAAGGATCCTAATAAGTATATATATGGGCCCAGGTTTTGACATCTATTATTTTTCATAATTAAAAATATTATGGATCAATGATTGAAAATATTTTGTTTTTACTTTTAAAGATGCAGTGGCAGGAATGTTAAAAAATTGTTGAAAATTTTTCTTCACATGTAGTCGTTCAAGAAAAATCTTTATTATCATCAAATTAGTTGCAACTTGATTTGAACTCGCCTAAACCTGACTTCAATTACTAGCTCTGATATCACTTGTTGAGACCAAAATAGTCAGGGTGATATGCGAAAGGTAATTATTACAAACCTTCAACGATGATAAATCATTCAACAAAAAAAAAAAATATACAACAATGCATAATACTTTAATAGGATTTGCTCGAGAATGACCTCACCCCCCTCCCCCTTCCAACCCAAAAAAAAAAACACTCTTAATGATTAGATTATGTCATTACGGATGTCATTTTTGTTGTTGTTGTAGGAAAGATAGATCTTCCCTGCACAGAAGTTCCAACATTTCATCCAAGAAAGAAATAGCCATATATGGAACAAATCTAAATTTTTTCTTCAGAAACAAGTAAAAAACAATTATGATAACATCTTGACTTTCATTAAAATAAAAGTGAAGTTCAAATATAGTAAGCAAATTAGTGCAAAACCCTAACAATGTCTACCCTTTACCAAGAAGGTGGCTTAAAATTTTTTTACTAAAGGTATGTAACTAACTATGTGTTTCCACCATTTATGTCAAATTATTTTTATTTACTAAAGATTACACAAATACACAATTTATGTTTTCAATATTACAAAAAATTTCAGCTCCTTAAACATATTTCAAAAATCCCAACATATACCAAGAATGTTATTTATATGTCGGTTATATTATGTATATTAATAGGGAGAGAGAACAAAGTAATTAAAAAAATGGTAGAGAGTGTAATTACTTTCAAAAGGGTTGATATTTATGTTATTTGGCCAATTATTTATGATAGAGTACTCACTAATTGGAAGTGACCCTATACTTACTCCAATTCTTATAAATATTATACGTTCAATTCGAGTTGCATATCTGAATATATAATGAGAGAGTTTGCAAAAGTTGTTTCAATATTGCAATTCACTTTATGAATGAAACGGGCGTCTTTGGTAATTCACGAGCAAACAACAAATAAAAAGAGCGTGTCAACTAAATATTTAGATGGAAACCAAGTGGATCTTATTAAGTGTAAAACATCATAATCAGAAGTTGGAAGCAACTCTTAAGTGAAATAGAGAACGAAAGTAAGCTAGTGTTTGACTATAGATTCCCAAATATTTTTGGCAAGTTATTTTTGAGTGAGATTTGGTGAAATTTCGCCTTTTGTTTGGTAATAGTATTTGAAAAACATATTTCACTTTTAAAAGTTCATAAAAATTAAAATTTTAACCAAATATTAGTAGTTTTTACTATTTAAAAATTTAAATTATTTGTCAAATAATGACAAATTGTATGGTAAAATACTTTTTGGGAAATCTATTGACCAAAGGAGTCCTAAGTAATAATTTGTCTAGCAAAGTAAGGTTTTGAGTCTTTTAGAAGCTTCTAATATGTTCTCTCTGTGTCCAAAAGCGGAAACCCTTATGTACCCTTCACCAGCTGGACCAAACCCAATTCCAGGGACTGTAATAATGTGAGTCTTGTCAAGAATCCAATTGAACACATCCCATGATCTGGATCCTGGGAAATGAACCCAAACATAAGGTGCATTGCTACCTCCATAAACTCTGAAGCCCAACGAATTAAAAGTTTCAGCTAAAATCTTTGCATTCTCCTTGTAGTAGTCTACCTTACACATAACTTCCTGGAGTACATTGTACAAAGGTAAGAAAAATTTAACACTTTTTCAACATCGATCTAGCATAGCTTTTCTCAAATTCAAATCTCCTGAACATACATACCTTGAAACCCTCTCGGGTGAGGCAAGCTAGTCCACCAGCCTGAGCTATGTTGGAAGCACCATTAAAGCTCGTACATATAATGCGATTAAAATCATGAATAACAGGAAATCCATTTAAATAGAGGAGTTCCTTAGGCACTACAGTCCATCCCAGACGAACACCTGTGAACCCAGCAATCTTTGAGAAGGATGAGATCTCAATGGCAACCTGCAGCAAGAAATAATAATTGTAGATGAGTTTCTAAATATAATTATTCATTAGACAAGTCTCACTTGATCAGTTCCAGAGAATAATACCTTTCTCGAACCAGGGATCTCATAAATTGATTTAGGGCTTGAGTCTGAAACATAAGCTGCATAAGCGGCGTCATAGACAATAATTGAACCATTTACTTGTGCAAACTCTACAAGTTGTTGCAATTGCTGCCTTGATGCTGCATGACCACTAGGATTGTTTGGAGAGCAGAAGAAGATAACATCTGTCCTTGCAGTGTTGGCCAGATCTGGGAAGAAATCATTCTCTGGGGTGCACTTCATGTACTTGATATTTCCATATCTTCCCGAGTCATTCTTCAAATCACCACTCTGACCCATAATCACACTTGAATCTATGTATCCCTGTTTTTCCGCATCAAATAGTTTGTTCCACAAAATTTAATTTTTCATTTGGGTGAATTTCTTAAGTAGTGTCATTACTAGATCTTACACTCCATTAATGTTGAGAAACAACGTAACATGTTTGTTTTTTAAGGCTACCTAAATGATAATCTTGTATATTAGTTACCTGTTACCACAAGTGAAATACGCTGGCAACCCAAAAATTCTTCTTCACACTATTACCAGTATTTTTAGAGCTAGTTTGTTTTGGAAACATGTTATCCCGGGATAAGTTATATCCCGGGATTTTTGTTTCACCGTCAATGTGAGATAAAATTCACGTTACAATCGTGAGATAAGTTATCCAACAACCATTTTATTACAACCAAACATGGGGATAAACTTATCCTAAAATTAATGCCATGAGTAGTTATCTCTTATCTCTCATACCAAACAATATAAAGTGTATAATAAGTTGAAATATCTACTTCCAATGGTTTGTTCTTGATTCATTAATTTTTCTTTATTGGGATGGGAGGAGAAGAGGAACTACTCACTGGAAATGATGGATCCTGCACAGCAATTGACACATTGGAACCCAAAAGAAGCTGCAAATGAAGGATCAATCAGGACCATAAGTAGAATTTATTGTGTCACAAGTAAAATAGACATGTCAAAGGAGTCATTTTTTCTTTTCCACTAAGCTATTTTTAGTATAGTTCGCATAATATTAACGTGATTAACTTGGGAGCTTTGGATAATAACTTAGATACCTGAACTCTTGAGAGATCACATTGTGCGCCATCAGATACAAAAATCTCAGTATCTTCTACCGAAAGTTCTTTATATAACATTTCTGCAATCGCTCTTCTTAGTTCCTATGAAATTCAATAGACAAAATTGCATTCTCTCCATACTTCTTTGTATACGTGTTTGATCAACAAGAAAAAAGATGCACGTTTAACTAAAAAAAGAAAAAAGTATGCTCCACCTTGTTCCCTCGTTCCAGTCCGTAGCCAGCATATCCTTGAGGTGTGGAAAGATCACGTGCATACTGCAAAAGAAAACTATCAATCATATGAAGTAATTTGTACATTTACAAGTTTATTGTTGGTTGGAATGGCTGATATAGCATGCAATGTACCGAATTCAAAGTTAAAAATTTCTGTGGCAGATCTGGCGTGTGGAATATAAATATTCAGGGGAATTAAGTCGTTTTTGCCTAAATGATACGTACACAAGCCGATAAGTCTATCCAATGAGTAAACCTTTGGGAAACCCATAAATTAATTTTGGCTTAAGCTATGTCGTAACTAGTACATGAGTTAAAAGAGGCATCACCATAGTTTAACATACAAAGCCTCTTTATTTTCATCTTTATCATTAAAAGTACGATATATTTCTTCTTTAGATCAGACAACCAACCAAAGCATTATAAGACCGTACAAACGGTTGAGCAATACTCTACGGCTACGAGGTTATTTAAATTTAATAAAATTAATTTATGAGCTTCAATATATGATAATTTACCTTTTATAAAATACTATATTACATTGATGATGTAAGAATGAGTTATTATATTACATTACATCTGTCACTATAAAAAAAAAATTCTTTAGATATTTTTTGTATTCAAAGGAGATTTTGGAATAACTATATTCAAAATAGGGTTTTGGGTCGATTTGACACTAAAATTAAATCAAAACGTAGAAATGATGTACAATAATTTCATTACAAAAAGATTAACATGACAAAAATCTGATCTGATTTGTAATAACATATCTAAAGTTTAGGAGGGGTCTATTACCCCATAAACTTTTTTAAACTGAAATATATGGATGGATGGATAGATAGATAGATGGATAAAAGAAAATGAATATGTAAAACGGAAAAGTGACAAATATAATATGCATTCGAATTATAATAAATGATGCATATACATTCTCTGTCATACTTTGGGTATATATATGTCTCTACGATTAATAAAATGGTACGTATATGCTCCTCACACTAATGGTAGAGGCATATGTGAACCCAAAGTATGACAGAGCATAGATACAAACTATTTATCATAGTTTGGAGGTATATTTATCCCTTTTTCATTTTAATTTATTTTATCCCAAATAATTAACCCAAACCCACTATCTGATCCAATAAACATAAAACCCGATTTCAAACCAACTCGTTTTGACCTCTACTTTTTGTTTCAAATCTGATACTCCCTCTATTTGTCTCTTAAACGTGAACCCCAATCAAATTGAATGATTGATCGCTACTGCTAGTTGTTGTTTACATGTTGGATGGAGTGGAGATTAGACTAGAGGTAGCTGGAGCTAAGGGTTGCAGTGATGGTTCACCGGTGGGGTGTTTTCGGTTCGATGAAAACCGTGGCTATGTACTATTGGCCGGTGACAGATAGTGTTTTTTTCGACGAAATTTCGTTGAAAATTAAAATATGAGGGGTTCAATTTATTTGGTGTTGTTTTTGGGTGCTATGATGTTTTTTTTTAAAAAAAAAATTGATTGGAGTAGGTGTTATTGTATTGTGTGTATATATTGTTATAAGGATAGGAAAAAGGCGTCTGTTAGATTGGTGTCTTTTGAATTTTAATTGGGACAGGATTGAGTAGTGGTTTTATTGGCTCGGGTAATGGCTTTGGGTTAATTTTTTTGGATAAAAAAGTTAAAACAAAAAAAAAACAAATATACCTCAAAACTATGATAAATGATATATTTTCCGTTATACTTTAGGTACATATATGCCCCTACCGTTAATATAAGGGCATATATGTACCATTTCATTAACGGTAGAGGTATATATGTGGTATCCAAAGTTTTACAGAGGGTATATATATACTCCCCGTTTAAAAAAGAATGACCTACTTTGATTTGATACAAAATTTAAGAAAATATAGAACACTTTTGAATCTTGTGGCCTTAAATTACAGTTGTGTCAAATGTACCAAAATGTTCTTTAATCTTGTAGTCTAAAACATGCCATGTGAAAAGTTGAAATTAAAGTATTGTAAAAAAAAAAATGAATCATTCTTTTTTAATTGAACTAAAAAGAAAAGTAGACAGTCCTTTTTTTCGTATATAAAAATATTATTAATAAAAGTATTTATTAGTACTTCATTTTGTTATTTGTTTTTCTTTTTTGTGTGTGGTGGGTGGGTGGGGGTGTTTCTTTTCATATTCTTTTTTCGTTCTTCCTTCTCGTTCCCTCTTTCTGTGTCGTCCAACCTTACCTCTCAGTGAAGAACATGAGTTTGCCGGTGAATTTTACCGGCATTTAACTTCTTCCGTTTTCTTTCATCCTTTTCGTATCTTACATCTCTTTTTCTTACCTACTCCACTATCACTCACACATATACAAAATTTAATATATTAATAAAAAAAATCTCTTATATCGCAGAATCAGTAGCGGACTCAGGATTTAAAGGTTGCAGTACTTTAATGTAGCTTAAAAAGCTATTAAAAAAAGCAGCATAGCTGCACGGATTCGAACCCATGAGAGACGGAAGTTACATCTAAAGTCAGAGCGCCCAATCATGTTTTTGTTCTCTGGATATTTTTTATATATTATATTATATTTTTACTGTTTTTTATATAATTATACCTATTATAAATCGAGTTTACTGAATGTTGAAATAATAAAAAAAAAAAAAAACACGTGGTCCGCCCCTGCCCGCCGAACAAGAAACACACAAAATAAAATCTCTTATATCGCCAAACAAGAAACACATGTATGAGCTAACCCATTTTCTGCTAGTCGTTCATAGTCTATGACTCTATGATAGAAGAAGCCGACAAATAAAGATGAAAAAGAAAAGAAAAGGAAAAGGCAATGAGTACGGAGAGAGATTTTGGTGAAGCTTATTGAAGGAATGGCAAAGCTCAACGGCGGTGATGAAGACAAATGAGTCGTATAATGCGCAGGGAGTTAAATAGAAGAAAGAGAATGTAAAAGAAAAAGGGTAAACAAGGAAACCAGAAAGAAAAACTTTAAAAGGTGTGTTTATTTCACATGGAAAGAACCCGAGAGGGCAGGGCTAATACTCTCCCGCAAAGTTTAGTTGTGTTTAGATAATACTTCCTCAGTCGTCTTAAATTACCTGTTTTGAATTTTTTAATTTAATTTTTTATTTTACTTATCTATTTTTATTAATTAAAAAGAGATAATTTTTTTTTTTATTTTATTTTTTATATTAATTATTTTTTTTATATTAAAATATAAATATTATTTAATAGAGGAATTATAATAAATTAGCTATGTTATTAATTATTTTTTAATTAATATATTATTTCAATTTAGAACAAATAATTTGAGACGGAGAAAGTATTATTTTAACCATTTTCTCTTTAAAAATAAATCAGTATTTTTGAACTTTGAAGTCAACCCGGTTTGTCTTTGGTTTGATTTGAACCATTCTTCACCTATTTAAAAAATATGTACTCTCCATCCAAATTTAAGTGTTTCTTTTACTTTTTTCGTTTGTCCCTCCAGAAAAGAGTGTTTCTTTTTATATTAAGTTTGTTTTTTAATTTAAATATATTACATGGTAAATTAATTAAAGGTCGTACAGGATTTAATGACAGTATATTTTTATTTTAATATCACGAGATTTAAAACTCTCGCTTTATGTCATAAATTTCATGTCTAATCAATCTAAGATAATTAAATTGGGACAGTAGAATTACATTGTCTTCGTTAAGTAACTTTAATCTATTAGGCATGAAAAATGCTTAGGCTTCCCCAAAATCCTCTCGTAGAAAATGCTTAAAATTTTCAAACTTGTTTATTCCATCCAATGACCTTTGGTATTCACATCATAAACATTTGCAGCAGAGTTAAATCCTTGAATATGTCAAGATTAAAAAAAATTCAAAACATAGAATTACTAAAATTTTGGGTAATTTTGGTTATCTGTAAACAACCATTAAATATTATAATAAAATAGAAGATATTTCTTTCCCTTTATCTTGTCAAAAAACATTATTGTAACATTTTAATATGTATATACTAATATATTCAAATAGCTTCTCTTCGGAGGGTAAGAACTAGTAGTAGTAGTTGATCATCTTACGCACATTAGACATGCTCAAGGCTACAGGTTGGGGTAATGGCTGTGTGGTGTCACCGACCCCAAGGCTTATTACTTTAGCATTTGGGTACTTCTCCACATGCTTGAGCTCCCTCTCTAAGATCTGTTATGTGAAAAAACATCGATCAGTTAGCGAAAGATCCAGACAATAACACATCACCATCATAATAGTCCAATGACATGCAATTTATACTTTTCTTTTTTTCCAATATATATAACACATTTTTTGTCAGTTCCGAAACGAAAAAACATGTTTCCTTATTTGCCAAATATTTAATTACAATATCAATATTTACTCATGTTGGTCCTTATTTGGCAAAAAGTCCACAAATGTGTTTTTCTATTTAAAAACGTATTTCCTTCGTTTCGTATTAGTTGACATTCTTTCTAAAAATATTTATTTTAATTTAGTTGTTCAAATTTTAAAATCAAGAGTATTTTATACATATATTTCCCATTTTGCCGTTGATAGTAATACTAAAGACATGCACAATTTTCAAAATTATTGAATGGTCCATAAATAATATCAATTCTCAAAATCAAAATTAAATGATTATTACACTAATTTCAAATATAAATACTCAATGTTCTAGACGTAATGAATGAGGTAGAGTAATACTCCCTTCGTCCCATTTTACTCGTCCCAAATTTCATAATTTGATTTCTCATTTTACTTGTCATTTTTCATTAATCAACACAAGATAATTTTTTTTCTTTTTTTACCCTTAGTATTAATTATTATTTTTCCAAATTAAAATGTAAACATCATTTAATAGGGGTATTATGGTAAAGTAGTCATGTTATTACTTATTATTTTAATCAATGTGCAATGTCAAATTGAGACGAGTCATTGAACTTTTGTTTCTTTTAGGATAATATTGTCACTGAACTATGCACTTCTTTCCATTATCGGGTAAAACTAAGAAATTGTTAAGGATATATTTGGAGAACCACAAGGAAAGTGAAATTAGATGTAATTAGATAGTCCAATTCTCAATTTGGAATAGAGCATTAGGTGCAATTACGTGATGTAATTACAAAGTTACATTTTAAAAAAAAAAAATAATATCTTTTTCTTTTAAATTTCTTTTTTATTTTTATTATTCTAATTTCTTGTTTATTTTTACTTTTTTTTTTCATTTTACATTATTTATCTTTCATCTCTTTTCTTCTCATTTTCCAACTTTGCTTCTTGTGATTCAATATAATTACTCATATTTTTTTTCTTTATTTAGTGCATTATTGAATTTTTATAATTTTTATTGTAGTGTTTGAATTAAAGTAGTATTTTATTATTGAATGAGATTATAGACTTATGTGTTTTTCGTTCTTCTGAATTATATTTACTCGTTGGAATTTTATACAAGAGTATTATGTTTTTCTTTTGGATTTTGAATTTATGTTTCGATTTTTTTGTTTTAGTATTATAGATATACTATTTCATATTGCATGTCACTGCAAATGGTCTAATAAAATATAATTTCAATTTTTCTTAGCTTTCCAAATATGTCCTTAACTATTTTTTAGTTTCACCTTATTTTGGAGAGATGTATATAGTTTAATGACAATATTTTCCTAAAAGAAATTAACAAAAGTTACTTTAGTAGAATGATTGCACAAGTTCAATAGCAATTTGAAAAATTAACTTGACAATTTGAAGTGACATGCAATATAAAATAACAAGTCTATAGTACTAAAACAAATAAATTGAAACATAAAATAAAACACAAATTGAAATTTCAAGAAAAAAATAAAATACTCTTATATAAAATTCTAACGAGTAAATAATTCAAAAGAAAGGAAAAATACCTAAGGCATCTCATTCAATAATGAAATACTACTTTAATTTAAGCACTGGAATAAAAATGCAATAATGCGCTAAATGAAGAAAAAAATACGAGTAATTATATTGAATCATAAGAAGTAGAGGTTGGAAAATGAGAAGAAAAGAGATGAAAGATAAATAATGTAAAATGAAAAAAATAAAAAGAAAAAAGAAATTAAAATAATAGAACTAAAAAATAAAATTAAAAAAAAAGAAATTAAAATTAATTACATCTAATTTTCATTTCCTTGTGGTTTTCCAAACATATCCTTAATAATTTCTTAGTTTTACCTTATAATGAAAAAAAATTGCATGGTTCAGTGACAATATTGTCCTAAAAGAAACAAAAATTATTTTAGTGGGATGTTTACATAAGTTCAATGATATTTTGAGGAATTAACTCGTAAAATGAGACGAAGGGAGTATGTACCAATAATTTCAATATTTAACTATTTTATTGATTATGCACTTTAAAAAGACATCTAAGGGTATATATGTAAAATATATTTTTATTTATTGATTTCTTAATAAATGTGTCAAATTCATAAGTTCAACTAATAGAAAATGAAAGAAATAGTACTATTTATTTTAAGGGTAGTTTGATATTTTTTAAACTTTGTGTCTCAGCAAATTACATCATATTAATTAGGATATAGGAATTACTATTAGGGCCCATTTGACCATGGATTTTTTTTTCTTTTTTTCGAAAAAAAATTTCGGAGTTAAAAATTGTGATATTTGGCCATGAAAATTCAAAAAATAATTGCGAATTTTTTTTTTTGAAAAGGGAAAACTAGTTTTTGTTGTTTTCACAATTTTCCAACTCTAATTTCAACTTTTATTATTATTACATATAACCCCAATCTTTTAAATTTTTACATAAAACTCTCCTTATAATATTACTTTTTTCAATATTACGTATATAGCAGTTTTAAAGAATAAGATAATTATAATTTCAAACTTAATGTTATTCTAATTAATATATATCTCTTTTTCTCTCTCATCATTATTTTTATCCCTTATTTAATTTTCTCTCTTATTTAAGACATTATTTTACTGTTAATTTATATTTATACCCATAAATATATAAAGTATTATATTTATACACATAAATATATAAAGTATTATATTTATAATAAAAATATACAAAGTATGTTATATATAAAGTTTATACCATGTATATACCATACACATATATAAATATTCAAAGTATTAAGAAACATACTAAGTATATTTATAATATAAATATACAAAGTATGTTATATATGAAGTTTATACCATGTATATATCATATACACACATATATAAAAATACAAAGTATAAAGAAACATACTAAGCATATTTATATATTTATGGTATATGAAATAATATACCATAAATATGCAAAGCATGTTTTACTTAGAAATAATTTATTCACACACAGTAAAATCTTTCATGTATAAGAAAATTAGAGAAATAAATTAGCGGCACCCTAAAATTTAATAACAATTCATCATTTCCTATTTTTTAGAAATGGAAAATGAAGAAAAAAAATTAAATAAATTCCTAAAAAGATAAATTTGTTTGAAAGATAATATTTGTTACCTAAAAACCAGGAAACAGTGATCTGTTAATATAACATCCATATTTAAAATTTTCAAATATGAGAAAACGGCTATTAATGTAAATATTATATATGTCATAATTGAAATTCATTAAATATGTCCATGTATATGTAATTATTTTTATAATAGTGGCTAATTATGTTCTTTTTCCATTAGTAGGTAAATTTTAGTTGGGTGATTTTGATAGTTTGTAAAAGTTAGGGTATAGAATCATATTTAAAAGAGTTCTTTCAAAAGTCAAAAAAAAAAATTCAAAAAAGACAAGGTCAATTTCAACTCCAAATTCAACTCTAACTCCAGAAAATTTTAGTTTTCATGATCAAACAGCTACTTAATCTAGACTCACACCAGACTTCATATGAGGCATATTTCTCATATAATTTTAACTACAAAGACGCAAGCATGAAAACCCACGAGAGAGATCCCAATGTACTACTAACCTCAGGAAACAAGTAGTTAGTCTGCAACTTCTCTAAGTTTGGATTGCGGGCTACTCTTGTTGAATAATAACCTCTAATCCCTGCATGGATTTGTATTTCCAGCTGATCATCAAGTAGCTATCAACACATATAAAGAGAGAGAAAACCATAATATGTAAAACAAAATCTAAAATTATAAAGCCTTCAATTTCACGTACCAATATCCTCTCTTTCCACTTTCAAACTGCATATGTGAAAGAAGAGATGATTTATATATTAATTACTAAAACTAAAGTGATATAATTTTAGAGCAAACAGGAAATTATCTATAAAAGGCAGAAAAAAATATTTAACTGATAGAAATAACTTCACCTAGCTCTAGGCTGCACGAAAAGAGAAGTGGTTGTGGAAAACATCTTGTACATTAATTCTCTCTCCTCAGTATCCTTGACAAGTCTGAGATGTTGAGGTTGTTGTGTTATGGAAAGTTAGATAGAGGGATATATTTATACCCTTCGTATGGAAAATATGATGAGGAAACTGCAGCTACAATTTCAAAGGCACATGTCATCATTTTAAGTTTAATATTTTATGTCATTTGAGATCAAATGGTTCACGCTACATCCGTCAAACCACCATAGGCTCATTCTTCTCACTTTCCTTTTCTTACCGCATATTGCTCCTTTGTCCATCTTTAATTTTTCATTCTACTAAAAATTGTCTAGTTCAAAAAATTAATAAATTATTTACCCATTTGTGCTATTTTACTCTTAGTTATTATTACTCATAGTCAACTCAATATATTGAGATATACTGAAAAAGCAACTTTCTCCTTCTAACTTTTTCTCTCAACGGATACTAACGGCTCTCAGTATCTATTGCTCACACTCCGGCGATGGAGCCTCCGGGTGCCGCCAATCCGGCGCATCTAGAGCCTCACCTCCTTCCCCAGACAACACGACTCATCTCTTAGAAGGAATTCCCCCAAAACTTAACTACGCAGGGGCTATTGTCAATTCCCCCAGTTTCTCCGCAACAAACATTCATCACGAACGGGAAAAGGTAATCGCTAGACATACTACTCACAATGTTATGCCTGCAGTCATATTTAAATCAAGGGCTTACTATGGAATTATGGCGGAAGAGTGTAAAAGAACAATTGTTGGCAGGTTCCTGAAACAAAGGCCCCAAAGTGACAAAATTAGATCAAGTTTCAGAGAATTAATTTCGATGAAAGGATCCTATAAAATTGGGGCCTATGATAACCATAATGTTTTCTTGGACTTTTCCATCGAAGAAGAATTCAAAAATGTTTGGTTTCGGAGAGTAATTGAGATCGAAGGTATGCAAATGTGGCTTCAGAAATGGTCCCCGGATTTCAAGCCGAAGGAAGACATACCGGTTGCTCTGGTATGGATTCTTCTTCCTGGTCTTCCTTTTAATATGCATAACTGGCATTATGTTAAGCAAATTCTTAGCTCTGTGGGTACTCCGTTGGCACTTGATGTCGCTACTGCTAGCAAAACAAGACCGAGTATGGCCAAAGTTCGTGTCGAAATTGATCTTCTTAAGCCTCGAATTGAATCTGTGTGGGTTGGTAATGAAGATGAAAACTCCCCGTTGAAAGGTTTTACACAAAAATTGGAATACGAAGCTATCCCCAAATATTGCAAACACTGCAAAAAATTGGGACATAACATGTTAAATTGCAGGGTTCTAGAAAGGTTAAGGGCCAAGGAAACATTAGCATATGATGGAAAGGAAGTAGTAGATAACTTAGAAGGTGCACAATTAAACTACAAAGAATCTGCCAATGCTAATGAGATGGAGATTGCAAAAAATATTCACCCTACTCTTGTAGACACACAGGTAAACACCAATGAGAATGCTAAGGATCAAGAAGAAGAAGCAGAGAAAAATAATGACTCTGGCCCTGTCTTAGAATGCGGTCAAGCACAAAATAAGTTGAAGTCTGTGAAGGTGAAGAGTCCTTGTATGGCTGAAAGAACCAAAAACAAAAAGAAGAAGAAGAATAAAACCAAGAAAATGCTGAAAAAGAAAAGCACAGTTATTTTCAAACTTGTATAGATTCAATTACAAGAAAGCAACAAGAAAGGTAACAACTCCACGTCGGGTTCTAAATATAAAGAGACTCCTTATTCTAGCAGTATAGAAAAAAGCATCAACAATAAGAAGTCTCGCCAACTCCAAGCTGTCCAAAGTTCCAAATCAGAATTCAAAGTTGATGAAAATTGTACTCAGTAACAATCCATTCGAGTGAATGATATTGATCACTCTAGAGGAAATAAAGAGCCCCTCAATATTCCCCTGGAGCAACAAGAAAACACTATCAGCAACACAAATATTATTGGAGCTGATAATGAGGATAGTCAAGTGGAAGCTAGCGCAAGTTCCTCTACTATTCCCTCTAATTTAATCAATCAACCAGCTCTGAATCTGGTCGTTGATCTTAATTTCAGTCATGATGAGGCCATCGGCGAAGCTATTATCAAGGATACTACAAAACATCCAATACGTGATTCGTCTTCACATCAAAGTGATGAGCAGCAAAAAATATACTGCAGCAATCAAAATATGATCAATACAGAAGACGATGACTCGAAAATAATGAAACGGGGAAGAAGCCTTATCAGTAAGTCTGGTTTGAAAAACAAAAACAACAATGCTCTTTCTATGAGAAGGAAACAAACAGATGCGACCCCCCTCTAATGTTTTCCATGATTAGTACAATTTTTTGGAATATTAGAGGGGTAAGGTCAAAAAAAGCAATCCACAGACTCAAGCATCTTATTGACATCAACAAGATTCTTTTTGTTGCTATTCTAGAAATAATGATAAGCAAAGAAAAAATAAATGGCTATAACAAATTCTTGGGGATTCCAAGAGTGTATCTCTAATGATAATGGTAAGATTTGGTGTCTTTGGAAGACTATTGGTCCCGTGTCTATTATCACCAACGATTATCAACAAATTACCATCAAGTTGGAGGATACATTGAATAATAGCTTCACTTTCATCTCTGCTATTTATTCTAAATGCACATTAGTAGAGAGACAAGATCTTTGGAACAGTTTGGAGTCAACTAGTATGGGTATTAATGACCCGTGGTGCAGTGGAGGGGATTTCAATGTCATTTATGACCCAGGGGCGAAGATTGGCGGAAAGCCTCACAAAATGTATAAGAGTATTGACTTCTTGAACTGCATGGACAATTGTGGTGTCACTGATATTGGTTTCTCGGGTCCTAAATTTACTTGGTGCAATAATAGAAGACCAAGCCAAAGAATTTGGAAGAGACTTGATAGGGTCTTTATTAATGATAAATGGGCCAATTTTTTCCAGAATACCACTATTAATCACCTCGCGAGGACAGGTTCGGACCACAGACCTCTTCTTATGAAATGTTTTAATACTAATCAAAATTTTATCAAGTATTTCAGGTTCCTCAACATCTGGACCAAACAAGATGGCTTTCTCAACATTGTCAAAGAGACTTGGGATACTCAAATCACAGGTAATAACATGTGGAGACTTCAGTCTAAATTGAAATTACTTAGCAGGAAGCTCAGTCAGCGGTCAAGAAACACTGTCGGATGTTCATGATCAAGTACTCAAATGGGAAGAAAAGATCCAGGGTCTTGAGGAGCAAGATATTATCAACAACTCAGATGCTGATATAGAGGAGTCCAATAGAGTACATGCGGAGTACATCAAGTGGACCAGCATGCAAAATTCCTTAACCAGACAAAACTAATGTAAAGTGGTTTGAGGAGGGAGACTGTAATACTAATTATTTTCATAGCATGCTCAGGGAGAAAAGAAGGAAATTACAGCTGAATACGATAAAGAATCACAATGGTAATTGGATCCAAGGTGAGGACAAGATCGCAAAAGCGGCTGTGAAGCACTTCAACTTTCTTTTCAACCTTCCTCCTGCCACTTTGGACACTAAAATTTTGGATTGCATCACTAAAAAGATTACAGATGAAGACGATGCCATCCTTGGTGCAATCCCTACAGAGGATGAAATTAAGAATGTTGTGTTCAATCTGTCTGCTACTAGTACTACTAGTCCAGATAGTTACAACTGAACCTTTTTCCATTGTTGTTGGGATATCATTAAGGAAGATATAATTTCCTTTGTGATTAATTTTTTTCAAGGTAAGTCTCTATCTAAATTTTATTTACATACTTGCCTTGTGCTTATTCCTAAATTGACAATCGTACCAATTTCTCTAACTTTAGGCCTATAAGTCTCTCTAATTTTACTAACAAAATAATCTCTAAATTTTTTTCTATTAGATTGAATCCTTTATTAGCTAAGCTCATCTCTCCTAATCAAACTGATTTTATTAAAGATAGACTTATTACTAAGAACATCCTTCTTGCTCAAGAAATCATTCAATCAATTTTCGATTCTAATAATGGTGGTAATCTAGTGATTAAATTGGATATGGCCAAAGCTTACGATAGAATGTCTTAGCATTTTTTCACTTCAGTTCTTAGGAAATTTGGTTTTGCAGAATGTTGGATTGGCATGATTCTTAATCTTATTTCTGGTAATTGGTATTCTATCGTTATCAATGGCTCAGGAGGGGTTTTTTCTCCTCAAGATAGGGACTCAAACAAGGTGATCCTTTATCCCCCCATCTCTTTATAATTGCAACAGAAGTTCTTTCTAGATCTCCTAATAATTTTTTCTTGGATAAGAACTTTATTCCATTCTCAATGCCCACTAGAGGACCTTTTATCAATCACCTTACTTATGCAGATGACATTGTCATTTTTACTAGTGGTAATAGAAATTCTCTTAATCTCATCATGAACTGTATTGGTAACTATGATGCCAGCTCAGGCCAGAGAGTGAACACTGACAAGAGTTTTTTCTTACAGATCTTAAGACTTTAGCCTATAGGATCAAAAAAATTAGAACTTATACCAGGTTTATGGATAAAAATTTTCCTTTCAATTAGTTAGGGCGCCCTTTATATATTGCTAGGAAAAAGAATGAGTATTTTGATTGCTTAGTGAATAAAGTTATTAAGAGGCTCAATGTATGGCAAAGTAAACTCTTATCTTTTGGTGGTAAAGCGGTTCTTATTAAACATGTTCTCCAATCCCTCCCCACTTATATTCTCTCTGCTATGTGCCCCCCAAAGGTTCCTTTAACATCTTCAAGAAACACTTTGCTAACTTTTTTTGGGGTTCTTCAGGTGATAAAAATAAGTACCATTGGAGATCTAGGAAGAATCTATGCTTCACTCTTGATGAAGGAGGTATTGGTACTAGAAGAATGATAGATATTGGCAATACTCTAGCAGTCAAGAGGTGGTAGAGGTTCAGAACTATCCCATCCCTCTGGGCAATTTTTCTTAAAAAAATATTGTATTAGAGCATACTATGCTGTTAAATCGTGTGTTTTTAGAAACTCTCACTCTTGGCAAAAGATGCTTCAGGTGAGAGGTAAAATAGAGCCTCAAATCCATTGGAATATTAATTCTGGAAATTCTAGTCTGTGGTGGGATAATTGGACATGGATGGGTCCATTAGCAGCTCTTTTTCCACATGTAAGAAAGAGTACTAAAGACTTGGTCAGTCTTTTACTGCATGGAGCTTTTGCCAGACAATATTTCTCAACACATCAAGCGCAGTAGAATTGGTAATCATGATTTACCTGATGAAGCTTATGGTATCTAACAGAGGATGGTAAATATTCTAATAAATCTTCTCTCCAGTTATTCCGTAACATAAAGAGTAAAGATATTTTCCTTAACAAGGTTTGGCATACGAGCATACCTTTTAAATTTTCTTTTCTAACATGGAGGGCATGGTTATCCAAACTGCCCTTTGATGATATTGTCTGTAAATTTGGGAAACAGATTGATACTTCCATGTAATTATTGTACTAACCCTGTACCAGAGACCATTCAACATGTCTTTATTGAGAGTGATGCAGCTAGGTACATTTGGAAGACCATTGGATCCCCCCTAGGGATTATTCACCAGCTTTTGCCACTAAGAGGACTTCTTAATCATTGGTGGGAGAAAAAATACGTGAATGATATACCCAAGCAAGTTGTTCAGATAATTCCAGTCATCATTTGTTGGGAAATCTGGAAGAATCGATTCTCTTGTAAATATGGTGATAAAAAAAATTCAATCTCTTCAAGCTGAAGCAACAAACTTATTGGAATATTTAGGCTGTGGTTAACAAATCTTTTCCTAGTTGTAACTTAACATTACCACGGGTTATTTTTTGTGATGAGTTGAAGATGCAACCTGTTCCTAAGTCTATTCTAGTGTATTGGGAAAAACCAAGTCCAGGATCAATCAAGCTAAACACCGGCGGTAGCTTTCTACACGAGAGCAACAAAGCTGGAATTGGAGGAGTTTTGAGAAACGATAATACTGACCTTATAATGGCTTTTTCCATCCCATCTAGTTGCAACAGCAATAATAGTGCAGAAGTGCAAGCTGCCCTCTTTGGACTTAATTGGTGCTATCAGAATGGGTTCAGAAATTTCACTATTGAATTGGATTCGTTGCTTATCACCAACATCTAATCTCCCACATAATGAACCAAGCAAATGTGGATGCAACTCATTGTTATCGAGAGACAAATCAAGTTGTGAACTGGCTGGCAAAGTTTGCCACAACTAGTAATGAAGCTGTGGTATATCTCTCATTTCAAGAACTTCCTAAAGGTGCCAAAGGACCTTTTCTCCTGGATAGATCTCAATTGCCTAGTATTAGGACAAAATTTGATAAGGCTAACTTTTTTTGTAAGCTAAATCTCATTTGCTAGTATCGTCATATTAATGGATTGCTCCTGTTTTTGTAAAAGGATGTCTTCATCATTTGTGTTGTATGTCTCGGAGGTAAGACTTATATCTCCTTCCTATTAGTAAGATATAATACAACACCTCAGTGAACCTGTGAAATTATAAAAAAAAAACTCAATATATTTTTCAAAACAATAAATTTATTATATGGTAATATGATGAAATTATCTCAATTATTTATTATTTATTTATTTATGTATATGTCAAGTTAATAGTGGATAAGTATTGTTATACTCCTCCATTTCAAAATAAATGAATTGTTGAGCTATTTCTCAATGTTCAAAACAAATGAATTGTTCATTCTTCAAAAGACATGTTGAAATTTTTTTCAATTTTACCCTTTCATTTAACGAGGTTATTAAGTACTTCATATTTTCTAGGAAAGTAATTTAAGAATAATTAAAAGAGTAATAATGGAAAGAATCTACAATTTATGTCCTAAATTTTTTTTCTTAAGAGGTGTCATACCCCAACAATTCAATTATTTTGAAATGAAGGAAGCACGGAGAAAACACGACTTTAATTCATTAATTATGATTTAACGGTAATGATGGACTTGGAGAAAATAAACAGGTCCATTGTCTAACAGCTTTCGCATGTTGTTTGTGTTCGATTACCTCCGCTGAAGTTTTTGATCTACCTCCTAGACCAACTTTTTATTTTCCTAAAATCTCAAAAAATATAAAAACAAATTCAGTTTTAAATAAAACTACTACTATAATATTTGGAGCTGGAGGGAGTAGTAAGAAAGTGGTTAGATTTTGTGGCTTAAGGAAAGCCTAAGGGTGTGTTCGGCACGAACGATTTCTAATTTATCTATGCTCAATTGGTTAAAATATTTAAAAATATATATTTTATGAAACAAATGTTCCTAAAAACTGGAGAAAATGATTTCCTTAAAGAAAATAGGAAATACAACTTCAATAAGTGACATTCATAGTTTATTGTTTCCTTTTTTCTGGTCAAACTCAATTATCACTCCTTATTCCATCTCTATAGTATTTTGCTAGATTACATATAAATATTTTTGAAAAGAATTTTGTTGCTTACTTACATAACACTAAAAAATAAGTAAGAAATCAATTTATTTTTCAAGAAAACATTTGAGGAAAACATTTTTCATCAAAAATATTAACTTTTATACTTTAACACACCTAAATCTTATTCCAAGCTAACGCGTGCTCTTATTACAACCACACCTAATTTTATTATTTCATTTTTTAATACGACATTTTTCACCTTATTATATGAAACTTTGAATTTCCAAATTCCAAGAGAAGGTGATTAATCAATTCTCCTTGTGACGAGTCTTTCTTGCGAAAAAAACATGGAAAAGTATTGACACAAATTCTTCCGTCAAAGCCACCTTTTAGAAGTTATGCATACTGGTATAAGGGAACACTACTAAAAATTACCCCTATTGCAACGAACCTTTTGGCGACGATTTCAAAAGCTTTGCAATAGAAGGTCTATTGCAACGGTTTCAACCGTTGCAAAAGAAAATTATTGTAGTAGAACTATTTGGTGTCATAAGCGTTGCTGTTGTTTGATAACCATTGCAATAGGGTATTTTATTGCAACGTCTGCCTCAACCGTTGCCATAGAATGAGTTATAGCAACACTTTATTGAGAAAAAAAGTTATTACATCTGTTTATTTATTCTCATCACAAGATTTCACCACAAGTTCACTTAAAATAAACCCTTTTTACTTATAATCCACACAAAGTCTCAAACCAAAGATAATACAATTCACCAAATCTAATCCGCCACTACTACGACCACCATACTCCGACCACCATATCACTGCTCTGTCCACCATACTTCGATCATTGTACCACTACTCTGACCACGGTATCACTACTCCGACAACCAGACCTCGATTTCGAATCTGCTTCGACCACCACTTCATGAAGTCAGAACGTGCGACCATCGTAGCTCGATTTCAAAGCTACTCCGACTTCATCTCCTCCACTGCTGAACAAAACATCCATGTCTAAGCTTTGACTCAATGGTCAGGTACCTGTCATTTCTCATTTTGAGTTTTATTGTATTTATTTGATGTGTTTATAAAGTGTTCGATGATTTGTGCCAATGAAGTAAATTATGTTTTAAATCATACTGTAGAAGACTGCTGAATCATTAATTTTTTCACAACGCGGGATCCATATTGAACCTAGTGCTCGCGAGAAGGCTGTGACTACTTGTACTTTCCCAATCTACCTTTTTTTTTTACTTCAAAGGTCTAGTTTCAAATTAAATTTAGATTTGAATGAAGCCTTACTTGGGATGGACAATCTCTGTTGTTTTTAGTATGACCCTATCCAGGACAAAGTGGGTGGTAGTGGCTTTGATAGAGGATAAAATGTGGGAGGCGAGCCTGAGATAGTTCAGTCATATGACGAGGAGGTTCACGGATGCCTCATTATGTAGTTGCGAGAGGTTGGCCGAGGATGGTTTCAAAAGAGGTCGCGGTAGACCAAAGAAGTTTGTCTATTTATCAAGGGCACAAGGTATTGCAATAGTAGTAATGAGAAAATTACAAATTACATTCTTTCTTAGTGTAGTGGAGTGTTAAGCCGCAAAATGAATGTGTAAGATGACATTATACAGAATGTCTTCCATATTACAGCATATTGTATTGTTATAAAATGCTTTTTGCTTTTGGTTCCTCAAGTTCATATCATATCAATTAGGTTAGAATGACGAACAAAACAAAACTACATATTAGTATCTCTTTCATGTAATTGTTTCTTGCCATTGCCACATAAAATTGCTTTACAGAAGTCTGTTTTGGTAAGCCAATTGTGTAGGGGGTTATGGATATTCGATAATAAGCTGTCTTTTCTTTTGGTTGGAGTTATATTGGATGTTATGATTTTTAAGTTAGGTTTAATTTTATTTCATGCAACGTCTTGAACCATATGCAATGGGTACTACTTGATTAAATGGTCATTAAGAGGAACATAAAGGATGACAAGAGTTTTGTCTCAACAAAACCTGAAGCACTTTTAGGACCTGAGTTACTTTTCAGAAATCGAGCCATTTTCTTTTTCACAAATGCTGATAACTAGTGACTATTTTCTTCTATCCTTTTGGTTGTCTGTTGTTTTCTATGAAATATCATTTGTCTTGCTAGCAACTCTGGTGAATACAATAGTATCCGTTTGGTGTGCCTATATCACAGAGTGTGTGTGTGTATACCTATCTATATAAGTGTGTGTGTGTGTATATATAATAGTGGTCTCCGGGCTAGCTTGCATGTACCTCAAGTAATTGCACCGAGTTTGCATATATCAAGTAATTGCACCTGATAAAACTTTTTACAGAGTTCCTAGTCAAAAGAATGTTTATTTGGTTAATTTCTGCTACACTATAAAATGCCTTAAAAAGTTTCTAACTTGAATCCAAAAGGAAATAACCTGATTAGTTGTGTTTCTTTGTCATTGTTGCAGCCAACAAGCATCGGTATCTTAGGGAGGGACATTGCTGCATCACTTAGACAACATCATCATCATTTAAATGTGAAGAATGGGGGCACTTAATAACTTGAATCACCTGTAAGATATTATAGCTCAATGGAGGTAACTTTTTCTTTTTAAGTACCGTTTAAGCAAATTGAAGTATGATGCCTTTTGTAGCACATGATTGTGTCTATATGACTAGGTAATTATGAAATATTTAACTTTTGATTTTATACATGGGATATGGCTAAATATGAGTATTCGTTCAGAAATATGTGCTAGGATCAATTGATTTCGAAAAAATTTTCTGGTGAATATATTCGGGATACTATATGTAACTTTTGAAATTTCGATAAAGTTCTCTAACTGTCCCTTGGTTTAGTCTATTATGATCCTACCTTTACTACATGAGAAGTAGCATGTCTTAAAATAAGAAGGTTACTCCCCGCACGCGTCAACTTGTTTAACCACATTCAAGTCCGTCTTGCACGTGCTATATTTGATTACTTTAGAAAATTTCAGGTGGAATTAATGAATTAATGCACGCCTATAGGCTAGTTGCTGGTGGAATTTCAAGTTTGTCTATAGGCCAGTTGTTGAGATGTAATAAGGATTATGCGTTTTATCATAATAGCAACTTAACCTGTCTTTTTTTTCTTTTACTAAGAGTTGCCTCATTTAAATTTTTGCGTGGAATGTATACAATGAAGTCATATACAAAATGCACACTTATCAATATCTTTTAACAGAAGTCTTGAAAGAAAAGTTTGGATTCAAGGTAAACAGCTTTGAACTTAAATATGCACCTTGAATATAAAAAAGCTATAAGATATGTTCTGAACTTTCATCTGGATTAAGTCAGATAATTAACATGTATGACTTCTTCATCTGGATTACGTCGGATAATTAACATGTAAAGATCTTTTATCCTATTTCTTTGTCCTTATTACTACTGTACTTAACTTTTTTTCGTGGGGTCTGTCAGGGGAGGTGTAGGTGTTTGGTATTTCCCCCATATCTTCTGCTGTGTATTATATGCCTGCCATGTTGAGGAGATTTATTATTAAAAAGCGATATTTTGGTGCAGGGTCTCTTGATTACAGACTGGGAAGCACTTGATCGGCTTACTGACCCTAACGGATGCGATTATTGTCAATCAATCAAATCATCCATTAATGCTGGAATTGATATGGTACGGTCAAAGCCTAGTGTAGGAAGTAAAAAAAAAATAGCTTTTTAGCCCAATTCACATTATCCGTTTGCATTTTGCGAATACTTGCAGGTCATGGTGCCATTTAGGTATGAATTATTTTTGACGGAGATGCTATCACTGGTGGAATCAGGGGAGATACCGATGACCAGGATAGATGATGTTGTTGAACTAATCTTGAGAGACAAATTTGTTGCTGGATTATTCAGTTTTTATGAAGCTGTATGACAGGCATGTCTCTTGAAGTTAAAGCACTGTTGTAGTTTAGCCTTTGACTATTATAGCATTAGTATAGCCTTGTAGGATTTTGTCGCAATCCGTTCAATGTATAGGGGTCATTGAATTCATAGTGTTAATACATCTATCTTTCATGTATTATTGAAATTGTTTTAGTTCACTTAGTTCCTTTGAACTTGTTTTGTAGGAAGAATCACCCCAGAGAGTGTGATATTTTGCTTTGGGACACTTTTTCTCGACCTTCTCAGTGGAAAGCGCATCCCTCCTAGCCATGTATGGTTTTCTTGCTAAGTTTATTTTGTTTCTTGGTTAAGTGTTCCATACAGGTTACAACTATATTGTTCATACTTTATCAGTTTATTGTGACAAGAAAACATGACTACAAGTGTCCTACATTCTTTCAAGTTTCTGTGGCTACATAAATAGATTATCAATTCTTTTTTATCCAACTCAAGTTTTGAGTTTGAAGGTATCATATGCGACATCCTTAATGACAAATGTGATCGTAAGGCACTATTCGTAATTTGGATAAGCTCTACATGACCCTACCTATCACCAAAAAAAAAAATTATAACTCCGTGTTTTAGCTCAAGCGTACCTACTTCTTGGCTTTTGGGGCCGCCTAAATAGTTTACATTGCCTTTGACACTTGGCCTAAACCGTTTAGTATAGACAATGATAGCAATACATTGCATACTTTATGGTCTCTCTCGGTATATTCCTATAAGAAAAAATAATTAAATCTCCGTCTAAAAGACCTGCTTCTAATTCTTTGTTCTGATTTTCTAGTATTTTCCTCCTCTTCTTCAGTAATCTATCTTGTTGAACTTCGTACTGATGCTTAGAATCTTACTGGAACAATAAGAATCATTGTTCAATACATGAAGTGGAATCATATTTTTAGTTGTTCTATCTTTGAGAAATGAAAGACGGGGACTTCAAGGAGTGAAACATGAATCTACAAAAAGCTTGGCGAAATTGCTAAAATTGGACATCAAATTTAAATTGCTAATACCAAATGTATTATGGTTTATATTATTACAGTTATTAAAGGACATGCATTCACGAGTTAACGCAATTCTTTTTGGTGCTCTTATTCCTTCTAATATGTATCTACTGATGATAGGCACTGGATCTGGTAAAAGACCGGAATCTTGAGATGCTAATTGATTCTTGCTTGGAAGGTCAAGAAATCATCAGAAAGTTAAAGAACTTTGTTTCAGTTGGATCACTTGCAGCTTTACAGAAAAACAGATACTAGAACACAAGTAGAAGAAGAATAATACAGGATACATAGAATTTCTTGAAACTTATCGCGACTATAACTTGATACTATGTAAAAACTTAACTAATCATTTGAGTACTTAACATACATTTTGTTTTTGGATTTAGATTACTAGTTTAATTTGTTCCATATTTTGGATTATGTGATTATTAATGAATGATTTTATTTTATGATACGTGTATAATTTTTTATTATAATTTATTATGTATGTAAATTTAAAATTGAATAACAAAATAGGTGAAAAAGGGTGGTAGATAAAAGGAAAGTAGAGAGGTTGTTTAAAAGAGAGTGCTAATCGCATAGTGTGATGTATTAAAGCGCTCAGGGAACATAGTCACTATTTCTGGCCAAAATAGTCCTACCTGTCCCTTAGCCTACATTACAACCTGTAAAGACCTATTTGATCCTAAGCTTAGCATTCTAATATTAGTAGAGCATTACACTAAGGGCAAGCCTATGGTCATTAGTTGCAATAAATGAATTCTTTGTGAGAGTGAGAGCAAGGAGAATATTGTACCCATGTTTAGAAAAATGCAAAATTCGTGAGTGATTGTGGGTGATATCTTGTGTGAGACACACATGGTTGATGAGTTTTGGGTAGTTGTGTATGATTCTTTGTGCCTTAACTTGTGGATACGAATTAACCATCATCACGAGTCTATGTTGGAGGTTGAATTGTTTCTAGTAGTGATCAATAAAACTACTCTTTGTTAATGATTGTCGTGCATGTCTTGTTGAACATTTTGTGCTGTTACTGTGAAATCCTAAGTAGATTTTTTGCATAGACGTAATATTTTGTTCGAGGACGAACAAAGCTTTAAGTGTGGGGTGTTGATGTTGGGCGTATTTACACGCCTAAAGCACTATAATTTACCCATATTTTAGCTAAGTTTTAAGGACAAAATATATAATTCCTTCACTTTTAGTCCATTTTCCTATAAGTGAGCTAACCAACGTGATTAGCATGTTTTCAGGTATTTATGATAAAGATTTCAGCACTTTATGGACCTTTCGGTAGCAAGGGAAACTTCATGTAAGAAGGAAGGCAGCTTTTGGAAGCTTGTAGACTGAATGTGATGCATGGAGAATCCGTCCAGGGTAAAATCAGTATTTCTTAATACTTAGGGGTGCAGCAGTAACCCAGTAGGACTAGGACAAGGATAAAAACCCTATTTCAGTAGGACTAGGACAAGGATGTTATAAAAACCCTATTTGCTGAATTTTTAAGCAAGCTTTTCATTCACGCTTTTCATAATTCATTCGACACTTTTAGGATTTATTCACGTTACTTTCTGACAGAGAAAGCTCGGCTCTCTTGAGGAACGGCCAAGAAGAAAAACGTCATCTCCTTCTTGACGTTTAAGTCATCCCATCGCCAAGATTATTCTAGGTTGTGGTATGATGATTATATCTATTGTGATCTCCATTATACTCATGAGTAGCTAAACTTCTCTGTTAGGGTTATGAAAGCCTTTTGAGATACTATCTATTACTATGAGTTTGTGAATTCTTGATACGTATGCTACTTATATCATTACTCTCTTCATCTTAATTAAATTCTTGTGGTTGCAAACATATAGAATACGCCATTATAGCATTAAATTGTTCGAGAGAAAAGTTACATGTTTGGAAAAGAGAGTGTGACAAGGAAATAGGGCTACCAACCCCTATTTACACGTTAGTGCCGTAAGTGGATTAACCTCTTGGAGAGTTTGTACCATTAGTTATACATTTTAAGCTTGAGAGAGTTAAAGTGAAATAATCCTGGATGGTCGAGATACACTAGGATTTACCATTAGAATTCGAATCTCTATAAGTGCATGCATGCCTGAATTCCGCATAACTCATAGTTAATAGATACGTAGAAATCATAAGGTGGACATAACCCTAACTTATTATTCTCTCTGATTAAATCTTACTAAACAAATCGTTTTATTCGTTACTTTGTTTACATTAATTCACGCCATAATTCAATTACCCCATTTCCGTAGAATTTTTGACCAACAGTCTGCTAACAATTACAACACTTAGTGACCAAGTATTCCCTGTGGGATTTGACACCCAACCCAGTTGGGTTCTATATTTGACAGCGACCGCTTACACTCTTACGAGAGCTGTAGTTTGGGCGTTATCAGTTGTCGGTTATAGGAAACTCCCGTGTCCATAAGATTAAGTTTCTTGAATTACCGAGTCACTCCGAGATTTGAGTCAAAGAGTTGAGATGTTTATGATGTTTTATGGTCATTTATGATGATTTATAATTACCTATGATAATTTTTGATGATATGATAATTTATGATGATTTATCATAATTTATGATTTATAATGATTTACGTGGATTATGAGATTTTATCATATGAACTGTTTATTATGAAATTACAAAAAGTATGATTTGATATAACTCAAGCCAAGTGAGTCATCATTGTCCGTATGCATGTTTCCATGAAATTGATTATACTATTTATATTGTTACATGCCCCCCCCACATACTCAGTACATTTCAAAGTGCTGACCCACATATTTCCATGGGCTACATTCTTAACAAAATGTAGGTACAAACTGTAGCGCACATATCATGTTCAGCTGGGTCGCAGCTCTCGATCGGCAGGTGATTAGTCCTTTTGATTCAGGTACTTGAGTTGTTCAGATTTGAGGTGATTGTATTTTCTGTATTCAGTCGTATTGAGTAGGGTTAGTTCGGAGTCATGACCCGACTATCTTTGGTCAATGCTAGTAGAGGCTTCATAGACAGTCACTAGTAGTTAGTGTATTCAGTTTCAGATTTGTATATATATGAGCAAAATTGTGACCGTGTAAATTTACTTTCATGTTGGTCAGACTATCTATGGGTTGTTTCTGCATTATTCCTTCTATTTTATGTATTTTATTCTGTTGCTTTGGGTTATGCCAGATGAAGGGTTAACTTAGGGTCACTTGTGACCTTAAGCACCGTGTGACGTCTCGGGATCCGATCTCGGGGCGTTACACTCAGCCAGGAAGAAGATTATTATTTCTTTATTTTACTATTTCAAATGTAATTATTGTAATTTGTGGTCTATTACACCAACACATGGTATACAAAGTAATGTTTAATAGTCAAGTAGGGCATTGGAATTGACCACACAGTAAGTAGATTGTACATTAATGAGAAAGTTCAAGAATCAGATTGAGAGATATGCCTGGACATATAATTAAAGAAGCACTGAATTGGAAAACATGTGTTTCATATAGCGAGTAAAGGCACATTCTTAAATGGTATGTGTATTTATTCAAATTTTTAAGTTCTATGGACTTGCAATCTATATATTGTTTACACCATCACAAAAATTTAAACAATAAGAACATGATAAAGTAACGACCCGTTGCAACGACAACTCTTTTTCTCTCTTCAGTAAATTTTCAAACACAAACAGGCGCATCTAATGGGTATTCTCAATTGCTTAATTAATTTTACTAAAGGAATTGACTCTAATTGTACATATGCAGCTGCTCTTGTTTTCCTTAAAGAGATTTCTATGTTACTTAGGAGTATAATATGCCATGAAATAGATTCAAATTTACAATCATTAATTCCTTTAATAAAAATAAAATAAATTTGATATCTAATATAACATATAATTATATGAAAACCTTATACACTTTACAACATCATTGGGTTTCACAACCTCAGTAGAGGCTTTAGCTACTCATATTTGCAAAGAAAGAACAACAATATGGATTAAATGAAATCATTAACTTAGTATCAATGCTGGAGCATGAACAATGTTAAAGACTATATTCTTGTCATGACCCGATTTATAAGTCATGATGACACCTATTAAATCCCATCAGTAGGTAAGCCAATACTATAATCCGGAGCTAACACAATGGGTTAATCAACATAGGCCTAATTCAATGAACACAAGTTATAAATAAACAATTTTCTCATATAAATAAATAGTCAAACACGGATATCAATCCCACGACTTGGTAAAGTTTGTACAAGAGCATCTAATATCAATCATACAATCCAATGGTCTAAAAGTATCCAATATATCTATCTTAAAAGAAAAGACTAAATAACAATAAGATAGAAGAAAATAGACGACTTAGACTCCAATAACTCACTCTATATCCGAAATGTCAACACTGCATGAGCTCAAATCAACAGCGGCAACTAGTACTAAGATTTGTACCAAAAGAAACAGAAGTGTAGTATGAGTACCAAAACAATGGGTACTCAGTTGGCATCATTGGCCGGCTGAGCCAAGTCATGATATAAAGATGATATAATGCAAGATAGTCATAACTAAGTCAAGGTACAAATTTAAACATGAATCATCCCCATCATCACTATACATAATAAGTAATTAAATCAGGACAATAGTATAACATAGGGTATGAACGCATGCCAATACTGTCATACATAAGTAATAGATAATTCAAAACCATAAAGCATCATAAATTAAAACCACAAACAAACACAATACAAAGTTGGCTCTCATACGCCAACTGGTGCATAAAATAAAGAACTCATCACAACATTCCATAGTACTTGAGAATACACTCAAGAGATATATTAATAAGGCATTTGATCAATAGCATATCCAAATCTCATCAATTTTCAACCATATTCCACATTTATCACCAATCGAATATTTGACCAAACTCTCATTAATTACCAACATTGGCCATATTATCATATTCCATTCTATTACCATCATTAGCCACTTATCATTAATATCCACTAGCCACTAGCTATTAGCTAAACAAGGATCTTTAACAAGTTCATTAGATTCCTAGCCATCACATACGTATAGCCATTTATTAGACAACTATTCTCCATATAGTCATTTTAATAGCCACCATTCCATAACTAAACATTATTTATCACTAACCTTGCTCACTAAGTAAATCCTCATTTTACAACTGGTTTTCCACTTACCAACTAGTCTTGATTAATAATTTAAAAAATATCCATCACGAATCCTTAATTATAATTAATCATTAACTATACTACTTTATATGCATTTAACACTATTGCACTACATCCGGCATTCTAATGTCACATTACATTTACATTAATCGCATGGAGATATATATGTATATTTATAAGCGTAAAATTGCCATACATAGGGCTAGCCAAACTCGATCTAGTAAATGTACGTGTAGGCATATTAAATAATCATCCCTTGGACTTGCTGGGTATATCATCATAGTCACCCTCTGGCCTTGTCGGGTATCATCATCATCATTATCACAATATCCTATAGCCTTGTTGGGTATCAATATCATTATTATAACATCCTTCGGTCATGCTGGGTATAAATATATCATCATAATATTGTCTGACCTTGCCGGATATAAATATATCATCATACCCAATTCAGTGTCTATAATAAAATGTAAGACCCACAAGGGCTAAGGTAAAGAACAAGCCCCATGAGGAATAAAATAAAGAACAAGTCCTACGAGGGCTAAAGTAAAGAAACATAAAAGGAGAAGCGAGAAGATCATACCTCCATATTTTCTCGTTCAATCAGTGTCACATTATTAATAAATGTATGTATAAATGTAACATGAATATTATAAGTTATAAGACAATAATCTAGTCTATTAAACCATGAGTATAACGATAAGCATTAACATCAGTAATGGCCTATAATTAACCTATTTATTAGCCCACCATTATCATAAATAAAGTTTATCACTACTTCAGCAATAACAAATCCATGGCTTAATTTATAACATAGTCATGGGATCCTTTCATAGAATAAAGAATATCTTATTATAGAATCATCAATAATTATAGTCAATTAGACCATGAACATTTATCCTAATCAAGGTTAGTCAACATGCTTCCAATGGAGCATTTTCCAATATATTTAATAAGCATCTAAGGTCTTCAAGGAAACTATATCAATTCAAACTTAAGGTGGGACAAGAACCCTCTTCTAATTCCCTAAATACATTCTACGTCCAACTTCTACTCTGGACTCGGCCAAGGTATCTAAATCCACTCCTAGATGTATAGCAACCCACTAATAGTCCTAAGGTAAAGGTCTTTCCCAAGCACTACACCTAGCTCAACCATAGTATTTAAGGCACTTCCATTAATATAAGCAACTAGGGTTAACTTACCCACAATATGAGTGACTAGGTCAATCTTATCCAACTAGAGTAACTAAGGCATCCTCATGATAACAATGAGACATGAAGTCCAATTCATCAAGGTTCACGCCTACAAGTCAAGCATTCCAATCTATGCATTCAAGTGACCTAAATGATGCAAATAATCCCAAGCCTTACCATTTATAAATCCAACACCAAAAACCCCTCCCAATATAGCAAGATATAACAATTATACTATAACATAACTCAATCTAACAAGGAATAAACCTAACCTACCTCAAATTTAGAGAAAGCTCACGAACTGCTAAACCTTTGATTTTTCCTTCTGAGAAGCTTATTCAAGGTACCAATCTATCAAAAACACATTATACACTTTATTACGAGAATATCGAAACCCATATTGCACCATTATGCTTTGGGTTCAAAAATGACACCAAAAATCTTAAGTGGGTCCACTTATGAAAAACACATTTTTAAGGTCAACCCAAAGTTCATACACCATCAAAAAATCATAAACCTCAAGATCTAGGTGAAAACTAAGATAATTTGGAGTAAAATCAAGTCCTCAAGCTATTTGGGATTTTGGTAAAAAATTCAAGAAATTCAAGCATGAAATTAAAGGATGTTACCTTAAATCTGATGTTAATCATAAAAATACATTGTTATCAAGCTCTCAAGTCATACCCATGGCTCAATTTAAGGTTAGCACACTATTATAGGGTTACTAGGTCTCAAAGATGGGTGAGGAATGCCTAAAATTCATCCTAAAGGGTCCTTAAATAACCACATCAGGTAATGAGATATTTCTATCGCACTCTATCGATGGAAATTGCACTAGAGAGATCATAATTTCCTAATGGAGATCATAATAAGGATATCATGATGCCTTTTATTCGATCGTACAAGCTTCAGTACCACCAAACTTGGAAAATTTTCCAAGTTTTCCACGATGCCTCAGGATTCATTCAGAATCTATTATATGCAAATGAACTATGTAACCACACTAAATTCAACATTTTCAACTTGTTGGAAAATTTAAATTTTCCATCTGAGTTCTTTTCGACCAAATATGGATCCCACACCCAAACTTCTAATTTTGCAACTTTCCGACCAATAGGTCAAAATGAGCTCGAGTGCATTGGGATCAAAACAAAAGGTCTACATAGACTAAAATCGATATTCTGGAGCTGCTGGCGCAGTTGGAGTTTACATTTGAGATTCTTTTACTAAAGTTTTTTTCCAGTGTCCGTTTGAAACCAACAAAGAGTTTTAAATATAAAATTAGCTCTAAAAACCAAATGAACTGCCTGGTAACTATATTATCAGTCCTAGAAAGTCATAAATGACTTGAGACAGCTATGAAAAAGCTCTAAAGGAAAATATAGGAAGAAAAATGGAAAATGTCTTGAAGGATCATTACAATTCAAGAACTAAGAAAACTACAAAACCTTGGACAACAGGAAATACTATACTAAAACCTAAGGAAAGTTTTTGAATTTAAGCAATAGTAGCTTACATGTCTATTTATAATGATCCAAGCAAGTAGAATTCTTAAATAACAAGGTAAGTTTTACCGACAAGCTTGTAGTCCCCTAACAGTTGTTAACTTCTGTAAGGGTTATAGAATCAACTTTGGCCAACCATCAATTGCCCTTTAGATTATTTTGGATTTGTGTCATGTTCTATTTTGCAGTCATAAACAAGTTTCATGAGTAGAATAATGTCTTGTAGAGTTTTGGGTAGCTTAAGGCCTTTCCTTCTGTTCAGCTCTCGTCAAATCACTTTGTGACCATCTTCTAGTTTGTATTCTTACATTTTTCTTCAGGTTCATAAGTGACTATTCCTCTGTATATTTCTACAATTAAAGATGCGATCCACTAAAGAATCTGCATTTCAGATGCGACCATAAATCACCTAAAAAATTTGGTAATTTCTTAAAGTTTCTAACTTTTGGCCATTTATATATCAATATTCTACAAAATGATAAACTAATATAGAAATATAATAAAACATATTGAAACAATTAACTCCAAGAATAATAAAAATTATAAGCATATATAATATGTGTTAATTTCAAGGAACATCGATCACCTGTCATGATCCGAGCCTATCCCCTAGATGTAACATGGTGCTTAGAACCACAAGTGATCCTAAGATAATCCATGATACTAAAATAATTCATGAGCAACTAAACAAAATCATATAAAACTAAAAATACTAAGTAGAAGAAAATATCATGAGCTAAACTTCTCCAATAAAATTCAATACTATTTAAAAATACTATTTAAAAATGTTTACAACACAGGATTATAAAAAAGAAACTAAAACTAAATACATCAACTCTGACTGACTGTCTATAAAGTTTATAGTAACACTGACTATAATTACTTGGACACGATCCTAACTATATTTAATCACTGTATAAGAACTGAAATTATCTAAAATGACTACTAATTGACTGAAGTTCTTGAACTAGGAGAAGTCATCACCTGTTGACTAGAGTTTACAACCTAAACTAGCCACGAGCATTAGAATAACACCTAAATCTACAATATATGAAAAATATAGACAAAGTGTTATGATGTAAATACTTGGAATTATCGAGCATGTGAGATATGCAATAAGTATGCACAACACTTAAAAAATGCTTTAAATATAGTTTGGATGCAATAAGCAAAATCATGAAGAAACTATATCTAAAATCTGAGGATACCAAGGAATATGGTATAGAAAATCATAAGATATGAATTATGAGATAAAATTATTCAAATTGGGAAGTTGAGTAAAACTAAGTGTGTCACGTGTTTAAAAATTGATTGAGGAAAATATCAAAGTTATAGTACAATGAACAAAAAGTAAATCATAAGTTGTAGACAAGAGGTATATTGTAAGTCATGAAATAACTCTATTTATCTAAAAATACAGGTCAAGTACAAAAGTCTTATTAAAACCATCTCTATGGGAGATTCTCTTAACCGCCAAATCCCAATTCCGAAAACATGAAGTACAACTTGTAACCCTTGTTGTGAGGATGTCCAATACCTTTCTAAGGGAAGAGAACCATGATTTGGTATGATTTCACTGATGAACCCATTCTAGATGAAGGGAGATAGCCTTAGCTGGCAAGGACTCCTTCCTTAACTTTTGGTGACACGTAGTTTGAAAATTTAGATTTTATCTGAACGTGCTTTTCCTCTGTACTAAATGCTACTCCCAAAACATTTTATATTGCTCATACTGTAGGAAAAATAAGTATAAACTAATTTATAAATCTAAAAATCAAGTATGTTTTTGTTTCTATTTTATGTTAACAAAGACAATTTCTTGATATTCATGCTAAGTCTGAGACCATAGTGTCAAATTTTATCAAATAATTTAAATCATGCTAAAATCTTATCGAACATGCTAATTTATGGAAATTTAAGCAAATTCATGTCTTGATAGCTAAAGTTAATGCTTAAAACTCATAAACTATAAAGTCATAAAATATGAAAGAAATAATAACCATTGAGAATATAAAAATATTAGAATGAGATCAAAATCATAAAGTAGATGCAATCCTATAATCTGAATTTGAGAAATCTATGTTTTAGAAGCTAAATTTAAGGGTACGATATTGGAAGGAAATACTTGTTAAATCCCTAAATACTTGAAAGTAGATGATTTCTTGGTGAAAAGCTTGACTTTTGGTGCCTTAGTGATTGTGAATTGAAAAACCCCTTTCAAAGTTCTTGAGTTTTGGATAGAAGTGGATTGAGGTATTGACATGAATCTAATTGTTTTGGGATTTATTAAAAATGAGTTTGGGGAATTTACATTTGGGTATGAAGACTAGATTTCCCCCAACTTAAAAAAAATTGAGTTTGTATCACACCCCATTGGGTATCTCTCTACAGTGCTCCATGCAGTTCATCTCTCAATACCCTACTATGACTCACATGATCCATTACTCAATACCTTGGTGTTCCCCAGATATCTAATCACATGATCCTATTTCTCGGTCCATGATGTCCTTTTAAGACCCAAAATTTCACCTAAACTTTTTCCAACCGTTTTATGCATAGAATAACCTCATCTTGTAATCATCATCACATAGGAAACACCACTATAAACATTCATGAGCTTTTTGGATATTATAATATCTCCCCCTGGTATTATTCATCCGCAAATGAAGACTGAAACTAGATTTGAGAGAATAGAACTACTAACATAGAACTATTTTATAAAATTAAACATACATCATGACCATGCTAATTTGAGTAGGGAGTAAGGACTAAACTAAATTTAGATAGTGAACAAATGTGCATAAGGAATCACATAAAATATACATCAACATGAAACTTAGAAGAGTAAGAGTTAAAGGAAGGAGGAAAGACTATTGGAACTATCTATCTAATTATTGGAATATTTTATTGGGCTATACGAGACTAATTCCCACGAAGATTTTAGAACTCTTCTTAAATATTCATGGTACAAATACACATATAGAATTATAATGTGATAGATAATGGAGAAAAAATTATATGAGTCACTGTGAAAGGAATATATGTTTCTTCTGATGCTCCTTGTCAGATGTTCTAATAACATTTGAGGGAATGACTCACAGGAATGATTTGGGTGAGACATATAACTAAAATATTCTAACATGGTTTGAGCATCCTAGTCTGCTAATATGAGTTTACATAATAGGAATGACTTAGAGTTAAACATGAGACACCTTTGGTCTGAAGTTATATAACATGGAAATTGAGTATCTTGGGTTTAAAGTAAGAATGGTACTACATTGATTTATACAATGAAACTAACAATTTTCCAACTTAGTAACATTTCTCAACCATGCTCCTTCTATGAAAAGACTACTCCTAACTTGCTAAAATTTCTAACTCTCTTAGAGGTACACAACATATGTATACTAAAGGGTAAGTCTAGTTGCATAATATTACTTTATTCAAGCTTAAATCATATATATAAAACACTACCACTAAAATAACCATACTGATCTCAAATATGAGAATCTATATTTTGTAACCACTAGGAGCTATCACCTATTTATACAGTTGTTCTTGTCACCTTAAACAGTCCGCTTAAGTTCTAAGTAAAGAGTCACTAATCATCAAAATTCATAACCAACATCACCATAACCATCATATCATTTAGATTTTATTTACACCACCACCATAACATAAGGAGGGTCATTGAAAAACTAGAAGAAAAGGATATGGAATAAGAGGGATACTGCAAAATCTTGACTTATGGATTTTCATATATTTGAAACTCAGTTATGGCTTAAAGATTAAAATATAGTATGAACAAAATTGTTCAATATATCTAATTTAAGAACATACATAATGTTTTGTGATTTCACTTATCACCACGGGCATATCATGACGACATAGGACTAAGCATACTGTGATGAGACTGAGTGAATGAGTCATGAGTTGTGTGACATGGGAAATGAATTAATATAGTCCAAGAGTATGATTCATACTATTGTGGGAACTATTACTCCTCATACTAGGAATTAAGAATGGACATACATTTGCATGAGATGAATATGAGTTGTGATCATGACACTGACATACAAGGCAAGAGTGGAGTGTCATATCAATTGAAATTCAAGTCATATGCTAGAATAAAATATTGTATCATAAGAATTTTTTTCTTAAACAAAGTACTATCTAATCGTTTCATTTGCTAAGGGACTTAAAAGATTCAAATTTGAGGGTTTCATAACTTAGGAAGGACCAAAGTACCCTTACTAAAAGTTGGGAAAGACTTTTTATTGAGAGGAGGCCTGGTGTAGTACAACTCCTAGGAATTAAAACAGGGCAAGACAGGTAGTTCCCTTATGTAATACTCCACCTTTTTGGGTTAGACATTGAACCATCGTTCCTATGTGTATTAACTCTAATCCTATTATTTTTATTTGAATACATATGATGTGATAATTATCCTAGTGTGTGAAGTGCTTGATAGGTGAAAAATGTTCATAGGAATCACTTAGAGCAAAGTTAAGCTTAGAGCCTTTGATTTAGCCAAATTTTATATTCAATTCTGCAAAGGTCAACTCTAAATATGTATAACTTTAAAAATATATGGAATTTTTTTGTTCAAGACCCACCAAATCATATATAATTGAATTAGATTTTCAATAATACCAATTTCACCTTAATTCGATACCCGAGCAAAAAGTTATGACCATTTTCCTGAAAAATAGTAAGGGTCCGCGATAGACCCCCGCACCGCAAGGGCTATTCCCCCTGAATTGGGGTTGTGTTGTGAGGGATATTCCCTTGGAATAAGGGTTATGCCACGAGGTCTATTCCCTCACTATTCTTGATCTAAGGGGCTAAAGGGTAATTTGGTCCTTTTTGTCCAATCTTAATCATTCGAAGCACAACTTATAAAACTTAAAAGGTCATTATTTTCCCATTACCCTAAAAGTTTCTCATGACGAAACCCTTTACCTCCCCAAGAATGATCCATTCAAGACTCACTTCCTAAGAACAAGAAATTCAAGCTTTCTTCGTCAAGAATTCAAGGATTCAAGTCCCAATTTCAAGCTTCTTTCAAGAATTTATCTAATTGAGGTATGTGGGATTTTTATCAAGGTTAATCTTTCATCCTTGTTCCCGAATGAATAATTTTCATGTTGAATTTACATTTTTTAAATTAGGGCTTATCCCCAAATTCTCATGTATTGAAACATAGCATTACTCTGTGATTTAAAGGACTAAAGGGCATAAGAGTTGTGCTTATTCATGTTTTAAACTACGAGTTTAATGTTTTGTCTTGAATTTTGTTATTTTGATGAGAAATTGTTATTCTCCTAAGTTTAATATGTCCCCATACTTAAATCCATGTATTATACTCATGTAATGAACTATCCAATATCTTTTGTCTTCGAATTATGATTTCATATTACTATTTAAGAGTTGTTATCATGTATTTGTAACTATTCAGTGTTAGCGGGTTAATGAACACCCAAAACCTATATGTCTTTACATGATTTTTGTTTCCAATAAATAAACCAGTCAGACCATTATTTTTATTACCACTTTTAGAATATCATATTTATGCTGAGAAATTACAAGTACTTTACCATGTCATGTTAAATCACTAATAATACCAAAGTCTTTCAGTTGGGAGTAAAAATTAACACCGAGTGAATGCATGAATGAAGACTCCCCATAAGTAGAGGCATGAGTCATTAGTAGTGGTCCCTAAGTTCTAGACCTATTGCGCCACCGTAGATTAGGAGGGGTCCCCCATTAGTAAAGGTATGAAACCCTTGTCCTACTAGACATCTACCTTATGGATCCACATCATCATTCATATGTTGGTACCCCTGGAAAGGTACCAACACCCTTCCAATTGGGGTTATAGATTTGACCCTGATAGATCAAATTGGGGCATGTCGGTTGAGTTAGCACCCATAATCTCAGTGTAGTATTCAGAATAGATCATCTTAGGCTTATATGACCAAGTATACAGACTTTTGTTATTTAGTTATATTATAATAGTGATGCAGTAACTCAGATTTACAACTTATTTCAGTACATGTTTATGCTTGGTCTTGCATTATTAGTTTTATATGTTCATATTTTTTATGTTCAGTAGCCATACATTATCCTCAGTTTAATTTTACAGCATGTTCATCTTTAGATGCGATTTACACAAAATATTCATGTTTTACCACTTCCCAACTTCAATTCTACTTGTTCTACAATAGTAAAGATTTTAAGAAACTAAGTGTAATGATTCACCAGCTTATCAAATTATGTTTTTTACATATTTTAAGATACTTCCACTTTAGTTTATTTTCATTTTAAGATTATATATGTAATTAGTTTTACTTATTGCATTCACCCCACTTACTTAGTACATTCTAGAAGTACTGATCCATATATACATTTGTATGTCTATATTATTTCATAATATAGGTACCAATTATAGCCCACACATCATAATCAGGTAGTTCTCAACTTTCATCCAGCAGGTGATAAGTCCTTTTATTTTGGGGACTCTAGTCTATTGCAGTTTATTTGTTGTATTTGGATTATTCATATGTATTGATTAGTGGTAGTTGGAGGCATGTCCCAGCTATCTATAGTCAGTGTAGTAAAGGTTTCAAAGATAGTTAGTTAGAGTCTTTACATATAATTCAAGTTTTTTTCTTCTATTTTATTATGTTGTAAACATTATAAGTATTTTATTTATTTCAACTTTCTCATGATTATGCTTCCGCTCAACAAATTTAGTTTTATACAATTTAAATCAGTTGCTCAAGTAGTATGCCAGTTCATGGATTTGGTTGGGATCACTTGTGGTTCCAAGTACCGTGTTACGACTAGAGGTAGTCTCGGGTCATGATAAACTTGGTATCAGAGCGCAGAGTTTTAGTGTACTAGGGTGTCTATGAAGTCGTGTCTAGTAGAGTCTTGTGGAATGGTACAGAGATGTCTGTACTTTTCTTCAAGAGGCTATGAAGCATTTAAGAAATGGTTCTCTTCTTTCATGTCCCATATTATGTAGTAAAAATGTTCTCTTAGGAAATTATATAGATTCTTACCTGAATCTATTTGTGTCAACTCTACCTTATTCTTAAGGCAATAGAAATAGCCAAGCTTAAATTCTTACAGATAGAGTTTTCTCATACAGTCCCCGCAGATAGTTTTGAGATTACACGTAGGCTCAAAAGTATCATACTAGTTCCTTTATGTTCTAAAGTTTGAAAGGTTTTATTCATATTTATGAAAATTATGCACAAAGCCAAAGTCAGATATGCTTTTAGATCCCTTCTCAGAATCTTATGATAGCATATGATCGAGAATTAGAAGTATGAACCCAAAAATTTAGCAGTAGTAAAGTGGAGATAGTGTTATTTGAATTTAGTAGATTATGTATCTATAGGGCTAGTTGTATGAAAGGTTAACCAGTAGGCTTGAAATAGTGTATGCAAGAATTTATATTTGTTGATTCAAAATTTAGTACGATGATATGGGTATGATCTATATATGTACCCCAGGTGATATGGGATTGTATTATTTTTATGTTTTTTTTAAAGTATGTGTGCTAAGATAGTACCCTTGAGTTTCTAAGTGTGAGTGACGCTAGTTGTGTAGTATATTATATTCTTACCAGCTAAGTTATGGGCTATAGGTTGTTAGTGTCAGGTATTTTAATATAATGGTAATTCTCATGGTTAAGGGAAAAATATAAGTTTAGAGATGTTGTATTAGTATCCTAAGAAGGAAGTTAGTATGGTTCAATTAGGATCTAAGTTTGAACTTAGATGATTGATCTATTTGAAAAAAATGTTTAAATTATAGATGGTGTGAACTCAGGGAATGGTGATACTCTTGAAAATTGTAAGTTTGTCAGTGTTCAAGTTATTATATGATGATTATTAGGGCAATAAGAAGTTAAGAGTTTTATTTTAGAAGGAAATACTAGAAGTGAGTTTTACGCTTTCAAGTGTAGTCTTTCAGGGTGAGTTTTGTTATTTATGTGTATTGTTATTTCTCAGATTCTAGAGTAAAAGGGTTTCAGTTCAGTTTAGAGTTTAGTAAAGGGGTTCACAAAATTAGAATGATGGCTTAAATCTAAGGGGAAAATGATAGAATAAGAAACCAAGTCAGGCTCTGAGATTCTAGTAGTGATACTAGTGTGTTGTAGAACAACGCTAAGGAGGAAGATACTCGGGCCATTCTTATCTCAGTGCAAAGTTTTTTACTTCATTCATCACAATATCTACTCATGAATTACACGTCATCTCCATGATCATAGTTCATCTTCTTGCACATAATAGAGAATCATGTGTGCTCACAGTTCCTAGTATGAGGAGTTCTAGTTCACTCAGTAGTACGAATTACATTTCCTGAAATTCTGAACTCCAAACTTAGGTCATGCAACTCATGACTCATGTACTCATGCTTTATAGTATGCTCAGTTCCCCTAACTCATGGTGCACTCTTAATGACTAGTAAAATTCAGATCATGTCATGTATGTCCTCAGATTAGATCTCTCTGATAAATCTATGATGTTGATATTCCATTCCTCAGGCCTCAGTTATATGCTAATGTTATGTATAGTATTTCTTTATGCTTCACGTCCTTATGTTCTAACTTTTCAGTGACCTCTTCTTATGAAATGATAGGGGTGATGAACCATTATTTAGATAGGAGAGAGAAAATATTTCTTGTTGGGGAAAGATTATTTTATGCTTGTTCTAGCTAAGGCTATATGTGTGAAGGAAAATTTAGGCAAAGCTTTTGGTGTATATCGTGGCTAGTTGAGAATTTCATGTGTGTCTTCTTACGAATAATGCAATAAAGTTGTTATTGATAGAGGTTTAGAGAAATGACAAAGATGATTTACGAGGGTTTTCCAAGAAGTTCATATATGGTTATAATGATAGGCTTGAATGTCATGTTGGTATATAAGTGGATGGGTGCATTATGTTCTAGTGAATTCCTAGTAAGATGTTGAATTTAGTTTTTAAAGTGGTAAGAAGAATTATTCTTGAGATGAGAAGTTGTGAAAATGTATGGGGTATTGAATTCAAGGTTCATACTAGTATTATGGTGTTATGTGTAGTACCTTGTGATTTTGAGTTAAGCTTGAACATGGTGAGAGTATGTATCTCAACTTAGACTTTGTCTAGAATAGTTGTATGTACCCAAGCGAGTATTTAAGAAGCGAGGTTAAGTTTGTATTAGGCAGTTGCATTGCCTAAGGCCTGGTAATTCTATCCTAGCTTTGGTTTCATAGGCCTATGTTCCATGTTATAGAGTTGTAGCCATATTGAGATTCCTTATTCAGATATTTTATTTAGATCATGCCCAAAATTCTTTTCCCCCTAATGTTATTAGAACTTCTTGCAAAGAGTGTAGAATAAATACTCCAGTTTAGTATAAACTTTCAGTATGATTTAGTCATATAGCCAACAATTCAGTTTAGAATTCAGACAGATAAGCTCCTATATATTTCAAACTTTCCACCTAGTCTTACTATCCAAAGTTTCATGAGTATGACTATTCCATAAGGTAATTCATTCATGCCCATCCAAATTGTGAATTCAGTTCAGTTCATGCATCATGTTTCAGATTTAACTATTTAGTCATGACTCAGTTCATAAGTGTTCAGTGCATGATCTCAGTTCTTCAAGTATTCTAGCTCAGACATTATGATACCTATTGTACAACCTTAGTCTCATTGTCTCATGAGTTGTGCTTACATAATGTACTTGGCGATGCCATGAATCCTTTTATTTTGATTCATATACTTGTTTTGTTGAGGGACAATTCCTAATGAGAAGTTACATACTTTATTCCATCCTTAGTAACTCCTGGAATTTTATTGCACTAGTTATCACTTTGCAGTTATATATGTATGATTGTATCATGAACATTATAAGTGAGTTCTAAAGTAATAATGTTTTAGCTTAGCTATATCCTTCATTACTATGCATTTCATATGTACATAATTCCACACTTATAAAGCTTCCACAAGTTTTGATCCATCATTCGAGGATGAATGATTCCAAGACGGAGATAATGTAATACCATGTCTTTTGGGGCTAGAAATTGAACCATCATTCCTACATGTGTAAACTTTATTCCCATGATTCGCATTTGAATACATGTGACATGATCATTATCCTAGTGTGTGAAGTAATTTATAGTTAAAAAATATTCATAGGAATCACTTAGAGCAAAATTGAGCTAAGAGCCTTTGATTCAACCAAATTTTGGTGTTCGATTTTGCAAGGGTCAACTTTGAACGTGTGTAATTTTTGAAATATGTGGAATTTTTCAGCTCAATACCCACCAAATTATATATAATTGAATTAGATTTCTATTGATACCAATTTTTCCTTGATCCGATACTGGAGCAAAAAGTTATGACCATTTTCTTAAAAACAGTAAGGGTCTGCGATAGCCCCGCGCCATGAGGGCTATTCCCTTGGAATTGGGGTCCCGTGCGAGGCTATTTCCTTTGAATAGGGGTCATTCCACGATGTCTATTCCCTCACTATTCTTGATCTAAGGGGCCAAAGGGTAATTTTGTCCTTTTTTCTCAACCCCAATCGTCCAAAGCACGACTTATAACACTTAAAAAGGGAATTACTTGCCCATTACCCTCAAAATTTCTCATGTAGAAACCCTCCCCCTCCCTAAGAATGAGATATTCAAGCCTCTCTTCCCAAGAACAAGAAATTCAAGTTTTCTTCCTCAAGAATTCAAGAATTTAAGTTCCAATTTCAAGCTTCTTTCAAGAATTCATCTAATTGAGGTATGTGGGGTTTTGAAAAAGGTTAATCTTTCATACTTGTGCCCAAATAAATGATTTTCAACTTGACTTTACATATTTTAAATAAGGTTTCATCCTCAAATTCTCATGTATTGAAACATAACATTACTTTGTGATTTAAAGGACTAAAGAGCATGAGAGTTGTACTTATTCATGTTTTAAACTACAAGTTTGATGTTTTATCTTGAATTTTGTTATTTTGATGAGAAATTTTTATTCTCATAAGTTTAATACATTCCCGTTATTACATCCATGTATTAAACTTATGTAATAACCTGTCCAATGTTTGGGTCTCTGAATTACGATTTCATATTATTGTCTTAAGAGTTGTTATCATATTTTTGTAATCATTTAGTGCTGGCGGGTTATGAACACCCGATACCTTTGTGTCTTTACATGATTTTTGTTTCCAAGAAATAAACCATTCAAACCATGATTTTTCTTACCGCCTTCAGAATATTATATTCATGATGAGCATTTACAAGTACCGTACCATGTCTTGTTAAACAACTAATAGTACTAAAGTCTTTCGGTTGGGAGTACCACTTAGCACTGAGTGAATATAGGGATGAAGAATCCCCTGCCAGTAGAGGCATAAGTTGTTAGTATCAGTCTCTAAGTTCCAAACCTACGACACCACAATAGATTAGAAGGGGTTCCCCGTCAGTAGAGGCATGACACCCTCTTCCTTCGGGACATCAACCTTATGGATCCACATGGTCATTCATATGTTGGTACCCCTGGCAAGGTACCAACACCCTTCCAACTGGGGTTATAGGGGTGACCCTAACAACTTGGATTAGGGCACGTCGGTTGTAGTTAGCTCCCAAGGTCTCAGTGTAGTAGTCAAAATAGATCAACTCAGGCTTGCATGACCTAGTATACAAACTTCAGTTATTTAGTTATGTTATACTAGTGATTTAGTCATTCAGATTTGCAGCTTATTTTAGTACATGTTTATGCTTGGTCTTGCATTCTTAGTTTTACATGTTTAATTTTTTTTATATTCCACAATCATACATGATCCTCAATTAAATTTTACAGCATGTTTAGCTTTACATGAGATTTATATACAGTATTGATGTTTTACCGCTTCCCATCTTCAGTTATACTAATTCTACAAAAGTAAAGATTTTAAGAAACTGTGTAGTGATTCACCAGCTTATCAGATTATGTTTGTTACTCATGTTTTAAGATACTTCCACTTTCGGTTTATTTCAGTCCCTTGGTGAGTCTACTTGCACTTAGCATGCATGTTTTAAGATTATGTATGTAATCGGTTTTACTTATTTATTCATCCCCACTTACTCAGTACAATCCAGAAGTACTGATTCAAATATACGTTTGTGTGGCTACATTGTTTTGTAATGTAGGTACCAGTTGTATCCTACACATCATAATTAGGCAGTTCTTAGATTTTAGCCAGCAGGTGATAAGTCCTCTTGTTTTTGGGACTCCAGTTCAATGTAGTTTATGTGTTGTATTTTGATTATTCATATGTATTGATTAGTGGTAGTTGGAGGAATGTCCCAACTATCTATAGTCAGTATAGTAGAGGCTTCATAGACAGTCAGTCAGAGTCATTATATGTAATTCAAGTTTCTTTCTTTAGTTTTATTATGTTATAAACTTTATCAGTATTTCATTAATTCAGTCTTCTCATGATTATGCTTCCACGGAACGAATTTCATTTTTATAAAATTTAAATTAGTTGCTAAAGTAGTATGCCAATTAATGGGTTAGCTTGGGATCACTTGTGGTTCCAAGCACCGTGTTACGACTAGGGGTAGTCTCGGGTCGTGACACCTTATCTTGCTCTGCAGCACGGGGTCCTTTGTGGGGACTTTGTAGAGCTATGCACAAACATCTAAATTGTATAAAAAATTAATTCTCAAGTAATGGAATTTATCCCAATTGGTTTCCATACACTTCTACGGTCAACCAACAATATTTTATGGATCAAAAACACATAAACATTCTATGTCTATAAGACAACATTTTATGTCTATAAGACAATTTATCTCATTTTATAACTATGTAAAAATGGAAAAAACTTGGGGGTGTCACAATATCTCCCCTTTAGCTCAAAAAACAACATTCTATGTCTATAGGCTTATTATCTAAATTGATCTACATGAATATTTTTATTAATGATTAGTGCATCAATATACACATTAATACAAAAATCTCCTTAGTCTATCCTATTTGTGTAGATATAACACTCTTGCTAGGAATTTCTTTGGAAAATCTCTTAACTTTCTCCAGCTTCTATAATCATAATTATTTGAAATAACACCTACTCTTACTAGTGTACTTAAACTCTTCTATAACATTTAGTAACCAAACTTTCTCTTCTTAGTCTACTAAATTCACAACTCTAACTTCACCTCCACCTAAATAAATGGGACTAAAACCTATAATTGAGGAGATCTATATATGTCTTAATTAAATTATGGAGAGCACCATATGTTATATAATTAGCCTTCTCCATACTTATCTAATAAAAAAGGGCAACCCAGTGCCCTAAAGCTACCGCTATGCGCTACTAAATTAGAACACTAGTCCATAAAATATTTTTTAACAGAATAATAAACCTTAACCACAATTTCTACCAAAGTTCAGCCCACAAACATACTCTTCTCCACAACATTACCACATGACTCTAACTACTTACTTTGGCCAATCACTATCCCCATTATCTAAGCTACTGCACTTATAAATCACACTTTTAGCTCTAGGGTCATTCAACTACTTATGGATCATAACATTCCAATTCACAATACCTATTAGGATAACAATATCCAAGAATTTAATCTAGATACTTACAACTTCTATCTTAATGATCTCTTACAATAATGTTTTGGGATTTTAGATCATATCTGACTTTGGCTTAATACACGATTCACATGAACAAAACTGGATTCTTTTGAATCATTGAACTTAAAAGCACTAATGGGCTTCTCTCAAGCCCTTATGAAGTCTCGTAGTTGTGTATTGGCTTATCTAAGAAAACATTATACTATGGGATTTAAGAGTGACTAATTCTATTACCTCAAAATTAAGCCATATTAAGCAAAAATATTGCAATGCTCTGATCGACATATATTTTGTCGAGAATAGATCTACGGCATAATCTAAAATATGAAAAAAGGAAAGGATTTCCTAAATACTCTGTAGCCTCTTAAATAAAATATCATGACCCAAACCCAGGCCTGGACATGATGGGCAATCTCGAACCCACCATGGGCTGGAGGAAACCCCCTTAGCCTTCCATCAAGAGCACATAAATATAAACACCAGAAGCCAACCAAAATAGTAATAAAAAGGATATATAAACCAAATGAAAGTTCTAAGAATCAAAACAAACAACCAACCCAACACGTGTCCACAAAAGCCTTTAAACCAAGAATACCAAACTAAGTCGGGACATGCCCCCGAGTATGAAAAAAGAGTCCAAAAGACTAAGTAGTATTGATACCAATAAAATGACCGGGCCTTCGAAAGATGGTGGCTCACCACTTCATAACAGATCCACAGACGGACCACACCACCTAACGCTGCACGAGGATATGAAAAAATCTCTCGAACCCTACATCATGAAATGATACAATGTCTAGGGATGGTCATTAGAGTGAGCGCTGACATTTAATCTAAGGAGAAAAAGATAAAATAATGTCATTCCCAAAAACCAGTCAAAAACCGCATGCACACCATTTCTATATATATATATATAGGATGTCTGGATAGGGACAATGGTCATGAACAAAAGAGTTTAAGCCATTAGCAGAAACTGTGTAGCTCACTCTACCTTAAAGGCACCCACGGGCTATATGGGTCCAGCTCTGCCTACTGGAAAGGCCATAGTGCATATTAGTTGCATGAACTGAGGAAAGGCTAAAGAAACCAAGCCAATAGCCATCCAAAATATAGTGTGTATAAAGACACACAGTCATATAGACCACTACATCGGCAAACATGGTTTCCAGTGTTGGTCCCTCCCAAACTACACCTTCACGGTGAGCTACATAATTCCCTTTAAGCCTAAATTAAAATAATTTGCACAACAACCCAACCATTAACCAAGGAGTCTTTATTAAGACATTTTCCAACATGGTATCGTTATATCAATATGCTTGCAATCTATATCAGTTATGCTAAACCAGTCCATCTAACCATTAGACTCCCAAGTTCCTTTAAAATCCAAAACCATGGCCACCAAAGGCATTCCAAAATTATTTTTATCATCCACTATCCTTTAATGCAATGCAATATTTAAAGTTAAGTTAAAGAATCTAAATTTCCTGTTCAAAACCAAGTTTTTTAAAGTGGGTTGAGGTTAATTCCATTAACAAGCCAAAATCTCATCAAATTTGGGAAACCCATGTTCCCCATTCTAATTCGCTTAACAATTCACTCATTGAGTCTGAAAATCCACCAATTAAAGCATGTAATACATATTTAAACATGGGGAAAACAAATCAAGTAATAATCAATCAAAAGCCCTCAACCCAATTTCAAACTCATTAATTAAAATCACATAAATAACGATTAAATAAATACCACAATATAAAATTCAAGTTAAGGATGAGAAACTTACCCGAAGTACCAAAGAATTTGAAGAGAAATCAAAGTTTGGAGCCCCGAGTAGTAATTTCTTGAAAACCCTTGAGCTTTCTTGGGTTAGGAGTTAAATAAGAGACTAGTAGTGTTTGATCTTTGAAATCTGAAGGAAAATGGTAATTTAATGTTATAAAGTCATTTAAGGTAAAAGGATCAAAATCCCCTTACCCCAAGTGAAAAAGACAAAAATTAGATGAAAAATACATAGTGGAGTGGAACATCACTATCACAGAGCTTAGCCTCCATACCACGCCTTTATCGCAGAGGTTAAGTTTCATGGTACACCACCATCGCAAAGGCTTACTACCTCGAGGTCCCAAAATGTCCAAAAACCCTTTGGAAAATTTCAAAACTTTCCCAAATCACCCTTTTAACATCCCTAATCATAATTCAAGTCAAAAAAATGACATTATACACGCATAAGGGTCAAAAATCAATTTGTTGAAATTTTGTAGGGTCTTATATTATCCCCCACTTTGGATCATTCATCCTTAAATAAGAAGTTGGGACATGTTTAGCATGATAATAGCAAGAATACATCAGAATCAAATTACAATTTTGAAATGAGACAAGAGGAAAACTAAACTCATACCTTAAGCACTTTCATTCAACACAAGGAGCAAGAACAGGAACTTCATATCTTCTTCATCTTCCTAAGTAGCCTCTTCTACATTTTGATTTCTCTAAAGGACCTTCACCAAAGCTATTTTCTTAGTTCTCAATATATGAACTTCCTTATCCAATATATCAACCCGGACTTCCTTATAAAGCACCGAATCCAAAACACCAGCATCCTCAACAGGCACTATCAGAGAAGGATCACCCACACACTTTTTTAGCATAGATATAAGAAAAATAGGATTAATCAAAGCCAAACTCGCTGGTAAATCTAATTCATAAGCAATATTTTCAATTCTTTTTGCAATATTATATAGACCAATGTAACGTGGACTGAGCTTCCCTTTTTCCCAAATCTCATGACTCATTTCATAGAAAAACCCTTCAACAAGACCCAATCACTAACCTGAAACTTCAACTTTCTCTACCTCACATCCACATAAGACTTTTGGCGACTCTAAGGAGTCTTAAGTTTTTCTGTAATTACATTCACCTTCTGCATAACTTGGTGAACCAAGTCAGGACCAAACAACCTAGTCTCACCCACCTCAAACCATCTAATAAGAGACCTTCTTCTACTATAAAGAGCCTCAAAGGGGCCATTTGGATGCTAGAATGATAATTATTGTTGTAAGCAAACTCAAAAAAAGAAAAATGGTCAACCCAACTTCCTTTAAAATCAATCACACAGGCCCTTAGCATATCCTCTAGAGTAAGATTAGTTGCTCTATTTGTCCATCCATTTGAGGGTGGAAAGTGGTGCTAAGATTCACCTGAGTACCCAAAACTCTTGAAACAAATGGCAGACATGAGAATAAAACTATGTAGATCAATCTAAAATGATGGAAGCACTCCATGCAACTTAACTATCTCCTGAATGAACAACTTAGCATAATCCTCTCCTGAGTAGTTAGTCCTTACAAGCAAGAAGTGAGCAGACTTAGTAATTCAATCCTCAGTGACCCAAATAGAATCATACTTATTGTGAGACCACAAAAGACTCATAAAAAAGTATATCCATAATAAAGTACATATTTATCATCTCCCACTTCCACATGGAAAACTCTATCTATTGGGAAATGCCACTAGGCCTTAAATGTTCTACCTTGACTTGTTGAAAAACAATATACTTAGCAACAAAATATATCATATCTCTCTCCATATTATTCCACCAGTAGGTTTTCTTCAATTCATGGTACATTTTAGTCAGATGAACTGTATATCTAAACTCATGAGCTTCAATAAAAATTCTTTCACATGACCCATCTACATCTGGAACACACAATCTACCTTGATACCTCAAGATGCCATCTCCCCCAATTTTAAAAGCCATAACCTTTTATTGACCTACGTCATCCTTAATCTACATAAGTATGATATCCAAAGCCTACTTCTCCTTAACCTTAGCGCCAAGAAATGTTTTAACCACTTTTTGAATAATCACTCCTCTATCCTCAGAGTCTAAGAGATGAACTCCCAAGTTAGCCAACCTATGAATATCCTTCACCAACCCTCTTTTATTCTCATCAACATGAGATAAGCTCCCCATAGATAACCTGCTAAGAGCATCAACAATAATATTAACTTTACTTGAATGGTAGTGCAAGCTCATATTGTAATCTTTAAGCAATTCAAGCAACCTTCTTTGCCTGAGATTCAATTCTTTCTATGTAAACACATAATGCAAGCACTTATGATCTGAATAAATATCCATATATACCCTGTACAAATAATGACACCAAATGTTCAAAGCAAAGACCACAACTACAAGCTCTAGATCCCGAGTCAGGTAATTCCTCTCATGAAACTTAAGCTGGATAGAAGCATAGGCTACAACCTTACCATGTTGCATTAAAACATAACCCAGTCCCATGTGAGACGCATAAAAATACATAATAAACTCTTCAGTTCCCTTAAGTAGGGTTAAAATTGGGGTAAAAGTCAACTTATCCTTCAACTTCTCAAAACTATCCTCACAAGCATCGGACCACAATAACTTAATCTTTTTTTGAATTAACCTTGTCAGTGGAGAAGCAATAGATGAAAAACTCTCCACAAACCTCCAATAGTTCCAAGCCAAGCCCAAGCAGCTCCAAATATTGGTTAGAGTCATGGGTATAGGACATTTCTTAACTACATCAACTTTCTATAGATCTACCTTTTCCCCCTTACTAGAAACAACATGCCCAAGAAAGGTCAGAACACTTAACCAAAATTTACACTTTGAAAATTTTACATATAATTTTTAATCCTTAAGAGTCTTCAACATAACTCAGAGGTGATTCACATGACACTACTCACTCTTAGAGTACAATATGTCATCAATTAAGACTATAACAAACAATTCCAGAAACTGCATGAACACCCAATTCATAAGATCCATAAAAGAAGTCAGAGCATTAGTCAACCAAATGACATTACCAAAAAATCATAATGGCCATACCAGGTCTGAAAATTAGTCTTGGGAATATAAACCTTCCTACTTTTAAGATGATGGTTTCCCGAATAAAGATCAACCTTAGAGAAACACCTAACCCTCTAAAGTTGATCGAATAGGTCATCAATACTAGGGAGAGGGTACTTATTCTTTATTGTAACCTAATTTGACTAACGATAGTCTATACAAATCTAAAAATACCCATTTTCGCACAAAAAGTACAAGAGCACCCCACGGAGAAATACTAGGATGGATGAAACCCTTATCAATAAGATTCTTTAGCTTTTCTTTTATCTCTTTTAATTTAGCTAAAGACATTCTATAAGGAGGAATAGAAATAGGATAGGTATCCAGTAAAAGATCAATCCTAAAATTTATTTCCCTATTAAGAGAAATTCCAGAAATATCATCGAGAAAAACTTTAGAAAACTCATTAACTGCAAGGATAGATTCCAAAGAAAGACTTTTAAAGTCATAATCCTTATCCCAAATTAGATGATATAGACACCTTTTTTAAATCACTTCTACGCTTAAATATAGGAAATAAACTTCCCTTTGGGTACTAAGGAACTTCCCTCCCATTCAATTATCAGTTCATTAGGAAAATGGAAACTAACCTTTGGAGTCCTATAATCCATAGAAGCACAACAAGAATGGAGCCAATCCATCCTTAAGATTACATTAAATTCCACCATATCAAGTTCTATCTAATCCACCAATGTCTCCCTATAAAGGATGGGCACCACAAAACCCCTATAATCTTTTAACAATAATAGAATTACCCATAAAAGTAGAAATAGAAAAGGGTCGGAAATATTTTTAGGACCAAAACCAAAGTGTATGTACTACATAAAAGGTCACATAAGATTAGGTAGAATCCAAATCAATCAAATAATAAACATAATGAGAGAAGAGCTGTAACATACCAGTGACAAGATCTGGGATGCCTCAGTTCCTAATGAGTAGTAAGTGCATAGAGGTGATTCTAGCCATTACTGGTACCCGAGGTAGTGATTTTAGGTGCAGGAGCTGAAGAAGTAGCAATCAAAATCTTATTATCTCCCGTGGCAACTTTAGCTATCAAATAATTTTGTTGAGAGACCAGGCTGACCATAATTGAAATATAAATTCCTTCGCTCCTCATAATATCCACAGTGAAGCTGTTTAAAAAATAAAAAGAAGGATAAGGTGGGGCCGACTAAGCTCCAATAACCTAAGACTAGGCACCCTGTGCCTTAGGACCACTGCTATCCTTAAAACAACAATCTAAAGAAGGCTTAGGACAAGGAGAACTAGTAGTCAAATATGAATTTCCCCAATTCTTCTTTTTAATCCACTGTCTATTATCTCTCCCACTGTTTTGATGACTTGCACCCTGCTTTGGATATCTAAACTTCTCACTCTATCTTTCTTTTATCTCTACCTACTTTTTTTACTATCCTCCACTTGTTGTATATAAATTATCATCCTGGAGATATCTATATCATTATTTAATATAGTCGATTTACACTCCAACACCAAACCACAGGACGATACAAAATCAAACTTATTTATTTTTGATCTCATATTAGACACTAGCTCTATAGAAATAACATGACAACTATTGGAATTTTAGTGCATACTACTTAATAATCATCTTACCTTGCTTCAATTTTACAAACTTTTCAGCCTTAGCTTTCTTCAACTCCTGAGAAAAGAAGTGATTAAGAAAAGCACCTAAAAACTCACCCTACACCGCCGGCTTAACATTATCACCCCTTATCGCTTCCCACTCCTTATACCACTAGTAAGCTACATCTTTTGATGATAATCAACAAACTCCACACCCTCTAAATCAATTGCAGGCATCACCCTAATGATTTTATCCATGTTATTAATAAAACCCTTAGAATACTCCTTGACCTTTGAGCCTGTAAAGGTTGGGGGATTCAACCCCATAAACTGGCCAACTCAAGTGACCTTAAATGAACTATCAACATGACCAACATGAACAGACCGATGAGACTGTGATGCCATAAATTGAGAAAGCATATAAATAGATGGAGGCTCAAAAGAGTCCAAAGTAGTAGGACAATAAAGAAACTTATAAAATGATCGGGCCTTTTAAAAGATGGAGGCTCACTACTTTACAGTAGATCCACAAACATACCACACCACCTAATGCTGTACAACAATAATAGAAAAGCCCTCAGTCCCTACATCATGAGATGATGTAGCATCCAGGAATAGTCAGTAGGGAGAGCACTGGTATGTAACTCTGAGAAAAAAGGTAAAATAATGTCATTTCCAAAAACTAGTCAAAAACTATATGCACAATATTTATATATATATATATAAATATTGTTGGGATAGGGAAAAGGGTCATGAATATGAGATTTTAAACTATTAGCCTGAATTGTGTAGCTTGCGTTTTCCTAAAGGCACCCATGGGCTATATGGGTCAAGCTCTCCCTACTGGAAGGGCCCAGTGCATGTTCGCCGCACGAACTGAGGAAAGGCTAAAGACACCAAGGCGATAGCTATCCAGAATATAGTATGTCTGAAGAAACATGGTCATATAGACCCCCATGTTGCCAAACATGGTTTCCAGTGTCGGTCCCTTCGGGATTATACCTTCAGGGTAAGCTACACAATTCTCTTTAAGACTAAATTAAATAGTTTGTACCTAAACCAAACTATTAAATAAGGAGTCTTTATAAGGCATTTTCCAACATGGTATCATCATACCAATATTCTTGCAAGATATTTCAATTATGCCAATCCAGTCCATACAACTATTAGACTCTCTAGTTCCATACAAAATCCAAAATCATGGCCACTAAGGACACTCTAAAACCATTTTTACTATTCATTATCCTTTAATGCAATGCAACATTCTAAAGTAAGTTAAATATTGTAAAGTACATGTTCAAAACCAAGATTTTTAAAGTGGGTTGAGGTTAATTCCATTAACAAGCCAAAATTTTATTAAATCGGGGAAAACCATGTTCCCCATTCCAATTCTCATGACAATGAACCCATTCAGTCCTAAAAACAATCAAGTAAACTATGAAATACATATTTAAACATGGGAAAGACAATTAAAGTAATAATTAATCAAAATCCCTCAACCTAATTTCTAACCAATCAATTAAAATCACATGAATCATGATTAAATAAATACCACAATGTAAACTTCAAGTTAACAATGAGAAATGTATGAAATATCAATGAATTTAAAGAGAAATAGAAGTTTGGAGCCCAGAGTAGTGATTTTTTGAAAATCCCTTGAGCTTTCTTGGGTTGTGAGTTAAAGAAGAGAGCATAGTGTTTGATCTTTAAAAACTAAAGAAAAAGGGTCACTTTAATGTTGTAAAATTGTTTAAGGGGTAAAAGGAACAAAATCCCCTCACCCCAAGTGAAAAAATAAGAGTTGGATGAAAAATCTATAGCAGCATGGAACATTGCTATCGCAAAGCTTATCTTACGTGCCATATCCTTATCGCGGAGGCTAAGTGGCGTGGCGCCACTATCGTGGAGGTTTACTACCTCAGGGTTCTAAAATGACTCTGAGCCCCTTTTAAAATTCTTGAAACTTTCCCAAACATACTTTTAACATCCCTAATCATAATTCAAGTCAAAAAAGATATTATGCACACGAGAGGGTAAAAAATAAATTCGTTGAAATTTTATGGGGTTTTATAGAAAAGTACAGATGTCTCTGTATCATTTTGCAAGACTCTACTATACACAAATTTTATAAGGCACCCTAGTATACTTTACCTCTGTGCTCTGATATCAAGTTTGTCATGGCCCGAGACTACCCCCAAAATGTAACATGGTGCTTAGAACCACAAGTCTCCCAAGCTAATGGTACTAGCATAATTCATGAGCAACTAAATAAATACATATAAAATTAGTAAATACTAAGTGTAAGAAAATATCATGAACTAAATTCTCTGATAAAATACAATATTGTTTAAAATCACTTACAATGCTGGATTATAAAAATTTAAACAAGAACTAAATACATCAACTCTAACCAATTGAGTTATCTATAAAGCCTCTACTAACACTGACTACAGTTAGTTAGGACATGACCCAACTATCTTTAATCATTGTATAAGAACTAAAATTAACTAATATGGCTACTAACAAATTGTAGTTCCCAAAATAGGAGAACCCATCACATGCTGACTGCAAGTGCAATCTGAACCATGCACAAACATAAAAATGAGCACTTGAATCTATATCACATAAAAATTTTAGGCAGAAGAGGTACGTGGTCAGTAATTTGAATGTTTTGTGTATGTGAGATATGCAATAATCATAATAAACACTCAAAACATGATTTCAATATGGTTTTAGATGCAAAAAATAAAATTATGGAAAAATAATATCTAAAATCTGAGGATGCAAGCATTTACATAATGTGTTATAAAAAGTAAGACATGAATAACAAGATTAAAAAATTTAAAACTTGGAAGCTAAGTGATACATAAGAGTTTTAAGTCAGTTAAAACTTATATTATGGAAAATATCAACGTTGTAATAAAATAACACAAAAGTAAACCATAAACTGTAGACATGAGGTAAAGTGTATTTCATAAAAGAACTCAATTTAATTGAAAATGTGTTGCAAGTACAAAAGTCCTTTTAAAACTATCTCTATGGGAAATTCTCTTAATTGATGTGCCCCATTTTTGAAAACATGGAGCCCAACTTGTAACCCTTGTTGGGAGGATGTTTAATACCTTGCCCAAGGCGGAGAACTATGATTTAACATGAATTCACTCATAAGCCCATTTTGGGTAAAGGGAGACAGTCTCAATTGGCGAGGCCTCCTTCTTAACCTATGGTGGCACATTATTTGGGAATTTAGATATTATCTGAACCCATATTACCATAGTGCTAAATACTACTTCCATAATATTTTATATTACTCATACATTAGGAAATTATCATAAAATATTCATAAACTAATTTATAAATTTTTAAACCAAATATGCATTTTTCTGTTTTGTGTCAACATAGGCCGTTTCTTGATATTCATGCTAAGCTGGAGAGCACTAGGTAAAATTATGTCAAATTATTTAAATCATGCTAAAATTGATGTAGATATGCTAATTTATGGAAATTTTGGCAATTCATATCATGATAGCTAAAGTTCATGCTTGAAACTCATAAATTAAAAAATTATACAATTTGAAAGTAATAATAACCATGGGGAACATGAAAAAAATTAGAATGAAACCAAAATTATAAAGTGGGTATAAACCTTAAAAAATAAATTTGGCAAATCCATGTTTTAGAAAATGAATTTAAGGCCACAAGGATGGAAGAAAATCCTTGTTGAATACCACATACCTAAAAGTAAAAAATTTCTTGGTATAAAGCTTGATCTTAGAGCCTTAGAGCTAAGGAATTGAAAAATCCCTTTTGTGAATTTTTAAGGACTCTAAAATCTTAGAGCCTTAGAGCTAAGGACTCTAAAATCTAATACAACTATGTTCAAGTTAGAGTAAGCTACCTATAATGGTTTCAAATTGCTACTGCCATTCAACATATGTATTGGAATTTTTTTGTATCATTTTAAAACCAATTACTTCATCTCAAATCAACATTACTAATAGTGCATTCTCAATTTGTGACATTATACTCTTTTTTGTTTTACACCCCATGAATCTTTCTTACCAAGGATTGGGTAGAATAGCAAAGCAAGTATTAGTAGCATAACATGAAATCCTTCCTCTTCATTAATGTCTTTCCTTGTGGCAATTGTGACCTCTTGGGAGAATTGATGATTGCATCAAAGATGCAGTGTTAGTACACTTGAGACATCTTAATTAGCTAGTTGTAGATAGCCCCAGGGCTATGGATCAAAGGATTATTTTGGACCTTGATTGTGGAATTTATATTTCTAATACCATAAAAGAAAATGCAGTACAATGAGATAGAATGCAATAGAAATAATGACAAGGAACAAGTTACCTACCGTTAATGGGCAAATTGAGCCTCTTTATTTTGAATTATTTAATTCAAAATCAATATAATATCCTTATATAGGATTCAAACCTATGACCAATCAATTATAAAAGACTATTCTTCCACCTAGCTAACAAGGAACACCAAGAGATTCGATTACATAATGTTTAATTCATGTTCTCAACCCCTAAATTGGGAGTATGCTACTTTCATAAAATTTATAAGGTTCGATAAACAATTGATATTTCATGATCAAGAGTGTAGAAAACTTTGTAGTAGCAGTCCATATATATCATAATAGTAATCAAAATATGGTTGAAAGTAATAATATATAATTTGATAGGTATTCTTCCTATACCTATGAGTTCTGTTGGACCTACAAATAATACACCAAAAGAATTTATTGGGTCTTCCAATTGCAATAGTTTGATTATTTACTCCTACATCTTACCAAAATAAAAAGTATCTCTGCGAGTTATTTCCTGAATTCAAAAAACAGTACTTGGTTTCTCTCATTAACTAAAAGTGTATTGTGCCTAAATCAAACTACGGTTTGTAATGGTGAAGGAATTTGATAAGAAAAAGAAGAATTCTAATTATAAAATATCTAATGAAACAGTCTCTAGAATTAAGAAGTTATTCAAAGAAGATCTCAAATATATGGAGTTTCTTTTGTATATTTTATGGATTATCTGAACCCTATGGACCATGAATTTGCCTAACAGGTTTTATTAATTAGCAAATTCTTTCTCATCAATTAATTAAATAAATAAAATTGGCCATAATTCCTTTCATCATCTAGTTTTCCAAGTTCTTCTAAGTAAGATTCTAGTGAAGCTATTAGACTACTCACAAGTTAGAAATTACTCAATAGAAACATTAGAGATAGGGATATTCGAGTTGTTTCTTGAAAATTTACATCTCAAATTGTATGATCCGAAAAGAATGGTTTAGTTAAAAGATTAATTCTTCAAATCATTTTTTGTAGAGGGACCTGATATCCTTACTAGTTGAGGGACTATGTGCGTTGGAATAGATTAACCACCTAGTACCCTTGCCTGAACTTTCTTCATATATGGTAACATACTAAGTTCTATTTCTTAAATCATAATAACCTTTTCCCTCACTTGATTTATTTATTCTGTAGGCATAATTTGGATTGAATTGAATAATGCATGAGTTAGAATAACTTCCTGATACATTGTAATACCTCAAGTTTTTTAACTCTGAATATTCTTAGTGATTATTCTTACTACTTAGGCTACGACTTAGGTGACGAGTCATTTAGACATATCACATGTCGTATAGTACCAATAATAGTCAAACTAGTAAGGGCTTCCTATGTTTTTATTGGTATCACGATTGGATCCTCACAAGTTGTGGTCACTCAATATGAGCCATAAGAAGGGACTTGTAATCCTACTAGTGAGTACCCTTGGTTATTGTCTTATAAATGGATGGACATCATGAGTCGTAGGGTGAGGTAACGAGTCATAGGGTAGTACTCGTGGCCAAACAAGTTAGGTGGCCCTGTGTTTCTGCCTAAGATACGAGTCTTGGTGACAACTAGTGATTAGTGACCACAAGTTGTGATATGACCCATAGTCACTGGCGATAATTTTTCCTGTATTTTAATTTAGGGCACTTTTGTCATTTTCTTTCATCCCCAATTATAAACTACAACCATAAAGCACCTTAAGGTTACCTTTCTCATTACTTTAACTAGTTAAATACACACTCTTCTATCTTAAATTCCCAAGTCAATAACAAAGCTATGGTTTCAAAGGGTTGGTCATCTTGGGCTCAAAGTGTGGTTTCTTCTCCAAATTCTTGGTGTTTTAAGGCATATATCTCTTCCCTAACATGGTTTTATATGGAAGCATATGTTTTGTCATGGTTTATGTGAAATTAATTATGGGTTTTGAATAATGGGTTGAGTTTGTTGAATGATAGTTACTTGGTTGGTTTTCCTATGGTTTACGTGCATTTTTATGATTTACGAATGGATTTTAAAATCCATTAGGGTGCATGTACATGGTGAATATGATGGGGTTGTGGATTCCACCAAATTAATTTAAGAAATTAGGAGGGTCATAGATTCCCCCAACTTTATGGTTTAATGGTGTAGAATTAGCTTTAACCTCAACCCAGCTTTATGAAATTGGTTTTGAAACATGGATACCTACATGATTTAACCCACTTTTGAAGCCTTTCATTGCATAAAAGGTTAATGGAATATACATGATTTTGAAAGACATTGCTTCCATGGATTAATTTTAAATTAGAACTTAGGAGTGTAATGGTGGTCGTAGATTCCCCCATCTTAGATGGATTAGATTGCAAGCCTAATTTGCAAGAAGTACATGGACAATTCAACTGTTGTAGTCCCTTTATAAAGCACATATATTTAGAATAGTCTTTCATACAAAGAAGTTGCAGTAGAGATTCTTGATCATCAGATGCATAGACTAAGGAATAAACAAAGTTCCCTCGGTCAACATTCTATGGAGAAATCAATTCGCTGAGGGTGTTACTTAGGAAGTAGAAGCAGACATGCATACCAAGGATCATTCAAGGACGAATATTCTTAAGGGGGAGATATTATAATACCCTATACTTTTCTAAGTACCGTTTAGCTCCTAAAATGTCAAGGATCAACTTTAAAAATAAATAACTATTGATACGAGTAGAATTTTCTAGTTATAGACCCACCAAGTTGTAGATAATTGAACCAGCTTTCCAACAATACTAGGTTTGCCTTAATCTGAAAATCAATAGAGAAGTTATGGCGATTTTAGTGAAAAGTAGTATAGCACCGCGAAAACACCGCATCGTGGTAAAGAGCAGAATCGCAATTGTCCGATTTCAAGTGAGGCACCATGATTAGCCTGCATCGCGGTAAAGTCTAAAGTGCCACTCGTCCTCTTCTAGTATCGCAATTGGCTAGTGTCACGCTAGGAATCACGGTGGATCATAGCACTATGTCGCGGTGGAGTGGAAAATGGCACTCGACCTTTTCCAGTGACGCAATGTGATTACTCTGCATAGTGCCAGAGGCCAAAATGTCACTCACCCTTTTTCCAGCAAGCCACCGCGATTGTGGCGTGTCACGCTGAGGCCCAAAATCAGGATTTCCAATTTTGAACTGATTTTTGTAAAGGGCAACCTAGTGCTTTTTCAAGCCCCCAAATCATGTAAAACACAAGATTCAACCTATTCTAAGCATATATGCTTACTTTTCATCAAATTACTCTCTAAGAAACCCTAGAACCTAAAAAGTTAAACCTCAAGAAATTTAAATTCCACCATTCTTTTTCCAAGATAACCCCAAATTCAAGATTCCCAATTTAAGATCTTCAAGAATCAATCCTCAAGAGCATAAATAGGAACTCAAAGTTCAAGCTTCTTCAATTATTCATCAATTAAGGTATGTGGGATTTTAAACAAGGATAATTCTTTCATCCTTGTGTCCAAAATTAGTTTTTAAAGTTAATTTCATATGAATTTACATGAGTTTCAAATTAGGGTTCATACCCAAATATTATTATTTAAAGATTATGATCTTATAAGTGATTAAGATGTTGAATTGCAGGTCTACATTCGTATGGCATTAATTCCCAGATTTAGAATTGAATTATCAAGATTCTCATTATTTAGCATGAGCTTTATGATGATTTGACATAAAATAGATGCACGGGTTATTAGCCCTAGTTTGAATATTGTTATTTCAAATAGATTATGTTTTTAAGAATCCCCATGATTTGTTATATTCAAATTTTTGAACAAAGATTTGATCTTTTGATCTCATCTTAGATATGGAATCCACTTTACAGTTTTAATTTCAGTTTATAGTAAACAGATTCACAAATGGGTTGTATTGTAAACCCTTATAAAAGTTTTAAAAGCGGATTTCTTATAGAATGAGCATACAGATTAAATGGAGTAGTATTTAGCACCGAGTTGGGTATGTTTATACGCCCTAGAACTACGAGCTAATATAGATACAAATTATCAGATTATTCCCATTTCTATATGGATAAAATTTACAGATATGATCACTTAGATTAGGTTATACTTTGTGGCAAGAGTATGACACCTCTCCCCAATTGAGGTTTTCCCATAAGGGAACTAGACGTTGGAGACCATGTTAGCTCACATAGTTTATATCGTTTAGAAGAACCTCCCTACAGCCTAATAGAAAAGAAAAAAAGAACAAATTTTAAAAACTAAGTGTAAAGGATCATAGTTTTATTCAGATATTGCTTTATATATGACATTGACTATAAGATTTTAGATTTCAGTTTACTGATATAAAAGTGAGTCCTTTCTACACTTAGACAGTATAATTTCAAGATAGAATACAAGTACAACATTTAGAACTGAGTGTTATGACTCACTAGATTTATATAGCATACTTTATCACTCATGATCATGATTCTCAGTTTTTAGTTATTCAAGCTATTATGAGTTATCTACACTTAGAAGGCATTCTTTTTAAAATTTACACTAATATTGAGATATTATTTTACTTGTGTATTCAACCCCATATACTCAGTAAATTATAGAAGTACCGATTCATATATATGTCTATGTGCTACATTGTCTCATAATATAGGTTCAGGTGCTCAGTTTTAGCAGCGTGAGCGATTTCGAGCATCTCCATCTACATCCCCACAGTTGGTGAGTCCTCAAAATTTAGGGACCCAGTCATTCAGATTTTCTAGTTTATTACAGTAGTTGCTTCAGTATTTTTTAGTCAGTTCAAGTCAGCTGGGGACTTGTCCCAGTGGCTCTCTAGTTTTTAGTAGTAGAGGCTTGTCAGACTACTAGATTTAATTTAGATTTTTAGTATTGATTGTCTAAACATTTGAGATAAATAATTTTAGATATTATGTTTAGATAATTTCAGCGTAGAACAGACAGAGTTCCATATTTTAGCTTTGACTATATATTTATATTTTTTTAATGATGAGTACCTAGATTTAGTAGAAGGCTTAAAGGGTTAGCTTAAGACTACTTAGTGTGACATCTTAAGACTCGTATTTGGGGCGTTACTACTCATCCCTAGTTCTAGCTAGAATAATTTAGACATTTCAAATAATAAGCTAATATGAATCATTTCAACTCAGATTGATCGGTGGATGACTCAAGCTAGGAGGAACACAAAACCAACATTATACAATTGCAATAACTCGATTGAAGCTGTAGTTGACCCTGTTAACTCTTTCCTAGTTCTTGCTAGATCAATTGAAATTGTAGTTGAACCTTTGAACTAAATTGAAATTGTATTAAAATAGATGTTCAACCTGTTGCAACAGATGACTTATCTGTTGGAAAATATCAAACAACTAAATAAAACTGTTGCAACAAATTACTTATCTATTATAAATTATCAAACAAACATTGCCACCTATTGCGACAGATGATTGAGCTGTTGAAAATTACCAAACAAAAATTGCCAGCCGTTGCAATAGATGACTTATATGTTTTAAACCTTTTTTTTATTTTAAATAAATTTTCTGTCCAAGATAGAAATAATAAAATACTAAGGCAGTAAAAAATATTTCTTAGATAAATCAAAAATCTCCTTCTTGATTAGTCTTATCTTGCCTTTTCAATGTCACCGTCTCCTCATGCCTCTCAAAGTTATTAATGAACATTTAAAATATGTCTCTAGAATTATCTCTCCTTCAACCACAAATTAATTTATTTCTCTTCATTTTTTTCTCCTCTTTAGGGTAATTACAACTGTCTCCTTTTTCTCTCTCTTTTCTCTCCTCTTTTGCACGAGGATCCTTTTGGATCTCAATCGAGCTATATCTTTTCTCTACTATAATAAGTGTTTTGATCACTTTATTTTTTTGACATTGCAAGTATAGTTCACTATTGCTCTTTCCTCTTTTTTTCTTCTTTGTATGTTATTTAAATTAGATATTTACATCTATTGTATTTATTTATTTACCTATTACACATATCCTATTTATCGATAAAATTAAAGAAAAGGTGACTTTTAAGTCTTGAATGAATGAACAATTGTTTTTATCAAAATATGCAAAAAAGTCATTTGTTGGGAGAACTTAAAAAGCCTTGTTGGTAGTATCATTTTTTTTATGTATTTTGTTTGTTTCTTTGTTGTTCATACCATTGTTGATGTTGTTGGTTGTGTTGGTGTTATTGGAATAGGTGGTGTTTGTGTTGTTGATGGTGTTGGAACATATGGTGTTTGTGTTGTTGATGGTGTTGGAACATATGATGTTGTTTCTTTGTTATTGATGTTTTTGTTGGTGGAGTTGCAACAGATTCCCCAACTACTGCAACTGATGAATCAACTACTGGAATAAGCAGGGTAACTGTTGGAAGAAGTCAAATCAATGAAAAGGTTGGTTTGATTTATTTCTACAGATGACCCATCTGTTGCAACATGTCAGCCATCTTTTACCATAGATGCATTGCCTGTTGCAACATGTCAGCCATCTAGTTCTATAGATGCATTGCCTGCTGCAACAGATAACTCATTCATTTTCACAGATGCGTCGACTGTTGCAACAGATAGGTCATCTGTTGGGATACTTGTTGTAATAGGTTGTATTCATTCAATTTTGTGTTATCCTTTTTAAAAATTATGTAGACATCAATTGTAATGTTCTTTTTGTTCTTCTCTTGTTTGATATTATTTCTTTTTTTCTTATTTGCTATTAAAGGGAAGTGAAAATGGATCAACTTTTGCCCGACCAACATAAAAGGCTAGAGTAAAGATGGGTTCAGAGAAATAAGCTGCTTGTAGATGGAACCACTTCATATGTGGAAGGCATGTATTACTCATTATATTGTCGTGAAAATACACATAGAGTACACCGACTTTATGAATGATGTTTTTTATCGATTAGGCATTAGTCATTCAAAGAGGATATTGCATTTTATAGTTAAGATTGCTAGGATTGAACTGATAAGGACGTGGGACCAAATAGGTGGTGTCGATACCCTGCTATGGTATAATAATGGTTTTACTAATGTTTATGTGTCAGGTTAGGATAAGGGACCAAGTTTTAAGTGACAGTGTAAAGGTTCAATAGTGATTAGACTAATTTTAAGGGTTCAATGGACTTTTGAAAGGCCTCCAAAGCCCTGCACTAATGCAACTAAGAATAGAAATCAATATAGTTATTGCCTTGGTCCAAATTTATATGGATAGGTTGCTCGAGATTACACTTATACATTAGAAAGTTCTTGGGAGAATATTTGCGAGAGGAAGGGGAGGTGCTGAAGACCATATATTAACTCAGATCTTATTAAAGAAGAAACACATGATAGCAAGGAACGTGTAGTGAATCTGGCTGATAAAATTGACATGAAAAATGAGAAAACTGAATGAACTAAAAAATAAAAGTGTGTCCAGAAATAAAAATCCATCAAGCAATTTTGAAAAGAAAAATGTTGAAGAAGACTAGAGCTATGCACTTTGCTGGGGAACTATGACTAGCTATCGTGGATTGAGTGACGACCCACAAAGCATAGGATCAGAACTCTAAGATTACAGCTTTGCGATCACCGAGGGTGGTAAAATGGTCAGTTAGGAATGAAACTTGAACCAATAACTTGTGAGTTAAAAATAAGGGATCAATCCAAGGTGGCAATTTCTAAAGTTAAACTTGTATCCCAAGCCTTCTACTTGTGATCTGGTCAGGTCAAAGGTTGTGGAAACAATAAGGCATGTTATTTCTGCCCGACTTCAGATCTTTTTGTTTCTATTGCCATTGACCTGATTAGAACTACAAAGAGAAGGCATGGTATGCAAGTTATACTACAGAAATTGACGCCTTGGCTTCTCTTATTTTTACTTCAGGAGTTTTTGGTTTAAGTTTCATTCTTGTCTAAAAATCTTACTAATCTTTGGTGCTCGCCAAGTTGTTTCCTCACAGTTTTGATCCTACGCTTTGTTGGTCTTCATTCAGTTTACGCTAGCTAGTCGCAGTTCCCAAGAAAAGTGTCCAGCTCCAGTCTACTTTACTATTTTTCTTTTCAACAATGACTGACAGATTTTAATTTTGGACGCACTTTCACATTTGCAACTCATTCAACTTTTTTATCTTTCAAGTCAATATCATTGGCCAATTGGCTAAAAGTTCATTAGTTGCTGTCCTATGTTTCCTCTTAAACATGGTCTGAGATGATATATAGTCTTCTCCATCTCCCCTTTCCCACACAGGTATTCTCACAAGTACCTTCTACTGTATAAAAGACTCCCCCGAGCAACCCATCCATATATATTTGGACTAGGGGAATTTCTATTGGTTTTTCATTCTTATTTGCTGTAGTGGGAGGCTTCGAAGGCCTTCTCAAAGTCCATTGCACCATTAAAATTGGTCCAACTAATATTGACTATCTACAATGCCCTTAAATATTAACCCTTTATCAAAACTTGACATATAAATATGAGAAAAACAATCATTAAATTATAATATGGGATCGACACCCCCTTCTTGGAACCCTTCGGCCTTATCAGTTCTCACCTATCAAACTTAACTATAAAATGCATGATCTTGTTTGAACAATCAATGCCTAAGCAGTAAAAGAGTACATTTACAAAATCATTTTACTTTATGTGTGTTTTCACAATAACAAGATAAGTAATATCTAACTCTCATGCATGAAAGTGGATCCATCCATCTGCACGTACCTTATTTTTCCTACCCCATCAATGTCAAATAGTGTTTAATCTTCAGTTCCTATTATGAAGTAGCATACAAAACTACGGTGACTTAATGGGTAACCATCTTGAATGCCAAAGGACTACATGCCCATCAAGAAAATACAGGTGCTATGTATGTAATGCGCCATGATCGTTGTAATAGTAAACTTGTATTGTTGTTTGATTATGGACTTTGATAATTTTAACTCATTGTTGGGGATGTAAATTTTATTATTTATTATATAAAATATGTTTTTAATAACTTGTGCATAAATAAAAAGAGATAACAAAATAGGAACTAAATATGACTGACTACAAAAAATATATTCAGCAGATTACCCATGTGTTGCAACATATGACATTGGCTGGAAGAACACAATACACTTCTTCAGACAACATTGCGTTGAAATAATACATGACCAATATGTTGCAATAGATGGAACATCTGTTGTACAGATCTGCTGGAAGAGCACAACACATTTCTTACAATTGGTTTGTGTTCTTCGAACAGATGACAAATCTATTTCAACAGATGGTCCATCTGTTGGAAAAAATAACTAAAAATGGTTATTAATTAAAAAAATAATTATTAAAAGTGTGAAAAGTCATGACTATTTAATTAATAAAAATAGTTCATAAAAAAAGGAATAAATGATAAACACAATTTAAAGTCATAAGAAATGGTTATTTAATTTTAATTAACAGAAGACCCCCAACAGATGGTCTATCAGTTGCATTAGATAATCCATCTATTACATCATATAATCCATCTATTGCAATGGGTAATCCATCTATTGCAATAGGTAATACATCTGTTGCATCAGAGAATTAATGTACTGTAATAGGTAATCCATCTATTGGACAGATTGATCATCTGTTATAATAGATGAAAAATCTATTGCAATGGATGGACTATCTGCTGCCATAACTCAATAAAAATAGATATTATTAAAAGAAATAATTATTGAAAAGGTGAGCAGTCTTCGATTATTTAATTGATAAAAATGGTAATTTAATTTTAAGAACTAATTAATATTATGAAACTGAAGAGTCATGACTTGTCATAATAATAAAAAAGTCACCAGCTTGATTTAATTGAACCATGACTTTTTACAGTAAAACAAAAGTCACTAGCTTGAATGTAATTAATAAAAGAGAGGTTAACAGTCATGACTTTTTACTTACCACATTCAGATTCAATCCTCTATAAATAGGTCCCTCCATACTCATTCATTCTACTACACTTTATTTATTTGTTGCATTTTATCTGTCATATTACATCTTCAACCACTTCTCTTAAAAGACCACATTCCTTTTCCTGACTCATGTAAGTTTTTTTGGGTGTAAATTTACCCATTTTGTAGTATACGTCGTATTATATTCAAACTCTTTTCTCTACTTTTGTGTTTATGTTTTTATCGATTTATGTGTGTTCTAGATATGGATGATCCTGTTTGGGACATTGCTATTTGGTGCGACACCGTGTAGGACCTTTTGAGGTAGGTTAATGACCTGCAATAGGAGTTTGGCGCCGTGAGAGCAAGGATGCTCCGAGAGATTCTCAGTCTGAAGAGGGCCCTGCTGTTGTCGGATGACACTTGGCAGTCTAACAATAATAATAATAATAATGATAATAATAAAAATAATAGTTAGGTTATATTTTTTCTTTTAGCATATGTATTTTTTTTAATTTTTATCCGATCTACCTACCTAATATAATATTAGTTTTGTTTTATGAAATAATTTATATTTGGTTGACTTAGGATTTTAATTATTATTTAATTTTCATTCTGTCTATTTTTTCTTCTCAATATGTCGACGGTTGGAGGTAGGGATTGAGCGTTTGGCATAATTTTGAATCCAGTAGCAATAACAAGACTTTTGAGTCCTTTAAACATATGGACCGTCTATTTAAACAGATTGGTCATCTGTTGGAATACCACAAACCAGTGGCAAGAACTGTATTGTGTTTCTCCAACAGATTATCCATCTATTGCAATAGATTGGTCATATGTTGGAGGACCAGATTCCAGTTTAGTGAACTGTATTATGTTTTTCCAGTAAATATCCATTTGTTGCAACAGATCAGTAGTCTGCTTAAAATAATTCTGTGGTCTGTTGTGTTTAGTTCCTATTTTACCTCTTTCTATTGATGCACAAGTTAATAAAAAACTAATAGCATTTACGTTCACAACAATGAGTTAAAAATATCAAAGTCCATAACAAACAATAACACAAGTTTTGCTATTACAACGATCAGGGTGGACTGTGATCCAGACATATAGTTATTTTGTGTTAGCGTTCTTACATATGGAGCACTTGTTTTTTCTTTATGGGAATGATTATCCGACACCACATCTCCTCTTATATCTCCTTCTTCCCAGTTTGATATTATTTGGGTCAATATATAGAGGAGCTATTAATCTCCCCCAAAGCTCTACAAGAACAACCCAAGATTCTTCAGGAAGCACTGAAATAATATTATCACTATATGCCATTGTATATCTTTCCACCAAATAATATGGAGATGAGCACTCACAAATTTTAGTTCCATATTATGTAACGTATTAGGCTCGAAGCGCTGCCATAGAATGTGGACAGGGTATTTTGTCCATTGCAAAATCTCTGCACGTACACGATCTTGTTTGAACATTGACTATGGAAACATCACCATGATCATCGATACTGACCTTATAGTCTTCTATTTGATGAGCAAATAATATATTCCCTAAACTGATGTTAGTTGATATTTGTTTTCTGCTTTTAGAACAAATTTGGTTACTCCGTTTGAGAATTGCACATACTTTTTGTGAAATAATATGGATTGTTGTTTATTTCATCAAAAAGAACTACGATGGGAAATTCTCTTTCAGTGCCAAATAATGAATTCACTGATTCAACTATGTTTGATGTCATAATATTATACCTATACTAGAGGATCACTTAGTACAACATCATACTAAACTTCTAAATTAAACAAGACATTAAATTCATAAGAATTTACCTATTTGCCAGACAAAGTACTTGGTTCCATCTCTTGAAACCGACACGTACGAGAAGTTCTACTGCCTTGGGATGCATATCCATTATTTGATTGAAATGGTCAAAAAAATTATCTCCATTATATGCTTTAGCTACTCTATAAAAAAGGGGTCATGACCCTTTCGTTGTTAAAGTTGTTTCAAATATTATCTCCAAGATGCCTCATGCAACAAACAAAGTGAGTTGAAGTGTAGAAAATTGAACCCATCTTTGGAATACTTGGATGGCTATCCAAAATAAAATAAAACTCTTTGGTATCTTTGACGCAGCTTCGTATTTGTTCAAAAAAATTCATACAAGGCATCACATTCCTTGCCCGCTACACAAAAAGCGATAGGAAAGATGTGCCTCTCCGCATCCTATGACACCGGTACTAGCAAAACTCTATTATAGTTTACCTTAATAAAGTCCCGTCGATGGATATGACATTTCTCAAATGTTGAAAGCAAAGAATCCAAGAACCATAGGATACAAAAAAGTACTTGAACCTTCCTTTTTCGTCAACATGTAATGCCATATTACTTTCGAGATTTGTGTAGTCAAGTATGTAATGTTAGGCATCGAGGATTGCATACCAATGCTCATGTGTCCCCCTAACCAAGTCCTTAGAAATACCCATGGATCTATATATCTTCCAATAATTGATCGTAACACCTAAATCTATAAGGATTTGATTGGTCATATCCCTTATAGAAGGGCCTTTGCTATTGGGGAATCTATTCCAGATATATTAAATGAGGACCTCTACTGTGGTGTGAGGATTTTGTCTAGTAATGTGCTCTGAACCACATGCATGATAATTTTGATAAGAATTAATGACAAATTTGTCAGAACTTAAGTATTTCACAACCCTCAACCACCATTTGCAGTTTGGATTAGCACATCTAAAGGAAAACACTTTGCTCGAATTAATCACCTTCTTTAGTTTGAAATCTTTTTTCAAGAAAGCAATAATCAAAGAAGTAGATAGTTCTTTCTTATCCTTGAATGCCATTCCTTTTTAAAAGCCAGTATCATCTTCTTGACGATTTCCTGACTGTGTTGATTGAGAAGAACTGCCCACTAGATTGTTCGCAACAACGAGCGTAGGTGTTTGATCATTATCTGGAATATTCATGTCCAAATCACTCGGCTTATCATCAAAGATGTCTTGTTGTTCTTCTTCTTCTACATTATGTTTCTCATTCTCTCTTAGTTTCTCAACCACGTGCACCCTTAAAACTGGCCTAGCTGAATCACTAAGATAAGCACGCAACTGAACCTAGTCGGTTATCTTGAAAGGTAGTACCACTGATTTTTAAAGGAGCTGTGCATGTAGCTGGTGATGAGTTCTTCCAGTTGATAATTAAAACCAAAATGGATAATGATTAAATTTACAAAATCATCATACAAAACATTACTTTGGAATTTCGTAGCTATCATCTCTAATATTTCACCCTCTTTCTAGCACCATACATGTCGATTGCTCTTCTCAATCCATTCACCATGGCAATCAACCCCTATTGTTATTGATCCCTCCATTAGTGGTACCTAAATAAAGACTTTGTTGAAAGAGTTAATAATGACATCACAATAAAATTAATAGTGATTTTATAGTGCCATAACATGAACCCCAATAGATGAGTAATCTATTGCAACTGGTGAATAATATGTTGCAACAGGTTAGTTATATGTAGCAACAGATGGATCACCAGTTTTTAATTCATGTTACAGTACTATTATGCCTAAAACTGATTCCAATAGATGAGTTATCTATTGGAAAAGTTAACTCTTATGTTGTAACAAATGTATAATCTGTTGCCACTGATTCATGGGATGTACTATAGAACCTTTGAAGTTGATTCCAACAGATGAGTTACATATTGCAAGAGATACAAAACCTATTGCAACAAATTATATACCTGTTGTAATAGATGTCTCATCTGTTGGAATTGAGTTCAGGTTCTATTGCAATAGGTGAGTAATCTGTGTCAACAGATGACTCCTCTATTGCAATAGAGGACTCATCTGTTCAATTCATGTTAAAGAAATATAGAACCATAAACATAAATCCAACATATTAGTCTTTTCTTGCGATAGATGACTCATATGTCGCAATAGATGAGTCATCTATTGAAACAGACGAGTCATCTGTTGAAACAGATGAATCCCTTGTAGGGTTCATGTTTATAGTTCTATCCAATGTCTTAAAAACAACAGTAGTAGTGTACCTAGATGAGAAATTCAACTAAAAATCATAATTCTACTTACCAACGTCACCCATGAAGTAATGCCAAAGTAATGCGTGAAACTAAATTTAACCTAAAAAATTGATCAAGTAGCAGCAGTAGCAGTAACAACAACAATGGTAAAAAAGAAGAAGATGATGATAATAATAAAGAAGAAGATGATGATAATGAAGCACAAGATGATGAATAAAGCAGTAGTAACAATAAACAAAAAATATGGCAAAGAGAGAGAAAACAACAATAATGAGAAGAGAGAGAGGGAAAATGTGTGTATTTTTCCCTCTGTTTCTAGTTATATTAGGTTAAAATTTGGATCAAAGTGTAAATTAAAAAACTTGTGGGCTAATCTCAAACTTTCTCAACTATTTTAATCACAAATAAAGTAATTGTCACCTACATTCATTATTAAATCTTGAGTCACCTACACCTCATTTTCAAACTCGTTTGTCAGTCTTAACTAAATTGCCCATCAATCACCTCATAATTTTTCTTAAACATGGTTAGTTTTTGGGAGTTTACTTAATACTGAACCTTGTTATATCGATCATTACTCTTTTAGTCTAGAGCAATAGTTTGGTAGGTACTTTCTTAGGGTAATATGTCCTGTTAGTTGTCTATGTAAAAAAGGTAAGTTTTGACTTATGGTTATAATGTCTACTTACTACAAAAAATATGTTTTAATTGAAAAATTAGAGCCATAAAAACTCGCATAAAGCACTATTACATGTGTTGTCATGTATGTGTCATTTGGTGACATTAGAAGTTGCTAGATGCTTAAAGAAAGTTTGGGAGTTAAATTAAATAGCTTAATGAAGTCTAATTCCATTGTGTTTTAGTGGTTTTGTTTTTTCTAGATAGTTGTGTGTAATTCAAAATTTACCAAGTTAGTCATGCCACATGTTCAAGAATAACTTAGTCGAGAGATGAACTACATGTCATTCTTCTAGAATAAATATCATTATTAAAACATATTAACCTCTCAAATCATTTAATAATATACCTAGTCTCCATTTTGAGCTTTTAAATCTTTTTGTTGTCTAACTGTACGAAAACTCATATCCCTTGTTTATATGTGTCTTATCTTGAGAATTCATCCCTCCTTGGCACTACCATGAAACATGAGGCTTAAAATGCCTAAATTAGGGGCAAAGGGTGAAAAAAGTGATATAAGTTTTCAAGATGAAGTTGGATAGAAAGTCATAGCCAAGACCTTGTTCTTGATGTGAAAATGAAAAAAGGAATTTATAGAAGAGCAAAAGCTAAAAGGGAGAGATCTCTTACATGCTTATTTATATATGAGCTAAAAAGGAATAGTGCACCAAGTAAAAAGTAAAATCAAGAAGAGAAGAAAAAAACTAAGAATAAAGGTTACCAAGTGAAAAAAGAATGAAAAGAGAAAAATATTGTATTCAATGAAGGAGTAGTCACTATTTACCCAACATAGCTACAAGTACAGTACAAATTGATGTGGCATTTGACCAACTGATTATGCAAGGCATAACATGGTTGATGTGCTCGGTGTGTATAAAGTCTCAAAGATGCCAATATTTTTCATGACCTAATTACTCAGGTCATGATTGCACCTACTTTATCTCACCAGTAGGTAAGACAAGCCATACACTAGAACGAAAAGTAATAGGCTAATGGGTGAAAAGTATGGAAAATAGAAAATAAATCAAATTAATACATATATATAGAGAGATAAAAATAGGTTGTACAGGAGGGGAAAAGGATAGAATAAACAAAAAAATCCCTCCTAAGACCTACAGAGCCACTAACAGTATCCAAAATATACATACATGTAAAAGTCTCAAAATGCAATAGACTATAACAGTTACAGATGGAGGAGGATAAGCTTCGGACACTAGAAGGCTCACACCATCTCCAGATCAGTAGTTGGGACTGAGAATAATGTTAACATTGGTGGCTCATACTCAAATCTGCAATAGAGAAAAGATGAAAAAGTGCAATTTGAGTACCAAAGCAACAAGTACTCAGTGGGTATCATCGACTGACTAAGCTCAAATATACTAAAAATAATAAATATAATACGAGTGTGTAAGCTAAGTCAACAGTAAAAAGAGATGGAAATGTAAATATCTATTGAAATAGGTAAGTGCAATAAGGAAAGTAAACAAACCATCCAATAAGATAAAGACACTAACTATAACCTAACTGGGCCTTCATAAGCTTAGAAGACACATATAAAAAAAACAACTAACCCTACCAAGCTCCTATAAGCTAGGGGGATGCAAATAATAGTAAATTAAGGTAAAAACATAACTATCCAGTAATTAAACTGGTCCTAAGTAATTTTTTGATCCCAGATACTAATGAAGCACCCAAATATGTACTGGGTTTGAACCTAAGCCTATGGGTAATAACGACAAGCCAGACACAGGATTCTAATTGGAATATAGGGTATAATAACAAGAGGACATAAATAAATCATGTACTGTAGAACTCAAAACCACTACCAAAATCCTAGTAACAACCTTGATCAATACCACAACATGCCAACCATAATCATAAATAGATGTTGGCAACCATAATCATAAATAGATATTGGACTCAAATTAGAATTCATAATACCCACACCATTTCTAAAAATAAAAAGAACTCATAAGTGGATAACCTCAACCATAACCAATGCCAAATTCATACAAGAGATCATAAATAGTAACCAAACAATAGCTATACTGGATTCCAATATTGTGCCTAAACTCGTAATATAGTATCAATAAAACATATTCTAACCTCAAACTGAAACTAAAATGAACTTACATAAAAGTAAGCATAACCAACTAATAGGAAGAATCTAAAGGGTTCTAAGACTATCTCCATCTCATAATGTCAAGAATATGAGTATCAAGAGGATATGTTTACTGAGGCCAGACGGATCTTAAATACTAGGTCAAGAGGTTTGGTATAGGGTCATCTACTACTTTACACGAGAAAAGGAGCTAAATAGGATAGAAATCAACTCTATGTTAAACCCAACCTAAGGCAATAACCTAAAGTGGTAGTCAAGAGTCTAACTAAGCCTAAAGGAACCTAACACTAAGTATACTAGCTAGTTTCCTGCCATGCCAAAAATTCATGCACTTCAAATTTTTAACCTAGTACCACCGAGCACCCATTCCAATGAGCATTAATGAGCAATGTGGTACAGTTTGCATGTCAAAATATCATTGATTGATATAATTTGTGCCTAGTGCTTTCAAGACAACCGCATGGACAAGTATGATTACATTCGATTCATGGCACCCAAGTGCCACACTCACTACTACAGTGATCTATCGAGGACAAAGCTGCTCTTATAAAGAGAAATTTACTTTGAGAATATGTCGAAAAAATTATTGGCATTTAATGAAAAACTTGAATCCATAGGGCGGTAGTGTTTCTCCCTAGATCCATACATTTCAAATGAACAATGGGTCTATGAATTTTATACAAATATCAGTGAAGTATCTTTTTCAAACCCATTCAATATGACTATCAAGATTTGGGGCAACCGGTTAAAGTTGGGGCTAATCAAATCAATGATGTTTATGGGCTCAAATATGCAGACATAGGTGAATTTATAGCAAAGAGGTGTAAACTAGGGAGTTAGTTAGCGCAACGGCTATGCCCCAAAAATAAAGTCTGTTGGACCAAGAGTAAAAGCAACATCTCCATGAACGACTTCACTTTTGAGGATCACATATGGTTTCACATCATTTGTAGTGGGGTTTCTTCTTGCACCCATATGACAATAATCTCAGAATTGCATGCTCGTATGGTTTCTTGTATTCTAGAAAACATCCCACTTGTTGTTGGTCAACTCGTGGTCAATAAAATCGATCATTTAAAGAACTAAGGTGGTACACATCTCTTCTTCCCCTCATTGATTACTGAACATTTTAGGAAAACGGGGGTAGAAGAGTATGCTAGTGATACATGGGTGCATCCTAGTTCCCCCATCTACCCCTTGATAATTCGATGAGAGGGCTTACCCAGCAAAAGCAAGAAAAAAAGATCGACTTGGAAAATTTGGCATGCAATGAGCTCGAGTCTCATAAGACAATCACCACAGGACCTCTTAAGGAGATTGAAGTAAATATTGAAACCATCAAAGAGCTTGTGTCTAGTTTTTCCCAAGGATCCAAATATCCTTCCACAACTTATAATTCATATGTTTCACATACCGATTATGAGAAGTACAGGAATGACCAAAAGAAGCAAGAGGCTACCATTTCTAAGATTGAGAAAGCTTACTCCTTTTTGGTAGAGTCATACCATGACCTTCGGATTGAATATGAAAAAATAGTTACAAGAGAGAAGAAGAGAGATGAGTTCTTTATCAAGATGTGAAAGGGGTTGAAGGGTCTATGAAAGGTCCTAAAACCCTGAGATAGTCTTCCTTCCTCTTGGGTGGAGAGTGATAATGAAGCCCCAACCGAGTGGACAGATCTTGAGGAGAATGGTGATGATGCCAAATCCAAGAGTGAAAGTAGCCGTTGAAGCGGTTTTAGGGAGCACCCTTATATCTTTTATCCTTGATTATTTATGCAGTGGGGACACTACTATCCATTTAGTTTTTGGTGTTTCCTTATTCATTTGATTTGGGCTTATATTATTGATATTTTTGCATACTTTTCTGGTCTTTTGTATGCTTCTTAGTTTTATTTGGGTTATAATATTCGAACACTCTGATAGTGTCCATATTTACATGGAGTAGTTACTTTGTTCTTAGTTTTCTACTTTAGTTTAGTTTTTATCGATGAGCTTTTTCCTGTGATAGACTGAGTAACAACATTTTTAAGGGGAAAGCATCATGATTGGGTTTTTAACCATGGATGTAGGGGAAGTATGAGTACCCCTGGCATCATGATCAATGCAACAGAAGTCTGAGTACCTGTGGCATTGATTATTTATGGATTGAACTCATACCCATTGATGAAGTCTATGTAGCCATGTGGGTGGTCTATCCGTATTAGAGCCATAATATGATACATCAACTTGGGTTATTGCCGTGATTAGCAAATTATGTGTGGTGTGGATGAAAAACAAATACCCCCCTCCGTCCAAAATTTTTATGAAATTCGAGGGCATGGACGTGAGAAACCATGTGACAAAACTTTTCCTCTTTCTATGACTATGAAAATTGACTTCAAAATAATGGTGAATACTCCATATTTGTCTCAAGAGGGATGAAAAATTGAATCCCCTTGACGTGATTCGCATGCCATGTGTGTAAGATTAATTGTATACATCTTATGTGTACTTGTACCATATAGAACTTGCCTCATTAGTCTTTTAAAGATAAATTTTGATTATGCTTGGTTAGCTAAATGATCATAGGGCATTTTGTGATATTGGACACCCACTCTAGCCTAAAATGCCTACCAGTACATAGGAGTTACCCCTAGTCACTCACTTTGAGCCTTTGAACTTTTCTTTGGCAAACATATTATAGGATATGACCTTTCTATTTGTCCTCTTTTGAAATCTATCCTTCTTGAACTTAAGGACACAAATTGAGTCTAAAAAGATCATTTGGGGGTGGTAGAAATTGAAGGAAATGTAATTGGGCCACAAATTCATAAAAAGATGCCTACATGCTTAAGTAAATAAATAATTTTGATTTGAAGAAAGAAAAGATTCCACAATGGAATGAAATGCATTATTTATGCACATAAAAAAAAGAGAAAAAGAGGAAAGTGGGAAAATAAATAAAAGGAAAAAAAGTAAAAGAAAAAAAAGGGCCCAATAGCAAAAAAAATGTGAAGAGAGTATGATGTAGAAGTTCAAGGAGGGTTTAGCCGTATTGTCCTAAGTTGATATCCTACCCTGCCCTAAACCTATATTACAAGCTTAAAAAGTCCTTTGTGATTCCCAACCGAGTGTGTTCATTGTAGTGGCGATTGAAAAATAGGGGCAAGCCTATGGCATAGTACTTGTTAGCATGGAGAATATTTTGAGAGAGAGAGAGTGTTTACACTTAAAATTTATTGTTGTGTGATTAGTAACAAGGTGTGTGAAATCTTCTTTCTTGTGAGAAGGCATGTGAACAAGTTGGGGTGGGTGATTTTATCATCCTTCGTATAATGAGATAAAAAGGGGTATAACTTTGTTGTAGTCAATAAGTGAGTCTTTTCTAGAGTGTTAGTGGTTGTTACATGGTTGCTCTTCAAAGTCTAATGCATCTTTCAAATATTCCATTTTATTGAGGGGTGTTTTTGAAATCATTTTGCCCATGTGCAAAGAACTTTTTGTGGTAGCCATCAAGTTTAAGTTATCTTGATCATTAAGTGATAGAGTGGGGGCATACATGTTAAATTGTCTCATAGAAAAGGGTGGTGTTGCTTGAGGACAAGAAAAGTTTTAAGTTGGGGTGTTGATGAGTGGTGATTTTACTACTCATTTGCACCAAACAATTGTGCACACCACTATGCTTTGTATAAGAAAATGAGACATCATCATGATTTAAATGCACTAATAACCACATTTTGCAGGTATATAGTTGAGAAGGAAAAAAGAAGTGAATTGGAGATATAAATGGGTCAAATGGAATCAAAGAAGTGTAGCTGGAGACTTGGAGTAGTTCAACCTCAGTCACCGCGACTACGGTCCTTAGGCCACGATTGCGGTCAGTTATGATGGTCAGTATAATGCAATCATAGAGCACAACTGTAGTGGCATAGCTACGATCGTGGTCAAACCTGAGCGATCACGGTTTAGAAGGAATGTGACCCAGGGAAGTTTTGTAAAATTGCATAGACGAATCCCAAATCATTGATGATAGGCGAATTTACGCGCCTATATCAATATATTTTGCCCATATTTTAGCCTAGTTTTGAGAACTAATTATCTATTTCATACACTTTTAGTCCTTTTTCCTGTAAATGAGCTAACAAATGTGATTAGGAAAGTTTCAGGTATAAATGATGCAAAATACAGCAATTTATGGCTTACTTGACGCAAAAGAAAGCTCACGAACGAAGTGGAAAGGAGCTGGACGCCTAAAGGACTAAATCTGCTGCATGGAAAATCTGTCCCGGGCTAAAACAGCAATTCTGAGGACTTTGGGGACTTACAGACACAAAGCTGGACTTTTGCCATAATACATTAACCTAGTGCAATTAGGTTATGTGTTTCATTATTCTATTTGGATTATAATTTTGTAACCTTACCCTAGTACATTTGGGTCAAGGATTTCATTAGTATATTAGGATTTGGTTATTTATTTCATTAGCTTAGTAGGAGTAGGATAGGAGTATTATAAATACCCTATCATGTTAGAGATTTTTATTAACTCTTCACTTAAGACATCTCCTTACAATTTAATCAATTTTCTTTCATCCCTCACATCTTCCTACAATACATTCTTAATTCTTCATTCTTCTACTCTTAAATTCCACAATAAGAGAATTGTTACTTGCTACGGAATCACCAAAACCACACGCCTAACACCTCTTTTACACGCCATCCACCATGCAAAACGTGATATCCTTCGCATTCATGGGTAACTAAATCTCTTAGTTGGGGTTATGGAAGCCGAATGAGTTACTATCTATTGCTATGAGCTTGTGAGTTCAAGACACGTATATTGCTTATATCATTATTCTCTTCATCTTAAATCTACAATCTTTGCGGTTTCAAACACAAGAACACGCCATTCTAACATCTAACCTGTTCGAGAGAAAGGTTATTTGTCTAGAAAAGAAGACGCATAGACCAACGCCAGTCTAACATTTAACTTGTTCGAGAGAAAGGTTATTTGTCTGGAAAAGAGATAATGTCAAGGTAGTAGGACACCCTTTCCTATTAAAAAGCTAGTGCCGTAACTGGACTAACCTCTTGGAGAATTTGTACCGCTAGACACACTTTAAGCTCGAGAGAGTTAAAGTGAAATAGTCCTTGTTTAGGTCGAGAGACGCTTGGATTTACCATCGACTACAATTCTCTATAAGCAATTGCATGTCAAGACTCTACACACTCATAGCCAATAGAGACGTATACCTCTGAAGGTGGACATAACCCCAACGCCTCAATTCTCATTGTTTCACAACCTACGAAATACTCTCTTTTTACTTTATTATTTTCAGCTTTTATTTCATTACTTTGGTTACTTATTACAATCCCCCCTTCTTACGAGACTTGCACCAAAAGTCTATTAATTTTGCGTACTTGTTGACCAAGCTATTCCCTGTGGGATCGATACCCAACCCAGGTTGGGTTCTATATTTGCTAACGACCGCTTTACACTCCCACGAGAGCTGTAGATTGAGCGTTATCAAAAATTGGCGCCGTTGCCGGGGAATACAAGTGTCAATCAAGTTCGTAATAATTACTAGACCCTTTGGTCAAAGATTTTCGTACTTTTACATTTAGTTTTTGTTTTTGTTTATTGCAGGTTTTTCTTTTTAGTGCATGCCCCATACTAGAAGTTCTGGTCAACCGTTATTACCGATCAATCCGGAACCACAACGAATTAGAAGAATGGAAGCACAAGCTGAAATCGACAGGATGGCTGCTCAACATGAGCAAGCAAGATTAGCTGCTCTTGCCGCTGCTCATGTCCAACAACAAAACATTGATAATCCTGGACGAGCAACAAATCCTGACGATGAAGATTTAGGTGATGACGAGTTACTGAACCCTAGGCGTGATGCTGAAATTATAACACCTGCCAACAGAAGAGGTCGACAAGCTCGGTACAGATATGATCGCCAACCTTTGCAACCAGCTTTCGACGATGATGATGATGATCTTGATGGTGCCGGAGCCACTGGAGCTATAATTCCACCACCATTAGCGCCCGGAGCCAAGTTCAACATCACAAGCACCATGATTCAGTTATTGCAACTCAAGGGATTATTTGGTGGACTAGCAGGCGATGATCCGAATATGCATCTCATCAACTTTATTTCTACATGCAAGTCTTTTGACAATCCTGGTGTTGGTCAGAATGCTATTCGATTACGTCTATTTCCATTGTCTCTGTCTGGGGAGGCAACATTATGGTTGAATGGGCTGACTCCTGATTCTATTACAAATTGGAGGCAATTGAGAGACGCTTTCCTAGAAAGATTCTTTCCGCCATCCAAGAGGGCTCAATTGAGAGATGAAATCAGCAACTTTCGTCAGCTTCCATCTGAAGCTCTTCACGAAACATGGGAGAGGTTCAAGACAAAGCTAGCGAGATGCCCAAACCATCACATGACCAATGTCCACTTGATGGAGATCTTATATAGAGCCTTGAATTCAGTAACTAAACCAGTGGTGGACAACGCAGCTGGAGGTTCTTTTATGGACCTCACCTTTGGTCAAGCAAGCAACATGCTAGATCGTATGACTAAACAAAGTAGAGCTTGGCATACCAGGGATTCTGAGGTAGCAAGCCCCACTTTATCTATTGGCATGTCTGCAGACCAAAGAAGAAGAGAAGAAGAACGTGATCAAGATATGGCGCACATGAAAACCCAAATGGATCTTCTTACAAAGCATCTATTAGGGAAGACTGAAAAAGTGAAAGCTATTGCGTCAAAAGGAAGAGACGAATCTGATTCAGAAGAGGAGGCCAACTACTTGAACAATCAGGGGGGTTTCCGTGGGAATGCCCAAGGAAACCAAGGTCGGAACTATTATGATAAATCTGGAGGTAAAGACCAAGGTAGTTGGAAGAAAAATAATGAAAATAGTGGTTTGTACGTTCCCCCTGGTAGACGTGATACCACCACATCTAATTCTATGGAAGACATGATGGCTAAGTTATTGAAAGGAGTGGAAGCGACGAGCGCGGGAGTTAAGGAGGTGATTGACGATTTGGCCTCCATGAAGCAATTAGTTGATTCTCATTCCACTTCTATCAAGCAAATAGAGCAGCAATTAGGCTAACTTTCAGCAGCATTCAATCAAAGAAAGGCTGGCACCTTACCGAGCGATACAGTCCAAAACCCAAGGAATGATGGGTCATGCATGACCATCACTACGAGGAGTGGTAAGGTGCTGGAAACTTCAGTAGAAGGCAAGCAAGTAGTTGACGGAACAGCAGACATGGACGCCACACCTAGTGACGCCACTAGGGAAGACGCCGCAATATCCACTTCCAACGTCAAGGACGTGTTGCCTAGTGACGTGCAGCCTAAAAAAAATAATAAACGGAAGCAAGAGGAGAAGAAAGCCATGGAGAGAACACTTCCATACCCACCACCACCTTTTCCACAAAGATTGAAGAAGGTGGCCGATGACACTAAGTTCAGCAAATTTATGACCATGTTGAAGCAACTGACTATTAATGTCCCATTGGTAGAGGCACTTGAACAAATTCCTGGGTATGCAAAGTTTATGAAAGATCTTTTGACTAAGAAGAGGGCAGCAAGCTATGAGCTGAAAGATGATGTGCATCATTGTAGTGCAATCGCTACCCGATCCATAGTTCAGAAGAAGGCCGACCCCGGAGCTTTCACTATTCCTTGCACCGTCGGATCTTTGGACATTGCTAAAGCATTATGTGACTTAGGAGCCAGCATCAACCTGATGCCATTATCAATCTACAAGAAGTTGGGGTTAGGAGATCCTACACCAACTAATATGAGGCTTGTTATGGCGGATAGGTCGGTAAAACGACCGGTGGGTATTCTATGCGATGTCTTGGTGAAGGTATCTTCATTCATATTTCCGGCAGACTTTGTGATTTTGGATTGTGAAGCAGATTCAGAGGTTCCCATAATCTTGGGACGCCCTTTCCTTGCTACGGGAAGTGTGCTCATAGATTTGAGAGCTAATGAGCTTTCATTCCGAATAAATGATGAAGTGGTGCGCTTTGATGTTTGCAAATCAATGAAGCAACCCAAAGATCTAAGTGTATTTTCTGTGGCTGATGTTGTCGTTGATGACGAGGATGAGTTACTTGCTGAAGAGCAAATTCTTGATGATCCTTTGGAGGTTTTGCTCATGGAAGAAGATGATGATGATGCTGAAATTTCTGAAGATAATGTTTGTGCTCTATCAGGATTAAGAGCATATCGCTATACTCCTAAGAAGCTGGATCTTGATCTCAAGAATCGACCCACACCACCAGCTAAGCCATCTATTGAAGAACCACCCACATTAGAATTAAAGGAGCTGCCAAGCCATTTGAAGTACGCATTCTTAGGAAGCGGAAACACTCTTCCAGTCATAGTGGCAGCCGATTTAGGTGAGCAACAAGTTGCAGCTCTTATTGCAATTTTACGCAAGTATATTAGAGCTATTGGATGGACCATTACGGATATCCTTGGTATTCCACCTGGGATTTGCACTCATAAAATTCAGCTCCAAGAAAAGTGCACACCCACCATCGAACACCAAAGACGTCTAAACCCACCAATGCAAGAGGTGGTGAAGAAGGAGATTATCAAGTGGTTAGACGCAGGAGTTGTGTATCCTATTTCTGATAGTACATGGGTAAGCCCAGTACATTGTGTTCCCAAGAAAGGAGGCATGTCGGTGGTTGCTAATGCAAAGAATGAGCTTATTCCACTCAGGCCCGTTACTGGATGGAGAGTATGTATGGACTACCGCAAGCTGAATTCTTGGACTCTCAAGGATCATTTCCCCATGCCATTTATGGACCAAATGCTAGATCGATTAGCGGGGAAAGGATGGTTTTGCTTTCTTGATGGTTATTCAGGTTTCAATCAGATTTGTATTGCCCCCGAAGACCAAGAGAAGACAACGTTTACATGCCCATATGGTACCTTTGCCTTCAAACGCATGCCATTCGGGTTATGTAACGCACCAGCCACCTTTCAACGTTGTATGATGTCTATTTTCTCTGATATGGTAGAAGACACTTTGGAGGTATTTATGGATGACTTTTCAGTTGTTGGTGAGTCCTTTGACACATGTTTGGTGAACTTGAGCATGGCATTACAAAGATGTGTAGAGTTCAACCTTGTGCTGAATTGGGAGAAGTGCCACTTCATGGTAAAAGAAGGAATTGTTCTTGGGCACAAGATCTCCGAAAGAGGAATAGAGGTTGATCGCGCCAAAATAGAGGTAATTGAGAAGCTACCACCTCCAATTTCGGTGAAAGGAGTTCGTAGTTTTCTTGGCCATGCTGGGTTTTATCGTAGATTCATCAAAGACTTCTCCAAAATTTCAAGTCCATTGTGCAAGCTATTGGAGAAAGATGCGAAGTTTGACTTTAATGATGATTGCTTGAAGGCATTCGAATGCCTTAAAGAAAAACTCATTGAAGCCCCTATCATGATAGCACCAGATTGGACGCTCCCGTTTGAAATCATGTGTGATGCTAGTGGTGTAGCCGTTGGCGCTGTTCTTGGACAGAGAAAGGAGAAATTATTTCATCCTATCTACTATGCGAGTAAGGTCCTCAATGAAGCCCAAAAGAACTACACTGTCACTGAACAAGAGCTCTTAGCGATTGTGTATGCGTTTGAGAAGTTCCGTGCCTATCTATTGGGTACTAAAGTGATCGTTCATACAGACCATGCAGCTCTTAGATATCTAATGACAAAGAAGGATGCAAAACCAAGGCTGATTAGATGGGTATTGCTGCTGCAAGAGTTTGATTTCGAAGTCAAAGATAGAAGAGGTTGTGAGAACCAAGTGGCTGATCACCTATCTAGACTTGAGAATGAGTATGTGGCGCAACCAGAAAATCAGATTGACGATGCATTCCCTGACGAGGAGATACTAGCGACAACAATGGAGAACTTACCATGGTATGCCGACTTTGCAAATTTCGTGGTGAGTAATGTGTTACCTTCCAATTTATCTTACCACCAGAGGAGGAAGTTTATGCATGACGTTCAGCACTACTATTGGGATGAGCCTTATTTGTTTCGAAGATGCGCGGATGGTATCATTCGACGATGTATATCCCATGAAGAAGTGCCTACTATATTGGAAGCATGCCACACTTCGCAAGTTGGAGGACATCATGCGGGTAATCGAACAGCAAGTAAAGTCTTGCAAAGTGGTTATTATTGGCCTACAATATTCAGAGATGCACACGACTATGTGAGAAGGTGTGACCAATGCCAACGTCAAGGTGCTATTTCAAAACACCATGAAATGCCCATGTCCAAAATTATGGAGGTAGAACTCTTTGATGTGTGGGGTATTGATTTCATGGGACCATTCGTGAATTCGTTTGGAATGAAGTACATCTTGGTTGCTGTGGATTATGTGTCGAAATGGGTTGAAGCTGTAGCATTGGCCGATAACGAAGGAAAGCGTGTTGTAGCGTTTTTAAAGAAGAATATCTTCTCTCGCTTTGGGGTACCTCGTACTATCATAAGTGATGGAGGATCTCACTTCTGCAACAAGCTATTCAAATCTGTATTGGCCAAGTATGGAGTCAAGCAACACAAGGTAGCTACGCCTTATCATCCCCAAACTAGTGGACAAGTAGAGGTTTCCAATCGTGGGATCAAGCAAATCCTTGCCAAGACGGTCAATGCGAATCGGAAGGATTGGTCTCGAAAGCTAGATGATGCACTATGGGCGTACAGGACTGCATTCAAAACACCCATTGGCATGTCACCTTATCAGCTAGTTTATGGGAAGGCTTGTCATCTACCCATCGAGCTTGAGTACAAGGCATTGTGGGCATTGAAGCACTTGAATCTGAATTGGGATGATGTGAAGAACCTGAGGTTGGAGCAGCTGAACGAACTAGATGAATTCCGTCTCCATGCATATGAAAGATCAGATTTATACAAGGAGCGGATGAAGAAGTATCATGATCAGCGGATTGTTCGACGAAACTTCCAAAAAGGTGACATGGTACTACTCTTTAACTCCAGATTCAAGCTCTTCCCAGGTAAGTTAAAATCAAAGTGGTCTGGTCCATTTAAAGTCACCCAAGTCTACTCGTCTGGAGTAGTCGAATTGGAAAACAATGAGGGTGTTATCTTCAAAGTGAATGGCCAACGTGTCAAGCCATATATCGGTCCTCTTGACTCGATAAATGACATGGCCATCACTTATCTCGACGAAGTCTAAGTACTCGAGGTAACTATGTCGAGCCACGACAATAAATAAGGCGCTAGATGGGAGGCAACCCATCGTTTTATCGTTTTATCGTTTTATCGTTTTTCCTTTCATCCTAGTACTTGTTTTGTTTTATGAAAAAACCAAAAGTCTATTAATTTTGCGTACTTGTTGACCAAGCTATTCCCTGTGGGATCGATACCCAACCCAGGTTGGGTTCTATATTTGCTAACGACCGCTTTACACTCCCACGAGAGCTGTAGATTGAGCGTTATCAAAAATTGGCGCCGTTGCCGGGGATTGATTTCAATTGACGATTTGGTCGCATTGTATGGTAAAGTCGGTAAGTTAGGAATGGTGATGCATAAGGCTATGAATTGAGCCTTTCTCACGTCATAATAGGCTTCGAGGAAGGCTAGGCCTTGGTATAAATAGGCCACGAACGATGCACAACCTATTCTATAGCCTAAGGACTCGGAATCTAGTGTGCAATACACTATGCGCCGCCTATTCCTAGGTGTGCTTTTGACTATGCGCCGCCTATGCTATGGCATTTGAGATACTGAGACCAAATGCCATAGACTATGCGGCGCATATGTCTAGAAATGCCATACCATATGCGGCGCATATGTCCCATTATGCCATGGACAATGCGCCGCATATGTAAGTGATATGCCGAGGGATATGCGCCGCATATGCTGTGATTTTGTCCCCAAATCCGATTGTAAATGGGTCATAACCCGACCCATACTCTTCCTATATAAAGGGGACTTGTTTTTTTACACAACCACATTAGAAACAACCCTAAGGGCGCCGCATATCACTCCAAATCCTCTCAAATTTTTCTTCCTTTGTTCTTCCAATCCACAACAAACTTCTCCACACTCTTCAAGCAAGTAAGTGCTCTCTTATTCTTCATCTATTTATCGTAAGTACTACGTTGCTATGCTTATTATAAAATGCTAAATCATAAGAAATTGGTGGTGATGTTCATGTGTGTGGATAATTGTTGCAAAATCATGTGATTGAATATATACGTATGGAATTCTTGACTTGTTTCCGACTTGAATTTTGTTTCAATGGCATTGTTATGATACTTGCTGAACATATGTGGCTATGAATATTGCTTGAGAGTGTTGTTTGGATGCTTGCATGATTAACCATCCCGGCCATCGGGATAAGGTTATAGTGACTATCGACGTAGGAGGTAGTGTTTGTTGTACGAATAGCAATTCCATGCGGTAACTCCTATGTTGTAGTGTCGCTATATGCACCATGAAAGACGTCCAAGTGGCTGCTCATAAGTGATGTAATGCTGATTTTCTTGTCGGAATACAATCCTAAAACGTATGTCGACGAAGTCTGAGTACTCGACCACTTTCACTTCACTGATTTGTGCTAACAAGATTAAGTGTGGGGTGGTACCCCTAGTGCTTGCATGTAGATTGTATAAAGTGCGATTGTGCTGCAACTAACATTATTTTTAGTCTCAGGTACAATGGCACCGAAAGCAAGGCAAGGCAAGGAGAAGGCTACCACAACCCGAAAGGATAAAAAGAGAAGCCGAAAAGACCAAGGAGAATCATCTTCAGCACACCTACCACGCAGAATGTTCGGAATCAAATGGGTTCTTGAGGAAGACGCCAAGGCATGGTACAGCAGCAACAAAGAAAAGAAATATGTGCACGTCGACTTAATCAACAAGGAGACCTTAGCAAAGAAGGAGCCGCAAATGTTGGCTAAGATAATGGCTCTGAAGCTGGATTTCATCTTCCGTGACATGGGAGAGTGCAATCTTGACTTGACAAGAGAGTTTTATGCCAACTGGTCGCCAAACACAACAGGCAACGAAGTCAAAATTCGGGGCCAAGTGTTACAGCTTACAGCGGATTGGATCAACTCGTTTCTAGGCCTACCATCGGTCGACATTGCACCATACAAAGAGCTGTACATCAGGCCTCCTTACAGAGCAATAAGACACACGCTTTGTGGAAGCAGATCAATGGCAAGATGGGGCAGACATAAGGAAACAGGCCGTCACAACACATTCCCCTATGCTCCACTAAATAGGGAAGTAAGAATCTGGATGCGCATTGTCAACTCATGCCTTATTCCTGGGACGCAATACACAAAGATATCGAGAGATAGAGTGTGTTTGGTTTATGCGTTGATGACGAATGTCCCTATCAACTTTGGGGCAATCATTCGATCTACCATGAGAAAAGCCAGACTCCACAGCAGGTCCCATTTCACATTCGGCAATTTGTTGACAGCAATGTTGCGGAAGGAGGATATAGAAGAGGAACCAGCTGACCACAAACTCCCACATACCCCAAAGAAGGTTGACCTCACCAAGGTCAAAGATGCTGAAACAACACATGGAGTCAACCTTACCACTGCGGAGAGACACGCTCGTGACGAGAGTTTCTTCCGTCATCTCTATGGCATGACACGATTCACTATGATGAGTGGTGGACGTATTCCAACTGCTGAAGAGCTCCAACAGCTGGACCACGACTACCCAATGAACAGACATGCCCGGGAGATGTGTGGAGTGGGAGTATATTTCGAGGAACCTCTTGATGATGACGTGCCAACTGATGATGATAGACGCTTGCCTGATTCTGATGCTGAGGAGACCTCTGACGATGACTCTTACGATGATTCAGACGAAGGGGGTATGACCCCCGACATTGAGGAAGAGTCCGACTAATCAGGTTCTTCGACTTCATTTTCCACTGAGGGCAGTGTCTAGTCTAAGTGTGGGGTGTCGGCAGAATCTGCATGCTATGTTTGTATGTTTGCTTGTTTATTTTGTTTTGAATCCAAATTTTTTTTGTGATTTTTTTTCGTGTGACGTTTTTTTTTATTTTTTTAGGAGTAAAATTTTTCTAGCTACGCATGAAATTATTTGGATAGGCAGCATGAGATTAGAACAAGAGTATGTGCTACAATTGTGACTATTGAGACATTTAGGCTCTAGTTGTGACTCATTATGTGATAGTGTGTGATTCAATTCCTTCACTTGTTGGGTCGAGAGTCTATGTTACTACCAATCAAGTCGACCATGTGCCTTGTGTGTGTGAGGTAATAGTATATTCTATGTATGTGCCTGATGCTAGAACTTGCCTCGTATGTATGCAAAGCGAAAATAAGGAATGTAAGTTTAGGATATGATTTAGGCATTTCTTTGGCAACCTATACATGTTTACCTTCAGTTTTTCCTACCCATGTAAATCATCCTAGTTAAACCCTTTTGAGCCTTTAGCCTATTTCTTTGACAACCTTGTATGTAAGCCTAATCCATTTTTTTTTTCAAGACCGTAATTTGATCCAAATTCCTAAGTGCTTTAAAGTGAAAAAAAAAGTCATGTGACAACATAAGAGGAAATTGGGTGAGTATGATGCTTTAAAATTGCAATGGTGCTTGAATATGTTATGAAAAAGAAAGTGCTATCATAGGAGGTACGTTGTGAAAAGAAAAAGGAAAAGAAAGCTGAAAAGTAAGTTGTGCTTAAAATTGAAAAACAAAATAGAAGAACAAGGGTGGTAGAAAAAAAGAAAGAAGAAAGGTTGAAAGAACAAAGTGTCAATGATACAATGTGATGTATTAAAGTGCTTAGGAACTTAGTCACTATTTCTGGCCAAAATAGTCCTACCCGTCCCTTAGCCTACATTACAACCATCTAAAGACCTACTTGATCCTAATCTTAACATTCCGACATTTAGTAGAGTACTACATTAAAGGCAAGCTTATGGTCACTAGTTGCTACATATGAATTCTTTGTGAGAGTGAGTGCAAGGATATTTTGATACCCATGTTTGAAAATATGCTATACTTGTGAGTGATTATGGGTACTATATTGTGAGACACACATGGTTGATGAGTCTTGGATAGTTGTATATGATTCTATGCACCTTAACGTTTGCATGCGAGTTGATCACCATCACGAGTCTATGCTTGAGGTTAAATTGTTTCTACTTATAATCGGAAAGCTACTCTTCGTTGATAATTGTTGTGCTTGTCTTGAAGAATGTTTTGTGTTGTTTCTGTAAAAACCTTAAGTCGATGCTTAGAAGGACATGATATGTTGTTCGAGGACGAACAAAGCTCTAAGTGTGGGGTGTTGATGATAGGCGAATTTACGCGCCTATATCAATATATTTTGCCCATATTTTAGCCTAGTTTTGAGAACTAATTATCTATTTCATACACTTTTAGTCCTTTTTCCTGTAAATGAGCTAACAAATGTGATTAGGAAAGTTTCAGGTATAAATGATGCAAAATACAGCAATTTATGGCTTACTTGACGTAAAAGAAAGCTCACGAACGAAGTGGAAAGGAGCTGGACGCCTAAAGGACTAAATCTGCTGCATGGAAAATCTGTCCCGGGCTAAAACAGCAATTCTGAGGACTTTGGGGACTTACAGACACAAAGCTGGACTTTTGCCATAATACATTAACCTAGTGCAATTAGGTTATGTGTTTCATTATTCTATTTGGATTATAATTTTGTAACCTTACCCTAGTACATTTGGGTCAAGGATTTCATTAGTATATTAGGATTTGGTTATTTATTTCATTAGCTTAGTAGGAGTAGGATAGGAGTATTATAAATACCCTATCATGTTAGAGATTTTTATTAACTCTTCACTTAAGACATCTCCTTACAATTTAATCAATTTTCTTTCATCCCTCACATCTTCCTACAATACATTCTTAATTCTTCATTCTTCTACTCTTAAATTCCACAACAAGAGAATTGTTACTTGCTACGGAATCACCAAAACCACACGCCTAACACCTCTTTTACACGCCATCCACCATGCAAAACGTGATATCCTTCGCATTCATGGGTAACTAAATCTCTTAGTTGGGGTTATGGAAGCCGAATGAGTTACTATCTATTGCTATGAGCTTGTGAGTTCAAGACACGTATATTGCTTATATCATTATTCTCTTCATCTTAAATCTACAATCTTTGCGGTTTCAAACACAAGAACATGCCATTCTAACATCTAACCTGTTCGAGAGAAAGGTTATTTGTCTAGAAAAGAAGACGCATAGACCAACGCCAGTCTAACATTTAACTTGTTCGAGAGAAAGGTTATTTGTCTGGAAAAGATATAATGTCAAGGTAGTAGGACACCCTTTTCTATTAAAAAGCTAATGCCGTAACTGGACTAACCTCTTGGAGAATTTGTACCGCTAGACACACTTTAAGCTCGAGAGAGTTAAAGTGAAATAGTCCTTGTTTAGGTCGAGAGACGCTTGGATTTACCATCGACTACAATTCTCTATAAGCAATTGCATGTCAAGACTCTACACACTCATAGACAATAGAGACGTATACCTCTGAAGGTGGACATAACCCCAACGCCTCAATTCTCATTGTTTCACAACCTACGAAATACTCTCTTTTTACTTTATTATTTTCAGCTGATATTTCATTACTTTGGTTACTTATTACAATCCCCCCTTCTTACGAGACTTGCACCAAAAGTCTATTAATTTTGCGTACTTGTTGACCAAGCTATTCCCTGTGGGATCGATACCCAACCCAGGTTGGGTTCTATATTTGCTAACGACCGCTTTACACTCCCACGAGAGCTGTAGATTGAGTGTTATCAATCATATATAGAAAAAAACCCTTTCTTCTTTGGGTATTACTTACCTCATATATATTTTGAATTGAAAGAAAGAAACCCTAACTGGGAAAGTGTGTAACTACTACTGGAGGCTTAATTTCTTAGTAATTTTGTGAAGAATGAATGTTTTGGATAATCATTATGGTATATCTCTCTTTACTTTCTTCATTAGTAGCTAAGTAATTCAGTCTAGGGAAGTTATTGAACTAAAGTGTAATTGTGTGTGGTTGTTGTTGTATTTGCATGATTTTTAGTTGTTGAGTATGGATTCCACCATTGCTTGGGTTAATGGGTTGGAATTTGATGGGTGAAAACCCCAAATCTCCAAATAAGTTTGATGGGTGAAAACCCCAAACTCTAGAAACCCTTCATCATCCTTGAAAGAGTAATGAAGGTGAATATATGGTAATCCATAACATCCTTGAAAGAGGTTTATAGGGGGACAAGGTAATGGTGGTCAATTAAGCTATGGTTTACTACCTTTTGAAATCTCATAAATAAGTGTGATTGGAGTGTAAGCCATGTCAAGAGCATCATCCTTAAAATAGGGATGCTTGATTGAGGTTTTGGGTGATTATAACTTGTACACTTATTAGGTGTTTGAAAGATTCAATGGGTGAAATCATTGTTGTTTTATTAAAAGATTGGCCATAATGACTATAGACATAGCCTATCCTTTACTTAATAACTAAGTTTCATGTTAAACCATCAACAACCTGCATGCAGACCTTTAAGTAGACATAATCCGAAGATCTCCTCCAATCTTGATTTCAAACAAAAAAGTGTGATATTCGTCATTGTTGATCAACAATTGTTACAAACTATCCTTAACTCAAATCGCCCACTTTAATTTACATGTCGTATTTGTTAGCATTCTGGGTACCCTTTTAGTAACCAGAACACCCATAGGATTTAAAGTCTATAATTCGCTCCTTGTGGATTCGACCCCAACTCTAGCTGGGTTACTAACAACGACCGCCTCACCTCTCAATCATGGGAGTGAGTTGAGAGTTATCACCTTCAAGTCAAATTATTGTCATTAAGACCTATACAACATCATTCGTCCTTCATTAGCATTCATATACCAAAACATTGTTCAAGACAAAATTCAATTTCATGTTAGGGACAATAACCCCTTTAACCAATCGATCCACCAAAGTCACCAACTAACTCATTATGCCAACAAGGCCTTTACAAGTCACTTACCAACCATTTTTACTCGTTAACCTATTGCCTTAGTTCAAAACACTTCTAGCATGTTACTAGTTATTTCTCTTAGACATTTTCAAAAACACCTTGTAGACATATCTTTACCATGACCAAATCCCAAGTGAAAACCATCAAGATTAAGGTTACTCATGACCCATTTGTTAAACCACAATCAAAAAGCACCCACATGTGCAAATCATCACCAAAAATATGTATAAACACAAGGTTAAGCAAGAGTAAACAATATTCATCACTATGCATCAAAGCCTTTAACATTTGTTTTCAAAACCACCATTTACAAATCCTAATCAAGGTCAAAACACATGATATTTGAGAAATTAAAATACGGGAAGGGTCACATGCCTTATGCAAGATGATTCATGAAGTGATTTGTTTCGTCTTCAAGCCCCTATATGGCCTCCTTGATGAATCCTCGCCCCAATCTTGTTAGAGAATTCAAGAGAGTATTTTGAAAGGTTTCGATCTTGTCTACATGAAGAATGAACGGCCAAAAGATGTTATAAGTCGTGGGTCATAAGGGTTTAGGGGTGAGAAAAGTCTAAATTGTCCTTAGCTTAAAAGCTAAAATTATAACCCAGGAGGGTAAGGCCACCCTATATGAACCATACCCTATGGTATGAGTGGTACCCTAATTCATACCCTAGACCTCACCTAAGACCCCCATACTAACCAACATATGACCATACAGGGTTAAGTCGTACCCCAAGGTACGAGAAGTACCCTTGGAGTCATACCTTGGTCAGAATCATCAAGATAATCCTCAACACATCATACGACTTGGAAACATACGATTGGTACCCAAATATATTAATAGGGAGAGGCCAAACTATACCTTGGATAGAATGCTACAAACTTAAACTAATCATCACACAAGAGGGTAGGTACTAGTTATACCCTAGCATAAGAGTGGTATGATTAATCGTACCTTGTCCAGAAACTCAACTTAGGGAATTTTTCTAAAGGTTCAATGACAAGATGTTTCATTGTGGCGGTGAGATAGTTATATTGAGCAGGAGAAACCTATGGAGTTAGGGAGCTAGGGGAATACAATCCTAGTGTTCATCTCAGATTGTTTACAACCAAACTCCTTCACAACTTGTTACTTTTTATTATTTACGACAAATTTCCTCCATTTACTTTTTTGCGCTTCTGACTACTTCATCAAAGTTTGAGAGACAAATTTGACCTATTCCTTATGAGATAAACCCCAACCTATTTGGGTTACTATAATTTGACGATGACCACATTATATCTTCATGGAGGGTATAGTTTAGACGATGTCAAATAGCAGCTGACTCATCCTCGAAATTCAGCTCTTGCGCAACTAAATTGAAAATCCACTTAAACATATGATACACATCCAAAAAGTACCATCTTAGCATACACACAAGAAGTACTAGCTGAGCACTCAAAAAAGATGGAGGCAATGCTAACTTACATGCCATACCACCAATAGTTGTATAATCTCAAATGTCCTAATATACTGAGTGTTAAGCTTACCTTTCTTTCCAAACCTCATCATGCCCATTATGGGTGATATCTGTTGAAATACTTTATCAACAACTACCAAACTTCTAGTCTTTCACCTTCTACCATAATTCTTCTACCTGTTCTAACATGTATAGACTCTATCTAAAATCATCCAAACTCTATCAATGGAATCTCACAAAAAATTTGTGCCCTATGGCCTAACCTCGAATTCATCAAACAAACCCACTGGAGAGTTTCACCTTATACCATATGAAACCTTAAGAGGAGCCATATGAATACTCAAGTAATGATGGGTATTATATGCAAATTCTACTAAATGTAAGAATTGGTCCGATTAACCTCTTAAATCAATAACACAACAGGAAGCATATCCTCTAAAACCTAAATGGTTTGCTCGGACAAACTATTGGTCTATAGGTGAAAAGTTGTGCTAAGCTCAACTTGATTGCCCACACCCTTTGAATAGATCTCTAAAAACCTAATGTGAATTGAGTATTATAGTAAAAAATTATAGAATCTAGCACCCTTTACAACTAAACTATCTCCCAAACACAAACCTAATCTAACTACTCTAAAGTTTAGAATGGTTAAACTGGTAAAAAGTGAGCAAACCTATACACCCTATCAATAGTGACTTAAATAAACATACCCATGAAATATACGTGGTTAACCAATAACAAAATTTATAACAATCCACATTATTCAGTAATAGGCAGCCTCAGAGTCCAATCACCAGGCCTTAAATGCTCAAGATTCACTTGTTCATTGTTTAAGTACCTAAATACAAAGTCTACAATGTCCATCTTTATCCCACACCACCAGATTCCTCAAGTCCTAATACATCTTAGATAATTTTGATGAATTGAATAACTAGAACAATAACCCTTCTTCACAATCAACCTAACTAAACCCTTTACTTTAAAAACACAAATATGATCCTTGATCCTCTAAGCACCCTTTGAATCTAAGTTTGCTAGCCAATCCTCACCCCTCGACACCTTATTTAGAATTGACCTAAATTTCTCATCCTTGATTGTTACATCAATACACAACCCAAACTACACCTGAATGAATAACAAAATATTATAACCCCTGGCCCTTAATAAAAATAAGAAAAATTAAAACTTGAGTCAATAAGTCCTTGAGCGACAGTAAACTCACCTCACACTCATTGAAGTATAGGAAATGAACATTTTCTGAGTCAATATATTCAATGTCATTGCAATAAGAGAAAACCTCTCTATGAACCATCTATAGTAACCTACTAACTGAATAAAACTATTAGCCTTGGTAGGAGAAGTAGGCCTAGCCCTATCAGATTGTCTAATCTTTACCTAGTACACCATAATCCTGTCCTTGGATATTATGTGGACCAAGAATATCACAAACTTAAGCTAGATTTTCACTAGGAAAATTAGTATATATATTTTGATCCTGTAAAGACTAGAGCTAAGGTGTCATCATTGAAAATTTTCAAAAACTAGCCTAATTAAACAAAACATATACACACGATCCCTCGAATCCATAAATAATATAGGGAATTCATCAAACCAAAGGATAAAAAAAGGAATCATATTCATTGTTACATGCCCTACAACAGTCTTGGGTATGTCTATTGTTCATATCCTCCACTAATTTTATTTGACATAAAAAAAGAAATCATAGTCACTAAAATATGTCCTAATGGAAGTCTTAGGTATGTCTAATCATATCCTCCACTAATTGCAGTTGATCTCATATTTATTCTAAATAACATGAGTGCACCTTGAAGCTAGTCAAATAAATGATCAATACACAGTATGAAGTACTATTTTTTAATATATATTCACACGGAAACATCTTTCTTTTTAACATATAGAATAGAATCACCCCAGGAGACACACTAGGAAGAATAAACCCTAACTCTAAAGTAACTAAAGCTACTCTATAAGCTCCCTAAGCTCAATTGAAGCCATTTGGTGCGGTCAAATAGAAATTAGTTGAGTTCCTAGATTAATATCAATATCAAAATCAAAATCATGATTAGGTATAAAACTAGGTAAATCAGTAGGAAAAATATCAACAAACTCACCTACCACAAGAATTGACTAAAGTGAAGAAGTGTTAGTGCTATTAAAAATGTAAGCAAGAAAAATCTAGACACTCTTTTACTACCTACTTCCTTTCTTGAATGTATGATATAATCCCTCTCACCATCTAATTTTCAATCCTTAAACTAACACAAACATATAAATATATATGGTATTATCATGTATCCTTCTCTTTCTTGCCTATTCATGTTGTATATGTATTCTTCGCCTTGTATACCATTATATAACCTTTTTTACTCTTTCCTTATATATTGACTAGTGATATAGAATAATGCACCATAGGCTCTAATTACTATGATAATAGGATAATTTATCCTTATTTCTCTCTTAGCATTATCATGTTTAAATTTCCTATTAGTTGCATGTAGCTTATATTTTTATTTTATATGTTATTTATACTTGTATTATCTTTTGAGATCTATTGGCCGATTCCTAATGAGTACCATATGCTTAGTGCTTATATACACCTCTGCATCCTGTAGATCATAGTATAAGTTCTCATTGATATTATGTGCATTGTGTGAAGAAGCTATGAATCAAAGATTTAGGGTGAGATCCTGGTGTTTGGAGTATTACTACTCTTCACCTTATGGCTTAGATTGTTCTCTACGTTTTATTTAGAGATGACTTGTACTTTTTGATGTGTGAGCTAATGCTAACACATTTGAGGCTTTTAACTAAGAATAATTGTGAAGTCTTAATCACCTTTTATTATTTTTTATTGTTTTATGTTTGATTTTACAGTTTAAGATGATATGATAGAGAACCAACATGAATAGAAGTAAAGAAGTTGAAATCTGAAGAAATTTGTAGACAAGTGTGGTTGATGACATTTGTGATAAGTCATCAATCCTGTGATACGTTATCAAGTTCATTGTCAGCAGTAAACAGAGAATTTTCCTAAGTTGAAAGATGTGATGACATTTTGTGATAAGTCATCAGGGGTCCGATAAGCTATCAAGAATGTCGTCAGCCTAAGGCAGCACAGGAGAACATAAGAATAGCTTTGCCGAAATTTTATGATAGGCCATCACGAAGCTGATAAGTTTTCAAGTTTGTCGTCAGCCTTAAATAAGAAGAGCCAAAACTGTAGAAGAAGATAACGATATTTGTGATAAGTCGTCAGCCTCTTGATAGGCTATCACAAATATTGTCACCTAATCTAAGGGATTTCTGAATTCTATTATTTTATTTCCATAATTAGGGCAAACTATTTAAAGCTTTGTTTTAGGATTTTCTGGAGAGTTGGACATATTAAGTTTTGAGAAATATACTTTGATATTTTTTCTCTCTACTTTTGGCTTGAGAAAGAAATTACTTTGAAGATATTATATTCATTATTTTGAGATTTCCTTTGTGATTTAATCTGAGAATCTCTAGTTTCTATTCATCTTTTGGTAAGTTTATCTTTCAAAGAATGAATTCATCTAGTTGCTTTGATTTTTATGTAATGAGTGGCTAAATTTCTTTAACCTGAATTATGGGATCTAGGGTTAGGTCTTGATAAGGTGCTGAGTGATCAGGATTCAAAAGGTGGTAGGACTTCTTGATAATTCTGAGGTTTTAATTAATGTCTGCTTGTTGCAAACAATAGATAAAACCTACTTAGATTTTTTTGAGAAAGAAATCAAATATAGTAGGAAGTTAATTATCAATAGGGACTTGAAAATACTCCAGTTAATAATCAGTGTTGTAACAAGGTTGGTTAACCAGAGGTAAAATCTGGGCAGTGAATATAAATTCCCTAGGTCCAAGAGGATTAGCTAATTAAATTCTTAAGTAGGTCGAGAGACATTTAAGCATAACTTTGATAAAGATAACTTGTTATCCTACCTACTATGAGAATCCTGAACCACTAGTAGCATCTGTCAAGTACCAAAATCTTTAGTGAACATAATTTTGGTTTTTCATAAACTATTGATTATGAACACTGAAACTAACATAACCAAAAATTGCTTGTTAAACTAAAAACCCTCCATTTCTGGAAATATCCAACTATCAGTTGATTAATTTGTAAACGACTTATGTTCACACCATATTCCCTGTGCGATTCGACCCCAACCTAGTTGGGTTTTATATTAACAATGATTGCTTACATTCTCATAGAGAGGTGTAGTTTGAGCGTTATCATGTATATTAACTCAGTATTTCACTTTGTACTCTTGCTATATTAGCAACTCTTGTACAGATTTAACAAGGTTTTAGAATTACCTTATATGTATTAGTCTCTTTATCATATTTATTTTGTTATTGACTTGTATCTTGTATGATTGTCCATTACTAGTTATTCTAGACTATGGGTTAGATTACCTACTGGTGCATTATCGTAAGTCCTATATGACCTTAGAAATTAAGTGATGACATATTAGTATTAGAGCCTAGGTTTATTGATGTATTTGTACAAGAGGTAAATGTCCATTAGTACTGCAGATTGGTACGAATATGTTTGTATCATATCTTAGATAGGCTAAATGGTATTCTTAGGAAATTTTATTCTTGAATCCTTGTTGTGTGCCTGTATTTCTATGAACCTCTAGTATATTCTTTGACTCTATTCTATTCTAGATGGATGATACGAGGTTATTAATAAATATAGACAAGACTTTCACACTTGTTTTAAGAGATTCAACTCAACATTAGAGTGGGGAGTTAGAGATTAATATCAAATATCTTCAATTCTAGTCGAAGGATTTGGGTTCAATCCAGCAAAATAGAATTGGCGTGTACAAATTTGGGTTAGAAAAATAAGCTTACGACCACTAACAAAAGTTAGGTGACGAATATAGTTTATATGCTGCTAATGTAGTGCCTAGCCGAGTATTTGACACACTCACACCGTCCATATCAAATAGTCTATGCACCCTGGACACACAAGCAATCCAACCCATTGGATTTTCTTTTCCTCTTCCCAAGAGTGACATCCTGTAGAGTCGGAAACCTCTTTAGCCTTTCAAGATTTACCACTAGGATTTTGAGCCTTTTATGGTTTCCCAACATCCAAATATGATATCTAGTTTGTTGTGCCTTTCTCAGGCTAGAGTTGGGTTTGTTAGTGTTTAATAGGGTTCTTTGTTGATTTCAAAGAATGAGATTAGGTTTATTGAGTATGCCAACATACTTTTATGTTATATCTTTTTGATTATGAGATAGTACATGGATTTAAAGGGTTATCTTTGCTACTCTATTTGGCATTAGAGCATTTCATAGCTATTGGGTCTTCTTTCCCTTAGATTATTCATAATGTGAGGTACATAGAATGTGCATGTATTGGGATATATAGAGGTGTCAGTATGAGGATATGTCATCAATTTAGTATTATTGGTATTCTATCTGAGAGTATGGATCTTCTTAACGGGAGTTAACTTTTCTTACAGCATGTCAATTTCTCGTAGGTAGCTTCTTTGCCTATAGGTAGATCTCTGATCAAACATGATAATTACAACATGATAAATTCTCTTCAAATTTTGTGAAGTACTCGGCATAGATCTTTAGGCCATGAAGGCCATTCTAGATCAATGGGTGTAGTACCTTAGAGTAATTTGAGAGCTTATTTTGGATTTAGTGAGATAGTCCACTGGTTTAGAGAGTGCCCCATACATAAGTTGGTTGTTCAAATAGGTTCAAAATATGTTTCTCACTAGCCTAAAGCTTTTGAGGTACATTATGATTATGGGAGGATAGTCACTTTAGTTGGGATTTTCCCCAGCATTAATTATTCATCTGTTTATCTTTATCTCATATGTCTTGCCATGTTAGAGATTTATGGGTTTGTTATGACTGCAAAGAGATCGATCATTTGTCCAGATAATGTCCCCGACATGGAGTTATTAGTCCTCCAATTTGTTCAGATTAGTCTCATGGTGTTGTGGCACCCATAGTTAGAGGTAATGCATTTAGTACCTCAGCTGGTGATACAGATACTTAGTCTGAGTTTGAACCTACTAAGATTTATACTTTTTTGGGCACATCAAGCTTATGACCTCAAATTCCACCATGATTGGTACGCCTTTTATTTCATACATTTACTTTTTCATTTATGTGAATTGGTGTTTTCATATCCATTGATGATTATATACCTTGGTAGGTTTATATTGGTTGTTTTATGCCTTGGTGTAGAGTTCATGATTGTTTGGTTATCATTTTAGATGATTTCTTTTAGTAGTGAATATAGTCGTCAGTATTGATATTTCCCCGTGGGTGTAGTATTTAGGTTTGAACCCATTTTTCATGGCATATTGGCTATATTATGGCCCTATAGTGGTACTTGTTAATGACTTTTATTTTCGGTACCACCTACTCCATACAATGATGTTTCTATTGTTGTTGTAATTATTGTCATTGTTTTGGCATTGATCGATCCTTACTTGATAGACAATTAAATTAGCTTTATCTAGTTAGAATTCCCTTCCTCGTGACTCTTGTTCGTTGGTCTAGGCGACTAGCTCAGTTGAATGGTTTTCTCTCATGTAGTGAGGTAAGGTTGGTTATTTTTCCTTTCTATTGGTAAGGCTAGATCAGTTTCTAAGTGGGCTATGAAATTGAAGGTATGTTGGCCTTCCATGGTTTTGTTATGATTCTAAAGTTTTCAATTTAGTTATATTTCTCATTTCTGAGTTTGAAATTGTAAGACTTACCTTTTGGTTTGCTAAGATTTTAGCATTGGTTGTCCTTCTCTATAGCCTATTTCTATGGTTGACCGATTTGGGATCCATTCTTCTGATTTGGCTACTTTATTGCCCAATAGCGGTTTCGGTGTTGATGTCAGAAAGTTTTGTTTTTTCCTTTCTTTTTGTTGGGATTCATCACCTGGTGATAGCTTTGAACTTTGTATTGGTGTGGAGTTGGATATTCCATTGTCTTTGTGATATAGTTCTTGGTCTAGTTAAGTTATGGGCGGTGGAGATGGGTGATCTTTATCCATAGTCGCTTCCTAAGTTGTCCAACTAGAAATTTGTCATCTTAATTTCCTTGGTATATTTTTTTTATAGTCGTTTTGACCTTGGAATTGATATTAAGATTGTTACTTGATGTTTTATGAATTTATAGCACTTTTGATGCTTAAAACTATGAAAATATGCATGATTCTTAGGGTGTTTTGTTAGATATGATGTGTTTTGGGTATGTTTTGTAGGAAATTAGGTTTTGGATGCTAATTTCAAGAAAAAGATGAAAATGGAGTTTTTGGCTACTTACTTGAGCATTTGCGGGCGTATGTGACCAAAGAGCGTACCAGAAATTGAAGTCTAGAGACTTGGTTGCAGTATTTGAAAAATCTGGAACTTACCTAGGAACACTTGCGGACCGCAAGTGTCTAAGTTAAGTACCATAAGTCAAGATCCAAAGAGTGCAAAGCTGCAGGAAAACTTTCTGGCACTTACCTGGGTCTATTTTTGGGTCGTATGAAGTACTACAGGTCATGTGTGGCCCAAGTAAGTGGACACCGACTCCACTTTTCCTTTTTTATTTGGTCTTTGATTTTTAGGATTTCCTCATGTACTATAAATTCTTGTTATGTGTTTCTTAGTAGAGGTTACACACTCTTTATACTCACAAACATATATTTTGATATTGAGATCCGATTTTGGCCTTGGAATTATTTTGTATTAATTTTGGTTATTAATTCAGTTGAAGTTTTGAGTTTTCAGTTATTATTATTCTAATTTCATCTAATGCTTTCAATAATGAATATTGTTGATTACTTCACAAGCATGAGAGGTTAAGTCCTTTAGCTAGGGTTGTGGAAACCCTGGCGGATTGATAAAGTAGGGAAAGTTCTATGTTGTTCTGAACCGATACCCATTTATGTATCGTATTATCTTCACTTTAATAGATGTCTTAATGGTTGCAAACATTAGGATCCTGCCTAGATTATCTCTACTTACTCCAAAAGAGGAGCAGTGACTAGGAAAAGATATTTACAACAGAATGTGAAGATTAACCATTCATCCATACTAATAGGTATTATCTAAGTAAGATGGTTAACTATCATCTAATAACTACGGATCAAAAAGGTAATAATTAACTAGAATCCAGGATAAGGGTAGTAAGACGACATCTCGAGACTTAAAAGTTAAAGGGTGAAATCTATCAACTAGTTCAATAGACAATTAATGGTACTTAACTTATCAGATTCTGCACGTAATGTATCATATTGGTTAAATAAAGCATAATAAGCCTACTGAGTTGACAAGCCAGAGGGAATACAATCCTATTGTTCATTTACGACTGATTACATCCAGAGTGATATTTGTTACTTGTTTGATATTTCTACTACAATCCCACTAAAGTTTACATGATAGCATTATATTTATATTGACGGTGTAGCTTAGTCATTATCAAATTTTGGCATCATTGATAAGAAATACGGTGTTGAGTTGTGAATTGAAGTTGCTGAAGTTTTCGGGTATTTGTATTCTTGTTCTTAGTTGGGTATACGATGATGTATGCCTATCACATGGAGTAGAGTTAATACCCTACTCCTTTTGAATTTGAATCTATAGAGGATCTTACAAACGCCTAGTAGGATGATAGAGCCAAAGAGATACGATATTCCTGAAGGGGTTTGGGATAATACTCATCTGGTGCCTCCCCCTCCTCCTGAAGGAGTATAGGACATTGTTGACCAGCAGACTGAGGTAATGTTAGCACAAGCGGCTAATCAAAGAAGGGAAGAAATTGCCCAGCACGTATCTCAGGAGGAAAATCTAGATGTGCATAGACAGAAAGCAGATCATCGAGCAGCACTTATTGGTAATTAGAATAAAATTAGGGGTGGCCGTGCTCAAGTAATCCTAGCATACCAGTATTTGCATCCATATGAGGATGATGAAGGGGATCTGGGTAAGTTAAGCCGGCATATACTTGACCTATCACTCTTCTTATTTTTCACCAGGCATTAAGTTTGACATAATGAGTGCAATGATTTAGATCTTAAATCTAAATGGTGTATTTGCGGGTTTGCCTACTGATGATGCAAGTATGCATCTTGAAAATTTCATTTGGATCTATAATTCATACTCAAATACAGGGGTAAATCAAAAGGCTCTTAGATTGAGGTTGTTACGTTTCTTCCTAACAAGAGAAGCATCTTTATGGTTAGGGGACTTCCAAGAGGATATATCACTATATGGAATGAGTTACGCATGCAATTCTTAAACCCATTCTTTCCTCCTTCTAGGATGTTGTAGCTTAAGTACGATATTTATAATTTCAGGCATTTGTAGTCTTAGTATACGTATGAGGCTTGGTTTAGGTTCAAGAAAAAGCTGAGTATGGTGCCCAACCATCGAATTTCAAAGATGGGCATATTGGAGATATTCTATAGAGCCTTGGCCATTTGTTCCAGATCTTTGGTAGATACCATCTATGGAGGAGATTTTATGAGCCTATGTTGGGAGGTAGCTTCGGATATTCTGTACCAGATTTCTCGCACTAGCTGAGGGTGGAAAACTCGGGTGGCTGAGAGGGGTTCTTGAACTTATGTTTTTGTGCCTCCAGCGACCAGAGAGTAACTGATGATTTATTAGCGCAACAAATTATACTATTGAGGCTGATTTTGGGTTGTTGGCAAAGTAGTTTGCTGCAGCAGTTTCCAAAAAATTAAACGTCATAGGAGCTCAAGGTTCATCTTCCAACACTATTGAGTCTTAATTAGAAGAGGAAGCCAAGTATATTGATTACGAGTTGGTGGGTTTATGAGCCCAAGGGCAAAGAAATCTAAGTTAGTACTATTATGGTGATAGATACAGGGACCACATTAGGGAGCGATATAGTGACTAGAGGAATAAGGATGAATATAACAAGACGGGAGATAGGTATATTGCACCAGGCAGTCGAGATACAGAGTCTATAATGGAGGCAATGATGACCAAGTTGGTCATGAAAGTTAGGAGATTATGGCTTGAATTTTAGTGTTGACCTAAAAGGTTGAATATCATGCGACTACTATCAAGCAATTAGAGCACCAGTTTGGGCAGATGTTCGCAACACTAAACTAGAAGAAGCCAGGTGCCCGTTTAAGTAACTCTTTCAAAAATCTACAAAATGATAATCATGTTCTTGCTATTACAATACAAAGTGGTATAACTACTGTGGATTCTCCTTTACCTTCTGCGGAAGTTTCAAGAAATAATGAAGAAGTTATTAATTAGACTCCTGTCTTAGGGTTAGTAAAGGCAACAATTATTAATGATAACATTAATAAGGATAAAGGTATGGGTGATGTAAGTAAGCTAGTAATCAAGTCGATCCCACGACCTCCCTCACCTTTTCCTCAGAGACTAAAATAGAAGCAAGATGAAGGGAAGTTCAAGAGGTTTATTGAAATGCTAAAATACTTAAGATTGAAAATCCCTCTCCTTGAAGCATTGAAAGAGATGCCTGGTTATGCAATATTTATGAAAGAGTTAATGACCAAGAAGCAGATTTTTAAGGATGTAGATGGATTGCACCACTATAGTGCAGTTACTTCTAGATTTTTGGCATGGAAAATGGGTGATCCTGGTGCATTTATAATTCCATGTTCAATTGGGACCTCCTCATTTGGTAGAGCTCTCTGTGACTTAGGAGCCAACATAAATCTGATGTCATTTGCCGTATTTAGATAATTAGGTTTGATTTATCTCGAGCCGACCACTATATAACTGTTGATGGTTGATCACACTATCAAAAAGCCCATTGGCATTTTATACGACATAATGGTAAGAGTAGATCACCTCATATTTCCAGCTGACTTTATGATTCTGGATTGTGAGGTCGACTTCAATGTTCCTATAATTTTGGAAAGACCATTAATGGATATAGGTAGAACCATGGTTTACATGGATAAAGGGGAACTCAAGTTCTGAGTTAACAAGGAAGAAGTTGCATTTAATGTTCTAAAAGATGAAGCAACCAACCGATATAAGAGTCATGTTGATAATTGATTGTATTGATGACCTGGGAGGGTACTATTTTGGATATCTTGAAGAATTTCGAGGATTCAAGATATCCACATCCTGCCATAGCATTATATTAAGTGCTTCATGGGAGGCAACCTATGTGCTTGTTTGTGAAGTCTGAGAAACCAACATAGCCACTTTGTGTCATGACGGTAAATCGCGCTTGGGTGGGAGGCAACCCACTATTTTAGTGTTCATGTTGTTTGTTTTGTTTTTGTAGGGTTATAGCTTATGGCCTTGTCCAGAATGCATTAAAATGATACAATCATAACCTTCTATGTTAGAGGACTTTATGACCAGCTCATCAGGGTCATAAGTCCCACGTGGTTCAGGTAAGTTGTGCTTAACTGAAAAGATGAAATTTTGAGTAGTTTTGGGGATTATTTCTAGACTTATACCTAAGAAGTTACTGACAGGGTCAAAAATACCATTTATTACCTTGTACGTAGCAGAGTAAATATTAAAATAAAAAGTTCAAAAAGTCAAGAACTTGCCCAAAAAGGGGGGCCCATTACGGTCCCTACTAATGGACCACAATTACCACTTGCAAACCATAAGTAGGTACCGTAAGTAGGCAATTCTTGGGTGCCCAAATTTTATTTAAGATTTTGGGCCTACCAATATTTAAAAATATGCTAAACCTAACATCTCATTCTATTTAAGCCATGTTTAACTCATTTTAGCTTAGCAATTCCTCAAAATTTCATTCTTTCCTCTAAAATCTAAATTTCTATCTCAAAGCATAAACTCATTCCAAACTTTAGAAAAAGGTTAAATTTTCACTTGTAACTTTTCTAAAACCGGCATACATGTTTTCCAACTTCAAATTTGCTTCACTATTTTCTAGTGCACTTTCGGTTCTTGTATCTAAAAGGTAATGTTCTTGGCTCCTACTCGTAGAACTGTATGTTTAATTAAGAACAAGTAGTTGGTATGGTTATTTACATGTAATATATTTTTTTACCAACGAATTTGTTAGGTTGGAGCCTTAAACGACACAAGAATCTTAATGTAGGGCATGGTTCTTGGATAAAACTCTTAAATTATGCCCTAACACGTAGTAGTACTTGAAAAAATAAGGGAATACTTAGAGTTTGAAATGATAGTTGGTATTGATGGACATAATTTTTGATGTATGTATGCACATTGGACTCATTGGGACTGCAATCAAATATAGTGAAGTGAAAATTGAAGAAAATTTTGAAGTTGTCAAATTTTGAATTTTGAAGTCCCTCATTATTTGTTAGAAACTAACAATTGTTTTTTCAGGTACACATGGATCCCAAATTTTAAAATAAGAAAGTTATTGCATCAAGGAGACTGGATGAGTCCCCTGATCCTAGTGGCTCGGTGGAGGAGTACTCTATCATACAATTAGAGCAGTTATGATTGGGGAGCACCATTGAATAGATAGAGGTTAGGTTTGTGAGGTATTTGGGACTGTTATTTTGGGAACTATGGGTGTGAAACTTCCAGAGGATACACAGTGGGGCAGAAGTCTAGCCTTTACTCGGCCTAGGTCTCAAACTAAGGCCATTTAGGCAGCCCAGGTAGCTTAAACCTAACCAATGATAAAGATGGTCTAGATATCACCCCCACACTCTCCTCTGCCGAGTGATAATGATTATGAAGATAAGGCAGATTCTAATTCAGGTCCACAGATTGTTAATCAGGACTCCCAATCTGAAGAGGGTCCCAAGATGCATCTGAGGTTGCCGTTCAGGAAGAGTCATAAGTAGTAACCCAGTCTTAAAAGGGTCCTACGAAGTCCTCCCATGAGGTGCCAATTCTATATTCAGAGTCACCAGCACAGTAGCGATAGAGTTTCGTCCATGCACTTTCCTCAGAGGTGCCTCTTGAGTAGGACAACCCATGGTGGTGCGTGGAGGGACATCGGATGATATTTGATATAGAAAGACATATTATAGAGACTGGATAACCTAAGAGGGTTATTTATAAGAAGTTCAGGATTGAATATCTGGGTTGAGTAGAGCACCACAATTGTGGGAAGCGTTTGATCATTATCAGATAGAGTGGATAAGTACGCCACTCAATTCTTAGAGCCCGACTTTGGAACAGGAGTTCTATGGATCATAACGTGCCATGGTAGCTTTGAATACTCCCAAAGGGCTATTTATTAACATGTTGAGCAACCATAGATCACGTATACCCTTGTGAGAAGGGTCAAGGTTGATATTTCAGCAGCAACCATCTACTGAGTTCTCTTTGATCCTAACTATATTTCCCCAGCATCTACAATAGAGCATGACTATAGATTGAGAGTTGCATATGACAGACATATTATAAGAGAGGCTGAGCATAAACATGATAGATTTGAGATAGCTAGGTGGATTGCCAGCTATATTTCATCTTTGGGTGATGAGACCTTTTTGATCGAGGGGCACGGTACAATAAAAAAGGTAGTGTTAACTTTTGTTGTTAAGATTTGGTGGTTGCTTTTATATATGAATTGTGTCTGACTACTTTGGATAATGTATTGAATTGGGAGAGAGCCACTCTGATTACTAGCATGATGGCCGGATATAACATTAATTTTATAGCCATCATTCAGTGCGAGATTCATGAGAGACCCTTTGGAGAGGTGACGACTTTGCCATTCCCTAGTCATATTTAGAGATTATGTGACAATGTTGATATACCAAAGATGCTGAGAGTTTATGAGAGAGTAAAGGTAACAAACACTACACAGACAAAGATGATAAAGGATCTGGCCTATTCTGCCCTTCCTAGGAGACCTAGTGTACCTGTCGTAATACCTCAAGCCTAGACTAAGGGCCCTTTAATTTCCACCGATCCTAGCAAGGTACAAAGAGAGGATTTAGGAGTAAGTTTAGATTTATGATAGGGGATTAGAGAGAGGACCTCGAGGATAGTACACAAGGTGAGAAGACCCCAGTGACATCCATATCAACCCTGGATTCTACCTCAGAGCCAATTGGGTATCTTCAAGGCCCACTTATCCATCCACTTCAGTTGTTACATCAGGTATGGTGTTAGTTTCTCATTCATTCTTGTAGAGTTTAGTGGATATCCAGAGCGCCCCCACCATATGACTAGAGAATATAGAGATCGAGGTGGCAACTTTGTATGAGCAGATCCAACCATGGTTCCAGAACACACTATAGATGACAGAGGCTAGAAGAGAGTATGTACATATAGCTACTATGTGATAACTATATGCTGATCATGCATGTATTGATGCATTTTAGAGACGTGTGTCAGACAGCTTCACAGTGATTAAGGAACCAGATATAGGAGCTATTAGAGAGAAAATTGATACACTTAGAGATCAGGTGCACTCAATGATGAAGTTCCATATATCATCCATTCTTCTAATCATACCCCAGTTATACAGCCTGCACCTCCACTTGGACCCAACTATTTTGATGTTTTTATGGAGGATGATGTGGTAGTCTCTGTTGTTAGGGCCAAGAGAGGCTGGGAGAGGGATGTACAGGATCCAAATATGCCATATGAGCAGGATCTGGAAAGGGCTACCAATGATTCTCATGAGATAATATTTGTTGAGAGATGAAGACGTGATAAGATAGAACCGCTTTTGCCAGTAGATATACCCTTGTCTAGGGATGTTGATGACATAGATGCTTAATACATCCTAGGTACGTTCTAACTTCACTCTATTTTAATTTATTTTTATGCATTTAGGACAGTGCACAGTCTTTAGTTGGGGGTGGGTAAAATCATAGTTGCTGTAAGTTTTTGTTGCCATGTTTATTTTCCTATTGGCTATGGTATAATTACAGAACTAGCATGCCTAGGTTTATATTTATTTTGTGATGTGTTTTATTTCATGTTGTGATATGTTTTTTAGTGTAATTAAGAGATTTTTTGGGCAGTTGTCATGTTTGGATGTATTTTTGAGAAAATGAAACCCCTTCAAAAATTTGTTTTTGAAATAGTGTAATGTATATATGTATGACCTTTATGGATCTTGGTATGGAATTAGAATTAGGGACATGATAATCCTAGATAATAATTACATGAATTGAATAGGTGTTGTAACTTTGTGATATAGTCCTGTGCCGTGTGAGTGTGAGATGCTACTTATTTCCCTTTGCGTGTTAAATCCAAAACTTGCTCATTTGTTTTTTCCTAGGCTGTAGGATAGCTCGCTTGGAAAGGATCATAGGCTGTTTTTTTATTGTAGTCCACTTTTAGCCTAAATGACCTTCCCATTGTGAAATTGTATCCCTTGATCCCTTCTTCAAGCCTTATAGACTATTTCTTTGTTTACACCTTTCACCTTCCTATTTATGTTATAATCAACCTATTTTGGCCCAGGTCCTTCTTGGATATTATGCACCTTAACTCGGGCAAATTGCCTAAGTTGAGGGTGACTATTATAGGGGTGTGTGATGTAAAGTAGGTATGAAGAAGGGTAAATTAAGAGAAAAATAAAGTAGGGTTGTGTGTGGTAGAAAAAGACAAAGAAAAGAAAAGGAAAAATGTGAAAAAGTTGAAAAGAAAGAATAAATAAACCACACCCAACCTGGATGTTCTTTAAATTAACAAGGGAGAAATAAAGGAAGAAATAAAGTGAAACGGCAAATAAGTCAGACCCCAAAGTTAGTGTAGTGCCAAGAAGGCTTAGTCATTTGACATCCATATGTATTATACCAACCCCTCAAGCCTACATTACAAGCTCAGAAAAGTCCTATAGTGATCCTAACTTGACTATCTGAAAGCTTAGGTGTAGAAAATAAGGGCATGCCTATGGTATTTGACATGAATTGATTGAAACTTTATTATGAGTGTGAGTTTATCTTTATCGTCCCTGCATCGCCATGCTTGATTTCATAGATGAGTGAGTGAGACCGTTTTTTTATATGGGGGAACAAGGATTGGATTACTAAGTTCCATACTTATTTGGGTAAGTGTGACTTGCATATATGCATGGTTGTCTGTTTCTAATTTAATAACCATAACTTGATTCCTTTGTGTCATACACTTGTGCTTCATATGGAAACCTTATTGGTTTTCATTTATGGTATAGAAGGGGATAATGAATTTTAACATAAGATAATTATTGACTTTCTTGGATATCTTAGATTCTCCTAGTTAAGCATCTTGTTTTTTCATTGTTTTTATTTTGTTGCCTGAGGGAATGCAACGCTCTAAGTTGAGGTTGTTGATGTGCTATGAATTTATAGCACTTTTGAAGCATAAAACTATGTAAATATGCATGATTTTTAAGGTGTTTTTTCAAATATGATGTGTTTTGGGAATGATTGGCAGGAAATTATGTTTTTGTTGCTAAGTTCAAGAAAAAGATGAAAAAGGAGTTTTTGGCAACTTACTTGAGCATTTGTAGGCATATGTAGCATTTACCGGGCATATGTGACCAACACATGTACCAAAAGTTGAAGTCTAGAGACTTGGTTGTAGGAATTTGAAGACTCTGGTACTTACTTGGGTCCACTTATGGATCATATTTTGTACTTGCAAACCGTAAGTGGCTAAGGTAAGTACCGAAAGTTAAGATCTATAGAGTGTCAAGCTGCAGGAAAATTTTCTGGCACCTAGCTGGGTCCACTGGCGGACCATATGTAGTAATACGAGTTGTATATGCCCCAAGTAAGTGGCCACTGACTCCACTTTTCCTTTTTCAGTTGGGCTTTGATTTTTAGGGTTTCCTCATGTACTATAAAATACCCTTTATGTGTTTTTAGTAGCGGTTACACACTTTTTATACTCATAAACATATATTCTGATTTTGAGAACTGAATTTGGTCTTGGAATTATTTTGTATTAATTTTGGTTTTTAATTTAGTTAAAGTTTTGGGTTTTTAGTTGTGATTATTGTGATTTCATCTAATGCTTTAAATTATGAATATTATTGATTATTTCACAAGCATGAACGACTAAAACCCTTAGCTAGGGTTGTGGAAACCCTAATGGATTGATGAAGTAGGGAAAGTCCTATGTTGTTCTGAATTAATACCCATGCATGAATTGTATTATCTTTATTTTAATAGATGTCTTAGTGGTTGCAAACGTTAGGATCTCACCTAGATTATTCCTACTTACTCCAAAAGAGTAGTAGTTACTAGGAAAAGATAATTACAATAATAATTTGTAGATTAACCGCCGATCCACACTAATAGGTACTATCTAAGTAAGATCATTAACAATCATCTAATAAATAGAGACCTAAAAGGTAATAGTTAACTGGGAGCCAAGGAAAGGGTTGGTAAGGCGACATCTTGAGACTCAAAAGGTAAAGGGTAAAATCTATCAACTAGTCCAAAAGATAGATGATACTACTTAACATATCATATTCTGGAAGAAATGTATTGGGTTGGTTCAATAAAGCACGATAATCCTACTGAGTTGAGAAGCCTGGGGGAACATAATCCTAGTGTTCATCTACGACTAATTACATCCAGAGTTTATATTTGTTACTTGTTTGATATTTCCATTTGATGTGTCGTGGAAACACGACACTCTCAATGCTTAAAACAATGAAATTATGCTTGTACTTTGGTTATTTTGGTTGATATGATATGGTTTGTCGCTTGTTGCATGTGAAATAGGTCAATAATAGCTTTGAAAGGAAATTGGAAGTAAAAGACCTAAAAAAAACAAGGATTGCTGATGATAATAGTCACCATATGATTCGTAGACATGTCATATAGATTATAGGTTCACTCATAAGAACAATAGAAACAAAGCCAAGATGGAAAGTCAAGTAAAGGAAAGAGACTACTCACACATATTAGTCTTAAGATGAGGATACGAGTCGTGTCAAGAAATCGTATAACGAATAGAACCTTAAGATGAAATTTAGAGTTGAAGTCTCAGAATAATACGAGTCGAAAGTCTTTGTATGACTCGTATGTACAAATCATAAGCGAACCAGTGTTCGAAGAATTGAAAATAAGAAGATCCGGTGGATATAATTAAAGTCCATAAGTGGATGAGCGATTCGTACCATTTGCCGACATTACTTTTCCAATTCCATTTTTATTAGGATTCCTGACTATTTTTGAGATACTATAAATACCCTAGGTTTTATCTTTTATTAGGTTACATTCTTACACATACTTTTACATACTTTACATTATTCTTGAGATTTTGGAGTTATTATTCAATAGCAGATTTTGGGTTTTATTCTTCTCAGTATTGTGCAATTAATTACATGCTTTATTTATTGATTATCATAGATACTTACATAAGTATAAGCAGCTAATTTCCCTGACTAGGTTTGTGGGAACCCTGGAGGTTTAGCTACGTAAAGGTAATGGGATATTTATATATTCTAATGTTTATAAATGTATCTTAATCTTCTTCAATATAATTGACCTTAGAGCTACTGCAGAAGCTTGGGGGTAGCTTGTATTTGCAAACTTCCTCACAAGATAGTTTGTGATTAGGAAAAGAAGATTAAGACAGTAATTTAAGATTTATGTCCATCTTATTATTCCATCATCTCATCTAATAAACTTGAGACTCAAAAGTTAAAGTTGAACCGAAGTCTTAGAAAAAGAGAAACAAGGCGACGCCCTAAGACTCACGAGGTAAAGGGTGAGATTTATCAACAATTTCAAAAGACGATTGATAATACATATCTTGTTGACTTTACATACAGAGCAATAGAATAGGTGGGTAGAACATGAGAAATTTACTGAGTTGAGATGATAGGGGGAACACAGTCCTTGTGTTCATCTTCTATTATTTACAACTCAAAGCATTCAATATTTGGCTACTACTTATGATTGATTTCAAATCATCCTCTATTTACTTTTTCATACTGCTCGTGACTTACATAAAGGCTAAGAAACTATTCAATATTTTTCATTTTTGTCTGATCCCAGCCTAGTAAGGTTACTATATTTGGGATCGACTATAATATACTTCTTTTGGAGGTTAGTTTTGGGCGACATCAAATTTTGGCGTCATTGCCAGGGGAAGATGATTTGAGTTGTTAATTGAATTGGTAAATTTTACTCGTTTTATTTCCTATTCTTGATTTGGCATATGCTGATTTATGTTAAACACTAGGAGAGGAGGCAATCCCTTACTTCCTTTTAATACAAAGCCTGAAAAAATTCTTCAAACATCGAGAAGGATGTCAGGTCGAATTTATGATGGTATTCCTACTGGGGTTCAAGACCCTCCTTCCCCACCTATTGATCCCAATGTGTAAATCTCCTGTTCTCTAGTTGATGCATAGAATATTATGGATTTATCGACGAAATAGCCGAAGATGCCTAATTAGCTGAAGAGGCTAGGTTAGCTTAGTAAGGATGACTATCTAGGCCACGTCAAGTAGCTGAGCATCGAGATAGAGTTCAGAGAGGTAGAACTCCATTAATTCCTATATATCAAACACTTATAACCATATGATAATGAAAAAGATATGGGTTATGTTAAACCTGCTGAGATAGGAGCCATTATTCCTTCTGCTTTATCCCCAATATGAATATTGATATTACTAGTGCGATGATCTAATGTTGAACTTGAAGAATATGTTTTCAGGATCAACTAATGATGATGCGAACATATATCCTTCTAATTTTACTGGGATCTGCATATCATACACTATTCAGGGGGTAGATCAGGAAGCTTTGAGATTGAGGTTGTTCCCATTTTCATTGACAGGTGAAGCATCACTATGGTTAGGGGAACTTTCAAGAGGCTCAATCACTACTTTGTATGAGTTCCATAAACAGTTTTTGAATAGATTTTTCCCTTCTACAAGGATTCTACAGTTGAAAGATGAAATTTATAACTTCAGATAGTTACCTGCAGAATCCTTGTCTGAAGTGTGATTCAGATTCAAAAAGAAGTTGAGCACGGTACCTAATCATGGAATTAGAGGGTCAAATTTGTTGTAAATATTTCATAGATCACTAAATTCAAGTTTAGAGCAATGGAAAATATGATTTTCGGAGGTGCATTCATGTATCTTTAATAGGATATTGTGCAGGATATGCTTGATGATGTTTCAGCGACTAATAGAGGTTGGCATACTAGAGATGTTGAGCATGGTATACGTATATTTGCTATTAGAGTAGCTAATAATTATGGAGCTGGTCAGGATTTGGTAGCACAAGAGGTTGCACATCTTCAGACAGATATTAGGATACTTATAAAATAATTTTCAACAATGAGTGCTAAGAAAGTGAATGTAGTTGTAGCATAGGGATCTACTTCTTGAACTTTTTAGATTGAATCTGAAGAGGAAACAAAGTATCTTGATTGTAGGTTGGCGGATTTTTGAATCCAGGGGCAAGGAAATCATGGTTAAAACTATTATAATGACAGATACAAAGATAGAAGTAAAGAGAGATAGTGATTGGTAGCATAAATATTACTACAAGGAGAAGAGTGACAAGTATGTTCCACTAGGTATTCATGATACAGAATCCAAAATAGAGGAACTTTTGTCAAAATTAGACAAAGGACAAGAAAGTCAAGAAAGTTGTCTTAAGGAGATTACGACTAATCTTTCAGGGCTAAATTAGAAAGTTGAGTCACATGCTACGACAATCAAATAATTGGAGTAGTACTATGGCCAAATGTTAGCCATATTAAATCAAAGGCAACCTGGCACTCTTCATAGTAACACGGTTGCTAATCTAAAGTATGATAGTCATTGCCATTCCATTACCACTCAAAGTGGTAAAACAACTATAGATCCGCCTATAGCCACTGTTGATGAACAAAATAATGATGATGATTTTACTGATGTGGAAAGTAGTAACAAGAAAGATAAAGGAAAAGATGAGGTCAAGGAACCTATTTTGAAGACCATCCCGAGACCTTGTCTTTTTTTTTCTCAAAAGCTGAAAAAACAAGAAGAGGGTAAGTATCAGAAGTTTATGTCAATGTTGAAGGAGCTGTCAATCAACATCCCACTTGTTGAGGCATTGGATCAAATTCCAGGATATGAAAAATTCATGAAATATTTGATCACCAAGAAGAATTCAGTAAGTTATGAGTCTGTCGACAATATTTATCATTGAAGAACTGTAGCTACTAGATCATTGGTGGAGAAGAAGGAGGATACCAGTGCTTTAACTATCACTTGCACCATTGTATCTTTCAACTTGACTCGTACATTGTGTGATTTAGGTGTTAGCATTAACCTCATGCTATTCATAATATTTAAATAATTAGGGTTGGGGGCTTCCAAACCAACCACGATGAGACTAGTGATGGCAGACAGGACTATGAAAAAACCCAATTGGTATTATATATTATGTGTCGGTTAAGGTATTTCCTTTCATCTTTACTATTGATTTTGTGATACTAGACTATGAAGTGGACTTTCAAGTCATAATTATTTTGGGTAGACCATTCTTGGATATAGGAAGGAAGTTGATTGATTTGGAGCTAGGACATCTAATACTGAGAATCAATAGTGAATAGGTGATATTCAAAGTATGCAAATCCATGAAGCAACCCGATATGTTAAGAGTGGTATCCATGATTGATGAGTTTGATTAAGAGATAGACTCATTCCATGATATTAATTTAGTAACTACTGAGGAAGATACTTCAAATATTGTTCCTATTGAAGAGAGGTTAGGTATAGAAGCTCTAGCATCTGTGATCATGAACTTTGATAGTGACAGTATTGATGACTATGATGAGATGGTATGTGCACTCTATAGGAGTGATTCCTATACTTATGAACCAAAGAAGCTTGATTTGGATATGAAGAATAAAACCTCTCCACCTGTTCGCCCATTGATTGAGAAGCCACCCATCTTAGAGTTAAAGGCCCTCCCTTCTCATTCATGATAGGTATTTTTGGGGTCCAATAATACTTTATCGGCAATCATTATAGCTGACTTGATTAAGACAAAAGTGGAAGCTTTATTATCAGTGCTATAGAGATTTAAGAAGTCCATTGGTTGGACCATTGTAGGTATCCAACCTGATCTTTTTACTCTTAAAATTCAAATTGAAATGAATTGTATTTCAAGTATAGAACATAGGTGTCAACTCAATCCTCCTATGCAGTAGGTGGTGGAGAAAGAGATAATCAAGTGGCTGGATATTAATATGGTGTATCCTATTGCTGATAGCAGAGGGGTCAGTCTGGTATAATGTGTTCCAAAGAAAGGTGGGATTACTATTGTGCCTAATAAGAAGAATGAGCTAGTGCTAATGAGGCCAATCTCAAAATGCAGACTATGCATGGATTATAAAAGATTGAATGCATGGACTCAGAAGGACCATTTTCTCATGCCCTTTATGTACCAGATATGGATAGACTTGTGGTCAGAGGATGGTACTATTTTTGTGATGGGTAATTAGGATACAACTAAATTACTATTACACCTGAGGACCAAGAGAGGATGACTTTCAAATATCCTTATGGGACCTTTGTATTCAGACGTATGCCATTTGGGTTATGTAATGCTCTATCCATATTTTAGAGATGTATGATGTCAATTATCTCTAACATGGTAGAAGACACCATCGAAGTGTTTATGGATGATTTCTCAGTCATTTATTATTCCTTTGATGACTACCTAGTTCACCTGGAAAATGCTCTTAGAAGATGTAAAGAATGCAATTGATACTTATTTAGGAAAAGTGCCATTTCATGGTTAAAAATGTATTATGCTTGGATGCAAAATTTTAAAAAGGGGTATTGGGGTAGATAGAGCAAAGATTAAAGTGATCGAGAAATTACCTCCACCAATTTCTGTGAAGGGTGCTCATAGCTTTTTGGGACATACTGGATTTTAGAGGTGATTCATCGAGGATTTCTCCAAGATTGCAACCCTCTTTGTAGGCTTCTTGATAAAGAGGTAAAATTTGAGTTTACTGAAGAATACTAGAAGGGTTTTGAATATCTGAAAGAGAAGTTGATAACTACTCATATTATAGTGTTATCACATTGGTCCTTTCCATTTGAGAGTATGTGTGATGTGAGTGGATTGGCCTTAGGGGCTAAACTAGGTCAATGAAAAGGCTTTTGAATATCTGAAATAGAAGTTGATGATTTCTCCTATTATTGTGTCACGAGACAGGTTCTTTCCATTTAAGAGTATGTGTGATGCGAGTGGATTGACCTTAGGGGCTAAACCAGGTCAACAAAAAGGAAAGAACCTTCATCCCACCTACTATTCTAGAAAGGCACTAAATCTTGCTCAAAACAACTACACCATCACTGAACAAGAGTTATTGGCAGTGGTTTTTGCCTTTGAGAAGTTTAGGTCCAATTTGATTAGGACAAAGGTGATTTCTCACACTGATCATGTAGCATTGAGCTACTTGATGCCAAAGAAAGATGCAAATACTAGGCTGATTAGATGGGTGTAATTGCTGTAAGAATTTGGTTTCAAGGTCAAGGATAGAAAAGGCACTGTGAATTAATTTTTAGATTATTTTCCTAGACTTAAAGACGAAGCTATGTCGAATGTTGAAGATGGGCTCGATATTGATGAAAGTTTTCCCGATGAGAACTTATTGGCAGAATTCCAAGATCTAATTCCATAGTTTGTAGACTATGCAAATTATCTAGCCAGTGATCTAGTCCTATAAAATCTTTCCTTTTAGCAGAGAAAGAAGTTTATACATGAGGTAAGAAAATTTTACAGGGATAAGCCTTATCAGAATTTGTGTGAAAGGAATTATTCGTAGATGTATACATAAGGTGGAGATGATGAGAATTCTTGAGGCTTGTCACTTTACCCATTGGGGGTCATCATGGAGAAACCCACATATCCTATAAAATCTTGTAATGTGGGTAATATTGGCCAACAATTGAAGAAGATGCATATGATTTTACTTTAGCTTGTGATCAATGTCAACACCAAGGTAACATCTCTAGACTCCATGAACTTTCTATGACTCCTATTTTAGAATTGGAATTGTTTGATGTATAGGGTATAGATTTCATGGGACCTTTTGTGAGTTCATTTGGCATGAAGTATATTCTTGTGGCTATGGATGTGCTTCTAAATGGGTGAAAACAGTTGTGCTCCCCAACAATTAAGCTCGTAGTGTTACTGTATTCTTGGAAAAACACATCTTTTCTCGATTTAGCACTCCATGTACTAACATTAGTGATGGTGGTTCACATTTTTGTAATCATGTATTCAAAAGTCTACTTGAGAAGTATGGAGTGAAATAAAAGGTGGCAACACCTTATTATTCACAGACTAGTGGATGGGCTGAGGTGTCCATTAGAGAAATCAAGTCCATCTTGGTGAAGATAGTGAATTCCAATAGGAATAATTGGTCACGAAAGTTAGATGATGCATTATAGGCTTATCAAACAACATTCAAGACCTCCATTGGTTCTTCTCCTTATCAGTTGGTGTATGGTAAGGCATGTCACTTACCTATTGAACTTGAATATAAAGATCTATGGGCTTTGAAAAATCTAAATTTTGAGTGGCATGATGCAGCAAAGTCAAGGATGAACAACATGAGTGAGTTGGATGAATTTCGGCTCCAGGCATATGCAAGTTTTGTACTATACAAAGAAAAGATCAAGCTGCATCATGATTGAAAGATAGAGAAGAGAATATTTAAAAAAAGGCAACTAGCTATTGCTCTACAACTCAAGGCTTCTCTTATTTCCAGGTAAGTTGAAGTTTAGCTGGTATGGTCCCTTTACTTTACTAAGAGTTTTCCCATATGGTGATTTAGAATTGAATCGGGATGGTGAAGCCCTATTCAAGGTGAATACGCAAAGAGTAAAGCATTATATGGGTAACACTAAGGAAATTAATTTTATTTTTGAGATGGACCTTGGTGAAGTTTGAGTAACCAAGGTAATTACATCATGTTGCAACGTTAAATCTAGTGTTGCATGAGAGTCAACCCATGAGGCTAGTTGCTGAAATTTGAGTATCAAACTTAGCCACATCGTGCCGCGGCATTAAATCAAGTGTTGTGTGGGAGGCAATTCATGTTTTTTTGTACTTATTCATGTATAGGGTAATATGTTTTTTCAGTGTCCAGGACTAAAGATTGCCGAAGAGAGCTAGAAAATTCAAAGAAATTAGGTCATACAGACACTTCATAAGTCGTATCTTAAGGTAACGACTCATGAGTAAGAGTCGTAAAGACCTGGGAGATGAAGCAGATCAAGGTAAGAGTTTTCGGAGACTTTATGACTATCATAACAGTTGTACCCTCAGGGTACACATCATCACCTTGATTCTTATCGACTCTAGAACCCAGGTAAGGTTCTAAGTCTGTACAAATAAAGGAAAAGACCCGTAAGCCTGGGTACGAGTCGTACATATAACTGTACCCAAGCTTACTGGGCTGGGGGTCACGGGTCAACCCTGCCCAGAGCACTTGATTTAAAATAAAATAGCGCACCTGACTTAGGTACCCGACATCCGAAAACACAACCCATATCTATTTTTGATTGATATTTGAGCTCCCAAAGCACAAAATCACTCAAAATCATATACCAACTTGTTTGAATCCTTCATATTGCATGAATTTTGGAAGAAAAATAGTATTCAAGCAAACCTTGAATCTTACCAACTCAAGTAAGTTTTTGAACTTAAATTCAACATATTTCGAGTTGAAAGGGTAAATGTGTTAGATTTTAGAATTACTTTAAGTTGAATTTATTTATGTGTTGAAATGTGGAACCCTAGTTCATAGAAGTTGAGCTTAAAATAGAAATTAGAGGTTGAACTTGATATTATGTGTTGAATATATGCTTTTTGGATTGATATAGGGTTAAATGTTGTACAATATAGAGGGCAGTTTAGGAATTATGTATTGGAGTCAACTCAACATTGAACTTGTACGCTACAGTGGATATGAGATGCCTTATGACTTGTATCCACAAGTAATGAGTTATAATGAGACTTGTAATCACTGACAACATAGAAGTCCAATTGAATGTATTTTCTGGTATGGGTATGACTTGCCTAAAAAAGTCATACCCAATCCATACGACTCATAAACGTAAGTCGTAAGGACCTAGGTGAAATTATATCTTAGAAGTTTGTTTTTGGTCTACTTACAATTGTTGGTAGCGAGTCATAACTTGTCCTTATGAATGGTTAGGAAGACTCATAAGAAAACTAGTGAACAACTAGATATACATTGTTTATCATAAGACTCAGTCATATGAGTTGTACCCCAAACAGAATATGCACAATGATATTTATTTTCTTTTTTATGCATCCTTTGTCTTAGAATTTATTAATAAGAGTATGTACACAAGTACTATGACTTCTAAAGGTGATTCCTCAAAGCAAAACACCAAGAAAAATCTGGCCCCAAAGTCAAAGCTGCTGCATTTTTCAGATGAAGAATAAGCAAGTGATTCAAATAGGGATCTGGTGAAATTCCCCATCAAATAGTAAGCGGCCCCAAGGGAAAAACACCCTTGGGGAAATAAAGTGACAACTCTGGAGGATACACCTCTACGGGGACCGAGAATGAAAAACCTAAGCATCTCCACTCCATACTCACCTCCATCTTTATTTTCTAAGGATGAGGAGGAGAATGCAAACGAAGAAGTTGAGGGTGATATGGGGGAAAAGGAGAATGTTGAGTCTAGTTGAGAATCAAGCTCAGAGTTGAAAAGTTCAGAGTCTGAACATGCTAGTGCAGAAGTAGTTGATGTTCCACCTATTGATAGACAAGACCTACTACTGGCCATCACACCTACTTTGGTGCCCACCATTGAATGATGGGGGTAGCCTAGTATGCAGAACAAATATAATGATGGGTTAAGCAGACTACAAAATGAGAAACCAAATTGAGTTTGTACCTTAAGAAGAGATTATCTACAACTGCGATGACTGAGTTGCCTAGATTTGAGGCTTGGTTTAGGCATTATGGATTTGACTGGATGACTAGAGATCCTGACAAGTACATTATTACATTAGTCTTATAGTTTTATGTGGCATACAAGGATAAGCTATAGAGACAGTATCCATACGGGAAACTGTGAAGAGGTGGTGACCCTATTACCTTTCTGATCATTCAGGAAGTGTGGGTCAATATCTCCCCACTCACTATCTCTAGGTTCTTAAACAAAAAAAACTTTTAGCCTCTAGTAAACACGGGTGAGATGGAGTACCTCATAGAGAAAATATAGAAAATTACTTGAAAGCAAATAGGGTCGGATAGTAAGATGGGTTATTTTAGGTGGATAGCTGTTTTTATAGCGTTGAATAGTGAGGATTCAGTTGGGTAGTAGAAGGCCCAAGAGTGGTCTTACAGAAGATAGAGAATAATTCATTAAACTTTTAGTCTAAGGCATGGTGGACACTGGCCCGACACAAACTTTATCCCACTACTGGGGACAATGTACTTAACCTAGTTCATACAACTTTGTTAGCTAAGTTGATGGCTGGGTACAACATCGATGTGGGGGAGTTCTTAGCCTGAGAAATGAGAGACTAAGATGTGAGCGAAGAAAAGTTGTTGTCGATATACCCATGCTTGATCACTCAGTTATATTTTTCTATGGGGGTGTAGGAAATCCCATGTATTGATGAGTTGATTAAGGCCATAAATGATTTAGATTTAGGGCTGATCAGAGATACCGAAAACCCCTTACCATACAGAAAAGGTGTAGATCTCATATGTTAGCCGAGATATTCAGACAGAGTGGACAACCCGATATTGCTGAGACTACTGAGAAAGGTGATCAGACTGAGACCGCACAGACTTTTAATACAGTAGGTACAACTAGTTTTCCTCCTCTAGTTCATTCTGTACTACCTATATCCTGAGCTATTTTATCTGGATTGATTATGATCTTAGAATCTATGTAGGATGATATGATGAGGAGATTGTCCATGTTGAAGGCCAAGGTCCAAAACAAGGAAGGGGGTGTGAAACCTTGGGTTGATACGAGGTTAGCAAACTAAGATAGATGAGTGTTGGATCAGCCAGATATATTTAAGCAGTGTATGATCCGACAGTTGGGTAGTGGCTAGATTTCTAATATTACTGAGGTGAAATATGAAGTGGTAAATATCAATAAGATGGTGGATAAATTATATAACTAGTCATTTATTCCAGCACCGATGTAGCGGAGGTGGAGCTAGATAGCTATGCTTAAAATATCTGGGAAATTCTAAATCCAGTAGAAGATCCCCAAGAGAGAGAGAAAATAAAAAATCAAATTACTAAAAAAAATTCCTTGAAAAAGGTACAGAAGGATAGTATATTGAGTGAGAGAGACCGCTAGACAAGGGTATAGGAGATGTAGGCTGGAGTCGTTAGTTTGAAACTAGTGATTGATGATGTTGATGGGGGCATTGATATACACCCGACTCTTGATATACCTATGAGTGCATCGGTCAGTACCAGTGCCACGAGTGTGGAGCTATTCCTTACAGTTGATGGGATAACAGTTGATGATAGTAGAACCTGACCTGAGGCCTACGAGATAATATTGTATGAGCTAGAATCTTGAGCGCCCTGGTATGTTATCAATCCCTTGCATTATATTTTTTGTTGAACTGGGGATAGTGCATAAGCTTTAACTTGGGGTGGGGGTGTACCAAGGTCTCAATGGGCTATACCTGCCATGTTTTGAAGCCTGTGGTCACAATCTAAAAAATTTGAGAACTGACATATTTTTTTGTTGATGTTTTGTGTTTTGCTATGTGTTGGGTTAGTTTAGATAGGAGGAGAATTTTTTATTATGGTAGTAGATCTTGTTTTGAATGATTATGCTAAAAATTGCTTGATTTTGAAAACTTCGCGCTAAAAAATTGATACCCCTCTTAAATTTTTGTGATAGACTGTGTTATTTGTGTATATGTGTGAAATAACTGTTAATTTTATAATGGAATTAGGATTACGGATAGCACAACTATGGAAAACAATTGCATAACCGAATAAGTAGTACCTAGCAGTATGACCCTGTGCGAGTGTGTATGAGGCACTACTGAGTTCCAGGTGTATCAGAATCTAGAACATGCCTAGTTTCTTTTACCTAGGCCCTACATAGTCGAGTAGGAAATGATCATAGACCATTGTTGTTGCAAATCCAATCGAGCCTAAATTTCCAACCAAATGATATGAATTCCTTTCATCTAAATGTTTGAGCCTAATGATCCTTTTCTTTGAATACACCAATTTTACCTTCCCATTTCACGTACAATGAACTTGTATTAGCTCTAGTCCTCCTTGTAAACTGTGCACCTCAACTTAGAAAAATTGCGTAAGTTGAGGGTGTCTATTATAGGGGTGCGTTGGAAAAAACAAGTATGAAGAAAAAGATGTAGAAGAAAAAAATAAATGTAAAAGAACAGGTACAAAAAAATTAAATGAAAAGAATAAAAGTAGAATAAAATTGCATGAAAAGAGAAGAAAAAAATATATGTAAATAAAAATGAAAAAAGAAAACTGCACCTGGTCCAAGCTGTATGTGCTTTAGAATAAAAAGGGAGACATAAGGGTAGAAATAAAATTAAAAAAAAAGTAGAAAATAAGTGGACCCCGAATAAAGATTAGCGTCTAGGAGGCTTAGTCCCTAAATAAATCCCAAAAAGATACCATACCATTCCCTAAACTATGTTACAAGTTGAATAAAGTCCTTTAGTGATCCTGTCCCGACTGTCCAAAAACCTAGGAAGAGAGCATATGGGCAAGCCTATGGTATTTTGTATACACCGGTGATACTTCTTTGTGAGTAAGAGTGTCGTTTGTTTTATCCTAAATAAAAAAATTAATCTTAGCTAAGAGTGAATGAGATTTATTTGACTATGAGCGCACATGGTTTATGTTTCTAGGTTGCAATACTATGTTGGTAGTGTGGTTTGTGTCTATACCCAGTTTTCCATTACTAATGTAATGCCATCATTGAATTCTCTTGTGTTTCCTTGTGTTCTGAATTGTATACATAGTTGCTTCATGAATATTTAAAATTAGGAAGGGAACTAAAATGGTTAAGAACCAAATTGAAAAGTCTCTGCCATAGGTATCTTAGGTTCCTCTTATTTAAGCATCATTTTTTGTTTTAGGTGGTTTTGATTTGAGTTTTGCCTGAGGACACGTAAACTTGTAAGTTGAGGGTGTTGATATGTTGTGGAAACATGTCACTCTCAATGCTTAAACAATGAAATTATATTTGTACTTATGTTATTTTGGTTGATATGATGTGGTTTGTCACTTGCTACTGGTGAAATAGGTCAATAATGGATTCAAAAGGAAATTGGAAGAAAAAAATCTGAAAAAGACCAAGACTGCAGATGATACGAGTCACCATATGAGTCGTCAACATATCATACGCCTCATAAGTTGACTCATAAGAACAACAAAAACAAAATCAAGAAGGAAAGTCAAGTAAAGGAAAGAGACGACTCACGTATACGAGTCATAAGATTTGGATACGTGTCATGTCAGGAAATCATACATAGAATAGAATCTGAAGAATCAATTCAGAGTTGAAGTCTCAAAAGAATACGAGTTGGCAATCTAAGTACGACTCATATGTACAAACCATAAGTGAACTAGTGTTTAAAAGATTGAAAGAAAGAATACCCAGGTGGATATGAGTGAAGGCCATGAGTGGTATGTTCAAGGTACCACTCGTGAGCATGATTCATAAGAAGAACAAAAATTTGAAGCCTAGAAGATCAAACACCGAAAAACATATGAGAGGCACGATATGATTTTTATGGAGAGCATATGAGTTGATGAGCGATTCGTACCATATGCTGACATTACATTTCCTATTCCATTTTTATTAGGATTCCAGAATATTTTTGAGATAGTATAAATATCCTAGGGTTTATCTTGTATTAGGTTACATTCTTAGATATTCTATTACATATTTTACATTATTCTTGATATTTTTGGGTTATTATTCAATAGCAAATTTTGGTTTTTTCTTTCTTCATATTATTGTGCAATTAATTACATGCTTTCTTTATTTATTATCATGGATTATTTCATAAGCATGAGTGGCTAATTTCCCTGACTAGGGTTGTGGAAACCCTAGCATATTAGCTATGTAAAATAAGTGGGGTATTCATCTATTCTAAGGTTTATGCATGTATCTTAATCTTCTTTATCATAATTAACCTCGGAGATAATGACGAAGCTTGGAGATAGCCTGTATTTGCAAATGTCCTCACAAAGGAGTTTTTGATTAGGAAAATAAGATCAAGATAGTAATTTGAGATTCATGTCCATCTTATTATTCCATAATCTCATCTAATCAACTTGAGACTCAAGAGGTAAAAATTGAACTGAAGTCATAGACAAGGAAAAATAAGGTGACACCCTGAGACTCACAAGGTAAAGGGTAAGATTTATCAACACGTTTACAAGAAGATTGATAATACATATCTTGTTGTCTTTACATCCAGAGTAATAGAATAAGTGGGTTGAACACAAGAAATTTATGGAGTTGAGATACTAGGGAGAACACAGTCCTAGTGTTTGTCTTCTATTATTTATAACTCAAAGCAACTATTCAATGTTTTCCCTGTGGGTTCGACCCCAACTTATATGGGTTACTTTATTGGCATTGACCGTAACATAATTCTTTAAGAGGTTAATTTTGGGATACATCACTACTTCAATCCTTCTTTTAATTTCTAGTTGTACCCATTGATTACACCAGTTAAGAGCCATAATTCCATGTATTCCCTTGGGATTCAACCCCAACTTTTGTTCAGTTACTATATTTGATAGTGATTACATGATCTTTAGATTAAAGGTGTACTTTAGGAGTATCATTACTCTACTCTTGTGTAATGTGATTTGTGGTTTAATTAGGTTAAGGTTATTTTGCATGGCTGGGTTTAGAAAATCCTTATTTCAGTATTTATTTGGCCTAATGTGACTTTGTGGATAGTTTCTCCTTGGTGATATATACCTATAAGTATTCATTTCTCTAAATGGAGCATTAGATTGATCAATTTTTGTTTAAGGTTGCATTTCTCTGAGTTTCTAGAGTTTTGGTTATCACTAGTACTACTTGCAGCCTTGGTGAGTTCCTGGTTATGCTTTTATGTAGTATGCTTTCAGCAGATATAGAGCTGACTGATTATGTCTTCAGTCAGTTGTTTTCCCAGTTGTGGTCATGTTATTTGGCAACATTTCAGTTTTAGTTCTTGTAAGAAACGTTGGGGAATGTAACTAATTAATAATAGTAAGGTTGATATGGGTATTTTTCCTCAGTTCAGACCTGTTGGCTTAAGTTTTAGATTTGACTCTTGTGAATAACATCATGGAAGTTGTGCTAGAACTTAGAGCATGAAAGTTTACTCATCTATAGGATTGGTTGGGATAGTTGGGATCAAGTATTTTGGCTTCGATTTTGAGGTTTCTGCTATGGATTATGTAGCTTGGGTGCAACCTCTATATCCAGATTTGTGCCAATTGAACATTTATTTGTAGGCTAGTTAAGCCTACTCCTTACCTACCTATTCGGTCTTCTTTAGTTCAGATAGATTATGGCTAATAAATGTTCGAATGATAGCTGATGATAGGCGACATTACGCGCCTATATCAATATATTTTTCCCATATTTGTGCCATGTTTCAAGAACAAATTATATATTTCATGCACTTTTAGTCCTTTTTCCTGTAAGTGAGCTAACGAACATGATTAGCAAAGTTTCAGGTATAAATGATGCATAATTCAGCATTTTATGGATTACTTGACGCCAAAGAAAGCTTCACGAAAGGAGAAAAGGAATCTTGGACGCCTAAGGACCAAAAGTGACGCATGGAAAATATGTCCCGGGCAAAAACAGCAATTCTGAAGACTTTGGGGACTTGCAGTAACTTATTTGGATTAGGATAATAATACATTAACCTAGTACAATTGGGTTAAGTATTTCATTAGTCTATTTGGATTTGGATAATGTTACATTAACCTAGTACAATTGGGTTAAGTATTTCATTAGCTTAGTAGGATTTGGTTAAGTATTTCATTAGCTTAGTAGGAATAGGATATGGATATTATAAATACCCTATTTTGCTAGAGATTTTTATCCATCCACACAATTCCCTCATTCCACACAATTCCCCCATTCCATCAATTCCCATCCATCCACCATCCATCCATCCATCAAAACAATTTTTTTTATTAATTCATTATTGACATTATTTTTCATCTATTCGACTTTTAAGTTCCGCAACAAGAGAAACGTTACTTGCAAAGAAAGTCACGCCTAAACGCCTACCACACTATTATTGCACGAAATCGTTATTGTGGTATAATAATAATGTCTATTGTGATTTTCTTCGCACTCATGGGTAACTAAACTTCTATTTTGGGGTTATGAAAGCCGAATAAGATACTATCTATTGCTGTGAGTTTGTGAGTTCGTGACACGTATGCTGCTTATATCATTATTCTCTTCATCTTAATGCAAATTCTTGTGGCTGCAGACGCATAGAATAAAGCCAGTATAACATTTAACTTGTTCGAAAGAAAGGTTATCTGTCTGAAAAAGAGATAATGTCAAGGTAGTAGGGTCCCATCCCCTATTAAAACGTTAGTGCCATAATTGGATTAACCTCTTGGAGAATTCGTACCGTTAGACACGCTTTAAGCTTGAAAGAGTTAAAGTGAAATAATCCTCGAATAGGTCGAAAGACGCCTGGATTTACCATCGAATACAATTCTCTATAAGCACATGCATGTCTGAATTCTACACACTCATAGCCAATAAAGACGTATAACTCAGAAGGTGGACATAACCCCAACGCCGCAATTCTCATTGTTTACAACTTACGTAACATTCTTCCTCTTTTTACTTTGCTATTTTCAGTTTTTACTTTAATATTTTGGTTACACATTACAATCCCCCCTTTTTACGAGACTTGCACTAAAAGTCTAGTAATCCTTGCTTACTTGTTGGCCAAGCTATTCCCTGTGGGATCGACACCCAACCCAGGTTGGATTCTATATTTGCTAACGACCGCTTTACACTCCTACGAGAGCTGTAGATTGAGCGTTATCAATAGCCTATTGGCACTTAATGATGGTTTCTTCATCTTTTAACCTTCGTTTTCGTCCTTCATTAAAATTTGAATAGCTACTCAGTGAAATAGTCTGCTTAATCTAGACTTAGTAATGTTTCATCCTCAGTTGGTAGAACGCCCTAGGAAAGATTATTTTATTTTGAGTGTTTGTACTTTGGAGTCCTAACTATGGGTTTCAAGGGTCATCCAGACTAGTTGTAGCTTTAGAATATATTGTAAACTTTGGTAATCTTTATTTATGTGTTTAGGTAGCACCTTATGGGCTTACTATTATGCTTACCACTATGGATTTTCAGTGGATGATCCCAGTCTTCTAGGTTAGTATGATGGGGTTGGATGGACAGAACTCGGATGATGTTGTGCAGGTTTAGACTAGATGAAGGGTTTGGATAGGCAAATGAAGGTTAGATTTGGATATTAGAGTCAATTACACGATTCATACCTTGGATTTCCTGTAGCCTGGTTTAGTTTTTACCTGGTTGTTCTTGTACCAGCATAATATCAATGTGTCATATTTTTTATTTGCGTGCATCAACCATTATTTGTTCCTTTAGAGGCTAAATGGTTGTTGAGGTTCAGTGTTGGTTGTTCATAAAGTGAAGTTAGAAAGTTGGTTGGGAAAAGGATACCTATAGTAAAATCTCTCAAAAGAGGTGTTTCTTCTTAGAGGTTATTTGGGGAGTCCTGCATAAGCATATGGGCCCAATACCTATCCCTTCGAGCTTTCATGCTTATTATACATTTTATTTTGTGGATAGAAGTCCTTTTGGTAATAGATATTGTAATGATCCTTAAGGTTATTTCCCTAATTTTTGTACATTTTCGGCATTTCGAGCCTCCCCGCAACAACTACATGTCATTTATGACTTGTCCAAACTGTCGGTGTAGTTATGGACAATTCATTTATGATAGCATATTTTGTTTTCATACACAGGGTTCTGAACAAATCCCGAGCACCCCGAGTTCATTTGGACATAGCCAAAACTCTAATGCCTGATATCTTGTTTGACCACTTTAGCAGTCAATGACCTGCTCAAGTGGTAGTTGCTTTAGTGACCCTGAGCCACTTTAGAGGCCTCCACCATTCAGTTAAGGTTTGCTTTAGGGTTAAGGTCTGCATAAGTGGACATTGCTTTAACATCCAGTATACCGTTATAGCGATCCCCGCCTATTCTTTCCTTCCCTCTTAAGCGACCAAGTGACTACTTTAGCAATATGTGGGGCTTTTAATCCTCCCTTTTCACCTAATTTTACTTAATTTTCTCAACATTTTCCCACCATTTTGAGAGTATGGGACATGATAAAGTGTGAGGAATCATCCATTGACGCTAAGGTAAGTTAGCCTATTGCTCCTTGATCACTTTCCATTGAATTCTCCATCAAATTCCATATTTTTACAATGTAAATTCTTAGAAATTAGGTCTTAAAATCCTTAGACCTTAGGGGTTGATTTGGGCCTCGATTAATGTACCATTTGTGCTAAACTTTTTAGCACACATTCTTTAACCTTTAAGGGACCTCGTGATAGATTAAATTTTGAATTCCCTTTACGGACCCCACGAGCCTATTTTTGACCAAAATTCTGACTTGACCTTCTATATAGAAATATGAATCTCATTCTACTCCTATTCACATATAGATTATTACTTTGATAGTGTGGCGGTGTTTCAGGATCTAGAGCAAAGACGGATGATTTGTGGATGCTTTAAGACTTATGATTTCGGCATTGAGGTAGGCTCCGATCTATGATTTTTTATGAGATAGTGTGTAGTGTATATTTCATTCTATGGGATATGATAGGACTTATTTATGACTAGAATATCATGACTTAGACTAATTTAGGTGTTTAGGGACAGAAATATGAATCAAACCTTAAGATAAAATACTTGTTGTGGCTATAGGATCCTATCACCCTAGCATATAAGCATGCTGACCATAGTTGATAATAAGTATCCTTTAGTATAAGGTTTACTACTTGACCTAGTAGGTTGGATCAAAGTTTCCCACATTATAGTATTTTGTCATGCTAGTTAAATACTATTAGGTATGAGGCCATAGTAACAATACCAGTTGGACTCTAGTTGAGTATTCTATACTTATAAATGGTGTAGCCTTAGTCTATGGACATTTAGATGCTTATGTTTATGTTGGCTGGATACTAGTGATGGCATGCATATTCTCAATGCATACATGCTCATTTAGTGGTACGATTACAACCAAAACCATGTTCTTACTATTGTTTTTATAAAAAGGGATTATTTTCCATTTTTCTCCTTTGAAATGATTTCTTTTATAAGGGGATCCTTCTACCTTATTTATTGATTTATGAGATTTTGAAACTTAAGATAATGTTTTAGATATTTGACCAAGATTGATTTCATTCCATGGTTTATCCACTCTTTTAACACTAATATTTACTTGATCGAGATAGAGATTTAGACCTTTTCTACACTTTTACGTTGTTTTAGTCTCAGAGTTGATTACAGGTAATGAATTTACAGAATTACACTTTTTTAGTCACCATTCAAGTTTGGGCACTTATATATATGCACACGCACACATACTCACACATATATCTCATCTGTGAGCCATCGTGCTGGAGAAGAGAGGTTGCCATAGGTCGTGCCTTTGCAAGTTAGTCAGTTGGAAGAGGTGTATACACTTGGTACATTATGGCACTTGAATCAGATATGGTACTATGGATTTACTTTGCACTAATTCATTCTTATGCATTATCTATAACCAATATATTATTTGGTACATATTTATCAGTTTTATGAGGGGTTACATCGATATAGGCTATGATTATTTTTTGTTGAGTGTTGGATTGAACCTTTTAAGCTTATGAGGTCTCAATTAGGTATTATTTTTCCAGACAAGCTGATTACTTCATTATTGTTATTATTGTTAGTTTGTGGTAGACTGATTATGGATTGGTATTATGATATGATTCTGATCCCTTTTCTTTGTTTGATAAATTCCAGTATGAATAGTTACCTCATGGTTAGACATTATGGTTAGGGACCCTAATTTTGAGTTTTTACTTGGTTAGGATGCCTTGAGATGTTAGTCCATTACCTTGAATATTCCTATATATATATATATGGGGGGAGTGGTGTGTGTGTGTGTATGTGTGTGTTTATGTATGGTATTACTATATATCCCTCTCTTTCTTGCTAATTAATGGAGTATATGTATTCTTGGACTTATATACTATTATAAAATCTTCTTTCTCGTTTCTTTTATATATTGACTAGTGATATATGGTATTGCACTATAGGCCCTGATTACTATGATAATAGGACAATTTATCTTTATTGCTCCCTTAGCATTATTATGCTTAGATTTTCTATTAGTTGCTTGTAGCTTATATTCCTATGTTTTATGTTATTGATGGTTGTATTATCTTTAGAGCTCAGTCGGTCGATGTTTACTAGTACCATGTATTTGGTACTCATACTATATTTTTGCATCTTGCATATCATACTATAAGATCGTGTAGAGTTGCTACGGATAAAAGATTCTTTCCGCCATCCAAAAGAGCACAGCTGAGAGATGAGATCACCAATTTTCTACAGCTTCCAACTGAAGCTCTCCACGAAACATGGGAGAGGTTCAAGACAAAGCTAATGCGGTGCCCAAACCATCATATGACCAATGTCCACTTGATGGAGATATTATACAGAGCTTTGAATTCGGTGACTAAGCCAATGGTTGATAATGCGGCTGGAGGATCATTCATGGACCTCACCTTTGGTCAGGCAAGCAATATGCTAGATCGGATGATGAAGCAAAGTAGAGCTTGGCATAAGATCGTGTAGAGTTGCTACGGATAAAAGATTTTGGGTGAGCTCCTGGTGTTCAGAGTATTACTACTCTCCCTCTTATGGATTAGATTGTTCTTTATGTTATATTCAAAGATGGCTTGTGCTTATATTTACTCTGTATTTCACTTTATACTCTTATTGTATTAGAAGCTCTTGTAAATATTTCACCAGGTTTTGGGATTGCCTTATATTATTAGTCTCTTTATCATATGTATTCCGTTATTGCCTTACATTTCATTTTATAGTTTTTTACTAGTTGTTCTAGACTATAGGTTGGCTTACCTACTGGTGAATTACAGTAGGTGTCATTATAACTTGAGAAATTGGGTTGTGACAGGCATCTAAGAAAAGAGAAAGTTCAAGTAAGTAAGACATCAACTTCTATGAAGAAGGTAGTTCACCTACTCAGTGGCAGATCCAGAATTTAGGAGTCGTGGGTGTGCGAAAGGTTAAAACACACATACGTTCAAAGCTTTAAGGTTTTGTCTGGAAACTAAAGCACCCAGCTATCAACTTCTTGGCTTGCTAGGTTGCTTTTCTAAATCTTAAAATAGATTTTCTACAGTTTTTTCTATAATTATACCTAGTCTAGGTTGAATTTAATGAATGTCAGAGTACCAAAAATTTGGCAATATGCCCGCCCCTGCGCTTTCTTGTCACATACTAAAGCAAGTAGGTCATTTACTAAGTCTAATGCTTAATTGTTTCCCAAATATATTAACTTTAACCTTTGATTAAAAAATATGAAAACATGAACCCTTGGTCCTTAGGCTCAATAACAACCTTTTCTCAAGTTCGAATAGATTTATCAGTGTCATCGTAGTCATACATGATGAAATATAGGAGATATTATACCCTATATTTCAAACTAAGAACCAAAATAAAAAATCAGGCAACTTTAAAACTGAAGGATTGTGTCAATTGTGAACCTTTCTTCGCATTTGTGGGCATTTTTTAAATTTTAATACCCAATTTACTTTTGTGTTTACATGATTGTGGATCAGACTTTGAAATTGTGATCACCTAGCTAAACTTAACAACAGGTTTTTATTCTAAAAATGTCATAACTCTCCCGTATAACATCAAAATTTGGCAATTTATATTACTGTAGTTCAAAAATCATAATATGTATGTAATGGTTCAATAAAAATGTTATTTAAAGTTCAATTGATTAGTTTGGTACTATTTATGCTCAAAACAATTATTAAACATCAATTACCAGCACAACATAACATACACATCCAAAACTCATCAGAATATAACCAAAATTTATAATCATGTCTAAAATTATCATATGAATTTGTTGGAACCTTGAATCATATACATGAACTCATTTGCTCAAATATTTGAATAGGGCCAACTCTTACTCTTTAAAATTACTAGTTTTAGCTCTAGAATTTTAAATCACTTTTGAGCCACTTGAGCCCCATAAACCATCAAACTAAGTCCTAAAACACTATATGCACCTTTAGTAAATATGTAACCGTGAGTTCAGGTTAGCTAAACTTAAAATGTTAACTTTGGTTAACTTTTACATTTTAAAACTTGTTTTAACTTTCTTCTCTAAAGCACACTCACATCCCTTGAGACTTGTGATACCTAGACCCCTCCACCCCACCCACAAGTATTGTATACATAAGAAGTGTCGGTTAGGAGAAAAGACTTTTAATATACGCACCATTACAGATTCATGTTACAGTTTTTGCCCTGATTTTCTTACCAAGTGTATGTTTTACTTTTCTTAAAAGAAAAATAAAAGTAATATCATAATTACTTTTAATTTTCCAAAAATAAAAATATAAAAATCTCCCATATTTGGCAAATCACTTTCTTGGAGGAAAATTTTTGAACATCTATAAATAGAAGAATCCCTTCCCACACAACAAAATAGGATGTCACCCATAATGTATTGGTTTAAGAGTCATGTTTAGGGAGAGATTTTCTCTCTCATTAGTTATTATGCTTTTAATGTTAGTTTTATATGTAGGCCAATTGGCCAAATCCTATAATAATATTAAGTTTTTTAGTATTGTTTTATGCGTCTACTAAATTATCACAATGATGATTTGCAACTAATAGCTTCCGAATGACGTCCTCTCGATTTCGAACCCAACAAGAGGTATCAGATACTATGGTTCAAAGATCTGATGGTTCGATTGAGGAAAATTTAAGATCAAATTGCAACCAACTTGACGATGATAAAGATTTTTTGACAAAAAAATAAAGTCAAAAAAAAACTAAATGTGGAGAAATTGTCAATCATATTTTCAATAATCCTGTTGCTACATATTTGAAAATAAAGCTTAGTTTTAGCATTGCAAAGGGCTCCAATATGTTTGACTCGAAAGGGCTCATATATTTTTAACCCCAAAAAATCTCCATTTTTAAATATTCCAAGCAAAAGTGATAAAGATTATGTGAAGAACAGAGATCATGTATACGAAGAAGATGAATAAAATTATGTCAAGAAAATCAAGCCAAAAAGGGAAGATTTGTTAGGATTTTGCCCTGATTTTCACAGTCTAAGTTTTACTTTTGTTGAAAGGAAAATAAAAGTAATATCATAATTGCTTTTACTTTTCCTAATAGAAAAATATAAAACTCTTTAATATTTGGCAAGCCTCTTTCTTGGAGGAAAATTTTTGAATAGATGACCCCCTTCTCATGTCAAAACTGACTAGCATCCACAATGTAGTTGTTTAAGAGTCTTATTTAGGGGAGATTTTCTATCTCATTTGTTATTATGCTTTTAATATAAGTTTGTATATGTAGGCCAATTGGCCAAATTATATAATAATATTAAGTGTTTTAGTATTATTTTATGTGTCTTCTGAATTATCGCAACGATGGTTTACAACTAATAGCTTTCACATGACATCCTCTCAATTTCAAACAAAATAAGATTCACTCATGTCATTATTATACCAAATAAAATAATGTAAAATTTTTTTTATTAGTGATCTCTAGTAAGGTTAAAACTTACCTCAGTTAATACGTATCACTTATATGAATTTGATAACAAACCCTTTATTATAAAGGCTTGGAGTCTAGAGATCGAGTACACTAGAGAGGAGTTGCCTACTATTCCAATTTGGGTTAAACTACCTAGGTTATATTTCAAGTATTCATGTCCCAAGGGTTAAACAAAAATTATGAGTTTGACTAAAAAGCATATCATGGTGGACCAAAATACAAAAAAAATGTAGGGTCTGCACTTTTCTTATTTGTTGATAGAGGTTGATATGAAGTCTACACTACTAAACATGGTTATTTTTATCAATGAAAGGGGGTATGAGTGGATAAAAAAGTCAAGTATGACTGGAAGCCTACATTGCTCTCCAATTTCCACAAATATAGACATGATGAAAATGTTTTTCAAAAAAAGAATGATGTCATGCCTAAATAATAGAGGGAGAAAGTAGATGATAGTGAAACTAAAGGTAATTAGCCTGAACTAATATAGGCATGAATGAAAATGGATGTTTGTTCATCAAGGATTTCTAAAAAAACTTTGCATCCTTTGGGAATGTTGTTGGAGAAAGAGGTGAAGTATGTATTTGATGATGCATATTTTGAAGGTTTCTGAATGTCTGAAAGAAAAGTTGATTCCAGTCCCTATTATTATGTAACCTGATAAGTCTATTCTATTTGAGTTATATCTGATGTTAGTGTGTAGCTCTAGGAGCAGTCCTAGGCCAAAAGCAAGAGATCTTATATCCAATTTATTATGCTAACAAAGAACTTAATCATACCCAAAAAAATTATATTGTGATTGAACAAGAGTTGTTTTTTATGGATTTTGTATTTAAAAATTTAGATCTTATTTTCTTGGCATGAAAGTGATTTGACATTAGGTACCTTATGGAAAAGAAGGATGCAAAGCCAAGGTTGGTTTATTGGGTACTTTTATTGCAGGAATATGACTTTTAGTCAATGATCAAAATTGGATTAAAATCAAGTAGTTAACCACTTACCATGCCTTCAAAAAGAGACAAGGAAGAAAGTAAAATATGATTTTGATATTGATTAAACTTTTTCAAATGAGACGATATCGGTCGCATTAAAAAACTTAATTTCATTATTTGCAGACTTTGCCAATTATTTGGTAATTAATGTGGTGCCTAAAGATCTATAATTTCATCAGTGTAATAAATTTATACATGTTGTGAGTAAGTTATTTTGGAATGATCAATGTTTTGGATTTATGCAAATGCACTGATTCGTAAATATGTTCCTGAGGTAGAGATGATGAGTATTCTAGAGACATGTCACTTTTCACTAGTTGGGGTCATCATAGTGGTGCGTAGACTGCATATAAGATCTTTCAATATAGGTACTACTGTCCCACCATTCATATAGATGCACATGACTATGGAACGGCTTGTGACCAATGCCAAAGACAAGGAAACATCTCGCGAAGGTAAGAGCTTCCAATGACTATGATACTAGAGGTTGAGCAATTTGATGTATGGGGCATTGATTTTATGGGACCTTTGAGCTTATATGGTATAAAGTACATTCTAGTTGCAGTTCATTGTTTTTCAAATTAGGTGGAAGAGGTTTCACTTCTAAACAAAGAGGGGAAGAGTGTGACTGCATTTTTAAGGGAGAATATTTCTCCAGATTTTAGACACCAAGGGCAATCATTAGTAATGAAGGCTTATATTTTTTTCAATCATCTATTCAGAGCCCTTCTTGAAAAATATGGTGTGAAACATAGGGTAACAACATCCTACCATCCTCAGTGAAGTGGGTAAGTTGAGGTCTCCAATCGTGAGACAAAGTCCATTTTGGTGAATATGTGAATGCCAATAGAATGAACTACGCTAAATAGTTAGAATAGGCATTATAGGTTTATCCAATAACATTCAAGACACCTATGGGTATTTCTCCATATCATCTTGCGTATGGTAAGGCATGCCACTTGCCTATTGAGCTTGAGCATAATTATAGGCACTGAAGAGGTTGAATCTAGTATGAAATGATGCGATAAAGTTGATACTTGAGCAGTTGAACAAGATGAATGAATTCCATCCTAGAGCATATGAAAGTTTAGCTTTTTACAAAGAAATGATAAAAGTATAGCATGACTGAAAGATTGAAAAGAGGGAGTTCACTGATGGTGATAAGGTTTTATTATCTGAGTCCAAGATTTACTTGTTTCCTAGGAAGTTGAAGTCAAAATGAAGAGGACCTTATTGACAATGTTTCCCTATGGTGTGATTGATCTTGAAAATTATAAGGGCCAGAATTTTAAGGTAAATAACCAAAATGTGAAGTACATATAGTTTATATTAAAGAGTTCAAGAAGGTTGATCTTGACGGTTCTTGGGTAATTAGGCACATTTAAGTCGTGTTGTGATGTTAACTTAGGTGTTATATGGCAGGCAACCCATGGATTAATTTGGCAAAGTCTGAGTAGCCAAACTAACCACATCATAGCGTGATGCTAAATCAAACGCTATTTGGGAGGCAGTCCAAGCATTTTGTACTTATTTTATTTATAAGATAATATGGACTACGTGTGCAGGGATAATGCAGAAAAAACTTAGGAACTGGAATAAAATTAGAACCGATAAAAGCATTAGATGATCATTAGAAGTTTGAATGATCGTGGATTTTTTCGCCTTTATGAAGTCTAGATAATTAAATTTTAGGAGTTGGTCCCATGATTAAGAACCAATGATCATTCTATGAAAGAAAGATTATGCTATCCATCATCTGATTAAATTGCTGAAAACCAACTTTCAGGTATTGGAACTAATGAGCTTCAGAAATGATTGTGGCTATATACAATAATCGTTCTTAAGCCTCATTGATTCCTGTGTAAGTTTTCTTAACACTTTTAAACTGAGGATATACAATGATCATTCTATGACCCATGATCTTACGTACGAGAAATCTGTTTGGCCCTAAATTTTTAAAATGACCCGATTCCACAAGACCCAACTCGATCTTTAATCATATTCCACTAATCCTAAGACCCAATACCACCCTACTATTATTTAAACACAAGCATACTCCCATACTTGTCTGATCTCAATTCGAAAATAGAGAAACAACTCAAATTCATCCAATTTTTGAGTGATTCAAGCAAAAAAAGTAAAGAATACCTTCTCAAACTCACCAAATCTAACTCAATTGTTTTTATCTGTAATTGCACTCTAAATTGAGGTAATTCTAATAAATTTTATATTATTCTAGTGTTAAATTGGTAAAATTGAGTTAGAATAGAGGTCGGTTCACACCCATTTCTTGTTGATCCTCTATGTTTACTTTGAATAGTAGGTGTGTAAGTAACCCCTATTGTGTACGATTTGAGTCAAAACTCCTAATTGTAAAATAATTGGTATGGTTAAGGTGAAGTTAGAGTAGCCTTAGTGTCAAAATAGGGTCAAATTATTGTTTCCTTAAACTGGTCTAATTTTAGTGCAAATTCAACAATACAACCAACGATCGTTGTTCCTATGTACGATCATTAGTTGGATCATTGTGGGTGCCAAGTTGTAAGGGTTAAGGATTTCATCTAATGATGGTTTCTAACAATAATCGTATCTTGTTATAATTATAGGTTCTAGTCATTTGATGTGATAACCCTCAAGATATTTTGGGAGGCATTTCCTATGATCGAAAGGTTGATTGCTCTTTCTTACAATGATTATTCAATCGATCATCTCCATGAAATACTATGTACATGTTTCTATTTTACTTTGAGACTAATGAATTTTCCTAAAGGTACTATAGCACATAAATTAAATATGATGAAGTTGGATGAGGTGTTTCTCAAAGATATAGCGAAGAAGCGGGCACAAAATACATGCCTTAAACCTTGAAGATCAAATCTAAAGAGTCTATTAGTTTAGAGGTTGAATACTCCACTAGTAATACTAAGTAACAACATAAGCCTTGAAGCACTAGATGAAAATCTACTAAGGCGAAGGCTATGACATCTACAGCATTAGTGCCTGTCATCACTCTCATTAGCCTCCCCAGTCTGAAGAGCGAGGGCAAGTTGTAAGCCCAAATAGAGTTGAGCCAAAGATAAAAACAGCTAATTATGAGGTGGGTTTCTCTAAGGGAGACGAATCTATGAATCTATTGGTCGTATTAATCTTAAATCCTCTAAGGAGTTGTTGTTGCAAATTAGCCTCAAAGGAGGGTAGACTCGAGGTGATAGAGTATACCAAAGTCCCGAGATTACTATACGGATGGGGTTTCCCTAAACAACAAATGAAACCTAAATATAAGTATCCAACAAAAACCCTGCATGCTACTTAGGGCACTACTAAGAGTTCTAAAACTGAATTAGTGTTTGATAAGTATAAGCTAGGGTGGATGACCAAATCCATAGGAAACTACAGGGTTGAGTTGGTGAGAGTGTTTTATGCCAACTATGTAATGATTAAAAAATGACTTCTTCTAGGAATTAGAAATATATAATAAAGCAATCAAGATTAGACATGGTGATAGTGTGGGGTGCAAATATTGATATCTCAATGAAGGTAATTTCTATTTCTAGAGCCTTATTTGGTGATGACTTTGTATTAATAGTGGAGACTCCATATTATGTTTATAGGATAATGGAATTAAAAAGTTCAAGAAGTTTAGTAGTGATGATAAACCGATATACTACAACTAGCTGGCAAGCTATATTGTGGAAGATGAAGTCTCACTTTAGTAGTAGCCTTTACCACTGATCATTATGAATGATTTTTTATTAATACTGATATGATGGTACTAATATATACCTACGCACTGAAAGATAGGGGCAAGGGTAAAGAGGTATATGAGGTGGTATGTATGACAAAGAATAATATACAGCCTCGTAAGAAGAGAAAAAAAGGATAAAAATGAAAAAAAGGGGAAGAGAAGGAGTGTTGGAGCACCTATAAGGTGCCTATTTTAGAGATAAGTGAGGTCCCTGTTGATTTCAATATTGGTATTGTTGAGAATAGAGGGGCGAAGATATTTCCCTATTATATAACCTTGGGTACATTGGACACCACCACTGCCAACTTGAATGAAAGTGTCACAGCCACTGTCGAGGCTACTAGAGATGGAGAGTAGAGAGGGGTTGCATCTGCAACCATTATTTATCAATAAATGACAGATGTATAGTTCTCCACTGGTATGTATCCACCTTTTTATTATTTTTTATGCATTGAGGATATTGCACAGTTTTAAATTGGGGTTAAAGGTATACTTATATCTAAGAATTTTTGTTGTAATGTTTCTTTTCCCTCAGATGAGCTAGCTAGTTAGAACTAAAATACTTTGGTGTTTAATTTATGTTTTTCTGTTAGTTTTGTGTCATTTTTGTAACTAAGAGCTAAATAGGAGAACTTGGCGCAATCTGAATAAATAAGAGCATGCATTGTCTTTTTGTGTTTAAATAATACCCCTCCATCAAACTTTTGATGTGTTTGATATGCGGTATCTTTATTGTGTACTTTGAAAATTTGAATCCTATTATGGTATTAGTGTTATGGTAATGATAACCGTAGAAAAACTATGAATGAATAGGATAGGTAGTAAATATGTATGTAGCCTTGATCCATGTGTGTGTTATGAGGTACTTACCTAGTCGGTGTGTGTATGCAATCTATAACCCATCTAGGTAGTCTCTCCAAAGTTGTAGGATAGTAGGTTAGAAATGGATCATAGGTTGTTCTTGAATAGTCCACTCTAAGCATAAAAAGCCTATCAAATAAAATGTAATGTCCTTTGATCATGGACTTTGATCCTAAATAGACCTTTTCTTTAAACTAACCCATTGACCTTCCCAATTTATTTAAAGTTAACCTATTTTGGCTCTATCCCTTCCTTGAACAGTATGCACCTTAACTCAAACAAATTACCTAAGTTGTATATTGCTATCATAGGAGTGCATAGAAGAAATTAAATATGTAGAAGAAGTTAGTAAATGAAAAACGTATTTTGGTGTGGTCTTGTGAGAATTAGAAAAAAATAAAGAAGAAATGTTTGAGAATAATAAAAAATGAAAAAGAGAAGAAATTGTGAAAAGTAAACCGCACCTGAGGTCCGAAAAGTCAAAAAGGGGGAAAATAAAGAAAGTATAAAAGTAGATCCAAAATTAGTGTAGTTCCAAGGAGAAACAAGCCACTTGATCCATATGTGCCATATAAATCCCCATTCCTACATTATAGGCCAATAGAAGTACTATAGTCATTATAACTCAACTGTCCAAAAAACTAAGGCGAAGAAAATAAGGAAAAACATATGGTATCTCATACACATTGTCTAAACTTCTTTATGAGATTAAGTTTTTAGATTCTCTCCTTATTCTAATATTCATCATGTATTTTGAGTGTTAGGAACTTCTTTGATACAAGGGTAAAGGGTTTGCATCATAGTTGTTGCTTGCTTAGAGAGTGTCATTGCTTTGCATGCCAGATTGTCTGTTGATAATGTAATATCATTCCTTGATCCCATTGTGTCCTGGTAAGTGGTTTATGTACACACAATAATTTTTCATTTAATCATCTTAGAGAGGGTTGAACTTGTATTTTGATTCATGCATGCGTAAGTTGATTTTTGAAAATATGATTGTTGTAGTACTCTTGGATTTCTCTTGGTTAAGCATCATTTAGGTTATATTTTAGTTGTAGTTGTGTTTTATTCACCTGAGTACATACAAATGTTCTAAGTTTAGGATATTGGTGTGTTGTGGAATTACAATACTTTTAACACTTAAAACAAGGGAGATTACTAGTATATAGGCATTTTTATATGGATATGATGTGCATTTATAGTATTTATAGGTCAAACTAGTACAGAGAAATGAAGTGCAAGAAACTAGGACTTAAAAGCATTAGACGAACAAACATATAATCATTGGATCAGATAATGGTAGTACTATTGCTATCATGGGGTGAAGCAGAGAAGTAACATTCATGTGCCCATCATACGAATGCATCCCACGATCATAAAAAGATGCAGTGACCATTACATCAATTACGGGAAGGGAGTCTAGAAACAAAGCATGCCGATGTTAAGTATGAAGAGAATCAAATGAGAGGCTCCCACAACCATTCTATGATTCAACGGATGCGTACTAAAAATTGAGGGGTATCCTTCAAAGTGAATATCAAAGAAAAAATCCATGAGAGAAAGTGACGATCATAGGAGGAATGAATGAGATCATCCTGATCATCATTCCAACAATATCTACAAGCATGCCAAAGTCAGTCTTCCAAATAACAAGAATTAAGGATGATCGTGGTGTCTACCCACAATCATAGCTTTCTTTGTATAAGGCTCTAACTTAGCAAATCCAATTGTGTTTAGGATAGGTTTTACTAACGTCTATAAATAGTCCTATTAGGATTATTGTTTCATTAAACATTCTATTACTACTTTCAAGGAATATTGTTGTTCATGTAAGTATAAAAATTGATTTTTAGGATTTTAGTTCAAAGTGAGATTTGTAGTTTTCATCTTCTTCTTCATAAGTATAATTATGATTTCTTCTAGTATAATTATGATTTCTTCTCAAAATTATTATTGTTTGCTTGCAATAATGAGTATCTAAACATCACAAAAGGGGGTGTGAGAATCATGATGGATTAACAAAGTTGTGTTCAAAGTACGACGTGATTCACAAAGGGTGTTTGTGCATGTATTGTGATTCTCTTAGTTTTGTTTACTTTTTTATGGTGGCCAATGCCAGAACTCACCTTATCTTTACTCGCAATGAAAGAAGGTGTAACAAATGAAAAAAGGAAATTAAAAACTAGACTTGGAGCTATCAACCTCCAATTAATTAGATTGACCCAGTAAACAGGATAACTAATATGAGATCAATAATAGGGGTTAGTAATGCAAAACACAAGAGATGATGATACGTGTGTGAGGATAGTCGTCTAATAGGAGTGTAAAGTCATTTAGATGAACACAACTTATTGGTTCTTCATGTCGAGCACCATGAGAGATCACTAATAGGATGAACCTATGGAGTTATGAAGTAATGGGAAACACAGTCCTAGTGTCTCTCTTATATTGATTAGAAATCTAGAAAAATTAACAACTTATTACTATTTGACATCCTCAAATCCTCCATTATGGAAAATTGTTTACTAATTGTTTAGAAACACATATTGATAGATACCTATTCCTCGTGGGATCGATCCCAACCTAGTGGGGTTCTATATTTGATCAATGACCACTTTATGTTTTTATCAGAGGTGTTATTTGAGTGACATCAATAGAGTCCAAAAAGTCTTCCATTCTGGTCAAAAATTATTTTCGGCTTCTATCATCTTAACTACTATATCCTCTAACATCTATCTTTTCTTTATGGAAATTATCCATCCTTGTGAGTTGGTGCCAACCTTTCCACTAGGAATATGTGGTATCCTTCATCGTTGTCTCTTTCTTTATGTTGGGTTTGGTCCATGCTTCCCTATTTATACACGAGATTTGCTTGTGACATGATCATCTAAAAGATTATATATGACAACCTCATTTTATATGAAAGTTAATTTTTAGAGAAAAGACATAAAAACACCCTTAATATTGTTTATAAAACTTACTTTAGCACTTCAACTTTATGGATAATTCTTTTCCTCCTTAAAGAACTTTCAAATGAATTTTATACCACCTTAATAATATCACACCACTCTCACTACGGAAAGTGCATTACACACAGACCATGTTGGAGACACACACACACACATACATACATACATACATACATATATATATATATATACATTTATATATATATATATATATATACATTTATATATATATATATATATATATATACATTTATATATATATATATATATATATATATATAAATCCACCCCTAAACTTTACTCTCACCACTCCCCCCTTCCATTATTGATGTATAACTTGTCACCCTCCCTCCTCACCTACCCCTTCTTTTCTTGATCTATAAATCGGTTTTTCCTCCCCACGCCCACCCCCATATCAATTCAAACTCGACTTTTTAGAGGTTCATTGTTTTTTATTATTGACCCAAATCATTAGAAATTGAATCTTGAAAAACTACAATCGTAATGCGAAAGATTTTGAGTTCAATTTGAGGGTAAAAGGAATTATAGATAGAAAAAATATGATTTTTTTTCAAATTTGAAGTGGCTGCCATTTTTGATGGAATTTTTGTACTATTCAATTTCATTTTTGAAATTTTATTTTTTGTTTCAATTCCAATACAAATTTATCAGTATTTTTATATGGGTATTTTTAATTAGTTGAGTCAAAATAAAAATATGATAATTATGGAGTTAATGCAAATGATTTTAATGGATAAATTAAATTCACTTAAAGATTTTTGTGTAAGAATATGACCATATGGCAGAAATCCACATGAAAATATTTTAATATGCATTTGATTGGAGATGGTTGATGGATAGGAGTTAAAAAAGAAAGAAACAATGGAAGGACAAGAAAGGGGAGTGGGGTGTGAGGAAGCCGAAGGAAAGAAAAGTTGGTGGTTAAAAATTTAAAAATGATCCCCACTTATTTTTTTCACTTTTTTTTTCCAATTATACACTGAAATTATGAAATTTTGCCACGCCAGTTGTCGGGGTTATATATAATTCCCTTAAACGTTGCTTGGGGGGAAATAATTAGTAGTAAAGTTAAAGTGGTCAAGTGAGTTTTGTGGACAAGTTAAGGGGTGTTTTGATGTCTTTTCTCAACTTTTTATTCATATATTTTAGAAAACGATTACTACAACTTGAAAAATATGTTAGCTTAAAGGGTAAATATCATTACACCAATATCAAAAACATGATTTATAACAAAAGTACATTTAAAATAATTTTACAAAAATTAATGTCCTGAGTGTACATTTTTACGCCAACGAATTACTGTCACGGCCCAAAACCTAAGGTCATGTGGCACTTATCGTGGCTAAGACTTGACAAGTAAGTCAATCAGCTAAACTAAAATATATAAAAATAAATCATAAGCAAATCCCAAGGTGTGACTTCTAGAGTGAAGTCCGACCATACATTACAATTAGAGCTGAAAGTTGAATCATGATAAAACACCACAAACAATCCCAAATCCTAGTTTCACGGTGTAAGAATTATTGACATACAACTCAAAGTCTGAAAACACAACTGATAATCCAAAAAAAACCACAATTCTATCTCTGAATACAAGATAAGACATAAATTAGATAGTATGAGTCGGAGGTCGACTCTGGAAGCATAGAGCGGCCCCTACCTTGAATGTATCAAATCACTACCCAAATTCAGCTACCACGCGCGCACTCATACTAGGATCTGTACCAAAAAGGCATAATAGGAATGAGTATGGTCCAGTTGTACTCAATAGGTATCATAGGCCAACTGAGCAAAGGAGAAAATAAGGTATATCAATACACACAATAAGTACGTCACCTACAAATAGAAAATATCACAAATGGTAGCTCATATCATCATCATCAATAGTTCTTAATATAGAAAATAAGTAGGAAATAGGTACTGAAATAAATAGGATAGACATGCATTAGATAAATATAGAAACACAACACTGAACATGCATGAATGAATGAAATGCAATGAGGTTGATAATGATGAGGATGTTATATGTTTGGGGTTATTGCATAAACTTTGGATACACCTATCGAACATCTATTCTTCCAGGTAGGACCCATGGGGGTTCACAACCCATATACAATCTAAATACTCAATCTCCAATGTCAATGTTCATATCTCATCTCCAACTCATGTCCTACAACAAAAGCTTTTGTAAAAGTGTCTTATTTTTATTGAAAACTAGCATTTCCACAATGGTACCAATATCTCATAAATGTATGATAATTTGAGGATGTAATTATCACAAACAAGCAAGTATGATGATCTCAAATCCATTCAATATACATGTACGTGATCTCAAAAGCTACTCAATATGTCAACCATCCATGATTCAGTATAAGTTATGTACCAATTAAGTGAAATATGCAAGTAAGACATCACGAATATAATGTTAACCCCAACTTATGCATTTCTACCATGAAGAAAATAACCAAATGTATACACAAGGCTAACAATATCATATAAGACCACCACATGGGCCACACATAGCAATTATCATTTCAGTCACCAATAGCAACAATATAAGTCCCCTCACGGGCATACAACAATAATCACATTATTTCTATGATCATTACCCATACACAATTCATGCATTTATATAAATAATAACTACCTAGCCCAGCCTGAAGAAAGTTAAGCAATATCCTACCTTAAAACGATGAAATTCGAGCCTAAAACCCTTTACATAGAGCTTTTTCACTCTCGAACGGCCTCAAAATAAACTAAACCATATGAATATAGAATCAAGCATTAACAGAAAACTAACGATACCTATATTATTTATTTCTGAGTCGAGGCCAAATAAGGCCCTCAAAATAGATTTTCAAAAAGAAAGGATAAAGCTAGAATTTTTTCATGAACACGTTACCAAGATTAAAAGAACCCAAAGAAGAACACCCAAGTGAAAAAAGGATTAAAAATGGGGTTTAAATTTAAATAAAATTATTTTTAGGCCTTTCGGACAAAAATTCTGAAATTCCACTTTTGAAATCACAAATTGAAAGTTTTTAAATGACGAGAATTGAAGTAAAATATCAGAAATTGTGATTTAGAGGTTGCCCAAGCTCAAAAATTAAAGGAATCGACTAAAATCCTCTCAACCCAAAGCTCAAAGTATCAAAAATATGAGAAAATCAAGGAAAAAGGTTTTCTATATTGACCCAACACTGATTGCTAAAGTGGTTACCACTTTAGCGCGGGTCGACCGCAAAAGCATTCTGTCCCTACATGAGTTGAGTGCTAAATTGGTCCCCATACTGCTAAAGTAGAGGTTGCTTAAGAAGCCAAGGCCCTTTTTTGTGGTACCTGGATACCAGATACTAAAGTGCTCACCGTTGTACCAGTCTCATGGCTACTAAAGCGGCTACACCAGATTACTAGTGCACCAACAACTTTGCTAAAGATGCAAAGTTGCGGGTTAAGCCTTCAGAATTCATTCAGAATCCCGTGTAGGCAAACAAAATATGCTACTAGACTAAATTTGATATTCTAGACTCAATAACAGCATCATATATTCAAAAGTGGTTGTTTTCATAGAATTAACTCTCGATATCCAATTTAATAATTTTTGAAACTGAGGATCAAAATGAGACCCCACAAGACATAAGATTACTGATGATAGGCGAATTTACACGCCTATAGTGCTATATTTTACCCATATTTTAGCAATGTTTTGACAACAAATTATATATTTCATGCACTTTTAGTCCTCTTTCCTGTAAGTGAGCTAACGAACATGATTAGCAAAGTTTCAGGTATAAATGATGCAGAATTCAGCATTTTATGGATAACTTGACGCCAAAGAAAGCTTCACGAAAGGAGAAAAGGGAGTCTTGGACGCCAAGGACCAAAAGTGGCGCATGGAAAATCTGTCCCGGGCTAAAACAGCAATTTTGAAGACTTTGGGGACTAGCAGTAATTTATTAGGATTAGGATAATGATACATTAACCTAGTACAATTGGGTTAAGTATTTCATTAGCTTAGTAGGAATAGGATATGGGTATTATAAATACCCTATCTTGCTAGAGATTTTTATACATTCCTCATTAATTCTATTACTCTATAACTCTTCTTCTAACCCTTCCATTAATTCTACTTTTTATTCTTCTTCTATTCATCTATTCAATTCTTAATTTCCACAACAAGAGAAGCGTTACTTTGCTAGGAATTCACGCCTAACGCCTACCACACTACTACTACACGAAATCTTTATTGTCGTATAATAACAATGTCTATTGTGATTTCCTTCGCACTCATGGGTAACTAAACCTCTCTGTTGGTGTTATGGAAGCCGTATGACATACTATCTATTGCTATGAGTTTGTGAGTTTGTGACACGTATGCTGCTTATATCATTATTCTCTTCATCTTAATCTAAATTCTTTGTGGTTGCAAACGCAAGAATACGCCAGTATAGCATTAACTTGTTCGAAAGAAAAGTTGTATGTCTGGAAAAGAGATAATGTCAAGGTAGTAGGGTCCCATCCCCTATTAAAAAGTTAGTGCCATAACTGGATTAACCTCTTGGAGAATTTGTACCATTAGATACGCTTTAAGCTCGAAAGAGTTAAAGTGAAATAATCCTCGAATAGGTTGAAAGACGCCTGGATTTACCATTGAATACAATTCTCTATAAGCACATGCATGTCTAAATTCTGCATAACTCATAGCTAATAGAGACGTAAACTCAGAAGGTGGACATAACCCCAACTCTTCAATTCTCATTGTTTTACAACCTACTAAACATTCTTTCTTTTTACTTTGCTATTTTCAGTTTTTACTTTAATATTTTGGTTACACATTACAATCCCCCCTTTTTTACGAGACTTGCACTAAAAGTCTAGTAATCGTTGCTTACTTGTTGACCAAGCTATTCCCTGAGGGATCGATACCCAACCCAGTTGGGTTCTATATTTGACTACGACCGCTTTACACTCCTACGAGAGCTGTAGATTGAGCGTTATCAAAAATTGTTACCGTTGCCGGGGAATACAAGTGTCAATTAAGTTTGTGATAATTACTAGACCCTTTGGTCAAAGATTCTTGTACTTTTACTTTTAGTTATTGTTTTTGTTTACTGCAGGTTTTTATTCAGTGCATGCCCCATACTCGAAGTTCTGGTCAACCGTTATTACCTATCAATCCTGAACCATAACGAATTGGCATAATGGAGGCACAAACGGAAATCGAAAGAATGACTGCTCAACAGGAGCAGGCGAGATTAGCTGCTCTTGACGCCGCCCAAGTGCATCAACAAAATATCGATAACCCTGGGCGAGCAATAAATCCTGACGACGAGGACCTAGGTGATGACGAGTTACTAAACCCAAGGCATGATGCTGAAATCGCAACACCTTCCAATAGAAGAGGTCATCAAGCTCGGTTTAGGTATGATCGCCAACCCATGCAACCAGCTTTTGATGACGATGATGATGATCTTGATGAAGCCGGAGCCACAGGAGCCATTATTCCTCCACCATTAGCACCCGGAACCAAGTTCAACATCACAACCACCATGATTCAGTTATTGCAACTCAAGGGATTATTTGGTGGACTAGCAGGCGATGATCCAAATATGCATCTCATCAACTTTATTTCTACATGCAAGTCGTTTGACAATCCTGGTGTTGGACAGAATGCAATTCGATTACATCTATTTCCATTGTCTCTGTCTGGGGAGGCAACTCTATGGTTGAATGGGCTGACTCCTGATTCTATTACAAATTGGAGGCAATTGAGAGATGCTTTCCTAGAAAGATTCTTTTCGCCATTCAAAAGAGCACAATTGAGAGATGAAATCAGCAACTTTCGTCAGCTTCCAACTGAAGCCCTTCATGAAACATGGGAGAGGTTCAAGACAAAGCTAGCGAGATGCCCAAACCATCACATGACTAATGTTCACCTAATGGAGATATTATACAGAGCCTTAAATTCAATAACTAAACCAGTGGTGGATAATACGGCTGGAGGATCTTTTATGGACCTCACCTTTGGTCAAGCAAGCAATATGCTAGATCGTATGACGAAGCAAAGTAGAGCTTGGCATACCAGGGATTCTGAGGTAGCAAGCCCCACTTTATCTATTGGCATGACTGCAGACCAAAGAAGAAGAGAAGAAGAACGTGATCAAGATATGGCGCACATGAAAACACAAATGGATCTTCTTACAAAGCATTTATTATCAGGGAAGATCGACAAAGTCAAAGCTATTGTGTCAAAAGGAAGAGACGAATCTGATTTGGAAGAAGAGGCCAACTACTTGAAAAATCAGGGGGGGTTTCGAGGGAATACCCAAGGAAACCAAGGTCGAAACTACTATGATAAATCTGGAAACAAGGACCAAGGAAGTTGGAAGAATAAGAATGAAAAGAGTGGTTTGTACGTTCCCCCTGGAAGACGTGACGCCACCACATCTAATTCTGGAAGTATGGAAGACATGCTGGCTAAAATATTGAAAGGAGTGGAAGCAACAAGCGCAGGAGTAACGGAGGTAGTTAATGATTTGTCCTCTATGAAACAAATAGTTGATTCTCATTCCACTTCAATCAAGCAAATAGAGCAGTAATTGAGCCAACTTTCAGCAGCACTCAATCAAAGAAAGGCTGGCACTTTACCTAGCGATACTGTGAAAAACCCAAGGAATGATGGGCCATGCATGGCCATTACTACCCGAAGTGGTAAGGTACTGGAAACTTCAGCAAAAAGTAAGCAAGTGGTTGACGAAGCAGCGGATATTGATGATAAAGCAAAAGGAGAAGCATCCGCAGAACAATGCCACGACGTCCTTGACGTCAACCCCAATGATTTGCAACCTGAAAAGGCTGAAAAATAGAAGCAAGAGGAGAAGAAAGCCGTGGAGAGAATAATTCCATACCCACCACCACCTTTCCCTCAAAGATTGAAGAAGGTGGCCGATGACGCGAAGTTCAGCAAATTCATGACTATGTTAAAGCAACTGACCATTAATGTTCCATTGGTGGAGGCACTTGAACAAATGCCTGGGTATGCGAAATTTATGAAGGATCTTTTGACAAAGAAGCGGGCAGCAAGTTATGAGTTGAAAGATGATGTTCATCACTGCAGCGCAATCGCGACCCGATCAATAGTTCAGAAGAAGGCTGACCCCGGTGCTTTCACTATTCCTTGCACCGTTGGATCTTTAAATTTTGCCAAGGCATTATGTGATTTAGGAGCCAGCATTAATTTGATGCCACTATCTATCTATAAAAAGTTGGGGTTAGGTGATCCTACTCCAACCAATATGAGGCTCGTAATGGCGGATAGGTCGGTAAAACGACCTGTTAGTATTCTATATGATGTATTGGTAAAGGTTTCTTCATTCATCTTTCCGGCAGACTTTGTTATTTTGGATTGTGAGGCAGATTCAGAAGTTCCCATAATCTTGGGGTGCCCTTTCCTTACTACGGGAAGTGTGCTTATTGATTTGAGAGCTAATGAGCTTTCATTCCGAATAAATGACGAAGTAGTTCGCTTTGATGTTTGCAAATCAATGAAGCAACCCAAAGAGCTGAATGTATTCTCGGTGGCTGATGTTTACTTTGATGATGAGAAAGAATTACTTGAAGAGGAGCAGATGATTGATGACCCGTTGGCGACTTTGCCTATGAATGGTGAGAGTAAAGATGCTGAAAATTGTGAAGAAGCTATTTGTGCTCTATCAGGATTAGGGACATATCGCCATGCTCCCAAGAAGCTGGACCTCTATCTCAAAAATCGACCCACACCACCAGCTAAGCCATCTATTGAAGAGCCACCCACGTTAGAATTGAAAGAGCTGCCAAGTCATTTAAAGTACGCATTCTTAGGAAGCAGAAATACACTTCCAGTCATTGTGGCGGCAGATTTGGGTGAGAAACAAGTTGCAGCTCTCATTGCTATTCTACGGAATTATATAAGAGCCATTGGATGGACCACTGCGGATATTATTGGTATTCCACCTAGGATTTGTACACACAAGATTCAGATTGAAGAGAATTGCACACCCACCATTGAGCATCAAAGGCGTCTAAACCTACCTATGCATGAAGTGGTGAAGAAAGAAATAATTAAGTGGTTAGACGCAGGAGTTGTGTATCCAATCTCTGATAGTACATGGGTAAGCCCGGTACAATGTGTTCCCAAGAAAGGAGGCATGACGGTGGTCGCGAATGAAAAGAATGAGCTTATTCCACTTAGACCCATCACCGGATGGAGGGTATGCATGGACTACCGAAAGATAAATTCATGGACACTCAAAGATCACTTTCCAATGCCGTTTATGGACCAAATGTTAGATCGATTAGCGGGAAAAGGATGGTTTTGTTTCTTAGATGGTTATTCCGTCTATAATCAGATTTGTATTGCTCCCGAATACCAAGAGAAGACAATGTTTACATGCCCATATGGTATGTTTGCCTTCAAACGTATGACATTCGGGCTATGTAATGCACCAGCCACCTTTCAGCGATGTATGATGTCCATTTTTTCTGATATGGTTGAAGACACTTTGGAGGTATTTATGGACGATTTTTCAGTTGTTGGTGAGTCTTTTGAAGCGTGCTTAGCAAACCTAAGCATGGCATTGGAAAGATGTGTAGAATTCAACCTAGTGCTGAATTGGGAGAAGTGCCACTTTATGGTAAAAGAAGGTATCGTTCTTGGGCATAAAATCTCCGAAAGAGAAATTGAGATGGATCGAGCGAAAATTGAAGTTATTGAGAAGCTGCCACCCCCAATCTCTGTGAAAGGTGTTCGTAGTTTCCTCGGTCACGCAGGTTTCTATCGACGGTTTATCAAAGACTTCTCCAAAATTGCTAGTCCATTGTGCAAACTCTTGGAGAAAGATGCAAAGTTTGACTTCAATGAAGATTGTGTGAAGTCATTCGAATGCCTAAAAGAAAAACTAATTGAAGCCCCTATCATGGTAGCACCAGATTGGTCTCTCCCGTTCGAAGTCATGTGTGATGCTAGTGGGGTAGCCATTGGTGCTGTACTTGGACAAAGAAAGGAGAAGCTGTTTCATCCTATCTACTATGCGAGTAAGGTCCTGAACGAAGCCCAAAAGAACTACACTGTCACAGAACAAGAGCTCCTAGCGGTTGTATATGTGTTTGAGAAGTTCCGAGCTTATTTGTTGGGTACCAAAGTGATAGTTCATACAGACCATGCAGCTCTAAGGTATCTAATGACAAAGAAGGATGCAAAACCAAGACTAATTCGATGGGTTTTGCTGCTGCAAGAATTTGATTTTGAGGTTAAAGATAGAAGAGGTTGTGAGAACCAAGTGGCTGACCATCTGTCTAGACTCGAGAACGAGCATGTGGCGTAGCCTAAAATTGAGATTGATGATGCATTCCCTGATGAGGAGATCTTAGCAGCAACAATGGAAGGATTACCATGGTATGCCGACTTTGCAAATTTTGTGGTGAGTAATGTGATACCTGCAAACTTATCTTACCATCAAAAGAAGAAGTTTATGCATGATGTACAGCACTACTTTTGGGATGATCCATATTTGTTTTGACGATGTACGGATGGTGTTATTCGACGATGTATATCCCATGTAGAGGTGCCTAATATATTGAAAGCATGCCACACTTCCCAAGTTGGTGGACATCATGCAGGTAATCGGACAGCAAGAAAGGTATTGCAAAGTAGATATTATTGGCCTTCGATATTCAGAGATGCCTACGACTTTGTTAAAAGATGCGACCAATGCCAAAGACAAGGTGCTATTTCGAAACACCATGAGATGCCCATGTCAAAAATCCTTGAAGTAGAGCTCTTTGACGTATGGGGTATTGATTTCATGGGTCCATTCGTAAATTCGTTTGGAATGAAGTACATCCTAGTAGCTGTAGATTATGTCTCAAAATGGGTTGAAGCTGTAGCGTTGGCCGACAATGAGGGAAAGGGTGTTGTAGCATTCTTAAAGAGAAATATCTTCTCTCTCTTTGGAGTTCCACGTACTATTATCAGCGATGGAGGATCTCACTTTTGCAACAAGATATTCAAATCCGTGTTGGAAAAATATGGTGTCAAGCAACATAAGGTAGCCACGCCTTATCACCCACAAACTAGCGGCTAGGTAGAGGTTTCCAACCGAGAGATCAAGCAAATCCTTGCTAAAACGGTAATTGCTAATAGGACAGATTGGTCTCGGAAGCTGGACGATGCACTATGGGCCTATAGGACTGCATTCAAAACACCAATTGGCATGTCCCCGTATCAACTAGTTTATGGGAAGGCTTGTCACTTACCCATTGAGCTTGAGCATAAGGCATTGTGGGCATTAAAGCGATTGAATCTGAATTGGGATGATGCAATGAATCTGAGATTAGAGCAACTGAACGAGATGGATGAATTCCGTCTACATGCTTATGAGAGATCGGACCTATACAAGGAGCGGATGAAGAAGTATCATGATCAGCGGATTTTTCGACGAAATTTTCAAAAGGATGATATGGTGTTTCTCTTCAACTCCAGATTGAAGATATTCCCAGGTAAGTTAAAGTCCAAGTGGTCTGGTCCATACAAAGTTATCCAAGTCTACTCGTCTGGAGTAGTTGAGTTGGAAGACACCAATGGTGTTATCTTCAAAGTGAATGGCCAACGCGTTAAACCCTATATTGGTCCTCTTGATTTGATAAATTATATGGCCATCACTTATCTTGACGAAGTCTAACTACTCGAGGTAACTATGTCGTGCCGCGACAATAAATAAGGCGCTAGATGGGAGGCAACCCATCGTTTATTGTTTTTTTTTTTGTTCTAGTATGTGTTTTGCTTTTGATTAATAAAAATCCAAAAAGAAGAGTCGTGCCACGACCAAAACTAAGGCGCTTGGTGGGAGGCAACCCATCGTATTAATCATTTTCATTGGTTTTGAGCAAATGTAGGTGCACAAGGTATACAACGAGGAGATCGGTTTTAAATTTCGATTTGGATGGATTGCATGGTAAAGGTGGTAAGTTAGGAATGAAGATGCAAAAGGCTATGGATTAAGCATTGCTCATGAAAATATAGGCATCGAACAAGGCTAGGCCTAGGTAAAACTAGGCCACGAACAAGGCAAGGCCTATACTATGGCCTAAGGTCTCGGAATCTAGTGTGTCATAGCATAGGCGCCGCCTATGCTAAAGCCTTTTGTCTCTGAATCTCAAATGCAAAGTGAAAGGCGCCACCTATGGTCACTAAAGGCTTTGCACTAAGCGCCGCCTATGCTCACCAAAGGCAAAGTAAAAGGCGCCGCCTATACCAAGCATAGGCAAAGCTAAAGGCGCCGCCTATGGTCACTTTTTGTCTCCAAAACCTATTTTAAATGGGTCAAAACCTGACCAAACCTTTTTCTATAAATAGGAGACTTAGTCTTGAAACACAAACACATTGAAAAACCTAACTAGGCGCCGCACATACTCTCCAAATCATCTCAAAAATTTTCCTTTTGCTCTAATTCTTCACAAGAACATCAACCAAAGGCATTAATCAAGTAAGTACTTCTTTGTTCTTCATTTATTTTTCGTAAGTACGACATTATCATGCCTATTATGAATTGCTAAATCTTGAAGACATATTGGTGATAAGAATGTGTTTGAATTGTTGATACACAACCAAGTGAGTGAACATATACATTGGGATAATCTTAACTTGTTTCCAACTTGAATTTGATTTTGATGCATTGTTATACTACTTACGGAATTGCCATAGTCATTAACATTGTATAATCTTGTCACTTGAATACTTACATGTTGGAATGACTTGTTCATCGGAATGGGACTTATAGTGGCCTGCCAACATAGGAGGTTGTGATTATTGTTAGATGCTATACCTTCATGTAATCCCTATGTAGTAGTCTTGATATATCCATCATGAAAGTATTGCAAAGATTACAAGAAGGGTGACATCTCTGATTTGATTGTTGGAATATAGCACCTAAAACGTTTGTCGATGAAGTCTAAGTAATCGACCACTTTTACTTCACTAATTTGTATCAACAATCTAAGTGTGGGGTGGTGCCCCTATTGCTTGTGTATAGATTGTATCCATTGAGATGATGCTAACATGAACATTGTTCTAAGTCTCAGGTACAATGGCACCCAAAGCAAGACAAAGCAAAGATAAGGCTACCACTTCCCAAAAAGGCAAGAAAAGAGGCCGCAAAGAGCAAGGAGAATTATCCTCAATGCAATTACCACGCCGCATGTTTGGGATAAAATGGGTTCTTGAGGAGGAAGCGAAGGAATGGTATAGGAACAACAAGGAAAGAAAATATGTTCATGTGGACTTGATAAACAAGGAAAGACTAGCGAAGAAGGAGCAGCGCATGTTGGCCAAGATCATGGCATTACATCTTGATTTCATCTTCCGAGACATGGGAGAATGTAATCTCGATTTTACAAGAGAATTTTATGCCAACTGGTCGCCGAAAACCACAGGCAGCGAGGTCAAGATGTGGGGCTAAGTTTTACAACTCAATGCGGATTTCTTCAACTCCTTTCTTGGCTTGCCTTCAGTCGATCCATCACCATTCAAAGAGCTGTACAGTAGACCTCCATATAGAGCAATTCGACACACACTTTGTGGAAGTAGATCCATGGCAAGGTGGAGCAGATAAAAAGACACCGGACAGCACAACACCTTCCCATATGCTCCTTTGAATAGGGAAGCAAGGATATGGTTGCGTATTGTCAACTCTTGCCTCATACCAGGGACCCAGTACACCAAGATAACAAGAGATAGAATGTGCTTGGTATACGCGCTGATGACGAATGTCCCTATCAACTTTGGGGCAATTATTCGATCCACCATGCGGAAATCCAGGCTACACAAGCGGTCCCATTTCAGTTTCGGCAACTTGTTGACTGCAATCTTGAGGAAGGAAGACATCGAAGAGGAACCGACTGATCATAGACTCCCACACAATCCAAAAAAGGTTGACCTCACAAAGGTCAAAGATGCTGAAACCACACATGGCATCAACCTTACTACGGCAGAGAGACATGCTCGGGATGAGAGTTTCTTTCGCCATCTTTATGGCATGACTCAGTTCACAATGATGAGTGGTGGATGTGTTCCAACTGCTGCAGAGCTCCGACAGCTGGATCATGACTATCCAATGAATGTGCATGCAAGGGAGATATGTGGAGTAGGTACATACTTTGAGAAATCTCTTGATGACGATGTGCCGACCGATGATGAGCGACGAATGCCAGACTCCAACGTAGAGGAGAATTCTGATGACGACGACTCCTATGATGATTCCGACGAAGGGGGTATGACCCCCGACATAGAGGAGGAGTCCGACTGACCAGGTTCTTCGTATTTATTTTCCACTGAGGGAAGTTTCCCGTTTAAGTGTGGGGTGGTGGTATTTGCATGCTATACTCCTTTATCCGCATTTGCATTTATTTATTTATGTTTGTTTGTTTGAGTTTTTTTTCATTTTTCATTTTTTTTTTAGTTAATTTTTTTGCTTTGCATGAAATTATTCTAATAGGAAGCATGAGATTATAACAAGAGTTTGTGCTAAAATCATGACTATTGAGACGTTTAGGCTCTAATTGTGACTCACTACGTGATATTGTGTGGTATAATTCCTTCAGTTGTTGGGTCAAGAGTCTATACTACTCCCAATAAAGTCGACCATGTGCCTTGTGTGTGTGAGATAATAGTATATTCTGTGCTTGTGGCTGATGCTAGAACTTGCCTGGTATGTATGTAAAGCGAAAATAAAGAGTGCAAGTTTAGGAGATGATTTAGGCATTTCTTTGGCAACCTGTAATTGTTTACCCTCATTCTAACCTACCCATGGACATCATCCTAGTTAAACCCTTTTGAGCCTTTAGCCTATGTTCTTTGACAGCCTCATATGTAAGCCTAATCCATTTTTTTTCAAGACCATAATTTAATCCAAATTCCTAAGTGCTTTAAAGTGTAAAGTCATGTGACAAAATAAGAGGAAGTTGGGTAAGTATGATGCTTTAGAATGTAATGGTGCTTGAATTTGTTATGAAAAAAGAATTGCTATCATAAGAGGTATGTTATGAAAAGAAAAAGGAAAGGAAAGCTGAAAAGTTGCTTAAAATTGAAAAACAAAAGAGAGGAAAAAGGGTGGTAGAATAAAAGAAGGAAGAAAGGTTGTTTGAAAGAAAAGTGTTAATGATACAATGTGATGTATTAAAGCGCTTAGGAACATAGTCACTATTTAGAAATAGTCCTACCCGTCCCTTAGCCTACATTACAACCATCAAAAGACCTATTTGATCCTAAGCTTAGTATTCTGACATTTAGTGGAGCATTACACTAAGGGCAAGCCTATGGTCATCAGTTGCTGCATATGAATTCTTTGTGAGAGCGAGAGCAAGGATATTTCTATACCCATGTTTGAAAAATATACTATGCTTGAGAGTGATTATGGGTAATATATTGTGAGACACACATGGTTGATGAGTTTTGGGTAGTTGTGTATAACTCTTTCTACCTTAACTTTTGGATATGAATTAACTACCATCACGAGTCTATGTTGGAGGTTGAATTGTTTCTACTAATGATCAGAAAACTACTCTTTGTTGATAATTGTTGTGCTTGTCTTGATGAATATTTTGTGTTGATACTGTGAAACCCTAAGTTGATGTTTAGATGGACATGATAGTTTGTTCGAGGACGAACAAAGCTTCAAGTCTGGGGTGTTGATGATAGGCGAATTTACACGCCTATAGTGCTATATTTTACCCATATTTTAGCAATGTTTTGAGAACAAATTATATATTTCATGCACTTTTAGTCCTCTTTCCTTCCTGTAAGTGAGCTAACGAACATGATTAGCAAAGTTTCAGGTATAAATGATGTAGAATTCAGCATTTTATGGATAACTTGACGCCAAAGAAAGCTTCACGAAAGGAGAAAAGGGAGTCTTGGACGCCAAGGACCAAAAGTGGCGCATGGAAAATCTGTCCCGGGCTAAAACAGCAATTCTGAAGACTTTGGGGACTAGCAGTAATTTATTAGGATTAGGATAATGATACATTAACCTAGTACAATTGGGTTAAGTATTTCATTAGCTTAGTAGGATTTGGTTAAGTATTTCATTAGCTTAGTAGGAATAGGATATGGGTATTATAAATACCCTATCTTGCTAGAGATTTTTATACATTCCTCATTAATTCTATTACTCTATAACTCTTCTTCTAACCCTTCCATTAATTCTACTTTTTATTCTTCTTCTATTCATCTATTCAATTCTTAATTTCCACAACAAGAGAAGCATTACTTTGCTAGGAATTCACGCCTAACGCCTACCACACTACTACTACACGAAATCTTTATTGTGGTATAATAACAATGTCTATTGTGATTTCCTTCACACTCATGGGTAACTAAACCTCTCTGTTGGGGTTATGGAAGCCATATGAGATACTATCTATTGCTATGAGTTTGTGAGTTTGTGACACGTATGCTGCTTATATCATTATTCTCTTCATCTTAATCTAAATTCTTTGTGGTTGCAAACGCAAGAATACGCCAGTATAGCATTAACTTGTTCGAAAGAAAAGTTATATGTCTGGAAAAGAGATAATGTCAAGGTAGTAGGGTCCCATCCCCTATTAAGAAGTTAGTGACGTAACTGGATTAACCTCTTGGAGAATTTGTACCGTTAGATACGCTTTAAGCTCGAAAGAGTTAAAGTGAAATAATCCTCGAATAGGTCGAAAGACGCCTGGATTTACCATCGAATACAATTCTCTATAAGCACATGCATGTCTGAATTCCGCATAACTCATAGCTAATAGAGACGTAAACTCAGAAGGTGGACATAACCCCAACTCTTCAATTCTCATTGTTTTACAACCTACTAAACATTCTTTCTTTTTACTTTGCTATTTTCAGTTTTTACTTTAATATTTTGGTTACACATTACACTCTCCCCTTTTTATGAGACTTGCACTAAAAGTCTAGTAATCGTTGCTTACTTGTTGACCAAGCTATTCCCTGAGGGATCGATACCCAACCCAGTTGGGTTCTATATTTGACTATGACCGCTTTACACTCCTACGAGAGCTGTAGATTGAGCGTTATCAATTACGCGAACCACACTACCAATCGAAAATCCACGTTCAGAATCTGCTGGCACAGTATGCTTTGTCATCCAACACATAAAATAATAAATGTTGACCAAAGTCAAACTATAAGACCCTTATCATCTAAAAAGCACAAACTCACACAAATAATTTCGAATCAAAACAAGAACCATGCCAATCATCTCCATACCCTGGAAACATAACATAGCAATTAAAGAGAGGGGTAAAATGGTCAAAACACATAAAAATAAGAAATTCATGTAATCAAGCCCTTACATTTCCACCTCTAAGAATCTAGTTTTTCCGCAAATAAAAGGCAAGGGAATACATAGATCAAAAAAAAGTTGGGGATAACTACCACACATATCAGACTTGACCTTTTATATAATCTAATCTAGAGGTTGATGCCTACTTTGGACCTTAACCACGAAATATCCCTTGAACGTAAATGGCTATCATCTCAGGATACAATGGACATGGGATCCTCAATAATGGATAACCTTTCATTTAACTACACTGTGTCCTAACGAATAAATGAAACTCATCCAAAAATTTGCACTGAAGCATGGATACATGAAAATCTGGATGAACAAATATAAATCTGGGGGCAAAGCTAACTCATAAACTATATCCTCAACAGTCTAAAAAATCTTAAATGGTCTAATATACCTAGGGCTAAGCTTTCCTCTCTTCCCAAACCTCATCACGCCTTACATGGATGAAACGCAAAGAGAAACTCAAGTACCAATACCAAATCTCAAAGCATGAAGTTGATGATCTGTATAGCACTTCTGTCTACTTCGAGTTTCTTGAAGTCCATTCTAAACAACTCAAACTCTATCTAAAGACTCATGCAGCAAGTCCATACCTCTAGGTCTAACCTCAAAAACCCCAAACTAATAAATTAAAAATGACAGCATACAATATAAAGCCTCAATATCTTGATACTAGAATGGTAGTTATTATTATACACAAACTCCACCAAAGCTATATGATTCTCCCACTAATCTCCAAAGTCCATAATATAAGTGTGGAGAATATCCTCCATAACCTGAACATTTTGCTTTGACTGACCGTGGGGCTAGGGGTAAAAAGTTATGCTAATATTAACTCGAGTACCTAACTCCACCTGAAATGCCTTCTAGGTGTGATATGTGAAAATTGAGTCTCTATCTGAGATAATAAACACCAATACACCATGGAGATAAATTATCTCACAAACATAAATATGGGTTAACCTCTCAGCACTGAAAGAAACTTGAATAGGAATGAAATGAGTAGATTTGGTCAATCAATCCATAAGAAATCACACACTATTAGATCCATAAAAAATATGAGCCAACCCAGTCACAAAGTCTACATTGACCTGTTCCCACTTCTAGTTGGGTTCCCACTTCTACTTGGGAATGGGTAACCTCTAAAGCAACTACCAGGCCTCAAATAATTGGCCTTCACTTGCTGACAACATAGGCAGTGAGCTACAAAATCTATCCTTCTTTACACCACCCTACCAGTAGTATTATCTCAAATCACGATATATTTTGGTCAGTCCTGGATTAATGGAGTACCTAGAACAATGAGCCTCCTCTAATATCAATCTCACCTAATCACCCATTATCGGCATGCAGACTCGACTCCAATCCTCAGAACATCATTAAAATCAAGTGAGGATTTCTTAATCTCACCACTCAACACCTTATCTCGAATCACTTTCAAATCAACATTATTAAGCTGAAGAGCCCAAATCTGCTCCATCAAAGAAAACCTAAACTCAACAAATTTCAAAACACACCTAAGTATTGAAATATTTAGCCTAACTATTTGTTTAGCCAAAGATTGAACCTCTAAGGACAAGGTCCTCTCCTGGTCAAAAGATATGCCAAGCTACCCATACTAGTCGAATTCCAACTCAAAGCATCTGCAACCATAATAGCCTTTCTCGGATGATTGAAAATAGTAAGGTCATAAGCTTTAAGCAACCTAAGCCAATGATGCTATCTCATATTAAGATCTCATTAGGTGAAGAAGTACTTAAGGCTATGATGATCTGAGAAGATCTCATAATGTACTTCATACAAATAGTGTCTTCATAACTCCAAAGCAAAAACAATTGCACACAACTCCAAATTGTGGGTAGGGTAAATCTTCTCATGAGCCTTCAACTGATGAGAAGCATATGCAATTTCCTTACCCTTCTAAATCAACACGGCACCTAACCCAACACCTGAAGCATCACAGAAGATGGTAAAGCCCAAGCCCTTCTTGGGCAAAGTCAAGATAGGAGCTGAGGTCTTTTTGAAAGATCACCTCACAAGCATCAGATCAGTGAAAGAAAATCTTTTTCTAATTTTATGTAGTTGATTGAGTTGCAATAGATAAAAAAACCTCAACAAAGCATCGATAGTATCCTACTAAACCCATAAAACTATGAATCTCAATGGGAGAAGTAGGCCTAAACCAATCATAAACTACTGCAATCTTGGCTGGATAGACCATGATACCTTCTAGTGTAATAACATAACCTAAGAAAGAGATAGCATCCACCCAAATCTTGCACTGAGAGTTCTTAGCATACAACTTCTCATCTCTCAAACTCTAAAGTATAATCCATAAATGTTCCTCATGGTTGGCCTCACTCTTGGAATATACCAAGATATCATCTATAAATACAATGACAAAAAAGTCAAGATACGATCGAAACGCCTGGTTCATTAACTCGATGAATGCGGCTAGGGCATTGATTAACCCAAAGAAAATTACCAAGAACTCATAATGATTGTATCGAGTTTGAAAATCTATCTTCAAAATATCCAAAGCTCTAATACTCAATTGGTGATACCAAGACCCCAAATAAATTATTAAAACACTGAAGCAACCAGCAAGTGATAAAACAAATCATCAATATGTGGAAGAGGGTGTTTATTCTTAACCATCACCTTGTTCAACTTTCGATAATCAATATATATGTGCATAGACCCATCTTTTTTTATCAAAAACAAAGCAGGTGTACCCCAAGATGATACATGAGGTCGTGTAAATCCCTTATCCAATAACTCTTACAACTGATCCTTTAATTTCTCCAACTTTACTAGTAGAGCATCCTATAAGGAGAAATAGAGACAATCTTAGTGTCTGGCTCAACATTAATAGAAAAGTCAATATCATGATTTAGAGGCCTGCTAGACAAATTCATAAAAAAATATCCATGAACTCACGGACAATATGAACAGAATCCAATAAAGGTTGTGAAGCAATTCTAGTATCACAAATAGAGGCCAAATATGACAAATATCCCTTTTAAACCAAGCGATAACACACAGAAAGGATATAACTCTCTTGGGACCTGAATAAAGTGCACCCTTCTAAACTATCCATGGCATACCAGGTAGAGCCAAAGTCACTTTTTTAGAATAACAGTCTAGAATAGCATGATAAAGAGCCAACCAATCCATACTAAAAATGACATCAAAATTAACAATATCTAGGATGATTAGATTTACCCAATTCTCATGCCTAGAAAAAGTCATAAAATAGGATCGGTACACCTGATCCGCCTTTAAAGAGTCTCCCATAAGGGTAGATAATAGGTAGGCACAATAAGACGCTTAGTAGCAGAAACAAAACCCAAAGTAAAATATGTAGACATATAGGAGAAAGTTGATCCCAAATCAGATAACACAGATGTTATTATGAAACAAAAGAGGATGATTCCTATAATAACAACATTGGAAGCCTCTATCTCTTATCTAGTAGTTATAGTATAGCATTGTCCACATCTGTCATAAGACTAAGTAGCCTCGCGACCACCACCACAAGTGCCACCAACTCTGCCTTACGCACCTCTAGTAGTACCTCTACCACCCTGAGAGTTACCTCTCAATGTCGATATAGGAGTAGGTATAAAGACACGATAGAGATAATTCTTGGCCACATGGCTAAACTCATCACACATATAGCAACCTCTATGATATGACATAATAGAAGGAGGTGAAGCTAAGCTAGAAGGATGCCTAGTTACCTAAAGCTGTTGAACCAAAACACCTACTACCTTAATCCTACAAATTCACCTGCACTAGTCTACCATGGTACCTACGTGAACCTTTAAAATCTTTTTCTTGAGGGGTGTGACCACTGAATTCACCCTACGATGCACCCTCTTGGCATCTTTTTAATAAGCTTGAAGTATAGATTTGGCCATCTTCACATGAGCCACTATACTATATAATGATGCCCCTAACACTATTATCTAGGTAGTAGCCAATAGAAAAAAAACATATATTTTCTTTATGAACTTTAAAATTATCTCAGACTTGGTGGCAATACTGGCAAAAAATATCTAGAAAAGGCATAGAAATATGCCTCATACTCATCGACATAGAGCCCTACTCAAAGTGATAAAACTTGCCTCTCATCTGATCCCTCAAACTATATGGCACAAACCTAACAAAAAGGCCTCAGCAAACTTATCCCAATTTATCTTTAGCAAACAAAGAGGTATGCAACTAACAGGTAACCTCCACCAATCCCTGGCTATATCTCTCAATTGATAAATAGTGTAAACACCCCGATGCTACTTGAGTGATCTAAGGTTATACAACTTATCCCAGTAGTTAATTAAGAACTCATAGGCATCCTCGCCTATAGCACCACTGAACTTGAGTGACCCCAGGTTATAAATCTCTCCAACCTTTTCTGATCCTCAAAAGACATAACTATACTAATAAAAATATGAGACATAGTGAATATAGCTAGTTTAGATCGACCTGAGTGGGTAACATAGATAAATATTGAACTTCTGGTCTCAAAATACTATATTCAGATGCTAGTATAAAAGAAAAGAAAATACTCTGATTCTGTAGAGTACCATAAGAAGATATCGATACCACTTGAGAAACTATACTCGAAGTTGGAGAAACACCATAGGCAAACTCTGACACAAAAAGAGGTACAATACACAGAGCTAGAGGAATACCAGAAATAGGCTTTGACACAGATAAAGGTGCAACACTCGAAGCTAAAGAAACACCATAAGTGTGCTCTGGCATAAATAGAGGTACAATACTCAGAGCTAGAGGAACACCATATGTAGACTCTAGCTCTAATGGAGGTACAATACTTAAAGCTAGAGGTACACCAGAAAGACTAAAAGGCGCATCCTTCAAATAAGCCAACAAATGAATCAATAACTCCTCTAAGATTAGGGTAGAAGAACTCTATTGAAATTGAATAGGTCTCATATCTCTAGCGTGCTCAACCTAAGGCTCAAGGGAAATCCCTTAGTACTACCTCTGGAAGAAGCAGATCCTTGTTCCCTCTCTCCATCTCGAGCCCGTACATGACCCGTAAATCATACCTTAGACTAGTCTCTCTCCTCAGATGATGGCTCAGTATCCCTAGCCTCAAGGGATATGGTCCTCACCATCTGCACATAAAAGAGTAAAACATAGTTTGAACACAAGGTATGAAAGATCCAAACGATAAGCAATAAAACAAGGAAGTTTCCTAGAGATATCTTATAGTTTCTTCAAAATAGATACAGACATTAATGTATTGTTTTGCGAGACTCTACCTGACACCATGTTCTTACACTGATTAGATTAATAAACTTGACTTCTCTAATACCAATTTGTCATGACCTAAAACCAAGGCCATAATTTCAATTATCGCAGCTAAGACTTAACAAGTAAGCCAATCACCTAAACTAATAAATAAGAATAAATCATAACTCAAACCCTAAGGTGAGACTTCTAGAGGGAAGTCAGACCATATATAACAACATTAGTGGAAGTCTCAATCATAATAAAACACAACCAACCATCCTAAAATCTAGCGTCATAGTGTAAGAACAATCTATAAATAACTTGAAGTCTAAAAATACAACTAAGAATCCAAAGGCAACCGTAAGTCTATCTTTGAATACAAGATAAGACATAAACAAGATAGGATATTATTGGAGGTTGAGAAGCACAGAGTATCCCCTACCTCAAATGTATCAAATCACCGCCTGAACTCATGATCTCAAGTGGATTTATGCACCTCAGTGTTGTTATCCGGGCTTATTTAGCTTAGTTTAGAGGACTTTTTTTGTGATTAATAAGTAATTCTTTCTTGAAATAAGCATGTAAGTGTTATGTTTTTAAATTTAATATTCAAAGTGTGTTCATAATTAATTTGGAGTCAAAACATAAAGTTACAACTCAAGGGACAAAAGTTAGTACTCTTAGCTTGAGTTATGGCCTTCACTAGTTTGTTGACTTGAATTGTAAGTTGTTTAGTGCTCTAATATGTGGTGTTTGTTGTTATAGGAATATTGGATGTTGATCATGATGATAGATAGTCGATGTGAAGGCTGGAAATGTATTGGAAACATGTAATACCCCACAAAGTTCCCTCGTAGTTTGAGCCTTAGAGCGTGTCGAATGAAGCATAATTCCATCCCTAAAAGATGTAGGAGTGACTCCTAAGTAATTATCATGTTAACCATATAGAATTTACCTGATTTTGACTCTTTATCATGTGAGAAATTTGATAAGCTTTTCGTCGATATAAGATTCGCCCAAATCCGATACTCGGGTAAGAAGTTATGGCTAATTTAAGACCTAGTCGTAAAACTGTGTCATTTTAGTGCTTGGCACATTGCGGAGAGGGTCGATTTGACAATTTTCAAATTCTAGTGAAATTCAACAATATTGGTGCATCGTGCTGAGGTTCCAGGTCCCAACTAGTGGACAAATGCGATGGCTCTGCATCGCGGTGACTCCCATATTGCTAATTGTCAATTTCCAGTGAGCCACCGCGATAAGTGGCAAGGTGCGGTGAACCCTTAAATCGGGTTCCCAATTCAATTTTTCCAACTTCATACAGATGTTAAAAGGGTCATTGTATACTTTTAACAAGCCTATAAAACCGTGCAAACACCAAATCAAAGTCATTTGCAAGCATCCTATGAGGTTTTTCTCAAGGTTTCTCTCATAAAAAACCCTAAGTATCCAAAACCTTTTCCACGAATCTCAAGAATCCACCATGTATTTTTTAAATTGAGTCAAGATTCAAGGTTCCCAAGTCAAGGGCCTCAAGAACCCTCATTCAAGAGTACGAATAGAGTTCCAAAAGTGAGAGTTCATCCAAAGCTTCTAATTCAAGGTATGTGGATTTTAAACAAGGGAAACCCTTTCACCCTTGTTCCCAAAAGTATTATTTACATCATGAATTTCCTTAAATCTATGAGGTTTTTACATGAATTTGAATTGGGGGTTTTCACCCATTATTATTGAATGCATTATCTTGATATTTCCAATGAATTAAAAATCAAATGACATGATTTCTGCATGTTTTATTGAGAATTTACAGCTGGGTATAAACCCTATGATTCTACTCCTTGAGAAGCTAATATTTGCAATGTTGATATATTGAAACATATGACTATATTGAGATTTTGAGATAAATTGCTGAAATTCCCAAATTTCCACATGATTTATGAATCTATATGCTATATATTATGCTTTTGATGAGCTTCAACTTGAGATTGAACTATAGGTTAGTACGCCCTATTTGAGACTTGTGAAATTATGAACTCTTGTGCTATAAGCAATCATGATTTGAGTATTTTGATATGATTGAGAAATGAATTGACCTAATGGTCCGAAAGCTTTAAAATCCACTTCATCATATGAGATTATCGATTTGATTATTGGGTTCGTGGTGAACCATGAGATTATTCTAAAATTGGATTTTTATAAGATGAGAGCAGATAATCTAAAGGGGGTAGGTCTTAGAATAAGAGGGTAAGTCACTATAGTTTCTTACCCCAAAACTACATGCTACTGTAGGTTGAGCCTGAGGCCGAGTTTATGATGATTATGATTGGGCCTGAAGTTGAGTTTCACTTAGTGATAACTAGACCTAGGTTATACTCCCTGGAAAGAGTATGATGCTCCTCCCTAATGTGGGGTCTCTTCCTTAGGAGAACAAAACATGGACTCGCATGGTTTATGTTGGTTACGAGAACCTCTCATGCCCTTTTAAACTTCAAAATTTGATACTTATTTTCTCTTCCTATGAGTTATTTTCCTAAATGGTGGAATTGCAAAGTTGTTCCCTAATTAAAGTGTTTCCTTGAGGTGGGTTATTTTCCTAAATAAAAGTATCTTCCCTTGACATAGTACTTTTCATAAAGCTTTGAGATAAGTTATTTCCTTGAGGTAGAATACTTTTCCATTTGAGATAGGATGATTTTCCTAAAGCTTGAAATGAGATATTTTCCTAAGGTGAATGAAATGCCTTCAAATATGTTTTCAAGTCATATGATTCCGAATTTCAAGTATATGAGTTCTAAATACTTATGAAATGTTGAGCATTGAAGAGGTTTTGCTCTCCATGAGACATACGCATGAGTTAAAAGTATTCTTCAAAGTCCCTTAGCCTTTGGGTATTAAGAATAAGAGAAGATTTCTGATTTTTAAGGTTAAAGAGCGATGACTCACTAGATTTGTGTTGCATGGCTCATTCTACATGATTTATGAGCTTTGTATTTTATACTTGTTCAAGCCATGTGAGTCATCTCATTTTGCATACATGATTTTATTGAATAAGATCGGTACTATTTTTATACATATGCATTCACCCCTGCATACTCAGTACATTCCAAAGTACTAATTCACATATATGTCTATGTGCTACATTGTCTAATAATGTAGGTTTAGGTGCTCATTCCCAGCCTTATCCATGATTCTTCGAGTACCTTGTATACGTGTTCTGTAGTGGTGAGTCCTCATGGTTCGAGGACCGATCTTCAGATATTTTCTGTATTTGAGTGGCTATGTTTTATCTTCATTTCATTTTGAGTCAGTTGGGGACCTATCCCAACGGCTCTCTAGTTTTTGATTCGTAGAGGTTTTGTCAGACTAGTATCATACTTGTAATGTGTCGAGAGTTTGATATTGTGATTTTGTTGAGGTTTCTCTGTATTGTGGTCATATGGACTGAGTATCTTTCCCGTATTTCCTTTCATGTTATTTGACTATACGAGTGTTGAGTTTATTTCATCTTGAATTGAGTGTTATTGGTAGAAACCGGCTCTAAGGGTTAGCTTAGGGCTATTTGTAGCCTTAAGAACCTTGTGACATCCCGGGAGACGATTTTGGGTCATTACAAAACAACACCACAAAACATGGAATGGATGGACAAAAGCACTGCTCAAACTTGGACCAATGTTGGACATTTTAAAGTGCATGATGTGCCATGCTTCCAAGGTTCCGACCTATGGCCATGGCACGCCCTTGTAAACTTGGTGGATGTCAAATTCCAGTGTTCCTCTGGGTTTTTCGCATGCCACACTTCCTACATGGCGCGATATTGGCGTGGCATGCCATTTTTGTCCTCTTATAAATAGGACACTTAGTCATTGTGTTAGACACCTTGGACAACCTTGGGACTTGAAGGGAGGCTGAAGAACACTTGAATTAGGGTTCTTATCTCTTTACTTTATTTTTCTTATGCATTTTAATATGGATTATACTATTGTGATTCTTGTTATATCTATGAGCGGCTAATTACCCTTTTTACAGAGTTAAGGCCAATAACATGAGTATTATTATTATGAATTGATTTGGTTTTGTTGTTTATCATATTTGGTTGATCATTTATCCTTGGTGTCACTATTTTAAGGCTTAATAACCCTTAAAATACATGCTAGATTCAGTGGCAGGTGGTCAAGCATTGGAGAAGATTTATGATGAGCTCCATACCTTGTTGCACTGTATAGCTTAAGGAAACCAAGACTGGCATGGTGACATGCCCAGAAGCTTAGTGAAAAAAGTTGTAGGGATAACAGAAGTTGACATTGTCACAGCCTTAGCCACCCAACTATCTATGCTCCAAAATTAGATAGTGACACAGTTTAGCAAGTTTTGTGTGAATCAAACTCCAGTTAAGGTTAACACAGTGCAGCAAGCTATGGTATGGTGTGATATTTATTGAAACAGCGGTGTCATAACCCAAAAGCAGGACTGACCATGCCGAGTATCTTATTTCCACCTAGGATTGGAGACCACCCTCTTTGCTTAGCCAAACAGAACATAATACAGCTAGCAGTAGATGAATTCTGAACATATAACAAGATAGAATAAATGTAAGCTCAAAGTAGTTTAATAATATTAACAACAATACCCAATCCACAGTAATCCACAAAGCCTCTAAATAGGACCAAATCAGTCTAAGTCTGTACATGCCCCCGACGATAGCCAAAACTAGACCAAAGAAATGTATATGACCTAAGGAAAGAAAATCATGGAATAGGGTCTTCCAAAATAAGGAATATCACGACTTCAAACTGACTCACAGTTATCCGATAATCACCTATCACTCTGCACAAAAAATTAGAAGTGCCTCAAGTGCCTACGTCACGTGGGGATACAACATCTGGAGATAGTTAGCAAGTTAAGCACTAGCATGTAAAACGAGGATAAAGGATTAAATAATGCCATGATCAACAGTTTAAAATCATTAAAACCAATGCACACAGTTATATGCATATACATATACATAAATATAAAATATAGGGATAGGGAACAAAGCTTAGCATGAACTCTAAAACATTAGTCTGGACTATGCAGCTCAACCATCATAAAAAGGCAACCACGAGCTATATGGGTTTAGCTCCCCCTACTAAAAGGGTCCCAATATGTGTTATCCACATGTACCGAAGGTGTCAAGGAAGACCTGGGAATGCTACGACCTCACATTAATCTAAGATACAAATATATATATATAAAGTGTCACATATGCACACATTAATCAAGACCAACCCTCACACATTAATCTACCTTCACGGTTTAGCTACACAACCCCTTTTAAGCCCATATTAAAATAAGTATCACATAACCCATTCATTTATCCATGGAATGAGACATTATGGCATAATACAGGTATCGTCATACCCTTATGCTTGCAAGTTTACAGTTATGCCATTTTACTTACATTCCATCATCTTGGGGGAATTCCACGACCCCTTTTTGTTCATTAAATTAAGTTTGGGGAATGTCTCGACCCCTTTTAGTTTATGAAGTCCACTCAAGGGAATGCCTCGAACCCTGCATTTCCAATTTTAGTCAAACACGACCAACAAGGCCTTCAAAATCCATATTTAACTTTTTAATCATTTATGCAATAGTGTGGATAAGTAAGTCAAACCATGTGACAAATCTATATTTCGAAACTGATTTCACAAAAGGATTGAGGGAACACAATTGTTCAAACCCAATTTCCAAGTTAAAAACATCAAGTTAGAGAATTACCTCGACCCCATTCCAATTCCCACACCCATGCACCCCATTGGTTCAAAAACATTTAATTCAAAGAACGAACAACTCATGACAACCATGGGAAAATAATTCAAGAATCATCCTTCCAAAACCCTCAACTTATGTCAAAACCCACATTTAAATCCATACAATTAAATCATTTAAAACATATGTTTCCACCAAATAAGATTTGAGAAAGAGTAACATGCCTGAAAGTATCACAATTATAGAGAGAATTCAACCCTTGGAAGCTCTAGTTGCCAACCTTGAGTAACCATAAGTGTTTTTACTTGAGAGAATTTGAGAAAGTTTTGAGAGTAGTTTTGATTATGTTATGGATGATAATGGGGGCTCCAATTTGGTTTTAAGTCATGGGTTATTATTGGGTAAAAGGGGAAATATCAAAAGTGCCCCTAATTGAAAGCTGAAAAGTTTCACCAGTGACTATGGATCACCCTAAGACTCTTGAGAACAGATTATGATCATTACCATGGGTCATAGTTTGAGCAAAAGGAAGGGACACCCACACTATTCTGGCTATCATTAGAGTCATACGACTCATATAGACATGTTACGACTCATTTAGAGAAGTCGTGGTCACAACATAAACAAAGGGCTACCACACTAGTTTGGCAATGAAAGGGACTATATGACTCGTAAAGAGTCTATACGACTCATTTACGTCCTAGTCATTCTCTAGTCAGAGAGTTTGGTCACCCTACGATTTGAGAACTATGACTCGTAATGAGTCTTTATATTTTTTTAAGTCAAGTCATATCCAAGGCAGAAACAAGGGAAACCTTTACTAGTCACCCTACGACTTGGGTCCTATGACCCGTAATAATACCTTACGGCTCATAAGGTGAGTCACAGATTAGGCAGTGAGATCAAAGCTCAAGAATTTTCCAAGGATCAAAATCTGGGGTGTTACATTATCCCCCCCCATCCATTAGAATGATTTAACATAGAAGAAAACCACACTTTACTTTAACAAAGTCTGAAAATAAATATGTTAAGGAAAGCACATATCTAAAGCACGATTACCCAAAGAAGGGAACAAGAATGGATGTTTGAACTTCATGTTCTCTCCCATTCCCTGAGCGGCTTCTTCTACCCCAGGTAAAGCATCTAATAACCCCTAAATATAACCACACTTCTCCACCATACTTTCAGCTATGCACACAACATTCTAATATTTCAATCTCCTAATTCCCTCCGCGAATCATGTAACTATAGGGGTCTGAGTATAATTGTATATTTCTTCCATGGCAAGTCCTAACTCAGAGCTAAAGGTGATAGCATAAGCTATGGGACTCCACTTCACACCCCTCCAATAATACCACTTTATTTTATCACTATAACTAAATAACCTCAGGTTTTAAATCGAGGAGTAATAGCCACATATCACCACAGTTTGTATCTATTAATCATACTATTTGCGCCCATATTTTCCACACCTACTTCATGGATTTCCAAACTTTGATCACTATCACAAAGGTTTCCACCTCATATCCCCTTCTTAATTATTTGATATAACAAAAATCCATCTTACTCTTCTATCCTTATATATGGCCTTATATCTACTCTCTTACCTAAAATATTACTACACTTCTATAGATACTACCAAACTACCAATAGGAGGGTGACTCCAAAACTAGAGTACAAGCATCAAGAATGGGAAGGTTACTTCTTAATTACGACTCCTATCAGTCGTACTATTCAAGTTGAGACCCTAAAAATGTAACATGGGATAATTTGCATAAAATACTTCATAGAAACCACTTAGATCATGAGTGGAGGGTCGTCTCGGCATAAACATAACAAAGCATGAGTTCCTTAGATTGGGCACAGTGAGACACACGAGTGCAAAATTCATGGGTCATATAACATAAAGCTGAGACATTATATATTCAAGAAATGAGATAGGGACTATAGCTTAAAACTATTGCCTCTTATTTTAAGGACTGAGAATGGTCGTGAGTCTGCTTGAATAGCATCACTTTTGGCAAGTACATGACATAAAATAAATTAGTATCAAATAGAATGCATAATTCCTTAGAACTACATATAAAGTAGGACATGAGTTTATGGATCATGAGTGACATACCCTAGAGCTTGGATTTTTTTAGAATCATTACTGTTTTTAATTTAGGGGTTGGATCATAGACATAGGTTTCATAGAGAACTAGAACTTAGACATAGGCACAATTTGTATACGTACGACATTGGTAGAATGTCCTCTTTTACTGAAGTAGGAGGAATTTTATAGAAGGAGATTATTATTTATAATGACTCTTCCTTAAAACTCACCAGCTTGAGAAAATTTAAGATCATCCTTAGTTCACCATTCCCCTGGACATCTATAGTATAAAGAAACTACCCTTTAGGGATACTAATTTTAACTTCTACTAGCCTTTGTAGCTGAAGCTATGACCCTATGAGCACCTGCTCATGAGTATGCACATCTATATTTTCACTCCTTATTATATAAGCATCAAACCTCTAATCGCATAACCTTACAAATCAACTCGAAGAACTACACTAATGGCTCACACTGTCTATCTATGTTCTCCTTAATTCAGTTCTGAAAGACACCATATAAAACTCCCTAGACTTCTTCATACTACGATATTTAATGATATGAACTAGGTGCACCTAGAACCTACATACTCAAAATCTCATCTAACAAGATGTTACTAGGGGTTCAGTATATCCTTATAAACTTAATACTCTTCTCTACCTAATGACTAAGCTGTAATTCAACATCTCAATAATAGCCCTTCGGTATTTCTCATAATTACCATTTCTCTATTTCATAAGTTATCAATCTAATTTCTTTCACACATCAAATCAAACTGCTAATTCACTTCCACAACTCTCATATCACTCTCTTCGAGCTATACCCTCATCACCATAATCAACACCTAGAGCTTAAACTTAGTGTCTGGTAATAATCGTGTGCCACTAACAAAGAAATTCACATAGTATGCTAGTCTATCAAATAGCGAGATCACCCTAACTTTCTTATTTGACTTAACTATAGTCCACCAACATATTATTTATCACAATAACCATATTCAACTACTAATAGTCCATACATATCTGAAGGAACCCATATTTGTCATGCACGAAAGCATAGAAACATCCCACAGAGACCACTAGGATGGATAAAATCCTTATCAAAAAGATTTTTCAACTGCTCCTTAAGTTCTTTCAACCTAGCCAAAGCCATTCTATAGGGAGGTATAGAGATAGGATGAGTATCTAATAGAAGTTTAATCCCAAAGTCTATTCTCCGACCAAAAGGAACACCAGGAAGATCATCGAGGAATACTTTAGAAAACTCACAAACTACAAGGACAGATTGCAGAGAGGGACCCTCCAAACTAGAATACTTAACACGCATAAGATGATAAATACCCTCCTTGAAAATCAACTTTCGTGCTCAAAGATAAGAAATAAACCTTTCGTTAGGCACGAAGAAACTAACTTCCCACTTAATTATAGGTTCATTTGGGAATTGGAAAATGAGCTTTCAATTCCTACAATCAAGAGACGCATAGTACGAGTGAAGATAATCCATCCCCAATATGACTTCAAAGTCCAACATATCCAACTCTATCAAATCTAGTAAAGTCTCTCGACTACAGATACAAACCATACAATGTCTATACACCCTTCTATCCACAACAGTCACCCACCAGTATAGACATAGAAAAGGTATTAGAAATACTCTCATGACCAAAACCAAAATGAATAGTCAAATAAGGGGTCATATAGGAAAGGGTATACCCAGGTGTTTGACATGCATTGATTGGAACTTTTCTTTTAAGTGTAACTGTCTCTTGACTATCCCTACATTAACATAAATTATTTTATATGAGTGAGTAGGACTTTTTGATGTGAGGGAACATGATTCATATTGCCAATTGCTTACTTGTTTTGTCTATTGTAACTTGTATATATATATATATATGCATGGTTGTCTGTTGCAAATATAATGTCATACCTTGATCCCATTGTGTCACATTTTTGTGCTTCATATGTATATGCAGTTGGTTTTGAAAGGTTGAAGTATGAGAGGGTATTGTTAATTAAGCTTAAGGTGTTCATTTGACTATCCTGGATAGCTTAGATTCTCCTAGTTAAGCATCATATTTTGTTTTATTTTATTGTGTATTTCCTGAGGACATGCAAACATTCTAATTTAAGGATGTTGATGTGCTATAGAGATATAGCACTTTCAACACTTAAACCGATGAAAATTTGTAAGTTTCTTAGGTTGTTTTGTTAGATATGATGTGTTTTGGGTTTGTTAGGCAAGAAACTAGGTTTCTATGCTAAGTTCAAGAAAAATATGAAAAAATGGAGTTGTTGGCTACTTATTTAAGCATTTTTGGGAATTTGTTTCTTTTACCAGGTATGTGTGACCAAAGCATATACCATAAGTTGAAGTCCAAAAGCATGGATGAAAGAATTTAAAGATCTAGCACTTACCTATGTCCACATACAGACCACATGTAGCATTTGTGGTCTATATGTGACTAAGGTAAGTACCAAAACTGAAGATCCAGAGAGTGCAAGAGCTGAAGGAAAATTTTTGGCACTTACCTATGTCTACATATTAACTTCATATGGGTAAGGTAAGTATGAGAAGCCCAACCTCTAGAGAATGAACAGTGCAGGAAATTTGTCTGGCACCGACCTGGGCCTACATGCGAATCGCATGAAGTACTTGCGGACCGCATGTGGCCCAAGTAAGTGGCTACCAACTGTTTTTGTCTTTTTTTATCTAGGCCTTGATTTTTAGGGTTTTATCATGTACTATAAATACCCTTTATGTGTTGTTTTAGTAGAATTTATGCACTTGATGTACTTACAAACATATTCCAAGATTTTGAGATCTGATTTTGGTCTTGGAATTATATTTTATTGATTTTGGTTATTTATTAAGTTGAAGTTTTGGGTTTTTAATTATGATTGTTATGATTTTATCTAATGCTTGCAATTATGAATATCGTTGATTACTTCACAATCATGAGTAGCTAAAAATCCTTAGATAGGGTTGTGAAAACCCTAGCTAGTTGATGAAGTAGGAGAAGTGCTACGCTGTTCCAAATCAATACCCATGCATGTATTGTTATATCTTCACTTTAATAGATATCTTAGCAGTTGCCAATGTTAGGATCCTGCCTAGATTATTGCTACTTTCTTTGAAAGAGGAGTAGTGACTAGGAAAAGATAATTACAATAGTAATTTTAAGTTTAATTGTCGATCCATGCTAATAAGTATTATCTAAATAAGATGTTTAATTATCATCTAATAACTAGAGACTCAAAAGGTAATAGCTAACAAGGTTCTCGAATAAAGGTTAGTAAGGCGACATCCTATGACTCAAAAGGTAAAGGCTAAGATCTGTCAGTTTTTCCAAAAGATAGTTGGTGGTACATAACTTATCAGATTCTGCATGCAAGGTATTGGGCTGGTTCAATAAAGCATGATTACCTTACTGATTTGAGAAGCCAAGGGGAATACAATCCTAGCATTTACCTACGAATGATTACAACCAAAGAAGATATTAGTCACTTGTTTGATATTGCTACTACAATCCCCTAGTTACTTTTCCAGTTCTTCCCATTGATTAGAGCAACTGAGATCCATAATTCCACGTATTCCCTTAGGATTTAACCCCAACCTTTATTGGGTTACTATATTTGACAGCGACCGTATAATCTTTAGATTGAAGGTATATCTTGGGTTTTATTAATAAGTAAGTCAAACTATGTGACAAATCCATATTTCAAAACTAATCTCATAATTGGATTGAGGGAATAAAATTGTTCAAACCCTATTTACAAATTCAAAATATCAATTGGGGGATTACCTCGACTCCCATTCTTATTCCCACACTCATTCACCTAATTAGTTCAAAAACATTCAATTCAAAGCATGAATAGCTCATGAAAACCATGGGAAAATAATTCTAGAATCATCCTTCCAAAACCCTCAACCCATGTCAATTGGCCACTCTGCAACTTGTGTGGTGAAAAAACTGAAAACATTAATTTTATGGGAAATGTATCAAAGTCAAATTAAGGTAATGCCAACAACCAAAAGTGGTAGAATCAAACAATATATCCTCAGGGTAACAACCAGCAGTAATAGTTTCAGTAGTAGCATATACTTAAGCTAAAATTGAAGGACTTACAAAAAGATTTTGGCTAACCAAGAATAGATGGCTTCTAAAATAAAAATCAGCAAATTGTACAGAAACATTAGAACAGCAAGTGGGGTAAATGGTGCAGGCATAGAATACAAAGCCTCAGGGTGGTTTGCCAAGTGATAATGAACCTCCAAAATAAGTAATGGCAATTAGTTCAAGGAGTGGTAAAGAGATGAATGATAGGCCTTCAAAGACAAATAAAGAGGTAGATGCAAAGTTGGTTCCTCAACCGGTTGCAGATAAAGTTGCTAAAAATTTTAAAAAGTCTGAGTACCCAAAAACAAAAGTTGTTGTAAGGGAAAGAAAACCACACCATTCCCACAGCAATTCCAAAAAGCAAAGAAGGATGCATTCTTTAAGAAGATCTTGACACGTTTAGAGAGCTTCACATTAACCTTCTTCTTTTAGATATTTTGCAGGGAATAAAGAAGTATGATAAGTACTTGAAGGACATTGTGACTAACAAAGTTAAGCTATAGGATGTTGATATCGTGGAACTGATAGAGGAATACAGCTCTGTGGTAACAAAAAAGATGCCCAAGAAGCTTAAAGACTCAAGGAGTTTCACCCTCCCTATTCAGACTGGTGATGGTGAAATATTACATGCCTTGAGTGATTTAGGGGCATGTATAAATTTGATGCCCCTCTCTATGTTCAACACTCTTAGGTTGGGAGAACTGATACCATGTCTGTTGTTGCTTTAATTGGCAAACAGGACCATAATTAAAACCATAGAAATAATTGAAGACATCTTCAAAAAGGTTGATAAGATTTTCAAAAAGGTAAGTAAGATCTTCAACCCATAGAAATAATTGAAGACATCTTCAACCTTTTTGAAGATATCTTCAAAAAGGTTCATAATTCACCCACCCCGTGGTTGTTTGTTCGTAAAGTGGCAAACCTCCTTGTGACTAATGTGACCTCCGTCATTTGAAGACCGACTCCTGGTGGTAGATTTGAATATAAGAAGAATATCGTGCAGCTTCTGTACAGCAATGGGAAGTTTACTGAGAAATCAAATGATGATCCACAAGTCTATTTGCATTATATTTTGGAGATCAGTGACATATTCATCCCTATGAGTATGTCAACCAATTATATGAGGCTGACACTCTTCCCTTTTTCACTTTTAGGAGAAGTAAAAAAGTGGTTGAACTTTGATACGGCAGGTTCAATCACAACTTGGGATGGCTTATCATAGAATTTTCTTATGAATTTTTTCCCATTTGGTAAGATTGTGAGACTTCACAGTTAGATTTTGAGCTTCAAGCAGAGGCCAGATGAAAACCTTTATCATGCATGGGAGAGGTTCAAAGCTCTTCTTTTGTACTTTCCACATCATTAACAATTCAATGAGGTATTTTCTCACATTCTTGTAGAAGCTCTTGACCACAATATAAAGATTTTTCTTGATTCAGCTACAGGTGGTCAAGTGTTGAAAAAGACTTATTGTAAGTTGTATACCTTGTTGAACTATATATCTCAAGGAATCCAAACTGGTATAGTGATATATTCAGAAGCTTAGTGAAAAAGGTTACAGTGATGATAGAAGTTGATAGTGTCACAGCCTTAGCCACCCAACTATTTGTGCTTTAAAATCAGACGATGACACAGTTTAACAGGTTGGGTATGAATCAAACTTAGACTCGGGTTAATGTAGTATAGCAGGCTCTAGTATAGTGTGAGATTTGTGGAAACAATATCCACTTTGCAGACTTGTATGGTGCAAATCCTAAATTCATCAATTTTATAGGAAATGTATAAAAGTCGAATTATGGTAATGCCAACAACCAAAAGTGACAGACTCAGCTAATGTATCCTTGGGGTAATAACCAACAGCAGCAGTTTCATCAGAAGCATAATACTTAGGCAAGTAACATTGAAGTGAATTTGAAAACGATTTTGGACAACCAATAATAGATGATGTTGAAACAAAAAATTAGCAAATTGCACAGAAACAGTTAGAGCATCAAGTGGGAAAATTGAATCTGGCACAAATTACAAGGCCTCAGGGAGGTTTTCCAAGTGAAGATGTCTTCAATTATTTCTATGGGTTGAAGAATCTTCAAAAAGGTTCATAATTCACCCACCCCGTGGTTGTTTTTTTTGATTCCTTTCCATGGGGGCATCCTTTGAATCCAGTATCCTTTTTATTTTTAGGGGTAAATTTTAATTTTTTTATGTTTAGGTAAGTAAGATACTCTTGTTGGTGCTATGTGTGATTCCATAATGCAAGTTGGTTTGATTGTAGAGCATGTTGATTGTGTGAATTACTGTTTTTGAGAATCCTTGGCTCTAGTTTATGATTCTTAAACATTGTTGGATTAATCTTTGAATTCATGTGATTACTTGGTTTAGAATCTATGATGATCCTATTTGACTTGAGCATGTTCCATGTGTGTGTGAGGTTTTTTAGTGTATTCCTTGTTGTATTTGATGTCTATAACTTGCCTGGTACATGTGCAAAGTAAAATAAAGAGTGTGTATTTAGGAGATGATATAGGTATTTCTTTGAAAACCAGATTTCATACCCCTTGTGACCTACCCATGTGCATAATCCTAGTTAGCCTCATTGAGCCTTTAGCTTATCCTTTGGCTTCCTTGTATGTAGTTTTTCCCCTTCTTTGTTTGACCTAAATCTTATCCTAAGTTCCTAAGTGCTTTAGTTGGAAATTAATGAAGTAAAGGAGTGTAAAAATAAGAAGAAAAGAGGTAAAAGTAAGGCCCAAAAAAGTAGCTATTGGTGTGGTAAATTGAATTGTTGTGATTGGGAGTTGTGTGATGAAAAGGAAAAAAAGTAATCAAAACTGAATAAGATGTGAATGAAAAATACTCCCACTGCATTGTATGTGAATGAGCTTAATGGGATAGGTTAAAACAAAAGATGGTTGTAGATGAATGAGCTGGTACTTGGTTATTAATAGAGTGGTCTTAATGTTCATGTGATGTATTAAAGAACTAAGGGAAGTTAGTCACTACTTCTAGCCAGAATAGATCCTACTGATCCCTTAGCCTACATTACAACCCATAAAGACCTATTTGATACTAAGTCCAAACATTTTGATATTAGTGAAGTACTACACTAAGGAAAATCATATGGTTCATCATGTGTAACTTGTAAATTATTTGTGAGAGTGAGCGTCAATTGATTTTTGTACCCTTTTTGTGATAAATTAAATCTACATGAGTGATTATGGTTAACTCTCTCATTATGAGGGTACATGTTTAATGGTAGTTGGGCGATTTATATGATCTCTTTGATTGAATAATATACATGAGTTTGCCAACTTGGTGAGTCAATTCTTAGGGATAGGAATTTTTGAAGTAGTGTTCATGAGCTTTCAATTGTGTGTATAACATGCTTAGTGTAAAAACTTGCATTTTGTGTTGTCATTATGGTACTAGCTTGAGTGCTTTTCTTGTTATAGAAGTTTTGAGTCTTGTCTGATTATGATGCTTAGAGTGAGGAGTGGTTCGATGATGGACAAGACTTTAACTGTAGGGTGAAAATCTGAGGTGGATTGATGCAGCTCAGTGTTGTTATCCGAGCTTATTTAGCTTAGTTTAGAGGACTTCTCTAGTGTTTAAAGAGTAATTCTTGGTTGAAATAAGCATCTAAGTTCATGTTTTGAAAATGTAATTTTCAAAGTATGCTCATAGTGAATTTGGAGTCAAAACACCAAGTTAAGAATCAAGGGACAATAGCTAGTACTCTTAGCTTTAGTTATAGCCTTTACTAGTTTGTTGTCTTGAATTATATGTTGTTTTATGCTCTAATGTGTGGTGTTTTATGTTGTAGGAATATTTTAGGTTGATCATGATGATATATAGTTTATTTACAATCTTTAAATGAAGTGTAAACAACATAACAAAGCATGGAATGGATGGACAAAAGCATGGGACAAACTTGGACCAAAGTTTGATGTTTTAAAGTGATTGGCGTGCCACGTTGCCTAGGTGCCGCTATAAGGATGTGGTACACACTTGGAAACTTTTTGTATGTCAAATTCTAGTTTTCCTCCACATTTTGGCATATAACTCTTCCTACATGGCGCGATATTAGCGTGTAACACCCTTAGGTTGAAATAAGCAGTTTTTGTCCTCCTATAAAAAGGATGCTTAGCAATTATGCTAGACAACTTGGACGACCTTGGATCTTGAAGGGAGGATAGAGAACACTTAAATTATGGTTTTTACCTCTTTAATTTATTTTGTTTATAGATTTTAATATGTATTATACAATTATGATTCTTGTTACATCTATGCATGGCTAAACTCCTTTTTTCCGGGGTTAAGGCCAAGAATATAAGTATTATTGTTATGAATTAATTTTTCTTGGTTATTTATCATAGTTGGTTTTGTATTAATTATTTTTATCACTATTTTAAGACTTAATGACCCTTAGAATGCATGCTATAACTCTATTGTGAACCCAGAAGGATAAATGGTAGAGTAGAATGTGAGATGAATAGAATTGGATCGTAATCTTCATATAATGTTGTTATGATTTTCACTTAGGATAGGACTATACTTAAGTGCCCTATTTTATTAAAGTATGGGATTAATATAAAATTATTTAACTTAGTTCTCACATCCCCTCTCAATGATGTAGTTGCAGGTCTAAGTTAGATAATTAATTAGAGGTTCAAAAGGCCATAGTCATAGTATAGACCCCGTGAACCAACAACCAACATAAGTAATCTAACCAATGAAATTCTATACCGTAGTATGATTGTTCGTAGTGCCTTGACCCCGGGTTCCTCCCCATTGATTGTTCAAACCTCTAATTTACCGCATTATTTAGTTTATGGTTACCTATAACTTTTAAATTCTTATGATTAATTTTGCACTAAATCAATCTTATTAATGAACTAGTCTTGGATAGCTGTCTAGAAAAGTAGTGGGATTGATAATCGGCTTTCTATAAGGCCACTATATTACTTGGAAAGACCACTTACACTTGCTTATGCGCATGGGCGCAACAAGTTTTTTGGCGCTGTTGTTTGGGACTTGTCAGTAGGAAACGATCTTTTTTTAGTTTTACTTTTTGATTTCTTTGGTGCTTTTCACTTAGTCTTGGTTTCTGAACTTGTAGGCAATAGGTTAACAAGCTAGTAAGCTTGCTAGGGACTGAGAACTAGTTGAACTAGACCTCGAGCCTGAGCAATGCTTTCACCAACAAAAGATAGAAATAGTCCTTCTTGGGATCCACCAGCTCGCAGGATTGTTCGTAAAGTGGCAAACCTCCTTGTGACTAATGTGACCTCCGTCATTTGAAGATCGACTCTTGGTGGAAGATTTGAATATAAGAAGAATATCGTGCAGCTTCTGTACAGCAATGGGAAGTTTACTGAGAAATCAGATGATGATCCACAAGTCTATTTGCATTATATTTTGGAGATCAGTGACATATTCATCCCTATGAGTGTGTCAACCAATTATATGAGGCTGACACTCTTCCCTTTTTCACTTTTAGGAGAAGTAAAAAAGTGGTTGAACTTTGATACGGCAGGTTCAATCACAACTTGGGATGGCTTATCATAGAATTTTCTTATGAATTTTTTCCCATTTGGTAAGATTGTGAGACTTCGCAGTTAGATTTTGAGCTTCAAGCAGAGGCCAGATGAAAACCTTTATCATGCATGGGAGAGGTTCAAAGCTCTTCTTTTGTACTTTCCACATCATTAACAATTCAATGAGGTATTTTCTCACATTCTTGTAGAAGCTCTTGACCACAATGTAAAGATTTTTCTTGATTCAGCTATAGGTGGTCAAGTGTTGAAAAAGACTTATTGTAAGTTGTATACCTTGTTAAACTATATATCTCAAGGAATCCAAACTGGTATAGTGATATATTCAGAAGCTTAGTGAAAAAGGTTACAGTGATGATAGAAGTTGATAGTGTCACAGCCTTAGCCACCCAACTATTTGTGCTTTAAAATCAGACGATGACACAGTTTAACAGGTTGGGTATGAATCAAACTTAGACTCGGGTTAATGTAGTATAGCAGGCTCCAGTATAGTGTGAGATTTGTGGAAAAAATATCCACTTTGCAGACTTGTATGGTGCAAATCCTAAATTCATCAATTTTATAGGAAATGTATAAAAGTCAAATTATGGTAATGCCAACAACCAAAAGTGACAGACTCAGCTAATGTATCCTTGGGGTAATAACCAACAGCAGCAGTTTCATCAGAAGCATAATACTTAGGCAAGTAACATTGAAGTGAATTTGAAAACGATTTTGGACAACCAATAATAGATGATGTTGAAACAAAAAATTAGCAAATTGCACAGAAACAGTTAGAGCATCAAGTGGGAAAATTGAATCTCGCACAAATTACAAGGCCTCAGGGAGGTTTTCCAAGTGATAATAAACTTCCAAAACAAGTAATGGCGATCACTTTGAGGAGTGGTAAAGAGCTAAATAATAGGCCTCCAAAGACAAATAAGGAGGTAGATGCAGAGTTGGTTCCTCAACCGATTACAAAAAGAGTTGCTGAAAATTTAGGAAAGTTTAAGTACTAAAAACAGAAGTTGTTGAGAAGGAAATACCATCACCACCATTCCTACAGCTATTCTAGAAAGCAAATGAGGATGTATGTTTCAAAAATCTCTTTAACATGCTTAGAGAGCTTTACATTAACCTTCATCTTCTAGATGTTTTATAAGGAATGCCCAAGTACGCTAAATACTTAAAGGATATTGTGACTAACAAAGTTAAGCAATAAAATGTTGAGACCATGGCACTAACGGAGGAGTGTATATCTGTGGTAACAAATAAGATGCCTAAGAAGCTTAAGGACCCAGGGAATTTCACCCTTCCCATTCAGATTGGTGATGGTGAAGTGGTACATGACTTAAGTGATTTAGGGGCAAGTATAAATTTGATACCCCTATCTATGTTTAATACTCTTGGGTTGTGTGAGTCGAGACCAGGTCCTTTGTTGCTCTAATTGGCAGACTATAGTTAAACCTAAAGGAATAATTAAAGATGTCCTCAAAAAGGCTGGTAAGTTTGTAATTCACTCTGATTTTATTATTTTGTATTATGATACAGATAGCAGGTCGTTGATTATTCTGGGACATCCATTCTTAGCAATGGGAGAAGCGTTAATATATGTGAGAAAGGGCACTCTCACAATGAGATTTGATGACAAAGAGGTAGTTTTCAAAGTTTATAAGACACTTAAGCCACCTTCCCACTATAAAGATTTGTTTATGATTATTGTAATTAGAGTGGATAAGTGTGGGGTGGTAGAAAGTGCACCACCAAAGACCTTTTTGGAAAGTCATTGAGTTTCTCGAGCCACCACCTAAGCTTGAAGTAATGATGATTGATGATACTAAAAAGGCCAATATTTAAAAACTTGTTGAATTTAAGAGTACATACTCAAGAGGTCCGAAATGAATAAGAAGATGTCCTCCAAGTAGGAGAAAGAGGATAAAGAAAAATGATTAAGTTCTAATGTTGGGTCATGCCGCAACACTAAATCAGGCACTTATTAGGAGGTAACGCAAGTTAAGGTAGGTATTTTATTTTTAGTATTCTAGTTTTTACTTCACATAATGTTTGATTTGGTTGAGTCTAAGGTTTATGGGAAGTCTGAGTACCGATAACCTGAGCTAAGGAGCATGGAGAAAACTAAGTGTTCAGTCCCCAGACCTTCTTAATGTTTAAAGATACTGCTAGCTAGGCCTAGAGGCCTCAGAGGGTATTTTTATCTCTACATTTTAATTCAACTTTAGGGATAAAGTAGATTTTTAAGTGTGGGGTGGGGAAATTCTCATGGTTTTGGGTGAAGTGATGTTGTAGGGTCTTAGTTTTTGTTGTTTTCTTAGTTTTTGGGGGGTTAAATTTGAAGAATTTGAAAAAATTACAAAAAGATTTTGATTTTTAGTTTTTAGTTTATGGGGTCCAGTTTAGATGCACACTTCACCCACCCTGTGGTTGTTATTTTTGGTTCTTTTCCATGGGTGCGCCCTTTGAACCTAGTATTTTTTTCTTTTTAGGGGTAAATTTTAAATTTTTATTGTTTAGGTAAGTGAGATTCTCTTGTTGGTGCAATGTGCAATTGCATGATGCAAGTTGGTTTGATTGTAGAGCATGTTGATTGTTGGAATTACTGCTTTTGAGACTCCTAGGCTCTAGTTTATGACTCTTAAACATTGTTGGCCTAATCATTGAATTTGTATGATTACTTGGTTTTGAGTCTATGATGATCTTATTTGACTTGAGCATGTTCCATATGTGTATCAGGTTTATTTGCATATTCTTTATTACATTTGATGTCTAGAACTTTCCTGGTATGTATGCAAAGCGAAATAAAGAGTTTAAACTCCCAAAACTTGGACCCTTAGAAATATCTCCTATGTTTGAGGCTTCGGGCATGATATGACTCATGGGTACTAGTCATACCCTAGGATAAGGTTTGGATACCTCTTCTCATATATTAGACAGTTAGTTTTGGTTGGGTTCTATCCAAGATACGCATAGTCATCATACTAGTCATATAATAGGGTAAGAGTGGTATCTTACAAATCGTATGATGACCTAAGGTTAGTCTAGTGGATTTGATTCTGTCCAAGGTACAGTTTAGGGTACCATTCGTACCTTTGGGTACGAGTTTGGCATGGATGTCATATGATGACCTGTTTTGAGTTCCATGGTGAGGTCTTGGGTACGATTTAGGGTACCACTCGTACCCTAGGGTACAATTTAGATGGGTGAGTCATACACTCCTAGGAGTTGGTTTTCAACCTTTAAGCTGGGGGCTTTTCATATATTTCCTACCCTAAAACCCTTATGTCCCTACATTATAGAGCTCATTTTAGCCTCTTATAACACTCATTTGGTGGATCAAACATTCCAAATACCTTATCAAACTCAGTCTTAAAGATTGAAGGCTAGGGTTTCTACAAGTAATCTTCAAAGGGCTCAAGAGTCAAGTTTCTTTTCGTGAATCTTCTTGTGTAAGCAAGTTACTACTCCCTCCTTGTTAGTTCCAACTTAATACATGTTTTAAATATTGATTGTGAATCATAAATGGTGGTTTGGAAACCAATGTTAATGGTTTTTGATGCATCTTGTTGAGTATTGTTTACTCTTGATTTAAATAAAATTTTCATATATTTTTGGTGATGGTTTGCATGTGTGGGTGCTTGTTGATAGTGGTTTAACAAATGGGTCATACATAACCCTAACCTTAATGGTTTTTACCTTGTTTTTTGTCTTGTTAAGGTGTGACCACAATATGTTTGTGAAAATATCTAAAAGAAATTATTAGTAATATGTTAATAGTGTTTTGAATTAAGGCAATGGATTAATGTGTGTGAATGGTTTGCAAATGGTTTTGTAGAGGGATTATTGTCCATGAAATGGTTTAAATGGAAACCTTGGTAGTTTAATTAATTAAAATGGGTTTGAGTCCCTAAACCTTAGAGTTAATGAGTTTCCTTATTGGACGATGGGTTAGATCCCCAAAATAATATAAATGGTTGATTGATAAGGGTAATGGCATGTGTATACTTGCAATAGTATTGGTATGATGATACTAATAAAGTGCCTTTGGTAAAAAAATGACAAAATGGTTAGCTGTGTGTGAATGGCTTTAATTTTGGCTTTAAAGCAGAATGTATAGCGAAGTCGTGGAAGGTAGAGGTCCCGGGGGGACCAAAGCTAGAAATTCAAGATTGTTGATGTGAGGTTTGGTCATGGTGACTATATGCATGATGTCAGACTTGTATTCTTGGAGATGTACTAGTCATCTCATATTCTCTCTCCGGCTCGTGTGGCACCCAAGTATTGGGGCCCTTTTAGCAGGTGGCGCTGGCCCTATATAGCCCATGGGAGAATTTTGAACGGCAAGGCTACACAGCCCAGGTCAATGATTTTAAAGTTCATGCTAAACCTGGTTCCCTTTCCTAGCATGGATTTTTTATATATATATATATATATATATATATATATATATATGTATAGAAATGTGTGCATATTGTTATTTTATTGGTTTTAATGGTTGGCATTATTTTATCCTTATTGTGAGTATATATATATATATATATATATATATATATATTATTATGAAAATATTTGCATATAGCTATTTTACTGGTTTTAAAGGTTGGCATTATCTTATCCTTATCATGAGTACATGCTAGACATTACTCCCTAACCCATCTTCGAGTAGATATATCCCCACGCGGTGCAGGAATTGGCAATACTACTCATCATACTCATTCATGAAATTCAGGAATAGTCGGTGTTGGATTAAAGTGGTGAGCTTCCATAGTTAGGACGGCATCCATTTCATGCCATGGATTATTTTACATATTATTGTTTTCTCTTAGACTTTGGTTTTTGACTATGGTTGGAAGCATGTCCTAACTAGGTATTCTTTATTTTGGTTTAGAGGCGTTGTATGGACAACTGTGGACTTGGGTAGGAAATAGTTATGATTTATATACTATATATATTGGGTTATCATTTTTGGTTTGGTTGGTTGGTTATTGGATGGATTGACTTGGTTGGGTTGGTCTTAGGTATAGATTTACCCCAAAGTTGTTATATCTTCTAATTTTTCATCTTGTTATATATTTGAAATTCATCCAACTCACGGTATATATTGGTTGGTTGGATTAGGTATCGAGGGTGATCTCCGATCCAGGTTGGACTTGAGATGCCTATTATGAAAAGACCCCGATTCAGGTTATGTCAAGTTGGTATTAGAGCCTAGGTTTCAATTTTATGTGGTGTCCCCCAAGTCGTGTTGAGTAGAGTCTTTCTTATGGGTGTGTTGTGAACCACACCTATAATCAGGAGGCCAGAAGGCATTTAGGAATATTTCACCTTCTTGTTGTTCTATTTTTGATCTATGGAGTCTAAGGTCTTGAACTCTTCTCTATATCTTCTTTTGTTCACTTTTTAGATCATGTTCTCTCAATGATCTAAAGTTTATGGAAACTTACCAGTCCCACTTGAGGATGATATGGATGGATCTCATCCAACTCATGGGTCTTATACCCGGTTGAGGGTCGTAGTTTCAGATTTTCCCCGTGGAGTTCCATCGGTCTCGACTGACCCTACTTCAAAAGGTGGTACTCATGATTAGTTTCCTCAAGAAAAGAATACCAATACTGAGTTTCGACACTCTATTCATCTATTGACCCCAATAGTAATAAATCTATCACACCAATCTGGTCCTATTAATACAGAGGAGAATAAGGCAAGGTTGGGAAAAAGGCAAAGTAAGAGGTCTCAGTATTCTTAACCAAAGAGAGACCAAGAGTATCATGGTAAGTGGTCTAAGGGGCAGAGTTGGGTGGGTCCTAACTCCTATTCTATGTCTAGTGCTCCCTACCCAAATTCATTGAGAGATGGACATTTTCAAATTGGTAATGCTTTTATGGCACAAGGTGCCTAAACTCGAGTTGGTGTGGCCTAATTTGCATCATCTTATCCTCATTGCCGATTTTATGGTCGGTAATACCGTGGTCATTGCAAGAAAGGAAGGATCCTATAAGAATTGTTCCTTGGTCCAATAGGATACTGGTTTCCACTTCACTAGCTCTTGCACAGAAGGGTGCTACTTCTAGCCCCGGCACTGGTCGAGATCATCTTAATGCTCTTACTAACCCTCAGGAGTCCGAGGCATCTTTTGATACTAACACTGGTATGTTGCAAACTCTTTTCCAATTATGTGTATTAGTTACTTAGTACGATGTCCCCTCTCTTTTATGTGACACCATTTGTGGTTGTGTATTTTAGTTTTGGTCTAAAGTGTGTTTTGAACCCTCTTTCTATTTCTATCTCAATAGATGACTTTGTGATTACCAAAAGGGTCTTTAGGGGGTATGCAGTATCTGTTGGTGGTAAAGAAACTCTGGTGGATTTTTCTAATTTAGATATGGTGTGTTTCTATGGTGTTTTGGGGATGGATTGGTTGTACTCGTGCTACGCATCATTAGACTATCGAACTTGTAAGGTTATCTTATCTTTAGGCACCTTGGTGAGTCACTTATGGAATGGGAGGATGTTTACCTAGCCTATAAGCGGAGGGATATATCGTATCTTAAAGATTGGAAATTAATCTCCATAGGGGGTGTCTCTACCAGTTGGCCTGGGTTAAAGATTCTAGCTCGGAAGTTCCTTCATTGCATTCAATTCCAGTAGTGAATGAGTTTCTTGAGGCCCTTTCTGGTGACCCCCATGGTGTCCTCCTAATAGGGAGATTAAGTTTGGGATTGGTCTTATTTCGGACACTTGTCTAATTTTTATTCCTTCTTTATAGAATGGTTCTGATTAGGTTAGAGGAGCTTAAGAAAAAATTAAAGAACCTCTTAGATAAAGGTTTCATCTGTCCTAGTGATTCTCTATGGAGTGCTTTCTTCTTTCATATATAAGGGGGATGGTTTCCCCAGGAATTGGTGGGTAAATTAAGAATTTAATTTGTCCTTCTTGTGTGGTGGACCATTTATGCATATTCTATATGGGTGCTTTGTTAAGGTAGTGTATGGTGGATGATAGACACTAAGTGTGAATCTTAGATATTAATGTTGATAAAGGAAGTGTATTAGCTCGGGCACAGCCAGTGTTAGTACCCGTGGCACAGTACTGACACCCTTCCAACTAGAGTCACAGGTTGGACCCCAATTTACTCATATTGGGGCATGTCGGTTAGATGATAGATCCCACGGTCTCAGTCTAGTAATTAGCTCATTAATTTAATTTCAGATTTGCTTGACCATAGAATACAGTTATCAATTATTTAGTTATTAGTATTTTAGTATTTTAGATTACATATTATATTCAGAACATTTTTTATGCTTGGTCATACATTCTCAGTATTTACAGATTTTATGCATCCTAGCCAGTACATTATGTTATTCATTCAGTCAGTTATTACTCATGCATGTGAAACCATGCATATCAACCTACCTCATTTAGCATACCAGTATATTTAAAGTACTAAACGCATACTATTTTCTTGTGCTGTGATGTATCATATCATAGGTTCGGATGCTCAGTTCCCATATTATGCATAGACCTTCCAAATTATCAGTCATAGTAGTGTTGAGTCCTTATATTTCAAGGACAGGCTATATTTATTTTCATTTTTTCAGTTTAGTAGTTAGTTGGGGCTTGTACCATCAACTCGTATTCAACTAGTTTTAGAGGCTTTCGAACATTTCAGACAGTCAATCAGTTTCTCTTTATTTTATCAATTTCAGACAGATGTTTTCCGATAGATATTTTCCAAATTTATGATTTTTAGAAATATTTTATCATTTTAAAACCTTATGGCATGTTCAGTTATTCCGTATATGTTATTCTGTCGATTATTATTCAGTGCTCATAGTAGGGACTAGCTTATGCGTTAGCTTGAGGTCCCTCGGGACTGTAAGCACCATGTGTCACCCAGGGTGTACTCTCGGGGTGTTACAAACTTGGCATCAGATCCTAAGGTCTTAAAGTGTCCTAGAAAGTATAAAAGCCGCATCAAGTAGAGTCTTGTGCATGGGTGTAAAGCGCGCCACACTTATGGACAAGAGGCTATGAGATGTTTAAGAAAAGTTTCCCTTCTTTCAGTGTTTATGTCGTGCGAGTGAGCATGAGCTCAAGTTAAACTCTTTGTCTAATACAACTTTTCCTTTCACTTCCAGAAAATGCCTCCCAGAAAGACTAACGGATGAAGAACTGGGAACCATCCAGCACCTCCATCCGTTCAGGAAGATCCCCAGAATGAGCATGTTTCACACACAGAATTCATAGAAGCTTTCACCACTCTAGCCCATTTTGTAGTAGATCAGAATGTTTGACCAGCTGCTGTTCAGTCTAACCCAATGACTAATACTACTACAGCTATAATTTGGGATTTCACCCGAATGAACCCTCCTTCATTTTCAGGGTCTAAATTTTAAGAGGACCCAAAGGAATTCCTTGATATGGTGTAGAAGTTAACAGACATTATAAGGGTAACTGCAAGTGAGAGTGCTAAGTTAGCTACCTATCAGTTGCAAGATATAGCTCATACATGATTTAAGCAGTGGAAGGTAGATAGAGGCGCAGATGTAGAACCTATAAAATGGTAAGAGTTTTCTACTGCCTTCGTAGATAGGTTCATTCTATTGAAGTTAATGGAGGCCAAGGTATTAGAGTTCATCAACCTGAAGTAGGGCAACATGAGTGTGAAATATTACTCCCTCAAGCTTACTCAGTTGGCCAGGTATGCCCCTCATGTGGTAGCTGATGGCAGGGCTAAGATAAGCAAGTTAGTGTCTGGTGTATCTGATAGTGTGGTCAAGGAGTGTAGTACTACAATGTTAATTAAGGAGATAGACATATCTATTCTTATGGTCCATGCTCAATAGATTGAGAAATAGAAGCTTAAGAAAAATAAGATAGAGAACAAGAGGGCTAGAATAGGTAGCTTTAATTTTACTCAGCCAAAGTCAGAAGGTGGTAATCATCCTAAGTTCCATCAGAAATCTTATGTCCCAGCTCCATCTTTAGCTAGTGCCCCTATGCCAAAGTTTAGAAATGACAATCGGGATACGACACCAGGCTCTAAGTCCCAAGGTAGTGTGAACAGTGGCCGCACAAATCCTCTGTGTCAAAAATATGGTAGAAACCATCAGGGTGAGTGTAGAGTTGGAAATTAAGTATGCTTTGGGTATGGTAAGCTAGTCCATCAGATCCGGGAGTATCGAGTAATTGCTCAAAAAGGAAGGTATTTGCGCCAACAGGGCCAGTTCCATCCATCATCGACTCCAGTCGTCCGCCCAACTCAGTAGAGCACCATTTCCAATGCTACCATTGGTCAGCATTATAAGATGATTTATTCACTTCAATCCCGATAAGATCAGAAAAGTTCTCTTGATGTGGTTACTGGTACGTTGCAAGTCTTTCATTTACATATTATGCTTTATTAGACCCTAGAGATTCTCTTTCTTTAGTAAGCCCTTATATAGCCATCAACTTCGAAGTCAGTCCTACAAACTTGGTAGAGCTTTTCTCAGTGTCTACACCAGTGGGTAAGTCTATCGTAGCACGATGGGTATAAAGGAACTGCCCGATTACAGTGTCTCAAAAAGTTACTTTAATTAATCTCGTGGAGTTAGAGATAACAGATTTTGATGTTATTCTCGACATGGATTGGCTTCACTAATGCTATGCTTCAGTTGATTATAGAAACAGAGTGGTTCATTTTCAATTTCCAAAAGAACCAGTCCTTAAATGGAGGGGTATTACTACCGCGCTTAGGGGTCAGCTTATTTCGTACCTTAGAATGGGAAGGATGATATCCAAGGAGTGTATTTATCATCTTGTCCAAGTCAAAAACTTACATTCTGAGACTCCAAACCTTGAGTTAGTTTCATTAGTGAGGGAATTTGTAGATGTGTTCCCTGAAGATCTTCCCGGAGCTCCTCTCAAAAGGGAAATTAACTTCGGAATAGACCTTCTTCTAGATACACAGCCTATCTCTATTCTGCCATACAAAATAGCTCCAGCCAAACTTAAAGAGTTGAAAGAATAGTTAAAAGATCTCCTAGATAAGGGGTTCATCAGGCCCAGCATTTCCCCGTGGGGAGCACCAATTTTATTCGTGCGTAAAAAAGATAGTTCCCTTAGAATGTGTATTGACTACCATCAATTGAACGAAGTCACAATACAAAAATAAGTATCCACTTCCCAGTATTGATGACTTATTCCACCAACTTCTGGGTGCCAGTTATTTTTCCAAGATAGACCATAGATCCGACTATCATCAGCTCAGAGTCAGAGAATATGATAGTCCGAACATAGCTTTCAGAACTTGATATGGTCACTTCGAGTTTCTAGTCATATTCTATGGTCTCGCAAATGCCCCAGCAGCCTTATGGACTTAATGAACCGAGTCTTTAAATAGTATTGGACATGTTCGTCATAGTCTTTATTAATGATATTCTTGTCTATTCCTGTAATGAAAAAAAACCATGCAGACCACCTTAGAATAGTATTGAAGACTCTTAGAGCCCATCAGTTGTTCGCTAAGTTTAGTAAGTTTGAATTTTGGATAATATCAGTAGCTTTTCTTAGCCATATTATTTCTAGTGATGGCATTAGAGTTGATCCTCAAAAGACCAATGCAGTGAGAAACTAGCCTAAACCCATCTCTATATCAGATATCAGGAGTTTTTTGAGTTTGGTTGGCTATTATCGATGATTTGTTAAAGGGTTTTTTTCTATTGCATCCGTTATGTCTAGATTGACTCTGAAGAAAGTTAAGTTTCAGTGGTCAGATTCTTCTGAGAAGAGTTTTCAAGAGTTGAATACTTGACTCACCATAACCCCAGTTTTAAATTTACCAGATGGTTTAGATAGGTTTTTTGTGTACTGAGATGCTTCCAGTGTTGGTTTGGGGTGTGTGTTGATGCAGAGGGGTAAGGTTGTGGACTATACCTCTAGATAACTTAAGCCCCATGAAAAGAATTACCCTACCCATGATCTTGAGTTAGCAGCTATTGTTTTTGCCTTAAAAATTTGGAGGCACTATTTGTATGGGGTGCATGTTGATATGTTCGCAGATCACAAAAGCTTGTAGTATGTGTTCTCGTAGAAGGATTTGAATCTGTGTCAGATGAGATGGTTAGAGTTGCTGAAATATTATGATATAAGTGTGTTGTACCACCCGAGCGAGGCCAATATAGTGGCAAATGACCTAAGTAGGTTGTCTATGAGTAGTGTTGCTCATGTTGAGGATGATAAGAAAAAGTTGGTTAGGGAAGTTCATTAGCTTTCCAGACTAGGTGTTCGTTTGGTTGATTCGGCTGAGGGTAATGTTTGGGTGTAGAATAGTTTGGTATCTTCTTTAGTTTCAGAGGTAAAAGAAAAGCAGGACAGGGATCCTAGTTTAGTTAAACTGAAAGAATAAGTCAGAGACTAAAAATTAGACGTTTTATCCCAAGGGGGAGATGGTGTGTTGTGTTTTTAGGGTAGGATATGTGTGATATGTGTGGATGGCGTAAGATAGCAAATTCTTGCTAAAGTGCATGGTATGCGTTACTCTAGTCATCCAATGGCCACTAAGATGTACTACAACTTTTGGGAGGTATATTGGTGGAGTGGGATGAATAGAGATATTGCAGAGTTTATGGCTAAGTGCTCTTCTTATCAGCAGGTAAAGATTAAGCACCAAATGCCTAGTGGTTCCATACAGGAGTTCAATATTCCTGCATGGAAGTGGGAAGAAGTGAACATAAACTTTGTGATGCGTTTGCCTTGTACTCATCGGCAGCACCATTAGATTTGTATCATTATAGACAGGATTACTAAGTCTTCCCATTTCTTGCACATCCATACTTCCTATTCAGCCGGGGACTATGTCAGGTACTATATCAGAGAGTTGGTTAGTTTTCATAATGTCCTTTTGTCCACCATTTCAGACAGAGGTACGCAGTTCAGCTCTCACTGTTGGAAAGCCTTCCAAAAGGGTCTTGGTACCCAAGTCCTTCTCAGTACAGCCTTCCACCCTGAGACAGATAGTCAAGTAGAAAGGACTATTCAGAATTTAGAAGTTATGTTGAGAGTTGTGTCGTTGACTTTAAGGGCAATTGGGATGACCCCTTACCTTTTATTGAGTAACAGCTATTATTCCAATATTCAGATGGCTCCGTTTGAGGCTCTTTATGGGAGAAGATGTTGATCTCTCATTGGTTGGTTTGAAGTAGGTGAGGCCATGGTGATGGGGCCTAACTTGGTGTTTGATGCCTTAGAGAAAGTACAGTTGATCAGGGAGAGGCTTAAGACAACCCAGAGCCGACATAAATCTTATGCAGATGTGATTAGGAAAGATCTTAAATTTGAGATTGGCGACTTTGTGTATTTAAAAATCTCTCATATGAAGGAGTGAAGAGGTTTGGTAATAAAGGGAAGCTTAGTCCCTGATATATTGGTCCTTATAGGATTTTGAGTTGTTTTGAAAAGGTAGCTATGAACTTGAGTTGCCTACAGACATAGCATCAGTGCACCCAGTGTTTCATGTCTCCTTGCTAAGGAAGTGCAAAGGTGAACCAGCAGTTGTAGTCCTCTTAGAGAGCATAGATTTCAGAATATTCTCTCCTATAAAGAAGTTCCAACCGAAATCCTTGATCGTCAGGCTAGCAGACTAAGGAACAAAGAAGTTCCTATGGTCAAATTTCTTTGGGGGAGCCAGTCTATTGAGGGAGCTACTTGGCTAGCAGAAGCAGACATGTGAACCAAGTACCCTCATCTCTTTTCCGTGAACTCAGACTCATCCTAAGGTAAAAGTTTTCCTTAGATTTACTTGGATCCATCCTTAGTTTCAGTTGCATATGATTCTAATATCATTCATGCATTCATGGATCAGTTCAGTTATGTGTCATGCCTTAAGATTCAGTCATGTTTCAGCTATTCATGTCAGTATAGTCGCAGTACCTCAGTGCCTCTCAGCTTAATCAGTCTCATTCGAGGATGAATATTTCCAAAAGGGAGATATTGTAAGACCCCATAAAGCCCTAGCCCATTTCATCCTCATATAGCATGTAAAAAGTGGTCCCAGACTTAGAAAATTTCAGCTAAGTGTTGACACTTAGTCTTATTTTGGGCCTTGATATTTCAATGGTTTCATTTTTTATTTTCCAGCATTAGATTGCCAATTTTTAAATTGATTCATGATCAGGGTTATCTATAGGTCATCTCGGGTAAGTTTTAGAATTTTTGAACATCATTTAAGTCACGTTTGAATGACCAAAATAGCAAGCCAACGCAATCAGGATATGTTGCATTGGCTATTGCATCATCACCACCGACGTGATGCATCGATAATTGTGTCATCTAAATTGATGCAGCGCGTCTCCTATTGCGTCACTGGGAATTATCAGCTCATTTAATCCTGAGTCTAGAGGGGTATTTTAGTCTTTTTCCCTTACTTTAACGCGGGATTTAGGTCCTAACATAGCATTATTGCCTCATCTATCACAATTCTCTCAAAATCAAAAGCATTTCCTTTCAATAACAAACCCTAGCCCCTTTAATATTCAAGTTCAAATTATAAGAAATCCCTCTATAACTTTCTAGAATTCGTCTATTGAGGTATGTTGAATGTTCATCCATAGGTCCCTTTCACCCATGGAGTCCATGCATCAAAATTTAAATTCAAAGTTGTGATTTTTGAAAGTAAATGTGATATTTAATTATGATTTTAACGATGAATTCCCATAAATTGAAACTCTATACCATGTTTGCATGAAATTGTCATTGTTATCAAACCTCACATGTATGAATAATATTATTTGCTGATTTAAACCATAAATACTGATGTTGATGTTGAAATCATGTTATCACTACAAGCTTTAAACTATTTACATGCTTAGCTTAAACTATGAATATCAAGTGTTTGATGAAATGCCTACAAGAATGAATTTTAGACAAATGCTTTCATGTTATGTCCCCAAGTGTTAGTACTATTTGCTATTATTTCTATCGAGTCCTGGGGGTTATGAATACCCTATAAACTAGTTGTTTACTTAGTCTCAGTATCTTTAAAATAGTTTTCAGATATGTTATGAGCATTATCAGTTCAGCCAGTTGTATTAGTCAGTTAAACATAGGACAATTCAATGTTTCGAGTTAATTTGGTTGGAAGTAGAATTTAGCACCGAGTGAGTGTATGGATGGCGACATCCCCGTTAGTTAGCCAGAGTCATTAGTAGCAGTCCCTGTATGCTAGAACTATGTAACCAACATAGGATATGAGGAATCACCCATCAGTTTAGGCTTGACTACCTCTCAGGGGTCACCCGTCAGTTTAGGCTTGACACCCTTAGCCCTTCGGGATAGTACATCAGTGGATTCACACAGCTAGTGTTAGTACCCATGGCACGGTATTGATACCCTTCCAACTGGGTCACGGGTTGGACCTCAATTTGCTCATTTTAGGGCATGTCGCTTAGATAATAGCTCCCACAGTCTGAGTCCAGTAATCAGCTCAGTAATTCAGTTTTAGATTTGCTTGACCATTGAATACAGTTATCAGTTATTCAGTTATTAGTATTTTAGTATTTTAGATTACAGATTATATTCAAAATATGTTTTATGCTTGGTCATACATTCTCAATATTTACAGCTTTCATGCATCCTAGTTAGTACTTTATGTTATTCATTCAGTAAATTATTACTCATGCATATGAAACCATGCACATTAGCCTATCTCATTTAGCATACCAGTACATTCAAAGTATTAAACGTATACTCTTTTATTCCGCTATAATGTATCATATCATAGGTTCGAATGCTCAGTTCACAGATCGTGCATAGACCTTCTAGATTATCAGTCGTAGTTATGGTGAGTCCTCATATTTTGAGGACAATCTATATTTAATTTTATGTTTTTAGTTTAGTAGTTAGTTAGAGTTAGTTTGGGCCTATCCCATCAACTCATATTAACTCAGTTTTAGAGGCTTTCGAACATTTTAGACAGTCAGTCAATTTTTCTTTATGTTATCAGTTTTAGACAGATGTTTTTAGATAGACATTTTCCAGATTCATGATTTTCAAAAATATTTTGGCATTTTAAAACCTTATGGTATGTTCAGTTATTCTGCATATGTTATTCTATTAATTACTATTCAGTGTTCATAGTAGTTACCAGCTCATGGATTAGCTTATGGTCCCTCAGGACTATAAGCACTGTGTGGCACCCAGGGTGTACTCTCGAAGCATATGACATGGAATCCCTTAAACTTATATATGGTTGTCTATGGACAAAACTTGCATGTATAGTCGGTATGACAATGCCACTACTAATGTCCTTCGTTAATAAATGGTCAATGAATTGTTTGGTTACTTGGAAATAATGGTGGGGTATATATCAAATCCATAGAATGTGGATGTCCCAGAGGGACCAAAACTTAAAACTCATATTTGGCAGTGTGACATTTGGTCTTGGTGACCGTGTGTATGATGTCACAATTTATATTTGGAGGATGTACTAGTCATCTTAGGTTTTCTTCCCTGTTCATGTGGCTTCATGTACTGGGGCATTTTTAGTAGGGGAGTTGAAGCCATATAGCCCGTGGGTAGTTTAGGATGGGAAAGCTACACAAGCCCAGTAGAGGTTTTAATAGCATGCTAAACCTGGCTCTCTTTCTTGGCATGGATATATATATGTATGGTTGTGTGCATATGGATGGTTTTTACTTGGTTTTATAAATGGAATTATTTTATCCTTATCCTTAGTTCATACTAGCATTCACTCGCTAACCCACATTCAGGCGGCTATATACCCACGCTATGCTAGAAACGACCGTTCTACTCCTCCTATATAGTAATTGACTCAGGGATAGATGTTGAATTAAATTGGTGAGTTTTCATCTTTCCAAAAGGCTCCATTTTATTTTATGGATATTCTTAGTAATTTTAATTTATTTTTGGATATTAGTTTTGGCTATGGTTTGGGGTATATCCCTATTAGATATTCTTACTCTTTTGGTTAGAGGATTTGTGGTACTGCTATGGGTTGGAATGGGGGGGTCGGTATTGGTGTCATCCTTAGCATAGGTATTGGTATTGGGGCTAATATCGGTTGATGATATTATTGGTTGTTCTATCCTCATTCATTTTGGGATAGATCGTATTATGTTTTGGAACTTGTTTGGTTATGGTCTGGTTTATGGCCCTTTGTTTGGTATTGGTTTGACTTGGTGCTTTAGTTGGTACTATTTGGTCTGATGGGATGACTTGGTGGGGTTGGTCAAGGAATATACATATCCCAAAGTCAGTCCTTATCCAGTTATGTTATCTTGTTATATATTCAGCATTTCGCCGACTCAAGGTTTGTTAATGGTGGGTAGGTTGGGTAACAGGGGGTAGTCTCGGATCCTCGTGGGACTTAGGATGTCCATTAAAATAAGGCCCCTGGTTGGGTCATGTCAGGTTTCTATTAGAGCTTTAGTTTCATGGTCAATTGGGAGTACATAAATTTGTGTTGAGTAGAGTTTCTTTTTGGGGTGTGTAGCGCACCATACTCATAAGAGGGAGGCTACAAGGCATTTAGGAATGTTTTACTTTCTTGGTATTCTATTTTTAAGCTTGGAGTCTAAGTCCTGGAATTCTTCTATAATCCTTGGTTGTTCACTTTTTAGATCATGCCTCGATGATCCTATGGGGACATAGTTGATGGGGTACATCCTATGTTTGGAGTTCGTCTTTGATTTAGGGTCCTATCCCTGATAGTTCAGGAATTCCTTCAGTCACTACTAGTCCTCCTCAGGGTAAGGTGACTAATACAGAATTTTGTGAGTCTATTCATACTATTGTTAAATTTGTTGCTGCTCAGGCTGAGCAGAATATATTTGGTGGGTTTTTTGTTGAGGCCACAAGGGTTGGTTAGTTTATGAAACTAAATCCTTCTACTTTAACTGGTGTAAAGGTGGAGGAGGATCCTCAGGGTTTCTGGGATATGATGGAGAAGATATTCAGGGTGATAGAGGCTACTAATATGGAAGGTATAAACTTTGCAGCTTATTGCTCAAGGATATTGCATACCAATAGTAGGAAGAGTGGGATAGGGATAGGGGTGATGTGGAGGAGATGTCTTTATGGGGTGCTTTTTATGGATAGTTTCTTTCCTCAAGAGATGAGAGAAGCAAAGATGGAGGAGTTTATGAATCTTAAGCAAGGAAGAATGTCTGTCAAAGAATATGCCTTGAAATTTCATCAGTTGTCAAGGTATGCTCATGATTTGGTGGCTGACATGAGAGTGAGAATAAGAAAGTTTGCTTCTAGGTTGAATCAAGATTTGATCTTAGAAAGCAAGATTGCTTTGCTGATTAAAGATATGGACATTTCTCGATTGACTGTTCATATAAAGCAAGTAGAGGATGAGAAGAGAAAATAGGCATATTTTGGAGATCGACAGGGTAAGAAGAGCAGGTTTTTTTATAAGGAAAGTGCTCGGTCTCAGGATGGTCGGGGTAATGGTAAATGGTAGAAAAAGAAGTAGGAGAGTTATGGATCCTTCTCTATTGCTAGTGCTTATTACTCAAAGTAGTTGGGTAATAAGCATCATTAGGGTGGTGAAAATTTTGGGGCACCGAGTGCATAATCTCAATTGAGTGGGGTTCAGTCGATTTCTTTATGCCCACCTTGTCAGTTCTGTAGTAATCCTCATCGAGGTTATTATGATGAAGGGAGGGAGAAAATAAAGTATCGATGGCTTCATTTGTTGCTCTACACCTGGTGGTGCCGCGTCTACTTCTGTTACTGTACCTGGTTCTAGTGTTGGCCAGAAGAGGTTGTATGTTTTGTCATTCTAATAGGAATCTGAGGCATCGCTTGATGTTGTTACTGGTACATTACAACTCTTTTCTTATGCATGTATTGTCTGCTTAATCCAGGGTCCACTCATTCTTATGTGACCCCATTTGTGGTTGTATGTATTAGTTTTGATACTAAGGTAGTTTCAGATCTTTTTTCTGCTTCTACCCAAGTAGGTGACTCGGTTATTCCTAAGAGAGTCTATAAGGGGTGTGTGGTATCTGTTGGTGGTAGGCAGACTTTGGTGGATTTGTTTGAACTTTATATGGTGGATTTTGATATTATTCTGGGGATGGATTGGTTACACTCTTATTATGCGTCCTTGGATTATCGAACTCGTAAGGTTGTCTTTAGGTTCCTTGTTGAACCTATTATAGAGTGGAAGGGTGGTTCCCTAGCTCTTAGGGGGAGGTTTATTTCTTATCATAGAGACCGAAGGTTAATCTCTAAAGGTTGTCTTTATCACTTGGTCTGGGCTAAAGATTCTAACTTGGAAGGTCCTTCTTTACAGTCAGTCCTAGTGGTAAATGAGTTTCCTGAGGTCTTTCTAGATGATCTTCGCGGCGTACCTCTGGATAAGAAAATAGAGTTTGGTATTGATTTGATTCCAAACACTCATCTAATATCTATCACTCCTTATAGATTGGTTTCGGCTGAGTTGAGGAAAATTAAGGAACAACTTAAGGATGGTTTAGATAAGGGTTTTATTCATCCTAGTGTATCTCCGTGGGGTGCACCGGTGTTGTTCGTGCATAAGACGGAAGGTTCCCATTGGATGTTTATTGACTACAGGCAGTTGAATAAGGTGATGGTCAATAACAAGTATCCTCTCCCAAGTATAGACGATCTATTTTATCAGTTGCAAGGTGCCAAGTTCTTTTATAAGATAGATCTTTGGCTTGGGAATCATCATCTAATGATTAGGGAGGTGGATATCCCTAAATCTACTTTTTATACTCGCTGGGTGCACTTCGAGTTTTTGGTAATGTCATTTGTATTGACTAATGCCCTGGTAGAATTTATGGATTTGATGAACAGGGTTTTTATGAAGTTCTTGGATCTCTACACCATTGTGTTTATTGAAGACATTTTGGTTTATTCCAAAAGTGAGGTGGATCATGCTAATCATCTTTGTATGGTATTACCGACCTTTAAAAGAACAACAGTTGTATGCCAAATTCTCTAAGTGTGAGTTTTGGTTGAACGATATGACTTTTCTTGGTCATATTATTTATGGTGGATCCGCAAAAGGTTGTTGTGGTTAAGAGGTGTCCTAGACCCACGACTCCAATCGACATCTAGAGCTTCTTAGGCTTTGCAGGGTATTATAGGCAGTTTATGGAAGGCTTTTCATCTAGAGTTGCTCCTTTGACTAAGTAGACTCAGAAGAACGTTAAGTTTTCTTGGTTGGATGCTTGTGAGGGGAGTTTTGAGAAGTTGAAAGATAAGATAACTTTGGCTCTAATTTTGACATTGTCGGAGGGCAATAAGGGTTTTGTGTTCTATTGTGAAGCATCTCGGGTAGGTCTTGGTTATGTTTTGATGCATCTTGGAATGGTGATTTCCTATGCTTCTAGGCAGTTAAAGGTACATGAGAGGAACTATCCAACTTATGATTTGAGTTGTTGGCGGTGGTTTTTTCTTTGAAAATATGGTGGCATTATTTATGTAGAGTGCATGTGGACATCTTTTTTTATCATAAGAGTCTACAGTTTTTGTTCACTCAAAAGGAGCTAAATCTCAGGCAGAGGTGATGGTTGGAGCTTCTCAAAGACTATGATATGAGTCTTTACTATCACCCAGGTAAGGCTAATGTAGCTGTTGATGCTCTTAGCAGGTTGTCCATGGTGAGTTTGGCTCCTATGGAAAAAGGAAAGTGGGAGTTGGTGAAGGATATTCACCACTTGGCTAATCTTGGAGTTCACCTCTTAGACTCCGAGGATGGAGGTGTAATGGTAAAAGAAGTAGTTCGATAGTCTTTTGGTGCAGAGATGAAGGAGAAACAAGTGTTGGATCCTGTTTTGATGTAAATCAAGGGTGACATTTGTGGAGAAAAGGTGATGGTGATTGAGATCAGTGGTGATAGTACTTTATGGTATAAAGGGAGGTTGTATGTTCCTTATGTTTATAGGTTGCGACAAAGGATTTTGGCTGAGGCGCATGAGTTGCGCTTTGATGTTCATCCCGATTCTATGAAGATGTATCATGATCTTAAGTAGATGTATTGTTGGAACGGTATGAAAAGGGATGTGGCCGATTTTGTGGCCAAGTGCTAACGATATGAAAAGGGATGTGGCTGATTTTGTGGCCAAGTGCTTAGTGTGTCAATAAGTTAAAGTTGAGCACATGAGACCTGGTGGGTTGTATCAAGAGATTGTTTTGCCCGAATGAAAATGGGAGGTAATAAATAAGGATTTCGTTATCGGTTTTCCTCGGTATCAAAATTAATATGATTCAGTTTGGGTCATCGTGGATAGGATGACGAAGTCTTCTCACTTCTTGCCAATAAAAACTAACTTTTTGGCAAAGGAATATGCAAAGTTATATCTTTAAGAGATTGTGAAGTTTCATGGGTAACCTATTTTGATTATTTCTGATTGTGGCATGCAGTTTAAGTCTCACTTCTGGCAGACTTTCCAGAAAAGGTTGGGGACTAAGGTCAGTCTGAGTACTGCTTTTCATCCTCAGACAGATGGACAAGCGGGAAAGACTATTCTTACATTGTAGGACATGCTTCGGGCTTATGCGATTGATTATGGTAGCAATTGGGTGGAGCATCTACCTTTCGTAGAGTTTACTTACAACAATAGATATCATTCTAGTATTGGTATGGCTCCTTTTGAGGCATTGTATGGTAGAAGTTATAGATCTCCTATTTGTTGGTTTGGGCTTGGGGAGGCAGATATGTTTGGTCCTAACTTGGTTTACCAGGCTATAGAGAAGGTGAAGGTGATTCGGGATAGGTTAAAGTTTTTCCAAAGTCGCCAAAAGTCCTATACGGATTTTAGGCGTAGAGACTTGGAGATTGAGGTTAGCGATAAGGTTTTCCTCAAGGTATCTCCCATGAAGGTTGTAGTATGGTTTGGTAAGATGGGAAAGCTCAGTCCACAGTATGTTGGTCCTTATGAGATTCTATGGAGGGTTGGTAATGTTTCTTACGAGTTGGAGTTACCTTCTAGCTTAAGCTCGGATCATTCGGTATTTTATGTCTCCATGTTGAGGAAGTGTCTTAGTGATCCTTCTTCAATTGTTCCTTTGGAGGGATTGGGTATCTCAGACCCTCTATCTTATGAAGAGGTCCAGATTGCGATCTTGGATAGGCAGGTTCGTCGGTTGTGAACCAAGGATCTAGCTTTGGTTAAGGTTCTATGGCGGAACCATAAGGTGGAGGAAGCTACGTGAGAAGCGAAGTAGGATATGAAGACCAAGTATCCGCATCTATTTTCTGCTCTTGGGATTCATGCAGAAGGTATATGTCTTCAACACATCTTTATTTTCTGAGTTTGTTAAAGGAAAGATTAATATCTTTACCTCTTTGGTTTCAAACTTTGATAACGATTGGGAATATATTTGATAATGTAAATGACTCGTGCGCGTGGTTACCCCTACCTTATCAATCATTCGAGGATGAATGTTCCTAGTGAAGGAGATTGAAACACCCTAGCTTCTGTACCTTAGAAAATCTCCTAGAATTTTGTTCTCTAGACCCAATATGACTCATGGGTATCATTCATATGTTGGGGTACTAATGGTATGGTCCAGTCGTATGCTGACCAGTATTGGTTGGTAGGATGGATTTTGGTCACTAGAATGGATACGACTTGGTGGTACAAGTCGTATGGTTTGATACCGATCATTTGGTTCCTTCACTTAACCTTAAACTTGGTAACCTAAGTTGGATCTAAGTACAAGTGGCTCACAAGGATCTGCAAGTTAGGGTACGAGTCGTACCAAGGACTCATATGGTGGACAGTGTTCAAACCTTCTGTGATTCTATCTTGTCAGGGATACGGGTGAAGGTTATGGATAGTATGCTCTCAATACGACTTAGGCAGAATGATTCATACACCGGACGGTGTTGGGTCCAAGGGTTGAGGCTTAGGATACAAGTGGTGGGTACCACTAGTATCAAAGAATACCACTTACCCTAATAAGGTCCCATGACTTCTAACTCACTTAGGAGGTTATTTACCCTATTATTTTATTCATTAATGCTTAGAAACTCTTCCTAAACACTGAATAATTCTCTTAAAAGCTTTTGGGCAAGTTGTTGAGTGGTGAAATTACAACTCATTTGCACTCAACAACCATGCACACTACTATGATTTAAATGTCTAAGTGAGATATATTTGTGGCTAAATGCACTAATTCACATATTTTGCAAGTATACAAGTGCTGAGTAAAAAAGAAGCAACTTTGAGCTAAAAGGATCAAAAATAGAATAGAAGTGCAAGAGCTGGACAAGCTGAAAAAGGGAGCAAGATCTGGCCCTCAATTACCATGATCGCAGGATGAGGGCCGCAATTGCAATCAGTCAAGCTAGTCAGCCAATAGTGATCGCGATCAATCCTCCGCAATCGCAGTAGGTGCGATCGCGATCAAGCCTCCTCGATAGAATGAGAGCAGAAAATGACCAAGGGGTAAAAATATTATTTTGTCAGCTGACCCCAAATCCCATTTAAGGATCAAACCCATTCATTCTAAGGATCATCATCATTCTACAACCCCACCTCCCATCCATAGTTTAGTATTTTTGTAATTTCTTGGATCTTGGAGCAAAAATTGTACTAATCTTGAGCTAAGAAGTTTATTATCATTATGATTTTCTAGATCTATATCTTGGGATATGCTGGAATAGGATGCAATTGTGTGGGGGTTGTGATATATTTGTGTATATTTTAATTTGTTGATGATGGGTTCTATTATTGCTTGATTGAATTGATTGGGATTTATGGGTGAAAGCCCCAAATGCCCAAATGGATTTGATGGATGAAAATCCCAAGCTCTTTAAAGATCAAACCATCCTTGAAAAAGGAGTTTTGGGTGAACTTTAGGAGCCCACCTCATCCTTAAAAGAGGGATGTGGGAACCAAAGTAATAGTAGACAATTTATGGGTATGTCTTGCTAATTCTTCACTATCTTAGACATAAGGGTGATTAGGAGGGAGACTATACCATGGGTATCACCCTAGAAATAGGTATACCCAATTGAGGTATTGGGTGGCTTTAATTGACACACTTGTTAGGTACTCGAAAGGGTCAATGAGTGACATCTTTGAGGTTTTTTTTGAAAAACTAGACTCAAAGACCTTAAACCTAGCCTACCACATCATCAACGATTTGAATTTACACCGAATCATCATGATCCCAATTATAATTTGCCCCTAGGAAAGCATAGTCCCAAGATCCATTTTAATTGATTATACTCTAATTATTCTTAGTCTCATGTTAGTCCCTTAGAAGCCCAAGAATTACTTTCACATTTGACAAGATTGAAAAATCCCAAACTATTTTTTACCATAGGTTTGACCCTATCAAGCAACTTTTATTTCATATATACTCAAATCATCACTCACTTTGTTCCTCGTGGATTCAACCCCGACTCTTATTTGGGTAAATATATTGACAATTACTGCCTTGCACTTAAAGTGACGTGTAAGTTATGCGTTATCAAAAATAGCACAGTTGTCGAAGAACAATTTGGCGTATTGAGTTGGTTTGGAATTTTAGCTTACTTGCTTTGGTTCAAACTTGTAAATATTTGACTGTGATTTTCTTTTGTTTATTGTGTTAGATATATTTTAAATTTTTTGGATTAATTATTACTATGGCATCTTGGAGTGAATATGAGTTTGGTGGTTTGAGATCTTATCTTGATTATCTATGTCCATATTGTGGTGGACAGCACTTTTGGGAAGATTGTAGATATGCTCCCTAGAGAGAGATATTTGCACCATCTCGGTCTTATAGAGAGTGTGGTTGTTCTCTATGTGGTGGTCAAGATGGACATTGGAGTGATTGTCTAAGTGACCCAACCCTCGTTATGCTAACCCAATTGCTAGTTCTTCTTATGATTTTGATAGGTCTTATGATCAAGAAAAGGAAGAACGAAACACCGTAAATAGTGGTGTTAAAGTAATGCTTCAGCTTATCTTTGATCGGATGAAATCAACTAGGGATAATATACATCACATGCCTGAATCCATGGGGGCACATAATGAGAAAATCGCAAGGATAGAAGAAGGGGTATGAAGGCTAACCTCTCAAATACCATAGGTGTGTCCACTTTTCAAAATGATCTCAATGTTGATGAATCCTTGGTGATTTCCCAACCAACCAAACCAACCATGAGAAATGGTGCTAGAGTCAAAAAAAGAAACCAAGCCAATCTCTTATGGCGACTCTAGTCCATTTCGGGAAAAAGATGCTAATGAGGATGCAACTCCGGAACTAAGGGATAGACCTCTTTCAAACAATATTTCAACATTGTACTTAGAGAATATGATAAAAGTCCATCTACCTAAGCAAATAGAGGATCATGGGGAGAAGGAGCACCATCCTTACGTTTTGGAGTTTGATAATCCAAAAGAGAATATGCGAGCCCCATACTTGAAGGCCAAGGAGCACAACTTTTGATGTTCAACTAATGGCCTATTGATGTCCCCACCATTACCCAACGAGCTAAACCCAAAACTTGATGTGAAATTGTGTAAAAGATTCAATTCTTCAAAGTGACGCAATTGAACATGCATCATTGTGCCCCTACTTTTTCCCAAAGAGCCTCAAAGATGGAATGATCAAAAGTTGTACAAAAGATTAAATCCTCTAAGTGGAGACATAAATGAGGATTAAAGAGGTATCGTGCCGCAATGTTAAATCACGCTCTTGATGGGAAGTAACCCATCATTTTATGTTTTCTCCATATGTATTTGAATAAGTCATATAAGTTTGATGTTTTGTAGGTTCTTGGAATCATATTGGAATCCTAAAATAGGGAAAAACCAAGTTTGAGAAGTGTGCTAGCCCTGCAGAAAATAACGCAAAACATGGGAGCAAAATGCCTCAGGTACCGCGATTGTAGCCTAAGGATCACAATCTCGATACCGCAATTGCTATAGCATGTCCAGCCTGCACCTTGGTTTTCACTGTGATCTCAAGGAGCCCTTTCACCCTTTTATGCTTTTATGTTATGCAGTGAGTTCACTAGAAGTCTTATAGTTGGGGGTGCGGCCCTACCCTTGTGTGTATTCATTGGTTTGCAATACTCAAACTTAGTTCACTAAAAGCATGGAAATTTTGTGAATTAATTATTTTCATTGTTGTTCTAATTCTTTTAATAATGATATTGGACAAGTCTTTCCCCATATAGATTGATTGATGACATTCTTTAGGGAAAATATCGTGATTGAATTTTGATCCACAGATGCAGGGGAAGTCTGAGTACCCATAGCATCAAGGCTATAAATGCAAAGGAAGTCAGAGTACCTGTGGCATTGTGAATTTGGGATTGCATTCATACCATTGACAAAGTTTTAGTAGCCATATGGTTGGTTTGCCCACATGAAGTAAAAATGTGATATTGAGACTTAGGTTGTCGTCGCGGTTAGCAAATTATGCACGGTGCAAAGACAAATCAAACACCCCTCTCCATACAAAACTTTTTAAAAACCCAAGGCACGAACGTTAGCGACATTTTAACAATTCTTTTTCTCTTTTTGTGACTCCAAACTTTAACTTGTGAAAACTGGTAGATACTCTATTTTTTGTCTCTAGCGGGAGGAGCAATTGAGCCTTCTTGGTGAATTTTCATGCCAAGTGTGATGAGCTTATTTTTTTAATCTCATGTATACTTGTACCATTTATAACTTACCCCATTAGTCTCTCGAAGCTAATTTTGATTGTATTTAGTTAGGGAGGTGATCTTATGCCATCTTGCGACATTGGAGTCCACTTTAGCCTAAAAATCCTACTTGTGCCTAGATGTTATCCCTAGTCACCCACTTTGAGCCTTTATACCTTCTTTGACAAACACATTGCAAGCTGTGAGCCTTTCAATTCTTATCCCTCTTTTGAACCCTATCCTCCTTGGACTTAAAAATACAAATTGAGGCTAAAAAGCCTAAGTTGGGGGTGGAGAAGATTGGAAGAGGTAACTTTGGGCCATGAGAATGTAAGTTAGTTCATAAAAGCTAAATTTTGAGAACAAATAAATAGGAAGAATAAGGGACCCAAGAAAGGAAAGAAAATCATGAAATGTAAATGGCAAAGAGGTAAAAAGAAGATGCTTTCCAAAAGATGGATGAATCAAGGCAGCAAAAGTAGGCACATGTTTAAAGAGTGAAAATAAAAGAAGTGGTCCATGATCAAAAGTTTGATGAAAAAGTATAATGTAGATGTTCTAGGAGGGTATAGTCACTTTGTTCCTAAATAATATCCTATCCTACCCCAAACTTATATTACAAGCTCAAAAAGCCCTTTGAGATCTCCAACCAAGTACATCTATGCTGGTGGCGATTGAAAATAGGGATAATCCTATGGCATGGTACTTGTTAACATCGAGAGTTCTTGAGAGAGAGAGAGTTTCATACTTAAATTCCTTATTGCATATTTGATAAATTGGTGTGTATAATTTTATTCCTTATGAGGAGGAATGTAAACAAGTTGAGGTGGGTGATTTTGTCACCTACCAAAAAATAAGGCTAAAGGAAGATAATGTAGTTGAGGTCAAAGAGGAGTCATTTCTTGAGTATTAGTGATTGCTACATGATTTCTCTTTGAAGTCTTTTGCATCCTTGAAAATTTTGTGTTATGTTCCCTTTTCCAACATGGATATGTAGAGAGAGAGATGTATGGTTGTGTGTTTATGAATGGTTCTTACTTGGTTTTTTAAATGGTATTATTTTATCCTTATCCTTAGTTCATGCTAGCGTTTACCCACTAACCCATCTTCAGGCAGATGTATACCTACGCCATACAGGAATCGACCGTTCTACTCCTCCTACATAGTGATTGACTCGAGGTCAACTATTGGATTAAAGTGGTGAGCTTTCATCTTTTTGAAAGGCTCTATTTCATGTTATGGATATTCTTAGACATTTTGATTTATTTCTAGATATTGGTTTCAGTTGTGGTTGGGGCATGTCTCAATTAGATATTCTTACTCTTTTGTTTAGAGTTTTTATGGTACTCTATTGGTTGGAATGGGCGGGATCAATATTGGTGTCAGCCTTAGCATTGGTATTGGTATTGGGGTCAATACCGATTGATGATATTATTGGTTGTTACATCCTCTTTCATTTTGGGATTAATCATATTATGTTTTGGAACTCATTTGATTATGGCTTGGTTTATGGCACTTGGTTCGATATTGGTTTGGCTTGGTGGTTTAGTTGGTACAGTTTGGTATGACGGGATAACTTGGTAGGGTTAGTCTAGGAGTAGACCTATCCCAAAGTCAGTCCTTGTCCAGTTATGCTATCTTGTTTTATGTTCAGTATTCCGCTGACACTAGGTATGCTAATGGTAGGTGGGTTGGGTAACAGGGGGTGGTCCCCGATCCTGGTTAGACTTGGGTTGCCCATTATGACAAGGCCCCTGGGCGGGTTGTGTCAATACAATTTATGGGTACTAGTCGTACCCTAGGATACAAGTTGGGTACCTCCTCTCATGTGTTGGTCAGTAAGTTCTTGTTGGGTTCTATACAAGATACGACTAGGCATTATTTGAGTCGTATAATAGGGTAAGAGTGGTATCCTGCAAATCGTATGATGACCTAAGGTTAGTCTAGTGGATTCAATTTGTCCAAGGTACGGTTTAGGGTACCATGTACCTTTGGTTACAAGTTTGGCATGGATGTCGTATATGGACTATTGTTGAGTTTGACATTGAGGTCTAGGGTATGAGTTAGGGTACCAATCGTACCCTAGGGTGCGGTTTAGATAGGTGAGTCGTACCCTCCTGGGAGTTAGTTTTCAGCTTTTAAGCTGAGGGCTTTTTGAACATTTCCAACCCCAAAACCCTTATGTCTCCATGTTATATAGTTCATTGTAGAATCTAATAACACTCATTTGGTGGATCCAATATTCTAAATACCCTCTCAAACTCACTCTTGAAGATTGGAGGTTAGGGTTTCTACAAGTATTCTTCAAAGGGCTCAAGAGTCAAGTTTCCTTTCGTGAATCTTCTTGTATATGGCAAGTTACTCCTCACTCTTTGTTAGTTCCAACTAAAGGCATGTTCTAATATGTTTTAAACTTTTATTATGAATCTGTAATACCCATAAAAGTCATAACGAATTTTAGCTCTCAGTTGGATGTTTAAGAGGTCCAAGGCTTGAAAATTTCATTAAGTGTTGGGACTTAGTCATTTTAAGACCCCTAAACTTTGATGATTTTATTTTTGACCTTCTCAATCTCGGTAAAATGATTTTTGAGTTGATTCATGATTGGGGTAGTTAAAAGTACATCTCGGGTGTGTTTTGGAATTTACGGATAAGCGTAGAGGCATGTTTGAATAACCAAGGCAGTAGCACCATAACTATTAGCTCCGCTTCAGAGCCTAGGTCGCCCGCTCCAGTCCATTGCTACAAAGCCCATGTCGTCCCCTCTCCTTTTTTTCCGACTTTGTTCCTCGCTATTTAAGGGCAATTGGGTCATTTCCCTTTCAACCAACTCATACATAACACAAAATTTAAGTTTTCCAAGAGAATTATTTTCTTTTTTTATCACAAATTCTCTCAAAATAATAATCTCATTCCTTAATAACAAACCCTAATCTTTCACAATCAATCAAGGAATCCAAGCTTCAAACCTCAAGAAAGTCCCAAGAATCTTTATGAATTCAACCAGTGAGGTATGTGTTATGTTCATCAATGGGTTCTTTTTACCCATGAAGTCCAAGAACCCTTTTTGGTGTTTTAAATTATGAGTTTTAAATGCTCAACTTTAACTAATTCCATGAATCTCTTGTTAATTCAATTACAAGTTATGGTTACAAGTATTTTCGAGTAGAATGAACCTTATCATGTTTGAGTATTGGAATTTACATGTCATGTTCAATTGGTTGTAGGATAAATCCTCAAGTTACGAGTTTAGCCATAAAATGCTATTGTTTCATCATGTTAAGATATACTCATGTTTAAGTGTATGATTTTCACATGTTTTTATGAGATGTCATGTTTGGGTTTTTAAACCATAATCATGTATTACTGTATTTCAAATTTGATATTGTATATTCATGTTCATTAAGTGCTACTGGGTTACGAACAGCTGATTTTATAAGAACTTAGCTTTTCAAGTACTTAGACAGTTAATCCATGACTCTTATCAGTATACTTACATGTTATAATCATGATGAGCACTATCAGTTATGTAATAATGTTCAGTCTAGTTTAGTCCATTCTAGTATCAATGTCAGTTTAGTTGGGAGTAGGATTTAGCACCGAGCGAACTCAAGGAAGGGGGCTCACCTGACAGTAGAGGGTGTGACCCTTCGTAGAAATCACTGAATTATAGAACTACGTTGCCAGCATAGATTAGAGATGTCTACCTGCCAGTTGAGGGTTGACTAAGTATCTATCTGCCAATTGAGGGTGGAACATATCTCTTTAGAGCACTTGGCAATTGAGGGTAACTCCTTAGTCCTTCGGGACACCAGTTTAGTGGATCCACACAGCTAGTATTAGTACTCGTGGTACAGTACTGACACCCTTCCAACTGGGGTTAGAGGTTGGACCCCGATTAGCTCAGATTAGGGCATGTCGGTTATATGTTACCTCCCACAGTCTCAATATAGTATTCAGTATACTTTAAGTTTGGGTTTACCTTACCAAATCATACAGATTCTCAGTTATTCAGTTATCAAATTTCAGTCTTTCAGTTTATAAATTAATTTAGATATATGTTTATGCTTTGTATTGCATTCTTAGATGTTATAGTTTTCAAGCATCCATGTTTAGTTATCTCATGCTATTAAGTTAGTTCTTATTTCATATGCATGGTTCCCCATGTATATCATCCTAACCTCATCTCATATAACAGTATATTTAAAGTACTGACTGCATACTCTTTTTTGTACTATGATGTCTTATATCATAGGTTCAGATGCACAGTTTCCCAATCGCAGTTAGACTGCTCATCGTAACTCAGTTAGTTGGAGTGAGTTGAGGGTCTATCCCATCAACACCTCAGTCAGTTTAGAGGCTTTTGGACATTCAGATAATTTGTTACACATTAAGACAGTTGTTTCAGTATTACTAGACGTCTTTGTTAAGCAATTTATTTCGAGTATTTGATTAGTTCTTCGGATATACTTAGATGTTTTTTGCAGTATTTAGATTTTAATATTATGTCATTTTATTTTTTGCTCATCTATTTTGTTACTATCAATTCAGTGCTCACGGTAGGTACCAGCTCATGGGTTAGCTTGTGCTCACTTGTGATCGTAAGTACTATTTTCATGACTAGGGGGTAGCCTCAGGTCGTGGCAAAACTTGGTATCAGAGCCCAAAGTTTTAAAATGTCCTAGGGAGTCTGAAAGTTGCATTGAGTAGAGTTTTGTGCATGGGTGTGAAGCTCGCCACACTTATGGACAAGAGGCTACAAGATATTTTAGGAAAATTTCCCCTTCTTTCAATATTTATGTCATGAGAATGATTATGAGCTCTACTTAAACTCTTTTTCTAACTCATCCTTTTTTTTATTTAAAGGCAATGCCTTCGAAAAGAAACAACGAAAGAAGGAACAGGAATTAGCCCAGACCATCGCTTGTTCAGGAAGATCCCCTGAATAAACATGTCTCTCACACTGATTTTAGAGCTTCTTTTACTACCTTATCTCATCTAGTAGCTACTTAGAACAGTCAGGGAGTTGTTGCCCCAGCCAATCCAATGGCAAATACAGCTGCGGTCAGGATTCGAGATTTCATGCGGATGAATCCCCTTTTATTTTTAGGATCCAAGTCTAAGAAGGATCCGCTTGAGTTTTTTTATATGGTTTAGAAAGTGACACATGTTATGTAATTCACATAGTGTGAGAGGGAAAAGTTGGCCACATATCAATTGGAGGATATAGCTCATACCTGGTTTAAGTAGTGAAAGGAGGATAAAGATGTTGAGACAAGGACTGTAGAGTAGGAGGAGTTTTCCAAAGCTTTACTAGACACATTCTTCTGTTAGAGTTAAGGCAGGCTGATATTTAGGAGTTCACTAACTTGAAGTAGGGTAGTATAAGTGTACTCACTTAAGTTTACTCAGTTGGCAAGGTATGATTCTTTGATGGTGGATGATAATAGGTCTAGAATGAGCAAGTTTGTATCTGGGGTATCTAATAGTATGGTCAAGAAGTGTAGGACAGCAATGTTGATTAAGGAGATGGACTTCTCTAAACTTATGGTTCATGGTCAGCATATTGAGGAAGAAAAGCTTAAGGAAAAAAAAGAGATAATAAGAAGGCCAGAATAGGTAGTTTTAACTTTTCTTAGCCAAGGTCAGAGGGTGGTAACCATTCTCAGTTCTGTCAAAAGTCTTCAAACTCATCCCCATCTTTAGCTAGTGCTCTAATGTCTAAGTTTAGGCAAGATATTTAGGATAGAGCGTCAGGCTCCAAGTCCCAGGGTAGTGTGAATAGTGTTTGTCCTAGTCCATAGTGTCAGAGATTACTGAATGGCTGGCCAGCAGGGTCAGTCTAATCGTCCTCCAATTTCAGTTGGTTGCCCGACTGAATAGGGTACAACTTCTAGCGCAACTAGTGGGCAGTGTCAGAATAGGCTGTATACTCTCCAGACTCGACAGGATTATGAGAGTTCTTCTGATGTGGTTACAGGTATGTTGTAGGTCTTTCATCTTCATGTCTATGCTTTATTAGATCCCGGAGCTTCACTCTCCTTTGTAATGATTTATATAGTAGTCAATTTTGATGTTAGTACCATATCTTTAGCAGAACCTTTCTCAGTGTCTACTCCAGTAGGTAGCTCAATCGTAGCCAGGCGGGTAAACAGGAACTGCTTGGTTATAGTGTCTCAAAGAGTTACCTCAGTGGATCTTGTATAGTTAGAGATGATTATTTTTTATGTCATTCTTGGCATGGATTGGCTTCACTCATGTTATTCCATGTTGATTGCAAAAATAGAGTCGTTCAATTTTAGTTTCCTAATGAACCAGTCATTGAATAGAGGGGTAGTACCTCTGTGCTTAGGGGTCAAATCATTTCCTATCTTAAGGCAAGAAAAATGATTTCAAAGAGGTGTTTTTATCATTTTATTTGAGTCAAAAACTCTGGTTTTGAGAATCTAAGTCACGAGTCAGTTGCAGTAGTAAGGGAATTTCCAGATGTTTTCCCTAAAGACCTTCCCAGAGATTCTCCCAAAAGGGAAATTGAATTTGGAATATATCTACTTCTAGATACCCAGTCTATCTCTATTCTACCCTACAGAATAGCTCCAGTTGAGCTTAAGAAGTTGAAACAGCAGTTGAAAGATCTCTTAGATAAGGGTTTCATCAGGCCCAGTGTTTCCCCATGGAGAGCACCAGTCTTGTTCGTGCATAAGAAATATGGTTCTCTCAGAATGTGCATCGATTACTTTCAGTTGAACAAAGTCACAATCAAGAATAAGTATCCACTCCCCAGAATTAATGACTTGTTCAACCAACATCAGGGTGCCAGTTATTTTTCTAAGATAGACCTCAGATCCGACTATCATCAGCTTAGAGTCAGAGAATGTGACATTCCAAAGATAGCCTTTAGAACTCGGTATAGTCACTTTGAATTCTTAGTTATGTCTTTTGGACTAACGAATTCCCCTGCATCTTTCATGGACTTGATGAACATAGTGTTCAAGCAGTACATGGACATATTCGCCATGGTCTTCATTGATGATATTCATGTCTATTCACGTAGTGAGAATGATCATGTAAACCATATGAGAGTTGTGCTGTAGACTCTTATAGCTCATCAGTTGTTCACCAAATTCAATAAGTGCAAATTTTGGCTAAGATTAGTAGCTTTCCTTGGCCATATTATTTTTTATAATGGCATTAGAGTCGACCCTCAGAAGATCAAAGCAGTGAGAAACTGGTCTAGACCCATCTCTCCATCAGATATCAGGAGTTTCTTAGGATTGGCTGGCTATTACAGACGGTTTGTTGAGCAGTTTTCTTCTATTGTGTCCCCTATGTCTTGATTGATTCAGAAAAATGTTAAATTCTAGTGGTCAGATTCTTATGAGAAGAGTTTTCAGGAGTTGAAGACTCATCTCACTTCTGCCCCACTTTTGACTTTTCCAGATGGTTCAAATAGATTTATGGTTTACTATAATGCTTCTATAGTTGGTCTTGGTTGTGTGTGAATACAAAGAGGTAAGGTCATATCCTATGCCTCTAAACAGCTTAAGCCCCATAAAAAAATTATCCTACCTATGATCTTAAGTTGGCAGTTATTGTGTTTTCTTTGAAGATATGGAGACATTCCTTTTATGGGGTTCATGTAGATGTGTTCACTGACCATAAGTGTTTGCAGTGTGTTTTCTCAAAGAAATATCTAAATATTCGTCAGAGAAGGTAGCTTGAGTTTTTGAAAGATTACGATATGAGTATATTGTATCATCTAGGCAAGGCCAATGTAGTGGCAGATACCCTTAGCAGGCTGTCTATAGGTAGTGTTGCTAATGATGAGGAAGATAATAAAAAGTTAGTTAGTGAGGTTCATCATCTTTCCAGATTAGGTGTTTGGTTGGTTGATTCAACTGAAGTTAGTGTATGGGTTCAGAATGGTTCAAAATATTCCTTGGTTGCCGAAGTAAAAGAAAAGAATGACAGAAATCCTAGTTGAGTTAAGTTGAAGGAGGAAGTAAGAGATCAAAAGGTGGACGTTTTCTCTGAAGGGGGAGATGGTGTACTCTATTATCAGGGTATATTATGTGTTCCATGTGTTAATGACTTGAGATAGGGAATACTTTTAAAAGTGCATGGTGCACGACTCTCTATCCATCCAGGAGACACAAAGATATATCGTGACTTATGGGAAATATATTCGTGGAGTGGTATGAAGAGGGATATTACAGAGTTTGTAGCTAAGTGTTCTAATTATAAGAAAGTTGAGGTTGAACACCAAAATCCTAGTAGCACATTATAGGAGTTCAGTAACCCCTCTTGGAAGTGGGAGGTGGTGAACATAGATTTTATGATAAAGTTGCCTCGCATACATCATCAGCATGATTTAATATGGGTCATTGTAGACAGAATGACCAAATCAGCTTATTTTATGTCAGTTCATACTTCTTACTCAGCTGAGGATTATGCCAGGATATAGCTTAGGGAGTTGGTTAGGTTGCATAGGATTCCGCTGTCTATCATATTAGATAGAGGTACTCAGATGACCTCTCACTTTTGGAAAGCTTTTTAGAAGGGTCTTCGTACCCAAGTTTATCTCAGTACAACTTTTCATCCTTAGACAGATGGTCGGCAGAGAGGACCATTCAAACTATAGAAGACATATTGAGAGCATGTATTATTGACTTTAGAGGTAGTTGGGATAATTACATACCTCTGATTGAGTTTGCCTATAATAACAGTTATCACTCCAGTATTCAGATAGCTTTATTTGAGGATCTTTATAGAAGGAGATGTAGATCTCCTATTATTTGGTTTAAGGCAGGTGAAGCTACTTTGATAGGGCAAGATTCAGTATTTGAGGACATAAAAAAAAATTAGTTGATTAGGGAGAGGCTAAAGGCAGCCCAAAGCCATCACAAATCTAATGAAAATGTGAGGAGAAGAGATCTAGAGTTTGAGGTTAGTAACTTAGTCTATTTAAAGGTTTTTCCTATGAAGGGAGTAAAGATATTTGGCAAGATGGGGAAGCTCAATCCATGATAGGTTGGCCCGTTTAGAATCTTGAATCATTTTGGAAAGGTGGCTTATAAGCTTGAGTTGCCTACCAATTTAGAATCAGTGCATCAAGTGTTTCAGGTTTCCTTGTTGAAGAAGTAAATTAGTGATTCAACTGTTGTTGTCCCATTATAAAGCATGAATGTTTAGGATAACATTTCTTACAAAAAAGTCCTAGTTGAGATCCTTGATTATCAGGTTCATAGACTAAGGAACAAAGAAGTTTCCTTGGTCAAAGTTCTTTGGCAGAATCAGTCTGTTGAGGGAGCTACTTAGGAAGCAGAAGTAGATATGTGAACCAAGTTCCCTCATCTTTTCTCCGTGAACTCATATTAATCTTGAGGTAATGATTCTCTTCAGATTGACTCTCTTCCATTCTCAGTTTCATCTATGTAATCCATTTTATGTCATTGCATACATTCAATTCAGTTCATGTATCATGTTTTAGACTCAGTTATGTAATCATGTTCCCAATCATGCATATTCAGTATATGATCTCAGTTACTTTAATACTCTCAGCTAAACCAGTCTCATTCGAGCGTGAATGTTCCCAAGGGGGAGATATTATAATACCACATAAAAGCCTTAGCTTATTTCAGCACTCAGTTGCATGTTTAAGGGGTTCAAGACTTAAAAATTTCACTAAGTGTTGGGACTTAGTCATTTCTAAGTCCCCTAAACTTTGATGATTTTATTTTTGACCTTGCCGACCTCAGGACATTGATTTTTGAGTTGATTCATGATTGGGGTAGTTAAAAGTATGTTACGACTGAGTTTCAAAATTTTTGGACGAGCGCAAGGGCATGTTTAGAGAACTAAGGTAGTAGCACCACCGAGATTAGCCCGCGCCACACCTCCCAGTGCACTACTCCAGATCCTGCGTCGCACCCCTTAGTGCATCACTCCACAGCCCGCGTTGCCCACTCTAGAGCCCGTGTTGCCCCCTTCTCTTTTTGTATAGCTTTTGTTCCTCATAATTTAAGGGCATTTGGTCATTTCCCCTTCACCCAACTCGTCCATAACATGAAATTTAGGTTCCTAAAGAGCATTATTTTCTCTTTTTATGAAAAATTCTCTTAAAAGAAGCATCCCTTTACTCAAGAACAAACTCTAACTCTTTCACAAGTAATCAAGGAATTCAAGCTTCAAACCTTAAGAAACTCCCAAGAATCTTCACGAATTCATCCAGCGAGGTATGTGTGATGTTCATCCATGGGTTTCTTTCACCTATGGAGTCCAAGAACCTTTTTTGGTGTTTTAAATTATGAGTTTTAAAATTTCAAGTTGAACTAATTCCATGAATTTCCTATTAATTCAATTACAAGTTATGGTTACAAGTATTTTCAAGTAGAATGAACCGTATTATGTTTGAGTATTGGAATTTCCATGTCATGTTTAATTGGTTTCAAGATGTATCCTCAAGTTATGAGTTTAGCCATAAAATCCTATTGTTTTCTCATGGTTAAGATATACTCATGTTTAAGTGTATGATTTTTACATGTTTTTATGAGATGTCGTGCTTGGGTTTTTAAACCATAATTATGTATTACTGTATTTCAAGTTTGATATCGTATACTCATGCTTATTTAGTGTTGGTGGGTTATGAACACTCGATACTTATGTGTTTTACATAAACTCAGCTTTTTAAGTACTTAGATAGTTAATCAATGACTTTTATCAGTATACTTACATGTTATGATCATGATGAGCACTATCAGTTATGTAATAATGTCCATTCTAGTTTATTCCATTCCAGTATTAGTGTCAGTTCTTTTGGGAGTAGGATTTAGCATCGAGCGAATTAAGGGATGAGGGCTCACCTGACAGTAGAGAGTGTGACCCATAGTAGAAATCCCTGAGTTACAGAACTATATAGCCTGCGTAGGTTAGAGATGTCTACTTGCCAGTTGAGGGTTGGCTAAATGTCTAATTGCCAATTGAGGGTGACACGTATTTCTTTAGATCACCTAATATTTTGATTGTGACTCATTAGTCCTTCAGTACACCTGTTTAGTGGATCCGCATGGCCAATGTGAGTACCTATGGCACGATACGGACACCCTTCCAACTGAGGTTATAGATTAGACCCCGATTAGCTTAGATTTGGGCATGTCGGTTATATGATACCTCTCATAGTCTCAGTATAGTATTTAGTATAGTTTTAGTTTAGGTTTACCTAACCAAAGCATATAGATTCTAAGTTATTCAGTTATTAGATTTCAATAGTTCAATTTACATATTATTTCAGATATATGTTTATGCTTGGTCTTGCATTCTCAGATGTTACAGTTTTTATGCATCCATGTTCAGTTATCTCATGCTATTCAGTTAGTCCTTATTTTATATGTACAGTACCCCATGTATATCAGCCTAACCTCATTTCATATACCAGTACATTCAAAGTACTGACTGCATACTCTTCTTTGCGCTATAATGTCTTATATCATAGGTTCGGACGTACAGTTTCTCGACCGTAGTTAGACAGCTCAATGTAGTCCAGCAGTCGTGGTGATGAGTCCTCATCCATAGAGGAATTGTTATGTTTATTCAGTTACTTTAGTATTTTATTTTACTCAGTCAGTCAGAGTTAGTTAGGGTTTGTCCCATCAACTCCTCAGTTAGTTTAGAGGCTCTTAGACATTCAGACAATTAGTTCAACAGTCAGTCAGTTATTTTAGTAATACTAGACGTTTTGGTTAAGCATTTGATTTTGAGTATTTGATTAGTTTTTCAGACATACTTAGATGTGTTTTGCAGTATTTAAATTTCAGTATTATGTCAGTTTATTTTCTGCTCATGTATTTTGTCACTATCTATTCAATACTTACAGCCGGTACCAGCTCATGGGTTATCTTATGGTCACTTGTGATCGTACGCACCATTTTCGTGACTAGGGGTAGCCTTCGGTCATGATAGAATGATAAATGGTGGTTTTGAAAAAAAATGTTAAATATTTTTTATGCGTATTTTTGAGTATTTTTTACTCTTGATTTAAATAATGTTTTCACATGTTTTTTGTGATGGTTTGCATATGTTGGTGCTTGTTGATGGTGCTTTGACAAATGAGTCATGGGTAACCCTAACCTTAATGGTTTTTACCATGGTTTTTGTCTTATTAAAGGTGTGCCCATAAGATGTTTGTGAAAATGTCTAAAAGAAATAACTAGTCACACACGTTAATGGTGTTTTGAACTTAAGCAATGGCTTAATGAGTATGAATGGTTTGCAAATTGTTTATTAAACAGATTGTTGTCCATGAAATGTTTTTAATGGAAACCTTTGTGGTTTAATTTATTAAAATGGGTTTGAGTCCCTAAACCTTGGATTTAATGAGTGTCCTTGATGGACGATGGTTTAGCGCCCCAAAATCATTTAAATAGTTGATTAATAAGGGTAATGGTATGTGTATACTTGCAAGTAATATTGATATGATTATACCAATAAAGTGCCTTTGGTAAGAAATTGACAAAATGGTTGGTTGTGTGTGAATGGTTTTAATTTGGGCTTTAAAGCGGAATATATAGCCAAGTCGTAGAAGGTGGAGGTTCCCAGGGGGACCAAAGATGGAAATTCCTGATTGCTGGTGTGAGGTTTGGTCATGGTAACTGTGTGCATGATGTCATACTTATATCCTTGAAGATGTGCTAGTCATCTCATATTTTCTCCGGCTTGTGCGGTAAATATACCTCGGGGCCCTTTCAGCTGGTTACGCTGGCCCCATATAGCCTATGGGTGAATTTTGAATGGCAAGGCTACACATCCCAGGTTAATGATTTCAAAGTTTATGCTAAACCCGATAACCTTTCCCGACATGGATTATATATATATTTATGTATGTATAAAAATATATGCATATGGTTGTTTGATTAGTTTTGAAGGTTGGTATTATTTTATCCTTATCCTAAGTACATTCTAGAGTTCACCTGCTAACCCGTCTTCGGGTGGTTGTATCCCCACACAATGCAAGAACCATTTATACTACTCCTCCTACTCATTGATCAGATTTGGGAATAGTCGGTGCTGGATTGAAGTGGTGAGCTTCCATTGTTAGGAAGGCGTCCATTTCATATCATGAATTATTATACATATTATTATTTTCTCTTAGACTTAGGTTTTTGGCAATGACCGAGGGCATGTCTCGACTAGGTATTCTTTATTTTAGTTTATAGGCATGGACAACTGCGGACTTAGGTAGAGAATGGTTATGATTTATATACTAGATACATTAGGTTATCATTTTTGGTTTTTTTGGTTGGTTATTAGATTGATTGACTTGGTTGGACTGGTCTTGGGTATAGACGCATCCCAAATTCATTATATCTCCTAATTTACCATTTTGTTATATATTTGGAATTCATACGACTCAGGGTATATATTGGTTGGTTGGATTGGGTATCGGGGGTGGTCTCCAAACTTGGTTGGAGTTGAGATTCTCATTACAACAAGGCCCTAGTACGGGACATGTCAAGTGTGTGGGTTTAGGAGATGATATAGGCATTTCTTTAATAACCAGGTTTCATACCCTTTGTGACCTAACCTTGTGCATAATCCTAGTTATCCTCATTGAACCTCTAGCTTATCCTTTGGTTGTCTTATTAGTAGCATATTCCCCTTCTTTGTTAGACCTAAATTTTATCCAAATCTCCTAACGCTTTAGTTAAAAATTAGTAAAGTAAAGAAGTGTGAATACAAGAAGAAAAGAGGTGAAAGTGGGGCCCCAAAAAGTAGTTATTAGTGTGGTAAATTGAATTGTGGTAATTGGGAGTTGTGTGATTGAAAGAAAGAAAAGTGTTCAAAATTGAATAAGATGTGAATCAAAAATACTCTCACTGCATTGTATGTGAATGAGCTTAATGAGATGGGGAAAAACAAAAGATGGGTGTAGATGAATGAGGTCATACTTGATTATTAATAGAGAGGTCTTAATATTTATATGATGTATTAGAACGTTAAGGAAAGATTGTCACTACTTCTAGCCCGAATAGTTCCTACCCATATTTTTGCCTACATTACAACCCATAAAAACCTATTTGATCCTAAGTCCTGACATTTTGATATTAGTGAAATACTGCACTAAGGTCAAACCTATGGTTCATCATGTATAACTTGTGAATTCTTTGTGAGAGTGAGCGTAAATTATTTCTTGTTCCCATTTTCTGATCAATTGAATCTACATGAGTGAATATGGGTAACTCTCTTATTGTGGGGGCATATGTTTAATGGTAGTTGGGAGATTTGTATGATCTCTTTTATTTAGTAATATAGATGAGTTTTCCAACTTAGTGAGTCAATTCTTGAGGGTAGGATATTTTGAAGTACTGTTCATGAGCTTTCAATTATGTGTATAACATACTTGGTGTAAGAACCTAAATTCTGTGTAGTCATTGTAGTACTAGCTTGAGTGTTTTATTTGTTATAGAAGTGTGGAGTCTTCTTTGATTACAATGCATAGAGTGAAGCGTGATTAGAGGACGAACAAGGCTTTAAGTGTCGGGCCCACCATGTTTTATTAATGCAGGCTTAGATACTCAGGATAGCAGACATCCACGTTAGGCCCTATTGCTATTTTCAACAGATATTTTAGTGAGCTCCAACTCTCTCTGGAGCTAGTCTATGCCTAGTATTTTGATTATATGTACAGGTCTCTAGTTGGGCATGACAGGCCTGATGCCAACTAGTCACTTGTAATATAGCGTGTTAAACTGTCTAGAGGCTTTATGGACATCGTTTAGTATTGTATAGTTTTGTTAATATAACTCCCTTGTGTATATAAGCAACTTTTATTGAATATCTTGCTCGTTATTATCCCATAACCTCGTGTACGTCATAGAGTTCTTGTAGAGTAAGTGTATACGACTCTTGTTCGTCCTTATTAATTTGGGACGTGACAAACTTAGTATCAGAGCCTAGGTTCACTTGTCCCAGGGAGTCTATGAAGCAGTGTCTAGTAGGACCTTACTTATTGATGTGTTGCGCGCCACAATTATAATTAAGGAACTACATGGACATTTAGGAATTTGAGCTTCATTTATAATCAAGATCATGAAATAAAGTTAAGTCATAGGAAGTTACTTCTGAATCCTATTTTGCTTATTTGTGATACAGACCATGTCTGCTACAGAGAAGGATAAAGCAGCCCAGTAGGCAGTTACTAGCATTACTCAAGAGGCAGCCACTACTAGGAAATCTCCCGTATTGGTGGCTCTGAATAGGACTCAAGAAAGTTTGTTGGGTTCTATACTTTCAGGTTCTCAAATGCCCAGGACAGAGGGACCTACAGGGGCTTCTGCACCTCCAGTGGTGCCAACGGTAGTTCCTATCCTGCCACCAAGTGCCTCTGACCCACCGCTCAGGCCTAAAGGCAGAATATTGACGTACCTATTGCTACTCAGGGAAGGATATATGAATCTAAGATCAAAGATTTCCTTTGTACTAATCCACCAGAATTCACAGGTTATAAGCTTCCAGAGGACCCTCAATAACTCATTGATGAGGCTTATAGAATTTGTAAGGTAAGGTGGGTCTCGGATACAGATGCAGTTGAATTGGTCACCCATCGACTAAAAGATATTGCTATTGGTTGGTATGATACGTGGGTTGCCTTGAGAAGTCAAAAAGCTCCCCCTGTGGTCTGGACAGAATTTGCAAAAGCCTTCATGGATCATTTTATGCCATTAGAGCTCATAGAGGCACAGGTGGATAAATTTCTATCCTTAAAGCAGGGTAATCTTAGTGTCAAAGAGTGTTGTTTGTGGTTTACACGATTGTCGAAATATGCTCCAGAAGTGGTTAGCACACAAGCAAAATGGATTCATCACTTTGTGAATGGCCTTACGGGTCCCTTGAAGGACCTTTTTTCTACTGCTGCTATGAATAAAGATTTGGATATAACAAGAATTATGGCGCGTGCTTAGCAGTAGGAGAAGGATAACCATAATCGCGAGGTAGATAACAAGAAGGAGAAGAGTAAGAGGGCTAGGACGGCCAACCAGTATCAGGGAAGTAGTGGAGTTCTACTAGTAGAGGGCCACCTAGGAAGACCTAATAAGCTATGCGCTCCACATCTAAGGCTCCAACTCAGTTCTTGAGGCACGAGTATAAGCAGAGTTAGACTTCTAGAGCCCCTGATTTACAACCTTAGAGGAGAGCTAGTCGAGGGTTACCACCTCAACTACATGTAGGTACTATGGCCGACCACATAGAAAAGAGTGTTGGCGTGGTTCAAATGTATATTACTGGTGTGGTATAAAGGGTCATATGGTACATGATTGTCCATAGTTCAGAGATAAAGTTAGAGGTAATTGATCATAGCCTATAGGATATGCATCAGCTTGATCTTTATTAGTTTCTTCTTCTTCTCGCGGTCCTCAGGCGCCAGCAAGTAGAGGATCTGGCAGGGGAAGAGGGCCTAATTCGAGTGTTGTTCTAAATAGTATGTATGCTCTAGCTAGTCAACAAAATTCAGAGGCATTTCCAAATGTAGTCACAGGTACCTTAATCATTTTTTCACATGACATGTATGCCTTGTTGGATTTAGGATCTACCTTGTCATATGTTACCCCATTTGTTGTTAAGAAGTCTTACATAAAACCATAGTTGCTATGTAAACCATTTGCAGCATCGACTCCAGTAGAAGATTCTATTATAGCTGGACGTGTCTATTATGATTATGTGGTGAGAGTATGTGGTCATGCTACATTGGTTAATTTGATTAAACTTGAAATAGTCGACTTTGATGTTATTATACGTATGGATTGGTTATCCTTTTATTATGCTACAGTTGATTGTCAAGCTAAAATAGCCTATTTACCTTCTCAGGAGATCGAGTAGAGGGGTGATTTTATGATGCATAGAGGGATGTTTATTTCCTTTCTTAAGGCACAAAAGCTTATCTCGAAGAGGTGTTTGTATCATCTAGTCCAAGTGAAAGACATAGAGGCCAAAAAGCAAGCACGAACTCTAAAATCTATACCAGTGGTGAACGAGTAGTCAGAGGTGTTTCCTGATGAACTTCCTGGATTACCTCCCATCAGAGAGATTGATTTTGGTATTGATGTGGATCCCGGTACCTAGCCGATACAATTCCACCTTATAGAATAACGCCTGTAGAATTGAGAGAGCTAAAAGAGAAGTTAAAAAACTTACTTGATAATAGCTTCATTCAACCCAGTATATCACCTTGGGGTGCACCAGTGCTTTTTGTACGCAAAAAAGATAGCACATTGCGAATGTGAATAGATTACAGGCAGCTAAACAAAGTAACAATAAAGAATAAGTACCCTTTCCCCTGAATAGATGATTTATTCGATCCATTGTAGGGAGCTAAATGCTTTTCAAAGATCTATTTAATGTTCGGTTATCACCAATTAAGAATTTGTGAAGCAGATATTCCTAAAACAGCCTTTCGAACAAGATATGGGAACTTTGAGTTTCTTGGCATGTCACTTGGACAAACGAATTCTATGGAAGCCTTCATGGATTTGATAAACAGGATTTTCAAACCTTTTTTGATATGTACGTAATTCTATTTATAGATGATATTTTGATATATTCACGTAATGAAGTTGAGCATGCAGATCATCTGAGGTCAGTATTACAGACACTTAGAGACCACCAGTTGTATGAAAAGTTCTCTAAGTGTGAGCTTTGGTTGACCTCGATAGCTTTTCTTGGTCATGTGGTATCTGGAGAAGGCATCAGAGTAGATTTTCAGAAGATAGAAGCTTTGAAGAATTAGCCTCGACCAATCACTTCTACTGAGGCGCATAGTTTCTTAGGGATAGCTAATTACTATAGGAGATTTGTAGAGGGATTTTCCTCTATTTCTGCCGCATTGACCATATTGACGCAGAAAGCAGTCAAGTACCAGTGGCTAGATGCTTGTGAAAGAAGTTTCCAAGAGTTGAAACATAGATTGACTACTGTGTCAATGTTAACCTTACCAGAGGGCACAGAAAGATATATAATATACTTTGAGCCCTCAGGTGTTAGTTTAGGTTGCGTCCTTATGCAGTATGGAAGAGTTAAAGCTTATGCTTCTCGACAATTAAAGAAACATGAAAAGAATTATCCTACTCATGACTTAGATCTTGCAGTTATGGTATTCGCATTTAAAATATAGCGCCACTATTTATATGGAGTGCATGTTGATATCTATACTGATCATAAGATTCTTCAATATATATTCAACTAAAAGGAGCAGAACTTGACGTAAAGGGGGTGGCTAGAGTTATTAAAGGATTATGATATCAATTTTCTCTATCATCCAGGCAAAGTTAACATTGTAGCTAATGCTCTTAGTCGACTGTCCATGGGTAGTCTAGCACATCTGTCTCAGTGGGAAGTAGTAAGAGATGTTCACAAATTGGCCAATCTTGGCATTCGCCTTATGGATTTCGAAGATGGTAGAGTTGTGGTACTCAATACAGCCGAGTCATTACTTGTGGAATTAGTTAAATAGAGGCAGTATGATGACCTATTATTGCTCCAGTACAAAAAGGGAATTCAACAACATCGAATCACAGTATTTGAACTAGCAGGTGATGGCATGTTGCGGTGTCGACGGAGATTATGTGTGCCTGGTGTAGATGGGTTGCAACAATACATTATGGTTGAAGCACATTGATATCATTATTCAATCCATACCATCTCTACAAAAATGTATCATAATCTTAAAGAGATCTATTGGTGGAACGGCATGAAGAAAGATATAGCAGAATATGTGGTACAGAGCTCTAATTGTCTGCAAGTGAAAGCGGAACATCAGAGACCCGATGGCCTAGCTCAAACGTTTAGTATTCCAGTGTAGAAATTGGATGCTATTAATATGGACTTCATGGTAGTCTTACCTTTTTCTTATCGGAAGCATGACTCTATTTGGGTAGTAGTTAATCGGTTGACGAAATCAGCCCATTTTCTTCCTGTTAAGTCTACCAGCACGGCTGAAGATTATGCTAAGCTATATGTAAAAGAGATTGTTCACCTACATGGGACCTCGATGTCTATTATTTTAGATAGAGGTTATCCATTTAAAGCTAAATTTTGGAAATTATTTCATAGGAGCTTGGGTACTCAGGTGAACCTTAGCACTGCATTTCACCCACAGACAGATGGATAAGCCAAGCGCACCATTTAGATGCTCGAAGATATGTTGAGAGCGTGCATGCTATTTTTTAAAGGTAATTGGGATGATCATTTTCCTTAAATAGAATTTGCTTATAATAACAGTTATCACTCCAGCATTGGCATGGCTCAATTCTAAGCTCTATGTGGGAGACGATGTAGATCACCTATTGGTTGGGTCCAAGTAGGCGAGGCATAGGTATTAGGTCTAGATCTAGTCCATAAAGCTGTCAAAAAGGTTAAGTTGATACGAGAGTGGTTGAAGACTACCCAGAGTAGGCAAAAATCATTTGCAGATATACATCGTAGAGATTTAGAATTTCAAATTGATGATTTTATATTCTTGAAGGTGTTGCCTATGAAAGGCGTTATGCGATTTAGTAAGAAGGGTAAGTTGTGTCCCAGGTATATTGGGACCTATAGAATTATTCGCAAAATTGGACAGGTATCCTACGAGCGAGAATTACCTCTAGAGTGGGTTCCAGTGCATCCTGTCTTTCATGTGTCTATGCTACGTAAATGCTTAGGAGAGTCGTATCGCATGATCCCTATAGAGGGTATTAAACTTTCTGGAGACTTATCATTTGAGGAAGTCCCAATGGCTATATTAGATCGGCAGGTCAGAAAGTTGAGATCTAGAGATATAGCTTCAGGAAAGGTGTTGGGGGAGAACCAGAGCATAAAAGAAGCCACTTGGGAAGCAGAAGCGGATATGAAAACTAAATACACTTATTTATTCCAAAAACTATCAAAAGTTCCTTGAACTACTTGTCCCTTTATATGATCATTAGTTTTGACTATATATTATTCTGTTGATATCTGATTCTTACCTGATATGTTTAGGTAGATGATTTGTGACTATGAGTCTTGAAATTTACATGGAAACAGAACGCAGATCCAGAGTATAAAGTAAGTTACATGGTTGGTTATGACTTTTAATGATGTTTAAGGCCGAGAGGAGCCTCTTGTACTATTATTTTTAAGTTTAAGGCCAAGCGGAGCCTTATGTATCATCTGTTGAGTATTATATGTGTTGTGATGCTCTGTGAAGCATATTGGGACATATTCTGGTTAACTGACGGGTACCCGATAGGCCTATTTACAAAGAAAACTTTAGCGAAATTTTTGAAAATTTGAGGAGTTAGTCAAATTTTAAGGCCTTATGATGGAATAAAGTGAGACCAAAGTTAGTTAAATGATCTAGTAGACATCTTGGATCATGGTGGGTTGGAGAATAAGCTTCAAGCATTATTCGAGGGTGAATGATCCAAAGTGGGGGAGATTGTAGCAACTTAAAAAAAAGGAAAAGATTAATTTAGCACTTTAGACAAGTGCAACTTTTGGTATATGAAGGATTGTTAAGTGATGCACATACTTGATAAGGAATTATACCTTATATGATGTAGTGTAATGTTGCCAAAGAGGGTAAGAAAATTTAAAATATGTTCTCTTGTTCATACTAAGTGCTAATTTTAAAAGTAGTGGGTTTAATTTATATACTTATAATAATAATATAGTGTTAAGTGTTAAAAAAAAATAGGGGGAAGGGGGCATTAAAAACACTTCCCTGGAAGTACTTTCTAGAAAGCAAGCAACGTACCACTCCATTTCTTTACCCTGTGTTTCTCTATTTCACCAAAGAGGTTATTTTGAAGAATTGAAGTCGGAACTAAAAGCTAGGAAGGAATTTCTACGCGGGAGACACATATCTCTACGACCTTAAGCTAGTTTTCATCTAAGAATTTCTTAAACTTCTTCAAGAATTCAAATTGGGGTTAATTCCAAAAAGGTAATTTCATCACTCCATACTTGAATTTAATTATAGAATGTATCTTGTGGTCTAATATTAATCAATGACTATTGTTTAATTGAATCTTTGCACTACTCTTTGTAATGGATTCTTGAGAAAGAGGAAAAATGAGAAATTTTGATAAAAAGGGAGCTTTTAGGGATTCCTATCAATTGGGTGGATTTAATAATGAATTGCATAAGTTGGGAAAGTTAGAATTCATTTCGAATTCTTATTAATAAATTCAATTGGTCTTGAATATAATCAAAGATTATTGGAATAAAATTGTTAAATGCATCTATGGGTCAGTAATGAACATATATGTTATCCTTGTAGTTAGTAGATTGGCTATCGGATATCTAAAACTGGTGATTGGAAGGATAAAGGTTTGGAATACTATCGTAGCTAGTAAAGCATTAAGATGTCCAAATCTAAACCTTCCCTCGCTGATAAGGCACCACCCTATATCACATGCTCTTTCCTATTTGATGTTAGTATAATTCTCATGAAATACGAAATGGAATCTTTATATTGCTTCCTATATCATTTCCTCGTTCTACCATCAAGCTTATAAGTATCTATATTTCCCACTTTGTGTTAAATTTCTATGATATTTCCATATTATTATAAGTTTCTATACTAAAAGCCCTTACACATTACGGGTAAATAGTAATAGCATAGTTTCACTTGTATATGGTATCTAAATGATCATTATCGTAACTCATATTTCATAGGCCTTCAAGGAATTATTTGATAAACATAAATGACGGGAGGGTACATAGGTTTGGCTTGGATTATCTCTCAACATTATTCTATGCACAGGATTGAGACCAGACCACTATAGTGAGCTCAACTATTAGGCGTACCCGCCTTTGTGGCATCATTTGTATTTAAAGTTGTAATACCCCAAAAATATTTTTGTTGAAATTTTGTGCATAAAATTCCGATCGAATCGTGAATAGTAGTGATCAGTAAAACGTGCAGGAAAAAGTACTGAGGCCTGGCGTATTTTTGCTCTAAATTTAAATGATCATAACTCCTTGTACATAATGATCTGGGTGATCTACTACATATCAACATAAAGCTCTGTGAGTCCTCTTTCCAATTAAATTGGTTTCATCCAATTTGTCTATCGAAGCAAAAAGTTATGGTCGATCTACTTCAGCCTATCAAAAGTAAATTTTTGGGTCAACTTCAAACGATCATAAATCCTCGTACACAATGATCTGGGTGAGATACTATATATCAATGGAAATATATGAGAGTTCTCTTTCTAATGAAATTACTTTCATCCAATTTGGATATCGGAGTAAAACGTTATGGTTGATCTACTTCAGACTATCAAAATAGTCCACCAAAGGACAGTTTCGAGAATTATTTGATTTTTAGGAGAGTTTTGGTCATTCTCCCTCACCCAAAATCCGTCCAAACCCTATATTAAAGCCTATTAGAAGCATTATATGTTATATTTCATCAAGTTCCCTCAAATAGAAAACCCTAATCTTCAACATCCAACTTCAAGAACCTCCAAAGTTCACCATTAATTCTGCAAATTTATTCAAGATTCCAAGTTCCTAGTTCAAGAACTCCAAGAACCATAATTCAAAGGCACGATTAACATCTCAAAAATGAGTATCGATCTAAAGTTCATCATTCAAGGTATGTGGGATTTTTCAAAAGAACTCTCTTTTGTTCTTGTGACCAAAAGTAATTTTCATTACAAAGGCATGAATTTTATTTGAGTTTTACGAATTTGAAGCATGAACCCATATCTTATGATGATTATTATGAAATCTTGATATTTATGATTTTGAAAGATGAATTTACATGTGTGGAGATATAAAGCATGAATCTTGAACGATATTTATCATAATTTTGATATTTGGGTCGTGAATTCCCATTAGAAATTGTGTTTTTTTGAGAAAGTGTGTGTTACAAGCACGTTGATGTTGAATATTTGAGATATTTTAAATGATTTGACCTTTTGATCTTAATGGAGTTGTTTTGAACTCGAGTGTGAAAGAAATCCACAACATGGTTGATTTTGATAGATGGGAAGCATGATGGCTCCCTATGTATATTTATATATTTCTGAAATTGTTTTATTGTGGATTGTCTTTGAAATGATCTAAGCTAATTCTGGGAGAAATCTTTAGCACCGAGTAGGAGGTATAAAGCAACCTTACTTCCCTAGAACTACATGCCCCTATAGGAGTGAGCCTAAGGCTGATTTATATAGTGATCACTAGTTTGTGTGGATTTGATATCGATAGTCCTACTCCGATGGCAAGGATAAGATGGCTCTCCCCAACGTGGGTTGTACGTTGTACTCCATGTAGCTCTCATGATTTATGTCGGTTATAGGATCTCCCAGTGTGTGTGTGTTTCCTTGTGTCTATGGTGAATAGTGAAGTGATTTGAAAGTGGAATTGTGAAAGTTATTCTTTTGAAAGATTTAAATGATATTTATATTATGAGAATTGATATTCTTGATGAACTGAAAGTGATTGACAAATTATATGATGACTCACATGTGTTATTGTACTTATTTCATCCTCTCATGATTATGATGATTTTCTTCGGGCTATGTGATTCTTTCATACATCCTGCATATTTCTTATACATATTTATGATGATGTTTATACAACTGTATATACCCACATATACTCGGTTTCTTTCCATAGTAATGACCCATATCTTCGGATGTAGGCTGCATTTTCTCATAATATAGGTTCAGGTGCTCAGTTCCAAGTTCGACAGTGATTCTTCGGGCACTCTGTTCTACATCCTCTGTTGTGGTGAGTCCTCATGTTCCGAGGACGTGATGTCTGATATTGGTTTCACAGAATTGTTTACATTTGATAACTGAGTATGAGTCAGTTGGGGCATGTCTAAATGGCTCGCTGGTTTTATTGATTTTCTTAGAGGCTTGTCAGACTAGTATAGATGTTGGGAGTTGACTAATAAGTCATATTTTGTTATCTTTCTAAAATTCTTTTATTCCTGGATGATGATTACTCTGTTGATATTTGAGGGTTATTTATGGAAACCCCGTTGATTTGTGTTGAACTGAATGAAAATGGCTCAAAGGGTTAGCTTGGGGCTACTCATAGCCTCAAGCACCGTGTGACACTTCGGGACTCATTTTTGGGGGCGTTACAAACTTGGTATCAGAGCCTAAAGTTTTAAGTTGTCCTAGGGAGTCTGACAAGCCGCGTTAAGTAGAGTCTTAATCATTGGTGTGTAGCGCGCCACATCTATGAGCAAGAGGCTACAAGACGTTTTAGGAAAAGTGTGATTCTTTCTTTCAAAAGTCTATCGTGCTTAAAGTATCTCTTTCTGCTATTGATTCATGCTCTCTTCTTTCAGAAATATGCCTCCACGTCGAGCGAGAAGAAATAATGATGGTCAGCAACCTCAACCCGCTGATCCATTGAATGAAAACATGTCTCATGCTGAATTCGGGCAGCCTTTCAGGCGTTGTCCCAAGCTGTTACTATAAATATTTAGGCCAACCCAGCCTCGGCTCCACAGCAGTAGGGAGGTGATTCAGCTGCTGCAAGGATCCGTGACTTCATGTGGATGAATCCGTCGGAATTCTATGGGTCCAAGTCTGATGAGGATCCACGGTTATTTTTAGAGAAGGTTCGGAAGATTACTCAGGTGATGCATGTATCTGAGGAACATAGTGTAGAGTTGGCTGCATATAGGTTGAAAGACCTTGCTTATTACTGGGTTGTTGCTTGGAGGAAAGGTAGAGGTGAGGGAGTTGTCCCTACAACTTGGCAAGAGTTCCAGGATGCATTCCTGGATAAGTGTTTCCCCTTGGAGATAAGGGAGGCAAAGGTGGAAGAGTTTATAAACCTGCGATAGGGCTCTATGACTGTTAGGGAGTACTGTCTAAAGTTCAATCAGTTGGCCAAGTATACTCCTGACTTAGTGGCTAATAATCGGGCTAGTATGAGTAAGTTTGTGACTAAGTGTCTAGTTATGTGGTTAAGGAGTGTAGGTCTGCTATGCTGGATAGTGAGATGAATCTTTCTAGGTTGATGACTCATGCCCAACAGATTGAGGCAGACAAGATTAAGGAGAGAGATAGAATGATAGGGAATAAGAGAGCAAGGTCCGACCAGCACGGACAGGGTTAGACTAGATCGCAAGGAGGGAGTCACCCTCAGTATTAGGATCGTTTGTCTATGCCAGCACCATCATCTGCTAGTGCTCCCATGCTTAGAGGTAGGCAGGAGCAAGGTAGCAGGTCATATGCATCCAGGTCCTAGTACAGTGCTGGCAGTAAGCCAAATCGTCCTCTATGTCCTAAGTATGGTAGGGCTAATTCGGGTGAGTGTTGGGGTGAGAAGAGGGGTTGTTTCCAGTGTGGTGACATGGGTCACAGAATTAGACATTGTCCACAGGATGGAAAAGGGCGTCGTGACTATCGCCCTCAGACCCAGACTCAGACTTTTAGTGCTCCAGTTCCAGCGACTCGCCCAGCCCCAGCTCAGGGTGCCTCTTTTATCAATGATGAAGGGCAGCCCAAGAATAGATTCTATACTTTACCATCCCGCCAGGATGTAATACCCCGGGAAATGTTTTGTTGAAATTTTATGCGCAAACGTATTGGGTTCTATGTTCTAGAATGAACTATAAATTTTTTGTGTGGAATGTCTTAGATTATGACCCACCATTGCGTAGAGTATCGAATAAGCTTTCCAATGATATGCGGATCATCCAAAACGGACATCCGAGAGACGAGTTATGAACATTCCGATCGAACCGTGAATAGTAGTGAACAGTAAAACGTGCAGGAAAAACTACTGAGGCCTGGCGTATTTTTGCTCTAACTTTAAACAATCATAAATCCTTGTACATAATGATCTGGGTGATCTACTATATATCAACGGAAAGATCTACGAGTCCTCTTTCCAATGAAATTATTTTCATCCAATTTGTCTATCGGAGCAAAAGGTTATGGTCGATCTACTTCAGCCTATCAAAAGAGAATTTTTGGGTCAACTTCAAACGACCATAACTCCTCGTACACAATGATCTGGGTGAGATACTATATATCAACAGAAAGATATGAGAGTCCTCTTTCTAATCAAATTGGTTTCATCAAATTTGGATATCAGAGTAAAACGTTATGGTTGATATACTTCAGACTATCAAAACTGTCCACCAAAGGATAGATTCAAGAATTATTTGACTTTTAGGGGCATTTTGGTCATTTCCCCTCACCCAAAATCCATCCAAATGCTATATTAAAGCCTATTAGAAGCATTAAATATTATATTTCATCAAATTCTCTCAAAGAAAAAACCCTAAGCTCCTACATCCAACTTTAAGAACCTCCAAAGTTCACCATTAATTCTGCAAATTTATTCAAGATTCCAAGTTCCTAGTTCAAGAACTCTAAGAACCATCATTCAAAGGAACGATTAATATCTCAAAAATGATTATCGATCTAAAGTTCATCATTCAAGGTATGTGGGGGTTTTCAACAAGAACTCTCTTTCGTTCTTGTGCCCAAAAGTAATTTTCTTTACAAAGGCATGATTTTTATTTGATTTTTATGAATTTGAAGCATGAACCCATATCTTATGATAATTATTATGAAATCTTGATGTTTATAATTTTGAAAGATGAATTTATATGTGTGGAGATATAAAGCGTGAATCTTGAACGATATTTATCATAATTTTGATATTTGGGTCGTGAATCTCCATTGGAAATTATGGTTTTTTATAAAGTGTATGTTCTAAGCATGTTGATATTGAATATTTAAGATATTTTGAATGATTTGACCTTTTGGTCTTAATGGAGTTGTTATGAACTCGAGTGTGAAAGAAATCCACAACGTGGTTGATTTTGATATATGGAAAGCATAATGGCTCCCGATGTATATTTATATATTACTGAAATTATTTTGTTGTGGATTGTCTTTGAAATGATCTGAGCTAAGTCTGGGAGAAATCCTTAGCACCGAGTGGGAGGTATAAAGCAACCTTACTTCCCTAGAACTACATGCCCCCGTAGGAGTGATCCTGAGGCTGATTTATATAGTGATCACTAGTTTGTGTGGATTTGACAACGATAGTCCTACTCCGATGTCAAGGATAGGACGGCTCTCCCCAACGTGGGTTGTATGTTAGACTCCATGTAGCTCACATGGTTTATGTCAGTTATAGGATCTCCTAGTATGTGTGTGTTTCCTTGTGTCTATGGTGGATGGTGAAGTGATTTGAAAGTGGAATTGTGAAAGTTATTCTTTCGAAAGATTTAAATGATATTTACATTATGAGAATTGATATTCTTAATGAACTGAAAGTGATTGACAAATTATATGATGACTCACATGTATTATTTTACTTATTTCATCCTCTCATGATTATGATGATTTTCTTCGGGCTATGTGAGTCTTTCATACATCTTGCATATTTCTTATAAATATTTATGATAATGATATTTGTACAACTACATACACCCTCATATACTCGATCCCTTTCCATGGTACGGACCCACATCTTTGGATGTGGGCTGCATTTTCTTAGAATGTAGGTTCAGGTGCTCAGTTCCAGGTTCGACAGTGATTCTTCGGGTATGCTGTTCTATGTCCTATGTTGTGGTGAGTCCTCATGTTCCGAGGACGTGATGTCTGATGTTGGTTTCACGGAATTATTTACATTTGATAACTGAGTATGAGTCAGTTGGGGCATGTCTCAATGGCTCGCTGGCTTTATTGATTTTCTTACAGGCTTGTTAGACTAGTATAGATGTTGGGAGTTGACTAATAAGTCATATTTTGTTATCTTTTTGAAATTCTTTTACTCTTGGATGATGATTACTCTATTGATATTTGAGGGTTATTTATGAAAACCCCATTGATTTGTGTTGAACTGAATGAAAATGGCTCAAAGGGTTAGCTTGGGGCTACTCGTAGCCTCAAGAATCGTGTGACGCTCCGGGACCCATTTTTAGGGCGTTAGGAACAAGAGAACTCTCCCGATGTTGTTACTGGTATGCTTCGTATACTTTAGTTTGATGTGTATGCTTTGTTGGATCCTGGATCTAGTTTCTCATATGTTACACCTTTGATTGCTGTGAATTTTGAAATGAGTCCTGAGATTATTCTTAAGACTATCCTAGTTGTTACCCCAGTGGATGATTCGATTGTTGCCTAGATAGTGTATAAAAAGTGTCTTGTTACCATTCTTCATAGAGTCTTGTTGGCTGATTTGATTGAGTTAGACATGGTAGATTTTGATATGATTCTGGGTATGGACTGGTTGTATTCTTCTTATGCCTTTATTGATTGTCAAACCCGAGTGGTCAAGTTTCAGTTTTTGGGTGCATCCGTGTTTGAGTGGTCTGGGAATTCTGTGTCACCCAAGAGTCATTTTATCTCTTACCTCAAAGCTAGAAAGCTTATTTCCAAGAGGTGTATTTACCATTTGGTTAGAGTCAAAGACACTAAGTCTGAGACTCCAACTCTCCAATCTGTTAACGTCGTCAATTAATTTTCTGATGTCTTTCTGGATGATCTCCCAGGGATACCTCTTGATAGAGAGATAGGGTTTGGGATTGATCTTCGTCCTGATACTCAGCCCATTTCTATTCCTCCTTACCGTATAGCCCCTGCAGAACTTAAGGAGTTGAAAGAGCAACTCAAAGATCTACTAGATAAGGGTTTCATAAGGCCCAGTGTTTCTCCTTAGGGTGCTCCTATGTTGTTTGTGAGAAAGAAAGATGGCTCTTTGCGTATATGCATTGATTACCACCAACTGAATAAAGTCGCCATCAAAAATAAGTACCCCCTTCCGAGAATAGATGATTTGTTTGACCAATTGCAAGGTGCAACTTATTTCTCAAAGATAGACCTTCGTTTCGGCTATCATTAACTCAAATTTAGGGAGTGTGACATCCCGAAAACTGTTTTCCAAACTCGTTATGGCCATTTTGAGTTTCTTGTTATGTCTTTCGGGTTAACTAATGCCCCAGCAGATTTCATGGACCTCATGAAATGAGTGTTCACACCATATCTGGATATGTTTGTCATAGTGTTCATTGATGATATACTGGTGTACTCCCGTAGTAAGGATGAACATTCTGATCATCTCCAAACTGTCTTGCAAACCCTTAGAGATCACAAGTTGTTTGCCAAGTTCAGTAAGTGTGAGTTTTGGTTAAGGTCAGTTGCTTTTCTGGGTCATATCATTTCTTCCGAGGGTATTAGAGTTGATCCCTAAAAGACCGAAGCTGTTAGAACTCTGACTGATATCCGAAGTTTCTTGGGTTTATCTGGCTATTACCACCATTTTGTTGAGGGTTTCTCCTCTATAGAGTCTCCTATGACTCGGTTGACCCAAAAGAAAGTGAGATTTTTGTGGTCCGAATCTTGTGAGAAAGTTTTCAGGAGTTGAAAACTCGACTCACTTCAGCCCCTATTTTGACTTTGCTTGATGGTGTTGATGGTTTTGTGGTGTACTGTGATGCTTCGAGAGTTGGGTTGGGTTGCGTATTAATGCAGAAGGGTAAGGTGATAGCTTATACTTCTAGATAGTTGAAACCCCATGAGAAAAATTACCCCACCCATGACCTTGAGTTGGCTACTGTTGTGTTTGCTTTGAAAATCTGGAGACACTATTTGTATGGTGTCCTTATTGATGTTTTCACTGATCATAAGAGTCTGCAGTATATGTTTACCCAGAGAGAATTGAATCTTAGGCAGAGACGATGGTTAGAATTGTTAAAGGACTATGATATGAGTGTGCTGTACCATCCGAGAAAGGCCAATATTATGGTGGATGCCCAAAGTAGAGTGTCCATGGATAGTGTTTTGCATGTGGTAGAAGGTAAGAAAGAGTTGGCTCATGATGTACATCGTTTGGCTAGATTGGGGGTTAGGTTGTTTGACTCTGCTGAAGGTAGTATAGGGGTTCAGAGTAGTTCCGAATCCTCCTTAGTTTCGGAAGTGAAGGAAAAGCAATACTTAGATGCTAGTTTGGTCAGACTGAAGGAGTCAGTCAAGGACCAAAAAGTAGAGGTTTTCTCCCAAGGGGGAGATGGTGTGTTGAGATTGCAGGGTAGATTGTATGTCCTAAATGTTGATGATCTGAGACAGAGGATTATGGATAAAGCGCACAGGGCGTGATATTCTATTCATCCTGGTGCCACCAAGATGTACCGAGACTTGCGGGAAATCTATTGGTGGAGTGGTATGAAGAAAGATATAGCAGCATTTGTAGCTAAGTGTGACACATGCCAACAGGTTAAGGTTGAACACCAAAGACCTGGTGGTATGATGCAAGAGTTTAGTATTCCCACCTGGAAGTGGGAAGAGATAAATATGGACTTCGTGATTGGTTTACCTCCTTCCCGACGCCATTATAATTCCATTTGGGTTGTGGTTGATAGGTTGACTAAGTCTGCTCATTTCTTGCCTGTTCATACTTCATATACTGCTGAGGATTACGCTAGATTGTATATCCGAGAGCTAGTCAGACTGCATGGAGTTCCCTTGTCTATCATTTTGGATAGGGGAACTCAGTTCACTTCGCAATTTTGGAAAGCTTTTCAGAAGGGTCTTGGTACCCAAGTGCTTTTGATTTCTGCTTTTCATCCGCAGACCGATGGTCAGGCTGAGCGGACTATCCAGACCTTAGAGGATATGTTGAGAGCTTGTGTACTTGACTTTAAGGAAAGTTGGGATGATCACTTACGTTGATAGAGTTTGCTTACAATAACAGTTTCCATTCTAGTATTGGCATGGCTTCGTTTGAAGCCTTATATGAGAGGAAGTGTAGATCACCCATATGTTGGTTCGAGGTGGGTGAAGCAGTTGTGAGTGGTCCTGATTCGGTATTTGAGGCTATGGAAAAAGTTAAGTTGATTAGTGAAAGGTTGAAAACTGCGCAGAGTCATCAGAAGTCATATGTGGATGTTAGAAGGAGAGACCTTGAGTTTGAAGTTGGTGACCTAGTGTATCTAAAAATTTCACCCATTAGGGGGTGAAGAGATTCGGAAAGAAAGGGAAGCTTAGTCCCCGTTATGTTGGTCCTTACAAAATTCTTAGACGTGTTGGTAAGGTAGCTTATGAGGTCGAGTTGCTTTCGAGTTGTCCTCTGTTCATCTAATATTCCATGTCTCCATGCTTAGAAAGCATATTAGCGATACTGTGGTAGTGGATTCCTCTGTGAGTGCTGACATTCAAGAAAATCTTTCTTTTGATGAGATTCCTGTTGAGATTCTTGATTTCAATGTCCGAAGACTAAGGAACGAAGAAGTTTCCTTGGTCAAGGTGTTATGGCGAAACCAAAATGTTGAGGGTGCAACTTGGGAAGCTGAGGCAGATATACGATCCAAGTACCCGCACCTATTTTCCGTGAACTCCGATCAAGCTGATGTCTTAGATTAGTAATACCCCGGGAAATTTTTCGTTCAAATTTTGTGCGTAAACGTGTTGGGTTCTATCTTCTAGAATGAATTATAAAATTTTTTGTGTGGGATATCTTAGATATGACCCACCATTGCGTAGAGTATCGAATAAGCTTTCCAATGATATGTGGATCTTCCAAAACGGACCCCCGAGCGACGAGTTATGAACATTCCGATCGAATCGTGAATAGTAGTGAACAATAAAACGTGCAGGAAAAAGTACTGAGGCCTGGCGTATTTTTGCTCCAAATTTTAAACGATCATAACTCCTTGTATATAATGATCTGGGTGATCTACTATATATCAACAGAAAGCTCTGCGGGTCCTCTTTCCAATCAAATTGGTTTCATCTAATTTTTCGATCGAAGCAAAAAGTTATAATCGATCTACTTCAGCCTATCAAAAGAGAATTTTTGGGTCAACTTCAAACGACCATAACTCCTCGTACACAATGATCTAGGTGAGATACTATATATCAATGGAAAGATATGAGAGTCCTCTTTCTAATCAAATTGGTTTCATCCAATTTGGATATCTGAGTAAAACGTTATGGTTGATCTACTTCTAACTACCAAACCAGTCCACCAAAGGACAGATTCGAGAATTATTTAATTTTTAGGGGCGTTTTGGTCATTCCCCCTCACTTAAAATCCGTCCAAACCCTATATTAAAGCCTATTAGAAGCATTATATGTTATATTTCATCAAATTCCCTCAAAAGGAAAACCCTAAGCTCCTACATCCAACTTCAAGAACCTCCAAAGTTCACCATTAATTCTGCAAATTTATTCAAGATTCCAAGTTCCTAGTTCAAGAACTCCAAAAACCATTATTCAAAGGCACGATTAACATCTCAAAAACGAGTATCGATCTAAATTTCATCATTCAAGGTATGTGGGATTTTTCAACAAGAACTCTCTTTCGTTCTTCTGCCCAAAAATAATTTTCTTTACAAAGGCATGATTTTTATTTGATTTTTACGAATTTGAAGCATGAACCCATATCTTATGATGATGATTATGAAATCTTGATGTTTATGATTTTGAAAGATAAATTTACATGTGTGGAGATATAAAGCATGAATCTTGAATGATATTTATCATAATTTTGATATTTGGGTTATGAATTCCTATTGAAAATTGTGTTTTTTTAAGAAAGTATGTGTTATAAGCACGTTGATGTTGAATATTTGAGATATTTTGAATGATTTGACCTTTTGGTCTTAATGGAGTTGTTTTGAACTCGAGTATGAAAGAAATCCACAACGTGCTTGATTTTGATAGATAGGAAGCATAATGGCTCCCGATGTATATTTATATATTACTGAAATTATTTTGTTGTGGATTGTCTTTGAAATGATCTAAGCTAAGTCCGGGAGAAATCTTTAGCACCGAGTGGGAGGTATAAAGCGACCTTACTTCCCTAGAACTACGTGCCCCTATAGGAGTGAGCCTAAGGCTGATTTATATAGTGATCATTAGTTTGTGTGGATTTGATATTGATAGTCCTACTCTGATGGCAAGGATAGAATGGCTCTCCCCAACGTGGGTTGTACGTTGTACTCCATGTAGCTCACATGGTTTATGTCGGTTATAGGATCTCTCAGTGTGTGTGTGTTTCCTTGTGTCTATGGTGAATGGTGGAGTGATTTGAAAGTGGAATTGTGAAAGTTATTCTTTCAAAAAATTTAAATGATATTTATATTATGAGAATTGATATTCTTAATGAACTGAAAGTGATTGACAAATTATATGATGACTCACATGTGTTGTTGTACTTATTTCATTCTCTCATGATTATGATGATTTTCTTCGGGCTATGTGAGTATTTCATACATCTTGCATATTTATTATAAATATTTATGATGATGATGTTTATACAACTGCATACACCCCCATATACTCGGTTCCTTTCTATGGTACTGACCCACATCTTCGGATGTGGGCTGCATTTTCTCAGAATGTAGGTTCAGGTGCTCAGTTCCAGGTTCGACAGTGATTCTTCGGGTATGCTGTTCTATGTCCTATGTTGTGGTGAGTCCTCATGTTCCGAGGACGTGATGTCTGATGTTGGTTTCACGGAATTATTTACATTTGATAACTGAGTATAAGTCAGTTGGGGCATGTCTCAATGGCTCGCTGGTTTTATTGATTTTCTTAGAGGCTTTTCAGACTAGTATAGATGTTGGTAGTTGACTAATAAGTCGTATCTTGTTATCTTTCTGAAATTCTTTTATTCTTGGATGATGATTACTCTGTTGATATTTGAGGGTTATTTATGGAAACCCCATTGATTTGTGTTGAACTGAATGAAAATGGCTCAAAGGGTTAGCTTGGGGCTACTCGTAGCCTCAAGCACCGTGTGATGCTCCGGGACCCATTTTTCGGGGCGTTATAGAAGTCAATTCAAACATCATGTATTGGTTTCCCCTAACTCGGTCCAACATATGGCATATATGTCCTGCGGGTCTATAGTGAGCCCCTGGGCGGGGGCATACCTGGTTACAGCTGCGATTATAGTTACATATACGGGATCATAGTAATGAGTATGTGAGCAACATATGCTTTATACTTGCATCAGATTGCCTTCAGAAGGCCATCTTGTGATCATTTGTATGACTTATAGGATAAGTGCATCACCTAGGCAAAGTATAGGCCCTATATTATAATGAACGCTTTTCTAAATACTACATATGATGCTAATAAGGTCAATGCATACGTTATCAGTTCATATCATATTTGTGTTACTTGTTGGCTCATACATTTTTCACTTTACCATTTGACTCATATGAGCTTTTGTACTTATCCAACTATTATTATGTTTGCTTTCATACCAGTACATGTTGTTTATGTACTGACATCTCGGGCCTACCATATTTTATTAATGCAGGCTCAGATCCTCAGCATAGCAGACGTCTACGTTAGGCCCTATTGCTATTTTCAGTTGATATTTTAGTGAGCTCCGACTCTCTCTGGAGCTAGTCTATGCCTAGTATTTTGTTTATATGTACAGGTTTCTGGTTGGGCATAACGGGCCTGATGCCAACTAGTCACTTGTAGTATATCATGTTAAACTGTCTAGAGGCTTCATGGACAATGTGTAGTATTGTATAGTTTTGTTAATGTAACTCCCTTATGTGTGTATGAAACTTTTATTTAATATCCTGCTCGTTCTTATCCCATAACCTCGCGTATCTCATAGAATGCTTGCAAACTAAGTGTATATGTTTCTTGTTCGTCCTTATTAATTTGGGATGCGACATTACTTTAGGTTGTTTATGGATTATACTATTGTGATTCTTGTCACATTTATGAGTGGCTAAACACCCTTTTTCCAGGGTTAAGGCCAAAAACATGAGTATTATTTTTATGATTTGATTTGGTTTTGTTGATTATCATATTTGATCGTTTATTTATCCTTGTTATCACTATTTTAAGAAGGATGAATGGTAGAGTAAAACGTGGAATGAATAGAATAGGATCGTAATCTTCATAGAATGATATGATGATTTGCACTTAGGATAGGAATATACTTAAGTGTCCTATTTGGTTCAAGTACGGGATGAATACAAAAGCATTTAACTTAGTTCTCACATCCCCGATCAACCATGCAGTTGCGAGGCTAAGTTAGATAATTGATAGAGGTTCGAAAAGCCATAGTCATAGTATAGACCTCGTGAACCAACAACCAAGATAAGTGACCTAACCAATGAAATTCTATACCGTAGTATAATTATTCGCAATTCCTTAACCCTGGGTTGCTCCTTATTGATTGTTCTAACCTTTAATTTACCGCATTGTTTAGTTTAAAATTACCTATACCTTTCAAATTCTTGTGGTTACGTTTGCATTGAATCAATCTTATTAGTGAACTAGTCATGGATAGTTGTATACACAAGTCTTTAGGGGATCAATATTTGGCTTTTTATAAGGCTGATATATTACTTGTTGGGACCATGTACACTTGGGTGTACGCTTGGACGCAATAACTTAGCTATCATACAACATACTCGTACCTAGATCTGCACTGAAAGGACACAGTAGGGTTGAGTATGGTCCACTTGTACTCAATAGGTATCATAGACCGGTTGAGAAAACTAGAAAATAAAGTATATGAATACACACTATGAGCATGTTACCAACAAACAGAAAATGTCTCAAATGGTAGCTTACACTGTCTTCAATGATAGTTTTAAATACAGCACGTAAGTACAAAATAGGTATGTGAAAGAAATAGGATAGACATGCATCATAAAAATACAAAAACAAAACACTGAAGATGGATGATTGAATGAAATGTAATTAGGATGATAATGATGATGATGTGATATGATCGAGATTATCGCATGACCTCCGTATATACCTACCAAGCATTTTTTTTCAAGGTAGGACCCATGGAGGGGTCGCAACCCATATACAATCTCAATACTCAATCTCTAATCTCAATGTCTATATCTCCTCTTTGACTCGTGGGCTACGACAGAGGATTTTGTAACAGTGTCATATTTTTATAAAAAAACAGCATTTCCACAATGGTACCAATATCTCATAAATGTATGTATAATATGAAGATTAATGAACACAATCAAACCAGTATAAAGATCTCAAATGTGGTCAATATACACGCACATGATATGTCTATCATCCATGATTTAATATAAGTCATGTACCATTTGACTGTAATATGCAAGCAAGACATCACTAATATGACATTAATCCCAACTTAGCCATTTCTACTATGAAGAAAACAAGCAAATGTACACACAAGGCCAATAATATCAGATAAGACTCTGACATGGGTCACATATAGTAATTATCGTCTTAATCACTAATAACAGCAACATAAGTTCCCCCCACGGGCACAGAATAGTAATAGCACTATTTCCATGATCATTGCCCATATACATAGCATGCTTTTATATAAATATTAACTACTCAGACCAGTCTGAAGAAATTTAAGTCATAACCTGCCTCGAAGTGGCAAATTCAAGCCTAAAACCCTTCACACGGGAGTTTTCCCCTCTCGAATGACCTTAAAATCAACTAAAACATACAAATATAGAATCTATATATCAAAACAAATCCAATGATACTCATACTGCTTATTTTTTAGTCTGGATCAAAATGAACCACCGAAATAAGTTTTCAAAAGGAAATGGTATAATCAGAATTTTTGTTCATATACACATTACTCAAGATTAAAGAAAGTTATAGAAGAAAATTCAAGTGAAAATGCGGTTTAAATTTGAAGAAAGTCATAGTTAGACCTTCCGAACCAAAATTTTTAAATCTCACTTTTGAAATCATAAATTGCCAGATTCTAAATGACAAGAATCAAAGTAAAATAATAGAAGTAGTGATTTAAAGCTTATTCAAGCTCGAAAATGAAATGAATCCACCAAAATCCTCTCAACTTGAGGCTCAAAGTCTCAAAAATGGAATAAAATCACGGAAGGAGGTTTTTATATTGACCCAGCGCTAACCGCTAAAGCGGTCATCGCTTCAGCGTGGGTCGACCGCTAAAGTGGCCCCACCCTACATGGGTTGACCGCTAAAGGTTGTTCCCATACCACTAAAGTGAAGGTTGTTTATGTGGACAAGGCCCCTTTAGCGATACTTGGCTACCAGCTGGGCTCCACTTTAGCGGCGCCAGAGGGCTAAAGCGATCACTGCTTTAGCGGTCTCATGGCCGCTAAAGTGGCTTCACTAGATAACTGGTGCATTGGCAACTTTGCTAAAGATGCAAAGTTGTGGATCAAGCCTTCGAAATTCATTTGGAATACTGTGTAGTCAAACGAAATATACTATTAAATTAAAGCCGATGTTTTTTACTCAATAGCGATAATCAAATTTGAAAAGCGGTTGTTTTCACAGAATTAATCCCCGAGATCCAATTTCATAATATTTTGAACTGAGGGTCAAAATGAGACGACCCAAAAGTCATAAAATCACAGCACCCATGCTACCTATCTGAAATCAACGTTTTGGATCTGCTGGTGCAGTTCGTTTTGTCATCCGACACATAGAATAATAAATACTGACCGAAGTCAACTATAAAGCCTTTTTACCATCTAAAAACCACAAACTCACACAAATCATTTTGAATTGCATCGAAAACTGTGGCAATCATCCCCACACTTTAAAAATATTACGTAGCAACCATGGAGAAGGATAAAATGGTCAAAACGCATAGAAATGAGAAATTCACAGGATCAAGGGCTTACACTTAAGCTTTTACACCCCAAATTTAACTGCGTACGTCTAATGGATCAACGCATTTAATTTGTGTCCTTGTGTGTTTTCCATACGACCTTCACTTAGACTCGCTCAAAAAACACCTTTGAAAACATTGACTGAGATTATTCACTAATTAATCGAGATATTACAATAAAATATTCATTTCATTTATTATATCTTTAAAGAAAATACTCCCTCCGTGTTATGTTACTTGGACCCTATGCTAAAAGTAGATGTTTCAATTGACATGTCTATTTTTACAAATCAAAATTTTTTATTACTTCTTTCTCATACTAACTTTATTATTAAATAACTATACAAAGTAATAATGAACAAATTTAAAGTCCAAAAATATTAATAAAGTAAGATTAAAAAAATATACCTCTAATTAATTTTTAAGTAACGTATTAAATCAAATCAACAAAAATTAAGTAAAATAAAATGATCGAGTAGAAAGTAAATTAAACAATAAATAATAGTGAGGAGAATTAAACAATGGTTTGGGAATCAGGCATTAATGATTCATTCCAAAATGATGACTGCTTTTCTACGTACTTAATTCGCAAAATGCTTTTACCTAATCTTTGACTTGCATAAATTAAGTACATTGAACTGATCAAGATCTCTTACTGAAAAAAAAAAATGAAGTCGTCAACTCTCTTCGGTACAAGACTAGTTGTGAAATGTTATTGCAAGGTACGGGCCAACAATAAAAAGTCTAGATAATAGAAATATTTTTTAAAAATATAATATTAATTTCTTTTTGAATATAATTTGAATTTAAAATTTAAAAAATATCCAAAATCTTATTCTCATTTCTTTCACTCTTAGTATATTTTTGTTTTTCAAATTTTAAGGTAATTTTTGTGATAGTTATAAAAAAAACTTTTAAATTATATTCATGATATTTAAGCAAACTACATTCAAACAATTAATTTTATTATTTGTATAAGTTATTTAACAAAATATAACTTCAACTTTAAAATTTTCACATAAAATTAAAATATATTTGTAATAGTATGTCGTAACTCATATATGAGATTTAGTTTATCGCATTATATGTCTATACATTTTGAAATATTATTCTTTTAGATTAAATTTAATTAAGTATTTTGAATAAATAAGTCACTAATTTTTTAAAATATAAAGGTATGAATCATATTTTAAAAAACATATTCAAACTCTAACTCCAACTTCAACTTTAAAATGAATTATAAAGTGAAAAAAGATTTTGATTTTTAAATTAAAAAAAGAAATAAATTATGAAGGGATAGAAAACAAAGCAAAACATTACACAAAGCCACAACTTAAGTTTCACTTATTACATAAAATTTCAAGTTTCAAAACATATTACAAAAATTCTATTTTTCAATTTCTCTCTCTAAAAATACATATACATAGCTTTACCAAAATTGACTCGCGGTTATTTTCTATGGAAGAAGCCTACAATCAAGGGGCGGTTACCATTTTTAAATTCAAACGTTTTTGAGTCCAACTGTTACTCACTGACATTCAATTTTAACTAAATCTCCTTTTAACATTCTGAAATTTTAAGATCGGAGGTTAGTAATTTTTTTTTTTGAATTTAACTGAAAATTGGAGATTCCGAATGAACAAATTGTTGCATGTTGTTCATTCAATAATTTTTTCATAGTACTGGAGTAATTTTTTGATTTTCTACTATACAAAAATATATATTCGATATCTGGATTCTCCTTTTTTGTTTTCAAATTTGACTATTTGCATGTACTAAATTAATTGCATATTACTTAGTAAATGGATGATTCTCCTTTTAGTTTAGGATTAACTCAGAGCATAATGAACCAACAAACTGGGTTGTTGGGTTCGTTCCCACAGAATTTGATTACGAGGAACCTAATTTTGTTGAAAACAGATCAAAACATCGTAACGATCCCATTAAGATGAAAAAACTCAAGAAAGTTGCTGATGGAAGGTCAAAAAACTAAATTAAAGAATCGTCAAAAAAATAAAAAAAAGATGATATTGTAAGGCCACATCTACCAAAGATTTTTTTGATTTTGAATTTGATTGTTAATTTGTACTGAGATATTTGTGGTTTTTAGTAATGTGAGGTTTTTAAACTTTTTATTATTTTGTAGATGGTTGTTATTTGTGCTGTAGATTTAGAATCTTTTTATCAATTTGATGTGTCTTTAGAAGTTGACTGTGTATATACATAACATCCGTTTGTATATGATAGGCATATACATATTTGATGTTGCATATTTTTGAACTACAATAATATCTATAGTTCATATACATATGTGATGTCGGTGTGTATATTATATTAGTACGTCTATATGTGTTACAAACATATATTAGTGATTATATGTTGTTGAACATATGCATAAGTGGTTTTTGAATTATGTTTTGTTATGTGTGTTTGAGGCAATGAACATTACCTATGTATATGTTAGACATATACATAAGTTTTGTTATGTTTTTTGACGTGTAATAAAATGCCTAGTTTAATATATATCATATTTTAATATACATCATATTTTTTTTATAGTTCATATACATATCAGAATGTAATATACATAAGTAATTTATGTATATGCATTATACTGATATGTATAGTCAACATACATCTCATAAACTTTTTTATTATTTTTTTGTATGTTTCTGTAAAATTTGATTTGGTTTAGTTCAAGCTATATACATATTGTCAACCACCTAGACATTATGATATTTTTTTTTATTTTTTTCAGGATTTGAAATATAGAATAAAATAAGTTCCTGCGCATTCATTGCATTTCGACAGTTCATCCAATCGTTATTTTGGAGAAGATATCAAAAACTATTGGGGTGAAGATGTACAAAATTTATTCCGGCAATCAATTTTTGAAAAGTTTTTCGACAATGCCTAATTGTAATTTTCAGGGATAAATTTCAAAATGTTTCCTCATGCTTGAGATAGAGCAAGATAACTCCGATGAAATACATGTTTATGTGAAGGAGACTATTCTCAAGTTTTCTATTTTTGAGTCTGCTCTCATAATTGGTCTTAAATATACTGATAACATAGAGGACTACTTGTATTCTGAATCATCCAAGTCCGTTTTGATTGACAAGTACTTTTCAAATGCGAAGAAATCAGTAAAAAGTGAATGTTCGTCTTGCACTTTAAGATAGAAAACTTTGATAAATTACATATGCTTCGCACATGTCTATATTGTATTTCATTCATACCTTTTTGTATTCATAAATACATGATGCTACTATTAGAAGAGAAGATTTATTGATTGTGGAGGATGACCGGTTGATTTTGATGCAGAATCACATCGAATGAAATATGTGTCACTCTTTTAAAATTACAGTCTACGCAAGGTACAAAAGCGCTATGTTAGTGATAATGATGACCCTCCAAGATCAAGGCCAAATTATGTGCTTCATATGTATACGTATTTCATATACTTACTAATGTAATTTAGATTATATAAGAAAAAATTTATGTATTCGGCATATACATAATAAATAGTGTATATGTATTTTTAATATACAGCAGTTCTAATGCACATAACAGTATAAATGTATACAAAGCTTTGTATATGCCACTTAATTCACATATTGTACTTTAGATTTGCATAGTCAATATTTTTATGTATTCAGAATATACATAACATAGTTTTGTATATACATACAATATACATATATGAAAACTACCTATGTACATAACATATAATATAACTAAGTTAATTCTTATAAGCATATTTTTATTTTTCTCAAGTCAATTCGACACTTTTTTTAAGTTATTATTATTTTATAAATCTTGGTCCATGTACAGATAGGCACACTCTTAATCTCATTTTATGTGTATTTTTAAAAAAATTGTTTCAAAAAGTAAATATTACCTTATCATAATTTTTTTTTAAAAATAACTTTACCTTCTCTTGTTTTGCCCTTATTAGGGAGTAGTTTCTTTAGTGATCTTCGTGTCTTGTTTATCCCCATCATTAATTTCAGGAAGTTCTTCTTTTTATGCCTCCTCAGTAATAATACCTGATCTGATTCGTTTTTAATGTTTATTTGAGGTTTTTATACACACGATAAAAAAGATATGTAATCATTATTAATTTTTAATTTTTATAAAAGTAAAAATAATTTTATCAATATATCCTTGATTAGATTTTGTACTCATTTTCAAATTAACAATGATTACATTTAAATAAAGAGACATCGATGAAAAAAAAAAAAATTTAAATCACATTCAATTTTAATTCGTATTTTCACTAGTCAAATATATGAAAAGTTCTCTACTATCACTAATTTCAATTCATATTTGCCACCACGTAAAAGTTTCAAATGAAGAAAAAAAAAAAAATTGGAGCCAAATTTTTAAATATTTCCCATCAATTCTCTTATAAATGAATTATCTACTCTCCAATGTACATTTATTGAAGCACTACTTGTGAGAGTATGAGAGTGAGTATTGAAGTTTAAATGGGCATTGAAACAAAAGAAACTTGTCAATATGTTTGACACTCAAATGACTTTATTGTCCAGATCGTCCAATTGTCCAAGGACTACTCAAAAGAAGTACTTCCTCCGTTTGTTTTTACTTGTCACATTTTGAGTTAACACACCCATTAAGAAAAAATCAGTAATATATTATTTTACCATAGTACTCTTATTAAATGACGCTTACATTGTATCTTGAAATTAATTTAAAAAAATAATAATTAATGCTAAGGATAAAATAGAAAATAAAATTATCTTCTCTTGATATATCAAAAATGATAAGTAAAAGTAATAATTTAATTAGAAAATTTGTGACAAGTAAAAGGGAACGAAGGGAGTATTAATTATGGTTAAAAATTGGCATGAATTAATTAAGTGCATTGAAAAATAAATTTTCAATTAATGATCTTAAAAATTTAAATAAGAGTATAATAGAAAATTTTTAATCAAGTTATTCTTGAAAGATGGAAGAAATAATTAAAAAGAAATTTGAACATACCCAAATGAAACAATTAAAAAAGAATGAATGGAGTATACTTTTAAAGTTTAAACTATCCATTATTTCTCTTTAAACATCTCACTTAATTCGATGTATTTTAAAAGTTATAAAAGTTATAAAAGTAAAGAGCAAATACTGTAAAAATTAGAAAAGTAAGAGAAAATTTGAAAAAAGAAATAAGTAGCAAATGGCTTCCTTTTTAGGTAGTATTTAAATAAAAATCAATTTCATTGTCTAGAAGATCTGTACATTTAAACTGAATACTCCAAAATCAAAATTAAAATTGCTTGTGAATTTTCCTTTCCTAATAGGCTTTTCATCTCCTTTCTCGTCTGATAACAAAAAGACTTTTTACACTGTATATGGCTTAACGTATAACCAAAAATTAAAAAAAGTATATTGCTTAACCTTTGATAGAATATTGTTATTTAAATTTTAAGTAATAAGATTGTAGAAATGCTCAGTATTCAGTGCATAAGACTTGTCTCTGAAACAAAAAGTGTATTCAGTGATTGTCGTTGCAAATTTAATCAAAGCAGAAAAAGGCAGCGTGCATGTACTGAAAAGAATGTTTTTGGCTGATTAGTTATTAATAGAGAAGTTGGTAATGAAGTTATGTCTTAACTTAGATATGAGTCTCTCTCAGAAATTTTGTGGAAACTGGAATGATCATCTGTGGAAATTTAACAGAAAAGTCGCAAGAAAGGATTATTTTCTTTGTCTGATTGTGATGTTTGGTGCATCTTGATGAATCATATAAACTCTGTAAAAAGTTGAAAAACATATCCATTTTGATGTACTTTTTTGTAAAGAAAAAATTGGGGGTAGGGGAAGGAGAATGGGAGAGGGTATTATAATGTGGGGAATCGAACTCTCACTAACAAGGTGGGAGTTCGGGTAACTAACCAACTAAACTACTAAAATTCATCTGCCATCTTTGATGTACTTATTATGCGTTCGATGACTCTATACAGATTCTATATTTTTATACACACGACTAAACCAACATTTGAAAGAAAGCGGTCCCTCATCTTCTTGGAAATTTCCAAGGTATATAAAAATCATAGATTAAGCTTTTGGTTATAGATTCCCATATATTTTTGGAAAATTTATATTTGGGTAAATTTTATATGAAAATTTTAATATGTGTTTGATCATGATTTTAAAAAATATAGTTCACTTTTTAAGAAAAAAATATGAAAAATAAATATAATAATAAGTTCTAAAACTATTAAAGATACCCTACAAGATACTAGATAATATATTATTCAAAAATCACAATATTTATTTTAATAAAACTATTAATAATACAATTATCAGCTATTAGATTCAAGACAAAGAAGACTCATCAAGAAAGCAAAGTTGGGATAGCAAAGTGTTTAAGGAGTTTGTTAAGAGAACTTTCAATGAGGTGGCAGAATAGAAGGAGACAAGGTTCAACTACATAAATAAGATTTAATAGATTCAAGAAGAATTGATGAAGCATCAAGAGATTTTAGAATGGTGAGGAAAGATGACAAGGTGAAGAATCATATTTTTATTGAACTACATCTATTTAAAGATTTTATATTTTTAAAGAAACATGAATCTAACTCTACACGTGATTATTTTAATTTTTTCTTGATTAAAATTATCATTTGTAATGTCATCATAAAGTTTGTTATAAACTTTGTGATGACAATTACATTTTGTCAAATTACACTTGTTAACTAAGATTCATCTGCCAAGAAAAATAAATAATGCCAATGGTAATAACTAACTAACTAACTATCCTCTTCTATAATTTTTTTAATCATGGTTGGTTAGATAGAGTTATAATTGAGTCATCATTGAAGGACATTTTTTTAAAATTTAAAAAAGTGTAAAAGTTTTAAATTTTAAAATTTTAAAAGAACCCAACCCAAAAACTATTTTAAATGATGATCTTGTAATTTTTACCAAAACATTTGCGAAAGCTTAACAAATTTTATGGATAAATAATTTTTTCCAAATGTTTTTTTTTTTTCAAAAAGTACTTACAATTTCTAGTGGTAAACAAATAGATAAAATTGGTTATTCATAGGGGTGGACGTTCGGTTGGTTTGGTTCGATTTAGAAAAAATTGATTTGATTTTAAATTTTCAATTTCGTTAAAATAGTAATTGTAACCGAACTGAATTAATTTTTACAATTTTGATTCGATTTATCGCAGTTAGATGTTTCCATTTGAATATCATCATTTGGGCCATTTCTTTATGGGAAAATAAAATAAAATATACATCCTTAAATTATATACTGCAAGTCATAACAATAGTTCTTAATTGCAGTTAATAACAATTCTTTAAAAGAAAAAACAAATTAGTAACAAATTTAAAACAAAAAAAATTGATGAAAAAACATTTTTATATATGCTTGTTAAAAGAATCTTCAATTTTAATAGGAATTAGTTATTATGTGGGCTAAAATTATGGAACCTATTAATGAGCATGTTTTATTCCTATTTCTTCAATTATATTTATATTCAATTTTTAAAAGAAAAACAAATATTCTCCTTACTTCTCTATAGTTCCTTCTTACGCAATCTCTCAATAATATAATTATGGATTATAGTACAGTATCTTTAATTTCCGATTCATGTATTTTGAATTTACAAAAATATTGGTGGTAAAATTACATATGAAAACTGACGCCAATATATTTTATATTTTAACAATTTAATTTTTAAATTGTGAAAATTATATACAAGTATTTATGTATTATTTTAAACAATTACATTGAAATCGATTTATATATAACAAAATCATATTTTAAATGATTATTATTTTTTGGGGTCTCAATTTATGAAATTGGTATATGATTCAACATACAAATGATGTATTTATAAGGCTGTTTTTAGTGTATTAAAATGGTACTTAATATGATATCCATGAATTAGTTTAATAAATTTCATTGAAGCCAATTTATATACTTTCATACTTAAGTAATGTTTTTTTGAGTTATCAATATATAGAATTGATATTAAAATTGATATCGATGAAGTTTAGTATATGTCACATTTCTATGAAATAAATTTTATGAATGTGGCAATTGATAAGAAAAATGGTGTTGTATGTTACGTAATTTTCTTAGTGTATGTAATGTATATTGAATGAAAAACTATGACTTGAAAATAAACTAACTGATAATTATTTGATATCTTTTTTTTTTTAATCAAATATGAGCATGTAGACCATTTAATATAAAAAACATATCCAAAAAGATTACAATAAGTATTGCCATTGGCCCAAAAATCAAGCCCATACCCGAAAATCCAAAACCAAAAAGGAAATATCAGTACACTAAAAAGAAAAACCTAGCCCCATCATATCCACACACCCTAAAGTTCCATCTCCGGCGAGGTAACCTGTTCCAGTGAAATCTCAACGGTAAAGCACAAGTGAGGATACGCATTCGCCATGAGCTTGAGTGAATGCATTTGGATGCCCGAAAACTCTCACAGACATCATGAATTCGAGCTCAATGAAGACTTCTTCAGCTCATTGCAAGTATATCATCTCTAAATGCTTATGTTAGATCAATGGCGTTCCTATCAACAACAATATTTGACGATTTTCTCACCCTTTTCCTCCCTTTCAGCTGAATGACCTCAACGAGTTACCACTGCTGAAAAGTCATAAACGAGTGATAAACCTTCTCCAAGGTACAAACTTCCTCTTTTCCTGGAAATTGTTCAAATGATTTGGTGTTGTTGTATCAATTGAGTTATTATTTGGGTCTGCCTTTGCATTATGTTAAAATTTTTGTCCTGACACTTCTTTATTCTAAGATAAGGAACTTTACTTTTTTCCAACATTATAATCTTTCTTGCTGCCTCTGGAACTTCCTGAATATTGTTAAAATAAAGCTTAGTTGTTCCTGCAAAATCACTAATCAGATTAGTAAAAAGGTCGGCCAACTGATTCCCCTCTCTGAAAGTATGCTCCGCCTTCACTATCTTGTTATTCATTAAGTGTTGAATCTTCTTGATCTCTAAGGAAATTGACCAGGGCACCTCCCAAATACCATCAAGAATTTTATTAAGAATTAGTGAATCTGTTTCCAGTGTCAGTGGAAATAAATTATGTTCAACACAATACTCCAACCCTAACCTCATTGATATTACTTTAGCATCAATACTCAGACCCTCCTTTATTTTCCTTGATTCAGCATAAATAAACTCCCCTTCAACATTCCTGATGCAGAAACCACTAGCACAAGGACCTGAATTTCCTTTACTACTCCCATCGGAATTACACTTATATCCCCTTTCTTGATGCTCCCATTTAATCACAGTGCTGCATATGATAGGACAGTACTCTTCAAAAAATTCCACCATCATTGGCCATGTATCTGGAATGTTTTGAAGCCAAGGATATTTGCTTTTAGCCATCATCCAAATATTTGTATTGATCTCAAACACCATAGCATTTCTTGACATCTTTCCTCTGTTTCTTATTTTGTTTCTTGTCTTCCACAATTGTCAAATTATAAAAGCTGGGACAGCCTTGTACAAAGGCTTTAATTTGGCTCCACCATCTGCATTCCACAATCTCACAATAGTGTCTTTAAATTGAATAAATAGACCAGCTATTGCTGCAGCCCCCGAAAACATTCTCCACAAACTACTTGCCATTGGACATGAAATAAACGAATGGTCAAAAGTTTCTGGAACATTATTGTTACAGAAACAACAGGTAACCACTTCAGTTATTTTCATCTTGACTAGTACCTCTCCAATAGGAATTCTATCCCACTATATTCTCCACATCAGAAAAGAAATTTTGAAAGGAATTTCTTTTTCCCAAATATGCATAATCATCTCCAGAGGTGTACTAGTATGCCTTAGTAAATTCCATGCACTTTTTACAAAGAACTTGGCAGAATTTGTAAGCATCCACCATGGTTTATCCCATCCCTCATTGTTATGAATCTTTGCAATTACTTGTTTCACTTGGTTGCTAACATCATCATTCAACAATTCTTCAATCAGCCCATAATTCCAGTTCCCATGATTCATCAACTGATTTACCTCATCCAAATTTCCATTGATGTTATGACTAACAGGAATATAGTACTGCAGACCACCCAATTGGGTCCAGTTATCCAACCAAATATTAGAATGACCACATCTCGTTTCCCACCAAATCTCCTGGTCAATACTATCTGTTGCTTACAACATGTGTTTCCATCATTGAGACCCTCCCCTCTATTCTACTACCTGGGGTCTATGCCTTTTGCAATATTTAATACACAAAAAATTAGCCCACAAAGATTTTTTGGTCGTAAAGTTCCACCATAACTTAGCAAACAAGGCCTTTGATACATCAAATAAAGACCTGAATCCCAATCCACCCTCACTCTTAGGTAAGCAAATATCTTACCAAGCAACCCAGTGTTTTGCTCTTCCTTTCTCTTTAAAATTCCATAAAATTTAGCAAATATTCTATGGAGATCATTGATAACACACTTAGGAGGGATAATAGCAGATAGAAGATAAATAGGGATACTTTGTAAAGCATGATTAATCAGGACAAACTTACCCCCAAAGGATAAGAGTTTACCTTTCCACACATTCAGATTATTCTGCATCTTTTTCATCAATTCGGCAAAGTCCTATTTCTTCTTCTTTGCATGAATAATAGGAAATCCTAAATACATCAACAGAAATTTGCCCCTCTAAAAACCAGTGACTACTTCAACTTGCCGAGTAACTTTATTAGAAGCCTTGTTATGCATATAAAATAGACTTTTTTCCTTATTAATCTTCTACCCTGACTGTAGTCATACTTCTCTAGCACCTCCATAATCAATTTCAAAGATTTTGCTTCTGCTGAGGCAAAAATAATGGTGTCATCTGCATACTCTAAGTGATTCAAATTGTCACTCAATTTGGGCATGACAAAGCTCTTAAAATCCCTGTTATAAAACAGCAGATTAAGAACTCTAGAGAGAACTTCTGCTGACAAAATGAAAAGAGAAGGAGAAAGAGGGTCTCCTTGCTTAACACCTCTAGTTAAATGAAAAAAGCCACGAGTCTGTCTATTAATAAGAATAGAATACCAATTGTTAGCAAGTAGCCTCCAGATTCTATCCACTAAAAATCTATTGAAATCCATTTTGTATAAAACTGCAATTAAGAAGTTCCAATCCTCTCTATCATAAGCTTTAGCCATATCAAGCTTAATAACCACATTAGCAGGATTTCCTCTCTTCCGAATGTCTGAAATAATTTCCTGAGCTATTAAAACTTTTTCTGTAATGCTTCTTCCCTTCACAAAACTTGACTGATGAGGAGAAACAAGATTAGGCAAAAGATTTTCCATTCTATCATGAATAATCCTTGAGATAACCTTGTTTAAAAAATTACTTAAACTAATTCGTCTTAAGTCTGAAAATGTGACATCTTTTTTAGGAAATAAGACCAAGTTAGTATAAGTAACAGATTTAGGCAGGGTAGATCCACCAAAAAAGAATTAACAACTTCTATAATATCTCCACCCACTATATCCCAACAGACTTGATAAAAATGACCAATGAAGCGATCAGGACCACATGAACTCTGACTATTTAGCTCAAAGACAACTTTTCTAATCTCTTCTTCATTGGGCATAGCATTAAGCCTAGTATTTTCCTCATCAGTGACATAGGGAAAAATATTCTGTAATAATGAACCCTGACCAGAAATGGATTCTCTAGAGAATTGATTCTAAAAATATAACACTGCCTCACTTGCAATTTGGTCATCTCCTTCAGCCCAAGAGCCATCTTGCTTCCTAATTCTTTTCAATTGCATTCTTTTCCTTCTCTCTTTTACCAAACAATGAAAGAACTTAGTGTTTCTATCTTATTCAGAGAACCATTTAATATTAGACTTGTGCCTCCAGAATTCCTTTTCATAGTGGATATACTTCTTTAATTCGTCCTGAACTTTTTGTAAGATAATCCTGTTGTCAGCTGAGGGAAATTCTTCAAACAATGCCTCCTTAATTCTCATAATTTCTTCCCTTGTAATCAACTGTTTAAACATATCCTTAAATATTTCTCTGTTCCACTTAGTCAATGCATTTTTAGTCTTCTTCATCTTTTCCTTCAGTCTGCAAAAGCAATCGCCAAATCCTTCAGCAACCCAACTTTTTCTAACTACATCTTTAAGATCATCTCTTTCTGTCCAGAATTTCAAAAATCTAAAGGGTTTTATGAAATTCCGAGCGTCACCACCACAAGAGAGTAATAAAGGAGCATGATCAGACCCTGTTCTGGCCAGGTGCTGCATTTAAACATTATTAAACAAATCCAACAAAGCCTGATTAGTGACTATTCTATCCAACCTCTTAAAAATGCAATCTTTATCTGCCCTACCATTCCACCAAGTAAAAAGGCTTCCAGAGAAAGAAATATCAAAAAGCTCGCAGGAATTAATGCAGAATGCAAAATCTTCAACCTCTTGAGGATAAACAGGCAAACCTCCAATTTTTTATTCTTCACTCATGATAATATTAAAGTCTCCTCCCACCAACCAAGGCAAAGAAATGTTACTACCAAGAGAGTATAAATCATCCCACAAACTTATCCTCTCCAAAAAAGAACATTTAGCATAGACTATAGCAGAGATTATCTGTTTACCCTCTTCCCTAAGTAAGATGCAAAGTCAACTGTTGATCAGTATCAGAAATCACCCCAACCTGAATGTGCTCTTTAATAAACACCCATATCTGTCCGTTCTGATTATAATTGACATATTTCATCCCAGTCTCCTCTTAAAACCTTTGGATATGTGTAGTATCTTGAAATGTTTCCATCAAAGTAATAAGAAAGAAATTATGATGTTTGTTCAACATTTGAACTCTATGAAAAGTATTTTGAGTTTTCACTGACCTTATGTTCCAAAAAAGAGCTTTGTATTTCATTTTACAGTAGATTTAACTCCTCTTTTTGCTAGAATTCTTGTTGGTTGGTTACTACTTTCTCCTTTCTTTTTGCCTTTCTTCCCCTTTCCCACCGACTGACTGGAAATTCCTGCTTCTTTACAAATATTGGACATGTTTTTAGCATTATCAACTTCTTCCATATCTTCCAAAGCTGGTTCTATCTTCTTTAGATCTTTTTCAATTTTATCACTCTGCAAAAACTGATGTGAAACTACTTCAGGCAGAATCTTCTTAGGAGATGTATTCCTTTCAGCAATAGAGGCAGATACTGGAAGCCTCTCATATTTACTTTCCTCTCCCTGCATATTTACTGGCTCTTTATCAGCTGGAATTGGATATGACATTACTTCTCCTGAGTATGCAGACATTTGAAATTGACATTCTTCTACTAATTGCAAAGGTTCCTGGTAAGTTGCTTCCTCAAGTTCATGCAATAATCTGCCTTCTGCCCCTAGTTCAGTAGTAGCCAACATAGTTGAAGAATCTTGTTCATGAACCTTGTGTATATAATCTGCTGCTCCCTCTTTTTGATTATCATTTGCCTGTAGTTTTCCAACCTGGATGTCATAAAGTTGCTGCTGGCATTGATCATTTTTTGAGGCTTCATTATTCCTTTATTTCAAGATATTATCTCCTGTACATTGACATTTTGATTTATCTGCATTATCTGTTTGTTCTGCCTAGCCATCTTTTCTTCACTGTTTACCCGTTGACTAATATTTTCCCTGCAACCACTGTCCACTTGCTTACCTCTTTGTACAGATATGTCCTCTTGCACATTTTGAACATCACCCTTTTCCTTTATGCTACAATCTTCCCCACTATTAGTATTATCATCCTCGCAATCTATATTATTCAAAATACCAAATGAGTTACTAGTCTCTACCTCCTGTTTCTGCAACAACTTCATGGAAATATTAATATCACTATTAGTGAATTCAGACTCCTTTGACAATTTTTTTGTGGTATTTCATGTAAACCCCCACTATTTATTTCTCTGAATCCACTATTTATTTCTCTGAATGTATGGGGAAGTAAATCTTTTTTCTCCTGTAGCTTTTGCTCCTCTTTAATATTTTCGAATTGTTTTTTTTCAATTCAGGATGAAGAGCTCTACATTATTCCTCATGATGACCTTGCAATTTACAAGTATTACAGTACTTGGGTAAATAATCATACTGAATCTGAATCTGTTCAACTCTGGTATTTCCAGTCTTGGCATTAAGCACTTCAATTTCTACCATTTCAGGCAATTTGGCAAGTAAATCAATCAGCATCTTCACTTACGCACAACTTGGCCTAGTCTTATTGATGGTAGCCATGTCCAACTGCAATGGTTTTCCTACCGCTGCTGCCAATGAGAATAATGATTCCTTTACAAAGAATGTTGGTAATGGGCCTGGAAAAGAAATCCAAGCTACCGCTTGAGTGGTTTCCTCTGTAGGCTTGAAGGTTGCATCATGGATGAGTGGCATTATTTGATAAAAATATCCCTCTTTATCCAAAATGTAATACATTGTTTTACACAGGATGTTCACAAAATCTTCCTTATGACTCAATCTAATCAAGACATGCCTATTGCGGAGCAATCCAATTTTTCATTCACCCTTAATGTTACATTGTTTGGGAATTTGTGAACGTAATTCCTCTAGTGAAGGCCATCCATAGGAGAACTTTCCAATAACGGCGTATTGAAGATTCTCTATAATCTTCATTTTATGTACCTCCTCTTCGGTCCATGTAATTCTAAGAATCCCTTCTACATATTTGAGCTGTTTCATAGAAATCGCTACTCCCTTATCTGACGAATGAGATGGATTTTCATTCATAAAGTCTGCATATTTCACCTTTTCTATGATATGTGTTGTTGTTTTTCCTACCATACCATCATTAATCTTCAACTCCACAAGTCGACTTTGACGAGTTACTAGGCAAACTAGAAGATGGAGTTATTGTTTTATATAAATTAGGGAACAAAGCTTCAGACGTGGGAATCTTTTTATCTTAAGTTACTCGTATGGTTATGACGATGGGAGAGAATGGAGTTACACAACTATTTAGGAGAGAGCTAATTATATATACTTTATATGATTCTTTTAATTTAAAAATAAATTGTTACTACATTTTAACAGAATTACTACAACTTGTGTCTAATTTCATAGTTCAAAAATTATACAAAGGTATAGTTACAAATTATAATAAACAATCTAAAAAGTATATATCAAAATCGAATCACTTCGAAGTAGCATATTCTTGTTCTTCGATAATAGAGATGGGGTAAAACACCCCAAATAAAAAAAAGGTCTAGAAAGTACAATCGAGTTGTTTTCTTCTAATAATCTAGAACTAGCAGAGTCAAATTTACACTTTGTAGACATGATTCAAACAAATTTTTTTTAAAGTTGAGTTCATTTTATAACTCAAAGCAACATTAGATAAATAGAAAACAAAGTTCATACGTAAAAGCAAGAAAGTTCTCTAAAAAAGAAGAGAAAAAATAATTTAAGGAAAAAGGAGTATATCGGTGGTGAAAGAAAATCTTTTATAAATAAAATAAATGTGAAGAATTGTTTGAATGTTGAAAAAGTAAAAAAAAAGTATTTTACTGAAAAGTTAAAAAACATGTATCAATGTAAAAAATATTTTTACCAAAGTTTACTACTTAATTTAATAACAAATTTTGTAACTTAACTGATAAAATTTTAAAAAAATTATAAATACAAATAACTATTGAAAGCAACAAATATCAAAAACTAAAAATTAGGAGATAGTTTAACTAATAATTATGAAAAAGTGATTTATTTTTTATATGAAAAAATAATTTTTTAAAAATTGCTATAAATTACAATTATTTTTTTAATTCAATAATTATGAAAATGTGTTTCTATAACTTGCAATAACCAATCTAATAAGTATATACAAGATAATTTTTACTTTCTTTATCATAACTAAGCTTTTAAAGTTGGACCAGTTTTTTAAAGAATAGACTTTTAAAACCAACAAACTACTGATTGTGGATATATGATTTCATAGGTTGTCAAAGATTAAAACTAAGTAAAAGCTAAGAATAAATCAGATCTTTAAGATCAAATTTGTTAAAAAAATTCACACAATGATTCATATTTCCATTACTTGAAACAAAAAAGGATCTAATGTCATAATTACAGAATCTTCATCATAATAAGACCAATAACCTCTTTTGTTCGAGTATGCATAACCTTTAATGAGTCTTTGATATCACTAAGATCCGAGCTTAAACACAAAACGAACTACAAGTTTGTAATAACATTAACCAAATCAGCAGGCTTGGCATGAAAACTGCACAAGACAAAAACTAAATCAGCATTCTTGCATTTACAATAATCAAATAAGAAATTTTGCATTTTCGATATTCTAAATTAGACTCCATTTAAACTACTGATAACAAAATAAGGAATGCAAATTGCTCATAATCACACTGCTCTATTGATAACACAAAAGCACAGAGTGTGCACTTTCCGCATTGAATTTAAAACAAAATTAAAAACATAAAGTCAAAAGTCAAATTTATATCCAGAAACTGAGTTATATATAAATTTCTTTTTACTTACCACATATACCACTGTCTGATAGTTTCAAGTTGCAACTACTGTGTACACATCAACAATACTAGATTTGTTTCCACTATAAGGCATTCCTAAAAAAGAAATGAAACAACTTGTTAGTTGTTATTCAATATTAATAAATAATTATTTTTGATATAATGAATACAAAAGCATTAAATTCTTACCAAGTTCAAGTTTCTACAGATATTCTAAATCTTATTTGATATTAATTGAAATAGGTTAACTTCTAAGCTAATCTTGAAGACAAAAAAGAGATTTCACTAATTTAGGATCTTCATTTTCTTTCATCTCTTTCAAAATTATATCAAGCTCAATAATTTTCTTAAAATGTACATTTTTAGTGACATACTTTGAACTAGAAACCTTCAAAGTAAGTAGATAAAATGTTTCAATAAACGTTACCATCAACCTCACTTGTAAGGATACCTGCACTTGTTTCATCTTCACAAGGAGATATATGGAGGTTGTAATAATCTTACAGGTCATTTTCTATATTTTCACATATTTTCGTCATTTAGAGCTTTTCTATAGCTGTCTCAAGTCATTTATGACTTGGTCGAGCTGACAGTTCAGTTACTGGATAGTTCGTTTGGTTCTTAGAGTCAATTTCCTATTTTGAAGTCTTCACTGTAAGGATTTGCTACCGAGCATAAACTTTAGTTTAACGACCTCGTATATCAGTTTTGACAGTATCCTCAGCCCCAAAATATCGATTTTAGACTAGGTGAAACTTTGATTTGGGTCCCAAGGAATCCGAACTCATTTCAGGTTATTAATTAAAAATTGATAAAAAAGGCCTATGGTTGTGGGGCCCACTTTTAGCCGAAACAATCTCAGATGGAAATTTTGACTACACCATTAAGTCCAAAATATTGAATTGATAGGTTATCATAGTTCGCTTGCATTCTCGAGATTCTAAATGAATCCTAAGGGGTCGGTAAAAACTTGAAATTTTCAAGTTTCAGTTGATGTATTACTCAGCTGGTGCATCCACTAAAGCAATAATCTGGTCACTTTAGTGGTTAACCAATCTATCACGACCCCAAAATCAAGGGTCATGATGGCACTTATCGCAATAAGTCTTGACAAGTAAGCCTATCACCCAATTGACCTGAAATGAAAGATAATATCAAAACCCAAGGCAAGACTCTTAAAACATTGTCAAACCACATAAACATGATAATTAGAGGAAAAATACTATCAAGATACCTAATCAAATCCCCAAAACATGATGTTACAGTACAAGAACTAACACTACAAAAAAACAGCATTTAACAACAAATAAATTGTCACTATTCTTTGTAAATCCATCGCTAAACAGAAATTAAGATGGAATAGCAACAGATTTTTGTCTGCTGCTATATTGCTCGTTGCTAGCCTCTTAGCGATGAAAAAATAAATTTCGTCGCAAAACTTGTGACCGCTTTGCTAAGAAAGATATCAGTTGTTGCTGTTACCAATGGACTAGGCCGTTATATCATTGCTATTTCTAAAATTCATTTCCGTCTTGGCTAAATTTACGACAGGACACTTTGTTGCTGATCCATTGAAATATAGTTTGATCGACTGAGCAGCTGTCTTTAGAGACCAAATTTATATTTCACAATCCATCGCTAACAACATCATTTTCATAATTGGTTCCTATACCCATAATATGATTTTATATTAATATTTGCTACCCATCCCAGTTTGAAGGATGTTAAGCCATAACTTATCTCAAATGCTGAAATTGGGTACAAACAAGACTTCAACCCGAGCTTACACCTCACAAATGGATCTGCAATAAACTAATACATAAAATATAAAATTTATGTGTCAAAATAAAGCCAATGATGCCCATATTGCCCATTTTTAGGTTAGGTCAAAATGACCCATAAAATGGGTTCACAAAAAAAGAAGGTAAAATCAATTTTTTGTCCAAAAATATATTTTCCAATAATCAAGCAAAAATAGTTTGACATGGGGATTTAAATCGAAGAATCATTAATTTAGACCTTTTGGGCCAAAATCCTCAGTTTCTATCTTTGAATTCATGTTTTAACAAGGTTGTAATGATACAAATAAAAAAATAATTAAAATAGGAATTTGGAGCTTACCCAAGCTTAAAAATGAAAGAAGTAGCTCAAAAACTCAAAACTCCAAGCTCCAAGTCTCAAAAATGGTGAAGAAAATGAGAGAAAAATTTTATATACCCAGGTGCGAGGTGCTGCTACAACAGTCAAATGACTACTTTAGTGGTCACCGCTAAAGCGATCAAGTACCGATTTAGCGATACCCACCAATGTGAGCCAATCCGCTAAAGCGGACAAGGATTGTTTTAGCGCCCTTTGCTAAATCAAACAAAGATCCGCTAAAATAATTTTGCCCAGTTAGTAGCCGACTGCTAAAGAGGCCAAGTGGCATTTTAGAACTCACCACTAAGGAGGCTAAAGTGGTGCTTTAGCGGCTGCCCCAGCTGAGTGGTGCATCAGTTAAGTGGTGCACCAGTTGTGGAGACTTGAAAATTTCAAGTCTCTGCAGACCGTTTGGGGTTCATTTGAAATCCTGAAAAGACAAACAAACTATGCTACCCTATCAAATTCGATGCTCCAGACTCAGATGACATTAGATTTTTTAAAAAACATTGTTTTAACAGAATTGACCCCTGAGACCTATCTTTACAACTTTTAAAGCTAGGGGCCGAAATGAGATACAAAAGTTGTAAAACCACACCAACCATGTTAGCAACCTAAAATTGACGTTCTAGATCTGCTGGCACAGTATGTTTTACTATCCAACGTGTAGATAAAAAGATGTTTACCAAAGTCAATTAATAAACCTTTAAGATCATCAAAACCACAATCTCACATAAATCACACTGAAATACATTAGGAACTGCGCCAATCATCCCCACACTTAGAAAGACCACAATGCAACTATGGAAAGGGGTAACATAGTAAAATCATATAGAAATAAATATTTCACACAAATCACCAAAAAACAGGTCATTAAATCATCCACAACTAAGAATGTAGTTCATCCTCAAACTCAAGGCACAAGAAATATCTGAATCAGCAAAAAGCTAGGATAACTACTATACATATCAGACTCGACCTCCAAGCACATGAATATCTCTAGAATGCAACCGTCTAAAATCCCTGGCTAGAATAGAGATAGGCTCTTCAACTAAAAGACAACCGCTCACCTAACTGAACTGAATCCCAACGAATATCATGAGACTCATTTGGAATGTAATGCCGAAGCATAGAAACATGAAAATCTAGATGAGCAGCTAATAAAACTGGAGGTAATTCTAACTCATAAGCCACATCCCCAATAGTTCGAAGGATTTCAAAAGGTATAATATACCTGGGGCTAAGCTTGCCCCTTTTCCCAAATATCACCATGCCCTTCATGGGCAACACACGAAGGAAGACACGATCATCAAAACTAAATCTCAAGGCACGAAGTCTACGATCCGCATAACACTTCTGCCTACTCTGAGACGCTCAAAGTCTATTCTGAATAACCCAAACTCTATTTAAGGACCCATGAAGCACGTCCGTACCTCAAGGTCTAATCACAAAAAACTCAAACCAACCCACTGGAGAGCGACAACGCCTACCATACAAAGCCTCGAAAGGAGCCATCTTAATGTTGGAATAGTAGATATTATTATACACAAACTCCGCCAAATCTAGATTCTACTACCACTGACCTCCAAAGTTCATCATACAAGAGTGGAGCTTATCCTCCAAAATCTAAATAGTCCGCTTCGACTGACTATCAATCTGTGGGTGAAATTAGTACTAAGATCAACCCAGGTATCCAACTCCTTCCAAAAGAGGGATGTGAATACTAAACCTCAAAGGCCAGGTTCTCTCTTGAGTTAAAAGATACGCCAAGCTACCCATGCTAGTCGACTTCTGGTTCTAGTCATCTGCAACCACATTAGCCTTGCACGGATGATAGAGAATAGTCAAGTCATAATCCTTAAGCAACTTAAGCCAACAACACTGCTTCATATTAAGATCTCACTGGGTGAAGAAGTACTGAAGGCTACACTGACTCAAGAAAAACTTACAACGGACTCCATACAAGTAGTTCCTCCACAACTTCTAAGCAAACACTACCACACACAACTCCAAATCAAGGGTAGGGTAATTCTTCTCATGGAGCTTCAATTGACGAGAAACATACGCAATCACCTCACCTTCCTATATAGACATAACACCTAATTTAACACTAAAAACATCATAAAAGACGGTAAAACCCACGCCCTCCTTGGGCAAAGTCAAGATAGGAGCTGAGGTCAATAATTCTTTAGCTTTTGAAAACTCGCCTCAGAAGCATCAGACTATTGAAAGAAAATATTTTTCTAAGTCAACTTGGTCAACGAAGCTGCAATTGATGAAAAACCCTCATTAAAGTGCAGATAGTAGCCATCTAAACCAACAAAAATCCAAATCTTAGTAGGAGAAGTAGGAATAGACCAATCAAGAACCGTTGCAACCTTGTTCAAATCGACCATAATACCATCATTGGTCACCACATGACCTAACAAAGAAATAGACTCCAGCCAAAACTTACCCTTGGAGAACTAAGCAAACAACTTCTCATCCCTCAATCTCTAAAGTACAATCCACAGATGCTCCTTATGATTGTCCTCACTCTTAGAATAAACCAAGATATCATCTATAAATACAATGATAAAAGAGTTGAGATACGATAAAAAATAATTCATCAACTCCATGAACGTGGCTGAGGCATTGGTCAACATAAAGGATATAACCAAGAACTCATAATGACCAGATCAAGTCTGAAAAGCTATCTTTGAGATATCCGAAGCTTTTATCCTCAACTGGTGATACTCGAACCTCAAATTAATCTTTAAAAACACTGAAGCACCCTGAAGCTGATCGAACAAATCATCAGTACGAGGAAGAGGATACTTATTCTTAACCATCATCTTATTAAACTGTTGATAATAAATAGACATATATATAGACCCATCCTTTTCTTCACAAAAAAATAGGTACACCCCAAGGAGATACACTAGGTCAGATAAATCCCTAATCTAACAACTCCTGCAACCACTCTTTTAACTCTTTCAACTTTATTAGGGCCATCTTATAAGGAGAAAAAGAAATGGGTTTGGTACCCAACTCAACACCAATAAAAAAGTCAATATCATGATCCAGAGTCATTCTAGGCAAATCAATAGAGAAAACCTCCACGAACTAACGGACAACACAAACAAAATAAAAAAAGAATGGGAAACAACACTAGTATCATGAATATTAGCCAAATAAGATAAATTTTTCCTCTCTACCAAATGATGAGCTTGAGGAAAGATATAACTCTCTTAGGACCCAAATAAAGCACACCCTTCTAAGATATCTTTGGCACACCAGCAGAGCTAAAGTCACGATCTTAGCATAATAATCTAGGACAACATGATAAGGTGATAACCAATCTGTACCCAAGATAACATTAAAATCTACTATATCAAGGACAATTAGATCTTCCCAAGTCTCACACCCAGAAAAGGTCACAACACAGGATTGGTACGTTTGATCCACTACTAAAGAGTTTCCTACAGGGGTACATACATGAATAGGCACATCAAGAGGCTCACAAGAAGAATCAAAAGCCAAAGAAAAATATGCAAACACATATGAAAAGTCAATCTCGAATCAAATAACATAAATCCAGATCTAAAACAAACAAGTATGATACCTGTGATAACAATGTCGGAAGCCTTTTTATCTGGTCTGACGGGTATAGCATAGCATTATCCATGACTGCCACCGACTGAGTAGCCTAGTGACCACCACTACGGGCACTACTATCTCATCCCTGAATACCTCTAGTAGAATCTCTAGCCCTCACAAATTAAGTATGAGTAGCCTTGAAGATTCTATGGGGACAGTTCTTGGCCACATAGCCAACCTCATTACACATAAAGCCAACTTTATGGCCAGACTCAATAAGAGAAGGTACGACTGAGCTAGAATGGCCACCCAAAGCTATTGAAACAAAAGATCCACTACCTAAAATCTACAAAGTTGTCTACACGGGTCTACCATGATACCCATGGAAACCTCTAGAATCCCTACCTTGAGAAGTATGACCCATGAGCTCACCCTGACGATGCACCATCTTGGCTCTTCCCTGAAATCCTTGAAGAATAGACTTAGTCATCCTAGCATGTTCCACTATACTCTAGAATAATGCTCCATACAATGCCATCTGAGTCATAACTAGTTGAAGAGAAACATCCAACCCCTTCACAAAGTTTTTAATCTTCTCAGACTTAGTGGAAGTGCTGGCATAAGAATATCTTGACAAGGCATGGAAATGTGCATCATACTTCGTAACAGTCATGGAGCCCTTCTCCAAGTGATCAAACTCATCTCACATCTAATACCTCAGACTGTAAGGCATAAATCTCTCAGGTTGAGTTCTCCAAATTTTACTAGTGTTAAGGTAGAGGAGGATCCTCAGGATTTCTGGATAAGATGGAAAAGATCTTCAGGGTCATGCAGGCCACAAATGTGGAAGGGGTAAATTTTATTGCCTATCAACTAAAAGATATGGTATACCAATGGTACGAGGAAAAGGGTCAAGCAAGGGGTGAGGTTGATGAGTCATCTCTATAGGAGACTTTCTCTAATACTTTTCTGGATTGCTTCTTTCCTCAGGGGTTAAGGGACGTGAAAGCATAGGAATTTGTTAATCTAAAACAAAGGAAGATGTCATTCAAGAAGTATGCCTTGAAATTTCACCAACTATCTAGGTATGCTCTAGAATTGGTATCAGATATGAGGGCAGGAGGAGAAAGTTCACTTCTGGACTATCTCGTGAGTTGATCCTTAAAAGAAGGACAACATTGCTGATCAAAGACATAGGTATCTCTAGGTTGGTTGTTGATATAAAATAGATGGATGAGGAAAAAAGAAAGGAGGTTGAGGTAGGTGAAAGGCAGGGTAAGAAGTTTAGATTCTTTGAGCAGGGTGGTGGTCAACAACTAAGTGGTTGGGATGGTAGAAAGTGGCCAAAGAAGAAGTAGGGGAGTTATGGTTCTTTCTCCACATCTAGTGCTCCCTAACCAAAGCAGTCGGGAGACAGGCGTCAGTAGGGTGGCAATAACTTTAGGGCATAGGGTGCCTAATCTCAGGATAGTGGGGATCAATCGGCTTTATCATCTCCTTCTTGTAGGTTCTGTGGTCAGTTGTATTGGGACTTTTGTGATGAGGAGAGGGACAGGTGCTTTAAATATGGTCAGCTAGACCATATACTTAGTAATTATCTGGTTAGTAAGGTTGCTTCAGGAGCAAACGAGGTTCCAACTGCCTTTTCATATGCTCATGCACCCAGGGGTGCTGCTTCTGCATCTGTTTCCACTTCTGGTACCGGCACAGACTGAAATAGGTTATATGTTCTTGCATCCCGACAGAAGTCTGAGGCATCACCGAATGTCATGACTGGTACATTACAACTCTTTTCTTCTAAAGTATATTATTTACATGATTCGGGGTCCACTCTCTCTTATGTGACCCTATTTGTAGTTGTGTATTTTGGTTTTGATCCTGAGGTTATTTCAGATCCTTTTTCTATTTCTACCCTGGTAGGTGACTCTATTGTTATTAAAAGAGTCTATAGGAGGGTTGTGGTATCTGTTGGTAGTAAGAAGACTTTTGGAGTCGTGGGTCTTGGCCAATTTTTAACCTCTGAGGTCTAATATATGATATAAACTTTCCCTTAAGAGCTAGGGAACCACCGTCTCATTTAATCACTGGTTCACCAGGGAACTTAAAGACAACCTTACGGGTTCGACAATCTAAGGGCGCATGGCACGAGTATAACCAATCCATCCCCAAAATGACATCATAATCCACCACATCTAATTTGAGCAAACCCACAAAAGTTTTCTTAATACCAACAGATACCATAACCCCCCTATAGACTCTTTTAATAACAATAGAGTCACCTACCAGGGTAGAAATAGAAAAAGGATCTAAAATAACCTCAGGATCAAAACCAAAATACATAACTACAAATAGGGTCACATAAGAGAGAGTGGACCCCGAATCATGTAAATAATACACGTCAAAAGAAAAGAGTTGTAATGTACCAGTCATGACATCCGGTGATGCCTCAGACTTCTGTCAGGATGCAAGAACGTATAACCTATTTCGGTCTGTGCCTGTACCAGAAGTGGAAACAAATGCAGAACTAGCACCCCTGGGTGCATAAGCATATGAAGAGGCAGCTGGAACCTCGTTCACTCCTGAAGCAACCTTACTAACCAGATAATTTCTAAGTATATGGCCTGGCTAACCATATTTAAAGCACCTGTCCCTCTCCTCATCACAAAAACCCCAATACAACTGACCACAGAACCTACAAGAAGGAGATGATGAAGCCGATTGATCCCCACTAGCCTGAGATTAGGCACCCTATGCCCTGAAGTTATTGCCACCCTACTGACGCCTGTCTCCCGACTGCTTTGGTTAGGGAGCACTAGATGTGGAGAAAGAACCATAACTCCCCTACTTCTTCTTTGGCCACTTTCCACCATCCCAACCACTTTGCTGTTGACCACCACCCTGCTCAAAGAATCTAAACTTCTTACCCTGCCTTTCCCCTACCTCAGCCTCCTTTCTTTATTCCTCATCCACCTATTCCATATGAACAACCAACCTAGAGATATCTATGTATTTGATCAATAATGCAGCCATTCTTTTAAGTATCAACTCACGAGACAGTCTAGAAGTGAATTTTCTCCTCCTGGCCCTCATATCTGTTACCAATTCTAGAGCATACCTAGACAACTGGTGAAATTTCAAGGCATACTCCTTGAATGACATCTTCCTTTGTTTTAGATTAACAAATTCCTATGCTTTCACTTCCCTTAACCCGTGAGGAAAGAAGCAATCCAGAAAAGTATTAGAGAAAGTCTCCTACAGAGATGACTTATCAACCTCACCCCTTGCTTGACCCTTTTCCTCGTACCATTGGTATACCATATTCTTTAGTTGATAGGCAATAAAATTTACCCCTTCCACATTTGTGGCCTGCATGACCCTGAAGATCTTTTCCATCTCATCCAGAAATCCTGAGGATCCTCCTCTACCTTAACATCAGTTGGGACAAAAGAGTTTTTGTGCATATCAGATCGTCAAGGCATGATCTGAAAGGCGAACAAATAGGAAATAGAGAAGATTCCAAGACATAGACTCCAAGCTTGAAAATAAAACACAAAGAAAGAGAAATATTCCTAAATGCCTTATAGCCTCTCTTTTATTAGTGTGGTATGCTACACATCCTTAACAGATACTCTACTGACATGTCTTTATGGACTCCCAATTGACCATAAACCTAAGGATCTGATACAAACTTGACATAACCCAAACTGGGGCCTTGTCATAATGGGCCTACTAGTCCAACTAGGACTAGGGACCACCCCCGTTACCCAACCCAACCTCCAAACACGTACCCTGAGTCGGATTAATTCCAAATATATAACAAGATAGCACTTTTTACAATTCCAAAATCTGGGATAGGTCCATAATTATGACCAACCAAAGTAAGTCCAACCATCCAATACCCAACTAATGACTGTACCAAAACCAAACGATAACCATGTGCGAGTCCATAACATAATATGATGGAACAATCATAAATACAGTTAAATGATATCAACCATAATACCAATACCAATGCCAAGGCTGACACAACTATCGACACTGCCCATACCCACTTATAGTAGTCCTATAAAGCCTCTAATCAAAAGTAAAACAATATCAGATCGGGACATGCCCCCGACCATAGACAAAACCATAGCCTATATAATGACCAAAGTATGTAAAAACATCCATGACATAAAATAGAGCCTTCCAGAATAAGAAAGCTCACCAATTTAATCCAACCGAGATGATCCTGAATCTGATCACTAAGCAGAAGGAGTAGAATGGTCGGTTCCTACATTGCTTGGGGATACAGCCACCTGAAGATGGGTTAGTGGGTGAATGCTAGCATGCACTTAGGATAAGGATAAAATAATGCCAACCTTTAAAACTAAATAAACCAACCATGTGCATTCATAACAATGCATACGTATATATAACCATGCTGGGCAAGGGAACTAGGTTTAGCATTTCTTTAAAACCATTAACCTGGGTATGTGTAGCTTAACCATACTAGAACCATCCATGGGCTATAAGGGTTCAGTGTAAGCCCCTGAATAGGCTCGGATGCGTATAGTCACACAAATCAAAGATACCATAGGTGACACAACTAAAACTAGGGTCTTGTTACACTGGGCATCTCAAGTCCAACCAGGATCAGAGTACACCCCTGTTACCCAACCCAACCAACCAATATATACCTTGAGTCGGATGAATTCTGACCATATAACAAGATAATATATTAGTACTAATCCAAACTCTAGGATAGGTCCATAACCGCAACCCAAGAAAGTCCAACCACCCATTACCAACCAACAACCAGAACCAAAATCGTATTAATAACTAAGTTCCTATCCATAACATAACATAAGATGATGGAACAATCATAAATTTAGTCAAATGGTATCATCCTTAATTCAAATTCTAATACTAAGGCTGACACCACTACCGACACCACTTATTCCAACTTATAGTAGTTTCACAAAGCCTCTAACCAAAGAAAAAATAACATTCGGTTGGGACATGCCCCCAACCATAGCCAAAACTAATATCCATAAAATAATTAAAGTATGAAAAGATGTCCATGATATGAAATGATGCCTTTTAAAGTATGGAAGCTCACCACTTTAATCCAACAGCTGATCCCAAATCCGATTACAAAGAATAAGGAGTAGAATGGTTGATTCCTACATTTCATGGGGATACAGCCACCCAAAGATAAGTTAGCGAGTGAAAGCTAACAATTACTCAGGATAAAGATAAGTTAATGCCAACCTTTAAAACCAAACAAACAACCATATAAACACATATCCATAAATATATACATATATAAACCATGTCGGGAAAAAGAACTGGGTTTGGCATTCATTTAAACCATTAACCTGAGTATGTGTAGCTTAACTATCCTAGAACTACCCATGGACTATATGGGTCTAGTGTAACCCCCTGAATGGGCCTCGATGTGTATAGCCGCACAAACTGGAGATACCATAGGAGTAGGGGATTCTCAAGTACCCTTCGCTCTCCATGATACATATATAAAAGTGTAACTTAGGGGGTTCCCATGTACCCTATATGGTCTTCATGACTAATCCTCATGTCAGCAAATATGAGTTTCTAGTGTCCATCTATTAGACTTACACCTTCACGGTTAGCTATCACACCTCAACATTATTTCCCAATTAAAACCATTTTTACATAACCAAGACCACTGTTTCACTTATTATTAACCAAGGATATAAGTAGTGGTATCATCATACCGACTATAGCTTGTAAGCAATGTCCTTAGCCAACCTTTTAGAGATGAAAAGGATTCCCATGTACCCATATATTGCACTATTAAGTTTCTTGGGAGATTCTCATGTACCTCAAAAGTATGTTTATTAATATGTTTGCTTGGGAGATTCCCTTGTACCCCATAAAGATGTTCAATTAACCATAACCATGACCACCAAGACCTTACCAATTAACCATTCCAAACTATTTAAATTATTTACACCATTTAGGGTCCTATTACCAAGTTATACCATGCGATAGTTCCATTAAAAGTCCAATAATATAGTAAAAGCATTCTCATAGACATTTTATCAAACACATTAGGGACATAATGTTTCCAAAACCAAAACCAAGTATCAATTAACCATTCACATGCAACTAAATGTTCAAACCACCATTAAAACATGTAAATCCATAATTAAAACATGGGAAAACCATAACCAAGCATTTATAACCAAAACTACCAATATATATTTGAAAACCCAAAACCGTACAACATTCATGCCATGAAAACAATTCATAAAAAATGCCTTTAGTTGGAACTAACAATGAAGAAGAAGTATCTTGCCTTAGATTAAGAAGAAGATGAGAAGAAACCATCCTTACAAGTCCTAATTTTATCCTATTGATGAAAACCTAGTCTTCCTTGACCCAAGAACCTTTGAAAGATTTTTTAGAAAGTTTCTAAGTATTTAAGATTAGAATAATAGGGTAAATCATGTCAAAAAGTGATATAAGTCATGGTGTACCAGGGATTTATAAGGGGAAATATCTAGATTACCCATAACTTGAACTGTATTTTATCCCCATAGATGGGTACGACTCCACCATACCATTTGTAACCTAGGGTATGAGTGGTACCCTAACTCATACCCTAGACCCCTATACTGACTAACATATGACCCCTCATGCCCAAGTTGTACATTGAAGCATGAGTAGTACCCTATAATTTGTACCCTAAATAGAATGTGATCAGGGACACACTTATAACCATACAAGTTATCACCATACGAGTTATCACCATACAAATCATTCCCTAACATATAACTAGTATGTTGTCCACTCATACCTTTGACAAAAACCTCTCCCCACCATACTATTTAAGGTATGAATAGGACCCCCTAAATTATATCATAACATACAACAAGTACCCCTAGTCTGATGATGTCCAATATGTTCAAAACTCAAGAAATTTCTAAGAATTGAAACCTAGGGTGTTTCAATAGGAGTAGGGGATTCCCAAGTATCCTTCACTCTTCATGATACATATGTACAAGTGTACTTAGCAGATTCTCGTGTACCATGTAAGTATCATATATGGTTGCCATGACTAATCCTTATGTCAATATACATGAGTTTCCAATGTCCGTCCATTGGACTTACACCTTCATAGTTAGCTATCACACCTTGCCATTATTGCCCAATTAAAATCATTACCACACAACCAAACCACTATTCCATTTATTATTAATGAAGGCTATAAGTAGTGGTATCGTCATACCGACTATAGCTTGCAAGCAATGTCCTTATCCATTTTTTTAAGAATAAGGGATTCCCATGTAACCATAAATTACATTATTAATTTGACTTGGGGGAATCCCATGTACCCCATAAGTGATAATTATTATGTCTGCTTGGGGGATTTCCTTGTACCCCTCAAGGCTTTCAACTAGATCAACCATAACCACCAATACCTTACCATTTAACCATTCCAATATATTTAAACCATTTATACCATTTAGAGTTTCATGACCAAATTATACCATGCATAGATCAATGATAGTCCAACAATTTAACCAAAAATATTCTCATTGGCATTTTATCAAGCAAGTCGGGGGCATAGTGTTTTCAAAGCCAAAACCATGTACCAATTAACCATTCTCATGCAATCAAATCTTTAAACCCTCATAATAATAAGAAAACCATAAGTAAAAGACATGGGAAATCCATAACCAACCATTGTAACCAAAACCCCTAATATGTATATGAAAATCCAAAACCATACAACATTTATCCCATGAAAACACTTCATAAAACATTCCTTTAGTTGGAAATAAAAATGGGGGAGGAGTAACATACCTTAGATTACGAAGATGATGGAGAGAAATCATCCTTATAAGCCCCAAATTGATCCTATTAATGAAACCCTAGCCTTTTTTGACCCAAGAGCCTTGGAGAGAATTTAAGAGTGTTTTAAGAGAGTTTGAGTGATTGCAAATAGGTCAAATAATGTCCAAGAGTGTGATAAGTCATGGGGCCTTACGAGGTTAAGAGGGGAAATATCCAGATTACCCCCAACTTAAACTACTTAAAATTCTCGCAGGATGGTATGACCACCCTACCCTAACCGTACCCTAGGGTACAAGTGGTACCCTTAGCTTGTACCTTAGGCCTCCCCTTGGACCCTAACACTATCCATCATACGACCTCCCAAGACAAACCATACCAACCATACAACTAGTACAATGAAATCATAACCAAGGTAGAATAGAATTACCTAGACTAAACTTAGGGCAACATATGATTGACACCTTACCATTAGTACCCTAATATATGACTCGTATATTCCAACCGTACCTTGGAAAAAAACTATCCAACCCATACTGGTCACGATACGATCAAGACTAACCAAACTATACCACATCACACAACTAGTAACCTAAGTCATATGATGTCCAAAACACAAAAATAGAGAAATTTTCTAAGGGTCAAAATCCAAGGTGTTTCACTCATACTATTCCAAAGGTAGACCAGGAGGCCCTCAAATTGAGGTGTTTCCTTTTTCATTGACTGGAGAAGCTTCTTTAAGGTTGGGGGAACTTTTGAGAGAATCTATTACCACTTGGAATGAGTTGCGAAGACAATTATTGAACTATTTCTTTCCTCCATCCAGCATGTTGCTATTAAAAGATGATATATATAACTTCAGGCAGCTACATTTTGAGTTGATATATGAGGCTTGGTTTTGGTTTAAGAAGAAACTAAGCATGGTACCAAATAATCATATTTCATGGATGAGCTTGCTGGAGATATTCTATATAGCCCTGAATATCAGTTCCTGACCCATGGTAGATACAGTGACTAGAGAAATATTCATGCGATTATGCTGGGAAGCAACTTCAATCGCTCTCACTAACTGAGAATGGTATATATGGAAGTCTAAGAAGGGTGCTGGCACTTATGCCATTGGAGATTCCGATGACCATAGAGCGGTTGATGATTCTATAGTATAAGAAATTGTGTAGTTGTTGATTGATATTGGGTTACTAACTAAGAGGTTTGCAATAGTGAATTCTGAAAAGGTAAATACGGTAGGTGTGTAGGGTTCAACCTTTAGAGCATCCAAGTCTGACTTGGAAGAGGAGACTAAGTATCTTAATCAAGAATTAGTAGGGTTTTAAGCCAAACAAAAAGGAAACCAAGGTCTAAACTATTATAGAGATAGATACAGAGATCGTAGTAGGAAACATGATGGTGACTAAGATAGAAAGATGACTACAAAGAGAAGGGAGACAGGTATGTTTCATATGAAAGATGTGATACTGAATTGAGAATAGAGGCATTGTTGTTCAAAATAATGAAGGATCAAGAAAATTAAGAGACATGCCTTAAGGAGTAAGGCTGATATCTCAAGTCCGATATAGAAGGTTGACTCTCATCCGACTACAATCAAGTAGTTAGAGACATAGTTTGGGTAGATGTCTGCTACTTTAAATTAGAGACAACTGGGTACCCTTCCGAGTAAAACAGTTTAGCATCCAAAGAATGATGGTCATTGTCTTGCTATTACCACTCAGAGTGGTAAGTTTACTATTGCTCCCTCATTGCCTACTGTGGATGTGACAAAGAATAATAGTATTGTGGTTGATGAGACACAAGTCGTAGAGTCAGAAAAGGTGATAGGTATTGATACTAGTATTGGTGAGGATAAAGGTAAGGGCAAAGTCTATGAGCCCATAGTTAAGCAAAGTCCATTATTTCACCCATCTTTTCCTCAAAGACTGAAATAGAAGAAGGAAGAAGTGAAGTTCAAGAAATTTTTGAGATGCTAATAAATTTAGGTTTGAACTTCCCTTTCCTTGAGACTTTGAAATGGATGCATGGTTATGCCAAGTTTATGAATAAATTGTTGAAAAAGAGTTGAGAAACTATTTTTGAGGATGTTGGTGGATTACACCATTAAAGTGCAGTCACTTCTAAGTTTTTAGCCTAGAAGAAGGGTAATCCTGGTGCGTTCACAATCCCATGTACTATGGGGATATCAAGATTTACGAGAGCATTACGTGACTTGGAAGACAATATTAATTTGGTGCCGCTGGCCAAATTCAAGCAATTGGGCTTGATCCCTCCATAGACGACTACTATGTGGTTGTTGATGATAGACCACACAATAAAGAAACCCGTGGGCATTTCATTTGATGTCTTGGTAAGTTGATAACTTTATTTTTTGGCTTACTTTGTCACTCTGGATTATGAGGTTGACTTTGAGATGGCCATCATATTAGGAAGACCATTCATGGCCATGGGTAGAGTGATGGTTGATATGTAAAAGGGAGAGCTCAAGTTCAAAGTCAATAACGAAGAAGTCACCTTCTAATCTCAAAGAACTATGAAGCAGCCTACCGATATAAGGGTGGGGTCTATTATCCATTGTATTGAGGATCCTGAAGGTTATTTCTTTGGGTACCTTGATGAATTCTGATTATTCAAGATATCCGTATCATTCTACAATGCTAAATCAAGCACTGCATGAGAGGCAACCCATGGGATTGTTGGTGAAGTTTGAGTAACCAACTTAGCCACATCGTGTTGCGACGTTAAATCAAGTGCTGGGTGGGAGGCAACCCATTATTTTAGTGTTCACAATTTTTTTCTTTTTTTTATAGGAATAGTAGAATAAGAAATGACTTAGAGTATGGCAATATAGTGTTCAATTCAGAATATTGCAGGTAAAGGGACTTTGTTACCAACTCACAAAGTTCATAAGTCCTACGTGGGCCAGGTAAGTTGTGCATTATATGTAAAGATGGAATTTTGATGATATTTGGGGAATTTCTGGACTTTAACCTACGAACTTACTTATAGGGTCGTAAATAACACTTATGACCTCATAAGTAGTAAAGAAAGTATTAGATAACAAAGTCTAGAGAGCAGGGAAAAAGGAAAAAAAAGTAGGCCACCTACGGTTTGTAGGTGGTGCCGTAAGTGGCTAGTTTTTGGGCCCAATTATTTTTAAAAATTTGGGCCCACCCCAACATATATTAACACTAGATCGACCCCCCATGGGTATTTAAGCCACTTTTCCCTATTTTAACTATATAAATCCTCAAAATTCCCTCATCTTTCTTAAAATTCAAACTACCCCACTTCCCCCACCCTTGAGAAAAAGCTAAAAGTTACTTCTTCTTGGTACCAACTTGTCCACAAGAACTAAATACGCGTTCAAGCTTGGGTTTTACTTCTCTTTTTCATAGTTTACTTAAAATTTTTGGAATAAAAGTGTAACACCCCGTAAATTTTTTTTCGTACACTTATCGAGATTATATGGAGTCCTAAATGCTTGCGTATGGGTTAAATTAAGTGTATGGTGTTTGGAAGTATCCCGTCAATAGTTGTATGTGTAGGTATTGGAATAAGCTTTCCAAAGATATAAAGTTTGCCCAAAACAGAGGAGTATTTCATATAAGCGAGCACATTCGAAATTTCAAATCGGTGGCCGGGAAGCCTGTGAACAGTAAATCTGCAGGAAAATTTCTGCAGCTAGGCAATTATTTTTTGGATCAACTTTAGACGATCATAACTCCTTATACAAAAAGAAATGTGTGAGCTGCTATATATCGACGAAAAGCTCCGAGAGTCTTATTTCCGATGAAATTGGTTTCATCCAAATCCAATGTTTGAGTAAGGAGATATACCCATTTTACTGCAGCCTATAAAAAAAAACCAGAATTGTGGGACAGATTTTTGGGTCAACTTTAAACGACCATAACTCCTTGTAAAGGAAGAACTGGGTGGTATACTTTATATGAAAATGCAATCCCTTTGAATTATCTTTCCAATGAAATTGGTTTCACCCAAATACGATACCAGAGCAAAGAGTTATGATCGATTTACTTCAGCCTGTCAAAACTGTCCACTGGGGACAGATTCGGGATTTATTTAAATTTTTAGGGCAAAATGGTCATTTTCTATTACCTCTTGGACGAAAATTGGTCTTTATAAACATACACTTAGCCTCATATATATCATATATCATCCAATTATTAAGAGAAGGTGAAACCTTAGCCTAATTTCAACTTCAAATATTTTGTGATTCAACCGTAGAAAATTCGAATTGGTTCCGTAGTTGTGTTCACCATCTCGAAAGCTTCGGGAAGCACCCCATGGTTATGTAAGGAGGATTCTAAATACAAGAGTTCATTGTTAAGGTATGAATATTGTTTATTCTTGATTCTTATCCATGAATAAGTATTGATAAAGGATTATGAGTATTGTCGTGATGTTGGAAGATAACTAGAAACATAGTTATGAATTGTTTTGTATACATTGTTAGTAGTAAATTATGGAAGTTGTTGTATTGGATTATGGAGGATGAATTGTGGTGATATATCATTATATTAGTGGTTATGTATGCCTAGTGATCATGTTGGTATTGGATGGTGACTACGAAGGGAAATAAAGGCTAAGAGTGATGTTGAGGGATATTTCATGAAAATGCATGATATGTGAATGTAACAAGAGTATAAGAGGATGTATGTAGCACTCTTATTGATGAGTTAAAGGATTAATTCCTAGACATTATTTGGTGAAGTTAATACCTAAATGGTAAGGTTTGGGTGCTAATACTAGTTTGCCACAAATGACTTATTGTAGATAAGTGTTCGAAGAGTACGGGAAGTCAAGTTGGACTTGTATTGAAGTGGTTATATCAAGGTATGTAAGACATACTCTATCTAATATTTGGCATGAATAATGACCCATGACACTCTCAAGTAAGCTTCCAACATTGTCCTACGACACATGACACATAATAACATCATATGATCTTCGACACTACCAGTTGAACTTGTTTTCACTTTTAAGATGTCCGGCTAGTAAAAAAAAATGTCCATATACTATTGTTGACTACGAAATGGTTTAATGAGGTATCCATGATTCTCTACCTCATTTTCATGATATTTATTACCTATTTACATGTTTTCCTATTGAGGTATCATGGTTTCAAGTTCCATAAGGTGTGACCACAAAGTAACTAATCGCAAAGATTAATTGAATTAAGGAAATGGAATGTCTTTATTTTAAATTGATGATATGATGTATTGTATTAGTACCACTGATCAGTTGGCCATTGTATTATAAAGTTTATGTATATATGCTATTCTAGGGGTGGTCCCTGATGTATTGTATTAGTACCATTGATCAGTTGGCCACCGTATGACATATGTTATGTATTGATAAGGATTACGAGAAGTAATGATATGAAAGTAATATGCAGGTATCCCATCAGCTCTTTTAAGTGTGGTCTACTCATACTGTTTATTCACTGGTATCTGGGTTCTGTTGATCTTTTGTATCTCATCTTGATACTCTTTGCCTTACATACTCAGTACATATTTCCGTACTGACGTCCCTCACGAGGGACCTGTATTCATGCCTGCAGGAATAGGTACTTCAGGTCGTACACCTCCGCAGTAAGAGCTAGGACATTCTGTTGTTAGTGGTGAGCTCCAGTTGTTTTGGGGCATCCCAAGTCGTTTCTATATGTACTTTTTTGGTATTGGTATAAAAGTCTTTTGTGGGCGGGAGTTTGTCCTGACCCTAACTCAGTTGTGTATCTATGTAGAGGCTTTTGTAGACATATTGTACAGCCATAGGAGTGTTTGGTTGATAGACGTGATGGCTCTGACGGCCAATTACTGTTCATATATATATATTTATGCGTGTTTGCTGGGCTGATACAGGTACTGTTTTCTTCTATTTACAACGAAGTGCTGCCCAAATTTCTAATTTTCATAAGTAATGTAAATGTGAAAGTATAGGTTATGAACGGGTTCTCCCGGGCCTCCTCGGCTACGGGTGCCAGTCCGCTCCAATGGGATTTGGGGTATGACAAAAAGGTAATGTTCTTGGCTCCTAATAGTAATATCTTGTGCTAAACTTAAAACAAGTTGATTGGTATGTCTATTCTCATGAACAATACTAGAAACCATCATGCTAGTGTATAGGATCCTTGAATTAGCCTAAAATCTTAATGTCTAATTAAACCATAAGATCATTCCCTAAACGAAAGTTAAATTTGGAAAGGTAGACAAATACCAAATTTTGAATGCTAGTTTGATCATAGTTGAATGTATGCATATTGGACTCGTTAGGACTGAGTATAAGTTATAGGGATGCAAAAATTGACTCAAAATTCAAAGTTTTGAATTTTGAGTTTTTCTTCAAGTTTTACAGTCCCTCGTTATCTTTAGGAACTAACACTTGATTTTTCTGGTACACACGACCCTAAAGAATTACATGTAGAAGGCTAAACCTTCAAGGAAAAGGAATGAATCCTTTGAGAGCAGTGGATCAATAGAGGAATACCCAGTTCCTCAGACCAGAGTATCCTTAACCTGAGTGACACGACCAGTGACTAGGGGCCAGAAACATGCTGCAGCTGAGACTATAATTATGGCCACTTTGGGCGTACCACTTGTAGAGAAATGACAATGACGCAGATGACCTAGTTTTACTCAGACTAGGAACTAGACTGAGGCTATCAAGTCCATATCCAGGTCAAGGATGAAGTCGGAAAAAAGATTACCACCATACTATTCCCAGCTTGCTGAGGGTGATATTGATGATAATGAGGAGGAGGCAGAGTCGAAGCCATCACCACAGGTAGATGGACAGAACCCCCAGTGTGAGGAAGGGTCCCAGGATGAGTCTAAAATACCAGTCCCCAATCAACTACCAGTTGTACCCCTGTATGAGGAGGGTATAGACAAAACTTCACACCAGGTGCAAACTCCTAACTCAGAGGCTTCCCACCCCATATATGTCTTAGTAAAACCTATTGATGAGGTAAACCCGAGATGGTCAATGAAGGGATTTTAAACTATTTTTGAAAGGGACAACCATATTACTGTAACGGGTCATCCCAAGAGGATAATTTATGAGGAGCGTCGAGAGAGCTATCTGGGTTGATTAGAGCACCAGAGTTGTAGGCCGGTTTTAAGCGTTATTAGTTCAGGTGTCTGACCATACCCCTAGGATATTACAACACGACTTTTGTATAGGAGTCTTATGCTTCTTAATGCTGCCACTATATCATTGACTGCATCTAGATGCAACAGAGAGGTAGATCAACCCAGCTTGAGTAAACACTAATTTGAGGGGTGATGGTTGATAATTCTACAGTGACTATCCACTGAGTTCTCTTTGGTCCAGGTTATGATGCTCCAACATCCACATTAAAGTGTGATTATAGATTGAGAGTTGCATAAGATAGAGAAATTATGTGTGATGCTAAGCATAGGACAGAGAGAGAGAGAGTTGAGATAGTGAGATGGATCGCTAGCTATATTTCACCTCTTGGTGATGATACCCCTTTGATCGAGGGGTAAAATGTGATTAAGAAGGAAATACTATCTTTTTCCATGACATTTTGGTGGCCGATTATTCAATAGAGGTTGTGTTTGGCTGCTATGGACAACTTATTGACTTAGTATGAAGCTACATTGACTGTGAGAATGATGGCGGAATACGATATTGACTTTAAAGCTATTATTTAGCATGAGTTCTATGAGAGAGATTTTGGTGACATGATGACTTTGCTCCCATGTCTAATCCAGAGGTAGCGATAAGGCCGGTGTGCCAGAGGTACAAGGTATTGATGAGAGAGTAGAGGTGACATCCATGGCACAAACTAAGAATATGAAGGATCCAAAAAATCCAATCCTTCCTAAGATACCCTGTGCACTCACTATAGTGCCTCCGGCCCAGGTTAAAGGACCATTAGTAGTTTTAAATCCTAGTAATACATAGGGAGGTGATATGGGAGTTAGCATGGAGTTTGATATAGAGGATCAGAGAGAGGCCCCTGAGTTGAGTATACAGAGTTAGGGGACCCCAGCTATATCTACATAAGCTTGACTTCTACTTTAGAGTCAGTGGGTGCATCTTCAGTGCCCCCCATCGAATTCAGCATTGCTTCAGGTATCATAATAGTTTCTCAAGAGGTTGTGTAGAGCTTGGTGGAAAGTCAGAGCTTCAACAAAACTTGGCTATAGAATATTGAGACCAAGGTTGCGAATTTCAATAGACGATATGGCCATGGGTCTGGACTACACTAGAGACAGATGAGGCTAGATTGGAATTTGTACATTGGGTTGCAACACCAGACAAATGGCAGAATTGTATGCATAGATAGATGTTTTTTGAGGTTTAGTATAAGACTAATTTAACAACATAAAGATGATAGATCTAGGAGATATTATGGAGGAGGTAGATGTAGTTAGAGAAGAGGTACACTTTCTTATCGAGAGCCACATGTTAGCTATCCTTCCAGTTATGCCCCTATTTGTTCAACCAACACCTTCGGCCGTGCCCAAACACTTTGAATTATTTACGAAGGATGATGGATCAAACCCCATAGTTGGGACCAAGAGAGGCCGAGAGGAGAACCTCCAGGATCCCGGTATTCTATTTCACCATGCCCTGAAAAGGGCTACACGTGATTCACAAGAGAGTGTAGTGATTGATAGATAAAGAAGATTGAGATAACAGCAGATGCATCTTTCAGTAGTGCACCACCATTGATAATGCCCAAGCTATAATGCGATTTCTATCAAATATAGTAACCCAATAAAGATTGGGGTCGAATCCCAAGGGAATACGTGGAATTATAGCTCTTATCTATTATAATCAATGGGAAGAACTGAAAAAGTAAATGGGGGGATTGTAGTGGCAATATCAAACAAGTAACAAATATTAACTCTGGTTGTAATTAGTCATAGATGAACACTAGGACTGTGTTTCCCCTAGCTTCTAAATTTAGTAGGCTTATTATTCTCTATTGAACCAGCCCGATACCTTGCATGCAGAATCTGATAAGTTATGTACCATTAACTGTCTTTTGAAATAGTTGATGGACTTCACCCTTTACCTTTTGAGTCTCAAGATGTCACCTTACTAACCCTTATCCTTTATCCCAGTTAACTATTACCCTTTGGTTTTATGGTTATTAGATGATAGTTAATGATCTTATTTAGATAATACCACTAGCATGGGTTGATAGTTAATCTTCAAATCACTGTTGTAATTACCTTTTCCTAGTCACTACTCCTCTTTTGGTGTAAGTAGCAATAATCTAGGAGGGATATTAACATTTGCAACCGATAAGAAATCTATTAAATTAAAGATAATACAATATATGCAAAGGTATCAATTAAGAACAACATAGCACTTTCCCCCACTTTATCAATCGAAACCCTAGCTAAGGCTTTTAGCTACTCATGTTTGTGAAATAATAAAAAACATTCATAATTGAAAGCATAAGATGAAATATCAATAATCACAACTGAATACCCAAACTTCAACTGAATTAACAACCAAAATTAATACAAAATAATTCCAAGATCAAATTTGGATCTCAAAATCATAAAATATGTTTGTAAGTATAAAAAATGTGTAACCTCTACTAAAAAACACATAAAGCATATTTATAGTACATGAGGAAACCCTAAAAATCAAAGCCCAGATGAAAAAGGACAAACGGAGTCAGTGGCCACTTACTTGCGCCACATACGGTCAACATGTGGACCTAGGTAAGTACTAGAAAATTTTCCTACACTGTTGAATCTTTGGATTTTGGACTTCTGGCACTTACCTTACCCACATGCGGTCCGCAAGTAGTCACAGTTAAGTGCCAAAAATTTTCCTTCACCTTTTGCACTCCCTGGATCTTCAACTCTGGAACTTACCTTAGCTACATACAAACCATAAGTACTACATACGACCTGCAAGTGGACATAGTTAAGTGCCAAGTCTTCAAATTCTTGTAACCAAGCTTCTGGACTTCAAGTTCTGGTACATGCTTTGGTCACATATGCCCGGTAAATGGCACAAATGCTTAAGTAAGTATCCAAAAACTCCATTTTACATCTTTTCCTTTAACTTAGCATCCAAAACATAGTTTTCTGCAAAACATACCCAAAACACATCATATCTAACAAAACAACCTAAGAAACTTGCATATTTTTATCATTTTAAGCATTGAAAGATCTATATTTCTATAGCACATCAACACCCTCAACTTAGAACATTCACATGTCATTAGGAAACACAACAAAATAAAACAAAACACGACACTTAACTAGAAGAATCTAAGCTACCCAGGATAGTCAATCAATGCTTTAAGCTTAAAACACATTACCCACTCCCATTTCAACCTTTCAAAACCAAGTGTGCACAATCATAAAACACAACAATGTGACACAAAGGGATCAAGATATGATATTATACTAGCAATAGACAGCTATGCATATATACAAGTCACACTACCCAAACAAGTATGCATATAGCAATATGACTCATGTGCCCTCACAATAAAGAAATACCACTCGATCATATGAAATCAAACATATCAATACGGGGACTACCAAGAGATACTCACACTCAAAAGAGAAGTTCCAATCAATATGCATCAAATACCATTGGCTTGCCCTTATTTTCTTTGCCTTAGTTTTTCAGACAGTCTAGTTAGGATCACTATAGGACTTTACTCGTCTTGTAATATAGGCTTGGGGGCTGGTGTGGTACATATTGATATATCAAGTGACTAACCTCCTGGGAACTATACTAACTTTTGGGTCTCACTTCTTAACTTTTTGGGCACTTTATTTCTGCCCTTATTTTTTTTTTATATTAATGCATATTTAGGTTGGGTGTGGTTTTCTTATTCATTCTTTTTCAAATTTTTCACATTTTTCTTTTAATCTTCTTTTTGTTTTGCTGCTATATCTATCCCTACTTTCTTTTTTTCTTATTTTTCCCTTCTTCACACCCACTTTACATTACGCACCCCTATGATAGCAACCCTCAACTTAGGAGATTTTCTTGAGTAGAGGTGCACAATGTCCAAGGAAGATTGGGGCCAAAAAAGGTTCAATGTAACACAAATAAGAAGGTGAAAGGTAAAAACAAAAAATGGGCTATAAAGCTCCAAACAGGGATCAAGGGATACTATTTCACAATGGGAAGGTCATTTAGGGTAAAAGTGGACTAAAATCAAAACTAGCCTATGATCCTTTCCTAACTAACTATCCTACAACCTAGGGAAGACCAATTGAGCAAGTTCTGGATTTAACACAAAAAAGGAACTAAGTAGCATCTCTCACAGACATGGCACAGAGTCAATATTAAAAGCTACTACCTATCCGATTCATGCAATTGTTAGCAACTGATTATCATGTCCATAATTCTAAAGCCATTCCAAGATCTACAATACTCACACATATATAAATTCACACAGTTCTAAAATAATTTTGGAGGGGTATTATTTTTCTCAAAAATCAATCAAAAATATGACAATTGTCCTAAATACTTTAAAATATCCTAATTATATAATAATGAAACATAATACGAAGAAAAACATAATACGACACAAATTGTAACCTAGACATGCCGATTCTCTAACTATACCACTACCAATAAGAAAAGTGGCACAACCATAAAAACCCACAACACCTATGGTTTGCCCCACCTCCAACTAAAAGAATGTGAACTATCCCTACTGTACAAAAATAAAGTCAAATATCCCCATATGAGTATATCTACCAGCGAAGATGGTTCACTACTAGAGGAGGCACCAACTTTTATCTTATCATATCTCTGTCTCTCAACAAATATAGTTTTATGAGAATCATGGGTGGCCCATTTTAGGTCCTTCTTATATGACATGTCTAGATCTTGTAAGTCCCCCTCTCATTCTCTCTTGGTACAAACAATAGGGACCATCTAATTATCTTCCACAAAAGGCCAAAATGTCTATGTCTAGGTAGAGGTGATGACTGAATAGCTGAGGTTTTGATAGAAGAGACGATAGTCATACGACTCTCTGTAAGAGAGAGCACCTCTACTCTCAAAGTGCCCATCTCCTTTCTAATGCCTCCTAGAAATGACATCTCAATCACTGTGAACCTATCTGCCATACGTCTCTCAAAAGCATCAATACATAATTGTAGATCAACATGTAGATATGACATAGTAACTGTGTGTGCTGACTCTCATCTAGACTCTGCCGTCTTTAGTTTGTTGTAGACCTATGGGTGGATCTACTTATACAAAGTAGCCACCTCTATCTCTATATTTTCTAGTCATTTAGTGGTGTGTCTCGGTCTATCCACTAAGCTCTACATCAATGCATGATAAACTAACACCATACCTGATGTAGCAACTTAAGTGGATAAGTGAGTGGGCCCTGAATATATGCCAATCAACTCTAAGGAAGACGCGAGGGCTGATGTGGATGTCACTAGGGTCCCCTTACCCTGTGTACTAACCTCAAGGGCTTTTCTATACTCCCCTATTATAAAATATCTACTATCTTCCATGACCACTCTTAGTACATTACTAGGCTTTGTGGAAATGGAAGGGTCCTCACTCTGGACCTAAGGTACTATGGCAAGTCCATTAGATCTCTTGGGAAGGGTTGAATGAGCCAAATTATTCACTAATTTTATTTGTGCAGTGGCCATCACCTATACTCTTTCATTGAATCCTGGTATCTCTGGTACACCAACATCATCACACAGTCTCTAAATAAGACAGAAAAATGGCAATTCATAGTCTCCCTAAATGATCTCTCATGAATCTTATGCCGAATGATAGTAGAAAATTTAATATCATACCTAAACATCATACTAGAAATCAGAGTGGCTCCCTCCCAAGTCAATAAATTATTTGAAGAAGTCGGGAACAATCTATATCTAATGATCAACCACTAAAACTTAGCAAAAAAAGTCAATAATGCCTTTTTTATTGTGCCTTGTTACTCGATCCAAGGAGTATCATCACCCAAAAGTGAAATATAGCCGATGATCGACCTAGATATCTCAAATCTCTTATGTCTATGATCAGCCTACCTCATAATATGTCTGTCATACATAAATCTCAATCTATAGTCACACTCTATTGTGGATGTTTGGGAAATATAGTATGAACTAAAGAGAACTAGGCAGAGAGTCATTACTAAAATATCAACCCTGACCCCTTTCACAAGGGCCTGCTCAAGCTGTTACTTCTCCATACGTCTTAGAAAACCTATAGATCTGCGTATAGGAAGAACTATTGTGGCATTATATGAGGCATAAAACTCTTGCACCAAAGTCGGGCTATAAGAACTGAGTGGTTTAATAATGCACTCTAACTGATAATGATTAAAAGCTATCTACAACTGTGGTGCTCTACTCAAAACAGATAGCTCAATTCTGCACTCCTAAAAATAAGCCTCTTGGGTTGGCCGATATTCAAAATAGAACTGTCTCTACCAAATATTATCCAAAGTCCCTCTACACACTATCTCAGATTTTTTTTCTCCAAAGGTGAACTCGGTCCCTGCTGTGCTGGTGCCTCTATATCTGGAACTAGTACCTCATAGGAAACCTACCTTATACCCTCCTCAGAGTAGGGTACACATGATGGCTATACATGAGTTTTGGTACCCTTTTCAGTCTAGGGTACTGTTGATGAATCCTCCAGAACTATAGCCTCAGACGTATCCTGAGACCCCTCTGTAGACTAAGGGTACTAAGAAACAACCTATGGAGCTGTGCCACGCTCATCCTCATCCTCAGCATTATCATCACTCAATGGAGGAGAGTGCGGGGGTGATATTTGAGCCGACTTTATCCTTGATTGGGATAGATCTTCCTAGGAAGCCCAGACAACCTGAATGGCCTAAGTTTGAAACCTTGACTGAGTAAAGGCTGGCCTTTTACTCAAATATGAGTCCTTTAGTAGCTATACTCCCATATTTCCCAAAATAATAGTCTCAACTGCCTCACATACCTGGCCTCTAGTCACTTGAGGGGTCACCTCAGCTGTAACTACGCTAATCTGTATAATAGGGTACTTCTCCAGTAAGCTACTAGGCTCGGGGGACTCACCCCATCTTCTTGATGCAACAACCTTCTTCTTTGCAGCTTTGGGTGCCATGCATACCTAAGAAACCAAGTGTTAGTTTCTAACAGAATATGGGGGATTGCAAAATTAAAAGAAAACCTCAAAATTTGATAACTTCAAATTTTCGTTGAATTTTCACATCCCTATACTTGAATGTAGTCCCATCAAGTCTAATATTCATAGACTTATCAATAATCATATTTGTCACTATCAACTACTATGCCAAACTCTTTATATTCAGCTACTTCTTCAAGTACCACTTCTGGGTTGGGCATAATTTTAGGGTTTAATCTAAGAATTATGCCCTTCATTAATATTTTAGTATAATTAAAGTCTCCTAACCAACAAATTTATTGGTTTCAACATATATTGTATGAAAAAAACAACCAACTACGTGTTTTCAATTTCAACGTATAGTACTACTAGTAGGAGCCAAAAAACACTACTTTTTAGAAGCAAAACTGAAAGTGCACCATAAAAAAGTCTAGTAACTTGAAGGTTGGAACATGCGTATAGCACTTTTGAAAAAGTTGGTACCATAAACAAGTGTCAATTTATCCTTTCCCTAAGTGTGGGACAAGTTTATACTTTGAGAGAGAGATTTAGATTTTGAAGAAAAAAATGAAATTTGAGGAATTGCTAAGCTAAAATGAGTTAAACATGGCATAAATAGCTTGGGGTGGCCGGTTTAGGGTATTTCTAAACATTGGTGGGCCCAAAATTTTAAAAAAAATTTGGGCCCAAGAATTTCCCACTTACGGTACCTATTGCGATTTGTAAGTGGTACTTGCGGTCCGTATATGGGTCCCTTTTTTGGGCATGCTCCCGACTTTCTAAACTTTTTATTTTAATATGTTCTCTACTAAATACAAGGTTGTAAATGGTTTTTCTGACCTTGTAAGTAATTTCTTAGGTATAAGTCCAAAAATAATCCCCAAAACTTCTCAAAATTTCATCTTTTTCAATTAACCACAACTTACTTGGCCCACATGGGACTTATGACCCTGATGAGTTGGTCAGACAGTCCCCTTACCTTGGAAAATTATGAATGTAGCAATCGAACAACATTCTAGGTCTTTCCATAAGTTATAAACCTATAAAAATAGTACGAACAAAAATGAACACTAAAATAGTGGGTTTCCTTCCACCTAGTGCTTGATTTAACATCATGGCACGATGTGAGTGTGTTGGTTACTCAGACTTCACCAACCAGCCCAAAGGTTGCCTCTTATGCAGTGCTTAATTTAATATCACGACACGCTGTGGATATCTTGGCTACACAGAATTCATCAAGATACCCAAAAGAGTACCCTCCTAGGTCATCAATTCAATCAATAATAAATACTACTCTCATGTTGTTCAACTTCTTCATTATTTTTTTAACATTGAATGTGACTTATTCCTTGTTGACTATGAACTTATGCTCTCCCTTTTCTAAGTCTACCACTGCTCTGCTCGTAGCCCTAAACAGTTTTCCCAAAATTATGGCAATCTCAAAATCAACCTCACAATCTAGAATTATAAAGTCATATGGAATGATGAGGTGTTCTACTCTAACCATCACATCATATAAAATGCCGCAGGCTTCTTAACAGTACAATCGACCATCAATAATCACATAGTAGTTGACTCAGGTAGGATCAAACCCAATTTTTTAAATAAGGCCATCAACATCAGATTATGCTGGCTCCTAAGTCAGAAAAAGCTCTGGCAAATCAGGAGGTCCTAATTGTGCATGAAATTATGAACGTACTGGGATCACCCTTTTTCTAGGCCAGAGATCTAGAAGTAGCTATACTACATTGGTGCAGTCCAGGCACATCTTAATAACTTGCATTCTTCTTCTTGGTAACTAACTCTTTCATAATCCTGGCATACCCAGGAATCTCCATTAATGCTTTAAGGAGAGAGGTGTTCAATCTCAAGTATTTTAGCATTTTAATACACTTCTTAAACTTCCCTTCCTCTTGCTTCTATTTTATTCTATGAGGAAAAGGTAGGGGTGGTTATGGAATTTGTCTTACTTCCAGCTTACCGACCCGACCCTTACCTTTATCCTCATCAACTCTATCATTACCACCTGTTGCCTTTTCTGACTCTACAACATGTGTCTCATCAATAGAACCTCCATCATGAATTTGTGCTTATTTAGTAGGTAAAGGAGGATCCACATTATTTATACCACTCAGTGTGGTAATAACAAGAACATGACCATTATTTTTTGGATTTTTAATAATGTTGCTCGGATGGGTACCTAGGTGCCTCTAATTAAGTATTATCGACATTTGATTGAACTGGTGCTTGATGTGCTATAAAAATATAGCACTTTTAATGCTTAAAACAATAAAAATATGCAAGTTTCTCAGGCCTTTTTGTTAGATATTATAACGCCCCGAGTCTGTATCCCGAATGCTATATGGTGCTCATAATCCCGAAGGACCACAAGCTAACCCATGACTGGTACCTGCTAAAATAACTAAATAACAATAATATTGAAATATGTAGAAATTAGGTAGAAAACTGGCCATAAGGTCCAATACTTTAAATAATGTTGAATATGGTATCTCAATACCAAAATTGAACATCAACACCGAAAATTGAACAACAGTCTGAAAATACTCTAGTCTGAAAAGAATCTAAACTGTCTGAACTGTGGAGTTGATAGGACAAGTCTTCAACTAACTCCAACTACTGAAAATGAATAGAACCGCTAAAATAAATAATCACATTCTCGAACTATGAGGTCTCACTACTTACTCTGTATGCTAGTACTTTGAATGTACTGGTATTCTAAGTGAGGTAGGATGAAATGCATGGGTTCATATTCATTAACAATATTGGCTGAATGACTTGAGTATAACTGGATGAAAGTATATGCATGAATACGTAACTGTAACTGCGATTGTGATAACAATGAATACTGAGTATGAATACTGATTAACTGATATCAGAGTATACTAATACTGATTTACTGGTAACTGAATGACTGTATCTGATAGTCCTGAATCTGTAGAACTGTACTGAGTTTTGAACTGAGCTGAGTAACTATATCTGACAGTCCTAAATTTGTAGAACTGAACTGAGTTCTATACTGAGACTCAGTCTAAAACTAAGACCGTAGGAGGTAATTATCTTACCGACATACCCCTCTCTGAATTGATTGGGGTCCAATCTGTAACCCTAGTTGGAAGTATGTTAATATCATGCCACGGGTAGAGAGAAGCTATGAGTTATCCCTCTCTGATAGAAAGCTCTTCTATCAACCTTCGTTGGTAGGAAAAATCAAATAAGATATATCAACCTTAGTCTCATAGGGAGATATCTCAACCTACGCTGGCTACGTAGTTATAGAATGCAAGGGTTGCTTCTAAGGACCACACCCTCTATTGGCAGGTGAGTCCCCATCCTTGTGTTCACTCGGTGATGAATCCTACTCCCAACTGAATAGATACTGGACTAATTCTGAAGTGTACTAGGATAGACTAAACCATTTACTGATCGTACTATTTGACTGAACTAAACTGAGTTCACTGAGTTCCGTGGACTGATAAAATACTACTGAATTCTGCTAATCTGACTGAGTCTACTAAGGTCTGATCTGGGTACTGTGAATGAATTACCAACATTACTGAGATTTCCTGGGTTTTTGTAACTGGGTAAGTTCTACTGATCGAGTCACTACTGAGATTACTTTGTAACTGACATTGGCTCTAAGTAAACTGCTAAATTGTTGGGTATTAAATACCCCCAGGACTCGATAGCATGAAAATAAAGAATCACATGATCTTGCTTAGCATAAGCATGCATATTGAATTCATAATACATCTATAGAGACATCTTATCAAACTCTTGCATAGTATAACTTGCAAATAAACTAGCATGACATGATTTCTTTCCCCTCTTAGTTTACATGAACAATTTATCAAGTACTTGGTGAGCATACATATGCACATAACACTAAACAATAAGTAGACATCATAATTCAAATCCCCATTGATAATTTCAAGGGTTTTACATGGATCCTCATGATATTACATACATATCAATTAACCTCACATAAAACGTATCATAAAACATGGATTAGAATCCCAATTAATCTTTATAAACATTAACATAATCAAACCCAATATGGAATTCATGAAATCCATAAACTTGATCTTTAAAAATAGTTTCTTGGACTCCAAGGGTGGAAGGGACCCTTGGATGAATACTTCACATACCTTAATTGATGAATTTTTTAAAGTTAATGGTGAGTTCTTGAATTCTTGATTTGAAATTTGAACACCTAGGGTTCTTGAGATATATGTGAAAGAATGAATATAATTTCTCCCCAAAGGGTTTAATTTCATATTTTGGGGGATGAAGGGCATGGAAAAAAGACCTAATTAACCCTGAGGACATGGCCTTCTAATGCCTGTAAACTGTGTTACCGATGCACAGGTTGATGCGCCGCGTTATTGGTATCAATGCGATAGATAATTCTCTGCATTGAGTCTGTGTTGGTTCACTATAATTTGAATTGAAGTTGGGGAAAAAATATCTTATCAATGCGATGTTCGACGCGATGCATTAAGATCGTGTCGACCCACTATTTTGGGCACTCAAACGTGGTCTAAAAAATCTGAAACTTGTTTGAGAACCTCTACTGACATTCCTGATCATGAATTAACTCAAATATCAATATTTAAAGGATGTAAAGGTCATGACATAGGATTGCCAACTTTCAAAGGCTAAAATAACACTAAGTCTGAACACTTAGCTAGAATTTTCTAAGTCTGGGAACCCTTTTAACAAGCTTAAAGGACTGAATTAAGCTAAGAATTTTGTGGGGTCTTACAATATCTCCCTGTTGGGAACATTCATCCTCGAATGAGACTGACTAAGCTGAGAATACTGGTAGACTAAACTTACTTATTGAACATGAACATCTGACACATGATTATATGACTGACATTACTAACATACTGAATTTTATACTGAACATGCATATTTGATGTATGAGTACATGACTGAGTTAATTCATGAGTGGGATTTCTGATAAGCTGAGTTTCTCATACTGAACATGCATATCTGATGCATGAATATGTGGCTAAACTGACTTATGAACATATGATTGAATATGCAATGGTAACTGATACCAAGTTTGTAATAAAACATCTGAGCATAAAACTGAACAAGCTTAAGGAAAAGCTATTTCTTAAAATGAAATATACTGATGAACCCCTGATTATTTTTGGAGTATGCATGAATGGGAACATGGGAACATGACTGAGACTGGAATGTGATACATGAACCAAATATCGTAAACTAAACTGAGCCCCCTTGAATACGTGGCTTACAGTTGAGATTGGAACTTGAGGGTCAACTTATGAGTACCTACTACTCCATACTGGATTTGTTATGTAAAGAGAACTGGGAGGTTTAGGTCATGAAAGCTCGAGTTTATAGTGCATCTCCCCCTTGGGACATTATGTTCCCCAAAGAATACCGACTTGGCTGAGATACTAAGGAAAACTGAGGCGATGTACAAGGCACCTACAAACTAAGTTTTGAATGAATTTTTGGGGAATGAAACTGAGACATGATACATGAACTGAGCTAAAAACATAACTACATGGTTGGAATATCTTAGAGCAGTTACATTTATAGGATTTCAGATAGTGCGACTAGATGGAAAACCACACCCTACAAATTTGTCCGTTTGACTGCTAAATTGATTACTAGCTTTACGATCTAACTCATACTAAAAACCTATTCTCAACTGGAGCTTTTCTCTAACACTCTTTCAACTACAATCTCTGCCTCATTATGACACTTCACCAGAGACTACTGAAAGTATTTGCATGGGCGCTGCGCACGAATGCGTAAGCATACTAACTTATCTGATTAACTGAATGACTGATAGCTAAATACTAGGTCTGCAAGATTGAACTATACTTAGTCTAAATAACTATATTGAAACTGTAGAGTATTATGAATATGAGGTAGGGATTGACTGAGTAACATGAGATAACTGAGCATTAATTCGTGAAAGCTGCACTATTTGAGAATGCAAGACCAAGCATATAACATGGTTCTGAAATATTCTGTAAGCTGAGGTACTAAAATACTAATAACTGTACGCTATGGTAAAGCAAACCTAAAATTGAACTTAGATTTTGATGTAATTACTGGACTGACACTGACACTATAACTAAGACTATAACTAAGACTACGATTCAGATGATAACTAGGATTGAACACGCTGTAAGTCATAAGTGTAGAAGTCATGAGCTGGATGAACTGAGTTTGGAGTTTCTATGTTCATGGAACATGATTCGACTACTGGGTGAACTGGGACTCTTTGGACTAAGAGCTAGAAACACACACGATTCTATGAAAACTGCGTGAATATAAGTTGTGTTTATGAAGCTGATATGTAAAACATGCATAAGTATCGTGATGACTGAAGTACAAAACTTTGAACTGAAGTAAAGATAGGTTGGACATCATTCCCACCCATTACTTTTCTACACATACTAATATTACTCCAAAAATCTAGAAGCCTAACTTCCTGAGATATCATAACCTAATAGTTCCTGTATACTCATTGGGCTATGATAGACTGGCCCACTAGGGTGGAGGCTGAGAAAGGCTCTGCTAAAATTTTGAGATTGGGTCAAAAATCAATTGCTATATATAGAATAACAAAGGACAAGAAAGCTCCTAGATCTCACAAAGTGTAAACATGCAAATAGAAAACTTGTAACATACCAGTGACCACATCAAGAGAAATTTCCTGATCCTATCGGGACTGAAAATCATAGAGTCTATTTGGGAGTTGCCTACTGGTGGCACTGGAAGAGGCACCCTACTGATTCGGGTGATCGGACTAAGCTGAAGGATGATTGTGCTGACTTCATAGTCCATCCTTAGAATAGTCTCGGACTCTATGACCTGACTCGCCTCATCCAAAATATATATCACTGCCAACTCTGCACATACCCTTATGATTCTTACCATATTTTTTGCAAAGCGGATTTGTATGAATACTGCTTGCACTACTCTGGGTTTTGGAGCCGAGTGACCTATCATGACTGTTATTACTAAACCTTGGTACTGGTGTATTAGATGAAGATGGAATTGGGGATGAAAACTTCTGACTAAACCGAGAACGGTTACCACCCTCTAACCTTGGTTGGGCAAAACTAAAGCTACCTATTCTGGCTTTCTTATTTTCTCTCTCCTTCTTCTTAAGTTTTTTGTTCCTCATCCTATTGAGCATAGACCATAATCCTAAATAAGTCTATCTCCCTAATCAACATCATAGTCCTGCACTCCTTAACCACTCTACCTGATACCCCAGACACAAACTTACTCATTCTAGATCTATTTTCTGCTACTACATGGGGAGCATGCCTAGCTAACTGAGTAAACTTGTGGGAATACTCTTTCACACTCATACTTCCTTGCCTGAGATTGATGAACTCTAACATCTTGTCTTCTTTTAGCTCTAAGGGGAAGAATCTATCTAAAAAGGCCGTAGCAAACTCTTCCCATTCTATGGGCTTTGCATCTGCACCCTTGTCTACCTTTCACTGCTTAAACCTTTTATGGGCTATATCTTGTAAATGATAGGCGGATAACTCAGTGCCCTCACTGAAAGTCACTCCCATGATATCTGTGACTTTTCAAACCTAATTGAGGAACTCCTGTGGATCCTCTTCAAACTTAGAACCTGAGAATAAGGGAGGATTCATTCGAGTAAAGCCCCAAATCCTGGCTGTAGCAGTATTGGCCACTGGGTTGGCTGGAACAACGCTGGCCGATCATTCTAATTTGCGACTGAATTGGCTAGAGTAGTAAATGCAGCCCTAAATTCTGCATGAGAGACTTGCTCGTCCAGGGGATCTTCCTAAACAGGTTGAGGTGCTAACTGATATCTGATTTTTCTTTCATTAGTCTTTTTAGGAGGCATATTTAGTAAGTGAAAGGAAGAAGTGGATTAGACTGAGAGTTTTACTGGAGCTTATGCTCACTCACATGACATAAATACTGAAAGAATGGAAACTATTCCTAAAATACATGGTAGCCTCCTATCCATAAGTGTGGCACGCAACACACCTATGTACAAGACTCTACTAGATACAGATTTTAGACTTCCTAGGACACTTTTGAACCTTAGGCTCTGATACTAATTTTGTAACGCCCCGAGTCTATACCCCAGATGCTACACGATGCTCATAATCCCGAAGGACTATAAGCTAACCCATGACTAGTACCTGCTATAATAACTGAATAACAATAATACTGAAATATGAAAAAATTAGGTAGAAAACTGACCATAAGGTTCAATACTATAAATAATACTGAATATGGTATCTCAATACTAAAACTGAACATCAATACTAAAAATTGAACAACTATCTGAAAAGCCTCTAAACTGTATAAACTGTGGAGTTGATAGGACAAGTCCCCAACTAACTTTGAGTATTAAAAATAAATTGAACTACTGAAATAAATAATCGTGTCCTCGAACTATGAGGACTCACTACTAATTCTGTATGCTGAGAATCTGAACTGCTAAAGATGCTCAGGAGCCCTATCCCTGAACCTATTATATAAGAAATCATAGCGTAAGAGAAAAGTATGCATCAGTACTTTGAATGTACTGGTATGCGAAGTGAGATAGGCTGAAATGCATGGGTTCATATGCGTGAACAATACTGGCTGAATGACATGAGTATAATTGGATGCAAATAAATGCATGAATACATAACTGTAACTGAGATCGTGATAACACTGAATTCTGAGTCTGAATACTGATTAACTGATATCTGAGTATACTAATACTGAATTACTAGTAACTGAATGACTGTATTTGATAATCCTAAATTTATGGAACTGTACTGAGTTTCGGACTGAGCAGAGTGACTATATCTGACGGTCCTGAATTTGTAAAACTGAACTAAGTTCTATACTGAGACTGAGTTTGAAATTGAGACAGTGGGAGGTAATCATCTAAATGACACGCCTCTCTCTGAATTGATTGGGGTCCAACCTATAACCTAAGTTGGAAGGGTGTCAATACCGTGCCATGGGTAAAGACAAGCTATGAGTTATCCTTCTCTGACAGGAAGATTTTCTGTCAACTGTCGATGGTAGAAAAACTCAAATGAGATATATAAACCCTAGTCTCATAGGGAGATATCTCAACCTATGCTGGCTATGTAGTTTTGGAACACAAGGATTTCTTCTAACGACTACATCCTTTACTGGCAGGTGAGCTCCCCATCCTTGGGTTCACTCAGTGCTGAATCCTACTCCCAACTGAATAGACACTGGATTGAATTCTAAACTAGACTAGGCTAGAATGAACTGTTTACTAATCATACTATTTGACTGAACTGAGTTTACTGATTTTCGTGGACTGACGGAATACTAATAAATTTTGTTAATTTGATTGAGTCTACTGAGGTCTGATCTGAGTACTGTGACTGAATTATGAACACTACTGAGATTTCCTAGGTTTCTATAACTGGTTGAGGTCTACTAATCGAGTCACTACTGAGATTACTTCATAACTGACACTGGCTCTAAGTAAACAACTAAATTATCGGGTATTAAATACCCCCATGGATCGATAGCATGAAAATAAAGCATTACATGATCTTGCTTAGCATAAGCATGCACATTGAATTCATAATACATCTATAGAGAGATCTTATCAAACTCTTGCATGGCATAACTTGCAAATAAACTAGCGTGACATAATTTCTTTCCCTTCTTGGTTCGCATGAACAATTCATCAAGTACTTGGTGAGGATACATATGCACATAAAACTAAACAACAAGTAGACATCATAATTCAAATCCCCATTAACAATTTCAAGGGTTTTATGCGGATCCTCATGATATTAAATACATATCAATTAACTGCACATGAAACGTATCATAAAACATGGATTAAAATCCCAATTAATCATTATAAACATGAACATAATCAAACCCAACATGAAATTCTTGAAATCCATAAACTTGAAGTTTAAAAATAGCTTCTTCGACTCCAAGAGTGGAAGGGACCCTTGGATGAACACTTCACATACCTTAGTTGATGAATTTCTAAAAGTTAATAGTGAGTTTTTTAGTTCTTGATTTGAAATTTGAGCACCTAGGGTTCTTGTTATTGAGAAATTCATGAAAGAATGAATATAATTACTCTCCAATGGGTTTAATTTCGTGTTTTGTGGGGATGAGGAGTATGGGAAAAATACCTAATTAACCCTGAGGATGCGACCTTTTAATGCCTATAAACTGTGTTACCGACACACAGTCTGACGCGCCGCGTCATTAGCATCGACGCGATAGCCAATACACTGCATCGAGTCCATGTTGATTCACTAGAATTTGCACTAAAGCTAGGGAAAAACTATCTTATCAACGTGATGGTCAATGCGATGCATCAAGATCGCATCGATCCACCTTTTTGGGCACTCAAACATGGTCTAAATAAGCTCCAAAAAATCCAAAACTTGTCTGGGAACCTCTACTGACATTCCTGATCATGAATTAACTCAAATATCAACATTTAAAGGACGTAAAGGTCATGAAATAAGATTGCCAATTTTTGAAGACTAAAATAACACTAAGTGTGAATACCTAGCTAGAATTTTCTAAGTTTGGGACCTAGTCTTAACAAGCTTAAATGGCTGAATTAAGCTAAGAATTTTGTGAGGTCTTACAAATATAATCTGTTTTAGGAATGTTTTGTAGAAAACCATGTTTTGGATGCAAAGTTCATGAAAAAAGGTGTTTTTGGCTACTTTTACAGTGATTATGGATGTTTGGGATATTTTTTGGCTTGATCGTGATCAATGCATGTTTGAGAGTCAAAAAAGAGCTGAAAATTGACTCCCGGTACCTACTAAGTCAACCTATGGACCGCATGTAGGCCTACAGACTGCATGTAGACAAAGTGGGTACCAAAAACCTAAAATCCTAAGAGCTCACTTGTAGGAAAATATCCATCCACTACCTACGTTATGCACCTGTACCCTGTGCCAAACTGTAGGTACTACCTATGCCTGTGCAAGACTGCAGGTACAGAAAGCAGGTGGCCATTGACCCGATTTTCACCTATTTCATTTAGGCTTTATTTTTAGGGGTTTATCATGTACTATAAATAGCCCTTTGGTACTTTTTCATAGGAGTTACTCACTTTTGATACTTAGAAACATATTTTAATTTTAAGATAGATGTTTGATCTTAGGATTTCCTTGTATTAACCTTGATTGATTATTCAGTTTACGGTTGTGGGTTTTTATTCATCTTATCATTGTGATTTGGTATATGCTTTCTATAGTGAATATTGTTGATGTTTTCACAATCATGAGCTGCTAAAACCCATAGCTAGGGTTATGGAAACCTGCTGTATTGATGAAGTAGCTGAAGTATGATTGCTGATCTGAACCAATGCCTATGGCATGTATTGATTTATCTTCTTTATTACTGATTTCTTATGTGTGTACATATTAGGATCCCGTCTAGATATTTCCACTTACTTCAAAAGAAGAGTCGTGACTAGAAAAAGATAAAGACCATGGTAATTCAGAGTTTAGCTATCAATCCACTCTTCTAGGTTCTATGTACTTAAGATAGTTAGGTTTTATCTATTACTGAAGGGTGAAATCCTTTTACTCACCCAAAAGACTATAGAAGGTACATAACTTATCAATTCTGCATTTAAGGTATTGATTTCAACCAAGTTGAGAAGATAAGCCTTCGGAGTCGAGAAGATAGGGGGAACACAATCCTAGTGTTCACTTATGATTGATTTCAACCAAGTTAATATTATTCTTTGTTTGATATTACTACAAACAAAAATCCCCATTTACTTTTCTTATTCTTTCCATTGAGTACAACTACTAAGATCTGCAAAGCCACGTGTTGCCTTGGGAATCAACCCAACCTTAGTTGGGTTACTATATCTTACAGAGATCGTACCATCATCTCAAAGAAGGTGTTTCTTAAACGTCATCAGTGCTCCAACTGCTTGATAGCAGTGGGATGAGATTTCACCTTTTAGGTCAACCATTAAATATTTGCCTTAATCTCCTTAAGGTTGTTGTTCTTATTTTCTTAACCCTTGAACAACTTTATCAGTATTGCCTCCATTCTAGACTCTGTATCTTGACTTTCTGGTGAAATATACCTATCTCCCTTCTCTCTGTAGTCATCTTTTTTCCTTCAGTTGCCATCTTGATCCCTACTGCATTCCCTGTATCTATCACAATAATAGTTTTGACCTTGATTTAATTTCCCCTGGTCTCGAAAACCAACCAACTCGCGATCAAGATACTCGGCTTTCTTATCCAAAGCAAACTCATAAGCTTTGGAATATGAACTTTGTGCTCCCAGTACGTTCACTTTCTCGAAATTTGCCGTCGCAAATTGCTTTGCTAGTAACCTATGATCAGTTTTCAGCAGTGCAATTTCTTGCGCTACTAAATCATCATCTACTATATGCTTGTAGGTGGTACCAATGGCATAAATGTTTGACCCTCTCTCAGCCTCTCGAGTTTTCCACCCTCAGTTAGTAAGAGACATCTAGTCAAGAATATTCGAAGCTACCACCTAGCATAGTCTCATAAAAGCTTCTCCAGAGATGGTGTCTACCATATCTCTTAAACTGATGGTCAGGGATCTATAGAATATCTTTAGTAAGCTAATTCCTGAAATTCAATGGTTGCGCACCATATTCAGCTTCTTTTTGAACCTGAACCAAGACTCATACATAGACTCAATCTGTAGTTGCCTAAAATTATAAATCTCATCCTTAAGCTATAACATCCTGGATGGAGAAAAGAATCATTTCAAGAATTTCCTACATAACTCATTCCATGTAGTGATAGATCCTCTTGAAAGTTCCCCTAACAGAAAAGATGCTTCACCTATAAGAGAGAAAGAAAACAACCTTATCTAAGAACCTCCTAATTCACCCTCGATTTGTGTATGAAGTGTATATCCCAATGAAATTCGCAAGGTATGTAGTTGCATCATTAGTAGGAAAAATCGCCAATACACCTTTTAGGTTTAAGAGTGAATCATTGCACTCATTATGTCCAACTTAATACCTGGAGACAAAATAGAAATAGTGATGGCTCCTATCTCAACCACCTCAACGTACCCCAAATCCTCTTCATTTTCATATGGCTGCAAATACTAGTATGTTGGGATCACTTGATCACGGCTACACCTAACTCTATTCTTGTTACCACCGAGTGCTACTCGGCAGTCTACTTTATGTCAATGCACAACTAGCTTTACTTCCTAAGCTATACGCTGAGCATCATCTTTCTTCCTCAGATTAATAGCTTATGCTAACAACATCTCCATCTTCTGGTGAACAATGTCCTAAACTCATTTAGGAGGAGGGGGAGGCACTTGGTGTGTACCATTGTGAACCCCTTCAGGAATATCATCTTTTTAGCTCTGTCATCCTACTCAGTGTTTGTAGAATTCTCTCTATTTTTAGATTTAGGGGAAGTAAGGGACTTTCTCTACTCCGTGTGTTATGCATGCATCAGTATATACCCAACTAAGAATAAGAACACAAATATCCATAAACTGCAACAACCTCAATTCACAACTCAACACCGTATTCCACAACAACGTTGCCAAAATTTTAATTACGCCCAAGCTACACCTTTAATCTAAATATAATGCTATTGCTATCAAATATTGTAACCCAATAAAGGTTGGGGCGAATCCCAAGGGAATACGTGGAATTATGGCTCTCAATTGTTGTAATCAATAGGCAGAATTGGATAAGTAAATAGGGTAATTGGAGTGGCAATATCAAATAAGTAACAAATATCAACTCTAGTTAGAATCATTCGTAGATGAACACTAGGATTGTGGTTCCCCTAGCTTCTCAATTCAGTAGGCTTATTGTGCTTTATTGAATCAACCTGATACCTTGCATGCAGAATTTGATAAGATATTTACTGTTAACTATATTTTGGACTAGTTGATTGATTTCACCCTTTACCTTTAAGTCTCAAGATGTTTCCTTACTAACCCTTATCCTTGATCCCAGTTAACTATTACCTTTTGGGTCTCTAGTTATTAGATCATAGTTAATGATCTTACTTAGATAATAACTAGTAGCGTGGATCAATGGTTAATCTTCAAATCACTGTTGTAATTATGTTTTCCTAGTCACTACTCCTCTTTCAGAGTAAGTAGCATTAATCTAGGTGGGATATTAATATTTATAAAGGGTAAGACATCTATCAAATTGAAGATAGTACAATACATGCATGGGTATCGATTTAGAACAACATAGCACTTTCCCCTACTTCATCAATCCTCTTGGATTTCCACAACACTAACTAAGGGTTTTAGCCTCTCAGGCTTATGAAATAATCAACAAAATTCATAATATAAACCATAAGATTAAATCACATTAATTGCAGCTTAAAACCCAAAACTTCAACTAAATTAACCACCAAAATTAATTCAAAATAATTCTAAGACCAAATTCGGATCTCAGAATCACAAAATATGTTTGTAAGTATAAAGAGTACGTAACCTCTACAAAAAACATATAAAGGGTATTTATAGTACAAAAGGAAGCCCTAAAAATCAAAGTTTGAATGAAAAAGGACAAATGGAGTCAGTGGCCACTTACTTGGGCCACATATGTTCAGAATGTATGACTTTAAGTGCCAGAATATTTTTTCTACACTTTTCACTCTCTGGAATTTGGACTTTTGGAACTTACCTTACCCACATACGGTCGGCAAGTACTACATGAAGTCCGCAAGTAGGCACAGTTAAGTGCCAAAAATTTTTCTTCAACTTTTGCACTCTTTGGATCTTCAACTTTGGCACTTATCTTAGCCACATACGGACCATAAGTGCTACATACGATCTGTAAGTGGGCATAGGATAAGTTCTATGTCTTAAAATTCCTTCAACTAAGCTTTTGGACTTCAATTTATGGTACATGTTTTGGTCACATACGCCCGGTAATACTATAAATGGCAAAAATGCTCAAGTATGTAGCCAAAAACTCCATTTTCATCTTTTTCTTGAACTTAGCATCCAAAACCTAGTTCCCTTTAAAACATACCCAAAACACGTTATATCTAAAAAACAACCTAAGAAACTTGCATATTTTCAACATTTTAAGCATTAAAAGTGCTATATTTTTATAACACATCATCCACTACCACCACCTCTGCCAGTTGTGATACCTTCACCTGGGGACCATCATGACATGAATGCCTAGTGCATCCAAGGTATGTCCTCTTTCCCTTGCATTATATTATTTACTTGCACTGGGGACAGTGCACAGTCTTTTAGTTGGGGGTGGGGAATACCATAGCCGCCACTGGTTTTTGTTGCCATACTTCTTTTCCTATCATCCATGGTATGGTTGTAGAATCAATAGTCAAGGTTAAATTTTGTGTCATATTTTTTTTTTGTTTTGTTTTTTTGTTTTTATGTAATTAGGAGATTTTTGAGTATTTAGGGCAGTTTTTATGTTTTTGTTGTTAATTTTTGAGAAAAAAATACCCTTCAAAAAATTTATTTTGGGAACTGTGTGGATGTATATATATGCGACCATTATATCACTTATTATAGCATTAGTATTAGGTACATGATAATCATTGCTAACAATTGCATGAATTGGATAGGTAGTAGCTCGTGATGTAACCCTATGCCATGTGTGTGTGAGATACTACTTAGTTTTCTATATGTGTTGACTTAGTTAGTCTTTCCTAGGTTGTAGGATAGTCGGTTAGGAAAGGATCATAGGTCGTTCTTGATATTAGTCCACTTTTAGTCTAAATGACCTCCCCTATGTGAATAAGTATCCCTTGATCCCTATTTTTTAGCCAATATGCCTATTTTTCTTCTAAAATCTTTCATTTTCCCATTTGTGTTGTAATAAACCTATTTTGGCCCTAGTTCTCCTTGGACACTGTGCACCTCAACTCAAGCAAACCATCAAAGTTTAGGGTGGCTATCATATGGGTGTGTAATGTAAAGTGGGTATGAAGAAGGGTAAAATAAGAGAAAAATATGCTAAGGCTGGGTGTGGTAGAAAAAGAAATAAGAAATGAAAAACAAAAAGAATTAATAAAAGAAACCACACCCAACCTGAAAATGAAAATTAGAATAAAAAGGGACAAATAAGGGTAGAATAAAAATGATTTGGCTATAGTGTGGACCCCAAAGTAAGTGTAAAAGAGTCGTATCCATAGCATACGACTTGTATATTAAAGTTGTATGGACCTAGGTAGATATCATATTTTAGACTTTTGTTTCTGACCTGCTTACGGGTGTTAGTAACGAGTTGTACCATACCTTTCGACTTATTAGGAGGACTCATAGGAATGCCAGTAAACACACATGTATGCATTGAGTATCATATGACATTTTCATAAGAGTCGTACCTTGTCTATACGACTGGTACCCTCTACTCGTACCATCAATAGTACATGTATAATGACAACTTAGATTCTTATTTTGGTTTTATTTTTATTATTTTCTTACTAATGTTTGTGTACTTTCAGGTACAATGCCTCCTAAAAATGCATCCTATTCCAAACATGTGCCTAAAAGGGAACTAAAAGAGCATAATCTTCCAGTTCTGAGGATACTGTGTCTTCGATCAATAGAAGTGAATTATACAACTACCCACAGAAGGGCAAGGTTGACCCAAAGGCACAAAACGTTCAAAGGGAAAAAGGGTAGCAACTCCGGAGGACACTCTTTCATGAGGTTTAAGGAGAAAGAATCGATATCTTCCCTTCTCATACACCACCACCTTCAGATAAGTATGTTGAATCTAGTTTTAAAGAAACAAGTTCTAAAAATGTTATCTGTATATAATAGGTTGATGCTACACCAATCGATAGACAAAACCCTCCACTAGCCATAACCACTACTTCGGTGCCTATCGCTGAACGATGAGGGTATCCCGGTATGAAGGCGATATTTAATGATGGGCTGAGTAGACTCTATAATAGAAAGATCAAATGGGTCTTATGTCTAGAGAGGAGACTGAATACTACTAGGGTGATGGATATAACAAGATTTGAGGCACACTTAAAGCAATATGGATTTGAGTGGATGATGAAAGCTCTCATGAAGAACAATAATGTGATATTCAGAGAATTTTTTACAGCATACAAGAATGAATTAAAGAGACTATATCCACAAGGTCTACTATTGAAAGGTGGTGATCTTATACCTATACTGACTGTTCGATGAGTTTGGGTAGACATTTCCCATGCACTATTGGCAGATTTTTATATGGACCAAATTATTAGCCTTCGGTCAACATGGGGAAATGGAATACCAGCTAGAGGAGATGAGAAGATTTACTCAAAAATAGATGGGGCTGGAGGAGAAGATAGGCCATTTCCAATGGATTGCAGAGCATATAGCAACCCATGGTGAGAATGCAATGTGGATTTGTTGGAGGACCTGGAGGGGTTTCCCAAAATATAAAAAGGAATACTCTTATGTTTGAGGCCAAGGCGTGGTGGACGTTAGCCTAACACAGGATTTGTCCCACCACAAGGGATAATATTTTGATACCCAGTTCGGTCTGCTTTTAATATATGACTTCACAACCATATACGAGTTTGATATCGGGGAGTTTCTAGCTCGAGAGATGAAAGGCTGAGCTGCAAGTGGTGAAAAGTCACTAATGGTATACATGTGTTTGATTACATAGATTTTTTTAGTTGTAGGGGTATAGGAGATCCCAGGGGTTGATTTAATGATCAAGGGTACCAATATTACCGACCTTGTGTTGATCCAAGATGTAGCAAACCCGATGGGCAGACAGGCAAAGAGAGTAGTAGATGTGGTAGCTAATATGTTTCGGCAGAGTAGTCAGGTTGATACTATTTAGGGTATCGAGATAGGTGGGAAGACGGATACTACATAGAGTGATGTAGTGGGTACTTTTAGTACTCCTTCTCTAATATAGTCTAAACCACCTAAGCCATATGGTATGTTTTTTGTACTTATGATTATTTCCTAGGCCATATGGATAAAGGCCATGACTACACTGGGTACATTGGAAGCCATGGTCCACAACATAAAATGGGGTGTGAAGCCCTGGGTGAAAACACAGATAGTGATCTAGGATAGAAGAATACAACAATGGCTTGATGCGTTTGAGTCGAGGAATACTTAATAATTAGGTAGCGGGTTGGTGATTGGTGACCTTATCACTCATTAGCTTGCATCATTCATGCACATTACCTTTTTTTGAATGAATAAAAGAGACAAAATTATGACTAAATGAACTAATATCCACACATTGCAGGTATAGAGTTGATAAGATCAAAATATGTGGATTAGAGTCGAAAATGATCAAAAGGGCGCAAGAAAATACAGTTGAAGACTTAGAGTAGGAACTGGCCTGATTTACCACAGTTGCGGTCTGGTAACTACGATCGCGACAGTCAAGCAAAAGTAAATCAAATGCAATCGTAGAATATAAACTTTATTGCATAGCAGAAATCGCGCCCAGACACACGCGATCACGGTTTTGTGTAAGAAGAAATCCCAAGGGAAAATCTAGAAATGCATGTGGCTGATCCCGAATTTTGGCAAAAAAACTCAAACCCTATGTGATAAACAAAAATTTTATTCCACCTTCCCTAATGGTTAGGTTTTATTCTTGAGTTCATAGTCTCCATTCTTGGAGAAAAAAATATTATATAAAATTTTGGATGAAGAATACGTTGGAGACCTTCTGAATGAAGGGATATCTCACTTCAATTAGAGATTTGTGGAAGTTCCAAGTTTGAAGTAATATTTACTTACGCTTTAATAAATTATTTCAATGGAGATTATGGGTATATCTTTGCTTATTTATCGTATGTTTAGCTAGATCTCCCTCTTAGGCTTATGTGTGAATAAAGATTTAAGTGTGTGTGGTTTGTTATTGTTAGCCTCTATTTTGTAGTTTATGTGATGGGTTTTATCATTGCTATGCTAACTCAGTTGGGATTTGTGGGTGAAAGCTCCAAATACCCACAAGGGTTTGATAGGTGAAAACTCCAAGCTCTAGAAAGCTTATAGCCCTATTCAAAAGAAGAGTTTTGGATGAACTTTAGGAATCGACATCATCCTTGAAAGAGGAGTGTGGAAACCAAAGTAATGGTAGGCAATTATGTGTATAGTTTGCTAATCTATCACTATCTTAGATATAAGGGTGGTTGTTAAGTTAACTATACCATGGGTATTATCCTAGAAATTGGGATGCCTAGATTGGGGCTTGGTTACCAATTGTTGAACACACCCATTTGGTATTCAAAAAAATCAATGTGTGAAAGTTTGGTTTTTTGTTGAAACACTAGCATCGAAACCTATAACCAAACCTACCCATACTTGATCTACTAAGATTGAAGTTTATTATTAGCATCAACATGTCACTTTCCTTAGTAATACATAATCCCAAGATCCTTGCATAATTTTTTAAAAACTTTAATTATTTGTAGCCCCAAATTTATAATAGAAAAACCCAAAAATAAACATTAGTGTAGACTCTTATCTCCCCTATTTTTATCCTTTTTACTATTGGTTGGAATTTAAATTGTATTATTATTTTGAACTAGCTTGATTGCCGCTCACATTGTTCCTAGTAGATTCGACCCTGACTCCAAAGTTGGGTAAATATTTGTTTGTGATCTTCTTTTGTAGGTAGATTTTTATTTTATTTTATTTTATTTATCTCAATGAAATCTTTTGACAAATATTATTTTAGTAGTTGGAATTACTATCTTGACAACCTATGTCTATATTACGATGGACCACACTTCAGGAGAGATAACAACTGTGCTCCCCAAAGAGAGATGAAATCACCATCTCAATCCTATGGGAGGTATGGTTGAACTTTATGTTGTAGTCGAGATGGACATTGGAAAGATTATCCAAATACCCCCTCAATATTTTATGCTAACCGGGTTTCTAGTTCTTTTTATAAGGTTGATAGGTATTATGATGAGAGGAAGGAATAGCGACATACTGGGTCCAATGTCTTTGACCCAAGGTTACTAGCTATTTTGGATCGGGTAAATACAATGGGGGAAAATTTACAAGACATGCATCAATCCTAAGTGGCATTCAGATGGAAAAGTGTCAAGATGGAGGAAATGGAAAAGAAAACAAACCTTGAAAACACCTCTACCTCACCTATTTCCCAAGAAGAGGTTTATTAAGAAAAGAAAACAAGCTGTGATGATGAGCTTAGTAGTGAAGACTCCTCAGTAATCTCCAAATCAACTGAGTCATATGAGGAAGAAAAAGCCAAAATAAAAGAAATGGCACTCGAGTTAAAAGAAGAATCAAGGAAAATCTCTTATGGTGACTCTAGTTTATTTTGGGGTAAAGATGATATAGAAGAGGCTACTCATAAATTTGGAGTTGGACCTCATTTTAGCCACTTTTGAACATAGTACCTCGAGGATGGGAAGAAAATCCATCTACCTAGGCAAACGGTAGATTGTGAGGAGAATGAGTACAATGCTGATATCTTAGAATTTGACACTCTATAGGAGCACATGGAAGCCCATCATCAATGACCAAGAAACTCAGCGTCCGATGCACACTGAGTGGCCTATTGATGTCCTCACATTTTCCCAAATAACCAATCCAAAAATTTGAAGTAAAATTGTGTAAAAGGTTCAAATCTTCAAAATGGTAAGACCAAAGCTCGCTTTTCATTTCCTTATCTCTTTTGAGCCTCATCTTAGAAGTTCTAAATCTTCTATCCCTCTGCTGCTCATTGCTTATTTAATGAATGTTGGGATGGAGATTCGTCTTATCTAAGTGGAGACAAAAATGAGGTGGAGGGGGAATCTTACTAAGATGTTAAACTAAGCATTCGATGGGAGGGAATCCATCACGCCACAAAAAGTGGCACATATATTTTTTTTATTTATGATTGATAGAGTAGATTTTATTTGTGTTTTTGTTCAGGCATAATCCATTAAATATCAGTATTCAGAGGAATAATGATTGAAAGTGAAAAGAAACACGTGAAAATGGCATATTGGATTAAATAGTAGAGTGTAGGAAACCTAAAATCTGGTCGCATTAACACAACCGTTGTCTGCGCTACCGTGATTGTTGAGGCTGCATGCCCACGATTGCAAAACTAGGACCACAATCGTGATCAAAATAGTTTAAATGACCATCCTAATGCTATTTTCTCTCACGCATATCTTTTAATTTATCTCAAATTTTTTCTTTTTGTTAGGTTTCCATGTGTCAAGTCATTCCAATTGCATCATCAAACGTGGTATGTTGTCTCTATTTCTTTGTTCTTAATGTATACATGGTTAGAACCTATAATTAGGGACATGCCTGAAATACCATTTTCAATAGTAAATGCATGCATGATTGTAATTATTGCTATGGTTAGCTATTGTAGTTGCTGTACACACTATTAGGGAAGTCTTGTGTACCCAGATTTAAGTTTTAAATGGTTGAAACGATCGTGTACACTATGTGTTTGATTTAATGCCACAATGAGTTCAATTTAAAATCTTTCAACTTTGGGGCTATAATCACACATTCTAGGCTTAAATTCTTTGCTTATAATATTGGTATGCCTAGTTGAAACAAAAAATATTAGGGTTAAAATTCTATTTTTAGCATTGTGCAGAATCTGTTGACTAAGGTATCAGGTACCGTGATCGCTGTCCTGATGAGAACAATTGCGGCACCACTATCGTGGTTACTACTCTGCGATCTCCATACCTGAGGGCAGTGTCTGCAGGAACCCAAGATTCTGCATACTTATTGTTGCCCCTAATGTCTTTTATAACACTGCCACATGAGCTTATCTGTTTGATCTAGCATGTTTTTGGTATGATAATTCTAATGTTGGTCTAAGTTCCATTACTTACAGGTCCTAAAACTCAAAGATGGAATATTTTAATAACACCAGGTTCATGGCCGCACAATGCCAACACCTCTACTATACGGATTTCCACAGGACTATGTTACTCCTTGAAAAGGGTATTAGCCTAGACGAGGTAGAGGAGAAGCTTCCAAAATTCTATGCTGGACTCACTGCAAACCAGTGGATGTGCTTTGCCCTAGACCCCTGTTATGCAAATAAGCACTAGGTACGTGAGTTCTACGTGAACCTCAAAATAGTTTTTCTCATAACCCAATAATGATGATACGGGCTAAGCAAGTAAACTTCGGAGCAAAGAAGATCAATGAGGTGTATAGATTGCAGAATGTGGATATGGAGCAGTTCCAGGAAAGGGCATATGAGCCAGGGACCTAGATGACAATCATTTTATGTCATGGAAAAGTAGTTCCATGGGCCATTACTAAGAGAGATATTTTAATGAGCGACTTCACAATAGGGGCCAAGCTTTGCTTGAACATAATATATAGCCGAGTATCGATATGCACCCATATGATCGTTTCCAAATATTTGTAAGCTCGGATGGTGGCTTATATCCCATCTGGAATCTCTCTTTATATGGGAGAGATTATTATTTCAACGTGGTAGTACTTCAAACATCATGGCGGTACGCATCTTTTTTCTTTTCCCTTATCACTGAGCTTTGAAAGAAGGCATAAGTAGAGAAGTATGATATAGATACTTGGGTACACCCAGGTACCCGTATTTTCCCACTCGAATTCAGGGTTGCGGGTGCCTCAAGATAGAGCAACAAGAGAAAGACAGACTCCAGCAAATCAACCCAAGAGGACACAGACTCTTGTAGACCTTCATCTGTCAACCCTATCGATGACATATCAGGTCAGATGCAAGTAGTTACTGAACTATTATCGACATTGCCTCAAGTACCAGGAGAGTCCTCAATTGCTCACCACTCGTACGTATGCCAATCAAACTATGAGAAATATAGAGAGGACTAGAAGAACCAACAAGCCACTGTTTCTAAGTTGGAGAGGGCCTACTCAGCCTAGCTAGAGTACACAGGTACCTCAGAGACTCATATGAGAAGATGATGTAGAGAGAAGTCTTAAATAAGATTTGGAAGGAGGTAAATGACATCTTCAAAGTTCTCAAGTCCAATGATTGATTAGCTTCATCGAAGTTGGAAAGTGAAGACGAGGCCCCTACAAATTGGTCTGCTGATGATGATGGTGGTGATGGTGTAGAGTTAATAGGAGAGAGCAGCTCTTGATGCAGATTCAGGGAGACCCCTCTTACTTTTGCTTTATTTCACATACAGTGAGGTCATTGCATTTCTTTTAGTTGGGGGTGCCCCCAGATTTGTATTATTTTTATGATGTGTTGCTAGATAATTCTTTTTCTGTTGTTTTGGGATAATAACTTAGATATTGTTTCTATTTTGTTTTGAGATGTTATATTTGGGCACTCTGATGGTGCCCATGTTTTATGGATTATCATGTGGTTTCTAGTTTTATTTTTTATTTTAATTTAATTATATGTTGATGTGGTGATGTATGTCTAACTTTGCCCTATGATTGATTGAGTAACGATATTCTTAAGGATAAAGTATCTTGTTTGGGTTTTGAGAAATACATGTAGGGAAAGTCTAAGTACCTGTAGCATAAATGTCATGAATGCAAGGGAAGTTTGAGTACTTGTGGCATTGTACATTGCAAATCTGCGATCATATTTTACACGATTGGTGAAGTATTTGTTGCTATATGGTTGGTTTGCTAGATTCTAGCCGAAATGTATGACTAAGGCCTTGGTTGTAGCCATAACCTAGCAAATTGAGCATGGTAAAAATGCTAAATAAACAACCCCCGCCATCCAAAAATTTTTGAAAATCAAGGGAATGGACGTGATCAACTTTGTAACAAAACTTCTTCTCTTTATATGACTCCATAAATTTTTGACTTGTAAATAATGATAGATACTCCAATTTTGTCTCTAAAGGGAGGGGAAATTGAGACTCCTTGGTGAGTTCTTACATGCTATGTGTGGTGAGCTTTTTGCATTCATCTCTTTTATATTTATGTTATCTATAACTTGCCCCATTAGTCTTTCAAGGCTAGATTTGATCATGTGTGGTTAGAGAAATGATCTTCGTCCATCCTTGTGATTTTGGAAGCCACCTTGTCCTACAAAGATTACCCAAGCATAATTGTAATCCCTAGTTACCCACTTTGAGCCTTTTGACCTTTTTTGGCAAACTTATTACAAATCTTGAACCATTCTTTTTATCCCAATTTTGAACCATGCCCTCCTTGAACTTAAAAATGAAACTTGAGGCTAAAATCCTAAGTTGGAGGTGGTAAGGATTGACGGAAGTAAGTTTGGAGATACAATGTTGTAAATGAAATATCTATTGTGCCTTAGCTTTAAAAGCAAACGAATAGAAAAAGGGAGGATCCAACAAAAGAATGAATTGCACTAGAGTGCAAGAAAAAGAAATGGAATAAAATAGGTGAACAAAGATGGCAAATGGTAGGCATGGTAAATGAGAGAAAACAAAGAAGAGTGATCCACAGTTAAAAAGGATGATTGAAAATTGTTATGTATATATTCAAGGAAGGTTGTAGGCTTGTTATTCCCAAATTATATCCTACCCTAACCCGAACCAATATTACAAGCATAGAAAGTCCTTTGAGATCTCCGATCATATACTTTCTTTGTAGTTGGGATTGAAAATAGGGGCAAGCCTATTGTATGACACTTGTTGCATATTGATTTATTTTGTGAGGGAGAGAGTTTTTACGCTTAAAATTCCTTGTTGCGTACTTGATAGCTTGGTATGTGGAATTCTCTTTCTTGTGAGTTTGACATATGAACAAGTTGAGGTGGGTGATTTTGTCACCTCCCGAGCAATGAGGCCAAGGGAGTATAGCTTATTTATGGTCAAAAGGGAGTAACTTCTTAAGTATTGGTTTGTTGTTGCTTGGTTGCTATTTGAAGTCTTGTGTATCCTTAGATATGGCATTCCATGATGAGGGGAGTTGTTGAAAATAGCTTATCCCATATGCAATGAGCTACGTTAGGTAGTTACTAAGGTTAAAGTCATTATGATCTTTAAGGCATGATTTTTGGGCATAAATAATTTTGTCTCATGGTAAGAGGTAGTGTTGCTTGAGTACAAGCAAAAGCTTTAAGTTGGGGCTGTTGATGAGTGGCGACTTTACCACTCATTCGCTCTCATCATTTGTGCACATTACCTTGTTTTAAGTGAATAAAAGAGACAAAATTATGATTAAATGCACTAATATCCATACTCTGCAGGTATAGAGTTGATAAGATAAAAAATATGGATTGGAGCTGCAAATGATCAAAGGGAGCAAGAAAGTGCAGTTGTAGATAGAGCAGGAACTGGCCTTAATTACCATAGTCGTGGACTGGTAACCGTGGTCGTGGAAGTCAAGTTGAAGTCAAGAAAATGCGGTCATGACCAGACCCGAGATCACAGTTTAGAAGAAGAAGGCATTCCAAGGGAAAATCTAGAAATGCACGTGGCTATTCCCAACTTTTAGAAAAAATACTAAAACCCTAAGTGATACACAAAAAAATTATTCCATCTTTCCCAGTATTTAGGTTTTGTTCTTGAGTTCATAGACTCCATTATTGTAGAAGAAAATATTGTATAAATTTTAGGTGATGAGTACATTGGAGACCTTTTGAGTGGAGGAATAGCTCACTTCCATTGGAGATTTGTGGAATTTCAATGTTTGAAGTAATATTCACTTAAGCTTCGATAAATTATTTCAATGGAGATTATGGGTATATCTTTGCTTATTTAACTTACGCGTAGCTAGATCTTTCTCTTAGGGTTATGTGTGAATAGGGATTTAAATGTGTGTGGTTTGTTATTGTTAGCCTCTATTTAGTATTTCATATTGATGGGTTTTATCATTGCAATGCTAACTTAGTTGGGATTTCTGGGTGAAAGCTCCAAACACCTGTATGGGTTTGATGGGTGAAAACTCTAAGCTCTAGAAAGCTCAAAGTCATCTTCAAAAGAAGGTTTTTGGGTGAACTTTAGGAATCCACATCATCCTTGAAAGAGTGATATAGAAACCAAAATAATGGTAGACAATTATGTGTATAGCTTGCTAATCAATCACTATCTTAGACATAAGGGTGGTTGTTAAGTTAACTATACAATAGGTATCATCCTATAAATAGGGATGCTTAGATTGGGGTTTTGTTACTAATTTTTGAACACACCAATTAGGTGTTTAAAAGAATCAATGGGTGAAAGGTTGGTTTTTAGTTGAAAGACTAGAATCAAAACCTATAAGCGAACCTACCCACACTTGATCTACTAATATTAAAGTTAATCATTAGCATCCACATCTCACTTCCCTTAGTAATACATAATCCCAAGATCTGTTCTTAATTGTTTTAAAACTCTAATTATTCATAGCCCCAATTTATACTAGAAAAACCAAAAAAGAAACATTAGTGCAGACTACTATCTCCCACGTTTTAATCCTTTTTGTACTATAGGTTTGAACTTAACTTATATCTATTATTTTGAACTAACTTTATTGCCACTCACATTATTCCATTGTGGATTCGACCCCGACTCCAATATTGGGTAAATAGATTGAAGATGACCTCCTTGCACTGAAATTGACGTGTAAGTTGAGCATTAGCATGGGCAAATGATTGATATTACTGAATTTAAAGCCGAAGTTGCTGAAAGTAAGAAGATAGTCACTCAGTTGTATGATAAACTGCTAATCCTAGAGCACTTGATTAAGACAGTTGTGCCTGCACTTATGTTTCAAAAATTTGGGCTATTCTGGACCCAAAGGAGGAGACTCGAGAGGAGAAAAGAGAGAGACATAGGAGAAAGCATAAGGAAAAAGAGGTGAAGAAGAATGTTAAGGAAACTAGTCTTCAAGATGAGCAGGACCGGGAGATGCAGGTCGGTGGGATAGATATTGGAGCCCGTGGTTCTAGACCGCGAATTGATGATAATGTAGGGCGGCATTGTTGCAGAATCGCCTAGTGCCACTGTTGCTAATTCATTCCCGATAGCTGTGATGGGACGCATGCCGATGAAAGTGGGACAGGGTCTAAAGGCCCACTTGCTGATGTTATTGAGCGCACCATGAGCGCCTAGGTATGACTTTTCATCCTTATTTTACATTTTTTTAATATTGGGGACAGCGCAAGATATTTAAGATGGGGGTGGTGGTGTATAACTGATTTTGCATATCTAGAAGTAGCTGAAGGTCTGGTATGACTTTTAAGTTTGGTGCTGAGAAATAGCTGAGATCGGGAGAAAATCTGCACCTATGGCAGAAGAAGGATTTTTACTAACTTATATTTTTTTTGTGATTTTGAAATTGATTTGTAATGAATCGTGATTATGAAACTTATTTTTGAGTTTGGAAAGATGAAATAATAATGATTTTGAAAGTTATAATGTATTTGTGTTAATCAGAATGGTGTTGAAAATTTAAGGCCCCTCATAATTATTTTTTAACTATGTGATATGTGTATGTGAGACTACTGTGAATATGATAATGGCATTAGGATTATGGATGGAATATTTAGGGGCAAACAGATGCATAATTAGATAGGTAGTACTTAGCAATGTAACCCTGTTCGACTGTATGCGAGGTAATACTGAGTTCTCGGTGTAAAGGACTCTGGAACTTTCCTAGTTTCTTTTACCTAGGATGAGGATATTCAAGTGTGAGATGATCATATGCACTTTTTGTTACAAGTCCAACTGAGCCTAAATGCCCAACTAAATAAGTACAAATCCCTTTGATCTAAATATTTGAGCCAAATTGACCCTTTTCTTTGATTACACCAATTTCACCTTCCCATTTTCCTTACAATGAACATATTTTGGTTTTGGTCCACTTTATTGGACATTGTGTACCTTAACTCAGGCAAATTGCCTAGGTTGAGGTTGGCTGTCATAGGGGTGCGTAGGAGAAAAGGGTAAGGAGAAAGTTGTGTAGAAGAAAAATTTAAGAAAAGAACAGGTGTGGTAGAAATAAAAAAATAAAAGAAGAAGAAAAATTGCAACGAAGAAAGAAGATAAAAGAAAGAATAAAAGAATAATAAAGTGAGAAAACCATACCTAGCCCAATCTGAATGTGTCAAAATAAAAAAAGTGATATAAGGGCGTAAATAGAATTGAAGAATAAGTGGACCTTTGAGAAGCGTAGTGTCAAGGAGGCGTAGTCACTAAATAAATTCCAAAATAATATCATACTAGCCCTAAGCCTATGTCACAAGCCAAATAAAGTCCTATAGTGATCTTACCCCGACTGTTTGAAAACCTATAAAGTGAGCATAATGGCAAGCCTATGGTATTTTGTATACACCAGTGATACTTCTTCATGAGTGAGGGCATCATTTGTTATATCCCTGGATATATTGATTGATCTATACATAGAGTTAAAGGGATTTCTTTGACAGTGAGCGCATAAGAGATTTGTTTCTAGGTTGCTAGATTGTTTTGTGAATGTAAGTTGTATCTTTGACCAGTTGACTTTTACTTATGTGATGCCATCATCAGATTTCCTGGTGTTTCTCCGTTTGCTAAATTATTATACACAATTTGAGTCTTGAAAAGTTAAAACTAAGTGGGGAGTAACACGGTTTAAAATTTAGTTCAAAATCTCTGCCATGGGTAGCTTAAGATCTTCTTGTTAAAGCATTGTTTTTTGTTGTGAGATAGTTTTTGGTTTTCTTTTCCCAAGGACACACAAAATTCTAAGTAGAGGGTGTTGATGTTTAGTGGAAACACGACACTTTTGATGCTTAAAACCATGAATTTATGTATGTACTTAGGTTGTTTTAGTGGATATGATGAACTTTTGTGTTTATTGCACGTAAAACAGGTCTACAATAGTACTAGGATGAAAATGGAGTAAAAAGACCTAAAAAGTTCAAGTTACAGTAAGGTACAAGTTTCCACACGAGTTGTCAATGCATCATACGACTCGGAGGCTTACTCGAATGAAAAACATCAACCAAGAAGCAGAAGAAAAAAAGTGTTAAGAAGATGCGAGATACGAGCCGTAATAAGAAATTGTAAGCACAACATAGGCTAAAGCTACCATAAAAAATTGAATTATCAAAAGTATACGAGTTGGAAGTCTGAGTTCGACTCATATAGTGAAATCGTAAGAAGACCAGGGTTCAAAGCTTGGACAGACAGAAGTCCGAGGTGGATACGAGTGAAGGACATGAGTCATATGGTCAAGCTACGAATCGTGAGAATAAGTCGTAAGAAGAACAAAAAGTAGAAGCCTTGGGTGACCAGACACTAGAATGGATACGAGAGATATGGTACGACTCGTATAATGAGCATACGAGTGAATGAGTGAGTCGTACGATGTGCCCACATAACTTTACCTTTCCCATTTTTATTAGGATTATTTTATTATTTTTGACATACTATAAATATCCTAGGGTTTATCTTTTATCAGGCTACATTATATTATATCCTTTAACATCTTTTTACGCTCCAATATACTCTATTACATATATTTGCTTTGTTCTTGAGATTTATGGTTTTCATTCGATAGTAGATTCTCTATTTTATTCCTCTCATTATTGTGAAATTATTTACCTAATTTCTATATTGATCATCATAGATTGTTGCATGAACATGATGGCTAATCTCCTTGACTAGGGTTATGGTAACCCTAGCGGATTACCTATGTAAAGGAAGTGGTAGATTTTTTTATTATATGGTTTATGCATAAATCTTAATCTTCTTCGCCATAACTGATCTCAGAGCTACTACAGAAGCTTGGGGATAGCCTGTATTTGTATTCATCTTCATAAGGGAGTTTGTGATTGGGAAAAGAAGATTAAGACAATAATTTGAGATTCACTACCAACTTACCATTCCATCATCTCATCTAATCACTTGAGACTTACAAAATTAAAGTGAACTGAAGTCATAAACAAGGAGTAATAAGGCGACACCATGAAACTCACAAGGTAAAGGGTGAGATTTATCAACACATCCAAAGAAGATTGATAATACATATCTTGTTGACTTTACATGCAGAGCAATAGAATTAGTGGATTGAATATGAGAAATTTATGTGGTTGAGAAGGTAGGGGGAAAACAGTCCAAGTGTTTGACTTCTATTGTTTACAACTCAAAAGCATTAAAGATTTAGTTATTACTTACTGAGAATTCCCAATTCCCCCATTTACTTTTCTGCACTACTCGTGAATTACATCAAGCTAAGCAACTACTTAAAGTTTTCCCTGTGGGATTGACCCCAAACTAGCTGGGTTAATATATTTTTCATCGACCGCAACATACTTCTTTTGAAGGTTTGTTTTGGGTGACATCAGGACTAACATAACAGGGACTAAGCTTCCCCTTCTTCCCAAACCACATGACTCCCTTCATGAGAGACACCTTCAAGAAGACCCTATACCCAACCTCAAATTCCAACTTCCTATGCGTCACTTCTGCATAGGACTTTTGGTGAATTTCAGCAGCCTTTAGTCTATCGTGAATCACCTTCACCTTCTTCATGGCTTGATGAATCAAATCCAGTGAAAACATCTCAGCATTAGCAACCTTGAACCACCCAATAGGGGATCTAGACCTTCTACCATACAATGCCTCGAACGAAACAATTCCAATTCTAGAGTGGTAGCTATTATTATAGTCAAACTCTATAAGAGGCAAAGCTTCAACCCAACTACCATAAAAGTAAATCAGTCAAGCCTAAAACATATCCTCCAATGTCTGGATAGTCCTTTCCACTTTCCCATCCAACTGCAAGTGAAAAGCAGTACTAAGACTCACCTTGGCCCCCAAACCTTTCTGAAACGACCGCCAAAAGTGAGATGAAAACTATGCACTGTGATCCGAGTTAATAGAAACAAGCAGCCTATGCAACTTCACAATCTCTTTGAGATACAACCTCGCATAATCCTCTGCCATGAAATTAGTCCTCACTATTAAGAAATGAGTCGACTTTGTCATCCTATCCACTGTGATCCAAACAGATCAAACTACTTCTGAGATCGAGGAAGACCCATAACAAAATCTATGCCGATCACTTCCCATTTCCATACAGGTAGCTCAATTTCTTGATACAATTGTCCGAGCCTCATGTGCTCAACTTCCACTTGTTGTCACACCATGCACTTAGCCACAAGACTAGCCACATCCCTCTTCATATTATTCAACCAATACATCATATTAAGGTCATGATACATTTTCACGATCTAGGATGAACAACATAACACTACTCATGCGCCTCAGCCAGGATCCTCTCTCACAAAACATCTATGTCAGGAACACATAACATCTATTGATACCGCAAGGTACCATCACCACTACTCTTGAAGACCATCACCTTCTGCCCACTTATGGAACCCTTGATCCTAATCAAGACAAAACCTAACACTTGTTTCTCCTTGATTTCCTCACTGAGGGAAGACTGCGCCTTCTCTTGTACAAACATACCACCATCTTCAGAGTCCAAGAGGCGAACTCCAAGGTTAGCCAAATAGTGAATTTACTTTAATAACTCCCACTTCTCCTTTTCCACATGCGCTAAACTGTCCATGGATATCCTACTAAGAGCATCAACAACTATGTGAGCTTCACCTGGGTGGTAGTGAAGACTCATGTCATAATCCTTGTGTAAATCAAGCCATCTTCTCTGCCTTTGGTTCAGCTCTTTCTGAGTAAACACATATCGCAGGCTCTTATGAACTTAAGAGATATCCACATGTACTCCATACAAGAAGTGACACCACATTTTCATTGTGAACACCACAACTAAGAATTCTAAGTCATGAGTCAGATAATTCTTCTCATGCACCTTCAACTGTCGAGAGGCATGAGCTATCACCTTTCCATGCTACATTAAGACACAACCAATCCCTATACAGGATGCATCACAATATACCTCAAATACATCAGTGCCTTCAGGCAAAGTCAAAACTATAGCCGAAGTTAGCTTATTCTTCAGCTTCTGAAAACTACCTTCCCAAGCATCCGACCATAAGAACTTCACCTTCTTCTGAGTTAACTTGGTCAACTAGGCAACTATAGAAGAAAAAACTTCCACAAACCTTCTATAGTAACAAGACAAACCCAAGAAACTCTGAATATCAATTGGATTCTTGGGTCTAGGCCACTTCTTAACAATTGTAACTTTCTGCGGATCCACCATGATCCCTTCACTAGAAATGCTATGACCTATAAAAGTGACAACGTTCAACCAAAATTCATATTTTGAAAATTTTGCATACAAATGCTACTCTTTCAGGGACTGCAACATAATGTAGAGGTAATCAGCATAATCTACTTGGATCTTAGATTACACAAGAATATCTATGAACTAAATGATGAACAAATCTAGAAACCAGTGGAAGACCCAATTATCAAATCCATGAATGCTGCTGAGGCATTGGTCAACCCAAAAGACATACCCAAAAGCTCAAAATACCCATTCCGTATATGAAAGGTAGCCTTAGAGATATCTAACTCCCTAATATTTAACTACTAGTACCTGGATCGAAGATAAATCTTTGAAAAAAATTTAGCACCCCACTGCTGATCAAACAAATCATCTATCCTAGGAAGAGGATACTTATTCTTTACCATCACCTTATTCAAATACCAGTAATAATTTCACATCCGAAGGGAACAATCCTCCTTAAACAAAATAATAATGGTGTCCCCCACGGGAACACACTACGACGGATGAAACCCTTTTCTAAAAGATCCTTAAGTTACTCTTTAAGATTCTTTAACTTAGCCGAAGCAATTTGATATAGGGGAATAGAAATTGAACAAGGGTCAAGAAAAAGATAAATCTCAAACTCAATCTCCCTATCAGGAGGGACACCAGGAAGGCCATCAGGGAAGACCTCAGGAAATTCATTCATCACCAGGACAGAATGCAAAGAAAACCCTCTAAGTTAGAATCTTTAGGCCAGACCAAATGATAGAGACACCACTTGGTAACTAATCTCTGAGCTCTAAGATATGATATGAAGTTCCCCTTAGGAGTTAGGGAACCATCTCCCACTGAATAATACGTTTATTTGGGAATTTAAAGACAACTTTAGGGGTCAGACAATCTAGAAAAGCATAACATGAGTTCAATTAATCCATCCACAATATCACATCAAAATCAATCATGTCTATTGTAACAGATCCACCAAAGTTTCCTAACCACCCAAAGACACAACACTACACCTATAGACCATTCTAGCCACTATAGAGTCACCCAATAGAGTATAAATAGAAAAAGGGTTTGAAATATACTTTGGACTAAAACCAAAATACATAGTCATAAATGAGGTCACATAAAAGAGAGTGGACCTCAGATTAAGAAATAAGTACGTATCACTAGAAAAGAGTTTGAACATACCAGTCACAATATCAGGCAAGGCCTCAGACTCCAGGCGAGTAGTGAGAGCATAGAGACAGTTTTGACCAGTGCCAAAACTAGATTATGCACCCTTTGGTGGCAGAGCTAATGAATAGGCAGTTGGAACCTTGTTTTCCTCGAAGAAACCTTTGCCATTGGACAACTTCTAACCATGTTCCCTAACTAACCACAGTAGAAACACTTGTCCTTTCTTTTATCACAGTAACCCTAATGCAATTGACTACATAATATGCATAGTGAATATGATGGATCTGACTAGGCCCGCTAGCTTAAGACTGGGCACCTTATGCACAAAAATTTTCACCACCCTGAAAACTCCTATAATCGTATGACTTTGGGTAGGGAGCACTAACCATCGAATAGGACCTAGAATTTCCCTGCTTCTTCAGGGGCCACTTCTCACCATCCCTGCCACTGTACTGTAGGCCACCACCTTGCTCAGAAAATTTGAACTTCTTATTCTGCCTCTCTCCTATATCAACCTATTTTTTATTTTTTTTCTACCTACTGCATGTACACAACCAACCTAGAGATATCCATGTTCTTGATCAATAAGCCAGCCTTACTCTCTAAAATAAAGTTTTGAGATAACTCAAAAGCGAACTTTCTCATTCTAGACATTATGCTAGAAACTAACTCTGAAGCATATCAAGAAAATTATTGAAACTATACGATATATTCCTTGAATAACATCTTGCCTTGCCTCAAATTAACAAAGTCTTTTGCATTTACTTTCCTCAGCTTTTGAGGAAACAAATGGTCCAGGGAAGTATTAGAAAAATCCTCCCTCAGGGATGACTCAACATCGTCACCTCTTAATATATCCTATTTCTCATACCACTGGTATGACACATCTATCAGTTGTTAGTTGTCAAAATCCACGTCCTCCACATTTGTCCCATGCATAAAATGAAAGATATTTTCTATATCATCTAGAAAACCTTGAGGATCCTTCTCTACCTTAACACCAGTAAAGGTTAGAGAATTAAATCTTATGAACTGGCCAATAGTTAAGGCTTTATAAGAAAGAGTAACAGAAGTAATATGATCATTCTGAGAAGCTACCAACTATGCCATAATATGGACAGACTAACGAAACTTAACATTTATCACATCATCTTGAGGAGATCGATAAGGACTGAAGGGAACTGATGGAACTCCAATAAGGCAATAAGGAATGGGACCCCTAGACCAATTCTTGACCTTATAAGTAGAATGATTCCCATCAACATTGTCCTTATTTAGGATGGAAGAGTTTTCATAACCTTCAAATCGAACACATGGGAATTAGAAAAGATTTCATGACTTTAGACTCTAAAACTTGAAAATAGAACTCAAGAAAAAAAAATATTACAAAATATCTTATAGCCTCTCCCTTATGAGTGTGGCATGCTACACACCCAGAAAATAAACTCTACTCGACATGGCTTTGTCGGGTACCCAATTGACCATAAACCTAGGGCGCTAATACCAATCTGACATGATCCAAACTCGGGCCTAATCATGTCGCACTTCTCAAGTACAATAAGGACAAAAGAACACTACCAATACCCAACTATTAGTGATCTCAACCTATGCCGAATGAATTCTGAACATATACAATATAAAATAATAATAGTTTAAAAATATTAAATAAAGTCTATTATTAGAATCTAATTACCTCATCCAATTATCCAATTGGTACTAACCCCAATAACAATACCAATTGATGAGTGGTGATCTTACCACTCATTAGTACACAATATTTGTACAAATTTCCATATTTTGGATAAATAAATGAGACATAATTGCGAGTAAATGCACTAATATCCACTCTTTGCGAGTATAGAGTTGAAAATATAGAAAGATGTGGAATAGAACTTAAATTTATAAAAAAAGGAGAAAGAAAGTACAACTGAAGACTTGGAGCAAAAAGGCCTCAGTTACCGCGATCGCGGTATTTAATAAAAAGTCAATCAAACATGATCTTGGAAGTCAGCCGCGGTCGCATAACCACGATCATTGCCAAACTCATGTTATTACAGCTTAGCGGTAAAATAAACCCAAGGGTAAATATAGAAATATACAGGGCTGATCCCAATTTTGACCAAAAATACCCAAATCCTTGATACATGTATCTTATTCCATCCTCCCTAATTTTTAGGTTTTAGTTCTTGACTTCATAGCCTCTATTTTTGGAGAAAAAGATATTGTGTAAATTTAGGGTGAAGAATACATTGGAGACTTTCTAAGTTAAAGATTTGCTCACTACCATTGTTGATATTATGGGAGAGCCATGTTTGAAGTAACATTCACTTAAATTATAAGAAATTCATTTCAATGGAGATTATGGGTATATCTATGCTTATTATTCTTATGTGTAGCTAAATCTCCCTATTAGGGTTATGTGTGAATAGCGGTTAAAGTGTGTGTGGGATATTATTGTTAGCATCTATTTGGTAGTTTATGTTTATGGGTTTTATCATTGCTATGCTAATTTTGTTAAGATTTTATGGGTGAAAGCCCTAAATACCCATATGGATATTATGAGTGAAAGCTCCAAGCTCTAGAAAGCTCAAGGACATCTTCGAAATAAGGGTTTTAAGTGAAGTGTAGGAATACATATCATCCTTGAAAAGGGGATTAAAAAACCAAAGCAATGATAGACAATTATGTGTGTAGTTTTCTTAATTTTAATTATCTTAGACATAAGAGTGAATGTGAGGTTGACTATACCATAGGTGTCATCCTAGAAATAGGGATGCCTAGATTGAGGCTCTAGTTACAAATTATTGAACACACCTATTAGTTATTCAGAAGAATAAATTGGTGAAAGTTTGGTGTTTTGTCGAAAAACTAACATCAAATCTATAACCAAGCCTACCCATATTTGGCTTACTAAATTGATGTTTAATACTAACCCCCACATGTCACTCCCTTAGTAATGCATAATCCCAAGATCCGTGCTTATTTGTTAAACTTTAATTATTCATAGTCCCAAATTTATACTAGAAAAATAAAAAAAAAATACTAGTGTAGGAGCTTATCACCCTCATTTTATCCTTTTGTACCATTTGTTTGTATTTAGCTTGTATCTATCATTTTGAATTAATTTAAACGTTGTCACATTGTTCCTCATGGATTCGACCCCAACTCTAAAGTTGGGTAAATATATTGATGATGACTGCCTTGCACTTAATTTGATGTGTAAGTTGAGCGTTATAAAAAATGATGCCGTTGCCAAGGAATAATTTGGCGTATTAAGTTATTTTGAAATTTTAGCTTACTTTATCTAATTCAAATCTGTAAATATTTATTTTTGATTTTCTTTGTTTCATATGTTAGGTAGATTTTCTTTGTTTTTGTTAATTTCTTACTATGGAACCAATGAATGAATGTGGGTTTGGTGATTGTAAAGAGAATCTTGATAAATCATGTCCATATTGTGGTGGATTTCATTTTTGGAAAGATTGTAGACATACTCCTCGGAGAGAGATATGTGCACCATCTCAATGTTAGAGGGAGTATGTTTATTCCTTATGTAGTGGTCGAAATAGACATGAGAGCGATTGTACAAATTCCCCCTTCCCCTGTTATACTAACTCGGTTGCTAGTTTTTTTCATGACTTTGATAGGTCTTATGAGAAAGAAAGAGAAGAACGAAGCACAAAAAATATTGGTGTTGTAGCAATGCCTCAACATATATTGGAATGGGAAAAAGCAATAAAGTATGAATTAGAACATTGTAGTGATTGTTAAAATACCCCCTCCCCTCATGATGCTATCCTAAATATTAGTTCTTCTTATAAGTTTGATAGGCCTTATGATGAGAAGAATGAAGAACAACCTACCAGTTCCAATAGCTTTGAAGCTATGCTTCAAACTATATTGGATCGAGTAAGTACAACAAAGGAGAACATGCAAGATAAACATCAATCCAATGTCGCATTTGGAAGGGAGATTGTCAAGGTAAAGGGAATGGGCAAAGAAAAAAATCTTTCAAATGCCATTACACTTCCCATTTCCCATGACAAGGTTAATCAAGAAAAGGAACCAAGCTATGCTGATTAGCTTGGAAAAAAAGAACCCTAGACTTCCCAACCAACTAAACCAAATAATGACGAAGATGCCAAAATAATTTTAAGGGTACCAAAGTCAAAATAAGAATCAAAGCATATCCCTCATGATGACTAGTCCATTTTGGGGTGACAATGTCAAAACAGATGCAACTCTGAATTCAGGGAGAGGATCTCACTCGAACCACTTTTCAACATTATGCTCTGTGGATGTGATGAAAGTCGAACCGCCCAAGAAAATGATGAATTTTGGAAATGAGGAGCCAAATCCCTTCATTTTGGAGTTAGTCATTCCAAAAGGGAAAAGTAAAGTCCCTCACTTAAAGGCCAACAAATGCAAAATTTGGTGTGTAACAAGTGAACTTTTGATTCTCTCACCAATACTTAATGAGTCTATTAGAAAGTTTGATGTGAAGTTGGGTAAAAGGTTTAAATATTCAAAATGGTGAGATAGAAGCTTTCTTGCAATTTTCTCACATCTTCCAAGTTTCATCTTGGAAAATTTGAATCTTCTGTCCCTCTTACGCTCATTGCATATTGAATGAAAGCTAGGACAGAGATTTAAATTTTCTATGTGGAAACAAAAAAGAAAATATTGGAGATATAGTGCTACAACATTAAACTAAGTGCTAGATGGGAGACAACCCATCATGCCACAAATAGTGGCTCGTGTCCTTTTATTTATGCAAAATAGAGTAAAATTCATTTTTGTTTAAGCATGCACAATCCATGACATGTTGGTGTCAAGGGGAAATATGGTTGAATTTGACAAGGGAACGTGCAAAATTAGCAAGTTGTACTGAACAAGTAGTGCAGGAAACCCAGTTGTTTGGTCTCAATTACCGTATTCGCGGTCCGTGCCACCATAATCAAGGTCAAATAAATTTAAATGACCATCCGACTGTCCATTTTTTCCACACCCCTCTCTCACTTTCTCTAAACATCCTCTTCAATTTTTTGCATAACATTTCATATCCAAGGTTCATCTCATTCAAATAGCATTATCTAACTTGGTAAGTTGTCTCAACTCCCTTAATTTTTGTATAATTGCATGCTTTGAACTCGTAGTGTATAAAAAGAGCCTGAAATAATATTTTTGTTAAAAAACCCATGTTTAATTGTTATTGTTCGATGGTTAGATATTGTAGTTAGTCTACACGCTCTTTGGGGAAGTCTTGAGTACCCAAAAGTAAGCCTTAAATTGTTTAAATTGAAGTGTACAACATGTGTGCTATTAAAATTCCCCTACAAATTCAATGTTTAAGTTCTTTTATTTTGGGGCTATGATCGTACACTCTAGGCTTGAAATTCCCTATTTATAATGTTAGCATTCCTAGTTTAAGCAAAATTATGGGGTAAAACTATGTTTCAAACATTGTGCAAAAACTGTCAAACCTAGTCTTAGGTGCCGCAATCACGGTCTTGATGACAACAATCGTAGTTAATGCTCCATCATTGCCATAGTGGAGGGCAGTCATAGGCAAACTTTAAAACTTTTGCATATTCCTCGTTGGCTCTAAAACCTTCATAAAACTACCACATGAGCTTACCTATTTAATCTAGTAAGTTTTTGGAAAGATAATACTAATGTTTGTCGCATAATTCCAGCACAAATACTACGATGATTATCACACAGCTAAGATTCTCTATGAAAGGGGTTTTATATTAGACAAGGTGGAAGAGAAGCTCCTAAAATTCCATGCCAGACTCACTGCAACCCGGTCGATGCAATTTGCCTCAGAACCCTGCTATGCTAATAAGTAGTGAGTGCATGAGTTCTATGCAAACCTTAGCATAGTTTTTCTCACGAAACCAATGATGATAATTTGGGGTAAGTATGATAAATTCGAAGTAGAGTAGCTTAATGCAGTGTATGGGCTCCTAGATGCTGACATGAGGCAGTTCTAGGCAAGAGCATATGAGCCGGGGACCTGGATGGCTAACATTTTATGTCCTTGAAAAGCAGTTCCCTGGTCCATCACCAAGAAAGATATTTTGATGAGGTACTTCATAGAAAAAGCCAGGATTTGGTTGCACATCATATGCAGCCGAGTATCACTATGCTCCCATATGACTGTTGTCACATATTTGAGAACTCAGATGGTGGCTCGCATCCTATCTGGCATCTCTCTCAATGTGGGTGATATTTTTATTTTATAGTGGAGGTATTTCAAAACTTATAGAGGTACGCACCTTTTTTTCCCTTACCTTATCACTGATCTTTGCAAGATGGCAGGAGTGGAAGAATATGTTGCAGATACTTAGTTATGTCCAAGCTCCCTTATCTACCCACTTAAATATTGAGGTGAGCGTGCCCCCGATCATAGTAAGAAGAGGAAAATGGACATGGAGAAATCAGTCCAAGTGGACACAGATTCTTGTAGACCTTCATCAACCAACCCCCTCGATGATATCTCAAGTCAAATGAGGGAGGTTAGGAAACTAGTGTCCAGATTGCCTCAAGGACCAAGAGAGCCATCCATCACTCACCACTCATATGTAACTCGGTCAAATTATGACATATATCATGATGAGCATCAAAATTAGAGAGTCACTATTGCCATTTTTGTAATACCCCATGCTTTTTTCTAGATTGAAGTTGTCCTAAAAATGTTAAAATATTTCTTTGAAAGATGAATTCACTTTTGTACACGTGAAATTTTTAAGATTTTCACTATTTATCATGTGAAAAATTGAATTAGCTTTCCAAAGATACCAATTTTGTCAAAATCCGATATCAGAGTAAAAAGTTATGGATGTTTTATTCAGAGCTGTCAGAATCGCCCATGTGCGATGGCCAGGTTAATGGACTGTCGATCTAGCGATGGACCATCACCTTGACCGTCACAGCCAAGGAAGTGAGGCAACCTTTTGGATAAGGTGCGACGGAAAGGTTAACAGACCGTCGAACTTGTAACGGACTGTCGCCCAAGCCATTGCAACTTAGGCAGTGAGTCCTTTTCCTGGTCCACGTGTGATGGTCGAAATGACTGACCGTCGAACTAGCGATGGACCGTCACACCCATCGTCGTATATTCTATTCAGTTATTTTAAAATCATTTTTAAAGGGGATTTTTGGTCTTTTACCACCCGTTTATATTCCTAATAATATTTGACCAAGGCTCCAAAAATTCATTAGACTTCCATAACATCAAAAATTAGGGTTTTCTCACTAAGAGCAATCCTTAAGAAACAAAATCAAAATCTGTTTCAAGAACTAAGAGATTCAAATTCTTCAAGTTCAAGAACTTCAATAAACTCACTACTAGGTATGCATAGTGTTCATTCATGGACTCCTTTTATTCACGAAGTCCAAGAATCTCTTTTCAAAGTTCAAGTGTGTGGATTTCTTTATGAATTTCATGTTGGGTTTGCTTTTGTTCATGTTGATAATGACCAATTGAATCCTAATTCATGTTGGGTGATCACTTTTATGTGGAATTGATTAGTATAGGTGTAGATTCATGTGAACCTATTATTAAATCCTTGGATGACGAAATTAGAGTTGAATCATGATGTTTATTTGTTGTATAATGTTGTCTACATATACTATGCTTATCATGTGTTTGACTAAATGCCTATGTAAAGGAAAAGTTCCCAACTAGTATGATATCACATGTTTGATGAAATGCCTCAATAAATGAATTATGGATTGTGATGTTGGTCATGTATTCAAGAAAGTCAGGCTTTGTCAGTTTTTTTCCATCGTGTCCTGAGGGTACTTGTACCCGATAATTAGCTATGTTCCTAGAGCCAGTGTCATGTTTTCAAGATACTCTCAGTCGAGTCATGTTCATAGAAATTCAGTCAGTCATGTGACACAGGAAAACTCAGTAAACTCAGTAATCTCAGAAACCTCAGAAATTCAATAATCTCAGTAGTATTCCGACAGTTAATGGAACTCAGTTAACTCAGTCTAGATAGTTTGGTTAATCATGTTCATTGTTTATCCAGATGGGAGTAGAAATTATCACCGAGTGAACCCAAGGTTAGGAACCCACCTGTTGTATGAGGGTGTGATTCTTAGAAGCAATCCTCGCATCCCAGAACTACATAGCTAGCGTAGGTTGAGAAATCATAGCCTGTTATATGAGGACAGATGAGGTGGATTAACCTATTATATGAGGGTTCCCACCGTTCTCACTAGAGTTACCTATTATATGAGGGTAACTCAAAGATTATCCTTAGCAGTGGCGTGGTATTAACACACTTCCAATTGCAGTTACAGATTAGACCCTAACTAAGCCATAATAGCATATTAGGGGCATGTCAGTTAGATAACTACTTCCCATAATTTTATCTATAGAAATTAGGACTATCAGATACAGTCATTCAATCTCAGTAATAAAACTCAGATAGTTATATAGAATTCAGGACTGTCAGATACAGTCAACTTAGAATAGTACAAAGCTCAGCTAGTTCCATCTGATTCAGGACTATCAGATATAGTCATGCATGTTTTCAGTTATATAAGTCATCAGAACTCAGTTACCAGTTATATTAGTTATCAGTAAATTCATCTTATCACGATCTCAGTTATTGTTACTATGTATTCATGTATGTATTCTCACATTAATATTAGTCAGTTTATCAGTATTGTTCATGCATATAAAACCCATGCACTCAGCCTACCTCACATGCATACCAGTACATTTGAAGTAATGACGTATTTGCGCTATGGTGTCTTATACTATATGTTCAGAGACACGATATCCAGAGCATCAGTAGATTCTAGTCTTAGCAGTTAGAGTTAGCAGTGAGTCCTTATATTTCGACGAGATGATAATTACTTTATTACCTCATTGATTTATTTATCAATTTGAGTTAGTTGGGGACATGTCCCATCAACTCTTTATTCAAATAGTTTAGTCATGATTTAGAGGCCTTTTAGACGACAGTATATTTCAGATAGTTTATTTCAGTTGTTTTGGGTATTTTATACCCAACCCAGATGTTATATTTTTATCAGATATTATATCTTAGTGTTGAACCTTATGGCCTTTCAGCTCATGTTTCTGCATTATCCAGTATTTTATGCAGTATACAGGTACAAATATCAGTCATGGGTTAGCTTATGGTACTTCGGGGTCATGAGCATCGTGTAATGTTCCAGGACCCAAATTCAGGGCATTACAAACTTGGTATCAGATCCTAAGGTTCAATAGTGTCCCAGGATGTCTGAAAGCCACATCTAGTAGAGTCTTGGGCATGGGTGTGTTGGATGCCACATTTATGTGCAGGAGGATATAAGATGTTTTAGAAATAGTTTCCCTTCTTTCAGTATTCATTTCATGCCAGTGAGCATAATATCAAGTCAATCTCTCAGTCTTATCCATTTCACCCCTTCTTCTACAGAATATGCCTCCTAAAAGAAGAAATGGGAAGAAACCAACCCCTCAACCCAAAGATTCTTTGGGTGAACATGTTTCTCATGCAGAGTTCAGAGTTGCATTCTCTACTCTTGCTCAGTCAGTCGCTGTTCAGAATAAATGACCAACTATCATTCCAACTAACCCAGTGGCCAATTTAGTTGCAGCCAGGATTCAGGACTTCACTCGAATGAATCCTCCATCCATTTTTGGGTCTAAGTTAGACGAGGAACCTTAGGAATTTCTTGATCAAGTTTAGAAGGTTACAAATATCATGGGGGTTATTTTTAGTGAGTGTGTGGAGCTAGCTGCATATCAGTTGCATGATGTTGCTTACACTTGGTTCAAATAGTAGAAGTCAGAGAGTTCAAATAGTAGAAGTTAGCTAAAGTGTTAGAATTTATCAATCTCAGGTAAGGCAAGATGACAGTGAAAGAGTATTCTCTTAAGTTTACTCAATTAGCCAGATATGCTCCTCATGTGGTTGCAGAAAGCAGGGCTAAGATGAGTAAGTTTGTCTTTGGGGTAAATGATAGTATGGTCAATGAGTGTAGGTCCGCGATGTTGAATAGTGGTATGAACATAGCCAGGCTTATGACCCATGCTTAGTAGATAGAAGAGCAAAATATTAAGATGAGGGAAAAACAGAATAAGAAAAAAAGGACAGATAGTTTCAACTTTGCTCAGCTCAAATTAGAAGGAGGAAACCATTCTCCATTTCATGTTAAGTTAACAGTTCCAGCTCCTTCTTCAGCTAGTGCTATAGCTCCTAAGTTTAGGGATGGTAATAGACATAGAGCGCCAAGCTCTAATTCTCAGGGCAGTGTTTATAGTGCCCGTACCTATCCTCTTTGCCAAACTTATGGCAAGCACCATCAGATATTTACAGAGCTGGCAGTGGTATTTGTTTTAGATGTGGAAAGCCAGGACACAGAGTCAGAGGCTGTCCTCATCCAGGTCCTCAGAGTCAACAGAACCATTCCTCAGCTCAGTCTGATAGCCCAAACTAGAAAGGTACCACCTTCAACACTACTAGTGGGCAACTCCCAAATCGAATTTATACTCTCCAATCCTGGCAAGATCAAGAAAATTCTCCTGATATGGTTACTGGTACGTTACAGATCTTTCATGTGCATGTTTACACTTTGCTAGATCTAGGAGCTACTTTGTCTTTTGTTACTTCCTATATAGCAGCTGATTTTGAAGTCAGTCCCGAAATTCTAGCAGAGACCTTTTCAGTATCTACCCCAGTAGGTAAAACAATCATAGCCTGATGAGTATACAGGAACAGACCGGTTATGGTATCTTAGAAAGTTACTTCAGCAGACTTAGTAGAATTAGAGATGACTGATTTTGATGTCATTTTCAGCATGGATTGGCTTCATTCCTGCTATGCCATAGTCGAATATAAAAACAGAGTTGTTCAGTTTCAATTTCTGAACAAACCCGTCCTAGAGTGGAAGTGTTGTGTATCTACTTTTAGAGATCAACTTATTTCCTACCTTCGGGCATAGAAAATGATATCTAAAGGATGTGTCTATCATCTTGTTTGAGTTAATGATAGTAGTTCTGAAACTCCGAGTCTTGAATCAGTCCCAGTAGTGAATGAATATTTAGATGTCTTTCTCGATGATCTTCTAAGAATTCCTCCTAAAAGGGAAATTGATGTTGGGCATATTTATACGTCTAAGCACCATAACTTACCCATGTTTTAGCTAAGTTTTGAGGATAAAATACATAAGTGTTGCACTTTTAGTCCATTTTTAAGTAAGTGAGCTGACCTATGTGATTAGCATGCTTTTCAGGTGCTAATGAGGAAGATTTCAGCACTTTGGGGACCTGTGGACAGCAAAGGAAAACTTCACATTAAAGGGAAGACAACTTTTGGACTGAATGTGATGCATGGGAACTTTTTCCCGGGCAAACTCAGTATTTTTAAATAGTTAAGGATGCAGTAGCAACTTAGTAGAGAAGGATATTATTAAAAACCTTATTGCTGAATTTTCAGCATGATTATTCATTATTGAGATTCTGTAATATTTTGAAACCAGAGAGAGAGAGACGAACGGCTCAGGGAAGCAAAAGTAGAGAGGAAAATGTGTTTTCCTCTTATTCTTGCTATTCATCTTCATCGATGAGATTGTTCTAGTTTTGGTATGATAATTATGTCTAGTTTGATTTCGGTTTTATCCATGAGTAGCTAAGCTTATCTGTTAGGGTTATGGAAACCTTGTAATATACTCTCTATTGCTATGAGTTTGTGAATTTATGATGTGTAACTCACTTATATCATTACTCTCTTCATTTTGATTGAATTCTCATGGTTGCAAACATAGAGAATGCGCCATTATAGCATTAACTTGTTCGATAGAAAAGTTACATGTTTGGAAAAGAGTGTGACAAAAAAATAGGGTTCCCAACCTCTATTTACACGTTAATGCCCTAGCAGGATTAACTTCTTGGAGAATTCGTACCATTTGTTGTACACTTTAGGTTCGAGAGAGCTAAGGTGAATAAATCCTGGACGGTTGAAAAACACCTGGATTTAGAATTAGAATACTACTCTCTATAAGTGCATCCATGTATAAACTCCGCATTACTCATAGTTAATAGAGAAGTAGAAACTACAAGGTGGAGATAACCCTAACTTGTCATTCTCTGTGATTAAATATTATTACATATATCGTCTCATTTGTTACACTAATAGTATTACTGTGCACTTAAACCAAAACCCCCCTTTACTTGGAACCTTCGATCAACAGTCTACTAATAATCGCAATACTTAGTGACCAGAGTATTCCCTGTGGGATTCAACACCCAACCCAGTTGGGTTCTATATTTGACAGCGACCGCTTACACTTTCTAACGAGAGTTGTAATTTGGGCGTATCAGAAATAAACTTTGGTATTGATCTTCTTCTAGATACTCAGCCTATATCTATTCCGCCATATAGAATGGCACTAGCAGAAATCAGAGAATTAAAAGAGCAGTTGAAGGATCCCTTAGATTAGGGATTCATTAGGCCCAGCGTGTCCCCGTGGGGTGTACCAGTTTTATTCATGCACAAGAAAAATAGTTCTCTCAGAATGAGTATTGATTATCGTCAGCTCAATAAAGTCACGGTCAAGAACAAGTATCCTCTTCCCCGAATCAATGACTTGTTTGACTAGCTTTAGGGTGCCAGTATTTTTTCCAAGATAGACCTCAGATCCGACTATCATCAGCTCAGAGTCAGAGAATATGATATTCCAAAAATAGCTGTAGCACTCGATATGGTCACTTCGAGTTTCTGGTTATGTCCTTTGGTCTTAATAATACCCCAACAACTTTCACGGGCCTGATGAACCGTGTGTTCAATAAGTACTTGGACGTGTTCATCATAGTCTTCATAGATGATATTCTGGTCTATTCCTGCAATGAGCGTGATCATGCAGAACATCTCAAAATCATACTTTATACTCTCAGGTATCATCAGCTGTTTGCCAAATTCAGTAAGTGCAAATTTTGGCTAAGGTCAGTAGAATTCCTTGATTATATCATTTCCGGTAATGGCATTAGAGTAGATTCTTGAAAGACCGAAGAGATAAGAAACTGGCTCAGACCTGTCTCTCCATTAGACATCAGGAGTTTCTTGGGTTTGGCTAGCTATTACAGACAGTTTGTTGAGGGATTTTCTTTTATTCCATCCTCTATGTATTGACTCAGAAAAAAGTCAAGTTTCAGTGGTCAGATCCTTGCGAGAAGAGTTTTTAAGAGTTAAAGACTCGACTCACCTAAGCTCTAGTCTTAACTCTTCCAGATGATTCAAATGGGTTCATAGTGTATTATGATACATCCAGAGAAGGTTTGGGTTGTGACCTCATGCAGCATGGTAAGGTCATAGCCTACGCCTCAAATAGCTTAAACCCCATGAGAAGAATTATCCTACTCATGATCTTGAGTTAGCAGCTGTAGTTTTGCTTTAAAGATTTGGAAGCATTATCTATACGGTGTTCATGTAGATGTGTTTACGTATCATAAGAGCCTTCAGTATGTATTTTCTCAAAAAGATCTCAATCTTCGTCAGAGAAAGTGGTTAGAGCTCTTAGAAGATTATGACATAAGTGTCCTTTATCATTTGGGCAAGGCCAACGTAGTGGCCGACACTCTCAGTAGACTGTCCATGGGTAGTGTTGCTCATGTTGAGGACAGTAAGAAGAAGTTAGCTTAGGAAGTCCTTTATCTTGTCAGACTAGGCATTCACTTAGTCGATTCAGAAGAGGGTGATGTATGGGTTAAGAGTAGTTCAGAATCATGTCTAGTTTCTGAGGTGAAAGAAAAGCAAGATAGAGATCCCAGACTAGTCAAGTTGAAAGAGTCAGTCAAGGATCAGAAAGTAGAGGTTTTCTCCCAAGGGAGAGATGGTGTTCTACATTGTTATGGTCATCTGTGTGTTAGAGGTGTAGATGACTTAAGGTAGCAAATTCTTGTAGAAGTGCATGGTGCGCATTACTCTATTCATCCAGGGGCCACAAATATGTACCACAACTTGTGGGAAATCTATTGGTGGAGTGGGATGAAGAGAGATGTTTCAGATTTTTTGGGTAAGTGCTCTACATGTCAGCAGGTTAAGACTGAGCATCAGAAGCCTAGTAGGTCCATGCAGGAGTTCAGTATTCCTACTTGGAAGTGGGAAAAAGTGAACATGGACTTCGTGATGGGTTTGCCTCTTACTCATCGCCAGCATGATTTAGTTTGGGTCATTGTATAAAGGATGACCAAATCAGCTCATTTCCTTCCAGTTTATACATCTTATTCAACTGAGGATTATGCCAAACTCTACATCAGAGAGTTGGTCATATTGCACGGTGCTCTGTTATCCATTATCTAAGATAAAGGAACCCAGTTCACCTCTCATTTCTGAAAAGCATTCTAAAAGGGTCTTGGTACCCAAGTTCATCTCAGTAAAACCTTTTATCCTTAGATATATAGTCAAGAAGAAAGTACCATTCATACTTTAGAAGATATGCTAAGGGTATGTTGTAACACCCCGGAAAATGGGTCCCGGAGCGTCACACGGTGCTTGAGGCTACGAGTAGCCCCAAGCCAACCCTTTGAGCCATTTTCATTCAGTTCAACACAAATCAACGGGGTTTCCATAAATAACCATCAAATATCAATAGAGTAATCATCATCCAAGAATAAAAGAATTTCAGAAAGATAACAAAATACGACTTATTAGTCAACTCCCAACATCTATACTAGTCCGACAAGCCTATAAGAAAATCAATAAAACTAGCGAGCCATTGAGACATGCCCCAACTGACTCATACTCAGTTATAAAATGTAAACAATTCCGTGAAACCAACATCAGACATCACGTCCTCGAAACATGAGGACTTACCACAACAGAGGATGTAGAATAGCATGCCTGAAGAATCACTGTCGAACCTGGAACTGAGCAACTAAACCTACATTCCGAGAAAATGCAGCCCACATCCGAAGATGTGGGTCAGTACCATAGAAAGGAACCAAGTATATGGGGGTGTATGCAATTGTATAAACATCATCATCATAAATATTTATACGAAATATGCAGGATGTATGAAAGACTCACATAGCCCGAAGAAAATTATCTTAATCATGAGAGGATGAAATAAGTACAATAACACATGTGAGTCATCATATAATTTGTCAATCAATTTCAGTTCATCAAGAATATCAATTGCCATAACGTAAATATCATTTAAATCTTTCGAAAGAATAACTTCACAATTCCACTTTCAAATCACTTCACCAATCACCATAGACACAAGGAAACACACACACACTGGGAGATCCTATAACCAACATAAACCATGTGAGCTACATGGAGTCCAACGTACAACCCACGTTGGGGATAGTTGTCCTATCCTTGCCATCGGAGTAGGACTATCGATATCAAATCCACACAAACTAGTGATCACTATAAATCAGCCTCAGGCTCACTCCTACGGGGGCATGTAGTTCTAGGAAAGTAAGGTCTTTTTATACCTCCCACTCGGTGCTATAGATTTCTCCTGGACTTAGCTCAGATCATTTCAAAGACAATCCACAACAAAACAACTTCAGTAATATATAAATATACATCGGGAGCCATCATGCTTCCCATCTATCAAAATCAACCACCTTGTGGATTTCTTTCACACTCAAGTTCAAAACAACTCCATTAAGACCAAAAGGTCAAATAATTCAAAATATCTCAAATATGCAACATCAACGTGCTTATAACACACACTTTCTAAAAAAAATACAATTTCCAATGGGGATTCATGACCCAAATATCAAAATCATGATAAATATCATTCAAGATTCATGCTTTATATCTACACACATGTAAATTAATCTTTCAAAATCATAAACATCAAGATTTCATTATAATCATCATGAGATATGGGTTCATGCTTCAAATTCGTAAAAATCAAATAAAAATCATGCCTTTGTAAAGAAAATTATTTTTAGGCACAAGAACGAAAGAGAGTTCTTGTTGAAAACCCCCACATACCTTGAATGATGAACTTTAGATTGATACTCATTTTTGAGATGTTAATCGTGCCTTTGAAAGATGGTTCTTGGAGTTCTTGAACTAGGAACTTGGAATCTTGAATAAATTTGCAGAATTAATGGTGAACTTTGGAGGTTCTTGAAGTTGGATGTAGGAGCTTAGGGTTTTCTTTTTGAGGGAATTTGATGAAATATAACGTATAATACTTATAATAGGCTTTAATATAGGGTTTGGACAGATTTTGGGTGAGGGAGAATGACCAAAACGCCCCTAGAAATTAAATAATTCTCGAATCTGTCCATTGGTGGACTATTTTGATAGTCTGAAGTAGATTAACTATAACATTTTACTCCGATATTCAAATTGGATGAAACTAATTTCATTAGAAAGAGGACTCTCATATATTTCCGTTGATATATAGTATATTACCCAGATCATTGTGTACGAGGAGTTATGATCATTTAAATATGACCCAAAAATTCACTTTTGATAGGCTGAAGTAGATCGACCATAACTTTTTGCTTCGATAGACAAATTGGATGAAACCAATTTCATTGGAAAGAGGACTCATAGAGATTTTCATTGATATATAGTACATCACCCAGATAATTATGTACAAGGATTTATGATTGGTTAAAGTTGGAGCAAAAATATGCCAGGCCTCAGTACTTTTTCCTGCATGTTATACTGTTCACTACTATTCACGGTTCGACCGAAATGTTCATAACTCGTCGCTCGGGTGTCCGTTTTGGATGATCCACACTCATTGGAAAGATTATTGGATACTCTACATAATGGTGGGTCATAATCTAAGAAATTCCACATGGAAAATTTATAATTCATTCTAGAAGATAGAACCTAAACATTTATGCACAAAATTTTAATGAATAATTTCTCGGGGTATTACATCATCCCCCTTGGAAACATTCGTCTTCAAATAACGCTAGAAATGCCAAGATTAGATAGGGAATAGAGCATACAGCTGAAACCATTCGTTAGACTCATCACCACATCGTTTCTCACTCCGAATGCAACATAGAATGCATAAATTCAAGAAACTACAGCTGCACACATAATAAATGACAGCTGAACTACTGCAACTTTTATCAAAAGTGCATGATTTAGGAAAGAACGGTACCTTCGGCTTGATCGGAGTTCGTGGAAAATTGGTGTGGGTACTTGGATAGCATATCCGCCTCAGCTTCCCAAGTTGCACCCTCAACAGATTGGTTTCGCCACAACACTTTGATCAAGGGAACTTCTCTGTTCCTTAGTCTTCGGACACTGAAATCAAGAATCTCAACAGGAAACTCATCAAAAGAAAGATTATCTTGAATGTCAACACTCACAGAGGAATCCACTACTACATCATTGCTAATATGCTTTCTAAGCATGGAGACATGGAATATTGGATGAATAGAGGACAACTCGGAAGGCAACTCGACCTCATAAGCTACCTTACCAACACGGCTAAGAATTTTGTAAGGACCAACATAACGGAGACTAAGCTTCCCCTTCTTTCCGAATCTCTTCACCCCCCTCATGGGTGAAATTTTTAGATAATCTAGGTCACCAACTTCAAACTCAACGTCTCACCTTCTAACATCCACATATGACTTCTGACGACTCTGCATAGTTTTCAACCTTTCCCTAATCAACTAACTTTTTCTATACCCTCAAATACCGAATCACGACCACTCACAGCCGCTTCACCCACCTCGAACCAACCTATGGGTGATCTACACTTTCTCCCATATAAGGCTTCAAATGGAGCCATGCCAATACTAGAGTAGAAACTGTTATTGTAAGAAAACTCTATCAACGGTAAGTGATCATCCCAACTTCCATTAAAGTCAAGTGCACAAGCTCTCAACATATCCTCTAAGGTCTGGATGGTCCGCTCAGCCTGACCATCGGTCTGCGGATGAAAAGTAGAACTCAAAAGCACTTGGGTACCAAGACCCTTCTGAAAAGCTTTCCAATATTGCGAAGTGAACTGAGTACCTCTATCCGCAATGATAGACAAAGGAACTCCATACAGTCTGACTAGCTCTCAGATATATAATCTAGCATAATCTTCAGTAGTATATGAAGTATGAATAGTCAAGAAATGAGAAGACTTAGTCAACCTATCATCCACAATCCAAATGGAATCATGATGGCATCGGGAAGGAGGTAAACCAATCACGAAGTCCATATTTATCTCTTCCCACTTCCAGGTGGGAATACTAAACTCTTGCATCATACCACAAGGCCTTTGGTGTTCAACCTTAACCTGTTGGCAAGTTGCACAATATCTTTCTTTATGCCACTCTACTAATAGATTTCCCACAAGTCTCAGTACATCTTGGTGGCACCAGGATGAATAGAATATTCCACCCCGTGCGCTTCAGCCATAATCCTCTATCTCATATCATCAATATTCGGGATACATAATCTACCCTGCAATCTCAACACACCATATCCCCCTTGGGAGAAAACCTTTACTTTTTGGTCCTTGACTGACTCTTTCAGTCTGACCAAACTAGCATCTAAGTATTGTTTTTCCTTCACTTCCAAAACCAAGGAGGATTCGGAACTACTCTGAACCCCTATTCTACCTTCAGCAGAGTCAAACAAACTAACCCCCAAATCTAGCCAAACGATGTACATCACGAGCCAACTCTTTCTTACCTTCTACCACATGCGAAACACTACCCATGGACACTCTACTTAGGGCATCCACCACAACATTAGCCTTGCTCGGATGGTACAACACACTCATATCATAGTCCTTTAATAATTCTAACCATCGTCTCTGCCTAAGGTTCAATTCTCTCTGGGTAAACACATACTGCAGACTTTTATAATCAGTGAAAACATCAATATGGACACCATACAAATTGTGTCTCCAGATTTTCAAAGCAAACACAACAGTAGCCAATTCAAGGTCATGGATGGGGTAATTTTTCTCATGGGGTTTCAACTGTCTAGAAGCATAAGCTATCACCTTACCCTTCTGCATCAATACACAACCTAACCCAACTCTCGAAGCATCACAGTACACCATAAAACCATCAACACCATCAGGCAAAGTCAAAACAGAAGCTGAAGTGAGTCGAGTCTTCAACTCCTGAAAACTCTTCTCACAAGATTCAGACCACAAGAACTTCACTTTCTTTTGGGTCAACCAAGTCATAGGAGACGCTATAGAGGAGAAACCATCAATAAAATGATAGTAATAGCCAGCTAAACCCCAAGAAACTTTGGATAGCAGTCAGAGAAATAGGTCTAGGCCAATTTCTAACAGCTTTGGTCTTTTGGGGATCAACTCTAATACCCTCGAAAGAAATGATATGACCCAGAAAAGCAACTAACCTGAGCCAAAACTCACACTTACTGAACTTGGCAAACAACTTGTGATCTCTAAGGGTTTGCAAGATAGTTCAGAGATGATCAGAATGTTCATCCTCACTACAGGAGTACACCAGTATATCATCAATGAACACTATGCCAAACATATCCAGATATGGTCTGAACACTCGATTCATGAGGTCCATGAAAGCTGCTGGGGCATTAGTTAACCCGAAAGACATAACAAGAAACTCAAAATGGCCATAACGAGTTTGAGAAACGGTTTTTAGGATGTCACACTCCCTAACTTTGAGTTGATAATAGCCAGAACGAAGGTTTATCTTTGAGAAATAACTTGCACCTTGCAATTGGTCAAGCAAATCATCTATTCTTGAAAGGGGGTACTTATTTTTGATGGTGACTTTATTCAGTTGGCGGTAATCAATGCACATATGAAAAGAGCCATCTTTCTTTCTCACAAACAACACAGGAGGACCCCAAGGAGAAACACTAGGCCTTATGAAACCCTTATCTAGTAGATCTTAGAGTTGCTCTTTTAACTCGTTACGTTTTGCAGGGGCCATACAGTAAGAAAGAATAGAAATGGGATGAGTATCGAGAAGAAGATCAATCCTGAACTCTATCTCTCTATCAGGAGGTATCCCTGGGAGATCATCTAAAAAGACATCTAAAAACTCATTGATGACGTTAACAGACTGGAGAGTTAGAGTCTCAGACTTAGTGTCTTTGACTCTAACCAAATGGTAAATACACCCCTTGGAAATAAGCTTTCTAGCTTTGAGGTAAGAGATAAAATGACTCTTGGGTAACATAGAATTCCCAGACCAATCAAACACGGATGCACCCGAAAACTAAAACTTGACCACTCGAGTTCGACAATTAATAGAGGAATAAGAAGAATACAACCAGTCCATACCCAGAATCATATCAAAATCTACCATGTCTAACTCAATCAGATCAGCCAACAAGACTCTATGAAGAACGGTAACATGACACTTTTTATACACTTTCTGGGCAACAATCAAATCACCCACTGGGGTAGAAACTAGGATAGGCTCAGGAATAATCTCAGGACTCATTTCAAAATTCACAGCAATCAAAGGTGTAAAAAATGAGAAACTGGATCCAAGATATAACAAAGCATACACATCAAATTGAAATATACGAAGTATACCAGTAACAACATTGGGAGAGTCCTCCTGTTCCTGGCGGGACAGTAAAGCATAAAATCTATTCTGGCACTGCCCACCAGCATTTCTAGAAGAGGCGCCCTGAGATGGGGCTGGGCGAGTCGCTGGAACTGGAGCACTAACAGTTTGAGTCTGGGTCTGAGGTCGATAGTCACGACACCCTTGTCCATCCTGTGGATAATTTCTAACGTTGTGAACCATGTCACCGCACCAAAAAAAACCCCTCCTCTCACCCCAACACTCACCCGAATGAGCCCTACCATACTTAGGACACAGGGGACGATTTGGCTTACTTCCAGCACTGTACTGGGACCTGGATGCATAAGACCTGCTACCTTGCTCCTGCCTACATCTAGGAATGGAAGCACTAGTAGATGATGGTGCTGGCATAGACGAACAATCCTGATACTGAGGATGACTCCCTCCCTAAGATCTAGTCTGACCCTGTCCATGCTTCTCGGACCTAGCTCTCTTATTCCCTCTTATTCTATTCTCTCCTTAATCATGTCTACCTCAATCTGTTGGGCATGAGTCATCATCCTAGAAAGATTTATCTCACCATTCAGCATAGCAGACCTACACTCCTTAACCATATAACTAGACATTCCTATCACAAACTTACTCATACTAGCCCGATTATCAGCCACTAAGTTAGGGGCATACTTGGCCAACTGATTGAACTTTAGAAAGTACTCCCTAATAGTCATAGAGCCCTGTCACAGGTTCATAAACTCTTCCATCTTTGCCTCCCTCATCTCCAAAGGGAAAAACTTATCCAGGAATGCATCCTGGAACTCTTGCCAAGTTGTATGGACAACTTCCTCACCTCTACCTTTCCTCCAAGCAACAACCCAGTCATAATCAAGGTCTTTCAACCTATACACAGCTAACTCCACACTATGTTCCTCAGATACATGCATCACCTGAGTAATCTTCCATACCTCCTCTAAAAACAATCGTGGATCCTCATCAGACTTGGACCCATAGAATTCTGGTGGATTTATCCGTATGAAGTCACGGATCCTTGCAGCAGCTAAATCACCTCCCTGCTGCTGTGGATTCGGGGTTGGGTTGGTCTGAATATTTGCAGTAACAGCTTGGGCCAGCGCCTGAAAGACTACTCAAAATTTAGCATGAGACACATTTTCATTCAATAGATCAGTGGATTGAGGTTGCTGACCATTATTATTTCTTCTCGCTCGATGTGGAGGCATATTTTGAAAGAGAAGAGCACAAACCAATAGCAGAGAGAGACACTTTAAGCACGATAGACTTTTGAAAGAAAGAACTACCATTTTTCCTAAAACATCTTGTAGCCTCTTGCTCATAGATATGGCGCGCTACACACTGATGATCAAGACTCTACTTAACACGGCTTGTCAACTCCCTAGGACACCATAAAATCTTAGGCTTTGATACCAAGTTTATAACGCCCCAAAAAACGGGTCCCAGAGCATCACACGGTGCTTGAGGCTATGAGTAGCCCCAAGCTAACCCTTTGAGCCATTTTCATTCAGTTCAATACAAATCAATGGGGTTTCCATAAATAACCCTCAAATATCAATAGAGTAATCATCATCCAAGAATAAAAGAATTTTAGAAAGATAACAAAATACAACTTCATAGTCAACTCTCAACATCTATACTAGTTTGACAAGCCTCTAATAAAATCAATAAAACCAGCGAGCCATTGAGACATGCCCCAACTGACTTATACTCAGTTATCAAATGTAAACAATTCTGTGAAACCAACATCAGACATCACATTCTCAAAACCTGAGGACTTACCACAAAAGAGGATATAGAACAGCGTGCCCGAAGAATCACTTTCGAACCTAGAACTGAGCACCTGAACCTATATTTTGAGAAAATACAGCCCACATCCAAAGATGTGGGTCAGTACCATGGAAAGGAACTGAGTATATGGGGGTGTATGCAGCTGTATAAACATCATCATCATAAATATTTATAAGAAATATGCAGGATGTATAAAAGACTCACATAGCCCAAAAAAATCAACATAATCATGAGAGGATGAAATAAGTACAATAACACATGTGAGTCATCATATAATTTATCAATCACTTTCAGTTTATCAAGAGTATCAATTCCCATAATATAAATATCATTTAAATCTTTCGAAAGAATAACTTTCACAATTCCACTTTCAAATCACTTCACCATTCACCATAGACACAAGGAAACACACACACACTGGGAGATCCTATAACCGACATAAACCATGTGAGCTACATGGAGTCCAACGTACAACCCACATTGGGTAGAGCCATCCTATCCTTTCCATCAGAGTAGGACTATCGATATCAAATCCACACAAACTAGTGATCACTATATAAATCAGCCTCAGGCTCACTCCTATGGGGGCATGTAGTTCTATGGAAGTAAGGTTGCTTTATACCTCCCACTCGATGCTAAAGACTTTTTTCGGACTTACCTCAGATCATTTCAAAGACAATCCACAACAAAGTAATTTCAGTAATACATAAATATACATCGGGAGCCATCATGCTTCCCATCTATCAAAATCAACCACGTTGTGGATTTCTTTCACACTCGAGTTCAAAACAACTCCATTAAGACCAAAAGGTCAAATCATTCAAAATAACTCAAATATTTAATGTCAACATTATTATAACACACACTTTCTAAAAAACACAATTTCTAATGGGGATTCATGACCCAAATATCAAAATCATGATAAATATCGTTCAAGATTCATGCTTTATATCTCCACACATGTAAATTCATCTTTCAAAACCATAAACATCAAGTTTTCATAATCATCATCAAAAGATATGAGTTTATGCTTCAAATTCATAAAAATCAAATAAAAATTATGCCTTTGTAAAGAAAATTACTTTTGGGCACAAGAATGAAAGAGAGTTCTTGTTGAAAACCCCCACATACCTTGAATGATGAACTTTAGATCGATACTCATTTTTGAGATGTTAATCATTCCTTTGAATGATGGTTCTTGGAGTTCCTGAACTTGGAACTTGGAATCTTGAATAAATTTGCAGAATAAATGGTGAACTTTGGAGGTTCTTGAAGTTGGATGTAGGAGCTTAGGGTTTTCTTTTTGAGGGAATTTGATGAAATATAACATATAATGCTTCTAATAGGCTTTAATATAGGGTTTGGATGGATTTTAGGTAAGGAGTAATGACCAAAATGCCCCTAAAAATCAAATAATTCTCGAATCTGTCCTTTGGTGGATTGTTTTGATAGTCTGAAGTAGATCAACCATAACGTTTTACTCTGATATCTAAATTGGATGAAACTAATTTCATTTGAAAGAGGACTCTCATATATTTCCGTTGATATATAGTATCTCACCCAGATTATTGTGTACGAGGAGTTATGATCATTTGAAGTTGACCCAGAAATTGACTTTTGATAGGCTGAAGTAGATCGACCATAACTTTTTTCTCTGATAGACAAATTGGATGAAACTAATTTATTTGGAAAGAGGACTCGCAGAGATTTCCGTTGATATATAGTAGATCAACCAGATCATTATGTACAAGGAGTTATGATCATTTAAAGTTGGAGTAAAAATACGCCAAGCCTCAGTACTTTTTCCTATACGTTTTACTGTTCACAACTATTCATGGTTCGATCGAAATGTTCATAACTCATCACTCGGGTGTCCATTTTAGATGATCCATATATCATTGGAAAGCTTATTCGATACTCTACACAATGGTGGGTCATAATCTAATACATTCCTTACGAAAAATTTATAATTCATTCTAGAAGATAGAATCCAACACGTTTACGCACAAAATTTCAACAAAAAATTTCCCAGGGTATTACACATGCAATTGATTTCAAGGGTAGTTGGAATGACCACTTGCCTTTGATTGAGTTTTAATACGATAAAAACTATTATTCCAGTATTCGGATGGCTCCATTTGAAGCCATTATCAGACTGGTAGACTGAGGAACAAAGAAGTCTCTCTAGTCAATGTTCTTTTGCAAAATTAGTCCGTTGAAGTAGATACTTGGGAAGATCAAGCAGATATGTGATCCAAGTATCCTAACTTCTTCTCCGCCAACTCAGATCAAGCTCAAGGTAACAGTTCTCCTTAAGTTTTTCAATTTCATGTTCAGCTTTTAGTTACAAGAGTAGTATTCAGTTCATGTTCAGAATTCCATTATAAACTTGGTATTAAGTACCATTGATTAGTTAGTCATGCAGTCATGTATCAGTTCTGTTATATAATCATGCATCAAATATGCATTCTCATTATGAGAACCTTGGTTCATTAGAACTCTCAGCCATGCATTCATGAATCAGTTGCACAAGTATCAGATATGTATGCTCAATATGATATATTCAGTTATCAGTCATGTCAGTCATAAAATCATATTTTAGTCATTCATGTTCAGTATGTACGTTAGTTTATGTTTTTCCCTCATTCTCAGTCTCATTCGAGGATGAATGGTCTTAAGAGGGAGATATTGCAATACCCCATACTTTTTCCTAGCTTGAAATTATCCCAAAAATGTTAGAAGCTTTATTTTAAAGATTAATCCACTTATGTACATGTGTAAATTTTAGGATTTTCACTATTTATCATGTGGAAAATTGAATTAGCTTTCCAAAGATACCAATTTTGTCCAAATCCGGTATCAGAGTAAAAAGTTATGGACGTTTTACTCAGAGCTGTCAGAATCGCTCAGGGGCGACAGCCAGGTTGACGGACTGTCGATGAAGTGACGGACCGTTGCCTTCACTATCACAGCCAAGACAGTGAGGAAACCTTATAAATAAGGTGCGATGGATAGGTTGACGGGCCATCGAACTTGCGATGGGCCGTCGCCCAAGCCGTTGCTACTTAGGAAGTGAGTCCTTTTCCTGGTCCATGTATGACGGTCAAAATGACTGACCGTTGAACCAATGACGTACTGTCGCACCCACCATCGTATATTCCATTCAGTTATTTTTAAGTCATTTTTAAAGGGGCTTTTTGGTCTTTTACCATCCATTTATATACCTAGTAATATCCGACGAAGGCTCTGAAAATTTATTATTCTTCCACAACATAAAAAATTAGGGTTTTCTCACTACGAGAAATCCTTAAGAAACAAAATCCAAATCTTCTTCAAGAACTAAGATATTCAAATTCTCCAAGTTTAATAACTTCAAGAAACTCACTACTAGGTATGTATAGTGTTCATTCATGGACTCCTTTCATCCACAAAGCCCAAGAATCTCTTTTCAAAGTTCAAGTGTATGGATTTCTGTATGAATTTCATGTTGGCTTTGCTTTTGTTCATGTTGATAATGATCAATTGCATTCTAATACATGTTGGGTGATCAATTTTATATGGAATTGATTAGTATAGGTATAGATACATGTAAACCTATGATTAAATCCTTGGATGATAATATTAGAGTTCAATCATGATGTTTATTTGTTGTATAATGTTGTCTACATATACTATGCTTTACATGTGTTTGATTAAATGCCTATGTGAAGGAAAATTTCCCAACTAGTATGATATTATGTAATCCTCATGTATGTACAAGTTTATGCATATCACATGTTTGATGAAAAGCCTCAATAAATGAATTATGGATTGTGATGTTGGTCATGTATTCAAGAAAGTCATGCTTTGTCAGTTTCTTTCCATCGAGTCCTAGGGGTAATTATACCTGAAAATTAGCTGTGTGACTAGAGCCAGTGTCATGTTTTCAGGATACTCTCAGTCGAGCCATGTTCATAGAAATTCAGTCAGTCATGTGACTCAGGAAAACTCAGAAATCTCAGAAACCTCAGAAATGCAGTAACCTCAGTAGTATTCTGTCAGTTAATGAAACTCAGCTAACTCAGTCCAGTCAGTTCATTTAATCATGTTCAGTGTCAATCCAGGTGGGGGTAGAAACTAGCAACAAGCGACCCCAAGGATTAGAACCCACATGTTATATAAGGGTGTGATTCTTAAAAACAATCCTCGCATTCTAGAACTACATAGCCAACATAGTTTGAGACATCATAGCCTATTATATGAGGACAGATGAGGTGGCTTAATATGTTATATGAGGGTTCCCACCATTCTCACTAGAGTTACTTGTTATATGAGGGTTACTCATAGATTTTCCTTACCAGTGACGCGATATTGACACCCTTCCAATTGGGGTTACATATTAGACCCCAACTCAGCCATAATGGCATATTATGGGAATGTCGGTTAGATAACTGCTTTCCATAGTTTCAACTACAAAAATTAGGACTGTCAGATACAATCATTCAGTCTCAGTAATAGAACTCAAATAGTTCTATAAAATTTAGGACTGTCAAATATAGTTAACTCAGAATAGTATGAAACTCAGCTAGTTTTATTAGATTCAGGATTTTCTGATACAACCACTCATTTTATCAGTTATATAAGTCATCAGAACTTAGTTACCAGTCATGTTAGTTATCAGTAAATTCATGTTATCAAGATCTTAGTTATAGCTACTATGTATTTATGTATGCATTCTCACTTTCATATTATTTAGTTAGTCAGTATTGTTCATGTGTGTGAACCCTATGTATTCAGACTACCTTATATGTATACCAGTATATTCAAAGTACTAATGTATTTGTGCTATGGTATCTTATACCATAGGTTTAAAGACACGAGTACTAGGGAATCAGTAGATTCCAGTCTCAGCAGTCTGAGTTAGCAGTGAGTCCTTATCTTTCGAGGACATGATCATTATTAGCTCATTAATTTATTTATTAGTTAGAGTTAGTTAGGGACATGCCCCATCAACTCCTTAATCAGATAGTTCAGTCATGATTTAGAGGCTTTTCAGACTGTAGTATGGTGAAAAGAGAGAAAAAAAGAGAAAAATTCTTCTAAAAGTTGTGGAAGGTTCTAAATGGTATCTTCATGGTTCTCAATCCCAATAAGCGAATACCTTCACTGAGGTTGGAAAGTGAAGATGAGGCTCTTACCGATTGGTCATTTAATGATGCTGGTGGTGATGGTACAAAGTCATTAGGAGAGAGCAGCCCTTGAGGCAGATTCAAGGTGACCCCTCTTAATCTTGCTTTCTTGCATATGAAATAGGGACACTATAATTATTTAGTTGTGGTTCCCCCAGATTTGTATTATTTTGATAATGCATGGCTAGATATTTCTCTTTATATTGGTGATTATTTTGAGATAATGTTTTGGAAATTGTCTTTATTTGGTTTCGAGATTCTATAATTTTGGGTACCTAGATGGTACCCACTTTTTATGGATTATCATACTTTTCTTTTATTTTTAGTATTCTTTTAATTTAGTTTTATTTTGATTTTGGTGAAGCATGACTAGATTTGCCCTGTGATGGATTCACCGACGACATTCTTAAAGGTAAAGTATTGTGTTTTGGTTTTGATGCATGAATACAGGGGAATTATGAGTTCCCATAGCATACATTTTGAAAAATCCAAGAGAAATCTAAGTACCTATAGCATGGTAAGTTGTAAGTTTCGAATCATGTTATACGCCATTGGCAAAGTCTGAGTAGCCATATGGGTAGTTTTCCCATTTTGAGCCTCAACGTGAGACTAAGGCTTTGGTTGTATCCATATTTTAGTCAATTATGTGTGGTGCTAATGTAAGATGAATGACTCCTACATCCAAAATTTTTCAAAACAAAATCAAAGGCATGGACGTGAAAAATTTGGTAACGAAACTTTTTCTTTTTTTGTGCCTCCGCAAGATTTTGACTTGTAAATCAAAATAGATGCTCCAATTTATTCTCTAGTGTGAGGGACATTTGAGCTACACTGGAAAATTTTACATTTCATGTGTTGTGAGCTATTTGCATGCATCTATTGTATACTTGTGTTATCTAGACCTTGCCCCGTTAGTCTTTTAAAGCTAATGTTGATTGTATTTTGTTGGAGAAATTATCTTAGGCCACCCTTGTGATTTTGGAAGCCTACTCTAGCCTAAAAATCCTACCCAAGAATGAATATAATCCCCAGTCACCTGCTTTGAGCCTTTGGACCTTTCTTTGGCAAATACACTACAAGCCGTAAACCATTCTTTTTGTTGCTCTTTTGAACCATACCCTCCTTGAACATGGAAATATAATTCGAGGCTAAAATCTTAAGTTTGGGGTGGTAAAGATTAATGGAAGTATGTTTTCTACCACAAAGATATATTTATGTGCCTAATATGCCTAAACTTTGAAAAAAATCAAATAGAAGAAGAAAGAGTCAAAAAAAGGAAAGAATTGCACGAAAGTGCAAGAAAATGAGATGGAAGAAGTTGGGTAAACAAAGGAAATAAAATATAGGCATGACAAAATAAAGAAACAAAGTAGAGTGGCCCATAGTCAAAAAGGGGAATTGAAAAAGTGTGATATAGATGTTCAAGGAAGGGTGTAGCCATGTTGTTCCCAAAATGATATCCTACCCTAACCCGAATCTATGTTACGAGCTTAGAAAGTCCTTCGAGATCTCCAATCACTAACTTTATTTGTAGTGGCGATCAAAAGTATGGGCAAGCCTATGGTATGAAACTTGTTGCATGGAGATTTCATTTGTTAGAGAGAGAGAGTTGTCCACTTAAAATTCCTTGTTGCATATTTTGTAGCTTGGTATGAGGACTTATTTTTCTTGTGAGGTTGGCATGTGAAACAAGTTGAGGTGGGTGATTTTGTCACCTTACCGCGATGAGGCAAATGAAGTATAGCTTAGTTTTGGTTAAAAGGGAGTCACTTCTAAAGTATTGATTCCTTGTTGCTTGGTCTCTCCTTGAAGTCCTATGTAGCCTTGGATATAGCATTTTATAATGCGGGGTGTAGTGAAATTATCTTAGCCCATGTGCAATGAGCTACTTGTGGTAGTAACTAAGGTTAAATCATTTTGATCTTTAAGGCATGAAGTTTGGGCATAAACAACTGTTTCTGGATAAGAGGTAGCATTTCTTGAGGACAAGCAATAGTTTAAAGATGGGGTGTTGATGAGTAGTGACTTACCACTCATCTGCACACAACATCTGTACGCATTACTTTGTTTTGGATGAATAAATGAGACATAATTATGAGCAAATACAGTAATATCCACTCTTTGTAGGTATAGATTTGAAAAGAAAGAAAGATGTGGAAGGGATCTTAAATTGATTAAAAAAGAGCAGGAAAGTGCAGATGAAAACTTAGAGAAAAAAGGACTCAGTTACCAAAAAAATGTTTAGCTGACTGCGATTGTGATAGTAAAGCAAAATTCAATGAAATGCGATCATGGAAGTTTGTTGCGGTTACATAACCGCGGTCGCTACCAGATTCGCGCGACCGCGGCTTAGTGGAAGAATTCAGCCCAAGGGCAAATCTGGAAATATATGTGGCTGATTCCAATTTTGGCCGAAAAGATCCAAACCCTTATTCATGTATATTATTCCATCTTTCCCAGTTTTTAGGCTTTAGTTCTTGACTCCATAGCCTCCATTATTTGAGAAGAAGATATTGTGAAAATTTTGGATGAAGAATACATTGGAGACTTTAAAAGTGGAAGATTTGTTCACTGCCATTGTTGATATTATAGGAGAGCCAAGTTTGAAGTAACATTCGCTTAAATCTTCAAAAATTAATTTCAATGGAGATAATGGGTATATCTATGCTTATTTATCTTATGTGTAGCTAAATCTCCCTCTCGGGGTTATGTGTGAATATGGGTTAAAGTTTGTGTGGGTTATTATTGTTAGCATCCATTTGGTAAGTCATATTTATGGATTTTATCATTGTTATGCTAATTTGGTTGGGATTTGATGGGTTAAATCCCCAATTACCCATATGGGTTTGATGAGTGAAATCTCCAAGCTTTAAAAAGCTCATGGCTATCTTCGAAAAAAGGGTTTTGGGTGAAGTGTAGGAATTCATATCATCCTTGAAAGAGGGATGTGGAAACCAAAGCAATGATAGAAAATTATGTATGTAGTTTGCTAAATTTTCACTGTCTTAGACATAAGGGTGAATGTGAGGTTGACTAAACCATGGGCATCATCTTAGAAACAGGGATAACTAGATTAAGGTTGTGGTTACAAATTGTTGAACACACCTATTAGGTATTCGAAAGAATCAATAGGTGAAAGTTTGGTGTTTTGTTGAAAGACTAACATCAAAATCTATAACAAAGCCTACCCATATTTGACTTACTAAAATGATGTTTATTACTAACTCCCACATGTTACTCCTTTAGGAATGCATAATCCCAAGATCTATGCTTCATTGTTAAACTCTAATTATTCATAGCCCTGAATTTATAATAGAAAAGTCCAAAAAAGAAATTCTAGTGTAGGAACTTATCTCCCCCATTTTATCTTTTTGTACCATTAGTTAGAATTTAACTTGTATCTATCATTTTAAATTAATTTGATCTCCACTCACATTGTTCCTCGTGGATTCAACTCCGACTCCAAAGTTGGGTAAATATATTGACGACGATCGCCTTGCACTTAAGTTGATGTGTAAGTTTAGTGTTCTAAAAAATGGTTCCATTACAAAGGATTGAACCCAGGTCACCCATGTTACAAGAGGGAATACTAATCAATATACAAAAGTTGACACCAATACCAACACCATGCATGCCCATAGTAATTTGACAAAAACTCTAACCAGAATCAATTTTATCTTGTCGGTATATGCATTCGACCAAAGCCAAAACTAAACCAAAGAAATAACAAAAATAAAAGAAGTGCATAGCATGAAAAGGAGCCTTCTATAGTATGGAAGCTCACCACTTCAGTCTGACTTAAAGCTATCCATAAATCCATGTCACTGAGCAAGAGGAATGGTAGTATGGCCGCTTCCTGCATCACATGGGGATACAGTGCCCAAAAATTTTTAGTAAAGTGAACCTTAGCGTGTACTTAATAATAAATATAAAATAATGCCATCTTTCAAAACCAAAGTAAATAACCATGTGCAATCACATATACGCACATATATCATGTCAGGATAGGGAATCAAGTTTAGCATGCATTCAAAAATTTTACCTGGGCTGTGTAGGTTTTGCCATCCTAAAAACACCCATGGGATATATGGGTTCAGCTCTCTCTGCTGAAGAAGCCTGAGTATGTGTTAGCCGCATGACTGGAGGAAAGAACCTGAGATGACTAGTACATCTCCCAAAATATAAAGTGTGATATCATGAACATGATCACCATAAACAAACCTCATATCGGTAAACATAAGTTTCCAGTATTGGTCCCCCCGGTACCTCAACCATCCATAACTTTGCTACACACCCCATTTAAGTCAATGTTATAACCATTTACACATTCCAACCATTTACCGATTACTCTTTTATTAGGCATTAACCGGTGGTATCATTATACAAAAATTAGATCTTGCAAGTTTATCCATTTATGCCATACCAAAGCCATTAAACAAATTTGACTCTAAAGTTTCCAGTAAACCAAGACCATGGCCACCAAGTCCATTCCAAACCATTTAAAACAAGCCAAACCAATTAAGTTCTATTACTTTTTATGCAATGTAAGGATTTCAAGAATAGTCAAACTATATGACAAAACCATTCTTATTGGCACTTTAACAAATAGGTTGAGGGTACATATGTTTCAAAACCATAACCAAGTAATTTGGGGAGTCCAAACTACCCCTAAATCCATTTAACATTACCACACATTACCCAATGTTAGAATAACATTAAAAGCATGAAAGAAACATCATTAAACCATTACAAACATTATTCAACCATGAACATCCAAAAACACCAACCATTAAGTAAAAATAATAACCATACCATGAAAACCAAACATTAAAACACATTCTCCTTGTAAAATAATAATAAGGGAAGAGTAACGTGCCTTAGACACCAAGAAAGACAAAGTGAATCACTCTTGAAAGACCCAAATTAATTTCTCTAAGAAACCCTATCCCTTAGCTTGAGAGAGTATTTGAGAGAGATTTTAAGATTGTATGATTGATAATAATAGGTTAATAAATCCACAAAAGGTGTTTTATGTTGTGGTATCAAAAGGAGTTAAAAGAGGGAAACATCCAGAATACCCCCAACTTAAAGCTATAAAATTGCTAGTGGTGGTTACGAGTCAACCCCTAGAATCATGAACATATCATACAACTCATACCATCGAGTCATCACTAAAACATTAATTTTGACACCCACACACTCTCCACCATACGACTAATTGACACCCACCTATGACCAGACTATACGACTCTTACGGTCCATTCGTACCCATAACATAATCAAAAGGGATTGATACTAGACAATACAGGACATATCAAACTGACTTAATCCTATCCTCATGGCTCTTAGTGATCCACTTTTACTCAGAGCCAAGTCATGTCACTATGTTTCTAATTAAGTGAAGGATTACCCTATGACTCATTACCACACCGAACAACTTGTACCGCTAAACCTTAACCATAACAAATCCTAACCACCATTGCTAGACACCTTACAAATTAGGTCACTTGACCCATACCCATATCATATGACTCATATGATGAGTCATTACATGTATAGTAAGCTGAAAGCTTCGAAAATTTCCAAGGTCCAAAAACTAGGGTGTTTCAGAGAATGATGTATCATGATATTAAGGATATATATTGGTGTAATAATATAAATAGGGATGTATACACATTTGTGGCTAAGTTTATAGTGTGTCAGCAAATAAAGGTGGATCACATGAAGCCCGATGGGCTAATTCAAGAGATTGAACTGCCGGTATAAAAATATGAGGTAATTAATATACATTTTGTTACCTTTCTTCCACAGTTGTAGAACCAGTATGACTCCATTTGGGTTATCATGGATAGAATGGATATGTCTGCTCACTTCTTGCTAGTGAGGACTAATTATTTTACCGAAGACCATGCAAAGTTATTCCATCTAAAGGTCATAAAGTTGCATGGTGCGCTTGTATCGATTATTTTAGATCATGTTACTCATTTCTCATCACATTTCTAGTGTTTTTTTCAATGTGGTTTGGGGAATAAAGTGAGCCTTAGAATCTCCTTTCACCCTCAGGTGGATGGGCAAGTAGAAAGTTCCATTCAAATTTTTAAAGATATGTTGCGAGCTTGTGTAATCGACTTTGGTGGTAGTTGGTATGACCACTTTCCTCTCATTGAATTTACGTATAACAATAGTCACCATTATAGCATTGGTATGACTCTATTTGAGGCATTGTATGGTAGGAGTTATAGATCTCCTATTGGATGGTTTGAGGTTTGTGAGGCAAAGATGTTTGGTTTGGATTTGGTTTAACAAACTATGGAAAAGGTGAAGGTTATTCGGGATAGGATTAAGACTGCCCAAAGTTACCAAAAGTCCTATGCGGATGTAAGGAGAAGAGAGATTGAGTTTGAGGTTGGATACTTGGAGTTCTTGAAGGTGTCTCCCATGAAGGGAGTAATGAAGTTTGGAAAAAAGGGAAAGCTTAGTCCCCAATACGTTGGCCTATACTTGTTTTTTAGAAGGGCTGGTAATGTTGAATATAAATTGAATTTGTCCTCTAGTATGAATTCCACTCATCTGGTATTCCACGTATCCATATTGCAAAGGTGGGTGATCCTTTATAGGTTGTTCCCTTGGAGACCATTCATATTTTGGATTTCTTGTACTATAAGGAAGTCTTAATGAGGATCTTGTATCAACAAGTTTATCGATTGTGGATAAAAGACATGGCTTTGGTATAGGTTTTATGGCAGAACCAAAAGTTGGAGGAATCGACTTAGGAGGTCGAGTAGGAAATGATGTCCAGGTATCCGTTCTTATTTCGTCTTCCAGAAATTTTTTCTGAGGTATATGTATACACTTAATTTCTATGTTTTTTTATCTTTGTTAAAGTAAAGGATGATTTCCTTGGAATATTTATTTTCTAACTTTGTTAAAGGTAAGAGTAGAGTTATATAGAGTCAATTCGTGCTTGTCTTTCCTTGACCTATCATTCAAGGATGACTAATCCTAAGGAGGGGGAGAGTAAAATGCCCCAGGCTTTGGCCCTTGGAAATTCCTTGAACTTTGAGATCATTGTCCTGGTGATGACTCATCATGCGAGTTGTATGGTGTGGTTATGATTTAAGGTACACAAATCATAATAAAGCCAGTGTGTAATTGGCTAAGTTTTACTCTAAGTACAAGTGACTCACTATGAGTAGTAAGACCATATTACGAGTGGTAGGGTTAAGTCGTATATTATCCAGTGTCTAATCTATTTGGGGCCTAACTTGTATACGACTAGACCATATGAGTCATATGGTCAGGTTACGAGTGGGATTATGGAGTCATAAGATAGATATTGTAGGGGTTTCTAACTCAGTGTTTAGGATACAACTCATGGCTATAAGTCTATGATATGGTAACGAGTCTAGGGGTCCACTCATAACCAAGGATGACTTTTTATATATTTAAGTTGGGGGCACTTTGGACATTTCCCACTCAAAACCCTTAAGACCCCATATCTATATAGCACTTTTTGGTCATTGATTCTACACTTTAAAAGATTAAACATCCTCTTTATCCTCTCTAAATCTTCTCAAGAAAGGTGAGCTAGGGTTTTACCCATTTGGTCATCTAAAGTCTTAAGGATCAATTTCAATCCATGAATCTTTGTAATTAAGGCATGTGACTCTTCTCTCAGTGTTAGTTTACTAAAAGCATATGATTAAAGCATTGTTCATGAGTCATTGGTAGTGGTTTTAAAAACCAAGGTTGAGGGGTTTGAATGCATATCATTTGAATATTGTTTTTCATGGTTTAAATTGTGATTATGCATGTTTTTAATATGATTTTCTACATGTAGGTGCATGGGTATGTTAATTTAATTGAGGGGTATGGTTGAACCCTAAATTTGATGATTTTGTCTTTAGGAAAGGCATGCCCTCAACCTGTTTGTTAAATTGTTAATGATAATGATATTGTCATAGGTTGAATTGTATTTTTGAACTAAGGCCTTGGCATAACCATGATAATGATTGATGAATAAATTCTTAAAGGATTGATGAATAGCTTGTTAAAGGATTTGATGGCAATAAATCTAATTAAATTAAAACCTTGGGGGTTGGTCGGCCAACGAGTTTGAGTCCTAATATGACGTATTGATTTATGTTCCTTTTTTAACATTAGGTTCGAGTCCTAAAATGATGAAATAATTGTCTTAGAATGTTATATGCTTACAAGTGGGGTTTATATGATGATACCAATGGGATTCCTTTAGTAATTAACTGAATAGATTATTATTTTTGTGCAATTAATATTTTAATTGGGCTTAAAAGAGAGATATATAGTCGGGCCATGAAAGTGGTGGTCCTGATGGTGCAACACTGGAAACCGCACTAGCTGGTGTGGGTGTCTAATTGACTGGGAGGTTTGAATCCCCCATATTAAATAAATGAATGGGAGGTTTGAGTCCCCCATATTGTATACATTGGTGCTTAAGTCACCTTGACTATCCGAGGAGGTTCGAGTCCCCTATAAAGGCATATACGGATATGGATATTCTCTGTTCGTGTGGCTACACGCACTGGGGCCCTTCTAGATAGGGGAGAGCTAGGTTCATATAGCCCATGGGTGCATTATTTTATGACAATTATGCTACATTGCTTAGGTTAAGATTTTTGATGTTCATGCTAAGCTTTTCTCCCTACCCCAACATGTGGTATATCATATGTATATGTATTTCATATGATATTTTGAATTGAATGTTATATTGATTTTGAACTATTATCATAGTATTATTTTGTTCCTCTATCCCTGAGTTACATTCTAGTGCTCCAACTGCTAACCATATTCAGATGTGGTATCCTTATACGATGCAAGAACTAGCCATACTTCCACATGTCTTACTTAGTGACTTGGATTCAGGATCATCTAGTGAGTTAGATTAAAATGTTAAGCTTCCATCCTTCGGAAGACCCCATTATGTATTGTGGTTTCCTTTTTATGTTTTAACTATCTTTGAATATTAGTTTTAGCAATTGTTAGGGGCATTTCTCTACATTTTATTGACTTTCAATTTTGTAGAGGCTTTGTTGGATTATTGTTGAATTGGGTGGTTGACAGAGGGCTATCTAGTTATTTGTGGTTGGTATAGACATTTCATGAATTATCATTTGTTTTATTATGCGCTATCTTTTTATATATTCAAAATTCCTCTAACATTTGGGGATGTTGTGTTGGTACAGTTAGGCAAAAGGGGTAATCTTTGGTCCACATGGAACTCTAGATACCCGTCATTGCCAGGCCCTAGTTTAGGTGGTGACATCTGACCTCTATAGTGCAAGCCGCTTCACCACTATTATGTTCACTTTATCAAAATTTCACATATCAGTAAGTACGGCTTTAACACACCTAGGTACTTTAATGCTGACTGCTAAAGGGTCTCATTTCCCAATTTAGCGGCACATGGAGCCATTAAAAGCCCCATTTGCTCGATTTCCTTCTCATTTTCAAAAAAATTCATTAGTGTAAACCCCTAGTGCTTGTGGATAGTGGGGAGAAACATTAATAGGTGATTTAGAGGGTTTGTGAACTCGAATTATTTTTTCTTTTCCGAGTTCTTGGTAAATTCTCCTTAAATTCATGGTTAAATTCTCATAATCTCCAAAATTCCTAGTAATAATGGTGGGTTTATTTTAATACCATTTGAGACCAGAATTTACCCATTCTTAAGGGTAAATGTTCCTTGAGCATTGAGGAATGTGATTTCGGTTTCAAAAGTGTGATTCCGCAAGTGGATCCCTATAGGGAATTTTATGTAATTTTCGACTCGAAAAACAAAAATTCAATATGGATCCCATTTATCTTGTTGTAACTTGTAGATTATTAGTTTAAATCATGGCATTGTGCGGAAGCTTGTTGGAAGGGAAATTCCCCAACTTAGTGGATTTTTGTGGGCTTTCTTTGGCATCTAGGTAGGCTAGGTTCACCTTTCTCAGGGATTGGGATACTTTGTAGGATAATTATGATAATATTCTACATATGAGTTGGGTATTAGGTCTTGGAAGTATATTTAGTGTAATTTTAAAATCTTAGTCAATTTAGGAACCGTAAATTAAGCATGGTTGACATAGTTAGTTAGTCTTAGTGTCAATTGATATTTTATGAATGAAATATGGCTTACTCAAAATCTAGTAGTAAAAGTAGATACCTATCACGACCTGAACCTGGGTCTGGCTGTGATGGGTTTCTCAAGTCCCACATGGACCAGAGATCACCCCCTGCACCTAACCAAGTGAACACAAAATTCCCAATTGGTGGATGAATTTGAAACAAATAACAAGATATAATAAAGAATAAATAATATTTTTATGATAAATATCAAATAACTTGCCGGAATGACCGGCAAACACCACCCTAAGTTCACAATTATAAAACAAAGCCTTATAAACAAGAACCAAAATTGAGTATCAATAAATAGTACGAACGTGCCTTGACTATGGTCAAAAAAAAGTCTAAAGAGTCTGTAGTATAAGAAGTTGAAACATGAAATGTATCCATCCGATGTATGGAAGCTCATAACTTAATTGTCAACGCACATGCTGATCTCAAATCCTAATTATTAAGAAGGAGAAGTAAAAGTGTGGCCGATTCTGGCATCCCATACAGATATAGTTTCTGAATACGATTAGCAGTTGGAGCGATAGCATTTAACTTAGGGATACGGAATAACATAATGCTATGATCAAAAGTTAAAAATCATTCAAGAGTTCCATACACATACTCCAATGCATATACATATACGTATAATGCTTATCGGGGTAGGGAACAAGGATTAACATGCATTTCAAAAATTTGGTCTTGATCGCGTAGCTCAACAGTCATAATATACAAGGCACCCACGGACTGTATGTGCCCAGTTCTCCCCCAGCTTGTAGGGCCAAGTGCGTGCGGTGGCACGAACTGGAGGGTATACATTTGCACTAAGGGGGACTCAAACCTCCTTGTATATCAAGGTGACACAAGCACAAAATCATGTAATATGATGTGGTGGACTCGAACCTCCCAATCATATGAAAATAATAATAATAAGTAGGACTCGAACCACCCGGTCATATAGACCCCCACATCAGTAACCTCTGTTTCGAGTGATGGTCTATCGAACCTCCACTTTCACGACATAGCTACACAATCATCCTTAAAGCTTAATTAAAATAATTATCCGACAATCCCATTCATTTAACTACAATACACATTGAGGCCTACATTGGTGGTTAAATTCTCATAATTTACCAAAATCCCTAGTACTAATGGTGTGTTAATTTTAGAACCATTTGAGCACAAAATTTACCCAATCTTCATGGTAAATGTTCCTTGAGCATAGTGGTATGTGCTTTAGGTTTCAAAAGTGTGATTTTGAATGTGGAGCCCCACATGGGAATTTTATGTTATTTTGGGCCCGAAGTACAAAAATGCAATATGGATTTCAATGTTCTTCTAGTGATTAGTAGATTATCATTTTAATTCATGGAATTGTGCGGAAGCTTATCATAAGGGAAATTCACCAACTTAGTGTATTTATTTGGGCTTTCTTTGGAATCCAGATAGTCTAGATTCACCTTTATCATAGATTGGGATAATTTGTAGGCTAATTATGATAATATTCTACATATGGGTTGGGGATTAGGTCTTGGAATTATATTTAGTGTAATTTGAATGTCTTAGTCAATTTAGGAACTGTAATTTAAGCATGGTTGACTTAGTTACTTATTCTTAAAGTCAATTGGTATCTTATGATTTAAAGATGGCTTTGTCAATAAATAATAGTGAAAATGGATACCTGTCACAGCCTGTACTAGGGCCTGGCCGTGATGGGTATCTCAAGTACCACATGGACCGGAGATCAACTCCTGCACCTAACCAAGTGTATGCAACATTCCCAATTTTAAAAAGAATTCCAAACATATAATAAGATAGAATAAAGAATAAATAATTTTTTTATGATAAATATCAAATAACTTAGCCAAAATAACCGACAAACACTACCCAAGTCCATAGTAATCAAAGAAAGCCTTCTAAACAAGAACCAAAACTGAGTATCAATAAAGCGTTGGGTGATGCCCTCGACTATATCCAATAACAAGTCTAAATAGTCTGAAGTATCAGAGATCGAAACATGAAATGTTATCTTCCAATGTATGAAAGCTCACTACTTAATTGTTAACTCATGTGGTTATCCCGTATCCTAATAACTGAGCAGGAGAAGTAGAAGTCTGGCCAATTCCTACATCGCATGGGGATACAATGTCTGAATACGATTAGCAGTCAGAGCGCTCTTATGTAACTCAGGGATACAGAATAACATAAAGCCATGATGAACAATTCAAAATCAATCAAGCTATCCATGCACATCATCCAATGCATATACATATATGTATAACGCATGCTGGTGTAAGGAACAAGGCTTTACATTATTTCAAAGCCTTAGTTTGTATTATGTAGCTCAACCATCATAACATACAAGGCATCAAAAGTCTATATAGACACAAGTCTTCCCCAACTTGTAAGGCCCCAGTGTGTGTGGTTGCATGAACCAGAGGGTATACATAGGAAATATAGGAGACTCGAACCTCCCCACATATTAAGGTGACACGAGCACCAAATCATGTAAAAATATGTAGGGGACTCGAACCTCCCAATTATATGTGGACAATAATAATAATAATAATAACAAGGGGGCTCAAACCACCAGGTCATATAGACCCCTGTATCGGCAACTGCGGTTTCCAGTAATGGTCTCTCGGATCTCAACTTTCATGAATCAGCTACACAAACCTATTTAAAGCCCAATTAAAACAATTATCACACAATCCCATTCATTTAAGAAAAATACATATTTAGGCATGCATTATTGGTATTGTCACACCAACTACACTTGTAAGGTAACATCAACAAGCCAAAACAATTTCATTACTTGTGGAATTAACAACCCCTTTGGTCAAATTATCAACAGCTTTTGAAAAGGCCAACTCACAAGGTTCAATTTAACATGATAATGTAATAGCTCAAGAATAAATTCCCATATTTCTCATAACTAAAAACAACTTCACATTATGTGGTTGGGACCATAATAATTTCAAAAGTCATAAGTTTGGAAATATCAAAATTTCCCTAGTTCATTCAACTTACCCATACACCCACAAGTTAAAACCATATTCTATACATGAGTAATGTACAATAAAACTATGGGAAAATAATTAATTGACCATTCATGTCAAAACCCTTTCTCATAAATAACGTTATAACCATGAACTTTTATGCAATAGAGATATTAAGTTTAAGGGTAGAGTCACTTGCTTGAAATATTAAGTTTCATGGAGAGAATTTAACTCTAGAGACCTTAGATGACTAACTTGATAGAAGCCTAGCTCTACTTGCTTAAGGGAATTCGGAGAGCCTTTTGGAGTGTTCGAGAAGTTACTTGGAATAATTTTAGAGTGCCAATAACACCTTGCAGAGATTATAAGATGTACGTTTCAATTTGGTTAAGAGGGGAAATGTCTAGAATGCCCTTAACTTAAAAGCTAAAATAGTGTCGCCATTGACTATGGGTCAACCCTTGAATCGTAGCCACTCATTATGACTTGTTACCACGAGTCGTAACCAAGGCAATACCAACCAAGGCAATACCATCAAGGCACCCAATACTATTGACCTTACGACTCAGCCATAGGAATTATAATGGGACCCTACTACTCATAGGGTCCAATCATAGTCAACATAGAACCCAAATTAGTGTACACATTGGACACCCTACGATTACACCTAACAAATCATAACATTTCCTTATGGATCTTAGTGATTCACTTGTACTAAGAGTAGTATATAGCGACAAACATACTTGTTTTGTTATGAGTCATCCCATCAACTCCTAAGGATACCCTACGACTTATAGGGTCTAGTCGTAAACAGGGTAGTATGTAGAAAACTCCAGGAAATTTCCAAGGACCAAAAACCCAGGGCATTTCATACTCCCCCTCCTTAGGATTATTAGTTCTCGAATGATAGGAAAAGGTATTGGCTAGCACATTTTGACTCCACATACCCCTGATCTTACCCATCGCAAAGACAAAAAACAATGATGTCAAAGAAATCACTCTTTTCTTTAACAAAGTCAGAAAATAAAGATGTTAAGGAATACACATAACATATGTGTGATCATCAGAATGGGAAAAAAGAATTGGTACTTGGATTTCATGTCCTCCTTTGCTTCCCAATTAGCTTCTCCAAACTTTTGTTTTTTCCAAAGAACCATTACTGTAGCCATGTCTTTAGTCCACCAACGATGTACATAACAATCAAAAATTTCTATCGAAACTTCCTCATATGATAGGGAATCAAAAATACCCACTTTTTCCAAAGGAACAACCATCGAAGGATAACACATACACTTTTTCAACATCAACACATAAAATACCAGGTGAATGAAGTCTAAATTAGAAGGAAACTATAATTCATAAGCAACATTACCAACTCTTTGTTGTAAGAAAATTTAATGAATGGAAAGTGGTCAACTCAACTACCACCATAGTATATTATACAAGCCGAAAAAATATCTTCCAAAACCTGAATTGTCCTTTCTATTAGCCCATCTGTCTGCGGGTGGAAAATGATGCTAAGGGTCACCTTAGTCCCCAAACCCCTCTAAAATGAACTCTAAAAGTGAGATGAGAAATGAGTACTCTGATCATAAATAATGGAAAGTTGAGAACTATGCAACTTAATGGTATCCTCGATGAACAACTTGAAATTAGTCCTCACTAGCAAGAAGTGAGCAGACTTAGTCATCATATCTATGATTACCCATATCAAATTAAACTGCTGGCGAGACCGCAGAATACCAGTAGCAAAATCCATATTAATTATCTAACATTTCCTCACTGGAAGCTGGATATCTTAAAATAACCCTTCAGGCCTCAAGTGTTCCACTTTAACTTGATGACACACCATGCTCTTAGCCACAAAATTTGCCACATCCCTCCTCATATTATTCAACCAATAAATCTCCTAAGATCATGATACATCTTTGTTGACCTAGGATAAACCATGTACCGCAACTCATGGTCCTTGAAAAAAATCCTAACTCACAACCTATCAATGTCAGGAACACACAACCTCCCATTGAACCTCAAGATACCATCTTCGCCAATCTCAAAAACCACCACGTTCTACTAGCGTACATTATTCGTGATTTTTATCAAAATAGGATACAACACTTGCTTCTCATTTACTTCAGAACCAAGGCATGACTGTGCCACCTTTTGCACAAAAACACCATCATTCTCAGAGTCTAAGATACTAACTCAAAGATTAGCTAAACGGTGAATATCCATCACTATTCCCTCTTCTCCCTATCTACGTGAGATAAGTTTCTTTTAGATAACCTACTAAGAGCATCAGCAACTACGTTAACTTTACCTGGGTGGTAATGAAGACTCATGTCAAAACCCTTGAGCAGCACAAGCCACCTCCTCTACTTGAGATTTAGCTCCTTTTTAGTGAATAAGTACTGCAGGCTCTTATGATTAGAATAAATATAAACATAAATCCCATACAAATAATGTCTCGAAATCTGTAATGAAAAAAATCAAAGATAGAAATTCCAAATCATGGGTCAAATATTTCTTCTCATGAAATTTCAATTATCTAGAAGCATAAGCAACCACCTGGTCATGCTGCATTAATACGCAACCAAGTTCCACCCGAGATACATCACAATAGACAAAAAACCATCGGTACCTTTAGGTAGGGTAAAGACCAGAGCCAAAGTCAACTTATCCTTTAAATTTTTGAAACTGCCCTCACAAGCATCCAACAGCAAAAACATTACCTTCTTTTGAGTCAAATAGGTTAAAGGGGAAGCAATGAAAGAGAATATCTCCACAAACCTTCTATAATAATTGGCTAAACCTAAGATGAGTCTAGGCTACTTCTTAACCACTGCAAACTTTTGTGTATCCACTATTAAAAACAATATTTCCCAGATTCATAATAACATTCAACCAGAACTCACACTTAGCAAACTTAGTAAGCTAACACTGATTCTTTGGGTTCTGCAACACAAGGTGGAAGTGATAGGCATGATCTTCCTCACTCTTCTTATAGATCAAAATATCATTAAGAAATTCAATGACAAATAAGCCTAAAAATAATGAAAAACCCAATTCATGAGATCCATAAATGCTGTGGAGTGTTGGTCAAGCCAAAGGACATTACCAAGAACTAAAAATATCTGTACCAGATACGAAAAACAGTCCTAGGGATATTCATCTCCTTAATTTTAACTGATAGTACCTGGACCAAAGATCAATCTTTGAGAAGAATTTAGCACTCTAAAGTTGATCAAAGTGATCATTAATCCTCAGAAGTGCGTAGTTATTCTTTATCTTCACCTTATTCAATTATCGATTATCAATACACATTCGAATGGAACCATCCTTCGTATGTATGAACAAAATAGGTGCACCCCATGGGGATACACTAAGATTGATAAAACCTTTGTCTAAAAGATCCTTTAACTGATTCTTAATTTCCTTCAACTCAGCTGGAGCCATTCTGTATGGAGGTATAAAGATAGGAAGTGTGTCAAAAACAAGATCAATCATAAAATAAATCACCCTATCAAGAGGATCACCAGGAAGATCATCAGGGAAGACTTTAAGAAATTCATTTACCACAAGGACAAAATGTAAGGGATGACTCTCTGAGGTAGAATATTTAACCGGGCCAAATGATAGAGAAACCCCTTAGAAATTAATTTCTATGCTTTAAGATACAATATGAACCTTTTCTTAGGAACTAGGAAACTACCTCCCCATTTAATAACCTATTCATCAGGAAAATTAAAGACGACCTTACGTCTTCGACAATATAAAGAAGCATTGCACGAATACAACTAATCCATCCCCAGTATGACCTGAAAATAAACTATATCTAACTCAATAAGATCTACCAGAGTTTCTCTACCACCAACAAACAACACATAAATCCTATAGATTTTTTGAGAAACCATAGAGTCACCTACCGGGGAAGAAATAGAAAAAGGATCCATAATACATGCAGGACCAAAAAAAATACACAATGACAAATAGGGTTACATAAGAGTTAGTTGGTGAATGGCGTGTAGCTCAAGTGATAGGCGTGTGGCGTGATTCCTTAGCAAGTAACGATTCTCTTGTTGTGGAATTTAAGAATAGAAGAAGAATAGAATTAATGGAAAGATTAGAAGAGTAGATTAGAAGTGTTGTAGTGGAAGAAGAGAGGGATGGAAGAAGATTAATTGTTGAATGTATCTCTCCACTAAGGGAGGAGTTTATTTAAAAATCTCTAGTATGATAGGGTATTTATAATACTCCTATCCTACTCCTACTATGGTAATGAAATAAATAACCAAATCCTACTAAACTAAGGAAATACTTAACCCATTTGTACTAGGTTAATGTAACATTCTCCTAATCCAAATAAACTAATGAAATACTTAACCCATTTGTACTAGGTTAATGTAACATTCTCCTAATCCAAATAAACTAATGAAATACATAACCCAATTGTACTAGGTTAATGTATCATTGTCAAAATCCAGCTTTGTGTCTGTAAGTCCCCAAAGTCTTCAGAATTGCTGTTTTAGCTCGGGACAGATTTTCCATGCAGCAGTTTTTGTCCTTAGGCATGTAGACTTTCTTTCCTTCCCTTGTGAGCTTTCTTTTGCGTCAAGTAAGCCATAAAATGCTGTATTTTGCATCATTTATACCTGAAACTTTACTAATCATGTTCGTTAGCTCATTTATAGGAAAAAGGACTAAAAGTGCATGAAATATATAGTTTGTTCTCAAAACTAGGCTAAAATATAGGCAAAATATATTGATATAGGCGTGTAGATTCGCCTATCATCAACACCCCACACTTGCAGCTTTGTTCGTCCTCGAACAACATATCATGTCCTTCTAAACATCAACTTAGGGTTTTTACAACAACAACACAAAACATTTATCAAGATAAGCACAACAATTATCAACAAAGAGTAGCTTTCCGATTATAAGTAGAAGCAATTTAACCTCAAGTATAGACTCGTGATGGTGATCAACTCGCATGCAAACGTTAAAGTGCATAGAATCATATACAACTATCCAAAACTCATCAACCATGTGTGTCTCACCATATATTACCCATAATCACTCACAAGTATAGAATATTTTTCAAACATGGGTATCAAAATATCCTTGCTCTCGCTCTCACAAAGAATTCGTATGCAGCCACTGATGACCATAGGCTTGCCCTTAGTGTAATACTCCAATAAATGTCAGAATGTTAAGATTAGGATCAAGTAGGTCTTTTGATGGTTGTAATGTAGGCTAAGGGATGGGTAGGACTATTTTGGCCAAGAATAGTGACTAGGTTCCTAAGCGCTTTAATACATCACTTTGTATCATTGACACTTTTTTCTTTCAACCTTTCTTCTTTCTTTTATTCTACCACCCTTGTTCTCCTCTTTTGTTTTTCAATTTTAAGAACAACTCACTTTTCAACTTTCTTTTCCTTTTTCTTTTCACAACATACCTCTTATGATAGCACTTTCTTTTCCATAACACATTCAAGCACCATTTACAATTTAAAGCATCATACTTACCCAATTTCCTCTTATGTTGTCACATGACTTTTTCACTTTAAAGCACTTAGGAATTTGGATCAAATTCTGGTCTTGAAAGAAAATGGATTAGGCTTGCATGGAAGGTTGTCAAAGAAATAGGCTAAAGGCTCAAAAGGGTTTAACTAGGGATGATGTCCATGGGTAGGTAAAACTGAAGGTAAACAAATATAGGTTGCCAAAGAAATGCCTAAATCATATCCTAACTTACACTCCTTATTTTCGCTTTGCATACATACCAGGCAAGTTCTAGCATCAGCCATAAACATAGAAGATACTATTAATCTCACACACACAAGGCACATGGTCGACTTTATTGGAAGTAATATAGACTCTTGACCCAACAAGTGAAGGAATTGAACCACACAATATCACATAATGAGTCACAACTGGAGCCTAAACGTCTCAATAGTCACAATTGTAGCACATACTCTTGTTATAATCTCATGCTGCCTATCAAAATAATTTCATGCGAAGCTAAAAAAATTTTTAACTACTAAAAAAAACAAAACGAAACAAAACGAAACAAAAATAAAACAAAAGCAAACAAACATAGATGCGAATAGAGAAGTATAGCATGCAATACCACCACCCCATACTTAGACGGGACACTGCCCTCAGTGGAAAATAAATACGAAGAACTTGGTTAGTCGGACTCTTCCTCAATGTCGGAGGTTATACCCCCTTCGTCTGAATCATCATAAGAGTCATCGTCAGAGTTCTCCTCCTCGTCAGAATCAGGCAAGCGTCGATCGTCATCAGTCGGTACATCATCATCTAGAGGTTCCTCAAAGTATACGCCTACTCCACACATCTCCAGTGCATGCATGTTCATTGGGTAGTCGTGGTCCAGCTGTTGGAGCTCTTCAGCAGTTGGAATACGTCCACCACTCATCATAGTAAATTGTGTCATGCCATAGAGATGACAGAAGAAACTCTCATCACGAGCATGTCTCTCCGCAGTAGTAAGGTTGACACCATGAGTTGTTTCAGCATCTTTGACCTTGGTGAGGTCAACCTTCTTTGGGTTATGTGGGAGTTTGTGGTCAGCTGGTTCCTCTTCGATATCCTCCTTCCGCAAGATTGCTGTCAACAAATTTCCGAATGTGAAGTGGGACCTTTTGTGGAGTCTGGCCTTCCTCATGGTAGAGCGAATGATTGCCCCAAAGTTGATAGGGACATTCGTCATCAAAGCATAGACCAAACACACTCTATCTCTTGATATCTTGGTGTATTGAGTCCCAGGAATAAGACATGAGTTGACAATGCGCATCTAGATTCTTGCTTCCCTATTTAGTGGAGCATAGGGAAAGGTGTTGTGTCGGCCGGTTTCTTTATGTCTGCCCCACCTTGCCATCGATCTGCTTCCACAAAGTGTGTGTCGTATTGCTCTATAAGGAGGCCTGTTGCACAACTCTTTGAATGGTGCTGTGTCGACCAAAGGTAAGCCAAGAAAAGAGTTGATCAATCCGCGGTGAACTGTAACACTTGGCCCCTAATTTTGACTTCATTGCCTGTTGTGTTCGGCGACCAGTTGGCATAAAATTCTCTTGTTAAATCAAGGTTGCATTCTCCCATGTTGCGGAAGATGAAATCCATCTTCAATGCCATTATTTTTGCCAACATACGCGGCTCCTTCTTTGATAAGGTTTCCTTGTTGATCAAGTCGACGTGCACATATTTTCTTTCTTTGTTGTTGCTGTACCATGCTTTGGCTTCTTCCTCAAGAACCCATTTTATTCCAAACATTCTGCGGGGTAGTTGTGCTGAGGATGATTCTCCTTGGTCCTTTCGACTTCTCTTCTTGCCCTTTTGGGACGTGGTAGCCTTCTCCTTGCCTTGCCTCGCTTTAGGTGCCATTGTACCTGAGACTAGAAATAGTGTTAGTTGCAGCACAATCTCACTTGATACAATCTATAAGCAAACATTAGGGGTACCACCCCACACTTAGTTTTGTTAACACAAATCAGTGAAGTGAAAGTGGTCGATTACTCAGATTTCGTCGACATACGTTTTAGGATTGTATTCCGACAAGAAAATCAGCAATGCATCACTTACTTGCAGCCATTGGACTACTTTCATGGTAGATATAGCAAGACTACTACATAGGGGTTACCACATGGAATCGTTATTCATACAACAATCACAACCTCCTAAGTCGGTAGGCCCTATAAGTCTTATCCCGACGGCCGGGATAGTCTAACATGTAAGTATTCAAACAACAATCTTACGCAATGTTCATATCCAAAGTAATTCCGTAAATATCATAACAATACTATTGAAACCAAATTCAAGTCGGAAACAAGTCAATATTTTCCTACGTATTTGTTCACTCACATGATTTTGTATCAACTATCCAAACACATGAACATCACCATCAATCTTAAACGATTTAGCAATTTATAATAAACATAGCAACGTAGTACTTACGATAAATAAATGAAGAATAAGAGAGTACTTACTTGCTTGAAACTTGTGGAGATGGTTTTGTGAATTGGAAGAGCAAAAGAAGAAAATTTTGAGAGGATTTGGATGTATATGCGGCAACCTTAGGTCAATTTTTAGTGTGGTTATGTTTCAAGACTAAGTCCCCTTTATATAGGAAGAGAATGGGTCGGGTTATGACCCATTTACAATTTGTTTTGGAGACAAAAATGCTACATATGCGGCGCATAATGCTTGGCATAGTCATGACATATGCGGCGCATTGTTTATAGCATAATGGGACATATGCGCCGCATAGTCTATGGCATTTGTAGACATATGCGCCGCATAGTCTATGGCATATGAGATACTGAGACCAAATACCATAGCATAGGCGGCGCATAGTCAAAAGCACACTTAGGAATAGGCGGCGCATAGTGTATAGCACACTAGATTCCGAGACCTTAGGCTATAGGATAGGTTGTGCATCGTTCGTGGCCTAGTTTTACCAAGGCCTAACCTTCCTCGAAGCCTATTTTGGTGTGATAAATGCTCAATCCATAGCCTTGCGCATCACCATTCCTAACTTACCAACTTTACCATACAATGCGTCCAAATCGTCAATTGAAATCAATCTCCTCGTTGAATACTTCTTGCACCTATATTTGCTCAAAACAAATGAAAACGATTAGTACGATGGGTTGCCACCCACCAAGTTCCTTATTTTTGGTCGTGGCACGACTCTTATTTTTGGATTTTTCATTTAGCAAAACAAAACAAGTACTAGAATGAAAGGAAAAAAGATAAATGATAAAACGATAAAACAATAAAACGATGGGTTGCCTCCCATCTAGCGCCTTATTTATTGTCGTAGCTCGACATAATAATCTCCATTACTTAGACTTCATCGAGATAAGTGATGGCCATGTCATTCATCGAGTTAAGAGGACCGATATAAGGCTTAAAACATTGGCCATTTACTTTGAAAACAACACCCGTGTCGCCTTCCAATTCGACTACTCCAGACGAGTAGACTTGGATGACTTTAAATGGACCAGACCACTTCGATTTTAACTTACCTGGGAAGAGCTTAAATCTGGAGTTAAAGAGTAGTACCATGTCACCTTTTTGGAAGTTTCGTCGAACAATCCGCTGATCATGATACTTCTTCATCCGCTCTTTATATAAATCCGCTCGTTCATATGCATGGAGACGGAATTCATCTAGTTTGTTCAGCTGCTCCAACCTCAGATTCTTCACATCATCCCAATTCAAGTTCAATTGCTTCAATGCCCACAATGCCTTGTGCTCGAGCTCAATGGGTAGATGGCGAGCCTTCCCATAAACTAGCTGATAAGGTGACATACCAATGGGTGTCTTGAAAGCAGTCCTATATGCCCATAGTGCATCATCTAGCTTCCTAGGCCAATCCTTCCTATTAGCATTAACCGTCTTTGCAAGGATTTGCTTGATCTCACGATTGGAAACCTCTACTTGTCCACTAGTTTGGGGATGATAAGGCGTAGCCACCTTATGTTGCTTGACACCATACTTAGCCAATATAGATTTGAATAGCTTGTTGCAAAAGTGAGATCCTCCATCACTTATGATAGTACGAGGTACTCCAAAGCGAGAGAAGATATTCTTCTTTAAGAACGCTACAACACGCTTTCCTTCGTTGTCGGCCAATGCTACAGCTTCAACCCATTTCGAAACATAGTCCACCGCAACCAAAATGTATTTCATTCCAAACGAATTCACGAATGGACCCATGAAATCAATACCCCACACATCAAAGAGTTCTACCTCCAGAATTTTGGACATGGGAATTTCATGGTGTTTTGAAATAGCACCTTGACGTTGGCATTGGTCACACCTTCTAACATAGTTGTATGCATCTCTGAATATCGAAGGCCAATAATAACCACTTTGCAAAACTTTTCTTGCCGTTTGATTGCCTGCATGATGTCCTCCAACTTGCGAAGTGTCGCATGCTTCTAATATAGTGGGCACTTCTTCATGGGATATACATCGTCGAATGATACCATCCGCGCATCTTCGAAACAAATAAGGCTCATCCCAATAGTAATGCTGAACGTCATGCATAAACTTCCTTCTTTGATGGTAGGATAAATTGGCAGGTAGCATATTACTCACCACGAAATTTGCAAAATCAGCATACCATGGTAATTTCTCCATTGTTATTGCTAATATCTCCTCGTCAGGGAATGCATCATCAATCTGAATTTCAGGTTGCGCCACATGTTCATTCTCAAGTCGAGATAGATATCGGCCACTTGGTTCTCGCAACCTCTTCTATCTTTGACCTCAAAATCGAACTCTTGCAGCAGCAACACCCATCGAATCAACCTCGGTTTTGCATCCTTCTTCGTCATTAGATACCTAAGAGCTGCATGGTCTGTATGGACGATCACCTTAGTACCCAATAGGTAGGCACGAAACTCCTCGAATGCATACACAACCGCTAGGAGCTCTTGTTCAGTAACAGTGTAGTTCCTTTGGGCTTCATTTAGGATAGTAGGAGTAGGATAGGAGTATTATAAATACCCTATCATACTAGAGATTTTTAAATAAACTCCTTCCTTAGTGGAGAGATACATTCAACAATTAATCTTCTTCCACTACAACACTTCTAATCTACTCTTCTAATCTTTCCATTAATTCTATTCTTCTTCTATTCTTAAATTCCACAACAAGAGAATCGTTACTTGCTAAGGAATCACGCCACACGCCTATCACTTGAGCTACACGCCATTCACCAATATTGTGATATAATAATAATGCCAATCGTGATCTCCTTCGCATTCATGGGTAACTAAACTTCTCTGTTGGGGTTATGGAAGCCGAATGAGTTACTATCTATTGCTGTGAGTTTGTGAATTCGAGACACGTATATTGCTTATATCATTATTCTCATCATCTTAATCCACATTCCTTGCGGTTGCAAACGCAAGAATACGCCAGTCTAACATTTAACTTGTTCGAGAGAAAGGTTATTTGTCTGGAAAAGAGATAATGTCAAGGTAGTAGGACACCCTTTCCTATTAAAAAGCTAGTGCCATAACTGGACTAACCTCTTGGAGAATTCGTACCGTTAGACACGCTTTATGATCGAGAGAGTTAAAGTGAAATATTCCTTGTTTAGGTCGAGAGACGCTTGGATTTACCATCGACTACAATTCTCTATAAGCAATTGCATGTCAGAATTCTACACATTCATAGCCAATAGAGACGTATACCTCAGAAGGTGGACATAGCCCCAACGCTTCAATTCTCATTGTTTACAACTTACGTAACAATCTTTCTCTCTTTACTTTGCTATTTTCAGCTTTTACTTTATTGTTTTCGTTACACATTACAATCCCCCCTTTTACGAGACTTGCACCAAAAGTTTAGTAATTTTGCTTACTTGTTGGCCAAGCTATTCCCTGTGGGATCGACACCCAACCCAGGTTGGGTTCTATATTTGCTAATGACCGCTTTAAACTCCCACGAGAGCTGTAGATTGAGCATTATCAAAAATTGGCGCCGTTGCCGGGGAATACGAGTGTCAATCAAGTTCGTGATAATTACTAGACCCTTTGGTCAAAGATTCTCGTACTTTTACTTTTACTTTTTGTTTTTGTTTCTTGCAGGTTTTTACTTTAGTGAATGCCCCATACTAGAAGTTCTGGTCAACCGTTATTACCAATCAATCCTGAACCACAACGCATTGGAAGAATGGAAGCACAAGCTGAAATCGACAGGATGGATGCTCAACACGAGCAAGCAAGATTAGCTGCTCTTGCCACTGCTCAAGTCCAACAACAAAACATTGATAATCCTGGGCGAGCAACAAATCCTGACGATGAAGATTTAGGTGATGATGAGTTGATAAACCCAAGGCATGTTGCTGAAACTACAACACCTGCCAACAGAAGAGGTCGACAAGCTCGGTATAGGTATGATCGCCAATCTTTGCAACCAACTTTCGACGATGATGATGATGATCTTGATGGTGCCGGAGCCACTGGAGCTATAATTCCACCACCATTAGCGCCCGGAGCCAAGTTCAACATCACAAGCACCATGATTCAGTTATTGCAACTCAAGGGATTATTTGGTGGACTAGCAGGCGATGATCCGAATATGCATCTCATCAACTTTATTTCTACATGCAAGTCTTTTGACAATCCCGGTGTTGGTCAGAATGCTATTCGATTACGTCTATTTCCATTGTCTCTATCTGGGGAGGCAACACTATGGTTGAATGGGCTGACTCCTGATTCAATTACAAATTGGAGGCAATTGAGAGACGCTTTCCTAGAAAGATTCTTTCCGCCATCCAAAAGGGCTCAATTGAGAGATGAAATCAGCAACTTTCGTCAGCTTCCCTCTGAAGCTCTTCATGAAACATGGGAGAGGTTCAAGACAAATCTAGCGAGATGCCCAAACCATCACATGACTAATGTTCACCTCATGGAGATCTTGTATAGAGCCTTGAATTCAATAACTAAACCACTGGTGGACAACGTAGCTGGAGGTTCTTTTATGGACCTCACCTTTGGTCAAGCAAGCAATATGCTAGATCGCATGACGAAACAAAGTAGAGCTTGGCATACCAGGGATTCTGAGGTAGCAAGCCCCACTCTATCTATTGGCATGACTGCAGACCAAAGAAGAAGAGAAGAAGAACGTGATCAAGACATGACGCATATGAAAACACAAGTTGATCTTCTGACAAAGCATTTATTATCAGGGAAGACCGAAAAAGTGAAAGCTGTAGCGCTAAAAGGAAGAGACGAATCTGATTCTGAAGAGGAGGCCAACTACTTGAACAATCAGGGGGGTTTCCGCGGGAATGCCCAAGGAAACCAAGGTCGGAACTATTATGATAAATCTGGAAGCAAAGACCAAGGTAGTTGGAAGAAAAAAAATGAAAAGAGTGGTTTGTACGTTCCCCCTGGTAGACGTGACACCACCACATCTAATTCTGGAAGTATGGAAGACATGATGGCTAAGTTATTGAAAGAAGTGGAAGCAACGAGCACGGGAGTTACGGAGGTGATTAATGATTTGTCCTCCATGAAGCAATTAGTTGATTCTCATTCCACTTCTATCAAACAAATAGAGCAGCAATTAAGCCAACTTTCAGCAGCATTCAATCAAAGAAAGGCTGGCACCTTACCGAGCGATACGGTGCAAAACCCAAGGAATGATGGGTCATGCATGGCCATCACTACCAGAAGTGGTAAGGTGCTGGAAACTTCAGCAACAGGCAAGCAAGTGGTTGACGAAATTGCGGACATGGACATTACACCTAGTGACGATGCAAAAGGAGATGATGCCGCAACAACTACTTCCAACGTCAAGGACGTTACACCTAGTGACGTGCATCCTGAAAAAAGGGAAAAACGGAAGCAAGAGGAGAAGAAAGCCACGAAGAGAACACTTCCATACCCACCACCACCTTTTCCCCAAAGATTGAAGAAGGTGGCGGATGACACTAAGTTCCGCAAATTTATGACTATGTTGAAGCAGCTGACCATTAATGTTCCACTGGTAGAGGCACTTGAACAAATGTCTGGGTATGCGAAGTTTATGAAAGATCTTTTGACTAAGAAGAGGGCAGCAAGTTATGAGCTTAACGGTGATGTGCATCATTGTAGTGCAATTGCTACCCGATCGATAGTTCAGAAGAAGGCCGACCCCGGAGCTTTCACTATTCCTTGCACCGTCGGATCTTTGAACTTTGCCAAAGCATTATGTGATTTAGGAGCCAGCATCAACTTGATGCCATTATCGATCTACAAGAAGTTGGGGCTAGGAGATCCTACACCAACCAATATGAGGCTTGTCATGGCGGATAGGTCGGTAAAAAGACCTGTTGGTATTTTATGCGATGTCTTGGTAAAGGTTTCTTCATTTATCTTCCCAGCAGACTTTGTCATCTTGGATTACAAAGCTGATTCTGAGGTTCCCATAATCCTGGGGCGCCCTTTCCTTGCTACAGAAAGTGTGCTCATTGATTTGAGAGCTAATGAGCTTTCATTCCGAATAAATGACGAAGTGGTTCATTTTGATGTTTGCAAATCAATGAAGCAACCCAAAGATTTGAGTGTATTTTCTGTGGCTGATGTTGTCATTGATGATGAGAAAGAACGACTTGAGGAAAAGCAAAATCTTGATGATCCTTTGGAGGTTTTGCTCATGAAAGGAGAGATTGAGGATGCTGAAATTTTTGAAGAAGCTATTTGTACTCTATCGGGATTAGGGACCTATCGCTATACTCCCAAGAAGCTGTATCTTGATCTCAAGAATCGACCCACACCACCAGCTAAGCCATCTATTGAAGAACCACCCACGTTAGAATTGAAGGAGCTGCCAAGTCATTTAAGGTACACATTCTTAGGAAGCGAAAACACTCTTCCAGTCATAGTGGCAGCCGATTTGGGTGAGCAACAAGTTGCAGCTCTTATTGCAATTCTACGCAAGCATATTAGAGCCATTGGATGGACCATTGCGGATATTATTGGTATTCCACCTGGGATTTGCACACATAAAATTCAGCTTCAAGAAAAGTGAACACCCACCATTGAACATCAAAGGCTTTTAAACCCACCTATGCAAGAAGTGGTGAAGAAGGAGATTATCAAGTGGTTAGACGCAGGAGTTGTATATCCTATCTTTGATAGCACATGGGTAAGTCCTGTACAATGTGTTCCCAAGAAAGGAGGTATGATGGTGGTCGCAAATGCGAAAAATGAGCTTATTCCACTCAAGCCCGTTACTGGATGGAGAGTATGCATGGACTACCGCAAGATGAATTCTTGGACACTCAAGGATCACTTTCCCATGCCATTTATGGACCAAATTCTAGATCGATTAGCGGGGAAAGGATGGTTTTGCTTCTTGGATGGTTATTCAGGTTATAATCAGATTTGTATTGCTCCCGAAGACCAAGAGAAGACAACGTTTACATGCCCATATGGTACGTTTGCCTTCAAACGTATGCCATTTGGGTTATGTAACGCACCAGCCACCTTTCAACGTTGTATGATGTCTATTTTCTCTGATATGGTTGAAGACACTTTGGAGGTATTTATGAATGACTTTTCAGTTATTGGTGAGTCTTTTGAAGCGTGTTTGGCAAACTTGAGCATGGCATTGCAAAGATGTGTAGAGTTCAACCTTGTGCTGAATTGGGAGAAGTGCCACTTCATGGTAAAAGAAGGAATCGTTCTTGGGCACAAGATCTCTGAAAGAGGAATAGAGGTTGATCGAGCAAAAATTGAGGTTATTGAGAAGCTACCGCCTCCAATTTCGGGGAAGGGAGTTCGTAGTTTTCTTGGCCATGCTGGGTTCTATTGTAGATTCATCAAAGATTTTTCCAAAATTTCTAGTCCATTGTGCAAACTACTGGAGAAAGATGCGATGTTTGACTTTAATGAAGATTGCTTAAAGGCATTCGAATGCCTTAAAGGAACACTCATTGAAGCCCCTATCATGGTAGCACCAGATTGGACGCTGCCGTTCGAAGTCATGTGTGATGCTAGTGGTGTAGCCGTTGGTGCTGTTCTATGGCTCTATATCATTTGGCTCCTACCATGATTAAGGAGCTGAAGTTTCAACTTCAGGATCTTCTGGGAAAGGTTTTTATTAAATCGAGTATGTCGCTATGGGGTGATTCTATCTCATTTGTAAATAAGAAAAATTGTTCCTTACGTATGTGTATTGATTATAGGCTACTTAATAAGGTGATGGTGAAGAACCAGTATCCTATGCCTTGTAATGATGAATTATTTGACCAGCTTCTGGGAGCAACAGTGTTATCTAAGATTGACTTTAGTTCTTATTAACATATGTTGAGCATTCGGGCTTAGGATATCACAAAGGTTGGATTTAGGGCTCATTATTGCCATTATGAGTTCTCGCTGATCTCTTTTGGGTTGATTAATGCCCCAAGAAAATTCATGGATCTGATGAATCATTTTTGCAGGCCTTATCTAGATTTCATCATGATTGTGTTCATTGATGATATCTTTGTGTATTCGAGGAGTACAGGGAGCTTATGAAGCATTTAAGATTATGCTCTATACTTTAAGAGATCATAGGATTTTTTCAAAATTCTTTTATGTGTTAGTTCTGGCTTAAGTTGGCGATATTCCTTGGACATATGGTTTCTAAGGATGGGATTATGTTAGACCTAGTGAAGATTGAGTCTATTCATGATTATGCCAGGCCTACATCTCCATTCATTGTTTATAGCTTCATTGGTTTGGCCAATTACTACAGGCGATTCATTAAGCGTTTTTCCTAATATTGCATCGCCGATGACCAGATTCACTCAAAAGGAGGTTCCTTTCTAGTGTCCCAAGGAGTGTGAGATGAACTTTGGGAAGATTAATGGGATATCTTACTTCAACTCCTATATTGGCTTTTCCTATTTAGGGTGGGGGATTCATTATAAATTATGATTCTTCTAGTGTTGTTTTGGCTGTGTTTTGATGTAGAAGGTTGAGTTATGTCTTATACATCAAGGCCGTTGAAGGTGCACGAGTGTAACTACCCACTCAAGATCTAGAGTTAGCAATAATAGTTTTTACGCATAAGATTTAGAGGCATTATTTTTATGGCCTACATTGTGATATCTATACAGATCATTGTAGTCTTCAACATCTTATGACCAGAGAGAGATTACTTTTAAGAAGTGGAGATGGCTAGAGTTTCTTAAGGATTGTGACATTTATATTTTGTATTATCTGGGAAGGTGAACATGCTGGTGAGCACCTTGACCTGAAAGGCGGCGAGAATGGGTAACATGGCTTCAGTAACAGTTTCTCAGAGGCTGTTGGCATGGTACACCCATTCCTTAGAAAACTTGATAATGCATTTTAGTCCCTAGTATGACTCTTACAAGTATTGAGGTGAGGTCTTGCCTATTTGAGAAGATTTGGATTCATCTGTTTGAGGATATGAGACTTTGCTTCATCTGTGATCAGGTGTTGAGTGGTTAATCTAAGAGGGATACCATAGATTCTGAGGGTGTCTTGAGATTTGATGGTTGTATTTGTGTATCGAGGCTTAGATACTTGATTCATGTGATTCTACATGATGCTCAAAGCTTCATATATTCTATTCAGCCTGGTGCAACTAAGATGTAAAGAGATTTGAGGCATCATTATTGGTGGAGTGGCATGAAGTGAGATGTGGCTTAATTTAGAGGTTGCCCATTACCAAGTGCAAATAGAAGTGTGTTACCATAAACTATGTTAATGGTTTACCTTGATCCTTGATGATGCTAAAATTATGCTCTTAAATGGGTTTAAGTAATTATTGTCAATACAATAACCCAACTTAGGTTGGGTTCGAATCCACAGGGAGTGAAGACACATAATACAAAGTTCAAGAGTGTTAAAAGTCAACTAGCAGTTGACCCATAGTTTGTATAAAACACACATAAATATTAAATGGGGGGGGGATTAGTTGGAATGTTTTTAAAGTGATTATTTCTTTTGTTTCAGAATACTATCTCGAGGTTGAAAATACTTAGAGTGTAATCAATTCAAAATAGATCTTAGGGTTATGCAATTCTTGGTGTGAACTCATACATGGGTACTTGAGAATTTATCCAAACTCAACTAGGAGTTATGGGTAGGCTAGATTTATAGGTATTGATGTCAATCATTTAATAAAACATTGAATTTTACAAATGAATTCTTTCGAACACCTCATAAGTGTAACAATTTCACCAATCTATTATCTCAAATAAAATTCTTATGTCTAATAGATGTTATTAAATGAAATAATTCAAGTTATTGTTATAGTAATTCCTCACCCATATCTCCTCTTTCAAGTATCATATGGGTCAAATGGAAATTGGGGTTTACGATCCCCAATTCTTAGTTAAATCATGGAATATATGCATAACCTAAAACAAATAGCTAATTCGTAGGATAGATAAATAACACCCATGCACTAATCACAATCTATTCAAACATAACCCAAAGATAAGGAATTAGCTACTCATAGAGAGAGAAAGTAAAGGTACAACAAAGTTTCCATTAAATTTATCCATGAGAAATAATGGAAATGCAAATAAAAGCTTTAAATCTTGAATAAAAAGCACTAATCCTTCACTAGGGAATCAGTTCATGTATTCTTCACTCAAGAGTAACACATTAATGTTAAAAGATAAAAAAAAATAAGCTAAAAACTTCTATTTAAGCCCCAATTCGACATTTGTTAAATATTAGAAAAATGCCACTTTGCTCTTGATCTACTTGAGCAGAATAAAAACGTATGGAGAGCAAATACAAAGAAGGTTCAAATGAGATGCAAAGAAGAAGGGCTTTTTTCTTTCACACTTGAGCTCTCGTTGACTTGAATGTCTTGGACATCTTCCCTTTTCAACATTTACCTGCATAAATGAGAATTAAGCATGATACTAAATCCAAGTCAATGGAAAAGAATCATAATTTAAGTTTAAAATGTGCTAGTAAGTAGTCAAATTGATGACTTATCAACCCCCTAAACATAAACTATTGCTTGTCCTCAAGAAACTGAGAGTAATTAAAAAAATACAGGGTATTTAACTCAAATCCACCCAAAATAAAGCTATACTAAAGGACTATGCCAACAAATCTCTACAAAGACTTTCCAAACATGTCATGGCAATAAGTAAACCAAAAATTTTCAATAAGAAAATAATTATGAAGCAAGGATACATGTTTGTATCGAATGAACCTTTTAAATAAACAAAGCATCTCAAGAGGTGACAAAAAATAGTAAAAGATCATCTCTATTTTCACTATGTAACTTACCTCGTCCATTTACCAAAATCGATAGTAATACTTCACCTTCTATCCCAATATATCGATGTAGCTGACATGCAAGAGTTAGCTCCATACACAAAAGACATTTTAATTTGAAATTGAGCTCAAATAATGAAAGAATTCAAACTCACACTAGCAAGTAAATTCAAGTACAACGAGTAGAACCATAGGCTTTCCCTTTGTGATTTTCACCACTAATGAAGACATAAATAATTTGGAATCACCAAGGTCTTACGAGTTTACATGAAGGTTCAGGTAAGGGAAGGAATATATATATAGATCAAGTGACTTAAAGACCTCCTTCAAAGCAATCGCTTATCCCCTTCTACCCTACAATTTTCAACCTATCCATATAATTCACCTTCATACAATATATTTTTATTTCCCTTAACTCTTAGCTTAGTAAATGCCAAACAAATCTAACCCACTATTTTCTTTGTTCACTTATTTGACTTTTCAAGAGATTTTCTAACTTTAAGCCCTTCTTAGTTTCTTATTTATCTCATTTCTCTGCATGCTCTATGGGCTAGGCTATAAAACTTTATAATCAAGCATATCTTTTGTCTCACAAGAACATGTTTTGAACTCTTTACCTACACCTTTCTTCGCTCATCTTATTATATCACTTTCTTCCCCCAAACTCCACCCTTGAACTATTCTCCGAAATACACAACCCTCCTACCCAAACATAGGCTTTCACCTGTGTTTTATTATTCAGAATCTTGTGATGAATCAAAGAAGGTTAAGTGCCAAAAGGATGATTTTTAGAAGGTTTTAGGTGTTTTATCATTGTTAATTCCAAAATGAAATAAAAATGGGCAAAAACCTCAAAAGGGTTAACTAGGGAACAATGTTAAGGTGGGAGTTTGGTTAAGTGATGGGTCAAAAATGGCCTAAGGTGATCCTCCAAAGCAAGATTTCCTTGATTTCTCTTTGAATACACTTGGGGAAAGTTCTAGAAAACATGTATGTACAAGAAACATTCAAAAATATCACTACACATGGCATCATACTCATAGAGAAAAAGGTTATTCTCCCAACCAATTTGAGTAATTTGAGTTTTATGAGTTACTCGGAGTCAAAGAGTCATCCATGTAAAGAACAACCAAAAATGAATTTAATGGTTTCACTAAAAGGAAATCTCATAAACATCCTTGTTCTTTTTCAAAACGAAACTATATTTTGATTGTTCTTAAAATTATTTCATTCCTTGCCAATGACATTTTAGAAGTGTTTTCAAAATTTTTCCTATTCCAAATCAATTCAAAATACTAGATACTTCACGTTAGGATGTTGCCTTATCATCTATCATAGGTAAACTATTTCTCAGTTCGACAAAGAAACTACACTAAAATAAAAACAAAATATCAAAAGAAAGAGAAATCAAAATTTCGTTCGATAGGAAAGAAATGAGTTTCAAAGAAAATCCTTGGATTATATTGGACCTGTAAATACAAAAGGTGGCAAGAGCAATGCACACAAATTAGGTATCACATTAATATTAAGTACATGACTCAAGTAAAAAAAATAGCATCATGCGACATTATTATCACTCTACCCAATAAGGTCCAATCTAAACCCATATTGATAATGAGTAACAAGCACCACAAGGGCTAAAGTAAATAAAAAACAAAGTGCAAGACCAGCGAGGGATAAATTAAATAAACAATATAAATATAAAACGTAAAAATTGAGTATGAGTAAGTCTATACAATAAACAAAATTAATTCCGTCAAATGAAACAATAGTTACAAACCATCAAATGAATAATATGAATTCCCCATCCCCTCTAAAAAGCCTTGCGTTAACCAAATGAAAAATAGAAAAAGAGTATAGGAGGGTAAAGAATCCCTATGACACACAAAGTGCCCTAGTCCATGTCAGTGAGTAGTTGTACTATCTCAGGAGGAGCCTCATTAGACTAGGCTTCTTTAAGCAAATGCGCTACAAAAGGAATCATCTTGGTTTGCACTTTAGAGCCATGTTAGATAACTTTAAAGGGTGGTTCTTTTCCTATTTTGGTTGTAGCTTGTGCCTTATCCCTATCAGGATTGTTGCCCTTCTTAGCATCAGTGGCAAGGTCATCCCTGGAGACATCCTTATAAAAAAGAAAAAGACCAAAACCAAAGTAAAATAAAAATGATAAAACATATTTTGTGATTTTCATATATGAAGAAACAAAATAAAACTAAAGAAAAATTAAGGTGGATGCAAGGTGAATTTATCATTACAACTCATGAGACTCATTTGTCACAACTCTCTATGAACTTGACATTGTCGAAAAATCTTCACATATCACCCATTTGGCTCATAAAAAAACATGGTAACAATAGAAACACAAATCACCCTATTTCCTTAAGAATAGTGTCACCCGGCCTATAGTAGGGCTAGGCAAGCATTCATATATCTCGGGTTAGTATGACTTCACCTGCGAATGTCATGACGAGCATATTTACTTACCAAAGCCATGAAAGTGATATTTATCAACAAACTCACCAAAAACATCCAGTTATTCAATATTTAAGACCAATTGGACTCAAAACTACGCTTCAAAAATGATTGCATAATGCCTCAAGAAAGATCACATGAACCATTACAAATATATGAGGTACTTATCTCTTATCTAAATTTAAATAAACACATTGTGTACATGCAAACGATGAGATTGGAAAAAGAAAATAGAGGCACATGTGAGCAAACTTAATCTACTAATCCATTACCAAACTTTCCATTTATACTCCAAATAACCCAACTAGATTACTCATCGCTCTATTTATCAACAAAACTTCAAGTGGGTATTTCATCGATCACGTGGTGCACTAATGTGTGTAAGAAAGAATTTTCAATTGAGCATGTAAAATAAGAGCACATTATAAAATTTTCATCCCAACAACCATATTCTTCCAAAATAATCACAAATGAATTAAATTTAAACCAAAAGAAACCAAGGAATCTGATCACTATTCATACTTAAAAAAAATCCAAAAGAAAATTTAACTAAAGATCATACCTTCTAAGTTTACTTAAGGGGGAAAAATAAAAAAAGAAATAATATCCAAAATCATTTATCCGATTTTGCATTCTTGAGATAAGAAATATAGAGTTTAAAATGATATAGAATTTTTGTGAAAACCTTAAATTATGTGGCTCAAAAAATTTGCCCATATGCGTGTACCATTGTTGGAGCTGTGCTTGGACTGCTCAAGTAAATCCAACGCAAGTCAAACCATATTGTTCCTTGCTATTTAGTTCCTTCTTACATTCAAAATGTTCCTACTCTGCTCGTAAACCGCTCCAGCATGCCCAGCAGAGGTCCAGGCAGTGTTGCAGTTGCCTTCTCCGTTTAGTATGTGCTTGGATTGTGCTTGGAATATTGAAGCCAATCCTCCACAAGTCATGCGCCTGGACTGATCAACAATTTCCGTGCAGGTACAAGCTTGTGTGACCATATTTAAAGTAAAGATTTGAATTAATAGCGGTTCGGGGCATAGTTTTGAGCCCCCAAACCTTACTTTACAAATCCCGAATTATGTTGTCACCTACAAACACCAAAAACAAGTTAAAAATAGAATCAAATACATTAGAAAACATTAATTGAAAATCCCTGGATTGCCTACCAATTATTTACTTAGTTAAATTAGTGACACAACATCATTTAATTGTTATTTCGTATTTTTGAATTTAAGCAATTCAACCGTAGTCGCTTCGAGTCCACAAATGTGGTAATACTTCAATTGTTGTCTAATAATCATGCACTTATTCTATTCACGGTTCATTAATAAAATTTTTTGATTTGATTACACATTCGAAACAATGAATGGGCCCACCATATAAAATTTTTTGTAGAACGTTTCAACCTATAGTTTATAAGGAACACATTATCACCCATGTGGAACTCTTAGTTAAAAATCATAACATCATGCCACCTCTTATTTTTGGCTTTATTTGAACGATGTCCTGCAATGATGCCTTTTAGGCCCACTACAGGCCACCCAAAAATGCTAGTGAATTGTTTTACCATAGATTTGGAAGTTTTCTTTTGCCGAGGTGATAGATTATCCACAACAACAATTTTCAAAGTGATGTTCTTACAAATGTTTCTATTATTAGGGCCAAGACTCTTCGTCTAATTAACCACCTCGTCTATTTCTTCAAAAAACTCACTCTCAAAGTTCTGTAATGTACCCACAAAGTGGTCATCCAAAAGATTCTCTTTTACGGTGTTATCACCTCATCATCACCCATATCAATCACTGAAATAACTTTTCAATCCTTAGATTGTTTCATAGACTTACATAAATTGAAAGAGATTTCTTTATTATTTACTCAGAACTTTATATCACCCAATTCAACATCCACTAAGGCTCTTCTAGTATCCAAGAATTGCCTACCCAAAATGAAGGGGGCCCCGTGATCTATCTCAAATCCAGATAAGAAAGTCATCTAGAAAGATAAATGGATCTACTTTCACAAGAATACTACATAGCACTCCTACAAGCTTCTTGATAGAAGGATCAACTATTAAAAGCCTCATTGGGTTGGGTATGGGGACATCCAAGACTAACTTTTGAAACAATAAAAGTGGCATAAAATTAATACTTTCTGCAAGATCACACAATTCTTTTCCTAACCTATTCCCCGTGATAGTGCAAAGAATAATGAATCCACCTAGGTCATCCTTCTTTGTCCCAATTTACTAGACATTATGGCACTACAATTGTTTTTCACCTCTATAGTTTCAACATCTATTACCCGTTTCATTGCAAACCATGTTTTTCATATCATAATGCTTCTTACAATGGAATGTTCATAGATAGGTTGCTATATTTTGCAAGAAATTTCTTGAACTTAGTATCATCTTATTTATTCTTGCACCTTTGTAAGAATGGGGGAGGAATTTTTATTCAAGATAAGGAATAACTAAAATTTTATCCAATTTTGGAGCATCACCATCAACTGCTTTTGAAGCTTCCTCACTTTCACCTTTTTCTTTGAATAACTTCAACCTTTAATAATTAACTCATTTCTCTTTGGAACTGCATCATTGGACTCCTTTATCCACTTTTATTTTCATTTGTTTGTTCATAACTCTCCCTTTTATTAGGGTCTTTGTAAAAATCAAAAACATCTTTCCCAAGAGTCCAACCACTCCTAGTAAGAATGACCGTGACTTGATCATCATTATTAGGATTAGTAACCATGTCCATAGGCAATCCAGCCTTTGGACTTGCATTGAGATGAGCTGATATTTGACCCACTTGAGTTTCAAGTTGCTTGATAGAGACTGAATGAGAAATGACCATTTAATTGAGTTGTCTGAAATCACGTTTTAACTCTCTCATTATCTTACCAGTTCCCTCAACATGCATCAAGATACGAGTAATGATATCCTTACTTTTAAATTTCTCTGGGTCAACAGGGCTTAACTCTTAACCCTTGGCCCTATTATGTAGAGGTATGTACCTGTCATATACCTATCCTTATCTCTCTAATATTGGTCTCTACTATGATCTCATTAACACCAATCTCTATCATGTTCCCTTTTCTTCAAACATTAATTCCCACCTTGCCTTTAATAGTTAAGGAGGGAATCCCCTATTTTATTTGACAAGAACTAGGTTTCCTCTTCAAGATACTCTACTTCCTCCTCATCATAAGTTTGAACAATTTTAGAAGTAATTATGTTGACCATCTTTGGATGAACCTCCATTATATTCTTATTGAGAAGATCAAGTTGTGTCATTACTTTATCTATGTTCTTATCTCTTTCCTCATCCTTTTTTCTTTTTACATAGATTAAAAAAGATGCAGAGGGAGCTCCACGGCTACCTTAGTATCTCTTTTGTGCTAAACTCTACTTTTCATGATCACTTGATCTCATAAATCCGTTGCAACTCCATAATATTATTTTATAATAGATCCTCCAATTGTATTTTTGGCTACCATATTTTTGGAATAATCTAATTCCCTAGATAAGATTTGAGGAAGCATTTTATTTGGTACCTCATGATTTTGGAATTGCACTACCTTATTATTGAATTATTGCCAAGCCTCATATAATTGCTCACCATTAAGTTAGCAAAAATTGATGATTTAATCACTTAGTTGAATCATTTGGGAAAGAGGAAAGTATTATCAAAGAATGCATCCGTGAGCACAACCCTTATAGTAAGGATCCTGTAGGCAAAAAACCTCAACCGTAAAACTGCTTCTACTATCAATGATAATGGGAAAAGATGTAAATGGATTGATTCTCAAGATATGTAGATATGTCTAATGGAGAACACACATCAATGAAATTCTTTAAGTATAGATTGTCATCTTTATGTGCTTCACCTCCAAAAAATACTTTTATTTGAAGCAAATGAATCATCATTGTAGTAATATAAAACACTCCATTTTCTTCAACTGGTGCAATACGAATAGCACTAGCATGGCCCAAATCTTTGAGGACATCATCGTCCCTGATATGCCCATCAAAAGTACTGGCATTATTATCCAGTTGTCTCATAGTATTCTATATACTATTATCCTCATAAAATAAAGAACAAAAAAACAAAAACAATATAAAAAAACACTATAAAAGTGAAAAGTATGTCTCACTCCCCGATAATGGAGCCATTTTTTATAATGCCCAAATTACACTCCTGAATGGATGTAAGAGATCATCGTAAATTCAATAACCCAACTTAGGTTGGAGTGGAATCCACAAGGAGTGAAGACACAAAATTCAAAGCTCGGGAGTGTTAAAATTCAACTAGGAGTTGACTCACTGTGTGTATAAAACAAACAAAAATGTAAAATAGGGTGATTAGTTGGATTGTTTTTACAGTGAAAATTTATTTTTTTTAGAATACTATCTCGAGGTTTAAAATACTTAGAGTGTAATAAGTTTAAATAGACCTTGGAGTTATCCAATTATAGGTATGAACTCATGCATGTATAATTATGAATATATCCCAATTCATCTAGGAGTTAGGGGTAGGCTAGATTTGTAGGTATTGATGTCAACCTTTCAATAAAACACCAAATTTGTCAAATGGGTTCTTTTGAACACCTCATAAGTGCAAAAATTTCACCAATATATTCCCTAAGATAACATCCTTACATCTAAGAGATACAATTAAATGAAAAAACTCAAGTTATTTTTTTACATTTTTCCTCTCTTATATCCGCTTTTTCAAGGATGATATAGGTTCAAATGTAATTGGGGTTTGCAACCCCCAATTCTTAGTTAAATCATGTAATAAATGCAAAACACATAACAAATTTCTAATTAGGAGGATAAATAAATAACACCTATGTGCTAATCACAACTTATTCAAGCATAACCCCACGATGAAGAATTAACTACTCATAGAGAGAGAAATCTAATATATACCAAAGTTTCCATTAAGATCCATGAGAAATAAAGGGAACGCAAATCCAAGCTATAGATCTTCAATAAAAAGCACTAATATTTCACTTGGGAATCACTCTCATGTATTATTTACTTAAGAGTAATACAATAATGTTCAAAGATAAAAATAAGCTAAAAACTCCTATTTAAGCCCCAAATCCATATTTGTTAAATATTAAAAAAATGTTACCTTGCCCTTGATCCCCTTGAGTAAATCCAAAGTAAATGGAAAGAAGATGGAGAGCTGATGGTGAGCAAATGGAAATCAAATCTAAATTAGATGTACAGAAGATGGGATTTTTCATATTTGAGCTCTAGTTGACTTAAATGGCTTGCTCATTTACTTTTTTCAACCATTAGTTGCAAAAATAAGCATTAAGTTTGAATTTAACATCAATTCAATGGAAATCGTGATAAGTTAAGCTTAAAAAGTGCTAGAAATTCATCAAATTTAGGACTTATCATACCTTTTATGGTTCCAATGGTCTTTGGGTCATTGTGGATGGGTTTACAAAATTAACACATTCATGCCTATTCAGATATTCTTCTGCATCGAGAGATTAAACCTTATCTATATTTGTGAGATAGTGTATTTTTATGATGTGCCTATCTATCATTTCAAACTAGGGATCATTTTCACTTTTAGATTTTGGAAAGCTTTTAAGGAGTAGTTGAGTACTCAGGTGGATCTTAACATTACCTTTCACCCTCAAACTTATGAAAAGCTAGAGCAAACTATTCAGATTCTTGAGGATATAATTCGAGCCTATGTTTTACTTTTTTGAGGTTAGTGGGATTAGCACTTAGCTTTGGTAGAGTTTGGATATACTAATAGCTACCGTTTGAGTATTGAGATAACATCTTTTGAGGCTTTAAATTGTAGGCGATGTAATTCTTTGATAGATTTGTTTGAGACCTCTCAGATTAGAAAATATGGTACTGACTTGATCCAAGAGTCATTTGATAGTTTTAGCATAATTTAGGATAGGTTGAGGGCAGCTAAAAGTAGGTAGATTTATTATATAGATCATAGACTTTATGCCTTGAGATTTGGAGTTGGTGATAGGGTATTCCTTTGAGTATCATCGATGAAAGGTGTGATGAGGTTTGGGAGAAAGAAACTCATGTACGGTGGTATATTCCAGATGAATCTCATGTGCTCATATGGGACTCAGTTCAGTTGGATGAGTTGTTGACATTCATAGAGGAGATTGTGTCCATATTATCTAGGTATGTCAGGCGGTTGCCCAATAGTGAGATTTCAATAGTTAAGATTTATTAGAGACACTAACTAGTAGAAGAGTCTATTTAGGAGATTAAGAGCAATATACAAAACCAATATCCTCACCTATTTGAGGATTCTGGTACATCCTAACTCCTTACTTTTGCAGGTGAAAGTTGATTTAGTAGTGGTTATTATAATATCCCTCTCAGTCATTTTCTGTATTTCTACTCATTTTTTGATAGAGCCTCCCTATAGTTTCCCTAAATCATTTATGATTTTATGGAGATGATAGTTCAGTTACTGGCAGTTCATTTGGTTTTAAGAGTCAATTGCCTATTTTGAAGTCTTTACTTGTCAGAATTGGATACCTAGAGAAAACATCAATCAAATGACCTTGTATACAAGTTTTGACAGTTCTGACAACTCTAGGACATCGATTTTAGTCTAGGTATACCTTTATTTAGGTCAAAAGGTTTCCGAACTCATTTCGAGCTATTAGTCAAAAATTAAGAAAAATGGCACTTCAGTGGGAGACCTGCATTTTATAGAAAAGTCATCGTATGGGAATATGCCATTGAGTCCAATACATTAAATTTGATGGGTTAGTATAGTTTGTTTATGCATATAGGATTCTGAATGAATCTCGAGGGTTCTGTGGAGACTTGGAAAAAATCCAAGTCTTCAGTTGATGCACTCAGCTAGTACATCTGCTAAAGCGACCCTTTGGGTTCCTTAGTGGAGGCTGCTTTAACGGCCAGCTAGGAACTTTAACGGCTAGGCATGCCTGAGTGAGCCACTTTAGTGGCAATATGACTACTAAAGTGCAAGTCATTTTATTGTCGGCTTGTTTGCTTTAGCATCATGCTATGTATCAGTTGGTATCAATTTTGTGACACTTGGTAGCTTTAGTGTTGACCTCTAAATATCCCCACTGCCTGCTTTAGCGGTCTCTAGAAGCCATTAAAAGTCAATTTTTCCCACTTTCTATCCCATTTTCACTCAATTTTAAGAGCGAAAACCCCTTGAATATATGGAAACTTGGGAGAGACATTAATAGGTGATTTATGGTTGTTATTGAACTTGAATTTCTTATTTGTTCTCTAAATTTCATGGTAAGTTCTCACTGAATTCATTATTAAATTCTCATAATTTCCCAAAATCCCTAGAAATAATGGTGGGTTAATTTAGACCTTTTAAGCTTGGAAATTATCCATTCTTGAGGGTAAATGTTTCTTTAGCATGGAGAGATGTTTTTTTAGTTTTGAAAGTGCAATTCCGCAAGGGGAACCAGATGAAATTTTTACATAATTTTTTACGCAAAGCACAAAAATACAATATGTGTACTGTTGTTATCATGTTGATAAGTATATTATCATTTTGAGAATGTGGCATCGTGCGAAAGCTTCCCAATAGGGAAATTTACCAACTTCGTGGATTTCTTTGCACTTTCTTTGGTGTTCATGTAGGCTAAGTTTAATAGATTGGGATAATTTGTAGTATATTTAGGATAATGTGCTAGATATGGGTTTAGAATTAAGCCTTTGAAGTATTTCTTAGTTAATAATGGTTGATCTAGTTACTTATTCTTAGGGTTAAATGATATATTAGGACCAAAATATTTCTTAGTTAATATAAAGTTATTAGGTTATATACCTTAGCCTTATCCGAGTAGAATTTTCCTTAGAATTAAATTATAGGGATTAGAAGTAAGCCCATTTGACCCACCTTAGGCCAAGACTATGATTATCTCAATATAGACTTTAAAAGAATGTTATACCCATTTTATAAATATTTATTACAGAGTTTGAAGAGGATATAAATATAACACCTTGAGTTTTGACTCTTACAAAATTTTCTAGAATTCTGATCTCTGGACCCAATACGACTCGAGGATACGAGCCGTATGTTGGGGTACAAATGGTAAGGTCCATTCGTATATTGACCAGTGTTGGTTGGTGAGATAGATTTTTGTTACTGGAATGGATACAACTTAGGGTTACGAGTAGTATTGGAGTATATATCATTTGGTTTCTTAACTTAATCTTTGACTTGTTTACTTGGGTTGGATATAAGTACGAGTGGATCACCGTGGGCCGTAAGCCAGGGTATGAGTCTTACCATGGACTCTTAGGGTAGGCAGTATTTGAAGCTTCTTTGAGCTTAAATCTCCCAAAGGTATGAATTAAGGGAACAGATCATATGCTTTGGATATGACTTGATTGGATAAGTCGTATGTTGGACAGTGTTTGATCCAAAGGTTGAGGCTAGGGTACAGTGAAAGGTACAACTCATATTAGAAGGGTACGACTCATGAGGGTCGGTTGTATCCCCATGATGGGATTTTGGTGCAACTTAAGTGGGGGTATTATGGATATTTCACAACTTGTCCTAATAAGTTCCCATGACTTATAACCTACTTGGGAGTTTATTTACCCTATTATTCCATTCATTAACACTTAGAAACTTTTCTAAATCACTCAATAATTCTCTCAAAAGCTTTTGAGCAAGGGAAGCTAGGGTTTCAACTAAAGTATCAATTTTGGTTTTGTCTTGGTGATTTTTTACCATCATCATCTTGGTTTAAGGCAAGTTCTCTTCCTTTATTGTTAAATCAAACTAAAGGCATGGTTTTGTTAATGTTTTCATGATTTCATTGAATGTTTGATTTTGGTTTACAAGTATGATTTGGGGGTTGTGATATTAAATGGTTGGTTTTGGTTTCCCATGGTTTTAATTATGCTTTTTTATATGCATTAATGGTGATTTGGGATAATTGGATTGCATGGGAATGGTTTAATGGCAATTTTAATTGGTTTTGGTCATATTATGCCCCCACTCTTTCTTATTTTTCAACTTGGTAAAAGAATTATGCATGTTTTAAATATCTTGGAATGGTAAATGGCTAATGGTTATGCTTGAGGGGTATATGGCATCCCCCAAGTGGTTTAATATGCTAAATGGAAGGGCACTTAAAAGTCCCCTTAAACCTCTATATGGTTAGCTATGGATAATACTTGCAAGTAAAGATTGGTATGACGATACCAATATTAATGGCCTTGGTAATTTTATGGATAATAGTTTTGTTATTAGGAAATTGGTTTTAATTAGGCAATAATGGAAGAAGATGTAGCTAAGCTATGGAAGGTGGAGGTCCCAGGTGGGAGAAAAACTGGAAACTCATATTTGCCTATATGAGGTTGGTTTTAATGACCATGTGCATGATGTCATACTATATTTAGGGGATGTATAAGTCATCCCAAGGTTTTCTTCCCTAGTCGTGTAGCTATACGAACTAGGGCCCTTTCAGCAGGGGAGTTGAACCCATATAGCTCGTGGGTGGTTTAGGACGGCAAAGCTACAGAACCTAGATAAACGTTTAAAAGCCATGCTAAACCCAGTCCTTTTTCCTAGCATGGTTATATATTTATATATATGGTTATGTACATATGGATGGTTTTCCTTAGTTTTATATATGGTATTATTTTATCCTTACTCGAAGATCATGCTAGTGATCACTCATTAACCCCATCTACTGGCGGTTGTATACCCATGCTATGTAGCAATCGATTGTTCTAATCCTCCTACATAGTGATTGAATCGGGGATTAATATTTAAATTGAAGTAGTGAGCTTTCATCCTTTTGGATGGCTCCATTTCATGTTATGGATATTCTTAGACACTTTGATTTTATTTTGGATATTAGTTTTTGCTATGATTGGGGGTATGTCCCAATAAGATTTCATATCTCCTTTGGTTAGAGGCTTTGTGGTACTTCTATAGGTTGTAATGTGCAGGATCGGTATTGGTGTCGACCTTGGCATTAGATTAAGTTAGGAGGCTACCATCATTGAGCATAATTTCTAATTGTTCCATCATATTTCATTTTGGGATTAATTATATTATATGATGGAACATCCTTGGTTATGTCCTTATTTATGGCCCTTGTCTTGGTATGGTTGGATTATTGGTATGGGATAGTTGGACTAAATTAGGTCAGTCATGGTTGTGATCTTATCCCAGAGTCTTTATGTGATCTGTTACACTATTTTATTACATGCTCAAAATTCAGCCAGCTCATGGTAGGCAGCTGGAGGTTAGATTGGGTAACGGGGGTGGTCTCCAGTTTTGAACATACTTGGGATGCCTATTATGACAAGGCCTCAAGGCGGGTCATGTCAAGTTGGTATCAGATCCTAGGTTCATGTTCTATTATGAGTCTAAAAATTCATGTCGAGTAGAGACTGCCATACTCATAAGGGAGAGGCCACAAGGCATTGAGGAATATTTAACTTTCTTGGTATACTATTTTCAAGCTTAGAGTCTATGTCCTGGAATCATCTCTAATCCTTTAGTGTTCATCTTTCAGATCATTCCTCATAGATTTGGAACACAAGAAAATTCTTCTATCCCATCTAGGTTAGTGATGGAGGGGTACATCCTACTTTTGGGGTTCATCTTCGATCTCACAATTGTATCCTAGATAGTTTTGGAGTTTCACTATTTGCTATAAGTCCTCCTCAAGGAAAGGTGACTAATGCAAAATTCTGTCAGTCTATTTATGTTATTGCTTACATGGTCGCTACTAAGGCTGAACGGGGTTTGACTGGTTCTTTGTCTTCTAAGGACACAAGGGTTGGCCAATTTATGAAGATGGGTCCTTCAACTTTTTCTAGAGTGATAGTGGAAGAGGATCCACAGGGCTTCTTGGATAAAATGGAAAAAATATTTCACGTGATCCAGGCTACCAATGTAGAGGGGGTAAACTTTATAGCTTATTAGCTCAAATTTATTGCTTATCAGTTGTATAGAGAGTATGATAGGGACAGGGGTGATGTGGAAGAATCAGTCTTTTTAGATACTTTTTCTAAGGCCTTCTTAGATCATTTCTTTCCCCAAGAGTTTAGGGAAGAAAAGATGGAGAAGTTTGTGAACCTCAAGCAAGGAAGGATATCTGTCAAGGAATATGCCTTGAATTTTCACCAATTGTCAAGGTATGCTCATGGTTTAGTGGTTGACATGCGGGCTAGAATAAGAAAGTTCGCTTCGGGATTAAATCGTGATCTAATTTTTGAGAGAAAGATTATCTTGCTAATTAAGGATATAGACATCTCTCGATTAGCTATTCATATGCTGCAAATGGAGGATGAAAAGAGAAAGCAGTCGGAGTTTGGGGATAGAAAGGAAAAGAGAAGCAGGTTTCTAATAAGGGAGGTGCTTAGTCTCGGGGTGGTCTGGATAGTGGCAATTGTAAAAAAAAGAAGTGGAGGAGTTCTAGTTCATACTCTTTCGCCAGTGCTCCTTACCATTTTGGGAGTAGGGTGCCAAATCTCAGTCAAGAGGAGGTCAGTTGATTTCTTCATTCCTTTCTTGTTGGTTTTGTGGTCTTCCTTATTGGGGTTATTGAGATGAATGATGGGATAAATGCTTTAAGTGTGGATAAGCAGGCCATCGGCTCAGTGATTATCCAGTTAATAAGGTTGCTGCGGGTGCGAATAAGATTCATATGGCTTTATCTTCGACTCCTACACCTGGTGGTGTGGCATTTACTTCTATTACTACTCTTGCTCTAGTGTTGGTTGAAATAGGTTGTATGCTTTGGCATCTCGACAGGAATCCTAGGCATCAATTGATGTCATTATTGGTACATAACAACTTTTCTCTTGTGACGTGTATTATTTGCTTAATCTAGGGTCTACTCTCTCCTATGTGACTCCTTATGTGGCTATATTATTTAGTTTTGATCCAAAAGTTTTTTCGGATTCTTTTTTCTATTTCTACATTGGTAGGTGACTCAGTTATTGATAAGAGAGTCTATAGGGGGTGTTTGGTATCTATTGGTGGTAAGAAGACCTTGGTGGATCTATTTAAATTGGGTATGGTAGATTTCGATGTTATTTTGTGTATGGATTAGATGCACTCTTGTGACGTATCCATGGATTGTCAGACCCATAGGGTTATCTTTAGGTTCCACGGTGAGCCAGTTGTAGAGTAGGAGGGTATTTATCTAGATCCTAGTGGTGGATTTATTTCTTATCTTAGAGCTTAGAGTTTAATCTCTAAAGGATGTCTTTATCACTTGATCCCAGTTAAAGATTCTAAATCGAAAGGTCCTTGTTTCCAATGATTTCCAATGGTTAATGAGTTTCTAGAGGTCTTTCCAGATGATCTTCCTAGTGTTTTTCCAGATAGAGAGATAGAGTTTGTTATTGATCTAATTCCAGACACTTGTCTGATTTCTGTTCCTCCGTATAAAATGGCTCCGGTTGAATTAAGGGAAGTTAAGGATTTTTTGGATAAGGAGTTTATTTATCGTAGTGTATCTCCTTGGGGTGCACCAGTGTTGTTTGTGCAAAAAAAGGATGGTTTCTTTCGGATGTGCATTCACTATAGGCAGTTGAACAAAGTGATAGTCAAGAACAAGTATCCTCTTCCAAGGATAGATTATTTGTTTTAATAGTTTCAAGGTGTCAAGTTCTTTTCTAAAATAGATCTTTGGTCTGGGTACCATCGACTAGAGATTAGGGAGGTGGATATCCCTAAGATGGCTTTTCGTACTTGAGATGGGCACTTTGAATTTTTGGTGATGTCATTTGGATTAAATAATGCTCCGGCAGCATTTATGGATCTAATGAATAGGTTTTTTCGTCAGTATTTAGATCTTTTCATTATTGTGTTTATTGATGACATTTTGGTATATTCGAAGAGTGAGGTGGATTATTCTAATCACCTCTGTGTGGTGTTGTAGACCTTAAAGGAACACCAATTGTATTCCAAGTTCTCCAAGTGTGAGTTTTAGTTTAATGTTGTAACTTTTTTGGGTCATATTATTTCTAGTGAGGGAATCATGGTGGATTCACAAAAGGTTGTTGTAGTGCAGAGGTTGCCTAGACCCATGAGTACAACTGAAATTCAGTGTATCTTGGGTATATTTGTATATTACAAATGGTTTGTAGAAAGCTTTTCATTGATAGCTGCTCCTTTGACTAAGTTAACTCAGAAGAAGGTCAAGATTTCTTGGTCAGATGCTTGTGAAGGGAGCTTTGAGAAATTGAACGATAAGTTCACTTTGGCTCCAATTCTAACTTTATCGAAAGTCAAAGATGGGTTAGTGGTTTATGGTGATGCTTCTCGGGTATGGCTTGGTTGTGTGTTGATGCAACATAGGAAGGTGATTGCCTATGCTTCCCGATAGTTGAAGGTGCATGAGAGGAATTATCCTACTCATGATTTGAAGTTATTGGGGGTTGTGTTTGTTTTGAAAATATGGTGGCATTATTTTTATGGTTTGTAAGTGGATATATTTTCTGATAATAAGAGTCTACAGTATGTGTTCAATCTGAAAGAGCTAATTCTTTGGCAAAGAAGATGACTTGAGCTTCTCAAGGATTATGATATAAGTCTTCATTATCACCCAGGTAAGGCTTATGTTTTTGCTGATGCTCTTAGCAGGTTATCCATGTGGAGTTTGACTCATGTGAAGGAAGGAAAATACGAATTGGTGAAGGATATTCACCGTTTGGCTAATCTTGGAGTTCACCTCTTGGACTCTAAGAATAGTGGTGTAATGGTGCAAGATGTGGTTCAATAGTCTCTTGTTGCGGATATTAAGGAGAAACAAGTGCTAGATCCTATCTTGATAAAAATAAAGAGTGATGTTTGTGGTCAAATGGTAGTTGTGAATGAGATCTATGGTGATGATACTTTACTATACCAAGGATAGTTGTGTGTTCCTGATGTCGATGGGTTGAGACAAAGGATTTTTGCTGAGGCGCATGAGTCGCTCTATGTTGTTCATCTCAGCTCGACTAAGATTTATCATGATCTTAAGGAGATCTATTGGTTGAATGGCATGAAAAGGTATGTGTCTGATTTCATAGCCAAGTGCATGGTATGTCAACAGGTTAAGGTTGAGCACATAAGGATCGAAGGGTTGTTTCAAGAAATTGATTTGCCCAAATAGATGTGGAATTTGATCAATGTTGACTTCGTTACCGGTCTTTCTCGGTCTCAGAATTAATATGATTCAATTTGGGTCATCGTGGATAGGACGGCTAAGTTTGCAAACATTTTTCCAGTGCGGACTACCTTCTTGGAGGAGGATTTGCTATGTTGTATCTTTAGGATATTGTGAAACTGCAGTAGATTCCTTTTTGATTAATTCTAATTGAGGCACATCGTTTACATGTTATTTCTTGTGGTATTTTCAGAAAGGGTTGGGGACCAAGGTGAGTCTGAGTACTACTTTCCATCCGCAGACGGATGGGCAAGCAGAGAGAACTATTAAGACATTTGAGGATATGCTTTGGGGCTGTGTGATTGATTTTGGTGGCAATTGGGTTGAGTATCTACCTTTAGTGGAGTTTGCTTAAAACAATAGCTATCATTCTAGTATTGGTATGGGCCCTTTTGAGGCATTGTATCATAGGAGGTGTAGATCTCCTATTGGTTGGTTTGAGCTTAGTGAGGCGGACCTGTTTGGTTCCGATGTGGTTTACAAGTCTATGGAGAAGGTGAATATGATTTGGGATAGGCTTAAGGCTTCCCAAAGTCGGCAAAAGACCTATACGGATGTTAGGCATAGAGACTTACATTTAAGGTTGTGGATAAGGTTTTCCTTAATGTATCTCCAATGAAGGGAGTAATGGGATTTGCCAAGAAGGTAAAGGTCAGTCCTCGGTATGTGGGTCCTTATGAGATTTTGCAAAGAGTTGATAATATGGATTATGAGCTGGAGTTACCTTCTAGCTTGAGCTTGGTTCATCCGGTCTTCTATGTTTCCATGATGAGAAATTGCATAGGTGATCCTTCTTCGGTTGTTTCTTCGGAAGGATTGGGTCTCATGGATTCTTTATTTTATGAAGAGGTACCAGTTGAGATATTGTATAGTCAGGTTCGTTGAATGCAGACCAAGGATATGGCTTCGGTTAAGGTTCTATTGGTAGAAACATAAGGTGGAAGAAATGACAAGGGAAGCAGTGGAGGACATGAACTCCAAATATCAACATATGTTTTCTGCTCCTAGGATTCGTGCGGAAGGTATGTGTCTTCAACACATCTTTATGTTATGAGTTTGTTAAGGAAAAGGTTAATATCTTTGCATCTTTATTTTCAAACTTTGTTATAGATTAGGGATATATTTTATAATGCCAATGACTTGTACATGTTGTTTACCCTACCTTGTCCGTCATTTAGGGATGAATGTTCCTCGTGTGGGAGACTATATCACCCTGGGTTTTGACCCTTAGAAAATTTCCTAGAATTCAAATCTCTGGACCTAATACGACCTGAGGGTACGAACCGTATTGATACGATACAAACTTGGTACGTACAAAACCACTCTAAAAATAGACCACAAAGAAGAGGAAAACCGAGAGCAACACAAACAAAATTCTCGGGTCCAACAGCAACAAGAAATAAGGTGTAAATGAAACTAAAAACACTAACAACTATAACACCCCGAGATCCTTTCCCGAGACGTCACATGGTGCTTATGGACCCGAAGGACCATAAGCTAACCCTTTACTGATATCTATACCTATACACTACATAATATCTGAAATAAATGCTGAAACTGTCCATAAGGTTCAATACATCTGCACATACTCAAAATTGAAAACTGAATACTAAATACATCAACATCCGTCTGAAAAACCTCTAAACTGTCTGAACTGTGGAGATGATGGGACATGTCCCCAACTAACTCCGTCAACTGACAATATAAACAAAATCTGATGCAATAATAGTAAACTGAGATTCATCCTCGAAGAAAGAGGACTCACTGCTACTGCTGCTAACTGGGACTGAACTGCTGAGGAAACTCCGCATCTTGTGCCTCTGAAACTATGGTGTCAAATAAAACACCATAGAACAAATGCATCAGTACAAAATGTACCAAGTATGTAGACGAGGTAAGGCTAAAGGCAAGGGCTGATTCATGCACAATTTGTAAACTGAATAATGATGAAAATGTTGCACGAGAACACATACATGAATGCACAGGTCATAATCACAATCATCACAACTCTAGGGACTGGAACTCAGATACCACTTTCCTGCAAACTGAACTCACTATTGACACTGAGATACTAAATCACTGACTCATCTGATATTGAGAATTGGAAAATATGGATGCAATTTCATCAAGGGGTGAGTTCTGAAATCTCTGAACAAACTGAGATTACGAGTATCTGAAGCTTCTGAAACGGATAGCAACCCATCTAACAGGTTGTATTTGAGTCTGTAGATAACAATACTTCTTTATAAATGATTTTGAGATCGGCCTATCTAGTAGCAGATCTTTGAATTAGCAAGTAATCATACTTAATGGCCTGTATCTAACAACCTTAAATTCTGTACACTGAACTGAGCTCTTTCTTGAAGTCTGAGACTGATTCTGAAACTGAGACCGTGGGAAGTATTTAGTTAACCAACATGCCCTTGCTATCTCTTAGGGGTCCAACCTATAACCCCGGTTGGGAGGGTGTCAATACCGTGCCACGGGTAAAGACATTATCTTTACATGACCCTCATCTATCAGGTCCTCATACGATAACGGTGGAGCCCTTATCTAACAGGTCAAGCCACCTTATATACCCTCATCTAGCAGGTATGATGTCTCTCATCCACCCTCATCTAGCAGGTGTGATGTCTCAACCTACGCTAGCTACGTAGTTTTAGAGCACAAGGATCGCATCTAAGGATCACACCCTCCACTAGCAGGTGAGTCCCCATCCTTGAGCTCACTCAGTGCTAGTTTCTACGCCCAACTGAAAGACACTGATTTGATTCTTAAATGAACTTAGACTGATCTGAATTTGATACTGATTATATTTCTCAAGAGATCTGACTGAGTTACAATGAGATTACTTAGTTCCATAGCTGACGAAAATGTATCGAATCATAGCATCTGACTGACGATGCAGAGCTTGAATAGATTATTCAAATCGCTTTTGAGATTAGAATTTAATCACTTGAATACTATTAAATCAGAGCTAATTACAGGACGGAGGCTAGATTACTAGCGATATAGAGATTACAGAGATAACTGAGATTACAGAGCCTGATTAAGCACCGTACTTATCTGAAGATACATAGTTCTATAGTTCACTGATTTCTGAGAATAGTGGCTCGATAGGAATTATCTCAAAACTGACACGGGTTCTAGACAACATCTCTATTCTCACATCATCACAATTATCCATTCACCATCTCAATCATTAATGTATTATCGCAATCATACCTTAATCGTCACAATCATTAATGCATCATCACAATTATTAAAGCATCTCTCCAAGTAATTAAAAATCATAACGTACTTTTCCCCCTCAAAAATCCTTAAAGTATCGCATCAAGCATTTTGGAAACATAAACCTCTATTTATCATCATAATAACAAAAGGGTCAGTTTAAGCATCTTGGGCTAATAATCATATAATAACATAGGGGAAACATACTATTATATCAAACTCCATTCAAAAAGGTTTTACCTCAACCATTTCATACCTATATCAGTCTTAACATGTGTTTGGATTTCACACCGCTTGGGAAACTTCATACTATCATGTCATAGCTTACTTGCTAATCACTTTACATATATTAAAAACTTAGCATATATCAAAGGGAACATAATGGGGAATTTACAACCATCACATCTCCACTCGTTCACTAAGGTCCTTCAACAAACACTAGACATGCATAGGTTCACATTATTTGGGGATTTCCTACTAGCATGGAATAATTCATTCACTTGGTCATTTTATCAAACACTAGGCATGCATAGACTAGCTCACAATTTAGGGCTTCCTATTCAACATGCTATAATGTCCCATATTCTTCTTCTAAGCTTTTATCAACCTATGGGAGACATACTCTGCTAAATCAACCAATTCTACACCCAAAAGTCGTAAACACATCAACAATCGTAACACATAATCGTATCTTAGGAGTCATTAGATCACGATTTAACTACAATGCTTAATTTCTAGTCTCTTAGACATTTTATCAAACACCTTACATGCACAACTTAGGAATAATTATAATAACCCAACTACTCATCATGAACAACCAAATTTACATGTTTCCACTCATATATTATCATAGATTCATACAAACCACATAAGTATCCCATCTTGGAGGTCATTCAATATCAACAACAAGTACATAATCCATTTAGCACACAAATACCACATACTAAGACCAAGGCTTGATAATCTTGTAGAAAAACATGAACCACAACTCAATCATAGTAAGAACGTCAATTTCAACTCACAAGAATCATTAAAAATTCATAAACATAAATCTTGGAGATTTAGAAAAAGGTACTTGAACTTCTTGGATGAAAGGGACCCAAGAATCAACATCTACATACCTTGCTGAAACTCTTTCTTGAAAGCCTTCAGAAGAATTCTTGATCCTTGCTCTTGATTCTCTCTTAATTTTTGGTGGAATAAGAGAGAATTTTTGATTTTGGAAACCCTAGTTTTTGGGTGAAAGAACAGAAAAGAAAATGAGGCCTTCAACACTTAAGTGGGTATTTATAGAGTTTGGGAAAAGAGTGGAAAATACCAAAATGCCCTTTAAAGAAAAAGAGTTGAAAAATACTGATCGGGGTCTGTGACAGTCGATTTGACGGTCCGTCAGAGGGACTGACGGTCCACCAGGTCGTCAGTCACTCGAGTACCAAATCTGGGTCATTCTGCCTCATCATCACTGTTGAAGTGATGGTCCATCAGGAATCTGAGGGTCCACCAGATCATCCGTCACTCGGGGGTCAAGTATGGGATGTTCTGTCTTGGCCTGATGGGACACTTGATGGTACGCCAGGTCAACCGTTAAACCTGGGCGATTCCGATACCATTTAGTAAATCGGCCATAACTCCTTCGTTCGATGTCGGATTTTGATAAAATTGGTATCGATGGAAAACTTATTCAATGCTCTACATGACAAAAAGTTGAAATTATAGAAATACAACACGATTAAATGTGATTCATACTTGGGAAAATATTTTTGAAATTTTTAGACTCAGATTTTTGCTTTACCAAAAATGCTCTAAGGCTCAGACTAAGAGAACTTTGCGGGGTATTACAACAATAATAAGAGATAAACAATAATATGATAAGAAGACAACACTAGGATGACAAAAATCGAATTATTACAAGAATACAAGAACAACAAGAACAAGTAGTTTCACTAGACAACCCAAACTAAGACATGAAATGTAAAGATAGATAGTGAGACATACACAATTAAAGATTAGGAACCCAAAGATATATAAAATATAACGACACCTAAAACATACAATTTAAACACCACACTCTTACATGAAACAAGATGGATTCCACCACTCAAGCACCAATGTTACCAAGCAATACACATTCACAAGTGAGTCCACACGTGTTTATGTCCTAGTTTTGGCCTAGGGATGCTCTCTCTCTTGATGTGTTCTTTTATAAATATTCAAAAACTAATGAGATAAAATCCTAACATGTTCTTTATATAGGTTATTACAAATAATAGATAAAATGACAAAAGTGCCCCTTAGTGTTAAATGAACAAAATGGAGCCCATGGAGTGCCATATAGGGGCGGCTTGAAGCCCTTTCCACACTTCAACTAGTACACTCTGAAGGATGCATTAAACACACTCAAAAAATGTCCATCTTTAGGATTGTGCCCTTATCATCCTCTCCATATTGAGAGGAATTGGACCTGAAATTCACGGCACAACTAAATGAAATGGCACAAAACAGTCCACAAAATAATAAGAAATCGAGAACACAACAATTTCAAGTCTCAGCCAATATCTTCATTTTGTACCTTGACTTCCTCTCCCTCTTGAGATTTGCCTTCAATCTCATCCATCTATATTGAGTTTAGCCAAGAAACTTACTACAAAACAACAAATGAGTTAGTTGTAAAGAAAGGTCCTCACACTCTCTCTTTATTTCTTTGTTCTCGAATTCCTCACACTTAATTTCATAAGTGTTGTATGCTTTCTTGTACTCAGTGAGGTGAACCAAATATTTATAACAAATCCAAAGAATAAGAAATACACACAAGGATGTAAATACGAAGAACGGTTTCAAAACCAACTCACAATCTAGTAAATGGTCACAAGCTTGTAAGTTATTATTGCAACCAAAAAACGAAACTAAGGACACAACAAAATGATACTAAGAGATAAAAATTTGAGCCTAAAATTGATGTGTGAACAGTAACTTGGTGATATGGCAGTCTACTATTGGTTTGATTGTATCAAGTTTTTATTTTCCAATGTTCAAGTCTTAACCAATTTTAAATTTGGGATTGGTGGAATTATGTATGGAGGAAATATAAGTCTTTGGAGCTCTTTTTCAATTCAAATGTCAAGACTCAAAAGTCTTTCACTAGCCTTGTACTTCTCCTTAAAACATGGGCCCTTGAATCATAGAAAGTTGTTGGAAAGTGGTTGATAAAGTCTTTGGTGGTTGAGGAATATTTCAAGACTAACAAGTTCTACACCCCTTTCCTTCACCTTTAGGGATCTAAAAGGAACTTTATCTTCAACTATTTATGAAGATGGTGATGAACATCAAGAACAACAACAACAATACCAAGAGCAACAATAACAATTTCCAAGAACACCAACAATTTTCACACGGTCCACTCAATTCAACAACAACCTTCAGCCAAAACTACAACAAATTCAACAAAGATGTTCTTAGGCCACATATCTTAACAACATCGCATCGCCAAGATAATAACAACAACAATGTTCACACTACAATTCTAAACCGTGACCCACAACAACACCAATAACAATTGGCCAAGCCTATGTTTACAACAACAATATCAATAATTACAATCTCATACTAAGATTGACTTAAAGTGTTAGTGAATAACAAAACTAACACTACAAAAACATAAGACAAGTAAAAATCTCAGCAAAGACACAATAAGAACACAATTTTGGCCAAGAACACAAACACAGGTAGATTTCTATTTTACTAGATTTTTTAGTTTTCAATATTTTTTTTATTTTCAAGTTGACGAGCACAAGATTGATCTCATGGAAACAAGATCATGCAATGCTTTGATACCAAATAATACGATACAAACTTGGTACATATCAAAAACACTCTAAAAACTATCCACTAAGAAGAGGAAAACTGAGACCAAAAGAAATACAATTCTCGGGTCAAACAAAAACAAGAAACAAGGTGTAAATGACACCAAAAACACTAACAACAACAAGAGATAACCAATAATATGATAAGACGACAACACTAGGATGAAAACAATGCAACGATTACAAGAATACTAGAACAACAAAAACAAACGGCTTCACTCGACAACCTAAATTAATACATGAAATATAAAGATAGATAGTAAGACATACACTAATACATGATTAGGAACCCAAAAATATATCAAATCAATGGACCACTAAGACTTACAATAGCAACAACACACACTTATGTGACAAAAGAGTGATTACACCACTCAAGTACTAACGTTTCCAAGAAATACATATTCACAAGTGAATCCATACTAGTTCATGTCCTAGTTTTGGCTTAGGTAGCCTCTCTCTCAAGAGATGTGTTATTTTTATTCATTTATCAACATTCAACAACTAATGAGCCCTAACATGTTCTTTATATAGGCTATTAAAAATAATAGAAAAATGACAAAAGTGCCCCTTAGTGTTAAATGAACAAAATGGCACCCATGGAGTGCAATATAGGGGTAACTTTGGAGCACTTTTCACACTTTAACTCGTACACTCTGTAGGTTGCATTCAACACACTCAAAAAACATCCATATTCATGATCGTTCCCATATCATCCTCTCCATATTGAGAGGAATTAGACCTTAAATTTATGGCACAACTAAATAATGGCACAAAACAGTCCAAAAAATAAGAAGAAATCGAGAACACAACAATTTTAAGTCTCGACCAACATCTTTATTTTGCACCTTGGATTCCTCTCTATCTTGAGATTTACCTTCAATCTCATCCGGATCAATTGAGTTTTTCCAAGAAGTTTCACTACAAACAACAAACGAGTTAGTTGTAAAAGAGAGGTCTTCACACTTTCTCTTTATTTCTTTATTCTTGGATTCCTCATACTTAATCTCACAATTATTGTATACTTTCTTGTAATATATGAGATGTTGAGAGGTGAACGAAATGTTTACAATGACTCAAAAGAATAAGAAATACACACAAGGACATAAATACAAAGAACGGTTTCAAAATCAACTCACAATCGAGTAAATGATCACTAGCTTGTAAGTTAGTATTGGAATCTACAAACGAAACGAAGGACACAACAAAATGAAACTAAGAGATCAAAATCTTAGCCTAAAATTGATGTGTGAACAGTAACTTGATGATGTGGTAGTCCACTATTCATTTGGTTTTATCATTTTTTAGTTTCCAATGTTCAAGTCTTAACCAATTTTCAAATTTGGAATGGTGGAATTGATTAAGGAGGGAAATATAAGTATTTGGAGCTCTTTTTCAATTCAAATTTCAAGACTCAAAAGTCTTTGACTAGACTTGTACTTGTACTTCTCCTTAACACACGGGCCCTTGAATCATGGAAAGTTGTTGGAAAGTGGTTGATAAAGTCTTTGGTGGTTGAGAAGTCTTTCAAGACCAACAAGTTCTACACCTCTTTCCTTCACTTTTATGGTTCTAAAATGCACTTTATATTCAAAAATATATGAAGGTGGTGATGAACATCAACAACAACAACAACAACACCAAGAACAACAACAAAAATCTCCAAGAACACCAACAATTTTCACAAGGTCCACTCAATTTAACAACAATAATGTCTTCAACCTTCGGCAAAGACAACATCAAATTCAACAAAGATGTTCTTTAGCCATAATTCTCAACAACATCACACAGAAAAGCTAAGAACAACAACAATGTTCACACTATAATGTCAAACCGTGAACCACAACCACAACAATAACAATCGGCCAAGCCTATGTTCACAAAAACAAAATCAACAATTACAAGCTCAAACTAAGATCGACTCAAAGTGTTAGTGAAGAATAAAACTAACACAATAAACACATAAGACAAGTAAAATTCTCAGTAAATACATAATCAGAACACAATTTTGGCCAAGAACACGAACACAGGCTGATTGCTATTTTTCCAGATTTTTTAGTTGTCAATAATTTTTTGACTTTTAAGTTTGCAAGCCCAAGATTTGTCTTGCGGTAACACTATCAAGAAAAGATTTGATACAAAATAATATGATACAAACTTGGTACATATGAAAAACAGTCTAAAAATAATCCATGAAGAAGAAAAAAAATAAGAGCAATACAAATACAATTCTCAAGTCCAACAACAACAATAAACAAGGTGTAAATGACCTCAAAAACACTAACAACAACTAGAGATAACCATCAATATGATAAGGAGAGAGAACTAGGATGACAAAAATCCAATGATTACAAGAATATAAGAACAACAAGAACAAATAATTTCACTTGACAACCCAAACTAAGACATGAAATGTAAAGATAGATAGTGAGACAATCGCTATTACAAGATTAGGAACCCAAAGATATATCAAATTTAAGGACACCTAAGACTTACAATAGCAATACTACACTATTACATGACACAAGAGGGATTCCACCATTCAAGAAACAAGGTTTCTGATAACGCTCAATCTACAGCTCTCGTAGGAGTGTAAAGCGGTCGTTAGCAAATATAGAACCCAACTGGGTTGGGTATCGATCCCACAGAGAATAGCTTGGCCAACAAGCAAGAGAAATTACTAGACTTTTAGTACAAGTCTCGTAGGAAAGGGGGGTTTTGTAGTATGTAACCGAAACAAGAATGTAAGAACTGAAAATAGCAAAATAAAGAGAGATTGTCACGTGTGTCGTAAACAATGAGAATTGAGGCGTTGGGGTTATGTCCACCTTCTGAGGTATACGTCTCTATTGGCTATGAGTGTGTAGAGTCTTGACATGCAATTGCTTATAGAGAATTGTAGTCGATGGTAAATCCAAGCGTCTCTCGACCTAAACAAGGACTATTTCACTTTAACTCTCTCGAGCTTAAAGCGTGTCTAACGGTACGAATTCTCCAAGAAGTTAGTCCAGGTACGGCACTAGCTTTTTAATAGGAACGGGTGTCCTACTACCTTGACATTATCTCTTTTCCAGACAAATAACTTTTCTCTCGAACAAGTTAAATGTTAACCTGGCGTTGGTCTATGCGTCTTCTTTTCTAGACAAATAACCTTTCTCTCGAACAGGTTAGATGTTAGAATGGCGTGTTCTTGTGTTTGAACCGCAAAGAATGTAGATTTAAGATGAAGAGAATAATGATATAAGCAATATACGTGTCTTGAACTCACAAGCTCATAGCAATAGATAGTAACTCATTCGGCTTCCATAACCCCAACTAAGAGGTTTAGTTACCCATGAATGCGAAGGATATCACGTTTTGCATGGTGGATGGCGTGTAAAAGAGGTGTTAGGCGTGTGATTTTAGTGATTCCGTAGCAAGTAACGATTCTCTTGTTGTGGAATTTAAGAGTTGAATGTTTGTGGTGGAAGATGAGAGAGATGGAAGAAAATTAATAGTTTAAGAATGAATTTCTTGAATTTAGAGAGGAGTTGCCTCCACTAAGGGAGGACTTGATTAAAATCTCTAGCATGATAGGGTATTTATAATACTCCTATCCTACTCCTACTATGCTAATGAAATAAATAACCAAATCCTACTAAACTAAGGAAATACTTAACCCATTTGTACTAGGTTAATGTAACATTTTCCTAATCCAAATAAACTAATGAAATACATAACCCAATTGTACTAGGTTAATGTATCATTGTCAAAATCCAGCTTTGTGTCTGTAAGTCCCCAAAGTCTTCAGAAATGCTGTTTTTGCCCGGGACAGATTTTCCATGCAGCAGATTTGGTCCTTTAGGCGTCCAGCTCGTTTCTACTTCGTTTGTGAGCTTTCTTTTGCGTCAAGTAAGCCATAAAATGCTGTATTTTGCATCATTTATACCTGAAACTTTCCTAATCACATTTGTTAGCTCATTTACAGGAAAAAGGACTAAAAGTGTATGAAATAGATAATTAGTTCTCAAAACTAGGCTAAAATATGGGCAAAATATATTGATATAGGCGCGTAAATTCGCCTATCATCAACACCCCACACTTAGAGCTTTGTTCGTCCTCGAACAACATATCATGTCCTTCTAAGCATTGACTTAAGGTTTTTACAGAAACAACACAAAACATTCTTCAAGACAAGCACAACAATTATCAACGAAGAGTAGCTTTCCGATTATAAGTAGAAACAATTTAACCTCAAGCATAGACTCGTGATGGTGATCAACTCGCATGCAAACGTTAAGGTACATAAAATCATATACAACTATCCAAAACTCATCAACCATGTGTGTCTCACAATATAGTACCCATAATCACTCACAAATATAGTATATTTTTCAAACATGGGTATCAAAGTGTCCTTGCACTCACTCTCACAAAAAATTCATATGTAGCAACTAATGACCATAAGCTTGCCCTTAATGTAGTACTCTACTAAATGTCGGAATGTTAAGATTAGGATCAAGTAGGTCTTTTGATGGTTGTAATGTAGGCTAAGGGACGGGTAGGACTATTTTGGCCAAGAATAGTGACTAGGTTCCTAAGCGCTTTAATACATCACATTGTATCAATGACACTTTTTTTCTTTCAACCTTTCTTCTTTTTTTTTTCTTCTACCACCCTTGTTCTCCTCTTTTGTTTTTCAAATTTAAGAACAACTCACTTTTCAGCTTTCTTTTCCTTTTTCTTTTCACGACATACCTCTTATGATAGCATTTTTCATAACACATTCAAGAACCATTCCAATTTAAAGCATCATACTCACCCAATTTCCTCTTATGTTGTCACATGACTTGTTCACTTTAAAGCACTTAGGAATTTGGATCAAATTACGGTCTTGAAATAAAATGGATTAGGCTTACATACAAGGTTGTCAAGGAAATAGGCTAAAGGCTCAAAAGGGTTTAACTAGGATGATTTACATGGGTAGGAAAAACTGAAGGTAAACAAATATAGGTTGCCAAAGAAATGCCTAAATCATATCCTAACTTACACTCCTTATTTTCGCTTTGCATACATACCAGGCAAGTTCTAGCATCAGCCACATACATAGAATATACTATTATCTCACACACACAAGGCACATGGTCGACTTGATTGGAAGTAATATAGACTCTTGACCCAACAATTGAAGGAATTGAATCACACAATATCACATAATGAGTCACAACTTGGGCCTAAATGTCTCAATAGTCACAATTGTAGCACATACTCTTGTTATAATCTCATGCTGCCTATCAAAATAATTTCATGCGAAGCTAGAAAAATTTGACTCCTAAAAAAAACTAAAAAAAACGTCAAACGAAAAAACAAAAAAAATGAACTCAAATAAACAAAGTAAACAAACAAACATAGGTGCAAACAGAGAAGTATAGCATGCAATGCCACCCCACACTTAGACGGGACACTGTCCTCAGTGGAAAATAAATACGAGGAACCTGGTCAGTCGGACTCCTCCTCCATGTCTGGGGTCATACCCTTTGCGTTGGGATCATCATAAGAGTCATCATCCTCATAAGTTCCGCATAAGTATCCCACTTAATTCCAAGCGTGAGTCGAGGTGTTTGCAGCGAGGAGGGTTCTCCTTGCTCCTTGCGGCCTCTTTTCTTGCCCTTTTGGGAAATGGTAGCCTTCTTCCTTGCCTGGTCTCTCTTTAGGTGCCATTGTACCTGAGACTTGAAATAGTGTTAATTGCAGCACAATCTCACTTGATACAATCTATAAGCAAGTACTAGGGGTACCACCCCACACTTAGTTTTGTTGCACAAATCAGCGAGGTGAACGTAGTCGATTTACTCAGATTTCGTCGACATACGTTTTAGGGTTGTATTCCAACAAGAAAATCAGCATTGTATCACTTATTTGCAGCCATTGGACTACTTTCATGGTAGATATAGCAACACTACGACATAGGGGTTACCACATGGAATCGTTATTCTTACAACAAGCACAACCTCCTAAGTCGATAGGCACTATAATCTTATCCCGATGGCCGGGATAGTCTAACATGTAAGCATCCAAACAACACTCTTAAGCAATATTCATAGCCATATCTATTCAGCAAATATCATAACAATGCTATTGAAACCAAATTCAAGTCGGAAATAAGTCAAGAATTCCCTACGTATACGTTCACTCACATGATTATGCAACAACAATTCAAACACATGAACATCACCAACAATCTTATATGATTTAGCAATTTATAATAAGAATAGCAACGTAGTACTTACGATAAATAAATGAAGAATAAGAGAGTACTTACTTGCTTGAAGCTTGTGGAGACGGTGTTGTGAATTAGAAGAGCAAAAGAAGAAAATTTTGAGAAGATTTGGAAGGTTATGTGGCGCCTTTAGGGTGTTTTCTAATGTGGTTGTGTTGTAAAACTATGTCCCCTTTATATAGGAAGAGTATGGGTCGGGTTATGACCCATTTACAATCGGGTTTGGGGACAAAACCACCACATATGCGGCGCATATCTCTTGGCATATCAATGGCATATGCGGCGCATTGTCCATGGCATAATGGGACATATGCGCCGCACATGGTATGGCATATCTAGGCATATGCGGCGCATATGGTATGGCATTTGGTCTCAGTATCTCAAATGCCATAGCATAGGCGGCGCATAGTCAAAAGCACACCTAGGAATAGGCGGCGCATAGTGTATTGCACACTAGATTCCGAGTCCTTAGGCGATAGAATAGGTTGTGCATCGTTCGTGGCCTATTTTTACCAAGGCCTAGCCTTTCTCGAAGCCTATTATGACATGAGAAAGGCTCAATCCATAGCCTTATGCATCACCATTCCTAACTTACCGACTTTACCATACAATGCGACCAAATCACCAATTGAAATCAATTTCCTCGTTGCATACTTCTTGCACCTATTTTTGCTCAAAACCAATGAAAACGATTAGTACGGTGGGTTGCCTCCCACCAAGCGCCTTAGTTTTGGTCGTGGCTCGACAAAATCCTACGAAAACAAAAACAATTAAAAACATTGAAAAACGATGGGTTGCCTCCCACCAAGCGCTTGATTTATTGTCGCGGCACGACATAGCTATCTCGATTACTTAGACTTCATCGAGATAGATGGGGCATCGTTTTCTGAATGGATTCAGACGACGCTGATACTTACTTGTAGGCATGCAATCTTCTTCGATATGGATCCTACGTTTCTCCGGAGAGTCACCAATTATATCATCAATAGTCCAACCCATAGCTCTCTTGTATCTCCTCAGAGCAGAGATGAGAGCTTCTACGTGCTGTTCACTTAAATCATCTGCTCTCTCCGGAAGTATATTTCTACTTTCCAAGAACACATACCTTAGATAATCGGGGAGCTCTTGCGATTCTAGCATTGGTGGCTCGTCAAAGTGAGTCTTCGCTGTTGGTTGATTCTTGAGATCACAATCCGGTTTCTTAGGAGTATAAGACTCTATTTCTGTTAGATCACCCATAAGTTCTTCATAATCTTCATTATCCTCATGCTCAACATTCAGTGGCGCAGCAGACAATGGCTCAACAGTAGGTTGTTTCTCTATAGATAATGCTTTCATATCCTCATAATGAACATCAGCTACAGATGACTCATTCATATCGCTGGGCTGCTTCATTGTTTTGCATATATCAAACCGTACAACTTCGTCAACCACTTTCTTGCCTTTTGCTGAAGTTTCCAGCGCCTTACCACTTCCGGTAGTGATGGCCATGCATGACCCATCATTCCTTGGGTTTTGCACAGTATCGCTAGGTAAGGTGCCGGCTTTTCTTTGGTTGAGTGCTGCTGAAAGTTGACTGAATTGCTGCTCTAGTTGCTTGATAGAAGTGGAATGAGAATCAACTAATTGCTTCATGGAGGCTAAATCGTCGATTACCTCTTTAACTCCCGCGCTTGTTGCTTCCACTCCTTTCAATAACTTAGCCATCATGTCTTCCATACTCCCAGAATTAGATATGGTGGTATCACGTCTACCAGGGGGAACGTACAAACCACTCTTTTCATTTTTGTTCTTCCAACTACCTTGGTCTTTGTTTCCAGATTTATCATAATGGTTCCGACCTTGGTTTCCTTGGGCATTCCCACGGAAACCCCTCTGATTGTTCAAGTAGTCGGCCTCCGCTTCAGAATCAGATTCGTCTCTTCCTTTTAGCGCTACAGCTTTCACTTTTTCGGTCTTCCCTGATAATAAGTGCTTGGTAAGAAGATCCATCTGCATTTTCATGTGAGCCATGTCTTGGTCATGATCCTCCTGTCTTCGCCTCTGCTCTGCAGTCATGCCAAAAGATAAAGTGGGGCTTGTTACCTCAGAATCCCTGGTATGCCAAGCTCTACTTTGCTTTGTCATCCGATCTAGCATATGGCTTGCCTGCCCAAAGGTGAGGTCCATAAATGATCCACCTGCTGCATTATCAACCACTGGCTTAGTCACCGAATTCAACGCTCTGTATAATATCTCCATCAAGTGGACATTGGTCATATGATGGTTTGGGCATTGCATTAGCTTCGTCTTGAACCTCTCCCATGTTTCGTAGAGAGCTTCAGAGGGAAGCTGACGAAAGTTGCTGATTTCATCTCTCAATTGTGCTTTTTTGGATGGCGGAAAGAATCTTTCTAGGAAAGCGTCTTTCAATTGCCTCCAATGAGTAATAGAATCAGGAGTCAGCCCATTCAACCACATAGTTGCCTCTCCAGACAGAGACAATGGAAATAGACGTAATCGAATTGCATTCTGTCCAACTTCAGGATTGTCGAATGACTTGCATGTAGAAATAAAGTTGATCAGATGCATATTCGGATCATCGCCTGCTAGTCCACCAAATAATCCCTTGAGTTGCAAAAGCTGAATCATGGCGCTAGTGATACTAAACTTTGCTCCGGGTGCTAATGGAGGAAGAATAATAGCTCCTGTGGAACCAGGTCCGTCCAGATCGTCCTCATCGTCAGGATTTGTTGCTCGCCTACGGTTATCAATATTTTGTTGATGCACTTGAGCAGCCATCCTTTCAATTTCACGTTGTGCCTCCATTGATGCACTGAATAAACCTAAATAAAACAAAAACAACAACTAAAAGTAAAAGTACGAGAATCTTTGACCAAAGGGTCTAGTAATTATCACGAACTTGATTGACACTCGTATTCCCCGGCAACGGCGCCAATTTTTGATAACGCTCAATCTACAGCTCTCGTAGGAGTGTAAAGCGGTCGTTAGCAAATATAGAACCCAACTGGGTTGGGTATCGATCCCACAGAGAATAGCTTGGCCAACAAGCAAGAGAAATTACTAGACTTTTAGTACAAGTCTCGTAGGAAAGGGGGGTTTTGTAGTATGTAACCGAAACAAGAATGTAAGAACTGAAAATAGCAAAATAAAGAGAGATTGTCACGTGTGTCGTAAACAATGAGAATTGAGGCGTTGGGGTTATGTCCACCTTCTGAGGTATACGTCTCTATTGGCTATGAGTGTGTAGAGTCTTGACATGCAATTGCTTATAGAGAATTGTAGTCGATGGTAAATCCAAGCGTCTCTCGACCTAAACAAGGACTATTTCACTTTAACTCTCTCGAGCTTAAAGCGTGTCTAACGGTACGAATTCTCCAAGAAGTTAGTCCAGGTACGGCACTAGCTTTTTAATAGGAACGGGTGTCCTACTACCTTGACATTATCTCTTTTCCAGACAAATAACTTTTCTCTCGAACAAGTTAAATGTTAACCTGGCGTTGGTCTATGCGTCTTCTTTTCTAGACAAATAACCTTTCTCTCGAACAGGTTAGATGTTAGAATGGCGTGTTCTTGTGTTTGAACCGCAAAGAATGTAGATTTAAGATGAAGAGAATAATGATATAAGCAATATACGTGTCTTGAACTCACAAGCTCATAGCAATAGATAGTAACTCATTCGGCTTCCATAACCCCAACTAAGAGGTTTAGTTACCCATGAATGCGAAGGATATCACGTTTTGCATGGTGGATGGCGTGTAAAAGAGGTGTTAGGCGTGTGATTTTAGTGATTCCGTAGCAAGTAACGATTCTCTTGTTGTGGAATTTAAGAGTTGAATGTTTGTGGTGGAAGATGAGAGAGATGGAAGAAAATTAATAGTTTAAGAATGAATTTCTTGAATTTAGAGAGGAGTTGCCTCCACTAAGGGAGGACTTGATTAAAATCTCTAGCATGATAGGGTATTTATAATACTCCTATCCTACTCCTACTATGCTAATGAAATAAATAACCAAATCCTACTAAACTAAGGAAATACTTAACCCATTTGTACTAGGTTAATGTAACATTTTCCTAATCCAAATAAACTAATGAAATACATAACCCAATTGTACTAGGTTAATGTATCATTGTCAAAATCCAGCTTTGTGTCTGTAAGTCCCCAAAGTCTTCAGAAATGCTGTTTTTGCCCGGGACAGATTTTCCATGCAGCAGATTTGGTCCTTTAGGCGTCCAGCTCGTTTCTACTTCGTTTGTGAGCTTTCTTTTGCGTCAAGTAAGCCATAAAATGCTGTATTTTGCATCATTTATACCTGAAACTTTCCTAATCACATTTGTTAGCTCATTTACAGGAAAAAGGACTAAAAGTGTATGAAATAGATAATTAGTTCTCAAAACTAGGCTAAAATATGGGCAAAATATATTGATATAGGCGCGTAAATTCGCCTATCATCAGTTTCCAACAAATACACATTCACAAGTGAATCCACATGTGTTTATGTCCTAGTTTCACTTAGGGAGGCTCTCTCTCTCAAGAGATGTGTTCTTTGTGTTTTTTTATCAACATTAAATAAATAATGAGCTAAACCCCTAACATTTTCTTTATATAGGCTATTATAAATAATAGAAAAATTGACAAAATTTCCCCTTAGTGTTAAATGAACAAAATGGCACCCATGAAGTTCAATATAGGGGTGGCTTTGGAGCCCTTTTCATACTTCAAATCGTACACTTTGTAGGTTGCATTCAACACACTTAAAAAACATCCATATTTATGATCATGGCCATATAATGTATGTTAGGGTATAAATTATAAGGTCCAGTTGTAAAATGACTAGTACTGGTTGGTGGGATGGATTTTTGTTATTGGAATAGATATGACTTAGGGGTACGAGTCGTCTTGGCAGAACAGATCATTTGGTTCCTTAACTTAATCATAGCCTTGGTTACTTGATTTGTATTTGAGTATGAAGGATCACTATGATTCGTAATCCAAGGTATAAGTCATACCATGGACTCATAGGGTGAACAATGTCTGAATCTTCCTTGAGCTTAAATCTGCCAGGGGTACAGATGAAGGGCACAAATCGTATGCCTTGGATACGACTTGTATTGGAAGGGTACGACTCGTGAAGGTCAGTCGTATCCCAGTGATGAGATTGTGGTGCAGCTTAAGTGGGGGTATTCTTGACATTTTCCCACCTATCCTAATAAGGTTCCAATACTTCTAACCTACTTGAAAGGTTATTTACCCTATTATATCATTTATTAAATCTTAAAAACTCTTTTAAAACACTCCATAATTCTCATAAGATCTTATGGGCATGGGAAGCTAGGGTTTCAACTAAAGAATCAATTTGGGGCTTATCTTGGTGATTTTTTTATTTTATCATCTTAGTTTAAGTCATGTTCTCTTCCCTCATTTTTAATTCAAGCTAAAGTCATGATTTTTATGAATATTTTCATGATTTCATGATTTCATTGAGTCTATGATTTTAATTTTCAAATATGATTTTGGGAGTTTTGAGATTAAATGGTTGGTTATGGGTTCTCATGGTTTTAATTATGATTTATATGAATTAATGGTGGTTTTGGATAATTGGAAGTCATGTAATGTTTTAATGGTAATTAGAAATTTTTTGGGTCATATTATACCCCCAATGTGTTTGACAAAATACTTAGAAAGATTTTTTTATTGCATTGACTACTTTTAATAGAACTCTTTATTGTTTTAAACTTGGTAAAGGAATTATGTTGGTTTAAATGGCTTGGAATGGTAAATCTCTAATGGTTAGGCTTGAGGGGCACGTAGAATCCCCCAAGTGGTTTAATATTCTAAATGGGAGGTCACTTGAAAGTCCCCGTAAACCTCTAAATGGTTGGCTATGGATAATACTTTCAAGTAAAGACTGGTATGATGATACCAATATTAATGGACTTGGTTAATAAATAAATAATGGCTTGATTATTAGGAAATTAGCTTTAATTATGCAATAATAGTAGGAGGTGTAGCTAAGTCGTGAAAGGTTGAGTTCCTAAAGAGGGGGGAGGACTAAAACTGGATAATTGTATTTGCCAATATGAGGTTTGTCTTAGTGAGCATGTGCATGATGTCACACTATATTTGGGGGATGTACTAGTTATCCCAAGGTTTTATTCCCTGGTCGTGCGGCTAAACGCACTTGGGCCATTTCAACAAGGAGAGCTGAACCCACATATCTTATGTGTGGTTTAGGATGGAAAAGCTACCCAACCCAGGTAAAGGTTTTAAAGTCATGCTAAACCCGATCTCTTTTCCTGGCATGGTTATATATATGTGTGTATGGTTATGTGCATATGGATGCTTTTACTTGATTTTATAAATGACATTATTGTTTTCTTACCCTGAGATCGTGCTAGCGGTCACTTGCTAACCCCATTACTGCGGATGTATACTTACACTATGTAGGAACCCTATATTCTACTTCTCTTACTTAGTGATTGACTCTAGGATTAGCATTGGGACTAACGTGGTGAGCTTTTATCATTTTTAAAGGCTTCAGTTCATGTTATAGATATTACTAGACACTTTGATTTTATTTTACTAATGGTTTTGGATATGGTTGGGGGCATGTCCCAACTTAATTTTAATTTTCCTTTAGTTAGAGGCTTTGTCATACTTCTATGGGTTGGAATAGGTGGGATCGGTATTTTTGTCAGCTTCCACATCAAAATAAGCTAGGAGGCTGGCATCATCGGACATAGTTTCTCACTTTCCCACCATATTTCATTTTGGGATTAATTATATTATGTTTTGGAACATCCTTGGTTATAGTTTGGTTTATGGCCTTTGTTTTGGTATGGTTAGATTATTGGTATAGGATAGTTGGATTTAGTTGGGTCGTTCACGATTATGATCTTATTTTATAGTCATTATGTGAGTTGCTACACTATTATGTTACATGCTTGAAATTCAGCCAACTCAGGGCAGGCGGCTGGAGGTTGGGTTGGGTAATGGTGGTCATCTTTAGTCCTAGTCGGACTTGGGGTGCCTATTATGACAAAGCCCCAGGGAGATTCATGTCAAGAAACCTGATAGTTGTGCTATATTGGTCCTAGTGAATTGATGCTAATTTTGGTTCAAGTCAGACAATTTAGGATCTATGAGTTTTGATTCATGTCTGGCAATTGATTGCATCATTTTTTGTTCAAGTCAAGCATTAAGAGTTTGTTTGTGGTATTTTTGGTGTAGAATGATTCATGGCTATGTCTACAAGATGTGGTTATTTAGTATATTTTAAATTACTTATTCTCTTGAGTTGTACCTTTTAAGTTTATGGGGGTTTGCATTTGCTTATTTAGTTTTCCGTACTTACTGGAGTATGTGGGATAGTTTTGTAGTGTAAGTTATCTTTTTGTTCATATTTTGTTAGTTTTGGTTATTTAATTACAACATTTGGTGAATTTTTCCATGTTTTCCATTCAAACATGACTTAGTTTACTTTTTTAACATTGTTATTATTCATATATTATGATTTAGCTCAGTCGGCCTATGACGCCTATTGAGTATTCGTGGCGTTGGTACTCATACTAGACTTCTGTACCTTTTTTGTGCAAATTTGAGTACTAGTTACCATTGTTGAAACTGAGATCTTGCTGACTAATGTTTAGTGACAAGGTAAGCTCTCCTAGCCAGAGTTGCCCTATTATTTTTCTTCAAATTTTTCTTTGTCTTTTATTATTCGAGACTGATGTATATTTGAATATTTTTGTACTCATGTTCCTTTTGTTAGTGGATCTTATACCAGCACTACTAGCTCGTGTGATGTAATATTTGTCTTATTTATCATCCATATTGATAATATTATTTCGTACTTTATTGGTTATAAGCTTTTATTTTCATATTTCTTAAATTTATGCCATTTTCCTCCAAATTAGCTCATTGTTTCTGGGTCAGAGCTATGATTTGGCTTATCTACTATAGGGATAAAGTAGGTACCATCATGACTCATGAATTATGTCGTGGCATTGAGTAGGCTTCAGTCTGCTTTTCTTCTTAAGATTGTGCTAGTATAGAGTAAATACTAGGTGGGTATGATAGGACATGCTTGTGATTAAAATATCATGACGTAGCCTAATTTGGGAGTTAGGATAAAAAGGTGAACCAACCCTTAAGATGAAACACTTTTTATGGCTATAGAACCCTATCACCCTATATTATATGCAAGTGATCATAGATGATGCTAAATACCCTTTTAATATAAGATTTAGTATTTGACTTTGTGAATTGGATCAAAGTTTTCTAGATTGTAGTATTACTATTATGCTAGTTATATATTGTTGGGCCCTAGTATGTTGCTATAATATCAGTTTGAATCTGGGTGAGTATTCTACCATTAGAAAATTGAGTGATTCTATTTATGGATGCTTAAGCGGTTACAGATATGTTGTCTGGATACTAGTGATGGCATGCATACTATTATGTGCATTCATGCTTACTTGCTGGTATGATGCTAACCAAATGATGATTTTCCTATTATTTTATAAAAATAATATTATTCCTATTTATCAATTTTAAATGAATTATCTTATAACGAGAATCGTACCGCCTTATTTAACATTTAATGAGCTTTTCAAACTACATATGATGTGTTGGAGAAGAGAGGTTGTCATAGGTCATGTATTTATGAGCTATTAGGCTTGAGGAGATGTATATACATGGTATATTATTGCACTGGGATCAAATATGGTACTACGGATTTATATGCATTCATTCATTCATGTATCAATTGCCAATAGATTATTTGGTGCTTATGTCTATCAGCTTTATGGGGGGTTGCATAGGGATAGTTAATGATTGTTGTTTGTTGAGTATTGACTGATCCTTCTGGGTTTATGGTGACCCAATTGGGTATTATTTGTCCTGACTAGTTCGTTAATGTATTGTTGTTATTATGGTTAGTTAGTGGCAGACTGATTATGGACTGTTACTGCCGTTACTAGTGTGATTCTGATTCCTTTCCTTCTTATGGTAAATTACAATATAGATAGTTACCTCATGGATAGACATTATGGTTAGGGACCTTAACTATGCTAGCACTATCGTTCCTACTTTGTCAGGATTCCTTGAGATGTTAGTTCATTAGCTTGAGTAGTCCTATATACATATATGTATGTATTCTTGGCATTGTATATTATCATATAATCTTTTTTCACTCTTCCTTCATATATTGACTAGGGATAGTTTATCCTTATTGCTCCCGTAGTATTATCAAGTTTAGCTTCCCCTTTAGTTGCATGTAGCATATATTCCTACTATATATTTTATTTATGCTTGCATTATCTTTGGATCTCAGGACTACTGACTACCATGTGTTTGTACTCATACTACACTTTTGCAGCCTACCGATCATAGTATGAGTTCTTGTTGTTGGAGTGTATGATAACGCTCAACTTACACGCTAATTTATGTTCAAGGCGGTCATTGTCAATATATTTGCCCAATATTGAGTTGGGGTCAAATCCACGAGAAACAATGTAAGAGGCGATTAAACAAGTTTTAAACTAAAGTTACTTGTTAAGTTGAAACCTAAGATACAAGTATTTATAACTTGGAAGATGGTTTGAGTAAGTATCAAAACTAATGTTTATTTTCGACTTCTAAAGTAATAACTCAGGGTTACAAATAATTAGAGCATGATCAATTAATACAGATCTTCAGATTATGCTTTACTAGGGGCAACTTATTCTTGAGAGGTGTGATGATTTGATGCAAATTCTAAAAGTTGGTGATGTGGTAGGCTAGGTTTAAATTTCTTGAGGATAGTTTGTCAACAAAACCTCAAGGATGTCACTCATTGACCCTTTCGTGTGCCTAAAGAGTGTGTTAATTAAAGACACCCAACACCTCAATTGGGTATCCCCATTTCTAGTATTATACGCAAGGTATGGTCAGCTTCATAATCACTCTTATGTCTAAGATAGTAAAAAGTAGCAAACTAAACCCAATAATTGTTTACTATTGCATTGGTTCCCACATCCCTCTTTCAAGGATTGTTTAGCTTTCAAGAGCTTGGGGTTTTCACCACAAGCGCATATTGGGTATTTGGGGCTTTCACCCACAAATTCCAACCAATTTAATCAAGCAATAGTAGAACCTATCATCACAAACTAGCAAATTGGCAAATAAATCACATCCCACACATAATTGCACCCTAATCTAGCATAATCCCAAGAGGAAGAACCAGCAAAACATAAGAATAAAAAGCAAGATATACCGAAACATCTCCATTAATTTGATTTATTAAAGCCTAAGTGAATGTTACTTCAAACTTTAAACTTCAACAAATCTTTAACGAGGGTTTGCTAATCCTTCACTTGGAAGCTACTCTAATGTATTCTTCATCCAAGAATTAGTACAATAGTTGTCTTCTCAAAACTGGAAACTAAGAAGTAGACAATGTTTAAATAATTTAGAATTGATTAGATAATCCTAAAGAGATAGGGTTTGAATATCTTAAGGGAAAATTTGGGAATAATTGTGTGCATTTACATCTTTGCCCTTTGGTTCTTTATCCACTAAGCCGCGATTGCAGGAGTTTGTCCGCATATGCGGTCACTGAGAATGCACTAAATGTCATGCGATCATGATATGTTGACCTTCTTGAATGACCACAATCGTGGTTGGAGGACTGCAATCGCGGTAACTGAGGCTATGTTCTACTCCAGGTCTTCAAGTTGCACTTCTTTCCTTGTTTTATTCTTTTTCAGATCGGATCCATATATTTTTATCTCATTACCTATGTGCCTGGATAATGTGGATATTAGTGCATTTAATCACCAATATGTCTCACTTATTAATTCAAAACATAGTAGTGTGCATGAATGTTGAGTGAGAATGAGTGGTAAATTCCAATACCCACAACTTAAAGCCTTGCTTCTCCTTAAGTAACATTACCTCTTACCATGAGACAATTCACTTTTATTCCCACATAAGATGACCCAATAATCACAATGACATCAAGCTTAGTTAATACCTCAAGTAGCTCTTCAAACATAGGTAAAGTTATTTTCCCAACACCCCTGAACATAAAATGCAATAAATGAGGATGCAAAAGATTTCAAAGAACAACAATGTAACAATCACCGATACTCTAGAAGTGACTCATTTTTTTTATTTTACCTCAACTATACTATACTCTTTTTGTTTATTTTCTCGGAGGATGACAAAATCACCTACCTCAACTTGTGCACTGCCTCCTCATAAGAAGGAAAATTTCACACACCAAGCTACCAATTAGGAAAAAAGGAATTTAAATGTAAAACTCGTTCCCTCTTAAGAACTCTCTATGTTAACAAGTGGCATACCATAGTATTACCCCTATTTTAAATCGCCACTACAATGACAATAAGTTGTTGGAGATCTCAAAGGGCTTTATGAGCTTGTAACATAGGTTCGGAGTAGGGTAGCATATAATTTAAGGTAAACATGGTTTATATCCTCCTTTAACATCTACATCACACTATTTAATCCATTTGTTGACTATGGGACACTTCTTTTGGTTGCAAATGTGCCTAAATTTTTTCCCTTGTTTCACCCATTTTCTTTCCATTTATTTTTATTTCATTCCTTTTGCTGAATTTGTTTTCTTCTATTCATTTCTTTTAATGCTTAAGCACGTAGGTACTCACTATCAACTTCGTGGCCCAAAGTTACTTCCTTCAATCTGCACCACCCGCAACTTAGGTTGTTAGCCTCAAGTTGCATTTTTAATGGATCAAAATAGGGATCAAAGTTTAAAGGCTCACAGTATGTAATGTGTTTGCAAAAGGAAGGTCCAAAGGCTTAAAGTGGGTGACTAAGGATAACATCTATGCATTGGAAGGATTTTAAGACTAAGTGGGTTTCCAATGTCACAAAGATGGCCTAATATAATCTCACCAACCAAATACAATAAAAATTTAGCCTTGAGAGTCTAACAGAGTAAGTTCTAGATGACACAAGTATACATGAGATATAGACAAATAAACTCACTGCAAATGTCATGTGGACTCGCCAAGGAGTATCAATTGACCCTCACGTTAGAGAAAAAATGGAGTATCTATCAATATTAACAAGATGAAAATTTTGGAGTCACAAAAAGAGACATTTTGTCACAAGGTTACTCACGTCCATGCCCTTGATTTTTGAAAAATAGAAGGGGGTGTTTGCTTTGCATTTGCACCATGCACAGTTTGGTAACCAAGGAAAAACCCCAAGCCTTTGACTCACATTTTTTCTTAATATAGGCAAGCCAACCATATGGCTACTTAAACTTCGCTAATGGCCTACGTCCAATACAAAATCCCAATGCCATAGGTACTCAGACTTCCGTTGTATTTGTGATCTCAAATCTACAGGTACTCAGACTTCCCCTGCATCCATGGCTTAAAACCCGATCATGATGATTTTCCCTTAAGAATGTCATCAATCAATTTATCATAGGGAAAAGTTCATCATATATCACCATAATAAAAACAAAAATAAAGTAAAAAAAAAATCTAAAAGCAAAAACAAAATGATCAATCCATGAAATGTAGGCACCAACAGAGTTCCCAGATATAGCAATCCAAAAACAAAATAAAAGCCATTCGCAATGTCATAAAATCAATATCATAAACATCCAGAAATATATCAAAACAATACAAATCCAGGGACTGGCACCCCTAATAGAAAATTAAGCAGTGTCCTCATTGTATAAGAAATAAAGCAAGAGAAACTAGTGCTCAATAAATCTATATCAAGAACTCCTCTCCCCTACAGACTCTAAATCATCTATACTATCATTAGTATCTGAACACCCAGTAGGGGCCTCATCATCACTCTCGACCCTAGAAGAATGCAGTTTATCTTGGGGTTTCAAGACATTCCACAAGCCCTTTACCCCCTTTCATATTTTGTTAAAGAACTTGTCCCGCTTTTTCTCCCTTTTCTTTATCTTTTCATGTGAGTTGTGAAGCTCCCTGTGAGACTCTACCAATGGTATGTATGCCCTCTCGAGTCTCACAACTGTGGCCTCTTTCTTTTCCTGCTCCTTCTTATACTTCTCATAGTTTCAGAGGGATACATAAGAGTGGCGTCTGGTGGATGACTCTCTCATCCCTTGATAAAATCCTGAAACCAGCTCCTTGATTACCCAAATATCAAAAATAATATCTTCTAGAGGCCCAATGGTGGATGATCTACATGACTTGGACTCCTTAAATGTCGACTTTCTTAAATAGACCATTCTCTTCTTGCTTTTTCTAGGTGATCCCTCACCCTAAATTTTGTATGGAGTGATATGGGAGTTTTGTTTCACCTAGGTATATAACAGGTACTTCTCTACACCCACCCTGTTGTACAACTCAGTAATAAGAGAAGGAGGAAAGAAGTGTATCACCCTAACACTTGAAATATCTCTAATATGAAATCACAATCTCATCCATGTTAAGAGAAATGCAAGATAGGATACAAGACACCATCCATGCTCACAGATCTATGATAGCAGTCAAATGTGTCCAAGGCAAAACTCAGTTGCATATGATATTTAACAAGATTCTGGCCTCTGTTGTGAAGTCGTTCATAGTGATTTCTCTTTTAGTGGTGGACCAAGAGACCTCTCCACAAAGGTATAATATGCTATCCATCTAGGTCCCTGACTCACACCTCTTTGCGTAGAACTCGGACATGTGGCATTTGGGAGCATATATACTTTATTGATCTTCTCCACCTCCAAAATGCACCTCTGTCCCCTAATTCTTATCTGTGTATTTTAGAGGTAGACTATTCTAATATTCGTATATAATTCTCATACCCAGTGCTCATTTATAATAGAGAGGTCTGGGGTAAAACATATCCACCGGGTAGCCGCAAGGCAATTGAAGAATTCAGGAAACTTCTCTGGCACCTTGTCCATGCAGATGCATCTTTTTGGGAGTAGTTTAGTCCTTGGGAGGTCACTATAGTAGAGACTGTAACATTTTGGAGCCATGAAGTGTATGTGGTCGTATTCTACCATTTTATAGCTGAGTACCTACAAGTAATATAATCTAGACCATCATTAGCTTTCTCACACCAAAACTATTCTAGATGTATCAGATAAACTCATGTTGTTTTTTCATAGTGGGTATTAGGGTGAGAAATGGGAATGCAAAATTTTTTGGGCTTAGTAGGAAAATGGTCTCAATTATGGCGATTGCGGTAACTGCCACCATTTTCAATAGTTTCTGCAACATCACCAAAACTCCAGGTTTTAACCTCAAGTCGAGTTCCAAACAACAAATAGATCAATATGCTCATGAATCTTATGCCTTAAGTGTTTAATTTTTCTCTTGACAAGTGAAGAAATCTACAAAAGGTTTTATAGAGCATTCAATCAAACACATGGTGCACACATCAATCAAATCGTACTTAGGCAAAATTTTTGGTACTTAAGACTTTCCCATTGTTGTGTACACCAACTTCAATAGCTACCCATAATAATTACCACAAACATGCATGGATTTAGAATTCAAAATACTATTTTACAGCTACTCCTAAAAATAAGTTTCAAGCCTAAAACAATCATTAAAACAAGAGAGATGAGGCCAATACAGATTAGAAGAAGCAATTGAGTTATAATGCACAACTTAGAAACTCGTACAGTTTAAGATAAGTGAGATATTGAGAGAATTTGATAAAGGAGTGTGGGGGGAAAATGGCGGTCAAATGGTCTTTTAAGCTACATTGACTGTAATGGCGGTTTTATCTCCACAATTATGGACACTCGATTACCACGATCGTGATAACTGAGAACATTTTTAGGTTCTCTATACTCCCTAGTTCAGTCCAACAAATGATAATTTCACACTTTCCCTTTTTTAATTTTAATTAATACTCCTCTTATCACCATAATTTTATGTATTATGCAAAAACTAACACAAAATCTTCTCAATCATTTGTAAATAAAAGGTTACATGCCATTTTCATGGCATGATTATTTGCTTCCCATCTTTTGTGGAAAGACACCTCTTCGACTATCATTTATCTTTACACACAAAATATTTGAATCACCGTCCCAATTGTCACTCACTATGTGTTGGGCTACATAGGGACAAAAGATTGAAGTCTTCAAAGGTGAAACATGATAGAGATGAGGACATAACGATAAATCTTCCATCTTACCACTTTGAATACCTTAACCTTTTACCCAATTTCACATAAAATTTTTGATTTAGCTCTGATAACGCTCAATCTACAGCTCTCGTGGGAGTGTAAAGCGGTCGTTAGCAAATATAGAACCCAACCTGGGTTGGGTGTCGATCCCACAGGGAATAGCTTGGCCAACAAGTAAGCAAAATTACTAAACTTTTGGTGCAAGTCTCGTAAGAAGGGGGGATTGTAATATGTAACCAAAACAATAAAGTAAAAGCTGAAAATAGCAAAGTAAAAAGAGGAAGATTATCACGTTGGTTGTAAACAATGAGAATTGAGGCGTTGGGGTTATGTCCACCTTCAGAGGTATACGTCTCTATTGGCTATGAGTGTGTAGAGTCTTGACATGCAATTGCTTATAGAGAATTGTAGTCGATGGTAAATCCAAGCGTCTCTTGACCTAAACAAGGACTATTTCACTTTAACTCTCTCGAGCTTAAAGCGTGTCTAACGGTACGAATTCTCCAAGAGGTTAGTCCAGTTACGACACTAGCTTTTTAATAGGAAAGGGTGTCCTACTACCTTGACATTATCTCTTTTCCAGACAAATAACCTTTCTCTCGAACAAGTTAAATGTTAGACTGGCGTTATTCTTGCGTTTGCAACCGCAAAGAATGTAGATTAAGATGAAGAGCGTAATGATATAAGCAATATACGTTTCTTGAACTCACAAACTCACAGCTATAGATAGTAACTCATTCGGCTTCCATAACCCCAACTAAGAGGTTTAGTTACCCATGAATGCGAAGGATATCACGTTTTGCATGGTGGATGGCGTGAAAAGTAGGTGTTAGGCGTGTGGTTTTGGTGATTCCGTAGCGAGTAACGATTCTCTTGTTGTGGAATAGATGAATAGAAGAATAGATTAGAAGTGTTTGTGGTGGAAGATGAGAGGGATGGAATTAATTGTTGAATTAAGTGAAGAATGAAGAATGAATGTTAGAAGATGAATAAAAATCTCTAGCATGATAGGGTATTTATAATACTCCTATCCTACTCCTACTAAGCTAATGAAATAAATAACCAAATCCTAATATACTAATGAAATCCTTGACCCAAATGTACTAGGGTAAGGTTACAATATCATAATCCAAATAGAATAGTAAAACACATAACGTAATTATACTAGGTTAATGTATCTTTGTAAAAATCCAGCTTTGTGTCTGTAAGTCCCCAAAGTCTTCAGAATTGCTGTTTTAGCCTGGGACAGATTTTCCATGCAGCAGATTTGGTCCTTTAGGCGTCCAGCTCCTTTCCATCTCGTTCGTGAGCTTTCTTTTGCGTCAAGTAAGCCATAAAATGATGTATTTTGCATCATTTATACCTGAAACTTTACTAATCATGTTTGTTAGCTCATTTATAGGAAAAAGGACTAAAAGTGCATGAAATATATAATTAGTTCTCAAAACTAGGCTAAAATATGGGCAAAATATATTGATATAGGCACGTAAATTCGCCTATCATCAACACCCCACACTTAGAGCTTTGTTCGTCCTCGAACAACATATCATGTCCTTCTAAACATCGACTTAAGGTTTTTACAGCAACAACACAAAACATTCTTCAAGACAGGCACAACAATTATCAACAAAGAGTAGCTTTCCGATTATAAGTAGAAACAATTTAACCTCAAGCATAGACTCATGATGGTGATCAACTCGCATGCAAACGTTAAGGTACATAGAATCATATACAACTATCCAAAACTCATCAACCATGTGTGTCTCACAATATAGTACCCATAATCACTCACAAATATAGCATATTTTTCAAACATGGGTATCAAAGTATCCTTGCACTCACTCTCACAAAGAATTCATATGTAGCAACTAATGACCATAGGCTTGCCCTTAATGTTGTACTCTACTAAATGTCAGAATGCTAAGCTTAGGATCAAGTAGGTCTTTTGATGGTTGTAATGTAGGCTAAGGGACGGGTAGGATCAGCTATTTTGGCCAGAAATAGTGACTAAGTTCCTAAGCACTTTAATACATCACATTGTATCATTGACATTTTTTTCTTTCAACCTTTCTTCTTTCTTTTATTCTACCACCCTTGTTCTCATCTTTTGTTTTTCAATTTTAAGCACAACTCACTTTTCAGCTTTCTTTTCCTTTTTCTTTTCACAACATACCTCTTATGATAGCACTTTCTTCCTTTTTCATAACACATTCAAGCACTATTTCAATTTAAAGCATCATACTCACCCAATTTCCTCTTATGTTGTCACATGACTTTTTCACTTTAAAGCACTTAGGAATTTGGATCAAATTACGGTCTTGAAAAAAATGGATTAGGCTTACATACAAGGTTGTCAAAGAAATAGGCTAAAGGCTCAAAAGGGTTTAACTAGGATGATTTACATGGGTAGGAAAAACTGAAGGTAAACATGTATAGGTTGCCAAAGAAATGCCTAAATCATATCCTAAACTTACACTCCTTATTTTCGCTTTGCATACATACCAGGCAAGTTCTAGCATCAGCCACAAACATAGAATATACTATTATCTCGCACACACAAGGCACATGGTCGACTTGATTGGAAGTAATATAGACTCTCGACCCAACAAGTGAAGGAATTGAGTCACACAATATCACATAATAAGTCACAACTAGAGCCTAAATGTCTCAATAGTCACAATTGTAGCACATACTTTTGTTCTAATCTCATGCTGCCTATCAAAATAATTTCATGCGTAGCTTAGAAAAATTTTACTCCTAAAAAATAAAAAAAAACGTCAAACGAAAAAAAAACAAAAAAAATGGATGGACTCAAAAAAAAACAAAGTAAACAAGCAAACATACAAACATAGGTGCAAACAAAGAAGTATAGCATGCAGATTTTGCCACCCCACACTTAGATGGGACACTGCCCTCAGTGGAAAATAAATGCGAAGAACCTGGTTTAGTCGGACTCCTCATCAATGTCGGGGGTCATACCCCCTTCGTCTGAATCATCATAAGAGTCATCGTCATAGTTCTCCTCATCATCAGAATCAGGCAAGCGTCTATCATCATCAGTTGGCACGTCATCGTCAAGAGGTTCCTCAAAATATACGCCCACTCCACACATCTCCCAGGCATAACTGTTCATTGGGTAGTCGTGGTCTAGCTGTTGGAGCTCTTCAGCAGTTGGAATACGTCCACCACTCATCATAGTGAATCGTGTCATGCCATAGAGATGACGGAAGAAACTCTCGTCACGAGCATGTCTCTCCGCAGTAGTAAGGTTGACTCCATGCGTTGTTTCAGCATCTTTGACCTTGGTGAGGTCAACCTTCTTTGGGTTATGTTGGAGTTTGTGGTCAGCTGGTTCCTCTTCTATATCCTCCTTCCGCAACATTGCTGTCAACAAGTTGCCGAATGTGAAATGGGACCTTCGGTGGAGTCTGGCCTTCCTCATGGTAGATCGAATGATTGCCCCAAAGTTGATAGGGACATTCGTCATCAACGCATAAACCAAACACACTCTATCTCTTGATATCTTGGTGTATTGCGTCCCAGGAATAAGGCATGAGTTGACAATGCGCATCCAGATTCTTGCTTCCCTATTTAGTGGAGCATAGGGGAATGTGTTGTGACGGCCTGTTTCCTTATGTCTGCCCCATCTTGCCATTGATTTGCTTCCACAAAGCGTGTGTCTTATCGCTCTGTAAGGAGGCCTGCTGTACAGCTCTTTGTATGGTGCAGGGTCGACCGATGGTAGGCCAAGAAAAGAGTTGATCCAATCCGCTGTAAGCTGTAACACTTGGCCCCGAATTTTTACTTCATTGCCTGTTGTGTTCGGCGACCAGTTGGCATAAAACTCTCTTGTTAAGTCAAGATTACACTCTCCCATGTCGCGGAAGATGAAATCTAGCTTCAAAGCCATTATTTTAGCCAACATTTGCGGCTCCTTCTTTGCTAAGGTCTCCTTGTTGATCAAGTCGACGTGCACATATTTCTTTTCTTTGTTGCTGCTGTACCATGCCTTGGCTTCTTCCTCAAGAACCCATTTGATTCTGAACATTCTGCGTGGTAGGTGTGCTGAAGATGATTCTCCTTGGTCTTTTCGACTTCTCTTCTTGTCCTTTCGGGACGTGGTAGCCTTCTCCTTGCCTTGCTTTGCTTTGGGTGCCATTGTACCTGAGACTAGAAATAATGTTAGTTGCAGCACAATCTTACTTGATACAATCTATATGCAAGCACTAGGGGTACCACCCCACACTTAATCTTGTTAACACAAATCGGTGAAGTGAAAGTGGTCGAGTACTCAGATTTCGTCGACATACGTTTTAGGAGTGTATTCCGACAAGAAAATCAGCATTACATCACTTATTTGCAGCCATTGGACTACTTTCATGGTGGATATAGCAATACTACAACCTAGGGGTTACCACATGGAATCATTATTCTTACAACAAGCACACCCTCCTAAGTCGATAGGTACTATAACCTTATCCCGATGGCCGGGATGGTCTATCATGTAAGCATCCAAACAACAATCTTAAGCAATATTCATAGCCATTGTCAATTCAGAAATTATCATAACAATGCTATCGGAGTAAAATTCAAGTCGGAAACAAGTCAAGAATTCCCTACGTAGATATTCACTCACACGTTTTTGCAACAATTATGCAAACACATGAACATCACCATCAATCTCACATGATTTAGCAAAATATAATAAGCATAGCAACGTAGTACTTACTATAAATAGATGAAGAATAAGAGAGCACTTACTTGCTTGAAGATTGTGGAGAAGTTGTTGTGGATTGGAAGAACAAAGGAAGAAAATTTTGAGAGTATTTGGAGTGATATGCGGCGCCTTTAGGGTTGTTTCTAATGTGATTGTGTTATAAAACTAAGTCCCCTTTATATAGGAAGAGTATGGGTCAGGTTATGACCCATTTACAATCGGATTTGGGGACAAAATCACCACATATGCGGCACATATCCCTCGGCATATCACTTACATATGCGGTGCATTGTCCATGGCATAATGGGACATATGCGCCGCATAGTCTATGGCATTTCTAGACATATGCGCCGCATAGTCTATGGCATTTGGTCTCAGTATCTCAAATGCCATAGCATAGGCGGCGCATAGTCAAAAGCATACCTAGGAATAGGCGGCGCATAGTGTATAGCACACTAGATTCCGAGTCCTTAGGCTATAGAATAGGTTGTGCATCGTTCGTGGCCTATTTTTACCAAGGCCTAGCCTTCCTCGAAGCCTATTATGACGTGAGAAAGGCTCAATTCATAGCCTTATGCATCACCATTCCTAACTTACCGACTTTACCATACAATGCGTCCAGATCGTCGAGTGAGATCAATCTTCTCGTCGCGTACTTCTTGCACCTAATTTGCTCAAATCAAAATGAAAACGATTAGTACGATGGGTTGCCTCCCACCAAGCGCCTTAGTTTTGGTCGTGGCACGACTCTTATTTTTGGATTTTCATTTATCAAAAAGAAAAAATACTAAAATGACAAAATGATAAAACGATAAAATGACAAAACGATAAAACAATAAAACGATGGGTTGCCTCCCATCTAGCGCCTTATTTATTGTCGTGGCTCGACGTAGTAATCTCGAGTACTTAGACTTCGTCGAGATAAGTGATGGCCATGTCATTCATCGAGTCAAGAGGACCGATATATGGCTTGACACGTTGGCCATTCACTTTGAAGATAACACCCTCATTGTTTTCCAATTCGACTACTCCAGATGAGTAGACTTGAATGACTTTAAATGGACTAGACCACTTTGATTTTAACTTACCTGGGAAGAGCTTGAGTCTGGAGTTAAAGAGTAGTACCATGTCACCTTTTTGGAAGTTTCGTCGAACAATCCGCTGATCATGATACTTCTTCATCCGCTCCTTGTATAAATCTGATCTTTCGTATGCATGGAGACGAAATTTATCTAGTTCGTTCAGCTGCTCCAACCTCAGGTTCTTCACATCATCCCAATTCAGATTCAAGTGCTTCAATGCCCACAATGCTTTGTATTCAAGCTCGATGGGTAGATGATAAGCTTTCCCATAAACTAGCTGATAAGGTGACATGCCAATGGGTGTCTTGAATGCAGTCCTATACGCCCATAGTGCATCATCTAGCTTTCGAGACCAATCCTTCCGATTCGCATTAACCGTCTTGGCAAGGATTTGCTTGATCTCACGATTGGAAACCTCTACTTGTCCACTAGTTTGGGGATGATAAGGCGTAGCTACCTTGTGTTGCTTGACTCCATACTTGGCCAATACAGATTTGAATAGCTTGTTGCAAAAGTGAGATCCTCCATCACTTATGATAGTACGAGGTACTCCAAAGCGAGAGAAGATATTCTTCTTTAAAAATGCTACCACACGCTTTCCTTCGTTGTCGGCCAATGCTACAGCTTCAACCCATTTTGACACATAATCCACAGCAACCAAGATGTACTTCATTCCAAACAAATTCACGAATGGTCCCATGAAATCAATACCCCACACATCAAAGAGTTCTACCTCCAGAATTTTTGACATGGGCATTTCATGGTGTTTTGAAATAGCACCTTGACGTTGGCATTGGTCACACCTTCTTACATAGTCGTGTGCATCTCTGAATATTGTAGGCCAATAATAACCACTTTGCAAGACTTTCCTTGCCGTTCGATTCCCTGCATGATGTCCTCCAACTTGCGAAGTGTGGCATGCTTCCAATATAGTAGGCACTTCTTCATGGGATATACATCGTCGAATGATACCATCCGCGCATCTTCGAAACAAATAAGGCTCATCCCAATAGTAGTGCTGAATGTCATGCATAAACTTCCTCCTCTGGTGGTAAGATAAATTGGAAGGTAACACATTACTCACCACAAAATTTGCAAAGTCGGCATACCATGGTAAGTTCTCCATTGTTGTCGCTAGTATCTCCTCGTCAGGGAATGCATCATCAATCTGATTTTCTGGTTATGCCACCTACTCATTCTCAAGTCTGGATAGGTGATCAGCCACTTGGTTCTCGCAACCTCTTCTATCTTTGACCTTAAAATCGAACTCTTGCAGCAGCAATACCCATCGAATCAACCTTGGTTTTGCATCCTTCTTAGTCATTAGATACCTAAGAGCTGCATGGTCTGTATGAACGATCACCTTAGTACCCAATAGATAGGAACGAAACTTCTCGAATGCATACACAACTGCTAGGAGCTCTTGTTCAGTAACAGTGTAGTTCCTTTGGGCTTCATTAAGGACCTTACTCGCATAGTAGATAGGATGAAATAATTTCTCCTTTCTCTATCCAAGAACAGCTCCAACGGCTACACCACTAGCATCACACATGACTTCGAACGGGAGCGTCCAATCTGGTGCTACCATGATAGGGGCTTCAATGAGTTTTTCTTTAAGGCATTCGAATGCCTTTAAGCAATCTTCATTAAAGTAAAACTTCGCATCTTTCTCCAGTAGTTTGCACAATGGACTAGAAATTTTGGAGAAGTCTTTGATGAATCTACGATAGAAACCGGCATGGCCAAGAAAACTATGAACTCCCTTCACCGAAATTGGAGGTGGTAGCTTCTCAATTACCTCTATTTTGGCGCGATCAACCTCTATTCCTCTTTCGGAAATCTTGTGCCCAAGAACGATTCCTTCTTTTACCATGAAGTGGCACTTCTCCCAATTCAGCACAAGGTTGAACTCTACACATCTTTGTAATGCCATGCTCAAGTTCACCAAACATGCGTCAAAGGACTCACCAACAACTGAAAAGTCGTCCATAAATACCTCCAAAGTGTCTTCTACCATATCAGAGAAAATAGACATCATACAACGTTGAAAGGTGGCTGGTGCGTTGCACAACCCGAATGGCATGCGTTTGAAGGCAAAAGTACCATATGGGCATGTAAACGTTGTCTTCTCTTGGTCTTCGGGGGAAATACAAATCTGATTGTAACCTGAATAACCATCCAAGAAGCAAAACCATCCTTTCCCCGCTAATCTATCTAGCATTTGGTCCATAAATGGCATGGGGAAGTGATCCTTGAGCGTCCAAGAATTCAGCTTGCGGTAGTCCATGCATACTCTCCATCCAGTAACGGGCCTGAGTGGAATAAGCTCATTCTTTGCATTCGCAACCACCGTCATACCTCCTTTCTTGGGAACACATTGTACTGGGCTTACCCATGTACTATCAGAAATAGGATACACGACTCCTGCGTCTAACCACTTGATAATCTCCTTCTTCACCACTTCTTGCATTGGAGGGTTTAGACGTCTTTGATGTTCAATGGTGGGTGTGCACTTTTCTTGAAGCTGAATTTTATGTGTGCAAATCCCAGGTGGTATACCAATAATATCTGCAATGGTCCATCCAATAGCTCTAATATACTTGCGTAAGATTGCAATAAGAGCTGCAACTTGCTGCTCACCCAAATCGGCTGCTACAATGACTGGAAGAGTGTTTCCGCTTCCTAAGAAGGCGTACTTCAAATGGCTTGGCAGCTCCTTCAATTCTAACGTGGGTGGTTCTTCAATAGATGGCTTAGCTGGAGGTGTGGGTCGATTCTTCAGATCAAGATCCAGCTTCTTGGGAGTATAACGATATGTTCCTAATCCCGATAGAGCACAAATATCATCTTCAGAAATTTCAGCATCATCATCCTCTTCTTTCATGAACAAAGCCTCCAAAGGATCATCAAGAATGTGCTCTTCTGCAAGTAACTCTTTCTCGTCATCAAAGACAACATCAGCCACCGAAAATACACTTAGATGTTTGGGTTGCTTCATTGATTTGCAAACATCAAAGCGAACTACTTCATCATTTATTCGGAATGAAAGCTCATTAGCTCTCAAATCTACGAGCACGCTTCCCGTAGCAAGGAAGGGGCATCCCAAGATTATGGGAACCTCTGAATCTGCTTCACAATCCAAGATGACAAAGTCTGCTGGAAATATGAATGAAGATACCTTTACCAAGACATCGCATAGAATACCAACCGGTCGTTTTACTGACCTATCCGCCATCACAAGCCTCATATTAGTTGGTGTAGGATCTCCTAACCCCAACTTCTTATAGATTGATAATGGCATGAAGTTGATGCTGGATCCTAGGTCACACAATGCTTTAGCAAAGTCCAAAGATCCGACGGTGCAAGGAATCGTGAAAGCTCCGGGGTCGGCCTTCTTCTGAACTATCGATCGAGTAGCAATTGCACTACAATGATGCACATCATCTTTCAGCTCATAGCTTGCTGCCCTCTTCTTAGTCAAAAGATCTTTCATAAACTTTGCATACCCAGGCATTTGTTCAAGTGCCTCTACCAATGGGACATTAATAGTCAGCTGCTTCAACATGGTCATAAATTTGCTGAACTTAGTGTCATCGGCCGCCTTCTTCAATCTTTGTGGAAAAGGTGGTGGTGGGTATGGAAATGTTCTCTCCATGGCTTTATTCTCCTCTTGCTTCCGTTTATTATTTTTTTCAGGATGCACGTCACTAGGTGAAACATCCTTGACGTTGGAAGTAGATGTTGCGGCTTCTTCTCTTGTGACGTCACTAGGTGTGGCGTCCATATTTGTTGTTCCGTCAACCACTTGCTTGCCTTTTTCTGAAGTTTCCAGCACCTTACCACTTCTGGTAGTGATGGCCATGCATGACCCATCATTCCTTGGGTTTTGCACAGTATCACTAGGTAAGGTGCCAGCCTTTCTTTGATTGAATGCTGCTGAAAGTTGGCTCAATTGCTGCTTTATTTGCTTGATAGAAGTGGAATGAGAATCAACTAGTTGCTTCATGGAGGCCAAATTATCAATTACCTCCTTAACTCCCGCGCTCGTTGCTTCCACTCCTTTCAATAACTTAGCCATCATGTCTTTCATACTCCCAGAATTAGATGTGGTGGTATCACGTCTACCAGGGGGAACGTACAAACCACTCTTTTCATTATTTTTCCTCCAACTACCTTGGTCTTTGCTTCCTGATTTATCATAATAGTTCCGACCTTGGTTTCCTTGGGCATTCCCACGGAAACCCCCCTGATTTTTCAAGTAGTTGGCCTCCTCTTCTGAATCAGATTCGTCTCTTCCTTTTGACGCAATAGCTTTCACTTTTTCAGTCTTCCCTAATAGATGCTTTGTAAGAAGATCCATTTGGGTTTTCATGTGCGCCATATCTTGATCACGTTCTTCTTCTCTTCTTCTTTGGTCTGCAGACATGCCAATAGATAAAGTGGGGCTTGCTACCTCAGAATCCCTGGTATGCCAAGCTCTACTTTGTTTCGTCATACGATCTAGCATGTTGCTTGCTTGACCAAAGGTGAGGTCCATAAAAGAACCTCCAGCTGCGTTGTCCACCACTGGTTTAGTTACTGAATTCAAGGCTCTATACAAGATCTCCATGAGGTGAACATTAGTCATGTGATGGTTTGGGCATCTCGTTAGCTTTGTCTTGAACCTCTCCCATGTTTCGTGAAGAGCTTCAGAGGGAAGCTGACGAAAGTTGCTGATTTCATCTCTCAATTGAGCCCTTTTGGATGGCGGAAAGAATCTTTCTAGGAAAGCGTCTCTCAATTGCCTCCAATTTGTAATTGAATCAGGAGTCAGCCTATTCAACCATAATGTTGCCTCCCCAGACAGAGACAATGGAAATAGACGTAATCGAATAGCATTCTGACCAACACCAGGATTGTCAAAAGACTTGCATGTAGAAATAAAGTTGATGAGATGCATATTCGGATCATCGCCTGCTAGTCCACCAAATAACCCCTTGAGTTGCAATAACTGAATCATGGTGCTAGTGATGTTGAACTTGGCTCCGGGCGCTAATGGTGGTGGAATTATAGCTCCAGTGGCTCCGGCACCATCAAGGTCATCATCATCATCGTCGAAAGCTGGTTGCAAAGGTTGGCGATCATATCTGTAACGAGCTTGTCGACCTCTTCGATTGGCAGGTGTTGCAATTTCAGCGCCATGCCTTGGGTTTATCAACTCGTCATCTCCTAAATCCTCATCGTCAGGATTTGTTGATCGCCCAGGATTATCAATGTTTTGTTGTTGGACTTGAGCAGCGGCAAGAGCAGCTAATCTTGCTTGCTCGTGTTGAGCAGCCATCCTGTCGATTTCAGCTTGTGCTTCCATTCTTCTAACTCGTTGTGGTTCAGGATTGACTGGTAATAACGGTTGACCTGAACTTCTAGTATGGGGCATGCACTAAAAGAAACACCTGCAATAAACAAAAACAAAAACTAAACGTAAAAGTACGAGAATCTTTGACCAAAGGGTCTAGTAATTATCACGAACTTGATTCACACTCGTATTCCCTGGCAACGGCGCCAATTTTTGATAACGCTCAATCTACAGCTCTCGTGGGAGTGTAAAGCGGTCGTTAGCAAATATAAAACCCAACCTGGGTTGGGTGTCGATCCCACAGGGAATAGCTTGGCCAACAAGTAAGCAAAATTACTAAACTTTTGGTGCAAGTCTCGTAAGAAGGGGGGATTGTAATATGTAACCAAAACAATAAAGTAAAAGCTGAAAATAGCAAAGTAAAAAGAGGAAGATTGTCACGTTGGTTGTAAACAATGAGAATTGAGGCGTTGGGGTTATGTCCACCTTCAGAGGTATACGTCTCTATTGGCTATGAGTGTGTAGAGTCTTGACATGCAATTGCTTATAGAGAATTGTAGTCGATGGTAAATCCAAGCGTCTCTCGACCTAAACAAGGACTATTTCACTTTAACTCTCTCGAGCTTAAAGCGTGTCTAACGGTACGAATTCTCCAAGAGGTTAGTCCAGTTACGGCACTAGCTTTTTAATAGTAAAGGGTGTCCTACTACCTTGACATTATCTCTTTTCCAGACAAATAACCTTTCTCTCTAACAAGTTAAATGTTAGACTGGCGTTATTCTTGCATTTGCAACCGCAAAGAATGTAGATTAAGATGAAGAGCGTAATGATATAAGCAATATACGTGTCTTGAACTCACAAACTCACAGCTATAGATAGTAACTCATTCGGCTTCCATAACCCCAACTAAGAGGTTTAGTTACCCATGAATGCGAAGGATATCACGTTTTGCATGGTGGATGGCGTGAAAAGTAGGTGTTAGGTGTGTGGTTTTGGTGATTCCGTAGCGAGTAACGATTCTCTTGTTGTGGAATAGATGAATAGAAGAATAGATTAGAAGTGTTTGTGGTGAAAGATGGGAGGGATGGAATTAATTGTTGAATTAAGTGAAGAATGAAGAATGAATGTTAGAAGATGAATAAAAATCTCTAGCATGATAGGGTATTTATAATACTCCTATCCTACTCCTACTAAGCTAATGAAATAAATAACCAAATCCTAATATACTAATGAAATCCTTGACCCAAATGTACTAGGGTAAGGTTACAATATCATAATCCAAATAGAATAGTAAAACACATAACCTAATTATACTAGGTTAATGTATCTTTGTAAAAATCCAGCTTTGTGTCTGTAAGTCCCCAAAGTCTTCAGAATTGTTGTTTTAGCCCGGGACAGATTTTCCATGCAGCAGATTTGGTCCTTTAGGCGTCCAGCTCCTTTCCATCTCGTTCGTGAGCTTTCTTTTGCGTCAAGTAAGCCATAAAATGCTGTATTTTGCATCATTTATACCTGAAACTTTACTAATCATGTTTGTTAGCTCATTTATAGGAAAAAGGACTAAAAGTGCATGAAATATATAATTAGTTCTCAAAACTAGGCTAAAATATGGGCAAAATATATTGATATAGGCACGTAAATTCGCCTATCATCAAGCTCCTTCAATAATGGTGGGAACATCAATAGGACACTAATTAGACAACGGAAGTTGAGCTCTTTGGCCTTCAAGTATGGGGTTGCCATGTGCTTTTTTAGAATATCGAACTCCAAAATATAGGGGTGCTACTTCTTCTCCCCATGATCCTCTATTTGCTTAGGTAGATAGACTTTTAGCACATTATTTAAGAACAATATTGAAAAATGGTTTGAATAAGGTGTATCCCTTAGTTCTAAAGATTCATCCTCATTGGCATCTTTGCCAAAAATAGACTAGAGTCGTAATAAGAGATTGGCTTGGTTTCTTCTTTTGACTTTAGCACCATTTCCTTGACTTCGGCATTTTTAACAACATATGGTTTTGTTGGTTGGAAAATCACTGAGGACTCTTCATTACCAAGATCATCATTGACCACATAGCTTGGTTTCTCTTCTTGATTAACTTGTTCTTGGGAAGTGGGAAAGGTGATGGTATTTACATGATTTGTTTCCTTGCTCATTTCCTCTATCTTGGAAATCTCCATTCCAAATGCCTCATTGGATTGACGCATGTCATGCACATTCTCCCCAGTTGTAGTTACCCAATCAAAAATAGTTTGAAGTATTGCTTTAAAACTATTGTACTCGGCATATTCTTCTTCTTTAATTTCATCATGAGACCTATTAAACTTATAAGAAAAACTATCATTTGGATTAGCATAATAAGGGGAGGGAGCGTTTAGACAATCACTCCAATGTTCATTGCAACCACCACATAAAGAACAATCATACTCCCAAGAGGATTGAGAGAGTGGTTCCATCTCTTTTCGGGGAGCATATCGATAATCTCTCCAAAAGTAAGGTCCATCATAATATGGACATTGATCATCAAGATAGGATTTCCAATTACCAAAATAATATTTATCCCAAGATGACATAAAGTAAAGTAAAAACAAAAACAAAAATCTACCTAACACAAGAAACAAAAGAAAATTACAAACAAATATTTACAAGTTTGAATCAAAGCAAGTAAGCTAAAATTCCAAACTTACTCAATACGCCAAATTATTACCTGGAAACGGTGTCATTTTTGATACTGCTCAACTTATATGTTAATTTAAGTGAAATGAGGTCATTGTTAATATATTTACCCGACTTTGAGTTGGGGTCGAATTCATGAGGAAAAAGTTGAGTGATGATTAAACAAGTTCTAACTTAAAGTTACTTGTTAAGTTCAAACCTAAGATACAAGTATTTATAACTTGGAAGGGGGTTTGAGTAAATACCAAAACTAGTGTTAATTTTGATTTCTAAAATAATAACTCGGGCTTATGAATAATTTGAGTATGATCAGTTAAAATGGATCTTGGGATTATGCTTTCCTAAGGTAAACTTATGCATACAGTATGATAATTTGATGTAAATTCTAAAAGTTGTTGATGTATTAGGCTAGGTTGAAAGTCCTTGAGGATATTTTGTCAACAAAACCTCAAGAATATAACTCATTGACCCTTTCGAGAGATTAAAGAGTGTGTCATTTAAATCTAACCAAAACCTCAATTGTGTATCCCTATTTCTATGATGATAGCCCTGGTATAGTCAACCTCACAATCACCCTTATATCTAAGATAGTGAAAATTAGCAAAATAAACCCAATAATTCTCTACTATTGCCTTAGTTCCCATATACCTCTTTTAAAGATGATTTGGGTTGAAAAAGTTCACCCAAACCCCTCTTTCATTGATGGTTTGAGCTTTCAAGAGCTTGAGGTTTTAACCAACAAACCTATTTTGGGTATTTGTAGCAAACCCACAAATCCCAACCAATTTAATCAAACAATCATAGAACCTATCACAACAAACTAGTAATTGTTCAAATAAATCACATCCCACACATTATTGCACCTTAATCTAGCATAATCCCAAGATGAAGAACTAGTTACTCATAAGAATAATAAGCAAGATTACCCAAACATTTCCATTGATTTGATTTATTCCAAAATAAGTGATTGTTACGTCAAACTTTGAACTTCAACAAATCTTCAATGAGGGTTTGCTAATCTTTCACTTGGAAGCTATTCTAATGTATTCTTCACCAACAAATAGTACAATAGTTGTCTTTCAAAATTTGAAACTAAGAAGTAGACAAAGTTATAATAATTGGGAATTAATTAGATAATCCCAAAGATATAGGGTTTGAGTATCTTAAGGTAAAATTTGAGAATAGTTGTGTCCACTTATATCTTTGCCCTTTGCTGCTTTTCCCCTAAGCCAGGCTTCTCTGTGTTCGCAGTTACCGCGACCACACTTAGAGTTATGCAATCATGGTATGTTAACCATCTTGACTGACTGTGATCAGGGTCCTTGAACCACGATCATAGTAACTGAGGCTATGTTCTGCTTTAGGTCTTCAAACAACACTTTTTTCCTTCTTTAAATCTTTTTCACCTTGCGTCCATATATTTTATCTCATTACCTATGTGCCTAAAAATGTGGATATTAGTGCATTTAATCAAAAATATGTCTCACTTATTCATTAAAAACTTGATAATTTGCACGAATGTTGAGTGCTAATTAGTGGAGAATTTACCACTCATCATGTGCATCATGCTGAGAAGCTATAGATCCGAGATTTGGATGATTTGCAAGAGATGAATAGGTTTTCTAAGTTCATGAATGTCTTGGGAATGAAGAAATCAGTCATGGATTTTGAAATAATTAAAGTGACAGATAATTGTAGTGTAATAATTTCTAGCATAATGGTTCTGAAGAAAGAGGATCTTGGAGCATTCACCATCCTATTTAATAGGGTCTACTAATTTAGAAAAGCATTATGTGACCTTGGGGCAATTATTAATTTGATGTCATTGGCCGTGTTTTGTAAGCTAGATTTGGTTTCCCCCAAGCAAATATAATGACACTTTAAATGACCAACCAATCTATAATAAAATCAATATGTGTGTTGTATGATGCAGTTATGAAGGTGGAAAACTTTATTTGTATAGCCACTTTTGTGATTTTGGATTGTCAAAATCGACCATGATATCACTATTTTTCTTGTTAACCATTATTGGCTATCGGATAGGATTAGTATATGTTGTGTATGGTGAAAATGAAATTTTAGGTAAGAATTTAAGAGGTGTCACTCAACATGTGCATGTCTATGAAACAACCTATGAATTTTCAAGTTATCCTTGTAATCAATGAGACTGATGAAAAAGTAGCTAGTGCTATGGAAGAAGATTTTGTGAGTAATAATTTGGTGTGTGTTTTGTTGAACAAAGGGATCAAGGATATTAAAGAATATGATAAGAATTTCCATCTTGACTGTGATGTTGCCCAAATTACACCTCTAAAATGTATAAAGCAGTCATTAAATAAAATATAAAACCTAGAAAGGTTGGGGTCAATCCCACAAGGAATAGTCCGAAAGTCCTTTAAGAGTTTGTCTATGTAACTTACAAGTTAGAAAAACGGGGGGGGGGGGGGGATTTTTGTGAAAGTAAATTATGACAGTAACAGCTATTGGTTGATTGGATTGTTATCAAATTTGATAAGCACTAGGAATATGATCCCCATGACATCATAGTTCCACATGTTGTTCGTGTGTTGGCAGACTCCTAATTCCTTGAAAACAAAATCTAACAAGATATGTATCATCTAACCCTATCTTAATCTTTGTAAATGAAGTTCACTCATCTTCTCTCAAACTTAGAGTGTTGCATTACTAACCTCTATTGTATGATCTTAGATTAACTATCCCGATTAAGGTTTAAGTTAATTAGATGAAGGTTGATAGCTTTAAAAATTTTGTTGTTATTTCATTTTCTCAATCTCTACCTATATCTAAAGCAAGTCTAGAATAGTGGCAAGTTCCTAATATTTGCAACCTCCAAGAAAGCAATCAAAATAAAGGAAATACAGATACATGAAAGAACCACAGTCGAGAATGATTTCATACTTAACCCAATTCATCATGGTTCTAACAACCCTAGTTATTGTGTTAGATAATCCACATTGTAAGTGCATGAAAAAAATTCATAGATTAAATAATAATTGTGTATGTATAAGAGTAAGATGAAAAACACTATATTTTCAAATTGAATAAAAATCCAAAATTCCAGTGCAAATAATTCCAAGCCAAAAAAATGTTTAAGAGCCTTAAAATAATGTAATAGTGAGTAAAATAATCTCAAAACCCAATGGGAGTATTTGTAGATACAAAATGAATCCTATCATAAACAATGTAGGAGAATCAGGTTGGTAGCTTTCTACAACTCATAGTCTGGAGTAGTGAATTAGTCTATCTGTCATATGTCTTTGTCATGGAGATCAAGTTATAGTTCCCTTCCTTAATACCTTATTAACTCTTTCAAGTCATGGATTGTAGGTTTCATTAATGAGTCATAGGTTCCTTTTGTTAAATCAGACGCTGTCATCCTTTGCAGGTTCTCACTTTCATGTAAATCAGACACTGTCATCTTTTGTAGGGTCTCACTCATGAACTAGTTCTATGAGTTATGGATCAATTCCTCAAATTGTGGGTCAGAGTTGTGGAACTCAGATTCATGCTTCATCCTCAGAACTCCTCTCACAACTATAGTACATAGGTTGTGAGTCTAGTTCATGGATAATAGACCATACCTATGGAAGTCCATTTTCTTCCTTCCTAGGTAAATTTTCATCTATTTTATTCAACTTTACCTCTGAACCCTATTTTTCTATACAACATCACATAAACATATCATAGCCAAAAAAAGTACCTAAGTTCTTACATATTTTCCTTGTTTTAAGCATTAAAAGTTACATGAATACATGGAACATCAACTCCCTTAACTTTAAACGTTTGCATTCCTCAGGCAAAAAAAACACAATAAACACATATGATGCTTAAGTAAGAGAAACATAACGGACCTACGACAACCAATTTATTCAGTTTAAAACAAAATTCAAACCCCTTACTATGCAAAAATTTAAACGCACCGTGTGTATATATGTATCACAATATCATTACACAAAAGGGATCAAGTGATGGCATCAGATTCTAAACAACTAACCAAGCATATATACAAATGACATTACTAAAAAAATAGGAGCTAACAATACAATCCATGTACTCTCACAGCCCATACAATCATAATATAATAGTTAATATCAACGTAGGGACTACATCAAAGCATTGACCCTTAAAAAAAGTTCAAACATTGCATATGAAATACCATAGGCTTGCCCTTATTTTATATGCCTTAGTTTTTTGGACTGTTGAACTAGGATCACTATAGAAATTTCCTTGGCTTGTAACGTAAGCTTGGGGACAAGTATGGTAAATATGGGTAAAGTGACTCAAACCTCCTTTACACTATGGATCCACTTATAGAATGTTTTAATTTTATTCTCCCTTATTTTCTGTTACTATGTTTTAGATTTTGGGTGTGGTTCTACTTTATACATTCTATTTTTTTTCAAACTTTATTCATCTCTAATTTTTTATTTTTCTTGTTTTTACCACACCCAAATATATTTCTTTTTTTTCTTAACTACTTCTTTACACCCGTATCCTACTACACACTCTATGATTGCCACCCTAAACTTAGATAATTTGCCTAAGTTAAAGTAGACAATTTCCAAGGAAGGAACAGGGAAAAATAGGTTTCTTTTAATTAAAATTTTAAGGTGAATGAGTTAACGGATAAAAAATGGTCACTTAAGGCTCAAATTTGGGATCAAGGGATACTTATTTCATTTGGTCGGTGATTTAAGATAAAGTTGGACTTATTCAAGAACAACCTTTGATGTTGTCCCAACCATCCTACAATAGAGAAAAGACTAACGATAATGTTCAAGATCGCACGCACCAAGTTAACTAAGTATACATCCTTATACCCACACAGCACAGGGTTACACCATCTACTACTATCTATCCTGTTCATGCATTACTAAGCTATGATCATTCAACCTCTATTACAAATGTGTTCTCAATATCTAACAATGGTGAAAAGTTCACATATCCACCACACACAATTTTAAAAAAAAATTAGGAGGGGTATCCTTTAAGCATAAAAAATCATTTACACATTAAAACATCACAACCAAATTATTCAAAAATTTGACTGTAGTAAGGTTACTTATTTTTATCCCAATCAAACACCAAAAACACATAACATAAAAAAAAACCAAAAATACATATTAAATATGTCAGGTCTACTATAATAATAAACTTTAAGGAAAAGAGGAACGACAATAAAAACCTCGAGTGGTGGTATACCCCCGCCCCAAGACATGAGATTATGCACTATCCTCGTGTATATCTAAGAGAGTAATAGGAACAAGAAAGTGGAGACATACCTAGTATGCTCTAGACACCAAATGTGGACTCGCCTTTAACCAAGACATTAGAAAGCACATTGGGCTCAGTGTAGGGTGGTGGTGGTTGGTGACTAAAAGAGGCTCACATCTCCCAATGTTCACGGGTATTTTAATCAAGATGATACTCAACCTTGGACTCTTTAACTACTACCTTCAAGTCCCTCTCAATTTCATCTAAAGTATAACATAAAATTGCGGGGCTCCATTCTTTCTTGCCTATCATTGAGGGGCTCATCATCATCAAATAAGGCAAACACAGTACTAGTATTTTAGGCAATGGGTACGTGATGTCTGGTATGATAGGGGGTGTTAATGAAGTATTGTTTTTGGATAAAGTAGGAACCTTGGTCCATAATGTTGCCACCTTCTATCTCATAGTGGATAAATTTAATATCTGGGCCTATCACAATCTCTCCACATCCTAATCTTAAAACTATCAATCCATCCATACAACTCACTCATAAATTGATTTATCATGGTCATCACACAAGACTCAACCTATTCCTTAGATGTATCAATAGTAGTACCCACCTATATTTTAATCCTAGTCAACAACATAAACAACTAGGTATTAATGCGAACTGTTGCTCAACCAATTCTGACTTTTTGTCAACTAACCATTGTAAAAAATCTTGTGACACCTTAACCATGCCAAAAGTTGGTAGGATATGGGGAACTATAGAAGTAAATGGTGGAGCTGATGAGCCTGATTTCCCCTTAAGGAAGTTCTAATTCCTATTCGTTAGCTAGTGCTCTATATCCTAAGTCAATTGGTGATCATCAATTTTAGGCTAATAGCGGTCCTAAGGCATAAGGTGCCTAGTCTCACTAGCCTATTGAGACTGAATTCCCCATATCCTTGTACATTGTAACTCTTCTCTCTTAATGTGTATTATTTGTTTGATTCGGTGTCTACTCTCTTTTATGTGACCCCTTATATGGTTGTACATCTTGGTTTTGATCCTAAAGATATTTCCATTCCCTTCTCTATTTCTACCCCGGTGGGTGATTTTGTAGTTACTAAAGAGGCATGTAGGTGTTGTGTAATGTCTTATCTTTCAGAGGGAGATATTGGTGGATTTTATAGAGTTGGATATTGTGGATTTTGATGTTATCTTTATGATGGATTGGATTCATTCATGATATGCATCCTTGGATTGTAGGACCTAAAAGGTAAGTTGATCCTTGACGTATTAATATTTCCAAGAACCAATATTCACCCATAATAGGACTTGTTCTACATGGTAAAATATGTTATTTTTATTGTATCTGATGTGTAATTTCATGATTTAGCTAATGGACATGATTAGTGATGCTGGATGGATTTTTTATGGAAATAAACAAAATTGGATGCATGACGGGAAGCGAGTGATGATTTACGCTTAGGGATAGATTGTATGAACTTGATAATAAGTGGATTGATCTCGAAAAGCATGCATTAAAAGTTAGAAGCAATTAAAGAAGCAATATGCTGGGGTACAGTAAATTTTTTGGAATAGAGGTGAATTCTACTGGGGGCTTGCGATAGGCTCACGACGCGACCCCCATTCCCATAGATTGACCTATGCGTCGCGACCCCTACTCCTCTGTAATGAACTATGTGGAACAACCCCTACTCTTCTGGACTGTCCCTCGTGATGTGGAGGTGGATCCCCACTAGGCAAAAATTGTCCTACTATAAAAGTAACACTTAAACACAATTGAGACTACTTTGGAAACGTACTACAAAGGTAAAAACACTTTCAATACATCTCTTAGAGTTCTTTGAACTTCATTATTCCAATATTACTTTTTGGTTTGTTTAATTATTCATTTTTGATGTTAAATTCGAACATGAGTGGCTAAACACCCTTGTTCAGGGGTTGAGGCAAAAAATATGATTGCACTTTTATATTCTTTATTCTTATTTATTGTTGAAATATCGTATTGGATATTCTTAATCTCTTGTGATTATTATTTTGATGATTGGCCACCATTAAAATATATCTATATTCATATGTGAATTCGAGAGGAGAATCATAGTTTAGAATGAAGAGCTTAAGGAGCGAAGTTCCTATTCTTTATAAAATAGGGAATTTGAATCAGCGTCTAGGATACATATATACCTAGAAGCTTTGTTTGGTTAACTTACAGGAAGATAGATTAGTGTATTTAATTGGATTATTCCTTACCCGATCAACGATGTAGTAGTATTGTCCAGTTATGTAGAAGATTAGAAAATCAAGAGACCATGATCATACATTGAACCCTGCGAATCAATAATACGATAATCAACTAAACTACAAGAATAATAGAGATATGTAGGATTGTTAAAAGTGTCTTAACCCTATAATTCTCACTATTATTATTTACAACCTTGCTTATGTTGCTATTACTGCATTTTTTCCTTATTAATTCTATTTTTACTTGAAACTCCACAATCATCTTGATACTTTAAAACACTTAATACATTCTTTTCAAAAACTAAAGTTGGTTGAATTGCTAGTTAAATAGTCCTCATAGGTACGATGTATGACTATCTCAGTCACTATCTTACTTATAAGATTCCGTGCACTTGCATGTACATCAGACTACAACAAGTTCTTAGCACCATTGCCGAGGACTAGTATAATTAGTAATTTTCTAATTTTTTGGTTTTTATAATTAGTTTAAGTGTTAACGACTTAACTTGTGACCTATCGGACTAGCAAGAGATAGAGATTTGGTAGAGCATTATTCAGAACCAAAACATGCATTTCATTAGAGGCAAAGATCTCACTATCCAATTCAGCAAGTTTAAATGGCATAGCAAAGAGATCCTAATCTTGTTGATCTAATTGATCCAAATGTTGCATGTGGTCCACCTTCGATGATTCCAGCTATGTCAGCTCGAGTAGAATCCAGGCCTATTTGTAAAGTTGCAATCCTACTTATGAACCATGCTACTAATTTTATCCGCAAGCCAGAGGCGGGTGGTTGGTTTTAATTAAATCAAAATATGGTACTACTGTTGTGTTCGAGTGGACAATTTGCAGTGTTCTCAAATGAAGATCCTCAGCAGCACATGAGGACTTTCTTGGAAATCAGTGATAACTATATTCCTACTAGCGTATCTAATAATTATATCAGACTGACTCTCTTTCTTTTCTTTAATTAGGAAAACGAAGAGGTGGTTATATTTTGAACCACTAAACTCTATCAATTCCTAGGAAGATCTAGCTTGGAAATTCCTTATGAGATTCATTCCATCTAGGATGACAGAACGCTTGAGAAATAATATTCTGAGTTTCAGGTGGGAAGAAGTAGAAAATATTTACCAAGAATGGTAAAGATTAAGGGTAAGCTTAGAAATTGCCTTCATCACCATCAGTCTAATGATGTACGAGTTCATACTTTCATATAGGGTCTTGAGTCAGACACCAATATTCTCTTGGATTCAACAGTAGGTGGGAAAGATCTTGAGAAGACTTATGATGAATTATATGCACTGCTTAATTGAATTTCACAGTGGAATCTTGAGTGGCATATTGACTCAAGGAGTGCTCCTAAGAAGGTTGTAGGTGTGTTGGAGGTAGATCAGTTCATGGCTTTATCAACTTAGCTTGCTGCACTACAAAATAAGGTTACTATACAGTTCAATAGTATGAAGTTTATGGTTACATAACTAGGAGCCACAACTAATGAAGTTAAACAGGTGAATCCATGGTGTGAGATTTGTGGAAGCAGTGAGCATGCAACAGATGCTTGTGTAGTAAATCCAGATTCTGTCAATTATGTGGGGAATATGAATCGTCAAGGGAAGTAGAACTATGGTAACACTTACAATCCAAATTAGAGGAATCTTCCCAATATCTCATGGGCAAAAAATCAGGCACAGAACAATAATAAATACAAGGGGCCAGTACAACAGAATCAACAGTAGTAAGTTTACAATAATCAGACCATGACTCAAACAAGCAATATGGAAGAGTTGTTAAAACAAGTTATAGCTACTTAAGAGAAGCTGGAAGTAGATATAAAGAATCAAATACTGATCATAAAGAATTTAGATATACAAATTGGTCAGATTGCAGGAGCACAAAGCACTAGACGTCAGGGAGGTCTACCTAGTGATATGAGGCGAATCCAAATTAGGTAAATTTAGTCACTACTAGGAGCGTTTTGCATCTAAAGGATTTGGAACCATAAAAGTAAATCCGAAGGATACTGATGGTGATACTAAAAACAATAAGTAGAAAATAGTTGAAGAAAACACTGCAAGTAATGAAACCAAGGTGTATAGGAAGACTCTACCTCCACCTTTCCCCCAATGTCTTCAGAAATACTGGTGTGCTAGATTTTTGTAGCACATTTAAGACTTTTTAACTCGAAATAATTGTAAGTTGTTAAGTAACTACTGGTGTTTTTGATGATATTTCTTCTGATTTTGTAGGAAAACCAAGATGCATGGAAATACATGAAAACTACATCAAGAAGGATGATTTTTGGTGAAAATATGCAAGAAATTTAGTTTTGAAAAGTTTCTGAATATTTTCTGATGACATGTCATGATAAGCTATCAGGTTTGTGATAGGCTATCATGGAGGTCGTCAGGTTTAGGCAGACAATAAGAAAATTGAAGATTTCTGACGACATGTCGTGATAAGCCGTCAGGTTTGTGAGAGGCTATCAGGGAGGTCGTCAGGTTTGGGATAGGCAATCAGGGAGGGCGTCAGGTTTGTGATAGCCTATAACAAATGGCATCACAAAAAGTAAAAATTCTGAAATTTTTTACTTCGAATTTTTTCTTAATGTACGGGTATAAATAGCAACTTTTAGGGTTTCATGGGGCATCTTGGAAATCTAGGAACGTCTGAAACTTATTACAAAGACGACTTTACTTTTTTTTAGTCTCTTAACTTAGAAATTCAATTTTCCATCCTTTGATTTAGTTGTGGGAAATTCTTATTGTACTTGAAGGAGAAACAACTTTGAATTTCATCTTTTGTAGGAGAACTTGCTTTAAGTTTTGAATTCAATCTTTGTTATCTCTTTCTATCTTATGAGCAACTAAAAACCCACAACTAGGGTTGTGAGATCTATGATTATTATTTCATTGATTTAATAGTTGGATTAGGGTTTGAGTGATTGTGGGAACGTCTTGAAATTCTGTTGTTTTAACTTGAATCTATTGGTTGCAAACATTAGGTTATGCCTTAGGTTTTATTTTCTTCTAACGGAGAAATAGAATAGAGGTCATGGATTATCAATAGAGATTCAGAATCTACCAACCTTCTGTTTAATGATTGATGCCGTAACTGGATCAATCTACCTGAGATAACATCCGATTGGAAATAGATAATTTATCTAAGTTTGAGAGAATTAGATAATAAATTATCTGGTGAGGTCGAGAGATAAGTCAGATAGTATCATCGGCAGGGATAATCTGCTGTTCCCACCTATCAGTATAATCATGAACAGTTATTAGTCAATGGAGATTAATAGTCATAGTGATCACAACTCTAGTTTCTCTATATCATTGATTCAAAATATTGAAATATAAGTTTTGAGTTCTAAAATAAGTTAAAACGTTAGAACTTGTTTGATTGATAAAAACCCTTATTTGTCTTTTCTTAATATTTATTTGAATTTAATTTGTAGCTATAGTTTCTAACTAGTTTAATCGCTACTCACATTGTACCCTGTGGATTCGACCCCGACTCCAAAGTTGGGTAAATATATAGACGACGACCGCCTTGCACTTATTTGAGGTGTAAGTTGAGAGTTATCAAACACCAAGAGGAGACTAGTTACAAGATGTTTTTTGAAATTTTGAAGCAAGTTCATGTCAATCTCCCTCTTGCTGATATTTTGCAAAGTGTTGCGATGTATGCAAAGTATGTGAAAGACACAGTGGCAAACAAGAACCGTTAGACAAAATATGCTACAATAGCACTTACTAAGGAGTGCACCTCCAATATTCAGAATAAATTTCCCATAAAGCTGAAAGATCCATGAAGCTTCACATTGCAGATTACCATTAAAAAATCTATTAGTGCTAGGGGTTTATGTGATTTAAGGGAAGACATCAATCTAGTGCCCAGATCTTGGTATAGAAAGATGGGTCTTGGGAGATCCAAACCCACGACTATTATCTTGAAGTTGGCTGATAGGTCCTTTTCTAGGATTGACGGGATCATTCAAGATGTTTAGTGCAAGTGGTATTGCTTATTTTCCCAGTATATTTTATTATTCCTAACTTTAATGCTGATCCGGCCATTCCATTTATTTTGGGATATCCATTCTTAGTAACTGGGCAATCTCTTATTGATATAGCTGTAGGGAAGATTACCATGAGATCTCATGACAAGGTTGAGGTCTTCTATGTATACAAAGCAATGAAGTTGCCTGCTATATATGAAGATATGTATGCTATAACAGTTGTACACCTTGAATTTAAAATCCACCTTCAATTGTCCAATAACCCACTTGAGTGAGCTTTGATGGGGTATGATATCTATGGTGATGTTGAGGCACTTGAAATGGTGCAAATTATGGATTTGGCATTGATTGATACTAGAGTTACTGAGTTTGAACATTTGAATTGACCTATTGGACCATATCCAAAGGTTTTTGTTGATGAAGCACCTAAACTAGAGCTCATGACTTTTCCTTCTTATTTAAAATATGTTTTCCTTGGTGAGGATAACACTTTGCCTATAACTTTGTCTACAGGATTTTCTGATGTACAAGTGAGAAAGGGATTGACGGTGTTGAAAAGAAGGAAGAAAGCAGATAGATAGAATATGTCAAACATCAGGGGAATCAATCCAGCCTTTTGTATGCACAAAATATATATGGAAGAGGGATACAAAGTGATTGTGCAACATTAGCTAAGATTGAATTCAGTTATGAAAGAAGTGGTAAGAAAGGAAGTAATAAAGTGACGTGATACTGGGATAGTCTATCCCATATCTGACAGCAAATCGGTCATCCCAGTCCATTGTGTCCCAAATAAAGGAGGGATAAACATTGTGACTGATAAAGATAATGAGCTGATTCCAACCCATACGATTACTAGATGGAAGATCTGTATAGATTACAGGAAATTGAATGATGCTACCAGGAAAGATCACCATCCCATTTCATTCATCGATCAAATGTTGGACAGGTTGGCAGGGCAGGAATACTATTGCTTCCTGGATGGCTATTCAAGGTATAATAAAATAAAAATAGCACTAGATGATCAAGAAAAGACCATATTTACCTATCCATATGTCACATATGAATTTAGGCTCATGCCTATTGGCCTTTGGAATGATACAGCAATATTTCAGAGATGCATGATGGCTATCTTCTACAATTTGGTGGAATAATTTTTACAGGTGTTTGTGGATGACTTTTCTATCTATGGTAACTCATTTGAGACTTGCTTGCAGAATCTAGATCGAGTCTTGGCCTATTGTGAAGAGACAAATCTTATATTGAACTGGGAAAAGTGCTACTTTTTGGTCAAGGAAGGAATTGTCCTTGGTCATAAGGTGTCACAGAAAGGACTTGAAGTAGACCGAGCTAGAGTTGAAGTTATGAAAAAGCTACCTCATCCTATGTCGGTGAAGGCAGTAAGAAGCTTTCTTGGGAATGTGAGATTTTATAGGTTCTTTATCAAAGTCTTTTCGAAGATCACAAGTCCCATATGCAAGTTGTTGGAAACAGAGGCTAAGTTTAATTTTAGGTCTAAATTTCTGCAAGCATTTAATGGTCTGAAGAAAAGGTTGATAGAATCACCCATCATGATTTCTCCTGACTGGGCATTGCCATTTGAGTTAATGTGTGATGCCAGTAATATGGCTGTGGGGGCAGTGTTGGGGAAGTGAAAAGACAAGGTATTTCACTCTATTTACTATGCAAGTAAAGTCTTAGATATAGCACAGGTGAATTACACAGTAACAGAGAATGAGATGTTAGCATTCGTTTTTGCATTCGATAAATTCAGATCTTATTTGGTGGGTACCAAGGTAATCGTGCATATGGACCATGTGGCTATCCAGTATTTGTTTGATAAAAAATATGCAAAGCCATGGTTGTTTAGGTGGATACTTGACACAGCCCGACCTCGGGCCTTGTCATAATGGTCATCCCAAGTCCAACTAAGACCGAGGACCGCTTTTGTTACCAAACCCAACCACCTATGTCAATCCTTAGATGGGCTAAATTTAGAACATCTAACAAGATAGAATTATTGTTCTCATTAAGACTCTGGGATAGGGCCACAACCGTGACCTACCCAATTGAGTCAAACAGTACTGCACCAACTACCCAACCATACCAAACCAAACCATAGACCATAAACCAAAGGGAATACCAAAACATAATATGAAAATTAAATAAAAAATGTAATAAGATGGAACAACAAAGAATATCATCTAATGATGTCATCCAAGACTGACACCAATACTGATCCAGACCATACCCCCCAGAAGTACCACAAAGACTTTACCTAATAGAGTAAATAAATCTTGTTGGGACATCCCCCCAACCATGGCCTAAACCAATATCCAAAATAAAAGAAAAATGTCTAAAGAGAATCCAAAACATGAAATGATGCCTTCTAAAAGGATGGAAGCTCACTACTTCAGTCCAAAGGCCGATACCAAGTTCGATTGCTAAGCAGGAAGAGTAGAAGGACCTATTGATGCATAGCATGGGTATACTGCCACCAGTCGATCGTGTTAGTGAATTACCTCTAGCATAAATCTTAGGATAAGGATAAAATAATAATAGTCATAAAACCAAGTAAAACCATCCATATTGCATACAACAATATATATATAAGGGCCAGGAAAAGGGACTGGGTTTAGCATGCACTTAAAACCTTTACCTAGGATGTGTAGCTTTGCCGTCCGAACCACCCACGAGCGATATGGGTTCAGCTCCCCTGTTGAAAGAGTCCTAGTGCATGTAGACTCACGACCAGGAAATATCCTATGAGATGATTAGTACGTCCTTTCAATACAAAATGTGACACTCTCACGTAGTCATCAAGGACCCCACATATCGGCAAATATGTGTTTCCAGTTTTGGTCCCCCCAAAAACACCACCTTCCATAGGTTAGTTACGCATCCCACCAGTAATGCCCAATTAAATCTATGCCCAAACAACCATTTACCCTTTTATTAACCAAGGCAAATATTGGTGGCATCGACATAACATCCTATTACTTGCAAGTAATATCCATAGACATACCATTTAGGTAAAGGGGACCTTAGGTGCCATTTAAGTATATCATAATAAATCCACTTGGAAGACTTTCATGTTCTCCACAAGCATTACCATTTAGCCTTTAGCCTATTTAAACCATTTAAACCATGCATAAATTATTTATCCAGTTTAAAACATACAAAAGTTCCATCAAAAGAAGTCAATGCAATGAACATATATTTATAAGCAATTCATCAAACACCTTGGGGGCATAACCAAAACTAATTCCAAAGGATATTATACCATTACCATGCACTCTGATTATCCAAACCAATAATTAATTCATACCAAAGCATAATTAAAGCCATAGGAAACTATAACCAAGCATTCAATAGCAAAACTCCCAATAATAGCCAAAAAACCATAATTATGGAATAGTAAAAACCATGAAATCAATCATACAAACAATGCCTTAAGTTGAAATTATAACCAGGGAAGAGAATCATGCCTTAAACCGAAGAATTGATGGAAAGAAATCACGAAAGCAAGCCCCAAAGTAATCCATTAGTTGAAACCCTAGCTTCCTTGCCGTAAAAGCTCTTGAGAGAATTATTGTGTGTTTTGGAATAGTTTCTAAGTGTTAATGAATAGAATAATAGGGTAAAAAACCTCCTAAGTACATTAGAAGTCGTGGGTCATAATTAGGTTAAGTAGGGAAACGTCCAATATGCCTCTACTTAAATCCCTCAAAAATCCATAGCAATGATACGACAGACCCTCTTACCAGTCGTGCCCTACCTAGTGATTTGTTTCCACTAGTCATACCTAGGCCTTAACCTTTGGTTCAAACACTATCCAATATATGACAGATCCACCCAAGTCCTAACCTCAACATACGATTCGTACCCAAGATCAGTAACCGTGGTAGGATGAAATAATAAGAGGATCAAACACTGCCCACCATACGAGTCCCCAATACGACACATGCCAATCCCTTACAACTCATGCTTCTAAGTCGTGACCATTCCAGTTATCAAAACCATCCTACCAACTAACATAGGTCAGCATATGATAGGACCATACCACTTGTACCCAGCATACGGCTCATACCCATGAGTCGTATTGGGTCCGGAGAATAGATTTCTAGGAATTTTTCTAAAGGTCAAAACCAAGGATGTTTTAGTCTCCCACACTAGGAACATTCATCCCCGAATGATGGACAAGGTAGGGGTAACCACATAAAGAGTTATTTGCATTATCACACATACCATTAACAAAGTTCGAAAACAAAGAGCCAAAGATATTAATCTTTCCTTTAACCAACTCAGAAAATAAAGATGTGTTCAAGAACACATACCTTCCGTATGATTCCCTTGAGTAGAAAACAAATGAAGATACTTGGACTTCATGTCCTCTTTTGCTTTACAAGTAGCTTCTTCCACTTTATCGTTCCGCCATTGAACCTTAACCGAAGCCACATCCTTGGTCCGCAACTAACAAACTTGCCTATCTAATATCTCAATTGGTATTTTTTTATAAGACAGAGAACCCAAAATACCCAATCCTTCCAATGGAACAACCAAAAAAGAATCACCAAGTCACTTCCTTAACATATAAACATGAAAGACCATATGAACAAAACTTAAAGACCAATGAACCGAGGGTTTTGTTTCCCCTTTTTGCCAATATGCACTACTCCCTTCATAGGAGACACCTTGAGAAACACCATATCCCCAACCTAAAAATCTAAGTCTCTACGCCTAACATCCATATAGGACTTTTGTCAACTTTGGGAAACTTTAATCCTATCCCAAATAACCTTCATTTTGTCCATCACCTGATAAACCAAATCAGGACCAAACATATCTTCTTCTCTAAGCTCAAACAATCCAATAGGAGATCTATATCTCCTGACATACAAAGCCTCAAAAGAAGCCATACCAATACTAGAATGATAGTTATTATTGTAAGAAAAATCCACCAAAGGCAGATGCTCAACCCAATTGACAATATAGTCAATCACACAGGCTCTAAGCATATCTTCCAATGTCTGAATAGTACTCTTTGTTTGCCCATCTGACTACGAGTGAAAAGCAGTCCTCAGACAAACCTTAGTCCTCTTTCTTTTTTGAAAAGACCGTCAGAAGTAAGACTTAGGTTGTGTACCATGATCAGAAATAATCAAAAAAGGTACCCTAAGAAGCTTCACAATTTCCTAAAGATACAACCGCGTATAATATTCCGCTAAAAAGAAAGTCCATACTGGTAAGAAATGAGCAGACTTGGTCATCCTATCCATGATGACCCAAATTGAATCATACTGATTCCGAGACTGAGGAAGACTAGTAATGAAGTCCATATTGATAAATTCCTATCTCTATTCAGGAAAATCAATTTCTTGATATAATCCTCCTGGCCTCATGTGCTCAAACTTAACCTGTTGACACACCATGTACTTGGCCGTAAAATAAGCCACATCCCTCTTCATGCTATTCCACCAATGAATCTCCTTGAGATCATGATACATCTTAGTCAAGCCAAGATAAATAGCATAGCACGACTTATGCACCTTAGCCAAGACCCTTTGTCGCAATCCATCGACATCAGGAACACACAAACTCCCTTGGTACCATAAAGTACCATTACCACTGATCTTAAATGCAACTACCTTTTGCTCACCAATGTCACTCTTGGTTTTCATCAAGATAGGATCTAGCACTTTCTTCTCCTTAATCTCTGCACTGAGAGATGATCAAACCACTTCATGCACCGTCATACCACCATCCTTAGTGTCCAAGAGATGACCTCCAAGATTATCCAAGTGGTGAATATCCTTCATCAATTCCCACTTACCTTCATCTATGTGAGCAAAACACCACATGGATAACCTGCTGGGAGCATCAACAACCACGTTAGCCTTACCTAGGTATTAGTGAAGACTTATATCATAATCTTTGAGATGCTCAACCCACCTCTTCTACTTGATATTAAGCTTTTTCTAATTGAACACATACTGAAGACTCTTGTAATCAAAAAATATATCCATGTGAACAACATATAAATAATTCCGCCATATTCTTAAAGCCAAAAAAAGCTCTAACAACTCTAAATCATGAGTAGGATAATTACTCTCATGTACCTTCAATTGTCTGAAAGTATAGGAAATCACCTTCCCATGCTGCATTAAAACACAACCAAGCCCTACCCGAGATGTGTCATGATAAACCACTAACCTATCATTGCCCTCCGATAAAGTTAGGATTAGAGCAAAAGTCAACTTAGCCTTCAACTTCTCAAAACTCCCTTCACAGGCATCCGACTAAGAAAACAAAACCCTCTTATGAGTTAACCTTGTCTAAGGAGTAGCTATTGAAGAAAATCTTTCCACAAACCGCCTATAATACCTGGCCAAACCCAAGAAGCTTTGGATATCAGATGGACTCGTGGGCCTAGGCCACCTCTTCAACACAGAAACCTTCTGCGGATCCACCATGATCCCTTCACTAGAAATAACATAACCCAAGAAATTTAGAAGGTTCAACTAAAAATCACACATAGATAACTTGGCATACAACTGTTTTTCCTTTAGGGTCTGCAACACCATACGACGGTGATTATCGTAATCCACCTCACTCTTCAAATAAACCAGAATGTCATCAATAAAAATAATGATGAAGAGATCCAAATAATGCCTGAATACTTTGTTTATCAAGTCCATAAATGTTGTTGGAGCATTTGTCAACCCAAATGACATCACCAAAAACTCAAAATGCCCATATTGAGTACGAAAATTGGTCTTAGGGATATCCACTTCCCTAATCTTAAGTTGATGGTACCCAGATCAAAGATCTATCTTAGAGAAGAACTTGGCACGCCCTAACTGATCAAACAGATCATCTATCTGAGAAAGAGGATACTTGCTCTTGACCATCACCTTGTTCAACTACCTGTAGTCAATACATATCCAAAGGGAACCATTCTTTTTACACTGACCCCATGGAGAAACACTAGGATAAATAAACCCCTTATCCAAAAGTTCCTTAACTTCCTCCTTGAGTTTTCTCAACTCAGCCAGAGCCATTCTATATGAAGAAATAGAAATTGGATGAGTGTCCATAAGTAATTCAATACCAAACTCTATTGCCCTATCTGGAAGAACACCTAGAAGATCATTCGAAAAGACCTTTGGAAACTCATTAACCACATGGATCGAAGAAAAAAAAGGACCTTTCCAGTTAGAATCCTTAGCCCATACCAAGTGGTAAAGAAAACCCTTAAAGATTAACCTCCAAGCTCTAAGATAAGAAATAAACCTCCCACTAGGATCTAAGGAATTACCTTCCTACTCTATAACTGGTTCACCAGGAAACTTAAAGATAACCCTATGGTTCCAATAATCCAGAGCCGCATAAAAAGAATTCAACCTATCCATACCTAATATTATATCAAAACCTACCATATCCAACTCAAATAGATCTTCCAAGATCTGTTTGCTACAAACAGTTACCACACACCCCTATAGACTCTCTTAGCAATAATGGATTCACCTACTAGGGTAGAAATAAAAAAAGGATCGGAGATAACTTTTCAATCAAAACAAAAAGATATAGCCACATATGGAGTCACATAGGAAAGAGTGGAACACAGATCAAGAAAACAATATACATCATGAGAAAAAAGCTATAACATACTATTAAGACATCAGGTATGCCTCAAATCCCTGTCTAGATGCCAAAGCATACAAACTATTTTGACCAACACTAGAACCAGGAGCAGTAATAGTAGTAGATGCCACACCACCAAGTGTATGAGCAGAAGATGAAGCCACTAGAATATTATTCACCCCCGTTGAAACCTTATTGAACAGAAAATCGCTAAGTTGAAGGCCAACCTGGCCACTCTTGAAGCACTTGTCCCTTTCTTCCTCACAATAACCCCAATGATAACGACCATAGAATTTTCTCTCGCCTAATATTGGGCAACCTGTGCTTGAGAATTATCACCATCTTGGTGACACCTATCTCCAAACTGGTAAGGAGCACTAGCAGAAAAAGAGTGCAAACTTCCCCACTTCTTTTTTGCCACTTGACATTATTTTTTCCAACCAGAGACTAAGCATATCCCTGATCAGAAAACCTGCTCCACTTTCCCTACCTATCCCCTAACTCTGCTTATTTCTTTTTTTCTCATCCTCAACCTACTGCATATGTATAATCAACCTTGAGATGTCCATATCTTTAATCAACAAGGAAATCCATCTATCAAGAATCAAATCTCTAATTAATCTAAAAGTGAACTTTCTCATTCTCGACCTCATATATGCCACCAAATTAGGAGCACACCTTAATAGCTGATGGAACTTCAAATCATATTCCTTTACAGGCATCCAACCCTACTTGAGTTTCAAAAACTTCTCCATTTTTACTTCCCCAACTCTTGAGGAAAAAATTGATCCATGAATGCATTAGAAAAAGTATCCCATAATCCTTCCCTTTCTATATCACCTCTATCCCTATCCCACTTCTCATACCACTGATAAGCAACATCCTTGAGCTGATAAGCTACAAAGTTAACCTCTTCTATATTCATATCCTACATCACCTGAAAGATAATTTTTTCCATTTCATCCAAGAATTCTTGTGGACCCTCTTCCACCTTCACCCCAGTAAAAGTTGGAGGACCCATCTTCATAAATTGACCAACCCTTGTGGCCTCAATAGATAAAGCACCAATTGTACCCCACTCAGACTGAACAACAACCAATTAAGCAATCACATAAATAGACTAATAAAATTCTGCATTCATCACGTTTCCCTAAGGGTCCTGAGGAGAACTTGTTCGAATTGGAGGAACTCTAGCACCATTAGGAATAGAACCATGAGATCAAAGATGTTCTCCAAATGTAGGATGTACCCCTTAAGAATTAACCTTAGATGAGATGAAAGATTTTCCTTGTGTTCCACATCTAGGTAGCATGATCCGAAAGATTAAGAAACAAAGATTAGAAGAGATTCTAGGATTGTGAACTCAAGCTTGAAGAAAGAATACCTAGATAGTGAAACATCCTAAATGTCTTGCAGCCTCTCTCTTATGAGTGTGGTGCACTTCACACCCCTTAAAAAGACTCTACTCGGCACAACTTTGTAGGCTTCCTATTTGACCATAAACCTAAAGCTCTAATACAAACTTGACAAGACCTAACCCCGGGCTTTGTCATAATGGGCATCCTAAGTCTAACCTGGATCCGGGACCGCCCCCTGTTACACAAACCAACCACCTGCGTCCAGCCTTAGATAAGCTAAATTTTGAATATATAATGAGATAGAATTATTATTTGTAATGAGACTTTGGGATAGGGCCACAACCGTGATCGAACCAACTGAATCCAACCATACCGCACCAACCACCAAACTATACCAAGACAAACCATAGACCATAAACCAAATAGAATACTAAAACATAATATAAAAATCAAATCCAAAATGTAATAGGATAGAACAACTAATAATGTTGTCCAATGATGTCAGCTAATCAACTTATTCTAATTGTAAGGTTGAAACCAATATCGTTCCCGCCCATACCAACCCCCAAGAAATACCACAAGGCCTCTATCTAATAGAGTAAACAAATTCGATTAGGACATGGCCCATCCATGGTCAAAACCAATATCCAAAATAAAAGAAAAGTGTCTAAAGAGAATGCACAATATGACATAATACCTTTCTAAAGGATGGAAGCTCACCACTTCAGTCCAAATACTGATATTGAGTTTGTGCACTAAACAGGAGGAGTAGAATGGTCAGTTCCTGCATAGTATGGGTATACAACTGCCAGTAGATGAGGTTAGCAAAAGACCACTAGCATGAATCATAGGATAAGGATAATATAATTCCATGCATACAAAAAAATAAAACCATCCATAATGCATACAACCAAACATATATAAGTGTTTAGAAAAGGGATCTAGTTTAGCATGCACTTAAAATTTTTACTTGGGTTTTGTAGGTTTGCTGTCCTAACTACCCAAGGGAGATATGGGTTCAGCTCATCCTACTAAAAGGGTCCCAGTACGTGTAGTTGCGCATAATTAAGCAATATTTCCTAGGATTACTAGTGCATCCCTCTAATATAAAATATGACACTCGTACTTGGTCATCAAGGACCTCTCATATCGATAAATATGAGTTTCTAGTTTTGGTCCCCCCAGAACCATCACCTTCCATGACTTAGCTAAATACCCTAACATTAAAGTCCAATCAAAACCATGTCCAAACAATCCATTTACCCTTTTATTAACAAAGGCCAATAATGGTGGTATCGTCATACTATCCCATTACTTGCAAGTAATATCCTTAGCCAAACCATTTAGGTTAGGAGGACCTTAGATGGCCTTTTTGTATACCATATTAAATCCACTTGGAAAACTTATATGTTCCCTACAAGAATTACCATTGAGCCTTTAGCCTTTTCAAACCATTTAAACCATGCACAAATTCTTTATGTAGTTTAAAAAATGCAACAGTTACATCAAAAGAGGTCAATGCAATGAACATATCCTTATAAGCATTTCATCAAACACCTTGGAGACATAATATAACAAAAACTAATTCCAAAGACCATTAAATGATTACCATGTAATATAATTGTCCAAAACCACAATTAATGCATACCAAAGAATAATTAAAATAATAGGAAACCATAACAAAGCATTCAATATCAAAACCCCCAATAATAGTTTAAAACCTATAATTATAAAATAGTAAAAACTATGAAATCTATCATATAAACCATGCCTTTAGTTGAAAATACAATGAGGGAAGAGAATCATGCCTTAAACTAAAGAATTGATGGAAAGAAATCACCAAAGTAAGCCCCAAAGCAATACTTTAGTTGAAACCCTAGCTTTCTTGCCCCAAAAGTTATTGAGAGAATTATTGGTTGTTTTGGAATAGTTTCTAAGTGTTAATGAAGAGAATAATAGGGTAAATAACCTCTTAAGTATATTAAAAGTCATGGGCCATAATTAGGGTAAGTAGGGAAATGTATGGAATACCCCCTCTTAAATCCCTTAAAAACCCATCACAGGGATACGACTGACCCTCTTATAAGTCATAAACTTCCTTATGATTGGTTTTCACCAGTCGTACCTAGGCCTTAAACTTGGGATCAAACACTGTCTAGTATACGACTCATCCAACCAAGATGGAACCTCAGTATTCAATTCGTATCCATGATCTATATCCTTAGTAGAATGAAATACTAGAAGGATCAAACACTTCCTACTATACGATTCGCCAATAAAACACATACCAATTCCTTACAACTCACACCTCTAAGTCGTGACCATTTTAGTGATAAAAAACATCCTACCAACAAACATTGGTCAGCATAAAACGGGACCATACTACTCGTACCCATGAGTCACATTGGGTTCAGAGAACTTAATTCTAGGAAATTTTCTAAGGGTCAAAACCAAGGTATTTCAATACTCTTGATTCAAGAATTTTATCTAGAAGTTTTTGACAGAAAGAAAGCTGATAATCAAGTGGTGGATCATTTTTCAAGGCTTAAGAGTCATGATCACATTGCTAATGATAAACTTAACATCTGAGAAGAGTTTCTAGATGAGAAGTTATTGGTACTAAATGTGTTTGAGATTCGTTGGTATGAAGTTAATATGAAATTGTTAGTAAGTGGTGTTTAACCTTATAAAGCTACCAGTCAATAGAGGAAGAAGTTGGTACATGATTCTCATGCATATGTATAGGATGATCCCTATTTTTTCAAATAAGGTATTGATGGGATTATGTGCAGATATATTTCTAAAGTTGAATCTAAACAATTATTGCAAAATTGTTATTTATCTCCTTATGGGGCAATCTTAGGGTGAGAAAACAACAAGAAAAGTGTTACAGTCAGGCTTTTTTTGGCCAACATTATTCAAAGATACAGTTTCTTTTGAGAGAGGATGTGACCAATGTCAAAGGTGGGACACAATATCACGGTGCCATGATATGACCCTAAATAATGTTTTAGATATTGAGCTATTTGATGTTTGGGGTATAGATTTTCTGGGGTGAATTTCCCCATATTATGGCAATTTATACATACCGGTGGCTATTAATTATGTGTCTAAATGGGTTAAAGCTTCTTCCCTCCTCACAAATAATGTGAGAGTAGCTATGAAGTTTGTTAAGAAGCATATTTTCTCTTGTTTTGACACACCTTAAGCAATTATCAGTGATGGATGTACGTATTTTATGAACACTTAGTTTAAAAATTTATTGGCTAAATATGGTATTAGGCATAAAGTGGCCACAATATATCACTCGCAAACTAGTGGCTAAGTAAAGACGTCTAATTATGAGATTAAGTAGATTTTATAGAAGATGGTAAATGGACAACTTAAGGATTAGTCAGAGAAGCTAGATGACACACTATACGTGTATAGGACAGCCTATTAGATGCCTATTTGGACCTTTCTTTCTCACTTGGTTTATGGAAAGTCTTGACACTTAACTATGGAGCTTACGCATTAAGATTATTTGGCTATAAAGAAGTTGAATCTTGATATGAAGGATACTGGAGAAAAGATATTGTTCAAATTGCATGAGCTTGATGAGTATTGCTTACATGCCTATGAGAATGCTAGATTATATAAACAAAAGACCAAATGATTGAATGATAAGCATATTGTGACTCAAACTTTTGAGCCAAGACAACTTGTGCTATTATTCAATACTAGGTTGAAGTTATTTCAAGGTAAACTGGGGTCTAAGTGTTTGGTAAATTTGAAGTTGTGAGAATAAATCTACATAGAGCTATTGAACTTTGGACCAAGTATTAGAGTGAAAAAATCTTGGTGAATAGACATAGAGTGAAGCATTATTGGGATGATCATTGGGATTAGCATAATACGTCCATCACCTTGGTAGATGAATAAAGTGTAGTTTGGTCATGCCATGACGTTAACTAAGGTGTTGTGTGAGAGGCAGCATAAGAATGCAATTTAATAGTGTAGTTTATTTCTTATTTTTTTTACAGAAAAAGAAATAAAATATAATAAGAAAAGAAAAAATATAAAAAGATGTGTCATGCCACGACCAAAAGTAAGGCTCTGAGAGGGAGGCAACCCACTTTTTCTTACATTATTTTATTGTTTTGTTGAGAGTTCAAGAATGAAAAACTCAATAGCATGAGGTAGAATGAGAAGTAAGGGAGACTTTGTCAAAGAAATGCTTTTGGGTAAGTAAAATAGGAACTATAGATATGAATAAGATGAAAAAGAAAAGGGGGAATAAAATACACCCCCAAAATGCTAAAATCCTTGGCCAAAATTGTGAATTCCAGTCTCTCCATACGATGATCCTGCATTACGAGGCCCACTTTCATTAATTACATTGTAAGTTGCAAGGCCCAATCTGGACGAACAAGAGCTGCATCACGAGGCCCACTCCGATGCACTAAGTTTTGGATCGTGAGGTCCATATCCAACCGAGCTAAAACCTAAAATTTGGTCCCCTCTCTCCTCTTTCCCTTTAATCACTCCCTTATTTTCCCAATTCCCCTCTCCCAAAGGAACCCTACCCATGCTTGCTCTCATTCTCTAAGCAAAATACTCTATTATATTTTGTATAATTTTCAATCAAACAACAAGAAGTTTCTCAATCATCTTCTTTGAAAATTAAGGTAAGTTCTCATATTCTTTTTCCTTTAATTTATTTGAGTACATGAAGTGAATGGATTTTAGGCATAATTGAAGTATATAATTGCTTGCTTGCTACTTGGTGAGATATATTGAGTTCATAAATGTTGTTTTTGCTATAAAAGTTTTTGATGCTACATGTGCTTTGCTTGTTCTATTGTTGGGGATATGGATTGATTCCTTGTGTTGTTAGTGGAATATAGCACATGTGGGTAGCTTGCATGATTTTAAAATTTGTAGTGAAGGTATGAGTTAAGTAGTGGGGCTTACTTTAGCCTTTGGGGCGTACGTTGTGGATAAGGGAAGTCTAAGTACCTTGTGGTTGTTAAGTTACACTACCATAAGAGCAACTAAATTTGGGTGATTTGTAAATCTCCACACACTTAGTGGCTGCTAAAAAATTGTGATATGTGTGCCATTGATATTGAGTTTATACTTGAAATTGTGAATACATTTTTGTAAAAATGTTTAATCGAAAATATGTATGAGTACGTGTTGGTTTAGTTCTATTGAGACAATGAAATTTGTACACTTTAAGTTATTTGATGAAGTGATTTTTATTATCAATGCCATAAGATTGAATAATGGTTTGAATTAATAATTGTCTAATATATGAGGAGTTGTGCTAATGTGATATGCATATTGAATAGGGGAAGTCTGAGTACCCTAGTTCTCATACTTACACACCTGTGCTAGCAACAAAGTGTGGGGTGTCTTTAACACCTTCTCACACATAGTGTTTGCTAGTTCAAAATAGGGCATTGGTTGATGCGTTTGGTGAATGTTTTGATTAACAGGTGATATGTCTAATCGTTAGTAAAAGGGTAAGTGTAACACCCTGAATCTGGTACCTGGAACGCTACATGGTGCTCATTACCCTGAACGACCACAAGCTAACCCATGATTGATATCTGTAGTTGAGCACTGAATAATACATTGTAAATATGTATAATATAAGCTATAAGGCCATAAAGTTCAAAACTGAACTAAAACTGAATATAATAAAATTTCTGTAATGGGGTATGACAATATCCAAAACTGAGATAAACTGTCTAAAACATGCTGTAGTTTGAAAGCCTTTAAATTGTTTGACAATCTGTGGAGTTGATAGGACATGTCCCCAACTAACTCTGAACTACTGAAATAATAAAGTAATAAAATAATCATGTTATCCTTGAATAATGAGGACTCACTGTTAGTCTGGCTGCTGAATGTCTGATCTACTAAGAATGCTCGGGAGCTCGTGCTTCTAAACCTATGGTATAAAATACCATATCGGAAATGCGTCAGCACATTAAATGTATTGGTATGAAAGTGAGGTAGGATAAATGAAAGGGTTCATATGCATGAACAATAATAACTGACTGTATAACATGAATGTGAGAATACATGCATGAATATGTAACTATAACTGATATCGTAATAATGCTGACTAATGAATTCTGATAATGTGGATTTACTGATATCTGAGTACTGATACTAGGATACTGAATGACCTAGTCTACTGAATACTGAGGAACTAATGTCATATTAGTAATAAAGGAATGACTATTTCTGACAGTTCTAATTATGAAGAACTGGTCTGATTGACTGTATCTTACAGTCCTGAAACTCAATACTGATAACATAGGTTTCGTATAATTAATATACTATTAATTCAGTTCATGATATCATGATTACTGAGTCTAAATACTTATAACATGAGTGACTATATCTGACAGTCCTGATACTGATAGAATTTGCTGGGTTCTGCACTGTACTAATTTGACTGTATTTGATAGTCCTGGATTTCTGTAGAACTGAACTGAGTTCTATTACTAAAAATGGATCTGAAACTAAGACTATGGGAGGTAATTATCTAACCGATATGCCCCAAAACTGAACATGTGGGATCCAACCTGTAACCTCAGCTGGAATGGTGTTAGTACCGTGCCATGGGTAAAGACAAGCTATGAGTAAACCCTCTCTGACAGGGAGCTTTATCGTCAACCCCTCCTATAAGGAAAACTAAAATGAGATGTGTATAGTCCCTAGACTCGTAAGGCTAAATATCAACCTACGCTGGCTACGTAGTTCTGGAATATAGGGATTGTTACTAAGGATCACACCCTCTACTGGATGACAGTGTGTGTCCTCTTCCCTAGGTTAACTCAGTACTGAATCCTACGCCTAACTGAATAGACACTGAACCGAACTGTTACTGATCATATTGTATAACTGATTTGAATTGAGTTCACTAAGTTCCATTGATTGGCAGAATACTACTGAGATCTGAAGACTGACGAAGAGTACTGAAACTAATAAGATTTCTATGAATATTGAGGTTATCGAGATTACTGAGTACTATTGTTACTGAGACCACTGAGGTCATTGAGATTACTGAGTCGGACTAGACTGATACTGAATTTACTGAGTTTTCCTGAGTCATCAGACTAACTGAATTCTAAGGATCATGGCTTGACTAAGAGTGTCATTAAAACATGACAATGGCTCTAGGCACACAGCTAAATTTTTGGGTAAAAGTACCCTCAGGACTCGATAGCATGAAACTGACAGGACATGACACTTCTTGAACACATGACCAATATAAACAATTCATAATACATTAAGTTGGGGATTTCATAAAGCACATGGTTATAATAGTCTTGTAAATGAATGGAATTGCATATAAACATGTCATACTTTCATTAACCTAATCTCATTGACATTCCCTCAACCATTCATAATGCACACAATATCATGGAAGTCATTCTTAGTCATAGGGTAAAGCATGAACTTATCACTTGGGTCACAATTAAGCTATAATGAATAATTTCTATTCTCTTAGGCCATTTATCAAACACCTAGGATTCATAACTTAGGGCATAGGCATGACCATCAAATTAATACAACAAAAATCCATATTTCAACTCAATTTCACATGTTTCAGACCACGTACTAGCATTTGTTAATGAACAACTGATAAAAATTCCAACTCGGGAATCATAAAACCATAATTACATTAACATAATCAACCCACAACAAAATATTCACAATGCAAGATTTAAAACTTGATTCTTGGGCTTCATGGATGAAAGGAATCCAAGAATGAACGATGTGCATACCTTAGTTCTTGATTCTATGAAGATTGATGGAGAGATTCTTGAATTTGACTCTTGAATTTGAATACCTAATTGAAAACCATAGCTTGTTCTTAAGAGAAACTTGAGAGAAAAAATTTATTTTGGGTGAATTATGCCTGAATCACGTGTTATTGGGTATATATAGGGGTGAAAAATTGACACTTTTAACCTGTGGACGCGTATTCTAATTCTGTGAAAATTTCTTGACCTGGACCCCTGGAGCGATGCGGCGCTATTATGCCGTGTCACTGGAATTTGAAAACTCTGAATTTGAGCCTTGGTGAGACGCGCCATTGTCATGAACCAAACCAGGGCCTGGCCGTGATGAGCATTTTGAACCATGGAGGCCTAAAACACCCCTATCTGTCTGGTAATCATGCACCTAATTCATATGATAAAAGTAATGCGGTAAAACACAATAATTTGGAAACATGGTCATAAATATGAAAAGAAACAATAACGAGGAGATAAGGTTTCCTCAACATCAATTAACCTTGAAACAACTGTCTGCGAAAATCTCTAACAAATGACTGAGTCAAGTAACTGTATATAAACTGAGACAAGGCCCCCAGTAAACCCCAAAACTGAGTATAAGAAAAAAAAAATGCAGAACATAAGACCTTCCGAAACATAGAAGGCTCACTACTTGTCTCTGCAATTCTGACTGAATGATCTACTGATTCTCTTGACCCCTAGATTGGGCCTCTAAACCTGAGAGGTTGGAGAGGGGAGGGGGTCAGCACAAAAGTACTGGCACACAGAGATATCAAAATAAAACATAATATTTTTACAATATATAGTTGTGAGCCATTATAAAGCAATTTCGTATCAAATTTTTTGAAAACACATGGGTGTAATACAATAGTTTCTCAACAACAATGAAATGCAACTGAGCTAGGTGGAATACCCTACATAATTTACACCAACTGTCTAACCTCGGTTGCTTCCGAGATTAGAGTATAAGTGAGGGAGAGACACACAAGATCACATAGCATGGTGTCTCGACCCAATGGTAGTGCCCAAGATCACTTATCCCGGGATCCTACCTATAGTCCCAATTTGGGAATGACATGAAGTCAAGTACACAAGATCACTTAGCCTGGTACTAATATTCTGTGTCGACAAACACGTTTTCCAACGATGAGCCCTTACATTTCAAACGGCTTCTTCGGGCATCCACCTTTCTTATGTAAAATCAATGCATTCAAATTTCATCTTATTCAATCACATATCATGTTCTGTAGGGCTTCGTCATACTCGACTTGTAAGTCCTCAATATCACTTCCACCTATGCATAACCATGTAAAAAACCAAGGTGCTTCATCATTTACAAGTGGTGAACAATATTTATTTCAAATTCATGCTTTGTTTTGTTGATCACAATATAATATGGGGTATCAAGACATTATCATGGGAATTTGAAAGAAATTTATCATTCATATTTATCTAACTTCCATGGAAAATCTCAAATCACATATGCATGGTTTCAACCATTGAAGTATATAGGCAAACAATTCCCGTGACACAAAGAAAGATGACTTAGAAATCATATTGAAAGCAAGTTATTAGCATTTGATTGAAAACCCCCATTTAAAAGCATGCATGTTCATAAAAACTACACTCATGAGATTTTTGGATAGCCCCACGTACCTCTATTTCCAAGGATAATAGATATTTCTTGAAGCTTGCGGATTGGTGATCCCAAATATGTAATTATCTTTGAAACCCTACAGTCGAATCTTGAACTATTTGGGTTTTTATTTTGAAACCCTAAGTAGAATCTTTGAGCACCTTTGATGAATGAATATGTATTTTGGGGTCCTTGGAACTAAATTTAGTGTTTTAGGGCTAAGTAAGGGTGGAAAAAGACCACTTTCTCCCTAACACGGAGTGTTTAAGTCACTAGAATTCTTTGCATAGGTGCCGCCCATACCATTGCCTATGTTCACATAGGCGCCGCCTAGGCTATCGCCTATGTTCACATAGGCGCCGCCTAGGCTATTGCCTATGCTTTCCAGTGGCCATGGGATATTGATTAGGCGACACTTATCAATTTGAAAGGCCATAACTTCTTGCTCGGGTGCCGGATTTTATCCAAATTCGTATCGTTGGAAAGCTAACTCGAATACCTATCATTTGACACATAGTAGGCTTCCTAATTCGACATATATGGAGAGTTATGGTCGATGGAAGCTGACACACTTTACAATGTCCACTAAAACTTAGTTGACTAAAATAGTTTCAACTCGTACTTGAGTTGAAGGACCTCTATGGTATAAATTCAAGATTGAGTGGATTCATATGCCACACAATAATTAACATGCCATATTGGCATAGGATTTTATGGATTAGAGATTAACAATGCATTGAAATCATGGTCTATATTGTAGCCCAAATTGTGGGGCATTACATTATCCTCCCATTAGGATTATTCGTCCCTAAATGAAGATGCGGGACACAGACAGACACAATTTCAAGCGTAATAAAGGTCTAGGAAATATAAGATAGGATTAATACCTTCTGTCTCCTCCTCCACCGAAGCCAACAAATTGGGATATCTAATTCTCATGTCATCTTTGGACTCCCAAGTTGCTTCTTCAACTTTTTGATTCCTCCATAGTACCTTTACTGAGGCTATCTCTTTGCTCCTCATCTTTCGAACTTGGCAATCTAAAATTTCAATGGGCTCTTCTTCGTAAGACAAGGAGTCTGTCACTTTGATACCCTCTACTGGAAATACCATAGAATGATCTCCAATGTATTTTTTTTACATGGATACATGGAATACCGGATAAACGAAACCTAAACTTGCAGGCAATTCTAACTCATATGCAACTGTACCAATCTTTTTCAAAATTTGATATGACCCTACATAACGAGGGCTCAATTTACCCCTTTTTCCAAACCACATAACTCCTTTTATAGGAGAAACCTTGAGAAACACCCAATCACCAATTTTAAACTCTAGTTCTCTTCTATGAAAATCGGCATAGGGCTTCTGATGACTCTGAGTAGTCTTGAGTCGTTCTCTAATGATCTTCACTTTCTCCATCGCCTGATGAACAAGATCAGGCCTATACAAATGAGTCTCACCTACTTTATACCATCCTATCGGAAACCTACATCTCCTTCCATACAAAGCCTCAAAAGGAGCCATCTTGATGCTGGCATGGTAGCTATTATTGTAAGCGAATTCAACCAATGGCAGGTGATCTACCCAACTACCTTTGAAATAAATGACGCATGCCCTCAACATATCTTTGAGGGTCTCAATGGTACGCTCAGCTTTCCTAGCTGTCTGAGGGTGGAAAGCTGTGCTCATATTCACTTGTGTACCTAAAACCTTTATGAAAGGATCTCCGAAACTGAGATGAAAACTGCGTACCTCTATCGGATATAATGGACACTGGAGCCCCATGCAATCGAACTATCTATTTAATGTAAATCATACCATAAACATCTCCCGAATAATTAGTCCTCACAGGTGAAAAGTGGGCTGACTTGGTTAACTGATCTATACTCACCCATATAGAATCATACTAGTTTCGGGATCTCAGAAGTCCTGTAATGAAGTCCATGTTTATCATCTCCCACTTCCATAAAGGCAGGGCTATCTCTTGGGAAGTACCATGTGGCCTCATGTGTTCTACCTTCACTTGTTGACAATTCAAACACTTGGACACAAAATCAGCTACATCACGTTTCATGTTATTCCACCAATACAAGGTTTTCAGATCATGGTACATCTTAGTAGATCCTGGGTGAATGACATACCTCGAAGTGTGCACATTATTAAGGATTATTTCTTGTAGCCCATCGATATTCGGAATGCACAACCTACCCTGAAATCTCAGAATACCATCACCACCAATTTCTAATAACATAACCTTTTGTTGACCCATATCTTTCTTGATTTGCATTAGGATGGGGTCTTCAACCTGCTTCTCCTTAACTTCAGCACAAAGGGATGACTTAGCTAACTCATGAATAATCACCCCTCCATCTTTGGAATATAAGAGTTGCACCTACAGATTTGCAAGGCGGTGAATATCCTTTACCATCTCTTTCTTTCCTTCTTCTACATGATAAAGGCTGCCCATAGACAACCTGTTGAGGGCGTCGGCTACAATATTTGCCTTGCCCAGATGGTAATGCAGACTTATATCATAGTCTTTCAAAAGCTCCATCCAACGCCTCTGCCTGAGGTTCAATTCTTTCTGTGAGAAAATATACTGTAAACTCTTATGGTCAGTATAAATATCAACATGCACTTCATAGAGATAGTGCCTCAAAATTCTAAGTGCAAACACAACGGCTGCTAACACCAAGTCATGAGTGGGGTAATTGAGCTCATGCACCTTTAACTGCCTAGATGCATAAGGTATCACCTTACCACGCTGCATCAATACACAACCAAGTCCCATACAGGATACATCACAATAAACCACAAAATCATCTACACCCTTGAGAAGGGTCAAAACAGGAGCAGTAGTCAGCTTGTCCTTCAATTTCTCAAAACTATTTTCACACAAGTCAGACTACACAAACTTCATCTTTTTCTAAGTCAGTTTAGTTAGCGGAGCAGCTATGGAAGAAAAACTCTCTATGAACCTTCTGTAATACCCCGCCAAACCCAAGAAGCTCTGAATATCGGTTGGAGTCATGGGTCTGGGCCATTTTCTCACTGCTTCAACTTTCTGGGGATCCACTCTTATCCCCTTACTGGACACAATATGCCCCAGGAAAGCAATAGCATCTAACCAGAATTCACACTTAGAAAATTTAGCATACAGCTGATGATCCTTAAGGGTCTAAAGAATAATTCGGAGGTGATTAGCGTGATCCTCTTTACTCTTAAAATAGATCAGAATATAATCAATAAATACAATGACAAACAAGTCAAGAAACTGACAGAACATCCTATTCATAAGATCCATGAAGGCTGCAGGGGCATTAGTCAACACGAAGGACATGACTAGAAATTCGTAGTGACCATGTCGGGTTCGGAAGACTGTCTTAGGTATGTCTAACTCCCTAAATTTCAACTGATGATAACCCAAACGAAGGTTTATTTTTTGAAAAACACTTGGCACCTTGAAGCTGGTCAAAAAGGCCATTAATCCTAGGAAGAGGATATTTATTTTTAATCGTGACCTTATTCAACTGATGGTAGTCTATGCACATGCGAACGGACCCATCCTTTTTTCGCACGAAGAGCACGGGTGTACCCCATGGGGAAACACTAGGACAAATAAAACCTTTGTCTAGGAGGTCTGCAAGCTGTTCCTTTAACTCCTTTAGTTCTGCGGGAGCCATTCTATATGGCGGAGTAGAAATAGGATGAGTGTCTGGCAACACATTAATGTCAAAATCTATCTCCCTATCAGGGGGTATTCCTGGGAGATCTTTAGGATAGACTTCTGGGAATTTATTCACTACAGGGACTGACTGCAGAGAAAGGTTTTCAAATTTTGAATCTTTTACTCGGATTAGATGACACATACAACCTTTGGAGATAAGCTTCCGGGCTCTAAGATAAGAGATAAAGTGACCTCTAGGTTCCACAGAACTCCCTTCACATACAATTGGTGTCTCATTAGGGAAAGAAAAAGTGACCTTTTGGGTTCTGCAATCAAGGGTGGCATAACATGAATGGAGCCAATCTATCCCAAGGATGGCATCAAAATCTATCATATCTAGTTCTATAAGGTCTGCCATAGTTTCCCTACTATGAATAGATACGACACAATTTCTATATACCCTTGTAGAAACAATAGAATCACCTACAAGAGTAGAAATAGAGAAGGGTTCTACAATAACTTCAGGCTCAAACCTGAAACCAACAGCCACATAAGGGGTCACATAAGATAAAGTAGACCCGAGATCAAGCAATACATAAACATCATGAGAAAAGATTCGTAACATACCGGTGACAACATCTGGTGAAGCTTCCGCCTCCTGGCGATTAGTCAAAGAATATAACTGGTTGTGACCGCTCTCGGCAGCTGAAGGAGCACCCTTAGGAAAAGGAGCTGTGGAGGCGGCTTAGGACTTAGCCCCTCCCCTCCCACATTTACTCCAGTAGAAGGACAATTTCTCTGAAGGTGACCCACTTTGCCATAAGTATAGTAGTTTCTCCCCTTAAACCAGAACTTCCCTAGATGATTCCTTCCACAAACCTCACACCGCGTATAAGTATGATGCTGCTGGGCCACACTGCCCTGAGATTGTATTCCTAGAGCTTTGGACCCATGAGAAGTCTAAAAACTCTAAGTTTGTCTGTCTGTCGGTGGTCTAAATGTTGGGGCGCTGGCTGATGACTGTGCATTATTCCAAACTTCTTCTTCTTCAACCACTTATTACCCCAGTTACCACTCTGCGGCTGACTTTGGTGCTGGTCCGCAGATCTAGCTCTCTTAGCCTGTCTGTCTTTCTCTCTAGATTTAGCAATCATTTTCTTCTTCTCTTCCACCTCCTGCATATGAATGGTCAGTCGAGCAAAGTCTAACTCCTTATTCAACATAGCCCCCTAGAACTCAAGTACCAGGTTATCAGTAAGGACAGATGCAAATTTCCTCATCCAGGCTCTCATATTACTAGTCAACTCTGGTGCATAGCGGGATAGTTTATTAAACTTCAAAGTGTACTCCTGGACACTCATACTGCCCTGCTTCATATTCATAAACTCTTCCGCTTTGGTCTCCCTCAACTCCAGAGGAAAGAATCAATCAAGGAAAGCTTCCACAAATTCTCCCTAAACTGTGGGCTCAACACTTTTACCTTTTTCATCTTCCCAGTTGGCATACCATTGATTCGGAACGTCCTTGAGCTGATAGGTTACTAGCTCCACCCCTTCAACCTCATCTTCATGCATCACCTTAAAGATCTTTTCCATGTCATCCACGAACACCTGTGGATCTTCCTCCACTTTGGTGCCAGTGAATTTAGGTGGGTTCATCTTCATGAAATGTTTGACTCTAGTAGCCTCAGATGTAACAGATGCAGACCCAAAATCTTTCGATCATTGAGCCTGGTTAGCTACCAACTGTGTCAGCATATGAATAGACCGTCTGAATTCTACATTTGAAATATCTCCCTGAGCAGTTGGGGGACGGTTGGCATTAGTCCGCGGAGCCCAACGTGGACTGGTTGGGACTGGAGGGATTCTCGGAGTAGGGACAAATTGTAGATTGTGAGACCTGTTATGGGTCTGCATCCCATGGGTGGGATGGACCTCATATGACTGAGCATTCTGATCGATGACACGACGTGGAGGCATAACTGTGTTTCTGAAACACAAGTGATCATTGATTAGGGGACAGTTCAGACTCTGAAGCACAAACTAAATCACAAAGAAGGGAAACATTTCTTAGATGCCTAGCAGCCTCCTGCTTATAAGTGTGGCGTGTTACACACCCATAAACAAGACTCTACCTGATGTGATTTTGCAGACACATTGAGACCATGAACCGTACTTTGATACCAAGTTTGTCACGACCCAAACCAGGGCCTGGCCGTGATGAGCATTTCGAACCATGGGGGCCCGAAACACCCCTATCTGTATGGTAATCATGCACCTAATTCATATGATCAAAGTAATGCGGTAAAACACAATAATTTGGAAACATGGTCATAAATATGAAAAGAAACAATAACGGGGAGATAAGATTCCCTCAACATTAATTAACCTCTAAACAACTGTCTACAAAAATCTCTAACAAATGACTGAGTCAAGTAACTGTATATAAAATAGGACAAGGCTCCCAGTAGACCCCAAAACTGAATATAAGAAAAGAAAAGACTGCAGGACATAAGACCTTCCGAAACATAGAAGGATCACCACTTGTCTCTGTAATTTTGTCTGAATGATCTACTGATTCTCTTGACCCCTAGATTGGGCCTCTGAACCTGAAAGGTTGGAGAGGGGAGAGGGTCAGCACAAAAGTATTGGCACACAGAGATATCAAAACAAAAATAATATTTTTACAATATATAGTTGAGAGCCATTATAAAGAAATTTCGTATCAAATCATTTGAAAACACATGGGTGAAATACAATAGTTTCTCAACAACAATGAAATGCAACTGAGCTAGGTGGAATACCCTACATAATTTACACCAACTAACTAACCTCAGTTGCCACCGACATTAGAGTATAAGTGAGGGAGAGACACACAAGATCACATAGCATGGTGTTTCGACCCAATGGTAGTGCCCAAGATCACTTAGCCCGGGCTCCTACCTATAGTCCCAATTTGGGAATGACATGAAGTCAAGTACACAAGATCACTTAGCATGGTACCAATATTCTATGTCAGCAAACACGTTTTTCAACGATGAGCCCTTACATCTCAAACGTCTTCTACGGGCATCCACCTTTCTCATGTAAAATCAATGCATTCAAATTTTATCGTATTCAATCACATATCATGTTCTAGAGGGTATCGTCATACCCGACTTGCAAGTCCTTAATATCACTTCCACATATGCATAACTATGTAAAAAACCAAGGTGCTTCATCATTTATAAGTGGTGAACAATATTTATTTCAAATTCATGCTCTCTTTTGTTGATCACAGTATAATATGGGGTATCAAGACATTATCATGGGAATTTGAAATCAATTTATCATTCATATTTATCAAACTTCCATGGAAAATCTCAAATCACATATGCATGGTTTCAACCATTGAAATATATAGGCAAACAATTCCCATGACATCAAGAAAGATGACTTACAAATCATATTGAAAGCAAGTTATTAGCATTTGATTGAAAACCCCCATTTAAAAGCATTCATGTTCATAAAAACTAAACCCATGAGATTTTTGGATAGCCCCACGTAACTCTATTTCCAAGGATAATAGATGTTTCTTGAAGCTTGCGGATTGGTGATTCCAAATATGTAATTATCTTTGAAAACCTACGGTCAAATCTTGAACTATTTGGATTTTTATTTTGAAACCCTAAGGAGAATCTTTGAGCACCTTTGATGAATGAATATGTATTTTGGGGTCCTTGGACCACTTTGTCCCCAACACGGAGTGTTTAAGTCACTAGAATTCTTTACATAGGTGCCGCCCATCCCATTGCCTATGTTCACATAGGCTCCGCCTAGGCTATCGCCTATGATTACATAGGCACCACCTAGGCTATCACCTATGTTTACATAGGAGCAGCCTAGGCTACTGCCTATGCTTTCCAGTGGCCATGGGCGATTGGTTAGGTGATGCTTATCACTTTGAAAGGCCATAACTTCTTGCTCGAGTGCCAGATTTTAGCCAAATTGGTATCGTTGTAAAGATAACTCGAATACCTATCATTTTACACATAGTAGACTTCCTAATTTGTCATATATAGAGAGTTAGGTCGATGGAAGCTGAAATACTTTACAACATCCACTAAAACTTAGTCGACTAAAATAGTTTCAACTCATCCTTAAGTTGAAGGACGTCTATGGTCTAAATTCAAGCTTGAGTGGATTAACATGCCACACAATAATTAAAATACCGTATTGGCATAGGATTTTATGGCTTTGGGTTAACAGCACATCGAAATAATGGTCTATTTGTATCCCGAATTACGGGGTGTTATAGCCATACTGGATTTTAATGATTGCCATTTTGGCTGGCTTTGTGATGCGTTGATGGCTCAGGTGGCACACTGTCTTACTAAAATGGTTCTAAGTATTCGCCCGGGTGTCGGATTTTGGTGAATTTGGTATTAATGGAAAGCTTATTCAATTTCCAACATGATAAAATGATAAAATATTGAAAAAACCAAATTTATAAAAATGGATTCATATTTGAAACAAGTATTGAAAATTTTTGGGACAATTTTAAGCTAGGTAGAAGTACGAGGTATTACAGTAAGACCTTGGCTGGACCTTCAGATTCGGTACATAAAAGAAATAGGCAAACTGGTCGTGTTCCCCAACCTTTGGATATCCCACATGGGTAATCTAAGAGGTACGACACTAGATGGGTTGTAGAGGTCAAAAAGAATTTGTGTACAAAGCACAATGAGTCTAATTATTCTGCAGACCAATTCATTGATCGAACCAGCTTGTTGAGAAAGTTCCCCAGCATGGTGCACCACATAGAGGACCTACGTATGAACTTCTTATTTGAGTAGCCTCGTGAGTACAAATTGAGCCTTGTTAGGGAGTTTTATGCAAATTAGGACCCATAAGAGAGGGACTTAGAATTCAAGAAATAAGGTCAGGTGGTAACTTTCACTTCTTATTCATTGAATGTCCTCTAGGTACACCTGAGGTAGATGCTGATCCTTTGAAGTAGATAAATATCAAAACTTATTATGCAGAAATCCACCATCTATTTTGTGGGAACCACTCTACAGCTAGGTAGATGTATTATAAAGACAGTGGGATTCACCTAACGTTCCCCTTCAGTCAAAAAACTAGGGAGGACCACATATAGGCAAAGATTATCTATAGTTTTCTCATTCATGGGACACATATGAATGAGATGACAATTGATAGGGTATATCTTATCTATGCCTTAATTCATAATGATATTGATCTCAATGTAAGTGATGTCATCTTGTCATCTATAAAGAAGGCGAGGTTTCATACGATGCACAGGTATTGTTTTTGTAGTTTTTTGATAATGCTCAACTTACACGTCAATTTAGTGAAAGGCGGTCGTCATTAATATATTTACCCAACTTTTGGAGTCGGGGTCAAATCCACAGAGAACAATGTGAGTGGCGATTAAATTAATTTATGACTATAGCTGCAAGTTGAATTCAAATAGATTGTACGAAAAGATAAAATGGGGGTTTTTATGATCAGTAAATAATTGTTAGTCACTTTAGTTTTAGTGTTTGTAAATCAAGAGTTTATGAAATAACCAGAATTGTGTTCACTAGGGCTTCTGGTACATGACAGATGCTAAAAGTGATACAAGATTCTCACGGTGGTTCCGATAACAAGCTATCTTTATCGATGATATGCTCAAATGTCTCTCGACCTATTTAAGCATCTAATTTCCTAATCCTCTCAGATTTAGGAAATCGCTATTCATTGCCCAGATTTTACCTTAGGTTAATCAACCTTGTTACAATGCTGATTATTAAACGAAGTATTTCTGAGTCCCTGTTGATAATTTACTTCCTACCTTATATGATTTCTTTCTCAAGCAAATCAAAATAGGTGTGTCTACTATTTGCAACCAACAAAAGTTAATTAAAATCTCAGAATTATCAAGAAATCTTAACACCTATTAAATCTTGAGTGTTTAGCACATCATCATGACCTAACCCTAGATCCCATAATTCAGGTTAACGGAGTTTAGCCACTCATGATGTAAAAAACCAAACACATAATTGAATTTATAATTAAGAAGATTAACTTGCAGAGATGAATAATAATTAGTGAATCGTAGATTAGATCACAATGGAAATCCCAAAATAATGATAATAATCACTTCAAAATATTTTCTTTTTCAAGCCAAGAAACTAGAGAGAGAAAATATCAAATTAAGTCTCTTAAAACTCAAGTGCCAACGCTTAGAAAAACCCTAAACAATACTTTTTATAGTTATTCCTAAATAAGGAAATAAAATTAAAGTTGCATATTTTTCTCTGAATAGACAACAACATCCGTGATAGCTTATCAGGAGTCTGATAGCTTATCACGGATGTCATCAACTCCTCTGCACTTGTGGCTTTTGCTATCTCTAGCTGACGATGATGTTGATGCCTTATCACCAACCTTATCACCAACCTGATGGCTTATCATGAGCATCGTCACAAAAATGTCTTCAACTCCTATTCTCTATTTATGGATAATGACATTAATGAAGGCTTATCACACTTTTGACGTCATATCACCAGATCTCGTTACAGGCTTCAACTCATGCTTAAGTCTGACAATAACTGTGATAGCCTATCACAGGGCTGACGACTTATCATAGCTATCGTCAACCACACTTCTCTTCAGATTCCTCCTGATTTCAACTTCTTTGCTTCTATTTATATTGGTTCTCTATCTCATCAGCTTAAACTTTAAAATCATACATAAACAAATCAAAAATGACAACAGTTGCTTAAGACTTCATAATTATTCTTGGTTAAAGGGCTTAAATTTGTTAGCAATTGCTCACACATCAAAACCCTCAACTTAAAATAACTGCTTGTCCTCAAGCAACTAAAACACAACACTACGATGCTTAACCAAGAGACACATAAGATACCTATAACAATTGATCATCAATTTTAGTTCAAAACGCATTACTCTCTCCATTTTAAATCTCTTTAAACACGGCTGTGTATATCCATGAAGATCAACAATGTGACAGAAAGGAATGGAGATATGGCATCAACTTAACAACAATAACTATGTATATGTACAAATTACACTACCCAAACAAGTTAGCAACTAGCAACGTAACAAGTGTGCCCTCACTACAAAGAAGTCCCACATCACTTATATCAGACATTACATATGTAACCATGGGTACAATCACTAGACACTCGCTCTCAGAATGAAGTTCCAATCAATGTATGTTGAATACCATAGGCTTGCCCTTATTTCATTAATAAGACTTTCAGACAGGTCAGCTAGGATCACTATAGGTATTCTCTTAGGCTTGTAATATTGGCTAGGGGCTGGTATGATACTCTATGATATTTAAAGTGACTAAGCCTCCTTGACACTACATTAGCTTTTTGGGGTTTCACTCATTAGCCTTTTTCTATTCTTCTCTTTTCTTGATCATACTTATTCAGGATGGGTGTGGGTTTTTCCTGCAATTACTTTTTTTTCACAACTTTTCCTTTTCTTGCTCTTTTCCACCGCACCCAGCTTTTTATTCTTTTCTTTTACTCTACCTTTCTTCATACTCATTTTACATCACGTACCCCTATGATATCCACCCTCAACTTAGGCCATTTGCCTAAGTCAAGGTGCATAGTATCCAAGGAGGGTCAGGGCCAAAATAGGTTCATTATGATATAAACTAGAAAAGTGTCAGCTGTCATAAAAAAAATAGGCTAATCAGGCTCAAAGCAGGGATAAAGGTATATTCTACATACATGGAAGGTTATTTAGGCTAAAAGTGAGCTAGTATCAAAATAGCCTATGATCCTTTCCTAACCCCTATCTTTCAACTAAGGTAAGACTAACCTGGCAAGTTTTGGATTTCAACATACAATGAGAACTAGATAGTATCTCACACACACATGGCAGAAAGGTATATCACAAGCTACTACCCATTCGGCTAATGCAATTATTTAGCAATGGTTATCATATTACTAATTCTATAACAAGATGCACAGTGGTCACACATAAATGGATATCACACATTTATAAAATAGACCTTTGGAGAGGTGTTCAAAAATCAACAAAAATATTTCAATTGTCATAGATTCTTATTTTTCTCCCAGTTAACCACAACACGTCACAAAATAAAACACAATACGCCTAACATACAGGCTCCACTAGGAATAAGACTCCGAGGAAAAGAGGTATGGTAACAAAAACTCATGTAGGAAATCAACACCCACAAGTAGCCCCACCTGTAACTTAAAATTATGCAATGTCCCTAATATATCAAACTAAAACAAGAGAGTTAGAAACATACCTGTGGTACCACGGGTGCAAAGATCTGATGTCAATAACATAATACGAATACAAACTAATAAAATACCTTGGGTTGCCTCCCAAGAAGTGCCTAATTTAGTATCGTGGCATGACTCAGTTATCTTGACTACTTAGACTTCATCAAGATATATTGTTGATAATTATTTAGGTCTCCACTTGGTGGATTTGAAGCATTGACCCAACTTTTGATCAATACATCTTCGAGGCACATAGGGCAAACATACAGATACAATGACACTTCCTTTATCTCATCACTTTGATGACTTAAATCTCTTCCCAACTTCATATCGAATTTCCGGATAGGCTCATTGGGTATTGATGAGATTATCAATAATCCACTTAATGCTCATTGAATTTTGCCTTTACTAACCTTCAAGTGTAGGGGTTTTATTTTGCTTTTTTTGAAGGCCAAACTCTAAAATATAAGGATCATGTTCCTCATCTCAAAATACCTCAGTTGCTTGGGTCGGTGGACTTCCATCTCATCCAGGAAGAACAATGTTGAAAAATGTTTCAAATGAGGTCTTTTCCTTAATTTTGGAGTTGCATCCTTCTGGGCAACCTCACCTCGAATTAGGCTAGAGTCTTTAGAAGAGATTTTCTAGGTTTCTTCTTTTACCTCTAGCACCATTTTCTCAGTCTTAGCATCATTCCTCATAGTTGGTTGGAAAGTCATTGAGGGTTACTCAACATCAAGCACAACATCGATATAGGATTCTTGTTCCTCAACTTTACACTCGTCTATTATGTTAAATGATTCCACAAAAAAGATATCATCTAAACATAATATGGAAATGTTCTTTGAATGCTTGACCTTTATATCCATATCCTCTATCATTCTTCTTTCCTCATTATATTCCCTTATGTCTTGATTATATCACGTATGATATAATTCTCTATGTCCATACAATCCAACACTAGTTGAAGCATAGCTTCAATACCACTCTTTCTGGTGCTTTGTTCTTCCTATTCTTGACCATTGACCTATCAAAATCATAAGAAGAACTATAGTTTAGGTTAGCATACCAGGGGAGGGGGCATTTGGGCATTCACTCCAATGTCCATCTTGACCACCACATAAAGAACAATCATACTCCTAGTAGGATGGAGATGGTGCACATATCTCTCCTCGAGGAGCATATCTATAATCTTGCCAAAAGTGAGGTCCATCACGATATGGACATGGATCATGAAGATACGATTTCCAACCACCAAGCTTATGTTCATTCCAAGATGCCATAGTAATAAGTAAACTACAATAAATATATACCTAACACCAAATATAAAAGAAAACTAAAAACAAATATTTACAAGTTTAAATTCAAGCATGTAGGCTAAAATTCCAAACGAACTCAAGACGCCAAATTATTCTCCGACAACGGCGCCATTTTTTATAACGCTCAAATTACACATCAATTTAGTGCAAGGAAGTCATCATCAATATATTTACCCAACTTTTAGAGTTGGCGTCAAATCTACAGGGAACAATGTGAGTGACAATTAAATTAATTTGTGACTATAGCTATAAGTAGAATTCAAATATATGATACAAAAAGATAAAATGAGGGTTTTTGATGATCAACAAATAATTGTTGGTCACTTTAATTTTAGTGTTTGTAAATCAAGTGTTTATGAAATAACCAGAATTATGTTTACTAGGGCTTCCGGTACATAATATATGCTAAAAGTGGTTCAAGATTCTCACGGTGGTTAGGATATCAAGCTATCTTTATCGACGATATGCTCAAATATCTCTGGACATATTTAAGCATCTAATTTCCTAATACTCTAAGACTTAGAAAGTCGCTATTCACTTCCCAGATTTACCTCAGGTTAATCAACCTTATTACAATGCTAATTGTTAAACGAAGTATTTTTGAGTCCCTATTGATAATTCACTTCCTACTGTATATGATTTCTTTATCAAGAAAATCAAAGTAGGTGTGTCTACTATTTGCAACCAACAGACGTTAATTAAAATCTTAAAATTATCAAGAAATCCTAACACCTATTAAGTTTTAATTGTTTAGAACATGATCATGACCTAACCCTAGATCCCATAATTCAGGTTAACGGAGTTTAGTCACTCATGATGCAAAGAATGAAATACATAATTGAATTCATAATTGAGAATATTAACTTACAGAGATAAATAATAATTAGTGAATCATAGATTAGATCACAATGGAAATTCCAAAATAATGATAATAATCTCTTCAAAGTATTTGTTTTTTCAAGACGAGAAACTCAAGAGAGAAAATATCAAATTACGTCTCATAAAACTCAAGTGCCAATGCTTAGAAAAACCCTAAAAAATGTTTTTTTTATAGTTAATCCTAAATAAGGAAATAAAATTAAAGTTGTAGCTTTTTCTCGGAATAGGCGATGACATTCATGACAACTTATCAAGAGTTTGACAACTTATCAGGGATGTCATCAGCTCCTCTGCACATCTAGCTTCTTCTATCTAAGGCTAACAATAATGTTGACACCTTATCACCAACCTGATGGCTTATCATAAATGTCATCACTAAAATTTCTTCAACTCCTATTCTCTATTTAAGGATGACAACACTTATGATGGTGTATCACACTTTTGACGTTATATCACCAAATGTCATCATAGGCTTCAACTCATGCTTAAGTCTAATGAAAACTATGATAGCCTATCATAGGGATGATGACTTATCACAGATGTCGTCAGCCACACTTCTCCTTAGATTCCTCTAGATTTTAACTTCTTTGCTTTTGTTTTTGTTGGTTCTGTATCCCATCAGCTTAAACTATAAAATTAGATATAAACAAATCAAAAACAAAAAAAATTCTTAAGACTTCATAATTATTCTTTGTTAAAGGTCTTAAATGTGTTAAAAATTGCTCACACATCATTTATTGATGCATTTTCTGAGGGATCCTTCTATAGAGGTGGAGGACCTCGATTATAGGTTGCCCGTAGACACTCGTCTGGTAGATATATCTCGTACTAAATGTTCACTAGGACTCATGGTCCAATATTGACTATGCTCAATAGTTAGGCTTAAAATGATGAGATCATAGACTTGATATATTGGCTACAGCTACCGCAGTTGAGGATAAGGGACGCCCAATGTCACAACAAGAGATTTGAGTTATTGATCTTGACTATTCTATTGGATTTTATCCTATTACAATGTTGTAGATTGGGCTAGACTTTATTGAGCTGGTAGACAATGATGTTCCCAGTAATGAGGTGCATTGTCTACATAATTTAGATTTGGAGTGACTTATGGATGATGACGCTGATAACCTAAACTTATGAGATGAGTCCTATGGTCTAGATTCTGATGATGACATGGAAGAGATATGGTCAAGGAGTTTCTCCCCACCTTATACTTGGTTTACTTTCCAAGCATTAGGACAGTGCTTCTTTTTACGTATGGTGTGGGGGTATCTTATTGCTTATACTCTTATTATTTTATTTTGTTGGATATTTTTATTCTATTGGATGTTTTTATTTCTGTATGATAGATCATTCATTCAAACTATTCAAAACTATAAGGTCTATAATAGTTAGTATTTATGAGATTTACTTAGTAGTAGTTTGCTTATTCTTTGTGTTGCTTAATAGTTACTTTTATTTAAAATAGAAGTAAAATGTTTATTTTTTCCCTCAATAAAATTGTTAATAGGTTCTCATAGTTAGGTGCCCTCCCTTATGATGGATGGATGACGAATGTCTTGAGAGGAGTTAGTCATAGAAAATTGAAAAGTGATAAGAACTGAATCACAAAGTTAAGGAAAATTGCTTTTTGTTGGGCCAAGTGGAGAATTAACTTGTAACATGCTTGTTTTGAAATAGAATCATGTCATAAATTAAAAAGGGATCTATTTTAGACACTTAATCTCAAAAGGTGTAATTATCAATTTGTTGTCTTAAATTTGAATTAGACAAGCGCAAGATCAAAATACAATAGGAATTTGACTTGAATCTAATATACACCGATAGTGAGAGAGGCGTTTAGTTAGTATACATGCATAGAGATGTCTAGGAACTTTCTCGATGTATTTATGAAGCAAAATGAAGGATTTTAGGTTTAGGAAATAATGTAGGCATTTTTGTCGATAGTCAAAATTTTAGACCTTTTTACCTACTCATATGCATATTCCTAGTTAGCCCCATTGATCCTATAGCTTAATATTTTTGGTAGCCTCATAGGTAGCCTATTCTCCATTTGTTATTCAACCATTATTTTATCCGAAAAACTCCTAAGCATTTTAGCTAAAATTATTAGAGTAAGGAGAAAAAATTTAAATAAAGATTATGGTGAAATTGAAGCCCTTAAAAGATTATCACTGATATAGGAAGTCGGTATCAGTGGTGGTTGGGAGTATGAAATAAAGAAAAGAAAAAGAAAAGACAGATGAAAAAAAATATTGAAAACAAAATTGGTGAATAGATACACTCTCACCATAGTGTATAATAAGTTAAAATTATAGGGCTAAAGCAAGAGAAGAAGGGAACGTTGTGAGGAAAGAATTTGGTTGTTAATCTGATTATCTAAATTTTTATGTGATGTACTAAATCTCCTAGGGATATTAGCCACTATTTATAGAAATAGGTCCTACCCATCCCTTAGCCTACATTACAACCTTGGAAAACCTAGTTGATCTTCATCCAAACATTCGACTATTAGTGGAGTAGTACACTAAGGGAAAGCTTACGGTTCATTGTTTATTATGTAAGAATCCCTTGTTGAGAGTGAGATATTTATTTTTGATATTCCCCTTCTATTGTATATCGTAAGATTATGAATAAATGTGAGAATCTTTCTTATTATGAGGGTGCATGCAGATAATAGTCAGGTGACTTATAATGTTCTTGATCGAGTAACTTGATTGAGTTTGCCAACAACTTGGAAGTTCACCTTTGAGGTAAGGATGTTTTTGAAAATAATAATCCCTTGTTTATAGAAGTGTATTGACATGTTTTGAGGAAAAGTCATAGTTTGGTTTATGAGTGCCCAACACAAGTATTTTGCCTAGGTTGTGATGTTAAGCTTAACTGAATATAGTGTTGCATTAAGTTGTTCAAACACAAACAAGGTTCTAAGTGTGGGGTGGTGATCTTATGAGAATTTATATGTCCAAGAACAAATATTCACCCGTAATAGGACTTGTTCTACGAGATAAAATGTGTTTTTCTTATTGAGTTTGATGAGAAATTGCATGATTTGTCTATTGGACATGATTGGTGATGTAGGGTGGATTTTTGATGGAATTGGACGAAATTGGATGAATGATGGGAAGTGAGTGATTATTGATGCTTTGGGATTGATTGTATAAACTTTATAGAAAGTGGATTAAACTCGAAAAGAATGAATTTAAAGTTTGAAGTAATTAAAGGAGAAATGAGCTGAGGAGGAGTAAATTTTTTGAATAGAGGTGAATTCAAGTGGGGGCTCGCGATAGGCCCACGGTGCGACGCCCATTTCAATAGACTAATCTGTGCGATGCAACCCCTACTTCCATGGAATGACCCACGTTATGCGACCCCTACTCCCCTAGAATGGCCCTCATGATGTGGAGGTAGTTCCCCACTTGGAAAAATTATCCTATTATAAAAGGACCACTTAAACACAATTGAGACCACCACCAAGGTAAAGCTACTATGGTTACTGATGCTCTTAGCAGGTTGTCTATGTAGAGCTTATCTCATGTGGATGAGAAGAGAAAAGGATTGGTGGAGGATATTCACTGACTGGCTAATTTGGGAGTTCATATTTTAGACTCAGGGGATGGGGGCGTGATTGTTCAAGAAGTGGATAAATTATCTCTTGGTGCTGAGATGAAGGAGATCTAACACCCCATATTTGGCATGTTCTTTTTCTATTTAAATAGAACTTGATATAGCCTTATGGTATAGGTAGTGGACGAGATTTGTTATCGCATATTGATGGTGTAAATGGAGTTTTACATACGACCAGTACATTTTAATGTTACGCAACCAAGTTAACATCGATACAAATATTTAAACTTGGGATCATAATCTAGTATTTGAATATAAAGTTTAAGGACACCAAGTGTATACAAGTTGTAAGTTAGACTAAAAGGATTATGTATTGAAAATGGAATAAAATGTTGAGGTAGTTGGTTGACTTAATTAAGCTAGTAGGTGAGTCACCTACTTGAGCCATTTGGACTAAATTAATGGAACCAAGACAATCGATCAGATTTGGGCCATATTAATGTACTCATTTGGGCCAAAATAAAGTGAAAAAAAGAAGAAAATAGAGAAATGGCCCAACACTTAAATATGCCAAGGCCCAATTTAATTGAGCCCAACAAAGAATGAAGCAAGTAGGTGCACCAACTATTTTCACATTTTGAGCTGCTTGAACCCTTAAGTAGGTGCATCACCTACTTGGACTATTTTATAGCTGAAAGTGGGTCAATTAGAAAGGTTCTAGAGGACTAAATATAAAATCAATATAGTTGGTCTTTCTACTCATTTTAAACACAATATTCACACTTTTAACTTCATCTTTCTCCCTTTTCTATCCAGGATAAAAACATCAGCCGTAGAATTCTTTCTAGGGTTCTTGAAGAGACCCTCACCTTTGCAAGTCAAGGTAAGTGAAAACACTAAAGTTTTAGCTTAATTCTCTCATTAAAGATTAGGAACCATTCTATAAGTGCTTCATTATAAATGCATGGCAAATTATAAAACAAGATACCTACTCACTTTCCTTTGGTATTAAGAGACATTTCTTATTTTCTTTAAAGTGTGAAGGAAAGTTAAAGTTATTGAAGAGTTAGAATTAAAAGGATAAATTGCAGAAAATTAAGATAAGTTTACTGCTCCATTTTGTCCTCCTTATATATGAATTTGGGAAAGAATTATGGATGTGTTATGTCAGAGAACTTGAGGGATGATGAGTTCAATATTTGGTTATTATGACAAAGGTAAGTTGGGGCTCTTTTGTGGATTGTTTTATGTTTTTATATTGAAGACTTTTGGGTTGATGTTGGGGAAAGGTGTGACTATTTTGTATTGATATATATAAGAAGGGTGTGGTGGTACACTACTAAACTAATTATTGTGTATGTTTATTGCCTATTCTATTTTATGTATCGTTTGAAGGGTGTAATGAAACCAATGTTGTTTCAGGGGATCTTATAAGAATTTATATGGTTTGTGGATGTAATTGGAGGAGAAAAGGGTTAAAATAACACTCTTTATTGATATAGTATGGGCTTACTGCCCGGCTACTATTTTGGTGAAGTTAAGTTGCCCAAATATGTTGGTTAGTTACTAATACTAGTTTTACCATATACTTTATCATAGATAAGTAATACTAAAGGCAATATGTATTATGAAGTGTAGTTTTACCCCATACTTCATTTCACACTCTTTGGGATGAAATCAAAGACATGTCCCTCCAAGTAGGCCTCCAAAGTTCTCTTATTGCAATTGATACATAATGGCAACATATGATCTCCCATGGAAGTAAAAACCTTGTTCCCACTCTCTAATATGTGGAAGAACCTCAATACATGCTCATTAACAAGTGTGCATGTTTAGTTTAACTAGAAAGTTTCAAGAGTTCTTCGTTTAGTCAAATAAGACCCATGTATTATTTTCAGCTCGTAAACATTTATTTGTGTACCAAAATCTCCTAGATTATTATTATTGCATTAGGTTCTTATTCACATCTCTTTTACTGGTGGATTATTGTTCAAAAGTACAATTTTTTTATGACCACCAAAGTAACAATCTTAAAGGTTAAATAAGCTAAGTAACACAAATCTAGATTAATCAGGTAGTAGCTCAGAGGGCAAAATACTAGCATGGGACGATCCTGATTACTTTATATATGGGTGGCAGCTCAGAGGTAAAAGCCTAGCATGGGCCGATGCCAATGTTTATTTATGGGTGGCAGCTCAGTGGCGTAAGCCTAGCATGAGTCGATCTTGATTTATCTATTTAGTCATTTATATCATATGGATTGCAAATAGTATAAAGTAAGAAAGGTAAAACAAATAAAAAATATAATGTACCTGACCCTACAAGTATATATAAAGGTGGTCTACTAGTACTTTTTTTTACACTTATATTTGATTTCAATTGAGCTCTTATATCATGTGTGGTTACTTTTAGCCTTACATACTCAACATATATTTTTGTATTGATGCCCATTATGGGGGAACTATATTTCATGTTGTAGAAACAAGTGCTTCAACTAATATACCTTTTTAGTTGGAGTTAAAGCCCAATATATCCAACGACTTTTGGTGAGCTATAGATTGATTCATGGATTTTGAGTCTATTATATATGTTTTGGTGTGGTACAATAGTTAAGAGTAAGGCGGAGGTTTGTCCCGACCTTAACCTTTAAAATTAAGCATGATAGTGTCTTATCTTTTAGATATTGCATCCCCAACGGCTTAGTCGTGTATATGTTGTTTTGGCATTGTTGTTTATTTCTCATTGATACATTAGCCATGTATGGAATAACCTTTTATTATTATTGTTATATGCATGAGAAGTACAAGGTTATCGATTGGTTCTCTTAGGCCTTTACGACTATGAATGCCAGTTTGCCCCAATAGGATTTGAGGCTTAAGAGGAGAAACTAGCTTTTGATCTCATTCTTTTGCCGATTAAGGATGATGGGTGAAAGTAAAAGGTTATGGCCTTTGAGATTGGTAGTGATAATATCATTAGGTATCAAGGTAGGTTTTATGTTCCTGATATTGATGGGTCATGAGAGGGGATCCTTATTGAGGCTAATGAGTCAAGGTACACAGTTCATCTGAGTTCAACTAAGATGTATCATGATTTGAAGGAGATTTATTAGTAGAATAATGTGAAGAGAGATATGGAACATTCTATGGCTAAGTGTATGGTATTTCAACAAATGAAGGTAGAACACTTGGGGCCTAATGGTATGTCTTAAGAGATAGAGTTGCCCACAAGGATGTAGGAGATCATTAACTGGGATTTTTACGGGTCTTCTATGATCCCACAATCTGTATGTTTCAATTTGGGTCATTATGGATAGGATGACTAATTTGCTTACTTCTTGCCCATAAGGACTAACCACTCTGAAGATGATTATGCTGAGTTATTTATTCAGGAGATTATCAAGATATATGGAGAGTCTATTTTCATTATATCAGACAGATATACGCAATTCTCTTCTTATTTTTGGCATTTATTATAGAAAGTATTGGGGACCAAGGTGAACTTTAGCATTGCTTTCCATCCCCAAATGGATAGACAACAAAAATGGAATATTGAAAATTTCAAGGATATGCTAAGGTCTTGTGTAATTGATTTTTAAGGCAGTTGGGCAAATTACTTTCCTGTTATTGAGTTAGCATACAATAACAATTACCATCCGAACATTTAGATGGCTTATTTTAATGCTTTATATGGTAGGAGGTGTAGGTATACTATTTGGTGGTTAATGGATGGTGAGACTAGGATATTTGGTACTAACATGGTTCATCAAGACATGGAGAAGTTGAAATTAATTAGGGAGAGTCATAAGAGAGCCCAAAGTTGCCAAAAGTCTTATGCGGATATGAGGCAAAGGGAGTTGGAGTTTGAAGAAGTTGATTAGGTGTTCATAGAAGTCTCTCCTATATAAGGAGTGATGAGGTTTGGGAGGAAGGGGAAGCTCAGTCCCCATCATGTTGGTCTGTATCAAATTTTGAGAATAGTTATGAATATTGCTTACGAAATGAATTTGTATGCAAGTTTAGGTTTTATTAATCCTATCTTCCATGTGTCGATGATGAAAAAATAAGTGGATGATCCTTTTTTGGTTATCCCTATGGTGGATATTGGTATTTCAGATTCCTTGTCTTATGAGAAAGTCCCTGTGAAGATATTGGATAGGCAAGTTCGTAGGTTGATAACTAAAGATATGTCTTGGGTCATGGTTATTTATAAGAACCAAAAGATGGAAGAAGCCACTTGGAAAGCTAAAAAGGACATGAAGTCTAAATATCTATTTTGGTTTCAGATGTATGATGAAGGTGTTTGAGGCATGGGTTCGCTTTTATTTTTGTCACTTTCCAAATTTATGCATGAATTCTTAGGTGCCTTAACTCCTAATTTTGGGATGAATAATCCTAGGGGGTAAAGTCATATCCAAGGTTCTTGACTCTAAATTTTCCTTGTGATTGAGCACACTGTCAACACTATGGATCAAGTGGTGAGTCGTAGTCACCCTATAGAAGTCGTGTAGTGCCTATCATAGTCTAACCAGTAAGGTTGTCTAATGTTTCTATCCTTATCCTGACTAAGACCTTACGTGTCGTAATGTGTGGTCATGAGTTCTAGGGAGGGACTGCGACTATGATAGTATAGGTACCCAATGATTCTGCCTAGACTATGAGCCTAGGTAAAGAACCATAGCAAGTAATTATGAGTCGTCACTTGTCCCATAACGACTGGAAATAGTTTTCCTACATGCTTTTATTAAGGGATTTTTAGTATTTTTCCATCCTTAACTCATTAACCATGACGTAGAAACACTTCTAGGGTCTTATTGTCACCCATAAAAAAATAAAAACACACTTCTCTTCTCTTAAACTCTCCCAAAGAAAAAGAAAGTAAGGGTTTCTAATGATTAATCACCTAGGGTTCAAATTATTATTTTTTCTCCAAATTCATAGTATTTTCAGGTATGTATCTCTTCCCTAATGTGGTTATGGCATGTATTTTATAATTGTTTATGCAATTTTAAATTATGGATTTGGAATGATGGGTTAAGGGTTTTGAATGGTTATTAATTTATTAGTTTTCCATGCTCTTAGAATTGTTACTCATGCTGTAAGTTGTGGTTTTTGAACTAATTGGATGCATGTGCATGGTGAATGGGATGGGGGATGGGGATTCACCTAAAATAATTATTTTTAATTTTGAATTGGAAATAAGTACAAACAACTTGCGTAATTGGTTTTGAAATATGGATAATTACATGGTTTTGTTTACTTTACTAAACTATTGCATGGCATTAATGACTAAATGGATAAAATTGATTTTTAAAGGACTTGGTGGACGTAATTTGGTTTTAAATGGTTTTTAAAGGACTTCATGGCCATGGGTTGGTTTCTAAGTTGGAATTTGGATTAAATTTATCTCATTAGTTTTGGAAAGTCCATACGAAATTGATGTTCAAGTTTAACTTTATTTGGTATGATGGTAACAATGGTAAATGCCTAATTAAAAGGCTCCTTATTGAATAGATGGGTATATGTAAATTGATTTAATTTGATGGGTTGTGTAGCTCTCGTGAAAGGTGTAGGTACCGGAAGGACCGATATTGGTAACCATGTTTGTTGTCATAGGGGTCTTTGTGATAGTTTACATAGTTAACACTTTATATATATATATATATATATATATATATTAGAATTGTTGGTGTCTTGGATTTCTTAGCCCTTTGTTGAATTTTCCTAGTTCGTGCGGCTAATATGCGTTGGGACCCTTTCAGCATGGTAAGCTAAACCCATATAGCCCATGGGTGCCTATAGGACGACTAGAGTTATATATTCCAGGTTAATGGTTTTTAAATCTTATTACCTATCCTTAGATCTTATATATATGTATATGAATATTTGTATATGGTCTTTTGACTGATTTATACTTGGCATTATTTTATCCCTTCTTTGAGTTGCATACTTATGGTCAACTAGCTAGCCATCCCCTGATGCTACATCATTTTATAATATAGGACCATAGGGGTTCTTCATTTACCTTATGCAGAGTTAGGTGATTCTTATTTGGTGGTTGGTTTACGTGGAAGTGGTGAGCTACCATCTTTCAGAAGGTTTGATATTTCACTGCTTTTTTTATTATCAAAATCCCATAAATTTTATTTTTATATTTTGTGATTTTCTTTTTGTTCATGGTTGGGGCATTTCCCAACCTAACATGGTATTTTGATTTAGAGGCTTTTGTGGAAAAAGTGTGTGTGATTATTGTTTATTGATTTTAGTCCTTATTGAGTTATTTATCTATTATCCATATGTTTGTTTAGGTTGCTTACGCAATTATATCATATATTTTTTTGGCTGGCTAGGCTAATGGGGTGGTCTCTAGCTCTCAATGGGCTTTAGATACCATTCACCACTAGGCCCCATGTCAGGTCATGACATTTATATTCCTCCTCCTAGGATGTCCCTAGCAGAGTTGAAGAAATTAAAGGATCAATTGAATGAGTTGTTGGATAAGGGATTTATCCAACCTTGTGTATCACCTTAGGGTTCTTCTATTTTGTTTGTGAAGAAAAATTATGGGTCTATGTGTATGTTATTCATCATTAGCAGTTGAACAAGGTAATGGTTAATAATAATTATCCTTTTTTCTCATATTAATCATTTATTCAATCAGATTCAGGGTTGTTCAATATATTTGAAGATTGATTTGAGTTTTTGGTATCACCAATTGAGGATTAGAGCTCCAAATATTCCAATGATATTTTTTTTTGACTTGGTACGGTCATTATGAGATTTTGGTCATTTTCTTTAGTTCACTCTTTTGTAATTGTATGTAAAGATGATATCATGGTTTATTCCTAGAGTGAGGCTTACCTTGAGGGGTATTTACATATTGTGCTTTAGATATTGAGTAATGAGAAGTTGTATGCTAAATTCTCTAAGTGTGAGTTTTGGTTGGAGTCTGTCTCTTTCTTGGGTAATGTGGTGACCAAGGATGAAATTATGATCGATCTGGCCAAGATTACAGTAGTTCATGAAAAGGCTAGGCCTACTTGTCCTATAGATATTTGATGTTTTGTTGGTTGAGTAGGTTACCATCGGTATTTTGTTGAGAGTTTTTCATCTATTGCTATAACGCCCCAGATTTTTTGCCCTTGAAAATACTTGAGCTTTGGGCTCAGTACCTTGGTCATGATTTGTGGTAATGAGTTATGAGATATTGTTATGAGTTGTAGGACCCTTGTTGTAACAAATTAGAAACTTATTGGCAATGTTCTGCACTGAGTACGAGTGGCTCACTATGAACTGAGAGGATATGTTATGAGTTATAGGTTAAAATCCTAGGATGCCCAGTGTTTAATTCATTTTTGTTCTATCTTACTCACAACTAGATCTTATGAATTGTAAGATCTCATTATGAGTTAGTTGGTAGAGTCGTAAGGTGCGCAGTGTATGGGGGTCTTAGTCATTTTCTTGGTTACAGCTCATGGTCATAAGTCGTAATGTATGGGTACGAGTAAAGGGTTGACATGTAACCAAAGGTAACTTTTTCCTGCTTTTAAGTTAAGGGCATTCTGGACATTTCTCGCTTGCCCAACATAAAACCCATGTCTTATAAATTCTTTAGGGCATAGTTATCTATCATAAACACATCAAATAACCTTTTATAACACTCCCAAAATCGTCAAGATCAAGAACTCTTAGGGTTTTCATTAATTTAATCAATTGAGGTTTTCAAGAGTGATTTCTCTCCATAGTTTTTAGTGATTATGAAATATTATTCTTCCCTCATTATTAATTTCCTAAAAGAGGGTGATTCAAAGTATTGTCCATGAAATTATAGTAAAGGTTTTAAAATACAGGTTAGGGGTTTTGAATGTTTATGAATTTAACAATGTTTCTCATGGTTTATATATGATTTTCATGCATTAAATTTGGTTTTGAACTTGTGGATGCATGGGGATGGTGAGTGAACTAGGGAATTGTGGTTTTCCCAAAATAGGGATGGTGAATGAACTAGTGAATTCTGATATTCCCAAACTTATAAATTTTGAAGTGGTTATATCCCCAACCCAAAAATATGAAATTGTTTTTAGTTATAAGACCTGTGGGAATTCGTGAAATTGAATTAGTCTTGAATTTTTGCATGATATAAAAAGGTATTAAAAATACAATGGTATCATTTAACGAACAAAGGGAATCAGTGTTTCCCAATATGTATTAATAAACAAAGGGAGTTGTTCTCCCTGAATTAATGGAAATTATTTTGGCATGATGTATTACCTTTTAAGTATATTTGGTAAGACGATACCAACAATGAATACCTTAATTTGGAATGTTGTTAAATGAATCAAAATGTGTGACACGTGTTTTAATTGGGCTTTAATAAGGATTTTCAAGTTGAGTCATGAAAGTGGAGGTTCATGTAACCGATACTGGAAATCGCATTAGTCAATGCGGGAATCAAAATTACTTAGGAGGTTTGAGTCCCCCTTAAGGTTTGAGTTACCCGTAAATTATTATATGATTGGGTACTTAAGTCAACTTGGTATATGTTGGATTGTTTGAGTCCCCCATGTGCATATACATAAAATTATTCTCCAATTTATGCAGCTATATGCACTGTGGCTCGGCCAGGGGATGAGAGTTGGGTCCCGTATAGCCCTAGGTACTATTATATGATAGTTGAGCTACACAATCCAGGTTAAGATTTTGAAAAGCTTGTGAAGCCTTGTCCCCTACCCCAACATGTGAAATATATATATATATATATATATATATATATATATATATATATATATATATATGTATATATGTACATATATATATATAAGTAATTTCATATAGTTATGTGCATTGGTTTGACTTAGTTATGAATTGATGATATTACTGTATCTTTACCCCTAAGTACATACTAGTGTTGACCCTACTAACCATCTCTGGAGGATGCATCCCTATGCGATGTAGGCGCTTGAGCAACTTTGACTTCTCCTGTGCTGAGTTAGTTGGATCGGCTCAGTTCATTGGTCATTGGTGATACAGTGGTAAACATCCATTCCACTAAAAACTTAATCATTTCATCAGTTTCACTCCATAATTTAGAAGTGAACAGTTCACATTAATATTATCATTGTCAGAGTCGGAGGCATGTCCCGATGTTTTATTAGTACTCATTTGGTAGAGTCTTTGTTTGGACTACTGTGGACTTGGGATAGTTCGGTATGGTTTGGGTTGGTTAACTTTGGTTGTAGACTATTATAATATCTTTAAAATTGAATTTCTTATCTTGTTATGTGTTCGGAATTAATCCGACATTGGGTGTATGGTGATTGGCGTCTTGGGTATTGAGGGTGGTCTCTTGTACTTGTTAGACTTGAGATACTTATCATAACCAGACTCTAGTTTGGGTCGTGGCAATATGGTATCAGAGTGATAGGATCATGGTCAGTTGGGTGTCCACAAGGCCGTGTCGAGTAGAGTCTCTATAATGGGTGTGTAGTGCACCACACTTATAAGGTAGAGGCTATGAGGCATTTAGGATTATTTCCTTTTCTTGTTGTCTTATTTTAGCCTGTAGAGTCTAAGGTCTTGGATTCGTCTAATTCCCATTTTCTCTCTTTTCAAATCATACCTCCTTGATGATCTGAAGCTCATGAAAACTCATTTTTCACATTTAAGGACAATGTTGATGGGACTCGCCTTGCTTATGGGGTTCAAACCCAGTCTAGAAGTCTAGTTCCTAATTGCCCTCCTAGAGTTCCACCGATCCCTCTAGTCCTCCTCGATCTCGTCAGATTTATGTGCTAAATTCAGAATTTTATTAGTCTATTCATATTTTGTCTCAGTTGGAAACTTCTCAATTTAAGCATACAGCTTCTGTTACTATATATTCTGAGGCCATAAGGGTTGGTCATTTTATGAGATTAAGCCCTCTTATGTTCATTGGTGTTAAAGTTAAAGGGATCCTTAAGGTTTTATCACTGAGATAGATAAGATCTTTCGGGTTATCCATGCTTCTAATATGAAAGGTGTAGAATTCATATCCTATTAGTTGAAGGATGTATCATACCAATGGTATGAGGAATGGAACAGTCTAGGGAAGATGATATTGAATTCGTAATGTGGGATGGTTTCTCTAGTTTTTTCCTAGATCGCTTCTTTCCTTAGTAGTTAAGAAAGGAGAATGTTATCCATTGTAAGTATATGTCATGTGGATGTGGATAAGAGGGAATTGGTAAAGGATATTCACCATTTGGGTAACCTTAGGGTTCATCTTTTGGACTCTAAAGTGGTGGTGTGGTTATGCATCAGGTAGTGCAATCATCTCTTGCTACTGAGATAAAGGAGAAGCAGTTACTGGATCCTGTCTTGATGAAGATTAAGGGAAATGTGGGTTAGCAAGAGGCTGAAGTTTTTGCTATTGGTGGCAATGGTATCTTGAGTTTCCAAGGCACACTATATGTTCCCGAAGTTGATGGATTGTGAGAAAGAATATTGGTCGAGGTTCATGAGTTATGTTATACTATTCCTCCTTGTTAGAAAAAGATGTATCATAATCTTAAGGAGATTAATCGATGGAATAATATAAAGGGGGTTGTGGGTAATTTTGTGGCTAAGTTCTTTGTGTGTCAATAAGTGAAGGTTAAGCACTTAAGACCCAGTAGGTTGTCTTAGGAGATTGAGTTGCCTGTATGGAAATGTGAGATATTTATATGGATTTTGTTATCGGCCTTCCTCAGTCTTGTAATCGGTTTGATTTGATTTGGATCATTGTGGATAGGATGACTAAGTTTTCTTACTTCTTACCAGTGAGGACTAATTATTCGGCTGAGGATTGTGCCAAGTTATTTGTTGGGGAAAATATAAAGTTACATAGTTCTCCAATTTCTATCAAATTGGATCATGGTACTCGATTCTCATCTCACTATTAGCGATCATTTCAGAGAGGTTTGGTACTAAGGTGAGCCTTAGTACTACATTTCACCTACAGATGGATGGGCAAGCATAAAGGATGGTTCAGGCATTAGAAAATATTATTCGGGCTTGCGTGATTGACTATGGTGGTAGATGGTTTGATTATTTTCTTATAATAGAGTTTATGTATAATAATAGTTATCACTCTAGCATTGGAATGGATTCTTTTGAGGCATTGTAACATAAAAGGTGTCATTCTCTTATTTGGTGGTATGAAGTTGATGTAACTGAGTTATTTGGTCCCGACTTAGTTTACTAGGCTATGGAGAAAGTGAATGTGATCCAGGTTAGGCTTAAGACCGCATAAATTCACCAAAAGTCCTATGAAAATGTAAGGTGTAGGGAGTTAGTGTTTATGGTTGGATATTGGGTGTTCTTAAATGGGTATCTCATGAAAAGGTGATGCGGTTCGGTTAGAAGGGAAATCTCAGACCTATTATTTTTGTTTTGATGAGGGTTGGTAGTGTTGTGTATGAGTCGAAATTTGCATCTAGTTTGAGATCTATTCTTTTGGTGTTTCATATCTCGATATTGAGAAGGTGTGTGGGTAATCCTTCATTGGTGGTCCTTTTTGATGGGTTGGGTATTTTTGACTCCTTGTCTTATGAGGAATATCTATTTGAAATCTTGGATTGGAAAGTTCGTTGGTTGCAGACGAAAGATATGGCTTCGGTAAAGGTTCTTTGGAGGAACCACAAGGTTGAAGAGGCCACTTGGGAAGCCAAAGAGGACATACAGTCCAAGTATCCATTTTTGTTCCCCATACTGGAAAATCGTGGTTAAGGTGTATGTTATTCTTAGCATCTTTATTTTATTACTTTGTTAAAGAAAAGGGTGATTTTCTTGCTATCTTTGTTTTCATACTTGGTTACAGGTTAGAATAGAGGTATATATAGTCCAATTATGTTTGTGTAATGCCCTGACTCATCATTCGATGATGAATGATCCAATTGGGGGAGAATGTAAAGCCCCATATTTTTGTCCCTTGAAAATTCTTGAGATTTGGGCTCACTACCTTGGCCACGACTCGTAGTGACAAGTCTTGAGATGTGGTTATGGTCCATAGGTCCTGGTCGTAACCAAATTAGAAACTTAATGGAAATGTGCTACTCTGAGTATGAGTGGCTCACAATGAGACATTTGGATATGTTACGAGTAATAGGTTTAAATCGCAGGATATCGAGTTTTCAATTCATTTGGGTTCTGTGTTGCTCATGACTAGACCTTAAGAGTCGTAAGATCTCATTATAAATGGGTTGGTGGAGTCGAAAGGTGGGCATTGTATAGGGTTCATAGTTATTTTCTTTGTTACGACTCGTGGTCATAAGTCATAATGTGTGGGTACGAGTCAAGGGGTTGACTAGTAACCAAAGGCGGCTTTTTTCCAACTTTTAAGTTGAGAGCATTCTGGACATTTCCTCTCTTAACTAAGTTAAAACCCATGTCATATAACATCTTTAAGGAATCATTAGCTCTCATAAACACAACAAATAACCTCTCAGAACACTCCCTTAATCCTTAAGGTCAACAAGACTTAGGGTTTTCATTAAGATAATCAATTGGGGCTTTCAAGGGTGATTTCTCTCTGTGTTTCTAGGTTATTAAGACATGTTATTCTTCCCTTATTGTTAATTATGTAAAAACACGTGATTTAATGTATTGTCCATGAAATTATTATGATGGTTTTGAAACATGGGTGGGGGGTTTTGAATCTTTATGAATTAAACAATGTTTCTCATGGGTTATAAATGATTTTCATGCTTTAAATGTGGTTTTGAACTTATTGCTGCATGGGGATGGTGAATGAACTAGCAAATTGTGATTTTCCCAAACTTATGACTTCTAAAGTTGTTGTGTCCCCAACCGCAAAATGTGAAATTTTTTTAGCTAAGAGAATTGTGAGAATTTGAGAAATTGAATTTGTAATACCTCGTACCTTTTCCTAGCTTGAAATCAGTCAAAAAATGTTAGGAGTTTTGTTTGAAAGATGAATGAACTTTTGTACATGTGGTATTTTTAAGATTTTCAATTTTTGTCATGTGAGAAATGCAATAACCTTTCCATCGATATAAAATTCACCTAAATCCGATAACCAAGTAAGATGTTATGACTATTTCAAGTTCCCATCGTAAAACAACGCCATATTGGTCAGTGGCGTGGCGCGCCACAAGCTAAAATGGTAATTTTCCTTTTCTACTGTCTCAGTACGATTTCCTCCGCGTCGCGCCAAATTTCTAAGTTGCAAAATAATGGACAAAACGATGGCTCTGCATCATGCCATACCTCAGTTTCCCAATTGACAAATTCCAGTGACACCGCGCGATAGCGCCGTATCGCACCAGGGGTCTTGTTTGGGAAATTTTTACTAAAATTACAAGACACGTCCAGGGTTAAAAGGGTCAATTTTTCACCCCTATTTAAGCCCTTTAATAAGTGATTCAGCCACTTTTCACTCAAAATACACTCTCTTCTCTCAAAAACCTCTCAAGAACAACCTAGTGCTTTTCATAGAAGATTCAGAATCAAGAATTTCCTCCGTCAATCTTTGTGTATTTACGAACCAAGGTATGCATAGTGTTCATTCATGGACTCCTTTCATCCATGATGCCCAAGAATCCCTTTTATAAATTCAAGTTTATAAATTTTCTTATGAATTTCATGATTGGGCTGCTCTTGTTCATGTGGATAATGATAAATTGAATTCTACTCCTTGTTGGGTGATAAATTCTATGTGGGTTAAATTATTATAGATATAGATTCATGAAAACCTATGACTAAACCCTTGAATGATGAAATTAGAATTGAACCATGATGTTTAATTATTGTACAATGATGGTTACATGTACCATGCCTACAATATGTTTGATTAAATGCCTAGATAAAGGAATGGTTCCTAACTAGCATGATACCATGAAATCCCCATGTATGTACAAGTTATTCCTATCACATGTTTTGATGAAATAATTCTATAAATGTATTCTGGATTATGCTATTAGTTATATGTTCAAGTAAGTTATGCTTGGTTAGTTTCCTTCCATCTAGTCCTTGGGGTACTCGTACCCAAATCATTAGTTGTGTGCCTAGAGACATGTCATGTTTTGTAGATACTCTCAGTCAAGCTACGAATCCTTAGACTTCAGACAGTCTTATGACTTAGGAAATCTCCATGATCTCATGAACTCAGTTAGTTGTCACATATCTGTAGTATTCCGTCAGTTAATAGAATTCAGTAACTCAGCCCATATTCAGTTCAGTAAATCATGTGCAGAGTCTATTCAGGTGGGAGTAGGAATTAGCGCCGAGTAACCCCAAGAATGGGAATACGTACTATCATATGAGGGTGTGATTCTTAGAAGTCATCCTTTCATGTAGAACTATGTAGCCAGCATAGTTTGAGACATCAATACTGTCCGATGAGGGTTGATGAAGGGGATAAGAACTGTCAGATAAGGGTCGTACCATTCTTCTTTAGGGACACTATTAGATGAGGGTCACCCACAACTTGCCCTTATCAGTGGCACAGTATTGACACCCTTCTAATTGGAATTACAGATTGGACCCAACTCAACCATAATGGCATATTAGGGGCATGTCGGTTAGATAACTACTTCCCACAGTTTCATATTACAGAATTAGGACTGTCTGGCATATTCAATCAGTCTCAGTAATAGAACTCAGATAGTTCTTTAGATTTAAGGACTGTCAGATATAATCAACTCAGATACAATACGAGACTTAGCTAGTTCCATTAGATTCAAGACTGCAAGATACATTCACTCATCTTATTAGTTATATCAGTTATTAGTATGTCATGTTATCAGTATTTAGATTCAGTAATAATGTTATTACTATATCAGTGTCAGTTATTATGTCTCATGCATGTATTCTCAAACTCATGATAGTCAGCCTGCTATTCTTATTGTTCTTGCAAATGAACCCCATACATTCAACCTACCTCACATGCATACCAGTACGTTCAAAGTATTGACGCATTTGTGCTATGGTTTCTTATACCATAGGTTCAGAGACACGAGCTCCAGAGCATCAGTAGATTCCAGTATCAACCGTCAGAGTTAGCAGTGAGTCCTTATCTTTTGAAGACATGATCATCATTTTATTATTTCAATAATTAATTTATTAGTTGGAGTTAGTTGGGGACATGTCCCATCATCTCCATATTCAGACAGTCACGTTTAGAGGCTTTCTCGACTACAGTATGTTTAGATAGCTTATTTTAATTGTTTTGGGTATTTCATACCCCTCCCAGATGTTACATTTTTATCAAATACTATGTCTGAGTTTTGAACCTTATGGCCTTTCAGTTCATGTTTCCGTATTATAAAGTATTTCATGCAGTGTACATGTACATATATTAGTCATGGGTTAGATTGTGGTCCTTCGGGGTCATGAGCACTGTGTAGCATTTCGGGTACCAGATCCGAGGAGTTACAAACTTGGTATCAAAGCCTAAGGTTCAATAGAGTCCTCGGAAGTCTAAAAAATGCATTTAGTAGAGTCTTGTGCTTGGCTACGTTGTATGCCACATTTATGTACAGAAGTCTATAAGATGTTTTAGGAACAGATTCCCATATTTAAGTATTCATGTCGTTCTAGTGAGCATAATCTCAAGTTAATCTCTTAGTATAATCCATTTCTCTCTTTCTTCTACAAAATATTCCTCCTAAAAGAAGAAACGGGAATCACTCAGCCCCTCAGCCCGAAGAACCTTTGGGCGAACATGTTTCTCATGTAGAGTTTAGAGCTGCATTCACTACTCTTGCTCAATCAATTGCCACTAAGAATGAACGACCAGCTATCATTCCGTCCAACCCAGTAGGCAATTCAGTTGCAGCTAGGATTTGGTACTTCACCCGAATGAATCCACCATCATTTCTTGGGTCTAAGTCAGATGAGGACCCTCAAGAATTCATCGATCAAGTTCAAAAGGTTGTAGACATCATAGGGGTTACTGCTTGTAAGAGTGCTAAGCTAGCTGCATACCAGTTGCAGGATATTGCTTACACTTGGTACAAGCAGTGGAAGTCAGAAAGGCCAGATGATATAGGGCCTATACAGTGGGAGAAGTTTGTCACCGCATTGTTAGAGAGGTTCTTCCCCTAGAGCTGAGAGAAGCTAAGGTATTATAATTTATCAACCTCAGGTAAGGCAATATGACGGTGAAAGAGTATTCTCTTAAGTTTACTCAATTAGCCAGATATTCCCCTCATGTGGTTGCAGACAGTAGGGCCAAGATTAGTAAGTTTGTTTCTAGGGTAAATGATAGTGTGGTCAAAGAGTGTAGGTCTGCGATATTGAATAGTGACATGACTTTAGCTAGGCTTATGACTCATTCTCAGCAGATAGAAGATCAAAATATTAAGATAAGGGAGAAGCAGAATAAGAAAGAAAAGACAGGTAGTTTTAACTTTACTCAGCTCAAATCAGAAGGAGGAAACTGTTCTCAATTTTATCCTAAGTCATCAGTTCGATCTTCTTCTTCAGCTAGTGCTCCAGCTCTTCAGTTTAGGGATAGAAATAGAGATAGGGTGCCAGGCTCTAAGTCTCAGGGCAGTGTCAATAATGCCCGAACAAATCCCCTCTGTCAGACTTATGGTAAGAACCACAAGGGTGCTTGCAGAGATGGTAGCGATGTCTGTTTCGGATGTGGCAAGCCAGGCCAAAGAGTCAGAGGCTAGGCCCAGTGAGGTTATCAAAGCCATCTCTGCTCCTCAGCTCAGTCTGATCATCCAAATTAGCAAGGTGCTACTTCCAGTGCTACTAGTAGGCAACGCTCAAATAGACTCTATGCTCTACAATCCTGGCATGATCAGGAAAATTCATCTGATGTAGTTACTGGTATGTTACAGATCTTTCATGTACATGTTTAGTCTTTGCTAGATCCAGGAACTTCTTTGTATTTTGTTACTCCCTATATAGCAGTTGATTTTGAAGTCAGTCTTGAAATTCTAGCAGAGCCCTTTTCAGTCTCTACCCCAGTGGGTAAAACTATCATAGCCCGATGGGTGAACAAGAGCTGCCCAGTTATGATATTTCAGTAAGTCACTTCAGCAGATCTAGTTGAATAAGAGATGACTAATCATTCTCGGCATGGATTGGCTTTATTCCGGCTATGCAATAGTCGACTGCGAAAATAGAATAATCCAGTTTCAGTTCCTAAATGAACCCATCCTAGAGTGGAAGGGTACTGTATCCACTTTTAGGGGTCATCTTTTTTCCTACCTTCATGCAAGGAAAATGATTTCTAAAGGATGTGTCTATCATTTTGTTCATGTTAAGGATTCCAGTTCCAAAACTCCCATTATTGAATCCATTCCAGTTATGAATGAATATTCAGATGTCTTTCTCGAAGATCTTCCAGGAATTCCTCCCGAAAGGGAAACAGATTTTGGCATTGATCTTCTTTCAGATACTCAGCCTATCTCTATTTCTCCATATAGAATGGCACCAACAGAACTTAAAGAATTGAAAGAATAGTTGAAGGATCTCCTAGATAAGGGATTCATCAGGCCTAGAAATTTCTCGTAGGGCGCATCAGTATTATTCATGCGTAAGAAAGGTGGTTATCTCTGAATGTGCATAGACTACCGTTAACATAATAAGGTCATGGTCAAGAACAAGTATCTTTTTTCCAGAATTGATGAATTGCTTGACCAACTTCAGGGTGCCAGTTATTTATCTAAGATAGACCTCAGATCCGGCTATTATCATCTCAGATTCAGAGAATGTGACATTCCGACAATAGCTTTCCATACTCGGTATGGTCACTTTAAATTCCTAGTCATGTCATTTGGTCTTACAAATGCCTAGCAACTTTCATAGACTTGATAAACCTCATAGTCAAACAGTACTTAGACATGTTCATCATAGTCTTCATAGATGATATTCTAGTTTATTTTCGCAGTGCGCGAGATCATGCAGACTATCTCAGAACAATACTTCAAACTCTCAAAGATTATCAGCTATTCGCCAAATTCAGTAAGTGCGAATTTTGGCTAAGGTCTGTAGCATTTCTTGGTCATATCATTTCGGGTGATAGAATTAGAGTAGATCCTTAAAAGACCGAAGTAGTAAGAAACTGGCCCAGAAATATCTCTCCATCAAATATTAGGAGTTTCTTCAATTTGGCTAGCTATTATAGATGGTTTGTTGAGGGATTTTCTTCTATTGAATCAACTATGCCTGCATTGACTCATAATAAAATCAAGTTTTAGTAGTCAGATTCTTGCGAGAAGAGCTTTTAGGAGTTGAAGACTTGACTCACCTCCGCTCCAGTTTTAGGTCTTCTAGATGGTCCAGATGGGTTCGTAGTGTATTATGATGCATCCAGAGTAGGTTTAGGTTGTGTCCTCATGCAGTATGGTAAGTTCATATCCTACACCGCAGACAGCTTAAACCCCATGAGAAGAATTATCCTACTAATGATCTTGAGTTAACATCCTTAGTCTTTCCCTTGAATATTTGGAGGCATTATCTCTATAGAGTTCATATGGATGTCTTCACAGATCATAAGAGTCTTCAGAACATCTTTGCTCAGAAAGATCTCAATCTTTATTAGAGAAAGTGGTTAAAGCTCTTCAAAGATTATGACATGAGTGTCCTCTATCATCTGGGCAGGGCCAACGTAGTGGCCAACGATCTTAGTAGAGTGTCTATGGGTTGTGTTACTCAAGTGGATGACAGTAAGAAGAAGTTATCTCAGAAAGTACATCAGCTTGTCAGACTAGGAATTAGCTTAGTAGATACATATGAGGGTTATATATGGGTTCAACGTAGTTCAGAATCATCTTTATTTTTTGAGGTGAAAGAAAAGCAAGATAGAGATCCCAACCTTGTCAAGTTAAAAGAGTCAGTTCAGGATCAGAAAGTAGAGTTTTTCTCCTAGGGGGAGGTAGTGTTTTACATTGTTAGGGTCGTTTATGTTTTCCAGGTGTAGATGACTTAAGGAAGTAAATTTTTTAAGAAGCACATGGTGCATGATACTCTACTTATCTAGGGGCCACAAATATATACCGTGAATTGCGGGAAGTCTATTGGTAGAGTGGGATGAAGAAAGATATTGCATAGTTTGTGGCTAAGTGCTCTACATATCAGTAGGTTAAGATAGAGCATCAGAAGCCTAGTGGTCCTATGCAGGAGTTCATTATTCGTACTTAGAAGTGGAAAGAAGTGAATATGGACTTTATTATGGGTTTGCCTCTAACTCATCATCAGCATGATTCAGTTTGGGTCATTCTAGATAGGATGACCAAATCAACCTATTTTTTTTCTAGTTCATAACTCTTATTCAGTAGAGGATTATGCCAGACTCTATATTAAGGGAGTTGGTCAGATTACATGGCATTTTGTTATCTATTAACTCAGACAGAGGTACCTAGTTCACCTCTTACTTTTGGAAAGCATTCCAAAAAGGTCTTGGTACCCAAGTTCATCTTAGTACAAACTTTTATCCTCATACAGATGGACAAGCAGAAAGGAACATTCAGACTTTAGAAGATATTCTATGGGCATGTGCAATTGATTTCAAAGGTAGTTAGGATGACCACTTGACTTTGATTAAGCTTGCATACAACAACAACGATCATTCTAGTATTCGGATAGCTCCATTAGAAGCTCTCTGTGGTAAGAGATGTAGTTATTTGAAAGGTTGATTCGAAGTTAGTGAGGCCTCAACCATAGGGCCTGACTTAGTATTCGATGCCTTAGAAAAAGTCCAGTTGATTAGAGAAAAACTCTGGGCTGCTCAGAGCTGACAGAAGTCTTCTGCATAAGTTTGTAGAAAAGATCTTGAGTTCGAGATTGGTGACTATGTCGATCTAAAGATCTATCCCATGAAGGGAGTGAAGCGGTTTGGAAAGAAAGGGAAACTCAATCCCCGATATGTCGGTCCGTTCAAGATTCTCAATGGATTCGGCAAGTTAGCTTATGAGCTCGAATTGTCTTAAGATCTAGCCTCAGTTCATTCAGTCCTCTATGTCTCTTTGCTTAAGAAGTGCATAAGTGACCCAGCAGTTGTAGTCCCTATTCAGAGCATTAATGTTCAGAACAGTCTCTCTTATGATAAGACTCTAGTCGAAATCCTAGACTATCAGACTCATAGACTGAGAAACAAAGAAGTCTCTTTAGTTAAAGTTCTTTGGAAAAATCAGTCTATCGAGGGAGCTACATGGGAAGTAAATGCAGACATGTATACTAAGTATCCTCACCTATTCTCCGCCAACTCAGATCAATCTTAAGGTAACAGTCTTTCTCGAGCTTACTTAGTTTCATGATCAGTGTCATCACAAACTTGGTATAAAGTACCATTGCATATTCAGTCATGCATTAATGTATCAGTTTAGTTATATAATTATGCATCAGACATGCATTCTTATTGTGAGAAACTAAGTTCCTCAAAACACTTAATCATGCATTCCTAAATCAGTTACGCATGCATCAGGTATGCATGTCCAGTATGATATATTCAGTTAGCAGTCATGTCAGTCATTAGATCATGTTTCAGTTATTCATGTTCAGTATGTATGTTAGTTTATGTTCTTCCCCTCACTCTCACTTTTATTCGAGGATGAATGTTCTCAAGGGGGAGATATTGTAATACCTCATACCTTTTCCTAGTTTGAAATCATCTAAAAAATATTAGGAGCTTTCTTTAAAATATGAATGAACTTTTGTTCCATTAGATTTCGGACTGTAAGATACAACCACTCATGTAATAAGTTATATCAGTTATCAGTATATAATTTTATCAGTATTTAGATTCAGTAATCATGTTATCATGGTATCAGTGTTGGTTATTATATCTCATGTATATATTCTCTCTCTTATGATAGTCAGTCTTCTATTATTATTATTCATGCATATAAACCCATGCATTCAGCCTACCTCACATGTATACCAGTACATTCAAAGTACTGACGCATTTGCGTTATGGTGTCTTATACCATAGGTTCAGAGACACGAGCTCTAGAGCATCAGTAAATTCCAATCTCAACTGTCAGAGTTAGCAGTGAGTCCTCATCATTCGAGGACATGATCATTTTATTATCTCAGTAATTAGATTATTAGTTAGAGTTAGTTGGGGACATTTCCCATCAGCTCCTTATTCAGACAGTCAAGTCTTAGAGGATTTCCACACTATAATATGTTCAGATAGCTTATTTTAGTTGTTTTGGGTATTTCATACCCCTCCCAAATGTTATATTTTTATCAAATACTATGTCTCAGTTTTGAACCTTATGTCCTATTAGTTTATGTCTCCGTATTATAAAGTATTCCATGCAGTATACAGGTACAAATATCAGTCATGGGTTAGCTTTTGATCCTACGTGGTCATGAGCATCGTGTAGCATTCCGAGTACTAGATCTGGGGTATTACAGAATTATTCTTGGATTATTGCATGATATAAATAGGTATTTGGAATACAATGGTATGATTTAATAAACAATTGGAGTCAGTGTTCCCGAATGAGTATTAATGAATAGAGGGAGTTGTTCTCCCTGAGTTAATAGAGATTATTTTTGCATGATATGATGCATTGTAAGTGTGGTTGGTATGATGATACATACATTGTATGCCTTAATGTGGTATATGGTTAATTGAATATGAAGGTGTGACTCTTGTTTTAAATGGCCTTTAATAAGGGTTGTGTAGATGAGTCATAAAAGTAGAGGTCCAAGTGACCAATACTAGAAACTGCATTTGCCAACATGGGGGTCAATGTGACTAGGGTTGTTCGAGCCCCCCTTATTATTATATCATGATTAGGGAGGTTTGAGTCCTCCATAAATCTTTATATGATCAGTTCTAAATTTACCTTGGTATATATTTGGGTGTTCAAGTCCCCCATGGACATATATATGAGATCATTCTCTGGTTCATGCGGCTACACACATTGGGGCTCGGCCAGGGAGTGAGAGTTTGGGCCCATATAGCCATGAGTACTATTATATGACGGTTGAGCTACACAATAAAGTTTAAGATTTTGAAAAAAATGTTAAGCCTTGTTCCTTACCACATCATGTGATATATATATATATATATAATTGCATATGTTTCTGTGCCTTAGTTTAATATTGTTTTGAATTGATAGAATTACTTTATATTTATACTTGACTACATACTAATGTTCACCCCACTAACCTTCTTCGGATGTTGCATCCCCGTACGATGTAGGCACTGGAGCAACTTCTATGTTGCATCCTCATACGTTGTAGGCACTGGAGTAACTTCTACTTTTCTTGTGCAGTTTTAGTTAGATCAGCTCAGTTCCTTTGTCTTTGGTGATGAAGTGGTGAACTTTCATTCCTATGGAAGACTTAATGATTTCATTATTTTATTTCAATAATTTAGAAGTGAACAATTCACATTAATATTTTTATTATGACTATCATGGTCAGAGTCGGGGGCAGGTCCCGACGTTTCATTGGTACTTATTTAGTAGAGGTTTTGTTTGGACTACTGTGGACTTGGAATGTTTTGGTTTGGTTTGGTTTGATTATATACTATTAGAATATCTTTAAGATTGAATTTCTTCTCTTGTTATAGGTTTAGAATTTATCCAACATTGAGTATATGGTGGTTGGCTGCTTGGGTATTAGGGGCGATCTTTGTTTCTCATTAGACTTGAGATACCTATCATGACCAAGCCCTGGTTCGGGTCGTGGAAAGATGGTATCAAAGTGCTAGGATCATGGTCATTTGGTTATCCATAAAGACGGGTCGATTAGAGTCTCTTTAAAGGGTGTGTAGCGTGCCACACTTATAAAGGAGACGCTACAAGGAATTTAGGAATGTTTTCCTTTCTTGTTGTCTTATTTTATCCTGTAGAGTCTAAGGTCTTGGTTTCCTTTAATTCCCATTTGCTCTCTTTTCAGATCATGCCTTCCAGATGATCTGAAGATTATGGAAACTCCTTTGTCCTATTGAAGGACAATGTTGACTGGACTCACCCTTCTTATGGGGTTTAGACTTTGTTTTGGAGTATAGTTCCTAATTTCTCTCTTGGAGTTCCACCAGTCTGCTCTAGTCCTCAATGAGGTCCACAGGTTGATGTGTCTAATGAGGAATTTTGTCATCCTATTCATATATTTGCTCAGTTAGTAGATTCTCAGTCTGATCTTACAGCTTCGGTTACTCCATCTTATCATATATTCAGAATTCATCCAACATAGGGTGTATGGTTGTTGGCCACTTAGGTATTAAAGGTGATCTCCGATTCTTATTTGACTTGAGATATCCATAGCAGCCAGGCCTTGGTTCGGGATGTGAGAATTACAGCTCCATTAACCAAGTTGACTAGAAAGAAGATTTTGTTTCAGTTGCCTGATTCCTATGGGGTGAGCTTTCAAAAGGTCAAAGGTTTGTTGACTTTAACTCCTATCTATACTTTGCCCAAAGAGGGCATAGGTTTTACAATATTTTATGATGTTTTTTGTGTTTGGTTAGGTGTTGTGTTGAAGTATGAGGGTAAGGTGATTGTGTATGCTTCTTGTTAGTTGAAGCCCCAAGAGACAAATTACCCTACCTATTTTTTTGAGTTATGCATGATTCTTTTCATTTTGAATTTGTGGAGACATAACTAGTGAAGAGTCTGTTGTGAGATATTCTCGGATCATCATAGCCTTTAGAAATTCTTCACCCAGTAAGACCTTAATATGAGGCATTTCTATTGTCTTGAGTTGATTAAAGATTATGACTTGACTATTCTCTATCATCCAGACAAGGCTAATGTGGGTGTATATTTCCTGAGCTAAAAATCTTCTAACATGGGTAGCTTGGTGTATCTTTTGACTCAAGAGAGAAGTTTAATCTTTGGCTAAGTAAATGATTGGAGGCTGAGTTTCTGTTCCTAAACTGGTGACTAGTTTAGACTGATTTTTGATGAGGCTTATTATTCCAGGTACTCCATCCGGGAGTGACTAAGATATATAATATTTTGAGATATCATTACTGGTGGAGTTGTATGAGAAAGGATGTAGCAGGATTTGTAGCTCATTGTCTATGTTGCTAGTAGGTGAAGGCCAAGCATTTGAGGCCTAGTGGTTTGGTTTAGAGGTTACCTATTCCCAAGTGGAAATTGTAATGGATCACTATGGACTTCGTGATTTGATTACCTCATACTTCTCGTGGTTTTGATAGTGTTAGGATCATTGTGGATCGATTGACCAAGTCTACTCATTTTATTCTTGTTCATATTTCTTTTAGTGATAAGAGGTTGACCCATTTCTATATTCGTGAGTGCCACTATCCCTCATCTTAGATTAAGGTTCAGTGTTCACATCACATATTTGGATGACTTTCTAGTAGGATTTTTAACATGGGTTGATCTTAGTACAACTTTTCATCCCCAGACATATGGTTAGTCGGAGCAGGCTATTTAGGTTTTTCAGAATATGCTATGTGCTTGTATTACAGAATTAGGTGGTCAGTGGGAGAAGCATTTATCTTTTATGGAATTTATGCATAATAATAGCTAAAATTAAGGTATTGAAATGGCTCTTTTTGAGGCTTTGTATAGTAGGTGTTATTGCTCTCCAATTGGTTGGTTTAAGGTTTTTGAGATTAGACTTCAAGGTACGGACTTGCTATGTAAGTCTTTTAATAGAGTTCAGATCAATCGGTATTGACTTCGGGTAGATTAGAGTAGGAAGAAGTGCTATGCAGATCGTAGACTTTGTTCCTTGAGATTTAGTGTTGGTGATCGAGTTTTCCTGTGCGTGTTTCCCATGGATGGCTTGATGAGGTTTGGGAAGAGGGGCAATCTTATCCCCAGGTATATTAGACCTTTTGAGAATTTTTAGACTATTGGAGATGTGGCTTATGAGTTAGCTTTGCCCCTCGATTTATAGTTGTTCATCTAGTTTTTCATGTTTCCATGCTTCAGCATTACATTCTGGATAAGTCTCATGTCATTAGTTAGGATTCAGTGTAGTTACATTACAGGTTATCTTTTATTGAGGATCCTGTCTCCATCTTAGCTAGGGATATGAGATGGTTGTGTTCTAGAGTTATTTCGATTCTTAAGGTCTATTTGAGACATTGCCATGTAGATGAGTCTACTTGTGAGGTTGATTTCGATATGCGTGTTAGTTATCCTCAGCTTTTCACTAATTAAGTAGTTCTCGTACCTTTAATTCAAGGATGAACTAAACTCCTAGTGGTGGATGATGTAATGATCTGATTTTTGGTGATTTTTTGTGAAATATTTACTTCTACGTGATTTGACCATTTTACCCCTCCTCATGGATTGATTGTGGTAATTTTGGGTTATGGGGATGATTGTCATGGTTCCCAATGCATTTCTGTGTGGTTTGTGCAAGATTGTGGTTTTATATGGTCATAAAGAATTATTAGTTTACTTTGGTCAACATTTATTGATGTCTGTGTTGGATGACAAAACTAATTATGCCACCAGCTCCAGAACATTGATTTTAGGTTGGTGTGGTTTTATGGCCTTTGCATCTCTTTTCGACACTCGATTCAGAAAGTCGTGAAATTGCATTTTGGGGATCAACTTTGGGAAAACAACTTTTTTTTGAAAATTTGATATTGTCATTGAATCCAGAGTGGCATAGTTCATTTGCATTCTTGGGATTCTGGATGAATCCCGAGGAGTCCACAAAGACTTGGAATTCTCTAAGTCTCTGTCTGGTGCACCACTTAAGAAACACTTTGGTCACTTAAGCGACTTGGCCAGATAGCCAAAGTTTCGCCTAAGCGACATTAGGCTCGCTTAAGTGAATGCCACTTAAACAATTGTCACTTAACTGACAGATTAGTCACTTATGCAACAAGGCAAGCATCTGTTAAGAGACAAGTGGTATCAAAAGAGATCGCCGATTAAGAGACCCAGTGATGGCTTAAGCAACACCTGTGTGGATTACATCCCCCATCTCCCTATTTATTGCTATTTTTGTGACTTGGAGCTTGAAGTTTTGAGTTTTGGGGCAATTTTTTCAATTTTTAACTTTGGTAATCTCCAAAACTATGATTTCAATTATTTTTCTTCTATTCTTTATATTTAAATCCTTTTAAAACTCAAATTCAAAAGTGGAATTTGAAAATAATGGCCTGTAAGGCCTAAATTTAGAATTTTTTTGATTTCAACCCCAATTCCAACATGTTTTCACTTAGGTTTTCTTCTATAAGTTCCTTTAATAATAGAAAATATATTTTGGACTAAAATTTTAGGTTTACCCTTCTTTTTTGAAAACCCATTTCTGGGTTCATTTTGACCCTGACCCAAAAAGAGGTGATATGGGTATCGTTGGCTTTCTTTTAATGTGTAAATATCAAATTTTGTGTTTTTGTTCATTTTGGGTCTGGGCATGAGGGAAAGCTTCATGGTGAAGGCCTTTTTGCACCGGTTCTTGGCATTTGAGGTAGGATGTGGCTTCACTTTCTTCAAACAAGGCTGGATAGTTAATATCAATATAAATTCATGCTAAGAGTGTGGGAACCAATCTTGAAAATGGCTACATTATTGAGTTTTTTCTATGTAGGGGCCTATATTATTGTGAATTAGTGGTTTTGAGACATTACATGATATGTGTTACTATGTGGGGTCTTACATGATCTTGTTAGCCTTTTCTATATATATTTGATTATCTCTTTTTTGATGAAAATGACAAAATTGGAGTTTATGTGGTAAAAATGGCATAATCTTGTGTTTTATACTCTTTTGGCATATGGATTACAGTGGATTAATGGATGTTTGGATTATTTAGTGGATTTTCGCTCATATAGTTATTATAATTGTTGGTTTTGAAAATTCACATTTGGTTGCTTGTGAATGATTTGCTGTGGATTTATGCGCTACCCTGTTATTAGTTGGGCCTATTTAGCTTAGTTTAGAGAACTTCTCTTGTGCTTGATGAGTAATTCTTGGTATAAATATGCAACTAAGTGTTATGTTAAGTAAATGTAATGTTCAGTGTATTCATAGTGAATTTGGAGTCAAAACACCAACTTAAGAATTAAGGGACAAAGACTAGTACCCTTAGCTTGAGCTATAGCCTTTACTTGTTCATCGTCTTCAGTTGTATGTTGTTTTGATCTTTATTGTGTAGTGTTTGATGTTTCTGGAAGCTTGGTAAGTTTATTGTGATTATAAAGTTATTCTAAAAGTTCAATGAAATCAAAGTTTGGACTTAAAGGACAAAAGCAATGGATAAAGCTTGATCAAAGCTATCCGGTTTTATGTGATTGGCATACCATGCAACCTAGTTGCCATGATAACTCTATGGCATTCCCTTGGAAACTTTTTTGATGACTAATTTGTGTATTCCTCCACCTTTTAGCATGCAAGACTGCCGACATTACATGAAATTGTTGTGGCATGCCCTTAAGTCAAAATCAACAATTGTTGTCCAAGTATAAATGGGACACAAAGTTTATATGTTGGACAACTTGGACCACCTTAGAACCTGAAGGGAGGCTTTAGAACACTTCAATTAGGGTTTGTTCTCTTTACTTTAGTTTGTTTATGGATTTTAACATGGATTATACTCTTGTTATTCACATTATGTCTATGAGTGGCTAAACACTCTTTTCCAAGGATAAGGCCATGAACAGGAGTCCTACTATTTTAAATTTATTTGGTGATGGTTTTTTATCATTATTTATTGTTTATTTATCTTTTTATTACTATTTTAAGGCTTCATTACCCTTATAATACATGCTATAACTATATTTTAAACCTGTAAGGATGAATGGTAGAGTAGAACGTAGGATGAATAAAATAGGATACTAAACTCCGTAGAAGGATTTTATAATTTAAACTTAGGATAGGAATATATTTAAGTTACTTATTTGGCTCAAGTATGGAATGGATATGTATGCATTAAACATAGTTCTAGTATCACGGCTCAATGATGTAGTTGGGGCTAAGTTAGATAATTGAATAGAGGTCTGGAAGGCCATATTCATAGTAGAGACCCCATGAATAAACAACCAAGATAAATAACCTTAATAATGAAGTTCTATAACGTAGTATGATTGTTCGCAGTGCCTTGACCCTAGTATTTTCTCCATTGATTGTCCAAGAACTTTACTTTATCGCATTATTTTAGTTTACATTTTGTTATAGCCTTCAATCTCCTTTTTTACGTAGCACTTGATTAATCTTATTAGTGAACTAATTTTGGATAGTTGTTAACACAAGCCTATGAGGGATCTATAGTTGGCTTGTAAAGGCCACTTTATTACTTAGTGAGACCACATACACTTGTGTATGTGCTTGGGCGCAATAAGTTTTTGGCGCCATAGCGAGGAATTTTTTAATAGGAAACTGTCTTGGTTAAGTTTTACTTTTTGATTTCTTTGGTGCTTTTCACATTGTCTTTGTTTATATATTTGAAGGTAATGGGTTAACAAGCTAGTAAGCTAGCAAGGGACTGATAATTAGTTGAACCAGAACCTAAGCCTGAGCAATGTTTTCACTAACATTGGAGAGAAGCAATCCTTCTCTACCATATCCCATAAAATCACAAAGAACAAGACATTCCGACTACCATGATTGAGGATCCACCAGTGCGAAAGATATTTCATGAAGTGGCAATCCCACTTGTGATGAATGTGACCTGTGTTATTTGAAGACTATCTCCCAGAGGTAGATGTAAATTGAATCAAAATATGATGCAAATTCTACACAATAGTGGACAGTTTATCGTTTTGTCACATATGGATCTACAAGTCCACTTATAAAACTTCTTGGCGATCAATGACACATTCATCCCTATGGGTATGTCACCTGATTATGTGAGGATGACACTCTTTCCCTTTTAAATTTTAGGGGAAGCAAAAATGTGGTTTAATGTTGAGCCGGTATTTTTAATGACAAGTTGGGATGACTTAGCTCGAAAGATCCTCATCCACTTTTTTCCATCTGGCAGGACTATGACACTATGCAGTGAAATTTTGAGCTTCAAGAAGAGGCCATATGAGAACCTATACTATGATTGGGAGATATTCAAGTATCTTCTTTGGGACTATCAATATCACCAACAGTCCAATGAGGTATTCACTCACACCTTTGTTTAGACACTTAACCATAACATGAAAAATTTTCTAAAATCAGCTACAGGTGGTCAAGCTTTGAAAAAGACATATGATGAGAAATACACATTATTGAATTGGATTGCCTAAGGAAATCTTAATTGGAATGTTGATATCTTAAGAAGCTCGTTGAAAAAGGCTACAAGCATGATTGAAGTTGATACCATCACTGCCTTGGTTTCCAAACTTTTAGCTATGAAGAATAAGATAATGACTCAATTAAACAATTTACGTATGCAACAGACTCAGGCATAGGTCAATGCAGGTCAACAGACCCCATCATGGTGTGAGATTAATGTCAATAGTGGACACTTTGTTGATATATGTGGTGCAAATCCTGAATGCATCAGCTTTGTGGACCATGCACAAAAGTCAAATTTTGGTAACTTACAATCAAAACTGGTAGACTCAGCCAATGTATCCTTGGGGAAACAACCAACACTAGCAATTCTAGTAGTAGCACAATACATAAGCCAGTAACATAGAGAAAACTTTGAAAAAGATTTTTGGAAACCAAGAATAGATGGTTGTTGAAGTAATAAATCAACAAGTAGCTAAAAAGTAGTTGGAGCATCTGTAATGCCCTGAGTATGCACCCCGAAAAACACACAGTGCTCAAAATCATGAAGGACCACAAGCTAACCCATGGTTGTTACCTACTATGAGCACTATCTGATATTACTAAAATAAATGAGGATATTGGGATAAAGTTTCCATAAGGTTCATTACTAAAAAACAAATACTAAATACTGATACATAAATACTGAAAACTGAACATCTTTCTGAAATAATTTAGTCTGATAGCCTATAACTGTCTGAATATGGAGTTGATGGGACAAGTCCCCAACTAACTTCGGCTACTGAATGTACTGAATACTGAAATACTGAAATGATAACTATCTCCTCAGGCTGAGAACTCACCACTATATCTACTACTGAAATTCTGGGCTGCTAAGTATGGTCTGGAACCCCTGCATCAGAACCTATGATATAAGATATCATAGCACAAAAGAAAAGTATTTGTTAGTACTTTGAATGTAATGGTATTTTAAGTCAGGTAGGCTGATATGCATGGGTTCATATTCATTAACAATAACTAACTGAATAATATAAATTTAACTAAATGAGAGTACATGTATATCTGAAACTGGTGTAATTACTGACTATGCAATGTTGTGGGTAAATCTACTGATACTAAAATTGAGATCACTGATAACTAAATTACTGATAATGGATGACTGTTTCTGACAGTCCGGATTCTGTGACACTAAACAGAGTTCCATGCTGAGATGGGTGACAGTATATGATAGCCCTAATTTTGAAACTGAACTGAGGTTTTACACTGAGTTTGAAACTAAAACTGTAACAGTATGAGTGTTAATATAACCGACATACCCAGATTAAGAACTGAGTTGGGGTCAAACCTGTGACCTCAGTTTGAAGGGTGTTAGCATCTAACTAAGGGATACTAACAATGGTTGTGAGTTAACCCTCTCTGGCAGGAAGATATTTTGTCAACCCTTGCTGGTTGGAAAACTCGTACGAGATGTATCAACACTAGTCTAGCAGGAAGATATCTGAACCTACGGTAGCTATGTAGTTCTGTAACACAGGAATTGCTACTAAATGTCAAACCCTTTTCTGACTAGAATGCCCCCCGTCCATGGGTTTGATGGGTGCTAATTCCTACTCCCAACTAAATAGACACTGAACTGATTTCTAGAATGTTCTAGGCTTGACTGAATTATTATTGATCATGATATCTAACTGAACTGAACTAAACTGAGTTCTGTTAACTAACTGAACTGGACTGAGTACTACTATTTGTGACACTACTGAAACAATTCTATAACTACTGTAACTCTTAGTAAACAGCTAGATTGTCGGGTATTAAAAACCCCCAGGTCTCGATTGCGTAAATTGTAAAACATAATACAATCTTGAAAGCATGATAACTCGACACTTTGTCACAATTCATTCTTTGTGGAATTTTATCAAGAACTGGCATGGTATAAACTTATATACATTCTAACATAATATTATTTCACTACTCAAATCACATGAACATTTTATCAAACACTTGGGGGGGCACAGTTTATGCACATAATACTAGTCAGCATGCAAGCATCATGATCATAATTCCAAACTCACAAATTTAAGCGTTTCCAATATGAAATTACATAATGCTACACACATTCTATTTAATTCAAATGAATTTTGTAATTTATCATGGGTTAGAACCCAAATAAAAATCATAATCTTGAATACAATTTAACTCAACAAGGAATTCATGGAAACAATCATCTTGAAATTTCATATGAGGTTCTTGAACTCCAAGGCTGAAAGGAAACCCTTGGATGATCACCCAATATACCTTGGTAATCAATTCTCTGAAGGTTGTGGTGAATTTATTGGGACTTAAATCTTGAATTTGAGGGGTTAGGGTTTGTTCTTGAGAGGATTTGTGAATAGTGAATGGATTTTGCCTTTAGGAGTGATAAATCTCGTGTTTTGGGGGCTTAATAGACGTGGGAAAATTACCCGAATTCCCCTCTCGATGTGGACTTTGAATTACTAAAAACATGCCCAGTGGTGTACAGACCGACGCATCTCATCGATAGGGTCAATATGATAGCCGATACGACGCTTTGAGATCGTGTTGGCTCACTAGAATTTGCACTGGGAGTTGGGGAAAAATATCTATCAATGCGATAGGCGACGTGACGCATCGAGATCGCGTCGATCCACAATTTTTGACTCGCAAAGTTATTTTAAATGATGTTCAAAAAATCCAAAACTCACCCAAAGTAACGTACTGAAACACCTGGTCATGATTCAATCCGAGGATCAACATTTCAAGGTCATAAGATTCATAAAATAAGATCGCCACATTATGAGGGATAAAATAATTCAAAGTGTAAACAGTTAGCTAAAATTTCTAAGTTTGGGACCTCTTTTCATGCTCTAAAGGACTGAATTAATCTTTGAATTTTGTGGGTCATACAATATCTCCCCCTTGGGAACATTCATCCTCGAATGACACTAACTAAGCTAAGAATATTTATAGACTGAGTTTACATACTGGACATGCACAATTGAAGTATGATTTTGTGACTGAAACTAATATACTGAGTTTTCACACAGAACATGCATAACTGAAGCATGACTGAATTCTGAAGGGATGACACTTGACTGAGGTGTTTCACGAAGGTATGCATGATATGAGAATGCTATACAACTTAACCGATATAGAGTTGTAAAGGTAATCTGAGCATTGAACAAATTAAATTCAAGGAATACTATTATATTTAATTGAATCTGAGTTTGTGGACAAGAGGTGAGGATACTTAGTTCGTATGTCTTCTTCTGCTTCCCAAGTATCTCTGTCAACGTTCTAATTGCACCAAAGAACCTTGACCATAGGAACTTCTTCTTTTCTTAGTTTGTGAACCTGATGATCGAGGATTTTTGCTGGGATCTATTTATAAGAGAGGTTGTTTTGTACATCCATACCCTCTATAGGGACCACAACTACTCGGTCACCTATGCAATTCTTTATCAACGAGACATGAAACACTGGGTGCATTGAAGCTAAGTCTGAAGGCAACTCAAGCTCGTAAGCTACCTTTCCAAAACGGCTGAGAAATTTTTAAGGACCGACATATTGGGGACTGAGCTTCCCCTTCTTGCCAAACCTCTTCACTCCTTTCATAAGGAAGATTTTGAAATACACATAATCAAAAATCTCAAACTCGAGCTCCTTTCTTTGCACATCTGCATATGATTTCTATCGGCTCTGAGCTGTCTTAAGTCTTTCCCTTATCAACTGAACATTTTTTAAGGCATCAAATACAAGGTTAGGCCCTACCACTGTGGCCTCACCCACTTCAAACCAACCAATGGGAGATCTATATATCCTACCATAGAGTACCTCAAACAGAGAGATCTAAATGTTGGAATGATAACTGTTACTATATGCGAGCTCAATTAAGGAAAAATGGTCAATCTAACTACCCTTAAAGTTGATGGAACACACTCTTAGCATATTTTCTATAGTTTGGATGGTCCTTTCTTCTTAACCATCTATCTGAGGGTGAAAGGCTGTACTGAGGTAAACTCGGTACCAAGATCCTTCTGGAAGGCGTTCGAGAAATAAAAGGTGAACTGCGTACCTCTATCTGAAAAGATAGACAATGGAACTCCATGCAATCTGACCAACTCTCTAATATATAGCTTGGCATAATCTTCAGCTAAATAAGAGGTAAGAACTAGTAAGAAATAATATGATTTGGTCATCCTGTCTATAATGACCCAAATTGAAGTATGCTGGTGGCGAGTACGGGGCAAACCCGTCACAAAATCCATGTTCATCTCTTCCCACTTCCAAGTGGGAATATTGAACTCCTACATAGATCTACTAGGATTCTGATGCTTGATCTTAAATTGCTGACATGTTGAGCACCTAGCTACAAACTCTGCAATATCTCTCTTCATCCCACTCTACCAATAGACTTCTCATAAGTCGTGATACATCTTGGTGGCCCCTGGATGAATTGAGTAGATCGCACCATGTGCTTCTAAAAGAATCCGTTGTCTCACGCCATCCATACGTGACACACATAGACTACCCTAATAGCGTAATATACCATCTCCCCCTTTGGGAGAAAACCTCTGCTTTTTGATCTCTGATTGACTCTTTTAGTTTAACTAAACTATAATCCCTGTCCTGCTTTTCTTTTACTTCAAAAAACAGAGATGATTTTAAATAATTTTGCACCCATACACTCCCTCTATTAAATCGACTAAGCGGACTCCTAGTCAGGCAAGCTGATGAACTTCCTGAACTAACTTCTTCTTATCATCCTCCACATGAGAAACACTACCCATAGTCATCCTACTAAGAGAATCATCCACTACATTGCCCTTTCTCGAATGATACAAAACACTCATGTCGTAGTCTTTCAATAACTCTAACCTCCTTCTCTGATGTAGGTTCAGGTCTTTATGAGAAAACACAAACTGTAGGCTCTTAAGTTCTATTAACACATCAACATGTTCCCCATGTAAATAGTTTCCTCAAATCTTTAAGGCAAACACTACAGCTGCTAAGTCAAGATCATTAGTAGGATAGTTCTTTTCATAGGGCTTACGATGTCTAGTGGGGTAAGCTATGACCTTACCTCTCTACATCAAAACACACCCCAAACCAACTATGGAAGCATCACAATATACCACAAATCCATTTGAACCATCTGGTAGAGTCAATACTGAGGCAGTAGTGAGTTAAGTCTTTAACTCCTGAAAAGTATTCTCACAAGAATTTGACCACTAGAATTTGACTTTCTTCTAAGTTAATCTGGACATGTGGGATGTAATAGACAAAAATACCTCAACAAAGCATTGGTAATAGCCGGCCAAACCCAAGAAACTCCTAATATCTTATGGAGAGATTGGTCTAGGCCAGTTTCTCTCTACTTTAGTGTTTTGAGGAATAACTCTAATGCCATCATCAGAAACTATATGGCAAAGAAAAGTTACTGGCCTTAGAAAAAATTCTCACTTACTAAATTTGGCAAACAATTGATGTGCTCTGAGAGTTTGTAAGACTTTTCTCAGATGGTATGCATGATCACTTTCACTGTGTGAGTAGACAAGAATGTCATTAATAAAGACTATGATGGATATATCCATATACTGTTTGAACATGCGGTTTATCAATTTCATAAAGGCTTCTATGGCATTGGTAAGACCAAATGACATGACTAAGAATTCAAAGTGACCATACCTAGTTCTGAAAGCCATTTTTAGAATATCACATACTCTGACTCTGAGCTGATGATAGTCTGATTTGAGGTCTATCTTAGAAAAGTAGTTGGCACCCTGTAGTTGATCAAACAAATCATTGATTATGGAAAGTGGATACTTGTTCTTGACCATGACATTATTTAGATGATGGTAGTCTATACATATTCTAAGAGAACCATCTTTCTTATGCACAAATAGAACTGGTTCACCCCAAGGGGATACGCTGGTTTTGATGAATCCCTTATCTAAGAGATCCTTAAATGATTTTTTTAACTCTTTCAGTTCTACTAGAGCCATTCTATTTGGCAGAATAGAGATAGGTTGAGTATCTTGAAGAAGGTTGATTCCGTAGTCAATTTTCCTTTTGGCAGAGACCCTAGGAAGACCTTTGGGAAAAACATCTGGAAACTCGCATGCTACTGATACTGACTCAAGATTAGGGTTCTCTAAAGTTGAGTCCTAAACTTGAATGAGATGATAGACACACCCTTTGGATATCATTTTCCTTGCTCAAAGGTATAAAACAAGCTTACCCCTAAGTACTAAAGTACTACCCCTCCATTCAAGGAGAGGGTTATTTGGAAACTAAAAATAGACAATTTTGTTTCTGCAGTCAACTGAAGAATAATATGAATGAATCCAATCCATGATGAGAATGACATCAAAATCTGTCATCTCTAACTCCACTAAGTCTGTTGAAGTAACTTCCTGAGATACCATAATCGGATAGTTCCTGTATACCCATCAGGCTATGATAGATTTACCCACTGGGTGGATACTGAGAAGGGATCTTCTAGGATTTTGGGACTGGCACCAAAGTCAGCAGTTATTTAAGGAGTTACAAAGGACAAAGAATCTCCTGGATCTAGCAAAGCATAAATATGTAAATGATAAACTTGTAACCTACTAGTGACCAAATTAGGAGAACTTTCCAGATCCTATCGGGACTGAAGTTTATAGAGTCTGTTTAGGCATTGCCCACTAGTGGCACTGTAAGTGGCACCCTACTGATTCGAGCGACCATACTGAGCTGGAGGACGATTATGATTACTCTATGAACCTACCTGAGGACACTCTCTGACCCTATATCCTAGCTTTCCATATCCAATACATACATCACTGCTAACTCGACAGACACCCTGAAGGCTTCTGCTACATTTCTAGCAAAGAGGATTTATTTGGGCACTGCTAACACTATCCTGGGGTTTAGGGCCTGGCGCCCTATCTTTATTGCCATTTCAGAATTTTGGCACTAGGGAACTGGTTGAGGATGGAGTTGTAACTAAAAAGTTGGGCAGAACTAAGAATGATTACCACCCTCTGACTTAGGTTGGGTAAAGTTGAAGCTCTATATTCTAGCTCTCTTATTCTCCATCTCTTTCTTTTTATTCTTATCCTCCTCTATCTATTCATCATGGACCGTGAGCCCAGATATGTATATATCCTTAATTTGTATTATGGTCCTACACTCCTTGACCACACTATTAGATACCCCAGACACAAACTTACTCATCTTAGATATGCTATCTGCTACCATATAAGGAGCGTATCTAACAAGCTAAGTAAACTTGAGAGAATACTCTTTTACTGTCATGTTGTCCTACTTTAGATTAATAAACTCCAAAACCTTTGCTTCCTTAAACTCTAGTGTGAAGAACCTATCCATAAAAATAGTGACAAACTCTTCCCATTCTATAGGCCCTGCATCTGCGGCCCTCTCTGCCCTCTACTGCTTGAACTATGAGTGAGCCATATCCTACAACTGATATACGGCCAGCTCATCAATCTCACTAGCAGTCACCCCTATAATATCTGTGACTTTCTACAATTGATCAAGAAATTCCTATGGGTCCTCATCTGACTTAGACCTAGTAAATAATGGGGGATTCATTCGAGTAAAGTACCAAATTCTAGCAGCAATAGTTTTGGCCAATAGGTTAGCCTGGACAGCATTTGGACATTCATTTTGGGCTACCACAAAATGAGCTAGAGTGGTGAAATTTGCTCTAAATTCTATATGGGATATATGCTAGCTCAAGAGATATGCCTAAATGGGCTGAGGGGTTGACCGGTTTCCTGTTCTTCTTCCATTGTTCTTTTTGGGAGGCATATTCTATAAATTAAAGGGAAACTTGAATTAGACGAAGAGTTTAACGTGAGTTCATGCACACTTGCATGATATGAATACTGAAAGAAGGGAAATTTTTCCTAAAATGCCTCATAGCATCTTGTACATAAGTGTAGTGCGCTATACACCTATGATCAAGACTCTACTTGATGTGGCTTTAAGACTTCCTAGGACTCTGTTGAACTTTAGGCTCTGATACCAAGTTTGTAATGCCCTGAGTCTGCATCTCAAAAGTCACATAGTGCTCATAATCCTGAAGGACCACAAGCTAACCTATGATTGGTACCTGCCGTGAGCACTGTATAATATTATTAAAATAAATACAAAAATATGGCAGAAGTTTTCATAAGGTTCATCACTAAAAAGAATACTGAATACGAACAAATAAATTCTAAAAACTAAATGTCTGTCTGAAATAATCTAGTTTGATAGCCTCTAACTATCTGAGTATGGATGTGATAGGACAAGTCCCCAACTAACTCCAACTATCTAATATAATACAAATTGAAATACTGAAATGATAACTCTGTCCTCAGAAAATAAGGACTCACTAGTATATATGCTACTAAAATCTGGGTTGCTAAGTACGGTCTGGAGCTCGTGCATTTGAACCTATGATATAAGACATCATAGCACAAAAGAAAAGTATGCATCAGTACTTTAAATGTACTGGTAAGCTAAGTGAGGTAGGCTGATATGCATGGGTTCATATGCATGAACAATAACTAATTGAATAATATGAATATAACTAAACAAGAGTACATGTATATTTCAAACTGCTATAATTACTGACTATGTTATTTTGCAGGTAAATCTACTGATACTAAAACTGAGATCACTGATAACTGAATTACTGATAATGGGTGACTGTTTTTGATACTCCTAATTCTGTGGAATTGAACAAAGTTCCATGCTGAGATGGGTGAATGTATCTGACAGTCCTAATTCTAAAACTAAATTGAGGTTTTACACCGAGTCTAAAACTAAAATTGTAACTATGGAAGTGTTCATCTAACCGACATACCCTAATTAAGAACTAATTTGGGCTCCAACCTGTGACCCTAGGTGAAAGAGAGTTATCACCTTGCCAAGGGATACTTACAATGGCTGTGAGTTAACCCTATCTGGCTGGAAACCATTTTGTTAACCCACACAGGTAGGAAAACTCGTATGAGATGTATCAACCCTAGTCTAGCAGGAAAATATCTCAACCTATACTGGCTACCTTGTTTTGTAATGCAGGGATTGCTACTAAGGTTCAGACCCTTTTTGACTTCAATGCCCCCATCCCTGGGTTCTCTCGGTGTGGATTCCTACTCCCAACTGAATAGACACTGAATTGATTTCTAGACTATTCTAGTCTTGACTAAACTGTTACTGATTGTTTTGTCTAACTAAACTGAACTAAATTGAGTTCACTGAGTTATGTTAACTAACTGAACTGGAATGAGTACTACTGTTCATGACACTTCTAAGACTATTCTATAACTACGGTTACTCTAGGTAAACAGTTTAATTATCAAGTATTAGATACCCCCAGGACTCGATTGTGTAAATTATAAAATATAGCATAGTCTTGAAAGCATGATAACTAGACATTTTGTTAGAATTCATTCTTTGAGGCATATTATCAAGCACTTGCATGGTATAAACTTATATACATGCTAACATGATATGATATCACTACTCAAATCACATGAACATTTTATCAAACACTTGTGGGGCATAGTTTATGCTTATAATACTAGTCAAGATGCAAGCATCATGATTATAATTCAAACTCACAAATTCAAGGGTTTTCATCATGAAACTACATAATACTACACACATTCTATTTAATTCACATGAATTTTGTAATTTATCATGGGTTATAACCCAAACAAAAATCATATTCATGAATATAATATAACTCAACATGGAATTCATGGAAACAATTATCTTAAAATTTCACAAGAGGTTCTTGAACTCCAAGGGTGGAAGAAAACCCTTGGATGAACACCCAACATACCCTGGTAATTAATTCTCTAAAGGTTGTGGTGAATTTATTGGGACGTGAATCTTGAATTTGAGTGGTTAGGGTTTGTTCTTGAGAGGATTTGTGAATAGTGAAAGGATTTTACCTTTAGGAGTGATAAATCTCATGTTTTTAGGGCTGAATAGACCTGGGAAAATGGCCTAAATACCCCTCAGGATGCACATTTTTAACTACTAAAAATATTCCTAGCGATGCACAGACTAATGCAATGCATTGATTGAGTGAACACGATGGCCAAAGAGATGCATCAAGATCACGTCAGCTCACTAGAATTTGCACTACGAGCTAGGAAAAAATATTTACTAATATGAGAGGCGACGCAGTGTATCGATATCGCATCGATCAACTATTTTGTACTCCCAAACATGTTTAAACAAGGTCTAAAAAATTAGAAACTCTCTCGAAGTGACCTACTGATAGAACTGATTATAATTCAATCCAAGGATCTACATTTCAAGGTCATAAAGGTTGTAAAATAAGTTCGCTAAATTACAAAGGATAAAATAATTCTAAGTGTAAACACTTAGTTGAAATTTATAAGTTTGAGACCTCTTTTCATACTCTAAAAGACTGAGTTAAGCTTAGAATTTTATGGGGTCTTGCAGCATCAGTTGAGGCAATTACAACAGGAAAAAATACCAGGCCTTTAGGTGATTTTCCAAGTGATAATGAACTTAAAAAAGGTAATGTAAATCTATTTGAGGAGGGGTAAAGAGATGAATGATAGGACATCAAAGACAAATAGAGAAATAAATTCAAAGTGGATTCCTCAACCCATTGCAGGAAGAGTTGGTAAAAATTTGGGAAAGTTTGAGTACCCAAAACCAAAATTTGTTGAGAAGGAAAGGCCACCACCAGTATTCCCACAATAATTCTTGAAAGCAAAAGAGGATGCATACTTTAAGAAATTCTTTAAAACGTTTAGAGAACTTCACATTAACCTTTCTCTTTTAGATGTTTTATAGGGAATGACCAAGTAAACTAAGTACATGAAGGATATGGTGATTAATAAGGTAAAGTTGTAGGATATAGAAACAGTGGCATTAATGAAGGAGTGTAGCTCTATGGTAGTGGAAACGATACCGAAAAAGCTTAAGGGCCTAGGGAGTTTCACCCTTCCCACATAGATTAGCAATAGTAAAGTAGTCCATGCCTTGAGTGTTTTGGGGGCAAGAATAAATTTTATGCCTTTATCCATGTTCAAAACTCTTGGGTTGGGTGAGCCAAGACCATGACTGTTGAGGCTGTAATTGGAAGATAGAACCATTGTTAAACCCAATGGAATAATTAAAAATGTACTTGTAAAGGTGGATAAGTTTGTAATTCTTATTGATTTTATTGTTTTGGATTATGATGTAGATTATAGGATACCAATCATTCTAGGACGTCCGTTCTTAGCCATAAGAAGAACATTAATAAATGTGAGAAAGGACACTTTCACAATGAGGTTGGATGATGAAGACGTGGTTTTCAGATTTTATAATCCACCTTCCCACTATAATTATTAATATCTGATTATAGTGATGGAAGTAGATAAGTATGGGTAGTAAGAAGTTCATCACTAAATACCTCTTTTGATAGTGTCATTGAGTTTCTCAAGCCGCCACCTAAGCCCAAAGTAATGATAATTGATGAGCCTTAAAAGGCAATTTTTGAAAAAGTTTTTGACCATGAGAGTATATACTCAAAATGTCAAAAACGAATAAGAAGATTACCTCCAAGTAGGAGGAAATGGGTAAAGGAATTAGACTGAGTAGTGATGTTGGGTCATGCCGCGACACTAAATTAGGCATTGCGTGGGAGGCAACCCAAATTAAAGTAAGTGTTTATTTTTCATATTTTGTGTTTTTACTTCACTTAGTTTAATTTTTTGTTGAGTAACAGGTTTATGGGAAGTTTGAGTATCGAAAAACTGAGTTAAGAAGCATAGCAAAGACTAAGTGTGGGTTCCCTGGAGTCTCTTGATGTTTAAAGATGCTGCTACCTAGGTCTAGAGGCCTCAGGGAGTATTTCAATCTCTACTTGTATGTTTACTTATGGGAAAATATAAGTTTTAAGTGTGAGGTGGGGAAATTTTCATCCTTTTGGGTGAAGTTATGCGATAGGGTCTTGTTTTTTAGTTGTTTTCTTAGTTTTTTTTGGGTTAAATTTTAAAAATACAAAAAAAAATTTAGTTTTTAATTTGTGGATGCCTGTTGAGTAGGTGAACACTTCACCTAGGTTCTTTCGGGTTATTTTCCAAGGGGGCACCCTTTGAACCAAGTATCTTTTTTCTTTTTAGGATTAAATTTTAAATTTTTATGTTAGTTTAGTGAGATGTTCTTGTTGGTTGTATTTATGATTGCATGATTAAAGTTGTTGTGAGTGTTAAAGCAGGTTGTATATAGTGAATTACTTCTTTTATGAAACCTAGGCTCTTGTTTATGACTCTTGTACGTTGTTGGCTTAATATCTAATTCATACTATTTTTTGGTTAAGAGGATATGATGATCCTACTTAAGTAGAGCATGTGCTATGTATTGTGTGAGGTTTTTTCTATTCCATGTTGCATTTGATGTCGATAACTTGCATGTTGTGTGTGAAAATCAAAATAAAAAAAATATGTTTAGGAGATGATATAGGAATTTCTTTGATATCCATGTTCATAACCTTTTGTGACCTACCCTTATTCATAATCCTTGTTCGACCCATTGAGCCTTTAGCCTACTCTTTGGTAAACTCATGTGTAGTATGTTTCCCTTTCTATTCGACTTAAAATGATCTAAAGCTCCTAAGTGCTTTATAAAAGCTTATTGAGGTAAGGAGTATGAAAAATAATAAGAAAAGAGGTGAAAATAATACCCCAAGAAGCAGCTATTGGTGCAGTGAATTGATTTGTTATGTTTGGGAGTTGTGAGTTGAAAAGAAAGAAACGTGTTCAAAATTGAACAAAATGTGAATAGAAAACAATCCAATTGCATTTTATGAGAATTAACTAAATGAGATGGGGAAAATCAAAAGAAGTGTGTGAAGGTAGTTGAGGTGGAATATAGTGTTCTAGAGGAGAATTGAATGAAAAGTGTGATGTACTAAAGAGCTTAAGGAGTATAGTGACTATTATAGGCCAGTATAGTTCCTACACATCCCTTAGCTTATACTAAAGCCCTTAAAGACCTATTTGATCTTGATCCTTAACACTCTGATATTAGTGTAGTACTACATTATTGGCAAGCCTATGATTCATCTTTTGTAACTTGTAAGTTCTTTCTGAGAGTGAGAGTAATTTGATTCATATACCCATTCTATGACAAATTTTATCTATGTGAGTGGTTAAGACTAACTCTCTTGTTGTGGGGGCATATGCTTAATGATAGTTAGGTGATTTATATGATCTATTCGATAGATTAAAATGCATGAGTTTGCCAACTTGGTGAGTCAATTCTTTAGGTTAGGATGTTTTGAAATAGTGTTCATGAGCTTTCAATTGTGTGTATAACAGGCTTAGTGTAAAAACATACATTCTATGTTGTCATTTTAGTGATATCTTGAATGTCTTGCTTGTAAAAGAAGTGTGTAGTCTTCCCTTATTATGATTCTTAGGTTAAAGAGTTGTTCGAGTAAGAAAAAATCTTTAAGTGTGGGATAATGATATGAGGTGAATTTATGCCCCTCGGTGTTTTTATATAGGTCTATTTACCTTAGTGTAAAGAACTTCTACTGTGATTAATGAGAAATTTAGGGTATATGTAATCATATAAATTTTATGTTATGTAAATGTAATATTTAAAGTGTGTTCATAGTGAATTTGGAGTCAAAACACCAAGTTAAGAATTAAGGGACAAAAGCTAGTACTCTTAGATTGAGTTATAGCCTTTACTAGTTCATTGCCTTGAGTTGTATGTTGTTTTGAGCTTTAATGTGTGTTGTTTTAAGTTGTAGGAAGCTTGTTAATGTTATTATAATGAAAAAAGGGATGCTAAAAAATCTATAAATCACATGGAAACAACACCACAAAGCTTCGACTTAAAGGATAAAAACAATGGACATTGTAAGATCAAAGTTGGACGTTTTGAAGTGCTTGGCATGCCACGCTGCCTACGTGCCGTGATAAGGCCATGTCACACCCTTGGAAACATTGTGAATGAAAAATTCCAGTGTGCTTCAAAATTTTTAGCGTGCCACACTGCCTACATGGTGCAATATTATTGTGGCACGCCCTTAAGTAAAAATCGGAAATTATTATCCACGTATAAATAGGACACTAAGTTGATACGTTGGATAGCTTGGAAGACCTTGTGACTTAAAGGTAGGATGTAGAATACTTCAATTAGGGATTTTCTCTCCTTACTTTAGTTATTTTGTAGATTTTAACATGGATTATACTTTTTTGATTTGTGTTACGTCTATAAGCGGTAAAACACCCCTTTTTTATGGTTATGGACAAGAACATGAGTACTATTGCTGTTAATTGATTTAGTGATGGTTTTTTATCATTATTTCTTATTTATTTATCCTTGTTATTACTATTTTTAGGTTTGATGACCCTTAGAATACATGTTATAACTCTATTGTGAATCTGGAAGGATAAATGGTAGAGTAGAACATGAGGCGAATAGAATAGGATTGTAATCTTCATGGAATGATTTTATGATTTTAATTTAGGATAGCAATATACTTAAGTTCCCTAGTTTGTTCATTTAAGGGGTGAATAGGAAAGCATTTAACTTAGTTCTCGCATCACCGCTCAACAATGTAGTTCTGGTGGTTAAGTTAGATAATTGATTAGAGGTCTGGAAGGTCATAGTCATAGTAGAGACCCTGTGAACCAACAAACAAGATAAATAACCTTACTAATGAAGTTATATAACATAGAATAAGTGTTTGCAGTTCCTTGACCCTGGTTTCTCTTAGTTTATTGTCTATGAACTTTACTTTTTAATCGTATTTTTTTTAAGTTTACATTTAGTTATAACCATCAAACTATTTTGGTTATGTAGAACTTGATTAATCATATTAGTAAACTAAGCTTGGATTGCTATTAACAAAAGACTCTGAGGGATTAATACTTGTATTGTAATAGGCCATTATATTACTTGGTGAGACCACATACACTTGTATATGATCTTGGGCAAAACATGAGAGTAAAATCCTTATATCAAATATATTTATGAAGCATTGGTACCACCATAAAATACTTGAATCACTATTTTTTGACAAAAATGTGACATCTTTTAGAACCCTCTGTCGATTATGTGTTGGAGAGGATCATGGATATTGGTATTTGATAGTTGATTTTATATGGGTTGTGAACCCCTTGTGAGTTCAACTTGGAAGTACAACTAAGTAGGTGTATACGGAGGTTGTGCCAACAACTTTGAGCATTACACCATCATCATCATCTTCATTGCATTTCTTATATATTATGCTCATTCGATGTTGTATTGTTACCTTGATGTGATATCTATCTATTTGTACTTATTTATTAAACTTGTATTTGGTTTATATGCATGCTTGTGATTCTTTATCTTATTTGTTAATGGTGTATGTGTTTATTATAGAATTGTTAGTGGAGATGATGTAGGCTATAATTTCAAACATTTTCTAATTATAGGTGACATGCCCACAGTGTGTATTTTATATGTGTTTATTTCCTACTTTTCTTAGTTAGCCTATGATATATACTGAGTTCAAGTGAAATGTGCTCATCCCTAATGAACCCTTTCATTGTAGATCTAGGTATGTGTATGGCACACGGTAGATGATTTAGGCTACATCTAGGGTATATTCGAGGTAGCGGGTGATCTATGCTTCCAGAGTTGTTCTACTACCTCATCCTATTCACTTCATGTTTTATCTTGTATTTTTAGATAGATTATGATCCATTTTTGACTGTCATTGTATCTTTGACATTTAAGATGTATTTAGCAATTCTTACAATACAACACCTGGTTTTGGTATATTATATGGTAGCTTTAGTTATGTAATTCTATTTTTACTCTCTACGCGTGGTTCGACTCTATTCTAGGAGTCTTACCTTATGTTTTGGTATTGATTTCTTATTTCATATTAGTTTGAGTGATAGGCTTTCCATGACAAGTGCTATTAAGACCCTTTGTTGTTAGGTCATGACATATTGTCTCTATCATATAAACCATATGCTTATCTTTGGACAAATTCAAAAAGTGGCATACATTAAGGGTGGTTTTTCATTATTAAGCCTCAACTTCATCTATCCCCATGTCAACCAATGCCCTACCCATAGCTAGGAAAGGTCTTCCAATTATGATAGGAACTTTGAAGTCAACCTCATAATCCAGAGTTATGAAATTAGCTGAAAATATGAAAGATGTCACCTTTACCAACATATCACACAAGATACCAATGGATTTTTTCACAGTGAGATCTGCCATTAAAAATCTCATAGAGGTCTGTTTGAATGATCCCAACCATAGATGCTTCTAGACGACTAGCGGCATCAATTTAATGCTAGCACCTAGATTACATAAAGCTCGTGCAAAATTTGAAGACCCAATAGTACAAGGAATGGTGAACGTTTTTTTATCTTTCTTCTTTTCAACTAAAGATCGAGAGGTAATGATGCTAAAGTGGTGCAAATTATCAGTAGGATCAAAATTCACTATCCTTTTCCTTGTCACCAAACCTTTATTAATCTTTTCATAACCCGACATTTACTCTAGAGCTTTCACAAGAGAGATGTTCAAAAATAACACTTTCAGGATAGAAATAAGCTTTTGATACTTCCTCTCTTTAGTTTTCTTTTTCAATCTTCCGAGAAATGGTAGGGGAGGGGGAATGGGTTTCAATACTAGTAGTGTAACCTCCTTAACTTTTCTTTGTTAGAGAAATCTTCTTCTCGGCAACTAGAGGCTTCTTAAAGGCCTCATCATTTATCACCAAATTTATTGTTTTATCGGCATGTACATCATAAATATTCACTAGTTCATTCTTTATGTTATCATCCATAAACCTAGTTAGAACAATAGTAGCTATATCACTTCGATTAATAATAGCTAGAAAATGATTGTCTTTCTTGGTATTTGTAACAGTCTTCCATGGGAGTGTGCCTAGTTGACATTGGTTCTATGTGGCAAACATTTGTTAGAATTACTGCTCAAGCTATTTAATAGCAGTTCCATATGATTCCACCTTTTTTTCAAACCTAAAATACCTACCTTGATTTCCTTAAGTCAATTCTCTTGGATCTTTGACCCCTCAATAAGTTTTATTAGAAGAGCTTCCATCCTTGAGTTTCTAGAATTAGTATATTAGTTCCCTAGCAGAACATAAGGACCACTTTTGTCCCTATAGTCATCTTTCTTCCTCTATTTTCCATCATTATCTCTATACCTACCGTAGTTGTCTCTATAATAGTTCTGACCTTGATACTCTTACATTAAGATCCAATTATTTTATTATACCATTGTCCTTTGGCTAAAAAACCCGCCACTTCTCAATCAAGATACCTATCTTCTTCCTTAGAGCCCATATCTTTATGTTAAGAATTCCTTCCTAGTGCACCCACTGTATTGACCTTCTCTGATCTAGCTGCTGCAAATTTCTTAGTAAGTAAGTCAATCTCATTCCTTAATTATGCCACCTCTTGAGCCACTTCATATAGTGCACTCTAATTTGTCTAGCTTCTGAGTATACCATCCTCGATTAGTTTTAGTAATACAATGTAAGATTTTGGTAGACTTCTCCCATCATACAATAATGAATGCTCCACCAATAATCATTTCTTCTATTGCCTTTGTATTAGCATTCAAGGCTCAATAGAAGATCTCAAGCAAGTTTTTTCTAGTAATTCTATGATTTGGGATGCTCTAAAGCTTTTTCTTGAACCTCAACCATATCTCACATAATGCCTCTGTATACAACTGTTGGAAGTTATATGTCTCATCTTTTAATTGTAGCATTCTGGATGGTTGGAAAAATCGATCTATGAACCGATTCATCTATTCGTTCCAATTAGTGATAGACCTATAAGGTAGCTGTCTTAACAACAAAATAGCTTCCCTTATCAGATAGAATAGGAATAACCTTAGTCATATTGCCTCTTGACTTACCCCCTGTAGATTTTATGAATTATAAATTCATAAGATGCATGTTTGCCTCATCAGTATGAAGGAAATGACTGCACCTATTTTTACTGGCTCAATATATCCCATTTTTTTTGGATCATCATAAACTAGCAAATATTATTGGATAGGTTGTTGTATCATATCCCTTCTCAATTTTTTTAGATCAACATAAATTGGCAAATATTATTGGATGGGTTGTTGTCTCATAACTCTTCTCAATTTGTCCCATGCATTAAAAGTTGCTAGGCGTTCTACCTCTTATTACATAAACCTTGATACCCGTGTTTCTTATCATGAAGCTACTTGCCTCACATTTTCTTCTACCATTAATCAAGTAATTACCTGCTTTGCAGTTTCCTAAATATCATGCTGAAGCGGTTGATTCAATGTTGTTGGGCCCACGATGAACCCCTTTTAGCTGGGCTTTTTGATCATGAACTCCATCTCTCTTTATTCTTTAATTTTGTCACAAAGTTCTATCAAGTTTGGGTTCAAATGGACTCAGGGGATTGCCTTGACCTAGAAACTGCAAAAAAAGTAAAAATCAACAAACAAAAGCAATAACTTTAACAAACTCAATCTATAATTATATAATTCTATTCCAAGAAAACGATGCCACTCATATATTGCACCTCCCAAAATGTATAAAGAGATTTTTTAATAAGATATAGTACCCAATATGGAAGGGATTGATCCCATGAGTATTAGGCCAAATTTTTTTTCAAGAGTTGGTCTACATAACTAGAAAGTAACTAAATAAATAGATGGATTTTTTGTTAAATTAAATTATAACAGTAATAGTTATTATTTAATTGGATTGTGATGAATATGAGATGAGAACTATGATTGTGATCCCGGTGACTTCATGATCCTAAAAGTTGTTCATGCTAGAAGACCATATAGATATCTTGTATGTAAAATCTAAAAAGACATGTATCATCTAACTTTCTTTCTACCTTGATTAAATGAATTTCACTCATCTCCTCTTACACTTAAAGCATTGGATTACTAATTCATGTTCTACAATCTCAAATAGTTAAGGTTTAGGTTAATTCGTTGCAGGTTGATAACTTCAAATATCTATTCTTGTCTTCTTTACCTAATCTATACCTCTCTATCTTTATCTAGTCTAGAATATATGGGAGCTTCTAATGTCTACAGCTGTCAAGAAAGAAATTAAAATAAAGAAAAATACCAATACATGCAAGCACCACGGTCTAGAATGAGTTTGCACTTAACCCATTTCATTAATTCATCATGGCTCCCACAACCCTAGTTATGGGGATTATCTACTCATGATTGTAACAATGCAAGAAGAATTCATAAATGAAAGCATAATTTTGCACTCACAAGAATAATATGAAAAACTTTTAATGAACGATGTATTCCTAGGATTATCTCACTACTTCAACATGAGTATAGTGTGATTGAAAACTTTTAAGTTAGTGTTAATGCTTGTAAAGATGATCTTGATGTGGAGCATAGTCCTTTGAACTTATGTAATAAGATCCATAACATTAGTCCTATTCATAGTGACCATGTGTATGGTAAACTTATGTGTAATGCCTTTGGAAGTTATGATTTTGATCCTCAAGCTAAAAGGGTAGGTAGTTACGGCCTTGACCCATGTCTACTACTTCCCTTTAACCCCGAGGTGCTTGTGAGGTATTGGAAGTGTAGTTTTGGTTTATGCTCATTATCTTTTAATATTGATGCTATTCACTTCTTTGGTATCCTTTATTCTAAGATTTTTATTTCAAATACCAAGGATATGTGGGTGTATGTAAAGTGTGAACAACCTTGGAGTGATGGAATATATGTTGTTAAGGGAACATTCCTAAGCCATAGATGTCTAATTTTGAATATTTGCCTTCCCTTGAAAATAAGTGACATATGTGTTTGTTTTGGATTGTATTCTTCACTCATTGATGCTTCCCTTAGTAGTGTCCTTTATGATGCTTGTGGTAGATGTTTCTTAATCATAACAAAGGATGGTTGGTTATATTCCAAAAGTGTACCCCCTTGGCATGTTTACCAAATTTATGGTACTAATGCTAGCCCTCCTATCACAAGGATTGTGTGCTTATTTTCACTCTCTTTTGTTTTGCAAGGTGCAAATTTGAGGACAAATTCCTTTCAAGATGGAGAGAATGATACAAGCATGAATAGAATAAAACAGTACAAGGCATTGTCAAAGGTTCAAGCTTTGGAATTGGTATGTGTTTTAAGCCTTTTTTAAGCCATGTCAAGTTGACGAAGGACAAGGGAACCATTACACTCAAGAAGTGCCTCACTTGAAGGCAAGATGAAATTTGCATACTATAATTTGAAACTCAAGAGGCACCACATTTTAGGGCTATTGTTGTCTTTTAAGACTCCCTTTTTAAACTCCAAAAGGAGCACTCTTCATTAAGGGCATTTTAGTCTTTGCTTGTAATAAGTATAAATAGACAAATAGGCTTCTATTTTTCTTAGCTTTTGACCAAATAAATTGTGTGACTTTTTAGATTGTAATTGTAGCCTTATCTTGTTGTCTTCTCCTTCTCCTTAAGAGAGAGAAACTGAAATTTGAAGGTTCTATGCAAGTGAGATGGTTATTCACTTATGTTGACCATTTGGCAAGAAAGGTGCGTTTTGAGGAGTGTGAATTTCCTTGTTCCACCTAAGAATGAAGTGTTATCCATCCATGGTGAAGTATGTCTAGTTGTTTGATACACAATTAGGTGCTGGTCATTAAAGGTGGTGTACGTTTCATTAGCTATCTTTACATTTATGCAATCTTCTTCTTCATCTCCTTTCTATGTGTTGTTTTCCTTCTAGTGTGGTTGCTGATTTTTGTTTATTGAGTCCTTAATTTTTGTTTTTAGGTTTATTTTTGCATCAACAGCAGTGACAAACTGGCCTAGACCCATTTCTTCATAAGACATTAGGAGTTTTCTTAGTTTAGCTGACTATTATAGACTGTTTGTTGAGGGGTTTTCGTCCATTGCATCACCTATGTCCAAATTGACTAAAAAGAATGTTATGTTTCAGTTGTCAGATTCTAGTGAGAAGAGTTTTCAGAAGTTGAAGGCTCAACTCACTTTATCCCCAGTCGTAGCATTACCTAATGGTACAGATGGATTTGTTGTCTATTATGATTCTTCTAGAGTTTCTCTGGGTTGTGTTTTGATGCATAGAGGTAGAGTCATACGCTATGCCTTTAGACAACTTAAGCCTCACGAAAAGAACTATCCTACGCATGGTCTTGAATAAGTTGTTGTTACATTTGCTTTGAAAATCTAGAGGCACTATCTTTATGGGGTACATGTTGATGTGTTTACAAAGCACAAAAGCTTACAATATGTCTTTATGCAGAGAGAGTTAATTCTTTATCAAAGAAGGTGGTTAGAATTGTTGAAAGATTATGACATGAGTGTTTTGTTTCATCTAGGCAAGGACAACGTTGTTTGAGACGCCCTTACTAGACTGTTGATGAGTAGTGTGGCTTATGTAGAGGGTGAAAAGAAAGAGTTAGTTTGAGAAGTTCATTAGTTGGCTGTACTAGGAGTGCAATTAGCTAATTTGGCTGATAAAAATGTATGGGACCAAAGTAGTGTAGAATCTTCTTTAGTTTTGGAAGTGAAGGAGAACCAAGACAAGGATCCCAGTCTAGTTAAGTTGAAGGAATCAGTCAGAGAGCAAAAGATAGAAGTTTTTTCCTAAGGGGGTAATAGTGTGTTGAGATACCAAATTAGATTATGTTTGTCATGCGTTGATGATTTAAGGTAGCATATTATAGCAAACGTGCATGGTGTGCATTACTTTTTTCACCCAGATGCTAATAAAAATGTACAGAGATTTATGGGAAGTCTATTGGTGGAGTGTTATGAAGAGAGATATTGTAGAGTTTGTGGCTAAGTGTTTTATTTGTCAATAGGTTAAGGGGGAGAACCAAAGGCCTGGTGGCACCTTGCACGAGTTTAGTATTCCCACCTTGAAGTGGGAAAAGGTGAACATAGATTTCATAACTAAGTTACCCCGTTCGCGTCGTGATCAAGATTCAATTTGGGTTATTTTAGACAGGTTGGCCAAATAAGCCTATTTCCTGCCCGTTCATACATCCTACACAGCTTAAGATTATGATAAGTTGTATATTAGAGAGTTGGTCAGATTGCATGGGTTTATTTGTCCATTATTTCAGATAAGGGTACTCAGTTTACCTCTGACTTTGGGAAAGCCTTTTATATGGGTCTTGGTACCCAAGTTCAACTTAGTTCAGTTTTTCATCCTAGACAGATAGTCAAGCAGAGAGAACCATTCATACTATAGATGATATGTCGAGGGCTTGTATTCTTGACTTCGAGGGTAGTTGAGATGATCACCTTCCATTTATCAAATTCTCCTACAATAATAGTTACCATGCTAGCATCCAGATGGCCTCATTTGAGGCTCTTTATTGAAAGATATGTAGATCACCTATTGTTTGGTTTGAAGTTGGAGAGGCTGTTTTTATTGAGCCAAATATGTTATTTGAATCCATAGAGAAAGTCCAATTGATTCGAGAAAGGTTGAAGATAGCTCAGAGTCATCAGAAATCTTATGCAATGTGAGGAGAAGGGATCTTGAGTTTGAAGTTGATGAATTAGTTTATTTGAAAGTTTCACCCATAAAGGGGGTGAAGAGATTTGGCTAAAAGGGAAAGCACAGTCCCCAATATGTTGGCCCTTACAGGATATGGAGTCATGTTGCGAAGGTTGCGTAAGAACTAGAATTGCCTATAGATTTATCATCTATTCACCATGTGTTCCATGTATCCTTACTAAAGAAGTGTCTGGGTGATCCGACTCCATTGTACCCTTAGAAATCACAGATATTTACGATAGCCCCTCTTATGAAGAGATTCGAGTTGAGATTCTTGATCACTGAATTCGTAGACTAAGGAAAAAAGAAGATCCATTGGTCAAAGTTCTTGGGCGGAATCAATCTTTGAGGGCGCCACTTGGGAGGTAGAAGTAGATATTTGAATCAAGTACCCTTATCTTTCCACCGCAAGTTCAGATTCAGAGTGAGTTAACAGGTTTCATCAAATCATCTCTTTTCATTCTAAGACTCATCTTTATTTTGTCATTCTATTGATAATTCTTGCTTTTATAAATCAGTTTAGTCATGTTTTTAGCTATGCATGCCAGTTATAATCTCAATTCCTCAGTATCCTTAGCTTGACTAGTCTCATTCGAGGATGAATATTCCTAAGGGGGAGATATTGTAATACCCCATACGTTCTTAGTTCCGCTCAGCCCTTAGTATGTTCTTATAATACTTAGAACCTAAAAATAAAGCTTTGAGTTAGGGATTTAGTTATTTTTGACTCCTTTTAAACTTTGAGGATTTTTAAGCTGACCTTTTCGTCTCAAAGATGATGATTTTTGTAGTACCCCATACTTTTTCTAGCTAAAATCCATTCCTAGAATGTTAAAGAATAGCTTCCAAAATGGATGATATTTATTTCGTGTGGAATTATTTGGATTTATACTTTTTATGGAGTGGGAAATTGATTCAGCTTTCCATCGATACCAAATTCTCCCAATTCTAACACTCGGTGAAGGAGTTATGGAACTTTTAAGTTGGCAGTGTACCACCTGGCCTTTACCACATCGCGGAGATGAGTAAATTTACTTTTGTCAATTTCTAGTGGCTCTACGCAATATTGGCATATCGCGGAGAGGGAAAAATTCCCAAATATCCGATTCCAGTGAAGGTCCGTGAATTGGCACATCATGCCAAGTTTCCGATTTCCATCCAAGGTGGCAATGTAATACCACCGCGTCGCGCCACCATGCATTTTCCTAGTTGGCCTTTTCCAGTGGCTTGGCGTGATAGTGGCGCGTCGCACCAAGGCATAAAGTTGGGATTTTGGTCTTTTTTCCAGTTCCATTTATGAGTTTAAAAGGGGTATTTTGGTAAAGTAACTAGTCCCAAATTCGTCCAAAAACATAAGATTTATCAAATTTCAAAGAACTTTATGTTTCATTCATCATTCTCTCTCAATCAAAACCCTAAGGCTCATACTTCCTCTCCAAGAAAATCCTAAATTCCTCCATTGATTTTTAAGATAATTCAAATTGAGGATTCCCAATACAAGAGCATTAATAATTCATCTCCAAAGTATCAATAGAGATCCAAGATTAGAGTCTTAGCATCTAGTTCATAAATTAAGATATGTGGGGTTTGAACCAGGATAAATCTTTCATCCTTGTGCCAAAAACTTAATTTTTATTACAAATTTACTGCAATTTATATGATTTCCCATGAATTTGAAGTTAGGGTTTATACCCATTATCATTATTTGCAAGATTATGAGATTTCCCATGATTTAAAAGTTGAATCATATGATTATGTTTAATTTCCATGCATATTGTTGAGATTTCTAGATTTTAAGATGATTTATGAATATTTACATTAGAAAATATGAATTTTGAGATATTTTAACATAAGATTGATGCTTGGGTTATTAGACCTCATTTAAAGATTGTTGTTTCAAGATTGTTTGTGCTATAAGCACCTTGTAACTAGATTATTTTCAGATTTTTGATAAAGATTTGACATTTTTGGTCCTAAGGTAAGATAAAGAAACCACTTTGTTCATATGATTTGTGATTTAAAGAAAAGAAAGAGCATAATTGGTTATCTTAGAAACCCTTGTGCTACTTATTAAAGTGGATTTCTTAAGATTTGGAGCACAATATTAGGCGTAGTATTTATCAACGATTTGGGTGTGTTACCAAGGTTTCATACCCTAGAACTACGTTCTACCGTAGGTACAGATTCAGATTATTCCTACTTCTATGTGGATAACTCAGATTGTGATCACAAAGATATGCATGATGTTTTCTATAAACTGTGATTATATTGTTACTTATTGCATGCACCCCCATATACTCAGTACATCAGCAAAGTACTGATCCACATATAAGTCTTTGTGTGACATTGTCTCATATTGTAGGTTCAGGATCGCAGTCTCAGCAACGAGAGTGATTTTTGACCATCTCATCTATATCCTTACAGTTGGTAAGTCCTTTTAGTTCAGTGACTTAGCTATTAAGATTTTCAGTTGTTAGTAAATGTTTTCACTACTCTTTTTAGACAGTCTGAGTCAGCTGGGGCCTATTCCAATGAATCTCTATATTTAGTTAGTAGAGGCTTGTCAGACTACTAGATTCAGTCTTACATTTCAGATATTGTATTTAGACCATTCAGTATTTGTATTATCAGATTGACGTGCTCAGTATTTTTAGATATACTCAGACTTTTCATATAGTTTTCTGCATTATCAGTATTGTATATTCATATTTCCCTATTTTGAGATTTAGAGCTAATAGAAAGAAGCCAGGGTTAGCTCAAGACTACTTGTAGTTCGAAGCTCCATATGGAATTCTAAGAATCAGATTTCAGGGCGTTAAAAATTTGGTATCAGAGCCTAAGGTTTAAGGAGTCCTATGGAGTTAGACAATCTGTGTTACATAGAGTCTAGATCATCGGTGTGAAGCGCGCCACATCTATGAGCAAGAGGCTATGGAGAATTTTAGGACAATCTTCTCTTTCTTTCATAATCCACCATTCTTACAGCTATCTCTATCTTCTATTAAATCATGCTATTTTATGAAAAAATATGCCTCCTCGCAAAGCAAACACCCATAGAAACAATAACCAGCCCCCTCAGCCACAGGTCCTTTGAATGAGAATGTGTCACATGCAGAGTTATAGGCGACCTTTTAGGCAGTAGCCCAAGCTGTAACAACAAATGTTTAGGGTAACCATCAAATTTCATCCCAACCTCAGCAAGATGGGGACTTAGCCGCAGCCAGAATCAGAGATTTTATGCGAATGAATCTGCCAAAATTCTTTGGGTTGAAGGAAGGTGAGGACGCATAGCTATCTTGATAAGGTAAGATGATCACCTGAATTATGCAAGTTTCTGAAGAGGAGTGTCGATTTAGCATCCTCTCGGCTGAAGGATGTTGCTTATGATTGGGTGGTGATGTGGAAGAAAAGTAAAGAAGAGAATGAAGCTCCCATGACTTGGAATATGTTTCAGGATGCATTTTTAGACAAATTCTTCCCACTTGAGATGAGGAAAGCTAAGATAGAAGAGTTTATGAGCCTAAGGTAGGGATCTATGACAGTGAAGGAGTATTGCCTCAAGTTCAACTATTTTTCTAAGTATGCCCCTAATTTGATGGCTGACCTAAGGTCAAGCATTAGTAAGTTTGTGACCGATGTCTCTGTATTATTAATTAAGTAGTATAGGACTACTATGCTCAATAGAGACATGGACCTTTCTAGATTGATGATGCATGCTCATTAACCTAAGGCAGAGAAGGTAAAAAAAAGAGAGAAAGTAAATAATAAAGCTAGAACAAGATAGTTTGATTATGGTCAAAATAGGTCTGGAAGAGAAAATTATTTGTAGTTTTAGTATCATTCGTCTATGCATGCACCTTCTTCTGCTAGTGCTCCCACACCAGGAAATAGACCAGAATAGTGGGGTAAGTCTTCTATATCCAAATATCAAAATAGTGTGAGTGGGAAGCCTAATCATCCCCTATGTCCAAATTATGGTAAGAATCATGGAGGTAAATGTTTATGGGGTTAGAAAGGTTGTTAAGGTTGTGTCCATAAGGGCTATAAAATCAAGGAATGCCCGTATGCTAGATGGGTAAATAGAGATGTATGTCCCCAAACTCGGGCCAATAGTGCACTAGATACTCTAGGTCGCCCAGCCCCTCCTCGGGGCGCTTCATCCAGTATCGATAGTGGTAAGCGCCAGAATCGGTTCTATACTTTACAATCCCACTAGAAGCGGGAGGATTATCCAGATGTTATTACTGGTATGCTTCATGTCTTTCATTTTGATGTTTATGTGTTGTTAGATCTTGGGTCGAGTTACTCTTATATGACCTCGATAGTTGCTGCAAATTTTGAGATAAAATCTGAAAGGATCCCTGAGCCTTTCTTAGTTTCTACTCCAGTAGGTGATTCAATTGTTGATAAGAAAATCTATAAGAAGTTTTCTATCACTATCCTTCATGGATTCAGATTAGCAGACTTGATAAAGTTAGACATGATTGATTTTGAAATTATTCTTGGTATGGATTGGATCTATTCCTATTATGTTTCTATAGGCTCTCACACCCAAGTGGTGAAGTTTCAATTTCCAGATGACCCAGTCTTTGAGTGGGCAGGTAATTAAGTGTCTCCCTAGAGTCATTTCATATCTTATCTTAAGGCCAGAAGGTTGATTTTCCAAAGGTTGCATTTACCATCTAGTTCAAGTTAAAGACACAAAGTCTGAGACTCCAACTGTTTAGTCCATTAATGTAGTAAGTGAGTTTGCTTATGTCTTTTTAAAAGATCTCCTAAGGGTATCTCCCGATAGAGAGATAGAATTTGGTATTGACCTTCTTTTAGATACTCAGCCTATTTCTAACACTCTATATCATATGGCTCCCGCTGAGCTTAAATAGTTAAAAAAGCAATTCAAAGATCTTTTAGATAAAGGTTTCATAAGGCCTAGTGTTTCCCCATTGGATGCTCCCATCCTATTCGTCCAAAAGAAAGATGGTTCTTTGCGTATGTACATTGACTATCATCAGCTAAATAAGGTCACAGTGAAGAACAAATATCCCCTTCTGAGAATTGATGACTTATTTGATCAATTACAAGGAGACAGTTATTTCTCAAAGATAGACCTTAAATCTGCCTATCATCAGCTTAAAGTAAGGAAGCGTGATATTCCAAAGACAACTTTTAGAACTCTCTATGGTCATTTTGAGTTTCTAGTCATGTCTTTTGGCCTAACCAATGGTCCAGCAACTTTCATGGACCTCATGAATTGAACGTTCAAACAGTAACTAGACATGTTTTTCATAGTATTCATAGATGATATCCTTGTATACTCCCGCAGTAAGGATAACCATGCAGATCAATTTAGAACTGTCTTTCAAACTCTTAGAGATCATCAATTATTAGCCAAATTCAGCAAGTATAAATTTTAGCTAAGATTAGTAGACTTTCTCATTCATATTATTTCCATCGATGGCATTAGAGTCGATCCCCAATAGACAAAAGCTGGAAAAAATTGGCCTTGACTTATCTCTCCATCGGAAATTAGGAGTTTCTTAGGTCTAGATGGTTATTACTGTTGTTTTGTTGAAGGTTTCTCATCAATTGCATCCACTATGTCTAGACTGACCCAAAAGAACGTTAAGTTCCTGTGGTCAGATTCCTGGGAGAAGAGTTTTCAGGAGTTAAAGACTCGACTTATTTCAGCCCCAGTTTTAGCGTTCCCCAATGGTATGGATGGTTTTGTTATTTATTGTGATGACTCTAAAGTTTGTTTGGGTTGTGTGTTGATGTAGATAGGTAAGGTCATAGCCTACACCTATAGACAGTTGAAACCTTATGAAAAGAATTACCCAACCCATAATTTGGAATTAGCTGCTCTGGTTTTTTATTTTAAAATCTAGAGAAATTATCTATATGGTGTGCATGTTGATGGGTTCACAGACCATAAAAGTTTGCAGTATGTGTTTACTTAAAGGGAGTTAAATCTTCATCAGAAGAGATGGTTGAAACTGTTGAAGGATTATGATATGAGTTTGTTGTATCATCTGGGCAAGACCAATGTATTGGAAGGCGCCCTTAGCAGATTGTCTATGGGCAGTATCGCTCATGTGGAGAACGATGAGAAAGAGTTAGCTCAAGAAGTTCATAGTTTGGCTAGATTAGGTATTTGGTTTGTTGATTCCACTGAAGGGAATATTTGGGTTCAGAGTGGTTTCGAATCCTCCTAGTTTTAGAAGTAAAGGAGAAGCAAGACCTGGATCATAGTTTGATCAAACTGAAGGAGTCAGTTAAATACCTAAAGATAGAGGTTTTCTCCCAAGGTGGATATGGCATGTTAAAATTTCAAAGTAGATTATGTATGCCTAGTGTTGATAACTTGAGACAGAGAATTATGGTTGAAGCACATGGTGCTAGTTATTCTATTTATCCAGGTGATACCAAGTTGTATCGCGACTTACGGGAAATCTATTGGTGGAATGGTATCAAGAAAGATGTAGAGGAGTTCATAGCTAAATATTCAACTTGTATATAGGTTAAGGTAGAGAACCAAAGACTGGGTTGTACATTGCAAGAGTTTGGTAGCCCCATCTGAAATAGAAATAGGTGAATATGGATTTTGTGACTGGTTTACCCCATTCGCGTCATCATCATGAATTGATTTGGGTTTTTGTAGACAGATTAACTAATTCAATGCATTTCATAGCCGTTTACTTATCCTATGCAACTGAAGATTATGCTAAGTTGTACATCCGAGAATTAGTAAGATTGCATGGTGTTCCCTTATCTATCATTTCGAATAGGGGTACTCAGTTCACTTTCCAGGTTTGGAGAGCCTTCAGAAGGGTGTTGGTACCCAAATCCATCTTAGTTTAGCTTTTTACACGTAGAAAGATGGTCAAGCAGAGAGGACCATCCAAACTCTAGAAGATATGTTGAGGGTGTGTGCTCTTGATTTCAAAGGTAGTTGCTATGAATATTTGCCATTGATTAAGTTTGCTTATAAAAATAGTTACCGTGATAGTATTCGAATGGCCCCATTTGAGGCTCCTTATTGGAGGAGACATAGATCACCCATAGGTTGGTTTGAGGTGGGTGAGGCCATTTTGTTTGGGCCACATACAGTGTATGAAGTATTGGAGAAAGTTAAGCTGATTAGAGAAAGATTGAAAATAGGCTAGAATTGCTAAAAATCTTACGTAGATGTGAGACAAAGGGACCTTGAGTTTGAGGTTGGTGATTTAGTGTATCTAAAGATTTCATCCATGAAAGCGGTGAAGAGATTTGGAAAGAAGGGGAAGCTTAGTCCCCATTGTGTTAGCCCTTTCAACATTTGAGTTGTATTGGGAAAGTAGCATATGAGCTTGAATTTCCTGCAGACTTGTCAGTCGTTCATCCTTTATTCCACATCTCTTTTCTTAAGAAATGCATTGGTGGCTCCACCATTGTAGTCATTTAAGAAAGCTCAGATATTCAGAACAGTCTTTCATACGAAGAGATTCCAGTTGAGATACTAGATCATCAGATTTGTAGACTAAGGAACAAAGAAGTTCCCTTGGTCAAAGTTCTTTGGTGGAATAAGTTGGTTGAGGGCGCTACTTGGGAAGTAGAAGCAGATATGCGAGCCAAGTACCCTCACCTCTTCTCCACAAACTCAGATCTAGCTGAAGGTAATACTCTTCCTTGATTCAGTTCTTTTCTAATCATATATTCAGCTATATAGTTGTCCTCATGTAAGTTCATGTACTCATAAAACTACTCAGAAGCTCAGAATGATTTAGATTTACTTATTCAGTTCATTTTAATTGTGCATGCTATTTTATATTCTCGGATTCCTTAGAAATTTCAGCTTAACTAGTAACATTCGAGGAAGAATGTTTCCAAGGGGGAGATATTGTAATACCCCATACATTTTCTAGATAAAATTTGTCCCTAGAAAATTAAAAAATATCTTCTAAAATGGATGATAATAATTTCGTGTGGAATTCTTTGTATTTAGACTTTTATGGTATGGGAGATTTATTAAAACTTTCATCGATACCAAATTTTCCCAATTCTGACACTTGGTAGACGAGTTATGGATTGGAGGAGGATTTATCAAACTTTTAAGTTGGCAGTGTGCCAACGGGGACTTTAGCGCGTCGCGGAGATGAGTATATTCACAATATTCAATTTCCAATGGCCCTCTGCGATATACGTACATCTCGGAGACGGCCTAATCCTCAATTGTCTGATTACAGTGAAGGTCCACGATATTAGCGTGTCATGCCAATTTTACAGGTCCCATCCAAGGTGGCAACGTGATACCACTACATCGCGCCACCATGCATGTTCCCAACTGGTACTTTCCTGTGGCTTGGCGCGATAGTGGCGAGTCGCGCCAAGGCCTAAAGTCGAGATTTTAGTCATTTTTCCATCTTCATTTATGAGCTTAATAGGGTTATTTTGGTAAAGTGCCCAGTACCAAATCCATCCAAAAATATAAGATTTATCAAATTTCAAAGCACTTTATGCCTCATTTATCATTCTCTCTCAATCAAAACCCTAAGGCTTATACTTCCTCTTCAAGAAAACCTAAAATTCCTCTATTAATTCTAAAAGACAATTCAATATTGAGGATTCCTAATACAAGAGTGTTAAAAATTCATCTCCAAAGCATCAATAGAGATCCAAGATTCAATTCTTAGCATCTAGTTCATCAGGTATGTGAGGTTTGAACAAGGATAAATCTTTCATCCTTGGGCCCAAAACTTTATTTTTATTACAAATTTATAGCAATTTAAATGATTTTCCACGAATTTCAAGTTAGGGTTTATACCCATTATCATTATTTGCAAGATTGTTAGATTTCCATGATTTAAAAGTTGAATCACATGATTATGTTTATATTTCCATGCATATTGTTGAGATTTCCAGATTTTAAGATGATTTATGAATGTTTACGTTAGCAAGTATGAATTTTGAGATTTTTTAACATGAGATTGATTCTTGGGTCATTAGATCTCATTTAAAGATTGTTGATTCAAGATTGTTTGTGATATAATCACCCTATGACTTGATTATTTTCAGATTTTAGATAAAGATTTGACCTTTTTAGTCCTAACCTAAGATAAATAATCCTCTTTATTCATATTATTTGAGATTTAAAGAAAAGAAAGAGCATAATTGGTTTTCTTAAACCCTTGTGCTATTTGTTAAAGTGCATTTCTTAATATTTTGAGCATAAAATTGGGAGTAGTATTGAGCACCGAGTTGGGTGTGTTACCAAGGTTTCATACCCCAGAACTACATGCCACTAAAGGTACAGATTAAGATTATTCCCACTTATATATGGATGACTCAGATTGTGATCACTCAGATTAGATTGTTCTATTCCGATGGCAAGGGTAGTACAACCCTACCTAACGAGGGCTAGTATTCGGACTCCATGGATGCTCACATGGTGTTTTTCGGTTAGAAAAACCTCCCAAAAAGATTTCCCCTACTGTTAAAATAGTTTAATTGATTTGAAGGATTAAGACATGCAGAATAAGTTTCAGTCTTTATTTAGCCAATATGATTTGAGAATACGAATAGAATACAGATTTCAGAGCTAAGTGTAATGGATCGCAAGATTTAGATTGCATGTTTTATTATTCATGATTTGTCTATTAGATTTTGGATTACTCAAGCTTAAGTAAGTCATTTGCATTTAGCATGCATGATGTGATGATATTGTTTACTTATTGCATGCACCCCCATATACTCCGTACGTCATCAAAGTAATAATCCACATATACGTCTGTGTGGTATATTGCCTCATAATGTAGGTTCAAGTGCTCAGTATCAGCAGTCAGAGTTATTTTCGAGCATCTTATCTATATCCTTACAGTTGGTGAGTCCTCTTAGTTTGGGCACTTAGCTATTCAGATTACCAGTTGTTACTAAATATTTTCATTAGTTTTTTCACACAGTCTATGTCAGCTAGGGCCTTTCCCAGTGACTCTAGATTCAGTTAGTAGAGAGTTTTTGGACTACTAGATTCAGTCTTAGATTCCAAATGTCGTATTTAGACCTTTCAGTATTTATTTTATTAGATTGATGTGATCAGTATTTAAAGATATACTTAGACTTTTTAGATAGTTTTCTACATTGTCAGCATCGTATATTCATATTTCCCTATTTTGATATTCAGAGCTAATAGAAAGCAACCAGGGTTAGCTCAGGACTATTTGTAGTTCGGAGCACCACGTGGCATTTCAGGAAGCAGATTTTGGGGCGTTACAATTTTTGAGTTGAGTTATATCCAGTGGTGTAAGTATCATGCCTTGGGCAAGTTTTGGACTTTTTAGATAGGTTTTGGATCCAATTTGGATTGGAATGGTAGCAGCTCACCATGATTAGTCTGCATCGCGATGAGGGAGTCACCGCATCGCGGTAAGGGATAAAAATGAAATTGTTATTTCTAGAGAGCCATCGCGAGTGAATTTTAAGATGAGAGACTCATCGCATTGCGGTGATGCCCAAATAAGCATTTTTCAAAAAACCAGTGAGTCACCGCGATTCCAGCATATCACGGCGGGTATCACGATGACCCACTCATCATATTACAGTGAATCTTTAATCGGCACTTGATTTTTGAGTTTTAAATCCAAGGGGAAACATAGTCTATTTGCAAGCCCCCAAATCGTGATAAACAAAAGATTTAACCTATTCTAAGCATGGCATATTGATTTCTCACCAAATTTCTCTCATGGAAAACCCTAGAGCTTTAATCTTCAAGAGCCCGAATATGGATTCGAAGTCAAGTGTCTTCATAAATTTCATCAATTATGTGGGGTTATGAACAAGAATACTCCTTTCATCCTTGTGCCTAAAACTAGCTTTTAAATGATGAATTTACATGAATTGAAATTAGGGTTTATAGCCAAAGTATCTTGTTTAGAATTATTAATTTATAAAGTGATTGAAGTATGAAATTCTATATTTGTCTTAATTTAAAGAAATCTCTTTTATGACTTGAATACCATATGTATGATTTGAGGCATTGATTAAAGATATCAAATTTGAGTTTAAGCAAGATATTGTGATGTTGATCATATTATAATGATATTTTTGAAGTATTTCAAGAATATTACTGAGCATAAGGTAGTAGTTTGATTTGACATGAATTTAAATCATAGGCTCCATGCCCTAAGTTTCAGTATTGATATTTCAAGAAGATTATGCTTTTAAGCACCTAATGGTTAGTTTATATTCAAATTTTAAGAAATATTTGATATTTTGATCCTTAACTAAGATATGGAATCCACTTTACAGTTTTGACTCAGTTTTGATTACAGTTTATAGTAAACCGATGCATAACTGGTTTTCATTTTAAGCCCTTGTGCTAGTTTTAAAGTAGATTTCCTACAGAATGAGCCTATAGATTAAAGGTAGTAGTATTTAGCACCGAGTGGGAAGTTTGGGTTTAGCGCGTCCTACTTCCCTAGAACTACAAGCTAACATAGGTACAAATTAAGAATATTCCAATTTATACAGATGCAGATTCAGATTGTGATCACTCATCTCAGGTTGTACTCCTTGGCAAGAGTATGACACCTCTCCCCGACGTGAGGCTTTCCCCTTATGGGAACTAAAAATTTTACTTTATGATATCTCACATAATTTATGTCGGTTAGAAGAACCTCCCTATAGAAAAGAGTAATCCTAATAGAAAAGCTTTAAGAAACTAAGTGTAAGGCTCATAATTCATTTTAGATATTATTTCACATAAGTTATTAGTCATGAGATTTCAGCTTTAAGTTTATAGATATAAAAGTGAGTCCTTTCTACACAAAGATCGTATGATTTAAAGATATAATACAAGTACAACGTTTAGAAATAAGTGTTATGACTCACAAGATTAATACAGCATGCCTTATTACTCATGATTTATGCATTTTTTTTTTAAATTATTCAAGATAATGTAAGTTATCTACGCTTAGCATGCATTCTTTTACAGGCTTATATAAACATTGAGATATTGTTTACTAATGCATTAACCCCTATATGCTCAGTACATTCTAGAAGTACTAATCCACATATATGTATATATGCTACATTTTTTTAATTTTTCAGTAGCGTGAGTGATTTTAAGCATATCCATCTACATCCGGACAGTTGGTGAGTAATCATAGTTTGGGGACCCTGTTATTGAGTTTTCCTACTTATTAATATAGTTTGATTCAGTGTTTTTAGTCAGATTGAATCAGTTGGGGTCTGTCCTAGCGACTCTCTTCTTATTAGTAATAGAGGCTGGTCAGACTGCTAGTTATAACTCAACTTTCCAGTGTTGATTGTCCAGACTTTTAAGTCAAGTATTTTTAGATATTATGTTTAGTTAATTTCATCTTAAATCAGATAGAATTCAACATTTTAGCTTTGATTATATATTTATATTTCTCTATTATTTGTTTCAGATTTAGTAGAAGGCTTGCAGGGTTAGCTTGAGGCAACTCCTAGTCTTGATAACCGTGTAACATTTCGTGACCCATTTTTGGGGCGTTACATTCTTCTACTAATTTTGATGGCATAGGTGAGTGTTTTCATAATTGAGTCATTTTTGGGGAGTGAAATTTAATTTTCACTTGTGCGGTGTTTCGTGTTACTTTGGGTATACCTGTAATGGTATGTACTTATTTTTGTTGTTTTATTTTTCTTTTTGGAGATCTTCATAGTATAAATGAAACCATGAGTGCAATGCAAGTCATGCCAGGTATTTCGATGGTCCTCTTGATAATGAGGGAAACTTAATGCCATTAGACGTTCAAGTGTCTATATCCCACCTACTCATGGGAACAATGTCTTTCATGTCACAAACGTCATTATTCATATGCTACAAATAAAGGGACTTTTGGGGGGAGAGCATATGAGGACTCTAACTTCCATTTGAACAATTTTGTAGAGGTTTGTGCACCCTTTGTTATTGCACACATCGCCCAAGAGTCCATCAGGCTACGCCTCTTCCCACTCTCTCTAATGGGGGACGCGATATTATGGCTTCAATCTCTTTTGATCAGATCAATTACTGCATGGGATGAACTCATCGTTGTCTTAGTTGACTGATATTTTTCACCATCCAAGATGCTATAATTGCGTGATGATATCACTAACTTTAGGCAATTGAATAGAGAACCTTTGTATGAGGTTTAGGAAAGATTCAATGGGAAGCTTACTCAATGTCCCAATCATGAGGTCCTGGAGAAGATGTTTCTCCAAATCTTTTAATGGTTCTTATATTAAGTCAATAAGACCATGGTTGATAATACAGCAGGGAGATCACTTATGAGGCTATCATATAATGCAACTACAAATTTGCTTGAGGAAGTTACCAAGAAAAAATTAGGGATGTCATACCCGAGACACTGAGGTTGCTAAATGTTCTTGTACCACTTCATATGTTGATAATGACCGAAGAAAAAAAGTTAAGGAGAAGGAAGAGAACTTAGCAAAGATGATAACACACTCGGAGTTTATAATGAAGCATGTAATGGGTACAACTAAAAAGACGGTTAATGTCGTAGTATCCAAGATCTATGATGAAGAAGAAGCCAAAAAGTTTGATAAAGAGATCAAATATTTTTCTAAATATTCAGGGGTTCCCATCCATCCTATCAAAGTCAAGGTGGGGGCTAAGGTTGGAACGAAAGAGACTGTGATCATGATTGGAGGCACAAAGATCATGTTATGACCATTATGTGTCTCCTTATGACTGAGCAAAGGGTAAAGATTCCAACTTTACTGACCCTGACAAGTACAAAATAGAAGATGTGTCAACAAGGATTTTTATGAAAGTGGAGGGAACAGACAAAATGGTTCATAAATTGAAAGGCATTTTTTCGCAAATCAACCAAATGGTTGTGTCCCACAGCTCTTTAATCAAACAATTGGATGCTCAAATCTGTCAAAACTCTACCCACATCAATGTTAGAGAAAAGGGAGGCCTTTTTAGTGACATCATTGTGAACTTAAAAAATGAGGCCCAAGTGTTGGCAATTATCACTAGAGGTCGTAAAATCCCTCAGTTATCTTGTGGTGGTTGTTGAAAAAGAGCCCAATATTGAATAAGAAAATTTGGAGAAAAATCCTATGAATGATTCAAAGGAGAAGACTTTGAAGTCTCATGGAAGGAAAGAAAAAGAGTCGATGTTAAATGAAGAAATTGATAGTGAAGAGGGTGACCTGAAGTTAAGTGACAATGATGAAATAAGAAGTGATCCAATGCATACCATGATGGTATCCCCTCTATTCCCTCAAAGGATCAAAAAGAAGGAGGACAATCCTAAATTAAAAATATTCTTTGCTAAGCTTAGCAACATCTTTATCAACATCCTGTTACTCGAGGCCATCTAAGAAATTCTAAGGTATACAATGTTTATGAAAAAACTAATGTCCAAGAAGTGTCTTATTGTGAGTGACCCCATTGAAGTCACTTATGGGTGTATGTCTATCATGTCTAGTGCGATAGCGGAAAAGAAGGAAGACCCATAGGCTTTTGCAACTCCATGCACCATGGGGACACATAAGTTTGAAAAGGCTTTATGTGACCTCGGTGTGAGTATTAATCCCATTCCCTTTGTAATTTATTTGAGGCTTGGCTTAAGCACCCCTACTCCAAATTCAATGAGACTTTTGATGGCGAACCAGCCTATCAAGAAATCGAGATTGGTGTTCTATTCAATATATAGGTGAAAGTGGATAGATTTATCCTACTAGAAGATTTTGTAATGATAGATTGTAAAATCCCAAGAGGTTCCTATCATCTTTGGACAACTTTTACTTGCCACCAAATGAGCCACTGACAATTTAAAGCTTTGGAAAATATGGTTTAGAGTTCATAATAGGAAGTGTCCTTCTGGGTGTGTAAGACAAAGAAACAACCCATAGAGCTTCAAGTGATGCCGGTCATAAATGTTGAGAATTAGGAAGTAAAGGATGCGTGTCTTGAGGATTGAACATGAGAAAGTTGGAAGAAGTCATGCCACGATGATAACAAGGGCGATATATGGGAGACGACCAATAAATACCACTAAAGTGGCTCGTATCCTTTTTTTAATTTTGTAGGGTAGATTTTAATTTTTTTCATTTGATTAATCCATGAATTTATGGCACTATGGAGTGTGTTGAATGAGTTTTAGAAGGGAAAAGTGTGAAATTTTTGCATAATAGATTGAACAGGGAAAAGTGTGTCAAAATTGAGTAATAAGCTAAACAGGGGAAAACAGAGGTGCAAAAATGCCCTGAGTTACTGCGATCGCGGTCACCCGCATTTTTGCAATCGCAACCCCCTAACCGCAATTGCGGTAAATCTAGTTTAAAAGTCCATCTAAATGCCCTATTTCCCTTACACTCCCTTCTAAACTTTTCTCCTAATTTATCCCCACTCCTAGGCATACTGTTGGCATTCAAAAGCATTTAAGCATCTCTTTGCATCATTTTCTTTCGTAAGTGTATTGAATTCATGCTTTAATTGTTGGAAATAGGCCATAGAATGCATGTTATAGGGAAGGCCTGAAATCATGATTTTCATTGCTAAATTTTTTATTGATTTGTACTTGTGTGGTGTTTAACTTTTAGTAATGGTGTGAACATATGTGGGGAAGTCTTGAGTTTCTACATTTGTTTGAAATTGAGTAAAATAAAGGGTGCACACAAAATGCTTGATTTATTTCCCAAATAAGTTCATAGTTAGTTGATTTCACATTCTAAGGGCATAATCGAGAATCTAGTACTCTTGTTCAATGATATTACTGTTGATTCTTGTTTGGGAACATGTTTTGGGCTTAGAATTTGGATTTTTGGGATATTGAAAAACCTATGTTAAATCAGTTTTAGATACTACGATTGCAGTCATCGAGACTACGATTGTGGTACCACGATCGCGGCTCCATGGCCCATGATTGTGGTAGCTGAGGCTGATTTTCTGCTTGGGCCAAAAATTCTGCACTTTAAATTTGTCCAAACACCACCAATTAACCATCCCATGTGCTTTAGTGAACAACACGACATATTTTATGCATGTAAATATTAATGACTAATGTGGGTGTGTTGTTCTCATGTTTATCAGGATCATATCATAGAAGACTATGACTAAGTAAGATTCATGGCCCTCGAGTGCCACATTTTATACTACGGTGATCTTTCAAGAATAAAGTTGCTCCCAAAAAGAGGAATAGTTCGGAGAAAGTGCCGAAAAAGCTTCTGGCATTTCATGATAGACTTGTGGCCACAGGGTGATGGTACTTCGCCCCAGATCCTTGCAATGAAAATTAGCAGTGGATTTGGGAGTTCTATGCGAACCTTAGCGTAGTATCTTTCTCAGACCCATCCATGATGATATCAAGATCTGGGGAAAGGAGGTGGATTTTAGGGTGGAGAAAATTAATGACATGTACGGGCTTCTGAACGTATACATGGATGATTTTGAAGCAAAAAGATGTGTGCTGGGAAGTTGGTTGGCAGATAAGTTATGTCCCAAAAAGAAAGTCTCTTTAGTGGTAACCAAAAGAAATATATCTATGAATGACTTCACTTTTGAGGTTTGGATTTAGTGTAACATCATATGTAGCCGAGTCTCTCCTTTCACCCACAAGAAAATATTTCTAGATTTGCTTGCTCAGTTGGTTTCTTGTATTTTAGACAACATTCGTTTAAATGTTGGTCAGCTTGTGGTTTCATACATGAAATTCTTTAAGAACCATGGTGGTACACATCTCTTTTTTCCCTGTTTCATTATTGAGTTTTGTAGGATATCCGGGGATGAGGATTACCTTGGAGATATTTGGGTGCGCCCCGACACCTCCATCTATCCTATAAATATTCTAGGTAAGGTAACACCGAGAAAAAGAAAGAAGAGAAAGATCAACTTGGGAAAGTCAAAATGTTAAGAGTCTGAGTATTATACGCTATCCAAAGATGGGCCTCTTGAGGCTATTGGTATTGATATTATAGCCATTAGAGAGCTTATGTGGCTTTTCCCTAGGTGTCGGAAGAGCCCTCCAACACCCACCACTCATATATATGCTGATCTGATTATGTGAAGTATCAGGAGGACCAGCAAAAGCAGGGAGCTACTATCTATAGGCTTGAAAGAGCCTAATCATCCTTCGTGGAGTTGAACCGAGAGAATCTGGTTTGACATGAAAATATGGTAAAAAGGGAGAAGAAGAGAGATATATTCTACAAAAGGATATGGAAAGTGGTGAAAGGCCTATAGAAGGTCCTAAAACCTTCAGATAGACTTCCTTCATCCCGAGTGGAGAGAGATGCTGAGGCCCTAATTGAGTGTTTCGATCCTGAGGATGTTGATGATGATGCAAATACCTAGAGTGATAGCAGATCTTGATGCGGTTTCAGGGAGCACCCTTATCTCTCTTTATGCTTGATTGTTTATGCAGTGTGGACACTGCTAGCTTTTTAGTTGGAGGTGCCTGTCTCCACATTCATTTTATTTGGGCCTATATTATTGAAATTTCTAGATGTTTTTATGATCCTTCGGATGATTTTTATTTTTTTCTTTGGGTGAGTGTTTTAGATATCGGGTACTCGATGGGTACCTTATTTCTATTTAGATCATTTAAATTAGGATGGGTTGATCCATGACCTAACCTGGTGAGCTTGGGTATAAGTCATGTGTACGACTCGAACCTAGGCTTAATGGTAATTTCTTTAACTTGTATAGACATGGAACCTTACTTGGGTTCTGGAGTGGACACTTCTCAACGTGATGAGTCATACCTTAAGGGTACAACTCGTTCTAAGATTCATATCTATTCCAAAAACTTTTACCTGATTCTTTATTTTCTCCCAGGTCCTTACAACTCATATTCACGAGTTACACCTTCTACATATGACTCATGAAGATTTTGAATAACCAACCTTCTTGAAATTTTGTTGATATTTTCAGTAATCTTTAGTCCTAGACACTGAACAAACACATTATCCTATAAATAAATAAGTACAAAACATGGGTTGCCTCCCATTCAATGCTTGATTTAACGTCGTGGCACGACGTGTCAAAGTTTGGCACTTAGATTTCACCAACTAGCCTCATATGTTCCCTGTCATACAATGCTTGATTTGTTGTCGTGACACCACGCAATTACCTTGGTTACATAGCCTTCACCAAGGTTCATTTCAAAAATCACATTGATATCCTTATTGTTAGCCATATAGTGTTTTTCTCCTTTCCCATTCACCTTGAATGGGGATTCACCATCCCGCTTCAATTCCAAATCACCATGTGGAAACACTCTTAGCATAGTAAAGGGACCATACAACCTAGACTTCAACTTACCTAGAAACAAATGAAGCCTTGAATTATAGAGTAACACCTGGTCACCTTTTTTCAGGATTTTTTTCTCAATTTCGCGATCATGATGCTACTTTATCTTTGCCTTTTAAAGTGTAGAACTTTCATACCACCGAAGTTAGTATTCATCCAACTCATTCATACTATTCATCCCTGACTTGGCTGCATCTTGCCACTCAATATTTAGATTTTTCAAAGCCTAAAGTGGTTTACATTCAAGATCAATAGGAAAGTGACAAGCCTTGCCATACACTATATGATAAGGTCAGCACCAATTCGGATCTTGAATGTTTTTCAATAAGCCTATAAAGCATCATCTAACTTTCATGACCAATCAGTCCTATTGGCATTCACTATTTTTGCCATGATGGACTTGATTTCCCTATTGGACACCTCAACTCGTCCACTACTATATAGATGATAAGGTGTTTCCATGTTGTGTTTTACTCCATATTTCTCATGCAGACTTTTGAATAGACGATTACAAAAATATGAACCTCTTTCACTACTAATAGCACGTGTCATGCCTAATAGAGAAAAGACCTACTTTTTTATAAATGTAGTAACACTACATGCTTCATTATTTGGAAGTGTAATTGCTTCCACCGATTTAGAAACATAATCTAGAACCAAAAGAAGATACTTCATTTCAAACAAAATCACATATAGACCTATGAAGTCTATACCCCATACACCAAACAATTCTAATTCTAGGATAGGAGTCAGAGAAAGTTCATGGCATCTAGATAGCTTACCTTGTCGTTGACATTGATCATAAGCAGAAGAAAAATCATGTGCATCTTTGTAGATTGTGGGAAAATAATGCCCACATTGCATGATTTTGTGGGTTGTGAGGGTTCTTCCATGATGACCCCCAACTAGTGAAGAATGACACGCCTCAAGTATACTCTTCATTTCCACCACAGGTATCATCTACGAATAATCCTATATGCATAAATTCTGAATAAATAAGGCTCATCATATAAAAATTTCCTTATTTCATACGTGAACTTCTTTCTCTACTGTAAGGAAAGATATTATGGGATTAGATCACTTGATAGGTAATTTTCATAGTCTACAAACCATGGAATTAGATATTGGAAAGCTGCTAATATTTGCTTAGCTAGAAAACTATCATCAATATCGAGTCCATCTTTAAAATTCGGTATGGCTTTCTTCTCAAATCTAGATAAAAGATCTGTAACTTAATTCTCAGTGCCTTTTCTTTCCTTGACTTGGAAATCAAATTCTTGCAGTAATAGCACCAGCCTAATTAGTAAATACTTTGAATCCTTTGTTGCTACTAAGTACTGCAATTTTGCATGATCAGTATGCACAATCACCTTTGTCCCAATCAAATAATACCTAAACTTTTCAAAGGCTAAAACCACTACCAAAAACTCTTGTTCCGTCATGTTGTTGTTCTTTGGAACAGGATTTAGTGTCTTGCAAGCAAGTAGATGGGATGAATGATCTTTTCTTTTGTTGACCTAGTACAACCCCTAAGTCCAATCCACTTGCATCATACATAATCTCAAAGGGCATGGACCAGTCTGGAGAAACAATAATAGGAGCAGTCATCAACTTCTCTTTCCAATATTCAAAATACTTTAAGCATGCTTCAGTAAACTAAAATTCACCTATTTCTCAATAAGCCTACCAAGAGGGTTGCGAATCTTGGATAAATCCTTGATGAATCACTTATTAAACCCGAAATGTCCTAAAAATCTATGAACAACCTTCATACAAATTGGTGGAGGTAATTTCTCGATCATTTCAATCTTCGCTCTATCTACATTAATACCCTTTTTCAAAAAATTTTGTGTCCAAGCACTATACCTTTTTTGACAATAAAATGGAACTTTTCCCAATTAATTACCAAGTTACACTCCTCACACCATTTAAGAGCATTCACCAATTATGACCAACGATTGAAAAATCATCCACAAATACTTCGATGGTGTCTTCTACCATATTACAGAAGATTGACATCATGCATCTCTTAAATATGGCTGGAGCATTACATAACCTTAATGTCATATGTCTGAATGCAAAGGTTCCATAAGGACATGTGAAGGTTATTTTCTCTTAGTCTTCAAGTGTAATAGTGATTTAGTTATAACCTGAATACCTATAAAGAAAACAGTACCATCCTCTACCTGCTAACCTGTCTAACATTTAGTCTATGAAAGGCATGGAAAATTAATCCTTTTGAGTCCATGTATTCAACTTTTTGTAATCCATGCATACTCTCCATTCTGTGACTGGCCTTATTAGTACTAGCTCATTTGTCTCACTAGGTACAACATTAATACCACTTTTCTTTAGAACACATTATACCGGGATAACTCACATGCTATATGCAGTAGGATATACTTCACCAGCATACAACCTCTCTACTATCTCTATTATAACCACCTCCTATATAGGAGGAATGAGTTGACGTTGATGCTCTATACTTGGAATAATCTGGCTTAATTTGAATTTTATGAGTACATAAACTAGGTAGAATACCCATAATGTCTGCAATGGACTAACCAATTGTCCTCTTGAATCTCTTAGTACTGATAACAACGTTTCCACTTCTAAGTCAATCAAATTGGCTGCAATGATTACTAACAAAGTGTTGTTCGTCCCCAAAAATGTATATCACAAATGAGAAGAGAAAGCTTTCAACTCTAAGACAGGTGGATCTTTAATGGATAGGTGAGCAAGTAAATTAGTTCTATTTTTCAGATCCAGATCAAGCTTCTTTGGTGCATAAGTATACGAACCACTCCCATAAAGTGCACCTACCATCTCATCAAACTCACCCATGCAATCATTATCAAAGTATATGATCACGGTTGTAAGAGCCTCAACACACAACCTCTCTTCAATAGGAACAATAGCATTAGAACAATCATCCTAAAGAATAATTGAATCAACATCATAGAATGAATCCACTTCATCATCATACACATCAATCATGGATACTACCCTTATCTCATTAGGCTACTTCATGGATTTGCATATATTAAATATCATTTATTCATCATTAAGTCTTAGCATCAGATGTCCTTACTCAAAATTAATCCACATCCTTCCCATATCTAAGAATGTTATTTCCAAAACAATTAAGACTTGGAAATCCACTTCGTATTCCAATAACACAAAATCCATAAGAAAGATGAAAGAAGCCACCTTTACCAATACATCATATAAGATGCCAACTTTTTTCACAGTCTTGCCTTCCATCACTAATCTCATGGTGGTAAATTTTAGGAGCTCCCAACCCCAACTATTTAAACCCAATTCACATAATGCACGAGAAAAAATGGAGGACCATAAGGTGCAAAGTATAGTGAAAGCACTAGAATATTTCTTTTTATCTCCAATGATCTAGTTGCTACTGCACTTCAATGACGAATGATTACAACTGGCTCATAACTGACTGACCTCTTCTTGGTGATTAGATCTTTATTGAATTTTGCATATCCTGGAATTTACACTAATGCCTCTACAAGTTGGATATTGATTGATAGCTTTTTTAGCATTGACAAAAACTTATGATCCTTACCATCTTTCTATTTTTTTCATCCTTGAGGAAATGAAGGATGAGGTCTGAGGATAGGCTTCAAAATAGGCTCTTAGTCCTTCATTTCTCCCTTATCTTGGTTTCTACTACTATCTACGTCAATAGGATCATTATCAATCTTTTTCTTATCTATGATTGGTACAGGTGGTTCTATGAAATATGTAACACTTTAGGTGATAATGGCATGGCAGTTACCATTATTCTTTGGATTAGCCATCGTGTTACTTGGGAGAGTGCCAAGCTATCTTTAATTTACTGTGGCTGATATATGACCAAACTGTTGCTCTAACTGCTTGATTGTTGTAGCATATGAATCAACTTTTTTCTTTAGCCTGGACAAGTCTACCTCGATATCCTTAATGCTGCTCTGTTGAATTTCTTGCCCCTTGACTAATTTTGACAATGCTAGAGGATTCTGAATCACAATTACCTAGTGGAACATACTTGACACTCTTCTTCTTATAGTCATCTTTTTATCACCAATTACCATCTCTCTTTACTTTTATCTCTATATCTATCATTATAATAGTTCCAACCTTCATTGCCTTGCCTTTGGGCTCAATAATTTTCAGGGTAGGTCCAAGATACTTCACTTCCTTTTCACATTCAATCTTAAAATTTTTGGAAGTAGACCACTGTGCCGCAAATCCGTTCACTTTCATAGCACTCATTATTGTGAACTATTTTTTAAGCAACCCAATATTAGTACAAAGTGTGCAACCACTTATGCTACCAAATCCTAACTAGCTCCATAATCATTCTCTACTTAAGTTGCAAAAGTACATGCACCATGTTCTGCATCTCTAGTATGCTAGCCTCTATTAGTAATTGAAATATCATCCCGCATATCCTTCGCAGCATCCCATCCAAGACACATGAATGCACCTCCCGAAATTATATTCATCATTGCTCTCAAACTGACTTTCAATGATCTATAGAAGACTTCAAACAAATTTGATCCTCTAATTCTGTGATTAGGTACCATGCTCAACTTCTTCTTAAATTTAAAAAACACTTCATACAAGGTTTTTTTAGGTAGCTTTCTAAAGTAATAAATCTCATCTTTAAATGGCAACATCCTTGCAAGAGGGAAATATCTTCTTAGAAACTGTTTATGCAACTCATGCCAGGTGGTAATTGAGCTTCTTCGAAGTTCCCCTAACCATAGGATGCTTCACCCATTAATGAAAATGGGAATAACCTCAATATCAAAGCTTCCTGATCCACCCTTGAAATAGTATATGATGTGCAGATCCCAGTATAGTTAGAAAGATGCATGTCTGCATCATAAGTCGCTTATCTGAAAAATACAACCTTTAAATTCAATAATTCGACCATGGAACATGCAATATAAAACTTTATATTAGGGGGTAAAGTAGGAGGAATGATGGCTCATATCTTAGCAGGTTCAACATAAGCCATACCCTCTTCATCATCGTATGGGTGTAGGTGTTAATATGCAAGAATAAATGGAGCTCTACCTCTATAAACACTGTTTTGGTGCTCGGCTCCCTATCTAGGCCTATCTATTCCTCCTTGCTCAGCTAATCCAGCCTCTTCATCTAATTAAGCCTCTTTGACTGCTCTTTTCTCATCCTCAGCAACAACTATTAGTTTTTGCGTCTATAAATCTATGACATTTTATGGTTCAATTGGTTCATGAGGGAGTTCCATGTTGGGATCCACAGGTGGAGGGTCTTGAAACATATCACGAACTTGTATTGACATTCTTCTGGGTGTTTGAAGAATTGTCTCTCACTCTCGATAAAAAAGAGTAAGGTATTGCCTCTTCTCATAGAGTTTACATACGCCAGCATATACCAAATCAAAAATAGAAAGTAAAACCCATAAACTTTCACCAATTCAACTTGCTACTCAAACCGTCTTCCACAAAAATGGTATCAAAATTTAATACTGCCCAAAACTAACCTCCTAAAAAATATGATGCAGTCGATGCCAAATATTATAATCCAATAAGGTTAGGGTCGATCCCATAGGGAAAACATTGAATAGTTTCTTAGCTTGATGTAATCCATGAGCAATGCAAAAAAGTAAATGGGGGAATTTGGAATTATTAGTAACTAGTCAACAAATCTTGAATGCTTTTAAGTTGTAAACAATAGAAGATGAACAGTAGGACTATGTTCCCCTTGGCTTCTTAACTCCGTAAATTTCTCATGTTCTATCCTATTATTCTATTACTCTGGATATAAAGTCAACAAGATATGCATTATCAACCGTCTTGTGAATATGTTGATAAATCTCACCCTTTACATCGTAGGTCTCAGGGCGTCGCCTTATTGCTCCTTTTTTATGATTTCAGTTCACTTTCACTTTTTGATTCTCAAGTGATTAGATGAGATAATGGAATGGTATGATATAAGTGAATCTCAAATTACTGTCTTAATCTTCTTTTCCCAAACACAACTCCCTTTTGAGGATGAATGAAAATACAGGATATAGCCAAGCTTTTATAGTATCTCTGAGGTTAGTTATGGTGAATATTATTAAGATACATGCATAAACCCTATAATAGATGAATCTAACACTTCTTTTATATAGATAATCTGCTAGGGTTCCCACAACCCTTGTCAGGGAGATTAGTTGCTCATGTTCATGCAATCCATGATAATTAATATAGAAATCAGGTAATTAATTGCACAAAAAGGAGATGATCTGGAATCTACTATGGAATAAAAATCCAAAATTTTAAGAACAAAGAAAAAGTAAGTAATAAAATATATTAGGATGTAAAAAGAAGTTAAAGAATGTAACCTAATAAAAGATAAACTCTAGGGTATTTATAGTAGCTCAAAAATACTCAAAAATACAAATAAAAATGGGAAAGGTAAAGTTATTTTAGTATATGGTATGACTCGCTCGTCCACTCGTCTGCTCATCATAAGAGTCGTACTATATCTCTCGTATCCATTCTAGTGTCTGATCACCCAAGGCTTCAACTTTCAATGCTTCTTATAATTTCTACTCACTAGTCATACCTTGACCATACGACTACTGTCCTTAACACATATCCACATGGTGTTTCTATCTTTCCTAGCTTTAAATTATTCTCTACCCACAATTTCCCTATTGGAGTTGTACTCATACTTTTGACTCGTATACTTCTGAGACTTCAACTTTGGATGGTAGATTTAACTTCTATTATGCTTATGATTATTAATACGGCTTGTATCCTTGTTTGTGACTTAGATGCTCGAGTCATATCTTTTTAACACATTATTTTTCTTCTACTTTTTTATTTGTGTTGTTCATATGAGTCATCCTACAAGTCTATGATCTGTTGAAAACTCGTGACAAAACTTGTACCTTGTTGTAACTTGGTCTTTTTAGGTCTTTATATTTCATTTTCATCCCAAAACTCCTGTAGATCTATTTTACCTGCAATAAACACAAAATTACATCATATCTACTAAAATACCCTAAGTACATGCATAAATTCATTATTTTAAGTGTCGAAAGTTTCGTTTTTCCATGACACATCAGATCCATACTTAGTTTTTAGAAGGGTTGGTAATGTTGCAAATGAGTTGGAGTTTTCTACTAGTTTGAGCTCCATTCATCCGGTAGTTATGTTTCTGTCTCTATAGAGGGTATGGGTGATATATCGTAGTTTGTACGTATAAAGGATATTTGTATTTTGGATTCCTTATCTGATGAGTAGATCCTGATTGAGATCTTGGATCGGCAGCTTTGTTAGTTGGGGACCAAGGACGTGGCCTCGGTAAAAGTTCTATGGACGAACCAAAAGGTCAAAGCGGCTACATGGGATGATGAAGAGGACATGAAGTCCAAATATCCATTTTTGATTTCTTCTCTCAAAATTCATGCGTAAGGTATGTGTCATTCTTAACAACTTTATTTTCTAACTTAGTTAAAGGAAAGTTCATTTTATTAGTATCATTGTTTCCTAACTTAGTTAAAGGTAAGATTAGAGGCGTGTAGAGCCCAAATCATACTTATAATTTCTTGTTATTCAAGGAAGAATGATCTAAGTGGGGAAGAATTTAAACACCCTGGGTTTTGGCCCTTGGAAATTTCCAAAGATTTTAGCTTACTATCCTTGTAATAAATTATTATATTAGTCGGATTATATTATTAAGTGTCATTTGACCCAACTTTTAAGGTGTCCAATGATGGTGGTTGAAGTTCTATTATGGTTACAGTTTGGTGGTACAAGTCATTAGGTGCAGTAACGAGTCTTAGGGTGATCCTTTAATTAATCACAAATTTGGTGACTTGACTTGGCTCTGAGTGTGAGTGGCTCAATAAAATCCATGAGGATAGGTTATGAGTCATTCTGATAAGTCATATGTTGTCTAGTGTCTATCCCTTTTGATTCTCTCTTGGGTACAACTGGACTATATGAGTTGAATGGTCTGGACTCGCGTGAGGGTAGGGAGTAATATCGTGGATAGTGTGTAAGTGTCCAACTCACTATCTTGGAGATGACTCGATGGTACAAGCATATGTTGTGTTCGCGAGTCAAGGGATCGACTCATAACCACCTGCAATAATTTTATAGCTTTAATTTAGAGGTATCCTGGACATTTCTCTCTTGTAACTCCGTTTGATACCATTACATAAAAACCTTTTGTGTTTTCATTAACCTATTATTCTCAATCAAGAACTCTTAAAATCTCTCTCAAATACTCTTTCAAGCAAAGGGCTAGGTTTTCTTCAAGACAATCAATTATTTTCTTTCAAAATGTATTCTCTCTATATTCCTTGGTGTCTAAGGTGTGTTACATTCCCCTCATTGTTATTTTACGAAGAGCATTTTTTTTAATATTTAGTTTTCATGGCATTGCTGTGATTTTGACTTAATGGTTGGGGGTTTTGGATGTTCATGGTTGAATAATGTTTCTAATGGTTTAATGATGTTTTCTTCATATTTTTAATATGATTCTGACATTGTGAAATGCCTGGTAATGGTAAATGGATTTAGGGGTACTTTGGATTCCCCAAATTACTTAGTTATGGCTTTGAAACATATGTTCCCTGAACCTGTTTGTTAAAGTGCCAATGAGAATGGTTTTGTCACATTGTTTGACTATTCTTGAAATCTTTACATTGCATAAAAGGTAATGGAACTTACATTGGTTTGGTTGATTTTAAATGGTTTTGAAAGGTCTTGGTGGCCATGGTATTGGTTTAATTGGAAACTTTGGAGTCAAATTGGTTTAATGACTTTGTTATGGAATAAATGGATAGACTTGCAAGCTCTAGTTTTGATATGACAATACTGATAACGCTCAACTTACACGTTGATTTGAGTGCAAGGAGGTCGTCATCAATATATTTACCCAACTTTTGAGATGGGATCGAATCAATGAGGAGTAATGTGAGTGGTGACTAAATTAGTTTGAAATGATAGATACTAGCTAATTTCTAACCAATAGTACAAAATTATTAAAATTGGGGGTTTGAAAAGTATCATACTTAATATATCTTTTTGGATTTTTCGAGTACAAATTCGAGGCTACCAATACTTAGAGTCTAAGCAATTAGGCAATGATCTTGGGATTATGCTTTCCTAGGGGAAACATATGCATGGAGACATGATAATTTGATGCAAATTCTAAATTTTGGTGATGTGTTAGGCTAGGTTTGAAATCCTTGAGGCTTGTTTGTCAACAAAACCCCAAGGGGTGTCACTCATTGACCCTTTCAAGTATCTAATGAGTGCTTCAATCAAAACAACCTAACACCTCAATTAAACACCCCTATTTATAGGATTGTGCTGCAAGTATAGTCAACTTCACAATCACCTTTATGCCTAAGATAGTGAAGATTAGACAACTATGCTAATAAATTATCTATTATTGCCTTGGTTCCCACATCCCTCTATCATGGATGATGTGGGTTCATAAAGTTCACCCAAACCCCTCTTTAAAGGATGCTTTGAGCTTTCAATAGCTTGGGATTTTTTATCCATCAAACCCATTTGAGTATTTGGGGATTTCACCCATAAATCCTAATCAATTTACTCAAGAAATAGTGGAATCCAACACCATAAACTTGTAAATGCACAAACAAATCACATCTCACACATATTTACACCCTATTCTAGCATAATCCCAAGAGGAAAAAATAGCTACATATAAGATAAATAAGTAAATATTTTACACAAAATCTCCATTGATTTGATTTGAGAAAATTAAAGTGAATGTTACACCAAACTTTGAGATCTAACAAATCTTCAATGGGAGTTCACTAATTCTTCAATTAGAAGTGACTCCAAAATATCCTTAACCCAAAATTTATACAATATTTTATTCTCCAAGAACGGAGGCTACAAAACCTTAGAAAAAAACCAAAAACTTGGGAAGATGGAATATGATAGATGATTAGGGTTTGATCCTTCCTTTTGTCAAATTTGGGATCAGTCACATGCATTTACATTTCTGCCTCTAGGTTGTATTTTTCTGCTAGACCGTGATTGCACAGACTTGGTCACGGTCGTGATTAGCTCACGAGAACTCGGTACATTTACCTTATTGTCTGAACACAACCGCGACCGCGTTAACTATGGCCATTTCTGCTCCAGGTCTTCATCTGCACTTTCCTGCTTTATTTTGATCATTTCTAGCTCTAATCCACAACTTTCTATCTCATCAACTCTGTGCCTAAAAAATATGGATATTATTTTTTTTAATCACAATTATGTCTCATTTATTCATTCAAAACTAGGTAATGTGTCCGAATATTGAGTCTAAATGAGTGGAAAAATCACCACTCATCAACACCCCTAAATTAAAGCTTTTGCTTGTCTTCAAGCAACACTACCTATTACCATGAGATAACAATTATCTTTGCCAAACTTTATTCCTTAAAGATCATAATAACTTCAATCTTAGTCACTACCACAAGTAGCTTATTGCACATGGGCTAAACTGTTTAACTACACCCCTTAACATAAAATGCAATATCTAAGGATGCACAAGACTTCTAAGAGCAACCAAGAAAAAACAACCAATACTCTATAAGTGACTCACTTCTAACCAAAACTAGGATATACGCCCTTTGCCTCATTTCTCAGAAGGTGACAAAATCACCAACCTTAAACCATTCACATTCCTGCTCACAAGGAAGAAAATTCCACACATCAAGCTACCAAGTACATAATTAGGAATTTAAGTGCAAAAAATATCTCCCTCACAAAAGAACTCTCTATGTCAACAATTTTCATACCATAGTCTTTCCCCTATTTTAAATCACCACTATAAAGAAAGTAAATGGTTGAAGATCTCAAAGGAATTTTTGAGCTTGTAACGTAGGTTCGAGTTAGGGTATGATATCATTTGGGAACAGCATGACTACACCCTTCCTTGAACATCTACATCACACTATTGAATGTCTTTTTGACTATAGTCCACTCTTTGATTTTCTCTTTTCCTATGGCTACATTTTGCTTCCTTTGTCCACCCATTTTTCTTCTATTTCTTTTTCTTGCAATTGTCATGTAATTCTTTCCTTTGTTTGACCCTTTAATTTTCTATTCATTTGTTTACAATGCTTGGATACTTAGGCATTTCACAAAAAAAATCTTTTTGGCCCCAAACTTACTTCTATTAATCTTCACCACCCTCAACATAGGATTTTAGCCTTAAGACATATTTTCAAGTTCAAGGAGGGTATGGTTCAAAAGAAGGATATAAAGAATGGTTCACGACTTGTAATGTGTTTAACAAAGAAGAAGGCTCAAAGTGGTTAACTAGGGGTTACGCTTATGCATGGGTAGGATTTTTAGGACTAAAGTGGTTTTCCAAAGTCACAAAGATGGCCTAAGATCATTTCTCAAACCAAATACAGTAAAAATTTACTTTGAAAGACTAACGGGGCATGTTCTAGATAACATAAGTATACAAGAGATGAATGCATCTCACCACACATGGAATGCAAAATTCACCAAGGAGGATTAATTTCCCCTAACATAAGAGATATAATTGGAGTATCTATCACTATTAACAAGTCAAACATTTATGGAGTCACAACAAGAGAAAGTGTTTTGTACAAGGTTGCTAACGCCCATGTGCTAGATTTTTGATAAAATTTTGGATGTAGGGTGTTATTAGTTATGAATTTGCATCATGCTCAATTTCCTAACTTATGGCTACAACTAAAGATTTATCCTCACATTTGGAATTAATATTGGCAAACCAACCATATGGCTAGTCAGACTTCGCCAATGGTGCACAATGGGATCCCAAATCTACAGTGCCACAGGTACTCAAACTTCTCTTTCATTAATGACTTAGATGCCACGGGTACTTAGAATTCCCCTGAATCTATGTCTCAAAACAAAAACACGACGTTTTACCCTTAAGAATGTCATCACTTAATCTATCTAGGGAAAGGATCGTCATGCATCATCATAAATAAAATAAAACTACATTAAAAGGAAACACTAAAAGTAAAACTACATGATAAACCATCAAAACATGGACACCATCATAGTGCCCAAATATGGCATCCCAAAACAAAACATTATCTAAAATGTCATCAAAGCTATAACAAAATATCCAAACACATATCAAAATATCACAACTCTATGGGTAGGCACCCTAACTTTAAATCTTGTAGTGTCCCTATTGCTTAACCAACTAAATAATAAACATAGGGATAAGATTCTTCATTATAGCTGCATTAGGATCTCCTCTCGTCCACTGACTCTACACCATCACCACCAGCATCATTAGCTGACCAATTAGTAGGCGACTCATCATCACTATCCAACTTTGGTGAAGGTAGTAGATTATTGGGTTTGAGCATCTTGAAATGCCCTTTACCCCTTTACATATCTTTCTAAAGAATTTATCTCTCTTCTACTCTCTCTTCACCATCTTTTTGTCCAACTATTTAAGGTCACTGTGTGGTAAAACTAAGGCTAAATAGGCTCTCTCTAAGATGGAAACTGTGGCCCCTTGCTTCTTCTTCTCCTCCCAGTATATCTCATAATTTGAATGATCTATATATGAATGGAGAACGATGGAGGGCTCTTCCAGTCCCTGAGGCTATTTGGACAATAGATCCCTAACCACCTATATCTGACTTGAGATGTCATCGAAGGAGTTGGTTGACGAAGGTCTACAAGTTCAGTGTCCTCCTGGTTCAACTTTCCTAGGTCCACCTTCTTTTTGTTTCTCTTACCAGGGGCACCCTCACCCAAGAATTTGAGTGGGAAGATGCGGAGGTTTGGGTACACCCAGGTATTTGCTGGATTTTCCTCTACCTGCGCCTTCTTGTATATCTCTGTGATAAGGGAAGGGAAAAAAAAATGTGTACCTTTATGATTCTTGAGGTACCTCTAATCTGAGAGCACAATGTCGCTCACATTCAGAATAATGTTAGATATGATACAAGCAATCATCCGAGCTTATATATCCAGGACAATTGTCATGTGAGTGCAAGGCGAGACTCTGCTATAGTTGATATTTAGCCAATGCCTAACCTCAGTTGTAAAATTATACATCAAAATTTCTCTCTTAGTGGTGGCCCAGGGAACCTTTTTGTTAGCACATAGAATGTTTTCCAAATAGATCCCTAGCTTGCATGCTTTTGCATGGAACTGCTCCATGGAAGCATTTGGGATCCCATAAACCTAATTGACATGCTCTTCTCCAAAATTCACTAGATTCCCCCGTATTGTTATCACTCGGTTTGTAAGAGAAACTACATTGAGGTTTGCATAGAAATCACAGACCTTATTCTCATTAGCATAGTAGGGATCCAGGGTAAAGCATATCCACCCGATCTTAGTGAGTCTAGCATTAAACCCTGGAAACTTTTCTTTCACTTTGTCCAAGCCGATACCCCTCTCAAGGAGTAACTTTATCCTAGGAAAGTTAGCATATTAGAGGTTTTAGCATTGAGTGGCCATGAACCTGGTGTTGTCAAAATATCCCATTTTGTGGCTTATTACCTATAAACAATAAAATTCCAACAATCATTAGCATTATCACATAAAAATATGCTAGATGAATCAGATAACTCATGTGGTAGTGTTTATAGAAGGTTTTGGGGAGAGAACTAGGTGTGCAAAAAAAAAATTTTTGCAGACACTGCTATCAAAGAATGGCGATCATAGAGTAATGACTGCATACGTAATGCTGCGATTGCAATCATCGAGATCACAATCACAGTACCTGAGACCATAGTCGACAGTTCTATACATCACTCAAAACACATTATTTTAACCTTAAACTTATGTTCCAACTAGGTAAATCAACATCATAATTAGATAACTTTAGCCTAGAATACATGAGTATAGTCTAAAACTCAAAAGAATTAACATTGAACTCATTGGGGTATTCAATCGAACACATGGTGCACATATTAAGTTTAACCATTTAATCCCTAAATCAGTGAACCCAAGACTTCCTCTTTAGTGTGTAGGCCAACTATAATATCTAACAACAATAATAATGATAAACATGCATGGATTTAGCATTAAAACTACTATTTTAGGCCCTTCCCTAAATTATAAGTTCAAAGCATGCAATTACATTAAAAATAAGGGAATTGAGACAACATACCATGTTTGATAATGCAAATGGATTGAAATGACCCTTGGATACTCTACACAATCCAAAAACTTTTAAGAGAATTTGAGAGAAATGAACGTGTAGGGAAATGGTAGTCGGATGGCATTTTAAGCTGAGTCGACTGTGATTGTGGACTTTTGATAATGCTCAAGTTACTTGTCAATTTGAGGGAAAGGCAGTCATCATCAATATATTTACCCAACTTTTGAGTCGGGGTGGAATCCAGGAGAGACAATGTGAGTGGCGACTAAATTAGTTTGAAATGATAGATAATTGCTAAATTCAAATCAATAGTATAAAAATATAAAAATGGGGGGTTTTAAAGGTATCACACTTAATATTTATTTTTAGGTTATTTGAGTACAAATTTGAGGATACAAATACTTCCAGTCTAAACAATTCAGCATGGATCTTTGGATTATGCATTCCTAGGGGCAACATATACATGGAGACATTATAATTTGATGCGAATTCTAAGTGTTGGTGACGTGGTAGGATAGTTTTGAAATCCTTGAGGCTAGTTTGTCAACAAAACCCAAGGGTGTAACTCATTTACCCTTTCAAGTACCTAATGAGTGATTCCATTAAATCAACCTAATACTCAATTAAACACCCCTATTTATAGGATGGTGCCTCAAGTATAATCAACTTCACAATCACCGTTATATTTAAGATAGTGAAAATTAGTCAAGTATGCTCTTAAATTATCTATTATTGCCTTAGTTCTAGCATCTCTCTTTCATGGATGATGTGGGTCCTTATAGTTCACCAAAGCCCCTCTTTAAAGGATGGTTTGAGCTTTGAAGAGGTTAAGATTTTTATCCATCAAACCCATTTGGGTATTTGGGGTTTTCACCCACTAATCACAACAAATTTACTCAAGAAATAATTGAATCCAACACCACAAACTAGTAAAGTCACAAACAAATCACATCCCATATATATTTACACCTTATTCTACCATAATCCCAAGAGGAAAAACTAGCTACTCATTAGATAAATAAGAAAAGATTTTACCCAAAATATCCACTGATTTGATTTGAGAATAAGTGAATGTTACTTCAAACTCCGAGATCCAACAAATCTTCAATGGGAGCTCACTTATTCTTCACATGGTTGTGACTTCAAAATATTCTTCACCCAAAATTTATACACTATTTTCTTCCTCAAGAATGGAGGCTAAAAAACCCTAGAACAAAACCAAAAAGTTGGGGAAGATGGAATATGATAGATAATTAGGGTTTGAGCCTTCTTTTTGTCAAATTTGGGATCAACCATGTGCATTAACATTTCTGCCCTTGGGCTATATTGTTTTTGCTAGTCCACGGTTGCATAGACTTGGCTGCAACTGCAATTTGCTTATGTGATCATGTTAGGTTGCCCTTTTTTCCTGACCAAGACCATGATAATTGAGGTCATTTCTGCTCTAGGTCTTCATCTTCACTTTGTTGCTTTCTTTTGATCATTTTCACCTTCATTCCACATCATTCTATCTCATCAACTCTATGCCTACAAAATATGGATATTAGTATATTTAATCATAATTATGTTTCATTTATTCATTCAAAACCAGGTAATGTGCATTAATGTTGAGTGTAAATGAGGGGTGAAATCCTCACTCATTAGATACCAATTGTTAATACCTAATAAAAGACTCCTTAGTAAATAGTTGGAATGTGTAAATGTTTTTAATTTAGGCCTAAAGGTGGGTGTGTAGAAAATCCATGGAAGGTGGAGGTCCCGGGGGGACCAATACTGGAAACTCATGATTTCCAATGTGAGGTTTGGTCATGGTGACTTTGTGCATCATGTCATACTTTATATTTTTAGATATGTACTATTCATCTCAGGTTCTTTTTACCAGTTGTGCGGCTAACACGAACTAGGGCCCTTTTAGCAGGGGAGCTGAACCTATATAGGCCGTGGGTAGTTACGATGGAAAAAGTTAAACAACCCAGGTAAAGGTTTTAAATGCATGCTAAATCGGATTCCCTATCCCGACATGATATATCTGTATATATGTCATGGCACATGGTTATTTACTATGGTTTGAATAATGGCATTATTTTATCATTATCCTTGAGTAGATTCTATCGTTCACTCTGCTATCCATCTTCGGGCAATGTATCCCCATGTGATACATGAACCGGCCATACTATCTTTCCTTTTGCTCATTAGTTTGTATTCGGGGACAACTTTTAGTCAAACTGAAGGGGTGAGCTTCCATATTCTGGATTGCTTTAGATCATGCTATGGACTTCTTTTATTTTTGTTAGATAGTTGGTTTTGTTTTGTCTATGGTTGGGGGCATGTCCCGACCGGATGTTATTGATTCTGTTTAGAGGCTTTGTTAGATTACTATTTGAATGGGAGGTGTTGGTATTAGTGTTAACCTTGTTATTGGTATTGACATTGGGGTTGGAACCAGTTTGATAATTAGTTGAGGATTTAGTATTATAATTATAGACTTTATTTAATATTTTTAATCTATAAGTACTTTATCTTGTTGTATGTTTGGAATTCATATGACATAAGGTTTAGGGCGGTGATGGTTGGGTATTGGGGGTGGTCTCTGGTCTTGGTTGGACTTGATATATCCAACACGGCTAAGACTTGGCTCGGGTCGCGTCATTATCGAACTGAGATGAACTGTATACTGCGATTCCTAGGATTTGACAAAAATCCTGCCTTACAATCCATCAATATCAAGCACACACAACCTCTTTTGGTATCTCAAGATATCAACACCACCAATCTCGAAGGCCATCACTTCTGCTTACCCACACCATCGTTGATGTTCATCATGAGATGGTATAATACCCAATTCTCCTTTATTTCAGCTGCAAGTAATGATTGCGACACCTATTGCTCAAACATACCACCATCCTCAGAGTTCAAGAGACGAACTCCATGGTTATCCCAGCAGTGAATATCATTCACCAAATCTCACTTATCCTTATCCACATGCGACAAGATACCTAATTACAACCTGCTAGAGTATTAGCAACCATGTTAACTTTACCAAGATGGTATTAAAGACTCATATTATAGTCCTTCAGTAACTCGATCCACCTCCTTTGCCTGAGATTATGCACTTTCTGAGTGAACACATATTGTAAGCTCTTACGATTAGAAAAGATATCAATTACACTCGATACAGATAGTGACACTAGATTTTCAATGCTAACACCACAGCTACTAACTCCAAGTCATGAGTTCAATAGTTCTTCCTATGAACCTTCAGTTGTCTAGTGATATAACCAATCACATTGGCATACTGCATTAGTACACAACCAAGTCCCATTCGGGATGCATCACAATAGACGATGAAAAACTTGGTGCCTTCAGGCAGAGTAAAGACTGAAGCTGAAGTCAACTTATCTTTTAGCTTCTAAAATATACCTTACAAGTATCAGACCACATGAAATTCACCTTCTTCTGAGTCAACTTGGTCAATGAGGTATCAATAGAAGATTAACTTTCCACAAATCTTCTATAGTAACCAGCTTAACCCAAGAAGCTTCGAATATTAGTCGATACATGGGTCTAAGCCACTTCTTAACCACTACAACCTTATGAGTATCCACCATGATACCTTTATAGATATGACATCACCCAAAAAAGTCACAGTATCTAACCAGAACTCAGATTTACAAAACTTAACATACAATTGTTGATTCTTCAAGGTATATAATGCAATGCAGATGTAATCAATATGATCCTCCTTACTCTTAGATTACACTAACATGTCATAAATGAAGACAATAATGAAAGAATCTAGAAACTGATGGAAGTCCCTATACACCATGTCCATAAATTCTGCAGGGGCACTAGTCAAGCTAAACAACATCACCAAGAACTTAAAATACCCATACCGGGTGTAGAATGTTACCTTAGGGATATCCACCTTCCTAATCTTTGACTGATGATGCCTGGATGACAGATCGATCTAAGAGAAAAATTTGGCATCCTAAATATGATTAAAGAGATCATCAATTCTCAGAAGTGGATACTTATTCTTTATCGGTACCTTGTTCAGTTGTCGATAATCAATAAACATCCAAAGGGAACCATCCTTCTTACGCATGAAAAAGATTGGTGCACCCCTCGAGGACACACTTGGAAGGATTAAAACTTTATCTAAAAGATGTTTCAACTACTTCTTCAGTTCCTTCAGCTCAGTTGGTGCCCTTCTACACAGGGGAATAGAGATAGGATGAGTGTCCGAAACAAGGGCAATACCAAAATCAATCTCCCCATCGGGGGGGGGGGAGGACACATACTTCAGGGAACACATTAACCATTGGGATAGAATATAAGGAAGGACCCTCAAAGTTAGAATCTTTAACCCAAACAAGATGACAGAGACACCCATTAGAGATTAATCTCTGATTTTTAAGATACGATATGAACCTCTACTTGGGTGCTAGGGAATTTCCCTCTTATTCAACACTTGGTTTATTGGGGAATATAAACATGACCTTATGGGAACAACAGTCTAGAGAAGCATAGGACGAGTGCAGCAAGTCCATCCCCAAAATAACACTAAAGTCAACCATGTCTAACTCTATCAAGTCTACCAGAGTTTCTCTACTACAAACAAATATCAAATAACGCCTATAAACTCTTCTAGCAACCACAAAGTCACTCACCAGGGTAGAAACAAAATAAGGTTTCAATTTATACTCAGGACCAAAACCAAAATGCACAGCCAAAAATAGGGTCACATAAGAGAGAGTGGAACCCAGATAAAGTAAATAGTGCAGATCATAGGGAAAGAGTTTCAATATACAAGTTATAACATCCAGAGAATCCTTGGACTCCTAATGAGTAGTGAGGGAATAAAGGTGGTTCTAACTAGTGCTAGAGCGTGAAGTAGTACCCTTTAATTTAGAAGTTGATGAAGAGTCAACATGAACCTTATTTTCTCCAGAAGCAACTTTAGAGGGACAATCCCACTGCATATGTCAGATTTGACCAAACATAATACATTTATTCCTCTATTTCTTACTCTGACCAAGGTGTTGCTCACCACAGAATCCGTAGAGAGGGTAGGATGCTGCTGATTGGACCCCACTATCCTAAGATTGGGCACCCTTTTCCTTAGAAGCATCACAAACCTGAAAACATCAATCACTAGATAATTTTAGGTAGGGAGAACTAGCCGTCAAATAGGAGTTAGGACTCCACCAACTCTCGTTCTTAGAACACTTTCCACTCCATTGTTGGCCTCCATCCTAGTTTGAAAATAGGAATTTCTTACTCAGCCTTTCACCAATCTTGGTTTGGTTTTTTTATCTTATTCGACTTCCTACATATACACAACTAATCAGGTATATTTATTTCTTTGTCCAACAATGCAGCCTTACTCTTATGAATCAATTCATGGGACAATCAAGAAGTAAACCTATGCATTCTATCCCTCACGCTAGACACCAACTCATGAGCACACCTAGGCAATTTGTGAAACATAAACACATACATCTTGACTGTCATCCTCTCTTATTTCAAGTTAACAAATTCTTCCGCCTTCGACTTCCTAAATTTCCACTACAAGAAAAGTGCTTATTACCAAGGTATTTTCATAGGGATAATTTGGTAAAATCCCTAAGTAATTCGATTACCTACAAATTTTCTTGCCAATTATAATCCAAAGGAAAACCCTTCCTAGGTAATTATTACCCGCGAATTTAGAACATCCCTAAGTAATTTAGATGCAAAAATAAATTTGTAGGTAATTTATTTGTGGATTTATTTGCGATTAATTATCAAAATTTTGCATGAATTATTTGATAAAATTTCAAAAAAAAAAAGAATTTTACCTGTGGATTTCCACAAAAAAATTCACAAATTATTCTCCACGAAGATTCCCAAGTAAATTCAAAGAAAGTATACAGGTGAAAATTCCTAATTAACAAAAGAAAATTTCTTGCTAATATTTAAGATACTATTTTGCAAGAAAATTCGTACGAAATACCACAAGTAAATCTACAAGAATAAATTATCTCAAGAAAATTTTAATGAATATATTGCATGTACATTCCCATGGAAATTCTCAAGTAATATTTCACATGTAAATTACTAGAAACATTTCACAATTAGTCAAAAATCTATTCAAAACCTCCAATAATTCTTAAAAAGATCATTCAATACAAGTCTAATGTAAACCATTAGAGCTAACAAAAAACATAATTTATAAGATCCACATCAATAATGTATGATTCTAACATGGTCCATAACATAATATGTCAAACTTGAATCCTCAATAAAACTACCATCTTTCAGGTTCAGAATCACTTTCATCCACGTTATCAGTATTAGAATCACTTTTATTCACGTCGTCAGAGTCATCATCACTTTCATCATCATAAGATTGATTGTCTTCTTTAGATGGGCGTTCATAATTTAAAGATGATTTCTTATATACAATCTTCATCAACAAGTCCAATTCCTTTATCATCCTCTTATTTTTGTGTCTTTTATTCTACAAATAAATATTTAATGCATTAACCTGGGACTTAATCATCTCATCAATTTCTTTCAAACTCATTCTGCCTAAGAATATGCTAATTTAGGTCATAAAAAGTGCTAAAAATATATTATTAGCATAAATTATATTATATTATAATATCAAATAAAAGCATAACAATTAGCGAATACAAACAACATGTACTAGCATATAAAGCATCATTCCAACAAAAATTTCTATCTATGCCCCATTCAAAAAACACTCTATTTAAACAAACCAACTAAAAATCTGTGCTCCTAAACTAAATTAGCATCTCAATCATGACCTACTTAAATTATTAAATCCAGCATTTTATTCTCCTTTCATTATCTTTTTTTTTTTCAAATTAGGAACTAAAAGAAGTAGAATAAGAAACAAACAGTATATGGTCAATGAAGTAGCACCTAATTTTGTACCTATCGGTCTTGGTCCTTGGATCCTCACCTTGAACAGTTAATCAGTTGGTCACTTTTAATTGGAACATTAGGATGTGAGCTTCATCAACTTCCTTACAGATCAATTTAATATATATTCACTAGGTAGAAAATAAGATTATTTCAATACACAAAAATATACAATCAGCAAAGCTTCAAGGAACGGAAATCATAATTATTGTGATAGTGGTTTTATGTGTATTGAAACCATAGGCATAGAAGAGTGGAAATGAGCATCTTTCTTTGTTCAGTGTGGGACCTTTTCCAATGTTGTGTTGTCTATCATTTCCTACACTTCTGTAGTATATTTTTTTTGACAACAAGTAGCAAGTTATAGCAAGTGATTTAAGAAATAAAGATGTTGATGTTAAGTGGGGCATAAAAACATAATGAGGTAGAAAATCTATCAGATAATTCATTTTGTTTTGTAGGACGGAGTAACAAGGCTAATGAATTAAGTAAAAAAATCATTGCTAATGATGTTAGCTGACAAAGGCTTTGATGTTTGGATTGCCAATACTAGAGGAACAAAATACAACCTTTGCCACATCAATCTTGATCCTAAAGGTCTCGTATTTCCTTCAACTCCACCTCAATCAATACTCTCTCTGTTCTACATTAACAGTTAAAACAGGCATATCAGTCCACTTTGATTGACCCAAATTACCATAATTAATTAACTAACAAAGTTTCATATCCTAGTTTTAGGAGAATCGCCAGTAAACAACTGACACCAAATCATAATTTCACCAAAAAATGCATGATGCAATCTCACCATACCACAAAGATATAAGCACTCATTCATAAAATCAGAGTTATACCTATTGTAAAAGCTAGGGATTTTCACATATGGCAATCCAAGCATATAAACACACACGATATTGAAAATCCAACAATTTCAAATCTGAATTATATTAGGAAAAATAAAAAGAGAAGAAGATGATGATGATATTAGGACAATGAACTAAAAATGAAATCAAACCTGGGATGGGCTCTTATGAATCCATCATTACAAGACTTTTTCAGAGAACTTGGTTGGATGATTTCACTGGGGATGATGGAGGAAAGTATGGTGTCATGAAATCTTTTCGTGGTGTAATGATTCATCGGAGTTATGATGGTGCGAACATCGGTGATGGCTGGGAATGGCATTTATTGGTTGGTGGAAGGGCGATGGCATTAGTGTCTAGTGCGTGCTAGCACAGGTTGCTACATCGATTTAAGAGTAATGGATCCGATAGCTAGGAAGCAGCGCTGGTGTAAGGCGACTAATGGAGGAATCCTCACTAGCAATAACAAATTTTGTCGGTAGGTATGTTTTATTATGTTGGTCGGTGTGACAGAAAAAAGAAAGAGGAGTGAAACTTGGGTATTGGGCTTCATCGGTTCGTGGTAACGGGCAATGGCATCAATTGTTGGTAGTTACGGAGGTTTGTTGGTTTTTGAGAGTGAACGAAGAAAGAAGGGGAAGGGCGACTATTTTAGGTAAAATGAGGAAAGGGTTGTGTATTTTGTTTAAAGAGAAAGACAATTTTGATGGAATCTCAGTCGTTGGATTAATTTTGATCCATAACTGAGATTAAAAGGGCTTAGAAGATGGATTAAAATTGCACCTTAATCTGGAATTTAAAAATTGGTATCAATTTGATTAAAATTGAGTATAAAAGTGGCTAGAAATTAATTGCACATGGAGATTTTCAACGGTAGGTTGTCATAATAATAAATATTAAAATTAGACAATGCATTTGTAAAATTTGGGTAGGTGTAATTGCCGAAATAGTTTAATAAATATTATCAAAATTATGTAAAATATTATATAATAAAAAAATAATAATATAAAAATAAATTATTTATTTTCAAATCATGAATGTGACACGTCAATAGTTATTTGATATCAGAATAATGTGTAAAAAAAATAATATTTAAAATTACTAATTTTGATAAAAATAACAACCTAATAGGAGCATCGAGATGTCAAAATTAGGTGTCAACAAACTATGTTTTTTAGGAACGGTTTGTACCCGTGCAAACAGAGTATCAACCATCGCAATAACATACATATAACCGCTATATTACATGTTATAGGAACGGTTGGTAGCCGTCTAAACAAATTATAAACCGTCGTAATAACATATTTATAACCGGCCTAAAACATGTTATTGCAACGGTTAGTTGTCGTCTCAATAGCTTATCAACCTTCGTAATAGCATATTTATAACTGTCTTATAATGTATATATAGGGACAATTCACAACCGTCGCAACAACTTATAAAGCATCGCAATCTATACAAGATAATAACTGTCGTAGTAGGTACTGATATAGCGATGGTTTTAGTCACCGTCATAAAAAACTGTTGCTTTAGAGCTATTGTATTTTGGTTTGGTTATGGTAGTCATTTTCGTCAATCCAAAAATAAAAAAACCAAACTGATATTAAACTAGCAAACTGAAACAAACCGAATGCCCACCCCAAATTTCATCATGTTTATAATTCTGAATCTACCTTATACTTTCAAGTCAATGTAAAATAAAATAATTCTTATTTTATTTTGTGATAATTATACCTTAAATCTCACACCAAATGACTCCTAAATGTACATTATATTGATATATTATTTTATCATGCGTAGTATGGTGCGTTACAATTATATTAAAATTAACCAGTAGAAACTAATAGAAAAACACACACTATTTGAGCCATAAGTCGTTCTTCGCCCTATCTTAGGCCAACAGCAATTTCACCTCTTTAATTTCTTGCTAATAACATGATGAGTCAATCTAAGGTTTATTCAGCTCGAATAAATTTATGATATATACCATCTATGTCAACCAACGAATTAATGTGTAATTTTATTTTATTTTATGTATTTTATTCTTAAAGTTTATCTTTTTCCTATTTAAATTTTGCAAAACACAAAAATCCTATGTAAATCCCCAAGAAATAATTTTCAGCTAAATTTGTAGCAATAGAATCCTCCAATAATTTCTCAAGTAATAATTTCGCAGGTAAATCCCCAAGAATAAAGACCTAGCAAAATTTGTAGCAAATAATCCCCAAATAATTTCTTAGGTAATAAAATCCGTCACATAATTTTCCACCAAAATATGTCTACGTAAATCCATAGGATAAATTACCTAGAAATTTTCTTATGGGTTTAAAATATATTTATTTGTCCATATACCTGCGTATTTACCTAGAGATAAAATACTCGTTGATACATTACCCCAGGTAATGTTGTAAGTATGAAATATGCACAATATGGCACCAAATTTATGTGGAATTTTGTGCAAATATATTGTTCCCAGATAATATATTTTAATGTTGTAGAATTTAATATTTTCATAGGTAAATCCTCATGTATTTCATGCGATATTATTTCCTAGGTAAAATCCCCATGTAATTTACAGTTTTCTAGTAGTGTCGTGAGGAAAGAAGCAGTCCAGAAATGTACTAGAGAAATTATCCCATAGGATAGATGCAACATATTTTCCTTTCAACTGTTCTTACTCATTATACCATAGGTACGCCACATCTTCAATTGGTAGGAACCAAACTCAACACCTTCAACCACCGAAACATGCATAACCCAAAATATATTCTCTATCTTGTTAATGAAACTTTGAGGATCCTCCTCAACCTTAGTACCAGTAAACATCGGAGGATACAACCTCATAAATTGTCCAAATCTAGTGGCCTAAGACAACCTATAGTAACACCATTAAAACCTAATTGTTGTGACTGAGATGTCACAAACATAGTCAATAGGTTAATGGAGTAATGAAACTCAACATTAATTATCCTCTCCTTGACACGACTGAGTATGAATGTCGCTCTTCAGAGAAGGATTAGTGGGGAGAGGTTGGAGTCTATGACTGACCCTTAACCAGGTCTGGAACTTATAAGTTGGATGAACTTCGTCTATATTGTCCTCAGATGGGACAGAAGATGTTCTACGGACATCAGATCTTCTTGGAGGCATGATCTGAAAGATGAACAAATGAAAATTAAAAGGATCTAAGACCTTAGACACTATAGCCCAAAATTAAGACAACAAGAAAAGAAAATATTTTTAAATGTTTCATAGCCTCTCCCTATTAATGTGGTGAGCTACAAACCTATAAAAGTGACTCTACTGGACACAACTTTGTGGATTCCCAATTGACTATAAGCATAGTCTCTGATACCACTATTGTGACAACCTTAACCAGGGCCTAGCCTTGATGGGTATCTCAAGTTCCACGTGGACCGGAGATCACTCTCTTTGCCTAACCATACCAACACAATATCCCTAAGTGTTTGATGACTTATAAACATATCACAATATAATGCAAAATAAAACTAATGATGAAAATTCATGATATATCGATACTAACCACAGGCAATCGAACAACTTTCCGTCACCAAAACAATCAACCAAACCACCAAAGTCCACAGTAATACAATAAAGCCTCTACAAAACCAAAAGTCAATAAAATGCCAGGACATTTCCTTAACAATAGCTAAAACCAATATCCAAAGATAGTTAAAACATAAAAAGAAAGATGCAATATGAAATGAAGTCTTCCAAAGGATGGAAGCTTACCACTTTTATTTGACTCGCTAGCTGATCCCAAATCCAAGACACTAAGTAGGAGATGTAGAAGTATGGCTAGTTCATGCATTACATAGGGATATAGCATCTAAAGACGGTTAGTGGTTGGAATAGTAGCATGTAACTCTAGGATAGAGAAATAAAATAATGTCATGATAATAGTTAAAAGAGATACAACATTCATTGCATGATATCATATGAAATACATATAAATATAATATACCACATGCTGCGGTAGGGAGCAGGACTTAGCATAAACTTCAAAAACCTTAACCTCGGTTGTGTAACATAACCATCATAAAATTATGGAACCATGGGCTATATGGGACAAGCTCTCTCCTCGCTAAAAGACCTCTATTTGTGTAGCCCACACGAACTAGAGAATATCCATATTCGTATAAGCCTTTATGAGGGACTCGAACCTCTCGACATAGTAAAGGTGACTTAAGAACAAATGTATACAATATGGGTGACTCAAACCTTCCATTCATATATTTAATATGGGGGACTCAAAAATCTTGGTCATTTAGACACCTACACATTCTAGCTCTGTTTCGAGTACTGGTCTATCGAGACCACCACTTTTACGGCCCAGCTCCACATCCTTCTTTTAAGATCAATTAAAATATTTATTGTACAATAATAATCATAAATCAAGTTACTTACCAAAGTTATCTTATTGGTATCGTCATACCAACCCCACTTACAAGCGTACAACATGTCAAAAAAATTATTTCATCAGCTTAGGACTCAAACCAAATGTTTAAAAAGGAACATAAGTCAATACATCATATTGGGACTTGAACCTATTGGCCAACCAACCCCCAAGGTTTTAATTCAATTCTATTTATAGCCATTAAAGACTTTACCAAGTCATTCATCAATCATTATCATGGTTATGCCAAGGCATTAGATCAAAAGCACAATTCAACTTGTTACAATATCATTCTAATTAATAATTAAACAAACTGGTTGAGGGCATGCCATTACCAAAGCCAAAATAATCAAATTTAGGGTTCAACCATGCCTCTCAAATAAATTACCATACCCATGCACCCACATGTACAGAACAATAATTAAAATATGCAAATCATAATTTAAACCATTAAAAATAATATTCAATTGATATACATTAAAACCCCTCAACCTTGGTTTTCAAAACCACCATAAATGAGTCATGAACAATTGTTTAATCATATTTGTTCAGTAAACTAATAATAAGGGAAGAGTCACATGCCAGAATTACAAAGATTCACAGAGAGAAATTGATCCTTAAGCCCTTAGATGACCAAATGGGTGAAACCTTAGTTTTCCTTGCTTGAGAAAATTTATATAAGAGAAAGAGGATATTTAATATTATAAAGTGTAGAATGAATGACCAAAAAGTGTTATATAGATGTAGGGTCTGAAGGGTTTTTAGTGGGAAATATCCAAAGTGCCCACATCTTAAAGTAGTAAAATCCGTCCTTAGTTATGAGTCCACCCATCAACTCGTCACATGTCATATGACTGATATCCATTAGTTATATCATAAACATTGACTTGAAAATCCATTCACTGTACATCTTACGACTCTATGATCCCACTTATGACCTGGCGATATGACTCATATGGTGTAGTCGTATCCAAGATAGAACCTAAAGGGATTAGACACTGGACAACATACAACTCAAGCCTACTACTCATAGTATGGTCTTAAGACTCATGGTGGGTCACTAGACCTGTAACCATACTATACGAGTCGTTTAATGAGTCGTCCATAAATCAGTGAGCTTAAATCTCAAAGAATTTCTAAGGGCCAAAGCCTAGGGCATTTTATCAGCTTTACACTAAAGAGTCTCGCAGGGTAATGTCGTGCTGCTACAATGACCACCTAGGCACTTTAGGGAAGCTTTAGTTGATGTACCAACTAAGTGCATCTGTAAAAGAATTGTAATTTTTCCAAGTCTCCACCAACCTTTTGGGATTTGTTCAAAATCCCTTATAGGAAAACAAACTATGCTAATCTATAAAATTTAATCTTCCAGACTCAATGACAGTGTAAAAATTCCCATCCAAGGTCATTTAGATTAAAAGTGCATCCCACACCCAACTGCCATTTTTCTTAATTTCTGATCAATAGGATGAAATGAGTTTGAAAGCCTTGGGACCAAACCAAAGGTTCATCTAGCCTAAAATCGTTATTCAAAAGTTGTTCGAATTATTAGAATGGGCATATGAGGTTTTTTAACTAAAGTTTTTCCAAGTAGCCAATTATCACCAATCAAGACTTAAAAATAGGACATTATCTCTAAAAGTAAATTTGATAACCAAGTTGTCAGCTATAGCATGTCATATATCAGTTGGGGTTGTTATAGGAAAGCTCTAAATAGAAAATATAAGTGTAAATGAAGAAAATAACCTCGAGGGTCAATACACTCGAAGCTGAACCATAAGTCTTGAGTCATCTACAAACCGCTCATCTTTGCTCTATGATCTCAAAAGGATTCTTGGCTATCAAAATTATAATCTACTCATCAATAAGAGTAAAATGAGGCCCATATTTCTATATAAATAGTTAGGTTAGAATTTGAGTAAAGAATGAGTTCATAGGTCTCGCAAACAAAATTCAAAATTAAATCCATCACGAGGTCCCTCGAATGACAAGGAATGTATACTCAAAAGTTGAGAACTAATGGATGGTAAATTGGGGCATAAATCAGCCCCTAAAGTCAAAGGATCTTAAACCTAATTTCTAAGAGTTCTTAGTTACATGGGGTGGAATTTGATGGGAAAAATAAAGGGAAATGACCAAGGTTTGTTAGACTAACTTACCTTAGCTTCAATGGATGATTCCCTATACTTTCCCTCTCTATAATATCTCAAGATAGTGGAAAATGGTTGAGATAATGAGGGTAAAATTAGATCAATAAGGGTGATTTAATAATCCCCAAGAATCACCAAAGTGGTCTCTTGTAAGATTAAACATTTACCATTTAAGCGACATAATTATGCTAAAGTAGTCAAGTATAGCGATGTGGGCATTACTAAAGTGACTCTGTGTCACTAAAGTGACTACTGCTAAAGTGGGTAAGGTTCACTTAACTGGTCCTCAACCATATATCAAAGGCTGCTAAAGAAACTCCATGTTGCTAAAGTGACTACCTCTTAAGCAGTTGAACCAGATGGTACAAGACACTAGATTTCTCTAAGTCCAAATAGACTCTGACTAGGTGATCGAGAATTGTTCTCACACCATGCGTGCAAATGAATTATGCTAGCATACCAAATTTGATACTACAGACTCAATGAAATAATTGAAACTTTCATTTAAGATCGTTTCCTAAATGCAGGGCCTACATCTATAGTTCAACTTTTTTTACAATCTATACAATAGCCCAATGAAATTTCAAACACCTTGGAACTTGAACCAAAGCCCCTTGATTTAAAATTAATATTCCAGATCTGATAGCACTGTTGGAATTCTCATTTGAGATTATTTAATAAGAGTTTTGGTCTGAGAAAAATTCCTTGATAACAAAAGCTTCAAATTAGAAAAATGAGCCTAATATCCATACAAATTGCCTGATAATTAAATCGACAGTTTTAACAATTCATAAATAACTTATGGCCACTGTAGGAAGCCTCGAAATTGAGGAAATGGTCCTGGGGGTAATTATAATTTTGACGACCCCAACAAGATCAAGAGACATCTTCAAGACTCCTATGTGTTGGTAAGTATTCTCTATTGTCTTACATTATTAATTTTAGAATTTCTTAATATTCTAACATCAAACCATTTTCGTATGTCTTGTTAGATAAAGAACTCAACCCTGGGGTTCAAAAAAAGATTTACGTGGCTCTTCTTCTTCAAAGATCACATTTATCTTGGATATTTAGAGTGACTAAGGGTATATAAGATTCTAGTAAGGAAAATCCTTTCAGTCTAATGGTATGATTTTCAATAGAGCTGTCAATATAGGTTGGCGTAGCCCATCTAGGCTAGCCCATACGGGCTTTGAGTTTGACGAGTCAGGTCGGGATGGCCCATTTAAATGATGGGCCAAAAAACACCAAGCCCATGCTATTACCCTGTGGGCTACGGGCCTCACGGGCCAGCCCACTTTTTAAAAAATAATATTTTATAATTTAATTTTTCACTGTTAATAAACATAAATATTTATCACACAATAACACATAGTATTAATGTTTGTTAATCAAAAGAGAGCCAGAACTTGAATTACCCAAAGTTGGAAGAACACAAAGAGGTGGCACTACTCAATCGGAAACATCATGGTTAAAAGCCGATGGCGCATTAAGGGAGATATAGCGAAGAGGAGGCGGCTAGCTGAACTAAGAAAATTAGGAAAGTGAAAAGTACAATTTACTCTTTATGTTTTAGTGGTAGATATTTAATTATTTTATTATTTATTAGATACGAAAGTACGAAACTTTTCAGTTTCCATTTTCTTTGTTAATGGAACCGGTCAATGGTCATCATTGGACTTGATTGTTTTTAACTCTTTTATTATTTTTTAGTATTTTATTTTATTTTTAAATTATTTATTATTTGACAGACGGGCCGGCCCACGGGCTAGCCCAACCCACATTCCTCTAGCCCTACGGGCCATGGGCTTATCCGGGTCGGGCTAAAAAGCCCTGTTCTTAAATGGGCTGCAAAAATTGAAGCTCACCCCATCAAATTACAAGCCGGGCCGGGCTGGCCCACCGAACCTTGGCCCATATTTACGGCTCTAATTTTCAAAGATTTTTCTGGTTGATTTCAAAGATAGGGTTATTAATCCCCAAACTCAATTCCTTATGTTGTGTACTACTTTTATGAAGAATTTACAATAGATATTATAGTTTTTTCATGCAGTCTACGATAGTGTTTTTTTATTGATTCTAAATTCATGCTTGGAGCTATTTTATGAATCTGAAACCCCATGCGGAAGAATATATATATATATATATATATATATATATATATATATATATATATATATATATATATATGCAAATCTCAACACATGATTTATGATATAAGATTTGAACATAACTCACAACATTATAATTTTAGAAACTTTCTCAAGTATGATTTTAGTTATTTTCATGCCTATACTAAGAGCATATATTATTTTAGGACTATTTAGTACTAAGTGGGTATGGATTTTGAAAACGCATGACCCATCACTACTTTGTCACCATAGAATTAGGGTTGTGCTGCCAGTTAGCCCTACTCCTTAGCAAAAAAAAATGGCTCAATTCTTGGATCCATAATTCAGTAAGATTTTATACCTTGACAAGGTACATAATAGCTTTCCCAGCTAGGTTAGAGGTTGAACATCATTAGCGGATATGGTGTATCTCGCTAGTAAGAAAATCTCCACATTAAAAACTTAGCTATTTTAAAAAAATATTGTTTTGGTTTAAAATCATGAGTTTTAATCTAAAGATTTTCTAATAGTATTTTAACTTTATATATCTTTTAAAGATGTAATTTTTAATTTATCTTATGACTACAAATATTTATTTTCAATATGGGGATTTCTTGCTACTTTATCTTCAATTTTTAGTATGTTTTTAATGGATGACTTGAGGCTCTGCCCACCAGTTTTCTAGAGTGCTTTTAACTGATTGAATCCTATTTTACATATTTCTCACTCTCATTTATTCAGCTATTGTATTTTAGTTAATATATTTTGAACATGTCTTAGCTTTTTAGTTTAGAGTTTATTTTATGCTATCATTTTACTGTAGAATATTAAATAATTATCTCTTATGGTCCAACTTATCTATTTTACTTGACTTATTCTTATTGACCCCGTTCAGTTTCTAAAAGCATGTTAGATATATTGATTAAATTGTTTTTTCTTTAATTTTACATACTAGTATATTCTACCAGATTGACCACATACCTTTCTTTGCACTACATTCATTAATTGATGTACATTGGGATTCTCGATGTCAAGCTAACAGTTAGACAGTTGTAGCTTCTACATTTAGCTGTAATGAGTCCTCATTGTAGTTCATTGGTATCTAGGAGTATTGCCTCGGCTAACCGTGATAAATTGGCAAATTCACGGCTTATTGGCACTTTTTAAGCTTGAGTTATCATGTTTATCCATTGATTGAAGGTAATCTCATGTTATAATGCTTATTTGTGTAGGTATCGGTAGCTATACGAGTCAATAGGAGTGTGAGAAGTGAAGAAAATGAACATGCATGACTTGCACGTGCAGGTTACTTAAAATGAGATTCTTGTAGCACTTGTGAAGGTGACTGGTGCACGTAGGTCTTTGATATGCATTGGCACCTGCGTCAGCGGGTCACTAGTAAGGTGCCAATTTTGTAAATTTTATAAAATGTGAATTGGGGCTTAAAAAGGGTTTTTTCAGTTATATACTTCCATCTTGGTACTTTTTGATAATTGAAAACTTAGAGTGAAACATAGTGTGAATTTGTTTTTGTTTTTCTTATAATTTTGATCTCTATTATCATTCAAGGTTTGATTCAATGGAACAATGGGTTGAAAATTTGGGTAAATTACCTCTTTCTTTCTTTATGAGTAGCTAATTTCATTGCTTGGGGTTATGTTTGAATATGTTGTGACTATTCTATGGATATTGTTTAATTGTTTTTCTAATTATCTAACTGACATGGGTATAGAGGTTGCAAACTCTAGTTTATCATTGAACCCTTATCACCCTTGACAAAGGGGATGAGGGTGAGGATTAGGGGTGAACAATAAATTGATTCGCATCATTAAATATTATCTCATAGAGGTAAGGATTATAATTAAGGTTATTGATTGCTCAAATAGTGTAATACCCCTATGTTTTTAAGCTCTAGACATATCAAAAGATAGGCCATTAAATTAGCTTTCCAATGTCACTAGTCTCGCCTTAATAGAATGTCGTGGCAAAAAGGTTAGGGAACATTTCTTAAGGGCCTGTCTCACTGCTAGTGACAAGGACTCTGACAATGAGTCATTACTAGATGTAACGAGTCATTGTGTATGAGTCGTTGCCACTCCAGTGGGGGTCTCGATTTTGGCCTGGGGGAAACAAGACCTGCTCATGACTCGTTATAAGAGATAACAAGATGGTATGTGGACCAGTTGTAACATCAGTAAGAAATCTAGAAATCGAGTCTCAGATCGCTACTACTCATAATGACTAGTGATCAGACCAAATGAGTCATTAGTGGGGTACCTTAACAGAAAGGACCCAAGTTACTAAGACCTCAGGTCAGGACACATACCATAACTCGTGACATGTCGTACTGAGTCATTAGGAGAGTTGTGATGACTGGAACCAAAAATTCCTGCACAATGTTTAAAGGGCTTTTAATTATTTTCCACTCTTCTTAACACAAAAACCACATCATTTAGGCTTTCCAAAGGATCATATAAAAGACTAGAATCACCCAAATACATCATTAAGTAGTAATTCCATACATAGTAAAGAAAGAGGGGCGATTTTCTCTTCTCCCAAAATGCAACTAGGGCTCTCCAAGTTCAACAACAAGCTCTAAGCAATTCCCCAAGAAATTCATTTTATGTATGAGGGATTTCATCACTGGGTTCCTTCCACCCATTGAGTCCCAAGAACTTTTTAATTCTCAAAAAAAATTCCCTTCCCCTTGAATTGAGTTACTGGTCAAATATGTGGTTTATTTAATTTCTTTAGTTTTCCTTATAGTAACTCCATGATTACCTGTTGTCCCATAATATGAAATTTCTCCCATGTTCAAAATCATAAAATTCACCATCATGACATGTTGTTGAGTTTTCTGAATTTAAATTATGAAATTGACGTATCATGTTCCATTAATGCTATTATATTCAATTACATTAGCCAAATAATAGGGGTTATGAATACCCAATACCTAGGAGTTTAAATAAATATCAATTTACATAGTCTTAAGCATCCCAGATTATGCATGCATTGTTATTTTTAGAATACAGTAACTTGAGCATGTCTGTTATCACTTCATGTTTCAGTTGTACTTTAGTGTCATTCAGTTGGAAGTAATACTTCATACCGAGTGAACTCAGGGATAACGAATCCTCTTTAGTTAGGCAGAGTCTATTAGTAAAAGTCGCTAAGATCCAGAACTATGGCACCACCTTAGGTTATAAGGGGTCCCCTGTCAGTAGAGGCATGTCAACCTAGTCCTTTGGGATATTAGTTTAGTTGATCCACGCCAGCCAATGTTGGTTATTGTTATCTCACATGGTCCTCAGTGTAGATTTCAGCTTATGTTAAGTCTAGGATTGCTTTACCAAGTGTTCAGTATTCAGTTATTATGTGTATCCAACACATGTTTATACTTGGTATTGCATTAAGTTATGTTTATGAATTCATCTTCAGTTTATATATACCAGTGAGATTCCCATCTCGCATATTTAGTATATTTAAAATACTAATCATGTACTTCTTTGCGCTATATTTTCTGATAATATAGATTCAAATGCTCAGTACCTGAAACGTTCTTAGCATATCCATGCACCCATCAGTTGCACTATTTATAAGTCCTCATGATTTGAGGACTAGCTATTAGTTGTTTAGTTTCAACACTTTATTTACTTCAGTTAGTCGGAGTTAGGTGGGTATTTTCCCCATCAACTCCTTATCACTAAAGGCTTTCAGATATATGTTTAGATTTTTAGTATTATTTTTATTCAGACATGCTTATTTCTAGCTTTGGATGATGTCCCATATTTCATCATTATTATTTCATCAATTATTTTCATTTCAACTTCTGCCCAGTATGCTATTTTCTTTCAAAAATTATTGTGTTACGCTAGGCTAAGGGTTAGCTAGGTTAATTATGAATCTAAGAACCACGTGACAACTAGGGGCTAGTCTTGGGTTATGATAAACTTAGTATCAAAGCAAATATTAAGATGTCCTAAGGTGTATGAAAGCAACTTTAAGTAGAGTCTTATTCATGGGTATGAAGCACGCTATAGCTACAGAGAGAGGCTACAAAACATTTTAGGAAAATCTCACTTCATTCAATATTCTTGTCATGCGCTGGTGAGTAAGCTCTATTAAAATTCTTCTTCTAACTTCTCCTCTACCCATTTCAAAAAAATGCCTCCCAAAAGGGCTAACAGGTGAAGGAATAGGGACCAGCCAACACCACCGCCTATTCCCAAAGACCCTCTAAATTAGAAAGTATCTCATGCTAAATTCAAGTCAAATTTCATAGCATTGTCCGAACCTGTGGCTATTTAGAATAACACCAGGAAGTTGTTGCCTTAGGCAACCCAATAGTAAATAGGATAATGACTAGGATCCGAAACTTCAATCGAACAAATCCCTTGGTATTCTTTGAATCCAAGACTCAGGAGGATCCCTAGGAATTTTTGGTTAATGTGTATAAGATGATTGATAGCATGGGTGTAACATTGAGTAAAAGTGCCAATTTAGCTGCTCACCAATTATAAAGGGTGGCTCACACTTGAGTTAATCAGTGGAAAAGGGATAGAGGATATGATGGTAGGCCTATGGAGTGGGATGAGATTGTTAATTCTTTTCTATATTTTTTCTTCCCACTAAACTTAAAGGAAAATACAAGAGTTCACCAACTTAAAGCAGTGCAATATGAGTGTCAAGGAGTATTCCCTCAAGTTTAACTAGTTTGAAAGTTATTCTCCACATATGGTGGCTGATATTTAGGCCTAAATAAGCAAGTGTGTATCTGGTGTTTCTCATGATGTGTTAAAGAAATATAAGACAACTATTTTTATCAAGGAGATGACCCTCTCTAGATTGATGCTTCATGCTCAATAGATTATGGAAGAAAAGATCAAGGAGAAGGAAGGAGAAAGTAAGATGGTCAGGATTGATAATGTTAATTTCTCCCAGTGAAGGTCAAAAAATGGAAATCATCTCAATTCCATAAAAAATCTTCAGCCCTAGCCCCATCATCTACTAGTGTTCTAATGCCGAAGTTAAAATATGATACTCATGATAGAGCACCAAGCTCTAAGTCCTAAGGTAGCATAAATAGTGGTCACACCAATCCAGTCTTGAAGAGATATGGTAAGAACCATAAGGGTGAGTTCATGGCTAGCATTTATGTGTGTTTTAGGTGTGGCAAGTTGGGCAATATCATTATAGATCACTCAGCAGACACGTAGAGAGGTAGAAATGATCATCACTAGGGCCAGACTAACTCCTCATAAATTTTAGCAGGTCGTCTAACTCTGTAGGGTTCTACTTTTAGTGCATATAGTTGGCAGCATTAGAATAGACTTTAATCCCTTAAGACTTGATAGGATCAATAGGTTTTTCTTTATGTAGTTACTGGTACGTTATAAGTCATTCATATTAATGTGTATGCATTGTTAGAACCTAGATTCGCACTTTCTTTCGTGACTCCTTATATAGCAATAGATTTTTTGTCAGTCCCAAAATCCTTACATAAAGCCTTTTCAATTTCTACTCTAGTCGGTAGCTCAATCATTGCCAGACGAGTATACAAAAATTTTTAGTCATAGTAGCACAAATAGTCACCTCAGTCTATTTTGTGAATCATGACATAACAGAGTACGATGTTATTTTTGACATGGATAGGCTCCACTCTTACTATGCCTCAGTTGATTGATGGTAAGAAGTAGTACAATTTAAGTTTTCTAATGAGCCATTATTAGAATGGAGGGTTAGCACCTCAGTACCTATATATCGATTTGTCTTCTTCCTTAAGGTAAGGAAAATAATTTTCGAAGGATGCATCTTTAATCTTGTTCGAGTCAAGGACTCAAGTTCAGATATCCTTAGTCTTGACTCAATTCCAATAGTGAATGTGTTTCCAAAAGTATTTTCTGATGATCTTCCTAGAGTTCTCCTAAAGAGGGAAGTCGATTTTGGAATAGAGCTCCCTCTTGATACGTAGCCTATTTCAATTCCACCTTATAGAATGGCTTTAGCCAAGCTTAAGAAATTTGTATAATAGTTGAAATATCTCTAAGATAAGGGTTTTATTAGGCATAGTGTCTCTCCATGGGGTGCTTCATTTCTATTCATACACAAAAAAGATGGTTCTCTCCGATTGTGTATCAACTGCCATCAGTTGAAAAAAATCACAATAAAGTACAAGTATCCTTCCCCAATATTAACGACTTGTACGACCAATTTTGAGGTGCTAACTATTTTTCAAAGATAGATCTCAGATTCAGCTATCATCAGTTCATAGTCAGAAAATATGACATTTTAAAGATGACCTTCAGGACTTTCTATGGTCACTTCAAATTTATAGTTATGTATTTTAGGCTAAAAATGCTCCTGTGGCTTTCATGTACTTGATGAATAGGGTGTTCAAGAAGTACTTGGACATGTTCATCATAGTCTTTATAGATTACATTCTCATATATTCTGGTAGTGATAGTGAGCACAAGACCATTCAAGGATTGTTTTGCAGATTCTAAAAGATATCTAGTTATTCTCTATGTTTAATAAGTGTGAATTTTGGTTGAAATCGTTATATTTCCTTGATCATATTATTTTTGGTGAAGGTATTTAAGTTGATCTTCAAACGACCAAAGTAGTAAAGAATTAGCCTAGACCTATCTCTCCATCAGATATCAGGAGTTTTTTAGGTTTAGCCAATCTCTATAGATAGCTTGTTGAGGGATTTTCTTCTATTGCCTTGCCTATATCTGGATGTACTTAGAATAAAGTCAGGGTTTAGTGTTTTGGATCTTACAAGAATATTTTTTAAGAGTTGAAGACTCGAATCACCTCCTCTCGAGTTTTTACTCTACTAGAGGGTTCAGTTGGTTTCATGATGTATTGCGATACTTCTATAATAGGTCATGGTTGTGTTTTGATGCAATGGGGAAAGGTTATAGAATATGCCTCTAGACAACTCAAACCTCAAGAGAAAAACTACCCAACTCGCGATCTTGAGTAAGAAATAATTATTTTTGCCATAAATATTTTGAGGCATTACCTTTATGGGATTCATGTTAATGTGTTCACTAATCATAAGAGTTTACAATCTGTGTTTACTTAGAAAGACCTATATATTTGTTAGGGAAAGTGGCTAGAATTGTAAGAAGACTATGATATCAATATGTTTTATCATGCAGCTAAGGATAATATGTGGCCGTGGTCTTTAGTATATTATCTATAGTAAGTGTTGCGCATGTTGAGAATGAAAGAAGGATCTAGTTTTCAAAGTTCATCAACTTTCTATTTTGGGACTTCGATTGGTTGATTCGACTAAAGGTAGTATATATGTTCAAAATAGTCGAAATCTTCTTTAGTTGATGAGGTAAAGGAAAAGCAAGATAGTGATCCTATTTTTCATAAAATGAAAGAGGCAATTCGGGATCAGGTGGTTATGCTTTTATCGCAAAGGAAAGATGGAATCCTTTGCTGTCAAGGCAGATTATGTGCTCCGAATATGGATGATTTGTGGAAGTAGATGTTAAAAGAGGATCATCTTTTTTGATATTCTATTCACCCAGAAGCCACTGATATGTACCATGATTTGTGGGAAGTCTAATGGTGGAATAATATGAAAAAAGATATTATAGAATTTGTGTATGTGTCCAAATTACCATCTTGATAAGGTTGAGCACAAGAGGCCTAGTGGTATACTTCATGAGTTCATCATCCTCACCTAGAAGTGGGAAGTGGTAAATATGGACTTCATTATAAGGTTGCCTCGTACTCATTGTCAGCCTGACTCTATTTAGGTTGTCGTGGATCAAATGACTAAGTCAGCTCATTTCTTGCCATCTAAGACTTTAGATTCAATCAAAGATTATGTTACATACTATCTTAGGGAGTTGGTAAAGTTGTGTGGGTGTCTTTTTCCATTATTTCAGATAGAGGTACCTAGTTTACCTCTCAGTTTGAAAGGTGTTTCAGAATGATCTTGGTACCCAAGTTAATATTTGTACATCTTTTCATCCACAGACATAAAACACCTAGACTTTTAACCATAAAAAATTTCTCCATTTGATGTCACTGGGTGGGTATGACTAGGGGCACGATTTGTACCCCTTTGATACGATTCAAATCCACACTTCCCTCCCTTCTCATACCTTAAGAAGCCTAGAAGGATAGTATATTTTCTACTATATGAATGACCCTCCCCTTAATCGTACCTAAGGGTTTGAGTCATACCTAGGTGAGTATTATGGTGAATGGCACTTGGTGTAGAATAGACTATTTTTTGTAAGAGTATAGTATACAATTGAGGGCATGAGTCGTACCCTTTGGATATGACTTAAGGGTGTGTTATCGTACCCTTAATAGTGTAGATGACGTAGGAGTGGCCTAGGAAATGAGTTTGGGTACCACTCATACCCTAGGGTACGGTTTGTAAGGTGATTCATACCCCTGCACGGGCTCATTTTACAACTTTTAACAAAGGGACTTATTGTCATTTCCCATTCCTTAAACCCTAAGTCCCTTCACTATATAAGTGTATAAGGCCTCCTGAAATACACGTTAATTGGATCAAATATCCAAAACTCTCTCCCAAACACAATTTGTGAAGTATTTGAGGCTAGTGTTCAAGGGTGTCCATCTAGAAGCAAATTAAAGTGAAGCTTCTAGGGTGAATCAAGTTGTTTAAGGCATGTAACTCTTCAAATTTTTAAATAACTCTAAACTCATGTATTTTACACATGGATTAGTAAGTGTACATGGTGATTTTCGAAATCGAATGAAAAAGGTTTTGTTGCCTAATGATGAATGATGTTGATTCTAACTTAGACTTATTTTTAATTAAGTAATTGATGATGATTTTCATATATGAGTTCTTGTTTTATGTGTTTTAACATGAGGGATTTGAGTAACCCTAGTCTTTATGATTTCTACCATAAAAATAGCCTTGTTAATGGTATGCACATAAGGTGTTCGTGAAAATGTCTAAGTGAATTACTGATAATGCTCAACTTACACGTAAATTTAGTGCAAGGTGGTCGTCGTCAATATATTTACCCAACTTTGGAGTAGAGGTTGAATCCACGAGGAATAATGTGAGTGGCTATTAAACTAATTTGAAACTATACCTACAAGTTAAATTCAATCAAATGATACGGAAAGGTAAAATGGGGGTTTTATTAGATTGAACAAAATTTATTAACACTTTAATTTACCTTAGTACTCAAAGCTTAAACTGCAATATTTCAAATCAATGATATAGAGAAACTAGTGTTGTGATCACTACGATTAGTAATCCTCCATTGAATAATAGTTGTAGTATTGGATTCTCGTGACTTATGGGAAACACAAAATTATCTGTATCGATAGTTCATCTAAGTATTTCTCAACCTACCTTGATGTTGAGTTCCCTAATTCTATCGAACTTAGGAACCTTCTATTCACACTGATTTTATTTTGAGTTTATTAATCTTGTTACAATAATAATTATTAGGTGGGAACTTAACCGTCCCAAATCGTCGTTGATAATTCACTACCTTTAGTTTATTTCTCAGTTCAAGAAAATCAACATAAGGCGAGATCTATTGTTTGCAACCAACAAAAAATAATGAATACAAAAGAATTATCAAGATGTTTGTCACAACCCGACCCGAGGACCTGGCCGCGATGGGCATCCCGAACAACACAGGTTCGAGATACCCCTGTCTCTGCCCACCCCACTAGTGATATTATTCGCTCTAGGCCTAAGTCTACACGACTTTAAAATGCGTCACTAGGGAGTAAGGCTTTCTTACTTATATACCCAGCATCCCTCCTGTGTTTCGCCGATGTGGGACTCCTTCCTAAGTTGGGGTGTTACAATGTTCCTACAATCACTCAAACCCTAACCAGCAATTAAGACAATACAAAAGTAATCTTAGATCCCGCAGCCCTAGTTGTGGGTTTTAGTTCCACATGAAAGAGAAAGTGATAACAATGACTGAATTCATAATTCAAAGTGATTAAACTTATAAAAAATGTAGTCAAATATTGATTCTCTTCCCAAATTCAAGAAAAATATCCCATAACTAAATCAAAGAATTGAAAATTGAAATCCAAGTTTAAAGACTAAAGAGAAGTAAAGTAGTCTTTGGAATAAGTTCAAGATGTTAAGCCCCCCCTTTTAATAAAACCTTAGCACTTTCCCTTAAATACCAAGAGCTAAATTTTGAAGAAAATCTCAAAGTACAACTTTTTCTCGCACAGTTGATGAGAAAGTGTGATGCCTTATCAGGAGTTTGACGACTTATCAGACATTGTCGTTAGCTCCTCTTCCAAGTTTGATGAGTTCTGCCTTAGGCTGACAATGACACTCTGATGGCTTATCAAGAGTCTGATAACTTATAAGAAATATCGTCATCTCCTCTCCCACTTTCATGATATCTGCCTCAGGCTGATGGCATTCTTGATGGCTTATCAGACACCTGACAACTTATCAGGGGATGTCTCCACACTTCTTCTCTAGCTTTCTCACACTATCTACAAATGACGATGACTCTGATAACTTATCAAAAATTTGACGACTTATCAGACAAGTTGTCAACTACACTTTCATGGTCACTTGTTCCAAATTCACCTCTTTTGCTCTTATTGTCTTTAGTTTTCTTGAATCTTGACTTTCCTATATTATCAAAGAGAAATCAATCAAAAATGACAAAAGTTGCTTGAGACTTTACAATTATTTCTAGTTTAAATCTTTAAATGTGTTAGCATTATCTCACACATCAACACCCTCAACTTAAAACAATTGCTTGTCCTCAAGCAACTTAAACAGAACTAAGAAGATACAAAGCACATTCGGCAGTCAATCATCCATTTTAGCTCCAAACACATTACACTCTCCAAGTTCATTCACTGTAAACCCAACTGTGTATATAAATGAAGATCAACAATACAACCTAAGAGAATCAAGATATTGAAACAAATTAGCCACAAAAACTATGCCAATATACAAATTACACTTCCCAAACAAGTAGGCAACTAGCAACGCAACCGATATACCCTTACAATAAAGAAGTCCCTCCTCACTCATATGTTAACTCAAACATGTCAATGTAAGGACGGTCAAGAGACACTCACTCTTAGAAAGAAGTTCTAGTCAATGTATACCAAATACCATAAGCTTGCCCTTATTTTCATTATCGAAGCTTTTAGACAGTTAAGTTAGGATCACTATAGGACTTTTCTTCAGCTTGTAATGTAGGCTTGGGGCTGGTATGATACAGAAAGATATTTAAAGTAACTAAGCCTCCTTGGCACTACACTATTTTTGGGGTCTCACTTATTAACCTTTACCTTATTTCTCCCTTCCTTGATTAAAGCACATTCAAGCTGGGTGCAGTTTTATTCATTTATTTTTTTTTCACAACTTTTTTTCTCATTCTTTTTCTACCACACCCAGCCTTGATTATTTTTTTATTAACCTTCTTCATACTCACTTTACATCATGTACCCCTATGATAACCACCCTCAACTTAGGCTATTTGCCTAAGTCAAAGTGCACAATGTCCAAGGAGAACTAGGGCCAAAACTGGTTCATAGTGATACAAATGGGAAGGTGATAGGTATAATAAAAAGAATAGGCATTCAGGCTCAAAATTAGGATCAAGGGATATTATTCACACATGGAAGATCATTTAGGCTAAAAGTGAACAAATATCAACAACGACCTATGATCCTTTCCTAACTGCTATCCTTTAACCAATCCAAGACCAATCGGGCAAGTTCTAAATTTAACACACAACAGAAACTAGGTAGTATCTCACACACACATGGTACAAAGGTACGAAGCTACTACCTATTCGGTTATACAATTATTTGTAGTAATTATCATGTCCCTATTACTAATGCCATAAAAAGATTTATAGTAGTCACATATAGATGGACATCACACAGTTACAAAATAGATAATTGGAGAGGTATTTATCATTCCAAGATAAATCAACAAAAATATGTCAACTATCCTAGATACTTATTTTTCCACCAGTTAACCACAACACATCACAAAATGAACATAATATGCCTAAACATGTCGGTTCTACTAGGAACAAGACTCCGGAGAAAAGAGGCACGACAACGAAAACCCTAAGAGGACATCAACACCCACAAGTAGTCTCACCCTCAACTTAAAATCGTTCATTGTCCCTAATGTATCAAACAAAAATAAGAGAGTTAGAAATATACCTGTGGCATCATAGGTGCAGAGATCTGATGTCAATCACATAATACAAATAGAAACAACAAAATGCCTTGGGGTACCTCCTAAGAAGCAACTGATTTAATGTTGCGGTACGACTAGGTTATCTTGACTACTCAGAATTCATTAAGATACCTTGAAAGTTCTTTATCCTTTATTCCTCCACTTAGAAGATTTAAATCGTCGGCCCATCTTACAATTTTTACATATTTTAGGTACGTTGGGCAAATGTGAGAGAATGATAAGGAAAGTTCTATCATGCCACTTCGAAGACTTGAACCGCTTGCCCAATTTTGCATCAAACTTTTATGTGGGCTCATTTGACAACGGTGAGAATGTTAAAAATCCACTAAATAAACATCGATCTTTAAGCTTCTTACCTTTCAAGATTGGGGTTTTATTATACCCTTTCGAAAAGACAAACTCTAAAATGTAGGAATTTTCCTGCTTATTTCCAAAATTCATCATTTGCTTGGGTGATTCGACTTTTATCACATCCACCAAGCATAATGTTGAAAAGTGATTCGAGTGAGGTCTTCTCCCTAATTTCGGAGTTGCATCCTTCTCGACCTCTTCACCCCAAATTGGGCTATAGTTTTTATAAGAGATTGGCTTGGTTTCTTTTTTTTCCTCTAGCATTATTTCCTCAATCTTGGCATCATCTCTCATGGTTGGTTTGGATGGTTGGGAAATCACCAAGGGGTTCTAATCATCAAGCTCAACATTAATATAGGATTCTTGCTCCTCATCTTCACACTCTTCTATTATTTTAAATGATTCCACAGATAAGATATGATGTAAAAATAATGCTGAAAAGTGCTTTGAATGATTTACCTCTATATCCATCTCCTCTATCCTCTTTCTTTCCTCTTTCCATTCCCTCATGTCTTGAAGTATTTCTTCCTGGCTATCCAAAATTTTTTGAAACATAGCTTCAATGCGACTCATTCTGGTGCTTCATTCTTCCTATTCTTGAGTATAAGACCTATAAAAATCATAATAAGAACTAGAATTTAGGTTAGGACAATAGGGGGAGGGGGCATTTGGGAAATCACTCCAATATACATCTTGACCACTAAATAAAGAACAATCATACTCCTGGTAGGATGGAGATGGTGCACACATCTCTCTCTGGGAGTATATCTACAATCTTGCCAAAAGTGAGGTCCATTACGATATGGAAATGGATCATTAAGATAAGATTTCCAGCCACCAAGATCATGTTCATTCAATGATGCCATAGTAATAAGTAAACTAAAATAAAAATCTACCTAACACAAGAAATAAAAGAAAACTAAAAATAAATATTTCCAAGTTTGAATTCAAGCAAGTAGGCTAAAATTCCAAACCAACTCAATACACCAAATTGTTCCCCGACAACGGCGCCATTTTTGATAATGCTCAACTTACACGTCAATTTAGTACAAGGCGGTTATCGTCAATATATTTACCCAACTTTGGAGTCGGGGTTGAATCCACGAAGAAAAATGTGAGTGGCAATTAAACTAATTTGAAACTATAGCTACAAGTTAAATTCAAAAAAATGATAAGAAAAGATAAAATGGGGTTTTTAATGATTGAACAAAAGTTATTAACACTTTAATATCGCCTTAGAACTCAAAGCTTAAACTGAAATATCTCAAATCAATGATATAGAAAAACTAGAGTTATGATCACTATGATTAGTAATCCTCCATTGAATAATAGTTATAGTATTGGATTCTCATGACTCATGGGAAACACCAAATTATCAGTATTGATAATTGATCTAAGTGTTTATCAATCTTTCTAGATGTTTAGTTCCCTAATTCTCTCGAACTTAGGAATTTTCTATTCACATTGATTTTATTTTAAGTTGATTAATCTTGTTACAACATTATCATTCGATGGGAACTTAACCTTCCTAAATCCTCATTTATAATTCACTAACTTTAGTTTATTTATCAATTCGAGCAAATCAACATAAGGCATAATCTATTATTTGCTACCAATAAAAAATAATTAATAGAAAAGAATTATCAAGATGTTCCCACAATCACTCAAACCCTAAGAAACTATTAAGAGAATACAAGAGTAATCATAGATTCCACAACCGTAGTTATGGGTTTTAGTTCCACATGAAATAGAAAGCGATAACAATAACTGAATTCATAATTCAAAGTGAACTTAAAATATATATAATCAGAAATTAATTCTCTTCCCAAATTAAAGAAGAATATCCCACAACTAAATAAAAGAATTGAAAATTGATAATCCAAGTTTAGATACCAAAGAGAAGTAAAGTAGTCTTTGGAATAAGTTCAAGATGTTAAGCCCTCCCTTCTAATAAAACCTTAGAACTTTCCCTTAACTACCAAGTGATAAATTTGGAATCAAATCTCAAAGTACAACTTTTTCTCGCACAACTAAAGATAAAGTGTGACGCCTTATCAGGAGTCTGGCGACTTCACAGACATTGTCGCTAGCTCCTCTTCTAAGTTTGATGAGTTCTGCCTTAGGCTGATAATAATAGTCTAATGGCTTATCAGGAGTCTGACGACTTATCAAAAATATCGTCATCTCCTCTTCCACTTTCATGATCTCTGCCTTAGGCTGACGATATTCTTGATGGCTTATCAGATACCTGACGGCTTATTTGGGGATGTCGTCATACTTCTGCTCTAAATTCACCTCTTTTGCTTTTATTGTCTTTGGTTTTCTTGTATCTTGACTTTCCTGCATTATCAAAGAGAAAGAAATCAAAAATGATAAAAGTTGCTTAAGACTTTACAATTATTTCTGGTTAAAAGCCTCATATGTGTTAGCATTAGCTCACACATCAATTATCTTGTCACATGTGGTAATGTGTTGAGGTAGGGAAATATCCCAATAAGTATAAATGTTTGATAAATGATGTTTTAAAAGTATTGTGATCCATATATTGTGAAATTATTACCTTTTTGAGATAATAACTAATAATGGATTGAAGTACCTTAACATTAAGATAAACTGGAATTATGTTTTGAGATAAAGTATGGTGAGAATGTTATATAGGATTATTAATGAAATATGAATAGTTTGTGAGGTTCTTAATGACCATAACTTGAATTAGATGATGGATTGAATTAAGGAAATGTCCTATTAAATTGGTTGAGCAATAAAGGCTTCAATAATGACCATGAGTTCATGTATAGTGTTGAATTAGTTAAATGGTTAAAGTCCTTAAGTGTTGAATGGAATGAGTATTGATGCATGGTCAAAGGGGTTAAAGTCATAATGCCAACTAATTATAGTTTTTATGGCCTACGGTTGAAGTTTCTTGCCTTAAATAATAGATCAAGGTGGATATCTATTGATTATGGAATGGCTTGATAGTGGAGTCCTTTGCTTAATGATATTGGTCGAGGTTAAAGTCCCATGCATAAAAAGATCTCTTAAGGTTAACGTACCTTGTTGAATGAAATGATTTGACATTAGAGTCCCTTGGAATGAGGTTAGAGTCCATGGTCTAATGAATATACATGAGGATGGAGTCTCTTGTCTAGATGATGTGTGTATTGTTAGAGTCCCTTCTGTGAACAATTGTATATATGGTTAAAGTCGTTTGCTAATGAATGTGTGAATATGGTTAAAGTCCTATGCTTAATGAGAAATGCTTGAATCCATAAGTTTAGAGGGTCGGAGTACCCCACATCATGTCTAATGAATGAATGCTCAAGAATGTTGTTGAGCCATGATTTCTTGATTAGCATGTGATATATCTATATATATAGATAAGTGTATCAATATGATTGAATATGATATATTTACTTGTTATTGAATAATGATGTTATTTTCTCTTTATCCATGAGTTACATGCTAGCGCTACAACCGTTAACCATCTCCAGATGCTATGTCCCCATGCAACATAGGGGCCAGAGCATTATTTTCTCTTCCTGCATAGTGATTAGGTAATTAAGGCAGTTAGTGCATTGACCTCGGAGTGGTGAGCTTTCTTATTTTGAAAGACATTTATTTTTAGTCCTCTATCTTTTGCCTTAGTGTCATTTTTACCTAGTTTGGCTATTGTTAGGGGCTTGTCCTGACATATATATTTCTAAACATCAATTTGTACAGAATTATTGTGGATGACTATTGACTTGGGCATATTTTTTAGTGTGTTGATATTTCAGAAATGGTTAGACATTGTTAAGTTATGACATCTAATATTGTTCCTGGTATTTTATTATATGGTTTGGATTCACCTAACCCTTGTGATTGATGTGATCGATTATCGATATGACCTTCGGTTTATTGGGCTTAAGCTGCCCATAAGACTTGGCCTAATTTTGGGTCATGTCAAGTTGGTATCCCTAGGTTTATGTTTAGTTAGATATGCATAATTCTGGGCCAACTAAAGTCTCTTTTTTGGGTGTGAAGTGTGCCACACTTATAAAAAAGGAGCTATGAGATATTTTAGGAAATATTTCCCTTTCTTGTGTTTCAATGTCAAGCTATATAGTCTAAGGTCTTGGATTCCTCTAATTTTTGTTTGCTATCCTTCAGATCATGCCTCTAAGGTGATCTAAGACTCAGGATAACCCTTCTTTGGTCCCTATAGACAAAGCTCATCTAAGTTCTGGAGTTTGTACCCAGGCTAGGGTTGCGACATCTGGCTATCTTCATGGGGTTCCTCCTGTCCCCACCAACCCCGACTATTATAGTGGCCCTTTTATTCCGTTACTCAAAGGGATGATACTAATGTTAAGTTTGATCTCTTAATCAACCTTTTGACTCAATTAGTAGCCTCTTAATCAGAGTTCAGTGCTTTAGATACCATTTTTTCTGAGGCCACAAGAATTGGCCAATTTATGAGATTAAGGCCTTTTATGTTCTTCAATATAAAGGTTGAGGAGGATCCTCAAGGCTTCATCGATGGAATGGAGAATATCTTTTGAATCATACATGCTTTGGAGATTGAAGCCGTTGAGTTTGCTTCCAACAAATTGAGAGATGAAGTGTACCAATGGTAAAAAGGGTGGGAGTTGTCTAGAGGTGTTTACGCTAGTCCCACCATGTGGGAGGATTTAGTTGAGGCTTCCTAAGACTACTTCTTTTCTTAAGAGTTTAGGGAGGCAAAGGTGGAAGAGTTTGTGAACTTGAAGCAAGGAAGGATGTCTACTCAAGAATATGCCTTGAAAATCCATCAATTATCATGGTATGCTCCCGAGATGGTTTCTATCATGTGGGAAAGAATGTGTAAGTTTGTATTAGGATTGTCCTATGAGTTATTCCTTAAGAGCAAAGTGGTCTTGTTGATTTAGAACATTCATATTCTTAGGTTGGTTGTGTTTATGTAATAAGTGTAAGAAGAGAAAAAAAAAAAGCAAGTTGAGCTTAGTGAGAGACAAGGAAAGTAGTGGTGGTGGTGGAAAGTGGCCACGAAAGAAGTGGGGGAGTTTTAGTTCATTCTCCTCAGTTAGTGTTCGCTCTCCTTACCTAAAGATTTTGAGGGATCATCAATCTCAGTTAGGTGGTGGATCCAGGGCACAGGGTGTCCAATTCTAGGCTAGTGGTTCCCAGTCGGCTCCACCTTGCCCTCCTTGTAAATTCTATAGTTAGAGTCATCATGGTCTATATGAAAAAGGGAGAAATAAATGTTTTCATTGTGGTCAGATTAGGCATATGCCACATGAGTTCCCCTCTCTAGAAGCTTCTTAGGACAACAAGGATCTTATTTCTACTCCATCTACTTCCACATCGAAGGGTGCGATGTCTGCCTCTTCTTCTATTTCTTGCACTGGCGCTGGCTAAAACTGCTTTTATGCACTTGCTAATTGGTAAGATTCTGAGGCATCTCTCAATGTTATCATGAATATGTTGACACTTTTCTCCTGTGACGTGTATTATTTTCTTGATCTAGGGTCTACTCTTTCTTATGTGACACCATATGTGGTTGTGCATCTTTATTATGGTCCTGATAGTGTGTCAGTTTTTTTTCTATTTCTACCCTGGTTGGATACCCTATGATTGTTAGAAGGGTCTATTAGGGGTGTGTGATATCATTTGGTGGTAGGGATACTCTTGTATACTTCATAGAGTTGGCCATGCTTGATTATGATGTCATTTTGGGGATGGATTGGTTGCAATCTCATTATGCTTCCTTAGATTCTCGGACCGATAGGGTCATGTTCCAGTTCCCTAATGATCCAACCAATGTATGGGAAGGTGGTTCCCTAGTGCCTAAAGGAAGGTTCATTTCTCATCTAAAGGCCTAAAAGTTGATTTTAAAGGGGTGTTTTTATCATTTTGTCCAAGGTAAAGTTCCTAACTCGGAAGAGCCTTTTCTAGAATCCATTCTCATGGGTAATGAGTTTTCCAAGGTTTTTTCTGATGATCTTCCTGGTGTTCCTCCCAATAGGAAAATATGTTTCGGGATTGATCTTGTCCTGGAAAATCGTTCGATTTCTATCCCTTCTTAAAGAATGGCTCCAGTGGAGCTAAGAAATCATAAGGACCAATTGAGAGACCTCTTAGATAAGGGTTTTATCTGCCCTAGTCTGTCTCCATAGGGCGCTCCCATGTTATTCATGCACAAGAAAGATTGTACCCTTCACATATGTATTGATTATCATCAATTGTACAAAGTGACCATAAAGAATAAATATCCTCTCCCTAGTATCGATGATTTGTTGGATCAACTTCAGGGTGCAAAATATTTTGCAAAGATTGATCATAGATCGGGTTATCATTAGCTTAAGATTTGGGATGCAGATATCTCTAAGACTGTCTTTAGAACCTGATATGGTCACTATGAGTTTTTTGTTATGTTTTTTCGTTTGACCAATGCCCCAATGACATTTATGGACTTGATATATAGGGTCTTCCATCCATTCTTGGACTTGTTTATCATTGTCTTCATTGATGATATCTTATTCTATTCTAAGAGTGAGGCGGATTGTAACACCCCATACTTAATTATGTGCATTAGCCATGGTTATATGTGTCGGAGTATATGTATTGATCCTAAGTTAGGTATATATGAGTTTGAGTATGAATATTGATTATTTTTAGATGGTTTCAAGTGTATAGTTTGATTATATGTGTATGGGAATCGACTTTATTTATACCAGAATTTTCCCGTCGATGGTTCCATACGAAGTTTATTGAATAAGATTTCCAACGATATAAAGATTCCAAAAATGGATAAGTTTCGGATATAATCGAGCACGTTCGAAACTATAAAACGGCGGCCGGGATAATTGTGAACAGTAAATGTGCAGGAAATTCAAACTACTGAGGCCTGCCAGTTTTTTGGGTCAACTTTGAACGATCATAACTCCATCAATATAATGAACTGGGAGAGCTACCACCTATCAAAAGAAATATATTTGAGTCTTCTTTCCACTGCAATTGTTTTCATCGAAATACAACATCTGAGTAAGGAGTTATACTCGTTTTACTTCAGCCTCTCAAAACAGTTTTTAGGGTCAACTTCAAACGATCATAACTCCTTGTACAGGACGAACTGGGTGGGCTACTTTATATGAAATGAAATACCTTTGAATTATCTTTCCAACAATACCAATTTCACCCAAATCTGACATCGGAGCAAAGAGTTATGGCCGATTAACTTTAGCCTGTCAAAACAGTCCACCATGGACAGATTCGGACTTACTTAAAATTTTAAGGGCAATATGGTAATTTTTCATCACCTCATGGACGAAAATTGGTCTTTATATACATACACTTAGCCTCATATCCATCATTTTTATCCAAATTATTGAAGAATAAGGAAACCCTAGCCTAAGTTCAACTCCAATTATCTTGTGATTCAACCGTAGAAAATCCAAATTGATTCTGTAGTTGTGTTCACCGTCTCAAGGGCTTCGAGAAGCACCCCTTATTTGGGCCAACAGGACTTCAAAATCAAAAGGGTCATTTTATAGTAAGGATGTAAATTATGTTGGTGTTATTTATATGGATATGTATATATATATATATGCATGTTTGCATAAGAAGTATGTTATTTGATTGTTGTTGAAAGATGATTGGAAATGATGTTGGATCATTCTTGTGCATGGTTGGATTATATTGAATTTTGAAAGAATTTGGTGTGATGATGTGGTATTGATGATGTGGTATTGAAATGATGATTATATATATATATACACACATAAACCTATTATTCAAGTTGTTTTTTGGAATGTTTTGCAAATATTGGTTGTATGGAATTATGGAAGAGAATTGTGGTGTTGGGTTGCTAATACAAGATGCCAAACATTTCATTGTAGATAAGTGATTTGTAAAGGCGAGAAGTTGTGTTGAATTGGTATCTGAATCTACGACGAGGTATGTAAAGCATAATCTAACGATGTTCTTTGGCATGAAAACACCAATGTTCCATCAAGTAAGATTCCAAGGTTGTCCAAACACATGTATTGTTCTACATTACCAACAAAGTTGTTTCCATTCTATAAAGTGTCAAAATATTTCATTGATATACCAAAAGGCTCCTATTTCATTGTTGTGATATTGATGATTCTGAAACACATTGTTGATGTACCAATGAGTCTGTATGACATTGTTATTGTATAGAAGGTCTATTACTTGATTCCTATTGATGTATGATTGTTCCAAAGGTACTATGTTGGCATGAACACTAATGTAATAATCTCAAAATCTTTTGAACTAAGTTATTGAAAAGATCTTCTATGTGTGTTACTTGATATACGTGTGGGTGGTATCCCAGGGGCATAATCCTAGCATGGGTCGATCCCTATTTATGTGTTTATGGGTGGTATCCCAGGGGCATAAGCCTAGCATGGGTTGATCCCAGTTGATATGTACTGGAGGTAGCCTAATGGTCACAGTACAGTACAATATTGATTATTGTTAGGTGGTTGGAGGTTCGGGAGGAGGAGGTAATGGAGAATCATAATTGTAAAGAATGAAATGAACGAATGTATACCGTTCCACAAATGTGTTTGAATTCAAGAACCCAATTCAGATTAATGATAATGTACATGATCCTAAAAGTGTTTATGAAGTTTGGTTCACTTCTATTATGATTTATTCACTTGCGTCTAATTTTCTTGATCCCCTATATCACATATGATTATTTACAGCTTTACATACTCAGTACATATTTCGTACTGACGTCCCTGATGGGGGACCTGCATTTCATGCTGCAGGCACAGGTGCTTCAGCTCACTCACAGCATAGATAGGAGCCAGGTCATGCAGCTATTGTTGGTGAGCTCCAGTTTGCTTCGGAGCTTTCCGAGTTGGTTCCTTATGTTTTGTTATTGTACAAGAGTCATGTTTGGGCTGGGTTTATCCCGACCCTAGTGATGTCATGTATATATATCCTAGAGGCTTTGTAGACATAAGGAAGGGTAAAGTCATGGAAGTTTATATAGTGATGTTATATCTGTATACGTGGTGGCCCCGACGGCCAAGTGATATATATATATATCTATATATTTGTGCGTGTTGTGCTGATACAGGTAATTAGATTCTTCTATATGCAGCGAAGTGTTGTCCAAATTTTTAGTGACATGTAAGTGAAAGTACAGGTATTTGAACGGGTTCTCCCGGGCCTTCTCGGCTTCGGGTGCCAGTCCGGCCCGATGGGATTTTGGGGCGTGACACGGATCATGTCAATCACCTTCATACCATGTTGCAAACATTAAAGGATCATCTTTTGTATGCCAAGTTCTCCAAGTGTGAGTTTTTGTTAAAATCCAAAGTTTTTCTTGGTCATTTTATATCTAGTAAGGGGATCATGGTGGTTCCCAAAAAGGTTATGGTAGTTAATAAATGGCATAGACCTACAACTCCAATTGATTTTCAAAGCTTCTTGTGTTTATCCGGTTACTATAGAAGGTTTGTGGAGAGTTTCTCAACTATAGTTGTGCCATTGACCAAGTTAACCCAAAAGAGGATCAAGTTCTAATGGTCGGATGTGCGTGAAGGTAGTTTTGAGAAGTTAAAAGATAGGTTGACTTTGGCTCCGATTTTTAACTTGCCTGAGGGTAGTGATTATTTTGTTATATATTGTGATGCTTCTCTTGTCAGTCTCAGTCGCGGGTTGATAGAACATGGTAGGGTAGTGGCCTATGCTTTTAGGAAATTATACGTTCATAAGAAGAACTATCCTACTCATGACCTAGAGTTGTTAGCCATGGTTTTTTGCATTACAGATTTGGCAGCATTATCTTTATGGGTTTTATGCCTATATCTTTTCAGGTCATAAGAGTTTCCAATATGTGTTTTCCAAAAAGGAGTTAAAACTCTAGAATAAAAGGTGTCTTGAGTTGTTCAAAGACTATGATATGAGTTTTCATTACCATCTCGATAAGGTAAATGTAGTCGCAGATGCTCTAAGTAAATTATCTATGGAATATTTGGCCTACGTAGATAAGGATAAGAAGTAATTGGTGAAAGACATTAACCGTTTAGATAATCTTTGAGTTTGACTTATAGACTTTAAGGATGGTGGTGTATTTGTGCTTCCACTATTTCAATCATCTCTTATTGTTGAGATAAAGGAGAAATAAGCATTAGATCCAAACTTGATAAAGATCAAAATTAATGTGGGGGAACACAGGGTTACAGACTTTGTGATTTGTGGTGATGGTATCTTTAGATACCAAGGTGGGCAATGTCTTCCCGATGTCAATAGATTGAGGGAAAGGGTCATGATCAATACTTAGGGATATCGTTAAGCTATACATCTTGATTCCACCAAGATGTATCATGAAATTAGAGAGTTCTATTGGTGGAGCAATATAAAACGTGATGTGGCCATCTATGTGGCCAAGTGTATGGTGTGTCAACAAGTGAAAGTTGAGCAAATAAACCCCGGTCGGTTATACTAAGAAATTATGTTTCCTTAATTGAAGTTGGAGGCAATTAATACGGATTTCATTACTGGTCTCTCTAAATCTCAGAATCAATGTGATTCTATTTGGGCCATTATTGATAGAATGACCAAGTCTGCTCATTCTTCCTTGTGAGGACTAATTACTTGGTGGAAGATTATGCTAAGTTGTATCTTGAGGATAATAATAAAGTTGCATAGTGATCCAGTTTCTATTGTCTCAAATTTTGGTCTCTATTTTCATCCCACTTTTTGAAGTTGCTCAAAAAGGGTTTGGGTACTACAGTATGCCTTACTATTGTTATACACCCGCAAACAGATGGGTAAGCGGAAAGGACCATTCAAACATTGGAGGATATGTTGCGGGATTTTGTGATTGATTATGGTGGTATTTTGTATGACCACTTGCTTTTGATTGATTTCTCCTATAATAATAGTTACCAATCTAGTATTGGCATGGCCCCTTTTGAGGCATTGAATGGTAAGAGATGTCTATCTCCTATTGGGTGGTATAAAGTTGGCAATGGTAAGTTGCTTGGCCCTAATTTAGTTCACCAAGCCTTAGAGAAAGTAAAGGTGATTTGTGATAGGTTGAAAACCGCTCAAATTCTTCAAAATTCCTATGCAAATATGAGGCGTAGGGACTTAGAGTTTAGTATTGGCAATTGGGTATTCTTGAAAGTGTTTCCCATGAAAGGAGTAATATGATTTAGTAAAAAGGGAAAGCTTAGTCCCCGATATGTTGGACCCTATTTGAATGTGAGGATGGTTGGAAATATTGCCTATAAGTTGGAGTTGCATTCTTGTATGAACTCTATTCACTAGGTTTTCTATGTCTCTAAGTTGTGAAAATGTGTGGATGATCCATCGTTGGTTATTCCCTTAAGGGATGTTGATATCTCAAACTCTTTATTCTATGAGAATATCCCGGTGAGGATCTTGGATCGAAAAGTTTGCAAAAAATATAGGTGGCTTTGGTAAAGGTTATATGGAGGAACCAAAAGTCTGAGGCAGCTACTTGGGAAGTGAAAGAGGACATGGAGTTCAAGTATCTGCATTTTTTTCCCATTTCAAAAGCTTGGGATGGAGGTATGTGTTGATCTACTTACTTTGATTTATGTCTTTGATAGATAATTGGTCAAAGTCCCTAATATTTGAAATTGATTTATTCCTTGATAAGCCATGGATTCAAGTCCCTAATATTTTTAAATTATGTATGTTTTGTTGTGATGGGTTTAAGTCTATAGTATCTTGGGTAATTCGTGCCTTTTGTAAACAAAGGGTTCGAGTCCCTAATCCTTTAATTGAGCAAGTATCCTTAATAAGTCAATGGGTTGAATTCCCTAAGTTATGAAATGAGTAATGGTTTTAAGTCCCTAAGCTTTGAAATGAACAAATGTCTTGATAAATAATGTGTTTGTTTCCCAAAGATGATGAAGCTAATGTTTGAATGATAATGAGCATGATGTGTCCTATATCCTTGTTGAATGCTTGTTCTAACTTGTTCAAGGGTTGGTTTGATATGTGATAATGTGTTAAATTGTGTCTATTTCTTTTCCTACCCATCATTCATAGATGAATGGTCCAAATGGGGGAGAATTGAAACACCTACACTTTGAACCATCAAATAATTTCTCGATTTGATGTCACTAGGGTGGGTACAAATAGGGGCACAAGTCATACCCCTTAGAGATGAGTCGTTTCAACTCATCCCTCCCCTCCCATACCTTAAGCAGCCTAGGAAGATAGTATATTGTCCACTATATAAGTGACTCTCCTCATAATCGTACCTAAAAGCACAAGTTGTAGCTAGGTGAGTCATATAGTGCATAGCATTTGGTATAAAATGGACTATTTTTAGTACCAGTGTTGTATATGGTTAAGGGCATGAGTCGTACCCTTTGGATATGACTCAAGGGTGTGTGGCCGTACCCTTAATAGTATATGTGACCTAGGAGAAGACTAAGGTACGAGTTAGGGTACCATTGGTACCCTAGGGTACGGTTCATAAGGTGAGTCATACCTTTACATGGGTTCATTTTATAGCTTTTAACTAAGGTCCTTGTAGTCATTTACCATGCCTTAAACCCTAAGTCCTTTTACTATGTAAGTGTATAAGGCGTCCTTAAACACACTTTGAGAGGATAAAACATCCAAAACTCTCTCACAAACACAATTTTTAAAGGATTGGAGGCTAGGGTTCAAAGGAGTCCATCTACGAGCAAAGTGAAGTCAAGCTTCTAGGGTGAATCAAGTTTTCTAAGGTATGTTCCTCTTCCCCTTGTAAAATAACTCTAAACCTATGTATTTTACACTTGGATTAGTAAGTGTACATGGTGATTTTGAAATCAAATGAAAAGGTTTTTGTTGCCTAATGTAGAATAATGTTGATTCTTTCTCAGACTTATGTTTATACATGTCATTGATGGTGATTTACATATGTGAGTTCTTGTTTGATATAACACATGGGTCTTGAGTAAACCCTAATATTAATGATTTATACCATGAAAATAGCCTTGTTAAAGGTATGCACATAAGTTATTTGTCAAATTGTCTAAGTGAATTATCTAGTCAAATATGGTAATGTGTTGAACTAGGGAAATGGCCCAATAAGTATGAATAATTGGATAAATGATGTTGTAAAAGTATTGTGTGCCATGTATTGTGAAATGATAACCTTTTTGAGTTAATGACTAATAAGGGGTTGAAGTCCCTCAACATAAAGATGAACTTGAATTGTGTGTTGAGATAAAGTTTAGTGAGAATATGGTATAGGATTGTAAATGAAATGTGAACAGTTTATGAGGGTCTTGATGACCATAACTTGAATTTCATGATGGATTGACAGAAGGCAATGGCCTATCAAAATTGTTGACCAATGAAGGCTCCCATAAGGACCATGAGGTCATGTATAGTGTTAAATTAGTTAAATGGTTAATGTATTTACAGGTTGTATAGAAAGAGTATTGATACATTGGCAAAGGGATTAAAGTCCCAATGCCAACTAATGATAGTTGTGATGGCTTGAGGTTGAAGTCCTTTGCCTTATAAATGGCTTAATGTTGGAGTCCCTTGCCAAATAATATTGCTTAAGGTCAAATTCCCTTGAATAAAGAGATTTCTTAGGGTTAATGTACCTCACAAAATGAAATGTCTTGTAGTTAGAGTCCCTTGTCTAACTAATAGGTATGAGATTGGAGTCTCTTGCCTAGATGAATATGTTTGCGGTTAGAGTCCCTTGTGTGAACAATTATTTATATGGTAAAAGTCCTTAGCTAATGGATGTTTAAATATGTCTAAAGTCCTACGCTTAATGAGAAAATCTTGAATCCATAACTGTGGAGGGTCAGAGACCCCACTTTATGTCTAAAGAATGAATGTTCAATAATGTTGTTGAGCCATGATTAATAGATTATCATGTGATATACCTATATTTAAGGATAAGTGTGTGGATATGATTGTATAGGATATATTCACTTGTTGTTGAATAATGATGTTATTTTACCCTTATCCTTTAGTTACATGCTAGTATCCAACCACTAAACATCTTCGAATTCTATGTCCCTATGCGACATAGGGGTTGGAGCATCATCTTCTCTTCCCGTGCAGTGATTAGGTGATTGAGGTAGTTCATGCATTGACCTTAGAGTGGTGATCTTCCTTATTTCAGATGAAATTAATTCTTGGTCCCTTATCTTTTGACTTAATCTCATTTTGACTTGGTTCAGCTATTGTCGGGGGCTTGTCGCGACATATATATTTCTAAGCATCTGTTTGTATAGAGGTATTGTGAATGACTGTGTTCTTGGGAATGTTGGTTAGTGTGTTGATATTTATAAAATGGTTAGACATTGTTAAGTTTCGACTTCTAGTATTTTTCCCACTATCTTATTATATGGTCCGGATTCACCAACCCTTTTGATTAATGTGATAATTGTGATGGGTTATCAGGGCGACATCCAATTCGTATGGGCTTAAGGATCCCATATGACATAGCCTGGTTTTGGGGCATGTAAAGACTGATGGTCAGGCAGAGAGGACCATTCAAACTTTACAGGACATGTTGAGAGCTTATGTAATTGATTTCAAGGGTAGTTTGATGATCACCTACCATTGATAGAGTTTGATTACAATAATAGCTACTACTTAGTATTTAGATGGACCTGTTTCGGACTTTTTATTGTAGGATATGTGGATCTACTAGCGGTTTGTTTGAGGTTGGTGAAGCATCGTTGGTAGGGGAAAATTCAGTGCATGAGGTGATGGAGAATGTTCAGTTGATTAGAGAAAGGCTGAAAATAGCCCAAAGCTATCAGAAATCCCATGAAAATGTGAAGAGAAGGGAGCTTGAGTTTGATATTGGTGTTTTTGTTTACTTGAAATTTTTCCCTATGAAAAGGGTAATGACATTTGGTAAGAAAGGGAAACTCAGTTCCTATTATGTTGGTCCCTATAATATTTTAAGACGGTATAGGGAGGAATCCTATAAGTTGAAGTTTCCTGTGGAATTGGCATTAATACATCAAGTTTTTCACATTTCCTTATTAAAGATGTACTTTGGTGACCCGATATTAGTAAAACCTATAAAAAAATTAGCGTGGAAAATAGCCTCTTTTATTAAGAGGCCCCAGTTGAGATCCTTGATCATTAGATTCATAGGCTGAGGAAGAAAGAGGCCGCCTTAGTAAAGGTTCTATGGAGAAATCAGTCAGTTGAAGGAGCTACTTGTGAAGCAGAAATACATATGACGACCAAGTACCCCTATCTCTTCCCTTCAAACCTAGATCCAGCTTGAGGTAATAGTTTTCCATAATTAAATAATTCTTTCATTTCTATCTCAGACATCCAACCATCTTCATGGTATAGTATTTATTCATGATTTAAGTTCAGTTCTTGTTCCAGTCATAAAATTCAGATGTCGGTTCATGATTTATCTTACAAGTATTCAGTGCAAACTTTTAGTTCTCCAATAACCTCTCGGCTATTTTTAGTCATGGACAAATGATCCCAGTGGGGAGATATTGTAATACCCCCAAGTTTTCAAGTTGTAGACCCTTCATGATAATCCATTAAATTATATTTCCAAATGACACTAGTCTTGCCTTAATCTGATGTCGTGGCAAGAAGATTAGGGAAAATTCTTAAGGGTCTATTTCACTGTTAGTAATAATCACTCTGGAAACAAGTTGTTAATGTACGTAATGAATCATCGTGTATGAGTTGTTGCCCTCCTGTAAGTGTATCAAATTTTGACCTAACGACAATAAGTCCCTCTCATAACTCGTTATGAGAAATAACGAGTCATTACATGGACCCGTTCCCACACCCATTAGAAAATGAGAAATAAAGTCTCAAATCACGACTACTAATGACTCGTAAGCAGACCTAAAGATTTTTTAGGAGAGATTCATTACCTTAACGGAATGGACCCCAAACATAAGGACCTCAAGTCATGACTCGGACCACGACTTGTGACCAATCGTAATAAGTCCTAGGGTAAGTTGTGACGACTGGAACCATAAATACCTTGCATGATTTTTAAAGGGCTTTAATTATTTTGCCACTCTTTTAAACCCAAGACCCACGTCGTTTAGGCTTCCCCAATGGTGATACAAACGACCATAATCTCCCAAATTCATCATTAATTCATAATTCCATCCACAATAAAGAAAGAGGGGTGATTTTCTCTTCTCCCAAAAGGCAACTAGGGTTCACAATTTTCAAGCACAAACTCTAACCAATTCACCAAGGAATTCACTTCAAGTATATGGCATTTCATTAATGAGTCCCTTCTACCCATTTAGTCCCAAGAATTTTTTAATTCTCAAGAAAAAATCCCTCCTCCTTGATTTGGGTTCAAGTTAAAATATAAACTTGTTAACTATAAAGTGTTCAAAACAAACCCCCTATTTTTACTTTCTTGTTTGATTTACATGGCATTATGATCCAGCTTCTAGTCCCTCCTAACACTAGAGATTAAATTATGTGTGCTCATTCCCTGAGGATATGACCCCAACTCTTATTGGATTAACTATATATTCCGGATGATCGATATACCTTTGAGGTGTAATTTTAGTATTATCAAATTTTGGCACCGTTGTTGGGGAGTGAAACATAGTTTTTATTGTCTTAGTGCTACTAGTCACTTTAAGTTTGTCATAGTGCCTATTTTAAATTATTTTTTATTTTTGTTCTCTTTCAAGTGATGATCATAGCTTACATGATACCATGAGCCAAAATATAGAAATACTGCTACTTTTGATGGACATTTTGAGGACGAGGATCACCTCAGAGATGCGGGATTATTTAGTACCATTTATATACCACCTGCAATGACCCTCTAGGTCATTTTTTACATTTCCATACCTTTTCACCATTTATATATTTCCTACAACTTCCCCAAGTATTTATGAATTGTCGAAGCTGACAGTTCAATTACCATGTAGTTCATTTGGTTTTTAAAACCAATTCCCTGTTTTTAAAGTCTTTACTAGTAAGGACTGGAAATCAGGCATTAACTTTAAGGTAACAATATTTTATGCCAATTTTGATAGTTTTATCATCTCTAAAATGTTAATTTTTGTATGGGGGACCTTCGGTTTAGGTTTCAAGCATTCCAGACTCATTTTGGGCTTTATGTTAGATTTTGATAAAAGTGACCCTTAGGTGTGGGGACCACATATCATCAAAATGACTCCATATGGATATTTGGATAACTCCATTAAGAATGGAATATATAATTTGATAGGGTGGATTAGTTGATTTGCATTCATAGGATTCCAAATAAATTCCAAGGGGTCGATAAAAACTTGGCATAAACCAAGTTTAGCTATTGCGTGGACTCAGCTGGTGCAATCGCTTATGCAGACCTTTGGCTACATAAGCATCCAAGGAGTTGCTTTAGTGGTCGAGATGGTCCCCCACCATGTTGCTTTAGTAAACACTGACCGATTTTGTGGGCACCACTTAAGCAATGTATAGTTCTCTTTAGTAGAGATCGGCCAAGTGCATAGGTCACTTAAGGAATCATGTGCTTCTTAACCAATCATAGATTAAGGGATCGGGCGACCAGTAAAGAGGTAACTACAGGGGCATTAAATACCTATCTTCACCCAATTTTCTCCCATTTTATTCAAGTTTCAAGAGCCATAACGACATAGGGAGCTTAGATATTTAAAAGATCAATTCTTAGGTGATTGTAGGGTGTTGTTGAGCTTGGAAAATTCATTTCCTCATTGTTATCCTTATAAGTATCTATCTAATTTTTGCTTTAATTCTCCAATTTAGTCAAATATCCCTAGTTCCTTTTTGGGTTGAATAGATTATCATTTGAGCTCGAAATTTACTCATTCTTGAGGGTAGATGATCCTTGAGTATGGAATGTTGATGGTTTCAAAAGTGTGATTCTGGAAGCGAGCCCCACGTACGATTTTGTTACAATTTCTGAACTGATGTATAAAAATATAGTATGGGTATCATTTTATCCTATTAATGTATATTTTCACTATTTTGATAGTGTGGCATCATAAGGATGCTTCTCGGAGGAGAAAATATTTAATATAGCAGAAATTAGTGGGACTTTTTTGGCATCTAGGTAGGCTAGGCTTGCTCTTTTCATATATTTATATTAATGGTGTTGTCATGTTATTAACCTAGTTTTGGGTTAAGAATTATCAGTTGATCGCATAGTTAGCGAAATCTAGATTATTTAGCCATTTAGAGAGATGTAATTAGGCAGACTTGTCCTAGCTACTCGTTCTTTGGGTTGAATTGCTAACCCAAGTCTTTGTGAGACGTATTTAGCACCATGTAGTGGTATTTTTGAATCTTAGTCTAGCTTGGAGTAGGAATTACCTTAGAATTTATTTTTAAGGTTAGAAGTAGGCCCTTCGGCCTTTTTCAGTTCAAAACTATTATTATCTCCTTGTAGACTTAAATGGGATTTCTTACATCATCCTATCTATATTCATTAGACCAAGAAGGATTTAGGCATATTCTAACTTTATCTAGGCATTTTCCTTAGATATATTATGACCGCTTCAAGTTTGTCAAATTATGAAATTAAGACTAGCTCATGTCAAACAATTTATGATATTAAGGACGGTTCAAGTCTGGCAATTTATAATACTAAAACTAGATTGAGTCTGACAACTATGATGATATTACTTCTGGTTTAAGTCCGATATTCATGATAAGATTTACAGTCCTAGTTCAACATTTAGGTAAAGCTTTTAATGGTTATGGAATCAGTTCAAGTCCCATGTTTGTGGTATTAAAGGATTCATGGTTATAACTTTAAGGTTGAGATATTTTATAAGTGTCACAGTCTATTTTTTTCTTGGTTACATCCATTGGGAGTATGGGAAGGCGATTGATTATTTATGTTATTTGCACCTCTAGGCTTATGGGGGCTAATTAGGCTATAGATAGTCATGTTATCTTTGATATTATTTACTTAGTTGATAAAATTCAATATATCAAGCACTATTCTAGGATAACCTTTTACCTGATTGTTGTTTATTATACTGCATCTTATTGTACTTATATTATGCTTTAGCTCAGTCGCCGATGATTCCTACTGAATACTCGATGCTTTAGTACTGATACTACACTTCTGCAACTTTTTGGGATGCAAATCTGAGTACTAACTGTCATCATTGATATCAATACTAGCATTATTTAGAGCTTGGAGATAAGTTGAGTTTTCGGAGCTAGAGCTAACTTTCTCTCTTTCTTCTATTTTTTATGGTCTATCTATTCGGCACTACTGTGCATTTTATACTTAATAGTACTCTTATTGTTTTGCTACTGGCTCTTGTATCGAACTTACTAGGTCATGGGATATTTCTACTCCTTTCCTTATTTATTCTCTATTGTGTTATAATTCTTACATTGTATGGTTTGTATTTTAATTCATAGCATACATTTTGGTGTTAACCTTACTTTTCTCCAACTATTCCATCACTTGTCGTTCTGGGCAGTGGTTTGTCTTACCCACTGGCGGTTTAATGTAGATGCCATCATGACTTGTGAAATTTGATTATGACACCACTGAAAATCAGAGTGATGTGTTTCACGTTACTATCTGTAATGCCCCAAATCTGGTACACGGAATGTTACGCGATACTCATGACCCCAAAGGACCACAAGCAAACCCATAACTGATATTTGTAACTGTACACTGAATAATATACTGTAAATATGCAAAATATAAGTTGTAAGGCCATAAGGTTCAAAACTGAACTAATACTGAATATATAACAATGTGTAAAATGGGGTATAAAAATACACAAAAATTAAAATAAACTGTCTGAAAACATGATGTAGTCTGAAAACCTCTAAACTGTGTGAAAACTATGGAGTTGATGGGACATGTCCCCAACTAATCATGCTATACTCAAATTATGAGGACTCACTGCTAGTCTAGCTGCTGAACGTCTGATCTACTTAGGATGCTCGAGAGCTTGTGCTTCTAAACTTATAGTTTAAAACACCATATAGCAATGCATCAGTAAGTTAATTATACTTCTATGCAAGTGAGGTAGGCTAAATGAAATGGTTCATATGCATGAATAATACTAATTGACTGAATAACATGAACATGAGATTACATGCATAAACAAAATACTGAAACTGAATCGTGATAACACTAACTCTTAAATTCTGATAACATGGATTTACTAAAATCTGAGTACTAATACTGGGTTAATGAATGACTGATTCTATTGAGTACTAAGGAACTGATGTCATATTACTGATAAAGGAATGACTTTTTTGACAGTTCTGATTATGAAGAACTAGTCGGATTGACTGTATATAATAGTCCTAAAACTGAATACAGATAACATGAGTGACTGTATCTGACAGTCCTGATACTGATGGAACTAGTTGAGTTTTATATTGTACTAATTTTACTGTATCTGATAGTCCTGGATTTCTGTAGAATTGAACTGAGTTCTATTACTGAGACTGAGACTGTGAAAGGTAATCATCTGACCGACATTCCCCGAAACTGAACTGGTAGGGTCCAACTAGTAACCCTAGATAGAAGGGTATCAATATCGTGCCACGAGTAAAGACAAGCTGTAAGGTAACCCTCTCTGATGGAAAGCTCTTCCATCAACCCTCCTGTAGGAATAACCCAAAACGAGATGTATTAGTAGCCCTACACATAGGGGTACATCTCAACCTACGTTGGCTATGTAGTTCTGGAATGCAAGGATTGCTTCTAGGGATCACACCCTCTACTGAATAACAGGTGAGTCCCCATCATTGGGTTCACTCGGTGCTGAATCCTACTCACAACTGAATAGACACTGGATTGATTATACTAAACTAAACTGTTACTGATGGTATTTTTTAGTGGAGCTAAACAGAGTTCATTGAGTTTCATTGACTGACAGAATGCTACTGAGATATGAGGACCGATTGAGGGTACTGAAGTTACTGAGATTTCTGGGAATAGTGAGGTTACCGATATTACTGAGTACTGAGATCACTGAAATTATTGGACTACTGAGATTACTGAGATTTCTAAGATTACTAAGATTACTAAGATTACTGAATGAGACTGCACTGATACTGAGTTTTCCTGAGTTACATGACTGACTGAATTCTACTGATCATGACTTGAATGAGAGTACGTGAAAATATGACACTGGATCTAGGAACACAAATAAATTATCGGGTAAAAGTACCCCAAGGACTCGATAGCATGAAACTGACAAGACTTGACACTTCTTGAACACATGAACAATATCAACAATTCATAATACAATAGTTAGGGATTTCATGAAGCACTTGTTTATCATAATGTTGTACGTGGATGGAATTGCATATAGACATGTCATACTTTCATTAACCTAATCTCATGTACATTCCCTAAACCATTCATAATGCACATAATATCATGGAAGTCATTCTTGGTCATAGGGTAAAGCATGCATTTATCACTTGGATCACAATTAAGCTATAGCATAGTTTCTATTCTCTTAAGCATTTTATCAAATACCTAGGATACATGACTTAGGGCATAGGCATGATCATCAAATTAACACGACAAAACTCCATATTTCAACTCAATTTCACATGTTTCAGACCACATACTATCATAGGTTCATGAACCACGCATAAAGATTCCAACTTGGGAATCATACAATCATAATCACATGAAAATAATCAACCCATAACAAAATATTCACAATAAAAGATTTAAAACTTGATTCTTAGGCTTCATGGATGAATGAAATCCATGAATAAACACTGTGCATACCTTAGTTCTTGATTTTATAAATATTGACGGAGAAATTCTTGAATTCAAGTCTTGAATTTGAATCCCCAATTGAAAACCCTAGCTTGTTCTTGAGAGAAACTTTTGAGAAACCCTATATTTTGGATAAAATATGGCTGAATCACGTGTTTTTGGGTTTATATAGGGTTGAAATATTGACCCTTTTAACCCTTGGACATGTATTTTATTTTTGAGAAAATTTCCCAATTTGGCAGGCTGGCATGACGTGATGTTATCGCATTGTGTCAATGGGAATTACCAACTGGGAACTGGGCTGGCGACGCGATGCGGTGAAATCGTGTTGTAATACTAGATGGGACCTGGAAGTTCACCGTGACGCGGTGGTATCACACTGAGACACAAGAAAAAATATAATTCTAAATTCGAGACCTGGCGTGACACGCTATAATCATGGAGACTCACTGGATTTTGACGATTGTCATTTTGACCTGCTGCGCGATGCACTTATGGCTCAGGTAGGACACTGTCTTACTAAAATGGCTCTAACTCTTCACCCGGGTGTCTGATTTGGGCAAATTTTGTATCGATGGAAAGCTTATTGAATTTTCCACATGAAAAAAGTTAAAAATATTAAAAATACCACATGTATAAAAGTGGATTCATCTTTGAAACAAGTTTTTGATATTTTTAGGATGAATTTAAGATAGGTAGAAGTACGGGGTATTACACTATCATGATGCCTAATTTTCTTTAAATAAAGGGAATCTTGGGGGGTAAATCCTATGAAGATGCCAAGATTCATTTGATAAATTTCATTGATATGTGTCATCTATTTGATATTACCCACATATCTCAAGAATCAATTTGATTGCATCATTTCCAATTCTCATTGATAGGAGAAGTGGTCTTACTATTATTGGAGTTGCCCACAGGTCTATTACTTCATGGGTTGAACTAACAGAAACATTCTTTGATCGATTCTTACCTTCATCACAGATATAGAAACTAAGAGATAAAATCATTAATTTTTGCCAACTTTATGGTGAACCATTAAATAAGGCTTGGGAATGATTTATAAAAAAAACTATGGAAAATCCCAAATTATGAGGTCTGGAATAAAATGATTTTCCAAATCTTCTGTAGGTCATTGGACCAATTTAACAAGTCGGTAGTCAATACTGCAGCCAAAAGATCAATTATAAAATAATATTATGTTGTTGTGGCTCTTTACTAGAACAAGTGACCAAGGAATGTCTAGGTTGGCATAGAAGAGATACTGAGGTGGCCGTAGGGGCTCCTTCCCCATCTTTTGATAGTCAAGAATAAAGAAAAATAGATAAACAAAGAGATGAGAATATGGCAGAGGTGATGACTCAAATATGGCTTTTCATCAAATATGTAATGGGAGCTTCTACAAAGGCGGTCAATGTCATTGCTTCTAAAAGTATTAAAGCTTATAATAATGATGAAAAATCTCTTGAAAAGAAAAATTGGTTCATGTAAAACCAAATTTTTTTTTGGGGGGGGGGGATCCCTCCTTACCTATTAAAGGCAAGGTAGGAATCAAGGTTGGATGTAAAGGGATCATAAATAGAAGGACCCTAATCCTGGTAAAGATTGGAATTAAATGGAACATAATAGAGTGAGTGATTAGGGAAATCAGGATTGAGACCATGATTGGTATGTTCCTCTACAGGATTTGGTCAATGGTAAGGGGACAAGCTTTATTGATTTGGATAAGTTCAAGAATGAAGATGTCCTTGCTTATAGCTTAATAGGTGTTAAAGGAATTGATAAGATGTTGAGAGAGATTAAGTGTGATTGGTCACAACTCTGTCAAATGGTTACCTTTCATTAAGCCTCTATCAAGCAACTTAAAACTCAATTGGGAAAAATGTCAACACATCTTAATGCTAGACAAAAAGTTGGAATACCTAGTGACATAGTAGCTAGTATGAAAATGATAGTAACATCTTGGAAATTGTCACTAGAAGTGCTCTAAATCTTTGTAATGATGTTTTTCATCTTAATGAAGTCCATAATGAAATATAAAGAAATGAACAAGCCAATGGAAAGAGAAAGCGGTTAGAAAAGTCAAATAATATTTTTCCAAATCATATTGAGCAATTTGTTGAAAAGTCGAGAGTGGTTGAAGAAAAGGTTGAAAGAGAATAAGCACCACAAGCGGTGGATTGTAATGCTCTAAAATAAAAAAATTCCAATAGTAATAATTCCATAAATCAAAATTTCTCCTCCATTTCCAAAAAATACAAGAAAAAGTAAGATGATTTAAAGCTCAAGAAAGTCCTTCAAAAATTTAGCAGCTTATCGTTGAATATACCATTATTAGAAGCTTAAGGGGAGATCCCCATGTTTTCTAAATTCATGAAATACTTGATAATAAAGAAATGAGTCATGGATTTTTAAAACTATTGAGGTGACAAACAATTTTACCACCATGATATCTAGCATGATAGTTGTAAAGAACGGAGATCCAGGTGCATTCACAATTCCTTTCACTATTAGGTTGTACAAATTTAGAAAAGCATTGTTTGATATTTTTGCAAGTATTAATTTGATGCCATTTTCTGTGTATTGGAAGTTTGTTTTAGTTACACCAAAACAACAAGAACGAGGCTTTTAAGAGCCGAACAATTTATCAAGAAGCCCATGGGTTGTTGTATGACGTTCTTGTAAAGTTGGATAATTTTATTTTCAGCCGACTTTGTTCTTTTAGATTATGAAATTAATCATGAGGTCCCTAAAAAAATTTTTATTCCATTCATGGATGTTGGAAGAGCCTTACTTGATTGGGAGTGGGTGAAATAAATTTTCAGGTAAATAATGAAAAGCTGTCTTTCAATGTGTATAAGTCGATGAAACATCCTATACATTTGAAAGTTATTTTAGTGATTGATGCTATTGATAATGAGTCACTACCACTAAGGAGAAGGTCGAAGAATATAATAAGGTGGTTGCTTCATTCATTGGTCTTGGATCATATACAAAAAATCCTTGTTATTTGGATTTTGACTAAAAGAATTGAGAAAACCCGCCCGCCAATCCTTTTATTATTAAACTGCCTCTACTTCATCTTAAGTAGTTGGCTTCATATCTTTTTTATATTTTCTTGAGCGAGAATATTACCTTTCCAGTAATTATTGTGGATGATATATTGCCTTTGAAAGAAGAAGCCTTAAAGTCTACTGTAAAAAAGTTTGTTCGTGCTATTAGGTAGACCATTGCAGACATCATAGGGATTTCACTTGAAATTTTCTCCCACAAAAATAAGTTGGAGGTTGATCATGTTCCTAGTGTGGAATACAAATGAAGGCTTAACCCACCAATGTAAGAGGTTGCCAATAAGAAGATTATCAAATAGATTGATACGTATGTTGTCTTCCTGATTTCGAATACTACATGGGTTATTCCATTCCAATGTATTTCCAAGAATGGTGGTATGATGGTAGTCCCAAATAAAAAAAATGTCTTGTACTCATCCTTCTAATCACAGGTTTGAGGGTATGTAAGGATTATGGAAAATTAATTTCTTGTACCGAAAAAGATAGCTTTCTTATGCCTTTTATGAACCAAATGCTAGATAGATTAGGTGGGCGTGATTGGTATTAATTTCTTTATTAATATTTAGGTTACAATCAATTTTTTTAGACTAAAGATACATAAAAAACCATATTTACATATACCTACAAGACCTTTGTTTTAAAGAGCATGCCTTTTGGGTTATGCAACACATCCTCTACCTTTCAACAGTACATATTGTCTATATTCTCTGGCTTGGTATATGATACCATACAAGTTTTCATGGATGATTTTTTTTATGGCTTGTGACTCATTATAATCTTATATCAAATATTTGAGTAAGGTCCTTAAGTAGTGCATGGAGACAAGCGTTGTATTGAATTGGGAAAAATCCTATTTCATGGTCAAAGAGGGTATCTTGGCAACAAGATTTGGGATATGGGCATCCAAGTTGATAAATCAAAGGTATAAGTGATTGCAAAATTACCTCTCCTATTTCTTTAAGAGGTGTTAGAAGTTTTCTTGCTCACGTTAGGTTCTATAGGTGATTTATCAATGTTTTTTAAGGATTGCTCACTCTTTGTGCAAACTCCTTGAAAATTGAAGTTTGAATTGATAGTGATTGTTTAAGATCTTTTAATGGTCCCAAGGAGCTACTTGTGTCAGCTCTGATAATCATGGATCCACATTGATCTGTTCCTTTTGATATAATGTATAATGCGAGTAGTATAGCATTCGGTGAGATGTTGGACCAAAGAAAAGAAAAGTTGTTTCACCCTATCTACTATTCTAGAAAATCATTTAATAATGCCGAACGTAACAATATGATTATGCAGAAAGAGTTTCCCACGGTGGTACATTCTTTTGAAATTTTTTTAGCCTAATTTTATGTACGAAATTTATTATACATGCGAACCACAGAACTCTAAGATATCTCATGAAGAATAAAGAGGAAAAACCTCAATTTCTTAGATGTATATTTATATTACAAGAATTTGATTTTCTGTATAAGGATCGAAAGGGTTGTGAAATTAAGTAGTCAACCACCTCACTCACATTGAATATGATCATGACATGTTGGGTCAGACCAAAATTGATGAAACATTTCCTAATGAACTAGTTATGTCACTTTTGGAAAGTATGGAGCCTTTGCATGCAAACTATATTAACTACATTGTGAGTAGCTTGTTCCCGATGAACTCAACCTCCATTAAAATAATAGGTTCTTATTTGATGTGAAGAAATGCATTTGGTATAAACCCAACCTATTTATAGAGTGTGCACATAGAATGATTCAGTGATGTGTCATGGATTTGGATGGGCCATTCTATTTGCTTTCCATTGATCTCAATTTGGTGATCATTATGGTGGTATTAGAACGACTAGAAAAGTTCTTTAAAGTGGACACTATTTGACTAATCTCCATAGAGAAGCTCATGAATTTGTCAAAATATTTCCTTAATGTCAAATGATAGAGGGTATTTTGAGGAGGCATGAGATGCCTTTAAAGCCTAATCTCGTGGTGTAGTTGTTCGACGTATGTGGCATCAACTTTATGGGTCGCTTTATTAGTTCATATGGGAACAAATATATTTTTTTAGCCTTTTATTATGCATCAAAATAGTAGGAGGCAATTTCTCTACTGAGCAATGAAAGCAAGAGTGTAACTGCTTCTTGAAAAAGTATATCTTTACAATGTTTGGGACTCTACAAACAATCATTAGTGATGCTTGATCACACTTTTGTAATAGGGTGTTTTCCACATTGCCTAATAAGTATGGGGTGAAACATAAGGTTGCTATATCATATCATCCCTGAATAAGTGGGAAAGTTCAGGTTTGAATCAAGAGATAAAATCAATATTAGATAAAACTGTGAATGTTGGTCGCACGAACTGGTCAAGACAGCTTGATGATGCTCTTTGGGAATATTGAATAACATTAAAAATTTCTATCAGTATATCACCTTATAAATTGATGTTTTGAAATGTACGTAACTTTCCCTTGAGTTGGAGAACAAAGAATTGCGGGACCTACATAAATTGAACATGATTTTGAAGGATGCCTCCAAGTCAAGAGTAGACCAACTACATCATTTTGAAAATTTTTGACTCAAGGTGTATGAGAGCTCAGTGTTATACAAGGAGAAAATAAAGAAGTGTAATACAGCTAAGGTCATAAAAAGGGAGGTTTGTGTGGGAGATAATGTGCCAATCTTAAATTCAAGGCTAAAAGTCTTTGTAGACAAGCTCAAATATAAGTGGTTAGGCCTGTTTATAGTAACAAGTGTCTATTTGAGTAAGGATATCGAATTGGGTGATGATGAGAAGAAAATGGGAAGTGATTGCAACATTATCATGTAGGTGGACCAGAAGCATCTAAGGTTGAGTTGCTCCACTTCGAGGATGCCTATTGATGACAAATAACTTTGTCCCTAGATGATAACTTAGGATCTACTTGAGAGGTAACCCAAGGTTTATTCTTTTTGTTTCATATTTTTTGGGTACTAACTATAGTTTATTTTTGGTCAATGCATGTTAATATCTTAGTTTGCAAATATGGTAGCTAATTTTGCTTAAAACATTGCCCCAAGGTGAAAAAAATCCCATACAGATGCATGTTTAGCTCATGTAAGCCTATGTTGTCGTTCATGTAGCTCAAATTTTGAGGAGTTAGCTCTCGTGGGAGAATTTACCACATACAGGTGTAGGGTAGGTACCTATGTTTCGAACATTCAGCAAAAATACTCTCTCTATTCCGTTCAAAAATATTTAGCCCAGTTAATTAAATATATACACCGCAATGGAAAAAGCTATGGAACAACAAACCTCAGAAATATCAAAGCTACCGGAACAGGTATATCTATTTACGATTATGAATAGCTAAATTCATAATTCCCGACAATCATGATATGATAAAATAAATTCATATTAGTTACTTTATAGTAGAATTATTCGAAAAATAATATGTTAAGAAGTTTATTAGCAAAGTGGAAACGGAGAAAAATCCCAAGGAACTATGCCATCCTAAAGGTGAAACCAATGAGGCAAGAAGCCGTGGCGGGGAGTAACCAAAGTCGAGGTGCTGTTTAAGGGAAAAGTATCTGAATTACCATGCTAGTAGTGACCGAAGAACATGTTATTTAAGAATAATCTAGTATATAGTAATCTGAGATGACTATATTTTATTATGGATATGGTTGAAGGGAATATTTTGAAAAAAGCAATTTTATGATAATGAATGATAATATATCTGATGTCATGGTAGATAAATTTAAGATACTTATTTTGTATGCACTTAGAGATATAGATATTGCAGATATAAGAAAAGTTATATTAGAAAAAACATATGGAAAAAATTATACGGATATAATAAATTATATACCACACATACCTAACTACTCTTATAAATATTTATTATGTTGAAATTACGTAGGATTTTTAAAGATACGCAAAAAATACAGTTACTAGAAAAACAGATAAAAATAAATATAGACAAATACATGGAAAATAAAAAATATATAAAATCTCTTAATAAAAATATGCAAAAACTACTAAGTCTAAAACAAATAGCTATAAAATATCAATTTTAAAAAATAGCCCATTTAGACTACCTTAGAATTTTAACCTTATATATACTTAAAGATATAGAAATAATAGATATTAAGAAAATGATATTAGAAGAAGTAATAAACTACGAAATAGAAATGATAAATGCTACAGCACAAATATACGAAGACATTTACCCAGAAGGATATTATTCAGACCAAGATTGTGGATGTTAGAATATATTAGAAAAACTAGAGAAAACCAAGATAATCTAAATAACGAAGTTAATTATAGAAACCATATTAGAAAAATAATGGAAGATCTAAAAGAAAAGTTAATATGGATAGAAAAAACCTTAGAAAATTTAGAAAAAAGTACATGTAACAGTTTATATAACATAAAATACTCATTACGAGAAGAACAACACAAAATAATAAATGACATAGAAAATCTAGAATTAGATATACACTACAGTACAGAAAGAATAAGTTATTACACAGCAATTTGTAACTCAGCAGTTACTACAGGATAAACTAATAAACTAAAAATTAATGAATACATCTCACAAAAAGAATAACTTATTAAAACAAAATCTAAGAAATAACCACGCACAAAAAATAGATTCATCAGCTATAATAAATCTATTTATAAATCTATTTATCAGCTTAGTTATCTGCACCCCCCTACAATGCGGATAAATTAAATGCTATCCGCTTAGTTATCCGCATAAATCTATCTATATGCCTACCTAACCCTATAAAGTCAATAAAAATTAAATGCTACATTAAATGCTACTACTCATCTTATCTTTTACGTAAAAAGATTAAAGATTTATACAAATATGTCAAATATCTTGTCTTCCGTTTGTCGTATCTGTTGTATCTCCATTATTGTTCTGGTCTTATCTTTCCAGCTGTCGTTCTTATCTTCTTTTTATTCTAGCTGCACTGCTGGGACGTCATTATCTCCTCCATTACATTTTGAACATCTGTGGTCTGGATATTTGTGTCCAATAGTTTTGCAATATCTGGTCAATAATTCTTCTGAAATAAATTTTTCTTTAATAGCTCTGGCGATAGGTTCTGTCTCTGGTTTAAGCAACGTCATAATCCATTGCCTAATAGTTTCCATATCTGTTTCCCGTAGCTCTTTTGAATTTAAATATATCAATACATGATTTCTTGAATAATAACTCCATATAGGATTTTGATTACAATATGTATTTGCTAGTTCTTGTAAAATCGTAGATAGTCCGATAACTCTTTTATTCGCATAAAATTTTGGTATCTCGATTCTGGGTATCTCTGGCTGTGTACCGATATCTTGCGGTATAATCATATCTCTTGTCATCCCTATTTTTACAACTTGTATAGGTTTCTTAACTTCGTCAAATAATATCTCTGCTGGTGCCGTGTAGATTTTTATAAAAAATAAAGTACCTTTGGTTATTCTTTTAAATGTGGTAAATGCTTCATATATCTCGGGTATAGTGGATATCTCAGTTCCATCCGTGGTATATACGGTACTAAGTAATCCATATTCGTAGCAAGTTTTAACTAGGCTTGGTTTAGTTTTTGGTAAGGCAATTAGCTTGTTGTATCCGGTTAATTTCTGGGTTATATAGTTCGTATCTGGTTCTTGGGTATTTGTAGCTTTTGGGTTGCTATTTAAGAAAGTTTGTACGTTGTAGATATTTTCTATATATGTGCGGGCTGTGTAGTTATATGTCTTTTTGTCTTGGTTTAGGCTTTCTCGATATGTGGTAACTTGTGGGGGCGTAAACATAGGGTCTTTTGGTATATTTGGTGTATATGGCTTGTCAAATAGCTTATTTAAGTTCATATTTTTTCTAACTCCTTTGCTTGTACCTGCAGAAGTAGATTGATAAACGTTATGGGTTTTTTGGAGTATCCCAACATCTCCTTCTAGCTCTGGAATTTTATTGTCTTCCGATCGACATAGCTCTGCACATTGCTGAGTTAACTAATTCATAGCTATAGACTTCAGATTATCTTCACTAGTCTTTAGCTTTAGCTTTTCTATCTCAGTACCCATACTGTCTACTTTCAATGAAAGCATAGTCAGGGCGTTGAGTATTTTTTCATGTATATTTTCTTCTATCATTTCAGTTTGCGTAGCTTTGTCTTGATATGTAATCTGCAATAACATTTTTGTTAGTACTGATTACTTCTATTATAAATGTAAAATTTAATATATTTAAAACTAGTCTCCGAATCTCTTTTGTTGTAACTGAATTTTGTATTTTCTTTGTTAGCCACCAGCGTACCTGTGTATTATCTGTTCGCACAATAAATTTGTTATATACAATATATGGCTCAAATGCTAACAAACATTTATATAATGAACATAATTCTTTCCTAGTTATCTCCCACTTTATTTCTGTCTCGTTGAACGCACCTGAGTAGTATCTACAATGATGTTCTATTTTTTCTGCTTCATATCTATATTTAAGTACTCCTCCGTAACTATATTCACTGGCATCTGCTTCTACTATGTATGTAAATTTTTTATTTTCATCCGAAAATTGTAATTTTGGTAAATCCTTGCAAAGTAATTTTATTTTTTGAACTTGTTTTTTATCTTCTTCATTATAATTATATTCTATATCCTTTTTTAATTTTTTCTGTAGTGGTTTTAGGTTCTCTGCTAATTTTGGAATATATTCTCTTACTTGGTTTACTAATCCTAAAAATGATTGTAATTTCTTTTTTGTATCTAATTCTTCTTTCGAATTTATTATTTTTTGTACTATATGTTGTTGCATTTTTACTCCACTTTTATCTATTTGTATTCCTAAAAATTCTATCTGGTTTTTCATAATTTCGGCTTTCTTTTCACTTAGACTTATTCCTGAATTTTCTATTATATCTGTAAATTGTTCTAATAATTTTATATGTTCTTCTTTAGTTTTTGTATATAATAATATATCATCTATGTATACTATGCAATTAGGTAATTGTTTAAAATAATTATCCATAAAATGTTGATATCTACCTGGTGCATTTTTATATCCAAAGGGTAATACATTCCATTCGTAAAATCCTTGTGGTACCGTAAATGCGGTTAATTCTTTAGATTCTTCTTCTAACTTTAGATGGTAAAATCCTGATTTACAATCGAATTTACTAAAATAATTATATCCTTGGATTTGTCTTATTTTTAATATCTTATTTGGTATTGGATAATTATATGTTATAGTTTTTGCATTTAAATTTCTATAATCAATAACCATTCTACTTTTTCCTCTTTTTTGTTCACTATGTTTATTTACTATAAATGCTGGACTATTATGTTTACTATTACTTTTTTGTATATATTGTTTTTCTAATAATTCATCTATATGCATTTTAAATTCTTTTAAATCGTCAAAATTATATGTTAATGGCTTTTGGGTTATTATACTATTTTTATCTATTAATTCAATTTTTATGGTAGTTTTATGTTTTTCCCATCCTTTTAATGGATCTTCACTATATAATTGTTCTAGTTTTTTCTTAACTATTTCTATCTTATTTATTGAAAATATAGTTATTTCTGTTTTATTTATCGAGAATACTACTAATTCTATTGTATCTTCAGCGTTTTTTATATTTTCTAACTTTTGTGTAATTTTTTCACTTCCTTTTATCCAATCAGTTTTCTTTCTTATTTTATTATTAACTCTTTTTGCTCTTACTTTTTGTTTACATGGTGTTGTGAACTACCAATCGTTTCTAGTTATTATATGTGGGTATAGTTTATCTAAAAATGGCATTCCTAAAAGTATATCTTTTGATGTTAGTTCATAATTATAAATTTCTTCTATTGTCAATATCTTATCCCATATTTGTGCTTTTACATTCCTAGCTTTATAAGTAATTAAGCTTCCTTCATTATTAAATCCTTTAACTATTATTGGTATTTTTAATTAATCCCATTTACTTTCTGGTAAGCAATTATATCTACATAAATTAGCTTCAGCTCCTGTATCTATCATAGGCGTATAATATCTAATGTAATATCCTTCCACTACTATCTTCATTAATACATATATTTTCATTTTATGTTAAGGCTCTTCTTAAGAATAATCTTTCCCTATTATTATTTCTTTTTCTGCTATATCTTTATTATTTATTAAACTTCTTGGTAGATCTGGGCATATATCATTATCATTTTTTATTTCTTCATTTTTTACTAAGCATTTTGCTATATAATTTTCTTCTTGTCCTGTGTTTAATAGTATTAAATATTCTTTTTCATTTATTTTTCCTGTTATGTAATATTGGTTTAAATTACTTATTGAATTTGTTTCATAACTCATTCTTTTTGATGAGCTCGATGACTCCGGTTTTTTATTAGCTATTCTTTTCGTTGTACTTATTCTATCATTCACTATTTCTAAATTTTCTTCTATATCTATGTCTCTATAGCTATAGTCATTATAATCTATTGTTTTTACAATTTGTTCAAATGGGCTATCTATTTGTATTTTGTTAATCTTATTTTTCCCTGTTATTTTATGTTTTGTTGTTAATACATATAAATTTTTACATCTCGCTGTAAATATTTTGCTTCCTGGAGTTAATTCTATTCCTGATATCTTCCAATATAATACTAATGATTTATCTATATTTCTATCTGTTACTGCTACTGAATAATTTGCACTTATTATAAATTTGAATTTTTGGTATATTAAATTTCCTTTTACGGCAGTTATTATGCTTTTTTCTATAGGTTTTATAATTCTATCATCTGCTAAATATAATTCTATTGGTGTATCTATTCCTTCTCTAAAACATGCTTTTATTAATATTTCTGTACCTCCAAGGTGTACGTATTATATTGGATCTCCTTTACTTTTTATATCATTTATTTCTTTATTAATTATTCTTTTTGTTACTAGTGGTATACTAGCTTTTCCTTTTGCATATCTACAGTCTATTACATGTTCTTTTTGGCATACTACATAATATTCATCTTTTTTCCTAGTAAAAAAATTTTTTATTGTTGGTATCTTAAATATTTTTTCTACACTTAAATCTAACTCTTTTCCTTTTATTTCATCAAATATATTACTGTCAAATATTATCTTTTGTTCTGTTCCTTCATCATTTAAATATTCTTCCTTTGTTATTATTTTTATATCTTCTTCAGTCATTTGATTCCTCTATCTCACTATCTATTTCAGTATCTGTTTCGTTTTCTGAAATTTCATATATACTATCTTCACTTTCTAGTTCATAATCTATATAATCTATTTGCATATATTCTGTATTTTCTATTTTTATTTCGGATATTTGTTTATTTTTTGGATTTTTGGGTAATTTACAATCTCTAGCTAAATGTCCTAACTTTCCACAATTATAACAAGTACATTCTTTTATAGATTTTTTCTTTCTATATGGTCTTTTATTTTTGTAATTTTTTACATAATATCTTTTTCTTGGTTTCTTATATTTATATTTTGATTTTTTATATTTCTTATATTTCTTATGTCTTTTTCTTTTCTTATAATATCTTTCTTCGCATCCAAATTGAGGTGCTATTTTATTTTTGCAACATGCTAAATTTCTTATTAATGTTTTTTCCATTTTTAATTCTTCTCTATATTTTTCACATAACTTTCTATACCATTGTTGTAAAAATTTTATTCTAGCTCCTAATGTATCTACTATTTTTGCTTCTTCCCAACTTTTTATTATCTTTGAACTAAATGGTTCGGGTAATTTATTAAAATATAATTTTCTTATTTCTTTACTTTCTTTTATACTATATGCTCCTTTATAATAATATTCTTTAAATGCGCAATTATATTCATCTATATAACACATATTACATATTGTTAATTTTATCATTAAATTCCTATTTGTATCTTTTTCTTCATCTTGTTCTTCTTCTAATGTTGTCATACTACCAAATTCATCTTTTATAGCTGTTTCATATTTTTTCAATAATTCTATAGGTGTTAATTTTGTTGTTGTTGATGCTGCTCCTTCTATAGGTTTATTAGCTCTTAATACTTTCTTACTATTTTCAGTTAAATTTGTAAACCATAATTTTACTGATCCTATTAGTGTTTTTTCTATGTATTCTGGTGCATCTGTTATGTTTATATTATTGTCTAATAATTGTTTTGTCATATATCCTACCCATAATTGTATTGTTTTTTCTGTATCTATTACACAGTCTAGATCTAAAAAGTTATAATTTTTATTAACTATTTGTTTTGGTGTCCATTTGTCATATTCATTATATCTTTTAAATTTATTTTTGTAATATATAGGTTTTCTTATTTTCGTTGTTTTGGGTATTAGATTTTCATCTTCTTTTTTGTCAAGAGTATTTATTTCTGTATTATTATTTTCTAAGTTTTCTTGATTAATTTTTTCTTGTTTTTCGTTAATTTCTAAATCTTTTATATTTGTTAATATTTCCGTATATGTTTCACTATCTTCTGAATCATAATTATCCGTTTCTTCTACCTCTATATTATTTATTTCTAATTTTTCTTTAAATTGATTTATCTCGTTTATTAATTTTTGTTCTTTATCTATTTCTTCTTTTTCTTTTTGTCTTTGTTCGTATAAATCTTTTAACATTTGTAATTCTTTTTCTAATTCAGCAATTCTACTATTTTTAGTTTCTTCTATTTTTCGTATTTCTTCCGTAGATTGTTGTTTAATTTTTTCTATTTCCTTTTTTCTATCTATTTCTTCATTTTCTTTTTCTATTCTTACCATTGCTGTTAATTTATCTTCTAATTTTAATTCTTCTTTTTCTAACATTAAATATAAATGTTCTCCTATTTTTTTGTATCTTCTTTCTAAATTGGAAAATACTATTTTTATTTTTGATCCTTCGTGATTTTCATATATTTTTTCATCTATTATAAATTCTTCTTTATTCATTTTATTGTAAATAGTTCATGTTGATATATATATTCTAAACTATCTATTTGGGATTCTAATTTTGATATTTCATCTTTTTGTATATTTATTGAATTTTTACTAACTCCGGCAAATATATTATAATGTAATCTTTCTTTTCTTATTTTTAATTCTTTACGTTTTTCAGAGATAAATTGTTTTAATTCTTTGTATTTTTGTTCTTTATTCATTTAAATTGTGTTTATAATATTTTGGTGGATATCTAAATCTAATTTTATCATAATTAGTTGGTATATGTCTCATTCTTCTAGATTTTAAATGGATTATTAATTTTGCTTCAATACTAGATATTAATGTAATTAAATAGGCTAATCTTTGTGGATTTTCTTTTGTTTTATTTAGACTTATATATTCTGAATAATTACTAACTAACGATTCTTTAATTTTTCTAAAAGATTCTCTATTTTTAAATGGTCTTCTCATAATTAATTTAATTAATAACTAAATCTATTCTTAACTAAATACAAATCTAACTTAACTAATTTAACTAATTTCAACATAGCTATTATAACTAAATCTTCTAACACGTATATCACTTTCATATCTTTTAAATTACAGTGCTCTGATATCATTTGTAGGGGGTGCGCAAGTGGCTATGAAGTCCCTAGGTATGCTTCCTTGCCACTGTTTGTTGCCTGTGTATGCAAGCCTAGCATATGCGTGGGCAGGTTATGTTGCAAGCTAGCGAAGCTAAATTTTAATTATTGGTCAATTTTTTGGGGGATTACCCTACCTGATAGGCCCTGACCATTTTAATAATATAATTTGACCCATTTCCAAAAACACTTAAGAATTTTCAACCCTCATCACACAAACCACCCAATTATTCTACATTTGGCACTAAATTTTCTCTCTCCTAAAAATTCAAAATTTCTTCAATTATAATTCAAAAATTCACTCTCACTTCATCAATAAAAAATTCTTGGGGTTCCAAAATTTTTCTTTTTCTTATTATTCATCGCTTAATTGAATCAAAATGGTAAGTTTACTTGTGAAAATTTTCGTCAATTTTTTTTTTAAATTTCAATTCTGAATCACTTTCCTTGATACTTTGTAGTGTTAATTTGATTCATTTGAGTTACTTTCACTGAAAAGTGGATGTTTCTTTGAATAATTTGAATTGTGTGCTATGTTTTTACATGAAAATTAGGGAATTCTTGAATACTTATCTTATGCACCAAATGTGTTTGTTAAAATTCCCAAATGAGTTTTATTTTCAATTTTATTTGGTGGGTCATCTAACTATGATAGTAGGAGTCTCTTGTACAATTCGGGAGTGGAATGGCTTAACTTGGATTGCTTACATTTTACATTCTAATATTTTTCAAGTTCATTTTTTAATGAACCCCATGGGTTTGATAATATACAACTGAGATATTTTTTGCATATATTCTTTTGATTGTTGGTGAATTCACTTTTTAGGTAACATTTTCTAATTCCTTGAATCATATTGAGCAGGTCACTTGTCTCTTAATCATAGTACCCAATAGTTATAGTTGATAAAGTTTGTTGCTCAAAGTAGTGCACCATTACTTTAGTTGATTGAATTTCTTGACACGGAATCCATAGGTGAAGTCTAACTATCCCGATTGACAAAAATTCATGGCTTTCCCTGTAATAGATTGGGTGACTCCATTCTTAAGGGTAAATGGTCATTTTTGTTCAAATGACGGTGATGAGTATCACATTTTCTGAAATGAAAGTGCCAGGAATGACTACAGATGCGGTGCCTAAAATGGTTGAATTTTGGTAAGAAGTGTTCCCATGTGCTTTAATTTATTATTTTCATTGCACTCGCCTTAGTTTCTTTATTTATATTTTCTTTAATGATATATAAGAAATAAAAAAACATGTTTCACCTTTTGTTTTTTTTGTTTGGTACTTTTTCTTGTTTTTCTTAGATATGACCCCATGGAAAACTTGCCAAGAATCGCGAAGAAATAACAATGGATAAGGCAAAGCATTAGCTATTTCGTCAAAGGGTAAAGAAACTGTACCTTGGATTTTGGACCTATCAGGGGTGCATGTTCAGCTATACCTTAAAGTTCTGTTCTTAATAAAGCTTTATACTATTCCTTGCACCCAACAACGTAGTAGTTTTTGGTAAGATTATGGAGGAAATTTTACTTATACATTCTTTACAAGTACGAAGGATCTCTCTTAAATATAGTTTTGTATCTTCTTTGTAAATAGAAATACATGACATCATGCTACAAACATTAGGCTCGATTTGGGTCCTCCTAAATTGTCTCATTACTCCTTGGGGAAAGGTCGAATTACTCAAATTCTATAAAGCGGCAAGATAGGTTTTCCATGGAAACCTATAGTGACATTTTTGGAGAAGAACAGGTAAAAAATCCATTGTATTTCAGTTTCAATCCAAATAAGAGGCAGGACTACTAACCTTTTGACCAATCTCCATTTATATTCGATCATCTAAGTTTATTAGGGAAGTGGACGATTCCGCTATATCCTTTTAATGCTAGTATTTCTTGACATAGACTATTTCATGAGATGACTTAGTATCTATATTTCTAAATGAAGATTACTCCCTAAGAAATAATCATGCCCATTCGGCAATCTACCAAAGATTGATAAATGAAGACGAAAAAGACTGGTGCTAAAGAAAAATGGTTGAATGCTTTTTTCGTTATTGATTCTTTGGAAAATAGAATTTGCAACATAACAATTCAGATGTTGATTATTAGGCTTAGGCCATGAGATATTACCATAATCCCTAATAAGATAGTGGCAAGTGCTAGCACTCGAGCCTTTTCCAAATTTTGATATGATGAACACTAAAACTTATGATCCCAAAACCCTTTCAATATTTCATAATGGGATTATAAAAAATTAAAATGGCTATATGAGTTTGATATTAATGTACATGTTAGTTTGTAAAAACACTGGTATTCAACAATTTCATGCATCAATGGTTTTTTAAAAAATGAGGTTAGGTGTTTTGCGGCATAGTTTTTTTATGGAAACTCAGTTCCATCAAATAACTCTAGTATTTCCTATATGGTCAGAGTCAACTCAATTACCCAAGCATCCATTCAATCACTGTCCCAATACCTATTGAGGGCCACTACAGTATAATGTCCTTTTATTCCCACTAACAGTGGTAAATGACCCAAATCCATCCTCATATCTCTTTTCTCTATATAGGTTAATTTATTCCACCACGTTTGAAGTTATAGGGGTACTTATAGAACCATGTCAAATGACAATAGATCGGACATCCTAAAAAACTATAAAATTTGTTAGCCATCTTATTTTCGATTAATGAGATGTTTTTCTTTGGAACATACGTCTTTCAACAGATAACGTATAAGGCGTTGTCATGATTATGTGTCCAGGGGACTTAAGAATCATAATGGTATTTAGAATGGGCCCGATACCCTTGTGGTACCGTTGTTTTATGTTATCATGCTTAGATTATGGGATTGGTTTTAACTCTATACTAGTTTTACTAGAGTGGACTTATTTTAAAAGAGACTAGGAACCAGGGCAAACAATTGCAGGTTGAAAATGATAACAAGTATCAGACAATCCAAAACCAATTGAGTGTTCAGCATTTTGGGAAATTTTGTGGTTTTAGAAGAGGGAATGACCATAAAAGATGTGTATTCATTTGTCTTAATGCAATATAATTTTTGCATTTGACAAAATCAGTATGAGTACCAAAGCCACAAGTCCTCAGTAGGCATGATCAACTGACTGAGCTAAATCGTAATATAAAAAAATAATGAGTCAAGTATAAGGCCAAACCTAAAATGATGCACCAAATATTGTACATAAGTGGAAAAATAATCTGAGATGATAAGAACATAAAGTTATGCATAACTATCACTAGAATACTAGCTCCCATAACCTAGCATATGCAAAAAAAAGTAAATAACCTTATGCGAGCCCCCATAATCCTGGAGGATGCAATTAAGAGAAGAAGTATCAAATAATTGCATCTCAAAATCATAAATGTGAATCCTTCCATACCCTAAAAATATAGTGAATAATATCTTTGTGCCTGACTCAAAATGAAACTCATATCATCATCATTTGCCGTACTTGGACTTGAACTCAAAATCATAAATAGCTGGACTTCAACAGGAACTATCATTAACTCCCAAGTACTAATCTAGCATAAGAATAATGTATTCAACCTCTACAAGCTCATAATTATACAATTTAATATGTATAACATACCTTTAATATCTACAAGAAGCTACCAATAGTCTTATCCTAAGATGGGCCAGAGGGACCTACATCTAATCCCCGACATCCATTCAAAGGAAATTTCTCCCTTGAACTAGGCTAAGGTATATAATTTCACTACTAGATATTAGATACGCCACATAGAGATCTAAGATACCAATTCTACCCTATGTATGAGTAACTAAGTAAATTATGCGTAGTTTACGGTTCCTAAATTGACTAAGAGAATCAAATTAAACTACGTATATTCCCAAAACCTAGTTACCAACCCAAATACATCACCTTATCATAAATATACTACAAATTAGCACAATCTATGAGAATGGTAAACCCATCCTACCTAGACACCGGCGAAAGCCCAATCAAATCTACTAAATGGGTGAATTTCCCTTTCGAGGAGCCTCTTGAAGATGCCACACTAAAAAAATGACAACCTGCTCATCAATACAAGAACAATAGTACCCATATTTCAATTTTTTGCTTCGAGTAAAAAATTATGTAAAAATTCCATGGGGTCCGCACTTGCGGAATCGCACTTTCAAAACCATCAACATGTCCCTCTATGATCAAGCGACATTTATTCTCTAGAATAGATAAATTTTGAGCTCGAATGATGCTAAAATCAACCCACCAATAATCTAGGGATTTTAAGAAATTAACCACAAAATTAATGAAAATTTACAAAGAATTCGATGAAGAAATGAGTAATTAAAGATGAAAAACACCCCCAAATTACCTATTAATGTTTCTCCCAAGTTCCACACATTCTAGGGGTTTGCACTCATGAACTTGTGTTATAAATAGGAGAAAATTGGTTAATTGGGGCATTTGATGACTCCTTGGTGCCGATAAAGCGGGCACTTCCTGCTTTTTCGTTTAGTTCTAAAGCTCCCAGGTGTCTCTAAAGTTGTACTCACCTATGCCTGGCATGCCAATAAAGTAGACAAGTAGGCACAAAAGCAGCGTGTGCGTTAGTGGTTAGCTTTTCACTAAAGCATATCTTGGGGATTGAAAGGATTTTACAATACCTAGAAGGGCGCTAAAGCGACCTTTGCTTAAGTGCCTAAAGGGACTTTGTAGAGGATGGACTAGCTGAGTGCACCAGTTCAAGACTTGGAACTGTTTGAAGTCTCCATTGATCACTCAAGATTCATTACAATGTCATATATGCAAACAAACTATTCTACTCCATCAAATTCGATTTTCTAGACTCAAGGGTGCAGTAAAAATTTCCATCCGGGGTCATTTTGATAAAAAGCATGTCTAACACCAAAGGACCATTTTTATAAACTTTTGATCAATAGCTCAAAATTAGTTCGGAAGCCTTGGGACCTGAAAGAAAGGTCTCTCTAGACTAAAATTGATGTTTCAGAGCCATTGGAATTATAAGAATTTGCTTATCAGGTAGGTTTTCTTAAGTTTCTCCCTGGTAGACAATTCTTACATGTGAGTACTTAAAAATAGTGAATTGGCTCTAAAAAGCAAACGAACTGCCTGATAACTGAACTATCAGCTCCCATAAGTCATAAATGAGTTAGGAAAGCTACAGAAATGCTCAAAATGGTGAAAATAGATGGAAATGCAAACTGAACATAGATATAGGCTAACCTCTTACCACTAAAGATCATTTGAATAGGAATGAAATGTGTTGATATGGTCAAATGATCTATAATGATCCAAATACCATCAAAACCATGGGAGGTAAATGTAGACTACAAACAAAGTCCATGGTGATCTACTCCCACTTCCACTCGAGAATAGGCAGTCTTTGAATCAAGCCACCGGGCCTTTGATGATCAGCCTTCACGTGTTGACAACATAGTGTTGACAACATAGGCAACGAGCTACAAAGTCTGCCACATCTCGCTTCATTCCACTCCACTAGTAATATTTCCTTAAATCTCTATAAATCTCAGTTTTACTAGGGTAAATAGAGTATTTGGAGCCTTGATCCTCATATAATATTGAGAAAACCAAGTTAGCAACCCACAGAACATAAATGTGTCCATCATATCTCACACTACCCTAAAAATCTATTTGTAGCCCTATTGGACTTACAACTAAACTCCTGATCACGGATAATACCAAGTCTCATATCCTCAAACTAGACTCTTAATCTACTAAAATAAAGTAAACCTCAGCTCAACACTAGAAAGAATCCTCCTGGATCAGAAATATCTAGTGGTACTATCAAGTTGGGGCTATATTTCCCACACCAATATCCTATGAGAACAGAGTTAGAAGTAAAGCTACCCATACTGGCTACCTTCTAACTCAAGGCATTCGCTACTACATTTGTCTTACCCATATGATCGAATATAGATATGTCGTAATCTTTAAGCAACTCCATGCATTTGCTCTTCCTATAATTTAGCTCCATTTAGGTCATAAGATGTTGAAGACCATAATGATCCACACAGATCTCAAACTTCAGGCCTTAAATATAATGTGTAATTCCCCGAATCTGGTACCCAAAATGCCACACGGTGCTCATGACCCCAAAGGACCACAAGCTAACCTATGACTAATATCTGTACCTGAACACTACATAATATACAGTATAAATATGGAAATAAAGGTTGAAAGGCCATAAGGTTCAAAACTGATAAACATCTAATAAAACCATCTCTGAATAATTTGGTACGACAATACCAAAACTAAAACAATGTGTGAAAATAACTAGTCTAAAAACACTGTAGTTTGAAAGTCTCTAATCTGTCTGGATAAGGAGTTGATGGGACATGTCTCTAACTAACTCCAACTACTGAAATAAACTAAGGAATAAATAAACAAAGTAATGATTAAGTCCTTAAAGGATGAGGACTCACTGCTAAATCTGGCTGCTGGAATCTGGAATGCTACTGATGCTCTAGAGCTCGTGCTTCTGATCCTATGATATAAAAAACCATAGCACAAATGCATCAGTACGATTGAATATACTGGTATGCAAGTGAGGTAGGCTGAATGCAAAGGGTTCAAATGCATGAACAATACTAACTAACTGTATAAGATGAACGTGAGAATACATGCATGAAATAAGTGACTATAATTGAATTCGTGATGATACTGACTACTGCGTATGATTACTGATAACATGAGCCACTGATAACTGATATAACTGATACTAAGCGACTGTATTTGACAATCTAGGTTCTGATGGAACTAGCTGAGTTCCGTACTGTTATGAGTTAACTGTATCTGATAGTCCTGAATTCTATTTAACTATCTGAGTTCTATTACTGAGACTGAGACTGTGTGAAGTAGTCATCTAACTGACATGCCCCTAATAAGATATTATAGCTATGTTGGGGTACAATCTGTAACCCCAATTGGAAGGGCGTCAATAACGCGCCACTAGTAAGGACAAGCTATGGGTGACCCTCATCTGACAATGTCCCCAAAAGATAATGGTGGGACCCTCAACTGACAGTGTTTATCCACCTTATCAAGCCTCATCTGTCAGTGTTGATGTCTCAACCTATGTTAGCTACATAGTTCTAGAATGTAAAGATTACTTCTAAGTATCACACCCTCATCTGTTAGTGTGTGTCCTTATCCTTGGGTTCACTAGGTGCTAAATCTTACTCCCATTTGAATAGACACTAAACATGATTAAATGAACTGAACTGAGTTCACTGAGTTTCGTTGACTGACGAAATACAACTAAGATTACTGAATTACTGAGCTTTTGGAGATTACTAGGATTATTGAGTTTACTGAGTTTGCCTGAGTCACATGACTAACCAAATTCTATGGATCATGGCTTGATTGAGAGTATCGTGGAAACATGACATTGTTTCTAGGAACACAGCTAAATTATCAGGTATTAAATACCCCCAGGACTCGATATCATAAAAGTAATTCATGGCATAAATTCTAAAGTGCAACAATGGCTACACATATATCCATAATCCATTGACTAAGACATTTCATCAAACACTTGACACGCATGAATTTGTATATGAAGGGAAATTTCATATTATAATACTAGTATGGCACTTTTCCTTCACATAGGCATTTAATCAAACACATAGTGAGCATAGTATATGTAGATAACATTACGCAACAAGTAAACATCATGATTCAATTCTAATTTCATCATTCAAGGGTTTAATCATGGGTTCACATGAATCTACTCCTATAATAATTAATTCCACTTAAAATTTATCACCAAACATGGATTAGAATTCAATTGATGATTATCAACATGAACAAAAGCAAAACCAACATGGAATCCATAAAAATCCATATACTTGAACTTTGAAAAGAGATTCTTGGGCTTCATGGATGAAAGGAGTCCATGAATGAATTCTATGCATACCTTTGAAAGGAAACCTTGAAAGTTCTTGGAGTCCTTAGATGGATTTCTTGAGATTTACCTTGATTCTTGAGAGCTAGGGTTTCTTGGCTTGAGTGAGAGTAACTCAATTTGGGAAAAAATTGGATGATTAATGATGTGACCATATATTTTTAGGGCTAAGTACATGCTTAAGCTGAATAGGACCATGGAAAAAGACTTAAAGACCCTTGACATTAAAAACTCAAAATTGATTAAAATCCTGATTTTGGCACCCGGTGTGACGCGGCGCAATGGCGTCGTGTCACTGGAAAGTGACAATTGAGAATTGGGATGACGGCGTGATACGGAGCTATCGCGGTTCCATAAAAATTCTGAAATTTGGCCATGTTGCGACGTGGGAAAAATCGCGAACTCCTACTGGAATTGGACAACTGGGACTTGGAAGTTTTTTGCAATGTGGTGAAATCGTGGAGGTTCACTGAAAGTTGACAAATGCCATTTTCGCTTGTGGCATAGCACGCCACTGACTAACATGGCGATGTTTTACAACGGGGACTTGAAATAGTCATAACTTCTTACCCAGTTATCGGATTTAGGCTAATTTTATATCGTTGGAAAGCTTATTCAATTTCCCATGTGATTAAAAGTGAAAATCTTAAAAATACCACATGTATAAAAGTAGATTCATCTTTAAAAAAAGTATTTGAAATTTTTGGGGAAAATTTAAGCTAGGTAGAATTACGGGGTATTACATAATGCCCCCAAATCTTAAGCGCAAAAATTCCTATGGCCAACTCCAAATCATGAGTGAGGTAGTTGCGCTAGTGCAATTTTAGCTGCTTTGATCCATATGCAATGACTCAACCCTAATGTATCAACAAATAATTAAAACCAACACTTGAAGTATCACAATATATGGTGAATACATCACCATCAACTAGAAGAGACAATATAGGAGATAAAGTGAGAAATCCTTGATCTTTCAAAAGCTCGAATCATACTCCACAAACCACTGAAAAGAACCTCCTTCAAGGTTAATATGGTTATCGCTGCTACAATAGTAGCAAAAACCTCAATTAATCAACTATAGTAACCATTCAAACCAATGAATCTACTAACATCAGATAGAGATTTAGGCCTATCCCAATCATGAATAGCCTCAATATTCACTAGGTCTACTATAATCCTTTCCATTTACACCACATGTCCTATAAATGTCACCGACTCAAGCAACAACTCACACTTTGAGAATTTGGCAAAAATCCTATGATCTCTTAAAGTCTTGAGCACAATCCTCCAATGCTGCATATGTTCCTCCCTACTTCTCAAATACACAAGAATACAGTCAATGAATAAAATCATGAAGGAATCCTAATATGGACTGAACATGCATTTCATCAAATCCATAAATGCAGTTGGGGGATTTTTCAATCCAAAAGACATTACTAGGAACTCATAATAGCCATAAAAAGTCCTAAAGGGTGTCTTTGGTATATCCTCAGCTCGAATCCAAAACTGATGGTAACTTGACCTCAAGACAATCTTAGAGAACACCGCTGCTCCTTGAAGGTGGCCAAATAATTCATTAATGTGAATCATAGGATACCTATTCTTTACTGTCACCTTATTAAGTTGCCTATAGACAATACCCATATACAAGGGACAAGCCTTCTTCTTCGAGAAAATGATTTGAGAACCCCAAGAAGACACATTGAATATAATGAAACCCTCAACCAAAAGATCCTAAAGTTGCTAATTCAACTACTAGAGCTCAGTAGGAGCCATACCATAAGGTGTAATAGAAATAGGTCGGATGCCCAGCTCAAGATCAATAACAAACTCAATATTTTGTTAATGAGGAAGACCAGATAGATTGATAGGAAAGGCATTGAGATACTCACAAACTACAAGAATAGATACAAATGATGGATTCTCCATACAAACATCACAAATCTAAGCGAGATAAGACTCGCAACCCCTTGAATAAGTATCCTAGCCTGGATATAAGTAATAATCCCCATCAGCTAGTGGCTATTAGATTCCAGTCACAAAATTAGAGATATGTCAGGCCTAGATAAGGTAACGGTCTTGGTAAAATAGTCCAAGCCCACATGATAGGGGGATAAATATTCCATGCCTAAAATTATATCTGAATCAACCATGTCTAAAATTATATGATCATCCTGAGTATCATACTCTCAAACAGTCACAACACATGATCTATAAACCTGATTGACTATTAGAAAATCACCGACGGGAGTAGATACACATAATAACACAAACAAAGAGTACCAATATGCCTCTAACCACGGTACAGAATAATCAAACACATAAGAATAAGTAGATTTTGGATCAGATAAGGCAAAAGTTGGATGAAAAAAATACTAAAATTGTACATATTACAGTCGCTTCTAATAAATCTATGTCGAACCTAGAAGGCACGACATACAATAGACAACGACCATCACTTGGCTGGTCTCCTAATCGATCGTCTATCCTACCTTCTTAAGAACCTCCATGAGCACCCTGATGACACCCCGACAAGCATGTATACCACCTCTAGCTTGGAGAAGTAGTGTCCTAATCGATGGAACACTCTAAGCTATAGGAACCACTACTTCATGACTGGGGCACTCTCTCAGGTAACCTCAAAAGGCCTCATAACCATAACCTGCCTCTTGTACATTACTCAAATCAAAAGATTCAATTGACTTGGATAACCACCATGACTAGCATAAGCAAACAATAAACCCCTTAAAGGCTGACTACTACTCTGGCCAAAATGATAAGTGTAACTAGGCTGGCCTCCATCGATAATCTAAAGTGTGACATGAATGGGCATACTTGACTGACCTAATGCTGTTAAGGCTGATGCGGAGGATACCTACCCTAAAAAAATACTATCCATAAATCATGAGCTACTATAGCTCATCGTACAACTACCTGATATTATGGCCTTCTATTGCTGCATCTTAGGCCTTGAGATTTTTCTCCTTCATAACCTATGCATGATAAGAAACCTCAGCAAAATATCGACCTAGAGTAATAAAACTTTTCATAGCCATGCGGACAAAGAGTATCAATCCTCAAATAAACAGTTGAACCCCCTTATACTTGGTCAGAAACATAGAAGTAACATGCCTGGCAAACTAATAAAATCGAGCCTCATACTTTACAACAGTTATGGAGCCCTGTTCCAACCTCAAGAACTCATCCCTCAAATAATCTATAAGATTGTGAAGTATATACTATTTTAAGAAGACCTCGGAGAATTGAGCCTATGTCAATGAGTGAGATCCAACTGGCCTGGAATCAAGATGACCTCTCCACTAATGTTGACCCATGGAATCTAATAGAAAAGTAGTATAATCCACACTATGGATCTCAACTAGGACTAAACTACAAAGCATATAATTGAAAAAGACTAAGAACTCATAACCACTCTTTCTCGTTACACCAGAAAATCTTAGCAAAGTCAATCTAAAAAATATCCCCAACATCTTCTACTCCGTACTAGTCATTGAAGGTTGGGCAATCGTCGACCGAGAAACTATCAACTAAGTAACCAGTGATGTAAGAGGGACCTCAATGCTAGGAGATACATCTACAAGCTGTGTCCCCATATCTATAGGTTATGTCCCCACCTTAGTACCACTTTGATCAACATATTTTGCACCATCACATGGTGCCCCACCAATCAATAGAAAGAGCTAAAACAATGCATACCTAAGCAACAAAGAAAAAACCTTGATGGAATATGGATAGGTTCCTGGACTACCGCTGGCTGGGGTGGAAGAATCTCTAGCTCGAGAACAGGAATAGGGTCTTGTGAAGGCCCCTTATCCTAGTCCCTTACTGGAGCTATATCTTTAGGCTAACCACAACCTTTAGGACATCCATAATATATGACAGGATCCCTAGTCCTGAACTTGAGGTCCTCATCCTATGTAGCAGTAGCATGCATCCTAGCCATCTGTAAAATAGTGAAACAAAAAATGAGTCTTTAGAAACCAACTCAGACTCATAACATGGAATGAGTAAAGGAAGTGAAAATCTACTAAGAATGTCCTATATCCACCAGAATATAAGTGTTGGACGTCAATGTTGTAATCTGCAGGACTCTCCCAGACAGTTTCTCTTCTACCAATGCTATTAGTGAACCTGGATATAATACTAATTTGTCATGACCCAATTTATGTGTCATGAATGTACCTACTTTATCCCACAAGTAGGTAATCTAAATCGTATCTCAAAGCTAAAAGAAATGGGCTAATTTTGTGAAAAAGGGCATAAATATCGAGAATATGTAAGAAAAACTTACGAGTAATAAAATAGGCAATAATAATAATATTCAAGATAAATAAGCTAAAGACAATATCTCATGACCTAGTAGTGTTTGTACAAGAGCCACTATCAAAAGAATATTAGTACTACAACAATCAAATATTCATCAATCTCGAAATAAAAGGACTATGCAAAAGTAAAAGAAGGAGAAAAGATGTACACCAGAGAGCTCAACCTGTCTTCGAATACTAGTTAGAACAATCACGACATCAACAACAATAACTAGTATTAGGATCTAAACTAAAAAGGTACAAAATTATAGTATGATTACCACATCCACGGGTACTCAGTAGGCAACATTGGCTGACTGAGCTAAATCATAATTTAAAAATAATAATGATGCAAGTTAATAAGCTAAGTCAAGTAAAAGGTCAAACGTAGGATGATGATAAAATGTTGTAAGTAGTTTATATATAATCTGATAAGAAAATTATATAAACGTATGGATAAATATCAGTTAAAAATTAGACCCTATAAGACATTAAGTTCGGAAAAGTTAATAACCCAATGCTGTCCCCTATACTTCGAAAGGTGAAATCTAGAGGATAAGTAGCCAAAAATATACCAAATAATAACATCTCAAAAACATAATTGTGAATTAGTTCATACTATAAACATATTATGAATAACATCTTAGTTTGGAACTTGAACCAGTACTTATATCATTATCATTTATCGGACTTGAATCGAAACTCAAAATCACATTCACCGGACTTGAACCAAAATTTGAATCAACTCCCAAGTACTAATATAGCATAATAATCATGTATAAAACATCTGAAAGCTACTAAATATGCAATTCAAAATACATAACATGCCTATAAAATTTAAAGAAGCTAATGATAGTCTTGGCCTAAGATGGGTCGAAGGGGCCCATCCAAAATCCATCTACAGAAATTTATACCCTGAATTAGGATAGGGTATATAATTTACTAATAAATATTAAATATGACACATTGAGACCTAATATAGAAATTATACCCTAAGTATGAGTAACTAAGTCAATTTACCTGTTTTACGATTTCAAAATTGACTAAGAGAATCAAATTAAATTAAATATACTCCCAAGACCTAATTCTAAACCCATATTTATTATATTATCATAAATATACTACAAAATGTCCCAATCAATGTGAAAGGTAATCCTATCCTTCCTGGACATTGAAAAAAACTTGGTAAAATCTGCTAAATCGATGAATTTTCCTTTTGAGGAGCCTCCATAAGTTGACACAGTAAAAAAGTGATAATCTTCTCAAAAATATGTGAACAATAGTACCCATAATAATTCTTTATGCTTCGAATCTAAATTTACATAAGAATCCCATGTGGGGTGCGCTTGCACAGTCGTACTTTTAAAACCGTCAACAAGCCCCTATATGCTTAGGGGACATTTACCCTCCAGAAGGGATAGATTCAAAGCACGAATATTGCAAAAATCAGCCCACCAGAAATCTATGGATTTTGAGAAATTATTGAAAAATTAACCATGAAATTAATAAAAACATATAAGTAATTTCAAGAAGAAATGAGTAATTCAAATCACAAACACCCCAAAACTCCTATTAACGTTTCTCTAAAGTTTTCACACTTTTAGGGTTTATCATCAGAGAAATTGTGTTAAAAGATGGAGAAAAGTGGCCTACTTGGTTCATTTAATGGCTCCCAGGTTCTACAAAAGTAGTCATTATGCTGCTTTAGCAGTCAACACTAAAGTGCCTAGGTGCTACTAAAGCAATATCTTCCAATGCCTGGCATGCTGCTAAAGCGAACAAGTTGGCACTAAACACTACCAAAAATTAGATCTATGGTGACGGTTGCAAAACCATTGCAATAGACCAAAAAACCATTGCCATAGACCTATCGCAACAGTTCTGCAAGCGTCCCATAGGTAGGCATTGCGATAGGTCTATGGCAACAGTTTCTGTGATGGTTATCTAAAATGTCACCATAGGTAGAGCTATGGTGATGGTTTCTACCAATAATCGCCATAGATAGACCTATTGCGGTGGTTATTTTTTGACTTATTGAGTTGCCTATTTTAATCTATTGCAACGGTTGTAAACTGTCACGATAGATGCTATTGCAATGGTTGCTAACTGTTGCAATAGCAACTATTGTGACGCTTCTATTATTCTGTTGCAATGTTTTTTGCCTACCTATTACAACTATTTCATTACTTATTGGAATGCCTATTTTCATCTATTGTAACGGTTATGAACCGTTGCAATAGGAATCTATTACAATAGTTATGAACCGTTGCGATAGATTCTATTGCAACGACATTAACCGTGCGTAACCGTTGCAATAGAATCTATTGTGATGACATTAAACCATTGCTATAGCATCTATTGCGACGACATTAAACCATTGCAATAGCATCTATTGCGACACTTTTATTATTCTGTTACAATGATTTTTGACTACCTATTGCAATTGTTTATTGATCTATTGCAACAATGATTGCAACATGTTATTAAATTGAAAAGATTTATATATATAAATAGTTGTATTAATATATATTTTTATTTACATACATAATAAATTATAACACAATATATACACATCACAAAACAAAATCATTCATTAATAATCTCATAATTCAAAATATGCAACAAGCTATTAATTTAATCCCAAAAGTAAAATGTAATCAAGTCCAAATGATTAGTTAAGTTTTTACATACTAGCAAGTTCAAGTCACGGTAAGCTTCAAAAAATTCAACACAAAACTATTGATATTAGAGCATTTATCCATAATCCAAAAATCTTCTCAAGTAAGGTCAATTTTCATCATTTTCCTCATCTATTTCTTCATTTTGGACACCTACAGAAAGAGAATTAATAATATAAATTAACACTTAAATGACAACATAAAAAGGACTACTCCACAATAAAATAAGTACGTAAACCACATAAAAGTTAGCTAGTGAAGAAGAAAATCAATCAATTTGGAACGTTGATCAGCGTGTATAAACCAAACAAGCCTCCACCACAACCAAAGACTCTTGAGTCATTTGGTATTTGTTGACTAATGACTAAGGTGCAGCCATAATACAAAGTAATATTCAGGTCACTGGAAACATAGCTGAAAGTGTTTAAATCTAAGGAGGCGTTCTTAGGTCTATCCAAACAAATATCACTCAGTAAATCATCTTTAGCAAGGGTTTCTATTCGAGTTGGAGTGTTGATCGCTATTACTTTGTATGTTGTTAATTCAAATATCAATTTTGGGGATGTTATTCTCACACTTAGATAACCACAGTACTCTAGCTTGCTTTCTCCCCAGAAAGGGTAATTAATATCCATGTCGTCGCATCTAAATGGCTCTCCGCACTTCCTGAATTACTCATCATCTTGATAGAGAGATCCCGGTATGTAGATCAAGAAAAAGATTACGTTAGTGAAGATCAAAAAGTATAGATGGAGTTCTTGATGAATTTATGCTTGATTAGAGGAAATTAGCACCTAGAAGGAGAGCAGCTACCAGGTAATTGTGAAAAAAGAGCTTTACCTAATTCTATACTATTCAAGATGAAGAATTATAAGGGACAAAAAATAGGAAGCTACCAAGATTTTACAACCCTCTGTGACCTTGAATGGAAACAAATAATCTGATATGAAATAACACAGGTTTGGTAACGTAGTTTTTTTCTATGATTAGATAACATAGCCAATACTGGGATTTAGCAATAGTAGCTGGTGTACGGAGTATGCCTTGTGGGGATTCTACAGCAAGCAGCCTCTTTATACTTGGTTTGAGCAAACAACTCTTGGAATCGTTGGACAACCTAAAGCAATATGAAGTTAATAGATATAGGATCATTTTGAATATAGACAGCAAATATTCTATAGCACAACTATAAAAAACAAATAGTAAAATGAACATAGCCTATACATGTAACACCACTGGAAAATCGGATACACAGTCGTGTTACTCTATGATGAGATGGAATAAAATCAATCAATTGAGAAAACATGTACCAGCCAATAATTCACTGTACACAAAGTATAGTATTATAGTTCTTGTTATGCTCAACACCTCCAAGGAAAAAATTGGAGAACTCTCTGTGTAACTTTTTATACATCTACAATAATATTTGTAGATTCTAAATAAATTGAAAAAATAATTATTAATTGACTAGTATATAGTTTATCTTCTTGATAACATTTCATGCGTTATTGATGATAAATCATAATGGTATGGTGATTGTATTTGAACAACTGAAATTGTTGGCACACTTAACAAAGGCCTAATAGCTCCTGTTGTTGTTGTTCCATGCATTGGTACTTGACAATGATCTACATTCTACGATATGAGATATTTGGTAGATATTAACATAAGGACAAGTCTTTCTGAATGCGAGATCTTAGGCAAGGTTGAAAGTTTAAAGCTTGGATGCGTATCGCTAGTCTGGTTATAATAGGACAATTAGATGATCCTTACACAACTGATGAGGGACAAACGCAACATTCACTAACGAGTGCTATTTTTCTTTCCCTATTTCCTATTTTAACCAATTCTAGAAGATCATCGTCTCTCAGCTGCTGGTTAAACACCAGTTTTACGTATAGATTAGTCGTTAAAAAGTGGCCATTAAGGCTATAAGGTTGTTTATTAATGGTAGCAAGTTGGTCTTGCAAATAAAACTATAGCCTTTATGCAACAAGAAGAGAATACACATGGTTTCAACAACGAGGAGAGTGCGTGGTATAAGTAAATTGCAAACCTTAGAAGATGCCAAGAGTAGTGGATAAAATTGATAATGCACAACACTAAAATTTCAACAAACTTTTACGGAATAACCTAGAATTTAAAAAATAAATTATTGTATTTTATTAAGCTAGCACCGAGAAGGTACTACAAATGATTACCAAGAACAAAGGGGAATTACAATGACTCTGTTATCTATGTCATCCTGTGTTCCTTGCACCAGGGAAAAAAGTTGCCGCTACATTTATTGGTAAAGAACTATCTCACCTGAGTAGGAAAGCGAAATTCACTAGGGTTCTTCTTGTCCTCCCAGGCAGACAGATCAATATTTGAGCCACCAAAACTAACAACCTGCAATAGTTTAAGCATTAGCTTAGAAATTGAATAACAACACCATCTAACTACAAACAACACAATAAAACAAATGCACAAAGGGATAGTCTTCCCGAACTGTTTCACCTTGTTCCCAATGTTTTATCCCTTCCGTCTTCACATTAGACTGTTGAAATCCTTTGGCCTCACCCACTGCACCCCTAAACCTATTGAGTCTAAACTTGGCAATTTGAATCAAAATATAGCAGTAGATGATTAGTGGGTTCCCTGTTCTATCACATAAGAAACCTGGTAAACATAAAATTTCCCTCTTTTGTCATCATTTGGTTATAGGTTTATCTGAACCAAGAACTTTTGAGATGGAACACCTACTAAAATCTTGACTGGTGTTAGATCTGAACCCATAATTTGAACACAATGCATTTTGTTCAGATTATATGGTAAAGAACTATCTTACCTGAGTAGGAAAGCGAGATTTACTAGGGTTTTTGTTGTCCTCCCAAGCAGACAAATCAATGTTTGAGCCACCAAAGCTAGCAACCTGCAGGATTTTAAGTATTAGCTCAGGTTGATTATATAAATCGTTCGCATTAATTCTTTTTTATTCGGATACAACCCATCCAAACAACACAATAACACAAATCAAGATAAAAAAAAAATCTTACTACAAACAACAAATTGTCAAAAAGCAAAGTTGAAGGCAGGATATTGAGATGTAATGTTCTCTCTATATTGAGAATTAAAGTAATCATCTTTCTAAACAAGAATAGATATAGAATATGTACGAAAATAAAATTTAACACTCACAAAAAAATAGAACTATAAGAAATTAAATTCATTTCATTAAATAAATAGTTTTCCTTGTACCTACTAGGATGTCCTAGTGGTTGCACTGGTGAGGCATAGGAGTAACAACCTGTAGATTCTAGGTATGTATCCCAACTGTTGTTTGGTAAAGTTTTTCTCACAATACCCACCCAAGGGAACTATGATGTATGTAAATCTAGTTAACGGCATATTACCTTATGGAACTATTGTGCATGTGAATCTAAATAATGGCATATTACCTTGGAGTTAGAGATTATCACAGAATGGCACTGCACATTTTTTAGCTATTTATTGATAGATAACTAAATGAGGATGGTTTTAAGACCCCAAAACATGGGTATTACACCTAAAAGATGAGACTTGAATAAGGTCTTTTTCTTTAATTTTCATAGTATTGGAGGGTCTTTTCCTCTTACTTTTGACAAATTAGAGAATCGAAGACAGTTCACACTCATTTCATAGTCGGAAGTTTGAATCGCTCTCAACTCATTGTCTTAAGTTTGCTACCCACGAAAAGCATGAAAATCATGAGACAAGACCCTATTGGAATGACTTTTCTCCTGTATACCTCTCGAGTCAAACTACTCTATTCGGAAAGGGATTTCCAATTCATGGAAATAATAAAATTTCATATAGTACCTGCTGCCTCCCACAAACACTTACACTAAGTAACTCGATCAATAAACTTAATTTACAAGACATTGACAACACCTGTTAAACTAGGCAAATGTCTGAAAGTCATAAAAGAGGAAGCCTTAACAGCTTCTGAATATCCCGTCCCGTTATAATCACTATATATATAGTTCACTGAAAAAATTCAATTCTTAATTTGGTTACATCAGGTTCATAAATTAGTTTTTAAGATTTTTCGTGCACCTTTTAAAAATGCAGATGGTTAAAAACACATTTCAATCCATATTGTTCACCCCAAATCAGAAATGGACAAGTTTCCTTCACCAAAAGAATTAATGAAAAACATCTTAATTTTGATGAAACCACCACCAAAAGATAGCTCTACAAAATCAGACAATAAGGTTTCATCAAATACAGGCCATTCGGAGAATAGACGTGAGACTCGTACTCAGGTTTTATTTCCTCTTTTCCTATATTATTTTCTTGCTCTTGTTTTGCAAGATTATTTTCTTTGGACTTAAAACATTTATACATATTAATATAAAGCACACTTTGGTATCTCCAGGAGAAAATACAAGTAGAGGAGGGGGATGAAAATGAAGATCAAGATGAAGTTCCAAAATATAGAGATTTGATTGCAATCCATCCCGCAAAGCACAAGTGTAGTATGGAAATTTTTGGGAGCCATGGAAATTCTAGTAAAGTCGGAAGCCTTAGCATGAATGAACAAGCTCTTGAAAACATAGGGTACTTCTAACCTATTTTTCTTGGACATCTAAAAAATGTACCATAAGTATTGTACATTTTGGGGGGATCCAACATAGATACAACAACATTTTTAGAGAGTGCGATTCCGAGAAACGCACAATCGAAACCTCTTTTACATTATCTACCATACTAATGTCGATAACAACGGTTTCTGTTGTTAACAGTTTCGCACAGCCACATAAAGCAGAGAAGTAAAAGCAATATCAAGAATAGTCATAGTTCCAAAAGACTCAACTTTATCGCTAAAATCAAACATTCAACAAAAAAAGAATCAAAGCTACAACAAAATCCTAAAAATTAGTAACATCTACAGCAAAATCGCCAAAAATCAGTAACATCTACAGTAAAATCTCCAAAAATCAATAACATCTACAGCAAAATCCCCAAAAATCGGTAACATCTACAGAAAAATCACCAAAAGTCAATAAAATCTAATTCGACCAACTACCACAAGCTCATTTAAAATAAGAAAAAGAAATAAGGTGAGTGCTTACTGATACTATAAGCATCATTTAGTTATAGCTACAGTAAAATCCCTAAAAAAACCCAAAGAATTACAGCAAAATCTTCAAAATTCATCGGCGGCTGATCTCCCACAGAGTTACGCAAAATTCGTTGCCGGTGATTAGGGTAATCTTTGATGAAAATCCACAGAACTAACCTTTAAAGATTTACAGAAAAAGTTTGTGATTACTATTTAGCGATGGTTATTATAAAACTCTATAAGGAAGAACATTTAGAGAAAAAGATTGTGATACGATTTACAGAAAAATTTAGTGATTTAGGGATTTAAGAGTCGGTTTAAGCTTAAGTTTTGGAGAAAAGTTTTATTAAAATGTTTTTGTTTTGGAGGACTTAATAAAATATTTTGTGAAAATGGAGGGAAAAAAATAAGCATTGCTACAACTTATTTTATTTATCTATTTCAATGCTTAATGTCAAATGTGACAGTTATAGTGTTAAATTAGAGCTAATAGAACAATTATTTATGGCAATGCTTGAAAGCGTTGCAATAGACCATCTATTACAACGCTTTGTTAAGCGTCGCCAAAAAGTTTGTTGCCATAGGGGTAATTTCTAGTAGTGAATGAAGCATGTGCTTTAGCGGTAAGCTTGTCGTTAAAGTCGTTCAATGGGGCTGGCTAGGCCGCTAAAGTGCCTGGAAGGCTTCTTTTGCGAATGTGCCAAATAAATACTTGGAATTTTTAACGTCTCCACCGACCCCTCGAGATTTATTCAAAATCTCGTATATGCCAAATAACTATGATAACCTATTAAATTCAATGTTACGAACTCAATGGTGTAGCCGTAATTTCCATTCGATGTTGATTCGACAAAAAGTTGGTCGATCAACTAAGTGCCATTTTTATCAACTTCCAATTAATAGACCAAAATGAGTCAGAAAGCCTTAGGACCCAAACAAAAAATCTCCTTAGCCTAAAATTAACATCGTAAATGTTGGAGTGGTTATAATTAGTATACAAGTACGTTTAACTGGGTTTTTTCCTTGTTGTCAATTCTTACTTACAAATACATCAAAATAGAGAATTGGTTCGACTAACCAAACAAACTACCTGGTGAGAAAACTACCATCTTTAGTAAGTGGAAAAATAACCTTGGGCATCTCTAGGAAAGTTCTAAATAGAAAAATTATGTGGAAATTCTGAAAATGACCTAGAGGGTCATTACAATGAGTAAGGAAAAAATCAGATTTAGGCCTTTTTAGGCCCAAACCCCTTATGTTTTCGAAACTTGTGTGTTTGAAATTTGACCTCTCAAATATTGGCTTTTAGAGCCCAACACGCCTGTCCTAAAACTATCAAATTGTCTTTTAACTTGTAACAAGTTCTTTCAAGACTTTAGAGTATGAAAAGAGCAAGCTAGCAACTTATTTTCATGGGTTTCAACCATTTAATTCTTAAACACATGTATTTATTCCTTTTTCTATCCTTTCTAATATTTTGTGTACACTTAATGTAAACCGTCTATATATCAGTCTTTTTTGACTTGGTTGGATAGACTCAAAAGAGAATGGGCCTTTTTGGCCTATTTAGGAAGATCCAAAGGAGGAGAGTCCAGTAGGACTCAGAAGAGTGTCACATGCCAGAAAAATAATGACAACTAAAACATATTCTATAATTAGTAACTAACAACTAATAAACTAAAATCAAGCTCACTAAATAGCAACAATAAAGATAAAACACTAAGACATAGTCATATCAGGCATTGGAAAGACAAAAATACATATGCAATCCAATGAAGAAATGACTCATTAAAGGAAAATAAAAATTAGACATTTCAATGAATTTTGCACCCCAATTAAACAAATATTTTGTACTCTAAGGCATGAACAAATTCAATAGAAAACTAAGACAAATAATATGATCTATAAAGTATTGTTACCTTATCTAATCATCTTAAAACACATTGAAGAACCCTTGAATTTGAAAAAAAATATAGAATAAAATTCACATAATAACAAGAATACTAAAAAAAAGAGAACAAGAAGTCTGATTATAAAAAATGATTGATCCTTGCCAGGGATCTATATCTAATCCTAGTCTTACAGTAGATCAAAAATAAAGGATTGGGGGAGGTCAATATTTATCCTTAACCTAGACCTATAATACTAGTCTCTCAATATGTTTTGGGGAAAACTTTAGTCAAGGTACAATAGAAGAAAATCATCTTCTTAGTTCTGGAATAGCACATAAACCTCATCAAAATAAAAAAAGTATCCATGAAGATACTTGATTTGTTTTAAAGACTGAACCTTTACTCTTGTTCTAAATAATTTTAAGTAATAGAATGAGCCACTAACAATACTTGATTTTAGAGTACATATATTAGGAAAGATTTAGCCTAGTTTGTCCCTTATTTTGAGCAAGTGTGTTAACAAATACATCAAAATCTCTGGGGAATACTTAAGCAAGCTTTGCTCATTAAGGCATCACTAATTTCTTGTTCGTATTACAAACCAAGGAGAGCTGATAATTAAGCCTTTTTAGACACATATGGGACCTTAAAATTTTTGTAAATAATGTGCAAGAAATAGAGAAAAAGAGTAGATTTATTTCAAAGGGGGAATCGCTTTAAGACCACAAATGAATGGTTCCAACATTTCCAAATAACATCACCTAAAAATTATGGAAAAAATGGGTAAAAATAAATAATAAAACACATTATTTTAGTCATTTAAATACATCCTTCTCCTATCTTTGAAAAGTCACAAGGACTCGAGTATGAAAATATCATAAAAAGTCCTAGGAATTCCCACCAATAATATGAATTATTTTCTACTTCTATCCAATCTTTTTAATCAAGAGAAAGCTTGAGGGATAGTCTGCTTGTGACATATAAGAAGAAACAAGCAACATGTCAAACTTATGACTAAAATAGGACCTAAATTAGATTAAAGAACGAGACAATGCTCATGAAGGGCACACATCTATATCTCGATTATTCCATCTTTTCCCTCTCCTTGATAAGTTCACAAGGACTAAGTCCTTTAGATAAACTTTTCACAATAAGACACCTTCATTTGAAGTGTCTTGAGATAGAGATAACACAGTTAGACCTTTCATCATTGATCTTTGAAATCTTTCAATCATCGTGATATTTCTTACTGCAATTCCCTTTGCATTCCTGAAATCATGTTCACAAGTTAGATTTGGGGACCCACTTAAGTTTGAGTTCCCAGTAGAAGGATAATGGTGTGATCAAATTTGTATTAGCTAATCTAGGTAGTGAAAGGTTCCTCTTCACCCTTTTTGGAAACTCAAATAACTTAAAGTGTGCATTCTCCTGTTGAATGTATTCAGCATTCTTCAATTTAGCCTTAAGCCAGGACTGACATTTTTCTTTCAAATGTCCATCTCTTCCACAGTGAGTGCACATGAGTTTGTTCCCTTTGCTTCCAATTTAATGAGCAACCTTTCTTTTAAACTCAATAAGTTGGAGTTCTAATTGGTATCCCAAAACTCTATCTTTATTGACATCTTGAATAGTCAGATTAGAGAGGATCTATGAGGAGGTAGTCTGTTTAAGAGATTTTTAAAAATCTTCTCTTAAGTGGACCAGGTACCTCTCTAACTCTTCATTCCTGTATAATACTTCCATAAGATGATCTTGAGATTCCTACAATCTTTCTTCAAGATCAATTTGAAACAAAAAAGCTTCTCTTTTTCCTTTGTCATCTGGGTCACTTCCCCCTTTGGGTGACTCATACAAATCTGATACTCAGTTTTCAATTTAAAGAACCTTTCTTCAGTCTTAGATATCTGAAGAGTTAATGCAATTAGCTCAAGCTCTTAATTCTCTACCTTCTTTTTTAAAGCATTCTTCTTATTTATTAGTTCACTCACAGAATGTATCAACACACTAGCAACCCTTTTTATCTTCCTAGTAAAGTAATTTTCAATATTTCCCTTTAATGTCAAAGATAGTTACCTCATTCTCCTCTTTATTTTAGTATCTGTTATAAAGGAAGACAAGGAATCAAAGCTGACTTTATCATCTTCCAATGAAAGCATGGAAATATCTGTCGACTTCTTAGCTTTATCATATTCACTGAGAGAGTCACCCTAACCAGCTAAGGCTTGTTTAACTACAAGATTAGCTACAAGCTGTCTTCTTGATTTTACAGGGACCTAGCCCCTGTTTCTTTCTTTAACACCTTCAGTGATGTGATAATCCTAATAGTCCATTTTGTGTATTGGACAATCCTTAATAAAATGTCCAGGACTACCACATCTGTGACATACTTCCATAGTGACTCTTTTTCTATTCCTACTTCTATTTCTTTGAAATTTCCCATTATTCTTTATAGCTCTAACAATTCTTTTTTCCATGTACGCAACATTAGTGTCTTCTTTCTTTAAACATAAATGTGAGGCTTTTAGAACCAAAGATTTTTCCCTATTGATTTACTTATTCTCTTCTACTTGCTGCCTCTTGAGTTCATGGGTTTTAGGTTCCCAATAAGTTTATCCATAGTAAGAATCTTTAGGTTTCTTACCTTAGTTATGGCATCCACTTTGCTTTCCCATGACTTAAGAAGAACACCAAGAATTTTTCTCACTTGCTTGTACAAGGGAATTACTTCACCTAAGTAGTGAAGCTCATTTTTTTATAGAAGTGAACCTTGTATGAATATCTTGGAATATTTCTCCTTCTTTCATGGTAAAATTTTCATACTAAGTATTCAGCATGTCTACTTTTGAATCCTTCACATCATTGGTACCTTCATGACTGTCTTCAAGTAGTCCCAGATTTCCTTAGTTATTTTACAAGATAAAATCTTGTTGTATTCATCTATTTCTATGGCATAGACAAGTAGTTTCTTTGCCTCGTAGTTTTTCTCAACTCTTTTTCTGTCTTCATCATTAAACTCTCTCCTGATTTTGACAACCATTTTTGTTACTTCTCCTTCTTTGACTTCTCTTATAGGAACACGAGGACCATCAAGGATTATGTCCATCAGCTCACTATCTTCATCCATAATATAGTCAATCATCCTAGTTTTCCACGACCTATAATACTGTCCATTGAATCTTGGTGGTCTAGTTATAGATTATCATTTTTCTAGATTAGGTAGAGCAGCCGTGCTAACCAAGAAACTCTAGGTTTGAACCTTTTAGAGTGACCAGGCTCTGATATCGATTGTTGAAAGCGTTCTGGGTTACTCTAAACAGTAAAGGACCAGGTCCCTCAGAATCAAACACTTGAAATTAAACAATAGAGTGCAGAAAAATTAAACATGGTGTAGAAAGAGTAAAAGACAAAAGGATTTTTACATGGAAACCCAGAATGGTAAAACCACAGCCTGCCCTCACAAGCACCAATAAAATTCACTATAATCAACCTCATGGTTGTAGTCTAGATTTTATCCTAACTCTAGTCTCCTTGAGCTAGTAGAAACTTTACTACAAACTTATCTTAGTAACACTATGAAGGACTCTTGCTACACTAATTAGCTCAAATTAGTCAATTGCTTAAGAAACTCTACCTAATCAACTCTCTCTCAACAAGAAAACACTACTCTTATAAAATGAGTAGTTCAATTACAATTCATTACTCACTCAAGAACTTTTACGATTTAAGCACTCATAAAGCTAAGAACTTGAGCAGTGTTGAAATAAGTTTTTGTTGCCTCTCTTCACTTTTTGGAATTTTGAAAAACTAATTATTGAAGAAGTATCTCTTTCTTTTTATAGTTTGATGATGATAAGGTCTTGATAGGTCATTGGACCAGTTGTCTATGTTAATACAAAATAGCACCTGCAAGTTTGTTACATAAGATGACAAAATTATGCAAAAGGCGTGTGCCAACTATATTATACCTTGCATATCCAGGGACCGGGTCACTCATAATTTAGATAATCATCATCAAAACTACATACATCACTTAATCTCTTACTTTTTAATCTAAGACAAAGAATCTCAAACTTTCATGATGTATCTTAGAATCTACCTATCTTTTTTCTTATAGCTCCCCTAAATAAATTTCATGGAAAGCCACAAGTTGAGACCTCATCTCCCAGTCCTCTTACCAATTCTAAGACTATAATAAATGCCTCATACTCTACTTGATTGTTTGAAAGAGGAAATTAACCAATGGCATGCCTCATTTTTCTCCCTTCTGAGTGATATAGAATCACCCTTATGCCAATTTTTTTTAATTCAAAGCTCTATCGATTTATTAGCTCTAAGCCTCGTAATGATCTATGGAGTCTAATACATTCTCCTATTAAGATTAAGAGATAATACTAAAGTTAAAGTTGACCAAAAAGTTGGCCAACACCTGCAATTTGATGGAAGTCTAGGATTATATATGCTGTCAAATTGTTTTAGCCCAATACCTTATGTTTTCATTCTTGCTAATAATTAGGGTTTGTAGAGGACATTCCATAGTGGGTAGGTAGTAAGTACCATGATTGAATGAAACAAAATTAAGACATAAGTATTTGGGTAACCTCTATAAGTGTAACAACCCAGATTTTTGCCTCTGAAATTCTAAGTTTTGAGCTCACTGCGCAGGCTCTGATTGGAACTTCACAAGTCATAAGGTGTGGTCACGAGTAGTTGAGAGGGACTAGATACCAAATCAATAAAGTAGGCAAAGTTTCTACCTTAAGTACAACATGGACTTCACAAGTCATGAAGACTTATTATGATTCGTAGGGATCAAGTTAGAGGCAAACTAGTAAGGAATGCCCAAGTTTTTGTTAATCTCACAACTACACCCTAATGAGTCACGAGGTAAGGTCACAAGTCATAACGTATGACTTATGACCGAACCAGTAAAGTGGGTCTAGAATTCTTCCTGGACTATTAGTCTAGGCAAGGACTCATACCCATTCATCATGAGTCATGACATAACCCATAACGACTGGCAAGAGTTTTCCCTGTGTTTTAATTGGGTGTACTTCGGTCATTTCACTCTTTGTCCAATCATAACCCACAATATAAAATACCCTAAGGGACCCAATTACTCAATCTTAAAATACTCTAAAACTCTCTCAAATTCCCAAAGCAAGAACAAGTTAGGGTTTCTAAGGATTTTGAATTTAGAGCTTCAATTCATGAGTTCTCTCCATAATTGTGATACTTTCAGGCAAGTATCTCTTCCTCTAAATTTGTTTTGTTAGAAACATGTGTTTAGAATTATTATTCATGTTATTAATTAATGGTTTTAGAAATTTAATTGGGGGCGTTTAAATGTTATTAATGGAATTATTTTTCCCATGGCTTTTGTGAATCATTTATGTTTTGAATTGATAAATTTTAAACTCATTAGGGTTTATGGTCATGGATAATGGGATGGGAGATTGTGGATTCCCTCAAATAAATAATTTTTTTTACTGGAATTAGTAATAACCTCAACCCACTTGTATGATTGGTTTGAAATATTGTTTTGCCTACATTTTCTAAACAAATTATTGCACTAAAGGTTAAAGGACTATAAATGTATTTAAGTGGCCCTAGTATCCATGATATGATATTTAATTAGAGCTTGGGTATTGTGGATTCCCCTACGTTGGTGGATAATTTGAATGGCATAGTAGAATTGACTTGTAAGTTTAATTAGTATGACAATACCTTTTGGTAAATCGCTAAATGGATAATTTTTTGGTTAAATGGATTAGCCTTGTGTTAAATGTTTTAATTCAACTTAAATGGGGTTTTGTATATCATTGTAGAAGGTGAAGGTTCCAAAGGGAATGATACTGCAAACCATATTTATGAGATTTATGGATCTTATGAATTGGAATTTAGGTAGTTCTTTGATTTTTTCGTGATAGGGTTTATTGCTGATATTTTGGTATATTCAAAAAGTGAGGAGGATTATTTCAATTAGTTTCGAGTTATATTGCATGACTCTTAAGGATCAGCGATTGTATGCTATATTTTTTGAAGTGTGCATTTTGGTTGAATGTTGTGGACTTTCTATGACATATTTCTAGTAAGGGGATCATGGTTGAACGACAGAAATTTGAGATAGTTAAGAAGTGGTCTAGACCTACGACTCTAAATAATATTTTGAGAGTCTTAGGTTTAGCTAGGTATTATAAGAGGTTTGTGGAAAGCTTATTTTCTATTACTTCTCCATTAAAAGAATAACTCAGAAAAAATTAAACCTTCTGTGGTCCAATGCTTATGAGGGTAGTTTTGAGAAGTTGAAAAATTAAATTGACTTTTGTGCTAGTTTTGACTCTGCCTGAGCATACTAATAGTTTTGTGGTTTACAATGATGCGTCTTGAGTAGGACTAGGTTGTGTCTTGACGTAGCAAATTAAGGAAGTAGAGTGTGCCTCTAGATATCTTAAGGTTCATGAAAGGAATTATCTGACTCATGATCAAGAATTGGCGGCTGTGGTGTTTGTATTGAATATCTAGCACCATTATCTATATGAGGTGGATGTTGATATCTATTTTGATGATAAGAGATTGCAGTATATGTTCACTTAGAAGGAGGTGAATCTTCAGTAGAGGTAGATGCTCGAATTTCTAAAAGATTATGATATAAGTCTTCACTATCGCCCATATAAAGCTAATGTAGTTGTTGATGCTCTTAGCAAGCTATCCATGGGGAGCTTATCTCATGTGGATGAGGAGAAAAGATGGTTAGTGAAGGATATTCACTGGTAGGCTAACTAGGAGTTTATCTTTTAGATTCGGAGGATGGAGGTATGATTGTTCAAAAGGTGGTGAGGTAATCTCTTGGTGAAAAGGAGAGGAAAAGTAGGTTTTAGATCCTATTTTTATATAGTTTAAGCTTCTTGTGGGGTAGAAGAAGGTTATGTCTTTTGAGATTGGGGGTAATGGTATCTTGAGGTACCAAGATAGATTGTGTGTTTTGGATATTGATGGGCTGTAAGAATAGATTTTGATTGAGGATCATGAGGCATAAAGTTCATCCTAGTTTGACGAAGATGTACCACATCTTGAAGGAAATTTATTAGTGGAATAATATGAAGAGGAATGTGGCAAATTTTGTCGCCAGGTGTATGGTTTGTCAATAGGTAAAGGTTTTGCATTTGAGGCCCAGTGGATTATCTCAAGAGGTAGAGCTTCCTATGTGTAAGTGGGATATTATCAACATTGATTTTATTACAGTTCTTTTGCGGTCTCGTAATTAATTTAATTTGATTTGGGTCATTATGGATAGAATGACTAAGTCTGCTCGTTTCCTGCCTATGAGAACTACCTACTCTAGGGAGGATTATGTTAAGTTATTTATTGAGGAGATAGTTATATTTTGTGGTACACCAGTTTCTATTATTTTGGATCAACATACATAGTTCTCTTCTCACTTTGGTGTTTATTTCAAAAAGATATGGGCACACGAGTGAACCTTAGCACCGTATTCCACCCTCAGATAGATGGACAAGTAGAGAGGACCATGAAAAATTTGGAGGATATGATAAGGGCCTATGTTGTTGATTTTGGAGGTAGTTGGGTGGATCTTTTTCCTCTCATTGAGTTTGCGAACATTTATAACTCCAATATTGGGATGGCTCCTTTTGAGGCTCTTTATTATAGGAGGTATAGATCTCCTATTAGGTGGTTTGAGGTTGGTAAAACTAGATTGTTCAGTTCGGACTTAGTTCACCAAGCCATGGAGAAGGTTAAAGTGATCAGGTATAGGCTTAAGACTACTCAGAGTCACCAAAAGTCCTACATGGATATACGATGAAGAGAGTTGGGGTCTGAGGTTAGTGATTGGGTGTTCTTGAAGGTATCTCCCATGAAAGGAGTGATAAGGTTTGGGAAAAAAGGGAAACTCTATCTCCGCTATGTGAGTCCGTACTTAATTTTGAGAAGAGTGCATAGTGTTTCTTATGAATATGAATTGCCTTCAAGATAGGGTTCCGTTCACTCGATTTTCCATGTGGCGATGTTGAAGAAGTATGTGGGTGATGTTTCTTTAGATCTGAATATTTAGAGTGTTTGTATTTTGGATTCCCTGTCTTATGAGGAAGTTCCTATTAAGATTTTTGATAGGAAAGTGCATTGTTTGAGGACTAAAAATGTTGCTTTTTTGAAGGTCTTTCGGAGCAACCACAATGTAGACGAAGCTAATTAGGAGACTAAATAGGACATGAAGTCCAAACATTCGTTCTTGTTCCCTACGTTGGATAATCATGCTTAAGAGATGTGTTTCCTATTCTTTTTATTTACTGACTTTGTTAAATGTTTTGTGAATGCATCATTGTCTTACTTTTGTGCTAATTGATGCCTTGACTTCTCATTCGGGGATGAGTGATCCTAGAAGGGGTAATGTAAAACCCTAGATTTCTAAGTTTTGAGCTCATTGCCCATGCACCTCACGAGTCATAGGGATAGACTCATTATCAAACTAGTTGAGTAGCCAAATTTTATATCCTAAGTACGACAAGGACCTCACAAGTTGTGAAGACGCATTAGAAGTCATAGGGATCAAAACGTATGCAAACCAGTGAGGAATACCAAAGTTTTTATTGATCTCATGACTGGAACATTACGAGTCATAAGGTGAGGTCACAAGTCATAGGGTGTGACTCATGACCAAACCAGTGAAAGGGGTCTAGGAGTCTACCCAAACTACAAGTCTAGGAAACCACTCATATCCAGTCGTGATGTGACCTATAACAATGGGCAACAATTTTCCTTGTGTTTTAATTAGGGGCACTTTGGTCATTTCCCTCTTTCCCCAATCATAACCCACAACCTAAAATACCCTAAGGGACCTCATAACTCTCCATTACTCGATCTTAAGATACTCTAAAACTCTCTCAAATTCCCAAAGAAAAAACAAGCTAGGGGTTTTAAGGATTTGGCATTTAGAGCTTTAACTGGTTATTTCACTCCATAATTGTTATACTTTCAGTCATGTATCTCTTCCCCTAAACATATTTTGTTACAAGCATATGTTTATAATTGTTATTTATGTGATTAATTAATGGTGTTGGAAATTTGGTTGGGGCCATTGAATGTTATTGATGGAACTGCTTTTCCCATGGCTATTAAGAATCATTCATGTTTTGAATTGAAATTTTTTGAACTCGTTGGGGTTCATGGGCATGGATAATGGGATAAGGGGTTGTAGATTCCCCCAGAAAAATATATTTGGCATTGTAATTAGTAATAACCTTAACGCACTTGCATAATTTGCTTGAAATATTGTTTTGCCCATTTTTTCTAAACTAATGCATTACATAAAAGGATAAAGGACTATAAATGTCTATACGAAGCCCTAATGACCATGATTGATCTTAAATTTGAGCTTGGGGGTCGTGGATACCCCTAAGTGAGTGGATAATTGAAATGGCATGGTGAAATTGGCTTCCAAATTCAATTGGTATGAAGATACCATTCGCTAAATGCCTAAATGGATAACTTTTCTGCTAAATGGATGGTCTATGTGCTAAATTTTATAATTGGGCTTAAAGGGGGTTGTGTAGCTCGCTATGAAAAGGGGAGGTTTCGGGGGGACCGGTACTAGAAATCATGTTTGTTGGCATTTCACACTTTATATATCTATATTTTTAGAATGGTTAGAGCTTCGTGGCTCTGGCCCTTCCTCAGATTTCTTTTGTTTATACGACTAACACGCACTAAGGACCTTCCGGTGGGGATAGACGGACCCATATAGACCGTGGGTGTTTTAAGGATGGTTAGAGCTACAAATTCAAGATTAATGGTTTTAAAGTTCATGATTAAACCTTTTCCATACCCCATCATTATTTATATATGTATATTTGCATATATGTGAACATATACATTGAGTTTGAATTGTATTTGAAATGGCATTACTTTATCCTTTATCCTGAGTTAAATGCTAGCACTCATCCCGCTATCCGTCCTAGGATGCTACATTGTTTCATAATGTAGAGTTCGAGGATACTTCTTTTACCCCTGTGTAGTGTTAGGCAATCTGGTTGGTCCACCGTAAAGCATTGAGCTTCCATCCTTTGGAAATATTGGTCATTCCATTAATTTCGTTCCATATTTTATAATTGAAGAGTTCACATTAACATTGTGATTGTCATTGTCATGGTCAGGGGAATGTCCTGACCTAGTTTTATGTTCAGTTTTGTTTCTTAAAGTATTTTATGACAAAGTGTAGGTGGATTGTGTTATGGATTCTTCGATCCCTCTTGCAATTTGATTTATCTATCTTTTATGTGCTCAGAATTCAGTTCTATCTTGTTATATAATTGGAAGTCATTTCTATCTTTTTATATGTTCAGAACACATCAATTGCTATTATATTGTGTTTTGGTTGGCTAGGCTAAGAGGGCGGTCTTCGGTCCTTGGCGAACTTGTGATACCCACATGACTAGGCCCTGGTTTGGGTCGTAACTTTAAGTAGAAAAGCTAAATTTTCCAAGTGTATATCAGGTTTTGTAACTTAGCTTGACTAACATAATAATTAGGAAATTGCATACCTTTTTCTTCTCCGACAATCACAACACTTGTTGCAACCTCCACCACGGATTGATACAAAAGCATTTTCTCTTCATCTAGAAGTTTTTCTAATAATGGTGGGCTTGATAGGTACATTTTCTAGCTCCTGTGGAGCTTGTTGACAATCAAGTCCATTCAAACTAGGTATTCTTTTTTTACTGTTAGAAAAATCTATGGCACCTTTTCGAGTCGATATGAAATCGCTAAGTACAATCACTTGCTCGATTAGCCTTTGTAGAGCTTTAACATCATCAAACACATCTAGGATATCCTAGATTTCCTTTATTTTATTTGAATTGACCTCAATCCTTCTGCTTGAGACTAAGGAACCCTAGAACTTTCCAACCCCTCTCCAAAAGCATATTTCTACGGATTTAGTTTCATATTATACTTCCACAAGATGTTGAATTCATTCTAAAAGTGAGCCCTATGGTTTTTCATTTCCTTTGATTTGTCTAGCATGTTGTTGTGTATAATTTAATGGTTTTTCAGATCTTCTTTTTGAACATTCAATTCACCACTTGTTGATGCAGGCGCTTGCATTTTTTAACCCGAAATGTATTGAATAATAATGATTTGTGTTGTGGTTAGTTATGAAATATATTTTCTCCTATTCCTTTAGGTCCATTTGGATTCGGTTGTACCTGTAGTACGCATAGAGAAAGCTCATTATTTGATATTTACTCATTCCATAGATCATGTGATCGATATTCAACATACGATAAGACTCTTTAAGGCAAGTTTTATTTAGATATTTTAAGTCTAGAAACATCCTAAATTATCCAACTTCATTGGCACCACTAAGACATTAGCCAAACATTCCAAGTACTTTACCTCTAAAATGGATCCTATATTCCAAAAGGCAGTTACCCGATCCTTAGCAAACCTATTTTTCTTATTTGAGATAGGTCGCTTATTTTTCTTCACTAGTGGGAAAATAGGATCTATTTTTAGTTTATGCATATCCACCTCTGCGGAAATACCTATAATGGCAAAGTAGGTCTAAGAAAAAAGTCAATGTCGATTTTAAGGATTTTGATTTATGCTTTCTTGAGTTTGGGGTATGTTCTTGAATTCTAATATATCCGCTTTTGTAGAAATTCTAGAAGAGAGCTGAACACTTGAGTTCTTCTACCATTGACTTAGAGGAATCTCATCGATCTAGGACATAGCAGGCTCATGGAATTTTGTACCACTCTTTAGTTGTCTCCTCCATTCTTGAGAGCTTATCCTCTGCATTATTCTGAGAGGTAAACTCTAGGTTCTACAAGTACTATTTGAGATATATATAGTGGATATCTTCTCAACTACCCATAGGTCTTTCCTAATATACATCAATCTGTTGGGCATAGAAAACAATAACAATTGATGATACATCAAAGGAGAGGCCCTCGTTACATCAATCCATAGCCTTACAAAAATAACATTATATTCCATGTCCCCATCAATAATATCAAAATGGGTTATATTTTTACTTCCTACAGCATTAGTCACCATCTTGAGATATCTCTTTGTGACATTGCTAGTATATGAAAACCAATGAGCGTCTTAGATGATGGAACTATGAAAACTATCAACCTCATTTTCTTAAGGTACTATTAGCGAATGAGCTTGGTCGAGCTTCTTATATCTGCCAACACATGCTTTATATCACAATTATTGATTCTTAAGGATATCATTGGTGCACTATTATGCAAACTTTCTAAAAGAAAAGGTCTTCCTCTGTGAAATCCATGTTTCTGATGTCACTGCACTTATCCTCACAAAACCTTTTTTTGATGTGCATAAATATTCTAGTCTATTTTATGAGTAGAATTCCTTGTTAATCTTATTGGCTCTCTAGAGACACTCAATGTTTCTACCATAAATTGACCCATTGTTATGAAATAAAAACATATGAATAGCTAGCAAAGAAAAAATACGAGATTAAATCCACACAGTTGCTCTTCCCCATTGTCGGTGCCAATTATTTACATTTAATTCAATACCGGTTTGTAGTTGAATCAAGACCACATGTTATGAATCAACCTTGTTGTGTATTTGATATATTAGTAGTTTGATATCTAGGTGACAAAGAAAACAATTAGATGTGATAAATAGAGTGAATAAGTAAAGCAAAGTAATTTGAGTGACCCAAGGATATTTTCCAGTGCAGTTGAGAGTGAATTCACAAAGCAAATCCAACAGTATCAAGAGCTAAGCAACTTAAAGAATATCTTGGAGAATAAGTAAAGACTTGTATTAATTGAGATAGTGAGGGAGAAAATGCCCTTATAAGACAACTATTTTTATCTTATAGCCTTGGGCCTTGGCCAATCATATTTCAAATATAAAGTCCTAAAGGAGTATAACCTGTGTAGGTGCACCGTGAATCCCATATGTTGGAGGGGTGCCTGTTAGAAACCTTGTGCCTCTTAACATGATATAGGCTCATTTGTGTGCCTGATTATTCTGACAGAGTTTTTCATCAACATGTCACTTTGTTGAACCTTTCTATGCTTGAGATAATAGTTTTGATATTTTAAAAAAACCCTTGGGACTATACATCTAGTTCGACCATCTTAGTGAGGACCAGATATCTTTAATTTTATTTCCTAGATATACCTTATACTTGAGATTATCAGGTGAGATCTTTAGCTTACTTATGTCACTGCTGGTATCCGTAGAGTTTTGAAGAATTATGGTTACACTTTTCCTGAAAATATCAATGTTTCCCTCTAGAGTTGACAACATATCCTTGATTTCACCAACTTTCTTGATTAAGGTTGAAAAAAATTCGAAAGAGATCTGGTTGGTCCTTCATTGCTCCATATTTGTCTTAGCATATCCTATTATCAACCATTTACCCATGTACAGAACATAGACGATGCTACTAAATGCTTGACTATCATTTGTTGATGACATTTCCATAGCTTTGTAGATAGAGAAATCAACTATAGAGGAAACTATAATGCATGAGATTATGAGACCGTAGGGATAGGGAAGACTGTCTATTAGAATTTTTTATTATGTGACAGTGAATCTATTTGGCCCAGTTGATCTTATTCTTTTTTCAATAGATAGTAGAGAACGAAAAAATCCATGTTTGTGATGGAACTATGATATTCATTTCAGGGAAAATGTGTGGTAGATATAATATGAGAAATAATCTAATTCTCAAAACACATAGATGAGGGACTAAATTTAAAAACATCTTCTCCAATGATTTCAACAAAGGCTTTGGCTTCCTCCAAGGAAACGTTAAAATCTTTGGGCCAAGCCCTTGGCTAAAAAAGAATATGCTTTGTGAATTTTGTTCCAAAGACTTGTTAAAATATATAATTATTCACAATAATGTAGTTTCCCTAAATAAGAGTTTCAAGTTCACTTATATCTTTATACATTCTCATATTAGCAATAAATGAGTAGGTTCTTCATAAACATCCATACCACAGAGATTAAATAAAAAAGAAAGCTTTAGAGCTTTGAAATAGGTACTTATAGGATAGTGATAACCATTTAGTTTCTCAAAAATTTTCACTCTTCCAAACATAATAGATCGATTCTTGAAGGCAACAAATATGTTGTTCTTTTCCAGTCCTGAGTAAAGGTCCATGTTACAAGTTTAAACTCTGAGGAGCCACTAAATTTCATCTTTTTATTTTCACTCCTCTTGTAGTGAGATATTATAAAGGATTCCATAGGTTTAGAAGAAGGTATTTTAGGAAAGTTATAAGATTTATCACTAAAATAATGTGTGAGAAGATCGACAAGGTTTTCAAACTTAGAGGAGTTTTGGAGGCGAAGGATAAAGTGTTTTTCGCTTAAAGCCATAATTAAAAGAGAAGAGGAGATGAGAAAAGAATGAGATAAAGAGAGGCTTATTAAAGAAAGAGGGAGATAAAGAGTTTTAGATGGTTACTGTGAAAAATAAGAAGATTGAAAAGATATATATGAGGAAGTGGAACGGGTATGAAAGGTGTGTACAGAAACAAGTAATGATGATAAAAATAAATAAGTTAAGTAAAAATAAAAAAAATCTATTTTTGAAAAAAGTAATATCTATTCAATTTTGAAGAAAACAAAATTTGTCTTCTAAAAGTGATTTTGTAAAAATATTAGTTGACTGATTTTCAGAATCTATAAATTCAAACACAAAATCTCTGTTTTCAACTTAATCTCAAATAAAATGATGCTTGATATTGATATTTTTTTCTCTAGAATGATGCATAGAATATTTAGATAGACTAATGGCATTAGGATTATCACAAAATATAGACAATAATTTAAAAGATAAATCATAGTTAATTAGTTGATGCATCAACTAGAGTAACTGTCTATCGCAACTATCCAAACTAGATATTTTGGTTTGGTAGTTGATAGTGCCACCAGAGTTTGTTTCTAGTTATGCAAGAAAATTAGATACTTGTCGAAAGTTATGCAATTTCCACTTGTACTTTTTCGATCTCTTTTGTTACCTACAAAATCAGAATCTAAGTAGCTAATTAATTCAACATTGTTAGAATGAGAATACATAAGCCATAATCTTGCAAATGTTGAACATGATACCAGGTTGACTCTTGTGAGGTATAATAACCACCTGATCATTCCTCAATACGTTTTATCTTCAACATCCTTTACTTGAGCATGTTGAGGTGCTCATGGGAGTCTCGTAGATTTCTCTTTTTTCATTCCAAATTTGTTTATGACCTCATTGGTTTCTTTGGCTTGGCTAATAAAAGTACCATTATCTATTTGTTTTGTTTTTCGTCCAAGGAAGAAGGTGATTACTCCCATGACACTAATCTTGAACTCTTTTTTCATATGATTTGCAGGATTCTCATAAACAAAAATATTAAAACTTCTGAAAACAATATCATCCACATAGATTTGATTAATAAGGATATTTGAATCTAATTATTGAATAAGAAAGGTAGTATTAATTTTTCTCTTGTAAATCTTTTTTAGGTAAGAACATGCTTATTATTTCATACAAAACTTTTGGATATTATTTAAGACCATAAAGAGTCTTTGTTAATTTGTAAACATAGTAAAGATATGATGGGTTTTTGAACCCTGGGAGTTGTTTTAAAAAAAACTTTTACTTTTATGAAACCATTTATAAACCATTGTTTGAATCCAGAACATTAAAAGTGCTTAAACAAAGGATATTTTAATAGGATGCAAATGGATTCTAACCTTGATACCAAAGCAAAGATTTCATTGTATTCAATACTTTTCTATTCAGAGTAGACTTGGGCTACTAACTAAGCTTTATTTATGATGACTTTACCTTTGTCTTTATCTTGTTTTGACAGGCCCATTTAACTCTGATAATAGAGCAATATTTCATATGTTTAACTGAACCCCAAACATAATTTCCTTCAAACTGATCAAGTTCTTCATGCATAGATCTTATCCAAGATTCATCTCCTAGTGCTCATCAATTCATTTTGGTTTTGATTAGGATATTAGTACTACAAATGATTGTTTCTTTAGTATATATCTAGTATGTATTTTCTCATTTGAGTCTCTAATAATAAACTCATTATGAAATCTTACATCATGTCTCTATTTTCTAGGAACCACTGCTTTATATGTTTCAACTATTGTAGTTGACTCTCCATCATATTGAGTCAACTTTGTATCAGACTATTCTAAAATAGTTTCTTAGGAGGCTGTGAACCTTTCTTAATGGGATAAGAAGAACATGTATTATCAAAATATGATTATCTCTAGAATTTTGAGCACTAAAATTAGGTTAATCTAATATCGCATGCACAAATTCTTCAACACTAAGATTTATTTTATTTAAAATTTTAAAAAAATGACTAGCGGGAGAGTATCTAAGAAATATACATTCATCACTGCGAGTGCAAAACTTACCCAAATTGTTGTGAACAAAACACTTACATCTGATTGAATAAAAGTAATTCATGTCGATCTACTTAACTTTTCATAATTCATAAGGGATATTTTTTAGAATGGTTCTGATATGACATTGGTTTAGGATATGAAATGATGTGCTCACACTTCAGCCCAGAAATAATCACACAAACTTTGTTCTAGTAATATGGTTCTTGTGGTGTCCTAAAGTGACTTTTTCTAATACTTTATTTTACTATGGGGAATGGGGGGATGAGAAATTTATGTGTAGCCTTGGTGACAATGAAATTCTTCAAAACCATTGTTTTTTAATTCTCTTTTGTGATTACTTTGAACATATAAAATGAAGTATCATGCTTTTCTTGGCACTTTTCTATAGAATACTTCAAAGTTAGAAAACACCTCATCTTTGTGAGTAAGAACAATATATCGGGTAAAATGACAGTAATCATTAACAATAACAAAAGCATATCTTTTATCGACTAAGCTAGCAGTCTAGTAGGACCAAAAAGCTTCATATGCAAGGGTATAAGATGTTTGACCATATATTTAACCTTGAAAGAGGTGTGCGTCTATCTTTTAAATTAACAAGTATCATAAATGTTATCCTTTGTAAACTTTGATTTGGTAGACCGGCCACCTGCTCAAGTTTGGAAAGCTTTGCCATGATATGCATGTTGGTATGTCCTACCTTTTTGTTCCATAATTAAAGTAGGTAAACCGATATTATTTAAAACATAGATATTTTCAACCATATGCCTGCATTTAGCAATATTAGTGATAATGCATCCGGGGACACTAAAAAACATCAAATCTTAGACAATAAAGTTGATTGATTCTTAGAAAGTTATGATTGTATTTATCTGCCAGATATACTTCAATTAGATCACCTGTGGGACTAATTTTTATTGATCCAACTCCCAGTAGTTTTCTTTTAGCATTGTCTCTAAATCATATGTAACCACCATCAATATTCTTTAATGATTTGAAATTTTCTTTTTTTCTTATCATATGTCTAGAACAGACGTTGTTGATTATCCACATACCTCATTTGTATGCTTTTCTAGTTTATTCTTGCAAAATAGATAAATTTACTTTTTTTACAAACCTATGTATTTTTGGGTCCTTGGTGGTTAGAGATTGCATCTTTTGGTCTCCAAATTCATTCCTAGAAGTGTTTTTCTTTAGTTGAAGGAGTTTTGGCAAACTTTGCCATAGAAAAATTGGTTAGTTTATAAAGACTAAATGAAGACTTGGATATATAGAAAGTATTTGAAGGGGATATTGAGTGATTACTTTTTTGAAAATTATGTTGAAATGATTTATAAGATCTAACTAAGTTATTACTTGGTAACTTCTTAATGATGTTAAGTTGCATTTTTATTTCACTAAGTTCTTCTCCAGGCAAGTCAACTTCAATTTGGCTTACTTTCAGAAGAATTCACCGATTTTTCTTTTCTTGAACCAATTTATTATATTCATCAATTACTTTTGATGCTTGCATCGGTTACCATATCAAAAGAAGTTTGGAGATATAAATAATTTTGGTAGTTATAAAGTCTTACCTCACTTGATTGACATATATACATGAAGTAGATGATTATGATTTCTTCTTGTTCATCCTGAAGTGTCTTCATCACTTTGTGCTCCAAAATCTTTAGAGTTGCTATTCTTTTATTTGTTTTTATTCTTTAGATCAAGGTAATTCAATTTGATGTGTCTAAGTTTCTACAGTGATAACATCTGTCGTTATTCTTTTTATTGTAATTACCTCTAAGACCTTGTTGAGGCTTCTGTTTCCTCTTCCTTGGGATATATCTGACTCTACTATTTGTAAGGGCAAGGTGTATATTCTTTTCCTCATTATCTTTTTCTTTAATTTCAGGGGTTAAAATGTTGAAGGCAATAATGTTCTTTTTTTGTTCTTAAATATGCATGTTTATATGATTTTGTTAATAAGCCATAAGATTACCTAGCAGTTTATCATAGGTCAACTTTGAAGATCTTCATCGTTAAGGATGTTGACTTTTGTTTTCCATGCTTTGGGAAGACTCCTAATGAATTTTCTTACTTAAATTCCATTTGAGTCGACCATTCCTAATAACTTAAGTTCACTAAGATCTTGATGAATTTAGAAAACAAAGATTCAACATTTTCATCATCCGTCATTTTGAAAAGTTCACACTTATTGACAAGGGAACTAATTATTACTTCTTTGACTTTAAAGGTTCCTTCATTGTTAACTAAAAGATTCTCCCACAGTTCTTTGGTGATATCACATGTGGATATTTTGTCATATTTCGATCCTTTAACTGCAAAATAAAGCAAACTTATAGCTTTAGCATTAATTTGGATTATCTCTTATTATTCCTTTATGGCTTCAAAGATTTAAAAAATCATTTTTCTGCTTGAATCCTTTGTAATGTATTTGGAAATGAGTTTTGGTCCTTTCTTGATTTCAACTCAAGCTTGAAAGTTTGTTGTCTGGACAAAGATTCTGAATCATCTTTTTGGTGCGAGTAATATTGACCATTAAAATAGGGAGGTCAATTTGAGGAATTTCCACCTTGTAAAATAGCACTGGGAATTTGATAATTTGTCATTTAATTTTTACTCATGTATGGTTAAGAAACTGAAATAGTGGTACCTACTCTAACACCAATTTAAAGTCAAGATGAGGTATGAATTAAGAAAATTAATGAAACCAACTCGAATATTGCTACACTTAAATAAACTCACCTACAGGTTAATAGCCCCTTTAATAAATCACAACTCAATAAGAAGAAAGTAAAGTAAGACAAAAGTTTAATCCTAGTTCGGATCACTGATGTGGTATCTATTCTAGTCCCCTTAGGTTACAAAGGTTTCCTTTGGAGCCTTTGGACGAACTTAAGGTTTAAAATTATATTTGAATGTTATCAACCTTTAATTGTATAACATACTCTCACTTTTCTTTTTCTTTTTCTTAACTCTTGCAAACTATAAAGATTACAAAGTTTGTAGTAAGCTGAAAAGAGTGGTTAGTGAATGGTTGCTCAAGTGAAGTATACAAATATTTACTTCATTCTTTGTCTCCTTATAGATTTACCATTGAGGCAGTATTGTGAAAGATTTATATCAATCAGACATGATCAGAGGGCTTGAAAAGAGAAAGTAGAATTTCCTTCTTCTTATTCTAATTGGTTCTTTGAACAACCCAAGGGATTTTGTGTACTTATCAGTCGTGGAATATGTGGTGTTTTCTAGATTAGTGTCATACATCTATTAAATATATTTGTATTTTTTTCCTTCTTTGATCTTAATCTTCTTTCTTGCGTATAAATCCTTTGTTATGATCTTTCTTGATTTGTGTGTTGATAATGGTTAGTTCTTTCCTTTGGGATGTTTCCTTCCTTTCAAGTGTAGTATTTGATTTTATTCCCTTAAATGTAGAGGTTGATTTGCTTGCTTTAATTTTGTGATTCTTGCTCCAAACATTGTCTTTGTCGGTTTATTTTGCATGTATGGAATTTTCTTATCCTTGTGTAGATCTGCTTGATTTAGAGGGTCTTCTTTTGATTTCCCTATAAATTTTAGTAATCATTAATACAAGATTAGTGCTAACATATATTTGAAATAACTTTGTTTCCATGTTCAAGCACTACTTTATTCTTAGATAATTTTCTCAATCACATCATTAACGTAGTGTTATATAAATTTGAAAACAAATACTACTACATGAAATTAACTAGTTGATAATGTGTTCTTTTTTTTTACACTTTGTGAGGGAGGGTCCTATTGATTATCTGTAAATGTCTTAGTAGTTTTATATAATCTTAAAAAATTGTTATATTTTCCTTTCTTAGATTTTTTTAGGTATATTTACCCTTGTCATCCAACGTTAAGTGCATATTTATCCTTCGATTTGTAAGTCAAATAGACCCACTTCTATTACCCCACATGGTATTCAAGTGGCACTTACTTGGATAAGATTATATTACAATTAAAATAAAGTGAGGTGACCTAGGATACCCTTGTACTTGATTTTATTTGTAAGTTAGGCCCTTCTACTCATTACTTTACCTACTGAACCCTTAAACTCATTGAAACACAATATTCTAAACCTTTTATTACCTGTCAGCCTATGTGGCAGTTTAGTAAAGAGCATGTAACACACATATTTTAGAAGCGTGAAGCCTTCTGAAAAAGTGTAATGCCATGGGTTTTTGGTCATTGAAAATTTTCTAAAATTTTATTCTCGATATCCTGACTACAACTCCCCTGAAGGGTCATAGGGATCTTGATGGGTCATAGGGAGTTAGTCACAACTTAATCAGAACAAGTAGCTTAGTATTCTACTCTGAGTACGAGTGATTCTCAACTAGTCGATAAGACTTCTTACGAGTCATAAGGACTAAGTCATAAGGTGTCCTAAAAGTTTAGACCAACACACTATCTTCATTACAACTTAAGGCTATGAGTAATAAGGTCTCATGATGAGTCATTATGTCCCAATTATAAGGTGTCCAGTGTGTCATCTAAGTTTGTTGTTGTCTTGAGTACAAGAAATGGTTACGAGTCATTACGTTTGGTTATGAGTTGGTGGTATGAATCATAGCCAGAATAGTATGGGGCCTTAGTGATTCTATCTTGACTATGACTCCCTGTGATGAGTCATAATGTATCCTTATGAGTTCATATAGTGACCCGTAGTCACTAACGACTAAATTTTAATTTTTAAATTGAGGACACTTTGAATAATTCTCTACTTACCCAATTAAAACCCCACACCCATAAATCACTTAAGGGGGTTATATTTCATCCTTAATGTACTCAAACACTTCAAAGGCTCTCTTAAATTCTCTCAAGCAGCCATACATCGGGTACCCAAGAAGTAGGTCATCCAAGGGCTAGAGGGTTAAATTCTTTCCATGAAACTTGGTATTTTAGGCATGTTACTCTTTCCTCATTGTTAATGTATAAAAAGCATATGCTTTAAAGTATTTTTCATGAGATATTTATGCTAGTTTAAAATCAAGGGTTGAGGGTTTTGAATGCTTATTGCTGAACAATATTTTCCAATAGTTCACATATGATTATCCATACTTTGATTATGGTTTTGAACTTGTGGGTGCATGGGTATGGTGAATAAACTAGAAAATTGTGATTTTCCCCAAACTTGTGACTTTTGAAGTTGTTATGACCCCAACCCCATATTGTTAAATTTGTTTTAATTATGAGAAAAGTGGAAATTTGATTTATCCTTGAACAATTGCTTTGTGATATTGAATTGAAACATATGGGATTATGTAATTCCCCAAGATAATATGGCTAAGTGCATCGTGTGTTAATAAGTAAAGGTAGAGCACTTGAGGTTGGATAGACTGACTCAAGAGATTGAACTGTTGGTGTGGAAATGGGAGATAATTAATATGGACTTTGTTATGGTTATTCTGCGGTCTCACCAGTAGTTTGATTCAATTTGGGTTATCGTGGATAGAATAACTAACTCTACTCAATTCTTGCCAGTGAGGACTAATTACTCTTCTGAGGGTTATGATAAGTTGTTCATTGAACAGATCATGAAGTTGCATGGTACTCCAGTCTCAATCATATCTGATTGGGGTACACAGTTCCCATCTCACTTTTGGAGGTCGTTCCTGTGAGGTTTGAGGACTAAGGTGACCCTTAGTACCACTTTCCACCCACAGATGGAAGGACAAGCAGAAAGGACAATATAGGACTTGAAAGACATATTTCGGGCTTGTGTTTTTTATTTTGGTGGTAGTTGGGTTGACCACTTGCCTCTCATAGAATTTTCCTACAACAACAATAATCATTGTAGAGTTGGTATGGCTCCATTCGAGGCCTTATATGGTAGGAGGTATAGGTCTTCTATTGGGTGGCTTGAGGTTGGTGAGAATAAGTTATTTGGCCTTGATTTTGTTTACCAAGCCATGGAGAAGGCGAAGGTGATTCAGGATATACTTAAGGCCGCCCAAAGTTGCCAAATGTCTTAAGAGCATGTGAGGCAAATGGAGTTGGAGTTCATTCATGGTGATTAGGTGTTCTTAAAGGTGTCTCCCATGAAGAGAGTGATGTAGTTTGGAATGAAGGGGAAGCTTTGTCCCCATTATGTTAGTCTGTACTTAGTTTCGAATAGGATTGGTAATGTTGTATATGAATTAGAGTTTCCTTCTAGCTTGAGCTCCATTCACCCAGTTTTTCATATTTCAATATTGAGAAAGGGTTTGGGTGATCCTCCAACAGTTGTTCCCTTGGAGAAGGTAGGTATTTTGGATTCCTTGTCCTACGAGGAGGTCCCGGTTGAGATTTTAGGTCGGCAAGTCCGTCGGTTGTGGATGAAGGATGTGGCTTCGCTGAAGGTTCTTTGGAGAAACCAAAAGGTTCAGGAAGCTACTTGGGAAGTCGAAAAGGACATGAAGTCCAAGTATCCATTCTTGTTTTCCATTCTAGATAATCGTTCTTAAGGTATGTGTATTCCTTAACATCTTTGTATTCATTCTTTGTTAAAGGTAAGTGTGGTTTTGTTTGGAGTTAAATTCTGCAAATAAATTCTTTGTTCTATCATTCGAGGATGAATGATCATAAGAAGGTGGGGGGGTATGTAATGCCCCAGTTTTTTGGTTCTTGAAAATTTTCTAAAATATTATCCTCACTATTCTAACTACGACTCCCCTAATGAGTTGTATAGGGTATTGACGGGTCATTGGGACTCAGTCGCAACTTAGTCAGAACAAGTGGCTTAGTATTCTGCTAAGAGTATGAGTGGCACTCAATTAGTCATCAAGACTTCTTACGGGTGTTAAGGACCAAGTCATAAGGTGTCTAGAAAGTTTGTCCCAAGATACTTTCTTCATTATGAGTAGAGTACACGCGTCATAAAGACTTATGACGAGTCGTTATGTCCCAATCGTAGGGTGTCTAGTGTTTCATCCCAAATTAGTTCTTGTCTTGAGTGCGAGAAGTGGTTACGAGTCCTTAAGCGTGGTTATAAGTAGGTGAGATAAATTGTAGCCAGAACAGTATAGGGCCATGGTGGTTTTATCTTGACTACGACTCCTTGTGATGAGTCGTAATGTATCCTTACGAGTCATATAATGACCCACAGTGACTGACGACTAAATTTTGATTTTTATATTGAGGGCACTTTGGACAATTCTCCCCTTATCTAAGTAAAACCCCACATCCATAAGGAACTTAAAGGGGTTATATTTTATCCTTAACATACTTAAACACCTCAAAGGCTCTCTCAAATTCTCTCAATCAGCCATACTTAGGGTATCCAAGAAGTAGGTCATCCAAGGACTCGAGGGTTAAATTCTTTTTATAAAACTTGATATTTCAGGGATGTTACTCTTTCCTCATTGTTAATTGTAAAAATCATATGTTTTAAAGTATTATTCTTTAGATATTTATGCTGGTTTGAAACAAAGGATTGAGGGTTTTGAATGCTTGTTGTTGAACAATATTTTCCAATTGTTTTCATATGATTATCCATGCTTTGATTATGGTTTTGAACTTGTGGATGCATGGGTATGGTGAATGAACTAGGAAATTGTGTTTTTCCCAATCTTGTAAATTTTGAAGAGGTTATGACCCTAGCCCCATTGTAAAATTGGTTTTAATTATGAGAAATGTGGAAACTTGAATTATCCTTAAATTTTTGCATTACAATTTTGAATTGAACCTTATGGGATTGTATAATTCCCTAAGCTAATGTATAATTAAATCGAGGGGGTTGTGAAATTCCCCTAAGAGATTATAATTTGTTTGACATGTTGTTGTTACCTTGCAAGTGTAGTTGGTATGACGATACCAATAATGTATGTGTAAATGTATATCATGGTTCAATGAATGGGAATGTCTATTAAATATTTTAATTGGGCTTTAATGAGGGTTGTGTAGCTGAATAGTGAAAGTGGAGGTCTCGAGGGACCAACACTAGAAACTGTGGTTGTCGACGTAGGGTATGTATAATTGGGAGGTTTGAGATTCCTTTATTATTATCTATTGATTGGGAGGTTCGAGTCCCCCATATCTTATTACATAATCTGGTGCTCATGTCACCTTATCATCTGTAAGAGTCAGGAACATAACCTAAATGAGATTGGTTTTGGCTCTTTATTCAGAAGGTTTTGCTTGGATTACTTTGGATATTAGGAAATGTTGGTTGATTGTTTGGCCGGTCACTGGTCGTTGGTGATAGACATATTTTTTATTTTCCTTAAGCTTGTTTCATGCTATCTTGTTATATGTTCGAAATTTATCCGACGGCAGGGATATTGTATTGTTTGGTTAGGTGCGAAGGGGTGGTCTCCGATCCACATAGGACGTGAGATGTCTATCATGACTGGACCCTGGTTCGGGTCGTGTCAAAAAGTAATAATACTCACTTTTTGGCCTTTATAACAACCATCTTCCTCCCCAATTATTTTAACACCATTGTTACTCAAAATTTGAGTTCTTCTTCCATCTAATAATTTTTTCTCTCCAAGTTTCTTCTCCATTAATTCTTTTCTTATTTTCATTGTTATTCTTCTTCTTCAACTCCTTTATACCCTTCATCATCGGTTGATCTTTTTCTTCAAGTGTTTTGGTAGATCATTTACGCTTTTATCTTGAATCTAAGATAACCCTCCTCCTCCATTATCAACACTTTGCACCAGTTATATTTCAGGATACTCACATAAATATATTTGTGAAATGAACTTCATACTGGTACCAAATCAGTAATTACATTAGATACAAAGTATTTCAAGAGGACCCAATATTTTATAGTTCATATAAGAGAAAGAACAATCACAATTAAGATAAATTTTAACTTCATATCAAACTTAACCACTCTCTAATGATTGAATTGCCATATTAAGCTATATGTTTATTCTAAAATTCTCAAAACTCGCTTCTGCAAATTTGTTTACCCATCTAACTTTTTTTAACACATTGTGAAAGAAAAAGAGAAAGCATTTTAAGTTATCAATTTACAGTAATAACAATCTTTAGGATGCAAAACTAGCAAATGAAGTTAAAATTGTAAGTTTTAAAAAGGACCCATTTAAATAAATGCGACAACACCAAAAGATAATGTATAAAATAATACTTTATGGGAGAAATTATGTCCAGTGTGTGAGAGAGAATAAGATCTAAAGAACCAGAGGGCTAGAATTTCGAAAACAGATGAAATTTCTTAAATTTTGGATATTTTGGTAAGTGGGTGTTTATATCGAATTGAAATTCAGAAAAGGAAATGCGATGCTTTAATGGAATTGGAAGTAGAAGAGTGATATTTTAAAATATGAGAGATAAACAAAGGAAAAGAAAAGTCATTTTAGACATTCTATTTCCTATGTGGCATTATTCAACGACATGGAAATGATATGTGCTCAATTGTATTACACACATCGTTGAGAAGGCAAAAAGGGGATTCAAAGTGTAGTGTATTAATGAGTTCAAGGATTCAATTGACAAACTAGTGAGTGAAAGGTTCCAACTAATAAAGAGAGTTAAGTATAAGAGCCTCTTAGATTATTCTGCCTTAAAATAATATCTCTACTTATAAGTTTGGAAAAAAGAATCAAATTTATGTCTCTACTTTGAAAAATTGGTTAAATATATCCTTTGTTATACTTTGAGGTCAAATTTATCCTCGATATCATACTTTGGGACCAAATTTACCTTACTGCTTTGAAAAATTGGCTAATATACCATTCGTCATACTTTGAGGCCAAATTTACCCTCAATGTCATACTTTAGGGTCATATTTACCCTCGTTGTTAAGAAAATTTTACACGTACCCTTTCTTTAACAAAAAACTTAAATTAACATTAAATGATCCAATAATTTATTACTTTTTTTTAGAAAAAACAATCTAATCTAATACTCCAGATCTGACTCACAAAATATATACAAACAAATATACCTCTCCCTCAGTTTTGTTGGTCGAATTTTTCCAACAAACAAATATACTTCTCTTTTAACATACAGTGCTAGTAGGTTGTTTAAAAATGAACAAAAAATAAAATGAAATAAGATGATGCAAAAGAATTGAACTAGAGCAATTTTTTATTACAAAATCTAATCCTATTCAGTTATGTTCAAATTTCAAAAATTAGGTATGCAATTCTATATGCATATAGATTCTAGAATCAGTGGTTAAGTTTTTTAAGCAAATGATATAATGAAAAATTTGTATAGATTTAAATTGTATATAAAAATGTAAGAATGAAGAGATGTCACGATTGACAAATAGGGAGACCTAACTCAATCATCTAGATAAATATCAAACAGGGCTAATCTGTTGCATTCGATCGTCAAGTGTCATTTATCAAGAGCTCTGCATTGATACAGATCCATGAACTGGGAGAGGGGTATACTTGTTTGTGGTTGTGTAACACACCATATTTAATTATGTGCATTAGCCATGGTTATATGTGTTGGAGTATATGTATTGATCCTAAGTTAGGTATATATGAGTTTAAGTATGCGTATTGATTATTTTGAGATGGTTTCAAGTGTATAGTTTGATTATATGTGTATGGGAATCGACTTTATTTATACCGGAATTTGCCCGTCGATGGTTTCATACGAAGTTTATTGAATAAGCTTTCCAACGATATAAAGATTTCCAAAAACGGATAAGTTTCGGATATAATCGAACACGTTCGAAACTATAAAACGGCGGCCGGGTTAATTGTGAACAGTAAATGTGCAGGAAATTCAAACTACTAAGGCCTGCCAGTTTTTTGGGTCGACTTTGAACGATCATAACTCCCTCAATATAATGAACTGGGAGAGATACCACCTATCAAAAGAAAGATCTTTGAGTCTTCTTTCCAATGCAATTGGTTTCATCCAAATTCAACATCTGAGTAAGGAGTTATACTCGTTTTACTTCAGCCTCTCAAAACAGATTTTTAGGGTCAACTTCAAACGATCATAACTCCTTGTACAGGACGAACTGGGTGGCCTACTTTATATGAAATGAAATCCCTTTGAATTATCTATCCAACGATACCAATTTCACCCGAATCCGATATCGCAGCAAAGAGTTATGGCCGATTTACTTTAGCCTGTCAAAACAGTCCACCATGGACAGATTCGGATTTACTTAAATTTTTAAGGGCAATATGGTCATTTTCCATCACCTCTTGGACGAAAATTGGTCATTATATAGATATAATTGATCTTATATCCATCAATTATCATCATATTATTGGAAATAAGAAACCCTAGCCTAATTTCAACACCAATTATCTTGTGATTCAACCGTAGAAAATCCAAATTGATTCCGTAGTTGTGTTCACCGTCTCGAGGGCTTCGAGAAGCACCCCTTATTTGTGCCAACAGGACTTTGAAATCAAAAGGGCCATTTTATGGTAAGGATGTAAATTATGTTGGTGTTATTTATATGGATATGTATATATATATATATGCATATGAGCATAAGAAGTATGTTATTTGATTGTTGTTGAAAGATGATTGGAAATGATGTTGGATCATTCTTGTGCATGGTTGGATTATGTTAAATTGTGAAAGGATTTGGTGTGATGATGTGGTATTGAAATGATGATTATATATATATATACACATAAACCTATTGTTCAAGTTGGTTTTTGGAATGTTTTGCAAATATTGGTTGTATGGAATTATGGAAGAGAATTGTGGTGTTGGGTTGCTAATACTAGATGTCAAACATTTCATTGTAGATAAGTGATTTGTAAAGGCGGGAAGTTGTGTTGAATTGGTATTCGAATCTACGACGAGGTATGTAAAGCATACTCTAACGATGTTCTTTGGCATGAAAACACCAATGTTCCATCAAGTAAGATTCCGAGGTTGTCCAAAAACATGTATTGTTCTACCTTACCAACGAAGTTGTTTCCATTCTATAAAGTGTCAAAATGTTTCATTGATATACCAAAAGGCTCCTATTTCATTGTTGTGATATTGATGGTTCTGAAACACATTGTTGATGTACCAATGAGTCTTTATGACATTGTTATTGCATAGAAGGTCTATTACTTGATTCCTATTGATGTATCATTGTTCCAAAAGTACTATATTGGCATGAACACTAATGTAATAATCTCAAAAGCTTTTGAACTAAGTTATTGGAAAGATCTCTTATGTGAGTTACTTGATATACGCATGGGTGGTATCCCAGGGGCATAAGCCTAGCATGGGTCAATCCTTATTTATGTGTTTATGGGTGGTAACCCAGGGGCATAAACCTAGCATGGGTCGATCCCAGTTGATATGTACTGGGGCAGCCTAATGGTCACAGTACGGTACAGTATTGATTATTGTTAGGTGGTTGGAGGTTCGGGAGGAGGAGGTAATGGCGAATGATAATTGTAAAGAATGAAATGAACGAATATATACCGTTCCACAAATGTGTTTGAATCCAAGAACCCAGTTCAGATTAATGATAATGTACATGATCCTAAAAGTGTTTATGAAGTGTGGTTCACTTCTATTATGATTTATTCACATGTGTATGAATTTCTTGATCCCCCATATCACATATGATTATCTACAGCTTTACATACTCAGTACATATTTCGTACTGACGTCCCTCAAGAGGGACCTGCATTTCATGCTGCAGGCACAGGTACTTCAGCTCATTCACAGCATAGATAGGAGCCGGGTCGTACAGCTATTGTTGGTGAGCTCCAGTTTGCTTCGGAGCTTTCCGAGTCGGTTCCTTATGTTTTGTTATTGTACAGGAGTCATGTGTGGGCGGGGGTTTGTCCCGACCCTAGTTATGTCATGTATATATGTCCTAGAGGCTTTGTAGACCTAAGGAAGGGTCAAGTCATGAGAGTTTATATAGTGATGTTATATTTGTATATGTGGTAGCCCCGACGGCCAAGTATTATATATATATATATTTGTGCTGATACAAGGAATTAGACCCTTCTATATGTAACGAAGTGCTGCCCAAATTTTTGGTGAATGTAAGTGAAGGTACAGGTATTTAAACGGGTTCTCCGGGCCTTCTCGGCTTCGGGTGTCAGTCCGGCCCGATGGGATTTTGGGGCGTGACAAGTTGTACTAATGGAGATTTATTTTTCAGGAACTATGCACTGATTAATATCCATTGACTTAATCTCGTTGGAAAAATTTGACCAACAAAATGGAGGAAGGCATATTTGTTTGTGTCCTTATCGTGGCTCAATTCAGGTCACACGGGATAAATTTGAGTTTTTTTTATTTTTTTAAAAAAGAACATTTAAGGTTTATTTGAGCTTTTTCTATTAAATGAAAGATACATGTGAAAAGTTTCTTAACAACAAAGGTAAATTTGACCTCAAAGTATGACACAAGGGTAACTTTAGCCCCAAAGTATGATAAAGGGTATGCTTAACTATTTTTTTAAAAATAGAGGGATAAATTTAACTTCAAAATATGGCAGTGAGGATAAATTTGACCTTAAAGTAGGATGAAGAATATATAAACTAATTTTTTAAAATAAGAGGTAAATTTGACCCTTTTCTCAATATGTTTTATCTCACCCAATTTGGTAGGACCCAAAAAATCCAACTCTTGTATCCTTTCCGGTCCACCCATTGAAAAACTATACAGTACTCTCCTGGTGGCTATATTGACATTTGATATTGCATTTTATAATCAGATTTAAAAATTGAAAGAACAGAACTTGAATCCCTGCTCTCACCACATATTAGTGCATTAGCAGCCATGGAAATGCAACCCAAAGTTGCACACAAATATAAAATTCTCAAGAAACAAAACAAACTCAAAATTTAAGAAAAAGTATATAAACCCAAAATTCTATAATCACTTTATGTACAAAATTTCACAGTTTTATATCGATAAAGATGAGTGGAGAAAGCATTTTGATTTGAGATTTAGATCATAAGTGAAATGTTAACAGTGAAAGACGACTCAAAGAAATTTCCATAGACCAGTTGTAGGAATGTGATGGTTGTGGCATGTTATAAATTGCTTCCACTAGGATTGTCAATACAACAACTATGAGAGTACTGTATATGTTTTCCGATTGTTGGAGTGAAAGGGCATATGATTTATGTGATGGTTGTGGCATGTTGTAAATTGCTTTCACCGGGATTGTCAATACAGCAACGATGAGAGTAGTGCATATGTTTTTCGATTGGAGTGTAAGTGTATATGAGTTGGGTTTGTTGGGTCCTACCAATTGGGTGGACAAAATTTCTAAGTAGAGTTATTTTTTTAGTACTCCCTCCATTTAAAAATAGTTGACAACTTGACACTTTCATTAATAAAATATTTATTAAAGGTTGATTTTAATAAATTACTTTTATTAACTATGATACGAAAAATATAAAATTAAGTATATATATTTTGTATAGTCATGTAATGATAGAATAGTCTTTGAAGAACTTAATAAAATTATCTAAATTTAATAAACAAAACAAATAAATTAAAATAATTATTATTTGAAAAAAGACCAATTATTTTAAAATCAAAGTAGTAATATATATATGTACACGATATGTAGGTGCAATGTGGGATAACATGAGATTTAACAGTTCAAAAGAAAATACTTGCCCAAATTTGAATAGCAAGAGTAAATATACCAATAAGCATAACAAAAGATAAATGTGATCTTTCTTCTAAAAATACTACACAGTAGAGGCCCGTCCAAGAAAAGGCCCAACATTTTGGGTTAAAGATACATATAGATGAATTTCATATGTTAACACACAAAGCATTTATTGAAACTTGCTTATCAAGCTCTTCCTAGAATAATTACTTGGCATATTTAGCGATAATATTACATTGATGTATAAATATAAAAAACTTCCTAGACAGGAAACAAGCTCCTAACTCAGGGATATCCAGGTCCAAATACTAAAGCGATACCATTTTTGTTCAGAATGGGACATTGTTAAGTCATTTCTTTTCTCCACTTCTGCTGTTGTAGCTACTAATTTGAACCTCTTCTATTTCGCTTTCAATGCCTTACCATCTATTTGTTGCCTCCACAGAAAGACTAGTCATTTTCTTCGTATCATTTGTTATTATGTTTTGATTGGTTATTCAACTTTTTGTTTACAAGATTGAATTGACGATTTCATTTCCTCTTTACTCAATGATTTTTCAACTATTACCTGCACCAAACAATGTTCAGATAGCAGCAATGAATATTGGCATAAAAAAAACTTACCTATGCATATACATCTTTGGTTAAATGGTACTTAGTACTGAGAATGAATACATCAACAACTCCTTAAATTTTTATACGTAATAGGCGCTTGAGAGTATGCACAAAAACTTTTCAAAGTTTCAACAGAAGTCTCAAACAGAATCACTTTATTAGGTGTTCATTAGGAAATACAGTAGTTTTGAGTATCTAAATAAGACTCACAAGTAAGTTTAAGGGGTTGTTGTTTGGCATATGAACCTAAGCGGCTGAGGCCACATGGTTCTCAACCTTCATTGACCATTAAGTCAAACCCTCTGTGTTAAATTATAGAAATTTCATTCATATGGAAAGATGATAATTTATCCAATAAGTTTGTTAAGACTACAACACATCATGCATTTTACACTTTCAGTTATCATAGAAGCTTCAATTAAATACTCAACTGATATGAACAAGAAAATTAAACATTTTAGTCATGATTTTATGACATAGCTTTCAAAACTGCAAATTTACCCTTCTTTTGCATAAAGAGAACTGATAGATAGAGTCGTGATGTTACATTATTGCAAAACAAGGTTGACATTGAAATTTTACCTTCTGTACTCTATTTCCTGACCGAGCAAGTAACTTGTATTGATTCTCAAACATGAATTCCATATAAAACTGATAGAAAATCAATGAGAAAAAACTTTCATGAAAACCCCAAACAGCGAGGGATTCCATGACATTTCTGATTGGCTGTCTTGTATTTATAATATTTTGTTTAATAGTTGGCGTCTCTCAAAATCTACATTAGCAAACCATCTTCCAGTTGTTCAAATAAAATATTGTTACACTTGTTATACAGGAATTCCATGTGAACTGATATCTACAAGAGAATGAAAATATGGCCATTTCTCAAATGACTAATGCCCTTATTTTCTCCCCTAATAAATTATGTTACAAAATGATTTAAATGAATATATCAATAAATGGATAGAAGTGTATAAATGAATCTAAAATGAAGAAACATTATATTCTGAAAGTAAAGAGCCAAGATTGATACATCATAAAGAAGGGAAGAAAACCATCAACCAATAGAAATTGCAGATAAAATATGATTTTATAAACCTTTCCCTTTTTCTCGACTCATTGTCAACCACCATAAACTTCTCGAGCTTATCTTTAGCCTATTCACTCAAATTTTGCAAGAATATAAATGACATCAAGCGAATTATTTTAGGTTTACTGCCAAGCAAAGAAGAGAGTTTTCAGCATCAGAGAATTAAACAATATCGACTACCTAAGATTAGGAACTATTTCATTAGGAGCTTTTAAAAAAATTAGAGATTAGTTTATCCATCTGGGCAAGGTTTAAGTATGAGATACATAATTATAATTTGTGTTTAATTATTTCATCAACTAATCTCGAATTGACGTGCTTGATCCTAAGGGACATTGTTGTTTAACTACATGAATTTTGATAAGATTTCAGAAGCCAGTAGATCCAGCTAATCCTCCACAGGCAAGCTAGAATGAAGAGTAAACAATGAAACCAAGAATATTAAGGCTACATCACATCAAAATATTAACTTAAATGACAACAACGATAAACTTAATAATCATTGCATAAACAAGAGTAGAAGAGAAAATATAAGTGTCAGAAAAATATCTATCACGAGCCTGATAATGGCAAATATGAAGGGTGGACAAAGGAGTACTCAATATTAAGAAAACTAATTGTTATTAGTGTGTCATTTTGGTTCCGTAATTAAACCGATGACAACCGCAACTCCTTTAGTCTTTCATGTGTATAGAAATGCCAGTGAAAATAGTACTTCTATGAAATAGAGAATAATAATGTAAAGTGAAAGAGTAATAGAAGTTTAAAAGAATGAATAAAACTACGACGAAAGAAAATTTACCACAATGAACCTTTTGCACTACATTTCTCTTCAAAAACGCACAGAAATAGATCGCTGAAATCAAAACTTAGCTTAATGATTGAGTGGGGAATAATCCTCCAGAGCATAGCTCTCCATCCCGTATATAGTGAAGGTAAACGACTTCTTATAATCTCAATAAAGGCATTCCTGTGGATGCAAAAATAAGAAAACAAGATGGTGTTAGTAGGCATTAATAGTCCTTCCATGCTTAGTCTACTGAGTTAAAGTAGCAAATGACGATAACAAAACTTCAGGGCCAAAACAGACCGATAATGATGGTAGGCTAGGAACATGAGTTTTTAGCTACTGCATTAAGTAATTGATAAACATGTAGTTATAGGATTATGCACATAGTTGCAAATTATATAAAATAGAAAAAGACTAATCAACGTAAAAAAAAAATATTTTCTTCTCCTAATCTTAACCGTACATTTTTTTTGTGGGATGATTAGAGCACTAGAAACAGAGGAAAGTAAAGTAAAGGGGTGTTTTTGAAAAACAAAATTCTAAAGTACTACTACATGACTAAGAAAGACAATGCCAGGCTCTTGTGATTCCAATAAGCAAAGACCAGTTTTAACTCCTTTCAAAATTCCATCATCAGCGTTTTCATAATGAGTTTCTGTCAATGAAGGCAATCTCAGAAGCAAATTAGGCTACTGTGGCACCACTTCTTCAACCCATTTGGTAGTTTCATCCTTAGGAAACAACTTCACAAATAATCAAGCATGACGTTATTTATTGTTCTTCTTTGTATAATATATGTCTCATCTATGAAGTGTAGAATACTATATGAGGAATATTATACCGACGGAGCCTATTATAGCTGAAAACGGTTGATATCGAAGAATCAAATGGTTTATAACTTCACTGTCGGTAAGAGTACTTGATTCAGGTGTAAATTAATGCAATAAAAAGGAATACTTCTAAAAAGAGGAGAAGAGCAAGATGAAAAAGAAGTCTACCAAATTATCAAACACGTCCTTCTTACAATGAAATCTACAATAAACTACCCTTTGATTTGTATTTATAATTTATCATTGAAAGTCGAAACGAATCCATAGAGTTTTGATGTGGGAGAGGAATTTCATCCAATACGTAGCGTGCACAATGAGCACTCAAACTTAACAAATCGCTCATCTAAATTAAAAAAAAACATCGGGGAAAAAGTAAGGATTATTAGAATATTAAAGGAAAATTTAAAGATGAGAAAAGAAGAATTACAAAAAGGTACCTTAAACATCATTTCAAAATTCAAGAAAAAATTCAAACCTTAAAATTACAACTATTTACTCATATGTAAAACAAATTTCACAAAGTAGCACAATAGGAATATCTGTGAACACTCACCTGAGGAGACGAAGGAATTCAGCAATGAAGAAAATGATCAAATAGAAAAGTTTTTTTTTCCAGCGATTAGATAGACTGAAACTGTGAATGGAGCTTTGTTTCTGATGCGCAACTATGTTCATGCTTACTGTTTAGCTGAATGTATACCGATAAAACACATATAAAACTCTGATAATGATGAAAACAACCCTCGATCGGCAAGCTGGGAGGTCGACGCTCAGCTGCTTCCCAAGGCGCTTGTATATATTAGTAACAAGGATAAATATGGCTATTTGCCCACATATAAATGCCAAAGTTAATTAGAAATACTCCATCTATCGTATTATAGGTATTCCCTTCATTTTAAAATAAATTAACTGTTGAATTATTTTTGAATCTCTTAAATAAATGGATTATACATTTTTCAAGAGACATATCTAAAATAAATAAATTATTCATTTTTCAAGAGACATGTCTAAGATAAATGAATTTTTTATTGTTCAAGAGACATGTAGAAAATTTCTTTCAATTTGACTTTTTTCATTTTATAAGGTTCTTAAGTACTTCACATTTTCTAGGAGAGTAATTAAAAATAATAAATAATTAATAGTAAAAAACAACCTATAATTTATATATTTTTCTTAAGGGGTGTGCCTTACCAAAAAATTCAATTATTTTGGAATGAAGGAGTATAAAATAGTACTCTCTCCATCTACTTTTACTTGTCACTAATTTTCTAGTCGTATTTCTACTTTTACTTGTCATTTTTGACATATAATAAAAAGACAAAATCTTTTTCTATTTTATCCTTAGCATTAATTGTCTTTTCTCCAAATTAATTTCAAGACACAATATCAACATCATTTAATAGGAGTAATATACTCCCTCCGTTCTAAAAAGAATGACCTAGTTTGACTTGACACAGAGTTTAAGAAAATAAAAATGACTTTTGAATTTTGTGATTCTAATTTAAAATTATGTCAAATGTATCAAAATGTCCTTTAATCATGTGATGTTAAATATGCCACGTGGAATGTTTAAATTAAAAATATTATCTAAAAAGAAAAGGGTCATTCTTTTTTAAATAAATTAAAAAGAAAAATAGATAATTCTTTTTGAACTGAAGGGAATAGTAAATAAATAAGTTATTAATTTTTTTCCTAATGCCCAAAGTCAAAATTTAATAAGTAAAATTGAAAGAAGAGAGTAGTATTTCATCTGTTTAGTGCAGAACAAGTGCATTTATTCACTAAACTTGTTTGGTGACCGGCAAAATTGTTATTTGGATTTTTAACTTAGAAATGATTCTATTCTTCTTCATTGTGAAGTAATCCCCGTATACAATATCCCTCAAGTTGAATGAAACGTAAGGAAAGCCATACTGGTGGTACAGTTTACCCGTTCACTGATCTTATTTTATACTACCTCCGTTTTATTTTATATGTCACTACGTTTTTTTATTCTTCGAAAAAGAATATCATCTTTTTTTATTTGGTAACTATTTAATGAAATTATTCTCATTTTATCCTTAGTGGATCCCACTTATTAAGGAAAGACAACTAAAAAATAAATATTAAAATAACTTTAAGAGAGACAATTTTGTAAATTTTACAAAGTCATCACTTATTTCTTAAACTCTGTGTCCGGTCAAATAACGATACATAAAATGTGACGGTGGAAGTATTATATATTTACATGACATTTTGCATTCCATAAATATATAAAAGGGTCCAAACGAACCAAAATATAATTAAAGAAAGTATTTATTCCCTTCATTTTTTTTATGTGTTATCATTTGATCGGGTATGAAATTTAAGAAATAAATAATGACTTTATAAAATTTATAAAATTGCTCAATTTAATTTTTAATTATCTTTTCTTATAAAGTGGGACTCCATAGGATAAAAAAAGATGATGCCATTAAATAGTTTCTCCCTTCGTTCTATTTTACTCGTCCCAATTTGATATTGCAGATTGATTAAGAAAAATAATTAATACAGAAAAGGGTCAGAAATACCCTTCGACTATAAATTGGCTCAAGAATACCCTCTGTTTGCCTATTGGGCCAAAAATACCCCTCCATCCACCTTTATGGCTCAAATATACACTTACAATTAACATAATTTTTTTAACCATAATTAGAAATCCTATTAAACACGTGGAAACTTTTTATTGATTGTAAATTCTTAACTAGACTATAACTAGACTTAGGTCAGCTTGTAACTGGATTGTCTAAAGGCAAAAAGGAAAAACAAGCATATAATGTCAGCTGTATATACAGTGAAATTTTGGGACAACAAGGACATAAGGAAACTTACTTGAGTTGCATCATATATAGTGTTGAAACTTACGAAGTGGTTGTTAATATTTTCCTACCCAAATCTTTGCATCATGGTTTTCTCGACCAACTTCCCTGTATATCAAAAGAAGTTAAATCACTACATGAATGCAGTTCCGATGCAATCTTTATTAGGGAGTGATACTTTGAATATAATCTGACCAATATCTTCTGTTTCTTCTTTCAACATCATAGTTTGGTTTGCAATACCAACTTTTACAAGATCAACATACGGATCAAACCCTTCGAAAACTGCATATATAAATTTCTATACAAAAACATTCACAGGAAACATCAGTCATAATTCAAAGTACAATAACTGTAGCTTATAGGTCAAATAGATAACTTAGACAGCACATGCATAAATGCCTCTTTAGTTGATCTAGAACTACTAAGTTTACCTCCAAGAATATAATCACAGACATAAGTTGCCTGCATCAAGGGAAAATTTCCATAAGATAAGCAAGATGATATTCCAACTTATTATTTCAAGAAAAGAACACTTACCATGTGAGGTTGACAAATGCTGGAGGTCAGAAGAACCTGGAAAGTATTTTAATCAGGTAATAGAGAATTAGAAAGTTTCCCCCCTTTGTGAACTTCCTCTAATTGTAGGAAAGAACTATATTGTTAGATTAGTTCTCCCACCCCACCAACCCCAAAACATGTTGTAGCCAAGTTACTTGTATTCTTGGTTGAAGTAGTAATTGGAGTCCATATACCGATAACCGTAACCCAATAGAAGGAAGATAAATATAATTTCTAATATATGCAGCAACAACAACATAATCAGTGTAATCTTACAAGTGCGGTCTAGGGAGAAGAGTAGGTACTATGATATTGCTAAACTAGAAGGGAGGCAGGCAATATCCTGAATTTTCTTATCTTCAGATATCAAACACTCAAAGAAAAATTCAACCTCACACACATATCTCAATTTTGTAGTGTCATTTTTATCAACTTGAAGGCCTTTTTTATTTGTAATAAAGTAATAATTCACAACTCTCTTAACTTCTTTAAGATTTTTAAAAGCACGTACCTTTTTCCAACTCTAAGAACATGTCTAGCTGGTCATTGACTTCTCTATGCTTTTCCTTTCTAAAAAATTCCAACTCTTCACTATCACAATCACTAGGAACAGGCTCATTATTATCATCCTCCTCTGATTCAGCATCAGTTCCTATTCCTACATCCTCTTCATTCAAACTAGGTTGATTAACAAGAAAGATGTTTGGAGGTATAACACTAGCTTCACCCTCATCGACAGCAAAAAGTTAAAGCACCCTAAACTGACTAGACAAAAAAGATTGTAGGGTCCTAATGCTTGAATCATCCTCAAGCAGAAAATACTTATCATTAGGCCCTGTTACTAATAGCTGCTTGACAATCTTAAAACCAAATTTTTCGGCGAACTCCGTAGTTATGTCAAATATTATAATAGATCAATGTCATATCTTTCCCAAGATTGATTCAGTTTTTTTATGTAGACAAGTTGAGGAGATAGGACCCATTTTCTCCCATAATTAAATAATAAATCCACTGTATCAATGATTCTTTGATAAATTCACATGAAAACTAATAATGAATTAAAATTATCAGATAACTATATGAGTACAAACAAACAAATAGTAAGAAATCTAACATTATTTAATGTGGAAATAAGAGGATAAAGTAGTGGGGACCTCATTTAATAAATTATACAAGACTATAATTATATGGTGCATAAAGGACACAACAATCATGAAATGGGCCTATTCGAATAGAATATTCATAACATGCCTTTCTAATGCACAAAATTGAGACAACAGTTGCACAAGAATCTGAAATAAATAAAAAAACTTTAAAACAATACAACAAATTGATACCAATATCATAAAATCCTAACATCTCAATTCCATGTTTTGCTTAATCAAGACACGAGGACTTCATAAAAAGTGTTAAAATCAGAATATAAAAATTATAAAAATAAAGAGAAAATCATAGAATTTCAACGACACCAAAATTATAAAAATCTTAACTACATAGTACAATGAAATCCAAAACTAATTAGTTGTATAAACAAGAAATAAAACAACAAAAATTCATAAAATGTGTTCATATTCATTAGATCGGGTAGGATTTTAAAATACACTAAACCCCATCTAAACCCGAACAATACATGGATACTACAGAACTTACTTAAATACTATATATTGATGAGTGTAAAAGGTGAATCAGAGTCGAGTATGGGCTTCTTCATCGTCCCTTTCGTCAAAACAGGTGGTATCAAGATCGCGTTCAGTAGTTTGATAGTGAAATTAGTTTTTTCTCTCAAAATCCCCTTTTGATTTTACAGGTTGGGGCGGCTTAATATCTGAGTCGAGTTTGGGTGGGGTATTTTAATTAAATCCAAATTTAATTTAGTATTTTAATTAATTTAATTTACAACTAATTAAAAGTTTCCACGTGTTTAATAGGATTTCTAATAATGGTTTCAAAAAATTCTGCTGATTGTGAGGATATATTTGATCCATAAAGGTGGATGGAGGGGTATTTTTGGCCCAATAGGTAAACGAAGGGTATTCTTGAGCCAATTTTAATAGTTAAAGGGTATTTCTGACCCTTTTTCATAATTAATAACATGGGTATTTTACCATAGTGCTCCTATTAAATGATATTTATATTTTAATTTGGAGAAAAAAATAATTAATACTAAGGGTAAAAAGGAAAAAAATTGTCTTGTCTTGATTAATGAAAAATGACAAGTAAAAAGAGAAATTAAATTAGAAAATTTGGAATGAGTAAAATGAGATGGAGTAAGTACTAAATAAGGAAATATGACACAAACAAAAAAAATGACTACACATAAAATGGAACAGAGGAGAATAATTTTATAATTAGCTTTCCAGCTTTACATTTTTCTGCTTCAAGATTCGTTCAGAAAGAGAAAAAAAAGAAGAAAATGCTCACATTATTTTGCTAATCTACTACCCCCTCCGTCTCAAATTATCCGTACCAAATTTTCTAATTTGATTTTTCATTTTACTTGGATTTTTTCATTAATTAAGAAGAGTCAATTTTTTTTTTTATGTTTTACCTTTTGCATTAATTACTTTTTCTTTAAAGTAAAATATAAATATCATTTAATAGGGATATTAGCATGTTATTAATTATCTTGTTAATAAATGTTCCATCTAAATTTGAAATGGATAATTTGGTATGGAAGGAGTAAGTAATAGGTAAAACACCTTTATTTCTAGTGCTTAAATGCAGCAAAACAAATTTCATCTTCTTCAAGTCTAGAAAAACACAAATAAAGGTTTGAGATTTTCCAATGGGTGCCAAAGTTCTCAAGCTTGATTTTTTGTGGGTACAACTAAGCTATGTGCAATGCCATTGAAGGATAATCAAGGATAGCTGCACAGGCCCACCTTAGTTTCACAGGATATTTTTGAGCATTTTGTTTCATATGTTCACAAGATTGATTTGTGTATTTGTCTTTGCTTGGCTTGTTCGGAGCTTTGTTCTTTACATCAAAAAAGCACCAATTATCACAGGCCCAGTTGTATTCTCTCCCAAAATTCTAGCCAAGACTCTCCAATCAGCTTTTGCTAATGAAACCTAATAGCTAGGGTCAAGTACCTATGGGAAATACTATAGGACTATTATTGACAATGGTCTTACTGTTGTAGTCAAGAGGCTGGAACCCTTCGACTCCAGTTCTCCCCACTTACACACCACCAAGTCATTGAAGAGAAAAATACAATTGGATCTTGAAGTGATTGCTAGATTGAGGCATAGGAACTTGATGAGTTTAGGGCTTATGTTCGCGAATCTAGTAGATTCTTTCTGATCGACGAATATGTTCCTACAGGAAGTCTTGAAGATTCAATGAACAAAGTAAGGGAAAAGAAATTGCAACTTAGCTGGAAAATTCGCCTCTAAATTGCAGTTGGGATTGTTAAGGCTCTTTAGTATCTTCACTTTTCTTGCAGCCCTAGGATTTTGCACCACAATTTGATGACCACAAATGTATTGTTAGATGCTGAGTTTGAGCCTAGGTTGGCTGATTGTGGTTTGGCCAAAATCATTCCCACTTTAAATCTCCTAGCAACATCAACTTATGGTCCTCCAGAATCTTTCCAAAGCTGCAGGTACTCCCTCTTCTATTTTATGTGTCACCATTGTTGTTTTTTGGGTACACAAAATCTGTATTTTTGCAACACTACTTCAACACAAGTTCAAAATTAAATCAAGAACACTTATAAAGTTGTCCAATACCTTCAACACAAGATCAAAATGATCTTTCAAATAAATATGTTTTCAGTTTCTTAAAGTAAAATAGATGAAGCAAAAAAAAGCTAAGTCCTCAAAATTCATGGAGTGTACTTAAGTAAATAATTCCTCTCAAGTACCCAAGGTTACGAAATTTTCCTCCTAGGATAAAATGGATTCACAACCAGAATGTAGAAGTACCTCAAACTTTCAAGTCTTCTTCAAAATTACTCAACGGGAGATGATCACACAGAGTTTTTAGAAGCAAGACAATATTTTTCTCATGCAGACATTTTTCATTCTAAACCTGTGGAAAAAATACAGGTTTATATATCCCTAATCTAAAAGGTGGAAATGGTTCATCCGAAAAGGTGTATCCTTGGGAAGAGTCATGTCTGTTCTTTCAAAACATTGTATCTTTTTTCTGAACAGACACAACTATCTGAACAATCACTCCTTTTCCAAAATAATGTGTTTTTTACTCAAAGGGTTGTGTCCCTCCATTTTCCATTCACACCAATTGAACCCAACAATCCCCCCCATGAATAGGGAATGACTATTCTTTGTAAAACTTTATGGACAAGTATGTGATCATCAAGCAAAAAATGACTACATCTGGATAAGTAAGTTTCCCTTTGAAATTTCCATAGTGAACATGTATCGGATGCACTCGGTCAATCGGTAGATTTGATATCCTTGAACCGTCGAGCTTTAATGTACACCTAGACAACACATGTCATACAACCAGCCTTTTAACATTTACGGTTCTCACAGTTTTGTTCATTTCAGCCATGAACATGTACCGGTCTCATGAGAGCTTAGAAAATAGGCGTTTACTAACATTCTCCTTTAAGTGGCTTCGACTTTGCCCTCACATTGGTAATTTCTAGATGTTCAATCTTGTAGATTAAACTATTTGGTCAAATCTTCCAAATTTAGATTATTATTAAAAGACTTCACACCATAAGTCTTATCCTTATTTACTAAACATTGTTTACATCATGAGAATGGGTTGGGTATATTAATAATGTTGAACCTATCACACACAACTTTGTTTAATCTCCTTGAACCTAGCTCTTGGGATCTCCACTCTGCTAGGTAGAGTTACCGCTATACTGACTTGTCCTAGGCCGTAAACCCATTTCCTTGGATGTCCTCTCAACTCCTTCTCTAGACAGGCCTTTTGTAAGTGGATTCAATAGTAAATATATATCCACTCATGGATTTTACTTCATTCGATTCGGTGATCTAGTTTGCATCACTATATCCTTTTAGTGCCGTGGGATATTTATTATAATGTAAAGCATAGTCTTTAGTGTATTTATGATACCCCAAAACTCTTTTCATTGCCATCTAATAAGTTTTATTTGGATTATTTATGTACTAAATCAACTTACTAATAGCATATGCTATGTCTGGTCGTGTACAATTCATGATATACATTAAACATCCTAACACTCTTACATACTCCAACAGTGAGTTGCTTTCACCTTCATTCTTTTGAAGTGCAAAGCTCACGTCCAATGGAGTCTTGTCAATACCAAATTTCAAATACTATTTGTCAAGTATCTTTTTAATGTAATAAGAATGTGGCAATGCCAACCCTTGTAGATTTCTATGGATTCTTATTTCTAAGATCATATCTGCAACACCAAGGTCTTTCATATCAAACTTTCTCTCGAGCATTCATTTGATAACATTTATGTCAAAAATATTTCTACTGATGATCAACATGTAATCAACATACAAACAACCAGTCACTTGGTGATTTGGAGTGTCTTTGATGTAAACACATTTATCACACTTATTTATCTTACTTCAGATATTGTTTAGGTGCTTGTTTTAGTCCATTAAAGTGACTTAACATGTTTACACACCTTATTTTCTTTTTCTGGAACTACAAAACCCTTAGATTGTTCCATGTAAATCTCTTCCTCTAATTCTCCATTTTGAAATATTGTTTTCACATCCATTTGATGAATTTCAAGACCATATGCTTCCACTAAGGTAACTAACATCCGAATTAACATTATTATCATTACAGGAGATTATGTATCAAAGTAATCAAGGCCTTTCTTTTGTTTAAAGCCTTTTACAATAAGTCTTGTCTTGTATTTGTCAATAGTATCACTATCTTTCATTTTTATTTTGAAGAACCATTTAGAACCTAAAGGTTTATTTTCTGGAGAAAGATCAACAAACTTACACGTATGGTTTCTTAAGATGGAATCAATCTCACTATTGACTGCCTCTTTCCAAAAGCATGAGTTAACGACGACATCACTTTTTAAAATATTTGAGGCTCATTTTCTAAGCAAAATGTTACAAAATCCGATCCAAATGAAGTTGACTTTCTTTGACATGTACTACGTCTTGGATTCTTATCATTCTGTACATCCTTACTTGGTTCATCTTGAGGTCGTTTAGACCCCCTACTAGACTTTTCATGTATAATTTAATACAGATAAATGTGTTAAATGAATTCAACATTATCTGATTTAACTATCGTATTTTCATTGATATCCGGATGTTCGGATTTATGATCCAAAAACCGACATGTTTTACTACTTTTAGCATATTCTATGAACACGTAGTCCACCGTCTTAGGTCCTATCCTTTCTCTTTTAGGCATAGGAACTTAGACCTTCGCTAGACACCCCCATACTTTGAAATATTTCAAGCTAAGTTTCCTTTTTTTTCATTTTTCATATGAAATTGATTATGTCTTACTATGGGTCACTCTATTAAGTATTCAGTTAGCTATAAGGATGGCTTCCCCCAATAAGTTTTGCGGTAAACCTGAACTTGTTAGTAAGTTATTCATTATTTCCTTCAAGGTTTGATTTTTTATTTCTGCAATACCATTAAACTGAGGTGAATATGGGTCCGTAGGTTGATGGACAATTCCATTCTCTACATATATTTGCACACAAGGAGATTCATATTCTCCGCCCCTATCACTTCTTATTGTTTTGATTTTTTTCTCTAACTACTTTTCAACTTTTATTTTATATTGCCTAAATGCATCTATTGATTTATCCTTACTATTTAGTAAATAGACATAACAGTATCTAGTGCAATCATAAATAAAAGTTATAAAGTACTTTTTGCCACCATGAGATGATGTTGACATCATATCACAAATGTCTGTGTGTGTTAAGTCTAAGGGATTTGAATTCCTTTCAATGTACTTATACTGATGCTTACACACACATTTGATATTTTGATTTATTGCACTCAAAGGTTGGAAATTTTTTTAAGTTAGTCAGTTTTTTTTGCAAGGTTTTATAGTTGACATATCCTAAACGACTATACCACAAATCGTTTGACTCTAGCGAGTAAAAAGAATCCTCAAATTTCTTCATTTCAACAACCATTACATAAAGTTTGAAAAGGACCTCATTGAGGTGGCCCTTTCCTACTTATGGTTTATTCTTTCTTATTACAAATTTCTTAAAAACAAAGACATACTTAAACCCCCTTTTAATGAGAAGTGTTTTTGACACTAAGTCTTTTATAATAGTAAGAATATGGAGAACTTTGTTGAGAGTCAACACCTTGTCGGAAGTCACTTTTGGGAACATCTCTCCACTTTCTTCAACCTTGTTTATTGTATTATTTTCCATGAAGATCACTTCTTTGGGACCAACGAAATCATAAGTAGCAAAAGCTTCTTTGTCCGCTCAAACATGTCTAGTGATTCCTAAATTAAACCACCATTTATTTACATATCTAACTAGATTACTTTCAATAATCATATCACATATATTTTCAATCTTTCTAGTTATTCCAACATGTTTATCTAATCTCTTTTCTTGTCCAGAAGACTTCTTCATCTTATTATTATTTGGAGCATTACCCTTAACAGGATTTGCAACCATCATTGATGATTTTTTTTTATTTAACTCATTATCCTCGTCTATTTTGAAATGACTCATAAGATCTTTCAAATCAGACAATTGATTTCCAATTATTATTATTATTAAGAATATGAGGATCTATACTTGTGAATATTTGCATTGCAAGTTTGCTAGTCAAAATGACATTATTTGCTGCCATTCTTTGAAGTTCACACCAAAATATTTTTCTATTTCTCTGTCATTTTCATTGCTAGAGCAATACCTGAACAACTTAATGAAGCAATATTGGTAGTCATTGGGATAACACCATTCACAACCAAATCTATTTATTGTTCAGTTTCATTCATCATTTTCTTGTCAATCTTTGACATGCTCTTTAGTATTTTAGAATACTAACAATAAAAAATTTAATCTTTAGCCAACTTGTTTCTAGTCAATGATGAAGTTTTTATATCTTCAAATCATTAATCGAATGAACTATGAAACATGATGAAGTTTTTATGACTTTAAATTATAATCAAATTCAAGTAGAGTAAAATCCCACATATTTTAAACTCCATAAACCAATACAAAGATCTTAATGAATTGGTGAAGTTTTTATATTCTTTGAACCAAATTCTAATACTGATTTCTTGATGAAGTTTTTATATTCTTCTAATCGAGGGAGTAGAAACCAAAACATTTAAGTCTCCACAAAATCATGCCCCATACAGATTAACCAAATAATTGATTTATAAATGGCGATAATTTTTTTTCTTTTACCAAACAAGCACAAAAATAAATATTTTTATACTTTCCTTTATGTTATTGTTTTTCTCAATTTTGATAAAATCTATATTTTTCAATAATAACTTCAAACACAAGTTCAAATTAACATATAAACAATCAAATAAAGTTTTAACTCTGTATTTACAACTTTGAACTTTTAACAATAAGTTCAACCCAACTTATGAACATCAACAAAATTAAGTTCAAACTATTTTCGGAACAATAGCAAAACCAAATGTGAAAAACTTCAACACAACTTCAACCAACTTATGAACTATCAAAATGAAAGTTTCAAGAACTTCAAACACAAGTTCAAAAAGTTGAAAAACTATCAATATGAAGTTCAACTATTTACTGAAAAAATAGTAAATAAAATAATACAGATTAGTAAATTATTTCCTTAAGATTGTTGTTCTTCGGGTACACAAAATTTGTATTTTTGCAACACTACTTCAACACAAGTTTAAAAATAAGTCAAGAAAACTTATGACGTTGTCCAACACCTTCAACACAAGATCAAATAATCTTTCAAAGAAGTATGTTTTCAGTTTCTAAAAGAAAAATAGATGAAGCATAAAAAAGCCAAGTCCTCCAAATTCATGGAGTGTCCTTAAGAAAATAATTCCCCTTAAGTACCCGAGGTTGCGGAATTTTCCTCTCAGGATAAAATGGCTTCACAATCATAATGTAGGGGTACCTCAAACTTTTTGGTTTTCTTCAAACACACTCAACAGGAGATGATTACACAAATTTTTTAGAAGCAAGAGAATATTTTTCTTACGCAGAAATTTTTCATTCTAAAACTGTAGAAAAAATGTAGGTTTATATAAACAATCTACACAGATACATATTTGATACAATAATTGTATAGTTTTTATACAAGTATTAAATTGTAATTTAAATTTTTTTTAGAAAAATTTAAAAAGGCAGGATCAAATGTTAAAAAATGGTAGAAATGGCCCAACAAAGCAAATGAGTACCCGGATGGAAATTCATTTGTCGAATGGCCATGGGGTCCCTTTTCCAAAAATCCTGGTTTTAGGGTTCGATAACTTTCCCCTAGTTTTTAGATGTTATAAAAAATTCCATCAGTTATGACTGAAACTATAATTCTATTCAATTTCAAGAAAAACTCCTTTTTCCAATTTCACATTAAGATTTTTATTTATCATCTTTTTGGTATATTTGAATTTGTTCATGAGTCAAGAGTATGTGTTATGGTCATAGCTTAGAATTAGTAGTAAGCATTTGCAAAATGAGTAATTAATCAAAGCAAAAGATCGAATAATTTAAACAAACAAAGATTAGAGAAGAATCTTATAACCTTGGCCGAGTGTACGATCTTGTCAACCAAGAGATAAAATATGACTGAGCTTGAGTATGATAACGAATAAGTAGTGAACAATGAAACGGAAAATGCTAAAACTTAAGGACCAAACTAAAGACATTTTTTTCCTTCTAGGGTAAGGATGAAAAAAAGTCAGATCCTTTACAATGGAGAAGTGGGTCTCTATTTATAGGGTACAAATATTGCATTTTAGTCAATAGAATAATGTTTTTCTTTGATCTCATAATACCATATTCAATGATCCTTGGCCACTTGTACTTAAACTGTTGGGGAATGTCAGTTTAATACTATGTGTTTGACGTGGTTTAATTTAAGGGTTGCCTTGGTACTTATATCGACTGACATATATTTCTCTTTATTAGTCCTTTGTATGCGGTCGCCATCACTAGCTTTCTTAGGTTACATTTATTTTTGCTCGAGTATCCATCTCTTAAGTTGGCTTATTATTGAGACAATCCCCTCAAGGGTCAACCAAGCTTATACTCAACTCAACTCGACCTAATCTCATTCCAAGATATTTTTATCCCATATAGATAGTTCCTCCATCTATTGTGCACAACATCATTTTAGTCAGGAGATGGAATGTAATGCCCGGGATCCCATCCCATGATGTCACACGGTCCTTATGACCCCATAGGACAACAAGCTAACCCTTTACTGATACCTGTACCTTTACACTGCATAATATCAGAAATAAATACGGAAACTAGCCATAAGGTTCAACACATCTATGAATACTCATAAGACAGAAAACTGAATACTAATACATCTATCTGAAAAGCCTTTAAACTGTCTGAACTGTTGAATTGAAGGGACAGGTACCTAACTAACTCCCTCAACTGAAAATAAACAAAGTCTGAAGCAATAATAGTAAACTGAGATTCGTCCTTGAAAGAAGAGGACTTACTACTACTGCTGCTGACTGGGACTGAACTTCTGGGGATACTCTCGATCTTGTGCCTCTGAACCTATAGTGTCAAATAGAACCCCATAGCACAAATACGTCAGTACAAGAATGTATCGAGTATGTAGACGAGGTAGGATAATACAAGGGCTCATACATACATAATATCTAAACTAAATAATCATGAAGATATCACATGAGAACACATATATGAATGCGCAGACCATGAACACAATTATTGCAACTCTAGATACTGAAACTCAGATACTAAGATTGAACTCACTACTGACACTGAGATACTGAATCATTGACTCACCTGATACTGATAAATGAAAGATTGGACGTACTAACATCAAGGACTGAACTCTGAGCTTACTGCTTTCGACTGACACAATTAGAGATCAACTTTTCTAATAGATTATTCTGGAAGCGATTATCAATGATAAGAAGTATGATCATGTTCTAATTTGAAAACAAGAATACTCAATAGAATCTGAGATGGAGATCAAGCCTATCTGACAGGAGATCTCTAGATATGATAATAAGAATACTCAAAATGGTCTACAATTGAGATCAAGCCTCTCTGAAGGGAGATATCTAGGTATGATAATAAGAATCTGTATATGAGACCAAGCCTGTCTAGTGGGATGGTCCATGAAGAAAGGGAACTATCTGAGTTCCTCACTGAGATAGACGACTGTACCATACAGTCCTAATTTTTGAAGATTGATACTGAAACTGCAATTGTGGGAAGTAGTTACTTAACCGACATGCCCCAACCTACCATAGAGGGTCCAACCTGTAACCCCAGCTGGAGGGGTGTCAATACTATGCCACGGGTAAAGACCTCTCTGGTCAAGCCTCTTTGACGGGATGACTCTCACAGGAAGTCAGCTTGAGGTAATATAATAGTTAAACCTCTCTGACGGTGATAGCCTTTACTTATAGGGACTCTTGTATCCTGTGTTGGCTATGCAGTTCTGGAGTTTAGGGATTGCTCCTAGCGACTCAGCCTCTCTGATGGGAGAGTCATCATTCATTTCCTTGCTCGGTGCTATCTTTTACTCCTAACTAAAAGAATCTGAACTGAATTCTCAACTGAACACAACTGAACCGAATCTAATACTGATCGTGTTTCTCAAAAGATCTGACTGATTTATGCTGAGATTACTTAGTTCTATAACTGACAAAAAAGGTATCGAATTATGGTATCTGACTGACAATACAGAGCTTGAATAAGTCACTTGAATAGCTTCTGAGATTAGAATTAAATCAATTGAATACTATTATATTTGAGTTGATTACAAGACTGAGGCTAGATTACTAGTGATATAGAGATTACAGAGATAATAGAGATTACTGAGGTTTCTTAAGTTCTGCACTTTTTTGAGGATACAGAGTTCTATATTTCACTGAGTTTTGAGAATCATGGCTCGGCTGGAATTATCAAAAAACTGAAACGGGCTTTAGACAATAGCTCTATTATAGGGTATAAATACCCCCAGGACTCGATAGCATAAAAGAAAGCATAATCATTCATTCATCATCACGATCGCTCATATATCATCATAATCATTCATGCATCATCATAATCATTTATTCATCATCATAATCATTCAACACATCACCTCAAGCATTTAACGATCACAAAAATCTTATTCATCATCACAGTCGCCAAGGGGTCACTTTAAGCATCTCGAAAACATAATCATATAATAACGTAGGGAAACCTGCTACTAGATTGATTCCATTCAACAAAGCTTTACGTCAACTATTTCTTGCCTATATCAATCTTGACATGTGTTTGGATATCACATGGCTTGAGGAAACTTCATACTATTATGGAATAATTCATTCACTTGGGCACTTAATCAAACACTAGGCATGCATAGACTAACTCATAATTTGGGGTTTCATCTTCAACATGCTACAATGGCCCTTATGCTTCACCTAAGCTCTTTATCAAACCTAGGGGGAACATGCTTCGCTTATTGAACCATTTATACATCCATTTGACATGAATACATCACATAGAAAGCAACATAAGGAAGATTCATCACAAATATAACATGGATTCCACCTACTAGGGTTAAGGCTCATGAATCTTGTAAATAAACATGAATCAAAACTCAACAACACATTGAATATCAATTTCAACTCATACAAATTATTAACAACTCATAAACATAAAAATCTTTGAGTTTTGAAAAGGGTTCTTGAGCTTCTTGGATAAAAGGACCCAAGAATCAACATCTACATACCTTAATCTTTGAAATTGGATGAATTCTAATGCTTGAGACTCTATCCACACTTGTAATAAATAATTCTCGAAGCCCAAACTATGAGGAACTTGATTCTTGAAGAAATCTTGAAGATTTATGGATGAATTTTTGGAAGATTAGGGTTCTTGAATGAAACCATAGTTATACTCTCTTTAGAGAATTGGAAGAGAAATGGAGAAATTAAGGTTTGGAGAAGGATTCTCATATTTATAAAGGCTTCCAAAAAGTGGAAAATGAACAAAATACCCTTGCAAAAATGACCTTAAATTGCTGAAAGAAAATAGCTAACGACATTCGTGACAAGCCATCAAGTTGGTGATAGGCCGTTATGAATTGTCATCACAAAAGGGTGATATTTTGAGTTTTTAGTTAAGGTTGACGACATTGGTGATAGTCCATCATGGGCATGACGGCTTGTCACAAAATATCATCACCAGGGTCAAAAATCTGTCCAGGTCTGACGACATTGGTGATAGGCCATCACGGGCGTGACGGCTTGTCACAATTGTCGTCACCAGTTTTCCAGCCAGACATGCTAGAGTAAAATGTGTATAACTCTTTTCTCTGATATTGGGTTTTGAAAAAATTGATATCGTTGGAAAGATAATTCAAATATCTTTTATTTGATATAAGTAGGTCCTCTAATTCGATATATACAAGGAGTTATGATAGATTGAAGTTGACCTAAATTTTTACAGTCACTAAATCTTGAACGATAGGAAAGATTTCAACTTCCTTGAATTAGGGGACCTCTATGATCTTAATTTATGCTCAAATAGATTCCCACATGATTCAAAGTATTTCATACTTGGAAAGATATTTCTGAAATATTTAGAATAGGATTTTTTCGCTTTACCAAATACGCTCTAAGGCTTAGACTAGAAGAGAATTTTGCTGGGCATTACATGGAAATAAAATATTCTCATGACATTTCTATGATGAACCAAGACACTCCCAATAGGGAGGGTCCTTTCATCCTACCATGGAACTTATATAAGAAAATCATGTAATATGTCTATCGAGAGGTATTGAACCATCGTTTGTTAGTCTTGAGACCACGTTGTTGTAGCTGCAACCTTGATCTATGTTATGTCAATCAAACATGTTCCTTCTTATTAACCCACAACTTTCCCTCTCTTGATCTCTATCATGTCAATCGAACAAGGGTTGATCCCAATATTACGGGTGATATCCTATGGGTAAAAGGAAAACCTAGCATGGGTCGATCCTGGTTTATGTATTTATGAGGACTGTATCCTCAGGGATAAAATACTTAGCATTGGTCATCCTTTTTTACCAATGAGCAGCTGGTCATTTGTAAAGTCTTACAAAGTTAATAATGCAAAGAACAGTAAAGAAAACAAAATAAGGTAATGCACATGGTTCCACAAGTATAAAAAAAGGTTATTTTCAATCATTATCTATACACTCGTACCTGGTTTCACTTGAGCTCTCATTTCACATATGGTTACCTTATGCATTACATATTTAGTATATTTTTTGGTACTGATGTCTCTCCTGGGGGACACTATGTTTCATATCGTAGGTACATCTATTCTAGTAAATAGATCTCCCTAAAAGAAGCACATTTTAGTCAGCGGTTATTGGTAATATCTAGGTTGATTTGCGGCATTGCCTAGTCTTAGCATGTATTTGATAGTGTATTGTATTTAAGGGTATGGTGGGTACTTTACTAATATAAACTAATATTGTCTATCTCTTATACGCTTTGTAGACTATGATTAATATAAAGCATGGTGGCGTCTTATTCTTTAGTAATAAAGGCCCTAACAACCAAGTCATGTATGTCTATTATGGGACTATCTATGTTGGCCTTTTAAAAAAGAGTCATATCTATACTTGTTAGAGCCTTATAATTATTAAAGTTACATGTATAGTAATCCTAAGATATAAGTTGGTTCTCTTGAGTCTTTAGGGCATCGGGTGCCTGTCCTTCTCAACAAAGGTAGGATGCATGCCAAAAGAAATAGATATTGGATCCTATATTAATGTAATTCAATAATGATGTGGGTAGGCATAAGGTGATGGTTTTTGAGATTGGCGGTGATGGTATCTTGAGGTACCAAGAAAGGTTGTGTGTTACCGATGTCGATGGTTGTGAGGAAGAATTTTGATCAAAGCTCATGAGTCGTGATATACTATTTATCCTAGTTCAACAAAAATGTATCACGATCTTCAAGAAGTTTATTAGTGGAATAATATGAAGTAAAATGTGGCCAATTTGTGGCTACGTGCATAGTGTGTCAGAAAGTAAAGGTGGAACACTTGAGGCTCTTGGGTTGATTCAAGAAATTGATTCGCCTATGTGGAAATAGTAAATAATAATATGGACTTTATTATCGGTCTTCTGTACTCGCCAACAATTTGATTTCATTTGGGTCATCGTGGATAGGATGACAATGTTAGCTTATTTCTTTCCTGTGAGGACAAATTTTTCTGCTGAGAACTATGCAACGTTATATCTCTAAGATATTGTGAATTTTCATGGTGCACCAGTTTCTATTATTTCTAATCGTGGTACCTATAATACCCAGTACTTCTACCTAGCTTGAAATCGTCCCAAGAATGTTAGAAACTTACTTTGAAATATGAATCCATTTTTGTACATGAGGAATTTTTAATATTTTTGCCTTTTGTCATGTGATAAATTGAATTAGCTTTCCAACGATACTAATTTCATCCAAATTTGGCATCGAAGTAATAAGTTATGGACATTTTTCTTAGAGCTTTCAGAATCGCCCAGGTGCGACGGCCAGGTTGACGGACCGTTGCCTTGACCGTCGCAGCCAAGTTAGTGAGTCAACCTTCTGGATAAGGTGTGATGGATAGGTTAAGGGACCATCGAACTTGCAACGGACTATTTTCCAATCTGTCGCTATAAGATAGTAAGTTTTTTTTTGGTCCACGTATGACGGACGAAATGACACATCGTCGATCCAGTGATGAACTATTGCACGAGCCGTCGTAGGTCCCATTCAGTGAATTTTAAGTCATTTTTAAAGGGTATTTAACTATTTTTCCACATTTTTAACCACTAATTATATCAGATCAAGGCTCATAAGTTCATTATTCATTCACAACATCAAATTAGGGTTTTCTCTCAAAGATAATCTCTAAGAACAAGATCAAAATCCTTCTTCAAGAAATTAAGAGATTCAAGTTCTTTAAGTCCAAGAACTTCAAGAAACTCACAACCCAGGTATGTCATGTGTTGATTCATGGGTCCCTTTCACCCATGAAGCTGGATAATATCTTTTCAAAATCCAAGATTTGTGTATTTATGAATGTTCATGATTTAAATAAAACAAAAATTCATTTTCATAATGTTGTGGGGTTTTGATTCAAGTTTGAAATTAAATATTCCAATGATTGACACTAGGATGTGATAATTTGCATAAAAATCATGATAAACCTTAAATTTATATGTTGATAGATGTATCCATGATTATTAAATGTGTTGATAGTTGTATAACCAAAGCATGTTTCCCATGATACTTGAGTATTTGTGTGGTACCTCGTGTCTCGAGCTGGGGGTCTATCAGAAACAACCTTTCTACTTCTTTAGAGGTAGAGGTATGGACTGCGTACATCTTACCCCCCCTAGACCCCATTATGTGGAAATACACTGGGTTTGTTGTTGTTGTTGTTGTTGCCTATGTGAAGGAAAAGTGTCATTCTAGTATGATAATATGAAATCCCCATTCATGTACAAGTTTATGCATGTTAAGTGTTTGATGAAATGTCTTAGTCAATGAATTATAGATATATGTGTAGCCACTATGGGGCTTTAGCACTTGTACTTCATAAAATCCCCATCATATTATATTATAGATTGTTGATGTTGGTCATGTATTCAAGAAAGTCAAGCTTTGTCAGTTTCATGCTACCGAGTCCTTCGGGTACTTGTACCCGACAATTAGCTGTGTGACTATAGCCAGTGTCATATGTCAAGATACTCTAAGTCAAGCCATGATCCATAGAATTTAGTTAGTGTCATGACTCAGGAAATTTAGTAATCTTATTAGCATATCATCAGTCCATGGAAATTCAGTTAACTCAGTCCAGTCAGCTCAGTTAATCATGTTCAGTTTCTATTCAGATGGGAGTAGAAATTAGCACTAAATGAACCCAAGGATGGGAGCCCACCCGTCGTATGAGATTGTGATTCTTAGAAGCAATTTTTGCATTCCATAACTACGTAGCCAGCATAGGTTGAGACATCATAGCCTATTATAAAAGGGTAGATGAGGTGACTTAATTTGTTATATAAGGGTTCCCACCATTCTCACTAGAGTTACCTGTTATACGAGGTTTACTCATAGATTTTCCTTACCAGTGGCGTAGTATTGATACCCTTCCAATTACGATTACAGATTGGACCCCAACTCAGCCATAATGGCGTATTTGGGGCATGTCAGATAGATGACTACTTCCCACAGTTTTAGTACAGAATTAGGACTGTTAGATATAGTTATCCAGTCTCACTAATAGAACTTAGATAGTTTTATAGTATTCAGGACTGTCTGATACAGTCAACTCATAATAGTACAGAATTCAGCTAGTTCCATTAGAAACTAAACTATCAGATACAGTCACTTAGTATTTGTTATTTCAGTTATATGCTTACCAATATCACATGTTATCAGTACTCAGACTCAGTAATCATGTTATCACAAACTTAGTAACTATTATTATATATTTATGCATATATTCTTACGTTCATATTATTCAATTAGTTAGTATAGTTTATGCATATGAGCCCTTTGCATTCAACCTACCTCACATGCATACTAGTACATTCAAACGTACTGACGTATTTAAACTATGGTGTTTTATACCAAATGTTTAGTAGCACGAGCTCCAGAGTATCAGTAGCATTCTAGTATCAACAGTCCGAGTTAGCAGTGAGTCCTCATCCTTCGAGGACATGACCATTACTTTAATATCTCATTAATTAATTTATTAGTTGGATTTAGTTGGGGACATGTCCTATCAACTCTTATACAAACAGTTCAGTCAGTTAGAGACCTTTTAGACTATGGTTTATTCAGAAAGTTTATTTCAGTTATTTTAGGTGTTCCATACCCCTTGCAGATGTTATATTTTGTCAGTTATGTTACACTTTTGTAACTTATGACCTTAAAGCCTTTATTTCCATATTTATATAGTATATTATGCAATGTTTAGGTACATATATCAGTCATGGGTTAACTTTTGGTCCTTTGGGGTTATGAGCACCGTGTAACATTCTGGGTACCAGATTCAGGGTGTTACAAACTTGGTATTAGAGACTAAGGTTCAATAGTGTCCTAGGAAGTCTAAAAGCCACATCTAGTAGAGTCTTATACATTGGTGTGTTGCACACCACATTTATGTGAAGGAGTCTATAAGATGTTTTAGGAATAGTTTCCCTTCTTTCAATATTTATGTCGTGCAGTGAGCATAATCTCCAGTTAATCTCTCAGTCTAGTCTAATCCGTTTCTCCCTTTCTTCTATAGAACATGCCTCCTAAAATAAAAAATAGGAATTTGTCAGCCTCTCAGCTCAAAGAACCTTTTAGTGAACATGTTTCTCATGCAGAGTTTAGAGCTATATTCACTACTCTTGCTCAGTCAGGTTCTACTCAGAATAAATGACCAGCTGTTATTCCGGCCAACCCATTGTTTAATTAAGCTACAGTTAGGATTTGGGACTTCACCAGAATGAATCCTGTATCCCTTCTCATGTCTAAGTCAAATGAGGACCCTCAGGAATTCATCGATTAGGTTCAGAAGGTTATGGATATCATGTGTATTACTTCTAGTGAGAGTGAAAAGCTAGATGGATATAAGTTGCAAGAATTTGCTCACACTTGGTACAAAAAGTGGAAGTCAGAGAGGGCTGTAGATACAGGGCCTATTAAGTGGGAGGAATTTTCTACTGCATTCTTAGATAGATTCTTTCCCCTAAATCTGACAGAAGCTACAGTGTTAGAATTTATCAACCTCTGGTAGGGCAACATGATAGTGAAAGAGTATCCTCTTAAGTCTACTCAATTAGCCATATATGCTCCTCATGTTGTTGCAGATAGTAGGGCTAACAAAGTCAGGCTTATGACCCATGCTCAACATATAGAAGAGAAAAACATTAAGATGATGGAGAAGTAGAATAAGAGAGCAAGGACAGGTAGTTTAAACTTTGCTCAACACAAATCAAAAGGAGAAAACCATTCTCACTTTTGTCCGAAGTCATCCGTACCAACTCCTTCTTCAGCTTGTGCTCCAGCTCCTAAGTTCAGGGATAGTAATAAATATAAAGCATCACACTTTAATTTTCAGGGAAGTGTCATCAGTTCCTGCACCTATCAAGTTTTCCAGACTTGTGGCAAGCACCATATGGCTACAGAGTTAAATACTATCCTCAGACAGGTCCTCAGGGTTAGCAGAACCGTTCCTCAGCTCAGTCCAGTTGCCCAAACCAGTAGGGTTCCACCTCCAACGCTACTAGTGGGCAATGCCCAAATCAACTTTATGCTCTCCAGTCTCAGAAAGTTCAGTAAATTTCTCTTAATAAGGTTACTGGTACGTTATAGATCTTTTATGTGCATGTTTACACTTTGCTAGATCTAGGAGGTTTTTTGTCTTTCGTTACTCCCTATATAGCAATTGTTTTTGGAGTCAATCTTAGAATTCTAGCAAAGCCCTTTTCAATCTCTACTCTAGTGGGTAAAACCATCATAGCCCGATGGGTATACAGAAATAGTCCGATTATGGTATCTCAGAAAGTCGCTTCAACAAACTTAGTCGAATTAGAGATAACTGATTTTGATGTCATTCTCTGTATGGATTAGATTCATTCTTGCTATGCCATAGTTGACTACTAAAATAGCATAGTCCAGTTTCAATTTCCGAATGAACCTGCCCTAGAGTTAAAGGGTAGTACTTTAGCTTTCAGAGGTCAGCTTGTTTTCTACCTTTGGGCATGGAAAATGATATCTAAAGGATGTGTCTATCATCTTTTCCAAGTTAAGGACACTAGTTCCAAAACTCCTAGTCTTGTATCTGTACCAGTCGTGAATGAAGATTCAGATATCTTTCCCGAAGATCTTGTAGAATTCCTCCCAAAAGGGAAATAGACTTCGATAATGATCTTCTTCAAGATACTCAACCTATATCTATTGTGACATATAGAATGGCACTAGCAGAACTCAAAGAACTGAAAGAGCAGTTGAAGGATCTCTTAGATAAGGATTAATTAGGTCTAGTGTGTCCCCATGGGGCGCACCAGTCTTATTTGTGCGCAAAAAAGATAATTGTCTCAGAATGTGCATTGATTATCGTCAGCTCAATAAAGTCACGGTCAATAATAATTATCCTCTTCCCAGAATTGATGAATTGTTTGACCAACTTCAGGGTGCCAACTATTTCTCTAAGATAGACCTTAGATCAAGCTACCATCAGCTTAGAGTCAAAGAATGTGACATTTTGAAAATAGCCTTTCGTACTCGGTATGTTCACTTTGAATTCTTAGTTTTGTCCTTTGGTCTTACCAATACCCCAGCAACTTTCATGGACTTTATGAACCGGGATTTCAAGCAGTACTTGGACATATACATCATAATCTTCATAGATAATATTTTGATGTATTCCCGCAATGTCTGTGATCATGCAGACCATCTCAGAATTGTACTTCAGACTCTTAGAGATCATCAAATGTTCTCTAAATTTAGTAAGTGTGAATTTTGGCTAAGGTTATTAGCATTCCTTGGTCATATAATTTTTGCCTTGTATCTCCATCAAATATCAGGAGTTTCTTGGGTTTAGCTGGTTATTATAGACGGTTTTTTGAGGGATTTTCTTTTATTGCATCCCCTATGTCCAGATTGACCCAGAATAAAGTCAAGCTTCAGTGGTCAAATCCTTATGAGAAGTGTTTTCAGGAGTTGAAACTCGACTTACCTTAACTCCAGTCTTAGCTCTTCCAGATGGTTCCAATGGGTTCGTAGGGTATTTTGATACATTTAGAATAGGTTTAGGTTATGTCCTCATATAGCATGGTAAGGTTATAGCCTGCACCTCTAGACAGCTTAAACCCCATGAGAAGAATTATCCTACTGATGATCTTGAGTTAGCAGCTGTAGTATTTTCCTTGAAGATTTGGAGGCATTATCTATACGGAGTTAATATGGATGTGTTCACAGATCATAAGAGCCTTCAGTATGTCTTTTCTCAGAAAGATCTTTATCTTCGTTAGAGAAGCTGGTTAAAGATCTTGAAAGATTATGATATGAGTATCCTTTATCATTCGAGCAAGGCCAACATCGTGGCCGACGCTCTCAGTAGACTATTTATAGGTAGTGTTGCTCATATTAAGGATAGTAAGAAGAAGTTAGCTTAGGAAATCCATTAGCTTGCCAGACTAGGTGTTCACTTAGTCGATTCATAGGAGGGTGACATATGGGTTCAGAGTAGTTCAGAATCATCTCTACTTTACGAGGTTAAAGAAAAGAAAGATAGAGATCCCAGCCTTTCCAAGTTAAAAGAGTCAGTTAAGGATAAAAATGTAGAGGTTTTCTCCCAAGGGGGAGATGGTGTTCTCTGTTGTCAGGGTCGTTTGTGTATTCTAGGTGTAGATGACTTAAGGCAGTAAATTCTTGCAGAAGCGCATGGTACGTGCTACATTATTCATCCAGGGGCCACAAAGATGTACCATGACTTACGGGAAATATATAAGTGGAGTCGGATGAACAGAGATGTTATTGAGTTTATGGCTAAGTGCTCTACATATCAGTAGGTTAAGATAGAGAATCAGAATCCTAGTAGGTCCATGCAAGAGTTTAGTATTCCTACTTGGAAGTGGGAAGAAGTGAACCTGGACTTCATTATGGGTTTTCCTCATACTTGTCACCAGTATGATTCAGTTTGGGTCATTGTAGACAAAATGACCAAATCAGCTTATTTCCTTCTAGTCCATACCTCTTATTTAGCTGAGGATTATTCCAAACTCTACATCAGAGAGTTGGTCCAATTACATGATGTTTCGTTATTGATTATCTAAGATAGGGGTACCCAATTCACCTCTCATTTCTGGAAAGCATTCCAAAAGGGTCTTGGTACCCAAGTTTATTTCAGTACAACCTTCCACCCTCAGACAGATAGTCAAGCAGAAAGGACCATTTATACTTTATAAGATATGCTAAGGGCGTGTGTAATTGATTTTAGGGGTTTTTAGGATGACCAATTGCCTTTGATTGAGTTTACCTACAACAATAGCTATCATTCCAGTATTTGGATGGCTCCATTCGAAGTTCTCTATGGTAGGAGATGTAGATCTCCAATCAATTGGTTCGAAGTTAGTGAGGCCTCAGTTATAGGGCCTGACTTAGTATTCGAAGCTTTAGAGAAAGTCCAGTTGATCAGAGAAAGACTTTGGGCTGCTCAGAGCCGACAGAAATCTTATGCAGATGTGCACAGAAAGGATCTCGAGTTTGAGATTAGTGATTATGTCTATCTAAAGATCTCTCCCATGAATGGAGTGAATAGATTCGGCAAGAAGGAAAAGATCAGTCCCCAATATATCGGTCACTTCAAAATTCGTAGTTGTTTAGGAAAGGTAGCTTATGATCTTGAATTGCCTTTAGATCTTGCGTCAGCTCATCCAGTCTTCCATGTCACTTTTCTCAAGAAGTGCATAGGTGACCCAACAGTTGTAGACCCTATTCAGAGCATAGATATTCAGAACAACCTCTCTTATGAAGAGATTTTAGTGAAAATTCTTGACTACCGGACTCGTAGACTAAAGAACAAAGAAGTCCTCTAGTCAAAGTTCATTGGTGAAATCAGTCCATTGAGGAAGTTACTTGGGAAACAAAAATAGACATGCGTACCAAGTATCCTCACCTCTTCTCTGCCAACTCAGATCAAGCTCAAGGTAACAATTCTCTTCAGTTACAAGTTAGTATTCAGTTGATGTTCATAATTTCATTATAAATATGGTATTAAGTACCATTGCATAGTCAGTCACGAATTCATGTATCAGTTTAGCTATGTAATCATGCATCAGACATGCATTATCATTATGAGAACCTTGGTTCATCAGAACACTAAGTCATGCAGTCATGAATAAGTTATACATGCATCAGATATACATGATCAGTATGATATAATCAGTTATTAGTTATGTCAGTCAAGAGATCATGTTCCAATTGTTTATGTTTAGTATGTACTTCAGCTTATATTCTTCCCTCTCATTTAGTCTTATTTGAGGATGAATGTTCTCATGGGGGAGATATTGTAATACCCCGTATTCTACCTAGCGTAAAATTGTCCCAAGAATGTTAGAAACTTACTTTGAAATATGAATATATTTTAGTACACATGGAATTTTTAAGATTTTCACTTTTTAATATGTGGAAAATTGAATTAGCTTTCCAACGATACTAATTTCATCCAAATCTAGCATCAGAGTAAAAAGTTATGGATGTTTTACTCAGAGCTATCAGAATAGCCCAGGTGCAATGGCTAGGTTAACGAAACTTCGATCTAGCGATGAATCGTCGCCTAGACCATCACAGCCAAGGTAGTGATTCAACCCTCTGGTTAAGGTGTGACGGATAGGTTAACAGACCATCAAACTTGTGACGGACCGTCGCCCAAGACATCGCTATAAGATAGTAAGTCTTTTTTGGTCAACGTACGGTGGTCGAAATGACAAACCAACAAGCCAGTTCGGACCGTTGCACGAGCCATCGCTGGTCTCGTTCAGCAAATTTTAAGTTGTTTTTAAAGGGTATTTGAGTCTTTTTGTACCTGCTTTAACCCCTAATTATATCAGACGTAGGATCATAAGTTCATTATTCATTCACAACATCAAATTAGGGTTTCCTCGCAAAGATAATCCCCAAGAACAAGATCCAAATCCTGCTTCAAGAAACTAAGAGATTCAAGTTCTTTAAATCCAAGAACTTCAATAAACTCACAACCCAGGTATGTCATGTGTTCATTCATGGGTCTTTTTCACCCATGAAGCTCAAGAATCTCTTTTCAAAATCTAAGATTTATGTATTTATGAATGTTCATGATTTAAATTGAATAAAAGTTCATGTTCATGATGTTGTGGGGTTTCAATTCATGTTTGAAATTACATATTCCAATAATTGACCCGAGGATGTGATGATTTTCATAAAAATCATGATAAACCCTTAATTTTACTCATTGATGGAGGTATCCATGATTATTAGATGTGTTGATGATTGTATAACCAAAGCATGCTTCCCATGTGTTTGATTAAATGCCTATGTGAAGGAAATGTGCATTATAGTATAATAATATGAAATCCCCATTCATGTAAAAGTTCATGCATGTTAAGTGTTTGATGAAATGTCTTAGTCAATTAATTATGGATATATATGTGTAGCCATTGTGGTGCTTTAGCATTTGTTCTTTATGAAATCCCCATCTAATTATATTATGGATTGTTAATGTTGGTCATGTATTCAAGTAAGTTATTATTTGTCAGTTTCATGCTATTGAGTCCTGCGGGTACTTTAACCGACAATTATCAGTGTGCCTAGAGCCAGTGTCATGTATTAAAGATACTCTCAGTCAAGCCATGATCCATAGAATTCAGTCAGTCTCATAACTCAAGAAATTTTGTAATCTCAGTATCATTTTGTTAGTCCACGAAAATTCGGTTAACTATGTCCAGTCAGTTTAGTTAATCATGTTCATTGTCTATTCAGATAGGTGTAAAAATTAGCACCAAGTGAACCCAAGGATGGGAACTCACCTATCAAATTAGGGTGTGATTCTTAGAAGCAATCCTTGCATTTCAGAACTAGGTAGTCGACATAGGTTTAGACATCATAGCCAATTATAGGAGGGAAGATGAGGTGGCTTAACTTTTTATATTAGGGTTCCCACTATTCACGCTAGAGTTACCTGTTATACGACGGTTACTCACAGATTTTCCTTACCAGTGGTGCGGTATTAACACCCTTCCAATTAGGGTTACAGATTGGATTCCAACTCAGCCATAATGGTGTATTTGGGGTATGTCGGTTAGATGACTATTTCCCACAGTTTCAGTATAGAATTAGGACTGTCAGATATAGTCAACTCAGAACAGTACGGAACTCAGCTAGTTTCATCAGAAACTAGATTGTCAGATGCAGTCGCTCAATATTAGTTATTTTAGTTATTAAGTTACCACTATCTCAAGTTATCAGTACTCAGACTCTGTACTTATGTTCTCACAAACTCAGTTATTATGTATTCACAAATGTATTCTCAGGTTTATGTTATTCAGTCAGTTAGTATAGTTTATGCATTTGAACCCTTTGCATTTAGCCTACCTTACACGCATACTAGTATATTCAAATGTACTGACGTATTTGCTCTATGGTGTTTAATACCATAGTTTCAGAAGCACGAGCTCTAGACTATCAGTCCCATTCCAGTCTCAGCAGTTAGAGTTAGTAGTGAGTCCTCATACTTCGAGGACATGACTGTTACTTTATTATCTTATTAATTAATTTATTAGTTTGGGTTATATAGGGATATGTCCCATCAACTCCTATGGTTAGACAGTTTATTTCAATTGTTTTGGGTATTCCATACCCGCTCCAGATGTTATGTTTTATCAGTTATGTTACAGTTTTGAACCTTATGGCCTTACATTCTTTATTTCCGCATTTACACAGTATATTATGTAGTGTTTAGGTACAGATATGAGTCATTGGTTAACTTGTGGTCCTTCGTGTTCATATGCACCATGTAGCATTTTGGGTACCAGATTTAGGGCGTTACAAACTTGGTATCAGAGCCTAAGGTTCAATAGTATCCTAGGAAATCTGAAAGCCACATCTAGTAGAGGCTTGTACATGTGTATGTTGCACGCCACATTTATGTGCAGGAGGCTATAAAACTTTTTAGGAACAGTTTCCCTTCTTTCAGTATTCAGGTCATGCTAGTGAGCATAATCTCCAGTTAATCTCTCAGTCTGGTCTAATTCATTTCTCTTTTTCTTCGGATGAACATGTCTCCTAAAATAAAAAATGAGAATCAGTCAGCCCCTTAGCCAAAAAAACCTTTGGGAGAACATGTTTCTCATGCAGAGTTTAGAGCTGTATTCACTACTCTTACTCAGTCAGTTGCTATTCATAACTAAGGACCAACTATTATTTTAGCCAACCCAGTGGCTAATTCAACTGCACCCAGTATTCGAGACTTTACCTGAATAAATCCTGTATCCTTTCTCAGGTCTAAGTCCAATGAAGAGCCTTAGGAATTCATCAATCAGGTTCAGAAGGTTATAGATATCATGGTTGTTACTTCTAGTGAGAGTGCGGATCTAGCTATATATCAGTTGCAGGAAGTTGCTCATATTGAGTATAAACAGTGAAAGTCAAATAGGGTTGTAGATGCAGGGCCTATTAAGTGGGAGGAGTTTGTTACTGCATTCTTAGATAGATTTTTCCCCTAGAACTTAGAAAAGCAAAAGTGTTAGAATTTATCAACCTCTGGTAGGGCAACGTGATAGTGAAAGAGTACTCTCTTAAGTTTACTCAATTAGCCAGATATTTTTATCATGTGGTTGAAGATAGTAGGGCTAAGATAAGTAAGTTTGTTTCTGGGGTGAATGATAGTATAGTCAATGAGTGCAGAAACATAGCCAGGATTATGACCCGTGATCAACAGATAGAAGAGCAAAATATTAAGATAAGGGAGAAGCAGAATAAGAGAGTAAGGACAGGTAGTTTCAACTTTGCTCTACTCAAATCAGAAGGAGGAAACCGTTCTCATTTTCATCCTAAGTCATCAGTTCTAGCTCCTTCTTCATCTAGTGCTCCATCTCATAAGTTAAGGTATGGTAATAAAGATTGACTGATTTGCTGATGTTGAGTTCTTAATGCTGACGCTTGATTATTAACTCTTAAGAGGGCCTTTAAAATATAGTTTCCACTTATTCCTTCTCTATCGCCTCTTTTCTAGTAACTTTTGATCAGAGCACCAGGCTCAAAGTCTCAGGGCAATGTCAGCAGTGATCGCGCCTATCCTCTTTGCCAGAATTATGGAAAGCATCATCAGGGTATTTGTAGAGCTGGAAGTGGTATTTTTTTGGATATGGCAAGCTAGGCCACAGAGTCAAAGACTATCCTCATCCAGGTCCTCAGGGTCTGCAGAACCGTTCCTCAGTTTAGTCTAGTCACCCAAACCAACAAGGTGCCACCACCAGTGCTACTAGTGGGCAATGCCCAAATTGACTTTAGGCTCCACAGTCTCGGTAAGATCAGGAAAATTCTCCTGATATGGTTACTAGTAAGTAACAAATCTTTCATCTGCATGTTTACGCTTTGCTAGATCAAGGAGTTTCTTTGTCTTTTGTTACTCCCTATATAGTAGTTGATTTCAGAGTCAGTCCCAAAATTCTAGCAGAGCTCTTTTTAGTCTCTACCCTAGTGGGTAAAACCATCATAGCCCGATGGGTATACAGGAACTATCCGGTTATGTTATCTCAGAAAGTCACTTCAACAGACTCAGTAGAATTATAGATAACTAATTTTGATGTCATTCTCGGCATGGATTAGCTTCATTCCTGCGATGCCACAGTTGACTGTAGAAATAGAATAGTACAGTTTAAGTTTTTGAATGAACCTGTCCTAGAGTAGAAGGGTAGTACTTTAGCTTTCAGAAGTAAGCTTAATAAAGTCACGGTCAGGAACAAGTATTCTCTTCCCAGAATCGATGACTTGTTTGACCAACTTCAGGGTGCCAGCTATTTCTCTAAAATAGACCTCCGATCAGGCTACCATCATCTCAGAGTCAGAGAATGTGACATTCCAAATATAGCATTTCATACTCGATATGGTCACTTTGAATTCTTAGTTATATCCTTTGGTCTTACCGATGCCCTAACAGCTTTCATGGACTTAATGAACCGGGTGTTCAAGCAGTACTTGGATATGTTCATCATAGTCTTCGTAGATGATATTTTGGTCTATTTCTGTAATTACGGTGATTATGCACACCATCTCAAAATCATACTTCATACTCTCAGAGATCATCAGATGTTTGCCAAATTTAGTAAGTGCAAATTTTGGATAAGGTCAGTAGCATTCCTTGGTCATATCATTTTTGGTGATGGAATTAGAGTTGATCCTCAAAAGATTGAAGCAGTAAGAAAGTAGCCTCGCCTTGTATCTCCATCAGATATCAAGAGTTTCTTGGGTTTGGCTGGCTATTACAGACGGTTTATTGAGGGATTTTCTTCTATTGCATCCCCTATGTCTAGATTGACCCAAAAAAAGTCAAGTTTCAGTGGTCAGATCCTTATAAGAAGAGTTTTCAAGAGTTGAAGACTCGACTCACCTCAGCTCCAGTCTTAGCTCTTCCAAATAGTTATGATGGATTTGTAGTGTATTATGATGCATCCAGAGTAGGTTTAGGTAGTGTCCTCATGCAGCATGGTAAGGTCATAGCCTACGCCCCTAGACAACTTAAACCCCATGAGAAGAATTATCCTACTCATGATCTTGAGTTAGCAGCCATAGTATTTGCCATAGTATGGCTTTTCTTAGAAAGATCTGTATCTTCATCAGAGAAGGTTGCTAGAGCTATTGAAAGATTATGATATAAGTGTCCTTTATAATCTGAGCAAGGCCAACCTCGTGGCCGACACTCTTAGTAGACTATCTATAGGTAGTGTTTCTCATGTTGAGGACAGTAAAAAGAACTTAGCTCATGAAATCCATCAGCTTGCTAGACTAGGTGTTCGCTTAGTCCATTCAGAGAAGGGTGATATATGGGTTTAGAGTAGTTTAGAATCATCACTTGTTTCCAAGGTGAAAGAAAAGCAAGATAGAGATCCCATCCTGTCAAGTTAAAAGAGTCAGTCAAGGATCAAAAGTAGAGATTTACTCCCAAATGGGAGATGGTGTTCTGCACTGTCAGGATCGTCTGTGTGTTACAGGTGTAGGTGACTTAAGGTAGCAAATTCTTGCAGAAGCATATGGTATGCTCTACTATTTTCATCTAGGGGCCACAAAGATGTACCACAACTTGCGGGAAATCCATTGGTGGAGTAGGATAGAAAGAGATGTTGTAGAGTTTGTGGCTAAGTGCTCAACATGTCAGCAGGTTAAGATAGAGCATCAGAAGCCTAGTAGGTCTATGTAGGAGTTCAGTATTCCTACTTAAAAGTGGGAAAAAGTGAACACGGACTTTATGATGGGTTTGCCTCGTACTTATTGCCAGCATGATTCAGTTTGGGTCATTGTATAAAGAATGACCAAATTAGCTCATTTTCTTTCTGTCCATACCTCTTATTTTGCCAAGGATTATGCCAAACACTACATCAGAGAGCTGGTCAGATTGCATGATGTTTGTTATCTATTATCATAGACAGAGGTACCCAGTTCACCTCTTATTTTTGGAAAGCGCTCCGAAAGGGTCTTGGTACCCAAGTTTATCGCAGTACAACTTTCCACTCTTAGACAGATTGTCAAGCTGAAAGGACCATTCAGACTTTAGAAGATATGCTAAGGGCATGTGCAATTGATTTTAAGGTTGGTTGGGATGACCACTTGCCTTTGGTTGAGTTTGCCTACAACAATATCTATCATTATAATATGTAGATGGCTCCATTCGAAGCTCTCTATGGTAGGAGATGCAGTCTCCAATCGATTGGTCCAAAGTTAGTGAGGCCTCAGTTATAGGAATTGACTTAGTATTTGACGCTTTAGAGAAAGTCTAGTTGATTAGAGAAAGACTCCGGTGATTATGTCTATCTAAAGATCTCTCCCATGAAGGGAGTGAAGAGATTCAGTTTTTCCAGTCTTCCATGTCTCTTTGCTCAAGAAGTGCATAGGTGACCCAACAGTTGTAGTTACTATTTAGAGCATAGATGTTCATAACAACCTCTCTTATGAAGAGATTCTAGTTGAAATTCTTGACTACCAGACTTGTAGACTGAGGTACAAAGAAGTCTTCTAGTCAAAGTTCTTTGGCGGAATCAGTCCGTTGAGGGAGATACTTGGGAAGCAGAAATAGGCATACATACAAAGTATCCTCACCTTTTCTTCGTCAACTCAGATCAAGCTCAAGGTAATAGTTCTCCTTAATCTTTTCTATTTCATGTTCAGCTTTCAGTTACAAGCTTAATATTCAGTTCATGTTTAGAATTCCATTATAAACTTGGTATTAAGTACCATTGCATAGTCAGTTATGAATTCGTGTATCAGTTCAGTTATATAATCATGCATGATAACGCTCAATCTACAGCTCTTGTGAGGGTAAAACGGTCGTTAGCAAATATAGAACCCAACTTGGGTTGGGTGTCGATCCCATAGGGAATAGCTTGGCCAACAAGTAAGTAAAATTACTAAACTTTTGGTGCAAGTCTCGTAAGAAGGGGGGATTCGTGTTGTGCAAGTAATGTAAACAAAAGCTGAAATTAATAAAGTAAAAAGAGAGAGATTATTACGTGAGTTGTAAACAATGAGAATTGAAGCGTTGGGGTTATGTCCACCTTTTGAGGGATACGTTTCTATTGGCTATGAGTGTGTAGAATTCTTACATGCAATTGCTTATAGAGAATTGTAGTCGATGGTAAATCCAAGCGTCTCTCGACCTCAATAAGGACTATTTTACTTTAACTCTCTCAAGCTTAAAGCGTGTCTAACGGTACGAATTCTCCAACAGGTTAGTCCAGTTACGGCACTAGCTTTTTATTAGGAAAGGGTGTCCTACTACCTTGACATTATCTCTTTTCCAGACAAATAACCTTTCTCTCGAACAAGTTAAATGTTAGACTGGTGTATTCTTGCGTTTGCAACCGCAAAGAATGAAGATTAAGATGAAGAGAATAATGATATAAGCAGTATACGTGTCACGAACTCATATACTCACAGCAATAGATAGTAGCTCATACGGCTTCCATAACCCCAACAGAGAAGTTTAGTTACCCATGAATGCGAAGGAGATCACGATTGACATTGTTATTATATCACGATATTGAGTAATGGCGTGTAGATCAATTGATAGGCATGAGGCGTGTTTCCTTAGCTTGGTAACGATTCTCTTGTTCTGGAATTTAAGAATAGAAGAGTAGATTAGAAGTATTTGTAGTGGAAGATGAGAGGGATGGAAGAAAATTAATTGTTGAATAGAAGATTGTTCTCTCCACTAAGGGAGGAATGTCTCTCCACTAAGGGAGGACTTTATTCTCTCCACTAAGGGAGGACTTGAATAAAAATCTCTAGCATGATAGGGTATTTATAATACTCCTATCCTACTCCTACTATGCTAATGAAATAAATAACCAAATCCTACTAGGCCTATGGAACACTTAACCCAAATATACTAGGTTAAGGTAACATTATCATAATCCAAATAAACTAATGAAATACATAACCTAATTGTACTAGGTTAATGTATCTTTGTCAAAATCCAGCTATGTGTCTGTACGTCCCCAAAGTCTTCAGAAATGCTGTTTTAGCCCGGGACAGATTTTCCATGCAGCAGTTTTGGTCCTTTAGGCGTCCCACTTCCTTCTCCTTCGTTCGTGAGCTTTCTTTTGCGTCAAGTAAGCCATAAAATGCTGTATTTTGCATCATTTATACCTGAAACTTTTCTAATCATGTTCGTTAGCTCATTTACAGGAAAAAGGACTAAAAGTGCATGAAATATATAATTTGTTCTCAAAACTAGGCTAAAATATGGGCAAAATATATTGATATAGGCGTGTAAATTCGCCTATCATCAACACCCCACACTTAGAGATTTGTTCGTCCTCGAACAACATATCATGTCCTTCTAAACATCAACTTAGGGTTTTTACAACAACAACATAAAACATTTATCAAGACAAGCACAACAATTATCAACAAAGAGTAGCTTTTCGATTATAAGTAGAAATAATTTAACCTCTAGCATAGACTCGTGATGGTGATCAACTCGCATGCAAACGTTAAGGTGCGTAGAATCATATACAACTATCCAAAACTCATCAACCATGTGTTTCTCACAATATAGTACCCATAATCACTCACAAATATATCATATTTTTCAAACATGGGTATCAACATATCCTTGCTCTCACTCTCACAAAGAATTCATATGTAGCAACTGATGACCATAGGCTTGCCCTTAGTGTAATACTCCACTAAATGTCAGAATGCTAAGCTTAGGATCAAGTAGGTCTTTTGATGGTTGTAATGTAGGCTAAGGGACGGGTAGGACTATTTTGGCCAAGAATAGTGACTAGGTTCCTAAGCGCTTTAATACATCACTTTGTATCATTGACACTTTTTTCTTTCAACCTTTCTTCTTTCTTTTATTCTACCACCCTTGTTCTCCTCTTTTGTTTTTCAATTTTAAGCATAACTCACTTTTCAGCTTTCTTTTCCTTTTTCTTTTCACAACATACCTCTTATACTAGCACTTTTCTTTTTTTTTTCATAACACATTCAAGCACCATTACAATTTAAAGCATCATACTTACCCAATTTCCTCTTATGTTGTCACATGACTTTTTCACTTTAAAGCACTTAGGAATTTGGATCAAATTACGGTCTTGAAAGAAATGGATTAGGCTTACATACGAGGTTGTCAAAGAAATAGGCTAAAGGCTCAAAAAGGTTTAACTAGGATGATGTCCATGGGTAGGTAAAACTGAAGGTAAATAAATATAGGTTGCCAAAGAAATGCCTAAATCATCTCCTAAACTTACACTCCTTATTTTCGCTTTGCATACATACCAGGCAAGTTCTAGCATCAGCCACATACATAGAAGATACTATTAATCTCACACACACACAAGGCATACGGTCGACTTGATTGGAAGTAATATAGACTCTCGACCCAACAAGTGAAGGAATTGAACCACAAAATATCACATAATGAGTCACAACTAGAGCCTAAACGTCTCAATAGTCATAATTGTAGCACGTACTCTTGTTATAATCTCATGCTGCCTATTAGAATTATTTCATGCGAAGCTAGAAAAAATTTACTCCTAAAAAAACTTAAAAAAAACAAAAAAAAATGAACTCAAATAAAAAAATTAAAAAAAACAAAGTAAACAAACAAACATAGGTGCAAACAGAGAAGTATAGCATGCGATACCGCCACCACCCCACACTTAAACGGGACACTGCCCTCAGTGGAAAATAAATACAAAGAACCTGGTTAGTCGGACTCTTCCTCAATGTCGGGGGTCATACCCCCTTCGTCTGAATCATCATAAGAGTCGTCGTCAGAGTTCTCCTCCTCGTCAGAATCAGGCAAGCGTCGATCGTCATCAGTCGGCACATCATTATCTAGAGGTTCCTCAAAGTATACGCCCACTCCACACATCTCCCGTGCATGCATATTCATTGGGTAGTCGTGGTCCAGCTGTTGGAGCTCTTCAGCAGTTGGAACACGTCCACTACTCATCATAGTGAATCGTGTCATGCCATAGAGATGACGGAAGAAACTCTCATCACGAGCATGTCTCTCCGCAGTAGTAAGGTTGACACCATGAGTTGTTTCAGCATCTTTGACCTTGGTGAGATCAACCTTCTTTGGGTTATGTGGGAGTTTGTGGTCAGCTGGTTCCTCTTCGATATCCTCCTTCCGCAAGATTTCTGTTAACAAATTTCCAAATATGAAGTGGGACCTTTTGTGGAGTCTGGCTTTCCTCATGGTAGATCGAATTATTGCCCTAAAGTTGATAGGGACATTCGTCATCAAAGCATAGACCAAACACACTCTATCTCTTGATATCTTGGTGTATTGAGTCCCAGGAATAAGGCATGAGTTAACAATGCGCATACAGATTCTTGCTTCCCTATTTAGTGGAGCATAGGGGAAGGGGTTGTGTCGACTGGTTTCTGTATGTCTTCCCCATCTTTCCATCGATCTGATTCCACAAAGTATGTGTCGTATTTCTCTATAAGGAGGCCTGCTGTACAGCTCTTTGAATGGTGTTGTGTCGACCGAAGGTAAGCCAAGAAAAGAGTTGATCCAATCCGCGGTGAGCTGTAACACTTGGCCCCAAATTTTGACTTCATTGCCTGTTGTGTTCGGCGACCAGTTGGCATAAAACTCTCTTGTTAAGTCAAGGTTTCATTCTCCCATGTCGCGGAAGATGAAATCCAGCTTCAATGCCATTATTTTTGCCAACATACGCGGCTCCTTCTTTGCTAAGGTTTCCTTGTTGATCAAGTCGACGTGAACATATTTTCGTTCTTTGTTGATCCTGTACCATTCTTTGGCTTCCTCCTCAAGAACCCATTTTATTCCAAATATTCTGCGGGGTAGTTGTGCTGAGGATGATTCTCCTTGGTCCTTTCGACTTCTCTTCTTGCCCTTTTGGGACGTGGTAGCCTTCTCCTTGCCTTGCCTCGCTTTAGGTGCCATTGTACCTGAGACTAGAAATAGTGTTAGTTGTAGCACAATCTCACTTGATACAATCTATAAGCAAGCATTAGGGGTACCACCCCACACTTAGTTTTGTTAACACAAATCAGTGAGGTGAAAGTAGTCGATTTACTCAGATTTCGTCGACATACGTTTTAGGATTGTATTCCGACAAGAAAATCAGCAATGCATCACTTACTTGCAGCCATTGGACTACTTTCATGGTAGATATAGCAACGCTACTACATAGGGGTTACCACATGGAATCGTTATTCTTGAAACAATCACAACCTCCTAAGTCGGTAGGCAACTATAAGTCTTATCCCGATGAACGAGATAGTCTAACATGTAAGTATCCAAGTAACAAGCTTAAGCAATGTTCATAGCCATGGCAATTCTGCAAATAGTATAACAATGCTTATTAAAACCAAATTCAAGTCGGAGACCGGTCAAGATTATCCTAACGTATATGTTCACTCACATGGTTGTGTATCAACAATCCAAACACATTAACATCACCAATGATCTTTGAAGATGTAGAAATTCATAATAGGCATAGGAACGTAGTACTTACTAGAAATAGATGAAGAATAAAAGAGTACTTACGTGATTGAAGCCTTTGGAGATGTTCTTGTGAATTGGAAGAGCAAAAGAAGAAAATTTTGAGAGGATTTGGATGTATATGCGGCGCCCTTAGGTCATTTTTTAGTGTGGTTGTGTTGTAAAACTAAGTCCCCTTTATATAGGAAGAGAATGGGTCGGGTTATGACCCATTTACAATCGGTTTTGGAGACAAAAATGCTACATATGCAGCGCATAATGCTTGGCATAGTCATGACATATGCGGTGCATTGTCTATGGCATAATGGGACATATGCGCCGCATAGTCTATGGCATTTGTAGACATATGCACCGCATAGTATATGGCATATGAGATACTGAGACCAAATGCCATAGTATAGGCGGCGCATAGTCAAAAGCATACCTAGGAATAGGCGGCGCATAGTGTATAGCACACTGGGTTTCGAGACCTTAGGCTATAGGGTAGGTTGCGCATCGTTCATGGCCTAGTTTTACCAAGGCCTAGCCTTCCTCGATGCCTATTTTGGCGTGAGAAATGCTCAATCCATATCCTTATGCATCACTATTCCTAACTTACCAACTTTACCATACAATGCGTCCAAATTGTCAATTGAAATCAATCTCCTCGTTGAATACTTCTTGCGCCTATATTTGCTCAAAACAAATGAAAACGATTAGTAGGATGGGTTGCCTCCCACCAAGCGCCTTAGTTTTGGTCGTGGCACGACTCTTATTTTTGGATTTTCATTTATCAAAACAAAACAAGTACTAGAATGAAAGGAAAAACGATAAACGATAAAATGATAAAACGATGGGTTGCCTCCCATATAGCGCCTTATTTATTGTCGTGGCTCGACATAATAATCTCGAGTACTCAGACTTCATCGAGGTAAATGGTGGATCATTTTATGAAAGGATTTAGACGACAATGAGGCTTACCTGTGGGCATGCGATCTTTTTCGAGATGGCTCCTACTTTTCTCCGGAGAGTCACCAATTATATCATCAATAGTCCAACCCATAGCTCTGTTGTATCTCTTCAGAGCAGAGATGAGAGCCTCTACGTGCTTTTCACTTAAATCATCTGCACTTTCTGGAAGTATATTTCTACTTTCCAAGAACACATACCTTAGATAATCGGGGAGCTCTTGTGATTCTAGCATTGGTGGCTCGTCAATGGGAGTCTTCGCTATTGGTTGATTCTTGAGATCACAATCCGGTTGCTTAGGATTATAAGACTCTATTTTTGTTAGATCACCCATAAGTTCTTCATAATCTTCATTATCCTCATGCTCAACATTCAGTGGCGCAGCAGACAATGGCTCAACAGTAGGTTGTTTCTCTATAGATAATGCTTTTATATCCTCTTGATGAAAATCAACTATAGATAACTCATTCATATTGCTGGGCTGCTTCATGTCTTTGCATATATCAAACCGTACTACTTCGTCATTAATTTGAAACAAAAGCTCATTATCTTTCATGTCAATAAGCACACTTCCGGTTGCAAGGAAAGGACGTCCCAGGATTATGGGAACTTCAGAATCCTCCTTACAATCCAGAATAACGAAGTCTGCAGGAAAGATGAATGAAGAAACCTTCACCAACACATCATTCAAGATACCCACAGGTCTTTTTACCGACCTATCAGCCATCACGAGCCTCATATTGGTTGGTGTCGGATCGCCTAGCCCCAAATTCTTGTAGATGGATAGTGGCATCAAATTTATACTAGCACCTAGATCGCACAATGCTTTGGCAAAATCCAACGATCCAATAGTGCAAGGAATAGTGAAAGCTCCGAGGTTGGCCTTCTTCTGAACTATTGATCGGGTAGCAACTGCACTACAATGATGAACATTATCCACTAACTCATAACTTGCTGCCCGCTTCTTAGTCAAAAGATCCTTCATAAATTTCTCATATCCAGGCATTTGTTCAAGTGCCTCCACCAATGGAACATTAATGGTCAGCTGCTTTAACATAGTCATGAATTTGCTGAACTTTGTGTCATCCGCCACCTTCCTCAATCTTTGGGGAAAAGGTGGTGGTGGGTATGGAAGTGTTCTTTCCACGGTTTTATTCTCTTCTTGCTTCCGTTTTTCCACTTTTTCAGGTTGCACAGTGCTGGATGTGGCGTCCTTGACGTCAGGAGTGGGTGCTGCGGCATCTTCTCCTTTTGTGTTGTCATCCATGTCCGCAACTTTGTCAACCACTTGCTTGCCTTTTGCTGAAGTTTCTAGCACCTTACCACTTCTGGTAGTGATGGCCATGCATGACCCATCATTCCTTGGGTTTTGCACAGTATCGCTAGGTAAAGTGCTGGCCTTTCTTTGATTGAGTGCTGCTGAAAGTTGGCTCAATTGCTGCTCTATTTGCTTGATAGAAGTGGAATGTGAATCAACTAATTGTTTCATGGAGGACAAATCATTGATTACCTCTATTACTCCCGCGCTTGTTGCTTCCACTCCTTTCAATAACTTAGCCATCATGTCTTCCATACTTCCAGAATTAGATGTGGTGGTATCACGTCTACCAGGGGGAACGTACAAACAACTCTTTTCATTGTTTTTCTTCCAACTACCTTGGTCCTTGTTTCCAGATTTATCATAATAGTTCCGACCTTGATTTCCTTGGGCATTCCCGCAGAAACCCCCCTGATTGTTCAAGTAGTTGGCCTCATCTTCTGAATCAGATTCGTCTCTTCCTTTTAGCGTCACAGCTTTCACTTTTTCGGTCTTCCCTGATAATAAATGCTTTGTCAGAAGATCCATTTGTGTTTTCATGTGCGCCATGTCTTGATCACGTTCTTCTTCTCTTCTTCTTTGGTCTGCAGTCATGCCAATAGATAAAGTGGGGCTTGCTACCTCAGAATCCCTGGTATGCCAAGCTCTACTTTGTTTCATCATGCGATCTAGCATATTGCTTGCTTGACCAAAGGTGAGGTCCATGGAAGAACCTCCAGCTGCATTATCCACCACTGGTTTAGTTATTGAATTCAAGGCTCTATACAAGATCTCCATTAGGTCAACATTAGTCATGTGATGGTTTGGGCATCTCGCTAGCTTTGTCTTGAACCTCTCCCATATTTCATGAAGAGATTCAGTGGGAAGCTGGCAGAAGTTGCTGATTTCATCTCTCAATTGTGCTCTTTTGGATGGCGGAAAGAATCTTTCTAGGAAAGCGACTCTCAATTGCCTCCAATTTGTAATTGAATCAGGAGTCAGCCCATTCAACCATAGTGTTGCCTCCCCAGACAGAGACAATGGAAATAGATGTAATCGAATAGCATTCTGACCAACACCAGGATTGTCAAAAGACTTGCATGTAGAAATAAAGTTGATGAGATGCATATTCGGATCGTCGCCTGCTAGTCCACCAAATAATCCCTTGAGTTGCAATAACTGAATGATGGTGCTTGTGATGTTGAACTTGGTTCCGGGCGCTAATGGTGGTTGAAGTATAGCTCCAGTGGCTCCGGCACCATCAAGATCATCATCATCATCGTCGAAAGCTGGTTGCAAAGGTTGGCGATCATACCTATACCGAGCTTGTCGACCTCTTCTGTTGGCAGGTGTTGCAGTTTCAGCGACATGCCTTAGGTTTATCAACTCGTCATCACCTAAACCTTCATCGTCAGGATTTGTTGCTCGCCCAGGATTATCAATGTTTTGTTTTTGGAATTGAGCAGCGGCAAGAGCAGCTAATCTTGCTTGCTCGTGTTGAGCAGCCATCCTGTCGATTTCATCTTGTGCTTCCATTCTTCCAATGCGTTGTGGTTCAGGATTAATAGGTAATAACAGTTGACCAGAACTTCTAGTATGGGGCATGACCTGAATAAAAACCTGCAGTAAACAAAAACAAAAACTGAAAGTAAAAGTACGAGAATCTTTGACCAAAGGGTCAAGTAATTATCACGAACTTGATTGACACTCGTATTCCCTGGCAACGGCGCCAATTTTTGATAACGCTCAATCTGCAGCTCTTGTAAGTGTAAAGCGGTCGTTAGCAAATATAGAACCCAACCTGGGTTGGGTGTCGATCCCACAGGTAATAGCTTGGCCAACAAGTAAGTAAAATTACTAAACTTTTGGTGCAAGTCTCGTAAGAAGAGGGGATTCTTGTTGTGCAAGTAATGTAAACAAAAGCTGAAATTAATAAAGTAAAAAGAGAGAGTTTATTACGTGAGTTGTAAACAATGAGAATTGAAGCGTTGGGGTTATGTCAACCTTTTGAGGGATACATTTCTATTGGCTATGAGTGTGTAGAATTCTGACATGCAATTGCTTATAGAGAATTGTAGTCGATGGTAAATCCAAGCGTCTCTCGACCCCAACAAGGACTATTTCACTTTAACTCTCTCGAGCTTAAAGCGTGTCTAACGGTATGAATTCTCCAAGAGGTTAGTCCAGTTACGGCACTAGCTTTTTAATAGGAAAGGGTGTCCTACTACCTTGACATTATCTTTTTTCCAGACAAATAACCTTTCTCTCGAACAAGTTAAATGTTAGACTGGCGTATTCTTGCGTTTGCAACCGCAAAGAATGTAGATTAAGATGAAGAGAATAATGATATAAGCAGTATACATGTCATGAACTCATATACTCACAGCAATAGATAGTAGCTCATAGGGCTTCCATAACCTCAACAGAGAAGTTTAGTTACCCATGAATGCGAAGGAGATCACGATTGACATTGTTATTATATCACGATATTGAGTAATGGCGTGTAGATCAAGTGATAGGCGTGAGGCATGTTTCCTTAGCTTGGTAACGATTCTCTTGTTCTGGAATTTAAGAATAGAAGAGTAGATTAGAAGTGTTTGTAGTGGAAGATGAGAGGGATGGAAGAAAATTAATTGTTGAATAGAAGATTGTTCTCTCCACTAAGGGAGGAATGTCTCTCCACTAAGGGAGGACTTTATTCTCTCCACTAAGGGAGGAATGTCTCTCCACTAAGGGAGGACTTGAATAAAAATCTCTAGCATGATAGGGTATTTATAATACTCCTATCCTACTCCTACTATGCTAATGAAATAAATAACCAAATCCTACTAGGCCTATGGAACACTTAACCCAAATGTACTAGGTTAAGGTAACATTATCATAATCCAAATAAACTAATGAAATACATAACCTAATTGTACTAGGTTAATGTATCTTTGTCAAAATCCAGCTATGTGTCTGTACGTCCCCAAAGTCTTCAGAAATGCTGTTTTAGCCCGGGACAGATTTTCCATGCAGCAGTTTTGGTCCTTTAGGCGTCCCACTTCCTTCTCCTTCGTTCGTGAGCTTTCTTTTGCGTCAAGTAAGCCATAAAATGCTGTATTTTGCATTATTTATACCTGAAACTTTTCTAATCATGTTCGTTAGCTCATTTACAGGAAAAAGGACTAAAAGTGCATGAAATATATAATTTGTTCTCAAAACTAGGCTAAAATATGGGCAAAATATATTGATATAGGCGTGTAAATTCGCCTATCATCAATGCATCAAACATGCATTCTCATTATGAGAACCTTGGTTCATCAGAACACTCAGTTATGTTGTCATCAATCAGGTATACATTCATCAGATATGCATGATCAGTATGATATATTCAATTATTTGTTATGTTAGTCTTGAGATCAGTTCCAATTATTCATGTTTAGTATGTACGTTAGTTTATATTCTCCCCTCTCACTTAGTCTCATTCGAGGATGAATGTTCTTAATAGAGAGATATTGTAATACCACGTACTTCTACCAATCTTGAAATCATCCCAACAATATTAGAAACTTACTTTTAAATATGAATCCATTTTTTTACACATGGAATTTTAAAATTTTTATTTTTTATCATGTGTGAAATTGAATTACCTTTCCAATGATACCAATTTTGTCAGAATCTGGCATAGGAGTAAAAAGTTATTGATGTTTTACTCAGAACTGTTAGAATCGCCCAGGTGCGACTGCCAGGTTGATAGATTGTTGATCTAGCGATGGACCGTCGCCTTCATCGTCGTAGCCAAGATAGTAAGTCAACCTTCTGGATAAGGTATGACGAATAGGTTGATGGATTGTCGATCTTGTGATGGACCATCGTCCAAGCTGTCTCTATAAGATAGTAAGTTTTTCTTTTGGTCCACGTACGACGGTCGAAACGACAAACCGTCGAGCCAGCAACAGACCATCACAGAAGTAGTTATAGTTCTAGTTTAGTGAATTTTAAGTCTTTTAGAAAGGGTATTTGGGTCTTTTTCCACCCGTTTTAACCCTTAATTATATTAGACTAAGGATCATAAGATCATTATTTATTCACAACATCAAATTAGGTTTTCCTCTCAAGGATAATCCCGAAGAAGAAGATCCAAATCCTTCTTAAAGAAACTAAGAGATTCAAGTACTTCAAGTCCAAGAACTTCAAGAAACTCACAACCTAGGTATGTCATGTGTTGATTCATGGGTCTTTTTCACCAATTAAGCTCAAGAATCTCTTTTAAAAATCCAAGATTTGTTTATTTATGAATTTTCGTGATTTGAATTGAATTGAAATTCATGTTCATGATGTTGTGGGGTTTTGATTCATGTTTTAAATTACATATTCTAATGATTGATGCTAGAATGAGGTGATTTGCATAAAAATCATGATAAACCCTTAAATTTACACGTTGATAGATGTATCTATGATTATTAGATGTGTTGATGATTCTATAACCAAATCATGCTTCCCATGTGTTTGATTAAATGCCTATGTGAAGGAAAAGTGTCATTCTAGTATGATAATATGAAATCCCCATTCATGTACGAGTTCATGCATGTTAAGTGTTTGATGAAATGTCTTAGTCAATGAATTATGGATATATGTGTAGCCATTATGGTTCTTTAGAACTTGTAATTCATGAAATCCCCATCTTATTATATTATGTATTGTCGATGTTGGTCATGTATTCAAGAAAGTTATGCTTTGTCAATTTCATGCTATCGAGTCCCAGGGGTTCTTATACTCGATAATTAGATGTGTACCTAGAGCCAGTGTCATGTATTCAAGATACTCTCAATTAAGCCATGATCTATAGAATTCAGTCTATCTCATGACTCGGAAATTTTGTAATCTCAGTAGCATTCCATCAGTCCACAGAAATTTAGTTAACTCTGTTTAGTCAGTTTAGTTAATCATGTTCAGTATCTATTTAAATGGGAGTAGTAATTAGCACTAAGTGAACCCAAGGATTGGAACCCACCTATCATATAAGGGTGTGATTCTTAGAAGAAATCCTTACATTCTAGAACTATATAGACAACATAGGTTAAGACATCATCGCCTATTATAAGAGGGAAGATGAGGTGGCTTAACCTATTATATGAGGATTCCCATTATTCTCACTAGAGTTACCTGTTATACTAAGATTACTCACAGATTGTCCTTACTAGTGGTGCGGTATTAATACCCTTCCAATTGGGGTTACAAATTGGATTCCAACTCAGCCATAATGGCATATTTGGGGTATGTCGGTTAGATGACTATTTCCCATAGTTTCAGTACAGAATTAGAATTGTCAGATATAGTCATTCAGTCTCAATAATAGTACTCAGATAGTTCTACAGTATTCAGGATTGTCAGATACAGTCAACTCAGAACAGTGCGGAACTCAGGAAGTTTTATTGGAAACTAGATTGTCATATACAGTCTAGTATATAGTCTCATGTTAGTTATTATAGTTCATGCATGTGAACCCTTTCCATTTGGCCTACCTTATATGTATACCAGTACATTCAAATGTACTGATGCATTTGCGTTATGGTGTTTTATACCATAGGTTTAGAAGCACGAGCTCTACAACATCAGTAACATTTTAGTCTCAGTAGTCAAGAGTTAGAAGTGAGTACTCATCCTTTGAGGACATGACCATTACTTTATTATCTCATTAACTAATTTATTAGTTGGAGTTAGTTAGGGACTGTCCTATCAACTCCTTATTCAAACAATTCAGTTAGTTAGAGGCTTTTTAGACTACAGTATGTTCAGATAATTTATTATATTTTTTTTGGGTATTCCATACCCACTGCAAATGTTATATTTTATCAGTTATGTTATAATTTTGAACCTTAACGCCTTACAACCCTTATTTATGTATTTATTCAGTATATTATGTAGTGTTCAGGAACAAATATTAGTCATGGGTTAGCTTGTAGTCCTTCGGGGTCATGAACACGATGTAGTAATCAGGGTACCAGATTTAGGGCGCTACAGTCCCTAGTTCTCATATCACTTTTAAAAGTCGTTCTAGCGAGGTTTGGGGACTAAGGTAACTCTTAGTACCACTTTACACCCTCAGACAGATGGGCATGCTAAAAGGATAATTTAGTCCTTAGTAGATTTTCTTTAGGCGTGTGTATTTGATTATAGTGGTAGTGAGGTTAAACACTTGCCTCTCATAGAATTTGCCTACAACAACCATTATCACTCTAGCATTGTTATGGCTTTGTTTGAGGCCTTGTATAGTAGGAGGTGTAGATCTCCTATTATGTAGTTTGAGGTTGTTAAGAATAAGTTGTTTGGCCCTGATTTGGTTTACCATGCCATGGAGAAGGTGAAGGTGATTCAGGTTAGACTTAAGGCCACCCAAAGTTGCCAAATATCCTAAGAAAATATGAGGTGAAGGAAGTTGGAGTTCAGTGTTAGTGATTGGATATCCTTAAAGATATCTCCCATGAAGGGAGTGATGCAGTTTGACAAAAAGAGAAAGATCAGTCCCCGTTCTGTTTGTCCGTATTTGGTTTTGAAGAGGGTAAAAAATGTTGCATATGAATTGGAGTTTCCTTCTAGTTTGAGCTTTGTTCATCCGGTCTTCCATGTTTTGATGTTGAGAAAGTGTATGGGTGATCATTCAACGATTGTTCCTTTGGAAAAAGTGGGCATCTCGGATTCTTTGTCCTGTGAAGAAATTCTTATTGGGATTTTAGATTGGTAAGTCCATCAATTGCAATCAAAGGATGTGGCTTTAGTAAAGGTTCTTTGGAGGAACCAAGAGGCTAAAGAAGCTATTGGAGAAGACGAGGAGATATGAAGTCCAAGTATCCATTCTTGTTCCCCATTTCGGATAATCGTGGTTGAGGTATGTGTATTCCTTAACATCTTTGTTTCCTGACTTTGTTGAAGAAAATTGTGATTTCCTTGATCTTTCTTTTTTAAAGGTAAGTGTGGTTGTGTTTGGAGTCAAATAGTGCTAATAAATGCCTTATCCTGTCATTCGAGGATGAATGATTCTAAGGGGGAGTAAGTAACACCTTGGGTTTTTTGTCTTTGAAAGTTTTTAAAATTTTATCCCCAGTGACTTGACTACCACTCCTTTAAGAGTTTTAAGGAGTTTTGATGGGTCCTAGGAACCCAATCATAGCCTAAATAGTGTGTGTGTAGCTAAGTTCTATTTTGAGTAAAAGTGGCTCACTACAAGTTGTAAGGACTCATTATGAGTCATGCTATGCAAATCATAGGATGTCTAGTGTATAGCTCAAATGGGTTCAGTGTTGACTATCATAGGGCCCTACAAGTCGTAGGGTCCCATTACGAGTCGTATTAGTTGAGTTGTAGGATCAACAATGTGTGTGTGCCCTGGATATTATCTTAGGGACGACTCATGGTGATTAGTAGTAATGAAACCTTATGAGTCGTATAGTAACCCGTAAACACTAACGACTAAATTTCTGCTTTTAATTTGAAGGAACTTTGGACAATTTCCTTCTTACCTAATAAAAACCCCACCATCATAAAGAACTCAAGGGGGTTATTTCTCATTCATAATGAAATTAAATAGTCTTAGAAATCTCTCAAAGTCTCTCAAGCAAGATACTTAGGGTTTTCAAGAAGTAGGTTATCCAAGGGCTCAAGGGTTGGATTTTTTCTGTGAACCTTGGTAATTCAGGCATGTTACTCTTCCTAAATTATTACTTTGCTAACGCCGTGTGTTTTAAATATTATTCATACGGTTTTAATGTTGGTTTTGAACATGGGTTGAGGGTTTTGACTATAGCTTGTTGATAAATATTTCCCATGATTTACCTATGACTATTTATGCTTTAATTATGATTTTGAACTTGAGGGATGCATGGGTATGGTGAATAAATGAGGAGCTTGTAATTTCCCCCCTAGCTTGTGACTTTTGAAGTGATAATGGCCTAAATCTCATATTACGAAATTGATTTTGAATATGAAAAGTATGCATATTGAACTACTCTTGACATATTGCATAATATGAAAAGTCAGTGAATTATAATGATTTTTAATTGAACCTTATGGGGTTGTGTAATTCCCCAAACTAATGCATAATTGAACCAAGGGGCCTATGAATTTCCCTAAATAATGAAAATATTTTGACATGTTGATGTTACCTTGGAAGTGTAGTTGGTATGATGATACCAACAATGTATTCCTAAATGTGTATCATGGTTCAATAAATGGGAATATGTGTTAAATATTTTAATTAGGCTTTAATGAGGGTTGTGTAGCTAAGTCATGAAAGTGGAGGTCTTAAGGGACCAATATTGAAATCTGTGATTGCCAATGCAGGGGTCTATATAATCGGATTATCATATGATTGAGAGGTTCGAGTCCACCATATTATATTACATGGTTGGGTGCTTGTGTCACCTTTATATACTAGAAGGTTCGAGTCTCTGTACTGCATATGTATACCCTCTGGTTCGTGCGGCCATACGCACAGGGCCCTACCAGCTGGGGGAGCTGGGACCAAATAGCCTATGGGTGTCTTCTTATGTTATGATGGTTGAGCAACATAATCTAGGCTAAGGTTTTAAAGTACATGCTAAGCCTTGTTCCCCGTCCCAACATATTATTTATATATATGTATTATGATATGATTTATATGGTATTTGAAATGATTGGACTTCAGCATTATTTTTCCCTTATCTCTGAGTTTTATGTTGGTGTTCACCCCACTAACCGTCTTCGAACGCTGTATCCTTAGGCGATGCAGGCACCAGAGATATTTCTACTTTTCTTGAGCATAATTATGTGGATCAGATCTGTTTATCAGTTTGTGTGGTGAAGTAGTGAGCTTTCATTCTTTGGAAGACTTAGACATTTTATCAGTTCTTATCATAGACTAAAATTGAGAGATTTCATTATCATCAACAATATCATTATCATTTGTAAGAGTCGGGGACATGTCCCAACCAAAACTGGTCTTTTGTTCTTTTTTAAGAAGGCTTTGTTGGATTACTGTTGACTTGGGTAATGTTGGTTGGTTGCTTTTGCCAGTTACCGGTTAAAGGTTATAGATGTATCTTTTATTCCCTAAACCTATCATGTTATATGTTTGGAATTTACCCATTGCTGGGCAGTGTGTGGTGTTTAGTTAGGTTCAGGGGATGGTGTCCGATCCGCGGTGGATTGGAGATGCCCGTCATAGTCAGGACCCGGTTCGGGTCGTGAAAGTACTACTCTAAACATTAGGAGCTCACTCTAAGTCTCTGAACCATGGCTGCTCTGCATGATGCACACATCAACGGCGTTAACCTGTACTATGATCTGCAGGCTGTAGAAGTGTTGTATGAGTAACAAAGACATGGTACTAAGTAGGCAACTGCCGACTGAGCTTCAAAGATAAAGAATATATATATATATAGAGAGAGAGACAGAATATATAAACAAAATAGAAATTACATTCGAATATCTAAAAACCAAAACAGACAGCAAATGAGGGATAAACTATCATATTTATGTCCAAAAGACTAACATATTAATGCTAGGGGGTAGTAAGAATATACTATCTTATTCGAGCCATACTTATGAATTATAATACTATACTATATATCTTGGCCAATATTTAAGTAAGAGTGGAAAGAAGATAAATATAAGTTACAAGACCATGGAATAAATATATAATCTATAATTACCCTCACAACTATTTACCTTGTTTTCATACATTTTTGATGTCTAGAGCTTTTTTATAACCACTTCAAGTTATTTCTGACTTGCTGGGACTGATAGTTTGATTCGTAACGGTTTGCTTGAGAATTTTAATACTACCAAATATATTGTAGAATACTTAACTTAAATTGGCATTCAGTAGAAATATAATTTATTACCCTTTTAAAATATTTTTGATATAAAATTCTTTAAGTTATGGTATATTTATATTACCTTATAATTGCTTTTGTAGTCTATTAATTTTGTAAGTGGAGATAGTAGATCTAGAAATATTAAAATATTATTATTATTATTATTATTATTATATAATAGAGGTTTTATTAGAAATAATTTTCAATTAAATATGATTTATTCAAAATATTATATTTATTTTATCACGAACCTAGACAATACCCAACTGCAAATATAACGGAGAGAGGGGATAGTGTTCCACACATCCTCACTGTGGAAGGACACAAATTAAGTGGTGTCATTAGTTAGTTAATATAGTGACAAGTCAGGCTAAGGATAAGCATTAATGAATATGAACATTTCTATATTAATGTAAGTTTCATTCTAATATAAAGTTTTAAAAAGCACTCTGTTCGTGGGTTTTCTTTTTTAAAAAAATGTTTGTTATCAGTAGATTTTCATTCATGAAGTAAATTCTAACATACTATTACATTTATTCAACTTGGGTTCTAGTAGGACACTATTTGGAGGTTTCCCGGAAAGACATTTTAACTTTGATGTCCATGTAGGCTAGGTTTACCCTACCTTTAGAATGAGCTTATTTACTGAAATTATGTACTATTATGTTAGTTTTGGATAAGTACTTGTAGTCGTGTACCATTTGATATATATAACATGACTTATTTATCAGTTAGGACCACGTTCTAGTAAATTTTTGTAACTTATCCCTTAGTATGCTATAACATCCATCACTTTAGGACATGGAATTAAGTTATGAAACCTTGAATTTAGCCCTTTTTAATTAAATAATTTTGAATGGTTATTTAAATATATTTTAGCTTCCTGATAAGCTCAACATATATTTTATACCTGTCATTCATTTTGAATTTTTGTACCACATTGGCAGCTGTTATGGTGTGGTATGGATTTTAATGTTATAGTTAGGTATGTTTACTATGAGTTCTGGTTTGAGTTCGTCATTTGATTATGAGTTCTCTTTTATATTATATATGTGGCCTCCATTTATTACCCATTAGTTTTGGTTTGAATCCATCATATGTCCTCTCATTACTATCTATCACTACAAGTTCAAGTCCGATGTCTGGCCTCTCATTACTATCCATTGGTTATGGTGCAAGACCGATGCATATATGGATGGCTATCATGATTACGCGGGACGGTTTCAGTTACAGATTATTTATTCATATTTTCATCAGTTATTTCTTATGTGTCCCACCAGCTTATGGGGACATGGTTGGGTTAATTATCTTTTTTATTATTCCTAGTTGGCTTATAGAGGGCCAGTTAGGTTATGTTTTGTCATGAACCAAATCAGGGCCTAGCTGTGATGGTATCTCAAGTCCCACGTTGACCAGAGATTGATGATAGGCGAATTTACACGCCTATAACATTAGATTTTGCCCATATTTTAGCCAAGTTTTGAGAACAAATTATATATTTCATGCACTTTTAGTCCTTTTTCCTGTAAGTGAGCTAACAAACATGATTAGCAAAGTTTCAGGTATAAATGATGCAGAATTTAGCATTTTATGGATTACTTGACGCCAAAAAAAGCTTCACGAAAGGAGAAAAGGAAGCTTGGACGCCTAAGGACCAAAAGTGACGCATGGAAAATATGTCCCGGGCAAAAAGAGCAGTTCTGAAGACTTTGGGGACTAGCAGTAACTTAGTAGGATTAGGATAATGATACATTAACCTAGTACAATTGGGTTAAGTATTTCATTAGCTTAGTAGGATTAGGACAATGATACATTAACCTAGTACAATTGGGTTAAGTATTTCATTAGCTTAGTAGGAATAGGATATGGGTATTATAAATACCCTATTTTGCTAGAGATTTATAGATACATTCTACTTTTAATTCATTCTTCATTAATTCTATTACTCTATAACTCTTCTTCTAACCCTTCCATCAATTCTACTTCTTATTCTTCTTCTATTCATCTATTCTTAATTTCTGCAACAAAAGAAACGTTACTTCCAAGAAATCACGCCTAACGCCTACCACACTTGTGCTACACGAAATTCTTATTGTGGTATAATAACAATGTCAATTGTGATTTCCTTCGCACTCATGGGTAACTAAACTTCTCTGTTGGGGTTATGGAAGCCGAATGAGATACTATTTATTACTATGAGTTTGTGAGTTCGTGACACGTATGCTGCTTATATCATTATTCTCTTTGTCTTAACCTAAATTCTTTGTGGTTGCAAACGCAAGAATACGCCAGTATAACATTTAACTTGTTCGAAAGAAAGGTTATCTGTCTGGAAAAGAGATAATGTCAAGGTAATAGGGTCCCATGCCCTATTAAAAAGTTAGTGCCGTAACTGGATTAACCTCTTGGAGAATTCGTACCGTTAGACACGCTTTAAGCTCGAAAGAGTTAAAGTGAAATAATCCTCGAATAGGTCGAAAGACGCCTGGATTTACCATCGAATACAATTCTCTATAAGCACATGCATGTCAGAATTCAACACACTCATAGCCAATAGAGACGTATAACTCAGAAGGTGGACATAACTCCAACTCCTCAATTCTCATTGTTTACAACTTAATAACTATTCTTTCTTTTTACTTTACTACTTTCAGTTCTTACTTTAATAATTTGGTTACACTTTACAATCCCCCCTTTTATGAGACTTGCACTAAAAGTCCAGTAATCTTTGCTTACTTGTTGACCAAGATATTCCCTGTGGGATCGATACCCAACCCAGTTGGGTTCTATATTTGCTAACGACCGCTTTACACTCCTACGAGAGCTGTAGATTGAGTTTTATCAAAAATTGGCGCCGTTGCTGGGGAATACGAGTGTCAATTATGTTTGTGATAATTACTAGACCCTTTGGCAAAGATTCTCGTACTTTTACTTTCAGTTTTTGTTTTTGTTTACTGCAGGTTTTTATTCAGTGCATGCCCCATACTAGAAGTTCTGGTCAACCGTTATTACCTATCAATCCTGAACCACAACGTATTGGCAGAATGGAAGCACAAGCAGAAATCAAAAGGATGGCTGCTCAACAGGAACATGCGAGATTAGCTGCTCTTGCCGCTGCTCAAGTTCAACAACAAAACATTGATAACCCTGGGCGAGGAACAAATCCTGACGATGAGGATTTTGGTGATGATGAGTTACTAAACTCAAGGCATGATGCTAAAATCGCAACACCTGCCAACAGAAGAGGTCGTCAAGATCGGTTTAGGTATGATCGCCAACCCATGCAACCAGCTTTTGACGACGATGATGATGATCTTGATGGAGCCGGAGCCACAGGAGCCATTATTCCTCCACCATTAGCGCCCGGAGCCAAGTTCAACATCACAAGCACCATCATTCAGTTATTGCAACTCAAGGGATTATTTGGTGGACTAGCAGGCGATGATCCGAATATGCATCTCATCAACTTTATTTCTACATGCAAGTCGTTTGACAATCCTGGTGTTGGTCAGAATGCAATTCGATTACGTCTATTTCCATTGTCTCTGTCTGGGGAGGCAACTCTATGGTTGAATGGGCTGACTCCTGATTCTATTACAAATTGGAGGCAATTGAGAGACGCTTTCCTAGAAAGATTCTTTCCGCCATCCAAATGAGCACAATTGAGAGATGAAATCAGCAACTTTCGTCAGCTTCCAACCGAAGCCCTTCATGAAACATGGGAGAGGTTCAAAACAAAGCTAGCGAGATGCCCAAACCATCACATGACTAATGTTCACCTAATGGAGATATTATACAGAGCCTTGAATTCAATAACTAAACTAGTGGTGGATAATGCAGCTGGAGGATCTTATATGGACCTCACCTTTGGTCAAGAAAGCAATATGCTAGATCGTATGACGAAGCAAAGTAGAGGTTGGAATACCAGGGATTCTGAGGTAGCAATCCCCACTTTATCTATTGTCATGACTGCAGACCAAAGAAGAAGAGAAGAAGAACGTGATCAAGATATGGCACACATGAAAACACAAGTGGATCTTCTTACAAAGCATTTATTATCAGGGAAGATCGAAAAAGTGAAAGCTATTGCATCTAAAGGAAGAGACGAATCTGATTTGGAAGAAGAGGCCAACTACTTGAACAATCAGGGGGATTTCTGAGGTAATACCCAAGGAAACCAAGGTCGGAACTATTATGATAAATCAGGAAACAAGGACCAAGGTAGTTGGAAGAACAAGAATGAAAAGAGTGGTTTGTACATTCCCCCTGGACGACGTGACGCCACCACATCTAGTTCTGGAAGTATGGAAGACATGCTGGCTAAAATATTGAAAGGAGTGGAAGTAACAAGCGCGGGAGTAACAGAGGTAGTTAATGATTTGCTCTCTATGAAACAAATAGTTGATTCTCATTCCACTTCAATCAAGCAAATAGAGCAGCAATTGAGCCAACTTTCAGCAGCACTCAATCAAAGAAAGGCTGGCACTTTACCTAGCGATACTGTGTAAAACCCAAGAAATGATGGGTCATGCATGGCCATCACTACCCGAAGTGGTAAGGTGCTGGAAACTTCAGCAAAAAGCAAGAAAGTGGTTGACGAAGTAGTGGACATTGATGATAAGGCGAAAGAGAAGATGCCGCTGCAACTAATCCTATCGTCAATGATGTCAACCCCAACAATTTGCAACCTGAAAAAGCTGAAAAACGGAAGCAAGAGGAGAAGAAAGCCGTGGAGAGAACAGTTCCATACCCACCACCACCTTTCCCTCAAAGATTGAAGAAGGTGGCGGATGACACGAAGTTCAGCAAATTTATGACTATGTTAAAACAGCTGACCATTAATGTTCCATTGGTGGAGGCACTTGAACAAATGCCTGGATATGCGAAATTTATGAAGGATCTTTTGACAAAGAAGCGGGCAGCAAGTTTTGAGTTGAAAGATGATGTTCATCACTGCAGCACATTCGCTACCCGATCAATAGTTCAGAAGAAGGCTGACCCCGGCGCTTTCACTATTCCTTGCACCGTTGGATCTTTAAATTTTTCCAAGGCATTATGTGACTTAGGAGCCAGCATCAATTTGATGCCATTATCTATCTATAAGAAGTTGGGTTTGGGTGATCCTACTCCAATTAACATGAGGCTCATAATGGCGGATAGGTTGGTAAAACGACCTGTTGGTATTCTATGTGATGTCTTGGTAAAGGTTTCTTCATTTATCTTTCCGGCAGACTTCGTTATTTTTGATTGTGAGGCAGACTCAGAAGTTCCCATAATCTTGGGGCGTCCTTTCCTTGCTACGGGAAGCGTACTTATTGATTTGAGAGCTAATGAGCTTTCGTTCTGAATAAATGATGAAGTGATTCGCTTTGATGTTTGCAAATAAATGAAGCAACCCAAAGATCTGAGTGTATTTTCGGTGGCTGATGTTTATTTTGATTATGAGAAAGAATTACTTGAAGAAGAGCAAATTATTGATGACCCTTTGGCGGTTGAGCTCATGAATGGAGAGAATGAGGATGCTGAAAATTGTGAAGAAGTTATTGGTGATCTATCAGGATTAGGGACATATCGCTATGCTCCCAAGAAGCTGGACCTTGATCTCAAGAATCGACCCACACCACCAGCTAAGCCATCTATTGAAGATCCACCCACATTAGAATTGAAGGAGCTGCCAAGACATTTAAAGTATGCATTCCTAGGAAGCGGAAACACACTTCCAGTCATTGTTGCAGCAGATTTGGGTGAGCAACAAGTTGCAGCTCTCATTGCTATTCTACGGAAGTATATTAGAGCCATTGGATGGACCATTGTGGATATTATTGGTATTCCACCTGGGATTCGTACATATAAAATTCAGCTTGAAGAGAATTGCACACCCACCATTGAGCATCAAAGACGTCTAAACCCACCTATGCAAGAAGTGGTGGTGAAAGAAATAATTAAGTGGTTAGACGCAGGAGTTGTGTATCCAATCTCTGATAGTACATGGGTAAGCCCGGTACAATGTGTTCCCAAGAAAGGAGGCATGACGGTGGTTGCGAATGCGAAGAATGAACTTATTCCACTCAGACCCATCACTGGATGGAGAGTATGCATGGACTGCCGAAAGTTGAATTCTTGGACACTCAAAGATCACTTTCCAATGCCATTTATGGACCAAATGCTAGATCGATTAGCGGGGAAAGGATGGTTTTGCTTCTTAGATGGATATTTAGGCTATAATCAGATTTGTATTGCACCCGAAGACCAAGAGAAGACAACGTTTACATGCCCATATGGTACGTTTGCCTTCAAACGTATTCCATTCGGGCTATGTAACGCACCAGCCACCTTTCAACGTTGTATGATGTCAATTTTTTCTGATATGGTTGAAGACACTTGGGAGGTATTTATGGACGATTTTTCAGTTGTTGGTGAGACTTTTGAAGCGTGCTTGGCAAACCTAAGTATGGCGTTGCAAAGATGTGTAGAATTCAACCTAGTGCTGAATTGGTAGAAGTGCTACTTCATGGTAAAAGAAGGAATCGTTCTTGGGCACAAAATCTCCTAAAGAGGAATTGAGGTTGATCGAGTGAAAATCAAAGTCATTGAGAAGCTACCATCTCCAATTTCGGTGAAGGGAGTTCGTAGTTTTCTTGGCCATGCAGGTTTCTATCGTCGGTTCATCAAAGACTTCTCCAAAATTGATAGTCCATTGTGCAAACTCTTGGAGAAAAATGCGAAGTTTGACTTCAATGAAGATTTCTTAAAGGCATTCGAATGCCTCAAAGGAAAACTCATTGAAGCCCCTATCATGGTAGCACCAGATTGGTCTCTCCCGTTCGAAGTCATGTGTGATGCTAGTGGTGTAGCCGTTGGAGCTGTGCTTGGTCAGAGAAAGGAGAAATTATTTCATCCTATCTACTATGCGAGTAAGGTCCTAAATGAAGCCCAAAGGAACTACACTGTGATATAACAAGAGCTCCTAGCGGTTGTGTATACGTTTGTGAAGTTTCGCGCCTATCTATTGGGTACTAAGGTGATCGTTCATACAGACCATGCAGCTCTTAGGTATCTAATGACAAAGAAAGATGCAAAACCAAGATTAATTCGATGGGTATTGCTGCTGCAAGAGTTTGATTTCAAAGTTAAAGATAGAAGAGGTTGCGAGAACCAAGTGGCCGACTATCTATCTAGACTCGAGAACGAGCATGTGGCGCAGCCTGATATCGAGATTGATGATGCATTCCCTGACGAGGAGATCCTAGCGACGATAACAGAAAAGTTACCATGGTATGCCGACTTTGCAAATTTTGTGGTGAGTAATGTAATACCTGCCAATTTATCGTACCATCAAAAGAGGAAATTTATGCATGACTTACAACACTACTATTGGGATGAGCCATATTTGTTTCGATGATGTGCGGATGGGATTATTCGACGATGTATATCCCATGTAGAGGTGCCTACTATATTGGAAGCATGCCACACTTCCCAAGTTAGAGGACATCACGCAGGCAATCGGACGGCAAGAAAAGTATTGCACAGTGGATATTATTGGCCTTCGATATTTAGAGATGCCTATGACTTTGTTAGAAGATGCGACCAATGCCAAAGACAAGGTTCTATTTCGAAACACCATGAGATGCCCATGTCAAAAATTCTTGAGGTAGAACTCTTTGATGTGTGGGGCATTGATTTCATGGGTCCATTCGTGAATTCGTTTGGAATGAAGTACATCTTAGTTGCTATAGATTATGTCTCGAAATGGGTTGAAGCTGTAGCATTGGCCGATAACGAGGGAAAGCGTGTTGTAGCATTTTTGAAGAGGAATATCTTATCTCGCTTTGGAGTACCACGTACTATCATAAGTGATGGAGGATCTCACTTTTGCAATAAGCTATTTAAATCCGTGTTGGCCAAGTATGGTGTCAAGCAACATAAGGTAGCCACGCCTTATCACCCACAAACGAGTGGACAAGTAGAGGTTTCCAATTGGGAGATCAAGCAAATCCTTGCGAAGACGATAAATAATAATAGGAAGGATTGGTCTCGGAAGCTAGATGATGCACTATAGGCGTATAGGACTACATTCAAAACACCCATCGGCATGTCCCCTTATCAACTAGTTTATGGGAAGGCTTGTCATTTACCCATTGAGCTCGAACATAAGGCATTGTGGGCGTTGAAGCAATTGAATTTGAATTGTGATGATGCGATGAATCTGAGGTTGGAGCAGCTAAACGAATTAGATGAGTTCCGTCTCCATGCATATGAAAGGTCAGACCTATACAAGGAGCGGATGAAGAAGTATCATGATCAGCGGATTGTTCGACGAAACCTTCAAAAGGATGATATGGTGCTTCTCTTCAACTCTAGATTGAAGCTGTTCCCAGGAAAGTTAAAGTCTAAGTGGGCTGGTCCATACAAAGTTATCCAAGTCTACTCATCTGGAGTAGTTGAATTGGAAGACAATAATGGTGTTGTCTTCAAGGTGAATGGTCAACGTGTTAAACCTTATATCGGTCCTCTTGACTCGATGAATTATATGGCCATCACTTATCTCGACGAAGTCTAAGTACTCAAGGTAACTATGTCGTGCCGCGACAATAAATAAGGCGCTAGATGGGAGGCAACCCATCGTTTAGCGGTTATCGTTTATCGTTTATCGTTTATCGTTTTGTCTTTCTTTCGTTCTAGTACTTGTTTTGCTTTTGATAAATGAAAATCCAAAAATAAGAGTCGTGCCACGACCAAAACTAAGGCGCTTGGTGGGAGGCAACCCATCGTACTAATCGTTTTCATTGGTTTTGAGCAAATGTAGGAGCAAGAGGTATTGAACGAGGAGATTGGTTTCAAATGACGATTTGGACGTATTGCATGGTAAAGGTGGTAAGTTTGAAATTACGATGCATAAGGAAATGGATTGAGCATTGCTCATGACAAAATAGGCATCGAGCAAGGCTAGGCCTAGGCAAAACTAGGCCACGAACAAGGCAACGCCTATACTATAGCCTAAGGTCTCGGAATCTAGTGTGCAAAGGCATAGGCGCCGCCCATGCTCAAGTATGCTATAGCATAGGCGCCGCCTATGCTAAAGCATTTTGTCTCAGAATCTCATATGCCATGCTAAAGGCGCCGCCTATGGTCACTAAAGGCATTGCACTAGGCGCCGCCTATGCTAGCAAATGCTTTGCATTAGGCGCCGCCTATGCCATGCATAGGCAAAGCTAAAGGCGCCGCCTATAGTCACTTTTTGTCTCCAAAACCGATTTTAAATGGGTCAAAACCCGACCCATTATTTTCCTATATAAAGGGGACTTAGTCTTGAAACATAAACACATTGGAAACTTGACCTAGGCGCCGCACATACTCTCCAAAACATCTCAAAATTTTTCTTTTTGCTCTCCCACTTCACAAGAACATCTCCAAAGGCTTCAATCACGTAAGTACTCTTTTATTCTTCATCTATTTTTTGTAAGTACTACGTTGCTATGTCTATTATGAATTGCTACATCTTGAAGAAATATTGGTGATGTTAATGTGTTTGAATTGTAGATACAAAACCATGTGAGTGAACATATACGTTAGGATGATCTTAAACTATTTCCGACTTGAATTTGATTTTGATGCATTGTTATACTAATTGCGGAATCTCTATAGTCACAAACATTGCATAACCTTGTCACTTGAATACCTACATGTTAGAAGATCCCGTTCATCGGGATAAGACTTATAGTTGCCTACCGACATAGGAGGTTGTGATTATTGATAGAAACTACACCAGGATGTAATCCCTACGTAGTAGTCTTGTTATACCTAACATGAAAGTATTTCTACGGTTGCAAGAAGTGATACATCTCTGATTTTGTTGTCGGAATATAGCGCCTAAATTGCATGTCGATGAAGTCTAAGTAATCGACTACTTCCACTTCACTAATTTGTATCAACAACCTAAGTGTGGGGTGGTATCCCTACTGCTTGTGTATAGATTGTATATATCGAGATGATGCTAATAGGAACATTGTTTAAATCTCAGGTACAATGGCACCCAAAGCAAGACAAGATAAGGCTACCACTTCCCAAAAGGGCAAGAAAAGAGGTCGCAAGGACCAAGGAGAATCATTCTCAATGCAATTACCACGCCGCATTTTTTGAATAAAATGGGTTCTTGAGGAGGAAGCCAAGGAATGGTATAGGAACAACAAGGAAGGAAAATACGTTCATGTCGACTTGATCAACAAGGACAGCCTAGCAAAGAAGGAGCCGCGCATATTGGCAAAAATTATGGCACTAAATCTGGATTTCATCTTCCGCGACATGGGAGAATGCAATCTTGATTTGACACGAGAATTTTATGCCAACTGGTCGTCGAAAATCACAGGCAGCGAAGTCAAGATTCGGGGCCAAGTTCTACAACTCAATGCGGATTTGATCAACTCCTTTCTTGGCTTACATTCATTCGATCCAGCACCACTCAAAGAGCTGTACAGCAGACCTCCTTATAGAGCAATTCGACACACACTTTGTGGAAGTATATCCATGGCAAGGTGGAGCAGACATAAAGACACCGGACGACACAACACCTTCCTCTATGCTCCTTTGAATAGGGACGCAAGAATATGGTTGCGTATTGTCAACTCTTGCCTTATTCCTGAGACCCAGTACACCAAAATAACAAGAGATAGAGTGTGTTTGGTCTATGCATTGATGATGAATGTCCCTATCAACATTAGGGCAATCATTCGTTCTACAATGCGGAAGGCCAGACTACACAAACGGTCCCACTTCACCTTTGGCAACCTATTGACAGCAATCTTGCGGAAGTAGGACATCGAAGAGGAACCAGCTGATCACAAACTCCCACATAACCCGTAGAAGGTTGACCTCACAAAGGTCAAAGATGCTGAAACAACACATGGCGTCAACCTTATTACTGCGGAGAGACATGCTCGAGATGAGAGTTTCTTCCATCATCTTTATGGCATGACACGGTTCACCATGATGAGCGGAGGTCGTGTTCCAACTGCTGCAGAGCTCCAACAGCTGGACCATGACTATCCAATGAATATGCATGCGAGGGAGATATGTGGAGTAGGTACATACTTTGAGGAACCTCTTGATGATGATGTGCCAACCGATGATGATCGACGCATGCCATACTCCGACATGGAGGAGAATTCAGATGACGACGACTCCCATCATGATTCCGACGAAGGGGGTATGACCCCCAACATAGAGGAGGAGTCCGACTGACCAGGTTCTTCGTATTTATTTTCCACTGAGGGCAGTGTCCCGTTTAAGTGTGGGGTGGTGGTATTTGCATGCTTTACTTCTCTATCTGCATTTGCATTTATTTATGTTTGTTTGCTTAGTTTGTTGTTTTTCGAAATTGTTTTTTTTTGTTTTTTTAGTAAAATTTTTCTTACTTAGCTTCACATAAAATCATTCTAATAGGCAGCATGAGATTATAACAAGAGTTTGTGCTAACATTATGACTATTGAGACGTTTAAGCTCTAATTGTGACTCACTATGTGATATTGTGTGGTTCAATTCCCTCATCTGTTGGGGCAAGAGTCTATACTACTCCCAATAAAGTCGACCATGTGCCTTGTGTGTGTGAGATAATAGTATATTCTATGCTTGTGGCTGATGCTAGAACTTGCCTGGTATGTGTGCAAAGAGAAAATAAAGAATGCAAGTTTAGGAGATGATTTAGGTATTTCTTTGGCAACCTATGATTGTTTACCTTCATTTTATCTACCCGTGGACATCATCCTAGATAACCCCCTTTGAGCCTTTAGCCTATTTTCTTTGACAACCTCATATGTAAGCCTAATCCATTTTTTAAGACCATAATTTGATCCAAATTCCTAAGTTCTTTAAAGTGTAAATTCATGTGACAAAATAAGAGGAAGTTGGGTAAGTATGATGCTTTAGAATGTAATGGTGCTTGAATTTGTTATGAAAAAGAGTTGCTATCATAAGAGGTATGTTATGAAAAGAAAAAGGAAAGGAAAGCTGAAAAGTTGCTTAAACTTGAAAAACAAAAGAGGAGAAAAAGGGTGGTAGAATAAAAGAAGGTAGAAAGGTTGTTTGAAAGAAAAGTGTTAATGATACAATGTGATGTATTAAAGCGCTTAGGAACATAGTCACTATTTCTGGACAAAATAGTCCTACCCGTCCCTTAGCCTACATTACAACCATCAAAAGACCTACTTAATCCTAACCCTAGCATTCTGATATTTAGTGGAGCATTACACTAAGGGAAAACCTATGGTCATCAGTTGCAACATATGAATTCTTTGTGAGAGCGAGAGCAAGGATACTTTTATACCCATGTTTGAAAAAGATGCTATACTTGTGAGTGATTATGGGTAATATATTGTGAGACACACATGGTTGATGAGTTTTGGATAGTGGTGTATGATTCTTTGTACCTTAACTTTTGAAAACTAATTAACCATCATCACGAGTCTATATTAGAGGTGGAATTGTTTCTACTAATGATTGGAAAATTACTCTTTGTTGGTAATTGTTGTGCTTGTCTTGACGAATATTTTGTGTTGTTGCTGTGAAACCTAAAGTAATGTTTAGAGGGACATGATATTTTGTTCGAGGACGAACAAAGCTTTAAGTGCGGGGTGTTGATGATAGGCGAATTTACACGCCTATAGCATTAAATTTTGCCTATATTTTAGCCAAGTTTTGAGAACAAATTATATATTTCATGCACTTTTAGTCCTTTTTCCTGTAAGTGAGCTAACGAACATGATTAGCAAAGTTTCAGGTATAAATGATGCAGAATTCAGCATTTTATGGATTACTTGACGCCAAAGAAAGCTTCACGAAAGGAGAAAAGGAAGCTTGGACGCCTAAGGACCAAAAGTGACGCATGGAAAATATGTCCCGGGCAAGAAGAGCAATTCTGAAGACTTTGGGGACTAGTAGTAACTTAGTAGGATTAGGATAATGATACATTAACCTAGTACAATTGGGTTAAGTATTTCATTAGCTTAGTAGGATTAGGACAATGATACATTAACCTAGTACAATTGGGTTAAGTATTTCATTAGCTTAGTAGGAATAGGATATGGGTATTATAAATACCCTATTTTGCTAGAGATTTATAGATACATTCTACTTTTAATTCATTCCTCATTAATTCTATTACTCTATAACTCTTCTTCTAACCCTTCCATCAATTCTACTTCTTATTCTTCTTCTATTCATCTATTCTTAATTTCCGCAACAAGAGAAATGTTACTTGCAAGAAATCACGCCTAACGCCTACCACACTTGTGCTACACGAAATTCTTATTGTGGTATAATAACAATGTCAATTGTGATTTCCTTCGCACTCATGGGTAACTAAACTTCTCTGTTGGGGTTATGGAAGCCGAATGAGATACTATTTATTACTATGAGTTTGTGAGTTCGTGACACGTATGCTGCTTATATCATTATTCTCTTTGTCTTAACCTAAATTCTTTGTGGTTGCAAACGCAAGAATACGCCAGTATAACATTTAACTTGTTCGAAAGAAAGGTTATCTGTCTGGAAAAGAGATAATGTCAAGGTAATAGGGTCCCATGCCCTATTAAAAAGTTAGTGCCGTAACTGGATTAACCTCTTGGAGAATTCGTACCGTTAGACACGCTTTAAGCTCGAAAGAGTTAAAGTGAAATAATCCTCGAATAGGTCGAAAGACGCCTGGATTTACCATCGAATACAATTCTCTATAAGCACATGCATGTCAGAATTCAACACACTCATAGCCAATAGAGACGTATAACTCAGAAGGTGGACATAACTCCAACTCCTCAATTCTCATTGTTTACAACTTAATAACTATTCTTTCTTTTTACTTTACTACTTTCAGTTCTTACTTTAATAATTTGGTTACACTTTACAATCCCCCCTTTTACGAGACTTGCACTAAAAGTCCAGTAATCTTTGCTTACTTGTTGACCAAGCTATTCCCTGTGGGATCGATACCCAACCCTGTTGGGTTTTATATTTGCTAACGACCGCTTTACACTCCTACGAGAGCTGTAGATTGAGCGTTATCACAGATCAACCCTTCATTAATCTAACCAGTCCAACAACCACAAGTGTCAGATGAATTTCAAACATATAACAAGATAGCGTAGAATATAACTAATAACAATTGATGATAAGTCTATACCAACCTCTGATAATTGGGAAAATCTCCATCACCAAACAACCAACCAAACCACCCAAGTCCACAGTAGTCCAACTAAAACACCCTAATTTCTGGACCATATAAAATTTCATAGAATTTTAATCTCTTGATCCAATACGACTCAATGGTATGAGCCATATACTGGGGTATGGATGATACGGTCCCATCATATGCTTACTAGTATTGGTTGGTGGGATGAATTTTAGTTTTTAAACGGATACGACTTAGGTGTACGAGTCGTATTGGTGGTTATGGATAGTTTTGTTACTTAACTTAATCTTAGACTTGGTTACTTAGGTTGGATCTGAGTACGAGTGGCTTACCATGATTCGTATGCTAGGGTACGAGTCGTACAAAGCACTCGTATGGTGGACATTATCTAAATCCTTCTTGGGTTTAAATTTTCCAGGGGTACGAATCTTTGGATATGCTTTGCCGACTACACCTGGTAGGTTACTCGGTTATTGCTAAGAGAGTGTATAGGCGGGTGTCGTATCTTTTAGTGGAAAGAAGGCCTTGGTAGATCTGTTTGAATTGGATATGGTGTATTTTGATATTATTTTAGGGATGGATTGGTTACATTCTTGTTACTCGTCCTTAATTGTCTGACCCATAGGGTTATCTTTATGTTCCTTGGTGAGCTGGTTATAGAATAGAAGGGTGGCTCTTTAGTTCCTAGGGGAAGATTTATTTTTTATCTTAGAGTTCAGAGGTTAATCTGTAAAGGTTGTCTTTCTCTTTTGGTTCGGGTTAAAGATTCTAACTCAGAAGGTCCTTTTTCAGTCAGTTCTAGTGGTTAATGAGTTTTTAGAGATCTTTTTGGATGATCTTCATGGTGTTCCTCTAGATAGGGAAATAGAGTTTAATATTGACTTAGTTCCAGACATTCGTCCAATTTCTATTCCTCCATATAGACTGGCTCCGACTGAGTTTACAGAACTCAAAGAGCAGCTTAAGGATCTTTTAGATAAGAGGTTTATTCATCCTAGTGTATCCCCATGGGGTGCACCGGTGTTTTTTGTGCACAAGAAGGATGGTTCCCTTCGGATGAGCATTAACTATAGGCAGTTGAACAAGGACGATTAAGAAAAAATATCATCTTCCAAGGATAGATAATTTGTTTGACCAGTTGCAAGCTGCCAGTTCTTTTCTAAGATAGATCTTCGGTCTGGGCACCATCAGCTAAAGATTAAGGAGGTGGATATCCTTAAGACTATGTTTCGTACTCGGTATGGGCACTTTGAATTTTTGGTGATGTCATTTGGATTGACTAATGCTCTAGCAATATTTATGGATCTAATGAACATGGTTTTTTATTAGTATTTGGATCTTTTCGTCATTATGTTTATTGATAATATTCTGGTTTATTCGAAGAGTGTGGTGGATCATGCTAATTACCTCTGTGTGGTGTTGCAGACCTTAAAGAAACATCAGTTATATGCTAAGTTCTCTAAGTGTGAGTTTTGGTTGAATGCTGTAACTTTCTTGGGTCATCTTATTTCTAGTGAGGGAATCTTGGTGGATCCACAAAATATTATTGTAGTGAAGAGGTGGACTAAACCCATGAGTCCATCTGACATTCGAAGCTTCTTGGGTTTTAACTGGGTGTTATAGGTAGTTTGTGAAGATATTTTCATCAATAGCTTCTCCTTTGACTAAGTTAACTCCAAAAAGTCATGTTTTTATGGTCAGATACTTGTGTAGGGAATTTTGAGAAGTTGAAGGATAAGTTAACTTCGGCTCCAATTCTGACTTTACCAGAAGATAATGATGAGTTTGTGGTTTATTGTGATGCATCTTGGGTAGGTCTTAGTTGTGTCTTAATGCAGCTTAAGAAGGTGATTTGCTATGCTTCCAAGAAGTTGAAACTGCATGAGAGAAATTATCATACTCATGATTTAGAGATATTGGCATTTGTGTTTTCTTTGAAAATATGGTAGCATTATTTTTATGATGTACACGTGGATATTTTTTTTCATCATAAGAGTCTACAGTATGTGTTCACTCAGAGGGAACTTAACCTTAGGCATAGAAGATGGCTTGAGCTTCTCAAGGACTATGATATGAGTCTTCACTACCATACAGGTAAGGCTAACGTGGTAGCTGATGCTCTTAGTAGGTTATCCATAGGGAGTTTGGCTCATGTTAAGGTAGAAAAGTGGGAATAGGTGAAGGATATTCACTTCTTAGTTAATCTTAGAGCTCTCCTCTTGGACTCCAAGGATGGTGGTGTGGTGGTGTAAGAAGTGGTTCGATGATCTCTTGGTGAGGAAATTAATGAGAAGCAAGTGTTAAACCCTATCTTGATGAAAATAGAGAGTGATGTTGGTAGGCAAAAGGTAGTTTTATTGAACTCGGCTATGATGGTACTTTAAGATACCAAGGGAGGTTGTGTGTTCCTGATGTCGATGTGTTACGATAAAGGATTTTGGCTGAGGCGCATGAGTTATGCTATGTTGTTCATCGCGACTTGATTAAGATGTATCATGATCTCAAGAAGATCTATTGGTGGATGGCATAAAGAGGGATGCGGCTGATTTAGTGTCCAAGTGTATGGTTTGTCAACACATTATGGTTGAGCATATGAGGCCAAGAAGGTTGTATCAAGAAATTTATTTTCTCAAATGGAAGTGGGAAGTGATCAATATGGACTTTATTACCAGTCTTCCTCGGTCTCAGAATCAATATGATTTGATATTGGTCATCATGGATAGGATGACTAAGTCTGTGCACTTTTTGCTAGTGCAAACTACTTCTTTGGTGGAGGATTATACGAAATTACATCTTCAGGAGATTGTGAAGCTGCATAGGGTGCCTATTTTGATTATTTCCGATTATGGAATGCAGTTTACATATCACCTTTGGCGATCTTTTCAGAAAGGGTCAGGGACAAAGATTAGTCTGAGTACTACTTTCCACTCGCAAGATGGTTAAGCAGAGAGAACTATTTAGACATTGGAGGATATGCTTCGGTCTTGTGAGTTTGATTATGGTGGCAATTTGGTTGAGCATCTACCTTTGGAGTAGTTTTCTTACAATAATAGGTATCATTTTAGTATTAGTATGTCCCCTTTTGAGGCATTCTATGGCAGGAGGTGTAGATCTCCTATTAGTTTGTTTGATATAGGTGAGGCAGACATGTATGGTCCCTACTTGGTTTAGCAGGCCATGGAGAAGGTTAAGGTTATTCCAGGAAGGTTTAAGGCGGCCCAAAGTCGCCAAAGTCCTATGCATATGTTAGGCGTAGAGACTTTGAGTTTGAGGTTGGGGATAAGTTTTTTCTAAAGGTATCTCCCATGAAAGGAGTAGTGCGGTTTTGCAACAAGGGGAAGCTCAGTCCTCGGTATGTGGGTCCTTATGAGGTTTTACAAAGAATTGGTAATGTTGCTTATAAGTTGGAGTTACCTTCTAGCTTGAGCTTGGTTCATCCAGTCTTTCATGATTCCATGTTGAGGAAGTTCATTGGTGATCCTTCTTTGGTTATTCCTTTAGAAGGATTGGGTATCTCAGATTCTTTATCTTACTAAGAAATCTCGATTGAGATCTTGGATAGGCAGGTTCGTTAGTTACGGACCAAGGATGTGGTTTAGGTTAAGGTTCTATGGCAGAACCATAAGGTGGAAGAAGCAACATGGGAAGTGGAGGACATGAAGTCCAAATATCCACATTTTTTTCTTGCCCTTGGGATTCGTGCAGAAGGCATGTGTCTTCAACACATCTTTATTTTAAGAGTTTTTTAAAAGAAAGATTAATATCTTTGCCTTTTTGTTTTCAAAATTTGTTAAGGATTAGAAATATGTTTGATAATGCAAATGAAACTTTCGTGTGGTTACCCCTACCTTGTCTGCCATTTGGGGACGAATGTTCCTAGTGGGGGAGACTGAAACACCCTTATTTCTGGACCTCAGAATATTTCCTGGAATTCTGATCTCTGGATCAAATATGAAACATGGATACGAGCCGTATATTGGGGTACGGATGGTATGGTCTAGTCATATGATGAACAATGTTGGTTGGTGGGATGGATTTTTATTACTGGAATGGATATGACTTTGGGGTACGAGTCATATTGGTGGTTACAGATTGTTTGGTTTCTTATTTTAATCTTAGACTTTGTTACTTAGGTTGGATCTGAGTACGAATGGCTCACTATGAGCCATAATCCAAGGTAAGAGTCGTACCAAGTACTCGTATGGTGGACAATGTCTATATTTTCCTTTGGTTTAAATCTTCTAGGGGTACGGATTGTATACTTTGGATAAGACTTGGTCGGATGAGTTGTATGCTACGCAGTGTTGGATCCAAAGGTTGAAGCTAGGATATGAGTGGAGGGTACCACTCATATCTGAGGGTATGACTCGTGTGGGTCAGTTGTATCCCTGTGACAGGATTTTGGTACAACTTAAGCGGGGGTATTCTATATGTTTCCCCACTTATCCGAATAAGTTCCCATAACTTCTAACCTTCTTGTGTGGTTATTTAATCTATTATTCTATTCATTAACACTTAGAAACTCTTCTAAACACTCTATAATTCTCTCAAAAGCTTTTGGGAAAGGGAAGCTAGGTTATCAACTAGAGGATTGATTTGTGGCTTGTCAGGGAGATTTCCTTCCATCGTCATCTTGGTTTAAGGCATGTTCTCTTCCCTCATTATTAATTATTACTAAAGGCTTGATTTTTAAGAACGTTTTCATGAATTTATATATTGTATGATTTTGGTTTTCAAATATGATTTAGGGGTTTTGATATTAAATGGTTGGTTATGGTTTTCCATGGTTATAATTATGCTTTTATTGCATTAATGGTGGTTTTTTATAATTGGATTGTATGGGAATGGTTTAATGTCAATTGGAATTGGTTTTGGTCATATTATTCCCCCAATGTGTGTGACAAAACTCTTATAAAGATACGTTTATTGCATTGGCTAATTATAATGGAACTATTGTTTGTTTTAAAACTTGGTAAAGGAATTATGCATGATTTAAATGGCTTGGAAAGATAAATGGCTAAATGGTTATGCTTGTGGGGTACATGGAATTTTCCGGAGTGGTTTAATATGGTAAATGGAAGGGAACTTGAAAGTCCCCTTAAACCTATATATGGTTGAGTAGTGATAAAACTTGCAAGTAAGGATTGGTATGATGATACCAATAATAATGGCCTTGGTTAATAAATGGACAATGGTTTAGTTATTTGGAAATTGGTTTTAATTGGGAAATAACTGCGAGATGTGTAGCAAAGTCGTGGAAGGTGAAGGTCCAGGGGGGACCAAAATTAGAAATTAACATTTGCCGATGTGAGGTTGGTCTTGGTGACCGTGGGGATGATGTCACAATATATTTTGGGGATGTACTAGTCAGCCCAGGTTTTGTTTCCTGGCCCTACATCTACACGCACTGGGTCCTTTCAGCAGGTGGAGCTGAACCCATATAGCCCATGGGAGGTTTTGGACGGCAAAGTCACACAACCCAGGTAATGTTTTCAAAGGCATGCTAAACTCGGTCCCTTTTCCCGGCATGGCAATATATATATATGTGTGTGCATATGGATGGTTTTTACTTGGCTTTATAAATGGCATTATTTTGTCCTTGTCCTTAGATCATGCTAGCGTTCACTCATTAATCCGTCTACTGGCGGCCGTATGCCCACGTTATGCAGGAATCGACCATTCTACTCCTCCTACATAATGATTGACTAGGGGATCTGTAGTTGGACTGAAGTGGTGATGTTCCATCCTTTTGAAAGGCTCCATTTTATGTTATGAATATTTTCTAGACTATTTGATTTTATTCTAGATATTGGTTTTGGCTATGGTTGGGGACATGTCCCAAAAAGATTTTATTACTCTTTTGGTTAGAGGCATTGTGGTACTTCTATGGGTTTGAATAGGCGGGATCAATATTGGTGTTAGCCTTGGCATTGGAATGAGGTTGAAGGCTAGCATCATCAGACATAATTTTTCAGTGTTCCATCATATTTCAGTTTGGGATTAATTGTATTATGTCTTGGAACATCTTTGGTTATGGCTTTCCTTATGGCCTTTGGTATGGTTAGATTACTGGTATGGGAGGGTTGGATTTGGTTGGGTCGGTCACAGTTGTGATCTTATCCCGAAGTCTTCTTGTGAGTTGTTGAACTATCTTGCTACATGCTCAAAATTCAGCCAACTCGGGGTAGGCAGCTGGAGGTTGGGTTGTGTAACAGGGGTGGTCTTCGGTCCCAGCCGGACTTGGGATGCCTATTATAATAAGGCCTCAGGTCGCGTCACATCACTAATAAATCCTCTACAAAACCAAAATCAATAAAATATCGGGACATGCCCTCGAAAGTAGCTAAAACAAAGTCTATACAAGTTATAAGAAATAGGAAATAAGGACCATAAAATTAATCCTTCCAAAGTATGGAAGCTAACCAGTTCAATGTCAAATCACGAACTATCTCGAGCACCTGATCACTGTGCAGGAAAAGTAGAAGAAGTTTTGGTACCTGCATCGCATGGGGATACAACGTTCAGAGATGGTTAGCGGTTGGAGCACTAGCAGGTAACTCAGGGATAGAGAAACAAAATTAGGCCATGATAAAAGTTCAAATCCAATGCAATATACAAAGTATAATATCATATGAAATAGATATATGTATGTAATACCACATCCTGGGTAGGTAACTAGGCTTAACATGAACTTTGAAAACCTAAATTTGGGTTGTGTAGCATAACCATCATATAAAAAGGCACCCACGAGCTATATGGGCCCAACTCTCTGCTAGCTGGAAGGGCCCCCCGCACGCACCAGAGAATATCCATGTCCGTGTATGCCTTTATGGGGGACTCAAAGCCCCTGGCATAATCAAGGTGACTTAAGCACTATTATATACAATATGGGGGACTCTAACTTCCCATTCATATATTTATTTGGAGGAATTGAACCTCCCGATAATATAAACACCCGCACCGGCTAGTATGGTTTCCAATGTTAGTCCGGCAGACTCCATTTTCATGGCTTGACTATACATCCTTCTTTAAAGACCAATTAAAACATTTATTTCACATACACAACCATTAATCCAATTACTTACAAAAATAATCCCATTGGCATCATTATACAAATCCCACTTGCAAACACACAACATTCTATAACCCTTATTAACCAACTTGGGACTCAAACCTATTGTCTAAACAAATACATCCATTCAATTCAATGTTTAGGGACTCGAACAAATTTAGTGTTTCAAATCAATTCTAGGCCAACAAGGTCTTCATAAACCATTTACCAAACTTTAACATTCGTAGGATAATGCCTCAATTCAAAACACAATTCAATATGTGACCAGATCATTCTCATTGACATTTTCACAAATAAGTTGAGGGCATACTATCAAAGCAAAAACAAATAAATTTAGGGTTAAAAAAGACCCATTTGTCAAACCACAATTTTCATGCACCCACATGTGCAAAACCATTTTCAAAACATGTATAACATAATTTAAACCATGAAACAACAATCGCAAACTCAACATTATGCATTCAAACCCTCAACCATGGCTTTCATAACCACCGTTAATGACTCATGAACAATTCTTAAAACATATGCTTTTAGTAAACTAACAATGAGGGAAGAGTGACATGCCTGATTTACAAAGATTCACGAAGAAAATTTGATTTTTACGCCCTTAGATGACCACTTTGAAGAAACCCTAGACCAATCTTTCTTGAGAAGTTTTAGAGAGTGTTTAGAGAGTGTTTGATCTTGTAAAGTGTGTAATGGATGACCAAAAGGTCTTATAAGATGTGGGGTCTTAAGGACTTAGGGTGGGAAATGTCAAATGTACCCCTAGCTTAAAGTTGTAGAAAACTTGCAAGTGGCTATGAGTCAAGCCATTGAGTTGTCAACACAACATACGACTCTTACCATTGAGTCGTCACCAAGATAGAAAATTTGACACCACACACTGTCCAATTTCTGACTCTCTTGCCCTGATCTTCACAAGACCATACTACTAGTATGGTCTATCCATGACCACCATAGAACACCAAGTGCTTAGACACGGGACAACATACGACTTGACCCTAGCCACTCATCATATGATCATATGACTCATGAGGAGTCTCTCATAACTAGGACAAAAATTGGCCAATAACACACTTGTTTGATTGTGACTTGGGTCCCTAGAACTGTAAGCACACTACACGACTCGTGGTGTGAGTCGTAATAATGGCAGAGAGCCTAAAGCTCACGGAATTTGCAAAGTCCAAAGTCCAAGGTGTTTCAGTCTCCCCCTTTTAGGATCATTCATCTTCGAATTATTGGAAAAGGCATTGACTGGAATGATTAAACCCCAAACATCTCTACTCTTACCTTTAACTAACTTAGAAAACAAGGATGCTAAGAATATCACATACCTCAGGTGCGAATTTCCGGAGTGGGGAATAGCAAAGGATACTTGGACTTCATGTTCTCCTCAACTTCCCAAGTAGCTTTCTCAGACACTTTGTTCCACCACAGAACCTTTACTGAAGCCATGTCTTTCGTCCGCAACTAACGAACTTACTAATCCAAGATCCTAACTCGGACCTCCTCATATGACAAAGAAACCAAAATACAAAAGTTCTCCAAGTGAACAAACAAATAAGGATCACCCACGCATTTCCACAACATGGACACATGGAATACCATATGAATGGAACTCATGCTAGATAGAAAATCCAACTCATATGCAACATTGCCAACCCTTATTTAGACCAAGTACAGGTCAACATACTGGGGACTGAGCTTCCCCTTCTTTCAAAACCGCAATACTCCCCTAATGGGATTTGCTTTCAAGAACACCCAATCTCCAACCACAAACTCCAAGTCCCTTTTTATTATGTTCGCATAGGATTTTTGGTGACTTTGGGCGATCCCAAGCCTATTTCAAATCACCTTCACCTTCTCTATAGCTTGGTGATCCAAATCTGAGCCAAACATCTCCGCTTCACCAACCTCGAACAACCCAATAGGAGATCGACACCTCCTACTATATAATTCCTCAAATAGGGCCATACCAATGCTAGAATGACAACTATTGTTATACACAAATTCAATAAGAGGCCAGTGGTCGAACCAACTACCACCAAAGTCAATTAGATAGGCTCACAACATATCTTCTAGAGTCACACTGATTCAATTGTACCGACTTAGTTATCCTATACACTATGACCCAAATAGAGTCACACTGATTCAACAACCATGAAAGGCCAATAACAAAATCCATAGTAATTATCTCCCACTTCCACACCGATAATTTAATTTCTTAAAGTGGCTCACCGAGCCTCATCTGTTCCACATTTACTTTCTGACACACCATATATTTATCCACAAAGTTAGCTACATCCCGCTTTATATTATTCCACCAATACATATCCTTGAGATCATGATTCATATTTATTGATCAAGAATGAATCGTATACCATGACTCATGGGCCTCCACCAAGATCCTGCCTCATAATCCATCCTCGCCGGGAACATACAACCTCCCTTGGTACATCAAGATACCATCTCCACCAATCTCAAAGGCTATCACCTTCTGCTTACCTACATCATCCTTGATTTTAATTAAGAGAGGTTCTAATACCTGTTTCTCCTTTATTTCAGAACCAAAAGATGATTGCGCCACCTATTGCACAACCACACCACCATCTTCAGAGACTAAGAGACGAACTCTAAGGTTAGACAAATAGCGAATATCCTTCACCAATTCCTGCTTATCCTTATCCATATGCGATAAACTACCCATGCGATAAACTACCAATTAAAAACCTGCTAAGATCATCAACAACTACGTTAGCTTTACCTGGATGGTAGTGGAGACTCATATCATATTCCTTAAGTTACTCAAGCCACTTTTTTTGCCTAAGATTAAGCTCTTTCTGAGTGAACAGACACTGCAGGATCTTATGATCAGAAAAGATATCAACATGTACCCCATAGAGATAGTGATGCCACATTTTTAATGTAAACACAATAGCCAATAGCTCTAAGACATGAGTCAGATAATTCTTCTCATGAATCTTTCACTGTCTAGAGGTATAAGTAACTATCTTTCCATGTTGTATCAGCACACAATCCAAACCAACCAAGTACATATCATAATAGATAACAAAACCCTCGGTACCCTCAGGTAGAGTCAAGATCGGAGTTGAAGTCAACTTATTTTTTAGCTTCTGAAAACTAATCTCGCAAGCATCAGACCATAAGAACTTCACCATCTTCTGAGTCAACTTGGTCAATGGATCAACAATAGAATAAAAACTTTCTACGAAACTCTTATAATAATTGGATAAACCCAAGAAGCTTCGAATATCCGTTGGAGTTATGGCTCTAGGATACTTTTTAACTATAGTAACTTTCTAAGGATTCACCATGATCCCCACACTAGAAACAACATGACCTAGATAAGTTAAGACATTCAAAAAGAACTCATATTTAGAAAACTTGGCATACAACTGCTAATCTTTCAAGGTATGCAACACCAGACGGAGGTGATCAGCATGATCCTTCGTATTCTTTGAGTATACAAAAATATCACCGATGAAGACAATCACAAAAAAAAAGAAACTGATGAAATACCCTATTCATCAAGTCCATTAATGCTGTAGGGGCATTAGTTAAGTAAAATGACATCACCAAGAACTAAAAATTCCCATACCGCGTATAGGAAGTTGTCTTAAGGATATCCACCTCCCTAATCTTTAACTGATGATACCCGAATCGAAGATCAATCATAGAGAATAATTTGGCACCCTAAGGCTGATCAATGAGATCATCACTTCTCAAAAGTGTATACTTCTTCTTTACCATTACCCTATTTAACTATTGGTGATCAATGCATATACGAAGGGAACCATTCTTCTTATGGACGAACAAGATAGGTGTACCCCACGGGGATATACTGGGATGGATGAACCCTTTTCTAAGAGGTTTTTCAACTGATCCTTAAGTTTTTTTCAACTCAATTAGAGCCATTATATATGGGGTAGTAGAAATAGGATGAGTGTCCGAAACAAGGTCAATACCAAAATTAATCTCCTTTTTGAGAGGGACACTAGGTAGATCATTAGGGATGACTTTAGGAAACTTATTTACTACAAGAACAAAAGGTAAGGAAAGACCGTCCAGGTTAGAATTCTTAACCCAGGCCAAATGAAAGAGACAACATTTGGAGATTAAATTTTGGGCTCTAAGACATGAAACGAACCTTCCCTTATGCCCTAAAGAACTTCCCTCCCATTTAATAATTCCCTTAGGCACTAGAGAACTTCCCTTCCATTCAATAATTGTCTCATTAGGGAATTTAAACATGACCTTATAGGTCCTACAGTCTAAAGAAGCATAGCAAGAGTGTAACCAGTCCATTCCTAAAATAACATCAAAGTCAACTATGTCTAACTCTATCCAGTCTACAAGAGTATCTTTATTACAAACAGATACCGCACAATCCTTATAGACTTTTCTGATAACCGCAGAGTCTCCCACTGAGGTAGAAATAGAAAAAGGTTCCAATAAATACTCAGGACCTAAACCAAAATACATAACCAAAAATGGAGTCACATAAGAGAGAGTGGACCTCGGATAAAGTAAATAGTACACATTATGGAAAAAGAGTTTCAACATACCTATAACGACATCTGGAGATATCTTAGACTCCTAACGAGTGGTGAGAGAATAAAGATAGTTCCGACCAGTGCCAAAGCCAGAAGTGGCACCCTTTGGTGCAGGAGTTGAAGAATAGGCAACACAAACCTTGTTTGTCATAGAAGCAAATCTAGAGGGACAATCCCACTGGATATGCATGATCTGTCCATACATAAAACATTAGTTCCTCCCTTTCTAACACTAACCACAGTTGTGCTGACCACAAAATTTACAGATAGGGTAGGATGATATTGTCTGGGCCCAACTGGCCTAAGATTGGGCATCGTGTGACCAAGAAGCATCATCACCCAAAAATGTTAATCATCAAACAACTTTGGGTAAGGAGCATTAGCCATCAAGAAGGAGTTAGGACTCCCTAGTTCTTCTTCTTAGGCTATTTTTCACTCTGCTATTGGCCTCTACCATGTTCTGAATATCATAATTCCTTACTTTGCCTTTCACCAATCTCAGCTTGCATATTTTTACCTTTTCACCCTATTGTATATACATGACCAATCTGGAGATGTCCATGTCCTTGTTAACAAGACAAACTTACTCTTAAGAATCAACTCACGAGACAATCTGGAAGCAAACTTTCTCATTCAGGCCCTCATGTTTGATACTAGCTTCAGAGCATACAGGGACAACTGATGGATTTTCAAAGCATGCTACTTTACTTTCATTATTCCTTTCTTTAAGTTAACAAATTACTCTGCTTTTGCCTCCCTCAACTCTTGAGGAAAGAAGCAATCCATAAATCCGCTAGAGAAATCATCCCACAAGGCAGAACCAATATCTTCTCCTCTCGACTGTTCCCACTCTTTGTACTACTGGTACGCCATACCTTTCAGTTGGTAGGCATTAAACTCTACACCTTTAACCTACGAAGCATGCATAACCCGAAATATCTTCTCCATCTCATTAATGAAACTTTGAGAATCCTTCTCAACCTTTGCACCAGTAAACACCAGAGGATGCTACCTCATAAATTGGCCAAATCTAGTGGCCTCAAACGAACCCATAGTAGCACCAGCAAAACCAGACTATTATGACAGAGACATCTCCAACTGAGTTAATAGATTAATAGAGTGATGGAACTCAGTGGCAGCAACCTCTCCTTGAGGCAACTAAGTATGAGTGACCCCCCAAGAGTAGATAAGTGGGGACAGTTGGGACTCCACGAGGATAGTCAGATACACATTTCCCTCATAGGGGACCAAAAAAGTTCTATAGATATCAGATCTTCTTGGAGGCATGATTTGAAAGATGAACAAACAGAAATCAAAAGGATCCAAGTCCTTAGACTCAATAGCCCAAAATTAAGACAACAAGAAAGACAAAAATTCCTAAATGTCACATAGCCTCTCTCTTATAATTGTGGCATGCTACATATCCATAAAAGAGACTCTACTTGACATGGATTTGTGGACACCTAATTATTCGTGAACCTAGCTATGATACCACATTTGTCATGACCCAAACTAGGGACTAGCCATGATGGGTATCTCAAGTCACACATGGACTAGAGATCCCCCCCCTTCATTTAGCCTAACCAATACAACAACCACAAGTATCCGATGAATTTTGAACTTATAACAAGATAGAATAGAATAAAACTAATAACAATTCATGATAAGTCCATACCAATCACCGGTAACCGGGAAACCGTTCGTCACTAAATAACCAACCAATCCACCTAATCCCATAGTAATCAAATAAATCCTCTACAAAATAAATCACTAAAATGTCGGGATATTCCCCTGACAGTAGACAAAATAAATTCTAAACAAGGTCCAAGCTATAGAAAATAAAGACCATAAAATAAACCCTTCTGAAGCATGGAAGCTTACCACTTCAATGTCGTCAACTCATGAACTATTTTGAGCACTTGATTACTGCGTAGGAAAAGTAAATGAAGATTCAGTGCCTACATTGCTTAAGGTGGGAAATGTCCAAAGTATCCCCATCTTAAAGTTGTAGAAAATCCGTTGGTGGCTATGAGTCAAGCCATTTAATCATCAACATAACATACTACTCTTTTTATTGAGTCATCACCTAGATAGAAAATTGGACACCACACATTGTATAGCTTACGACTCCCTTGCGCCAGTCATCACCAGACCATACAACTTGTATGGTATAGTCATGACCACCACAGAATACAAAAGGCTTAAACACAAGGAAACATACAAGTGGAACCTAACCACTCGTCATATGATCATATGACTTGTGAGGAGTCTCTCATAACTAGGATTGAACATCATTAATAACATACTGGTTTGGCTATGACTTGGGTCCATACACCCATAACCATACCATACAACTCGTGATGTGAGTCGTAAGAAAGACAGAGAACCTAAAGCTTAAGGAATTTGCAAAGGACAAAGGTTGGGGTGTTTCATGTTTGATTTGTGTGTAATTACTATTTTATTTATTATCTATATCACTTACATTTATTCCTTTATTGCATTTGCGTAGCTTGGTAGTTTTTTACCTTTTTGTCTCTATTTACTGTTGACTTAAATTACACACTTACATTTTAGTTGTAGTTTTTCTGTATTGAGCTCATTCGGTCGATGATGCTTACTGAGTAACCGTTGCTTTAGTATTCATACTAAACTTCTGTATCTTTTCCCTAATGCAAATTTCAGTATTAACATTCTAAGTTAACGTGGTTCCTACTATTAAGTATTGGTTCTCAATAGGGTGACCTTACTATCGTCCGAGGCTGATTCTCTTCAATCTACTCTAATTTAGTCTATTGTACTCGAGACTATTTGTAAATATTGTGTATATTTTAGATTCTATCGAGTACTATGGGTATCTTTTAATAGTGGCTCTACTATTGTGCATACTAGGTCTTGGGAGGGAATAGTTTGTATATTTTGTCCTTTTTCTTTCTCTTATTTAATATATTATATATGTTCACTTCTTGGTTGTTATTATTATTGTTGCTATCATTATATATGATCCTTTATAATTTCTTTCAGTTAGCCCGTTACCTATTATTTCGGGCTATGGCTTTGCTTACCTACTGATAACGCTCAATCTACAGCTCTCGTAGGAGTGTAAAGCGGTCGCTATCAAATATATAACCCAACTGGGTTAGGTATTGATCCCACAGAGAATAGTCGATCACTAAGTAAGTAAAGATTACTAGACTTATGGTGCAAGTCTCGTAAAAGAGGAGGGATTGTAACGTGAAATTGGTGTGAACAAAATAGTAGAGTAAAACAGAAAATAGCAAAGTAAAAAGAAAAAATGTTTAGTAAGCTGTAAAACAATGAGAATTGAGAAGTTGGGATTATGTCCACCTTATGAGTTATACGTCTCTATTGGCTATGAATTATGCGGAATTCAGACATGCATGTGCTTATAGAGAATTGTATTCTATGGTAAATCCAAGCGTCTTTCGACCTTAACAAGGACTATTTCACTTTAACTCTTTCGAGCTTAAAGCGTGTCTAACGGTACAAATTCTCCAAGAGGTTAATCCAGTTACGGCACTAACTTCTTAATAGGGGTTGGTGCCCTATTACCTTGACATTATCTCTTTTTCAGATATATAACTTTTCTTTCGAACAAGTTAATGCTATTCTAGCGTTATTCTATGCGTCCGCAGCCACAAGAATTTGCATTAAGATGAAGAGAATAATGATATAAGCAATACACGTGTCACGAATTCACAAACTCATAGCAATAGATAGTATCTCATTCGGCTTACATAACCCCAACAGAGAAGTTTAGCTACTCATGAGTGCGATGGAAATCACAATAGACATTATTATTATACCACAATAAAGATATCACGTGTAGTATGGTGTGATATGGCTTTAGGCGTGAATTCCTTGCAAAATAGCGATTCTCTTGTTGTAAAATTAAAAGTCGAATAGATGAAAAATAATGTCAACAATGAATTAATAAAGAAACGAGAAGGATGGAATAGGGATGATGGTGGTGGAGAATTGTTTTGATGGATGGATGGATGGTGGATGGATGGGAATTGATGGAATGGGGGAATGAATCATAATCTCTAGCAAAATAGGGTATTTATAACACCCATATCCTATTCCTACTAAGCTACTGCATTACTTAACCCATTCCTACTGGGTTACTGCATCATTATCCTAATCCTAATAAATTACTGCATCATTATCCTAATCCTAATAAGTTACTGCTAGTCCCCAAAGTCTTTAGAATTGTTGTTTTTGCCCGGGACAGATTTTCCATGCGCCACTTTTGGTCCTTGGCGTGTAAGATTCCCCTTCCTTCCTTCGTGAAGCTTTCTTTGGCGTCAAGTTATCCATAAAATGCTGAATTCTGCATCATTTATACCTGAAAACTTGCTAATCATGTTCGTTAGCTCACTTACAGGAAAAAGGACTAAATGTGCATGAATTATATATTTTGTCCTCAAAAATTAGCTAAAATATGGGTAAAATATAGTACTTCAGGCGTGTAAATTCGCCTTTCATCACCTACTGGTGGGTTAAGGTAGGCGCCATCACGACTTGACAAAATGGGCTATGACATAATCTAAGTGATTGAAGAAAAGAAGGGATATATAGTTATATATATATAACTAAGGTATAATCTATGTAGATCCTAAATCATTAGACTAGCAATTTAAGACCTCATAACCATAGCAGGAGCTACTGCTAGAATACACAAGGTTCTAACCCATATGTCAAGCCATCAATCGGTCATGCATAAGTAATATAATCGTAAGATAAAAAAGGTCATAATCATACCTCAAGTCTCGATACCAAATCAATGACCAATCTGTCATAAACTAGCCATAACAATGATCACAACAACGATAATAATAACAATGCGAGTAACTGGCAAGTCTGGACAACCAAATACCTAACCAAGCCTATCACATTCCCCTACCGCTGCAGGCTCAAAACATTCAATCAGCATACAATACACCATAATTTATAGTCATCACCCATACTAAAACAATCCCTTATATGGGCTGATAAATATAGACACATACTGGTGATAGGCGATGCACCTGGAAGGATGAATACAACAGAATTCATAAATCTATAATCATTATCATCATCATAACCATCATTATCATTATAACCATTATCATCATCATAACCATCATTATCATAACCATCACCATAGTAATCATCCTTCGGCCTTACCAGGTATATAATTTCCATACGTAGGGCTAGCCAAACTCGAATCGATAGATGTATTCATAAGCACATCAATAGAAGCATAATCCAGCCTTGCCGGGTATTAATGTCATCATTATAATATCTTTTGGCCTTGTCGGGTATCAATATTATATTTACAATATCCTCTGACCTTGCTGGGTATATAAGCATATCATCATAGTCGTCCTACGGCTTTTTCATGTATATAAAAGTATCATCATAATCATCAACACTCATATATATAAAATCAATACTAAAATATGTCATCAGGTTTTACCTGAAAATTATATCATCAATCCAATATCTTCCTTAATTCCATACCAGAGAGATGTGTATTTGGATATGATAGCTACATAGACTCAAACAGGGGATAAAAAAGTGTAAATCAGTAAGTCTGTTGCCCATAGTGATCTTTGGGAATAAATAATTAATAAAAGTGTAGAAAGGATCAAAATCTCACATGACAGGAGTAATTAGTAGTATTAAATCATAGACCAAAATCTGTCAGCGGTCACATCTTTTAAACATCATTATTAATCTCTTTTATATATAAGTTATTCATTAAGGTAGACAATTATTATCTGAAGAAATCCATTTTATGGTAGAAAGTGGGCTTTAAACCTTAATTAATGCCAACAGAAATACGATTATAATCTAATTAGAATCGTATAAATCATCGATAGAATAATCTTGAATGTACTAAATCTATGCATGCCATCACCAATATTCAAACAATGGAACCATAAGCATTAATGTATCAATAAACTAAAACTACATCCTTTACAAGAATAAACACTTCCCAGATGGTCAACCCATAACATAACACAATCTTAGGCCTAATAATGTGTCCGAATAATTATAGCATTATAATCACGACCTTTGACCCACATACATATATGAATCCTATATCAATATTCACATCTATACATCATCTCATATTTAGTAGACATAGTGATTTATGAGGAATAATATATCGATAAGCATCTCATGTCTACAGTCCATATATCATAATCCAGGGAAAACCATGACCATTCATCTAGTCACGAAGAAACCTTATACTAAATGTCCAATAGTCTCAACCATGTCTAATATCGTTAACTAAGTCCACAAGGGCTTAAATAAGTCTTAGCCTAAGGTGGGTTTGAGGAACCCACTTCTAATCCTCAATTTCAATATTTAAGCACTTTATACCCCAAACTAGGCTATGGTATCTAGTTTAACTTCTAGGTGTCAAGTAAGCCATAGCCAATCCTACGATAGGACTTTTTCCTAGAAACATGGGCATTTAAGTCAACTCAACATAAATTAAGGTTTCAAGATCACCACAATAGCCCAATTAGGGTTAAATATACTAACTAAGCTTTCAATTCTTAAACAACATCCCAAACCTAGCATCATTTATAAAGTGAAATAAGCACTTCCCCTTATGGGTCAAAAACTATCATTGAATCCCCTAAATATCAATAATAAGAACTAGGTCATTCCACCCATAATCAATATTAACATTAAAATTCACATGCAAAATATAATATGTATTATCTTACAAAGAGAAGTAGATAGAAGCCTACCTCAAAGACAAACCGTAAATCCTTAAATCATTCACCAAATATTTGTCTTAACTTCACAATCCCAAAATTCCATCATACTATTAAAATCATAATCTACTCATTAATTCGAGAATAACGATACACATAATGCACCATTGTTCTTTTGGTACAAAAACGACACTAAAAACCCAAGTGGTCCTACTTAAAAAAGTCATGTTTTCGAGGTCAACTAAACATTCTTAAATGATTAAGGAATCATAACCATCAAGAAATGGGTGAAAACCAAGCTAATTTAGGGTTAACATCAAACCCCAAGCTATTTGAGATTTTGGGTTAAGAACCAAGAAATTCATCAAGAAGGGATGAAATCTTACCTTAGATCTGAAGTTATTCGTGATAATAGATTTTAATCAAGCTCCCAAATCACCCACATTACTAAATTTTGAGTTGTCATACTCAATTAGGGTTCTTGGCTCTCAAGGATAAGTGAAAAATAGCCAAAAATACGGCCTAAGGGGTCCTTTTATACATATACAAGGTATCTAGGTATGGAAATCACATAATAGGGTATGCAATTGCACTACTTGATTATAAGAGCGGTTATGGAAATTGACATACCCCCTTGTGCAATCACAGTACTTGCTGTTAGCACAATTGGCAACTGAAACTTAGAAATATTCCATGTTTTTATCAATGCATTGGGATTCATTTGGAATCTGATACACGCAAATGAACTATGTAATCATACTAAATTCGATGTTTGGACGTGATAGCAAAGTCAAATTATACATCAAAGGTCATTTTAACCAAATGTGGGTCCCACACCAAAATTGCCAATCGACCAACCTTACGACCAATAGTTCAAAATGAGCTAGGTGTATAGATACTTGATCCAAAGTCTTTCTAGCCTAAAATCGATATTATGAAGCTGCTGGCATAACTGGAATTTACATCTGAGATCATTTTATTAAAGTTTTTCCCTGGTAGCTATTTTGAACAAGTGAGGACTTCTAAATAAGGAATTGGCTCTAAAAATCATATGAACTGCTGAGTAACAGAACTGTTAGTCCCGACAAGTCATAAATGACTTGGTGCAGCTATGGTAAAGCCTAAAGGCAAAAATAAGTGGAAATATGAAAAATAACCTAAAAGATCATTTCAATATCCATTACTAAAAGGACTTTCATCCCCAAATGTCAATGGAGGAAAAAAATCTCAAAGGCTCAAAAAATAAGGTAATATGCCTGAAAACTCCAAGCGTGACTTCTAATATAACCTCTAAAAAGAGAAAACACTTCTGAGGGATTTTTCTACATGTATCTCTTCTTCTACCAGCTCTCTCACTTTACTTCCACATAGTCAAAACTCAACTTTAACCACCAGCTGGCCACTAACTAAATCAAAAAAGGTTGATGCATGCAAATCTAAACCACAACACATCGATACCATGTTGACACTTGCTCAAGTCAATCAAAGGCTCATCTAAGCGAAATCCAACCCAAGACATGAGTCATACCACGAACTCTGAATCTAAATATAACCTTTATTTACCATTCCACACTTGTTATCTACTCAAAACCAGGAGAAAAATTACTTGAGTCTTGTCCATGCAATCTCATCATAGAGAACTCAAAGAACTGAAGCTAATCCGATAAAAGTCCAAACGACAAACATGAGAATAATCCCATAAGGCGCTATACGGGTACATAAATTGAGAAAATCAAGGAATGCAATCTATGCCATGCTACCACAAGTCTAAATGGCAATTAAGACTGAAACCCAGAAGATCAAGGTATAACTACTCATCACTGAACTATCCGCTCCAGGATGTCCCATCAAGATTGAATAAAGCCAAGAGTAAACTAACTCAATCATACTACTCTTATTGAGTATATCATCCAAAATTCTAAAAGAATACTAAAGACTCGAGGTAAAAGATGAAAGAACCAATACAAGGTTCATGGGCTATCATCAAAGAATTTTTCAACAATAATCCAATCAAAGTTGAGAAGATCGAATAAGTAACTATGTAATAGGCTCAGCCGACCAATAAATAAAATTTGAACTAAGACAAATATAAAATGAAGGTTGCACTCAAGCTTTACAAATCCAAGATGAAATCTCAACTAAAACGAAGATTGCACTAAAGCTTTACAACTCCAAGATGACATCACAACATCGAGGCTGACTTGCTCTGGTCTCAACTGCCTAAACCAAATTTAAAGATGAGTAGGCTCTAATACTCCAAACCTATTATAACTTCCACATCAACATTACAAGGCATCAAATCCAAAGTTAGGCCAACAAATCCAAAACCAGGTCAAATACTCATATCGATCATACTATTTGTATCAGATATATCTATACCAGATCATGCCGAGCCAAAATCAAAACATAGCTAAGAACAATATCATAATAGAGGATAGATTATCGGATGAAAATACGAAAAATCCACTCTATATCTATTGGAGGGCCTAAATGAGAAATATAGCTAAATCTAAAAAATAAGAAATATAGCTAAATTGCCGACTCTAGAACCATATCAGAACCACAAAAGGTCCACTTACCTTTGATATTATAATACATTCCCGAATCAATCTAACACATCTAACCAAGAGGGAAAACAATCAACCTTGCCTTGCTATAGAAAAATAAATCATCAAATTGGGCTATAGCTACTCAAACCACCGAGTGAGAATAACAGAGAAATGGAATTCTACCTCGATAACACTAGTATAGATAGCTACTGAGCAAGGATTAATTACATCAAGTTGTAATAACAAATATTATAATAACCTCAAGCAGTGATAGAAATAGAAACAACAATATCAATATTAATATAATGAATAGGTGGTACATAAACGAAAATCAATATAATGAATAGGCAGTGCCAAAATGAACATCAATAGAAAGTACCACTCAAAGGGCCACAATAATGCCAATATGCCAAGATAAATAGGACTCAAACCCAAATACTACACCCTTAGGGATCAAATATCAATGACCTATCCACTATTGAAAGTAAAAAACCATAGGAGTAGTCATCTAATAATGAATTTAATAACATGTCACACAATAATTAATATGAACTCATCAAGGCATATAATCATCAATGGGTATGAAGACCTCAATACACACAATAAAAGGTACATGTAGTAAAATAAAGGCACTCTGATCCTGGTAATATCCACAACCACATGCCTAATAGACCTAAGGAAGAGTAAATTTGAATGTTTCAAACTTAAATCGACCGTCTGAATCATCAAGTGATGTGCCAAGCTTACTATCTCTAACTAAAGGTACCACATCATCACGAGGCTGATCTAAATGAGTTGAACAACCAATAATCCCTCACTAGGGACACTCTTTAGAATAATATCCCATCTCGCCATCACCAAAATAAACTTTTAGAATACTTTAAGGTGTCATTCACTCTAATCCAAAGTGATCACCACAAATAACCTGAGAGCTGCTCATAGTCTGAAATACTACCTACGTAGATATGATTAGCTGCAAATAAAGCTGAACTATACCATAAAGATCCTCACTCCCAGATTAAATACCAATATCACTACACTAATGGCATGACCTCTTGCCTCCACCTTCATAAGTCTCAATACATACTCTCTTTATGGAAGTCGAATGACCAACAACCTAAGAGAATGAAGACCCAACTACTATTAAGTGCTCTGACACCAAACAGAATGGCAATCAAATCCTCTAACAAATTAACGTACCAGGACCTGCTCAAAGGGATATAACATCGGAAAATTCCATGCCCACTCAAGAAATCTAATCAGCATTTAGAAACTGGCAAAGAACCAAGATGAACACCAATAGTCCAACTCTGACCTTAGAATTGCTGGATAAACTGGATGTCATCCCTAATTATGAGGGATTTACAAAATACATGGGACCCTAATACTAAACCTCAAAGGTCTAAAGTGGTCACGAGCCTTACTGGAGCTTAAGCTAGCCTCAAATTCTTTGGCTAATGCTAAACATCCATCTCTAACTATTTAGTCTGACACTATACCAATATGCATGGTGAAGTCACATCTGCATCTATCGACCATCTCACCTCATACATTTATGATGGAATAAACTCAAGGAATGTGATTAAAGATTATAGTAATGCAGAAACAAGATAAGGAGTCATGAAGTAAATTTCCTAGTAATGGCTTTATAGCACCCCAAAGATAGTTTATAGATGTCTCTGCACCAATTCCCAGAACTCTAATAAGCACTTAGCTCTTGTACTAACATGCCAATAAAACCGAGTTTCTTCTACCAATTTGTCATGACCTAATTTGTTAGGTTATGTTGGAGCCTACTATAACCCACCAGTAGGCAACCCAAACTCGTTGTACGAAACGACTAGTAATGGACTACCTAAAGAGATAAAGGAAAGAATACAGAAAAGATGTAATAACAAATCTAATGCATAATGTAGTCCCAAAACTTAGTGGTATCAGTACAAGAGCTTCTACATAAAAAGAATCCAAAGTAAAGTACATTTAAATACACGGATACAACTTATCTCTAAATACAGCATAGAGATTAGTCAAGTATATAAGAGAGATATAGGTACTACTTTAAATGTCCAGAGCTCACTCTAAGTTTTTGAACCATGGCTGCTCCACACAATGTTCACATTAATGGTGATAACCCGTACTATGATCTGCAGGCTGCAAAAGTATAGTATGAGTACCAAACACGTGGTACTCAGTAGGCAACTGATGACTGAGCTCCGAAGATAAAGAAGGTATATATAACATATAAATAGAATGTAAACCACACTCGAATATCCAATAACCACACAATACAACAAATGAGATAATAAGGATAAACTATCATACTTATGTCCAAGAGACTAATATATCAAGACTAGGGGAGTAGGAGGAATACACTATCTTATTCTAGCCATACGTAAGAATCTCAACACTATACCATATATCACTGGCCAATATGCAAGTAAGAGTAGAAATATGATACATATAAGTATACATGGACAAGGAATGTATATAATCTGAGTGAATGAAGAAGAAGAGGGATATACGGTAATACCATAGCTAGATATAGCTAGGTATGTATATTTATATATATAAGTATATAACCAAGGTCTACTTGAAGTACAACCTAAATTATCAAACTAGTTACTCACGACCTTATAACCATAGAAGGAGCTAGTGCTAGAATACTCAAGGTTCTAACCCATATATTAAGTCATCAACTGGTCATGCATAAGTAATATAATCGTAAGATAAAATAGGTCAGGATCATACCTCAAGTCTCAATACCAAATCAATGACCAGTTTGTCATAAACTAGCCATAACAATGATCACAACAACGATTATAATAATAAGAATCACATTATTAATAACAACGCGAGTAACCCGCTAGTCCGAATAACAAAATATATAACCAAGCCTATCACGTGAACCTACCGCCTCAGGCTCAAAAGGTTCAATTAGTATACAATACACCATAATTCATGGTCATCACCCATACCAGTACAACCCCCATAGGCTGATAGATATTGGTGCATATTAGTGATAGGTGATGCACATGGAAAGATGAATACAATAAAATCCACAATACCATAATCATCATCATCATAAGCATCATCATCATAATAACCATTTTGTATAATCATAACTATCATCATCATAACCATCACTATCATAATCATCTTTCGGCCTTACCGAGTATATAATTTTAATACATAGGGCTAGCCAGACTTAAACCAATAGATGTACACATAGGCACATTAATATAAACATAATCCAACCTTGTCGGGTATTAATGTCATTAATATAATATCCTCCGTCCTTCTTGGGTATCAATTTTATTTTCATAATATCCTTCGACCTTACTAGGTATCAATATCATTATTATAATATCTTATGATCGTAGGGTATATAAGAATGTTTCATATTCATCCTTTGGCCTTATCAGGTATATAATTAGTATTATCATAAATCATCAGCACGCACACACACACATATATATAATATTAATACAAAAATCTATCATCAAATTTTACCCAAAAGTTATACCATCAATCTAGTATCTTTTTCCTTCTTATACCTAAGAGATGTATATCTGGATTTGTTAACTGCACGGACTCAAGCTATGGATAAAAGTGTGTAAATTCATAAGTCTGTTTCCTCGAGTGAACTTTAGGACTAAATCATTATAAAAGTTTAGAAAGGGTTGAAATCTCTCACGGCTAGAGTACTTAGTAGTATCAAATCAAAGATCGGAATCTTTCATGATCATATTGTTTAAACATCATTATTAATCTCTTTTACATATAAGTTATTCATTAAGACAAGTAATTATTATTATGAAGAAAATCATTTTTTAGGTAGAAAGTGGGTTTTAACCCTTAATTAGTGACAATAATAATAAGATTATAATCTGATTAGAATCATATCAATCATCAATGCAACGATGATGATTGTACCAAATCTATGCATCCCATCACCAGTATTCAAATAATGGAACCATAAGAATTAATATATCAATAAACTACAGCCACATACTTTAAAAGGATAAACCTCCCTGGATGGTTGACTCATAATATAACACAACCTTGGGCCCAATAATATGTCCAAAATAGTTATAGCATCATAATCACTTCTTTTGGCCCACATATATATCCAAATCCAATATCAATAATAACATCAATAAATCATCTCTTATTTATAATCCATAGCATATTTATGAGGCATAACATATCAATAAGCATCTCATGTCCATAGGCCATATACCATAATTTGAGTAAAACCATCGTCATTCATCTAGTCATGAAGAAACCTTATACTAAAGGTCAAATAGTCTCAATCATGCCTAATATCCGCAACTAAGTCCACAAGGGCTAACATAAATCTTAGCTAAAGGAAGGTTTGAAGAACCCACTTCTTATCCTTAATTTCAATATTAAAGCAATTTATACCGAAACTAGGCTAAGGTATCTAGTTTAACTTTTAGGTGCCAAGTAAGCCACAACCAATCTTTAGATTTGAATTTATCCTAGAAATATGGGCATTTAAGTCAACTCCACCTAAATTAAGGTTTATAGATCACCATAATATCCCAAACAGGGTTAAATATACTAACCAAGCTTTCAATTCTTAAAACACATCCTAAACCTAGCATTATATCATATCTATTCTACAAGTTAGTTCAATCTAGGGAGGCAATAGGATTTCAAAAATGCAATAAAATTTTCCCCTTATAGGTCAAAAACCCTTATCTAATCCCCCAAACTTTAATAATCAAGACTTTTTCATTCTATCCATAATTAATTTTATCAGTCACATTCATATGCAATATTTAACACACATCATTTTACAAAGAAGAGTAGACAGAAACCTACCTCAAAGTTGAACCAAAAATCCTTAAATCATTCACTAAACATCTATCTTTACTTCACAATCCAAACAGGCCATCACAGATTTAAAATCATAATCTATTCTTCAATATGATGATAACGATACCTATATTGCACCGTAGTGCTTCATATCCAAGAATGACACTAAAGGCCCAAGTGGGTTCCATTGATGGAAATCACAGTTTCGTTTTTAACCCAATGTTCATACATTATTAAGGAATCATAACCCTTAAGAAATGGGTGAAAATCAAGCTAATTTGGGGTTAAAATCTATCCCCAGGCTATTTGAGATTTTGGGTCAAGAACTAAGAAATTCATCAAGAAAGGGATGAAATCTTACCTTAAATACAACGATATTTATGATAATAGATGTTAATCAAACTTGTAATTCGCCCACTAGACTCAATTTTGAGTTATCACACTTATTTAAGGTTCTTGGCTCTCAAGGATGAGTTAAAAATGGCCAAAACATGGCCTAAGGGGTCTTTTTATACCCCTACCAGGTATCCAGGTATGGATATCACAAAACAGGGTGTGCAAGCACACTAATTGAATATAGGAGTAGGTATGGCAATCACCATAATCCCTTGTGCAAACACAGTACTTGGTGTCAGCACAGATGATAATTGAAACTTTAAAAATATCAAGTTTTTCCCAATGCCTCAGGATTTATTTGGAATCTGATATACCTAAATGAACTATGAAATCACACTAAATTCAACATTGAAAATACAATAGAAAAGTTAAATTTTCATTTGAAGTCGTTCCGACTAAATATGGGTCCTACACCCAAATTCTTAATTTTATAAATTTCTAACTAATATGTCAAAATGAGCTCGGATGCATCAGAACCCAAAAAAATATCTACCCACCCTAGAATCAATATTTTGGAGTTTTTGGTGCAGTCAGAATTTGCATTCGAGATTATTTTACTAAAGTTTTCACCCGATGGCCATTTGAAACCAACAAAAACTTCTAAATAGGAAATTGACTCTAAAAATTATAGGAACTACTCAGTAACCAAACTGTCTATCCCAGTAAGTCATAAATGATTTGGGAAGGCGCAAATGGAAAAAATAAGTAGAGAAATGAAAAATGACCTTAAGGGTCATTACAGGGCGGCTTCCTATCCTATGCATGTTGGCTTTGTGTGGGATTATGGTATGAACTAGATTTGAGTTTTGTCGAAATTAATTGCTAGGATATCTTCAAGAAAAACAAGAAGGAAATTATATTCTTTGATGTATCAGTTTCTGACAGTATATTTTGCATCTCTTACGAGGAATAATTATTTATTTTCTAGCAACTGTTGGTGTATTTTGCTTGTTTTTAGGAGACTTAGAAGAAGGGATAGAGCAAAAAATCTAGATTCTGGATGGTCACTACGAGCAAACAGACGAACCGTCAATATCCCGACAGACCATTACGATTGCCTTCGCTACTAAGCAGAATAGCAGATATGTTAAAGATGGGCGATGGTCCAGGCGACAAACCATCAAGCCTGCGAGGGATCGTCAATATGGATAACGTACTGAAATAGAATGATTGACATTTGGGGAATTTAGAATGAATGGCGACGGGCCGTCGAGTCCCTGATGGACCATCGCATGGCTTGTTGCCATTGATCATACTACAACCACTTACTAGAATGGAATCGATGGTCCAGTAGATGGACCATCGTAGCCTCGATGACCCGTTTGGCAAATCGTTGGTGGTGATACGAGAACCGAAATTTAAATTTCAAATTTTAACTTTCTGGGAGCCTACAAATACCCAACATAGGGTTAGAATAGGCATCTATTAACCATTTTTCAATTTATAACATAAGAGTGTCTGGGAAATAACTTGAGAGCTCAATTTTACACCATTTTGCTTTGGGATTGGAATTGGGATTCTCTTAGGATTGTAAGTTTATTCCACAATATTTATGAAATTAGCTTTTTCATGTATATCTAAATTATGTATGGCTAAATCTCTCATAACAAGGGTTATGGGAGCCTTGGTGTAATTCAATATTAGCTTTGTGGGACTGATGAATTTCGGTTAAAATTGCAATTATATCACCTTCTCTTCAGTTTTATGATTTTGCTTGGTTACAAACTTGAACAGGGTGCCCATAAACATAACTTACTTGAAAAAAGAAGTTAATATTGGGAAAAGAGAATGGTGAAAAAATGATTAAGGATTTTACCATTTAATCTTAAGATTGATGCCTTAACTATATCAATCTCTTAGTGAGTTATTTGTCGCACTAATCAATCACTTTAAGTTTGAAAGAATTTAAGTGAATCCATCTTTAAAGGTTGAAAAACAATTTGATGGGACATCCTATACAAACTTTTTTATAATTGTAATTGTTGATATAGAGTTTTGTAAAACCCACAACCCTTGGTAATAAAATACCTTGGTATCCATGACCCTAGTTTTTTTAATTCTCACTATAATAAATTCATTGAAGTGATGCTTTTAACAAAAATGCTCTTTATCATTGGAAACTTATGATTAACAGTCTATTAATAAGTGTACAACTTAGTTAACACTAATTTCATGTGAGATTCGAACCCAACCTTGTTGGGTTATATATTTGATAATGACCGCTTACTCTCTTTTCAAAGTGTTGTAATATAGGCGTATCATTATTCCATAGGGATAGGGTCTTGGCATATCTTATGTTGTTTATGGTGCTCCTTATTATTCTCTTGTTTGAAATTTTTCTTATTAATTTTTGTAATAAATTTGTACTTTATTTTGGGGCATCATTCCTAACATAAACATTCATTATTTTTAATAATTTTAATAAAGCAATCTTTCATGGTGAAAATACTACCTTTAAAGTCCCCCCAGTGGGTCTTATCCTCTATGAGGCTTGGTCATTCAATGTCTAGTTTGCACGCATTGAGTTATAATTAACCAGTGAGGCTATTCACTAACTAGTGTTTTATTTGGTGTGCCTCTTGCATCCTTTAAATCTGTCTTAGTTCAACTATTGGGACTTTTTGCCTTCTATACCTTAATATATTAAGGAGGGATCCCTTTTATTTTTCATATAAATACGTACCTAAGTACGAATCTATTTGAGTTAGTTTAGTGTGAGCCTTCAAGCATCAAACTCTAAATAGTCAATATCAACTTTTAAAGACATTAAGTGTTAGTATAATTTTTCAAGGATAATTATTTGCATGCACCTTGTGTTCAGGGATTATTGGACCACCTTTATGATGATGCCAAGTTTTTTTGCTATTAGATGACCAGTTCATGTAGTTTTGTGGTAAGCTTCTATATTAGGTCGTGTGCTGAGTGCCTTCACTGATGAAAACCAGCCATCGAGTATTATTATCGGGTTGTGTGGAATTCTCAATACTTTTGTGATCCTTCGTGTAGATTTTGAAGATATAAACTTGCTTCGTTTTGGGGTATGGGGATATCTCCCTTAGGGCCTCCTCTTGTGGCTTAAAGAGAGCTATGGTTTTGTTCTGAGGCCCTCATTATTCATGACTAGTTTGTGATTCGATCGAGGAGTCTTATTACAAATATTAAGGCATAATTTAAATTAAAAAGTACAGATGAATGCTAACATCTTAAAGTTTTTGATTTATTCGATTGTTGTCGGACATTATCTGTACAACAAGGGGCACATAAAAGTTTTCGTAATTCACCCCAGAAGTCTTTACCACTACATCATTCAAAATATGGCCAAAAAACCCTTCTTGGGATAAAACGTAGTTGATGTAAAAAAGAGTGTAGCTTTTTCCTTCAGGGTCTTCCATCGTCTTATTTGAATGCTGCTGAGGAATACCTGTAATAGAAATCAAAACAAAACATCAGATAAATAAAACATAGAGGGAAGGTGCATGCCTGGCTCGTCAACGGCATATATCATCTTATCATCTTCATGGGATCTCCTGACACTATGGGTGCTTGGATGCCTTTCCTATAGTTTCCCTTGGCTCGCTCACTAAGGAGCAATTTGAGGTTTCCACCCTTTAGAAGTTTAGCAATCTCTTTACAAATATGGCAAAATCCCCAGTCATGACCATGCATCCCGTAGAACTCACACCAAAAGGGTGGAAATAGAGGGCATAGTTTCACTGTCTATCCCCTTAGAGTCGTTCCAACATCTGGGGTTTTTGATCAACCTATCTTCTGACTCCTGTGAGTTTATTTCTTCATTTTCGTGAGGCTTTTGGTGATTCACCTACAATCTTCCACAATCCAAATCTTTAACTCTTACATATTGTGCATGTTGGCCTATTTCATCACCTTAAACTTGGCTAAGATTTTTCTTGTGCTTGAAAAAAGAGATTGAGCTTTTAGGGTTCAGATCTTTGGTGGAGGCTTTGATTGCCCAATGATCCAACACCTCGATATCTGCATCTTTCCTCCTAGAATTAGGCTAATTTTTTGGGATCAGCTCTGAGTCTTCTTGCTTATTCTTGAAAATATCACCTCATTAGGGTTGTAATTTCATTGCTCCAGCATGAGCCCTTATGAAGCTATATGCTAACATGTTAATCGAGTTGACAAAGTGTGTAGGAGAAGTTAGTACTATACTAGGACTCGACCTAATGGAATTTCTCTAAACTTCTTTAGCATGACTAACTTATCTTCCTCTTTAGTTAAATCAATGTTGTTAACCACTGCAGTGAAAAACAACTAGTGCTTTTGAGGGTCTGCGTTTCCAGTTCCACCATACTTTGGGATGTTCTACATCTTAAATCTCTCTGAGGTAGGAGTGGTTGCTGCAATGGTCGTGTAAGGCACCTTGGCATAACTTTTAGAATCAAGCCCCTATAAAACTTGCGGGGTCTTGGGATATGATTCATTTAAGAGTTGAGCTTAGAGTACTTTACCTTTATCTATTTCCTCAGAAGTCCCAACATGCTTACTATTGGGGCTACACCCTTCAACCTGATTCATCATCCCTATCATTACAACATCAATTCGATTGTCATACTCGTGGTCATTAAGTTTTTCCCGATCATTCTTTCATGAAGTGACTGGAGTCCCTCGTGCAACTCCTACCTATATCTTTTCCATTCATCTATCTTATTCCTCTATCCTCTCTAGTAGGTCCTTATGGGACGTAGTCAAACTCCTCAAGAGATGTTAAAAACCTTGTGAATAGGGATTCTTTTCATCTATATCTAAATCAAAAATTCTCTTTTATCTTCTATCCATGTTTATATTTGTGGTGTCCACATCAAGAGGCATTAGGTCATCAACAGGAGACATTCTCCCCTAGCGCTTCTTGGTGTCACGTCATTGGAGTTTAGAGTTTGCTTATTTTCAATGACCTACTTCCTTGCAAAGTAAACCACAAATAGAAATCTGATGAGTAGCGATGAAGATGAAAGCATATTAATTGCTATGGCCCCACAGTGGGTGCCAACCTATTTACCATATTTATTGTACATTTTAATATGTTTGTAAGTCATGAGCACACGTTATGTTTACAAATGAGTCAGTAATTATAGCAAAAAATCAATCAAATTGTACAAATAAAGATTATAGATGAATCTTATAATATAGACTGAGTGTAAAATCTTGTAAAACCAAGAGATAAAACATGACCAAGCTAAAGTATGACAATGAAAGAGTCGTCAACAATGAAAGGAAAATGCTAATGCTTAAGGATCAAACTGAATATATTTACTGCTTCTATAGTAAGGATGAGCAACAATTATGTCTTTTATTATTGGGAGGGGGTCTATGTTTATGTGATGCCCTGGAAAAAAAATTTCCATTAAGATCTCGAACGAAAATGTGTTGAATTCTGTTCTTTATCGTGATTAATAATTTTTTTGCACAAAATTTCTGGATATGCGACCCGTCATCACGTAGAGCATTGAATAAGCTTTCCAACGATATGTGGATCATCAAAAACGGACACTCGAGCGATGAGTTATAATCATTCTAATCTAACCGTGAATAGTGGTGAACAGTAAATGTGCAGGAAAAAAATACTGAGGCCAGACGAATTTTAGGGTCAACTTCAAACGATCATAACTCCTTGTACATAATGATCTGGGTGAGCTACTATATATACACAGAAAGCTCTGAAAGTCCTCTATCCAATAAAATTGGCTTCATCCAATTTGTCCATCGGAGCAAAAATTTATGGTCGATCTACTTCAGCCTATCAAAACAGTCCACCAAAGGTCAGATTTGACATTATTTGATTTTTAAGGATATTTTGGTCATTCCCACTCCAATTCATCCGGGTAAACCATGGATTTAAGTCCATTAAGAGCATTCAATAGCTCATTTTTCTCAAAAATTTCCTAAGGCTCAAACCCCAACCCTACTACTCCAAATTTCATCCTTCTATGTCTCTTGATTAAACCGTAGAAATTTCAAATTGATTTGATATTCGAGTTGATCATGTTAAGGGCTTCGAGAAGAACCCTTTATTTTCTTGAATAAAGTTTCGGAGTCGGAAGTTCATATTCATCTTCCATTTTTAGATATGTGAGGCTTTGAACAAGATTATCCTTTCGATCTTGTGCCCGTTATTTTTGTTGAATTACATTGACATGAGATTTTATATGTTTTACCATGAATTGGAAATATGATTTTATATCTTATATTATTGTCCATGATCTATGGGATTATGTCATCGAATATGTGTATGATGTTGAGATGGAATTATGTCCAAAAAGTATTTGATTATGAGAGTATGATGATTTAATTTGTTAAGCCTTGATTTATACTATCATTCCACTATTTCCTTATTATGAATTTATAATTGATATTGGAAATTCTATATCCCTTCTATGAGTTGATGTCTCAAGTACCTTTAAATGAGAGTTGGATGACAAATTGAGAAATATTGATATTGAAGTTGCAATGAGTCTTGGTATTTTCCGGATGGTTTTGATGAGTTAAATTGTTGAAAATATTGTGTATTGAGTCTTCATATTCTTGTCCAAATATCGAGTCGGTTATGGTTCAATGAATTGATACCTTGTTGATGTTGAGGAAGATTAAAATATTTTGAGCTAAAATATGTTGAGTTAGGAATCCACAAATTGATATGATTTGATAAATGAGAAAGAGATTTGATTTGGTCTTTATGATAGAACCTTGTGATATTGTGGTGGATTTCCTAACGTGTTCTGATCTTATCGAGGAGTAGTACTTAGTCCCGAGAGAGAAATTTGGTATTTCCCCAAACCTATATGGTACCGTAGGGTTGTTTGATGATGATATTATTGTCCAAAGAACCCGATTATGATTATTGCATTTTTAAGGTCGTACTCCCTGTCACAGAGCATGACTCTCCCGCCAACGAGGGGTTCAAATGTTGGTATTCCATGTAGCTCACGTGGGGTTGTCGGTTATAGGAAACTTTCCTGTCCATAAGAGTCATGTTTATTAAAATACCGAGTCACTCTGAGTTTTGATGTGGTAAGTCAAGTTGCCTATGATGATCTATAATGATTTATGAGGTTTTTCTTCTTAAGATGTTATGAGTTGCATGATTCAATGTCACTCAAGCCAGGTGTGTCATTATGGTCCGTATGTACGTTTTTACGAAATTTATGATATTATTTATATTTTGTATGCGCCCCTACATACTCAGTACATATCTTGTGTTGACCCACATATTTCTCTATGGGCTACATTCTTACCATAATGTAGGTTCAGGTGCTCAGCCACAACCGCGACAGTGATATCCGAGTACCGTATCTACGTTCCTTCAGTGGTGAGTCCTCATGGTTCGAGGACCAAGTTGCTATTTTTGGTGCTGTTGTTTTGTGATCCCTTTGGTCTGTTGAGTTAGTTGGGGGTTTGTACCAATGGCTCATTGATTTTGCTGTATAGAGGCTATGTTAGACTAGTGTATTGTTGGGTTGGTTTGTGTATAGACATTCCATATATGTATAGTCTAACGATATTCCATGCCATGTGCGATGTGATATGATATGTACTTATATATATATATATCCTTAACGTAGCGTGTATGTTGTTGTGTTGGAACCCAAGGGTAGTGTTTTGGATTAAAGGGTTAGCTTAAGGCTACGTGTATCCTTGGGAATCGTGTAGCATCTCGGGATGATATTTAGGGGCATTACAAACTTAGTATCAGAGCCTATGGTTGTGAATATTCCTAGGGAGTCTGACAAGCCACGTTACGTAGAGTCTTGATCATCGGTGTGTAGCGCGCCACACTTATGATCAAGCGGCTGCAGGGCGTTCTAGGAAAAGTCATTTCTTTTTTTCTACAAGAGTCTATCATGCTTACAACTGTTTCCTTCTGCTGTTAATTCGTGCGTTCTTATGACAGAAAATGCCTCCACATCGAGCTCGCAGAAACAACAACCAACCTCAACCCGTTGATCCATTACATGAGACGGTATCCCATACCGAATTTTAGGAGGCTTTTCAGATGCTAGCCCAGGTAGTTACCGCTAATACTCAGGTCAACGCTCCACCTTCATAGGAAAATAATTCGGAAGCAGCACGAATTTGTGAATTTTTGCGGATGTATCCGCCAGAGTTTCATGGGTTGAGAGCAGGTGAGGACCTGCAAATGTATGTTGATGAAATGAAGAAAATTACACAGATTATGCACGTGGCCGAGGAAGAAAGTGTGGAGCTGGCTTCTTATCGGTTGAAAGATGTTGCCTATGACTGGGTGCAGATGTGGAATAAGGGTAGAGAGGAAGATACCGCTCTGATGACTTGGCAATTATTCAAAGATGCTTTCTTGGATAGATTCTTTCTTCTTGAGTTATGGGAAGCTAAGATAGAGAAGTTAATGAATTTGAAACAAGGCTCCATGTCAGTTAAGGAGTATTATCTTAAGTTTAATTAGCTATCGATGTATGCTCCTAATATGATGGCTGACTTGAGGACCAATATGAGTAAGTTTCTAATCGGGGTATCGAGTTATGTGGTGAAAAAATGTAGATCTTCTATGATCAATAGGGAGATTGATCTTCCTAGGTTAATGATTCACGCCCAACAGATTGAGTCAGACAAGATAAAGGAAATAGAAAGAGTAAGAGGGATTAAGAGAGTCAGATCGGAGCAATAGAGGTCTGGTCAGACTAGATTCTCCTAAGGGAGTCGCCCTTAGTTTTAGAGACAACCATTTATACCTGCGCCTTCATCAACTAGTGCCCCCATATATCAGGGAAGGCTGGAGCTCAAGAATAGGTCGATACCTTCCAGGTCTCAGGACAGTGTAAGCAACCGGCCTCATCCTCCTTTGTGTGCTAAGTGTGGTAAAGACTATTTTGGGGAGTGTTATATGGGGCAGCGAGGCTGTTTTGGTTGTGGCAAGTTGGGCCACTTACTTAGAGACTACCCGTATGCCAGACAATGGAGTCATGATGCCCGTCCCCAGAGTTAGGCTACTAGTGCCCCGTCTCCCGCAGCCCGTCTAGTTCCTTCTCAAGGTACTTCATCTAGTACTGCTGGCGGTCAACGCTAAAATCATTTCTATGCTATACCACCTCGTCAGAAGCAGCAGAACTCTCCTGATGTTATCACTGGTATGCTTCGTGTTTTTTATTTTGATGTTTATGTGTTGATGGACCCTGGTTTGATTTTTTCTTATGTGACACCTCTGGTTGCTTTAAATTTTGAAACGGATCCTGAACTAATTTTTGAGCCTATTTTAGTTTCTACTCCGGTAGGAGAGTTTGTCATTGCTAAGCGGGTGTATAAGAAATGTCCCATTACTGTCTTTCATCGGGTTATGTATGCTAATTTGATTGAGCTATATATGGTTGACTTTGACATCATTCTGGGTATGGATTTCCTTTACTCATGCTATGTGTCTATTGATTGTCGTACCCGTGTGGTCAAGTTTCAGTTTCCTGATGAACCTATCCGCGAATGGTCCGGGAGTTCTGTGATTCCTAAGGGTCGTTTCATATCCTATCTCAAAGATAGGAAGTTGATTTCCAAGGGTTGTATCCACTATTTGGTTCAGGTTAAAGACATTAAGTCTGAAACCCCGACCATTCAGTCAATTAATGTTGTTAATGAGTTTTTTGATATCTCTTTAGAAGATCTCCCTGGAGTACCTCTTGATAGAGAGATAGAGTTTGGGATTGACCTTCTTCCCGATACTCAGCCTATTTCTTTTCCTCCATATCGCATGGCTCCCGCGGAACTTAAAGAGTTGAAGGAGCAAATGAAAGATCTTTTAGACAAAAGCTTTATCAGACCTAGTGTGTCCCCGTGGGGTGCACATGTCCTGTTTGTGCGTAAGAAAGATGGTTCTTTGTGGATGTGTATTGATTACCGGTAGCTTAATAGGGTTACTATCAAGAATAAATATCCGCTTCCTTGAATTGATGATTTATTTGATCAATTGCAAGGTGCGAGCTACTTTTCAAAGATAGACCTCAGATCCGGTTATCACCAACTTAAGGTTAGGGAATGTCATATCCCCAAGATAGCCTTCCGAACTCGTTACAATCATTTTGAATTTCTAGTGATGTCTTTCGGGTTAATTAATACTCCAGCGGCTTTCATGGATCTTATGAACCATGTATTCCGGCCATATTTAGATTTATTTGTAATAGTGTTCTTTGATGATATTTTTATTTACTCTCGAAGTGAGGGTGATCATGCGGATTATCTCCGAATCGTGTTGAAAACTCTTCAAACTCATTGGTTATATGCTAAGTTCAGTAAGTGTGAGTTCTAGCTGAACTCTATAGCCTTCTTGGGTCATGTTGTTTCTTCCAAAGGTGTTAGAGTTGATCCTCAAAAGATAGAGGCTATAAAGACTAGGCCTAGACCTATTTCCCCTTATGATATTCGAAGTTTCTTGGGTCTAGCTGGTTATTATCATTGGTTTGTTGTAGGTTTTTCATCTATTGCGTCTCCTATGACCCGTTTGACCCAAAAGAAAGTGAAGTTCCTGTGGTTTGAATCTTGCGAGAAGAGTTTTCAGGAGTTGAAGACTCAACTCACTTTATCCCCTATGTTGACTTTGCCTGACGGTGTTGATGGTTTTATGGTGTATTGTGATACTTCCAGAGTCGGTTTGGGTTGTGTATTGATGCAAAAGGGTAAGGTTATAGCTTATGCTTCCAGGCAGCTAAAACCTCACGAGAAGAATTATCCTACCCATGACCTTGAATTAGGTGCTGTGGTTTTTACTTTGAAAGTCTGGAGACATTATTTGTATGGTGTCCATGTCGATATCTTCACGGACCATAAGAGCTTGTAGTATGTATTCACCCAAAAGGATTTGAATCTTAGGCAGAGACGATGGTTAGAACTGTTGAAAGATTATGATATGGGCGTGCTATATTATCTGGGCAAGGCCAATATAGTAGAAGATCCCCTTAGTCAGAAGTCCATGGGTAGCGTAGCATATGTGGAGATTGATAAGAAGGAGTTGTCCCGTGAGGTACATCGTTTGGATAGATTGGGGTTAGGTTCTTTTGTGATGCTGAGGGTAGTATAGGAGTGCAAAGCAGTTCCGAATCCTCTTTAGTTTCGGAACTGAAGGAGAAGCAAGATAGGGATCCTACCTTGCTCAGGTTAAAAGAGTCTGTTAAAGACCAAAAGGTGGAGGTTTTCTCCCAAGGGGAAGATGGCGTTTTGAGACTCCTAGAAAGATTATGTGTTCCTGATGTTGATAACTTGAAGCAGAGGATTATGGCGGAAGCGCATGGTACGCGCTACTCTATCCATCCTGGTGCTACCAAGATGTACCATGATTTGCAGAAAATCTATTGGTGGAACGGTATGAAGAGGAACATAGCAAAATTTGTGGCGAAGTGTTCCACGTGTCAACAGGTTAAAATAGAGCATCAAAGGCCCAGTGGCATGATGAAAGAGTTTATCATTCCTAATTGGAAGTAGGAATAAGTGAATATGGACTTCATAGTTGGTTTGCCTTCTTCTTGTTGCCATCATGATTCGATTTGGGTTGTCGTAGATCGGCTGACAAAATCAGCTCATTTCTTGTCTGTGCATTCATCGTATACAACTAAAGATTATGCTAGAATATATATTTGGGAACTCGTCAGAAAACATGGAATCCCTTTGGCTATTATTTTTGACAGAGGTACTTAGTTTACCTCTCAGTTTTGAAAATATTTCCAAAAGGGTCTCGATACCCAAATTCATTTAAGTTCTACTTTCCATCCGCAAACAGATGGTCAAGCCGAGCAGACCATTAAGACTTTAGAAGATATGTTGAGGGCTTATGTGCTTGATTTTAAAGGTAGTTGGGATGAACACTTAGCATTAATCGAATTTGCTTAGAATAACAGTTCTCATGCTACTATTGGAATGGCCCCGTTTGAAGCTTTGTATGGTAGAAGGTGTAGATCACCCATTGGTTAGTTTGAAGTTGGTGAGGCTTCCACGACTGGACTGGATATGGTGTTCGAGGCCATGGAGAAGGTTAAGTTAATTTGGAAAAGGTTGAAAACTGCCCAAAGTCGTCAAAAATCATACGCAGATGTAAGGAGGAAAGACCTTGAATTTGATATTGGTGATTGATGATAGGCGAATTTACGTGCCTATATCAATATATTTTGCCCATATTTTAGCCTAGTTTTGAGAACTAATTATATATTTCATGCACTTTTAGTCCTTTTTCCTGTAAATGAGCTGACAAACATGATTAGGAAAGTTTCAGGTATAAATGATGCAAAATACAGCATTTTACGGCTTACTTGACGCAAAATAAAGCTCACAAACGAAGTAGAAAGGAGCTGGACGCCTAAGGACCAAATCTGCTGCATGGAAAATCTGTCCCGGGCTAAAACAACATTTCTGAAGACTTTGGGGACTTACAGACACAAAGCTGGATTTTTACAAAGATACATTAACCTAGTATAATTAGGTTATGTGTTTTACTAGTCTATTTGGATTATGATATTGTAACCTTACCCTAGTACATTTGGGTCAAGGATTTCATTAGTATATTAGGATTTGGTTATTTATTTCATTAGCTTAGTAGGAGTAGGATAGGAGTATTATAAATACCCTATCATGTTAGAGATTTTTAGGAATTCTTCACTTAATTCAACAATTAATTTTCTTCCATCCCTCTCATCTTCCACCACAAACACTTCTAATCTACTCTTCTATTCATCTATTCCACAACAAGAGAATCGTTACTTGCTAGGGAATCACCAAAACCACACGCCTAAACACCCACTTCTCACGCCATCCACCATGCAAAACGTGATATCCTTCGCATTCATGGGTAACTAAACCTCATAGTTGGGGTTATGGAAGCCGAATGAGTTACTATCTACTGCTGTGAGTTGTGAGTTCAAGACACGTATATTGCTTATATCATTACGCTCTTCATCTTAATCTACATTCTTTGCGGTTGCAAACGCAAGAATAACGCCAGTCTAACATTTAACTTGTTCGAGAGAAAGGTTATTTGTCTGGAAAAGAGATAATGTCAAGGTAGTAGGACACCCTTTCCTATTAAAAAGCTAGTGCCGTAACTGGACTAACCTCTTGGAAAATTCGTACCGTTAGACATGCTTTAAGCTCGAGAGAGTTAAAGTGAAATAGTCCTTGTTCAGGTCGAGAGACGCTTGGATTTACCATCGACTACAATTCTCTATAAGCAATTGCATGTCAAGACTCTACACACTCATAGACGATAGAGACGTATACCTCAGAAGGTGGACATAACCCCAACGCCTCAATTCTCATTATTTACAACCAACGTGACAATCTTCCTCTTTTTACTTTGCTATTTTCAGCTTTTACTTTATTGTTTTGGTTACATATTACAATCCCCCTTCTTACGAGACTTGCACCAAAAGTTTAGTAATTTTGCTTACTTGTTGGCCAAGCTATTCCCTGTGGGATCGACACCCAACCCAGGTTGGGTTCTATATTTGCTAACGACCGCTTTACCCTCCCACGTGAGCTGTAGATTGAGCGTTATCAGTGATTTAGTGTACTTGAAAGTTTCACCCATGAAGGGGTAAAGAGTTTTGGGAAGAAAAGGAAACTAAGTCCCCATTACATTGGTCCCTATAAGATTGTGGATCGCATTGGGAAGGTAGCGTATAAGGTTGAATTGCCTGTGGAGTTATCTAACGTCTATACGGTTTTCCATGTTTCTATGGTTAAGAAGTCTATTGGTGATTCTGTTGTGATTGATCCTTCCGAAAGCTTGGGTATTTAAGATAGTCTTTCATATGAAGAGATTCCGGTTGAGATTTTTGACTTTTAAGTTCGTAGGCTAAGAAACAATGAAGTTCCTTTGGTTAAAGTGCTTTGGCAAAATCTATCCGTGGAGAGTGCTACTTGGGAAGCCGAAGCGGATATGCCTGCCACACCTCTTTCCTATGAATCCTGAGCATGTCAAAGGTATCGTTCTCTTTTGATTTAATCCTTATTGCTATGTTTATCTTGGCTTGTGTATTTTCTACGATATCCCAAAAATTCTAGAATGCAGTATATGCTTGGGCAAGATGATTTTTCTCTATATACTCATTTTCATAGTATTCTTGACCTACCTATCAATATTCGAGGATGAATGTTTCCAAGGGAGAGATGATGTGATGCCCCGGAAAAAAAATTTCCATTAAGATCTTGGACAAAAATGTGTTGAATTATGTTCTTTATCAATATTAATAATTTTTTTGTATAAAATTTCTGGATATGTGATCCTTCATCGTGTAGAGCATCGAATAATCTTTCCAATGATATATGGATCATCCAAAACGGACACTCGAGCGAAGATTTATGATCATTCCGATCTAACCGTGAATACTGGTGAACAGTAAATGTGCAGCAAGAAAATATTGAGGCCAGGTGAATTTTAGGGTAAACTTCAAATGATCATAACTCCTTGTACATAATTATCTGGGTGATCTACTATATATCAACAGAAATCTATGAAAGTCCTCTTTCCAATGAAATTGGTTTCATCCGATTTGGCCATCAGAGTAAAAGGTTATGATCGATCTACTTCAGCCTATCAAAATAGTCCACCAAACGACAGATTTGACATTATTTGATTTTTAAGGGTATTTTGGTCATTTCCACTCCAATCCATCTGGGTAAACCATGAATTTAAGTCCATTAAGAGCATTTATTAGCTCATTTTTATCCAAAATTTCTAAGGCTCAAACCCCAACCCTACTACTCCAAATTTCATCCTTCTATGTCTCTTGATTGAACCGTAGAAATTTTAAATTGATTTGAGATTCGAGTTGATCATGTTAAGAGCTTCAGGAAGCACCCTTTATTTTCGTGAATAAAGTTCTGCATTGGAAGTTCATATTCATCTTCCATTTTTAGGTATGTGGGGCTTTGAACACGCTTTAAGCTCGAGAGAGTTAAAGTGAAATAGTCCTTGTTCAGGTCGAGAGACGCTTGGATTTACCATCGACTACAATTCTCTATAAGCAATTGCATGTCAAGACTCTACACACTCATAGCCGATAGAGACGTATACCTTAGAAGGTGGACATAACCCCAACGCCTCAATTCTCATTATTTACAACCAACGTGACAATCTTCCTCTTTTTACTTTGCTATTTTCAGCTTTTACTTTATTGTTTTGGTTACATATTACAATCCCCCCTTCTTACGAGACTTGCACCAAAAGTTTAGTAATTTTTCTTACTTGTTGGCCAAGCTATTCCCTGTGGGATCGACACCCAACCCAGGTTGGGTTCTATATTTGCTAACGACCGCTTTACACTCCCACGTGAGCTGTAGATTGAGCGTTATCAAAAATTGGCGCCGTTGCCGGGGAATACGAGTGTCAGTCAAGTTTGTGATAATTACTAGACCCTTTGGTCAAAGATTCTCGTACTTTTACTTTTAGTTTTTGTTTTTGTTTATTGCAGGTTTTTCTTTTAGTGCATGCCCCATACTAGAAGTTCTGGTCAACCGTTATTACCAATCAATCCTGAACCACAACGAATTAGAAGAATGGAAGCACAAGCTGAAATCGACAGGATGGCTGCTCAACACGAGCAAGCAAGATTAGCTGCTCTTGCCGCTGCTCAAGTCCAACAACAAAACATTGATAATCCTGGACGAGCAAAAAATCCTGACGATGAAGATTTAGGTGATGACGAGTTACTGAACCCTAGGCGTGATGCTGAAATTATAACACCTGCCAATCGAAGAGGTCGACAAGCTCGGTATAGGTATGATCGCCAACCTTTGCAACCAGCTTTCGACGATGATGATGATGATCTTGATGGTGCCGGAGCCACTGGAGCTATAATTCCACCACCATTAGCGCCCGGAGCCAAGTTCAACATCACAAGCACCATGATTCAGTTATTGCAACTCAAGGGATTATTTGGTGGACTAGCAGGCGATGATCCGAATATGCATCTCATCAACTTTATTTCTACATGCAAGTCTTTTGACAATCCTGGTGTTGGTCATAATGCTATTCGATTACGTCTATTTCCATTGTCTCTGTCTGGGGAGGCAACACTATGGTTGAATGGGCTGACTCCTGATTCAATTACAAATTGGAGGTAATTGAGAGACGCTTTCCTATAAAGATTCTTTCCGCCATCCAAGAGGGCTCAATTGAGAGATGAAATCAGCAACTTTCGTCAGCTTCCCTCTGAAGCTCTTCACGAAACATGGGAGAGGTTCAAAACAAAGCTAACGAGATGCCCAAACCATCACATGACTAATGTTCACCTCATGGAGATCTTGTATAGAGCCTTGAATTCAGTAACTAAACCAGTGGTGGACAACGCAGCTGGAGGTTCTTTCATGGACCTCACCTTTGGTCAAGCAAGCAATATGCTAGATCGCATGACGAAGAAAAGTAGAGCTTGGCATACCAGGGATTCTGAGGTAGCAAGCCCCACTTTATCTATTGGCATGTCTACAGACCAAAGAAGAAGAGAAGAAGAACGTGAGCAAGACATGGCGCACATGAAAACACAATTGGATCTTCTGACAAAGCACTTATTATCAGGGAAGACCGAAAAAGTGAAAGATGTGGCGCTAAAAGGAAGAGACGAATCTGATTCAGAAGAGGAGGCCAACTACTTGAACAATCAGGGGGGTTTCCGTGGGAATGCCCAAGGAAACCATGGTCGGAACTTTTATGATAAATCTGGAGGTAAAGACCAAGGTAATTGGAAGAAAAATAATGAAAATAGTGGTTTGTACGTTCCCCCTGGTAGACGTGATACCACCACATCTAATTCTATGGAAGACATGATGGATAAGTTATTGAAAGGAGTGGAAGCAACGAGCGCAGGAGTTAAGGAGGTAATTGACGATTTGGCCTCCATGAAGCAACTAGTTGATTCTCATTCCACTTCTATCAAGCAAATAGAGCAGCAATTAAGCTAACTTTCAGCAGCATTCAATCAAAGAAAGGCTGGCACCTTACCGAGCGATACAGTCCAAAACCCAAGGAATGATGGGTCATGCATGGCCATCACTACCAGGAGTGGTAAGGTGCTGGAAACTTCAGCAAAAGGCAAGCAAGTGGTTGACGAAGTTGCGGACATGGACATTACACGTAGTGACGTTACAAAAGGAGAAGAAGCCGCAACAACTACTCCCAACGTCAAGGACGTTTCACCTTGTGACGTGCAGCCTGAAAAAGTGGAAAAACAGAAGCAAGAGGAGAAAAAAACCATGGAGAGAACACTTCCATACCCACCACCACCTTTTCCCCAAAGATTGAAGAAGGTGGCGGATGACACAAAGTTCAGCAAATTCATGAATATGTTAAAGCAGCTCACCATTAATGTTCCATTGGTGGAGGCACTTGAACAAATGCCTGGGTATGCGAAATTTATGAAGGATCTCTTGACAAAGAAGCGGGCAGCAAGTTATGACTTGGCGGATAATGTTCATCATTGTAGTGCAATCGCTACAAGATCGCTAGTTCAGAAGAAGGCCGACCCCGGAGCTTTCACTATTCCTTGCACCATCGGATCTTTGAACTTTACCAAAGTATTATGCGATCTAGGTGCTAGCATCAATTTGATGCCACTATCCATCTACAAGAAGTTGGGGCTAGGCGATCCGACACCAACCAATATGAGGCTCGTGATGGCTGATAGGTCGGTAAAACGACCTGTGGGTATCTTGAATGATGTGTTGGTGAAAGTTTCTTCATTCATCTTTCCTGCCGACTTCGTTATTCTGAATTGTAAGGAGGATTCTGAAGTTCCCATAATCTTGGGACGTCCTTTCCTTGCAACTGGAAGTGTGCTTATTGACATGAAAGATAATGAGCTTTTGTTTCGAATTAATGACGAAGTGGTACGGTTTGATATATGCAAAACAATGAAGAAGCCCAGCGATATGAATGAGTTATTTGTAGCTGATGTTCATCATGAGGATACGAAAGCATTATCTATAGAGAAACAGCCTACTGTTGAGCCATTGTCTGTTGTGCCACTGAAAGTTGAGCATGAAGATAATGAAGGTTATGAAGAACTTATGAGTGCTCTAACAAAAATAGAGCCTTATACTCCTAAGCAACCAGATTGTGATCTCAAGAATCAACCAAAAGCGAAGACTCCCATTGACGAGCCACCAATGCTAGAATCGCAAGAGCTTCCCGATTATCTAAGGTATGTGTTCTTGGAAAGTAAAAATATACTTCTGGAGAGTATAGATGATTTAAGTGAACAGCACGTAGAAGCTCTCATCTCTGCTCTGAAGAGATACAAGAGAGCTATGGGTTGGACTATTGATGATATAATTGGAGATTCTCTGGGAAAATGTAAGAGCCATCTTGAAGAAGATCGCATGCCCACAGGTAAGCCTCATTGTCGTCTAAATCCTTTTAGAAAACGATCCATCACTTACCTCGACGAAGTCTAAGTACTCGAGGTAACTATGTCGAGCCACGACAATAAATAAGGCGCTAGATGGGAGGCAACCCATCGTTTTATTGTTTTATCATTTCATCATTTCATCGTTTTATCGTTTCGTCGTTTTAGTATTTTTTTCTTTTTGATAAATGAAAATCCAAAAATAAGAGTCGTGCCACGACCAAAACTAAGGCGCTTGGTGGGAGGCAACCCATCGTAATAATCGTGTTCATTTGTTTTGAGCTAATATAGGTGCAAGAAGTGTGCAACGAGGAGATTGATTTCAATTGACGATTTGGTCGCATTGTATGGTAAAGTCGGTAAGTTAGGAATGGTGATGCATGAGGCTATGAATTGAGCCTTTCTCACGTCATAATAGGCCTCGAGGAAGGCTAGGCCTTGGTAAAAATAGGCCACGAATGACGCACAACCTATTCTATACCCTAAGGACTCGGAATCTAGTGTGCTATACACTATGCGCCGCCTATTCCTAGGTATGCTTTTGACTATGCGCCGCCTATGCTATGGAATTTGAGATACTGAGACCAAATGCCATAGACTATGCGGCGCATATGTCTAGAAATGCCATAGACTATGCGGCGCATATGTCCCATTATGCCATGGACAATGCGCCGCATATGTCATTGATATGCCGAGAGATATGCGCCGCATATGTGGTGATTTTGTCCCCAAATCCGATTGTAAATGGGTCATAAACTGACCCATACTCTCCCTATATAAAGGGGACTTGGTTTTATACCACAACCACATTAGAAACAACCCTAAAGGCGCCGTATATCACTCCAAATCCTCTCAAAATTTTCTTCCTTTGTTCTTCCAATTCACAACAACTTCTCCACAATCTTCAAGCAAGTACGTACTCTCTTATTCTTCATCTATTTATCGTAAGTACTACGTTGCTATGCTTGTTATATTTTGCTAAATCATGTGAGATTGGTGGTAATGTTCATGTGTTTGGATAATTGTCACAAGATCGTGTGATTGAATATATACGTAGGGAATTATTGACTTGTTTCTGACTTGAATTTTGTTTCGATAGCATTGTTATGATAATTGCTGAATTGATATGGCTATGAATATTACTTAAGATTGTTGGTCGGATGATTACATGATAGACTATCCCGGCCATCGGGATAAGGTTATAGTGCCTATCGACTTAGGAGGTTGTGCTTGTTGTAAGAATAATAATTCCATGTGGTAATCCCTAGGTTGTAGTGTTGCTATATCCACCATGAAAGTAGACCAATGGCTGCAAATAAGTGATGTAATGCTGATTTTCTTGTCGGAATACAATCCTAAAACGTATGTCGACGAAATCTGAGTACTCGACCACTTTTACTTCACTGATTTGTGCTAACAAGATTAAGTGTGGGGTGGTACCCCTAGTGCTTGCATATAGATTGTATAAAGTGAGATTGTGCTGTAACTAACATTATTTATAGTCTCAGGTACAATGGCACCTAAAGCAAAGCAAGGCAAGGAGAAGGCTACCACGTCCCGAAAGGACAAGAAGAGAAGTCGAAAAGACCAAGGAGAATCATCTTCAGCACACCTACCACACAGAATGTTCGGAATAAAATGGGTTCTTGAGGAAGAAGCCAAAGCATGGTACAACAGCAACAAAGAAAAGAAATATGTGCATGTCGACTTGATCAACAAGGAGACCTTAGCAAAGAAGGAGCCGCAAATGTTGGCTAAAATAATGGCTTTGAAGCTAGATTTCATATTCCGCGACATGGGAGAGTGCAATCTTGACTTGACAAGAGAATTTTATGCCAACTGGTCGCCAAACACAACAGGCAACGAAGTCAAAATTTGGGGCCAAGTGTTACAGCTTACAGTGGATTGGATCAACTCTTTTCTTGGCCTACCTTCGGTCGACCCTGCACCATACAAAGAGCTGTACAGCGGGCCTCCTTACAGAGCGATAAGACACACGCTTTGTGGAAGCAGATCGATGGCAAGATGGGGCAGACATAAGGAAACAGGCCGTCACAACACCTTCCCCTATGCTCCACTAAATAGGGAAGCAAGAATCTGGATGCGCATTGTCAACTCATGCCTTATTCCTGGGACGCAATACACCAAGATATCGAGAGATAGAGTGTGTTTGGTTTATGCGTTGATGACGAAAGATGAGAACAAGGGTGGAAGAAGAAAATAAAGAAAGGTTGAAAGAAAAAAGTGTCAATGATACAAAGTGATGTATTAAAAGCGCTTAGGAACCTAGTCACTATTCTTGGCCAAAATAGTCCTACCCGTCCCTTAGCCTACATTACAACCATCAAAAGACCTACTTGATCCTAATCTTAACATTCTGACATTTAGTGGAGTACTACATTAAGGGCAAGCCTATGGTCATTAGTTGCTACATATAAATTCTTTGTGAGAGTGAGAGCAAGGACATTTTGATACCCATGTTTGAAAAATATGCTATATTTGTGAGTAATTATGGGTACTATATTGTGAGACACACATGGTTGATGAGCTTTGGATAGTTGTATATGATTCTATGTACCTTAACGTTTGCATGCGAGTTGATCACCATCATGAGTCTATGCTTGAGGTTAAATTGTTTCTACTTATAATCGGAAAGCTACTCTTTGTTGATAATTGTTGTGCCTGTCTTGAAGAATGTTTTGTGTTGTTGCTGTAAAAACCTTAAGTCGATGTTTAGAAGGACATGATATGTTGTTCGAGGACGAACAAAGCTTCAAGTGTGGGGTGTTGATGATAGGCGAATTTACGTGCCTATATCAATATATTTTGCCCATATTTTAGCCTAGTTTTGAGAACTAATTATATATTTCATGCACTTTTAGTCCTTTTTCCTGTAAATGAGCTGACAAACATGATTAGGAAAGTTTCAGGTATAAATGATGCAAAATACAGCATTTTACGGCTTACTTGACGCAAAAGAAAGCTCACAAACGAAGTAGAAAGGAGCTGGACGCCTAAGGACCAAATCTGCTGCATGGAAAATCTGTCCCAGGCTAAAACAGCATTTCTGAAGACTTTGGGGACTTACAGACACAAAGCTGGATTTTTACAAAGATACATTAACCTAGTATAATTAGGTTATGTGTTTTACTAGTCTATTTGGATTATGATATTGTAACCTTACCCTAGTACATTTGGGTCAAGGATTTCATTAGTATATTAGGATTTGGTTATTTATTTCATTAGCTTAGTAGGAGTAGGATAGGAGTATTATAAATACCCTATCATGTTAGAGCTTTTTAGGAATTCTTCACTTAATTCAACAATTAATTTTCTTCCATCCCTCTCATCTTCCACCACAAACACTTCTAATCTACTCTTCTATTCATCTATTCCACAACAAGAGAATCGTTACTTGCTAGGGAATCACCAAAACCACACGCCTAAACACCCACTTCTCACGCCATCCACCATGCAAAACGTGATATCCTTCGCATTCATGGGTAACTAAACCTCTTAGTTGGGGTTATGGAAGCCGAATGAGTTACTATCTACTGCTGTGAGTTGTGAGTTCAAGACACGTATATTGCTTATATCATTACGCTCTTCATCTTAATCTACATTCTTTGCGGTTGCAAACGCAAGAATAACGCCAGTCTAACATTTAACTTGTTCGAGAGAAAGGTTATTTGTCTGGAAAAGAGATAATGTCAAGGTAGTAGGACACCCTTTCCTATTAAAAAGCTAGTGCCGTAACTGGACTAACCTCTTGGAAAATTCGTACCGTTAGACATGCTTTAAGCTCGAGAGAGTTAAAGTGAAATAGTCCTTGTTCAGGTCGAGAGACGCTTGGATTTACCATCGACTACAATTCTCTATAAGCAATTGCATGTCAAGACTCTACACACTCATAGACGATAGAGACGTATACCTCAGAAGGTGGACATAACCCCAACGCCTCAATTCTCATTATTTACAACCAACGTGACAATCTTCCTCTTTTTACTTTGCTATTTTCAGCTTTTACTTTATTGTTTTGGTTACATATTACAATCCCCCCTTCTTACGAGACTTGCACCAAAAGTTTAGTAATTTTGCTTACTTGTTGGCCAAGCTATTCCCTGTGGGATCGACACCCAACCCAGGTTGGGTTCTATATTTTCTAACGACCGCTTTACCCTCCCACGTGAGCTGTAGATTGAGCGTTATCAGTGATTTAGTGTACTTGAAAGTTTCACCCATGAAGGGGTAAAGAGTTTTGGGAAGAAAAGGAAACTAAGTCCCCATTACATTGGTCCCTATAAGATTGTGGATCGCATTGGGAAGGTAGCGTATAAGGTTGAATTGCCTGCGGAGTTATCTAACGTCTATACGGTTTTCCATGTTTCTATGGTTAAGAAGTCTATTGGTGATTCTGTTGTGATTGATCCTTCCGAAAGCTTGGGTATTTAAGATAGTCTTTCATATGAAGAGATTCCGGTTGAGATTTTTGACTTTTAAGTTCGTAGGCTAAGAAACAATGAAGTTCCTTTGGTTAAAGTGCTTTGGCAATATCTATCCGTGGAGAGTGCTACTTGGGAAGCCGAAGCGGATATGCGTGCCACACCTCTTTCCTATGAATCCTGAGCATGTCAAAGGTATCGTTCTCTTTTGATTTAATCCTTATTGCTATGTTTATCTTGGCTTGTGTATTTTCTACGATATCCCAAAAATTCTAGAATGCAGTATATGCTTGAGCAAGATGATTTTTCTCTATATACTCATTTTCATAGTATTCTTGACCTACCTATCAATATTCGAGGATGAATGTTTCCAAGGGGGAGATGATGTGATGCCCCGGAAATCTTTCCAATGATATATGGATCATCCAAAACGGACACTCAAGCGAAGATTTATGATCATTCCGATCTAACCGTGAATACTGGTGAACAGTAAATGTGCAGCAAGAAAATATTGAGGCCAGGTGAATTTTAGGGTAAACTTCAAATGATCATAACTCCTTGTACATAATTATCTGGGTGATCTACTATATATCAACAGAAATCTATGAAAGTCCTCTTTCCAATGAAATTGGTTTCATCCGATTTGGCCATCAGAGCAAAAGGTTATGATCGATCTACTTCAGCCTATCAAAATAGTCCACCAAACGACAGATTTGACATTATTTGATTTTTAAGGGTATTTTGGTCATTTCCACTCCAATCCATCTGGGTAAACCATGAATTTAAGTCCATTAAGAGCATTTAGTAGCTCATTTTTATCCAAAATTTCTAAGGCTCAAACCCCAACCCTACTACTCCAAATTTCATCCTTCTATGTCTCTTGATTGAACCGTAGAAATTTTAAATTGATTTGAGATTCGAGTTGATCATGTTAAGAGCTTCAGGAAGCACCCTTTATTTTCGTGAATAAAGTTCTGCATTGGAAGTTCATATTCATCTTCCATTTTTAGGTATGTGGGGCTTTGAACAAGATTATCCTTTCGATCTTGTGCCCGTTATTTTTGTTGAATTACATTGACATGAGATTTTACATGTTTTACCATGAATTGGAAATATGGTTTTATATCTTATATTATTGTCCATGAGCTATGGGATTATGTCATCCGATATGTGTATGATGTTAAGATGAAATTATGTCCGAAAAGTATTTGATTATGAGAGTATGATGATTTAATTTGTTAAGCCTTGATTTATACTATCATTCCACTATTTTCTTCTTATGAATTTATAATTGATATTGGAAATTCTATATCCCTACTATGGGTTGATGTCTCAAGTACCTTTAAATGAGAGTTGGATGGCAAATTGAGAAATGTTGATATTGAAGTTACAATGAATCTTGGTATTTTTCGGATGGTTTTGATGAGTTAAATTATTGAAAATATTATGTATTGAGTCTTCATATCCTTGTCCAAATGTCGAGTCGGTTATGGTTCAATTCATTGATACCTTGTTGATGTTGAGGAAAATTAAAATATTTTGAGCTAAAATGTGTTGAGTTAGGAATCCACAAATTGATATGATTTGATAAATGAGAAAGAGATTTGATTTGGTCTTTATGATAGACCCTTGTGATGTTGTGGTGGATTTCTAAATGCGTTCTGAGCTTGTCGGGGAATAGTACTTAGCACAGAGAGGGAAATTTGGTATTTCTCCAAACCTATGTGCCACCGTAGGTTTTTTTGATGATGATATTATTATCCAAAGTGCCCGATTGTGATTATTACAGTTTTAAGGTCATACTCCCTAGCAAAGAGTATGATGCTGTAATACTTCGGGGAATTTTTCATTGAAATTTTGTGCGTAAACGTATTGGGTTCTATATTCTAGAATGAATTATAAATTTTTCGTGTGGAATGTCTTAGATTATGACCCACCATAGCGTAGAGTATCGAATAATCTTTCGAACGATATATGGATCATCCAAAATGGACACCCGAGCAACGAGTTATGCACATTCCGATCGAACTGTGAATAGTAAAACGTGCAGGAAAAACTACTGAGGCCTGGTGTATTTTTTCTCCAACTTTAAACGATCATAACTCCTTGTACATAATGATATGGGTGATCTACTATATGTCAACGAAAAGCTCTGCGAGTCCTCTTTCCAATGAAATTAGTTTCATCCAATTTGTCTATCGGAGCAAAAAGTTATGATCGATCTACTTCAGCCTATCAAAAGAGAATTTTTGGGTCGACTTCAAACGATCATAACTCCTCGTACACAATGATCTGGGTAAGATACTTTATATCAACAGAAAGATATGAGAGTCCTCTTTCTAATGAAATTGGTTTCATCCAATTTGAATATCGAAGTAAAATGTTATGGTTGATCTACATTAGACTATCAAAACAGTCCACCAAAGGACAAATTCAAGAATTTTTTTTAATTTTTAGGGGCGTTTTGGTCATTCCCCCTCACCCAAAATCCATCTAAACCCTATATTAAATCCTATTAGAAGCATTATATGTTATATTTCATCAAATTCCCTCAAAAAGAAAACTCTAAGCTCCTACATCCAACTTCATGAACCTCCAAAGTTCACCATTAATTCTGCAAATTTATTCAAGATTCCAAGTTTCTAGTTCAAGAACTCCAAGAACCATCATTCAAAGGCACGATTAACATTTCTAAAAAGAGTATCGATCTAAAGTTCATCATTCAAGGTATGTGAGGTTTTTCAACAAGAACTCTCTTTCGTTCTTGTGCCCAAAAGTAATTTTCTTTACAAAGGCATGATTTTTATTTAATTTTTTTATGAATTTGAAGCATTAACCCATATCTTATGATGATTATTATGAAATCTTGATATTTATGATTTTGAAAGATGAATTTACATGTGTAGAGATATAAAGCATGAATCTTGAACAATATTTATCATGATTTTGATATTTGGGTCGTGAATCCCCATTAGAAATTGTATTTTTTTTAGAAAGTGTGTGTTATAAGCACGTTGATGTTGAATATTTGAGATATTTTGAATGATTTGACCATTTGGTCTTAATGGAGTTGTTTTGAACTCGAGTGTGAAAGAAATCCACAACGTGGTTGATTTTGATAGATGGGAAGCATGATGGCTCTCGATGTATATTTATATATTACTGAAATTATTTTGTTGTGGATTGTGTTTGAAATGATCTGAGCTAAGTCCGGAAGAAATATTTCGCATCGAGTGGGAGGTATAAAGCGACCTTACTTCCCTAGAAATACGTGCTCCTATAGGAGTGAGCCTGAGGCTGATTTATATAGTGATCACTAGTTTGTGTGGATTTAATATCAATAGTCCTACTCCGATGGAAAGGATAGGACGGCTCTCCCCAACGTGGGTTGTATGTTGGACTCCATGTAGCTCACATGGTTTATGTCGGTTATAGGATCTCCCAGTGTGTGTGTGTTTCCTTGTGTCTATGGTGAATGGTGAAGTGATTTGAAAGTGGAATTGTGAAAGTTATTCTTTTGAAAGATTTAAACGATATTTATATTATGAGAATTGATATTCTTAATGAACTGAAAGTGATTGACAAATTATATGATGACTCACATGTGTTATTGTACTTATTTCATCCTCTCATGATTATGATGATTTTCTTTAGGCTATGTGAGTCTTTCATACATCCTGCATATTTCTTATAAATATTTATGATGATGATGTTTATACAATTGCATACACCCCCATATACTCGGTCCCTTTCCATTTTCGGATGTGGGCTGCATTTTCTCGGAATATAGGTTCAGGTGCTCAGTTCCAGGTTCGACAATTATTCTTTAGGCACGCTGTTCTACATTCTCTGTTGTGGTGAGTCCTCATATTCTGAGGATGTGATGTCTGATGTTAGTTTCATGGAATTGTTTACATTTGATAACTGAGTATGATTTAGTTGGAGCATGTTTCAATGGCTCACTGGTTTTATTGATTTTCTTAGAGGCTTGTCAGACTAGTATAGATGTTGGGAGTTGACTAATAAGTCATATTTTGTTATCTTACTGAAATTCTTTTATTCTTGGATGATGATTACTCTGTTGATATTTGAGGGTTATTTATGGAAACCCCATTGATTTGTGTTGAACTAAATAAAAATGGCTCAAAGGGTTATCTTGGGGCTACTCATAGCCTCAAGCACCGTGTGACGCGCTTGGATCCGTTTTTTGAGGCGTTATAAACTTGGTATCAAATCTAGGTTTTAAGGTTTCCTAAGGAGTCTGACAAGCCGCATTAAGTAGAGTCTTGATCATCAGTGTGTAGCGCGCCACATCTATGAGCAAGAGGCTACAAGACGTTTTAGGAAAAAGTGTGATTCTTTCTTTCAGAAGTCTATCGTTCTTAAAGTGTCTCTCTCTGCTATTTATTCGTTCTCTCCTCTTTCAAAAATATTCCTCCACATTGGGCGAGAAGAAATAATGATGTTCACAACCTTAACCCGCTGACCCATTGAATAAAAATGTGTCTCATGCTGAATTTCGGGCATCCTTTCAGGCGCTGGCCCAAGCTGTTACTGCAAATGTTCAGGCCAACCCGGCCCTGGCTCCACAGCAGTAGGGAGGTGATTCAGCTGCCTCCAGGATCTATGACTTCATACAGATGAATCCACCAGAATTCTATGGGTCCAAGTCTGATGAGGATCCATGGTTGTTTTTAGAGGAGGTGTGGAAGATTACTCAGGTGATGCATGTATCTGAGGAACATAGTGTGGAGTTAGTTGCGTATAGGTTGAAAGACATTGCTTATAACTGAGTTGTTGCATGGAGAAAAGGTAGAGGTGAGAGAGCTGTCCCTACAACTTGGCAAGAGTTCCAGGATGCAAACCTAAATAAGTTTTTCCCTTTGGAGATGAGGGAGGCTAAGGTGAAAGAGTTTATGAACCTGCAATAGGGCTCTATGAATATTAAGGAGTACTTTCTAAAGTTCAATCAGTTGGCCAAGTATGCTCCTGACTTAGTGGATGATTATCGGGCTAGTATGAGTAAGTTTATGACTGGAGTGTCTAGTTATATGGTTAAGGAGTGTAGGTCTGCTATGCTGAATAGTGAGATGAATCTTTCTAGGCTGATGACTCATGCTCAACAGATTAAGGCAGAAAAAATTAAGGAGAGAGATAGAATGAGAGGGAATAAGAGAGCTAGGTCCCAGCAGCACGGACAGGGTCAGACTAGATCGCAGGGAGGGAGTCATCTTCAGTATTAGGATTGTTTGTCTATGCCAGCACCGTCATCTGCTAGTTCTCCCGTGCCTAGAGGTAGGCAGGAGCAATGTAGCAGGTCATATACATCCAGGTCCCAGTACAGTACTGGCAGTAAGCCAAATCGTCCCCTGTGTCTTAAGTGTGGTAGGGCTTATTTGGGTGAGTGTTGGGGTGAGAAAAGAGGTTATTTTTGGTGTGGTGACATGGGTCACAGAGTTAGAGATTGTCCACTGGATGGACAAGGGCGTCGTGACTATCGCCCTCAGACCGAGACTCAAACTATTAGTGCTCCAATTCTAGCGATATGCCCAGCCCCAGCTTAGGGCGCCTCTTTTAGTAATGATAGCGGGCAGCGATAAAATAGATCTATGCCTTACCGTCCTGCCAAAAACAGGAGGACTCTCCCGATATTGTTACTGGTATGCTTCGTATATTTCAGTCTGATATTTATGCTTTGTTGGATCCTGGATCCAGCTTCTCATATGTTACACCTTTGATTGCTGTGAATTTTGAAATGAGTCCTGAGATTATTCCTGAGCCTATCCTAGTTTCTACCCCAGTGGGTGATTTGATTGTTTCCCAGAAAGTGTATATAAAGTGTCCTGTTACCATTCTTCATAGAGTCTTGTTGGCTGATCTGATTGAGTTAGACATGGTAGATTTTGATGTGATTTTGGGTATGGACTGGCTGTATTCTTCTTATGCCTCTATTGATTGTTGGACCTGAGTGGTGAAGTTTCAGTTTTTGGGTGCATCCATGTTTGAGTGGTCTGGCAATTCTGTGTCACCCAAGAGTCATTTTATCTCTTACCTCAAAGCTAGAAAGCTTATTTCCAAGAGGTGTATTTACTATTTGGTTATAGTCAAAGACACTAAGTCTGAGACTCCAACTCTTCAGTCTGTTAACGTCGTCAATGAGTTTTCTGATGTCTTTCTGGATGATCTCCCAGGGATACCTCCTGATAGAGAGATAGAGTTCGGGATTGATCTTCATCCCGATACTCAATCCATTTCTATTCCTCCTTACTGTATGGCCCCTGTAAAACTTAAGGAGTTGAATGAGTAACTCAAAGATCTACTAGATAAGGGTTTCATAAGGTCCAGTGTTTCTCCTTGGGGTGCTCCTATGTGGTTTGTGATAAAGAAAGATGGCTCTTTACGTATGTGTATTGATTACTGCCAACTGAATAAAGTCACCGTAAAAAATAAGTACCCCCTTCCGTGAATAGATGATTTATTTGACCAATTGCAAGGTGCAAGTTATTTCTCAAAGATAGATCTTTATTCCGACTATCATCAACTCAAAGTTAGGGAGTGTGATATCCCAAAAACCGCTTGTTGAACTCGTTATGGCTATTTTGAGTTTCTTGTTATGCCTTTTGGGTTAACTAATGCCCCAGCAGCTTTCATGGACCTCATGAATCGAGTGTTCAGACCATATCTGGATATGTTTGTCATAGTGTTCATTGATGATATACTGGTGTACTCCCGTAGTGAGGATGAACATTCAGATCATCTTGGAACTGTCTTGCAAACCCTTAGAAATCACAAATTGTTTGCCAAGTTCAGTAAGTGTGAGTTTTGGCTAAGGTAAGTTATTTTTATAGGTCATATCATTTCTTCCGAGGGTATTAGAGTTGATCCCCAAAAGACCAAAGCTGTTCAAAATTGGCCTAGACCTATTTCTTCGACTGATATCTGAAGTTTCTTGGGTTTAGTTGGCTATTAACGCCGTTTTGTTGAGGGTTTCTCCTCTATAGCGTCTCCTATGACTCGTTTGACCCCAAAAAAAGTGAAGTTCTTGTGGTCCAAATCTTGTGAGAAGAGTTTTCAGGAGTTGAAGACTCGAGTCACTTCAGCCGTTGTTTTGACTTTGCCTGATGGTTTATTGGTGTACTGTGATGCTTTGAGAGTTGGGTTGGGTTGCGTATTGATACAGAAGGGTAAGGTGATAGCTTATGCTTCTAGATAGTTGAAACCCCATGAGAAAAATTACCCCACCCATGACCTTAAGTTGGCTGCTGTTGTGTTTGCTTTGAAAATCTGGAGACACTATTTGTATGGTGTCCATGTTGATGTTTTCACTGATCATAAGAGTCTGGAGTATGTGTTTACCGAGAGAGAATTTAATCTTAGGCAGAGACGATGGTTAGAATTGTTAAAGGACTGTGATATGAGTGTGCTGTACCATCCGGGCAAGGCCAATGTTATGGCGGATGCCCTAAGTAGAGTGTTCATGGGTAGTGTTTCGCATGTGGTAGAAGGTAAGAAAGAGTTGGCTCGTGATGTACATCGTTTGGCTAGATTGGGGGTTAGGTTGTTTGACTCTGCTGAAGGTAGTATAGGGGTTCAGAGTAGTTTCGAATCCTCCTTGGTTTCAAAAGTGAAGGAAAAGTAATACTTAGATGCTAGTTTGGTCAGACTGAAGGAGTCAGTCAAGGACCAAAAAGTATTGGTTTTATCCCAAGGGGGAGATGGTGTGTTGAGATTGCATGGTAGATTGTGTGTCCTGAATGTTGATGATCTGAGACAGAGGATTATGGCTGAAGTGCATGGGGCGCGATATTCTATTCATCCTAGTTCCACCAAGATGTACCGAGACTTGTGGGAAATATATTCGTGGAGTGCCATGAAGAAAGATATAGTAGCCTTTGTAGCTAAGTGTGCAACATGCCAACAGGTTAAGGTTGAACACCAAAGACCTGGTGGTATGATGCAAGAGTTTAGTATTCCCACCTGGAAGTGGGAAAAGATAAATATGGACTTCGTGATTGGCTTACCTCCTTCCCGACGCCATCATGATTCCATTTGGGTCGTGGTTGATAGGTTGACTAAGTCTGCTCATTTCTTGCCTGTCCATACTTCATATACTACTGAGTATTACGATGGATTGTATATCCGAGAGCTAGCCAGACTGCATGGAGTTCCCTTGTCTATCATTTCGGACAGGGGTACTCAGTTCACTTCACAATTTTAGAAAGATTTTCAGAAGGGTCTTGGTACCCAAGTGCTTTTGAGTTCAGATTTTCATCCGCAGACCGATGGTTGGGCTGAGCGGACCATCCAGACCTTAGAGGATATGTTGATATCTTGTGCACTTGACTTTAAGGGAAGTTGGGATGATCACTTACCATTGATAGAGTTTGCTTAAAATAATAGTTTCCAGTCTAGTATTGGCATGGCTCCATTTGAAGCCTTATACGGGAGGAAGTGTAGATGACCTATAGGTTGGTTCGAGGTGGGTGAAATGGTTGTGAGTGGTCCTGATTCGGTATTTGAAGCTATGGAAAAATTTAAGTTGATTAGGGAAAGGTTAAAAACTGCGCAGAGTCGTCAGAAGTCATATGTTGATGTTAGAAAGAGAGACCTTAAGTTTGAAGTTGGTGACCTAGTGTATCTGAAAATTTTACCCATGAGGGGGGTGAAGAGATTCGGAAAGAAGGGGAAGCTTAGTCCCTGTTAGGTTGGTTCTTACAAAATTCTTAGCCATGTTGGTAAGGTAGCTTATGAGGTTGAGTTGCCATCCGAGTTGTCCTTTGTTCATCCAATATTTCATATCTCCATGCTTAGAAAGCATATTAGCGATGCTGTGGTAGTGGATTTCTCTGTGAGTGCTGACATTCAAGAAAATTTTTCTTTTGATGAGATTCCTGTTGAGATTCTTGATTTCAGTGTCCGAAGACTAAGGAACAAAGAAGTTCCCTTGGTCAAGGTGTTGTGCGAAACCAATTTGTTGAGGGTGAAACTTGGGAAGCTGAGGAGGATATGTGATCCAAGTACCCGCACCTATTTTCTGCGAACTCCGATCAAGCCGAAGGTACCGTTCTTTCCTAAATCATGCACTTTTGATAAAAGTTGCAGCAGTTCAGCTGTCATTTATTATGTGTTCAGCTGTAGTTTCTTGAATTTATGCATTCTATATTGCATTCGGAGTGAGAAACGATGTGGTCATGAGTCTAACGAATGGTTTCAATTGTATGCACTATTCCCTATCTAATCTTGGAATGTCTAGCATCATTCGAGGACGAATGTTTCCAAGGGGGGATGATGTAATACCCCGAGAAATTTTTCATTGAAATTTTGTACGTAAACATGTTGGGTTCTATCTTCTAGAATGAATTATAAAATTTCCGTACGGAATGTCCTAGAATATGACCCACCATTGCATAGAGTATCGAATAATATTTGCAGCGATATGTGGATCATCCAAAATGGACACCCGAGCGGCGAGTTATGAACATTCCGATTGAACCGTGAATAGTAGTGAACAGTAAAACGTGCAGGAAAAACTACTATGGCCTGGCGTATTTTTGATCCAATTTTAAATGATCATCACTCCTTGTACATAATAATCTAGGTGATCTACTATATATCAACGGAAAACTCTACGAGTCCTCTTTCTAATGAAATTAGTTTCATCCAATTTGTCTATCGGAGCAAAAAGTTATGGTTGATCTACTTCAGCCTATCAAAAGTGAATTTTTGGGTCAACTTTAAATGATCATAACTCCTCGTACATAATGATATGGGTGAGATATTATATATCAAAGGAAAGATATGAGAGTCCTCTTTCTAATGAAATTAGTTTCATCCAATTTGGATATCAGAGTAAAATGTTATGGTTGATCTACTTCAGACTATCAAAACAGTCCACCAAAGGACAGATTCAAGATTTTTTTTACTTTTAGGGGCGTTTTGGTCATTTTTCCTCACCCAAAAACCGTCCAAACCCTATATTAAAACCTATTAGAAGCATTATATGTTATATTTCATCAAATACCCTCAAAAAGAAAACCCTAAGCTCCTACATCCTACTTCAAGAACCTCCAAAGTTCACCATTAATTCTGCAAATTTATTCAAGATTCCAAGTTCCCAGTTCAAGAACTCCAAGAACCATTATTCCAAGGCACGATTAACATCTCAAAAATGAGTATCAATCTAAAGTTCATCATTCAAGGTATGTGGGTTTTTTCAGCAAGAACTCTCTTTCGTTCTTGTGCCCAAAAGTAATTTTCTTTACAAAGGCATGATTTTTTTTTGATTTTTTACGAATTTGAAGCATGAACCCATATCTTATGATGATTATTATGAAATCTTGATGTTTATGATTTTGAAAGATGAATTTACATGTGTGGAGATATAAAGTATGAAGCTTGAACGATATTTATCATGATTTTGATATTTGGGTCGTGAATCCCCATTGGAAATTGTGTTTTTTTGAGAAAGTGTGTGTTATAAGCACGTTGATGTTGAATATTTGAGATATTTTGAATGATTTGACCTTTTTGTTTTAATGGAGTTGTTTTGAACTCGAATGTGAAAGAAATCCACAACGAGGTTGATTTTGATAGATGGGAATCATAATGGCTCCCGATGTATATTTATATATTACTAAACTTGTTTTGTTGTGGATTGTCTTTGAAATGATCTGAGCTAAGTCCGGGAGAAATCTTTAGCACCGAGTGGGAGGTATAAAGCGACCTTACTTCCCTAGAACTACGTGCCCCTATAGGAGTGAGCCTGAGGCTGACTTATATAGTGATCACTAGTTTATGTGGATTTGATAGTGATACTCCTACTCCGATGGCAAGGATAGGACGGCTCTCCCTAACGTGGGTTATACATTGGAGTCCATATAGCTCACATGGTTTATGTCAGTTATAGGATCTCCCACTGTGTGTGCGTTTCCTTATGTCTATGGTGAATGGTTAAGTGATTTGAAAGTAAAATTATGAAAGTTATTCTTTCGAAAGAATTAAATGATATTTAAATTATGAGAATTGATATTCTTGATGAACTGAAAATGATTGACAAATTATATGATGACTTACATGTGTTATTGTACTTATTTCATCCTCTCATGGTTATGATGATTTTCTTTAGGCTATGTGAGTCTTTCATACATCCTACATATTTCTTATAAATATTTATGATGATAATGTTTATACAACTGTATACACCCCCATATACTCGGTCCCTTTCTATGGTACTGACCCATATATTCGGATGTAGACTGCATTTTCTCGAAATGTAGGTTCAGGTGTTCAGTTCCAGGTTTGACAGTGATTCTTCGGGCATGCTGTTCTACATTCTCTGTTGTGGTGAGTCCTCATGTTCTGATGATGTGATGTCTGATGTTGGTTTTACGGAATTGTTTACATTTGATAACTGAGTATGAGTCAGTTGGGGCATGTCTCAATGGCTCACTGGTTTTATTAATTTTCTTAGAGGCTTGTCAGACTAGTATAGATGTTGGGATTTGACAAATAAGTCATATTTTGTTATATTTCTGAAATTCTTTTATTCTTGGATGATGATTACTCTGTTGATATTTGAGAGTTATTTATGGAAATCCCGTTGATTTGTGTTGAATTGAATAAAAATGGCTCAAAGGGTTAGTTTGGGGCTACTCGTAGCCTCAAGCACCGTGTGACGCTTCGGGACCCATTTTTTGGGGCGTTATAGACTCTCCCGCCAATGGGGGTTTCAAATGTTTGTATTCCACGTAGCTCACGTGGGGTTGTCGGTTATAGGAAACTCCCATATCCATAAGAGTCATGTTTATTAAAATACTGAGTCACTCCAAGTTTTGATGTGGTAAGTCAAGTTGCCTATGATGATCTATAATGATTTATGAGGTTTTTCTCCTACATTTCCTATCTAAGATGTTATGATTTGCATGATTCAATGTCACTCGAGCCAGGTGTGTCATTATGGTTCGTATGTACATTTTTATGAAATTTATGATACTATTTATATTTTGCATACACCCCCACATACTCAGTACGTATCTTGTGCTGACCCCCATATTTCTCTATGGGCTACATTCTTACCATGATGTAGGTTCAAGTACTCATCCGCAGCTGCGACAGTGATATCCGAGTGCCACATCTACATTTCTTCATTGGTGAGTCCTCATGGTTCGGGGACCAAGTTGCTAGTTTTGGTGCTGTTGTTTTGTGATCCCTTTGGTCTGTTGAGTCAGTTGGGGGTTTGTCCCAATGGCTCGTTGATTTTATTGTATAGATGCTATGTCAGACTAGTGTATTGTTGGGTTGGTTTGTGTATAGACATTCCATATATGTACAGTCTAACAATATTCAGTGCCATGTGCAATGTGATATGATATTTACTTATATATCCTTAGCGTAGCATGTATGTTATTGTATTGGAACCCAAGGGTAGTGTTTCAGCATAAAGGGTTAGCTTGAGGGTACATGTAGCCTTGGGCACCGTGTGGCATTTCGGGATGATATTTTGGGCCATTACAGTTTATAGGGTCTAGAGGTTGCCTTTCAAACAATAAGATAATGTTATTCTCTGAGCGCATAGTGCCACATCCAATGACCCTTGGCTATTTGTCCTTGAACTATTGGGGGATGATAACCTAGTACTACGCATCTACATAGTTTGGATGAAAGTCGCCCTGGTACATATATAGACTGACACATTGTCCTCATTGTTAGCCCCTTGTATGCAGTCGCTATTTGTAGTTCTCTTAGGTTACTTATATTTTCCCCAAATGGCCATCCCTTATACTAGACTCATTCTCAATACATTCCCCTCATAGGTTGGCCTAGGTTACACTCAACCCAACTTGGACCAGTATCCTTCCAAGCTATTTTTACCCCATATAAGTTTTTTTAAAATTACCTCAAAATGAAAATATATTGTCAAGAATCTCTTTGATGAGTGCAAAGAAAAATGAAAAATAAAACAAATCGAGTGAGATAGTTATTGAACATTTGAATGGGATGGGTCATCCAGTTGGAATGTAATGGAATAGTCAGGATTCATATAATTGACTCTAACTCTAATTAGCTTGTAATTTTAAGGCACAACTTGGCTTTGTGTTTGTTGGACAAGTAAGGCTCTAAATAGTAATGTAGCTCTATGAACGATTGTCTTTAGATCTTCACTCCCCAAACAAATATTTGGAAGTAACACTCACTTGAAAGTAAAATTAAGAAAATTATTTCAAGAAAATGGGAAGTTGTGTTTACAATAAAAATAACACCCTTGAAATTCAAAACTTTCTAAGTCATAATCTAAAATTATTCCAAGTCGTGATGGTACCTGTTAGAATCTTAACTTGATGATTTAAGTAGATTATGTATGTCTATCGGTTTATAAAATGATCCTAGACATGACCCAATAGGTTAAGATTATCTTTTCTTAAGGTCAGTCTGTCAGTGTGGCCACAAGTTTCCATGGCATGGTAAGACCTTGGCAGTGTCTTGGCTATGACATGTAAGGTAAGATATGGTTATGTCATGAAAAGGGTTAGATAGGATAAGGAAATCCTATGGTTTTAGCATTATCATGACTAAGACAAGTTCATGGGCTTTGAGTTGCGCAAGGAACAACTAAGGAAAATATAATGACCCTCTAGGTTATTTTCTATGTTTCCATGCATTTTCTTTAGTTAGAGCTTTCTTATAGCTACCCCAAGTCATTTATGACTTGCTAAAGCTGACAGCTTAATTACCGAGCAGTTTGTTTGGTTTTTAGAGGTAATTCCCTTTTTTGAAGTCTTTTCTAGTAAAAATTAGCTACCGGGTGAAAAATTTTGTGAAATGGCCTTGTATGTTAATTTTAATGGTTCCAATAGCTCTAACACATCAATTTTAGTCTAGGTGGACCTTTGGTTTGGGTCCCAGGCTTCCAAAATCATTTTAGGCTATTGGACAAAACTTAAGAAAAATGGTGCGGGACCCACTTCTCATTGAAATAACCTCGAATGGAAATTTTTACAGAGCCATTGAGTATGAAATATCAAATTTGATAAGATAGCATAGTTTATTTACATATATGAGATTCTGAATGAATTATGAGGGGTCGGTAGAGATTTTAAGTATCCAGCTGATGCACTCAGCTGGTGCATTTGCTAAAGCGGTAAGCTGAGTGCTTTAGTGGCTCGACATGACCAAGTGAGTCACTTTAGCAGCAAGATAACCACTAAAGTAAAAGTTTATTTATTGCCAACTTGTCTACTTTAGTGGCATGGCAGGTAAGCATGGGCACTGCTTTTGTGTTGACCACTAAAGTAGCCTAGTGCCTGATTTAGAGGCACCTAGTAGACAATAAATGCCCAACTTATTCTAATTTTCTCCTATTTTTGAAACAAGTTCAAGAGTGAAAAACCCTCAAACGTGTGAAAACTTGGGAGAAACATTAATAGGGGATTTTGGGGTGTTTGAAAGCGTGAATTACTCATTTTTCTCTAATTCTTGGTAAGTTTTCATTAAATTCATTGTTATATTCTCTATTAATTCTCAAAATCCCTAGACTATTGGTGGGTTTGTCTTAGCACCATTTGGGCTAAGAATTTACCCATTGTTGAGCGTAAATGCTCCTTGAGCATAGAGAAATATGTTGATGATTTTGAATGTGCGTTTCTGCAAGCTAGCTCTAAATAGGATTTTTACGTAATTTTAGATCCAAAGTATAAAAGTGCAATATGGGTATCATTTTTCTCGTATTGATGAGTAGATTGTCATTTTGATAGCATAGATCACATGTAAGATTTTCGAATGGAAAATTCACCAACTTAACAGATTTCTTTAGGCTTTCTTCGATGTCTTGGTAGGCTAGGTTTTCCTGCCTCATAGATTGTGCTAATTTGTAGTATATTTAAATTAATATGCTATATATGGGTTGGTATTTAGTTTTTAGAAGTGTATTTAGTGTAATTTAGATCTATTAGCTAATTTGGGAATCGTAAAATAGGGATAATCGACTTAATTACTTATGTTTAGGTAGAATTGCTATAAAAAGTCTAATTGTGGATTTTTTAATCTCTAATAATGAAACTAGACAGCTTAGCCTAGTCCGGGTAATATTTGACTTAGAATGGAATTTTGGGAATTAGGATTGGTACTTGTGAGTTAATACTACATTCAGTTCAAGTTTGATGGTTTATGATACTAAGACCAATTTGATACCAGTATTGTTCATGAAATGAGTTCCACTTCAAGTTTGATAATTAATGGTAATAATGATATGAGTTCTAGTTTAAGTCCGACAATTGATGGTGATAATTATATGAGTTCTGATTTGAGTCTGGGATTAAGTAGTTATTAATAATATATTTATGGTATTAAGGATAACAATTATTATCTTTGAGAGGTGGTTAATTAATGTATTTTTTATTATATCTTTTGTTGATTGCACCCTCCGAGCTTATGGGATCCCATATTAGATTATTTTTTCTACACTTACTGGCTTTTTGGGGCTAGGTATTTAATGTTAGCTGTGTGTTCCTTTATATTATTGTTCTGATTTAATTATTTACAGTACATGGAGTATTATTCTAGGTTTGCGATTTTACCTTGATTTAGATTATTAATCTTGCATATTTTGATTTAAATCAGTCGTCCTATGATTCCTTTTGAGTACCCGAGACTTTGGTACTCATACTACACTTTTTTACATTTTTGGTGCAGATTCATGTACTAGTTGTCATTGTGATTGCATTTCTTAGAGTTCTGAGATAGGGTGAGCTGTAAAAGTTGAATTTGGCCTTTTCTCCTTCCTTTACTCTTGTAGTCTTTCATTATTCAAGATTACTGTATATTTGACTATTATAGTACTCATATTTATCTTGATTAGTGGCTCTTGTATCGATACTACTAAGTCCTCGGATGTTATCAATAAATTTTATATCTTTCAAATTATTATCATTAATTGGTTTTACTCATTTATAAATTGCTAGACGATATCCTATTGCTACACAAGATGAGGACCCCGAGCGCACGATTAGGCATCCTATCATAGTTCATGGATAACTTAAAGGTTGATTACAACCTATAGATGTATCCTCAGCTAGGGACTAGGATTAGGGGCCTTCATTATACCCTATTTCTTCTCCTAAGACAAAGATTCTTCCATCTAGCTAGTGGTGGGCTAGGGACCAGCCCATACTCTATCAGGTTTATCTTGTCTTTATTATTTAGGAAAGCATTAGTTTAGCTCTTGGGATCGGTTGGTAGTGCACCGTGTGATAGTGTTTAATTTGTGCATCAAAGTGTTTCTAAGGCAGGGAACAACCTGTAGCTACAACTCCGAGAGTTGAGGTCCTTCTTGTACTGGTAATTTCTCAACCGGTGGTTTCCCTTCCTGCTTTGTCTGTTGAGAAGTAGAAGATGTAGGATATAATTTTTTAGTTGACTCTGCCTATGTTTTTTGGTGCACCAAGAAAAGATGCGTATGGATTCTTAATTGCTTACGAGGATAGGCTCCGTAATTTAGGACTAGTTTAGACTCGTGATATGGATTACACTACTTTTGAGTTGGATTTTATGACTCAAAATTGGTGGAGATGTAATCTTTATTACAATCCAGTTGGATCTCCCTCATTGACATAGACTTAGTTCTTCGAGGTCATCTTAGAGAAGTATATGCCTCATAGTCTTAGGGATTATCTGAGAGATCAATTCTTAAGGTTAAAGTTGGGCTTCATGATTATTATGGAGTATGAATCTCAATTTTATAAGTTGGCAAGGCATGCGACATATATTTTAATGGCCAAGTATGAGCGAGTTTGGTGTTTTATTTATGGATTAAGACTTCTTCTATACATGGATACACAAAGTTTGGTTGGTACTGGTAGATCTTTTATTGAGGTTTCTAATTATGCGAAGGTTATGGAGGAGATGCATCTCGAGGCCTAAGGGGAGGTGATAAGAGGCTGCAATATTAGGGTAGTTTCAGTCAAAGTTATATTGGCTCACAATTCAGAGGAAGTGCTTATCAAGGTAGGTACCCTCTGTGTCAGCCATATTAGAATTAGGGCCAGTCTAGTAGGCCCATTCATACTTCCCTTCGCCAGATTAGTTACGATGATTTTATCAGACAGAGTAGTGGTCATTCTTTAAGGGCTTTGTCTTCTTGTTTTTCTATCTATGGTAGTTATTTTAGGTCAGCTAGATCTTTTAGGTTTGGTACCACGCCTGGGGCACTTTATGTTTGTGAGGCCTTTGTCTATTTCTTGAGAGAGTGCCTCAGTTATGAAGTGATGTTCTTTCAACTTAGAATGTCCTCCTGATTAGGGTAGTACCTCCCCTTGCTAGAGGTGATATGCATGGCCATCAAAGTGGCCTTCAGGATCTTGTGGAGGTCCTTAGGTAGGTAAGAAAAGATTCATTCAGGAGCCTAATTAGGTGCCGAGCATATTTATTTGTATTCCATACCTGCTAGACCTTAGGTTGAGATTTTAGATGCTATTGTTACAGGTTCAATTTTAGTGTACCATCAATTGGCTTTTGCTTTGTTTGATATGGTATCCACATACTCTTATATATCTACTTATTTTGACCCGCGGTTAGAGTTATCATGGGATTTCTTATCTATGTCATTATGTGTATATACTTTCCAGGATGACTTCTTTACAGTATATTGGGTTTATTGATCATATGTTATGACTGTTCGAGAGTTTGATTCTCAAGCTGATCTTATTTAATTAGACATGGTGGATTTTGATATGATTCTAGGCGTGGATTGGTTATCACACTATCATGCAGTCTTGAATAGTTTAGCCAAGGCCATTACCTTTTCATGCCCGATATTCCCTCGATTGTGTGGCAGAGATCTATTACCCATGAGCCAATGTGTATTATATCTTATATTCAGACTAGGAGACTTATTTTATCGGGTTACGATTCTTATCTCACTTATATTTATGATGTTAGCATAGAGAGTACGTCACTTGTCTCTATTCCTACAGTTGGTTAGTTTCTTGATGTTTTTCCTACCGATCTACCTGGTCTTCCTCTCGAGTGTGATATTATGTTTATTATTGATCTTGAATCAAACACCCAACCTATTTTTGTGGCAACTTACCATATAGCCTCTACTGAGCTTAGGGAACTAAATTCTCAGCTTTAGGATATTCTGGTTAAGGGTTTTCCTAGATCAGGTATATCACCTAGGGGTGCTTTGGTCTTGTTCATAAATAAAAGGATGCTTGCATATGTGTATTGACTATATATAGCTTAATAAAGTGACAATAAAGAATAGGTATCCTATTTCTCGTATCAATAATTTTTTTGACCAGCTTGAGGGAGTAGTGGTATTCTATAAGATTGACTTGAGGTCTAATTACCATTAGTTGAGGATTCGAGCAAAGGATATATCGAAGACATCCTTTAGGACTTTTTATGGCCATTATGAGTTCCATCTGATGTATTTTGTGTTAAACAAAGCCCCAATCACTATCATGGATTTGATGAACCGCGTGTTCAGGACTTATTTAGATTCTTTTATAATTGTGTTCATTAATTATATTTTGGTGTATTTAAGCAGTAGAAATGAACATATGCAGCCTTTGAGGATTGTGCTCCAGGCTTTGAGATATCATAAGCTTCTTACCAAATCCTGTAATTGTGAGTTCTGTTTTAAGTCGGTGACATTCTTTGGACGTGTGGTGTTTAAGGATGGGATTATGGTAGACCCAAAGAAGATTGAGGCTATTGGTGATTGGTCCTGTCCTACATCTCTATTTGAGGTTTGTTGTTTCATTAATTTAGCCAATTACTATTGGTGATTCATTGAGGGTTTTTCTACTATTATAGTGTCAATGATGAGATTACCTTGGAAAAAGGTTCCTTTCTAGTAGTTTTTGGAGTGTGAGTTAAGCTTTTGGAAGCTCAAGGGATTTTACACTTTAGTTTTCATATTGGATCTTCTTGTTGAGGGTAAGTGATTCACCGTATATTGTAATTCATCCTGTGTTGGTTTGGGTTGTGTTTGATGCAGCAAGGCAGAGTTATTGCTTATGTATCAAGACAGATGAAGGTGCACAAGCACAACCACCCTACTAATGATTTGGAGTTGGCGGTGGTAATTTTTGCGCTATAGATTTAGAGGTATTATCTTTGTGGCATCAATTGTAAGATCTACATAGATAGTCGTAGTCTTTAGCATCTTATGACCTTGAGAGAGCTTAAATCTAGGCAGCAAGATGAATGGAATCGCTTATTATGAGATCTCTATTTTGTATCATTTGGGCAAGGCAAAGGGGTAGCGGACACCTTTAGTTGGAAGGCAGAGAGTTTGGGTAGTTTCGCTTCTATCTTAGTTTATCAAAGGCCATTGCCATGGGACGTCCAGTCCTTAGCCAACTTGATATTGAGGTTTGATATATTCAATCCCAAAAGAATTCTTTCTAGTGGTGAGGCAAGGTCTGCTCTCTTTGAGTATATTTAGAGTCGTCAGTTTGAGGATATGTGACTTTGCATTATACTTGATCAGGTGTTGAGTGGTGAGTCCAATAGGGCTACCACAGATTCAAAGGGTATTCATACATTTGATGGCCACATTTGTGTTTTGAGGATTGGAGACTTTATTCAGTCGATTTTGCGTGAGGCTTACAGCTCCAGAGATTCTATTCACTCTAGTATAACTAAGATTTATATAGATTGAGGTAAAATTATTGGTACAGTGGTATAAAAAGAGATGTGGTAAATTCTGTATCTCTTTACCTATGTTGTTAGCAGGTGAAAATCAAGCATAAAAAACTGCGGGCTTAATTTAGAGGTTGCCTATTCTCGAGTGGAAGTGGGAGCGGATTACCATTGACTTTATTTTTGGGTTGCCTCTCAACTCCTGTTGTTCTAAGTTTGGTTCATTGTGGACCGATTGACCTAATCAGCGTAATTCATTCCTATATTGATGTACTTCAATGCTAAGAGGAGAGGGTAGCCCGTATCTATGCTCGTGAAAAAGTCCATTTGCATGGATTATTTCAAATTAGGGCTCACTATTCACTTCTAGCCTTTGTAGAGATTTTTAGGAGGATTTGGTTACTAAAGTAGATCTTAGTACAACCTTTCATCGTCAGAGTGATGGGCAGTAGGAACAGACTACTCAGGTTATTAAGGATATGATCTGAGCCTGTGTTATGAATTTTGGAGGTCAATAGAAGCAATACTTAACTTTGGAAGAGTTTTCATATATTTAGAACTACCATTCGAGTATTGGATGAGACTATTTGAGGCTTTATATGGTAGGCAATTTTGTTCACCAATTAGTTGGTTAGAGACCTATGAGATTAGACCCCATAGTAATGACTTGCTTCACAAGTCGTTGGATAGATTCATGGTGATTTAGGATAGGTTAAGGGCAGCTAGGAGTAGGAAAAAGGCTTATGCTGATTGTAGACTTTGCGCCTTAAGATTTAAAGTTGGTGACCGGATATTCCTCTGAGTATCGCTTATGAATGGTGTGATGAGGTTCAGGAGGAAAGAAAAACTCAACCCCAGATATATTAGACCTTTTGAAATCCTTCACATGGTTAGAGAGGTGACTTATAAGTTAGTGTAACACCCCAAATCTGGTACTCGGAATGCACACGATGCTTTTGACCCCAACGGACCACAAGATAACCCATGACTGATATCTGTTCCTGTACACTGCATAATATACTTGTAGAATGCGGAAAACATGAATAATAGGCCATAAGGTTCAACTGAATAGAATATTTGATAAATAATAATATCTATATAGGGTAACAAATACCCAAAACAACTAAAAGCTGAATCTAAAATCTGAACTAAATCTGAAAGCCTCTAAATACTGTCTGAAATAAGGAGTTGAAGGGACATGTCTCCAACTAACTCCGTCTATCAAAACTGAACTGAAAGAATGAATGAAATTAAATAATATAGTCCTCGAATGGATGAGGACTCACTGCAACTCTGCGACTGGAATGCTACTGCTAATCTGGAACTCGTGTCTCTGAACCTATGGTGTAACATGAAAGAAACCACCATAGGGCAAATGCATCAGTACGACTATAAGTACTGAGTATATGAGTGAGGTAGGCTAAATGTAAAAGAGTTTACATGCATAAACAATTCTAACTGACTAACTGATATGAACGTAAGAGTACAAACATGCATACATAGTAACTAAAATCATGAATACATGATATCTGGATCTGTACGCTAATGCATGGTTTACTGTTATCTAACATGACTGATACTGAAATTTTGATAACATTGATGACTGTGTCTGATAGTCCTGAATCTGATGGAACTACCTAAGTTTGGTACTATAACTAAATTGACTGTAATTGACAGTCCTGGTATACTGAAATCTGAAGAACTATCTGAGTTCTTTTACTAAGACTGGGACTAAAACTGTGGGAGGTAGTTTCTTAACCGACATGCCCCATTAACGCATATAGCTAAGTTGGGGTCTAATCTTTGCCTCGACTGGAAGGGTGTTATACCGCTCCACTGATAAGGGCAGCTGTGAGTGACCCTTAGTTGGCAGGTACTCAAATGAGAATAGTGGGAAGCCTAAACTGACAGGTTAAGCGACCTCATCAACCCTAATCTGGAAGGTTAAGATGTCTCAGCCTACGCTGGCTACATGGTTCTAGAACACAAGGATGACTACTAAGAATCACACTCTAAATTGGCAGGTGAGTTCCCCTCCTTGGGATCACTCGATACTAACTTCGCTTCTATTTGAAGAGACTGAACATGATTTAACTGGCTGTACATGGACTGTGTAACTGACTTCTCTTGACTGACAGAATAGTACTACTATCTGAGAATTTATTGAGATCATGAGATTTCTGAGATTTCCTGAGTCACATAACTGACTGAGTTCTATAGATCATGGCTTGACTGAGATTATAAGGATAACGTGACATGACTCTAGGCACGCAGCTATATTTTTTGGGTACTAGTACCCCCAGGACTCGATGGAAGAAAACTGAAACACATAACTGACTTGATCATAAAAATGGAGTCCACAATTCACCATATCATAAGTAGGGGAATTCACACTAAGCATAGTTCTCAAAATCTTTCGTATAGAAGGAAAATTCATACAACATATGTACACTTGCATAGCTTCAATATCATGCTCAATCCATATCACAAGAACGACGCATATCAATTAGTGGAATTCATGTGAAATCATAAAGCATAGAACATGGACTTGTCTATCATGATAGAACATGAATTCTATCATCCTAGGTCTTTTATCAAACACTTTGTATGCATTCTTTTAGTTTAGGTGTATTTCCATGAATTTTCCCATTTTAATCCACATAAAGTTCATGGATTTCAACTAACGGACAAATATACTTCATGAAAACACCTTTAGATATCATCTTGAAACTTAAACAACAATCATCAACATGTACATGGTCATATCACAACAAGACAATCACAATATAGTATTTAAAATATGGTTCTTGAGCTCTATGAATGAAATGGATCCATAGATTAACACTATGCATACCTTAGATGGAAGATTCTTGATGATTGATGGAGAAATTTGCTTGAACATGAATCCCCAATTGAAAAGCCTAATGTGTTCTTGAGAGTATTTTGAGAGAAAGAGTATGTTTTGGTGTAATAAGGGCTTAATTCCATGTTTATGGAATACATATAGGGGTGGAAAGATGACCCAAATACCCCTCTAGATGTGTTATTTAATTTTTGTGAAAATTACCCGATTTGGGCCCCCGGCGTGATGTGGAGATATCGCGTTGTCCCCCGTTGGTGACCTGTAAACTCACCACGACGTGGTGAATCGTGGTGAGACACTTGAAATTGACAAATGTCATTTTGGTTTACGGCGTGACGCGCCACTTACTGAATGACGCTGCTGAAACTTTAAATCGACATAACTTCTTCATCGGGAGTCTGTCTTATGTGAATTTGGTATTGACGGAAAGATTATTCAATTATCTATAATTTAGAGGGTATATATCTGCCAAAATACCACCTATAAACCAAGTTATGCTTGTTCAAATCTTACCTATATGAAATCACACACGAAAACTTTGTGGCTTCAAAAGTTCTTAGCTTGGATTACTCTAAGTGACTCTTATGAACATGCTTAACACATCATAAGCTCTATTATCACTAGAATACTAATACTAATTCATGTACTCTAATATGAATCACAGGATAAGAGGTTTCATGTGTAGGAACAACAGTTCATTTTCTAGCTTAGAAATATACAATGTATTACAGTTTGCCTAACTGATTAAGCTCAAACTATATGCTTGAAGTGTATGTGACCATCATCAACATAGTAACCCAATAGGGTTGGGGTTTTGGAAGTATCCATAGGGAGTGAATAAAATGATTTCAATAGTTGAGTGTTGGAATTCAACTAGAAGTTGACTCGTAAAGTGTGGTCAGTAAACATACAAGTAAAACTGGGGGTTTGTTTGAATGATTTAAAATTTAACAATTTTGTTGTTTTAAGACTACTATTTAAAAGCTAGTAACTATTAGAGATAATCAATTGTTCATGGGACTTAGGGTTATGCCTTCCTAGGTGTAGTTTCTTGCATGGGCATTTGATTATTTGACAAAATTTAGCTAAAAATTATAGGTAGGCTGGATCTAGAGTTATTAGTGTCAATTTTTTAATAAAACACCAAATATCACAAATAAGTTCTTTCGAACACCCCATACGAGTAACAATTTTATAAATCTATGGCGTCAATTAACATCCTTATGTCTAAGAGATGCTATTAAATGAACGAATTCAAGTTATTATTCAGACCCATTCCTCACCTATAACCCTTCTGTTAAGGATAATATGGATTCTATGGTAATTGGGGTTTGCAACCCCCACTACTTGAAACATGGAATGAATGAAAAAACCATATCAAATAGTTAATTAGGATGACAAATAAACAAAATTAATGCACTAATCACAACTTATTCAAGCATAACCCCATGAAAAAGAATTAGCTACTCATAGAAAGAGAAAATAGATATATACCAAAGTTTCCATCAAATTGATCCATACAAAACGAAGAGAATTTAAAATCCAAGCTCTAATTTAAAACTTGAATATAAATCACTAATTCTTCACTTGAGAATCCCTCTATAGTGTTCATACCTCAAGAGTAGTACAATAATGTTCAATAATGTAGAAATGAGTTGAAAATCTCCAATTTAGCCGCAAATTCACATTTGCGAAAATTCACCGGGTGTTCATTTTATGCTAATTTGGTATCGACGGAAAGCTTATTCAATTCTATACAATTTGAAGGGTATAAATATGACAAAATACCACCTATAAACCAAGTTATGCTCATTCAAATATGACCTATGTGAATCACATAAGAAAACTTGGTGGATTCAAAAGTTCTTAGCTTGCCTTACTCTTAGTGACTCTTATGAACATGCTTAACATATCATAAGCTCTATTATCACTAGGACACTCATCTTGATTCATGTACTCCAATATGAATCACAGGATAGGAGGTTTCATGTGTAGGAACAATGGTTCATTTTCTAGCTTAGAAATATACTGGGTATTACATATCTCCCCCTTTGAAACATTCATCCTCGAATGAGATTGACTAAAACGGGGATAGACGATAAACTGGAGTACGTGCAAGATATACACTACTGGAACATGATTTCATGATGGACATTGCTGGTAAGCTAAACATATCATGCTGGACATGTATATCTGGTATATGAGTAACTGATTCATGAATGCGTAACTGAGATTTCTGATAACTGAGTTCTCCAAATGAGAATGCATATTTATGTATTATTATACACTAGACTGATACATGAATGCATGACTGAATATGTAATTGTACTTTATACCAGATTTGTGATGAAACGTGAGCATGAACTGAATACCAAGTGGTATAGAATACTAAACGAGAAACTGAATAAGCTTGAGGAGAACTGTTACCTTGAGCTTGATCTAGATTGGCGGAGAAGAGGTGAGGATACTTGGTACGCATGGCTGCTTCTACATCCCAAGTATCTCCCTCAATGGACAAATCTCACCAAAGAACTTTGAAAAGAGGGACTACTTTTTTCCTCAGTCTACGAGTCTGATAGTATAGAATTTCGACCAGAATTTCCTCACAGAAGAGAATGTTCTAACTGTCAATGCTCTGAATAGGGACTACGACTGATGGATCACCTATACACTTCTTGAGCAAAGAGACATGAAAGACTTGATGAACTTATACTAGATCTGAATGCAGTTCTAGCTCATAAGCTACCTTGCCTAAGCGATTGAGAATCTTGAAGGGACCAACATATCAGGGACTGATCTTTTCCTTCTTTCCGAACTGCTTCGCTCTCTTCATAGGAGAGATCTTTAGATAGACATAGTCATCAACCTTGAACTTGAGATCCCTTCTACGAATGTAAATATACAACTTCTGTTGGTTGTGAGCAACCTGGAGTCTTTCTCTGATTAACTGGACTTTCTCTAAGGCGTGGAATACTAAGTCAGACCCTATGACTGAGGCCTCAATAATTTTGAACCACCCGATTGGAGATCTACACCTTCTACCATAGAGAGCTTTGAACGGAGCCATTTTAATACTGGAATGATAGCTATTGTTGTATACAAACTCAATCAAAGGCAAGTTGTCATCCCAACTTCCCTTGAAATCAATTGCACATGCCCTTAGCATATCTTCAAGAGTCTGAATGGTCCTTTCTGCTTGACCATTTTTCTGAGGATAAAAGGTTGTATTGCGATGAACTTAGGTACAAGGACCCTTTTGGAATGCTTTCCAGAAGTGAGAGGTGAACTGGGTACCTTTGTTTGACATGATAGATGATGGAACACCATGTAATCTGACTAACTCCCTGATATAGAGTTTGGAACAATCCTTGGCTGTATAAGCGGTGTGGACTAGAAGGAAATAGGCTGACTTGGTCATTCTATCTACAATGACCCAAACTGAATCATACTGATGATGAGTTCGAGGCAAACCCATCAAGAAGTTTATGTTCACTTCTTGCCACTTTCAAGTAGGAATGGTGAGCTCTTGCATGGAACCACTAGGTTTCTGATGCTCTATCTTAGCCTGCTGATATGTAGGGAATATAGCCACAAAGACTACAACATCTCTCTTCATCCCACTATACCAATAGATATCCCATAGGTCGTGGTACATCTTAGTAGCCCTAGATGATAGAGTATCGCGCACCATGTGCTTCTGCAAGAAATTACTACATTAAATCATCTACACCTGGAACATAGAGACGACCCTAACAACGAATGACACTATCTCCTCCTTGGGAGAAAACCTCTACTTTTTGATTCTGAATTGACTCTTTTAGCTTGACAAGGCTAGGATCCCTGTCTTACTTTTCTTTCAGCTCAGAAACTAGAGATGATTCTGAACTATCCTGAATATATACACCACCCTCTGAAGAATCAACTAAGCGAACACCTAGTCTGGCAAGCTGATGGATTTCCTGAGCTATTTTCTTCTTGCTATCTGCAACGTGAGAAAAACTACCCATGGAGAGTCTACTGAGAACGTCATCCACAACGTTGGCCTTACCCAGGTGATAAAGGACACTCATGTCATAATTTTTCAAGAGCTCTAACCACCTTCTTTGATGAAGAATGAGGTCTTTCTGAGAAAAGACATATTGGAGACTCTTATGATCTGTAAAGACATCTACATGAACTCTGCATAGATAATGCCTCCAAATCTTCAAGGCAAATACTAAAACTGCTAAATCAAGATCATAAGTATAATAATTCTTATCATTGGTATTTAACTGCCTGGAGGCGTAGGCTATGACCTTACCATGCTGCATGAGGACACAACCCAAACCTATTCTTGATGCATCACATTATCTACAAACCCATCTGAACCATCTGGAAGAGCCAAGATTGGAGCTGAGGTGAGTCGAGTCTTCAATTCCTGAAAACTGTTCTCGTAAGGTTCTGACTACCAAAACTTAACCTTCTTCTGAGTCAATCTGGATATGGGGGATGTAATAGAATAAAATCCCTTAACAAACCGCCTGTAATAGCCAGCGAAACCCAAGAAAATCCTGATATCTAATGGAGAGACAGGGCAAGGCCAGTTTCTTACCACTTCGCTCTTCTGGGGATCTACTCTAATGCCATCACCGGAAATAATATGGCCAAGAAATTCTACTAACCTTATCCAAAACTCGCACTTACTAAATTTGGCAAATAGCTGGTGATCTTTGAGAGTCTGAAGAACAATTCTGAGATGGTCTGAACGATCATGCTCTGTGCAAGAATAGACTAGGATATCATCTATGAAGAATATGATGAACATGTCCAAGTACTGCTTGAACACAGGGTTCATCAAGTCCATGAAATCGGCTGGGTCATTGGTAAGACCAAAGGACATAACTAGAAATTTGAAATGACCCTATCGAGTACGGAAAGCTATCTTTAGGATTTCACATTCTCTAACTCTGAGCTGATGAAAGCCTGATCTGAGGTCTATCTTGGAGAAATAACTAGCACCCTGAAGTTGGTCAAATAAGTCATCTATTCTGGGAAGAGGATACTAGTTCTTGACTGTAACTTTGTTGAGATGACGGTAATCAATACACATCCTGAGAGAACCATCTTTTTTGCGCATGAATAAGACTGGTACGCCCCATGGGAAAATGCTGGGTCTAATGAATCCTTTATCTAAGAGATCCTTCAACTGATTATTTAGTTCTTTGAGTTCTACTGGTTCCATTCTGTATGGTGGAATAGAAATAGGCTGAGTATCTGGAATAAGGTCAATGCCAAAGTCTATTTCCCTTTCATGAGGAATGCCTGGAAGATCTTTGGGAAAGACATCTGAATATTTTTTAACCACTGGAATTGATTCAAAGCTTGGAGATTCAAAACCAGAGTCTTTAACATGACTAAGATAATAAACATAAAAGTAAAACTGGGGGTTTGTTTGAATGATTTAAAATTTAACAAATTTTTTGTTTTAAGACTACTATTTCGAAGCAAGAAACTATTAGAGATAATCAATCATTGATGGGAATTAGGGTTATGCCTTCCTAGGTGTGGTTTCTTGCATGGGCATTTGATTATTTGACCAAATTTAGCTAGATAGATCTAGAGTTATTAGTGTCAGTTTTTCAATAAAACACCAAATATCACAAATAAGTTCTTTTGAACACCCCATATGAGTAATAATTTTACCAATCTATGGCCTAAATTAACATCTATAAGTCTAACAGATGCTATTAAATGAACGAATTCAAGTTATTATTCAGACCCATTCCTTACCCATAACCCTTCTATCAAGGATGATATGGATTCTCTGGTAATTGGGGTTTGCAACCACCACTTCCTACTTGAAACATGGAATGAATGAAAAACCTATATTAAAGAGTTAATAAGGATGACAAATAAACAAAATCCATGCACTAATCACAACCTATTCAAGCATAACCCTAAGAAAAATAATTAGCTACTCATAGAGAGAGAAAATAGATATATACCAAAATTTCCAAATTGATCCATACAAAACAAAGAGAATTTAAAATCCAAGATCTAATTTAAATAAAACTTGAATATAAATCACTAATTCTTCACTTGAGAATCCATCTATAGTGTTCATAACTTAAGAGTAGTACAATAATGTAGAAATGAGTGAAAAATCTCCAATTTAGCCGCAAATTCACGTTTGCCAGAATTCATAAAAATGCCACTGCACTCTTGATCTGCTTGAGTAGATCCATGGAAGACTAGGCATGCATGGGGCATAAATGGGGCACGCATGGGGCATTTTTGTCCAGTTTGGCCACCCTCTTGTGTGGGTGGCCTCCCAATACGTCCATGTGATGTTTATGGCTCTTTTTCTTTAATATTTGACCTTCCATTAAATTTAATGTATTGTTGATCTTCATTTTCAACCTTTACCTGCACAAATGAGCATTATACATGAGATTGACACAAAATTAATCGAAAAAACACAATAAGTTAAGCTTAAAAAGGTGGAAACAAGTCATCAAATTGACGTCTTATCAACCCCCAAACTTGAAATGTTACTTGTCCTCAAGCACCCAGGAATAATCTAATGAGATAGGATTGACCAATCAAAACCTCTCAAAATAATACTATACAAAATATATAGACTAACAAAGCTCGATAAAGTCTTCTTAAACATGTCACGACATCAAGTAAACCAAAAGTTTTTCAATAAACACATATCTATGAAGCAAGATGCAAGTTTGTATCTAATGAACATTTAAAATCAACGAAGCATCTCAAAAGGCAACACAAAATTTTCAAAGATTATCACAATTTTCACACTGCAACATACCTCATCTATTTTCCCAAACTGAGAGTAAAACTTCACCCTATACCCCAAAGTATCGATGCCACGAGATGCAAGAGTTAGCTCCACACACACAAGAAATTTCAATTCTAAAAGAAGCTCAAATAATGAAAGAATTCACACTCACTCTTGCAAAGAAATTCAAGTACAATGATTAGAACCACAGACTTGCCCTTTGCTCTTTTTGCCACTAATGTAGACTAGCCTAGTTTAGAATCACCAAGGTCTTGCGGGTCTAGATGAAGCTTTAAGGTGTGGGAACGAATATATGGATTAAGTGACTAAATGTCCACCTTCAACGCAATCACTCATCTCCTTCTACCCTAAATTTTTCAAATTATCCACCTTATTCAACTTCCAACCATTCTCTTTGTTTCCCTTAACCTCTAGCTTAGCATTTACAAACCAAATCTAACCCACCATTTTCTTTCTTCACTTCTTTGATTTTTACAAGAGATTTTATAACTTTAAGCTCTTCTGAGCCCGTCATTTATCTAATTTTTCATCAAGTTCTATGGGTAAGGCTATTCAAATTTATCATCAGGAATATATCTTGTCTCTTAATAACATAATTTGATGACCTTAGATACATATTTCTTGGCTCATATTAGAATATCACATTCTTCCCCCAAGCTAGAGGTTTGAACCACCCTTACATTATTCTTCCAAATACAAAACTCCCAACCATAAGTTATCACCTATGTTTATTATTTAGAATCATGTGATGCATCAAAAAAGGTTAAGTGATGAAAGAAAGATTTCAAACGGGTTTAGGTGTTTTAGCATGGCTATCATTACAAGAAGATAGAAAAATGGGCAACAAGCTGAAAAGGGTTAACTAGGTAAACAATGTTAAGGTTGGAATTTGGCTATGTGGTGGGTCAAAAATGGCCTTGGGTTATCCTCCAAACCAAGATTGCCTAGGTTCTTGATTTGAATTGAATCGAGACAAGTTCTAGACTACACTTATGTATAAGAATTATTCAAAAATCTCACCTACATGGCATCGTACTTATAAAGTAAAAGATTAGTCTACCAAACAATCTGAGCAATTTGAGATTAGTGAATTACTCCGAGTCAAAGACTCATCCTTGCAAAGAGGAACCAAAACTTGAATTTAGTGGTCTCACTTAAGAGAAAGATCATAAACTTCCTTGCATTGTTTCTAAAAAACTATATTTTTCAACATCATCTCATACTTTGCCAATAATATTTTGAATGACTTTTTGAAATTTTGCATATTCTGAATTCGCTCAAAAGACTAGATACTTCACCAAAGGATGTCGCCTTATCATCCATCATGGGTGAAAAATCACTCAATTTGATAATGAAACTAAAATAAAATAAAAAGAAAACATCAAAAATAAATAGAAAACAAAATTTTGCTCCTTAGAAAAGAACTAAGTTTTGAAGAAAACCCTTGCATTTTATTGGTCACATATATACAAAAGACGACAAGAACAATAAAAAAATAATTGGGTATCCCAATAATATTAAATACATGACACAAACCCAAAAGCTCACCATTTGACGTAATCATTAATAAACTAAACAAGGGCCACCGAGTCAATGTCGATAATTAGGATCAAGACTCGCGAGGGATAAAGTAAATAAGCATCAAAATGCAATCCCAAGAGACAAAAAGTAAACAAACAACACAAATATAAAATGTAAAAATAGAGTATGAGTATGTCTATATAATCAATCAAGCCAATGCCATCAAATGAAATAATAGATGTAGAGCATCAATTGAATAATAAGAATGCCTAATATGCCCTACCCCTCACTAAAAATCATTGCATTATTCCTAATAAAAAAATAATGAGAGAGCATAGGGAGGTAAAGACTCCTTGGGGTGAACTAGGCACTCCGGTCTATGTCAGTGGGTGGTCGTACTATCTTAGTAGGAGCCTTATAATACTAGGCTCCTCTAAGCTAGTTTTCCACAATAGACAACTAATCTTGGTTTGCATTCTAGGGCCTTTTTGAATTACTATAGAGGTTGGTTCTTTACTCTTTTTTGTTGAAGTTTGTGCCTTATTCTTATTTGGAGTGGTGCCCTTTGTAGTATCCTATGGAAAATTCATCCTTTGAGACATACCTATAAGAAAGGAAAAGACCAAAAACAAAGGAAAAGAAAAAGGATAAAATTGTTTGTTTGATTATTATATATTATGAAAGAAAATATAGCTAAAGAAAAATGAAGGTGGATGCAAGGTAACTTCATCATTGCAACTCATGGGATTGTTTCATCACAACATTCAATCATTTGGATTCTATATTGTCACACATTCTTCAAATTTCACCATTCAAGATCATAGCATATCCATAACCCCTAAAGGAAACAAGAATGACCCAATACCCTTAATAAAAGTGTCACCCAATCTATCATAGGCAAGGCAATCATTCATGTCTCTCGAGTTACACAGACTTCACTCGTGTATGCTATGATAAGCACATTTACTAACAAAACTGTGGAAGCATCATTTTTCAATAACTTCACCTGAAAACCACTACTTTTCTAACATTAAGGAACAATTGGTATTATATTTATGCCATAATAATGAATACATTATCTATTAGTAACATCCAAGACAACTCTCTCATTGACCTTTTCACCAATATATGGTACGCATGAAAGATAAAATCTTGGAAAAATAGACTAAAATCACATGTGAGCAAGCCTAATTAACTAATTCATCACCAAAAACACCATTTATACTCATAATAACCCAATTAGATCACCCACCAATCCATTTAGCAAAAAATATTCAAGTGGATATTTTATCAACAACATAGTGCACTAGTTTAAAGAAGCAAATTTCTAATTTCGCTCGTAAAAAAAAGGTACACATTTAAAATTATTTTTTTCCAAAAATCACATTTTACCTATATAATCTAAACAAAATCAAATTCAAATCAAAAGTACAATGGCATATAAAATACCATTTTCAATATAGAGGGAATTCAATGGAAATATTACGAAAGACGTACCTTGTAAGTTTATTTAAGAGAGGAAAAAGATGAAAAAAATACTAGTGTAATTATTAAGTGTTGCATTATTGAGATAAGAAATTGAGAGATTTGAAATAAGGTTGAATGTGTGTGAAATACTTCAGCGATTTGGTTTAAAAATAACCCAGCTATGTGCAAGATGCATTGGACCTGTGCCTGTACTGCTCAAGCATGCCCATTGCAGGTCAAAATAGATTTTCCCAATGATTTTTTTGCTCTGCTGCATTCAGGATATGCCTGGATAGTACCTGGACTACTCAAGCATGTCTAGTATAGTTCTTGGCAGTGTTGATGCTGCTATCTTTGAACCATATGTGTATGGTCTACACTTGGACTACTCCAGCAGGTCAAACATATGTCCAGGCAATGAAGTCTTCTACCATCTACATTGAGGCTGCTCCTGACCAATGCCTAGATTGCTAGAGCATGTCCAGCATAGATCCAAGTTGGAAAAATTAGATTTTGAGAAAAATTCCGAATCAATATTGGCTCATGGCATAGTTTTGAGCCCCTTAACCTTCCTTTACCCAGTCTAACTTATATTATCACATGCAAACACCAAAAATGTTAAAATTAGAATCCAAAACACTATGAAATAACAGTAATAAACCTTGGTCTTCCTCCCAAGATATTCCATAGTTATTGTCGTGGCATGATATCAATTGATCATCAATTTGGATCCTTGACTCGAAGCAACTCAATTATAGTTACTTCGATTCCACCTTCTTATTTTCATGGTCTTCTGATTTAAATTTTCCATTTGAACAAACATCATAACCATGAATGGGCCCAACCACTTAGTTTTAAGCTATCCCGCAAAATGTTTCAACCTATAGTTGAAGAGTAGCACATATTCACCACTACTAAATTCTTAATTCAATGTCTTAACATCATGCCGCATGCTGCCTCTTTTTTTTGCTTTATTTGAACAATTTTTGGGAATAATGCCTTTTATTTCCGCTATGGTCCACCCAAAAGTATGAATGAAAATTTTCACCATAGAATTTGAGGCTTCTATTTGCCTAGGCGATAGACTATCCACAACAGCGGTTGGCAAAGTGTTACTCCGACAAGGGTTTCAATTGCAAGATTAGGACTCATCATCAAATCAACCACCTCATCCATTTCTTTAATCACCTCACTTTCCATGTTTTGCAATGCACCCACCAAGGGGTCATCCTTAAGATTTGCCTTTATGGTGTTAGTTACATCATCGTTAACCATACTAATCACAGATACAACTTGCAAATCCTTAGGTTGTTTTAGATACTTACACATAATGAAAGAGACCTCGGCATTATTCACTTGAAACTTTATTTATAATACACTTCTGATCATTTTCCATAATTCCATTTAGTTTTTCAATTTTAGCTTCTCCATAGTTTCCCTAAGTTGTTTATGACTTGCTGGGACTAGCAATTTGGTTACCAGGCAGTTCATTTGTTTTTTAGAGCCAATTCCCTGTTTGGAAGTCTTCGCGGGTTCCAAATAGCCACCGAGCAATAACTTCAATAAATAAATCTCGGATATGAATTCTGCCAACTACTCCAGAATGTTGATTTTAGGCATTTGGTTCGGGTCCCAGTACACCCGAGCACATTTTGACCTATTGGTCAAAAAATTAGAAAATTGATAATATCATTGTCGGCCTCATATTTGGTCTAAACGACCTTGGATAGGAAATACTAAATCACCAATGCATCTAGAATGTCAAATTTAGTGGGGTTACATAGTTCATCTATAAAAATCAGAGTCCAAATTAGTTCCGAGAGTCAAAAACACATTTTTGACTTAGCTAGTGCTTGTGAATATGCTATCGTGATTGGGGAATTGTGATCGCACTATTATGATCACGATAAGTCCATTTTGATCGTAAAACTGTGATAGTGATCCCTAGGACCACGATAGCCATATCTCTTTACCTAGAGGGGCTATAAATAGCTCCCAATGTCATGATTTATGTCATTTTCTCTTAATCTTTGTGACAACAAACACTAAAAGGGTGAGATAACCCTAAAGCCATGATCAGTACTCCAAAGTCAATTAAAATCCAATGTACATAACTAAATACATATACATGTACATACATACATACACATATATATATATATATATATCACATGCAGGGATAGGGAAAAAGGATTAACATGAACTGTAAAACTTTAACTTGGATTGGGTTGATCAATCGACATAACATAAGAAGGCACCCACTGGGCTATATTGGACCAACTCTTCTCTAGCTAGAAGGGCCCCAGTGCATGTAAACGCACGAACCAAACAACATACGTATGCACCATGGAGGACTAAATTCTCACGACATACAAAGGTGACTGAAGCACCCAATCATGTAATGTAATATGGGGGACTCGAACCTCCCAATCATGTGATAATAGTGAAGGGGGACTCAAACCATCCGGTCATGTAGACCCGCATCGACAATCGCAACTTCTAGTGCTAGTCCTTAATGACCTCCATCTTTACGACTCAACTACATAATCCTTATTAAATACCAATTAAAAAATTTAACACACATTCCCATTCATTGAACCAATTTTGGCATACATTATTGGTATCGTCATACCAACTACTCTTACAAGGTAACATCAACATACCAAAACAGTTATCATCACTTGGGGAAATTCACAAACTTCTTGGTTCAGTTATACATTAGCTTGGGGAATTACACAACCTCATAAGGTTCAATTCACAATCATTATTCTTAATTAACTTTTCACATTATGCAATAGTTCAAGAGTTATTCAATGTGCATGATTTTCATATTCAAAACAAATTTAACAAATTAGGGAAAATCACAATCCCCTAGTTTATTCACCATTCCCATGCACCCCACGAGTTAAAAACCGCCATTTAAACATAATCAATGGATATACAAATATGAAACGTCAAATAAACCACAATCATTTAAAACCCTCAATCCATTTTCAAAGCCAACATCAAAACCGTATGAATAATACTTTAAAACAAAAAATTTTAGAAAAGTAATAATTTGGGAAGACTTACATGCCTGAAATACCCAAGATTATCGAGAGAATTCAACCCTTGAAGCTCTACTTGACCCACTTCTTAAAACCCCTAAGTATGGAGGCTTGAGAGACTTAAGAGAGAAGAAAGAGTGTTTGGAGTGTGTTATCAATGAAAATAGGGCCCCAAGTATGTTTATTATTGGGATAAGAGGGAAATGTCTAAAATATCCCCATTTAAAAAGATGGAAAAGTAAACCGTCAGTTGATTCGGTTCTCATAAAGACTCATGATAACTCATTACGACTCGTATCCATGAGTCATTGTCAAGGCAGTGTGACTAGGCACACACACTGTTGACCTTACAACTTGTATACCATGGCTCATAATGGTATCCTAGGACTCGTAGAGTTTAGTCATAGTCAACACAAAAATCATTTGGGTATAAACTAGACATCCTACGATTTGTACACAACAATCCGTAATGAGTCTTCACTACACGAAATGAGCCACTCGTACTCAGAGCAGAAGACTTAGCCACAAACACTGGTTAGGCTATGATTTAGGTCCAACGACTCTTCAAGACTCCCTACAACTCATAGGGTAAGTTATAGTCAGGACAGTGAGGATAAAATTTCATAAATTTCAAAGGACCAATAATACGGGTTGTTACATTCTCCCCCTTTAGGATCATTCATCCTCGAATAAAGGGTCAATGCATACATTAGCATGATTTAACACAGAAACACTCCCACACTTACCTTTAATAAAGACAGAAAAAAATGTTAAGATCTCAAACATTATTTTCCAAAATAGGTAATAGGAATAGATACTTGGACTTCATGTCCTCCTTGGCTTCCCAAGTAGCTTCATCATACTTTTGGTTCCTTGTAAGAAACTTTACTGAAGCCAAGTCCTTGGTCCGCAACCTATGTACTTGCCGATCTAATATATCCATTGAAACTTTCTCATAAGACTAGGAATATGAAATGCCCACACTTTCTTAAGGAACAACCAACGGAGGATCACCGATGTACTTCCTCAACATCGAGACATGAAAGACTGAATGAATGGAGATCAAGATAGAAGACAACTCTAATTCATATAAAACATTGCCAACACTTTTCAAAACCAAATACAAACCAACATAATGAGGACTGAGCTTCCCTTTCTTCCCAAATCGTATCACGCCCTTGATGGGACAAACCTTAAAGAACACCCAGTCACCAATATTAAACTTCAACTCCCTTTCGCTAACATCTACGTAGGACTTTTAGCAAATTTGGGCGGTCTTAAGCCTATCTCAAATCACCTTCACTTTCTTTATGGATTGGTGAACCAAATCAGGGCTAAATAAACTATTTTCACCAACCTAAACCAACCCAATAGGATACTTATACCTCCTATCATACAAAGCAAATATAGACAACCTAACTACCGCTAAAATCAAATACATAAGTCCAAAGCATATCTGCTAAGGCCTAAATTGTCCTTTCTGTAGGTGGAAAGTGGTACTAAGGGTTACCTTAGTCCCAAAACCTCCCTGGAACAACCTTCAAAAATGAGATAAGAACTCGATACCATAATAAAAAATGATAGAAATTAGAGCACCATCTAACCTCAAGATCTCTAGGATGTATAACTTTGCATAGTCCTCAATGGAAAAATTAGTCCGCATAGGCAAGAAATCAGCAAACTTGTTCATTCTATCCACGATGACCCAAATAAACTCAAACTGATGACGAGACTATTGAAGACCAATAAAAAAATCTATATTAATTATTTCCCATTTTTACATGACAGCTCGATCTTTTGAGTCAACCACTAAGCCTCAAATGATCCACCATCACTTATTGACACACCACATACTTAGCCAATGAATTCACCACATCTCCCTTTATATATATCCAACAACAAATCTCCTTAAGATCATGATACATTTTCGTCGAATCAGGATGAACCATATAATGCGACTCATGAGCTTGGGCCAAAATTCTTCCTCATAACCCATCAACATTGGGAAAATATAATCTTCCTTGATACCTTAAAATACCATCATTGCTAATATCGAAAGCAATCACTTTCTGACTACCTATATCCACCTTGATTTGCATCAAGATAGGGTCCAACACGTGCTTCTCATTCACCTTAGCACCAAGAGATGACTTCACCACCTCTTGAATAATCACACCACCATCCTTGGAATCCAAGAGATGGATTCCAAGATTATCCAAATGGTTAATGTCTTTCACCAAATCTTGATTCTCCTTGTCCACACAAGATAAGCTCCTTATGGACAACCTAGTAAGAGCATCAACAACCACATTAGGTTTACCTAGGTGATAGAGGAGACTGATGTCATAGTCCTTTAGCAACTCAAGACACCTCTTTTACCTGAGATTTTTCTCTTTCTAAGTGAACATGTATTATAAGCTCTTATAGTTAGAATAAATATCTACATGGACCCAATTTAAATAATGTCACCATATCTTTAATGTAAACACCACAACTAATAATTCTAAATCATGAGTCGGATAGTTCTTCTCTTGAACCTTCAACTACATAGAAGCGTATGCAACCACCTTGACATGTTGCATCAACACACAACCCATTCCGACTTGGGAAACATAACAATAGACAATAAAACCACCAGTAACCTCAAGCAGAGTCAAAATTAGAGCCAAAGTCAACTTATTCTTTAACTTCTTTAAACTACCCTCACAATTATCAAACCATAACAACTTCACCTTTTTCTAAGTTAACTTAGTCAATGGGATAGCAATAGAAAAGAAAATTTCTACAAACCTTTTATAATAACCAGCTAAACCTAAGAAACTCTGAATATCGATTGGAGTTATGCATCTAGGCCACTTTTTAACTGCTGGAACTTTCTGTGGATCCACCATAATCCCTTTACTCAAAAAAACATGGCCTAGAATAGTCACAACATTTAACCATAACTCACACTTAAAGAACTTTACATACAACAACTAATTTTTAAGGTTTGCAATACAAGGCAGAGGTGATCGACATGATCTGTCTCACTCTTGGAATATATCAAAATATCATCAATATACACAATAAAGAATAAAACCAAGATCTAATGGAATACCCGATTCATAAGATCCATAAATGCTGTCGGGGCATTAGTCAACCCAAAGGATATCACTAAAAAGTCAAAATGACCATACCAAATTTAGAAAGCAGTCTTAGGGATATATACCTCCCTAATCTTCAACTAATGGTAACTCAACCAAAGATCAATCTTGAAAAAAAACTTAGCACCCAGAAGCTCAAAAGGGAATACTTATTCTTCCCTATCACCTTATTCAACTGACAGTAATTAATACATATTTGAAGGGACCCATCTTTCTTATGCTCAAATAGAACTGGAGCATCCCAAGGAGAAATACTAGGGTGAATAAAACCTTTATCTAGAAGATATTTTGACTTCTTCTAATGTTTTCATAACTCAGTTGGAGCCATTCTATACGGAGCGATAGAAAAAGGATGAGTGTTCAGAGGATGATCAATCCAAAAATCAATTTCTCTATTGGGAGAAAAACTAGGAAGATTATCAAGGAACACCTTAGGGAATTTATAGACCATAGGGTTAGCCTGCAAAGAATGACCTTCGAATCTTGAATTCATAACATGCAATCAGTGATAGAGAAAACCCTTAGAAATTAATTTTTGGGCTCTAAGATATGAAATGAACCTTTTCTTAGGAACTAGGGAGCTACCTTCTACTTGATCACCATCTCATTAGGGTTGTGGAAACTGACCCTTCAGGTCTAACAATAAAGAGACTCATAGCACAAATGCAACCAATACATCCCCAAGGATCACATTAAAATCTAACATGTCTAACTTTATCAGATCCACCAAGGTCTCTATACCACATACTGATATACACAACCCCTATAGATCTTTCTAGCCACAATCGAGTTACCCACAAGGTTGGACACCAAGAAGGGATTTGAAATACACTTAATATAAAAACAAAAATAAGTAGTCACCGAGGGGCCATACAAGATAGAGTATACCCGGGATCAAGTAGATAATTTAAGTCATAAGAGCCAAAAGCCGAAGTAGTACTCTTTGGCACCAACAACTATCTTATTTTCCCAAAAGCAACCCTGGATTGACAATTTCTCTACATATGACCAATCTAACTATATTTAAAGAACTTGTTCCTCCCTTCTTCACAAATACCACGATTGCCTAAAGCTAGGCACCCTGTACCATGTGGCCAATAGTATTCTAAAAATAATGATCACCTAACAACTTTGGATAAGGAGAATTAATCGTAAAGTAGGAACAAAAATTACCCAACTTCTTTGTAGACAATTTTCCACTATCTCACTACTATGCTTCTGACATCCACCCTGATTTAAGTATTAAACTTCTAATTCTACCTTTCACCCATCTCCGCTTGATTATTTTTTTTCTGTTCTACTTATTGCACATACACCACAAGTCTAGAGATGTCTATATCCTTGTTCAATAAGGCACCTAACTTTCTAAGATCAAATTGTGGGACAATCTAGAAGAAAATTTCCTTATTCTAGCCCTCATGTTAGACACTAACTCTGTATCATGATGCCATAGTTGATGAAACATCAAGACATACCTCCTTACTGTCATCTTGCCTTGCTTTAAATTTAGAAATTCCTCTGCCTTTTCCTTCCTCAACTCTTGAGGAAAGAAGCAATCAAGAAAACCATAAGAGAAGTCATCCCACAAAGTGGATTTGGCATCATCACCCCTATACTTGTCCCATTACCTATACCACTGATATGCCAAATCCTTCTACTGATAGTTAGTAAACTCTACACCCTCTACATCAGTAGCATGCATCACATGAAAAATATTTTCCATGTCATTAATGAAATTTTGAGGATCTTCCTCAACTTTAGAACCATGTAAAATTTTGAAGACTCAACCTCATAAATTAACCATCTCTAGTGGCCTCTAAAGATAGAGCAATAGAAGCACATGCTCAATCTGAGAGTCCACCAACTAGGTAAGCAAATGGATCGACTAGCAAAACTCAATATTAGATAGATCAACTTTAGGTTCCCGAAGAAGGGTAGGGGAACTAATGGAATTCCACTAAGGCAATCAAAAGTAGAAACCCTATACTCGGCACCTTGAAAATGTACGTATGCACCTTGAGGGACTTGAAACTCCCTGCATACCAAGGTAACTGAAGCACCCAATCATGTAATGTAATATGAGAGACTCGAACCTCCCCATCATATGATAATAATAAAGGTGAAATTGAACTTCCCGATCATGTAGACCCCAACATCAATAACCGTAGTTTTTGGTGTTGGTACCTAGGGACCTTCACTTTCATGACTTGCTACAAAACCCTTATTAAAGACAAATTAAAACATTTAACACACATTGCCATTTATTTAACAATGATACACATTTAGGAATACACTATTGGTATCATCAACATGAAAAAATAATTATCATCACTTGGGAAAATTCACAAACTTCTTGGTTTAGTTATACATTAGCTCAAGGACTTACACAACCCCATAAGGATTAATTCAAAATCATTATGCTTTATTAACTTATCATATTATGCTAGGCCAGAGGATATTATGATGATATGATTATACTCAGAAAGGTCGGAGGATATTATAGTGATATGATGGTACCCAATAAGGCCAGAGAATATTATAATGATATGATGATACATGGTATAACCAAAAGATATTATAATGATGTGATGTTACCCGACAAGGCTAGGGGATAATGATGATGATACATATATACCTAATAAGACAGGTGGATGATTATTTATGTGCCAATGAGTACATATATAAGTTTGAGTCTGGCTAGCCCTATGTATAGCAATTATATATTATTTATGTTTATGTGTAGTTGGGTATAATCTTGATATTAGAGATGACGATCGTAGTTTTATAGTGATAAAGATATAAAATGGTATAGTTGTTAATTTAAGTTTGAAAAGATGATTAGTGGTAAAAAATAATTAACAGGTTAATAATAACTTATGGATAGTTGAACGTTAGAAAAATAATAAGAACTAGTGGTATTGATGCTAATAATAATTATGATAAGTCTATAATGATGTTTAACTTAACTGAAGACTTATACGATGATGATTATTTGATAATAATGATTTATTCAATGATGATGACTAGTTGCCAAATAAGGATTTGTGGATTAGTGATGCTAGTTACTATATCGCATTAAGTCAATAAATTAAAAAGTGAATAATTGGTAATTTAGTGATTATTAGATCAATTTTGATTTGTGAGTTTATGATGGCTAGAAATAAATATTGTCTAGTTTGTAAATATGTCTTAGTAATGAATTTTTGTTATGTGCTAGGTATTGACTAGTTGGTGAAGAATGACTAGTTGCCGACCCATGAATAGTTATTATATGTTGAATAGTTGATAAATAACAATTAGAGGTTATGCGATGACTACTGAGTAATTTTATTAGTACAAAAGCATTGTCTAGGTAATAAAGAGTTGTTAGTGCATATCGAGGAATAGTTGTCTAAATAATGATACTGTTATGGTTACTAATATATTACAATATGTTATTTAATTATGAATATTGATGATAATTTTCAAAGGTTGGTGAACTTCCGATTGATGATAATTGTGGACTGTTAATAAATTAACTAACTAATGGTAAGTGTAGAATGACGGTTGAATAATGATTGAGTTTGGATATATTGTTGATTCGATTCCTATACATTTCTCTTGGGTATACTCTCTAGGGGTATAGGACACTGTGATGAGTTCTTTACTTTATGCACCAGTTGGAGTGTTGGAGACAACTTTGTACTTGTAGTTGCCTGTGTTGATGCTTTATGATACATTATTATCATGAATTTTTCAATTCTTATGTATAATGATATGCACATGAATTGGCGCCTTATGTTATACTGTCATTCTGATATTTATTACTTGTTATGTACAATAATATTGACATATGTTGATGCCTTATGTTATATTATTATTCTATTTTGATTACTTCTTATATACATTTATGATGGATGTGATTCATGTTTGATTTTGTACCTTGACTTTGTTATGATTATCTTGCATTATATCATCTTTATAACATAACTTAACTTAGATGACCAATGATGCCTATTGAGTACCATTATTTTGGTACTCATATAACACTTCTGTAGCCTGCAGATCATAGTACAGGTTATAGCCATTGATGTGCCAGTCGTACAGAACAGCTATTGTTCAGAGACTTAGAGTAAGCTCCTAACATTCAGAGTATTACTTACCTTCCTCTTATGTAATAGAGTTATATTTTATTTGGAGATAAGTTGTATTAGTGTAATTTATTTTGTCTATTTCACCCTTGTACCCTTGTTATATTAGCAGATCTTATATTAATACCACCGGGTTTTAGGACTTAATTATGTATTTGTTTGCCTTACTTTATCTATATTGCATTTCTTTCTATATATATTTTGGTTGTCCATTACTAGCCATTCTAGACTACAGGCTTGGCCTACCTACTAGTGGAATATAGTATGTGCTACCATGACCTAAGAAATTTTGTTTTGACTAATTGGTATCCGAGGCTAGGTTTCACAGTGTATTAGTACAAGAGTTAAGTGTTTAGTAGACTTCTACGGATCGATATGGAGACGTCCATAAATAATCTTCAGGAGGCTATAGGGATATTTTAGGAATTTCACTTCTTGACTCCTTATCATTTGTCCGCATTACTATGAATCTAGAACATATTCTTTGACTGTAGTTTATCCCTAATGAATGATGCAAGATATGCAACATTGTCGATAGAGGTAGATGAGAATTAGATACACATTAATAGAGTTTCAATGTACCGTCAAACTAGAGAGTTAAAGATGGATGTCAAATACCTTCAGTGTCAGCCAAGAGATTTAGGGCCATCTTAGGATTCTGTTAAACTCGTGACTACTTTGGCTCTTTTAGGTTCAGCATTGGGGATCCAAATCATGTTGCAGATCCCTCATAACCATCGATGACATTTGAATGATCGAGCAGTCCTTAGACTAGAGTTGGTCTATTGGTGTTCATCAAGGTTCTTGACCAATTTTTAAATATAAGATTGGGTTTCTAGATTGGGCATGGCATTTTCCTATGCTATATCCTTAAGATCATGACATAGTGAATAGAAACACTATAGGTTTAACATTGGCACTCTGTTTGGCATTCGAGCACTTAATAACACCTAAATCTTCTTTCTCGTAGGTTATGGATTATGCAAGGTCCATAGAAAGCATGTATTGGGACTTATAGAGGTGGCGATAAAAAGTTATCCCATCAACATAATGCTATTGGTATTTTATTTGAGAGCTTGTTTTGGTTATAGCAAGATCTGACATCAGTTCAGAGAGCACCCCAAATGTAAGTTTGTGGTCAAATAGAGATAACATATATTCCCTACCAGTCTAGAGTTTTTAAGATAGGCTATGACTATAGAAAGGATGATCATTGGTAGTAGAAACTTCTGTCAACATCAATTGGCCAACCATTTGGGCTAATTTTGTGTTCTCGCCATGTTGGGCTTCAAGAGGTTTCTATGAATATAGAAAGATCAACTATTGGTCTAGAGAGTGTCCCCAATTTGGGAATACTAGTCATTTAGCTTATTTAGAGTAGCCTTATAATGACTGTGGTACGTTCAATTAGAGATAGTATGCTTAGTGCCTTAGTTGATGATTCAATAAATCAGTCTGAGTCTAGACCCATTCAGATTTATTCTTTCTATGACTGTCAGGCATGTGATTGAGGATTTCACCATGATAGGTGTGGTTTTGTTCCTTTCATTTGTATTTTGTTATGTGCATGGAGATTTTTATACCCATTGATGATTATATTCCTTGACAAGTTCATATTGGTTATTGTGTTCCTTGTTATTAAATTCATGATCATGTGACTACTTTATGTTTATTTCTTTTAGTAGCATGTGTAATAGATTTGTATTGGTATTTTCTCCCTATGGGTGTAGCATTCGAGTTTGATTCCCATTTATCTTGGCGTATTGGCCTTATTATGCCCCTTGAGTGGTATATGATATTTATGTTCATTTGGTATCGTCTATTCTTTATATTGATGATTGACATTATTATTACTATTGCTATTGCTTCTTAAGGTTATTGATGTTATTTGATTTCATTAATTGAAGTAATTAACCCTCATTGGGTAGCTGTATAGACTAGTGTTATCTAGTTAGAATTTTACTTCCTTGTGATCCTATTTGGTGGATTGAGTAGACATGGGCTGATTTGATAATTACTTTCCTATAGCATAGCGAGTTTGATTATTTTCCCACTTGGTTAGTTGTGTTAAACTGATTCAGGAGGGTATTGGGATAGCAAAGCTAAGTTGATCTTTTGTGGTTATGTATAGTTTTAGAGTTTCTAATTTTGTTATATTTCCCGTTCTTGAGTTTGAGACTCTTAGACTTGCCTTCTATGTTGCAAAGGTTTTTTCTTTGACTATCTCTTCCTATATAGCCCATTTGTAAGCCTGACTAGTTTTTGATCATTTTTTGTTTTGGTTATGTCATTACCCGATAATGGGTTTGATTTGAACATTGAGACATCTTGAGTTCATATCTTAGACTTATTGGATTCATTTCCTAGTAATTGTTTTCCCTTTTTATATGTGTGGAGTTGGCTGCTCCATTATTACCATGATGTGATTTGTATCTTTTGTGGAGTTACGGAGTTAGAGATAAGTGGCCTTTCCTATGATCGCTTCTTGAGTTGGCAAATTGGAAGTTCTGTGTCTTCGAGTTGCTAGAGCTTTTTTCGCCACTAGTGTGGTTTATGGCCTTTATGAGCCTTAAATATGCTTTGATAGTTCTCTCTCTCTAGCAGATATGGAGTAAATCTTCTGACTTTTTAGCTAGTGATTTATCCTCTATTATGATTTTGTTCTTTTGCTATGTTTCAATTTTAGCTCGTACGATATAGTATAGATAAGTCTTATTCGGACAGTATGGTTGATGTGTGTATTTGACCTTAGTTTGAATTTGTTGTCTTAATTTCATATTTGATGCCTTGGGATAGCGATATGGAGGTTATGATAGATTTTGAGAATTAGTGCCTACCCATTTTTTGGTTTGGTTTAGGCAGTTGCGATTGAGCGATTCAGCCTTGGTGTTGAGATTTCTCCTTGAAATTATAGTGCTTGAGTTCATTTTCTATTTTTAAATTATCTCAATTCAGGTTTTAGGTATATGCTAGGAGAGGTTCATTATTGTTTCTTATTCAGTCTTCTTGACTTCAGATAGATTATAGTTGATAAGCGTTCAGATGATGGCTCATGGATCCAGTATTGGTCTTTTTGGCTTGACCTCGAGTTTTCAATTTTCTTTGAGAAAATTGGATGATATGGTTAGTGGGAACATTATACTTGAGCTAGATTCACTATGGTTTCAATCTTGGTTAATGGGATATACTGGAGCAGATTGCTCAATGATGAGTAGTTATGCCCTGATATTTTGGATTTCAATTTTGATTACCATCTGGACTAGTTAAAGAATTTGCATAAATGCATTCCTTGATTATCTCTTTTTGTATTCCCTGATAGTGCCTTATCTTCATATTTTCCAAATGGACTTTCAGTGTTTCAACTTTAGTTCTTTGAGTTCTCTAAGATGAGATTGTGTGGATTGAGCTCATATAGATATCCTCCTAGTTTAGAGTGGATAGCAGGTCTGAGATGGTAAAGAAAATTTATATTTGGATTTGGAGTTGGTGGTATGACTCATGTCTTAGGTTAGTTTTGGCTCAGATAGGCCTTTGGTGATTTATGCGAGTATCAAGATGGTGTTAGTGTGTTATGATTTAGTTTGTGTGCATCAACCTTTTTTTCATTTTGGTTGGAGGCCGGTCAGTGATTGAAGTTGAGTTTTGGCTATTTGGAAGTGAAATAAGAGTGCTGGTTGAAAAAGGGATACTAGTGGCGAAATCCTTTTGAGCTTTTGAGATTTTTCTATCCTTTGACTTTCGATGATGAAAATCTTTTTAGTAGTGGATATTGTAATGACCCCTTCAATTATTTTCCATAATTCCAATTAGTTTCATTATTTGAGCTTCTCCATAGATGCGCAAGTCATTTATTACAGGCTGATTGACTGTTTGGCTCCTGGTAGTTCATTTGTTTTTTATAGCCAATTCTCTATTTGGAAGTCTTCGCTGGTTCCAAATGGACACCCAAAAAAAATTTCTTTAAAACAATCTTGGATGGAAATTCTAACTGCACCAGCAACTTTAAAATATTAATTTTAGGCTAGGTAGACCTTTGGATTGGGTACCAATGGATCTGAGCACATTTTAATCTGTTGGTCTGAAAGTTGAAAAATTGGTAATATGGGTGTGGGGCCCATGTTTGATATAAATGAACTTAGATAGGAAATCTGACTTCACCAATGCATCTGAAGCATCAAATATAGTAGGGTTACATAGTTAATTTGTGAAAATTAGACTCTTTAAGAGTTTCGGGGGTTAAAAAAAAGTTTTTGACTTTGCTGGTGTCGTGCATGTCCGATCGCGATTGGGGTGTTGTTATCATACTATTATGATCGTAATAAGCCTATTGTGATTGCACAATTGTGGTAGCAATTCTTAGGACTTCAATATAGATATCTCGTTACCTGAAGGATCTATAAATAACCCCCAATGTCACGATTTTGGTCATTTCTATTCACCTTTGACACCTAAAATCCCTAAAAGGGTGAGATAACTCTAAATTGAGTCTTGGGTGTGACTTGGAATCTTGATTAACATACATTTTCGTGACTAACATCGGATTTAAGGTAAGAATCCTTGAATTTCAAGCTCGAATTTCTTGATTATTTGGCCAAAACCCCAAATAGCTTGAAGGCTTGATTTAAGACCAAAATAAGCTTATTTTTCACCTATTTCTTGACGGTTATGACTCCTTGATTGTGTATGAACTTTGGGTTGACCTTGGAAATATGTTTTCTATAAGTGGGACCCACTTAGGGTTTTTGATGTCATTTTTGGACTCAAAGTGCAATGGTGCAATATGGGTATCGTTATACTTATATTGATGGTTAGATTATGTTTTGGATAACCTGGTATCTTAAAGAGGCTTCTCGAAAGAGGAAATAAAGGATTACCGATTGATGAACATTCTTCAAAATTAAGGTAGGTTGCGTTTATCCCTTGTTAGCATGAGCTTTGTCATAGTATAATTGTGATATCTTGTTAGATTGAGAGGGATTTTAGGTGTTGGTGATGATGATTGAAGACTTGTGGTTAGTTGGATCTTTTGGGTCATTTGGACCCATATGGTGAAATACCAAACTTATTGTCTTGAACTTTAATGGATTAGACTTAATGTCTCCTGCTTAACATGAGAAAGCTTAGAATTATTCTTATCAGATAGAAGTGACCTTGTCACTCATGCTTTGGGCAAGATTTTCCTTAGATGCTTACTCTAATCAAATTACTTTACTTCCGATGGACTTAGTGTAGTATTGAGAAGGATCCCTACCTTGGACATAATGGTGGCTAGCTATACATCTACGAGTACAATTAGATACCTTAGTCTAGTCTGGGGTAGAAATGAACTTAGAAGGTGTATATTGGGGGATTTAGGAGTGGTCTCTGACCCACCTTAATCATAGATTGAGGTATTCCTTGTGATACCCATAGGTCCTTCTGAAATGTCTATAAAATGCCCCTTGAGGAACTATTGAGGAACCTTGGTAGTAAATTTATTGTTGATGCCATAATGAGCTATTATTTATGCTATTTAAGAAGACCATGTCCATGTTATTCATTAACCATTGATGTGGCTATCACTCGGGCTATTGATTAGGCCATTGCTTGGCTATTGATTGGTCCAACGAACACCTTATTTAATGGGCCCTTGAATAAAACATTGCTTAAGCCATAAAGTATGATATCAACTATGCTATGAGTATGTTACATATTATGCCATGGATTTGCTATGTTCAAGTTAGAGATTCACTCTCTTTATGCTAATGGTAAGCCAATTAATAGGTTATGTGTGGGCTATTACTCATGATAATTCTTATGGTTAGTCTCATGGTTTAATGTTCTATATTATTTACTTATCACTTATAAGACTTATGCTATATATGTACACTTATTGATAATGTGACATTGATGATGAACGAGGAAATATGGAGGTATGCTTTATTGTTATACTTTTATGTTTATTTACTTTAGCCCTAGTTGGGCTTGTTATTTACTTTAGATCTCATAGATCTTGTCCTTTACTTTATCCCTCATAGGACTTGCTCTTTATTATTAATATTAATGTGGATATTATGATGATGCCTGGCAATACTGGAGGATATTATGATGATGTGATAAAACCCAGAAAGGTTGAAGGATTTATAATGATATGATGATACTCAACATGGCTAGAGGTTATTATGATAATATGATGGAACCCAATGAGGCCAAATGACATTATGATGATATGATGGTACCCTAAAAGGTCAGAGGATATTATGATGATATGGTGATTCTCGATACGGCCAGAGGATATAATAATGATATGATAATACCCGACAAGGACGAATCATTATAATAATGATATGTATATACCTAGCAAGGCTAAAGGACGCTTACTTATATGCCAATGAGTACATCTACCGGTTCGAGTCTGGCTAGCCCTATGTATGAAAATTATATGCTATTTATGCTCATGTGTAGTTGGGTATAGTATTTGATATTAGAGATGCCAACCATAGTTTTCTAGTTATCAAGGTATAAAGTGGTATAGGTATTGATTTAAGGTTCAGAAGATAATTAGTGGTGAATATTAAATAAGAGCTTAATAATTACTTATGGATAGTTGAACTTTAGGAATAATGAGGACTAGTGGTATTTATGACTAGTAATAATGATGATTAAGCTATAATGATGTTTAGCATAAATGAAAACTTACAATAGTGATAATTAGTTGATAATAATGATTTAGTTGATGATGATGATTAGTTGCCAAACAAGGATTTGTGGATTATTGATGCTAGTTAAATAGCGTTTAGTCAATAAATTGAATAGTGAATAATTAGTGGTTAGCTGTTATTGGATCAATGGTGATTAATGAGTTTATGATGGATAGAAACAAATATTGGTGAGTTGGTAAATATGGCTTAGTATTGAATTTTTGCTATGTGCTTGGTATTGACTAGTTGGTGAAGAATGACTAGTTGTTGTCCCATGATTAGTGATTATGTGGTGATTAGTTGATAAATAATAATTAGAGGTTATATGATTACTAGTGAGTAATTGGATTAGTAAATATGCATTGGCTAACTAATAAAGAGATATTAGTGCATGTTGAGGATGTAGTTGTCTAAATGATGGTATTGTTATGGTTATGAATATTTTTCCATATTTTTTTAATTATCAATGTTGATTATAATTGAGGATGGTTGGTGCTTTCGATTTATCATAATTATGGAATGTTGATAAATTGACCGATTGATGGTAAGCGTGGAATGACGGTTGAATAACGATGGACTTTGGATATATTGTTGATTAGATTCCTTAGATTTCATTTGGATGTACTCTCTAGTGGTATGGGATGCTTATATGGGTTGTTAACTTTACTCACTAGTTGACGTATAGGAGCCAACTTTGTACTTGTGATTTCCTGTGCTGATGTTTTATGATACATTATTATTACGAATTGTCCAATTCTTATGTACAATATTATGGGCATGCATTGGTGCCATATGTTATATTGTTATTTCGATATTTATTACTTCTTATGCACAACTATATTGGACATCTGTTCATTCCTTATGTTATATTATTATTCCATTTTTATTTTTTATATACTATGATGATGGAGGTGATTCAGGTTTGATTTTCTTACCTTGACTTGGTTATGATTATCTTGCGTTATATCATCTTTATGCCATGACTTAGCTTAGTCGGCCGATGATGCCTACTGAGAACCTGTTGTTTTGTACTCGTTCTACAGTTCTGCAGCCTGTAGATCATAGTACGGTTTATCGCCGTTGATGTGTGCCACGTAGATCGGACATGGTTTGCAGACTTAGAGTGAGCTCCTAATGTTCAGAGTTCTACTTACCTACCTTTTATGTAATAGACTAGTCTTTATGTTGTATTCGGAGATAAGTTGTATTAGTGTAATTTATTTTGTCTATTTCACTCTTGCACTCTTGTTATATTAGTAGCTTTTGTATTGATACTATCATATTTTAGGACTTTATTATGTATTTTTATCCCTTACTTCATCTATTTTGCATTCCTTTCATATATATATATATTTGGATAGTTTGCTACTAGCCATTTCAGAGTACGAGCTTGGCTTGCCCACTGGTGGGTTATAGTAGGTGCTACCATGACCTAAGAAATGTGGTCGTGAAATTATTTCACCATATTAAACATCCACGAAGGCTTATTCGGTAGCCAAGAATGTCCAATCCAAAATGATGGGCACCTTGTGATCCATCTAGCAATCAAGAATAAACATAATCGGCCGAAAAGATGAACTGATCCATTTTTAGGAGAACATCACATAAAACTCCCATGGTCTTTTTGAAAGAACGATCGTCCATTAAAAGTCTCATTGGGGTAGGAGTAATGACACCTAAACCTAACTTTTAAAACACGGAAAATGGCATTAAATTAATGCTTGCCCTAAGATCACACACTGCTTTTCAAAACTTATGCACCCAATAGTGCAAGTAATAGTGAATACACTCTGGGGTAGGAGTAAGGACACCTAAACCTAACTTTTAAAACACAGCAAATGGCATTAAATTAATGCTTTCCCTAAGATCACACACTACTTTTCAAAACTTATGCACCCAATAGTGCAAGTAATAATGAATACACTCCGGTCTTCCTTTTTTACCAACATTTTCCTAGACATTATGGCACTACAATTATGGGTTACCTCTATATTTTCAACATCCATGACTCATTTCTTTGTAATAAAGTCTTTCATGACTTTAGCATATCTGAGCATCTCTTGTAAAGCATTTAACAATATAATATACACCGATAGGTTGCTAAATTTAACAAGAAATTTCTTGAACTTGGTATCATCTTCATTCTTTGATCCTTTGTGAGAATGAGGGAGGAATTTATATTTGAGACAAAGTAACAACCAGATTTTTAACGATTTTAGAGCGTTACCATCAACCGTTTTAGGAGCTTCTTCACTTTCAACCTTTTCTTTGACCTCCTTTGGCTTTTCAATAATTGACTCATTAGTCTTTGGAACCATATCATTATACTTATTTATCATCTTTTTCCTTTCATTTGGTTGTTCATAACTTTCTCTATAATTTGGGAATATCAACAACATCTATACCAAGAATTCGATCACTCCTAATGTTAATGACCATAACGTAAGCATTCTTAGGGTTAGTAACTGTGTCACTAGGTAATCCACCCTTTGGACTTGCATTGATATGGGCTGAGATTTAACCACTTGAGTTTCAAGTATCTTGATAGAGGCCGAATAAGATATCACCATTAGATTTAGTAGTGTGAAGTCACCTTTTAGCTCTCTACCATCTTATCGGTTTCCTCAGCACCTATTAAGATATGTTCAAGGACATCTTCACTTTTTAATTTCTCCTTGTCAATGGATCTTTACTCTTTACCTTTGATCATCTCATTTGGATGTTCTTGCCAGTCATAACCCCTATCCTTATTTTTTCGATCCCGATCTCTATTAGGCCAACTAAAAATGACTAAAAGCACTACAAGAATGAAAATCATGTTTCACTCGTGGTATTAAAATTTGATGATCCTCAAACTACACCCTTAAAGTATAAGCGATCCTCATCAGTATAGTAAACCAATGGAATTGGGGTCGAATCCACAGGGAGTGTAGAAAAGGATTCAATACTCGAGAGTTTTAGAAGTCAAATAGGAGTTGACCCATAATTTATGGTAAAAAAACATAAAAGTTAAAATGGGGGGGTTTGTTTGAATGATTTCAAATTTAACAATTTTGTTGTTTTAAGTACTATTTCAAATATTTAGACGATTAGGGATAATCAAGTGTTTATGGAACTTGGGGTTATGCCTTCCTACGTGTGAGTTCATGCATAGGTATTTGATTATTTGTTCAAATTTAGCTAGAAGTCATGGGTAGGCTATATATAGAGGTATTAGTGTTAATTTTTCAATAAAATACCAAATATCACAAATGGGTTCTTTTGAACACCTCATAAGTGTAACAATTTTACCAATCTATGGCCTTAAATAAAATCCTTATATCTAAGAGATGTTATTAAATGGACTAATTCAAGTTATTGTTCACACCCATACCTCAGCCATATCCCCTCTGTCAAGGGTGTTATGGGTTCTAAGGTAATTGGGGTTTGCGACCCCGAATTCTCAGTTAAAACATGCAATGAATGCCAAACCCATATCAAATAGATAATTAGGAGGACAAATAAACAAAATGCATGCACTAATCATAACCTAGTCAAGCATAACCGTATGAGGAGTAATTAGCTACTCATAGAAAGAGAAAGTAGAGATATACCAAAATATCCATCAAATTGATCCATACAAAATAAATAGAATGCCAAATCCAATCTTTAATTTCAATAAATCTTCAATAGAAATCACTAATTCTTCACTTGAGAATCCTTCTCCCGTGTTCTTAGCACAAGAGTAGCACAATAATGTTCAATAATGTGGAAATAAGCTAGAACCCCCAATTTATCCCCAAATTCATGTTTGCCCTAGTTTACAAAAATGCCACCATAATCTTGATTTACTTGAGTAGATTCAAGAATATCTAGAGTAGAGTAGGCACATATGGGGAACACATAGGGCTGTTTTGTCCATTTTTGCCACTCGCTTGCGCATGTGGCCTCCCAACACGCCCATGATCTTTAGGGAATTTTTTCTTTCGTATTTTACCTTCCATTGTATTGAATGACTTGATCATATTAATTCTCAACCTTTAACTATATAAATGAGAATTATACATGTGATTTATACCAAATCAATGGAAAGCATGATAATTTAAGCTTAAAAAGGTGCTAACAAGTTGTTAAATTGATGACTTATCATATACACCCAAATTTTTCCATTTCCATCTGATTTCCATATTTCTAAGTGATGGTATATTCCCAATGAGTCTCATCTTATTTAATGGGACTCCGTTTAGTTGGCTACGTGGTTGACCTTCATGTAGGAGCCTGTGTTCATATTATCCAGGGATGTCATATGGTTAAGCTCTAGAGAGATTCTGATAGTTGAGGTTTGATGGAGACACCTCCCAAAAGAGAAGGATACTTAGGAGATCAAGAGTGAGATGTGAGCCCAATATCCTTGCCTATTCAAGGATTAAGGTACATCTTAACCCTTTGCTTTTATGGATGAAATTGATTTTATTAGTGGATATTGTAATGACCCTCTAGGTTATTTTTAGCATTTCCACTTATTTTTTACATTTAGAGCTTCCGTAAGTCATTTATAACTTGCTGGAGCTAATAGTTTAGTTACCAGATAGTTTATTTTATTCTTAGAAACAATTACCCGTTTTGAAGTCTTTGCTGGTAAAATTAGCTACTAGGTGAAAACTTTAGTCAAATGACCTCATATGTCAATTCTAACAATTCTGCTAGCTCGAAATATCCATTTTAGGCTGGGTGGAACTTTGGTTTAGGTAACAAGGCTTCAAAACTCATTTTGTTCTATATACCGGAACTTAAGAAAAGTAGAAGTTAGGTGTGGGACCTATTTTTTGTCAAAACATCCTCAAATAGAAATTTTGACTGCACCATTGAGTTCAAAACGTCGAATTTGATAGGGTAGCATCGTTTGTTTGCATATATGAGGTTTTAAAAATATATTGAGGGGTCGATGAAGACTTGAAAAAATTTCATGTCTTCAGTTGGTGCATCCGGTAAAGCATCCCTTTGGGCAATTTCGTGGAGGCTGCCTTAGCAACCGGACATGCCCCAACGATCAGCATTAGCTACAAGACAACCGCTAAAGTACAAGCCACTTTAACTTTGTTTTGTCTACTTTAGAGGCATACAAGTAAGCATGGAAACTGCATTAGCGATACATTGACGCTTTAGCACTGGCTACTAAAGCGACCCAATGCCCGCTTTAGCAGTACTTGGGAGCTAATAAATGCCTCACTTAGTCCAATTTTCTCCCATTTTTTGCGCAAGTTCAACAGTGAAAAACCCTACAACATATGAAAACTTGGGATAAATATTAATAGATGATTTTAGTGTGTTCGTAGTAAATTACTCATTTTTCACTGAGTTCTTGATAAGTTTTCTTCGAATTCAAGGTTAAATTCTCCATTAATTCTAAAAATCCCTAGACTAATAGTGTGTTAACTTTAGCAACATTTGGGATTGAAATTTACCCGTTATTGAGGGTAAATGATCCTTGAACATAGAGGGATATGAAGACAATTTCAAAAATATGATTTCATAAGCATGCCTCATATAGGATGTTTATGTAATTTTGGACCCGAAGCATAAAAATGCATATAGGTACTGTCTTCTCAACTGATAAGTAGATTACCATTTTGATAACATGGCATCGTGTGGAAGCTTATTGAAATGGAAATTCATCATCTTAGCGGATTTCTTCAGACTTTCTTTGTGCCTAAGTAGGCTACACTTTCTTTATAATGGATTAAGCTAATTTGTAGTATATTTATGATAATGTTCTAGATGTGGGTTGCTAATTAGGGTTTAGAAGTATATTTAGTGTTATTTGGAAGTGTAACACCCTGAGACTACCCCCTGCATGTCACACAGTGCTTAGGACCATAAGTGATCCAAAGCAAATCCATGTATTGTCATGATGCTTGAGCTACTGATTTAAAATACATAAAACTTGAATTAATAAGCAGAAGAAATTACTTAAGCTGAATATGTTCTATACAAAACTATTTAAAACATTTATACTTTAGTTATGCAAAAGAAGACTAAAAGTAAATACATCAACTCTGAATGACTGTCTATGAAGCCTCTACTAATACGGACTATAGGTAGCAGGGACATGACCCCCAGCTATCCCTAATCAATACGACTGAATAAAAATGCTACTAAAACTATATTTGAATCGAGTCCTTAGATCAAAATAACTCTTCACCTGTTAACTGGAAGTTGCAAACTGTCTGATGATGATGTGTTAGATACAAATGGTACCTACATTATGAAATAATGTAGCACATAGACATATATGTGGGCCAGTACTTCTAGAATGTACTGAGTATGTGGGGGGTGAATGCATAAGTAAAACAATAACTTAATATATTCATAGATTTTCAAATAATGCATGCTAAGTGTAACTGACTCACCTTGATGTTGTATAAAACTGAAAGCTGAAAGATCATAAACCATGAATAATAAAGCATACTGAATAAACTTTGTGAGCTACCACACTTAGTTTCTAAAAGAGTTACTTTTTATTCTTTCTTTTGGGAGATTCTTCTAACTGAGATAAACCATATGAGCTATCATAGAGTCCAACGCCTTACCCACATTCGGGAGAGCTATTCTACCCTTGCCATTAGACTAGAACCTTAACTTAGTGATCATTGAACTTAACCTAGATTGGGAACTTAATCCTACGGTGAAGCATATTTCTATGGCATGCGACCTAAGATTCATACCCAACTCGGTGCAAAATACTATACCCATATTACTTATATGCTCATACTTTTGTAAATCCACCTTAAAATTGCATAAGGATTTATAGAATAATAACCAGTTATGTATCTTTCTACTTTAAATCATAATTAGGATGAACAAATATGGATTCCATATCTTATCTTAAGATCAAAAGATCAATATTTTCTTTGTATAAAAAGGATAATAAAAGAATATGGATTTTCAAGACTTATCTTGGAATCAAAAGATTCAAACTTTTCTTGTAAACTTAGTGCTCAAACTCAAGCCCTGAATCTTTTACTTTCTTTCATATAACTTGTAATACAATATGATGCTTATAACTCTATCGAAAATCTTTAATCAATGTTTCAAATCAAACTCATGATATTCAAATCATAATAAAAAATATTCAAGTCAAAGAATAAATAGATGAGATCATGCATTACTTCAATACTTCAAGCACATAATAATTTCAAAATCTCAAAACAAGATAACTTGGGCATGAACCCTAATTGCAAATCATATAACTTATGCTTTTGAACAAGTTTTAGGAACAAGGATGAAAAAATGTATATTTTTCATAAACCCCACATACCTTAAATTTCTTGACTTATGAAGAAAGCTTCGAGCTTGGGACTTGAATGACGAACTTGTGAAAGAAACCCTATTCTTGATATTTCTTGAAGATTTCATGAACTTGGAAGCATGAACTCTTGGATTCTTAAAGAAATATTGAATTCGAAACTTAAATTCTTTTGTTCTTGAGAGAGGAATCTTGAATTATTGTTCTTGGGAAATGGAGAGTTTTTACCTGAGTTGATTGGAAGAAGATGGGCAAATAATACTCTTTTAGGTGCTTTAATTTATGCCTTGGATGCTTAGGGCTGAGGGGAAAGGACCAAAGTGCCCCTTAACCCTTAAGAAGCTAAAATAGAGGGGGACTAAAATCCGCGTCATGTCCTATATCGTGTGGAGAGAGCAACGTGTCAGATTAAGGCAAAATTTGTATCGTTGGAAAACTAACTCCATTATATATAATTTGGTGGGTCTTTAGCTGAAAAATTCCACATATATAGAAAGTTATACATGTTCAAAGTCGACCCTTGTAGAATCAAATATCAAAACTTAGCCAAATCAAAGGCTCTAAGCTCAACTTTTATCTAACAGATTTCTATGAACATTTTTCACCTCCTAAGCACTTCAAAAACTAGGATAATGATTCTGACACATATATTCACATACAAATCATGAACGTTGGTTTAAATTTTAATCCAAAAATGCGGGGTGTTACATTATCTCCCCCTTGGAAACATTCTCCCTAGAATGATAGATAGAAACTTGTTGAAGTCTTATGAGTATGGAATAATGTACATATGAAATGTCTGGTAATAAAGGATATAGCTGAGTTAAAGCATTATAACTTTAACATAAAGATGATTTATGGGCTGACTTGACCTTACTTACTATAAGGAGTTCATTAATGCTGAGAGTTTAGAACTCACTTGAAGGGTTCATGATACAATAATGCACATAGAACGATGAGGTGATAACTTATGAAAGAACGAATCATGAGATAACGAGACTAAGATCGTACAAGAGATACTACACTGTTTGAGCTGAAATACTTGGAAAACTAAGGTCATTCACTCAACACTTATGTACTGAATCATGACTAAATAGCTGAATCTGACACATAATGCAAGAACTAAACTGAATTCATAACTTTCATGGACGTGAATGAATTAACTCGTGTAATAGACATATTCATGAGACTTTGGATAGTATGAATAGATGGAAGATGGAAAACCATAGGAATTTGTGTGTCTGACTACTAAACTGGATTGTTGGCTATATAAATGGAATTATACTTAAAGCTTATACTAAACTGGATTATTTTTTAAACACCCTTTGCAAGAAGTTCTAATATTGTTAGGGAGGAAAGAATTCTTGGGCATTATCTGAATAAGATATTTGAGCAAGAAATATTAATATTGCTATAACTCTGTAACATAGAACATAGGCCTACGAAACATATGTTGGGGTAGAATTACTAAGCCTTAGGCAATACAACTGCCACTTTCAAGGTTATACATACACCTTAAATACTCCCTCAACTATACCTTCCCCATCAATACTGCACTTTACTTGAGGCTACTTATGATCTTCACATGGGCACCGATAAACCTATCTATTGAAGTCTGAGCTGAACAGAAATCTATCACTATGTTTAAGACTTAAATCTATAAAGTACTACACATAACACCATAACACTAGTCTGAACCATGAATTCAATACCCCATGTGTTTTCACAACTTCATATTGCAAGAATAACTCTTCTTACCCCTTCAATAACTAAATTCAATCCTCTTACTAGGAATTGACTAGAACACAATGAACCCATCCACTTATACACCAAGATGACATTCAAGCCTATCATTATAACCACATACAAACTTCTAAGCAAACACTCATAAAATCATATTTCTTATGTTTTCTAAACCTCTATCAATAATGACTTTCATGCACCATCCCTAAGAAAACACACACAAAATTTCAACAATCAAAAAGCTCTTTCTCAATCATCCTTCATTCTTATAACCTGAGATACAACAAGCACAAAATAATCTTTCCTAAACATGAGACATTTACTCTCTCCTCTCTAAAAAATTACTCATTGCTACTATCAATTCACAAGGAGAGGTCATAAAGGATTAAAACATGAAGACCTACAATATGAAAGAATACCATGCGTAACTTAGACACTTAACTGAGGTCGTGAGTTCCAGGAACTGAGCATACTCTGAAGTATAAGTACATGAGTTATAAACTACATGACCTGATTTTTGTGTTCTTAAATTCATGAAATATGATTCGTACTGATGAGTGAACTAGAAATCCTTATACGAGGGACTGGAAGCATACATGATTTGTATAGAAAGTGCATGAATATGAGATATGATCATAGAGCTGACATGTAAAGAATAAATAGATATTGTAATGACTAAATTACAACCATTTCTATTGATTTAAGAATGGGTCGGGTACCTTCCTCCCTTACTATTGTTCTGGAACTCACTAGAATCACTACTAGAATCTTAAAGCCTGACTTGGTTGCTTATTCTATCATCTCCCCTTAGATTTAACCCATCATTCTAAGTCTGTGGATCCCTTTAATAAACTCTAAACTTAACTGCAACCATTCTACTCTAGAGTTTTACATATAATAATACACAAAAATAATAAACTTAGCCTAAAAGACTACCCTTAAAAATGTAAAACCCACAGCTAATACTACTTTCTGATATACGACTCTTAACTTTATATAGCCCAATGGTCTTCATATAATAACTTGAACACTTACTAACTTAGAATCTTCATGAGAGTCACCATACCCTGAGTTCACACCATCTAGATCTTCAACTCTTCTTTTTGTTAGCTCAATCATCCCAAATTCAGACTTAGATTCTAATTCTTAACATGGATATTCCTAAACTTCTAATGGACTATACTAACTTCAACCTTGAACACTCCCTTAATTTATACTATCCTTAACTTTCCTTAGCTTCAACACTCATCACATACTTACACCTTTTCTGACAACATGCTTGCCTTACTAAGCACATAATCTTTCTCTTTTCCATCATAGCTTACCATTATCACATCTCTAACCTCATATTCTTCCCTAAACCACGAGAAACAAAATGATACCAAAAAAATCAATATCACCTATCTATAACTCCTTAACTTAGCTACTAAGAACACCATATACTACATAACTAGCCTTCTCCCCATTTAGCAACTCAAGGGTACTACTAACCACACACACTCTTTAATAATCTTAGAAAATAATGCAACCCCCATATCACTTGGGTACATATCTAAATCATACCTAAAACATCATAGTAAATTGCAAACAAATGAACTTAAGCTTTTGCATATATTGTTCAAGCCTTCTAGATTACTTCTATATAAGCAACATCACTAACCAAGCAATCACTATTTCCACCTTGATGATCATCCACTGTTCAAACATAGTGTCTAGATCTAGACATGATTAACAACCCAACCTCATATACTATTCTCACTTGGAATCTATAAAATAAAACATCAAGATACACTAGTAAACTAGAACCTTATAATAACAATAATTGATCATGATCATATAACCTATCTTATTATAATCCATTAGAACATCCTCCCTCTACACATAACAAATATTCACCCAACTATACACGTAAATTTCTTTCATAGCTCTATAAGTTTCATTAAACTCCTTTCAACCTCAAGAGAAGCCTAAATTCACAATACTCAACAACCAAATACTTTTATCAATAACCTATACTTTTCTAACACTATAATTACCATCAATAACTCTTTCTCGACCTTTAACCAAGGATCCTGTACCACATTAATTACCCCTAAAGTAACACACAAGGACCTATCACCTTACTACTATCTTAATTGTTTCTAAAAGTTCAGCTATATGCATTCACTCAACCGCCATTACCACCTTTCTTGTCACTATACTTCTAAACCTATACTTTCAACTATAAAAAGGTTCTATAACTTATGAATCATAAAACTCAATGTCATAATATCCCTCGAATACAAACTCTATTTAACAACCTAAATCCATACTATCTCTTCTCATGAGCACTATCTATCTTGAGAGGTGATCAGAAATCTAATACATATCTTATTATATCTTAACTGAATAACTCATATGTACGAGGACATAAGGTTTCAACTTAAGGGACTTATAACACACTAATGAGATCCTCTTAAACCCCTTGTGTGACTTCTGAAGTTACTAATAGTAAATTTGAGAGCATCATCTTAGGAGAAATTAAAATCTAGTACTCAAGTTATCTTAAAAGGTTATAGATGGAGGATCATGGAGTTACTCATAAACTGACTAAAGTTCTAATAGAACGACTTTTATTGCCTTGTAACCTCTAAAATAAAAGTACAAATATTTCCATACAATTTCAAAGACTCTACTAGGCACGACTTCATAGACACCTTAGGAAACTTGAAAACCTGGCTCTGATACCAAGTTTGTAATATTCTGAGACTAGCTTCTTGGATATCACACAGTGGTTAGGACCAAAAGTGATCCAAAATAACCCATGTACTTTCATGATGCTTGAGCTACTGATTTAAAATACATAAAACTTGAAGTAAGAAGCAGAAAAATGTCTTTAGCTGAATATTTTCTATACAAAATTGTTTAAAACATTTACACTTTAGTTATACAAAAGAAAATTAAAAGTAAATACATCAACTCTGAATAACCGTCTATGAATCCTCTACTAATACTAACTGTAGGTAGCCAGAACATGATTCCTAGCTATCTCTAATCAATATGATTGTATAAAAATGCTACTAGAACTATAGTTGACTTAAGTCCTTAGATTAAAAGAACTCTTTACCTGCTACTTGGAAGCTGCAAACTGTCTGATGATGATGTGTGAGCTACAACTGGCACCTACATTATGAGAAAATATAGCAAATAGACATATATGTGGGTCAACACTTTTGGAATATACTGAGTATATGGGGTTGAATGCATAATTAAAATAATAACTTAATAAATTCATACACTTTTAAATAATGTATTCTAAGAGTAAGTGACTCACCTTGATCTTGAATAAAACTGAAAGTTGAAAGATTATAAACCATGAATAATAGAGCATTCTAAAAAAACTTTATGAGCCACCATTCTTAGTTTCAAAAATCTTTACTTTTTATTCCTTTTATTGGAGATTTTTCTAATCGACATAAACCATATGAGCAATCATGGAATGTAATGTCTTACCCATATTAGAGAGAGTTGTTCTACCCTTGTCATTCAAATAGAACATTAACTTAGAGATCATTGAACTTTACCCATATTGGGAACTTAATCCAGCGGTGACATACTTTAGGAACTTAATACCCAACTCAGTGCTAAATACTACTCCCATATTGGGAACTTAATACCCAACTCAGTGCTAAATACTATTCCCATATTACTTATGTGCTCATACTTTAGGAAATTTACCTTAAAATAGCATAAGGTTTATAGAATGAGAGCCAGTTATGCTTCTCTTTACTTAAAATCATAATCAGGATGAACAAATATGAATTCCATATCTTATCTTAAGATCAAAATATCAATATTTGCATTGTATAGAAAGGATGATAAAAGATTATGGATTTCAAGCCTTATTTTGGAATCAAAAGATTCAAACTTTTCTTGTAAACTTAGTGCTCAAACTCAAGCCTTCAATCTTATACATTCTTTCATATAACTTATAATACAGTATCATGCTCATAACTCAATCAAAAATCTTTAATTAATGTTTTAAATCATAATAAAAATTTGCAAGACAAAGAATAAATAGATGAGATCATGTATGCACTTTAATACTTCAATCACATAATAACTTTATAATCTCAAAGCAAGATAACTTGGGTATGAACCCTAATTATAAATCATATAAGTAAATTTTTAAACAAGTTTTACGCACAAGGTTGGAAGAATGTCCTTCTACATAAAACCCACATACCTTAAGTTTCTTGACTTGTGAAGAGAGCTTCGAGCTTAGGACTTGAATGATGAACTTTTGAAAGAAACCCTTATTCTTGATATTTCTTGATCTTGGAAGCTTGAAATGTTGGATTCTTAAAGAAATCTTGAATTCAAAACTTAAATTCATGTCTTCTTAAGAGAAGAATCTTGAATTATTGTTCTTGGTAAAGGGACGGTTTTTACATGAGTTAATTTGACAAAGATGGGAAAATAATGCCCTTTCGGGTGCTTTAATTCGTGCCTTTGGCATTTAGAGCGTAGGGGAAAGGACTAAAGTGTCGTTTGACCCTTAAGAAGCTGAAATGGAGGGGGAATAAGCTCTGTATTGCATCCCATATTGCATCGATAGATAAATGCATCATGCTCCATATTTCATAGAGAGACCGGCGCGCTGTGGGCAAATCGCAGACCTTTACTACTTCTTATGAAAAAGGCAATAACCTTTTGCTAGGGTATCATATTAAGGAGAAATTGGTATCATTAGAAGAATAACTCAATTGTATATCATTTGGTGGGTATTTAGATGAAAAATTCCGCTTATATAAAATGTTATACACGTTCAAATTTGACCCTGGCAGAATCAAATACCAAAACATGGTTGAATCAAAGGCTCTTATCTCAACTTTCCTCTAAGTGATTTATATGAATATTTTTCACCTCCTAAGAACTTCACACACTAGGATACAGATCATGAAACATATATTCATATACAAATCATAGGATTAGAGCTTACACACCTAGGAATGATGGTTCAAAGTTTAGCCCAAAAATACAAGGTATTACAGGATCCCTTAGACAATTTAGGAATCGTAAAATAGGCATAATTGACTTAGTTAATCATGTTTAGATAGAATTTCTATCTTAGGGATAATTGTGTCTTAGTTAATCTCTAGTAATGAAAGTAGAGACCTTAGCCTAGTTTAGCTAGAATTTGACTTAGAGTGGAATTACATGGATTAGGAGTAGGCCCCTCTTGCCCACTTAGGAAAATATTATCAGTAGCTCCTTGTAGATCTTATAATCTTGTTATACCCTTTAAATGTGTATTTTATAATTTGAAGAGGCTATATACATGATATTTATGCTATATTGGTACTTGTGAGTTTATACTAGTTTTGTTCTAGTCTGCCGATTTATGATCCTAAGACCTATTCGATTCTGCATTTTTCATGATTTGATTTAGGATTCATGTCCGACATTTAATAATGATGATGATATGATATTTAGTTAAAGTCCATTAATTGATGGTGATGATGATATGAGTTCTGGTTCGAGTCCAACATATTCATGATATATTTATGGTACGGAAGGGTCACGATTATTATCTTTAAGATGTTGTTATTTAATGTATTTTTGGTTACTTCTTCTCTTGGATTCACCCTTTGGAATTATGGGGGCCCATATTAGGTTATTTATTTTACCACACTTACTGGATTATGGGTTCTAATTTTATAGTGATAGTTATGTGTTCCTTCATATTACTGTTCCAATTTATTTATTTATTTACTTACAGTACATTAAGCCTTATTTTAGGCATTTTTAGTTGTATTCTTCGTAGATGGAGGGTTGTGAACACTCGATGACCTAGGATATCATGCATTGTCAGTCAAACGCTCAGTCCTATATTTTTTATTATTTAGAATACTTTCTAACAAATAACTTATCTTTCAACCTTAGGACTTCACTATTATTAACATAATCAATATATTTATTTATATTTAGTTGGGAATAGTACTTAGCACCAAGCGGACACAGGGGTAGAGGCTCACCCATAAGTTAAACTGACACATATAGTAGAAGTCCTTAAGTCCCAGTACTACGGCACCATAGTAGGTTCAAAATGGTTACCCAATAGACTAGGATTGACACCTTAGTCCTTTTGGACATCGTTTAGTGGTACCACATCAGATCAACCATTATACCCTAGCAAGGTAAATTGGGCCCTTTTTGATAGAGTTTATACTTTTTAATCTAGTGTTTGTGTGACCTTGTAATAAGTTTATTCAGTACAGTATTGATTAGTTACATATTCATTTACTTGGTCATTGCATAAGTTCACATCTCATAGTTTTGGACCTAGTATTTATACATGACCCTCTATTTAGTTTTACTTTCTTTTATGCTATGAATTTTTAGACTATCACTGCACATTAATAAATATGTATTTTCTATATGATATTTGTACCATAGTTCAGCTCCATGCATTCTGTTTGGACTCAAGTTTATCTTTTTATCTTTCAGTTAGTATTCAGTACAGTTTTACAACATATTTAACATTAACTTGATATTAAATATAATAGTTATGCTTATACCGCTTCCTAGTTTACAAAAATGTTTTGCCTCATGAATTAGAGATTTTGATACACCTCACAGCTTTTACGTGCAAACATTTTTTAAATGTATATTTGAAAAAATGACTTACATCCTCAGTTTTAAAGAATATTTCAAGTATTTTTATGACTAGTGCATATCTCACATACTCAGTACATTCTAGAAGTACCTATTGCATTCCACTTCTATCTATATTTTTCATGTGATATAGATTGAAGTAGTTACTATTAGGATCATAGTCAAGCATATCATATCATTCAACCAACATGTGATGAGTTCTCTTATTTTATAGACTCAAGTCTGATGTAGTTCCAGTATTTTATTTTTTATTTGTATGTATTGATTAGGGATAGTTGGGGTTTATGTCATAACTACCTATAGTTAATATTATTAGAGGCTTCAAAGATAGTCAATTAGAGTTATTGTATGTAGTTTAAGTTACTCTTTCTTTCAGATTGTAGTGTTAAACTTTAACAATAACATATTGAAACAACTTATCTTATGATTCTGCTTCCATTCAGTCAATTTAACTTTTAAACATATTTTAGCCAGTTTCTCAAGCATTATGCCATACTATGATTTATCTTGAGATCACTTGTGTTTTTATGCATCATGTTACGACTAAGAGGTAGTCTCAGGAATAAGAAAGTTTCCTCGTTATGTGGGGTTTTAATGGAGGTTTTTAAAACTTCTCAAAGATTGCCAATCCATTATTCAACTCAAGGTTTAATTTTTATCTTGGAAAGTTTAAATCCAAATGGTCTAGACCATATAAATTGACTCAAGTATATCCATCTACAGTGGTAAAGTTGGAAAACAAGGATGGGCGACAATTTAGAGTGAATGTTCAATGGGAAAAGCAATAAATTAGCCTAGTGAAAAAGGTAATGGTGTTATTTCTAGTGCATCTTAATGAAGTCTAAGATATCAAGACTCCTGATTTGTGCGGTGACTTTAAATCAGGAGCTCATAGGACACCCGTATCTTATATTGATGTAAAATCACTTTAGAATAGACTTTATCGTTGGGCATGGTTAATGTGTTTGTTGAAGTTTGTAGGAGGAAAATAAATGATATGGAGTTAGTAGTTATCAGTGACAACAAAAGTTGATGAGTCATCAACAAGTTGATGAGTCGTTTAATTAAGTCGTCACTTGGTAAGCAAAAATAAACATTTTGAATAAGGGTGGAAATGAATTTGGATGAGCTATTAAGAAGTTGATAAGATGTCAACCTATTTGATTAGTTAAATTGATGGATTTAAATAATCTAGATAAGGCTAACAACTTAGTTAATGAGTCATCAACAAGTTGACAAGCCATACATTTAAGTCATTAACCTGTATGTGAGATGGTATTAATCTGCTTAAGGTTATCGATCGATCAACCATATGAGGATTAAAATAAAAGTCAGGTCCAGGGAAGGTATGTCTTTACTTTAAATAACCATTCCAACATTCTTCCCTAACTCCAATCTCAACTCATAACCCATATTATCTGAAAAAAGATATAATATCTTAAGCTATTGTAATGGCCCCTTAGGTTATTTTTCATATTTCTACTTATTCTCACCATTAGAGCTTTTCTATAGCTGGCCCCAAGTGATTTAATACTTGTTGGAACTGGCAGTTTGGTTTACTAGTAATTTTTTTATTTTTTAGAGTCATTTCCCTATTTTATTGTTTTTGCGGGTTCCAAATGGTCACCGGATTAAAAATTTAGTTGAACAACATCAAATAAAAATTCTGACTGTTCTTTTGGCTCCAAAATATTGATTTTAGGCTAGAAGGACTCTTGGTTTAGGTCCCAAGCCACCTAGTCTTATTTCAACCTATTGGTTAGAAAGTAAAAAAATTAGAAATTAGTTATGGCACCCACATTTCATCAAAAAGACCTCGGATAGAATTTTAACTGCACCATCAAGTCTGAAATATTAAATTTGGTGTGGTTAAATAGTTTATTTACATATATAATATTCGAAATTACAGTTGTAACTACTGCAACCAAAATCATGGGCCATGGATCGCGATACCAATCAGGCAGCACCAGCAAGTGTTGTGATCGTGACACTTTTAGTTGTAAATGCAACTCCTTGGGTAGTCGACTTGAGATACAATCCTTATTAGGGAATGTCAAAAATACAACATTTATGCCTGATGGAATGTATGGCAATCGCTAGGCTCGGGTCGCGATAGCAACGCACGAGAACCTGGAAAGGGTATAAATACCCCTATTTTATCCCATTTTTGCCATTCTTCATCTATTTTCAATGGAGCTAAAACACTAAATTGGGAGATAACTTGGAATTGTGGCTTGTGTGTTATTTAGGAGCTTGGCTAACATTGTGATTATTCTTAGATTTATGGTAAGATTTCACCCTTTCCATGGTAGAATTTAGAATTTCTTATTCAAAATTCATAAAACCTTGCAGGATTTTATCTCCAAATTAGCTTGAATTTCACCTATTTTTAAGTGTAATGCCTCTTTGAGCATGAGGGGACATTGGATTGGTTTCAGAAATGTGGTTTTTCATAAATGGAACCAACATAGGATTTATGGGTATTTTTGGATCTGAAGCACAATAGTGCAATATGGGAATAATTATTCTCGTATTCAGGAGTAGAATATGAATTTGATAGCTTGGTATTGTGCAGAAGCTTCTTGGAAGGGAAAAAAATGATTTAGCAGATCTTATGAGTTATTTTGGGCGTCCAGGTAGAATAGATCTTACCCCTTATTATATTGAGCTACTTCATAGTATTTTTATGATATTGTGTTAAATTTGGGATGGGTTTTAGGTGTTGGTCTACTAAATTATAATACATTGGTCAGTTGGACCATTTGGGCTATTTTGGATACCATTTTGTGCCTAATTAGCCTAGTTTTTCCTATCTTAGCTGAAATTGATCATGTAAGATCTTGTTTAGAATGGAACTACCTTATTTACTCAATTAATGGGGTGATTTCATCAATCATTAAAATTTTAGATGAGACTTATCTGAATTACCATTACCTTAGGTAGAATTGACTTACTTGTCTTTTATCAGGAGGAATTGTTATCCTAGGGATAGTTGTGTCTATTTAACATCTAGTAGTGGATTTAGATACCTTATCCGAGAACAAGTTAGACATTGCTTGGTAAATAATTTTATGGATTTAGAAGTAGGCTCTTTGACCCACCTTAAGCCAAGACTTGTGATGGTTATTGGAGACTTTTTATATGTTAATGTATATGTAGGAAATGCTTATTGTGATGATATCGAGATGCCTTGATACTTAATGGTTATGATGGATGACGTTGAAGTAATGCATAACATTTATGAAATGAATGAATCATTGATTAAGCTTATGCCGAGCTATTGAATATGTTATTGATTGAGCTATTAAATATGTTATTGAAAAAGACCTTGATGATGATATTTACTAATCCATAAATTATGCTATGGATTGAGAATATGAATGAGCTATTAACTACTCTAGTGATCATGCTCATCGATAGATTAGCATTTTGTTTCATTATTTCTTCTAGAGATTATTTTTAATGACAACAGTGGCAATTAAGTTATAGATTATGCTATGAATAAGATATAGATAATGAAATGAATTATTTATTGATTAAGCTATTAATAAGATATCGATTATATAAATGATAAGTTATCTATTATGCTAATGATAAGCCATTAATTAGGCTATTGATAATTTATTGCCTATGCTTTTGACAATGAATATCGATTATATTAGTGATCATGTTTATTAACTGCATTGGGAAATACTTTATGAATTATGCTAAAGAGCATGCTTATTGATTATATTAGCGATTATGGTATTGATTATACTAAAGATCATGCTTATTTATTATATTGGTAATCATGTTATTGATTATGCTAGAGCTTATAATTTTAATTATGATTATTGATCATGTTAATATACTATGTTAATGGTTATGCTATTAAACATTCTAATAATTAAGTTATTGGTCATGATAGTTATGATGTATTATCAGTACACGTCCGGATATTACTTTTTCTATGAACTATGCAAATATCAATTTAAGACCGAATAATAATGATTATATCAAAAGTTTATACCCATTAGAAGTTTGGAGGATGGCTATGATATTGACAATGATATTGATTATTTATACCCGGTAGAAATTGGGAGGATATATATGATATTAAGGATGATATTGACTATTTATACTCGGTAGAAATGTGGAGGATGTCTACACTATTAATGATATTGTGGTGATAATATGGAGGAAGATACAAGTGATGATATTTATGAGGATATTATTGAATATCCATACCAATTCAAGTACGCATATATATATATGCATTACACTATGATGCCATACTTATTATGATATGATGGTATCGGGGTGTGATATTGACACTAGTGATTCTGGAAAAGTATGAAAATGAGGTAATGGTTATAATGTGGTATGATATGAGTGGATTCTATTGATATAGTGATTAGTTAATAAATATTTGTTAGTTTATAAATATTGGATAGTTGAAAAATATTGGTAGCTGATAACTAATGATTAGTTGATTAAGGATAATTTATTGATACATGAGGATTATTTACTACATGATGGATAGTTGATAAGAGTTGATCCATTTATAATGATGAATATGGACAATTGATGGTTATAGACTGGCATTACTTGGTTAAATTTGAATTATGTTATGAGAGTTGATGAATGACGGGGGTGGGTTATCCTATCTTATTTGTAGCTTTGAGGCTTATAGGGGCTTGCGATGGGTTGCTTACTTTTCCACACTAATTAGCATATGGGAGCAAATTTTGTAGTCATGATTGCATATGTTAATGTTTTATGCTATGTTATGCAATTATTCTAGTTTAGTTACTTATTTATGCAAAGTGATGTTGGAGTTACTTTAGGTTTGTCTATACCCTGGCTTAGTTATATTATCTTACATATTATCATACTTATATCATGATTTAGCTCAGTCAGCCGATGATGCCTACTGAGTACCTGTGATCTTGGTAGCCATAGTACACTTTTGTAACTTTTTAGTACAGACACAAGTACTAGTTGCCACCTTGGATTGATGTTTATGTTGTGTTAAGATTCAGAGATCGAGTGAGCTCTTAGAGATGAAGTCACATATTTTCTTCTATCCTCCTACATTCAGTCTTTTGTTTTGAAACAAATCTTATTGACTATTCTAGATAATTAAGTTGTATTATTATTAATGGATTCTTATTGACTATTCTAGATAATTAGGTTGTATTATTATTAATAGATGCTCTTGCACTGGCTCTTCCAGTTCGTGGGATGGTATCTATGTTGACTATCTTTATATATTTCAAATACTATGCTTATTTATAAGTTGTACTTGTTGATTTCCTCCTATGTTGGGTATTTTCCACCAAGTTATCCTATTAAGTTTAGATCCGGGTTATGATTTGGCTCACCTACTAGCGGGATAGAGTAGGTGACATCATGACTCATAAATTAGGTCATGACAATTAGTATAAGAGAGAGGTTTCACCGATAAGTTGTTACAAGGACAAGTTTCTAGTAGAGTCTTAAGGATTGGAATAATGACATCTATTATCTATATTCGAGAGGGTATGAGATATTCCTACGAGTTACTACGAGTTATTCACTTCTTTTACACATATCCTGCTAAGAGTATGAGTGTGTTCATAAAACATAGTTTTGATTTTACTCTTTTATAGATTACTAGGATATGTGCCACTGCTATACGAGATGAGGGTCCTCAGCTTGAGTATAGGGATCCTACCACTATTAGTGGATGACCTAGAGGTTGTGGATAACCTAGAGATTTGTCCCCAGCTAGGGGAAAGGAGACATAGCCTTCACCAGACCCTATTCCCCCTCATGAGATAGATATTCTTTTGCTTAAGATGGCGGTGGTCCAGGGACCAACCTAGGCTTTAGCAGGGTTTATTTCTTTAATGCTCAAAGATGCTTCAGTTTGGCTTTTAGGGTTAGTTTGTGGTGCACCATCTGATGTTGTATAGTATACAAATAAAAGTGGTAGTAAGGCTAGGGAGCAACTTGTAACTATGGATCTCAGAGATAAGGTCCCTCCTACACCAGCAGTAGCTCAGTTGGTAGTTACTCACCCAATGATTTCCCTCCCTTCTATGTATACTAAGGAGCAGAAGATGTTGGGTAGATTCTTTAGATTTGCTTCACCTAGGTTTTCTAGTGCTTAGGCAATGATGCCTAAGAGTTTCTAATTTCTTATGAGGATGGTCTATATAATTAGGTCCTTGTTGAGACTCATGGTATGGATTACACCACAATCTAGTTGGTCTTGGCTTCTCAACATTAGTGAAGAGGTTATATGGATACTAGACCTGATGGATATTCTCTTTTCACATGGACTGAATTCTCTAAGATATTCTTGGAGATGTACATGCCTCGTAGCCTTAAGGATTATTTGATGGATCTATTCTTTAGGTTTTAGCAAGGCTCTATGATAGTTATGAAGTTTGAGGCATTCTTTTCACGAGTTCCTAAGCATGCTACTTCTATATTGGGTACTGAGTATGAGTGAGTTTGTTACTTTTTTTAAGGATTGATACTTCTCCTTCATTAATCTACTCAGAGTTTTATTGTTGTGGTTAGATTTTTTATTGAGGCTTTTGATCATGATTAGGTGATAGAGTAGATGCATCATAAGGCCTGTCGGGTAAATGATAAGAGCCCAAGATATCTAGGAAGTTTTAGTTGGATCCCTAGTAGTTCTTGATTTAGAGGAAGCAATTTTCATGGTGGATATCCTCTGCGTCCATTCTATCAGTCTCAGAGTCAGCCTAGTAGACCTATTCAAGTAGTGCTTTAGATTACTGACGAAGGTCAGTCTTCTGCTAGTGATCGCCCTATTTAAGGTGGTGGTAAATCTTTGAGAGGTTTACCTTCTTATTATTGTAGATATGATAGTTATTCTGGGTTAACCAAATCTATTGGATCTGGTTTAGCTCTTAGTATATGTTATAGTTATGGAGTTCATGGTCACTATTCATGAGATTGCCTAGGTCGTGGGGTGATTATTGCTTCATCTCAGAGTGTTCCCCTTATTAGAGCATTTTATCCCTTAACTAGAAATGGTTATTAGGGTTGTATGGGTGGTCTCTAGGGTACTCGAAGAGGTTCTTAGGTAGGTAAAGTAGGAGGTTGGTCAGGAGCCCTGCCTGGTGGTAGGTGTGGTCGGTTGTTTGTAGTACCTTCTTGACCCAAGGCTGAGTAATTTGATTCCATTATTGCAGGTATGATTTTGGTGTGCTATTTGTTGGCCTTTACTTTATTTGATATGGGATCCACCTATTCTGATGTATTTGCTGATAATGCTCTATGTTTAGAGTTATCTAGGGATTTATAATCTCTACCATTGTATGTATTTACTTCTATGGGTGATTCCTTAGTAGTTGATCAGGTGTTTAGATCTTGTTTTTAGTGACTATTAGAGATGTTGATACTCATGTTGATCTTATTATTCTAGATATAGTGGATTTTTATGTGATTTTGGACATGGACTGGTTATCCCACTATAATGCGGTCATAGATTATTTGGCCAAGACCATTACCTTATCCATGCCCCATACCCCCAATCGTGTAGAAAGGTGTGGTTAGCCACGAACCGACAGGGATTATTTCTTATATTCGTTCAAGGAGGCTTATTTCGATGGGTTGTGAGTTTTATCTTACTTATATTTGTGATGCTAATATGGAGAGTCTATTGCTTGACTTTGTTCCTATAATTTATGAGTTTTCTGATATGCTCCCTACTGACTTGCCTGGTATTCTCCCTGCTCGTGAGGTTGAGTTTTCTATTGTATTAAGTATGGACCCCACCTTATTTCTATGGCACCGTACTATATGTATCTTATTGATCTTAAGGAGTTGAACTCTCAGCTTCAGTATCTTTTTTGTAAGGGTTTTATTAGATCGAGTATGTCTACTTCTTGGGGAGATCCTGTGTTTTTTGTGAAGAAGAAAGATGGGTCCATGCATATGTGCATTGAGTGTAGGTAGCTTAATATGGTGATGGTGAAGAACCATTATCCTATGCCTTTCATTGATGATTTGTTTGACCAGCTTTAAGGTACGACAATGTTTTTTAAGATTGATTTGATATTTGGTTACCATTAGTTGAGGATTCGGGCAGAGGATATCCAAAGGACCATTTTTAGGACCCGTTATGGACATTATGAGTTCTTTGTGATGCCATTTAGAGTGAATAATGCCCTAACCATTTTCAAGTGTTCAGACCTTATTTGGATTCCTTTATGATTGTGTTTATCGATGACGTCTGGCGTATTCAAGGAGTAGGGAGGATCACGCACAATATTTGAGGATTGTTCTCCCGAATGTAGACTCCGTTCCTTGATATTTGAATAGGTGATCAAGTATTCCTCCGAATATCACCCATAAAGGGTGTGATAAGGTTTTGTAGAAAGGGAAAGCTCAATCCTAGATATATTGGACCTTTTGAGATTCTTTTCGCAGTTGGTGAGGTGGCTTATGAGTTAGCCTTACCTTTAGATTTTGCTATTTTACATCTAGTTTTCCTTGTTTACATATTGCAGGGATACATTCCTGATCTATCTAATGTGCTTAGATAGGACTCAATCCATTTGGGTAAGCATTCGACCTTCGTAGAGGCTCGTGCTTATTTTGACTAGTGATGTTAGAAGGTTGTGCACTAGGGAGATTCCTATAGTTACAGTTTAGTGGAGGCACCGCCCTGTGGAGGAGGCCTCTTGGGAGATCGAGAGAGAGATGCAGACCCAGTATACTCACCTATTTGAGACATCAAGTACATCTTAATCCTTAACTTTTGCAATTGAAAGTTCCTTTAGTAGTGGATATTGTAATGTCCATTCAGGCCATTTTCCATATTTTCACTTATTTTCGCTATTAGAGCTTCTCTATAGCTGCCCCAAGTCATTTATGAGTTGGTAGAACTAACAGTTTAGTTATAGGGTAGTTCATTTGGGTTTTAGAGCCATTTCCCTACGTCTTCAATGGTTCCAAATACCCATCAAGCAAAAACATCATCTAAATGGCCTCGAATACAAATTTTGACTATTCTAGCAGCTCCGAAATTTCGATTTTAGGATAGGAGGACTCTTGATTCAGGTCACAAAGCACTCGAGCTCATTTTGACCTTTTGGTTGGAAAGTTAAGAAATTAGAAATTTGGTGACGGACCCACATTTTGTCAAAATGACCTCGAATAGAAATTTCCACTGTGCTATTGAGTCCAAACTATTAAATTTGGTGTGGTTACATAGTTCAATTGCGTATACGGTATTTTGGATGAATCTCATTCGCTTGGCGTTGACTTGGAAAAATTCTAAGTCTCAGATGTAATAGGTGCACCCATATTTATAGGCCATGTATCGTGATAGTGATCTAGCTGCACCAATAAGTCCGGTGATTGCGATACTTATAGTCATGAACACAACTCCTTGGGAATTTGACTAGATCTACAATCGTGATGAGGGAATATCACGAATGCGACATATGCCCCAGATGCCATGTATGGTGATCGCATGGCTCAGGTCAGGATAACGACACCCAAGAACCTGGAGAGGGTATAAATACCCTATTTTATCCCCATTTTGCTATTCATCATCCATTTCTAAGAGCGTTAAAATCCTAAATAAGGAGATAGCATGGAATTAAGGCTTATGGGTGATTTAGGGGCTTGGCTAACATTTATTTTCATGATTCCCCTTCGATTTGTGGCAAGATTTCCCTCTTTTCATTGTAGAATTTCCCATTTCTTATTCAAAAATCCCAAAAACATGGATGCTTTATTTTAGCCCCAAATTAGCATGGATTTTACTCTTTTTTAGGGTAATGACTCCTTGAGCATGAGGGAACGTTGGGTTCATTTTAGAAAGGATTTTTTTGTAAATGGAACTCACCTAGGAATTTTAGGTGATTTTTGGACCCAAAGCATAAGAGTGCAATATAGGTATCATTATTCTCGTATTGATGAGTAAAATTTGATTTTGATAGCTTGGCATCATGTGGAAGTTTCTCAAAAGTTAATATGATAATTTAGCAGATCTTGTGAGCCTTCTTCGATATATAGGTAGGCTAGGTTTTGCCCCTTCTTAGATTGAGTTAATTCATAGTTTGTTTCTGATATTATGTTAGATTTGGTGGGTTTTAGGTGTTGGTGTGCTAAATTCCAATACATTGGTTAGTTGGGCCATTTAGGCTATTTTTGATTCTGTTTTCAACATAATTAGCCTAGTTATTCCTATCTTAAGTGAAATTGATGTTTTAGGCTCTTTTTTCGAATAGAAATACCTTAGTTACTCTATTAATTAGGAGATTTCCTCGATCACTAAAGTTTTGGATGAGACCTACCAAAATTTCCATTACCTTAGGTGGAATTGACGTAGTTGCTCCATATAAGGAGGAATTGCTATCCTTGTGCTAGTTATGGTCGTTTATCATCTAATAGTGGATTTGGATACCTTAGCCTAGTCCGAGGTAGACATTTCTTGGTAAATAATTTTGGGGATCTAGCAGTGGGCTCTTCGACCTACCTTAGGCTAAGACTTGTGATAGTTGCTGGAGACTTTTTAAACACTTGTGTATATCTAGAAAATGCTTTTTGTGTTGATATTGAGATGTCTTGGTACTTAATGGCTATGATTGATGATGTTGAAATTATGCTTAATTATTATGCTATAAATGAATCATTGATTAAGATTTTGATAAGCTATTGAATATGCTGTTGATTTGTCTATTCATTGGGATACCAAATATTCTATTGAATAAGCTCTTGATGATGATATTGACTAATTCATAAATTATGCTATCGATTAAGGCAACAACTGAGCTATTAACTACGTAAGTTATCTTGCTCATCGATATATTAGCATTTACGCTATTGTTCATACTATAGGTCATGCTTAATGACTACATTGGCAATTAAGTTATTGATTATGCTCTGAATAAGCAACAAATTATGCCATGAATTTGTTATTGATTAATCTTGTGATAAGCTATCAATAATACAAATGATAAGCTATATATTATGCTAATGATAAGACATTAATTAGGCTATTGATAAGTTATTGCCTATTCTTTTGATAATGCATTTTGATTTTGTTAGTGATCATGTTTATTGAATGCATTGAAAAATATATTATGAATTATGCTAAAGAGCATGCTTATTGATTATATTAGCGATTATGCTATTGACTAAGATAAAGATCATGCTTATTAACAATAGTGGAAATCATGCTATTGATTATCCTAGGGATCACAATTTCAATTATGATTATTGAACATGTGGATATACTATTTTAATGGTTATGCTATTAAATACTCTAATGATTATTCTACTTGCCATGATAATGATCATATGATTACCGGTACACATCTAGATATTACTTATGCTATGAATTATGCAAATACAAGTTTAAGTCTAGATAATGATATCAAATATATATACCTAGTAGAAGACCGTAGGATGACTATAATATTGACGATGATATTAATTATTTATACCTGGTCGAAATCTGAAGGATGGCTATGATACTAATGATGATATCAATTAATTATACCCGGTAGAAATCTAGTGATATTTGGAATTATACTAATAATATTTTCGTTTTAACTGAATTCTAATTGTTTCAAACAATAAAACATTCCTTAGGTTTAATTTTCTTGAAATAAAAGATTAAACTGGGAAAATGATTATCAACGAGGATTTGGAGCTTTTAACCTCCATGTTACAGTTAATTCTTTAACAAGATTGATGAACTCAAAGTGATCGAATTTAAATAAGATCATATTTAAGTTCAAATGAATTAAAATCTTAATCATACAAACTAGGCTTACAAACATTTATGTGAATTTTCAAAATTGATAACTTTACATTTACTGATACCATGAGAATCCTATGAAATGTTTGATGCATAATTGCAACAATAGCCATGGTGAGCACAAACTTAGTTCACTACTTAACTGATTTATTTCATGATAACTTGACATTGTTTACAAGCAACAAATTGGACATTGTTTCACCCTCTATTTTACGAAAATTGTCGACTAATAGTCCTTTGAATTATATATGACTTAATTATAACTATACTCACTATTGGATTCAACCTAACCTTTGTGGGGTTATATGTTTGAGAACGACTACTTATAATTCTTAAAGGAGTTGTAATTTAGGCGTATCAATCACATTCTATCGCTATTAAGCAATTTGGCAATAGTTTAGTCAGATGTCCATAAACATAAATAAGGATCAACAAGTTACACTTTTGAGAAACACCGTCTAAAACCCAAAAGCTGATACTCATTCAAAGGCTATGAAAAATAGAAGTGGGAAGGCTCTTATTGAGGAACCCTAACAAGTTGAGCTTATTCATGCTACACTATAAAAGCAAACAGAGATCACGAAAAAGGTAAAGAAAGATCTATAGCGGTATGTTTCATTCTAAATTCCTCTACCATTACCTTAAGGTCTAAAAAAAGGCTGGTGAAACTAAAACTATTACTGGGGATATTCCGAAGAATGTTGAAATGCCTCTAACCGATGAAAATGAGGCAAACATAGAAATAGACAAGAAAAAGAAATCCCCCCATATACTAACACCCATATCTAAGCCTCCACATTTATTTACTTAATGCTTAAAGAAGAGGGGGAATGTAAAATTCCGTAAGTTCATAACTATATCAAAGTAACTTTTGATAAATATCCCATTGGTGAAAGTGCTTGAACAGATATCAAGATATCGAAAGTTCATGAAAGAGTTTGTCACAAAGAGGAGGACTATTAGTTATGAATTTATTGGTAATTTGAACCATTATAGTGCAATTATATCTTGTTCTCTTGCTCAAAAAAAGATTATCCATGTGCATCCATAATCCTTACACAATTGGGTCACATAGCTTTGCCAAGGCTTTGTGTAACCTAGCTAGAAACATTAACTTATTTTCTCTAGCTGTGTTGAAACACTTGGTCTTGAAACCCTCAAACCAACAATGATGCAATTATTAATGATAGATTTTATGGTCAAAAAAACCGTGGGGCATATTATTTTATATTTTGGTCAAGGTAGAAAACTTCATATTTCTTGTCGACATTATTGTCTTGGATTCAAGGTGATTTTAAGATGCTTATAATTTGTGGGGGATAATTTTTATCCATCTATAGAGAATTAGGAAAGATGGAGTGGGGTGAGCTAGAATTCAAGATTAATAATAAGTATTTCATGTTTAATGTTTGTTGAACTATAAAGCAACAAAATGAAATGAGGGTGATTTCTGTGATAAATAGTTTAGATCACCCCAAAAACCAATCCAAGATATATCTTGATGAAGTATGAGTAATCAAGCTCCCACATCGTGTCACAATATTAAATAAAGTGCTACTTAGAAAGAAACCCCCATTGTCTTGTTATTCTTACATTTGTTTTGATTCTTGTTATTTTGATCGTCATCAGACCTACACACCTAGGGTTCCACAAGTATCTTCCTAACTCTTTTAGTTTACTTTGGTCTAATGTATTAAGGGCACCACATGCTTATTTGGTAGGGGTTAAAGTACTTTTGAGTCTATATGTCCTCTTGGGTGTTTTTGTTGTCGTGTTTCTTTTTCCTCAAGAATAGAACCGAATGTTTAGGATTTATATTTATTTATTTATTTTTTATTTTAAATATAATAGAATAGGAGAACTAAGGCAATCAAATAAATCACGTGCATGTACAATGATATTAAAAGAAGGATTTCTAGGATTTAGACCCTCCAAAATGCTTTTTGCTTTTTCTTTTGTATGGCTTTCTTGCTATGATAGGATGAGCAATAAAGATCTTTGTATGTCATTATGACTATGAATGAGATAATCGTTGCTTAAGCTAAGGCATGACCTAATACATGGTAGCTTATAATGAACTCCCATGTTGTGTATGTGTGATGATACTTACCTAGTTTGCTTTGTACGTGAGATCTAAAACATCCTCGACTAGTCTTTACTAGGTTGTAGGATAGCTTACTTTGAAATGAGGCTATTAATAAATTAGTCCACTTGTATCCTAAAGTGAACTATTTTTTTATTAACCAATTCACCTTCCCATTTCTATTATAATGAACATGTTTTGGCCCTAGTTCCTCCTTGGACACTATGTACCTTAACTTAGGCTAAATATCTTAGTTAAGGATGGCAGTTATAGTAGTTCATAACACTAAGTGGGTATGAAGAAGGAAGTTGATAGAAAGAAAATACATAGGACTCAGGTCTGGTGGACAGAAAAAGAAAAAATCACGTTCTTGAATAGTTTTGAAGAATAAAATAAAAAACGAGAAGAAAGAGTAACATCTGAGACCCAAATAAAGATAAAGTATAATAATTATGAATAAAATAAAGTGGTTGAAAAGTTGAGGAAAAAGTATTATAGTGTCATGGAGGTTTGAGTCACTATATCTATATCTACCACACCCATCCCCAAGCCTACATTACAAACCAAGGAAAGTCCTATAGTAATCCTCATCAAACCGTCTACAGAACTAAGACAAAGAAAATAAGGACAAGCCTATGGTATTTCATGCATATTATTCAAACTTCTTTGTGAGAGTGAGCACATTCAGCATATTCTAAAATCTTATTGTAATATGTGTATGTGGGAATTCTTTGTTGTAAGGGCACTTGGATTGCCTTGCTTGTCTGTTGTTTATTTGGAGGATTTTCATTTGTATATTTGTAGTTGGTCATTGATAGCTTGATGTTATTCATAAATCTACTTGAGTTAGATTGAGAAGTATTGATAGTGCATAACCTATTTTGATATAAAATGGAGTGGTCCTTCGTGGCGGCACTACACGAGTCATATGCCCATCTGTATAAAGAGTTACCCAAAGATTATAAGATATTTGAAGGCCCATATATACGATTTCTCATACAAACCGTATAAAGAGTGAACAAGCCATATGGTTGTTCATTGAAATACATAGAGTTTTTGTAAAGATCATCCATACATGTGCCTATACGACTCGTGTGGTCTTTGTAGAACTTGCATGGGCTTGTTCTGGCCCAGTTATCCTAGTTATCTTAGGATAGGATTATTAATGTCTATAAATACATCAGGTAATGTTTTATTTTGGGGACACATATTTTGGGTATTATTCTATCATTATTTGAAGGTACTTCATCATTCTTTCGCCATTAATTCAATACTTTGATTTGTTTTCTATTCCATTGTTCTTCTAAAATCCTTCAAACTAGTTACTTGATTATTGTAAGTGTTTTAAATCATGCATTCTTTATTGAATTTGGATATGATCACCATAATTATGAGTATCTAAACACCACAACTAGGGTTGTAGGAACCATGATGAATTTAAAAAGCAAGATTTGTGTTTTAAAATTTTAGATCAGTATGCATGCATGTATGGTCATTTTCTTTATTGTTATTACTTTCTAATAGTTGCAAATATTAAGAAATTTCTTTAATTTTAAACTTGCTCGAGAGAAATAAAGAATAGGAAAATTTGATAATGATCAAGATTTGAATTTGTTAACTTCACATAATAACTTGAGCCTCAGTAGGGAAAGTTAATCTGAGATAAAAAACAAGGGATAGAAGTATAACACTCAAAGACTAGGAGATGAAGGGTAATATTCCTCTAATTTGGTTTGAGAGTTATTTAGATGAAACTATCTTGTTAGTTTTTTTATGCAATGCATCATAATAGATTGCTAGTACGAATAACCCACATAGTTATGAAGTCATGGGGAACGTAGTCGTAGTACCTAATATCCATTGATTATGAATCCAAATAAATCAACCATTGTTATTATTAAAGTTTTGATTCACAAATCATACTAGGAAAATTATTGATTTTTTTAACATATGTATTTATTAATTTTCCAACCTGTTCCCTATGGGATTGACCCCAAAATAGTTGTGTTCTATATTTGAGAAACTACTACTTTATTCTTGGTTTAAATATGTAATTTTGATGATGTCATGAGGATAGATCTACCTTGCGGGAGTAGATTTGTGTTCGTTAGTTTGAGGATGGTGGGTACATGACATTTGAGATCAGCTATCGAGTTTTGAGTCTAGAGGTTTACCTTATTTTCTTAGGGTATTCTAAGATTCAACAGTTGTATTTGTGTTCCGAGGGTGGGAGGTTTGGTTCAATTGATATCTAGAAGGCTTCAAGATTATGGTGTTCTATTCACCCTTGGACATATAATACTTATAGAGATTTTAGGTAGCACTACTAATGAAGATATATGAGTAAAGATGTATCAGACTTTGTGGTTTGGTGCCTATGTTGTTAGTATGTATAGACCGAGCATCTAAGACCAGGTTGATTACTTCAAAGGCAATCTATTTTTTACTGGATATGGGAGAGGATCACTATGGATTTCATGGATGGTTTTCCTCACACTTATTATGGTTTTAATAAAATCTAGGTCATTGTAGTTTGACTGACCATGTCTTCCTATTTCATCCTTATTTACACTTTCTATAGTGCCAAAAGGATAGCTCTTATCTATGTTCGAGAAGTGGTTTGACTTCATGGGGTGCACATGTCTATTATTTCCAATAGAGGCTCTCAACGTACTTCTAGCATCTGGAGGGAATTTTAGGATTTGTTGGGTACCCACCTTCACCTTATCACCACTTTTGATCCCCAGGCTAATGGGTATTCAGATAAGACTATTTAGATTTTTGAGGGTATACTCCACGCATGTGTAATAGACTTTGGGGTTATTACGAGTAATTTTTATCCTTAGTAGAATTTGTCTACAACAACATTTATCATTTGAGTAGTTAGATTACACTATTTAAGTCATTATATAGTAGGTAGTATTGATCCTTGTTTTTTTGGTCTGATTCTCTGAAGGTTAGGCTACGTGGTACTAATTTACTTCATGAGTCTTTAGATAAGGTTTGGGTGATTCGGGATAGGATATGGACAACTTAGATAAGACAGAAGAGTTATGCTGACCATAAGCTTCATGCCTTGAGATTTAGAGTTGGTCATTAGGTCTTTCTTTGAGTGTTGCTGATAAACGATGTGATGAGGTTCGGGAAGAGGGTCAAGTTAAACCCAAGGTATAATGGACCATTTGATATACGTAAGATTTTTTGGGAGGTAGCTTATGAGTTCTTCTTGCCTCCAGCTTTTATATCCATCTATCTAATTTTCAATGTATCAATGTTGTAACATTATATTCCGGATGAGTCTTAAGTACTTTAGAGAGACTCGATTCAATTAGATGTGAGGCTAACCTTTGTTGAGGAGCCACTATCTATCCTAGCTGAGATGTTAGATGATTAAATTCCATAAAGTTTTAGTGAAGACACCACCCATTTAAGGAGGCTACCTAAAAGACATGACCCGAACTGGGGCCTTGTCATAATGTGCATTTCAAGTTCAACCAAGACTGGGGACCACCCCCGTTACCCAACCCAACCTCCAAACACGTACCCTTAGTTAGATGAATTCCAAACATATAAAAAGATTACGTTTTGTATAATTTCAGACTCTGGGATAGGTCCATAACTGTGACCAACCCCAGCAAGTCCAACAATCCAATAACCAACCAATAAGAATACTAAAACCAAAAAAATAACCAAGTACGACTCCATAACATAATTGGATAGAACTAGGGGTGGCAATTTTAGCCCATATTTGTGAAAGGAGTCCATTTAACCCATATTTATTGAGTTGGATCACTCATATTTCAAATAGGTAAATATAAACATCAACTCATTTTAAAAGCTCATACAAATATGGACAAAATGAGTAAAATATGAGTATCCATTTAAACACAAAGATCACCCACGTATGCTTAAAATTTCAGTATTTGTTTTACTTTTTTTTTCTTTTCTTTATTTTTTTCCTTTTCCTTTTCTTCGTTTTTGTTTTTTTCCCTTTTTATTTTTTACTCGTTTATTATATTTTATTTTTTTCTTTTGTTTTTTTCTTTCACATTTTGTTCATCTATTTTTTTCTTTTTTTCTTTTTATTTCTTTTTTCTTTGCATTCTTTTTTAAATTTTCATTTTCTTCTTTTTCATTCTTGTTTCGTTATTTTTTTTTCTGTATTTTTTCTCATATTTTTTGTTGCCATTGAATTTTATATTTTCTATATTTTGAATACTTTATATTTATTTGTATCATATTATATATTTTAAATAAATTTATTATTCATATTTGAATAGTTTAGTCATGAATGTATAGAATTTATCATTTGTATTTATATCCAAATAAGTATATGGATTAATTAAATTTGCCTGAGACCTAAATATGTTAGCAAACATAAGCTTCTAATTATCTCATTTAGCCTAAGTTTTTAATTCCAATTCATAGCATCTCTTATCAATTAAATACAATTCATATTGTCTCTCCTTTATTTTCTCGCTTTTATTTCTCTTCTCCAGTTTTTTTTTGTTTTTTCTTTCCTTTTTCCTTTAATTTACATTTTTTTTCTTTTTGTTTTTTCCTTTTTATTTTTTACTCGTTTCTTATATTTTCTCTCTTTTTCTTCATTATTTTTTCATCTAATTTTTTTATTTCTTTTTTCCTTTGCATTCTCTTTTTTTGGTATTTTTATTTCCCCCTTTTTCTTTTTGTTTCATAATTTTTATCATTTTTCTTTTTTTCTGTTTTTTTCTCATCTTTTCTATTGCCATTGCATTATATATATATATATATATATATATATATATATATATATATTTATACTTTATATTTATTTGTATCATACATTATATTTTAAATAAATTTATTATTTATATTTGAATAGTTTAGTCGTGAATATGTACAATTTATCATATATATTTATATACAAATAACTATATGAATTAATTGTATTTGCTTGAGACTAAAATACATAAATATACAATGTATCATTCAATGCAAATGTATCATTAGCATTTGTATATCAAATTTATCATTTATATTTATATTTTAACTAGTATCAATTTTATGCATTTGGTTCAAGTTATATAAACTTGTATCCTTTGATACAAATGAAACATTTGTATTTGTATAACTTAGCAATTGTATTTGTATAATTATAGCATTTTTATTTATATTGTTTAATTTATATCAATAAATTTTAATTTGTATCAGTATATATAAATACAAGTAATCGTAGAAAGAAAAATAACTATTCTTTTTCAATTGTTTAAAAATATAAATGATACTGTCAACTACGATTGCAAATACAAAAGAATAAAATAAGTGAAATTATAATACAAATACAAATACAATATATTTTCAACTTACAAAGAAAAATATAAAATAGTTGTTTAAAAATACAAGTTCATCAATGAAAATAGAATGCAAATACAAATACAAGCAAAATGAAAGAACAAAATACAAATATAATGTGCAGTCAACAATAAATTATAAATACAAAATAGTTCTGTAAAATACAGTTGTGAATTATATAAAATATATATGATGGTGCAAACTATAAATTACAAATACATTTATGAAGTATAAAAAATAAATATAAATACGATTGCATTAATGAATACAAAATTATAAATGTTGGGTGAATATAAATCAATGTGTAATTATGGTATTTTCGTTATCATAAAAAAAATGAAAAATGAAAAAAAAGAAGAAAAATGAAAATAGACAAAAAGCCAAAAGAAGAAGAAGAAAGAGAATCAGAAGTTATAGATAGATTAGAGAAAAAATAGAGTAAAGAAAGAATTGAAGAAAAAAAGAAAACAAAAATATAAAAAAGTATCAAAAAAAGAATGAAAAAATAGAAAAGGAAAAAAATATGATGGTGAATACAAATAAAATGAGTGGTTATGAAATTTTTGTCGTCATCCATGATTTGTACTCGACTTAGCCATATTCTTCAAAAATAAAAAAAATATAAACTACAACCAAAAAAGAAAAAACTGAGAAAGAAAAAGGTATAAAAATAAATAAATAAATAAAAGAATGCAAAAAGAAAAAAAAGAAAGTAAAAATAAAAAAATAGAAAAAAGGAAAGAAAAGTAGAGGCTAGAGATAGAAGAGAGGAAAAAATGATAAAAAGGAGAAATAGAGGCTAGGGATAGAAAAGAGAGAAAACAGAATCTAAAAATGTAAAAAAAGAAAAGAAACAGAGAAAAAAAGACAAAGAGAAGATATGAATTGTAATTTTCAAAGATACGCTAAAAACACTTTTATTTTGCTGAAACCTATGTTATTTCTGTAGGTTCCTATTGTTGTTGAGGGTGGAGAGTTTGGGGTTGGAGGTTTGAGTGTGCTTTGGAAGTGAGGGGTAAACTTTTTACAGATATATATATTTTTTTAGGAGGGGGTATGGGTAAGAGGGGTGCAGGGGGTGGAAGAGTGGGGTAATGGATAAAAATGTCAAGTTGATATACATATAGAAGTTCTAAGTTTTTATCTTTACAAGTTAAAGAGGGTACTAACCATTTTTACCCAATCCATATTTGACCAAATCCATATTTACCCATATAATATAAGGGTGGATTTCATGCAATTCATTTAAGCTCAATCCATATTAAATCCATCCAAATTCTATCCGATCCGAGAATAACCCAAGAGCCTTGAGAGAATTTGAGAGTGTTTAAAACAGTTTGATTGATTGAAAATAGGTTAATGAAGCCCCAAAAGGTGATTTATTTTGTTGGGTGATAAAAGGTTAAGAGGGGAAATATCCAACTTACCCCCTATTTAAACTACTTAAAATTCCCACAAGATGGTATGACCACCCCACTTCAAATGTACCCTAGGGTACGAGTGGTACCCTTATCTCGTACCCTAGGCCTAACCCGTGGACCCCAAAATTGTCTAACATACGACTGCCCAAGCCAAACCATCCCCAACAATATGATTAGTACCATGAAATCGTACCCTAGGTAGAATAGAATCACCTAGACTAAACTTAGGGCAACATATTATTGACACCTTACTATTAGTACCTTAACATACGACTTGTATGTTCCAATTATACCTTGGACAAAAACCAACCAACCCACACTTGTAACCATAATACCAATACCAACCAAATCATACACCATCATACGAGAAGTTGCCAAAGTCGTATGATGTTCAGAAGCCAAAAATGGAAAAATTTTCTAAGGGTCAAAACCCAAGGTTTTTCAATCTCCCCCTACTAGGATCATTCATACCCGAATGATGGAAAAAGTAGTACAAGCATGAATTACACCCCAACATAACCATTCCAACCCTTAACTAAGTTAGAAAACAAAGATGCCAGGAAATCAACATTCCTTTAACCAAGTTAGAAAACAAAGATATAATCAAGAACACTTACCTTGCGTACGAATATCTAGAGCAGAAAACAAATATTGATACTTTCACTTCTTGTACTCTTTCATTTACCAAGTAAATTCTTCCACCTTGTAGTTCCGCCAAGAATCTTAACCGAAGATACATCCCTGGCCCGCAACCAACGAACCTGCCGATCTAAGATCTCAACCAGGATCTCTTCATAAGATAGAGAATATAAGATACAAAATCATTTCAAAGGAACAATCAATAAAGGATCACTTATATACTTTCTCAACATAGAGACATAGAATGATGAATGAATGGAGCTCAAACTAGAAGGAAACATCAATTTAGATACAACATTACCAACCCTTTTTAAACCACATAAGGACTAACATACTGGGGACTAAGCTTACCCTTTTTCCAAAACCGCATTACCACCTTCATAGGAGACACCTTTTGGAACACTCTATCCCCAACGACAAATTCCAAGTCCCTTCACCTTACATCTGCATAGGACTTTTGACAACTTTAGGAATCCTTAAGCCTATCCTGAATCACCTTTACTTTATCTATATCCTGATAAACCAAATTTTCCCCAAAAATATCCGTCTCCCAAAGCTCAAATGACTAAATAGGAGATCTAAACGTCCTACCATACATTACCTCAAAAGGGCCCATCCCAATGCTAGAATAATAGTTATTGTTCCAAGCAAACTCTATAATAGGTAGATGCTCAACTCAATTACCACTATAATCAATCACATATGCATGAATCATATCATCCAATGCCTGATTAGTCCTTATGGCTTACCCATCAATCTGCTGGTGAAAAGCAACACTTAGACTAACCTTAGTCCCAACCCTTTTTGAAATGACCGCCAAAAGTGAGATGAAAAATGCATACCATGATCATATATAATCAAAATAGGTACCTTATATAGCTTCAATTTCTTAGGAAGATGCAACTTTGCACAATTCTGAGCTAAAAAGTTAGTCCTCATTGGTAAAAAGTGAGCCAACTTTATCATCCTATCCACAATGAACCAAACTGAATCAAATTGGTTTTGAGATCGAGGAAGACCATGTAATACCCCAGGAAATTTTTTGTTGAAATTTTGTGCATAAATGTGTTGGGTTCTATCTTCTAGAATGAATTATAAATTTTTGGTACAAAATGTCTTATATTATGATCCACCATTGCGTAGAGTATCAAATAAGCTTTCCAAAGATATGTGGATCATCCAAAATGAACACCCGAGCGATTACTTATGAATATTTCGATCGAATCATGAATATTAGTGAACAGTAAAACGTGCAGGAAAAAGTACTAAGGTCTGGCATATTTTTTCTCCAACTTTAAATGATCATAACTCCTTGTACATAATAATCTAGGTGATCTACTATATATCAACGGAAAGATCTGCGAGTCCTCTTTCAAATTAAATTAGTTTCATCTAATTTGTCTATCGGAGCAAAACATTATGGTCGATCTACTTCAGCCTATCAAAAGTGAGTTTTTAGGTCAACTTCAAACAATCATAACACCTCGTACATAATGATCTGGGTGAGATACTATATATCAACGGAAATATATGACAGTCCTCTTTCTAATGAAATTGGTTTCATCTAATTTGAATATTTGAGGAAAACATTATGGTTGATCTACTTCAGACTATCAAAACAGTCCACCAAAGGACAGATTCAAGAATTTTTTTGATTTTTAGGGGCGTTTTGTTCATTCTGCTCACCCAAAATCTACCCAAACCCTATATTAAAGCCTATTAGAAGTATTATATATTATATTTCATCAAACTCCCTCAAAAAGAAAACCCTAAGCTCCTACATCCAACTTCAAGAACCTCCAAAAGTTCACCATTAATTCTGCAAATTTATTCAAGATTCCAAGTTCCTAGTTCAAGAACTCTAAGAAACATCATTCAAAGGCACAATTAGCATATCAAAAATAAGTATCGATCTAAAGCTCATCATTCAAGGTATGTGGGATTTTTCCACAAGAACTCTCTTTTGTTCTTGTGCCCAAAAGTAATTTTCTTTACAAAGGCAAGATTTTTATTTGATTTTTATAAATTTGAAGCATAAACTCATATCTTATGATGATTATCATAAAATCTTGATGTTTATGATTTTGAAAGACAAATTTACATGTGTGGAGATATAAAGCATGAATCTTGAATGATATTTATCATGATTTTCATATTTGCGTCGTGAATCCCCATTGAAAATTATGTTTTTTTGAGAAAGTGTGTGTTATAAGCACGTTGATGTTGGATATTTGAGATATTTTGAATAACTTGACCTTTTGGTATTAATAGAGTTGATTTGAACTCGAGTGTGAAATAAATCCACAACGTGGTTGATTTTGATAGATGGGAAGCATGATGGCTCCCGATGTATATTTATATATTACTGAAATTGTTTTGTTGTGGATTGTCTTTGAAATGATCTGAGCTAAGTTCGGGAGAAATATTTACCACCGAGTGGGAGGTATAAAGCGACCTTACTTCCCTAGAACTACGTGCCCCCGTAGGAGTAAGCCTGAGGCTGATTTATATAGTGATCACTAGTTTGTGTGGATTTGATATCGATAGTCCTACTCCGATGGCAAGGATAGGATGGCTCTCCCCAACGTGGGTTGTATGTTGGACTCTATCTAGCTCACATGTTTTATGTCGGTTATAAGATCTCCCAGTGTGTGTGTGTTTCCTTGTGTCTATGGTGAATAGTGAAGTGATTTGAAAGTGGAATTGTGAAAGTTATTCTTTCGAAAGATTTAAATGATATTTAGATTATGAGAATTGATATTCTTGATGAACTAAAAGTGATTGACAAATTATATGATGACTCACATGTGTTATGGTACTTATTTCATCCTCTCATGATTATGATGATTTCTTCGAGCTATGTAAGTCTTTCATACATCCTGCATATTTCTTATAAATATTTTTGATGATGATGTTTATACAACTGCATACACCCCCATATACTCAGTTCCTTTCCATGGTACTGACCTACATATTCGGATGTGGGCTGCATTTTCTCAGAATGTAGGTTCAGGTGCTCAGTTCCAGGTTCGACAGTGATTTTTTGGGCACACTGTTCTACATCCTCTGTTATGGTGAGTCCTCGTGTTTTAAGGACGTGATGTCTGATTTTGGTTTCATGGAATTATTTATATTTTATAACTGAGTATGAGTTATTTGGGGCATGTCTTAATGGCTCGCTGGTTTTATTGATTTTCTTAGAGGCTTGTCATACTAGTATAGATTTTGGGAGTTGACTAATAAGTCATATTTTGTTATCTTTTTAAAATTCTTTAATTCTTGGAAGATGATTACTCTATTGATATTTGAGGGTTATTTTGGAAACCCCATTGATTTGTGTTGAACTGAATGAAAATGGCTCAAAGGGTTAGCTTGGGGCTACACGTAGCCTCAAGCACTTTGTGATGCTTCGGGACCCATTTTCTGGGGCGTTACAAACTTGGTATCAGAGCCTAAGGTTTTAAGGTATCCTAGGGAGTCTGACAATCCACGTTAAGTAGAGTCTTGATCATCGGTGTGTAGCGTGACACATCTATGTGCAAGAGGCTACAAGACATTTTAGGAAAAAGTGTGATTCTTTCTTTCAGAAGTCTATCATGCTTAAAGTATCTCTCTCTGCTATTGTCTCCAAGTTAGGGAGTATGACATCCTGAAAACTACTTTCTGAACTCATTATGGCCATTTTGAGTTTCTTGTTATGTCTTTTGGGTTAACTAATGCCCCAGCAGTTTTCATGGACATCATGAATCGAGTGTTCAGACCCTATCTGGATATGTTTGTCATAGCTCTCATCGATGATATACTGGTGTACTCTCGTAGTGAGGATGAACATTCTGATCATCTCCAAACTATCTTGCAAACCCTTAGAGATCACAAGTTGTTTGCCAAGTTCAGTAAGTATGAGTTTTGGCTAAGGTCAGTTGCTTTTCTAGGTCATATCATTTCTTTCGAGGGTATTAGAGTTGATCCTCAAAAGACCAAAGCTGTTAGAAATTGGCCTAGACCTATTTCTCCGACTAATATCCAAAGTTTCTTGGGTTTAGCTGGCTATTACCACCATTTTGTCGAGGGATTCTCCTCTATAGCGTCTTCTATGACTCTGTTGACCCAAAAAAAAGTGAAGTTCTTGTGGTCCGAATCTTGTGAGAAGAGTTTTCAGGAGTTGAAGACTTGACCCACTTCAACCCCTGTTTTGACTTTGCCTGATGGTGTTGATGGTTTTGTGGTGTACTGTGATGCTTCAAGAGTTGGGTTGGGTTGCGTATTGATGCAAAAAGGTAAGGTGATAGCTTATGCCTCTAGACAGTTGAAACCTCATGAGAAATTACCCCACCCATGACCTTGAGTTGGCTGCTATTATGTTTGCTTTGAAAATCTGGAGACACTATTTGTATGCTGTCCATGTTAATGTTTTCACTAATCATAAGAGTCTGCAGTATGTGTTTACCCAGAGAGAATTAAATCTTAGGCAGAGATGATGGTTAGAATTGCTAAAGGACTATGATATGAGTGTGCTGTACCATCCGGGAAAGGCCAATATTATGGCGAATGCCCTAAGTAGAGTGTCCATGGGTAGTGTTTCGCATATGGTAAAAGGTAAGAAAGAGTTGGATAGTGATGTACATCGTTTGTCTAGATTGGGGGTTAGGTTGTTTGACTCTGCTGAAGGTAGTATACGGGTTCAGAGTAGTTCCAAATCCTCCTTGGTTTTGGAAGTAACGGAAAAACAATAATTAGATGCTAGTTTGGTCAGACTGAAGGAGTCAGTCAAGGACCAAAAAGTAGAGGTTTTCTCTAAAGAGGGAGATGGTGTGTTGAGATTGCAGGGTAGATTGTGTGTCCCGAATGTTGATGATCTGAGACAGAGGATTATAGCTGAAGTGCATGGGGTGTGATATTCTATTCAGCCTGGTGCCACCAAGATGTACCGAGACTTATGGGAAATCTATTGGTGGAGTGGCATGAAGAAAGATATAGCAACGTTTGTAGCTAAGTGTGAAATATTCCAACAAGTTAAGGTTGAACACCAAAGACATGGTAGTATGATGCAAGAGTTTAGTATTCCCACTTGGAAGTGGGAAGAGATAAATATTGACTTCGTGATTGGTTTACCTCCTTCCCGATGCCATCATGATTATATTTGGGTTGTGGTTGATAGGTTGACTAAGTCTGCTCATTTCTTGCCTATTCATACTTCATATACTACTGAGGATTACGCTAGATTGTATATCCAAGAGCTAATCAGACTACATGGAGCTCCCTTGTCTATCATTCCGGATAGGGGTACTCAATTCACTTTGCAATTTTGGAAAGCTTCTTAGAAGGGTCTTGGTACCCAAGTTCTTTTAAGTTCTGCTTTTCATCCACAGACCGATGGTCAGGCTGAGCAGACCATCCAGACCTTAAAGGATATGTTGAGAGCCTCTGTACTTGACTTTAAGGGAAGTTGGGATAATCACTTACCATTGATAGAGTTTGCTTACAATAACAGTTTCCACTCTAGTATTGGCATGGCTTTGTTTGAAGCCTTATATGGGAGAAAGTGTAGATCACCCATTGGTTGGTTCGAGGTGGGTGAAGCGGCTGTGAGTGGCCCTGATTCGGTATTTATGGCTATTGAAAAAGTTAAATTGATTAGGAAAAGGTTGAAAACTGCGCAGATTCATCAGAAGTCATATGCGGATGTTAGAAGAGGAGACCTTAAGTTTTAAGTTAGTGACCTAGTCTCTCTGAAAATTTCACCCATGAGGGGGGTGAAGAGATTCGAAAAGAAGGGGAAGCTTAGTCCCCGTTATGTTGGTCCTTACAAAATTCTTAGCCGTGTTGGTAAGGTAGCTTATGAAGTCGAGTTGCCTTCCGAGTTGTTCTCTATTAATCCAAAATTCCATGTCTCCATGCTTAGAAAGCATATTAGCGATGCTGTGGTAGTGGATTCCTCTGTGAGTGCTGACATTCAAGAATATCTTTCTTTTGATGAGATTCCTATTGAGATTCTTGATTTCAGTGTCCTAAAACTAAGGAACAAAGAAGTTCCCTTGGTCAAGGTATTGTGGTAAAACTAATCTGTTGAGGGTGCAACTTGGGAAGCTGAGGCGGATATGCGATCCAAGTACCCGCACCTATTTTTTGCGAACTCCGATCAAGTCGAAGGTACCGTTCTTTACTAAATCATGCACTTTTGATAAAAGTTGCAGCAGTTCAGCTGTTATTTATTATGTGTTCAGTTGTAGTTTCTTGAAGTTGTGCATTCTATGTTACATTCGGAGTGAGAAACGATATGGTGATTAGTCTAATGAATAGTTTCAGCTATATGCTCTATTCCCTATCTAATATTGGCATGTCTAGCATCATTCGAGGATGAATGTTTCCAAAGGGGGATGATGTAATACCTCGGGAAATTTTTTGTTGAAATTTTGTGTATAAACATGTTGGATTCTATCTTCTAGAATGAATTATAAATTTTTCGTGTGAAATGTCTTAGATTATGACCCACCATTGCGTGGAGTATCGAATAATCTTTCCAATGATATGTGGATCATCCAAAACGGACACCCGAGCGACGAGTTATGAATATTTTGATCGAACCATGAATAGTAGTGAACAGTAAAACATGCAGGAAAAAGTACTGAGGCCTGGCGTATTTTTTATCCAACTTTAAATGATCATAACTCCTTTTGCATAATAATCTGGGTGATCTACTATTTATCAACGGAAAGATCTGTGAGTCCTCTTTCATATTAAATTGGTTTTATCCAATTTCTCTATCGGAGTAAAAAGTTATGGTCGATCTACTTTAGCCTATCAAAAGAAAATTTTTGGGCCAACTTCAAACAATCATAACTCCTCGTACATAATGATCTGTGTGAGATACTATATATCAATGGAAATATATGAGAGTCCGCTTTCTAATGAAATTGGTTTCATCCAATTTCAATATTGGAGTAAAACATTATGGTTGATCTACTTCAGAATATCACAACAGTCCAACAAAGGACAGATTCGAGAATTTTTTTGATTTTTAGCGGCGTTTTGGTCATTCCCCCTCACCCAAAATCCATCCAAACCCTATATTAAAGTCTATTAGAAGCATTATATGTTATATTTCATCAAACTCCCTCAAAAAAAAATCCTAAGCTCCTACATCCAACTTCAAGAACCTCCAAAGTTAACCATTAATTCTGCAAATTTATTCAAGATTCCAAGTTCCTAGTTAAAGAACTCCAAGAACCATAATTCAAAGGCATGATTAACATCTTAAAAACGTGTATCGATCTAAAATTCATCATTCAAGGTATGTGGAATTTTTCAACAAGAACTCTCTTTTGGTCTTGTGGCCAAAAGTAATTTTCTTTACAAAGGCATGATTTTTATTTGATTTTCAAGAATTTAAAGCATGAACCCATATCTTATGATGATTGTTAGGAAATCTTGATGTTTATTATTTTGAAAGATAAATTTTCATGTGTAGAGATATAAAGCATGAATCTTGAATGATATTTATCATGATTTTGATATTTGGGTCGTGAATCCCCATTGAAAATTATGTTTTTTTGAGAAAGTGTTTGTTATAAGCACGTTGATGTTGAATATTTAAGATATTTTGAATGATTTGACATTTTGGTCTTAGTGGAGTTGTTTTAAACTCGAGTGTGAAAGAAATCCACAACGTGGTTAATTTTGATAGATGGGAAGCATGATGGCTCCCGATGTATTTTTATATATTACTGAAATTTTTTTGTTGTGGATTATTTTTTAAATGATCTGAGCTAAGCCCGGCAGAAATCTTTACCACCGAGTGAAAGGTATAAAGTGACCTTACTTCCCTAGAACTACGTACCCCCATAGGAGTAAACCTGAAGCTGATTTATATAGTGATCACTAGTTTGTGTGGATTTGATATCGATAGTCCTACTCCGATGGCAAGGATAGGATGGCTCTCCCTAATGTGGGTTGTACGTTGGACTCCATATAGCTCACATGGTTTATGTCGGTTATAGGATCTCCCAGTGTGTGTGTGTTTTCTTGTGTCTATGGTGAATGGTGAAGTGATTTGAAAGTGGAATTGTTAAAGTTATTCTTTCGAAAGATTTAAATGATATTTACATTATGAGAATTGATATTCTTGATGAACTGAAAGTGATTGACAAATTATATGATGACTCGCTTGTGTTATTGTACTTATTTCATCCTCTCATAATTATGATGATTTTCTTTGGGCTATGTTAGTCTTTCATACATCCTGCATATTTCTTATAAATATTTTTGATGATGATGTTCATACAACTGCATACACCCCCATATACTCGGTTCCTTTCCATTGTACTAACCCACATCTTTGGATGTCGGGTGTATTTTCTTGGAATGTAGGTTCAGGTGCTCAGTTCCAGGTTTGACAGTGATTCTTCGGGTACGCTATTCTACATCCTCTATTTTGGTGAGTCCTCATGTTCCGAGAATGTGATGTCTGGTGTTGGTTTCACGGAATTGTTTATATTTGATAACTGAGTATGAGTCAGTTGGGGCATGTCTCAATGGCTCGCTGGTTTTATTGATTTTCTTAGAGGCTTGTTAGACTAGTATAGATGTTGGGAGTTGACTAATAAGTCGTATTTTGTTATTTTTCTGAAATTCTTTTATTCTTGGATGATGATTACTCTATTGATATTTGAGGGTTATTTATGGAAACCGCATTGATTTGTGTTATACTGAATGAAAATGGCTCAAAGGGTTAGCTTGGGGATACTTGTAGCCTCAAGCACCATGTGACGCTCCGGGACCCATTTTCTTGGGCGTTACAAACTTGGTATCAGAGCCTAAGGTTTTAAGGTATCCTAGGGAGTCTGAAGAGCAACGTTAGGTATATTCTTGATCATCGGTGTGTAGCGTGCCACACCTATGAGCAAGAGGCTACAAGACGTTTTAGGAAAAAGTGTGATTCTTTCTTTCAGAAGTCTATCGTGCTTAAAGTATCTCTCTCTGCTATTGACTAAAAGTTAGGGAGTGTGACATCCTGAAAATCACTTTCCGAACTTGTTATGGCCATTTTGAGTTTCTTGTTATGTCTTTCAGGTTAACTAATGACCCAGCAGCTTGCATGGATTTTATGAATCAAGTGTTTAGACCATATCTGGATATGCTTGTTATAATGTTCATTGATGATATACTAGTGTACTCCCGTAGTAAGGATGAACTTTCTGATCATCTTCGAACTGTCTTGCAAACCTTTAGAGATCACAACTTGTTTGCCAAGTTTAGTAAGTGTGAGTTTTGGCTAAGGTCAGTTGCTTTTTTAGGTCATATCATTTCTTCCGAGGGTGTTAGAGTTGATCCCCAAAAGACCGAAGCTATTAGAAATTGGCCTAGACCTATTTCTCCAACTGATATCCAAAGTTTCTTGGGTTTAGCTGGCTATTACCACCATTTTCTTGAGGGTTTCTCCTCTATAGCGTCTCCTATAACTCGGTTGACCCAAAAGAAAGTGAAGTTCTTGTGGTACGAATCTTGTGAGAAGAGTTTTCAGGAGTTGAAGACTCGACTCACTTCAGCCCCTGATTTGAATTCGCCTGATGGTGTTGATGGTTTTGTGGTGTACTATGATACTTTGAGAGTTGGTTTGGGATACGTATTGATGCAGAAGGGTAAGGTGATAGCTTATGCTTCTAGATAGTTGAAACCCCATGAGAAAAATTACCCCACCCATGACCTTGAGTTGGCTGTTGTTCTATTTGTTTTGAAAATATGGAGACACTATTTGTATGGTGTCCATGTTGATATTTTCACTGAGCATAAGAGTCTGCAGTATGTGTTTACCCAGAGAGAATTGAATCTTAGGTAGAGACGATGGTTAGAATTGTTAAAGGACTATGATATAAGTGTGTTGTACCATTCGGGCAAGGACAATGTTGTGGCGGATGCCCTAAGTAGAGTGTCCATGGATAGTGTTTCACATGTGGTAGAAGGTAAGAAAGAGTTGGCTCGTGATGTACATCGTTTGGAAAGATTGGGGGTTAGGTTGTTTGACTCGGCTGAAGGTAGTATACGGGTTCAGAGTAGTTCCGAATCCTCCTTGGTTTTGGAAGTGAAGGAAAAGCAATACTTAGATTCTAGTTTGGTCTGACTGAATGAGTCAGTCAAGGACCAAAAAGTAGAGGTTTTCTCCCAAGGGGGAGATGGTGTGTCAAGTATGCAGGGTTGATTGTGTGTCTCGAATGTTGATGATCTGAGATAGAGGATTATGGTTGAAGTGCACGGGGCGCGATATTCTATTCATCCTAGTGATACCAAGATGTATCGAGACTTGCTGGAATTCTATTGGTGGAGTGAAATGAAGAAACATATAGCAGCGTTTGTAGCTAAGTGTGCAACATTCCAATAGGTTAAGGTTGAACACCAAAGACCTGGTGGTATGATGCAAGAGTTTAGTAGTCCCACTTAGAAGTGGGAAGAGATAAATATTGACTTCGTGATTGGTTTACCTCCTTCCCGATGACATCATGATGCCATTTGGGTTATGGTTGATAAGTTGACTAAGTCTTCTCATTTCTTTCCTGTTCATACTTCATATACTGCTGAGGATTACGCTAGATTGTATATCTGAGAGCTAGTCAGACTACATGGAGTTCCCTTGTCTATTATTTCGGATAGGGTTACTCAGTTCACTTCGCAATTTTGGAATGCTTTTCAGAAGGCTCTTGGTACCCAAGTTCTTTTGAGTTTTGCTTTTCATCCGTAGACCGATGGTTGGGCTGAGCGGACCATCCATACCTTAGAGGATATATTGAGAGCTTGTGCACTTGACTTTAAGGGAAGTTGGGATGATCACTTACCATTGATAGAGTTTGCTTACAATAATAGTTTCCACTCTAGTATTGGAATGGCTCCGTTTGAAGCCTTATATGAGAGAAAGTGTAGATCACCCATAGGTTGGTTCGAGGTGGGTGAAGCGTCTGTGAGTGGTCCTGATTCGGTATTTGAGGCTATGGAAAAAGTTAAATTGATTAGGGAAAAGTTGAAAATTGCGCAGATTTGTCAGAAGTCATATGCGGATGTTAGAAGGAGAGACCTTGAGTTTGAAGTCGGTGACCTAGTGTATCTGAAAATTTCACTAATGAGGGGGGTCAAGAGATTTGGAAAGAAGGGGAAAATTAGTCCCCGTTATGTTGGTCCTTACAAAATTCTTAGCCGTGTTGATAAGGTAGCTTATGAAGTCGAGTTGCCTTCCGAGTTGTCCTCTGTTCATCTAATATTCAATGTCTCCATGCTTAGAAAGCATATTAGCGATGTTGTGGGAGTGGATTCCTCTGTGAGTGCTGACATTGAAGAAAATTTTTCTTTTGTTGAGATTCCTGTTGAGATTCTTGATTTAAGTGTCCGAAGACTAAGGAACAAAGAAGTTCCCTTGGTCAAGGTATTGTGGTGAAACCAATCTGTTGAGGGTGCAACTTGGGAAGCTGAGGCGGATATGCGATCCAAGTACCCGCACCTATTTTCCGTGAACTCCGATCAAGCCGAAGGTACCGTTCTTTACTAAATCATGCACTTTTGATAAAAGTTGCTGCAATTCAGCTGTCATTTATTATGTGTTCAGCTGTAGTTTCTTGAATTTATGCATTCTATGTTGCAGTCGAAGTGAGAAACGATGTGGTGATGAGTCTAACGAATGGTTTCAGCTATATTCTCTATTCCCTATCAAATATTGTCTTGTCTAGCATCATTCGAGGATGAGTGTTTCCAAGGGGGGGATGATGTAATACCCCGGGAAATTTTTCGTTGACATTTTGTGCGTAAATGTGTTGGGTTCTATCTTCTAGAATGAATTATAAATTTTTCGTGTGAAATGTCTTACATTATGACCCACCATTGCGTATAGTATCAAATAATCTTTCCAACTATATGTGGATCATCAAAAACGGACACCCGAGCGACGAGTTATGAACATTCTGATCGAACCATGAATAGTAGTGAACAGTAAAACGTGCAGGAAAAAGTACTGAGGCCCCGGCATATTTTTGCTCCAACTTTAAACGATCATAACTCCTTGTACATAATGATCTGGGTGATCTATTATATATCAATGGAAATCTTTGCGAGTCCTCTTTCAAATGAAATTGGTTTCATCCAATTTGTCTAGCGGAGCAAAAACTTATGGTCGATCTACTTCAGCCTATCAAAAGTGAATTTTTAGGTCAACTTCAAACGATCATAACACCTCGTACATAATGATCTGGGTGAGATACTATATATCAACGGAAATATATGACAGTCCTCTTTCTAATGAAATTGGTTTCATCTAATTTTAATATCGGAGGAAAACGTTATGGTTGATCTACTTCAGACTATCAAAACAGTCCACCAAAGGATATATTCAAGAATTTTTTTAATTTTTAGGGGCGTTTTGGTCATCCCCCGTCACCCAAAATCCGTCCAAACCCTATATTAAAGCCTATTAGAAGCATTATATGTTATATTTCATCAAACTCCCTCAAAAAGAAAACCCTAAGCTCCTACATCCAACTTCCAGAACCTCCAAAGTTCACCATTAATTCTGCAAATTTATTCAAGATTCCAAGTTCCTAGTTCAAGAACTCTAATAACCATCATTCAAAGGCACGATTAACATATCAAAAATGAGTATCGATCTAAAGCTCATCATTCAAGGTATGTGGGATTTTTCAACAAGAACTCTCTTTCGTACTTGTGCCCAAAAGTAATTTTCTTTACAAAGACATGATTTTTATTTGATTTTTACGAATTTGAAGCATAAACCCATATCTTATGACGATTATTATAAAATCTTGATGTTTATTATTTTGAAAGATGAATTTACATGTGTGGAGATATAAAGCATGAATCTTGAACGATATTTATCATGATTTTGATATTTGGATCGTGAATCCCCATTGGAAATTGTATTTTTTTGAGAAAGTGTGTTATAAGCATGTTGATGTTGAATATTTGAGATATTTTGAATGATTTGACCTTTTGGCCTTAATGGAGTTGTTTTGAACTCGAGTGTGAAAGAAATCCACAACGTGGTTGATTTTGATAGATGGGAAGCATGATGGCTCCCGATGTATATTTATATATTACTGAAATTGTTTTGTTTTGGATTGTCTTTGAAATGATCTGAGCTAAGTCTGGGAGAAATCTTTGGCATCGAGTGGGAGGTATAAAGCGACCTTACTTCCCTAGAACTCCGTGCCCTGTAGGAGTAAGCCTGAGGCTGATTTATATAGTGATCACTAGTTTGTGTGGATTTGATATCGATAGTCCTACTCCGATGGAAAGGATAGGATGGCTCTCCCCAACGTGGGTTGTACGTTAGACTCCATGTAGCTCATATGGTTTATGTCGGTTATAGGATCTCCTAGTTTGTGTGTGTTTCCTTGTGCCTATGGTGAATGGTGAAGTGATTCGAAAGTGGAATTGTGAAAGTTATTCTTTCGAAAGATTTAAATGATATATACATTATTAGAATTGATATTCTTGATGAACTGAAAGTGATTGACAAATTATATGATGATCCACATATGTTATTGTACATATTTCATCCTCTCATGATTATGATGATTTTCTTCGGGCTATGTGAGTCTTTCATACATCCTGCATATTTCTTATAAATATTTATGATGATGATGATGTTTATCCAACTGCATACACCCCCATATACTCGGTCTTTGTATGTGGGCTGCATTTTCTTGGAATGTAGATTCAGGTGCTCAGTTCCAGGTTCGAGAGTGATTCTTCGGGCATGCTGTTCTACATCCTCTGTTGTGGTGAGTCCTCATGTTCGGAGGACGTGATATCTGATGTTGGTTTCATGGAATTTTTTACATTTGATAACTGAGTATGAGTCAGTTGGGGCATGTCTCAATGGCTTACTGGTTTTATTGATTTTCTTAGAGGCTTGTCAGACTAGTATAGATGTTGGGAGTTGACTAATAAGTCGTATTTTGTTATCTTTCTGAAATTCTTTTATTCTTGGATGATGATTACTCTATTGATATTTGAGGGTTATTTATGGAAACCCCGTTGTTTTGTGTTGAACTGAATGAAAATGTCTCAAAGGGTTATCTTAGGGCTACTCATAGCCTCAATCACCATATGACGCTCCGGGACCCATTTTTTGGGTCGTTACAGACCAGTAATGAGGTCCATGTTGATCATTTCCCTTTTTCATTTAGGCTTTTTATTTTCCCGATACAAGCCTCCAGACCTCATGAGCTCAACTTTCACTTGTTGACACACCAAATATTTGGCCACAAAAATAGCCACATACTTATTCATACCATTCCACCAATATATCTTCATGAGATCATGATACAATTTTGTCAAACCGAGATAAACAACGTAGCATGATTCATGTGCTTCATCCGATACCCATTCTCACAAACCATAAACATTGGGAATACATAACCTCCCTTGGTACAACAAGGTACCATCACTACTGATCTCAAATACCATTACCTTTTACCCACCTGCTTCAGCCTTTAATTTCATAAAGAAAGCATTTAGCGTTTTCTTCTCCTTGACTTCTGATAACGCTTAAATCACTCCCATATTTGAGGGGTGATTCGGTTATTGTCAATAACCCTACTAGAGTTGGGGTCAAATCTATAAGTGCAAATTATAAATTTCGAGTCTTATGGGTGTTCTATTTACTAAAATAGTACCCGGAATGCTAACAAATACGACATGTAAATTAAAATGGGGGATTTGAGTTAAGGATGGTTTGTAATAATTGTTGATTAATAATGCATGAATATGACGCTTTTGATTTAAAATCAAGAATAGAGAGTGTCTTGTGATTATCTCTACCTAAAGGTAAAGCATGAAAATTAATGGCGATTTTAACATGAAGCTTAATTATTGACCAAAGGATAGGCTAGGTCGAAAGCCACTGTAGTCAATCTTTTAATAAAACTACAACAATTTCACCTATTAGCTCTTTCGAGCACCTAACAAGCGTACAATTCGTAATCACCCAAAACCTCAATCAAGTATCCCTATTTCTAGGATGATGCTCTTGGCATGATTTACACTCTAACTAAACTTATTTCTAAGATTGCAAAAGATAGTAAACCATAGGCCCACCATTAACTTGTGCCCCTATAACCCTCTTTCAAAGATGTTATGGATTACCCCAAGTTCACTTTTATCCCTCTTTCAAGGATGATAAAGGGTTTTTAGAGTTTGGGGTTTTCACCCATCAAGCCTATTTAGAGATTTGAGGTTTTCACCCATCAAATTCCAACTCATTAACCCAAGCAATGTTGGAATCCATACACAACAACTAAAAATCATGCAAACACATCAATACCTACACACAATTATACTTTAGTTCAACATAATCCCAAGACTAAAGAAGTTAGCTACTCATGAGATAAGAGAAAAAACTTTTACCAAGTAATTCATCCATGGTGTTCATGATAAGAGAGGGTTAAAATAATCTTTAATTCAACACTTCAATGTCACTAATTTCGTATTGGAATAGTAATTATAATAACTATGAACAATTAATTTTTCACTCAAAATTCTAGGGTTCTTTCTCTCTCTTCCTTCCACCCTCTTTAAAGTATTTTGAATCCTCAATATTAGTCTTTGATTTAGCTATCCGGATTAACTACAGTGCCCTTTACTCATTTGTCCCATTGTGCCATGGTCGCGGAGCTTTAATTGCAATTGCACAACCATAGTTGTCATATGTTGGCTATTTTAATAGACAATGACTATATTTTTTTGATTGCAGTCACGTTACTCGAGGCTAGAATGCTTCCTGGTTAACTTGTTGTGATCATAGTGTTCAGACCACAACTGCGATAACTGAGGCCACTTTTGCTCTGAGTCATTAATAGCATTTTCTTTATTCCTTTTATCATTTAAAGCCCCAATCCACATCTTCTCATCTTCTAAACTCTATGCCTGTATGGAGTGGATATTAGTGTATTTTATCACCAATATGTCTCTTTTATTTATTCAAAACAAGGTAATGTACATAGATGTTTAGTGAGAATGGGTGGTAAAATCATCACTCATCAATACCCCAACTTAAAGCATTTATTTGTCCTCAAGCAACACTATCTCTTACCATGACACAATAATTCTTTATGCCTAAACTTTATACCTTAAAGCTCACAATGACTTCAACTTTAGTTAAAACCACAAGTAGCTCATTGCATATCGGCTAAGCCAATTCCCCCTACACCCCTCATAATAAGATGCGATGTTTAAGGATACATAGGACTTTAAAGAGAAACCAAGAAACAACAACCAATATTCTAGAGGTCTCTTCCTCTTGACCACAACTTAGCTACACTCTACTTGCCTTATTCTTTGGATGGTGGCAAAATCACCCACCACAACTTGGTTTACATGCCAACCTCACCAGAAATAGAATTTCACACACTAAGCTACCATATTTGCAACAAGGAATTTTAAGTGCAAAAACTCTCTCCCTCACCAAAGAAATCTCAATGCAAAAATTATCATACCATAGGCTTGCCCTTATTTTCAATCGCCGCTACAAAGAGAGTAAATGGTCGGAGATCTCAAAGAACTTTTTAAGATTACAATGTAGGTCCAAACAAGGGTAGGATATCATTTAGGACAATATGTATACACCCTTCGTTGAAAATCTACATTATTCTTTTCAATCCTTCTTTTTGATTATGGGCCACTCTTCTTTGATTTCACGCTTTTATCATGCCTTTTTTTTTTGCTTCTTTTGTTTACCCATTTCTTTCATTTATTTCTTGCAACTTTTGTGCAGTTTATTGCATTTTTTAGATCGTTTGTTTTTCTATTCCTTAATTTCCAACAAAGGCACATTCAGTATTTCACTAACAATTTTGTGGCCTCATAATTTCTTCCATCAACTTTTACCACCCCCAACTTATGCTTTTTGCCTCAAATAAAAGTTCAAGTTCAAGGAGGGTTTGGTTTGAAAGAGGGATAAAAAATGGATCACAAGTTGTAATAAGTTTGCCAAAGAAAAGTCCAAAGCCTCATAGTAGGTACTAGGTATTATAATTATGCATGGATAGGCTTTTCAGGCTAGAGTGGGTTCCAAAATCGTAAGGGTAGCCTAAGATCATTTCTCCAACCACATACAATCAAAATTAGTTTTGAAAGACTAATGAGGCAAGTTCTAGATAACACAAGTGTACAAGAGATAAATACCAAGATCTCACCATACATGGCATGAAAAATTCTCCAAGGAGACTAAAATGTCCCTCCTGTGAGAGACAAAAATAGGAGTATCTATTTCTATTCGTACATCAAAATTTATGAAGACACAAAAGAGAAAGAGTTTTGTTACAAAATTGCTCATGTCCATGCCCTTGATTTTGTTTTAAATTTTTAGGATTGGGGGGAGGTTATTTATTTTTCATTACCCTCTCATACAATTTGCTAAACTATGGCTACAACTAAAGCCTTAGTATTATCTTTAGGCTCAAAATTGGAAAACTACCCATATGGCTACTCATACTTTGCCAATGGTGTACAAAGTGAACCCAGTTTAACAAAATACAATGCCACGGGTACTCAGACTTCCCTTGCATTCTTGACATTTATACTACGGGTACTCAGAATTTCCCTGCACCTATGTTCTTTACCCTTAAAAAGGTTGTCACTCAATCTATCATAGGGAAAAGTTCATCCGTAACTAGACAGACCCAAGTAGCCTTGTTATACCCCCAATTCAAAGGCCTGAAGTATCTTCACTAAAGTAAGTTTAAGAAGTAAAAGGGATGAGAAAGGCTTCCAGAGATAGAAGGCAGCATAGGAATCTGAAGTCACAATCGCGTCAACAAGTCCGCGATCGTGTTGAGATTATTTTTTCTCTATTATTAATTTTCTGCATAGCTGCTAGTTTTTAAGCTCTGTTTTCCCCTATTTTTCTGAATACACTACATATATTAAAAGACCTACAAAACATCAAAACAAACACAAGATGAGTTAAAAATGGGTTGCCTCCCATCGAGCATCTAATTTAACTTCGCGACACAATGCTCCCCTTTTACCATATTACATCTTTAAACTTAATACACTCCACCTTGGACACCATGGGGATTCTCTCATTATAATGTGTAGTACCCCGATCGTTTCTTAAGCCTAAATCCATATTTTGAGTATATATGGATGACTTACAAAGTTATTTTTGTTTATATCATATTGTATTTCCCTAAATTCCACTTTCTATCATGTGGAGAATTGGATAAGCTTTTCATCGACATAAGATTCACTAGAATCGGACACCCGGTGAGGGAGTTAGAGACATTTTATAATACCCTGACACTCTAACCAATAGTGCAACCATGAATCAAGCTCATGAGAAAGATATTATAGCGCTTTGGTTGTTTTCTAACCAAGGATGATGTGTATTAAGTCGTCAAAGATGTCCTAGCGATTAGGTGAATTAATTCTTTAAAAGGATTTTTCCATATCAAACTTCAAATGATCATATCTCTTGTTATACTATGAATAATTGATCCCATGACCTACCAAAAGATATATAATTTAATTATCTTTCCAATTATATCAATTTCGTCAAAATCTAATATCGAAGTAAAGAGTTATGCTTATTTTACTCTAGCGTGTCAGTGTGAAAACTCTGTGAGGACCTTTTGTGATGACTTGTCACAAGCCTAACGGCTTGTCACAAAATGTCGTCAACCTTAAGCCAAAAAAAAATAAAATCCACTCTTTTTGTGATGGTAATTCATGACGGCCTATCACGGGCCTGACTGCTTGTCACAAATGTCGTCAGCTATTTTTTTTCCAGCAATTAAGGAACGTTTTTGCATGGGCATTTTGGTCATTTCCACCCATTTTGATCCTATATATATATATATATCCAAGTAGAGAAGAGAAGTTAATTTTCTCTCATTTCTCTTCCAAGAAATATCTAGAACTAGGGTTTCTTCCAAAATCTTAAATCAAATCTAATACAAGAAAATTCAAGAATCTTCCAAAGATTTGACCAAGTTGTTCAAGAATTAAGTTCTCGAAGTCAAAGGCATCAAGAACTTATCTCAAAAGTGTGAATAAGAGTATCCAATCAAGCTTGCTCATCTTAAAAATCATAATCCAAGGTATGTGGGGTTTGAACAAGAACACTTTTTTCATTCTTGTGCCTAAAGATTTAATTTCTACTATTGAAATTCATGATTTGGCAAAGTGGATTTACACCCAAATTAATTTATTAATGATTTATGATATTTGAGCTATTCAAGATTGATACACATGACTATTTCATCATTTTATTTCTTAAATTGAGAACTTATGCCATTAGTTGAATATTGTTATTATGAGTTGATGATTTTCGAATGATTGGAGATAAGAGTCATGATTTAATCTTTTCTATGAGAACTTTGATTATTGAATATATATATATATATATATATATATATATATATATATATATATATATATATATATATATATATATATATATATATATTGATATTTGAGCTTGAGAGTCAAGAATGAATTCTATGATGTTTTCTTGAAGTTTTTGATACATGGTTATTTTATAATTTCCAAATTATGACTTGATATTTGATATTATGAATTTCATATTTCTACCATGACTTGGTATTTCAAGTGCTTTCAAGAGATGTGTCAAGCTTTAAGCTTTCTTATGACATATTGGATTATTGAGTATATTGATTTAAGAGATTGAGTTGTTACAATGAGTCTTGATATTTTCTCAAAGTTAACAATGTTGCCATGATTTAATGAATCGATACATTTTGATATTGAGAAAGATTGATTTGATTTGAGTCGAGTTAGGAATCGACAAATTGATTATGATTTGATAAATGAGAAAGAGATTTGATTTGGTCTTCATGATAGACCCTTGTGATGTTTGTGGTGAATTTACTTATGCATTCTAAGCTTGTGTCTGGGATTAATATTTAGCACCGAGCGAGAAATATGGTATTTCCTCCAAAACTACGTGTCACCGTAGGATTAATATTGATAATTATGGGCCGGAGGCCGAGTATGAGATTGTGATCACTAAATTTAGGTTGTACTTCCTGGAAAGAGTATGATTTACAAGGAATGTATTTCAGTTAATTCAAGCAAAGAAAGTCGTTATCGTTAGCATGCATGATTTTCATAATCATTTATGCTATTATTTATAATGTTGCATTGCACCCCCACATACTCAGAACATTCCTTAAAGTACTGACCCCCATATATTTCTATGTGCTATAGTGTCTTATAATGTAGGTACAAATTGTAGCGCAAATACCACATTTAGTCAGTTCGCCGCTCCTAGTCAGCAGGTGATGAGTCCTTTCGATTCAAGAGCTTGAGTTGGTTATACAGTTCGATAAGTATTGTATTTTCTTATTTTAGTCGTATTGAGCTTAGATAGTTGGAAGTCATGACCCGTCTATCTAAAGTCAGTACCAGTAGAGGCTTCATGGATAGTCAGTAGAAGTTGATGTATTCAGTTTCAGTTTCGTTTGGTAAAAGTAGTGTTGTAATCTTGTAAAGTTAATGTTTATATTGATCAAGTACATAGAAGTTCTATGTTTTTGTTGATTTTATATTGATTTAAGCATTTTATCTAGTTGCTTATGAGTTATGCCAGTAGGAGGGTTAGCTTGGGGTAACTTGTACCACTAAGAACCATGTAATATCTCGGGACCCAATTTCAAGGTGTTACAAACTTGGTATCAGAGCACAGAGTTCAAGTGTTTTAGGGTGTCATGAAGCCATGTTTAGTAGATTCTTGTGGAACGGTGTGGAGACGTCTGTACTTTTCTTTGAGAGGCTACAAGACATTTAGAAAAGTCTCCATTCTTTCATGTCTTAGATCATGATATAGAAAGGTTCTTTGAGAAACTTATGCAGATTCTCATCTTCCTCTATTTAGTGCATCCCTGCCTTATTATTGAGGTATTAGAGACAGTCAAGCTCAACTCTTTGCAGATAGTACTTTCTTAAGCAGTCTCCACTGATAGTTATGGAGTTTTAAATGAGCTAGAAAGTATCCTATTAGTTTATTATCATACCTTGCTTATGAATCGTGCAATAAGGCCAAGTCAGTTGTGCTTCCAGATTCCTTCTCAGAATTCATAATGATAATCTATACTTCTTTATCTATGTACTATTCTTGAGGTAACATGGTCTACAAGTTTTCATTTCCTTCCTTAAAAATGTCCTTAGACTTGCAACTGAGAAATTTCAGAAGTCTCACAAAGCAGCCTGAGAAGAGCTTACCAACGTGTTATAAGTTTCCTAAGTTCATTATTATGAACTCTCCCTTATGATTAATTTAGTTAAGACAGGGTAAGATATGTATTCTTAGATTATCGAAAATTGTATGGCGAGTTTCTACCTCTCGTAACCTTGTTATCATTATGATATTGGAACTGAAAGTCTAGGGAAGCCGTGTTGGGCTCTTTCGATTTACTAGCATAATTGCTTTGTTATCTATCTATAATTATTTTTCAAAATGCAAAATCAAAGACTAGTGAAGCTGGGTGAGGCCTATTTTGATTCACTAGCGACTCTTTGTGTATCATGTCTCCTTATTTTAGTTGGAACTGGGTTTAGAGGTATAGTGGAAGGAAAGGTGGAAAGTGTGATTTATTCAAAGTATGTATAGCAAAGCCTTTTGTATGTGATCGATTTAGTGATAAAGTGATATTATTCTTGTGTGTCAGCTCATTGAAGAAAGAGAAAGAGTTATTGATGGAGGTAAATAATAGTTTGCTTAAGGTATGAAAAGAGTTGTTGACGGTGTGTTGCACAAGATAAGTATAGGTTATGGATGAGGATACTTAGTGGATGAGTGTTGGTGACTTAGGTGCTCCTGAGATTGCAAGGGGAAGTTAAATTGAGGCTTAGAAAGTTATAAATTAAGTTAAGCTATGTATGAAGGATAGATAGTAATGATGGGTAAAACGGGGTGTGTTGATGGATTATAAATAAGAGAGGCCATATGATTATGACCAATTATTGTTATTAGGGGGTTTAAATGGGCTAGTGTTTATTGACATTTTGTTTTATAGTTTCCAAGTGAGAATTGTGTGTGTGAGGTGGAGTTGTAAGTTATGCTGAGCGCTAGGCATTAAGCTTGGATAATTGGTGGCTATGAAGGTGGATGTGATGATTTCTTATTTAATGGTGCTAGTTATGGAGAAGTGATCTAATGGGCTCGGACAGTGTATGCTAGAGCTTAAGTTTGATCAACTTGTAATTAAGTTTGATTTTGTGTTCTTGGTGAGAAATCTTGCCCAAGGTGCAATGGGGATGCTTTATTTTCTAGGGTCATTGTATGTGGCGTAATTAGTAAGTTCCATAGAGTTGCGAGGTAAAGGTAGACTAGTTAGGTAATGAATGATATTCCTAATAATTGAGTCAAGGAGTGTGATGGCTTTAGTCTAAAGGGGAGATAGTAGAATGAGTAACCAGGTTAGGTTGTCAGGTTTTAGTAGGTGTGCCAGTAAGTTGTGGAACAACTGTGAGAAGGGATACTGCTCGACCTATTTTATTTTAGTATTTTCAGTCATTCCAGTATTCATTCATGCTTTGCGTTTTGATTCCATGATCATGATTCATGTCCAGGGATGCCATAAAGAATCTTGTCCTCACTTAGCTACCGAAATGTAGAGTTTCAGACCTTTCACTATTTGGAATCATATTTCATAGTTACGAATTCCCAATTTAGGTCATGCAATGCATGACTTATGTACCCAAGTTTTGTGACATGTTCAGTTCCAATGTTCAAGTGCTACTTTTAATGATCAGCAAAGAAAAGAATTCAGATTTATATCGTGCATGTCCCTAGGCTGTATTTCTTTGATGGGTTTATGATGTTAAATCCTTCATTCCTAAAGCCTCAGTTGACTGTCAGGTTATTCATAGCATTTATTCATGTGTCAGATCCTCATGCTCTAATCTTTTAGTTATCTTTCCTTACCCAAGATAGTGGTGGTGAATAGTTATTTAGTTGGGAGAGAGGAGATATTTCCTTATCAATGATAGAGGGTGCCATACCTTTGATACATGTTATGGTTAGTTGCAGTTTAACGTATTATGATTGGGAAGATTGTGGTGTGTTCATTTTGTGTAATTCCATGAGTTGGAAGAAATATTGGAGTGAAGCGCTTATGTAGGACTTGATTAGCTAGGAGTATGTCAGGTGTGCTTGAGGTGAGTGCATAGAAATTTTTCTTGATAAGAGGTGTATAGGGTATGAAGATAGGCTTAAATGTCGTGTTTGTGTGCATGCGGATGGGTGCCTTGGGCATTAGTAATGGCTAGTACTAGGTGGGTTATAGTTGTCGAAGTGGTAATGAGAATTACTCTTGAAGTGAGAGGTTATAAGAATGTACATGTGTGGGAGCTAATGATTCAGAATGGGATTATGTGGCGAATCTTGTGGTTCTAGGTTAGGCATGAAGACGATGAGGGGGTTTGGTTCAAGGGGATATGAGTAGATGGAAGTATTGATGTCACGTGAGGATTGTAAGTCGAATAGATCAAGTATAGTATCAGAAGGGTATAGTATAGTCGAGAGAGTGTTTGAGAAGTGTGGTTGAGTTTGAAAGTAAGGAGTTTCCTTGCTTGAAGCTTAGTACTTTTATCCTGACTTATGATTCATAGGTTTAGGTTTCAAGTTATAGGATTATGGTAATTCTATTATCTCTGATTCAGATGTCTTGTTTAGATCTTTCCTAAAGTTCTTTGCTCCTTCAGACCATTAAAATTCCTTGGGAGGGTGTTGAAGAAATCCTCTACGTAAGTATGAGTATCTAGTACGATTAAGTTTGCATAGTTAGCAACCCAGTTTTTAAAATTTGGCTGATAGATTTCTATGGTCTTCCATTTTTTCTAACTAGTCTGGTCTTATCACTCGAAGTTTCATAAGTACGGGTAATCCGGTAAGTAGTTGCTCGTACCCAAAATCTATGAATTAAGCTTAGTATGTGTATCAGGCATCAGTTTTAGATTTGGATATATAATTGTGATTCAGTCTGTAAGTATTCATTGAGCAATCTTTGTTTTCCAAGTATTCTAATCCAGACAATGTAATACCCATTGTGTAGTCTTATCCTTGTTTCTCATGACCTATGCTTGCATAAATTATCTTTTCGCCATCTATGAGTATGATTGTACCTTTATCACATCAAGTGAATTCTAAACTCTCAGCATGAGCCTGGTCTTTAATATAAGCAGAAGCAAATCAGCTCAAATTCAGTTGAGAATTACAGTTGTCCTCTACCTATTCTTTCCAGTCTCGGATCCAGCGGTATAGCTATTCTCATCATGAGTTTATACATTCAACAAAGTACTTCAAAGTTTAGAAAGATATAGATTCAGATTAGCAAGTTATTTCAGCTATGTGTCTTCAGTTTTTTCTGTATTCTTGGCCAAACAGCAACATTCGAGGACGAATGTTTCCATTGGGGAGATATTATAATACGCCGATCGTTTCTTAAGCCTGAATCCATCTTTTGAGTCAATATGGATGACCTCCAAAGTGCTTGTTGTATATATCATGTTGTATTTCCCTAAATTCCTCTTTGTATCATGTGGAGAATTGGATAAGCTTTCCATCGACATAAGATTCACTCAAATTGGACACCCGGTGAGGGAGTTAGAGCCATTTTGTAATACCCCGAGACTCTAACCAATAGTGCAACCATGAATCAAGCTCATGAGAAATAAATTATAGTTCTTTGGTTGTTTTCTAATCAAGGGTGATGTGTATAAAGGCCTCAAAGATGTCCTAGCGATTAGGTGAATCAAAATATTCCTTACCGACTAAATTCTTGGGAAGGATTTTTCCATATCCAGCTTCAAATGATCATATCTCTAGTTATACTATGCATCATTTATCCCATGACCTACCAAAATATTTATAGTTGAATTAGATTTCAAACGATACCAATTTTGTCAAAATCCAATATTGGAGCAACGAGTTATGCTTATTTTACTCCAGTGTGTCATCCTGAAAACTCTGTGATGATGTTTTGTCATGACTTGTCACAAACCTGACGGCTTATCACAAAATGTCGTCAACCTTAAGCCAAAAATCATAAAATCCACCCTTTTTTGGGACGATAATTTGTGAGGGCCTATCACGGGCCTAACGGCTTGTCACGAATTTCGTCAGCTATGTTTTTCCATCAATTAAGGGATGTTTTTGCAAGGGCATTTTGGTCATTTCCACCCATTTTGATCCTATATATATATGTATATATCCAAGTAGAGAAGAGAAGTTAATTTTCTCTCATTTCTCTTCCAAGAAAGATCTAGAACTAGGGTTTCTTCCAAAATCTTAAATCAAATCTAATACAAGAAAATTCAAGAATCTTCCAAAGATTTGACCAAGTTGTTCAAGAATTAAGTTCTCGAAGTCAAAGGCATCAAGAACTTATCTCAAAAGTGTGAAGAAGAGTATCCAATCAAGCTTGCTCATCTTAAAAATCATAATCCAAGGTATGTGGGGTTTGAACAAGAACACTTTTTTCATTCTTGTGCCTAAAGATTTAATTTCTACTATTGAAATTCATGATTTGGCAAAGTGGATTTACAGCCAAATTAATTTATTAATGATTTATGATATTTGAGCTATTCAAGATTGATACACATGACTATTTCATCATTTTATTTCTTAAATTGAGAACTTATGCCATTAGTTGAATATTGTTATTATGAGTTGATGATTTTCGAATGATTGGAGATAAGAGTCATGATTTAATCTTTTCTATGAGAACTTTGATTATTGAATATATATATATATATATATATATATTGATATTTGAGCTTGAGAGTCAAGAATGAGTTCTATGATGTTTTCTTGAAGTTTTTGATACAAGATTCTTTTACAATTTCCAAATTATGACTTGATATTTAATATTGTAAATTTCTTGTTTCTACCATGAGTTGGTATTTCAAGTGCTTTCAAGAGATGTGTCAAACTTTAATCTTTCTTATGACAAATTGGATTATTGAGTATATTGATTCATGAGATTGAGTTGTTACAATGAATCTTGATATTTCCTCAAAGTTAGAGATGTTGCCATGATTTAATAAATCGATACATTTTGACATTGAGAAAGATTGATTTGATTTGAGTCGAGTTAGGAATCCACAAATTGATTATGATTTGATAAATGAGAAGGAGATTTGATTTGGTCTTTATGATAGACCCTTGTGATGTTTATGGTGGATTTCCTAACACGTTCTGAGCTTGTGTCTGGGAGTAGTATTTAGCACCGAGCGGGAAATGTGGTATTTCCCCCGAAACTACATGCCACCGTAGGATTGATATTAATAATTATGGGCAGAGGCCGAGTATGAGATTGTGATCACTAAATTTAGGTTGTACTCATTGGCAAGAGTACGACGCTCCCGTAAATGTGGGGTTCTCTTCTTAGGAGGGCAAAACGTTGGACTCCATGTAGCTTACATGGTTTATGTCAGTTATAAGAACCTCCTAAGTCTATAAGAGTTCAAGTTTCATGAGTTACCGAGTCACTCTAAGTCACGAGTTAAAGAGTTTGAGTTGAGTATAATGATTTATGAGAAATATAATGCTTACATTACTATTGATGATTTACAAGGAATGTATTTCAGTTAATTCAAGCAAAGAAAGTCGTTATTGTTAGCATGCATGATTTTCATAATCATTTATGCTATTATTTATAATGTTGCATTGCACCCCCACATACTCAGAACATTCCTTAAAGTACTGACCCCCATATATTTCTATGTGCTATAGTGTCTTATAATGTAGGTACAAATTGTAGCGCAGATACCACATTTAGTCAGTTCGCCGCTCCTAGTCAGCAGGTGACGAGTCCTTTTGATTCAAGAGCTTGAGTTGGTTATACAGTTTGAGAAGTATTGTATTTTTTTATTTTATTCGTATTGAGCTTAGATAGTTGGGAGCCATGACCCAGCTATCTAAAGTCAGTACCAGTAGAGGCTTCATGGATAGTCAGTAGAAGCTGATGTATTCAGTTTCAGTTTTGTTTGGTAAAAGTAGATTTGTAATCTTGTAAAGTTCATGTTTATATTGATCAAGTTTAGAGAAGTTCTATGTTTTCGCTGATTTTATGTAGATTTAAGCATTTTATCCAGTTGCTTATAATATGAGGGTTAGCTTGGGGTCACTTGTGCCCCTAAGCACCGTGTGACATCTCAGGACCCAATTTTGGGGCGTTACATAATGCTTCACCTTTGACCTATTATCACAAATTTTTTTCCTTCATTATCTTCCAATTCTACAGCACCACTTGGGTAGACATTAGAAATCACAAATGGTCTCGACCAGTTTTAGCGGAGCCTCCTTGCGAAGAGTTACAAATGGGAATTGTAGAGGAATACATTATCTCCAACATGGAATTCTCACCAAAATATCCAAGCATCATGCTATTTCTTTATTTTCTCCTGATGCAATGTCGAACTCTCATTTGCCTTTATGCGGGATTCCTCCATCTTATGGACTTGCGTCACCCATGCCTCATATGCTTCTCCCTAAGTATTATTTAACCTCTTCAAAGCCTACAAAGCCTTGTGCTCAAGCTCAATGGGTAAATGGAATGCTTTTCCAAACACCAATTGATAGGGAGACATTCCTATTGGGGTTTTGTAGGCCGTTCTATAGGCCCAAAGTGTTTCATCAAGGTGCCTTACCCAATTCACACGGCCTATATATACCGTATTTTCGAGTATGGCCTTGATTTCTCGCTTTGAAACCTCCACTTGTCCACTTTTCAAGATGGAAACCTTGTGTTTAATCCCATACTTGTCAAAAAGAGAACCAAATAACCGATTGCAAAAATTTGAGCCGCCATTAATAATGATCACCAAGGAGTGTGGAACCTTGTGAAAATGTGATTTTTTAGAAATGAGGTTATGCACTTACTTTCATTAGTCAGGAGTGGAATAACTTACACACATTTGGATACATAATCGACCGCCACCAAAATGTATTTATTCCCAAATGAACTCACAAAAGGACCCGTGAAATCAATTCCCTAAACATCAAAGAGTTCCACCTTAAGGTTTGGCTTGAGGGGCATCTCGTTCTTTCTTGAAATACCCACATTCATTTGACATTTGTTACAAGATTTAATCCATTCATTGGCATCCCTATGAATTGAAGGCTAATAAAACCCACATTGGAGAATCTTTGCAGAAGTTTAGATTCCTCCATGGTGACTGCCGTAAGGCGAAGAGTGAAAAGCTTCCAAAATATCATTTATTTCAATATCTATGACACCCCACCTAATAAATCCATCGGCACATTCTCTAAGTAAAAATGGTTCATCCCAAAAATATTGCTTTGCGTCAAAGAAAAACCATTTTTTATAGTAACTCAAACCTTCGTGGAGTACTCCACTCGCTACATAGTTGGAAAAATTGGCATAACATGGTGTATTATTCCCCTCAATGGACATGATTAATTCATCGGGGAAAGAATCATCAATTTCTATTTCCCTATGCTTTTCATTATTGCCTTCAAGTCGGGAGAGATAATCGGCCACTTGATTTTTGCTCCCTTTCCGGTCTTTCAATGTTGAACTCTTGTAATAGGAATATCCACCTAATTAAACACGGTTTTTCTTCTTTCTTAGCCATGATTTACTTAAGGGAAGAGTGATCCATGTGTACCACTACTCTCGTGCCTAACAAATAGGCCTAAAACTTTTCAAAGGCATATACTACCACTAATAATTCATGCTCGGTAATGGTGTAGTTGCATTGGGTGTTATTCAAGGTTTTGATTGCGTAGGAGATAGGATAAAATAACTTATCTTTGTGTTTCCATAGCACCACACCAAATGTAATACCACTTGCATCGTACATTATGTCAAATGGTAATGACCAATTTGGAGCCACAATAATGGGTGCTGAAATAAGAAATTCCTTAAGATGTTCGAAAGCTTTCAAGAATGCCTCATCAAAGTTGAATTTAGATTCCTTCTCAAGAAGTTTACACATGGGGTTTGCTATCTTGAAAAAATCCCTCATAAAACATCGATAGAACTCGACATGTCTAAGGAAACTTTGAACAAATTTTACGGAAATAGGAGGTAGGAGCTTAGAAATTACCTAAACCTTGGCTTGATCAACTTGAATGACCTTTCTGAACACCTTGTGGCCTAGTACGATCCGTTCTTTGAACATAAAGTGGCATTTTTCCCAATTCAAGACAAGGTTTGTCTCCATGCACCTTTTAAGCTTTTTGTTCAAATGTTCAAGGCATGACTCAAAAGAGTTCCCTACTACCGAGAATTTGTCCACAAACACTTCCATAGAGTCCTCAACCATAACCGCAAATATTGACAACATGCAATGTTGAAAGGTTGTCGGGGCATTAAATAACACAAAGGACATTCGCTTGAATGCAAACGTACCATATAGAAAAGTAAATGTCTTTTCTTCATCATTTGGTGCTATACAAATCTGATTGTACCCTTAGTACCCATTCATGAAACTATACCATCCTCTCCCAGCAAGCCTATCTATCATCTTATCCATGAAAGGCATTGGAAAATAGTCCTTCTCAGTCTATGAATTCAGTTTTTGGTAGTCCAGACAAACACGCCATACGATGAATGGTCGGAGGGGGATGGGATTATTTTTTTTATTTTTGACTACCGTGATACCACCCTTATTCATAACACATTGTAGCGGACTCACCCATATGCTATTGGATATAGATATATCACTCCCACATTGAGATATTTTATAATTTCCTTTTTTACTACCTTTTGCATGGGTTGGTTTAATCTCCTTTAGTGCTCCACACTGGGTATGTTATCTTGCTCGAGTTTAATTTTATGCGAGCAAATGTCGGGGGCTATTCCGATAATGTCCGCTATCGTCCAACCAAGGCCCAAATGGATTTCTTCACCACCAACTTCTATGCTTCTACTTAAGAGGATTTTAGGTAACTAGCAATAATGATTGGCAAAGTATCATTATCCCCCAATAACATGTATTTGAGATGGGGTGTTAAGGGCTTCAATTTAATTTTTGGAGGTTCAAGGATGGATGGTTTTGTGGTGGACTTTCTCGGTTTTTGGATCAAGAAATAATTTAACAGGGTTCTTGGTGTGAAACCCAAGCCCGGTTAAAGATGCTACCACCTTATCATACTCCTCCACTTTATCTCTTTCACTATTTCATTGCACCCCAACTAAGGAGTCGTTCAGCAAACCCACATCAACATGGTTTAACACTTCTCCGTCAATAACAACAATCACTGAGAAGATTTATAGTCCATTGGTTATTTCATGGACTTGCATACATTGAAGGATACCTCCTTATCATTCAATCTAAACTTCATTTCCCCAGACTACAAATCTACCAAATAATCTTTGATAGCTAAAAATGGCCTCCCAAGGATAATAAGAGTTTTGACGTCCATTGCCTAATCCAAAATAACAAAGTCGGCCGGGTAGAGGAACTGGTCCACTTTTACTAAAACATCATGAAGGACTCCGATGGGATTTTTAGTAGATCGATTGGCCATGAGAAATTTTATTTTGGTGGGCTTTGGCTTACCTAACCAAAGATTTTAAATAAATCATAAGGCGTGAGATTCACTCTTGCTCCAAGATCACATAATGCCTTAGCAAAAGTGAATGTGCCAATGGTGCATGAGATTGTAAAAGCATAGGGGTCCTTCTTCTTTTCGATACATGCGTTTGTCGTAATGGCACTACAATGGTGAGTCACCTCAATGGTTTCGTCTTCCAATAATTTTTTTTGACACCAAATATTTCATAAATTTAGCATGCCCCAACATGTCTTGCAACGCCTCAATAAGAGGAATATTAATAGAAAGGTTACTAAATTTGTCAAAAATATTATTTATCTTATTATGCTCTCCCTTTCTCAAGGGTAAATTAGGGAAATGGGGATGAATGGGAGTTGATGGCATAGAGACAATTTAAAGATTGTTAACTATTTGTGTTCCTATCAATAGTTTACTTAGCTTTGGCTCTTCATCATTGGATCTTCTTCTCTTTACCTTTTTCTCCTCTCCACTTTGCATTTCTTCATATTGTTTTTCCAAGAGATACCATGATATTTGGCTTACTTTTCCCTCTAGTAGTTTGATGTTGGTATAGTGGGATATAACTGTTTGGTGGATAATAGAGAATTCACTACATATCTCATTCACAATTTCTCCGGTCCTCTCAACGCTACTCAAAATCCATGCCAAAATATCTCTATCAATTTCTTCTTTCCTTTCACAATGTGCCAAGTGTAGATTTTCCTTTTTTTTTTTACCAGGATTCCCATATTTTTATTATGGGAAAGATGGAAAACCTATCATCCTCTAGGAATCATACCTAATTTGTCACCAGTTACCTCTTCATTTGCTTCTTCACATGGATCAACTTCTATTGCACTTATCATACTCACGTTTTCCATTTGGTCCCTCAACATATGCTTTAATAGGAGTTTCAGGCATGATATCATTTTTTCCATCTTTGCATCTGTCTCTTCCTCTTCATCTTTCTTATCATGGTACACAAAGGATGAGGACGGAGCCCCCATGGCCAATTCGGCATCCATTATGTCCCAATCCTTACACCAAATAGCCACTTGGTCCAAGACTTTTGAAACAATCCCATATGATGAATTGAAGAATAATCCACTGGATGCATTGTCCGCTATTTCCTTATTTTGTTTGTCCAAAGCTCTATAGAAGATTAGGAGAAATATCTTCTCCAACACCTCATGGGTGGGGCATTTCAAAAGTGTTTCCTTGAATCTTCCCCAAGCATCGTACCATGTTTCTTCGTGATATTGGTGGAAATGAACAATCTCATCCCTCAACTCAACTTCCAAAATGGTGGGAGGTATTTACACAAGAAAGCCTCCATGAGTCTTGTCCATAAAGTAATATATTTTTCAAGCAATGATCTTAGCCAAAGCACTACCTTTCTCGTTAGAGACAATGAAAAGAGACGTAACCAAATGGACTCTTGGGATATATGTATAACTTTGAATGGAGCATAGACTTCCATGAAGCCCTTCAAGTGAGCATTCGAGTCTTTATGAGATTCTCCCCCAAATATTCCTTTCATGAGGAGCAATTGCATTATTACACTTGTAACATAAAATACCCCATGCTCTTCGATGGGTGGGAATAAGAATAGCACTTTTATGATCTCCGACCCCGAAATAAACTGAGTCCTCATGACTCATGATGATTTGGGAATAATAATGCTGACCTACTCAAAGATAAAAAAAATAAAATTAAATGACATATACTACGGGTGCACATAAGTAAAAATCAAACCGCACAAGTGAAATCTACATTTCACTTTCCGACAACGACACCATTTTGATAATGCTCAACTCACTCTCATATTTGAGGAGTGAGGCGATCATTGTCAATAACCCAACTAGAGTTAGGGTTGAATCCACAAGGAGAAAATTATAAATTTTGATTCTTATGGGTGTTCAAGTTACTAAAAGGGTACCCAGAATGCTAAAAAATATGGCATGTAAATTACAATGGGGGATATGATTCAGGATGGTTTGTAACAATTGTTGAGTAATAATGCATGAATATGACACTTTTGATTTAAAATACAGAATAGAGAGGGTCTTGGGATTATGTCTACCAAAAGGTAAAGCATTTGGGTTAATGACGGTTTAACATGAAGCTTAGTTGTTGACTAAAGGATAGGCTAGGTCAAAATTCATTGTAGTCAATATTTCAATAAAACTACAATAATTTCACCCATTGGCTTTTTTTAGCACCTAAAAAGTGTACGATTCGTAATCACACAAAACCTCAATCAAGCATCCCTATTTCTGGGATAATGCTCTTGACATGATTTACACTCCAACTACAGTTATTTCTAAGATTGCAAAAGGTAGAAAACAATAGCCTCAATTGTTCACCATTACATTGTCCCCGTATAATCCTCTTTCAAGGATGTTATGGGTTACCTCAAGTTCACCTTCATCCCTTTTTCAAGGATGATGAAGGGTTTTTAGAGTTTGGGGTTTTCACCCATCAAACCCATTTGGAGATTTGGGGGTTTTACCCATCAAATTCCAACTCATTAACCCAAGTAATGGTGGAATCCATACTCAACAACTAAAAATCATGCAAACACATCAATACCTACACAAAATTACACTTTAGTTCAACATAATCCCAAGATTAAAGAAGTTATCTACTCATGAGATAGGAGAAAAGACTTTTACCAAGTAGTTAATCCATGGTGTTCATTATGAGAGAGGGTAAACATAATCTTAAATTCCACACTCTAATGTCACTAATTTCCTCTTGGAATAGTAATTATAATAACTATGACCAATCAATTTTTCGCCCAAAATTCTAGGCTTCGTTCTCTCTCTCTCTTTTCCACCCTCTTTAAAGTGTTTTGAATCCTTAATAAAAGCCTTTGATTCAGCTGTACGGATTTACTACAATGCCATTTACTTATTTGTCCCGCTGTGTCAGGGTCGCGGATCTTCGAATGTGATCACACAACTGCGGTCGAGGTGTATTGGCCATTTTGATAGACAATGATCACGTTATTTTTATTGCGGTCACATTACCCAGGGTTGGATTTCCTCCCTTCGTAACTGGCTATGATTCCGATGTTTAGATCGCGACCGTGGTAACTAAGGCCACTTTTTCTCTGAGTCATTAGCAGCATTTTCTTGATTCCTTTTATCATTTCAAGCCCCAATCCACATATTCTCATCTTCTCAACTCTATGCCGGCAAGGAATGGATATTAGTGTATTTTAGTACCAATATGTCTTATTTATTTATTTATTCAAAACAAGGTAATGAGCACAGATGTTTAGTAAGAATGAGTGGTAAAATCATCACTCATCAATCTCTGCACCAAAATACGATCAAACCACTTGTACTAACACACCACCATTTTCGAAGTCCAAAAAGGCAAACTCCAAGATAAGACATGCGGTGAATATCCTTTACCAAATCCCCCTCTCCTTGTCCATATGCGCTAAAATCCCAATGGATAACCTGCTAAGAGAATAGGTAACAACATTAGCCATACTTGGATGGTAGTAATGACTAATATCATAGTCTTTGGGTAGCTCAAGCAATCTTCTCTGCCAGAGGTTATGATTTTTCTGAGTGAACACATACTGCAAACTCTTATGATCCGAGAAGATGTTCATGTTCACTCCATACCACTTGTAACACCAAATTTTCAATGCAAACACCACAACGATAAATTCTAGATCAGGAGCTAGACAATTTCTCTCATGCATCTTCAACTGCCTAGAAACATAGGTAATCTCACCTTAACATGCTGCATTAAAATACATCCAATTCCTCCTCGGGAATCATCAAAGTAAATAACAAACCCCTCATTGCCTTTAGGCAAGGTCAAAACCGAAGCGAAATTTAGATTATCCTTCAGCTTCTCGAAACTACCTTCACATGCATCCGATCAAGAGAACTTTACCTTCTTCTAAGTTACATTAGTCAATGGGGCAGCTACTTTTGAAAAAACTCTCCAAAAACCTCCTACAGTACCCGACTAAAGCCAATAAGCATCAAATGTCAATTGGAGTCGTGGATCTGGGCTACTTCTTAACCACTGCCACCTTTTGAGGATCTACCAAGACCCCCTCACTTGAAATAGTATGACCTAGAAAAGTGATAGCGTTCAACTAGAATTCACATTTAGAATTTGGCATACAACTGCAGCTCTATCAAGGTCTGTAACACCACATGGAGGTGATTGGCATGATCCATTTCTCTTAGAGTAAACCAAAATGTCTTTAATGAACATAATGACAAATATATACATAAACTGATGGAATACCCTATTCATCAAATCCATGAATGTCATCGGGGAATCAGTCAAACCAAATGACATAGCCAAGAACTGAAAATGCCCATACCGGGTACGGAATACCATCTTTGGGATATCTACCTCCCTAATCGTAAGCTGATGATACCCAAACCAATGATCTATCTTTGAAAAGAATTCATCACCTTGCAACTAATCAAATAAGTCATCTATTCAAGGAAGAGAAATCAATCCCAAACTCATTTTTCTTATACGAAAAAACACAAGGAAGATTATTTGAAAAGACCTTAGAAAACACATTCACCACCGGAACCGAATGCAAAGAATGACCTTCTTGGTTAGAGTCTTTAACCTAGATCAAATGATAGAGACACCCTTTTGAGATTAACCCCCGAGCTCTAAGATATGATAAAAAAACATCCCCCTAGGAGCTAGGGAACCACACTCCTATTCAATAACATGTTCACCAGGAACTTAAAGACAAACCTTATGGGTCTGACAATATAAGGATGCATAGCACGAGTGTAACCAATACATCCCCAGAATGACATCAGAATCAACTATATCTAATTTGAACAAATCTACCAACGTCTCCTTACTACTAATAGATACCACACCCCCCTATAGACTCTTATAACTACCACAGAATCACCTTCTGGGGTAGAAACAAAAAAAGGATTTGAAATAACCTCAGGATCAAAATAAAATACACAGCCACAAATGGGGTCACATAAGATAGAGTAGACCTTAGATCATGTATACTATACATATCACGAGAAAAGAGTTGTAACATATCAGTCACAACATCAGGCAATGCCTCAGACTCTTGTTAGGACATAAGAACATATAACCAATTCTAGCCTGTGCCGATACCAGAAGTAAAAATAGATGCAAAAGCAGCAACCCTGGGTGTATAAGCAAATGAAGAGGCAACTAGAACCTTGTTCTCTCCCAAACAAACCTTTCCAATCAGAAAATTTCTAAGCATATGGCCATGTTAACCATATTTAAAGAACCTGTCCCTCCCCTTATCACTAAAGCCCCAATACAATCAATCACAGAACCTACAAGGAGGTCATGATAATGCCGACTTAGCCCTACTAGCCTGATAATGGGTGCCTTGTGCCCTAAAGATATCTCCACCCTACTAGCGTCGGTCTCCTAACTACTTCGGGAAGGCAACACTAGCTGTGGAGAAAGAACCAGAACTTCCCCACTTCTTCTTTGGAAACTTACCACTATCCCGACCACTTTTCTATTAACCACCACCTTGCTCAGAGAATCTAAACTTCTTAACCTTTTTTTCACCTACCTTAACCTATTTTCTCTTTTCCTCCTCCACTTATTGCACATGAATAACCAACCTAGAGATATCCATGTATTTGAATAGCAATGCAGTCTTGCTTTGAAGGATCAACTCATGAGATAGTCCTCAAGCAAACTTTCTCATCTTGGTCCTCATATCCAACACTATTTCCAGAGCATACCTATATAGCTGGTGAAATTTCAAGGAATACTCCTTTACCGACATCTTTCCTTATTTTAAAGAAAAAACATCCTATATTTTTGCTTTCCTTAACTCCTGAGGAAAGAAGTGATCCAGAAAATCATTAGAGAAAGTCTACTATAGATATGACTCATCAAACTCACCCCTTGCCTGATCCCATTCCTCGTATTATTGGTACGCCATATCCTTTAGTAGATAGGTAGTAAAATTCACCCTACCAAATTTATGGCCTGCATGGCCCTGAAAATCTTTTCTATCTCATCTAGAAAACCCTAAGGATCCTCCTCTACCTTAACACTAATAAAAGTTAGAGGAATCAACCTCATAAACTGGCTAACCCATATGTCCTTAGAAGATGCAATACCAGATGCACCATGGTTAGCTTGAGAAGATAAAAATTGAGCAATCACATAGATAGACTAATGCAACTCCGCATTCATTACGTCTACCTAAAGAGCTTGAGGAGGACTAGAAGGAACTGCTGGAAATCCAGAACAATCAGGGATAAGACTCCCATAAGTAGATCATGTCTTATCAATATTATCCCCAGTTGGGACAGGGGAGTTTCCATGCATATCAAATCATCGAGGCATGATTTGAAAGGCAAAGAAATGGGAATTAGAGAAGATTCTAAGTCTTAGACTCTAAGCGTGAAAATAGAACATAAAGAAAGAGAAATGTTCCTAAATGCATTGTAGCCTCTCTCTTGTGAGTGTGGCACATGACACACCCTTAAAAGAGACACTACTCAACATGGCTTTGTGGACTCCTAATTGAACAAGAACCTAAAGCTCTGATACAAACTTGACAAGATTCAAACCAGGGCCTTGTCGTAATGTGCATCCCAAGTCCATCTAGGATCAGGGACCACCCTCGTTACCCAACCCAAGCTCCAAACATGTACCCCTGAGTTAGATAAATTTCAAATAATAACAAGATAGCATTTTGTACAATTCTAAACTCTGGGATAGGTACATAACCATGACCAATCCAAGAAGTCCAACCATCCAATTCCTAACTAATAACCATACCAAAACTAAAACAATAACCAAGTACGAGTCTATAACAAAATAGGATGGAATAATCATAAATACCATCAAACAGTATTATCGATAATACCAATACCAATGCCAAGGCTAACACCACTACCGATACCTCTTATACCAGCCCATAGCAGTCCCACAAAGCCTCTAACCTAAAGTAAAACAATATTTAGTTAGGAAATTCCCCTAACCATAGCCCAAACCATAGTCTATAAGATGACCAAAGTAAATAAATACATCCATGACATAAAATGGATCCATCCAAAATATGGAAGCTCACCACTTCAATCCAATTGAGCTAATCCCAAATTCAATCGCTAAGCAGGAGGATTAAAACGATTAATTCTTGCATCACGTAAGGATACAGTACTAGAAGATGGGTTAGCAAGGGAATGCTAGCATGCACTCAAGATAAGGATAAATTAATACAAACCTTTAAAACGAATTAAACAAACCATATGCATTCACAATCATACATACATGTAAATAAGCATACTGGGAAAGGAAAAACTGGGTTTAGCATGCCTTTAAAACCATTAACCTGAGTATGTGTAGCTTAACCATCCTAGAACCACTTACAGGATATATGGGTCCAGTGTAATTCCCTGAACGAGCCTCGATACATGTAGCTGCATAAATCAGAGACACCATAGGATTAGGGGATTCTCGAGTACCCTTCGCTCTTCCTGATACATATGTATAAGTGTACAAAGGGGATTCTCATATACCTTGTAAGTATCATATATAGTCTCCATGACTAATTCTCATGTCGGCAAACCTGAGGTTTTAGTGTCCATCCATTGAACTCATACCTTCACGGTTAGCTTTATACTCTATCATTATTTCCCAATTAGAACCATTACCATACAACCAAACAACCATTCCATTTATTATTAACCAAGGTTATAAGTAGTGGTATTGTTACACCTACTATAGCTTTCAAGCAAGGTCCTTAGCCAACTTTTTACGAAGAAGGGATTCCCATTTACCTATAGATTACACTATTAAATTAACTTGGGTGTATCCCATATACCCTACAAGATGTTTGTTATTAATTTTGCTTAGGGGATTCCTTTGTACCTTACAAGGCTTTCAACTAGACCAACCATAACAACTAATACCTTACCATTTAACCATTTTAAACTATTTAAATCATTTAGGGTTCCATTTCCAAGTTATACCACGCATAGTTCAGTGAAAGTCCAATAATTTAACCTAAAACATTCCATAGGTATTTTATCGAACAAGTTGGGGGCATAGTGTTTCCAAAGCCAAAACCAAGTACCAATTAACCATACCCAGGCAACCAAATATTCAAACCACCAAAATAATATGAAAACCATAAGTAATAGACATAGGAAACCCTATCATCCATTCTAACTAAAAACCCCAACATATATTTGAAAACCCAAAACCATAAAATATTTATGCCATGAAAATAATTCATAAAATATGAATTTAGTTGAAACTAACAATGAGTGAGGAGTAACATGCCGTAGATTTCAAATATGACAGAGAAAAATCACCCTTGTAAGTCCCAAATTGACCACCTTAAAGGAAACCCTAGCCTTGATTAAACCAAGAGCGTTGAGAGAATTTGAGAGTGTTTAAGAGAGTTTGATTGATTTCAAATAGGTTAATGAAGACCCGAAAAGTTTCTTTATGTCGTGGGGTCATAATAAGATTAGAGAGAAAATGTCTAGATTACCCCCAACAAAAACTAATTAAAATTTCCGTAGGATAGTACGGCCACCCCACCCTAACCATACCCAAAGGTAGGAGTGGTACACTTATCTCATACCCTAGGCCTTTCCTTGGACCCCAACACTGTCCAATATACAACCATCCAAGCCAAACCATACCTAACCATACGATTAATACCATGAAATCATACCTTAGGCAGAATAGAATCACCTAGACTAAACTTAGGGCAACATATTATTGACACCTTATTATTAGTACCTTAACATATGACTTTTATGTTCCAACCATACCTTGAAAGAAACCAACCAACCCACACTTGTTACCATATGACCAAGACCAACCAAATCGTACCCCATTATATGAGAAGTACCCGAAGTCGTATGATGTGCAGAAGTAAAAAGTTGAGAAAGTTTCTTAGGGTCAAAACCCAGGGTGTTCCACTAAACTATTGAGCTTGGGATATTGACCCAGTATCACTACCTATTTTAGCGTTTAGGCACTTCTTAACCCTTTACTTTTGTAAATGAAAATCCTTTTATTAGTATATGTTGTAATGACTCTTTAGTTCATTTATTGCATTTTTATGCTTTTTGAATTTTAGAGCTTTATCATAGAGGCCCCAATTCATTTGTGACTTATTAGAACTAAAAGTTCAGCTACCAAGTAGTTTATTTAATCTTAGATCTATTTTTCTGTTCTACAGATTTTAAAGTTGAGAAATACATCACAGGACGAACATCAGGTAAATGTCCTCACATAGCAATTATAACAGCTTCATCAGCTCTAAAATGTAAGATTTATCATAGGGGACCCTTAGTCGAGGACTCTAGGTTCTCGAGTTTATTTTGTACTATTGGGTGGATTTTGGTGAATAATCAAAACATTAGGTGTGGGACCATATTCTGTCAAAATGACCTCAGATAGAAATTTAATGGTTCCATTGAGTATACAATGCAAAATTTTATAGGGTATCATTATTTATTTGCATGCACAAGATTCTGAGTAAATCTCAAGCACTCAATTAAAATATGTTAGGTCTTATCAAATTTTTCTGGTTTAGCCAAGTTTGCATCTTGGAACGCTTTATAGGAAACCACTTATGTTTCCTAGGATAACTATAGTGGTGTCTGGCTAGCTAACATTAGGTCACTTTAGCATTGTCTGCACTACTTTTGTATTGATCGCTTTAGCAGTAAATTAGCTGCTAAAATAGCCCTTATTAGTACACACACACACACACACACACACACATATATATATATATATATATATATATATATTTCTCATTTCTCAAATTTCAAAACTTTCATTCTAAAGATAAACTCCATTAGAGATAGTTGGGAGCTCTAAAATCATGGAAGATCATAGTTTTGAAGGTGGGAGCTAAATTTCTATTTAAACTTAGTTGATGAAATCCTTATTTCTCTAAATTTTGTAAGACTGATTCGAGACAAATTTGGACTCAATTTTTTTCTTATTTCTGAGAAAAGTGATCCATGAGGTGAGAGGAACATTCTGTTAGTTTAACTTTACGATTCCTCAAGTTGGTTTCACATGGTATTTATAGTCCTATTTCTGACCTAGAGCCTATATTTGCAATATGTGTGTCGATATTCTTTTCTTGATGTGTAGAATTGGTATCTAACAACCTTATTATTTTTATTAGTTTTGTTTGAGTTTGACAATTTTACTATTATGATATCATTCTCTAATTTGAGTCTAGCATTTATTACTGCTATGGATATAGATTTGGATTTGGAAATTTGATAAGGATTGGTAAGATTTAGAAATAAGGACCAAAAAAGAGTATCTAATACACTTTTCACATGTTGACCTATTTTAGGGTTATCACTATCATTGTTCCATCTTTATATTAGTGTTACTTTTGATTGAACCCACCATGCTTATGGGTCATTGTTAGGTTATTTTCCTTCTTGTTTGTGCCTTTTGGGCTTATGGGTTGCTGGTTAGGTTATAGTTAGACTTATTTCCATATAGGAGTACTTATTTTACCTATATATGACATTCTCTTTATATGTTTTACTAATTCCATTTTTACTTCTTTATTTCTAACTTATATTACATTCTAACAATTTAGTTTTGCTTTTACTATAATTTAACTCAGTTGGCCTACAATAACTAGTGAGTACCATTATTTTGGTTTGCATACTACACTTTTACATATTTAACCAAATGGAGATATGTGTATGAGTCCCGTTGTTAATGTTATCATTAGGTTGCACTACCTTTCGGAGATAGGGTGAGCTTTTACAATTTAGAGATGATCCTTCCCCTTCTATTATTTTTGGATAGTCTTTTATATTCTAACACTATAATGTATATCTGGCACTTTTAAGTACTCTATTATAGTTTAATGACTTTTGTACTGACCTTACTGGGTCTTGGGGGAAACTCTTTTTGATTATTTTTCTTCCCTCTTCTTTTGTATAATGTGTTTGTATATATATTTAATTGTTTTTCTCTATTTTTTATTTTGATTATATGTCTCCTTCTTTTATTTTCTTATTCTTTCACTGATTAGCCTATTACTCGCCGTTCTAGGCTATAGCTTGGCTTACCTACTAGTTGGTTCAAGAAGGAGCCATCATGACTTGAGAAATTTAGTTATGACACCTTAGGTGTAGGCTCGAGGTATAAAAAACTTGGTATAAATAATGTCAAGGATCCTAGAAAGTTTATGAATCCATATTAGTAGGATCTTATGTCTGGTTTTAAGGGTCCACTTCTATAAATGAGGCACTATGAATATTTAAAAGTGTTTCCCTTTCTTTCATACGCTCTAGATCATGCTATAGAGCTATCCCCTTAAAACTTATGTTGATTCATGCATCTTTATTTTTTCGACTTCCATATCTTCAAAGTGTTACAATAAATAAATTTCAAATTCCCATTAATATAGTTTGCATGGATTAAGCCTTGAGAAAGTCTTGTGTCTGCACAAAGGATTGTGAGTGGCCGATTAGTGTGTTCAAGACTATTGATTTAAAAACATTGTGTCCCACCTTAGATTTTAAACCTATATTCATTTAACTCTTAACATAGTTCAAATGAAAATTTTCTAATTGCGAGGTCTCCATCATCATTGTCACGGTCCATAAACTAGGTCCACTATCCATAGACTCAACCATGGAATCTTTTAAAGTTCACCAAGGTTAGATGAACCTATTCCATGATTTGTGATTGGACCATTATATATGAACCAAGGCATGAATTGGTTCTAAAACTTTAAAATTTCCCTAACTAATGATGAGTCAAATAATTGTCCATGGTATGGAACAACAGAACATCTACACATTCATTAAAATAATCTGGAGATTTAGAAATTTTTATCCAAAATCAATGGACCAAACCACGACTCGTGCACTTGGTTTATGCTCTATGGAATGGCCTATGAATTGGGTTTCTATAGAGCCCGTTTGGATGAGCTTATTTTTTTGGCTTATAAGCCAAAAGCCAAAATTTAGAATTTTAGAATAATTGGTCCATGGTTATTTGTGCCTTTTTAGCTTAAAATAAAGTGCTTTTAAGCACTTTAGAATTTTATCCAAACACTATCAAAAGACTTAAAATCTATTTTTGGCTTAAGAGAACTTAAAATAAGCCCATCCAAATGGGCACATAATTTCAAATTAGCATATTATGAGGGGAATTTTGTCCATTTCTTTCCCTAGGGTCCTATTTCATGATATTCAAACTCTCTAATAGGATTATTTTTAGAAGTTAATCGATCTTCACTCATTCTTCCTCGTGTCGATGGTTGACAATGATATATGATAAAGATTAAAGGAGGGTCTTAAACCTAATTTCCCTATTCCAATTTATTTGCTCCTTAGGTTTATTTTTATGAATGATAATTCAAAGACATTTAATGGAAAAATTTGACTTACGATATTGTTGATTATTGATTCGTGTTTGGGATGTTATAAGTCATAGTTAATAGAATGACACTAAAGCTAGAAGTATGAATTTAGACGTACAGTATCTAAAAGAATGGGCATGAGATAATGAATGATTGAAAGATGTAGATAGAGTCATGTATCCATTAAGTGGGTGATGGGTGAGGTATCGCTAAGTGTTGGCTAATTTTTAATTAGTTTGGTGTAGATTTTGTTGTAATATGCACAATAGGCATTGCAGGTTATAATGACTTGTAGTAAGTCATTGGGAAGCAAAGATCAAATCTTTTTTAGGTTGTGATTGGAAGTATGGAGTGGTTAAAACACTAGCTGATTTTGAAGGTATCTTTTTGCTAGAAGAGAGGACCAATGAAATTCACAAGCTTATGAACCGCAGTTAGAAAAAAGATATGTAATAAGGTGGTAAAATATAATAGTAGTATTGTGAAGAGAAATGCGATTATAAGTTGATATGAGATAGGAGGTCTGATTAAGGTTGATTATTTTGTTACAAATTTTAAGTGAATTAGTGCATCTTAATTTTACCTAACAGCTATAAGTTTGAGTAGTATGTGAGAAGTTATGTAGCCATTCGTGATTAGATCTAGAAACTAAGCTTTTGAACTTTAGATAATCAATATTATAAAAATAATGATTATTTTGGGCATTGGAGATAGCTTTGTGAAATGGACCTAGTAGGCTTTACATAGCATATGAAAGGATTTAAGTTGTTTAGCTTGCAGGTAGTGTGAAGATTGAAGTATAATATATATATATATATGTGTGTATGTGTATGTGTGTATCTCTGTGTGTGTTTGTGACACCTATATTAAACAGGAAATTAGGACTATGTCATTATATAAAGAAGAGCCTTACACATTAGAAGGATAGATATATGATCAAGGTAGTATAGTGTTGCATTAGATTCTAAGCTGCTATAGTTAAATGTGTTCCTAGTTTGGTATATTTTGTTTATAAGTGTGGAGAGTTCTAGATATCTATTATATGGTGTCTTTAAGAGCTAGATTGAGGAGATTATAAATACACAATGTTAAATCTCTTATTATAGTTGATAATGTTCAATTTATACTTTAAGAGTATAAGAGATCGTCATCAATATACACTACCCAACAAGAGTTGGGGTCGAATCCGTAGGGAATGAGAGCACTAGCTTCAATCTCAAATGTTACAAGAAATAACAAGTCGACTGGAAATTCTATGAAAAATAAAATGGGAAAAATTGGGGGTTAAATTCAAATAATTTGTAATCATCATGTTAATCATAGTTGAAATGTAAAATTTTAAGATTAGAGAAATAGAGTTGTAATCAAGTGTGAAATGGTACTTAAGGATATGCTATAGTAAGGGTGAGTGCATGCATTAATGGTTAAACATTTGCCGAGATTTAACTAACAGTTATGGGTGGGCTAGATTATGAGTATTTAATGTTAATCTGTCAATCAAACACCAAAATATAACAAGTGGGCTCTTTAAAAAACCTCACCAGTGTAACTACTTGACCAATCTAACACCTTAATTAGAATGCTTATGTCTAAGGGACACTATTAAATGATAAGCATCAAGTTATTATTCCCTATTATTCCTTATCCTCATCCTCTTTTATTAGGGATGAGAAGGGCTCTAGATTTAACTAGAGTTTACAGTCTCTAATTATAGATCAAAACATGGAATAGGAGTAAAAACCATAACAATTAACTAATTAGAAAGACAAATAAGCAAAGCTCATACAATCATCACTACTTATTCAAGCATAACCTTAAGAAAAGTAATAGCTACTCATTTTTGTTAGGACAAAATTATATCTTTTTAGTCATTGTTTGCCTCATATTTTGTATTGTTATTTGTCCTTTGCGAATTGTGTCTAATTTTATATTTTAATGTGTATGATTAAAATAATATGAAGATGAAGAGATTTAAAGCTAAAATGAATTAAAAATGGACGATTATAGAAGAAAATCAAGAAAACAGTTTAATAGAATAAATTTATTTGACTATTGAAAAGTGATATTTTGAATTCAAATTGAAAGCTGCCAGCCAAATTTCCTTGAAATAGTGGACATTTGCGTTTAGAGACTTAGTCCATTTTTATTTTTCCTAGTTTATTTTGGACCCAGTTATTTAATTTGGACTTTTTCCCCTACACGTACAAATATTTCATAAAATTATTTTTTATATAACTATTAACCTTGAGAGAGATAGAAGATGACGTGGAGGCCGAAAAATATTGGTTTCATTTTTCTTCTCTTTTGTTATTTATTTTTACATTATTCTTTGGATGATTTGTTCTAATTTCTCCATGTCTATGTGGAGTTAAACTTCTCGTTCTAGTATTACGATAGCTAATTAACTGATTGTTTAGTGCCTCTTGATTCTATTTGTTTGATCATCATCATATTTATTCTTATATTTTGTGTTCATTAATTTAATATGTAGCTATCATTAAAATAAATATATATTCTTAATGTGAACCTGGAAGGAGAATCAATGAGATTTAGCGAATAATATAGGGAGTACGAGGATAAATTAATAATTCTATAGTAGTAATAAACATCACACAACTATAACTAATAAATTTTCCCTCATAAAAAATAAGTGCCTAAAAATAAATAACCCAACACATGCCCCCATAAAATTGGAAAGTGCATTCAAAGGAGTGTAAGTAACCTAATAACCATAAATTACAAATTATCATGCCATAACCAAGAATCTATCTGTATAGTATCATATCAAAAGTAACTCTAAATGCTAGAATTGAGACAACGTTCAATAGCATCATTATCATTAACATTATTTGCCATACTTGAACCGAAACTTATATTATCATTACCATCATCAAATTCTAGACTTGAAGTGGAACTCATATTAATATCATCATCAATTTCTGGACTCAAACCAAAACTCATGTTAATTATATACTCATTTGCCGGACCTGAACCAGAACTCAATATTAATAAATTATAGGGTCTTACCCAGAATACCAATGTAACACACCAAAAGTACCCCCTAGACATCACACAGTGCTTAAGACTATGAATAGCCCTAATCTGACCCATGATATTTAATCATCTTGAAACTCACATACAAAAAGAACTAAGATAAATAGAAACTGAACGTAAAAAATTCCATGAATTAATGTAAGTCCTTAACTTTGGAAAACATAAACAAAATCCTTCAACTTACAACATACACAGTATGAAAAGCCTCTACTACTACCTAGAGAGCCACTGGGACAGACCCCAGCTAACCCGAACTTAAACATATATCAGATAGCTGAAGTACTTTCATAAATGAACATGTAACACCCCGTAAAAGTTGTGCATGGATTAGCCTTTAATAGAGTGCCCTTAGACTTAAAAACTTAAAATTTTTTGTGAGTGTAATGAGGACTTAGTGTCATTTTAGCTGGCAATCTTTGGGATACAACTTTTCAACCTTTCCGATATTCGTTTTTAGATTTTCAAGTTTCTATATGATCAGGAAAGCTCATAGTACATCTTGGATAAGTTTTGAAATTTTTTGGAATGCATAAGGCTGCGTTTGGATTTCAAAACAGTAGCAAAACGCATAGCCTATTGCCCAGTTTTAAATATTTCTTGGTCAATTTCAAACGATCATAACTCCCTGTATATAATGAACTGTGTGAGCTATAATATATAAAACGAAAGATATTTGAGTCCTCTTTAAAATGAACTTGGTTACATCTAATTTGAATATATGAGTAAAAAGTTATAATCGATTTACTCTAGCCTATCAAACTATCCACTGAGGGACACATTTGACCTTAATTGTTCCTTAGGGGTATTTTGGTCATCCTCCACCCCTATATATACCACCAACACGGGATTTAATCCCTCAAACACCATAATACATATACTTTTCCAAAATTGCTCAAGAATTCTCCTTAGGGTTTCAAAATAAAAACCCAAATAGTTCAAGATTCGACCGTAGGTTTTCGAAGATAATTACATATTCGGAATCACCAATCCGCAAGCTTCAAGAAACATCTGTTATCCTTAGAAATAGAGGTACGCGGGGTTTTTCCTAAATTCTCATGGGCATAAAAAAATCATGTTTTAGAATGGGGTTTTAAATTATGTATGTATATTTATGTATAAGATGTTTTAACATCATTGTTTTGGTCTTTTGACCATCTCCAAAGCGATTTGACAGTTTATATACATATATGAATGAATGTGTTTCAATTTTGAATACATGAACTTGCTAAAGACATTTGACCACCAGGTGTTTGATGAAATTTCTGCATGAATTGAACTTTAAGTTCGGAATATGAAATCCTTTACATCAGTTACATGTTTTGGCGGTCTAAACTATGTTTTGAATGAAAGCTCTTGCTTAATACATTATGGCTCAGAAAAATCATGACTTACAATGTCTTGGTATGACAATACCAATTCAGACTAACGCCATATCAGACTCAGACTAATAGACATTTCAGACTTTTATGATTTTAGACATTCAGAATGTTATATGTACAGAAAAGGTTAAAAATAGGCATACAGAGATGTTAGGTGGTTCCCCGAAGAGGGCCTGAGTTCCAGCAACTCATTGCCTAAAACCGTGGTTTGCCAACCCGGGTATACTATTATGGGCTGACTTAAATGTCCTGTGGCGTATCAAACTCAGACACTCCAACCCTTGCGGCACACTTGGGTTGGGGGCTTCCCCGCCGAGTCAATGGCGGATTCCATACAGCCCGTGGAATATCAGACTTTTAGGGGAATACCACCTAACTCAGAAGTAAAACACAGATCTTGATTTGAAATGAACAGGCAAGTTACATATTTTCAGAAAGTGCCAATGTATTTTTCAAAAACAGTTTTATACATGATGTCTTGATTAAAAATTGCTTTCACTTAATATATATATATATATATATGTATGTTCCATTATACTATTTTTGGATTGCTTCGCGTGCCAGTACTTTTGTGCTGACCCCCCCTCCTTTCAGGTCTTGAGGCACAGTCTAGGGGTCCAGCTACTCAGTAGACATTCTCGGATTTGTAGACTTGATCTCGCAGTGTTGAGCCTTCTATTATTCGGAAGGCCTAATTATGTCAGACATTATCTTATTTATTATGTTTTTGGTTTACTGGGGGCCTTGTCCCAATTTCTTTTCAGACAGATATTTATGTTCTTAGTAGAGATTTCGCAGACTGATGTCAGATAGTATTATTCAGAAATGTTGCAGAACTTGACCATGTATTTCGTACTCAGTTTCAATTCCGCATTTTATTATGATTACGAATGTTGTGCATGATAACCAGATAGAGAATGGGTGTTCCGGGCCTTCATGGTTTGGGATGCTCGTCACGGCTAGGGCCTAGGCTCGGGTCATGACAAACTTGGTATCAGAGCATGATTCAAGGTCCCAAGGTGTCTGCGAAATCGCGTCGAGTAGAGTTTTATTTATGGGTGTGTAGCGCGCCACACTTATAATCAGGAGGCTACTAGGCGTTTAGGAATGTTTCCCTTCTTTTTGATTTAGTTCGTGCTTCAGAGTCTAAACTGTCCCCTAATCAATGATCGCTTGTATTTCAGAAACACGACTATGCCTCCCAGTCGCAACATCGATCAGAGTGCTCAGGCAGATATGGTCCGTCCCACCCATGGGATGCGGACCCATAATAGAGCTTCCACGCCAGAACCTGTCCCTACTCTGGGAGTCCCTCCAGTCCCAACGAGTCCACCTCGGGCTCCGTGGACTAATGTCAACCGTCCACCAACTGCTCAGAGAGATATCTCAAGTGCAGAAGTTTAGAGTCTAAATGGTATTGTCCCTTCGGATCGCATCATATAAGATCTTAAAATTGTGCAAGGACTTGAGAAGAGTCCGTTATTACTTCAGAGTGTATGGGTTCCAGTGTGAACCTTGATCTTTACGAAATCGTGCTTTTCAGCCTTCTGTATTGAGTATATTCGGCCCTTTTCAGAAATTTATGTTGCAGATGTCATGCTTAAGGGAAAAGATGTGTAGTAGAAGTGTTGGAATTGTATTTCCACCCAAATAGTAGTATAAGTTAAAGTGTCGGTGTCATGACCTATTGGTAGCAAGTAGCGTGTGTGGATTGTATGATAATCTGTGGGGGAAATATTTGACTCAGATTTTTTTTATCTATACAAAGTAAGATGTGTATTCTCAGATTATGGAATGTTGTGTGACAAGTTTCTATCTCTTGAAAATATTTTATCATCGTGTTGGTGAAACTAAAAAGTCTAGTGAAGCCGTGTGGGGCTCTTTCGATTCACTAGCATAGTTGCCTTTTCATTCTTCTTATTTTTTTGTTCAAACTACAAAAAAATCAAAGTCTAGTGAAGCCGTGTGAGGCCTATTTCAATTCACTAGTAATTTGTCATTCAACGTGTGGTTCTTGTGTTGGTTGAATATATGTATAGCTGAATCTTTTTTCATGAGATAGAGTTGGTAATGAAGCGATTCGTCCTTGTGTGTTAGTTTATTAGTAGAAGACAGAGAAGGAGTTATTAGGCGAGTTGAATTGTCCTTTCTTGAAGTATGAAAATGGCTAGATTTGCCAGTAGGTTATAAGTATAGACTCATGGTTGTTGTGGATTTTGAAGGTAGTGTAAATGTACGCTTGGGTAAGGAATTGTGATGTGAGAAAGAAGTATAAGTAGATACGATTGTACGGGGTTATAATATAAGGATAAAGTTGACCATGTCTATTATGAGGCTTTAACCCCCTTGACCCTCTTTTCATTAGTAGTTGTAAACTAGTGCTACTTGTGAGAAGGTATGTAGTAGATTTTTGAGATATTTGGGTAGAATATCCCAATTTGATGGATTATTATATTTATATTATGTTGCATTCTTCATTGGTGGTAAATGATTGATACTAAACTATAGGCTTTAATTTAAATGGTGTGGTGGTAAATAGTGGCACGAGTTTGATGATGCATGTTTTGTGGGATTAAATTAGTAGGCTTGATGTGCTGAAATAGTACATGCTAATGGATTATGATAAGGAAAACTGTTAGGTCATGATTGATTATTGTGGTTATGAAGTTCTAGTGCACTAGTGTTTCGTGATGTTTATTTCATAGTTTCCAAGTGAAAATTTCGTGTAAGGTTAGGTTGTAAATCATGCATAGCACTAGATATTAAGTTTGAACAGTTGATGTCCATGAAGGTGGATGTGAAGATTTCTTGGTTAATGAATACTAGTGGTATAGAAGTGATCTAATAGACTTAAACGGTGCATGCAATAGAGTAATTTTATTTGATTCCTAGTGGTGTATGATATTGCATGTATGATGTAGAAGTATGCCTAAGGTGACATGAGGTTGTGGCATTTTTCTAAGGCTATTACTTGTTGTGCGCGGCTAGTGGTACCATTGAATTGTTAAGTGGAGAAAGACTAGTTAGATGGTACATGGTGATCTAAATAGCTATGTTAAGGTGTTTTGATTGATAGTGTTGGGCCTTTTGCGGTGATCTTGATTCTCATAGTTGAGGGATATAAATTTGGAGTAGCAATAGTGGCATGCTCTATCGAAAGAGATATGGTTCATCAAAGGCTTGGTGATATCCATGTTAAGTGTTAGCATCTAAGCTTGACTTTTGAAGGTTAAACCGATAGAATAAGTGTGCAAGCATTATACTATGACTATTGATGGCTAGAGAAAGATAGAGTGTATCCCGGAAGGTAGTCATTCGGGCTAAGTTCTATGATATGCATGTATTGTTATTTTTTTTTCAGACCCTAGAGTGTAGTAAGTGTAGTTCAGTTAGAATATGGTAATGGATCTCCCAAACTCTAGATGATGACTTGAAGCTAAGGGGGAGATGACAGAACGAATGACCAAGTAAGGCTCTCAGATTCTAGTAGTGATACAGTATGATTTAGAATGTTAGAAAGTGAGGGTGAGACTCAACCCATTCTTATCTTAGTATTTTTCAGTGATCCCAATGCGTACTCAAGCTTTACGTTTCAGTTCCATGATCATAGTTCGTGATTCCTGTATATGATAGAGAGTCACGTACTCCTCCAGTTCCAAGATAATGAGTTCTAGTTCATTCAAGTAGTCGGAATTACATTCCTTATGTTAGGAACTCTAGTTGAGGTCATGCAACTCATGACGCATGTACTCACTCTTTATAATGTGTTCAGTCCCATATAAAAATCTTCTCATGCTTCAGGGTCTTATGTTTTAACCTTTTAGTGTCCTCCCTATGCAATGATAGTGGTGATGAAGTAAATGTTCTTGTTGATGGAAGATCATAGTACGTTTGTTTAGATAAGGCCATAAGTATGAAGTGAGATTTGGGGCCAATCTTTGATACATGTGATGTTTAGTGGAAAAGTTTGTGTGTATATTTTTAGGATAGTGCGTGGGAGTTATATTGATAATAGTTTAGAAACTATGTGAAGTATGTATTTATGGGTGTTTGCCTTGAAGTTAACATGTGGTTATAAATTAGGATTGAATGACGTTTTGGGATTGTAGCGGAAGGTTACAATATGCATTAGCGACTTCATATTAAGAGTTCAGAGTAGTCATTAAAGTGGTAAGGCATGTTATGCTTAGAATGTGATCATTAAAAGAGGTATAGAAGGTGGCATCATATGGTTTACAATAATAGCGTGGTGTAGCATATTGTATTTTTGTGACTTAGAGTTAGGCTTGATCGCGGGGTAAGGATTAAGCTATTTTAGACATTAGTAGAAAAATTTGTCAATGCTCATATGAGAAATTTATGCTGAATTGAATGAATATCATATTTATAGGGAATAGTATAGTTAAGGGATATTCGGGAAGTGCGCTAAGCCTGAAAGTAAGAAGTCGTATTGCCAAAGGTCTGAAAATTCTATCCTAATTTAGGAGTTATATGTCTATATTTCAGACTGCAGAGTAGAGTTAATGTTGTGATTTCCTCAGTTGGATGTCTTGTGTAATCCATACCCAAGATTCGTGGCTCCCTATTACTGTTAGAACTTCTTTATAGAGAGTGTTGAAGAAATACTCCAGTTAAGTATGAAAGTCCAGCATAATTCAATCTGTATAGTCAGTAAGTCAGTTTAACAGGCAGATTCGCATGACTTGTTTTCTCGTCTTTTCATTTATTCATGCTACCCAAAATCTCAGACATGCTACTATTCCAAGATAGAGTATATCAGTAGTTGCCAGTATAGCTCAGTTCATGTGTCATGCATTAGATTTAAATTCCAGATGTTCAGTTATGATTCAATTTGTAGGTGCCTAGTGCATCGCCTCAATTTTTTTTTTCTCGAGTATCTTAATGAATTGAGCATTCATAGAGGGACATAGTGTCCCAAGGGGGAGATACCTCATTCAGTTTCATGTATAGATTCTTATTACAAGCCTTGCACCAGTTATCATTACGTAATCAGTCATACATTCATACGTTAGTCCAGTCAGATATGCGTGCATTAAAAATGCATGTTCAATAGAAAAAGTTCAGCTTATCAGTTTATTTAGTCCTGCGTTCATGAGAACAACTCAAGGACAGATCCATGCATCAGATATGCATGTTCATTATGAGAATTCAGCTTATGAATAGCTTCAGTTGTGTATTCCATGCATCAGATATGTGTGTCCGATATAAGAATTCAAAATATCAGTAGTTCCAGCCATATGGTCATGTTTCAAATCAATGTATTCTTTATTAAAGGACATGTCGTGTCCGCATTATTCTATATCTTTAAGGCTTCAACAAGTTCCTATCCATCATTCGAGGACGAATGATCCCAAGGGGGAGATAGTGTAACACCTCGTAAAATTCGTGCATGGATTAGCCTTTAATAGAGTGCCCTTAGACTTAAAAACTTGAATTTTTTTGTGAGTGTAATGAGGACTTAGTGTCATTTTAGCTGGCAATCTTCGGGATACAACTTTTCAACCTTTCCGATATTCGTTTTTAGATTTTCAAGTTGCGTTACGATCGGGCAAGCTCACAGTACATCTCGAATAAGTTTTGAAATTTTTCGGAATGCATAAGGCTGCGTTTGGATTTCAAAACAGTAGCAAAACGCATAGCCTATTGCCCAGTTTTAAATATTTCTTGGTCAATTTCAAACGATCATAACTCCCTGTATATAATGAACTGTGTGAGCTATAATATATAAAACGAAAGATATTTGAGTCCTCTTTAAAATGAACTTGGTTACATCCAATTTGAATATATGAGTAAAAAGTTATAATCGATTTACTCCATCCTATCAAACTGTCAACTGAGGGACAGATTTGACCTTAATTGTTCCTTAGGGGTATTTTGGTCATCCTCCACCCCTATATATATACCACCAACACGGGATTTAATCCCTCAAACACAATAATACACATACTTTTCCAAAATTGCTCAGGAATTCTCCTTAGGGTTTCAAAATAAAAACCCAAATAGTTCAAGATTCGACCGTAGGTTTTCGAAGATAATTACATATTCGAAATCACCAATCCGCAAGCTTCAAGAAACATCTATTATCCTTAGAAATAGAGGTACGCGGGGTTTTTCCTAAATTCTCATGGGCATAAAAAAATCATGCTTTAGAATGGGGTTTTAAATTATGTATATATATTTATGTATAAGATGTTTTAACATCATTGTTTTGGTCTTTTTACCATCTCCAAAGCGATTTGACAGTTTATATACATATATGAATGAATGTGTTTCAATTTTGAATACATGAACTTGCTAAAGACATTTGACCACCAGGTGTTTGATGAAATTTCTGCATGAATTGAACTTTAAGTTTCGGAATATGAAATCCTTTACATCAGTTACATGTTTTGGTGGTCTAAACTATGTTTTGAATGAAAGCTCTTGCTTAATACATTATGGCTCAGAAAAATCATGACTTGCAATGTATTGGTATGATGATACCAATTCAGACTAACGCCATATCAGACTCAGACTAACAGACATTTCAGACTTTCATGATTTTAGACATTCAGAATGTTGCATGTACAGAAAATATCAAAAATGGGCATACAGAGATATTAGGTGGTTCCCCGAAGAGGTCTTGAGTTCAAGCGACTCATTGCCTAAAACCGTGGTTTGCCGACCCGGGTATACTATTATGCGCTGACTTAAATGTCCTGTGGCGTATCAGACTCAGACACTCCAACCCTTACGACACACTTGGGTTGGGGGCTTCCCCGCCGAGTCAATGGCGGATTCCATATATCCCGTGGAATATCAGACTTGTAGGGGAATACCACCTAACTCAGAAGTTAAACACAGATCTTGATTTGAAATGAACAGGCAGGTTAGATGTTTTCATAAAGTGCCCATGTATTTTTCGGAAATAGTTTTATACATGATGTCTTGATGAAAAATTACTTTCACTTAATATATATATATATATATATATATATGTATATTCCATTATACTATTTTTGGATTGCTTCGCGTGCCAGTACTTTTGTGCTGACCCCCCCCCTCCTTCCAGGTCCTGAGGCACAGTCTAGGGGTCCAGCTACTCAGTAGACATTCTCGGATTTGTAGACTTGATCTCGCAGTGGTGAGCCTTATATTATTCAGAAGGCCTAATTATGTCAGACATTATCTTATTTATTATGTTTTTGGTTTACTGGGGGCCTTGTCCCAGTTTCTTTTCAGACGGATGTTTGTGTTCTTAGTAGAGATTTCGCAGACTGATGTCAAATAGTATTATTCAGAAATGTTGCAGAACTTGACCATGTATTTCATACTCAGTTTTAATTCCGCATTTTATTATGATTACGAATATTGTGCATGATAACCAGATAGAGAATGGGTGTTCCGGGCCTTCATGGTTCTGGATGCTCGTCACGGCTAGGGCCTAGGCTCGGGTCGTGACAGAACAAGAGTCTGATAAGCTAGGTCCTCGGATTATGAAGACTCATCAAAATTCATGATGTAGGTAATGATTCCCGTAGTCAATCGTGCTACTGGAAACAACCACCAAAACCTACATTATAAAATAATGTAACACATAAACATATATGTGGGTCAGTACTTCAGGAATATACTAAGTATGTGGGGGTGAATACATAATTAAAACAAGAACTGATATATATATATATATATATATATAAACTTTCAAATGATGCAAGCTAAGCGTAAATGACTCACTTTGGACTTGAGTAAAACTAAAGACTACAAGTTCATAAAACATAGATAATGAATTATATGAATAAGCTTAGTCAGATATAACATATTGTTTATAAAATCTTTACTTTTATTCTTTGCTATGTTAGATTCTTCAACCTGACATAAACTATGTGAGCAACCATGGAGTCCAACGTCTTACCCACATTGGGGAGAATGTTCTACCTTGCCATCGAAATAGAACCTTAACTAAAGAGATCACTGAACTTCATCCATATCGGGAAAAAACTTAACGTATAGTGGCTCATAATTTCAAGAAATTTAGAATACGCTTATCGGCATTTCCTTCTCAGTGTGAAATACTACTTCTAGAATACTTATATGCTCATAATTAAAAAATCTACCTTAAATTAGCGTAAGGGTTTCTAGACTAAAAACCACTTATGTTTCTCTTTACTTCAAATCATAAACAAGATTAATAGTTGAGGATTTCATGTTTCAAATTTAGATCAAAAGATCAAGCTTTTCTTTAAATCATTTTATGACACATATCAATGGAGATTAAGTGCATAAACTTCTTATAAACTCAGTACTTGTACTGAGGACTTGGAATTTATGCTTTATTTCACACAAATTCATAACAAAACATTATGATCCTTAATGATCTTGAAATATTCTACAATATCCCAATCAAGATTATGAAATCCAAATCATTCTATAAATCTTTACAAGTAAAAATATTAACATATGTAAACCTTGTTGCACTTAAAGTTTTCAATCACACGGTAGTGTAATACTTCAAGAATATTGTTATTTGGGTATGAACCCTAATGTAAAACAAGTAAATTCAATCTTAAAATCATGCTTTTTGGGCAAAAGGATAAAAATATAATGTTGTTCATTAACCCCACAAACCTGGTATTTCTTGACCCATGAAGAGAGCTTGAACTTTAGTACTAAAAAGGTGACTTGGTGAGAGAAACCCTAATCTTAATGTTCTTGAAGATGGGAGGAGGAAACTGTTGTTAATTGACTTAGAAATATAGAGAACTAACACCTCTTTAGGGTTCAGAGGTCATGGGTTGGAGTTAGAAAAGGGGAAAAAACAAAATACCCTTTAACTGAACTTCACAGAAATTTATCATTAGCCTTTACAAGACAACCATACGACTCATATTGTAAAGGTACGACTAGACCTCCTGACTTGTAAGCTTGGCAGGATCTAAGAGGGTATACACTAGTCAACCTATGAGTCTAAACCTACAATTAGTAACATCTCCATACAACTTGTAGCCCCTTCGTACCTTGGACAAAATCTTAGGGAGCCTACACTGATGAACTCACAACTTCCTTTCATACGAATCGTACCATGCTTGACAACTTATAGGATCAACTCATAACTTGAAAAAAACTCACATCACCCCATATTGACATAGGTATGACTCAATATTACATCTCATGTGAAGTATGTACGACTAAAGGGATTGAGTCGTATGATGGACAATGGCTTTCAAACATGGGGTATTATAATCTCCACCCTTGGGTAATATCCAGCCTCAAATGTGGTTCACCAAGGATTTGTATTTTGGAAAAGAATCAATATATCCACACTGAATACCACAAGGGCTTGATTTCTCACAACACAAGATATGACTTAAGAATACGTAGACAACCTTAAAAATAAGGAGTTTTGACTTAAAACAACTATTTACCTTTGATAGTAACTAAGTTGGGAGAAAAGAGATGAGGATACTTGGTCATCATTCCTACTTTAGCTTCCTAAGTGGCCTTTTCAACTGATTGGTTTCTTCAAATAACCTTTACTGAAGTTACCTCCTTATCCCTTAGCCTTTGGATCTGCCTATCAAGTATCTCCATATCTCCTATTACGACAAGTTATCCTTGACCCCAATATTTTTGAAGGGAACTACTAAGTATGGATTTCTAACATACTTCTTGAGCATCAAAATGTGAAACACTAGGTGAACCCAAGCTAACTCCAATGAAAGATTCAATTTATAAGCAACCTCTCTTGCACGTTTTACTATCTCTTATTGACTAACAAATGGGGGTCTTAGTTTTCTCTTTTTTCCAAATCCATAATACACTTCATAAGCAACACTTTCAAGAATACCTATTTGCCCACTTCAAACTTGAGCTCTCTTCTTCTTACATCAGCATATGTTTTTTGATGGCTCTTAGCAGTTTTCAATCTCTTACAAATCAACTGAACCTTTTCCATATATTCCATAATAGAGTCTGATGCAATCAAAGCCGATACACAAACCTCAAACCATCCTATTCATGATTGCATCTACATCCATACAACGCTTTAAATGGAGCCATCTGAATGCTAGCATGATAAAATTTACTATAAGTGAACTTAATAAAAGGTAGATGGTCATCCCAAATTCCTTTAAAGTCTAAAATACACGCCCTCAGCAAGTCTTCTAAAGTTTGAATTATGGGTTAAGCTTGACCATAGATCTATGGATGAAAAATAGTAGTAATTTTAACTTTTGTACTTAGGACCTTCTGAAAAGGTAAACAAAATTGTGAAGTGAATTGTATGCATCTGTCTGAAATGATGGACAAGGGTATCCCATGAAGCCTTACTGACTTAAAAATATACAATCCGGCTTAATCTTGCACTGTATCTAAAGTCATGACATATTGGAGATAGGCCGATATTGTCATTTGATGAACTATAACCTGACAACTCACATGCAAGTGTACGTGGTCTTATCAAGAAGTAAAGTGGCCTTCAAGAAGCCAAGTATCGATCCCACAGAGATATGATTCAAAAACAATTCTATTTTAGTTCACAATTTTTATTTAGTTGATGCAAGCATAACCAAAAAGAGAGTTAGTAATTTTTAACTTGAGTAAAGTAAACAATGTGTAAAGTAAAGATCTTGAAACAATCAATAGGAGAAAACCTAGGGTTAAAGCACTTTCTAACAATCATACTATGTTATTGAACTACATTTGTTAACTTCCTTATCTTGGTTGTTGATTCGTAGGGCTAGTTGCATGATTATGGTTTCCCAACCTCTAATCCTTTACCTAAGTTGAAATCTTACAACTACATCATTGAGCGGGGATGTAATGGTCCACTTAAGTTATTTAAGCTATCATTCTATGTTTGAATAAATTAAGGCATCTAAGTACATCCATGTCCTAGATTCTAATTTGAATTCCTTATTTCATAAGGAATACAAACCATACTTTGTTTATTCACATGTTTTATCTCCCTATTCCCTCTCCTGAGATCAGAAGATTGACAATTGATGTATTCTAAATGTCGCTAATCCTTAAAATAGTTATAACAAGAATAAACAAACAACCAATAACGATAAGCAAATCAGATGAACTTAATTCAAAACAACAGTACTCATGTTCTTGACTATAACCCAGGAAAGAGGGCTTTTAGCCACTCATAGTTATAATCAACATCCAAATAGATTTATGAATGACTAAAACCATAAATAAAGCTACATTAAAGAAATAAAAAGCTAAAAAGAAGTTTAGTTAACCTTCAATGTTGTTCCAAACGATCTAGGGGTTCTAAGATTTCCAAAATGTGTTTTAAGACGTTATATTTATAGAATACAAGTCATAACCCCCAAATGGATTAGGTTTTCACATCGTTCTTGTTCAGCAAGTCAAAATTGTCCCTATTTTTTTCATCAAAGAATCGCGCCATAGTGTCAAATTCCATCACTTGACACCAAATGCCATAACTGGGCACTTTTTCCTGATTTAGGTCCTCACTGCGAAGTAGTGGAATCGCGTTGAGCCACTATTTTTGGATAATTACCAAATGACTCGTCATCGAGATGTGATGTTTTACAATTCGGTCCCATTCTGAATCCAATGTTGTATCAAGATCCCATTGGCCAATCACACACTGTACACACGCCCAATACATTCAAGGGGTCCAAATTGCATCCAGCTTGTGTCTTGTGCTTCCATTGTCATTTCCGAGACTTTTTGAGTTGTTTCCACTAGATTCGAAGCTTGTATACCTTCATATATCATCATAATCCATTCAAAAAGAATATCGTACCATTAAACACAACAATTTAAATCTCAAAATAACACAACATCCTCAACGGTGAACTAGAAACACGAGCTAAGCATAGGCTAATTTCACTTTGATCTTTAACTCATTGTTTTGACCCTTGGCTTGATCCAATTTACCCTTGAACATTATCAACAAGTTGTTTCACATATAAATACACAATAACAACTTTAGGAACTCATTATCACATATTAGAACCCAACACAAGATACTAGACAACACCTAGCTCAAGCTAGTCACACTAGTTTTCTTGGTTGAACTCTAAATTGTCGAATTGAATCAAAACTTGTGTAGAAACACCATTAAACATGGTGAATACATAATTGGACACATAAATTCTCATTTATACCATTATCAACACATATAGTATAAGAATCATCCTTAAAATAAGTCTAAAAAGGGTAGATAGTAATGCTAGAATGCATAAATACACCCAACATTACCACCCTACACTTAAAGCCTTGTTCATCCTGGAATAACTCCTAACTATAAAAACCATGAGCTGGAAAAAATCCACACTTCTACTACAAGAAATACACTCAACTTAGTACTACAATGATTACACGGAATGCAAGTTTACAACACTAAGCATGTTATTTACAAAATTTAAAGCTCATGAACACTACTCCAAAACATCATAGCCTCAAGAATTGACTGACCTAGTTGGCAAACTCATGATTATCATTCAATTAATGACATCACACAAATAACCCATCATCATTAAATATGTGCCCCTCACAACAAGAGAGTTACCTAGAATCACTCACATAAATGCATTTTTTAACACGATGGGTGCAAGAATCAAATTACGCTCACTCGCATAAAGAATTCACAAGTTACACACAATGAACCATAAGCTTGCCCTTAGTGTAGTGCTCCACTAATTTTAGAATGATGAACTTAGGATCAATTAGGTCTTTTTTGGTTTTTAATATAGGCTAAGGGACGGATAGGAACTATTTGGGAATACTGAGTAACCTCAAGCGCTTTAATACACTACATTATTCATTTAAAACCAATCTCCAACAACCAAATTACACTTTTTCATTCACCCATATCTTCTATTTTTGCCCCATCTCTTTTAAGCGTTTTAACAAACACATGGTGGGGGTATTATTTTTCCATTCAAGATTCAATTTTTCTTATTTTCTACAATCATGGGAATATTTCTAACACCATTTATATCACTCACAACCACCACACATCAAATATAAATACCAATAACTATTACCTTGGGGCATCAATTTTACCTTTTTCTTTTTCAATTTCTCAAACTCCTTACTAAAATAATTTTTCATTTTTTTTCAATAAAGCACTTAGGAGCTTTTTGGATCAAATTATGGTCTATTAAAGAAGAGGATTAGGCTACATATAAGGCTACCAAATAAAAGGCTAAAGGCTCAATTGGTGTTAACTAGGATAATGCTCAAAGGGTAGGACAAAAAAAGGTATAAAATAAGGCTATCAAAGAAATGCCTAAATCATCTCCTAAACTCACACTCTTTATTTTGCTTTACACACACGCTGGGTAAGTTTTAGACATCACATGTAACAAGGAATATACAAAAACCTTACACACATATGGCACATGCTCAACTCAATAGGATCATCATAGACTTCTACCCAAATAATAGCATGGATTCAAATTTAAGCCAAAAAGTACAAGAGTCACAAAAAATGAGCCTAAGAGTCTCAAAACTAGTAATTCACTTATTCCACATGCTTTTACCAAACAAAATACTCGCACCATGTAATAAAAAATAGCACCAATAAGAATATCTTACACTAATTTTTTTTAAAATTATGCTAAAATTTAGGAATTTCCCCACCCCACACTTAAAAATCTACTTTGTCCCTAAAGTGAACTCTAAAGTAAGAGATAGAAATACTCCCTAAGGCCTCTAGGCTTAGCTAGTAACATCTTTTTGCATAAAAGAGGTCTGCGGTACCCCACACTCAGTCTTTGCCATGCTTCTTAGCTCAGGTTTTCGGTACTCAAACTTTTCATTAACCTGCAAATCAATCAAAAACAAAAACTACGTGAATTAAAAATTAAAACTAAAAAGAAATCATACTTATTTACTTGGGTTGCCTCCTAAGAACGCCTAATTTAGTCTAGCCGCACGACCCAAATAACGACTTAGGTATTCTCTTTCCTTCTATTTCTCATGCTTAGTCTCAATCTTCTTATTCTTTTTACCCTTTTTGGGTGTGAATTTTTAAGAGCAGTAGATTTCTTAACTTCAGCCTTTTCAGGCTCATAAATTCGCATTAATCAGGCTTAGGCGGTAGAAGCATATGCAACTTAATTAGGTAGTTCAAAGAGGTCTTTAGTGGACTAACCACCCCACACTTATCCCCTTCAATAACATTGATCATACATAAATATTTATGGTAGGACATTATTGTGGGTGCTTTGTATACATTAAATACCACCTCTTCATCCTCTACCCTAATTTTGAGCTTGCCTTATCTAACATCAGTCAACGCTCCTCCGATTGCTAAGAATGGACTCCCGAGATGATTGGTACCTGTTTGTCTACCTCAAAATCAAGAACAATAAAGTCAACAGGAATAACAAATTTACCAACCATTATGAGGACATCCTCAATAATTCCTTTCGAATATGCGATGGATCCCTCTACTAGCTGCAAAACTACAGTGCTCGATCTAGCTTTCCCAAGCCCAATGTGTCAAAAAGAGATACGGGCATCAAATTTATGCTCGCCCCAAAGTCAGTCGGTGCATAGACCACTTTACTTCTAATTTGGATAGGTAGAGTAAACTTCCCCTGATCTCTAAATTTCTTAGGGATTTTCTATGTGATTACTGTTCTACACTCTTCATCAAGGGTTATCTCCCCCACATCCTATAGTTTTACCTTATTAGCAACTACATCCCTTAAGTACTTTGCATACTTAGTCATACCATGCAAAGCATCTAACAAAGGTAAGTTAATGTGAAGCTCTCTGAATGTATCAAAGAATATCTTAAACATTGTATCTATCTTCATTTCAATTTGCCTCTGAGGGAAGGGTAGTGGCAGTGTCTTCTTCACTTTTGGTTCAACAACTTTTTCAAAAACGTGTAGAGTTATGCCCTCAGCATCTACCTCTTTAGTTACCTTTGAAGGTTCTTCCTGAAGATCTTTACAACTCTTCAAGGTGATTGCCATAACTTATTTTTGATTCTCTGTATCTACTGGCAAACCACCTTATGGCCTAGTATTTAATGCTTGTTGTAACTGCCTAATTTGTAACTATAAAATTCTGTGAATAAATTACAAATTTTTCATATTTACAGTCAACTATGCTTGATTAGATAAAAGTTGCTTCAACATCTCTTCCATGTTGTTAGTTGACTGATTCTCTTATACATATGGTTGCTGAATTTGTTGTTGTTGGATGTTCCACAAATGAGTCTGTCACTTTATGTTGTTGGCATTACCATAATTCGGCGTTTGAGCATTGCCCACATACATTACTAATTTTGGATTTGAAGCACACATGGCCATTGAATAGACATTATATCCGCAGATCTGCACCAGCCACTAACTTGCTTATCTATATTGACTGTTGCAGCAGTCTGCGGACCTCCCAATTTCAGGCTGCTGAACTGAGTGTTTATCACTTTTTGCAACACTACTACCTGAGATGATAAGGCAGTGAACTGGTCCACCTCTAATACACCCGTAATTATTTTTGTAGCCCTTCTAGAATCTGAATGCCATTCAGGATTTCCTTATGCGGAGAAGTTCAATAAAGTGTACAACTCATCATAAGTCAACTCCAGCACTTGTTCACCCAAGGTTGAATCTAGCAAAATCTTTGTATTGTGCTCAAGAGCTTCTACAAAAGTATGATCAAGTACCTCATTGTACTGTTGTTGGTGTGGACAATCCTGAAAAGGGGCCTTGAAGCATTCCTAAACGTGATATAGATTTTCATCAGGCTTCTGTTTAAAGCTCACTATCTCACAGCGATGTCTCGCAGTCTTGCTTGATTGAAAGAATCTAATGAGGAACTTTCTATCTAAGTCATCCCACGATGTAATTAAATTGGCTGGCTCCACATTCAACCACCTTTTAGCTTCCCCCAAATGTGAATGGGGAAACAATGTCAGTTTTACATAATCTATACTCATCTTAATTGGAATAAATGTATCAGTAAGATCGATGATAATATATAAGTGGGCTTGTGGATCCTCATGTGAAAGTGCTGCAAACTATCCACTACTAATGAGAAACTGCATCATGTTGTGATTTAACTTGAAATTCCCCCTACAGCGGTCTTTGAATTGGGAAAGTCAAGTTCATCAAAAGTGGGACTGCCACTATCCTAACTATCCCACATGCTTGTTGTTCTACAACCCTTATAGAAGGATTCTCTTGGTCTACTTCTATTGGCAGAAGTTGAAGGAGATGAATTGCGTCTCTCCTTCATTGATGGAAGTATTGTTCAGGTTTGGGGCTTAGTTAAACCAAATCCCTATCCCTTACCATCTTCCTAACCTTTAAAAATGTTTCATACAATCAAAAAAAAAATACGAAGTGTAAAACCACCAAATAAATCTAAGTGTAAAAATATAAACATCTGGTAAATTTAAAGTCCCCAACAACGGCACCAAGAATATGATAGCGCCCTAGCGTACACGCAAGTGTAGTGGTATTCTCAAGTAGTAAAGTGTCCTTCAATAAGCCAAGTATCGATCCCACAAATATTTGATTCAACAACAATTCTATTTTAATTCACAATTTCGAATTTAGTTGTTTCAAGCGTAATCGTAAAGAGAGTTTGTAATTTATAACTTGAGAAAAGTAAACAATATGTAAAGTAGAGATCTTAAAATAATCACTAGGAGAAAACCTAGGGTTAAAGAACTTTGGAGCAATCATACTATGTTATTGAACTTCATTCGTTAACTTGCTTATCTTAGTTGTTGATTCGTAGGGTTAGTTGCATGATTATGGTTTCCTAATCGCTAATCCTTTACCTAAGTTGAACCTTACAACTACATCGTTGAGCGGGGATGTAATGGTCCACTTAAGTTCTTTAAGATATCATCCTACATTTGAATCAAGTAAGGCATCTAAGTACATCCCTACCCTAGATACTAATTTGAATGCCTTATTCCATAAATAAATACAAACCATACTTTGTTTATTCCCATGTTCTATCTCCCTATTCCCTCTCCCGAGATCAAAAGGTAGACAATTGATGTATTCTAAGGTCGCGAATCATTAAAATAGTTATAGAAAGAATAAACAAAAAACCAATAATGATAATAAAATCAAAAAAACTTAATTCAAAACAATATTACACATGTTCTTGGCTTTAACCCCGAAAAGAGGGTTTTTAGCCACTCATAGTCATAATCAACATTAAGATAATTTTATGAATGATTAAAACTATAAATAAAGATATATTAAAGAAATTAAAACCTAAAAATAAGTTGTGGTAGCCTCCAATGTTGTTCTAAGCGATCTAGGGGTTGAAGATGTCCAAAACGTGTTTTAAGACGTTATATTTATAGTATACAAATCATAACCCCACATGGATTAGGTTTCCATGTCGTTCTTGTTCAGAAATGCAAAATTATCAAGATTGTTTTCACCAACGCATCGCTCCATAGTTTCAAATGCCATCGCTGGTCACCAAATGCCATAACTAGGCATTTTTTCCCGATTTGGGTCCTCACCGCGAAGAAGTGGAATCGCCTTTAGCAACTATTTTAGGAAAATTGAGAATTGACTCTCCACCTTGACGTGGTGTTTTACCATTGTGGGCTCTTTATGAATCCAATGTTGTACATAACATGCATATTGTCCAATAAAACACTCTACACGTGCCCAATACATTCCAGGGGTCCAAATTGCATCCAGATTGTGTCTTGTGCTTCCGTGGTTATTTCCGAGCCTTTTAAGTTGTTTATACTTGATTTGAAGCTTATATATCATTCACATATCATCATAATCAATTCAATAAGCATCCTATAGCATTAAACACAACAATTTAAGGCTCAAAACAATTCCACATCATCAACGGTAATCTAGAAACACGAGCTAAGCATAGGCTAATTTCACTTTGATTGTTAACTCATTGTTTTGACCCTTGGCTTGATCCAATTGACACTTGAACATTATAAACAAGTTGTTTCACATATAAATACACAATAATAATCTTAGAATCTCATTAAAACACATTATAAACCAGCACGATAGACTAGACAAACACCTAGCTCAAGCTAGTAACACTAGTTTTCCCGTTTGAACTCTGGATGCTCAAATTTAATCAAAACTCATGTGAAAACACCATTAAACATTGTAAATACATTCATGGATACATAAATGCTCATTAATATCATTATCAACACATATATAATAAGAATCATCCTTAAAACAAAGCTAAAAAGGCTAGAATAGTAACGCTAGAATGCATAAATACACCCAACATCAAAATCCAAATTGAATCATGCTGATGTCTTATGTGAGGCAAACTTGTGATGAAATCCATATTTACTACTTCCCATTTATAAGTAGGGATACTAATATCTTGCAATTCACCACCCATTCCTTTGGTGTTTAACTTTAACTTACTAGCAATTAGGAGACTTAGCTACAAACTCGGCTATGTCCCTCTTGATACCATTCCACCAATAAATTTCTCGTAAGTCGCGATACATATTAGTAGAACCCAGATGAATGGAATACCTTAAAACATGAGACTCAGCTAGTATCCTTTCCTTCAACCTTTCTACTTTTGAAACACAAAGCCTACCTTGATAGCAAAGTACACCATCTCCCCTTTGAGAGAAAACCTCGATCTTCTATTGCTGGACTACTTCAAAAGTCTGGCTAAGTATGGGATGATTTCGCTATTTCTCCTTCACTTCTATCACGAAAATGATTTTTAACCGTTCTGAACTACTACTCCCCCATCATCAGTGTCGAGCAAACATACTCCTAAATGATGTAATCTATGCACCTCCTTGAATAATTTCTATTCTCTCTCTTTCACATGATCCATGCTACACATGGACAACCTACTTAGTGCATCTTCTATGATGTTGGACTTACCCAAATGATATAGCACATTCTTTTCATAGTATTACCAAAACTCCAACCACCTCTTCTAATGAAGATTCAGCTCCCTTTGATAAAATATGTACTAAAGACTTATGGTCAGTAAAAACATCAATATGCACATCACAAAAGTAGTGCTTCCAAACTTTAAAGGGAAACACCACAACATCTAACTCCAAATCGTGGGTTAGGTAATTCTTTTTATAATCCTTAAGTTTCCTAGAGGCACAAGCTATCACTCTCCCTTTTGAATCAATAGATAACCTAGCCTATCTATGGAAGCATCACAATACACTCCGAATCCATCTAACCCTTTTGGCAGAGGTAATACTGGTGCCAAAGTCAATTTATCCTTCAACTTTTGGAAACTTTTCTCACTGTTATCTAACTATATAAACTTTACTTTCTTTTGTGTCAGCTTAGTTAATCGTGCAGCTATAGAGGAGAACCCTTTAACAAACCTCTTATAATACCAATCCAAACCCAAAAAGCTCCTGATATCGGATGGAGTGATGGGTATAGGATAGTGCTTCACTGCATTAGTCTTCTAAATATCTACATAAATACCATCCCCAAAAAAAACATGCCCCAAGAAGGTAACAGATTTAAACCAAAATTCATATTTACCAAACTTCGCATATAATTGATGGTCCTTGAGTATCTGCGGCACTATTCTCAAATGGTTTGTATGTTCCTCCTCATTCCTGGAATACATTAGTATGTTATCTATAAAGACAATGATAAACATATCCAAATACTACTTGAAGACCCTACTAATCAACTCCTTAAAGGCTGCAGGAGCATTTGTTAGTCTAAATAAGATAAACATAAACACAAATAGTCATACCTTGATCCCCGACTTTCAATTAACAGTATCCTTATCTAAGGTCAATCTTGGAGAACCACCAGGCACCCTGAAGTTGATCGAACAAATCATAGATTCTAGGAATGGGATACTTGTTCTTCATGGTAACCTAATTTAGCTATCTGTAATCTATACACATATTGAGAGTGCAATCTTTCTTGCACACAAAAAGGATCGGAGCACCCCACGGAGGTACACTATGTCTGATGAAACCTTTATCTAAGAGGTACTTAAGATGCTCCTTTAACTCTTTAAGTTTGGCCAAAGTCATACGATATGGAGGAATAGAAATGGGAAGAGTATCAAGAAGAAGATCAATACTAAATTCTATTTCTCTATCTAGAGGTGCCCCTGGCAGATCTTTAGGGAACACCTTAGAAAACTCACTTACTATCCAAACGGATTGAAATGTTAGGGCTTCAGACTTGGTATCTTTGAATCAAATTAGATGGTAGAAACACCATTTTGATATTAACTTTTGGGCCTTAAGATAAGAGATGAAATGACCTTTGGGAGACACAAAACTACTGTCCTACTCAGAAACTACCTTACCATGAAACTAAAACTTTACCACGCGGGTGTGACAATCTATAGTTGCATAGCAAGAATGAAGCTAATATATTCCCAAAATAACATCAAAATATACCATCTATAACTCTATTAGGTCTGCTAGTATGATTTTATGGAGGATACTAATAGGAAGCTCCCTATAGACTGGTTTAGCAATAATTGACTGACCCATTTGGGTAGAAACTGAGAAGGGCTTGGAGAGATTTTCAAGACCTACTCTAATAGTTACAACAACTAATGGAATTATATAAGATAGATTCAATTCTAGGTCTAACAACATATATACATTAAGGTCAAAGGCACGAAGCATACCAGTGACAACATCTGGTTAACTCTCCTTCTCCTGATGGGATGGTAAAGCATAGAACTAATCCTGGCACTGACTGCCAGTAGTAATGGAGGATGTGGTCTAAGGATGAACTGGGCGGCCTGGATGAACTGACGGATCAGTAGCCTGAGTCTGAGAATGTATATCCCTGCTTCCCCGCTTAGCATATGGATACTCCTTAATCCTATGGCCTAAATTTCCACAAATATAGCAACCCTCTTTTCCTACCAAGCAATCTCCAGGATGGGTCCTGCCACACTTTGCACCTGTCGGGTAACTAGGCCTCTCAACTACACTATTTTGAGACTTGGAATTTGAAGTCCTACCCCACTGCTCCTTCCTAGTCCTAGATGCAAGGGCATTGGAATTGGTCTATGGTGTAGGAACCGATTAATGACCCTAAAATTGTGAACATTTTCCCTCTTCCAGACCTTGGTTCACTATACTTAAACTATCTAGTCCTAGACCTCTTATTTCTCTTTTTTCATTCCTTTAGCTTCTCTGTCTCATTCTGCTGAGCATGAGTTATTAACCGAGCAGTATCCATATCCCCAATCTGCAAGGAAGTCATTCACTCCTTGACCACCAAATCAGACACCCCTATAACAAACTTACTCATACGAGCTCTAGAGTCAAATAACAAGTTAGGAGCGTACTTAGATAACTAGTGAACTTAAGACAGTACTCCTTTATTATCATTGAGCCTTGCCTCAGGTTCATGAACTCCTCCACCTTATCCTTCCTTGTCTCACGTGAAAAGAACCTATCTAGAAAAATATTTTGAAATACCTGCCAACTCATAGGAGCTGCATTATTACCCCTACCTTCCTTCAACATAACAACCCAATCATAAGAAACATCCTTTAGCCTATAGGATGCCAAATCTACACTCTCCTCTTTAGTAACATGGATATTCTAAGTAATATTTCTCACCTCATCAATGATGTATTAAGGATCCTCATCCACCTTTGGCTCATGGAACGCAGGTGGATTCATCATCATAATGTTTTGAATTCTGGCTGTAGCTAAATTACCTTTTTGCTGAAGTAGGACTACTGCCTTCTGGTTTCTTCAAACATTGGCATCCAAAACTTGGGCTAATGCTTGGAAGGCAGCTCAAAATTCAGCATAAGATACATTCTTATTCAAATTGTCCGCGTGCAGAGGTAGTTAATCACCATTTTTGCTTGCATCGGCTTGGTGAGGAGTCATATTCTAAGACGTAAAAGCATGATTTAAGGAAGATAGATACAACTATAAGAACGATATATCATGAAATAAAAGATAATTCCTAACTCGTTCCATAGCCTCTTGCTTCTAAATGTGGCACACTTCACATTCTTGATCAAGACTATACGTAATGCAACTTGTCTGACTTTCTAGGACTTTTTAAAACCTTAAGCTCTGATACCAAGTTTGTAATAACCTTGAAGTACCCCTTGGATGTCATACAGTGCTTAAGACTACAAATAGCCCTAAGTTAACCCATGATATCTAACCATCTTGAAACTTACATGCAAAGTGAACTAACATATTTAGAAATTTAAGGTAAATAATTCCATGGTTAATGTAAATCCATAACTTTGGAAAAATTAAACAAACTCCTTGAAATTAAATTGTACACAGTTTGACAAGCCTCTACTACTTACTAGAGAGCCACTAGGATAGACTCCAGCTGACCTAAACTTAAATAGAAATCCAATAAATCAAGTATTTTCATACAAGAACAAAAGTCTGATAAGCTGGGTCCTCGGACTATAAGGACTCACCATAAGTCAGGATGTAGGTGATGATGCTTGTAGTCAATTATTTACTAGAAACAAGCATTAGAACTTACGTTATAAAATAATGTAGCACATAGACATATATGTGGGTAAGTATTCCTGGAATGTACTGAGTATGTGGGGATGAATGCATAAGTAAAACAAGAAATGGATATATATATATATATATATATATATATATATATATAAATATAAACTTTCAAATGATGCATGCTAAGCATAAATAACTCACCTTGGACTTGAGTAAAATTGAACACTACAAGATGATAAAACATGGATAATGAATCATATGAATAATTTTAGTGAGCAATAACACTTAGTTTCTAAAAATTTTACTTCTTTTATTCATTATGGAAGATTCGTCTAACCGACATAAACTATGTGAGCTACCATAGTGTCCAACGTTTTACCCACATTGGTGTGACCTATTCTACCCTTGCAATCAGAATAGAACTTTAACTTAAGTGATCACTGAACTTCATTCATATTGGAAAAGTCTTAATCTATGGTGTCTCTTAGTTTTCAAGAATTTAGGATACTCTCATTTGCATTCCCTTCTCGTTGGTAAGTACTATTCCATGAATACTTATATGCTCATACTTAAGAAATCCACCTTAAAATTACATAAGGGTTTGTAGACTGAAAACCAGTTATACTTCTTTTTACTTCAAATCATAATTAAGATAAATAGTTGTTGATTTCATGTCTTATCTTCAGATCAAGAAATCAAGCTTTTCTTTAAATCATGCTATAACACATATCAATGGAGCTTAAGGGAATAAACTTCTTGTAAACTTAGTATTTGTACTTAGGACTTGGAATTCATGGTTTGTTTCATAGGAATTCATAACAAAATATTATGCTCAATAATCACCTTGAAATCTTTCAACAATACCCCAATAAAGATTATGAAATTCAAATAATGATATAAATCTTAACAAGTAAAAACATAAATATATGTAAACCTTGTTGCACTTAAAGCATTCAATTACATAGTAGTGTCATACATTAAGAATATGGTTATTTGGGTATGAATCCTAATTTAGAATAAGTAAATTCAATATTAAAATCATACTTTGGGCACAAGGATAAAATGATAACCTTGTTCATAAACCCCACAAACCTGAAATTTCTTGACATGTGAAAAAAGCTTGAATTTTTGGAATTGAAAGATGACTTGGTGAGAAAAACCCTAATCTTGATGTTATTAAAGATGGGAGGAGGAAAGTGTTGTTAATTGAAAGAGGAATATTGGAAAATTGTCACGCCTCAAATCCTATTGGGGCGGACAAGCACCCGTAGCTATGAAGGCCTGAGAGAACCAACCCATAACCTTGGAATTCACATGCATGCGACAATAATAGGAAAAGGTTTTGCCATCTACGGATATAATGCGTTAATAAAAAAAAATATAAACGACAAGCCCTAAAACCATATACATAATAGACTTGGCCGTTGGGGCCATAACATCTACAAGATAACACACTACCATGCTTAACTTTACATTGGTCTACAAAGCCTCTAGATGATACATAGAACTTAGCTAAGGTCAGGACAAACCTCTACCATACTATTAACTTTTATACAATACCAAAAATATGTTGAACCGACTCGAAAAGTCCCAAAGCAAACTGGAGCTTACCAATAGCAGATGGATATCCTAGGCTCCTACTGAGGAGGCGTGTTTGACGAAGCACCTGTGGCTGTAGCATGAAATATAGGTCCCCCATAAGGGGAGTCAGTACAAAAATATGTACTGAGTATGCAAAGCAGAAATGTAACAATACAAGATACAAAGGTTCAATAAAAATCTGGAGCAATTGTAAACATAGTGTTAGAGACCACCTTTACATTTACTTGTGGAACAGGGTACATTACATTTCTTTCTTTCTTTTACCTTCTTACTTCATTATATTTGTAATCCATATGATACGAATAACCAGTTAATCAGTGGTAAATAAAAAATCAGGATCGACCCATGCTAGGCTTATGCCCTTGAGCTGCCACCTATAAATAAATATTGGCATCAGCCTATGCTAGGCTTATGCCCCTGAGCTGCCGCCCACATATAAAGTATCAGGATTGGCCCATGCAAAGCTTATGCCCCTGAGCTGTCACCTTTTTTACAGATTTCCGTTACTTAGTTTAATTAGCCTTTGGGATTGTTACTTCGGTGGTCAAAATAATACGGTACCTTGAAACAATGATCTATCAATAAGATACATGTAAATAGGCAATCAATGCAATAACAATGAAGTAAGGAGCTGTTTGCATGCTAATGAAGTGTTTAGGAGCTAAAAATAACACATGGGTCTTATTTGAGTAACCGGAGAAATTCTGAAATTTCCTAGTGAAAATAGACATGTAGGATTGGTAGCAAGCATGTATTGAGGTATTTTAACTCATTAGAGAGTGGGAACAAGTTCATTAGTAACATGGGATATCATACAGTGCTATTATGTATCACGTGTTATAGGGTAATCTTGGAAGCTTGCTCGATGGAACAAGTGTCTGTTTTCATGCCAAGAGTCCAAAATAGAGTATGCCTTACATAATTGGTTGTAAAACTCCAATACCAAACCAACTCAAATCTATGCCCTTTTAGATTACTTATCTACAATGATATATATGGCAAACTAATATTAGCAACAAAACGTCACATTTTGGCCATTTAACTTCGCCGGGAAGTAAGACCTTAATTTATCAATAAAGGGTGTCAATTTAACCCTCTTATACTCCAATTACATCCACATACCATACATACTCATATAATATCCCCCGACATAACTTTGGCTTCATTACACCTCCCAACCAAGACACAAAGCGAAATGAGCAATAGACGTACACAATCATTAATTAAGTGGTGTATCACCACATCCATCTTCTATAGTTCAATACAAACTAATCACACCTTTTCCCAATATCAACCGGGAATCCCCCAACCCAAACACAGAAAACAGTCTGCAACAACACTCCAATCATCCTTTAATAGCAACAAAATATGTGTAATCCTCCATCAGTACATGTATATGGAAAAAGGACAAAAGTGGACAGCAACCATACCTTGATTTCCTTGGTAGTTTAGTCCTTAGTGTGCATTTATTCAATAGGTTAATCCCTTCCCACATACACCAAAAGAGAAGAGAGAAATCCCTTAATAACTAAGAAAAATTGACTATCAAAACTTAAAGAGAGGGTTGTCTGGAAATTAATCTTGAACAACACATAGTTTCCTTAGTACAAGCTCATGAATTATTCACATACCTTTATCTTGTAAGGAGGGTAAATCCCAAGAACCCTTGTGGAAATATAGGGTTACTTCATAGCCAAGAGAGAACAAGATAGAAAAACCTAGAAAGCTGAAATTTTTGTCTAGGTTGAAATGAGAAAAAATTGCTGATTTCCAATCCATATATAGAAGCTTCTCTTTGACGAATTATTGAATATTTTTTGGTCTATATTTTGTCAAGTAAATAAGGTATATACTTTCCCAATATACTGGGCTTTTGTGGATCCAAAACTATTGGACCATTGTTGCCCATTCTCCTTCTTTTCTTTTCTTTTCTTTAACTTGGGCCAAAATTAATTCAAGTAGGTGGTAGTGTATTTGACCCAATAAGTTGGTCAAAGGAAGTCTTAGTAGGTTATGTACATACTTATTTAATTCATAGTTGGGCTAAACTAAAATGAGCCTTTGTAGCTTTGAGTGTTGCGTTTTTTTTTTATTTCCTTCTCTTTTAGTTAAGTTAGGCCCAAATGAGTACCTTAACATAGGATCAAATCTGGTCCATAACCTTGGGTCCATTAACTTGGTCCAAATAGCCCAAGTAAGTGATCCACCTACTATCTTAAGTAAGTCAAGAAAGAACCTTAATAAAATACTCAATTTTTAGTTCTTAACTCTTTAATCTAACTTAAAATTTGTATATACTTGGTCACGTTAAACCACATGGGTAGTATTTAGAACTCCATATACACCACAAAGATATATCAAGTTCTATATAAATAGAACAAGTACACATAAAAATATGGGGTGTTACAAAAATGACACCTCTTTGGGGTTTATAGGTCGTGGGTTGGAGTTATAAAAGGGGAAAATACCAAAATGCTCTAACTGAACTTCACAAAAATTGATCGCCAGTCTTTATGAGTCAACCATATGACTCATTTGGTGATGGTACGACTAGGAATCCTGACTCATAATATTGGCAGGATCTGAGAAGGTATACAGTGGTCAACCTATGAGTCTAAACCTACGACTAGTAACATCTCCATATGACTTGTAGCACCCACTCATAACTTGGACAAAATCATAAGGATCCTACACTGATGAGCTCACGACTTCCCTTTATATCACTCGTACTATACTTGACAACTTCTAGGGTCAACTCATAACTTAAAAATAATTCACATCACCTCACACTAACATGGCTACGACTTACTATATATGACTCGTATGATGTGTGTAAGACTCAAGGGAATGAGTCTTATAATGGACAATGTCTTTCATACATGGGGTATTACATACAACCAACATGACCATTAAGTATCTAATCTCCTCAAGGAGAAAAGATAAGAATTTCTAAATGTATAATAAGCATATGGAGGTCTACAAAGCTAACACAAGTTATGCCTAAGGTGGTATGGGGGTTTACTTCTAATCCATGAAATCCATGTTTAAGGATAATTCTACCCCAAACTAGACTAAGGTATATAAATCCACATATCGATGTTAAATAATACATAAATAATCATAGGATAAAAACTCTACCTAAAACATGAGAAACTAAGCCAAATATGACTAAATTACGGTTTCAAGATAGCCTAAACAATCCAATTAACGTAAATATTATTAATCTTACCTTTAACACCCAAAAACCATCACATATATAGAATATTAGAATAATAATACTACAAAATATCTCAATCTATGAAGAGGGTAAACCAAGCCTACCTGGACGCTGAAGAACAATATGAAGAATTTGTTAAACCAATGATTTTGTTTTCCAAGAAGCTTCCACAAGATTCTAGATTATCAATAATACAATTTAATCATCAAAATGAGAACAACAATTTCATTATTGCACTATTGTGCTTTAGGTACAAAATGACGTAAAAATCCCATGTGGATGCCATTTGCATAATTGCACTTTTGAAACCAACACAATGCACCTCTATGCTAAAGAATTATTTACCATAAAAAATGGGAAAATTTCGAGTGTTAATGGTGCTTTAATAAAGCCTCCATTTTTTTAGGAATTTTGTAAATGATGGAGGAATTAACTAGGAAATCAATTGTCATGCCCGAACAAAGGCTTGGCCGTGATGGGTATCTCAAGTCCTACGTGAACTGGAGATCACCCCTATACCTAACCAAGTGAACACAACATTCCCAATATTTGGATGAATTTCGAACATATAACCAAATATAATCAAGAAAAATAATATTCTTATGATAAATATCCAATAACCCAACTGAAATAATAGACCAATACCACCCCAAGTCAACAGTAATCCAACAAAACCTTCTATACAAGAACCAAAAATGAGTATAAATAAAGCGTTGGGACATGACCCCGATTATAGCCAAAAATAAGTCTAAACAATCTAATTTATAAGAGACTGAAACATGAAATGTAGTCTTCCGATATGTGGAAGATCACAACTACCATGTCAACTCACGTGTTGATCCTATATCCTAATCACTACGCAAGAGAAGTAGATGTATGGTCAATTCCTGCATCGCATAGGGATACAGTGTCCGAAAATGATTAGCAGTTAGAGTGCTAGCATGTAACTCAGGGATACGAGATAACATAATGCCATGATCAATGATGTTGGGCGTATTTATACGTCTAATAACCATAACTTACCTATGTTTTGGCTAAGTTTTGAGGATAAAATACATAAGTCTTGCACTCTTAGTCCATTTTTAAGTAAGTGAGCTAACCTATGTGATTAGCATGCTTTTCAGGTACTAATGAGGAAGATTTCAGCACTTTGGGGACCTGTGGACAGCAAAGGAAAACTTCACATTAAAGGGAAGGCAGCTTTTGGACTGAATTTGATGCATGGAAACTTTTTTCCGGGCAAACTCAGTATTTTTAAATAGTTAAGGATGCAGTAGCAACTTAGTAGTGAAGGATATTATTAAAAACCTTATTGCTGAATTTTCAGAGGATTATTCATTATTCAGATTCTGTAATATTTTGAAACCAGAGAGAGACTAACGGCTCAGTGGAAGCGAAATTAGAGAGGAAACACATTTTCCTCTTATTCTTGCTATTCATCTTCATCGCCGAGATTATTCTAGTTATGGTATGATGATTATGTCTATTTTGATTTCTATTTTATCCATGAGTAGCTAAGCTTATTTGTTAGGGTTATGGAAACCTTGTAATATACTCTCTATTGCTATGAGTTTGTGAATTTATGATGTGTAATTCACTTATATCATTACTCTCTTTATTTTGATTGAATTCTCATGGTTGTAAACATAAGGAATGCGCCATTATAGCATTAACTTGTTCGATAGAAAAGTTACATGTTTGGAAAAGAGAGTGTGACAAGAAAATAGGGTTCCCAACCTCTATTTACACGTTAATGCCCTAGCAGGATTAACTTCTTGGAGAATTCGTACCATTTGTTGTACACTTTAGGTTCGAGAGAGATAAGGTGAATAAATCCTGGATGGTTGAAAAACACCTGGATTTAGAATTAGGATACTACTCTCTATAAGTGCATGCATGTATAAACTTCGTATTACTCATAGTTAATAGAGAAGTAGAAACTACAAGGTGGACATAACCTTAACTTGTCATTCTCTGTGATTAAATATTATTACATATATCATCTCATTCGTTACACTAATAGTATTATTGTGCACTTAAACCAAAACCCCCCTTTCCTTGGAACCTTCGATCAACAATCTACTAATAATCGCAATACTTAGTGACCAGAGTATTTCCTGTAGGATTCGACACCCAACCCAGTTGGGTTCTATATTTGACAGAGACCGCTTACACTTTCTAACGAGAGTTGTAATTTGGGCGTATCAAATTTTGGCACCTTTGCCGGGGAATACGGTTGTCAACTAAGTTTGTGATAGTGAATAGACCCTTTGGTCAAATATTCTCCAATTTTACTTTTTGTTTGTTGTTTTTGTTTTGTTCAGGTTTAGTGGAGTGCATGCCAAATACATGAAGTTCTGGTCAACCATTATTACCTATAAATCCTGAACCACATCTTATTGGAAGAATGGATGCACAATGAGACCTTGAAAGGAGGGCTGCTCAACAGGAGCAGGCTAGATTAGCTGCATTGGCAGCTGCACAAGTAAATCAAAAGAATGCTGATAACCCAGGTCGGGAAACAAATCTTGATGATGAGGACCTAGGTGATGATGAGTTATTAAATCCAAGGCGTGCAGTTGATGTGGCTTCACCTGTGAACAGGAATGTCAATAGAGATCGTCAAGCTAGAATGAGACCTGAACGTAGAGCTGTGCAGGTCCCTTTTGATGATGATGATGATGATTTGGATGGGGCTGGTGCCACAGGGGCTATTATTCCCCCGCCCTTGGCACCCGGAGCCAAGTTCAATATCACTAGCACCATGATCCAGCTATTGCAACTCAAAGGGTTATTTGGTGGACTTGCAGGCGATGATCCGAATATGCATCTGATTAAGTTTATCTCAACATGCAAATAATTTGAAAATCCAGGGGTTGGACAGAATGCGATCCGGCTGCGCTTATTTCCATTGTCTCTATCTAGAGAGGCAACTCTATGGTTGAATGGGCTAACTCCTGACTCTATTACCAATTGGAGGCAATTGAAAGACGTTTTCCTAGAAAGATTCTTTCCACCATCTAAGAGAGCATAATTAAGAGATGAGATAAGAAATTTTCGACAACTTCCAATTGAAGCTCTCCACGAAACATGGGAGAGGTTCAAGAAGAAGCTTATGCGGTGCCCAAATCATCAGATGAACAATATCCACTTGATGGAAATATTATATAGGGCTTTGAACTCGGTGACTAAGCCGGTGGTTGATAATGCTGTGGGTGGGTCATTCATGGACCTTACTTTTATTGAGGCATGTGATATGGTTGATCGTATGACAAAGCAGAGTAGATCTTGGCATACCAGGGATTCTGAGGTAGCAAGCTCTACTGTATCTACTGGCATGACAGCAAAATAGAGGCGAAGAAAAGAGGAACATGACCAAGATATGGCTTACATAAAAATGTAGATGGACCTTCTTACCAAGAATTTATTATTAGGGAAGACAAAAAAGGTCAAGGCTATTGTATCACAGGGAAGAGATGACTCTAATTCTGAGGAAGAAGCAAATTACTTGAATAATCAAGAGGGTTTCCGAGGCAATGCCCAAGGAAACCAAGGTCGGAACTATTATGAAAAATCTAGATACAAGGACCGAGACCAAGGAAGTTAGAAGAATAAGACTGAAAGGAGTGGTTTGCATGTTCCCCCTAGAAATCGTGAAGCTGCTACACCAGGCTCTGGGAGGATGTCCATGGAGGACATGATGGCTAAGTTGTTGAAAGGAGTAGAGGCAACCAAAATGGGGGTAACTGAGGTAAGAAATGATTTGTCCTCAATAAATCAATTGGTTGACTCGCATTCCACTGCAATAAAATAGCTGGAACAACAAATGAGTCAACTATCAGCGGCATTCAATCAAAGAAAAGCTGGCACTTTACCTAGTGACACTGTGCAAAATCCAAGGAATGATGGATCATGTCTGGCTATTACTACTAGGAGTGGTAAGGTGTTGGAAAATCCATCCAAGGGCAAGCCGATGGTTGATAATATAGAAGAGAATATTATTGAAGCAGATTGTGATGATTCGGTTGAAGCTGAAAATCAGAATGAGAACGTTCATGATACTACACCTAGATGTCAGCAGTCTGAAAAGATTGATAATAGGAAGCAAAATAAAAAGGAAGTGGTGGAGAAAACTCTTCCAAATCCACCACCACCTTTTCCTCAGAGACTGAAGAAGAAAGCTGATGACACTAGGTTCAGTAAATTCATGACCATGCTGAAGCAGTTGACTATTAATATGCCTTTGGTGGAGGCACTGGAGCAGATGTCAGGGTACGCCAAATTCATGAAGGACCTTTTGACAAAGAAAAAGGCAGCAAGCTATGAACTGGCAGATAATTTTCATCATTGCAGTACAATTGCAACGAGGTCTTTAGTACAGAAGAAGGCAGATCCGGGTGCTTTCACTATTCCTTGCACGGTTGGATCTTTAGATTTTGCTAAGGCGTTGTGCGATTTGGGGGCTAGCATTAATTTGATGCCACTAGCCATTTATAGACAGTTGGGGTTGGGCGATCCTTCACCCACCAACATGCGGCTCGTAATGGCAGATAGGTCGTTAAAACGACCTGTTGGTATCTTATATGATGTATTAGTGAAGGTTTCTACCTTCATTTTTCCTTCAGACTTTGTTATTTTGGATTGCGAGGTGGATTCTGAAGTTTCCATAATCTTGGGTCGTCCTTTCCTCGCAATAGAAAGTGTGCTTATTGATTTACGAGCAAATGAGCTTTTATTTCAGATGAATAATGAAGTGGTATGTTTTGATGTATGCAAATCAATGAAACAACCCAAAGATATGAATGTGCTCTCTGTAGCTGATGTTTATTATAAGGATGAGAAGGAATTATCTTTAGAGAAGCAGCTTACTGTTGAGCCATTGGCTACTGTGCTCTTGAATTTTGAGCGTGAGGATGTTGAAGAATACAAAGAAACTATCTGTGCTCTGACAGGAATGGGGTCATATTCATATACCCCTAAGAAGCTGGACCTTGACATTAAGAATCGACCTTCACCACTAGCGAAGCCATCCATTGAAGAGCCACCGGTGCTAGAATTGAAAGAGCTACCCAGTCATCTAAAGTATGTGTTCTTGGGAAATAGAAATACACTTCCGGTTATTGTTGTTGCTGATTTAGGTGAACAACAAGTAGCAGCTCTCATCTCTGTTCTAAAGAGGTATAAGAGAACCATTGGTTGGACTATTGCTGATATAATTGGTATCTCTCCTGGGATATGTATGCACAAGATTCAGCTCAAGGAAGATTGCGTGCCCATTATTGAGTATCAACGTCATCTGAACCCACCTATGCAAGAAGTGGTGAAGAAAGAAATCATAAAGTGGTTAGATGCAGGGGTAGTGTATCCAATCTCAAACAGTAAATGGGTGAGTCCAGTACAATGTGTTCCCAAGAAAGGGGTGATGATAGTAATCACAAACGAAAAGAATGAGCTAATTCCACTCAGACCTGTCACAGGGTAGAGAGTGTGCATGGATTACTGAAAGCTGAATTCGTGGACGTTAAATGATCACTTCCCAATGCCATTCATGGATCAAATGCTTAATCGATTGGTAGGGAAGGGATGGTTCTGTTTCTTAGATGGTTATTCCGGATATAATCAGATTTGCATTGCTTCTGAAGATCAGGAGAAGACCACTTCCACATGCCCGTATGGTACTTTTGCATTCAAACTAATGTCATTTGGGCTATGTAATGCACCTGCCACTTTTCAGTGGTGTATGATGTCCATTTTCTCTGACATGGTTGAAGACACCTTGGAGGTGTTTATGGGAGATTTTTTGGTTGTAGGTGAGTCATTTGAATCATGCTTGGCAAATCTGAGTATGGCTTTGCAGAGGTGTATTAAATTCAATCTGGTGCTAAATTGGGAGAAGTGTCATTTTATGGTTAAGGAAGGCATCGTTCTTGGGCATAAAGTCTCTGAAAAGGGAATTGAGGTTGATCGAGCCAAGATTGAAGTTATCGAGAGACTACTACCTCCAATTTCTATAAAGGGGGTTCGTAGTTTTCTCGGTCATGCGAGTTTTTATCGAAGGTTTATTAAAGACTTCTCCAAGATTGCTAGCCCATTATGCAAAATTTTGGAGAAGGAGGATAAGTTTTACTTTGGTGAAGATTGCTTGAAGGCATTTGAATGCCTCAAAGGAAAGCTAATTGAAGCTCCTATTATTGTAGCACCCGATTGGTCTCTACCTTTTAAAGTTATGTGTGATGCAAGCGGGGTAGCCTTGGGTACTGTACTTGGTCAGAAAAGAGAAAGGCTATTTCATCCAATCTACTATGCAAGCAAGGCCTTGAATGGAGCACAGAAGAACTATACCATCACTGAATAAGATCTTCTAGCAGTTGTTTATACTTTCGAAAAGTTTTGTGCTTACTTGTTGGGAACCAAAGTAGTGGTTCATACAGATCATGCGGCTCTAAGATATCTAATGGCAAAGAAGGATACTAATCCAAGGCTAATTAGGTGGGTGTTAATGCTTCAAGAATTCAATTTCGAGGTGAAGGATAGAAAAGGTTGCGAAAACCAAGTAGCTGATCATCTATCTAGACTTGAGAGTGAGCACATAGTGCAAACCGACCTTGATATTGATGATTCATTCCCCAAAGAAGAGATTCTAGCAACTATGGTGGAAGACTTACCGTGGTATGCAGACTTTGCTAACTACATGGTAAGTGAAGTGATTCTTGAGCATCTCTCCTTTCATCAAAAGAAAAAATTCATGCATGATGTGAAACATTACTTCTAGGATGAGCCTTATCTTTTTCGATGATGTGCTGATGGTATTATTAGGCGATGCATCCCAGATGTGGAGGTGCCTAGCATACTGGAAGCAAGTCATGCTTCCCAAGTTGGGGGTCACCATGCAGGTGATCGACGACCAGGAAAGTACTGCAAAGTGGCTATTATTGGCCTTCATTATTCAAGGATGCCTACGATTTTGTAAGAAGATGTGATCAGTGTCAGAGGCAAGGCTCTATCTCAAAGCACCATGAGATGCCAATGTCTAAAATGCTTGAAGTAGAGTTATTCGATGTTTGGGTTATTGATTTCATGGGCCCATTTGTGAGTTTATTTGGGATGAAATATATCTTAGTTGTTGTGGACTATGTATCCAAATGGGTCAAACCAGTCACGCTAGCTGATAATGAAGGTAAGAGTGTGGTAGCATTCTTAAAGAAAAATATCTTCTCTCATTTTGGGGTACCTCGTACCATCATAAGCGATGGAGGATCATATTTTGGCAACAAGCTGTTCAGAGCCGTATTGGTAAAATATGGGGTTAAGCAACATAAGGTAGCTACACCGTACCACCCACAAACTAGTGGGCAGGTAGAGGTTTCAAATCATGAGATCAAGCTGATCCTTGCTAAGACTGTGAATGCCAGCAGGAAAGATTGGTCCAGAAAGTTGGACGATGTCTTATGGGCATATAGGACCGCATTTAAGACACCAATTGGCATGTCACCATACCAACTAGTTTATGGGAAAGCTTGTCACTTGCCAATTGAGCTAGAACATAAAGCACTGTGGGCACTGAAGCAGCTTAACCTGAACTGGGATGATGCTATTAATATAAGAATGGGACAGCTGAATGAGATGGATGAATTCCGTCTACATGCATATGAAAGTACAGATCTCTACAAGGAAAGGATAAAAAAGTACCATGATCGAAGGATTATCCAACAAAACTTTCAGAAGGGCGATGTGGTACTTCTTTTCAACTCCAGACTGAAGTTGTTTCCAGGTAAGTTGAAATCTAAATGGTCAGGTCCATTCAGAATCAGCCAATTTTACTCATATGGAGTAGTGGAGTTAGAAAATAATGATAGTAGTGTCTTTAAGGTGAATGGCCAATGAGTGAAGCTATATATCGGTCCAACTGACTCGATAAAATGTATAGCCACCATATATCTCGATGAAGTCTGAGTACTCGAGATAACTATGTCGTGCCGCGACAATAAATCAAGCGCTACATGGGAGGCCACCCATCATTGTAATCATTTTTGTTGTTTTTGATTAAGTGTAGATGCAAGAAGTACAAAGAAGGAGATTAGTCCCAAATTTTGATTTGAAAGTGAGCCATGCCAATGGTGGTAAGTCTAGGAATGATGGATCAAAGGCTAGAGGCTAGGAATCACCTATGCCAACATAGGCAATGCTAAAGGCGCCGCCTATGCCAACATAGGCAATGGCCAAGGCGCCGCCTATGCCATTTCCTATGCTCACTGCCTCACATAGGCGATGGGCAAGGCGTTGCCTATGCCAACATAGGTAATGCTAAAGGCGCCGCCTATGCCAACATAGGCAATAGGCAAGGCGCCGCCTATGCCATTACCTATGCTCACTACCTCACATAGGCAATGGGCAAGGCGTCGCCTATGCCAACATGGACAATGCTAAAGGCGCCGCCTACTTATCCTTAGGCAATGCTATAGGTGCCGCCTACTTATGCTTTTTGCCTACTAACCCATTTGTAAATGGACCAAACCGACCCATGGCTCATCCTTTAAATATACCCTCTACCTTTGAACACCACTCAATTTTTTGTTGAACCTAGGTGCTGCCCAAAGCTTCCTTATCTTCTCCAAGTTTTCCTGTTTTCTCATCTAATCTTACGGACTCACCTTCCCGATCCATCACCAAGTAAGTTATTCTTTTATATTCCATAGTTGTTGCAGTGCTACGCTTATAATGGTTCATTAGATTTTGAAGTAGTGCTTAGTGATAAGAATATGGTTGGATTGTTATGATGCATCTCATTGAGTGAAAGGATTCTTGTGGGTATTCTTGACTTTACTCTGGCATGTATTGATTGGTATTCACTGTCATAATTTTTTTGATAGAGTTGAAATTTTGAAGTTAATGCATAATTTTGAGAGTTGTAAGCTTGAATGTTTGAATGACTCATTCATCGATGTAATGATCATGATTTACCACAAGCATAAGATGGTGTGATTGTTTCTATGCTATTGCATGATAAGATTTCTATGTGGTAGTCTTGTTCAAAGATTGCATTGCTCCAATGAAATAAAGTTGAAAATGATAGTCAAGATTACATGACCATTGTGTGCTGCTTCTCTATATCAAACTGAGAAATTGTTATGTAAAGTGAAGGGTTGAAATTGTGACTGCGCTATTAATGTTGTTGGAACATACCACCTAAATGTATGTTGATGAAGTCTAAGTAATCGACATCACTCACTCAATTAGTTTGTGCAAACAAATTAAGTGTGGGGTGATGCCATCACTATTTTCTTTTTCGATTATAGTGAATCTTCCGAAATAAAATTAACATAACTCTATTGTGATCTCAGGTAACATGGCTCCAAAAGGACGACAGGGAAAGGAGAAACAACCCACCTCACAAAATGGTCAGAAAAGGCAAGAAAAGACCAGGCTGATTCCTCCTCTCTTCAAGTGCCTCGATGCACTTTTGGGATCAAGTGGGTTTTGGAGGAGGAAGGGAAGGAATGGTATAGGAACAATAAAGTGAAGAAATATGTTCATGTGGATTTGATGCAGAAGGAAAGTTTAGCAAAGAGAGACCCCTGCATTTTGGCTAAAATCATGGCACTAAATCTTGACTTTATCTTCCGAGATATGGGGGAATGCAATCTTGATTTGACTTGAGAGTTTTATGCCAACTGGTCCCCAAGGACTACCAGAAGTGAAGTAAAGATTCGGGGCCAAGTCTTGCAATTGAACGCAGATTTCTTCAACTCTTTCTTGGGTACTCCAAGTGTGGATCAATCACCACTCAAGGAGATTTACCAAAGACCTCCCTATAGAGCCATCAAACATACGTTGTGTGGATCAAGGTCACTGACCCGGTGGACTCGTCACAAAGATAATGGTCGTCACAATACTTACCCATATGCTTCTTTGAACAGAGAAGCTCACATATGGTTATGAATAGTCAATTACTGCTTGATTCCTGGGACACAATACACTTAGATCACGCGTGATCGAGTCTGCTTAGTATATGCTCTAATGACGAATGTTCCCATCAACATTGGTGCAGTTATACGATCGTCAATGCGCAAAGCAAGGCTGCACAAAAGGTCCCATTTTAGTTTCAGCAATTTGTTGACTACAATCCTAAGAAAAGAGCACATTGAGGAGGAGCCAGCAGACCATAAACTGCCACACAAATCGAAAAAGGTAGATCTCACGAAAATCAAAGAGCCAAAAACTGGTCAAGGCATCAACCTATCACTGCTGAGAGACATGCTCGAGATGAAAGTTTTTTTTGCCATCTGTATGGCATAACTAGGTTTCCCATGATGAATGGGAGTCGTGTGCCGACTAATGCAGAGCTTCGACAGTTGGACTATGACTACCTGCTTAATAAGCATGCTCGGTCCATGTGTGGAGTGGGGGTAAATTTTGAGGAACCTCTAGATGATGATGTGCCGACAGACGATGATCACCGACGGCCAGACTCTGATGTGGAGGACAACTCTGATGATGACGACTCTGATGATGATTCTGACGCTGGGGGTATGACCCCAGATATAGAGGAGGAGTCTGACTAATCAAGTTTTGCTTATTTATTTACACTGAGGGCAATGTGTTCCATCTAAGTGTGGGGTGCGGGTATATGTCTTCTGTATTGTGTACTGCTTGCCTACATTTATTCTTAGTTGTTTGATTTAGTCGTAGTTAGTTAGTTGTAATTAGTCAGATTTTGCATAAAATTATTCTGATAGACGACATTGCATTATAACAAGAGTTTGTGCTGAATCATTACTATTGAAACATTTAGGCTCTAAGTTGTGACTCACTGTGTGATAATTGTTTGTGGTTTAATTCATCCATCTATTGGGTCAAGAATCTATAATGCTCCCAATTAAGTTGACCATGTGCCTTGTGTGTGTAAGGTTATTGTATATTCTTTGTTGCGACTGATGCTAGAACTTACAAAGTGTGTGTGTGTGAAGCAAAATAAAGATTGTGAGTTTAGGAGATGATTTAGGCATTTCTTTGGCAGCCCTGATTTTGTTTATCTTCTTCTTACCAACCTTTGTACATTGTCCTAGTGAACACCCTTTGAGCCTTTAGCTATTTTCTTTGGCAGCCTCATATGTAGCCTAATCCATTTTTTAGACCATAATTTTGATCCAAAAGCTCCTAAGCGCTTTAAATTGTAGAATCAAGTTGAGTAAAGAGTGTGGCAAAATAAGAGGAAAATGGTGAAAGTGATGCCCCAGAGTTTATTGGTACGTGAAAATATTGTGATAAAGGGTGGCTATCATAGGGATGCTTAAAAAAATAATAATAATAATAAATCAAGAAAAAAAAGTTGTATATTCCCATCATTGTGTTTCTGATTGAGTAACAAAATGGGTGAAAGGGGGTTGGTTGATGAAAGGAAGGTCGAGTGGTTGTTAAAAGTTAGTGTAAATAGCATAATGTAGTGTATTAAAGTGCTTAGGGAACATAGTCACTATTTCTGGCCAAAATAGTCCTACCTGTCCCTTTAGCCTACATTACAACCCGTAGAGAACTATTTGATCCTAACCTTAGCATTCTGCTATTATTGGAGCATTACACTAAGGGCAAGCTTATGGTCATCAGTTGTAATCTAAGAATTCTTTGTGAGAGTGAGAGCAAGCAAGTTCTTATACCCATATTTCTGAAAAGTGCAAAACTATGAGTGATTATGGGTAACATTTTGTGTGAGCGCACATGGTTTATGATTGTTGGGCAGTTTTATATGATTTTTTTTGCTTAACTTGTGTATACGAATTAACCAACTTAATTAGTTTATGTTGGAGGGTGAGTTGTTTCTAGTAATGACCAAGAAATCTGCTCTTTGTTAATAATTGTCGTGCATGTCTTGTTGAAAATTTTGTGTTGCTCTTGTGAATTTTAATTAGGTATTCACATGGATGTACTATTTTATTCGAGGAGAAACAAAGCTTTAAGTGTGGGGTGGTGATGTTGGGCGTATTTATACGTGTAAGCACCATAACTTACCCATGTTTTAGCTAAGTTTTGAGGATAAAATACATAAGTCTTGCACTTTTAGTCCATTTTTAAGTAAGTGAGCTGACCTATGTGATTAGCATGCTTTTCAGGTACTAATGAGGAAGATTTCAGCACTTTGGGGACCTGTGGACAGCAAAGGAAAACTTACATTAAAGGGAAGGTAGCTTTTGGACTGAATGTGATGCATGGGAACTTTTTCTCGGGCAAACTCAGTAATTTTAAATAGTTAAGGATGCAGTAGCAACTTAGTAGAGAAGGATACTATTAAAAACCTTATTGCTGAATTTTCAGAGGATTATTCATTATTCAGATTCTGTAATATTTTGAAACCAGAGAGAGAGAGACTAACGGCTCAGTGGAAGCGAAATTAGAGAGGAAACAAGTTTTCCTCTTATTCTTGCTATTCATCTTCATCGCCGAGATTGTTCAAGTTTTGGTATGATGATTATGTCTATTTTGATTTCTATTTTATCCATGAGTAGCTAAGCTTATTTGTTAGGGTTATGGAAACCTTGTAATATACTCTCTATTGCTATGAGTTTGTGAATTTATGGTGTGTAATTCACTTATATCATTACTCTCTTCATTTTGATTGAATTCTCATGGTTGCAAACATAGGGAATGCGCCATTATAGCATTAACTTGTTCGATAGAAAAGTTACATGTTCGGAAAAGAGAGTTTGACAAGAAAATAGGGTTCCCAACCTCTATTTACTTGTTAATGCCCTAGCAGGATTAACTTCTTGGTGAATTCGTACCTTTTGTTGTACACTTTAGGTTCGAGAGAGCTAAGGAGAATAAATCCTTGATGGTTGAAAAACACCTGGATTTAGAATTAGAATACTACTCTCTATAAGTGCATGCATGTATAAACTCCGCATTACTCATAGTTAATAGAGAAGTAGAAACTACAAGGTGGACATAACCCTAACTTGTCATTCTCTGTGATTAAATATTATTACATATATCGTCTCATTCGTTACACTAATAGTATTATTGTGCACTTAAACCAAAACCCCCAATTCCTTGGAACCTTCGATCAACAGTCTACTAATAATCGCAATACTTAGTGACCAGAGTGTTCCCTATGGGATTCGACACCCACCGCTTACACTTTCTAACGAGAGTTGTAATTTGGGCGTATCAATCAACAGTTCAAAATCATTACAAATTTCCATGCACATCATCCAATGCATATACATATACGTATAACACATACTGGGGTAGGGAACAAAGCTTAACATGCATTTCAAAACTTTAGTCTGGACTATGAAACTCAACCATCATAAAATACAAGGCAACCACGGGCTATATTGGCGTAGCACTCGCCCATCTGGTAGGGCCACTTTACGTGTGGCTGCACCAACTAGAGGGTATACATCTGCATTATAGGGGACTTGAACCTCCCTGTATATCAATGTAAAATGAGCACCAAATTATGTAGTAAAATAAAGATGACTTGAACCTCCCAATCATATAAGAGTAATGATAATAATAAGGAAGACTCAAACCACACAGTCACATAGACCCATGCATCTGCAACTACGATTTTGAGTGATGGTCTCTCGGACCTCCACTTTCATGACTCAGCTACACAACCCTCTTTAAAATCCAATTAAAATAATTATCACACACTACAATTCATTGAAATATAATAAACATTTAGGCATACATTGTTGGTATCGTCATACTAACTACACTTGCAAGGTAACATCAACATGCCAAAATAATTTCATACTTGGGGAATTCACAACTCCTCTTTGTTCAATTTTCCAATAGCTTTTGAAAACACTGACCCACAAGGTTCAATTAAACATTATAATGCAATAGTTCAAGAATAGTTAAATTCCCATATTTTTCATAACTAAAAACAACTTAACATTATATGGTTAGGACCATAATCACTTCAAATGTCACAAGTTTGAGAAAAATCACAATTCCCAAGTTCATTCATCTTACCCATGCACCCACAAGTTCAAAACCATATTTAAAACATGAGTAATGCATAATAAAACCATGGGAAAATAATGAATTGATCATTTATTTCAAACCCCCCTAATCATGTCAAAACCCATACCTTTAATCACATACATATCTATGTACTTTTATGCAATAGAGATATTAAGTTTAAGGGTAGAGTCACATACCTGAAATATCAAGTTTCATGGAGAGAATTTAACTCTAGAGCCCATAGATGACCAACTTGATGAAACCCTAGCTTGACTTGCTTGAGGGAATTCAGAGACCATTTTAGTGTTTGAGAAGTTACTTGGATTAGTTTCTGAGTGCTAATGCCACCCTAAAACTTTATAAGATGTGGGTTTCAATTTTGTTAATATGGGAAATATCAAGAATGCCCTTAACTCTAAACCTTAAAAAGTACTGCCTTTAAATATGGGTCAACCCATGAATCGTAGCCACTCCTTACGACTCGTCACCACGAGTCATGCTCAAGGCAGTACCACTAAGGCAATCTATATTGTAAACCTTACTACTCAATAATAGGAATCGTGATGGGACCCTATGACTTGTAAGGTCTAGTCATTGTCAATTGAGGTATACACTCGACACCCTACGGTTACACCTAACAAATCATAAAATATCCTTATAACTCTTAGTGAGCCACTCATACTTAAAGTAGAATGTTGCCACAAACTTACTGATTTGGTTATGACTCATCCCAATGACTCATCAGGACAACCTACGACTCATTGGGTCCAATCGTTCCCAGGGAATTTCCAAGGACCAAAAGCCCCCGGCATTACATACTCTCCTCCTCAGGATCATTCATACTTGAATGACAGATACGGTATTTTCTAGCATGCTTTAACTTCACATACATCTACTCTTACCTTTAACAAAGACAAAAAACAAAGATGTCATGGAAATTACTCTTTCCTTTAACAAAGTCAGAAAAAAAAGATGTTAAGAAATATATATACCTTACACACAATTATCCTAAATAGGAAAAAAAGAATGAGTACTTGAAATTCATGTCCTCCCCAGCTTCCCAAGTAGCTTCTTTAACCTTTTGGTTCTGCCAAAGAACCTTTACAGAAGCCAAGTCCTTAGTCCACAACCGACGGACTTGCCAATAAGAAATTTCAACTAGAACTTACTCATAAGACAAAGAATCTAAAATAACCTCCTTTTCCAAAGGAAAACCATCGAAGAATCACCTACATACTTTCTCGACATCGACACATGAATCACCAAGTGAGAAGAGTCTTAATTAAAAGGCAACTCTAGTTCATAAGCAACATTACCAAGTCTCTTTAAGACCAAGTACGAACCAACATAATGGGGCTAAGTTCGCCTTCTTCCAAAACTGTGACACTCCTTTTATGGAAGAAACCATTAGGAAAACCCAATCTTTTACCTTAAATTCAAATTCTCTTTGCCTCACACCCGTATAGGAATTTGGAGAATTTTTGAGGTCTTAAGCCTATCTCGAATCATCCTTACCTTTTCCATTGCTCGATGAACTAAATTGTGGAAAAATATCTCAACCTCACCACCTTCAAACCACCCGATGGGATATCTATACTCCTATTATACAAGGCCTCAAAAGGGGCCATACCAATGCTAGAGTGATAGCTATTGTTATAAGAAAATTTAATGAGTGGAAAGTGGTCAACCCAACTACCACCATAGTCAATAATACAAGCCAGAAGAACATCTTCCAAAATGAGCATCATCCTTTCTTCTTGCTCATTTGTCTATGGGTGGAAAGAAGTGCTAAGGGTCACTATAGTCTCTAAACCCCGCTTAAACGACCTCCAAATTTGAGATGGGAAATAAGTAGCCCAATCAAAATTGATAAAAACTGGAGCACTATGCATCTTCATGATCTCCTCGATGGATAACTTAGCATAGTCCTCAGAAGAGAAATTAGTCCTCACTAGAAAGAAGTGAGTAGACCTAATCATCCTATTTATGATGACCCAAATCAAATCAGACTAATAGCTAGACCATGGAAAACCAATAACAAAATCTATATTAATTACCTTCTATTTCCACACCGGCAACTCAATCTCTTGAGGCAATTCTCCAGGCCTCAATTTTTCCACTTTCACTTGCTTACATCCCATGCAATTAGCCATAAAATTGGCCACACGCCTCTTCATATTGTTTCACTAATAAATCTCCTTATGGTCATGATACATCTTCATTGACCCGGGATGAATCATATATCGCAACTCATGGGCCGCAGCCAAAATCCTACCTCATAATCCATCAATATCAGGAACACATAATCTTTCTTGGTACCTCAATATACCATCACTTCCAATCTCAAAAACCATTACCTTATACTTGCCTACATCTTTGTTGATTTGCACTAAGATAGGATCCAACACTAGCTTCTTGTTTACTTTTAAATTAAGGGGTGACTACACCACTATTTGCACAAACACACCACAATTCTCAATGTCCAAGAGATGAACTCTAAGTTTAGCAAAATGGTGCATGTCCTTCACCAAATCCTGCTTCTCCTCATCCATATGAGATAAGATTCCTATAGATAACCTACTAAGAGCATCAACAACCACATTATCTTTACCTTAGTGGTAATGAAAACTCGTGTCATAATCCTTGCGAAGCTCAAGCCATCTCCTCTGCCTGAGATTTAGCTTTTTATAAGTGAACACGTACTGCAGGATCTTATAATCATAATAAATTTCAGCATCAACCCTATACAAATAATGTTGCTAGATCTTTAATGCATACACCACAGCTAGCAATTCCAAAGTATAATTCTTCTCTTTGTCTCTCTCAAGGACTCTCAATGCTAATAGTTACCATGCCATAACCTTGCCCCTATTTTTAATAGCCACTCCAATAAATACACTTGGTTGGAGATCTTGAAGGGCTTTTTGAGCTTGTAACATAGGTTTGGGGTAGGGTAGGAAATCATTTTGGAACAACATGGCTATACCTTCCTTGAATATCTACATCACACTATTCCATCCATCTTTTGACCATGGGCCACTTCTTTTGTTTTCACTCTTTACACATGTCCCTACTTTCATTGCCTTGGGTGGAGGGATCCATGAATGAAATTACTTTTATATATGGAAGGACTCTACTATTTCCATTGAAATTATGAGTCAAGGACTTGGCAGTGGTCCTATAACACAAAAACAAACTAGAAAGGAGGATGATCTCTTAAGGCTGAAAATAGAAATGTGCTCAAAAATCTCAACTAAAGAAAATATATAGAAAAGAGCCTAGGATGATGATCCATTACAAACAAATACAAAGGAAAACAAGTCAAATGAAATAAACCTCGGCTAGTATAACCTAAATCAGTAATGAAAATAAAAATACACAACCCTAATCATAGGATTTAAAGGCATATGATGTTTAAACAATGGACAATTAATAAGATAACAAAAACACAAAAAATTGAACATGGTCTTATAGGCCGTATCAGCACATATTCCCACTCTCACTTAGTATGATATTTCAACTACCATATGATTAGAATCCTACAAAAGAAAAGAAAAAAAAGACGTTTTCATGCATTTTAACCAATGATACAAGACTACGAGCTTGTGTCAAATTACTCCTTTATCATCGAGAAACCTCGTATTTCCTATCCAATACCCAATTCATAAAATGACTCTTATAAAGATCCTACCCTAGAAATTCGTTTACATAGAAAATATCTTGTATTAATTTAGAATTTTTTTGATTTTCCAACACCTAAATTTTATGTCTTTAACTTATCTTTTCTTTTATACAATCTCCCTAGGACATAATTAAATAGTGAAGTGCATATAAGGGAATTTGAAAATTGGGTTTTTCTTTTTGGCGATATGGGAGTGAAGGTTTGTACAACCTTTTTTGAGATTTTTGAGGGGTTTTTGTAATTATTTTTACAAAATGATTGAGGAGATGGAATAATTCTATATTAAAACTAATTTGATTTGAAAATTTTAAAATAGGAAGGTTATAATTTGACAAATGAACGATATGGTACTACATCACTACTTGTAGAAGGTGCGAGGTATGATAAATGTGATGACAATGGTTGTTTATAGATGAAAAGGGAAGTGGTAAATTAAATTTAAAGGGGGATACTAATATGTAGCCTAGGGTTCTTGATGAAAAAATCTTATCGGGTTATGATTTTGTTGTTAGGTCTAAGAAGAAGGAAAATACGAGATAGGCTATTGATCCAGTTTAGGTAATGTTTTAGATAGGTTAGGCCAGTTAGAGATTAAATAGGTTGAAAAATTAGTATGAGAAATTAGGCACTTTTAGTAGGTTTTGGAAATTTATTAAATAGACTAACTGATTTAGGAGTTAGCCTATTTTATTAATGATACAGCTGAATAGAAAATCAATAAGGCAATTACAATATAATTATATCCAAATTGATATTGATTAAGGCCTAAATTTAATAAATTAACTAAATTGAATAAAAATTGAAAGGATTCAAAGGCTAATCTAATCCCGAGTTTCTTGATTTAATGAAATCAAAAAATTTAGGATAGGTTGAGGTAAACTCAAAGAAGGTTGAAAGTTTATACAGATCATCAATTTTAACATGAGATTTGGAAATGAAGACTGGGTATTACTTTAATTATCGCCCATGAAGAGTTTGATAAGGTCTGGGAGGAAGTTTAAGCTCAACCCCATGTATATTAGATTGGTTGAGAACCTTTCCACAATTGGTGAAGTTGCTTATGAGTTAGCCTTAAACGTAGATTTTGGGGTTGTCCACCTGATTTTCCTTGTTTTTCTATTATAGTGATACATTCTAGATGTGTCTCATGTGCTCAGATAGGACTCGATTAACGTGGATGAGCGGTTGAACTTCGTGGAGGATCCATGTTCATATTAGCCATTTATGAAAGGTGATTATGAACTAGAGAGATTCCAGTAGTTAATGTCAAGTGGAGAAACCACCTAGTAGAAAAGATAGTTGGGAGTTTGAGATTGAGATGTGAGATTGGTATCCTCACTTGTTCGAGGCTTTAAGTACATCCAAACTCTTTACTTTTGTAGATAAAAGTTCTTTTAGTAGTGGATATTGTAATGACATCCAGGGCCCCGGCGCCCAGCTCAGCTGGAGAGGCTCTCCAGTTCATTCTCTATAGTTTTGCTCATTTTGGCAATTTAGAGCATTCCTATACTGTCCTAAGTCATTTATGACTTGCTAGAGATGGCAGTTCAGTTATCAGAAAGTTTATTTGATTATTAGAGATAATTCCCTATTTTGAAGTCCTTATTAATTAAAATTGGCTATAAAGCAAAAAATCAGTGAAACAATCTCGTTGCCATTCAAATAGTTCCGATAGATCTAGAAAGTCAATTTTAGGCTTGGTGGACCTTTCGTTTGGGTGACTAGATCTATATGTACCATACTAGCCCGCAATTCTACATTATGTGTCGAATAAAGTCATATAGTGATCCTAACTTGATTGTCTGAAAGCTAAGGTAAGAAAATAAGTGCAAGCCTATGGTATTTGATGCGCATTGGTGGAATATCTCTTGTAAGAGTAAGTGTCTCTTTATTGTCCCTGCATTGACATGCATGATTTCATATGATGAGTGGAATTTCTTTATTGTCGGGGAACATGGGTTGTACTGCTAGCTGCTTACTTGTTTGGGTAATGTAACTTGTATATATGCATGATTGTGTGTTGTTAATGTAATTCCATATCTTGATTCCTTTGTGTCACATTATTGTGCATCATGTATACATACAGTTGATTTTAAAGTGCTGATATAAGAGGGGGTAATATGTTTGAATTTAAAGTGATGATTCACTCCCATAGATAGCTTAGATTCTCCTAGTTATGCATTTTTGTTTTTTGTGGTGCTATGTTGCCTAAGGACACGCAAAATGTTCTAAGTTGAGGATGTTGATATGCTATGATTATATAGCACTTTGATGCTTAAAACGATGAAAATATGCAAGTTACTTAGGTCCTATTGTGAGATATGGTGTGTTTTGATATGTTTTGTAGGAAACCAGGTTTGGAAGCTAAAACAGAAGAAAAGATGAAAGTTAAAGTTTAGGGCTACTTACTCTGGGCACTTACTGGGAATAAGTACCAACTACTGAGTCTAGGTGCCAAAGTAGGTGTCAGAATACTAAAGTCCAGAGGCTCAAATGCAGGAAAAAGAAGACTCTGACACTTAATATAGGAACCTACGGTCCATTGGGGCCACCTTCAGTCAGTATGTGTTAGAGTAAGTGTCAGTACGGAAGTCTAGATAGTTTCAGGAGCAGTGTAGAGGTTAGGTTCACTTACAAAGGGCCACCTATGGTCCGTAGGTGGCCTAAGTAAGTGTCCACCGACCTTAATTTTCCTTTTTCATTTGGGTTTTGAATTTTAGAGTTTCCTTGTATCCTATAAATACCCTTTGGACGTTTTGTGGTTAGTTTATGCACTTTTAACACTTACAAACATATATATGATTCCAGGATTTAATTTTCATCTTGGGATTGCTTTTGTACTAGTTTTGGTTGTTTATTTAGTTAATACTTTGGATTTTATTCATTGGTTATTGTAATTTTTGAATGGCGTCAATTATAAATTCCTTTGATCGTATTACAAACATGAGCGACTAATTCCTTTAGCTATGGTTATGGGAACCCTGGATAAATAATGTAGGGGAAATGTTCAATCCTTCTAGATAATTGTTGTTGTATACATTGTGGTTTTCTTCATACTTATTGCTTTCTTAATGGTTGTAAATATAGGATCCAACCTGTATTCACTATGAACCCAAGAAGGAGGTAGAGATTGGGAAAAAGAAATCACAATAGTGATTTGGGGTTAACTTATGGAATAAGCTTACCTACATTATCTACATAAGACGGTTAACTTACATCTAATAAACTTGAGATCAAGCAGAGATAGTTGAAACTAGGGTCCAATGTAAGCTCTAGTAAGGCTACACTCTGAGATCGAGAGGAGATGAGTGAAATTCACCAAATTATACTGTCAGGCGATTAATGATACCTTACTTACTAGATTCTACATGCAAAATAGTTTGATAGTTGGATTGAGCATGAGAAGCTACCTAGTTAGACGCTAGGGGGAACACAAGCCTAGTGTTTGTCTCTAATTAATCACAACCAAAATTGAGTTTTATTACTTGTTCGAGATTACAAAAACAAACTCCCCATTTACTTTTGTAATACCCCATATGATTCTAGATGAGTTTCCTTATATTTTTCCCATGTTTAAAGGTCCCAAAGCTATTATTTCAAACTAAGTGCAAGTGACATGGACAATTTAATAGCCAAAGATTTTGAACATTTTATTTTTGGCATTTCCGTATTCGAAACATTGATTTATGAGTTAGAATATGATTAGGGATGTTAAAAGGGTCGTCCAGGAGAGTTTTAGAATTTTTGAAAGAGGTTTGAGGTGCTTTTGGACCACGGAGGCAGTAACCCTTTGCGATTTCAGTGTGTCACAGAAGATAGTCTCGGCGATATATAGTGTGTCATGGAGGATAGTCTCCGTGATAGATAGCGTTTCGTGGAGGCTAGCCTCCATGATATCCACCACGCCATGATGCAGTGTAAATCTTGCAGCCTTCATTCAAAGGGTGAGTGGCATTTTGGTATTTTCCCTCTCCCCAATACACCCAAATCACGACTTAAAACCAAAGAGGGGCATTATTTGCTCCATTCATCATTAGTTAACGACGTTCAACCTCTTTTCATTCTCAAGAACACAAAAATAAAAAGATTTTTCCAAGAATCTACCATTTCAAGTTTTTTGAAGAAAACAAGGAATTCAGGTAAGTGGGATATTCATCAAAAGGTTTCTTCCACCCATTGAGTCCCAAAATCACTTAATTTTCAAGTATAAACCCTTTTTCCTCTTATTATGAAATTTTAATGTCAAGTATGAATTTATTCAACTTTCTCTTAATAGTTTTGAATACAAACTATGACAATGTTTTTCCCCATGTGCACTATATTCTTACATGCTTTATAAACTCAGTCACCTATGTCATGTTCAGTTAACAGCATGTTGATTATCAATTTATGAATCTAACCATGTGAGCATGTTTTCCTCATAAGTTTAACATCTTCCTATACTCATATCATAGATATCATCAGTTTAGTGAGTCACACTGTGTTTTGGGTCTATGGATCATGAATATCCTTACAGTATTATGATAATGTTATTGCACTTAATATATTATTTAGTGCTGGTGGGTTGTGAACATCCAAGACCTAGGAAAATCATGTCTATCAAAGTTATCAGGTTACAAGTCATACATATTTTTCTTGTGTGGTTACATTTAAAAATAATATCAAAATAAACACTTATCAATACTGGATCATATTAAATAAATAAGGATACTAGCGTCATTTAGTTGGGGGTAATACTTAGAACCGAGCGAACCCAGGGATAATGGCTCCCCCATCAGTTTTGTTAGAGTCGTTAGCAGTTGGCCATATGTTTCAGAACTACATAGGCAGTATAATTTATGAGGAGTCACCCGTTAGTTTTGGCTTGACTTTCTCTCAAGGGTCACCCATCAGTTTAGGCTTGTTACCCTGGTCCTTTGGGACAACAGATTATTGGATCCACACAGCCAATGTTAGTACATGTGACAAGGTATTGACACCCTTCCAACTAGGGTTAGAGGTTGAACTCTGATTATCTCAGATTAGGGCATGTTAGTTAAATATTAGCTCCCATAAATTTAGTTTAGTATTCAGATTATATCAGCTTAGGTTTGTGTCATGACCCAAACCAGAGCCTGGCCATGATGGGTATCTAAAGTCCCATGTGGACTGGAGATCACCCCTATATCTAACCAAACTAAAGACAACATCCCCTAATGTTGGATGAATTCCAGACAAATAAGAAGATAGCATGCAACAAGCATAAAGAAAGCCAAAACGCATCTATAACCGACGACCGATGACTGGTCAACAACCAACCAACATTACTAATCCAAACAAAGCCTTCTAAACAAAGAACCAAAACCATTCTTTGTCGGGTCATGTCCCCAACTCTGACAGATGACAATGAGAATGAAATGATAATGTTAATGATAATGAAATTATCCATCAACTTAAGTTTAAGAATGAAAGTTGGTGAAATGCCTAAGCCATCTGAGGGATAGAAGCTCACCACTTCACCATAATGCAATAAACCGAGCCGACTGACCTAAATCTACGCAAAAAAAGTAGAAGTAGCCCTGGTTCCTGCATTACGTGGGGATACAACATTTGAAGATGGTTAGTTAGGGTGAACATTAGCATGAACTCAGGGATAAGGATAACATAATGCCATGATCAATAGTTTAAAATTTTTCAAAACCAATGCACATGATCAAATGCATATCCATATATATATATATATATATATATATATATATATATAACTTTAGCTCTGTAAAACTTTAGCCTGGATTGTGTGGCTCAATCGTCATAACATTCAAAGGCACGTATGGGCTATATGGGCCTAATTCTCCTCCAGCTGGTAGGGTCCCAGTGCGTATGGCCACATGAACTAGAGGGTATACATATGCACTATAGGGGACTCAAACCTCCCTACATATCAAGGTGAGATGTGCAGGACTCAAACCTCCCAATCATATGATAATAATAATAATAATAAGAGGGACTCAAACCTCCTGATCATATAGACCCCTGCGTCAGCAACCATGGTTTCTAATGTTGGTCCCTAAAGACCTCCACTTTCGTGAATCATCTACAAAATCCTTCTTAAAGAGCAATTAAAACAAGTATAACACATTCCCAATCATTGAACCACATTAGACATTAAAGCATACACTCTTGGTATCTTCATACAACCTACACTTGCAAGGTAACATCAACATGCCACATCAATTATCTTCACTTGGGGGAATTCGCAACCCCTTTGGTTCAATTTTACAAATTCCCACATTTCTCATAGAAAAACCACTTTCACAATATGGGGTTAGGGTCATAACCACTTCACAAGTCACAGGTTTGGGAAATCACAATCCCTAGTTTATTTTCATCAAATTCACTTTAAAACCACTATTCAGACTTAACCCATATAGGAACAAACATGAAACATCATATAAAAAATAGTTATACAAAAGACCTCAACCCATGTTCTCAAAATCAACATAAATATCTCAAGAACAATACTTTAAACATATTCTTTTAACAAATTAACAATGAGGGATAGTAACATGCCTGAAATACCCTAGATTACAGAGAGAATACAACCCTTGACACTCTACTTGATCCACTTAGTGGAAAACCTAAGTATAGGTGCTTGAGAGAATTTAAGAGAGATTTTTAAAGTATTTTAGTGAGTTAACAATGCTAATAGGGTCCCTAATAAGGTTTTAGGTCTGGGTTATAATTGAGGTAGAGAAGAAATGTCCAAAGTGCCTTAATGAATAAATTAAAAATTTATCGCAAGTGACTACAGGTCACTATATGACTCGTATAGACACATTACGACTCATCCCAAGGAGTCATAGTCAAGACAGAACTACCAAGTACCCATACTGGTCTGGCTATGATTCAAAACACCAACTCGTAACCATACTTGATGACTCGTTACCACTTCTCATACTCAATACAGTAACAAATTTGGGATGACACACTCGATACCTTATGGTTGGGACATAATGACTCATGGCCTCAAGTCATAATGAAGACAGTGTCTTAGGCCCAAACTTTCTGGACACCTTATGACTTTGTCCTTATGACCTGTAGGAAGTCTTAAAGATTAAGAGCCACTCTTACTCAGAGAAGAATACTAAGCCACTTGTACAGATTAAGTCACGATCGAGGCCCTACTACCCATCATGACTCGCTACGATTCGTCAGGGAGTCGTAGTCAGGACAGTGAGGATAAAATTTCAGAAAATTTTCAAGGACCAAAAACCTAACGCGTTACATACTCCCCCTTAAGATCATTCATCCTTGAATAATAGGACATGGCATTTATTAGCCCGATTTTACTCCACATACTATTACTCTTACCTCTAACAAAGACAGAAAACAAATATGCCAAGGGAATCACCATTTCTTTTAACAAAGTAAGAAAATAAAGATGTAAAAGAATACATATTCCTCAAGCATGATTATTTGGAATGGGAAACAAGAATAGATACTTGGACTTCATGTCCTCCTCGGCTTCCCAAGTAGTTTCCTCAACCTTTTGGTTCCTCTAATGAACCTTTATCGATGCCATGTCCTTAGTCAACAATCAATGGACATTCCAAAATCTCTACCTGACCTCCTCGTAGGATGAAGATACAAAATACCCACCTTCTCTAAGGGAACAACCATCAAAGGATCACCCATGCACTTTCTCGACATCGACACATAGAACATTGGATGAATGAATCTCAAACTAGAAGTAACACCAATTCACATAAAATACTACCATTCTTCTTCGAAACCAAGTAAGGACTGAAATAATAGGAATTCAGCTTCCCTTTCTTACCAAACCGCATCACTTCCTTTATGAGGGACACCTTTAAAAACACCCAATCACCAACATTGAACTTAACTCTTTTCACCTTACATCCACATAGGACTTTTGGCAACTTTGGCCGACCTTAAGTCTATCCCGAATCACCTTCACCTTCTCTATGGATTGTTTAACCAAATCAGGTGCAAACAACTTATTCTCACCAATCCCAAACCACCTAATAGGATATCTACACCTTCTTCCATATAAGTTCTCAAACGAAGCCATATCAATGCTAGAGTGATAACTGTTGTTATAGGAAAATTCTATGAGAGAAAAGTAGTTAACCCAACTACCACAAAAATAAAAAACACAAGCCCGTAACATATCTTCCAAGAACTAAATTATCCTTTTAACTAGCCCATCTATCTGTGGGTAGAAAATGGTAATAAGGGTTACCTTAATCCCTAAGCCTCCCTTGAACAGCCTCCAAAAGTGAGATGAGAATTGGGTAGCCTGATTAGATATGATGAAGACTGGAGTACCATGCAATTTTATGATCTCCTGAATGAAAATCTTTACATAATGCTCAGAAGAGAAATTAGTCCTCATTGGAAAGAAGTGAGTAGACATAGTCATCCTTTCATGATGACCCAATTCAAATCAAATTTTTGGTGAGACCGTGGAAAGTTGGAAAAAAATCCATATTAATTACCTCCCATTTCCATATCGACAATTCAATCTCTTGAGTTAACATATCGGGCCTAAAGTGCCCTCTCTTCATTTGCTGACACACCATACACTTAGCCATAAAATTGGCCACATCCTGCTTCATGTTATTCCACCAATAAATCTCCTTAAGATCATGATACATTTTCATCGAACCAAGATGAATAGTATAATATGACTCATGGTCTTCGACCAAAATTCTTCTTCGCCACCTATCAACATCGGGAATACATAATCTACTTTGGTACCTCAAGATACCATTACCACTAATTCAAAAAAATCATCACCTTCTACCTACCCATATCATTTTTGATTTGCATCAGAATAGGATCCTACACTTGTTTGTCCTTTCTTTACCCCCAAGAGATAACCTTGCCACTATTTGAACAATCACACCACCATCCTCAAAATCTAAGAGAAGAACTTAGAGATTATCCAAATGGTGAATATCCTTCAGCAAATCCCATTTTTCCTCATCCATATCAGACAAACTACCCATGGACAACATGCCAAGAACATCAGCAACCACATTAGCTTTACTTAAAGGATGGTAAAGACTCATGTAATAGGCCTTAAGAAACTCAAGCCATCTCATTGGCCTGAGATTTAATTTTTTATAGGTGAACACATATTGCAGGCTCTTATGATCAAAATAAATATCAACATGGACTCCATACAAATAATGTTACCAGTTTTTTAATGCAAAGACCATGGCAAATAATTCTAAATCATGGGTTGGATAATTCTTCTCATGAACTTTCAACTGTCTAGAAGCATAAGCAACCACCTTGCCATGCTACATCAACATACATCCCAATCCCACCTGGGATACATCACAATAGATAATAAAACCATCAGTGCCTTCAAGCAGAGTCGAGACTAGAGCCAAAGTCAACTTATTCTTCAGCTTCTCAAAACTACCCTTGCAAGCATCAGACCCCAAGAATTTCACCTTCTTCTAAATTAACTTAGTTAATATGGTAGAAATAGAAGAGAAACTTTCCATAAACCCTTTATAATAACTGGCTAAACCCAAGAAACTCCAAATATCAGTTGGAGTCATAGGTCTAGGCTACTTTTTAACCACCGCAACCTTCTATCGATCCACCATAATTGCTTCACTAGAAATAACATGACCCAAATAACTCACATTATTCAACCAAAAATCCACTTAGAGAACTTCACATACAAACACTGATCCTTTAGGGTCTATAAAACAAGATAGAGGTGATCAGCATGATCTGCCTCACTCTTTGAATACACCAAAATATCATTGATAAAGAAAATGATAAATAGATCTAAGAAGTAATAGAAAACCCAGTTCATAAGGTCCGTAAATATTGTTGGGGCATTGGTCAAATCGAAGGAAATCACCAAAAACTCTAAATAACTATACCAGGTTCGAAAGGAAGTCTTAGGGATATTCACTTCCCTAATCTTCAATTGATGATAACCCAACTGAAGATCGATCTTTGAAAAGAACTTATTACCCTAAATCTAATCGAATAGATCATCAATCCTCAAAAGCGGGTACTTATTCTTCATGGTCACCTTATTCAATTGTCGATAATCAATACACATTCGAAGAGAATCATCCTTCTTATGTATGAAAAGAATAGAAGCACCCTACAAAAACACACTAGGGCAATGAAACCCTTATCCAGAAGATCGTTCAACTAATCATGAATTTCTTCAACTCAACCGGAGCCATTTTGTAAGGAGATAAAAATAGGATGAGTGTCTAAAAGAAGATCAATACCAAAATCAATTTCCCTATCAGATGGAATACTAGGGAGATCATTAAGAAACACCTTGAGAAATTCACAAATATAAGGACAGTCTACACGAAAGGACCTTCAGATCTAGAATCCTTAACATGCACTAAGTAATAGAGGTACCCTTTAGAAACCAATTTTTGGGCTCTAAATACTAGATGAACCTTCCATAGGAACTAGGGAACTACCTTTTCACTCGATCACTAGATCATTAGGAAAATGGAAACTAACCCTTCGAGTCTAATAATCAAAAGACGCATAGCACGAATGCAACTAGTCCATCCCCAAGATCATATCAAGGTCTAACATGTACAACTCTATTATATCTACCAAGGTCTCCCTATCATGGACTGAGATCACTAAACCCCTAAAGACTCTTCTATCCATAATAGAGTCACCCATCGGGGTGAACACAAAGAAGAGGACCAAATATATTTAGGATCAAAGCCAAAATAGATAGCCACATAAGGGGTCATATAAGAGAGAATAAACACAAGATCAAGTATATAATATATATATATAATGAGAGAAGAGTTTAAGCATACCAGTAACAATATTAGGCAAAGAATTAAAATCTTGGTGAGTAGCAAGAGCGTATAGATGGTTCGATTCGTGTTAGAGCTGAAAGAAGAAGTAGCACCTTTTGGTTCGGGAGATGATAAAGTAGAAACATAAATCTTATTTTCTCCAAAAGAAACCTTAGAAGGACTATTCCTCTACATATTACCAATCTAACCATATTTAAAGCACTTGTTCCTCCCCTTCATAAACACCACAGTGCACCAGACTATAGAATCTACAAATAGGATACGATGGAGCAGACCGAGCCCTACTTGCTGATCCTGGGCTCCTAGTGCTATAAACCCACAATCATACTAATAACGATGATGACTTAAAGGCTTCGAATAAGGAAAACTATCCATAGAGTAGGAACCAAAGTTGCCCCACTTTTTAGACCACTTTCCACTATCTTTACCATTTTTCTCCTGACCCTTACCTTGATTCAAATAATGAAACTTCTTATTCTGCCTTTCACTCATCTATCATTTCCTCTTCTTTTCCTTTTCAACTTGTTTCATATACAATGCAAGTCTAGATATGTCTATATCCTTGTTCAAAAAGGTAGCCTTGCTCTCGAAGATCAACTCATGGGACAACCCAAAGGTAAACTTCCTCATTCTACCCCTCATGTTAGACACAAATTTAGGAGAATAATATGAAAATTGATGAATCTTTAAGGCATACTTTTTTACTAACATCCTGCCTTATTTTAAGTTCATGAACTACTCGGTATTTGCCTATCTTAACTCCTGAAGAAAGAAACGATCAAGCCAACCCCTAAAGAAATCATCCTACAAGAAAGACTCAGAATCATCACCCCTAGAATATTCCCACTCTTTATACCATTGGTATGCTACATCCTTCAACTTATCAGTAGTGAACTCTACACCCTCCACATCAGTAGCATGCATGACCATTTAAACTTAACCCATGCAGGGACAAATATGAAACATCACATAAATAATAGTTATACAAAAATCCTTAACCCATGTTTTCAAAATCAATATAAATATCTTATGAGAAACACTTTACACCATATGATTTTAACAAATTAACAATAAGGGAGGATTAACATGCCTAAAATACCTAAGATTATAGAGAGAATCCAACCCTTGAAGCTCTACTTGACTCACTTCTTGGAAACCCTAAGTATGTACATTCGAGAGAATTTAAGAGAACTTTTGAAAGTATTTTAGTGAGTTAAAAATCCTAATAGGGTCCCAAATGGGGTTTTAGGTCATGGATAATAATTGGGGTAGAGGGGAAATTTCCAAAGTGCCCCTAATAAATAGACTGCAAATTTGTCGCAAGTTACTATGGGTCACTATACCATTTGTATAGACATATTACAACTCATCACAAGGAGTCGTAGTCAAGATATAACCACCAATGACCCATACTGGTCTAGATTCAATTCATACCACCAACTCATAATAACACTTGACGACTCGTAACTACTTTTCATACTAAAAAACAATAAATTTGGGATGACACACTGGATACCCTACGATTGGGACATAACAACTCGTCATGAGTCGTATTAATTTATAATAAAGATAGTATCTTGGGCCAAACTTTCTAGAAACCTTATGACTTCGTCTGTATGACTCGTAATAAGTCTTGAAGATTAGTTGAGAGCCACTCGTACTTAGAGTAGAATACTAAGCCATTTTTTTATTAAGTCACAACCGAGTCCTTACAACCTATCATGACTCCCTATGATTCTACAGAGAGTCATAGTCAGGATAGTGAGGATAAATTTTAGAAATTTTTCAAGGTTACAGTTTGCGTGACCATGTGTTCAGTTTATCAGCTATTCAGTTATTCAGTTTTATAGATAATTTCAGTATATGCTTTATCCTATCCTACATTTATTTTACATGTTCATGCATTTATGTTTAGTACTTATATGTAATTTAGTTAGTTCCATCTCATATAACAGTACATTCCAAGTATTGACCATATAATCTCTTTTATGCTATATGTGAGAGGCTATGAGACATTTTAGGAAAATTTCTCTTCTTTTAGTATTCATATCATGCGAATGAGCATAAGCTCTATTGAATTTATCTTTCTAACTCATCTTTCATCTTCTTATAGAAAATGCCTCCCAGAAGAAATAACGAAAGAAACAAAGGGGATCAGCCCGCACCATCACCTATCCATAAAGACCCTCTTAATAAATATGTTTCCCATGCAAAATTCAGGACCATGTTCACCATTTTAGCCTAGTGTATGGCTTCTTAGAATAACCAGTAAGCTATTGCTCCAGCCAATCTAGTAGTAAGCATGACAATAGCTAGGATCTGAGACTTCACTCGAAAAAATCCTCAATTATTTTATAGATCTAAGTTTAAGAATGATACACAAGAGTTTTTTAGATGGTGTGTAGAAAGTGATAGATATCATGGGTGTTACTAATAGTTTAAGTGCTGACTTAGCTACCTACCAGTTGCAAGAGGTAGCTCATTGTTAGTTTAAGGAGTGGAAAGAGGATAGATGAAACACCCGAGGATTTGGAATCTTATAAAATTTCTCAAGTTTTGAACCTTTTTGACTTGGTACGACTCTAGAGTACCAATTTTACCCTTGAATTTAACTAGTAGGCTATCTTGAGGGTTCACTTGTACCCTAGGCAGTATGGTTAGATTTTCTACTACCACGATATGACTCACTAGGGTACAAATCATATAAGAGCATATGAATGGTGTAGTACAAGTCGTATGGTACATAATCATCTTGGTCTTATGGAGTTTGCCTTAGATACAGCTAATGGATATGATATGAGGTGTCGCTCATACCCTTAAGATACATCTAGGGAGGTATGAGTCATATAGAAACTAGTAGGTAGGGTTTGGCATGGTCTTGGGTCAGATTTGGGGTACCACTCATACCCTAGGATACGGATGGAAAGAGTGAGTCATACCCTTGGACGTGGCTTGTTTTAATTTTTAAGTCAAGGGTAGTAGACATTTACTACTCCTAAACCCTTATGTACTAATATTATATAGCCCTTGGTGTCCTTTCATAACACTTGTTAAAGGTTTAAAACACTTTAATTACTCTCTCAAACTCACTCTTGAAGATTGGAGGCTAGGGTTTCTTTATGTGTTCTTCAAAGGGCTCAAAGGTCAAGATTTCTTCTGTTAATCTGTATGTATAAGGCATGTAATTCTTCCCTCATTGTAATTTCCAACTAAAGGCATGTTTATTATGTTTTAAACATTGATTTATGAATCATGAATGGTAGTTTTAAAAATATAAGTTGTGGGTCTTGATACATATGGTTTGGTATTGGTTTAAACTATATTTTTACATATTTTTGGTAATGGTTTGCATATGTAGTTATTGGTTGGTTATGATTTAACAAATGGGCCTTGGGTAACCCAAATTATGGTGGTTTATGCATTGATTTTGTTCTTGATAAAGGTATGCCCTCAACACATTTGATAAAATGCTTTAAAGAATATTTTTACTCTATTTTTGAACTTTTATTGGGACTCTTGGATGGTTTTGTTTGGTAATAGAACTCTAAATGGTTTTGGATGGTTTTGCATGATTTAAATAGTTTAAATGATACAAAGGCTTTAAATGCTTGGAACGGTCTAAAATAGTTCAGAATGGTTTAAAGGGTAAAGGTTTTGGTGGTCATCATTGGTCTATTTTTAAGACCTTATGGGATACATGGAAATCCCTCAAGTGAATGCATTGATGGAATTAGTTTAATTAGTTTGGAAAGGTAAAAGGCTAACGGTTATACTTGTGGGGAACATAGAAGTCCTCTAAGCATTTTAATATGGCAAATAGAAGGGCTCTTGATATTCCTCTTAAACCTATATGTGGTTGGCTAAGGATAGTACTTGCAAGTATAGTGGTATGACAATACCACTAATAATAGCCCTGGTAAATAAATGGTTAATGGAATTGTTTGGTTATTTGGAATTGGTTTTAATTAGGCAATAATGGTGAGATACATAGTTAAGCCAAGGAAGGTGGAGGTCCCAAGGGGACCAAAATTGGTAACTCATATTTGCCGATGTAAGGTTTTATCTTGGTGATCATGTGTATGATGTCACTTTATATTGGGTGACGTACTAGTCATCTCAAGGTTTTCTTCCTTAGTCGTGTGGCTACACATACTGGGGACCTTTAAATAGGGGGAGTTGAACCTATATATCCTATAGATAGTTTAGGATGACAAAGATATATAACCCAGTTAAAGGTTTTAACGACATGCTAAATTCAGTTTTTTTTCTCAAAATAGTTATATATATGTATGGTTCTATGCATCATGGATGGTTTTACCTTGTTTTATAAATGGCATTATCTCATCCTTATCCTGAGTGCATGCTAGTGTTCACCCACTAACCCATCTTCGGGCAGCTATATACCCACACTATGCAGGGATTAACCATTCTACTTCTGCTACTTAGTCATCAAATTTGAGGATAATTGATATTAAATTGAAGTGGTGAGATTCCATAGTTCGGAAGGCATTTATTTCATGTCATGGGATACTTTACATATCTTTTGTCTTTCATAGACTTTGGTTTTTGGCTATGGTCGGGGGCATTTCCTGACTAGGTACTCTTTGGATGGTCTAGAGGCTTTGTATGGGAAACTGTGGACTTGGGTATGGTATGGATGGTTTATGATATATATATATATATACATATATTGGATTATTACAATTGGTTTCTACATTGGTTTGGTTGGTTATTAGGTGGTTGGACTTGGTTGGGTTGGCCTCGTTTATAGACTTATCCCAGAGTCACCATATGGTTGGATATGTTATTTTGATATATATTTAGACTTTAGCAGACTCAAGGTTTGTGTTTGGTAGTTGGGTAAGGTAACGGGGGCGATTCTAGGTTATGGTAAGACTTGGGATTTCCTATTACGACTTGGCCCTTGTTTGGGTCATGTCAAGTTGGTATCAGACCTTTAGGTTTTGGTGTCATAAGGTGTCCACAATGCCGTGTAGCGTAGCGTCTTGCTTATGGATGTGTCGTTCATAACACATATAATCAGGAGGCTACAAGGCATTTAGGATGTTTCACTTTCTTAGTTATTCTACTTTCGGGCTATGAGATTTGAGGTCTTGAACTCTTTTTTAAATCTTCTTTGGTTTATCTTTTGGATCATGTCTTCTCAATGATCTAAATTTCATGAAAACTTATATGTTCTACTAAAAAACAACATGGATGGATCTAGTTTAACTCATTGGGCATATACCCGGTTAGGGGTCATAGCTTAAGGTTTTCCCAGTGAAGCCCAATCTATATCTTGCCATTTTTGTTATAGATTTTGTGGTTGATCGCACCATAGGTGTTGCGAGGAATGAAGGAATTGGTATTTTAGTTGTGGTCAATTAGGTCACAAGCAATGAGAGCGTCCTGTAAGGGATGCCTCTTGGGAAAGTCAGGATTTGGGTGCTTCTTCTATCTTCAACATTAGTCGGGGTTGTCTTATTGTTCTTACTATCCCTCGGGAGTCTGAGGCATCTTGTGATACTGATATAGGCATATTGGAAACTCTTCTCTTTGTGGTGTGTATGGTTTACTCTGCTTGAGGTCCTCTCTCTTTTCTGACCTTAATGGTGGTTGTATATTTTGGTTTTGGTCCCAAGGTTATATTGGATTCTTTTCTATTTTTACCCTACTGGATGACTCTACGATTGCCAAAAGAGTCTATAAGGGTGTCTGGTACCATTAGAAATAAAGGGGTCTTAGTGGATTTGTTTTACTTAGATATGGTGGACTTTAATGTCCTTTAAGAAAATAGATTATTTGCACTCGTTCTATTTATCATTAGATTATCAGACCCGTTAGACTCCTTGGTGATTCAGTTGTGGAATGGAAGAATGGTTTCATTCGCTAGCTATTAAGGGAAAGGTTGCATTCTATCTTAGAATTTAGAGATTCGACTCCAAAGGGGTGTCTTTATTATTTGGTTTGGGTTAGAGATTCTAACTTGAAAGGTCTTTCCTTATATTCAATTTTGGTGGTGCACAAAATTCTTAGGGTTCTTCTAATGACCCTTATAGTGTCTTTCTAATAGGGAGGTTGGTTTAGGATTGCTCTTGTTTTGAACCTTTGTCCAAATTTCTATTCTTTCTTTATAGAATGGTTCTGGTTAGGTTAAAAGAGGCTTAAAGGTAAATGAAGGGATCTTTTAAATAGAGGTTCCATCTGCTCTTTTGCTTCTCCATGGGGTGCTTTTGTGCTTTCATGAATAAAGGAATGGTTTCCTGGGGAGTAAATAGGTTGTCAAATGGTAGATAAGGAATTTAGGGTTTCCTTCTAGAGAGAGAGGATATTTAGTTTTATATGGGGTACTTTGATAGTAGTACCTAGTGGTTGGAGATTCTAGCCTTGAATCAAGATATTTGATCATGGTAAAGAAAGTATGTTAGCTTGGGTATAGCAATGGAGAAGGTGTTGAGGTAAATTGGTAGGTTAAATGAGGCTGATGACTTAAGAAATACAATAGCGGAGAAGTTGTGACGTATTGGTCGGGGATTCAGGTTGAATGGATAGATATTGATTGGGGGTCTGGTCATAGGATAGGATAGAGCATGGAGCTTACGTATATCATTGTCCCTATACTTATACTTTATTATTGGCATGAAGTTGATGTTAAACTCATGGTTTTGAAAATAGGTTTTGGCAAAATTGAAGGCTTTGACATGATTACCTATTTAATTGATTTTCAATGGATTATCATGCTTTATTAAATATTTTTGAACATTGTGGGATTCATGGGAGTGATAAATGGATTTTGAGGTACTATGGGTTTTCCCAATTACTTGGTTTTGGTCTTGGAAATTATATTTCCTCAAACTATTTATGAATTTTTTGTTGAATATAATGTTGCCATATGGTTTGACTATTTTTAAATCTATACATTACATAAGTGATTAAAGGTATATAAATTTGTTATGGTTGGATTCAAATGATTTATGAAAAGGCCTTTCTTGAATGGTTTTGGTTTAATTGGAAACCTTGGAGTCTATTTGGTCTCATGGTTTTTCCATTTCTATGTTGGGATCTAGGTAGCATTGGGATGAAGGTTGGTGGTTAATCTAGAATTCTCTTCTAGCGGTGAACTTTAAAGAAAGGTCGGGTCACATATTCTAGTGATACTCTTCCCTCCTAGTTAAGATATTACTCTACTAGTGTTGCATGTATTCAATTAGCACTTATGCCAAAGGTTTACATTTTTGCATTCACCTTATTCCCTGGATATGCGTCTTGACTTTGTGTTAAATTACTCATGATATAGGTGGTAGTGTTTCTTTTGGTGTCCACTCTAAGGATTCCTTTCATGGTATGGTTTAGTTAGGATAATTCTCTCTTATTGTCTAGGTAGTTTCTATAAAATAATTTATGCCTATGGCGTCGTGTCTTGTTTTGGGGGTCACTGAATTGCCTTGGGCGGCTTGGATAATTCTTATACCTCAGTTTCATAAATAATTCTTCTTGCGTTAGGATGGTAGTGGTATTGGAGGTGTGGTGATGTTGTGAAATAAGGAATGTAGAAGCCCGTAAGTGAGGGAGAATCTTGAGTGACTACCAGAGTTAAGGTTTTGAAAGGTGAGGTAAGGTTATTATCATGAGAGATGATTAGGAAAGAGATAGATGGTGGAACCCCTGTTTAAAATTATAAAAAATGTTGGATCTTTTAGTGGATAGATCATACTGTGGGTATATAAGCGATAGGCTTAAATGTTGTGGTTAGTAGATATACCAATAAGCTGTGTTGGGTCCCTAAGAAGTTTGATAGGGCATGGTTTTATGAATTATTTTATGACATAGTAGTTTTATGGTTTTGAGTGTTCAATTAAAGATTGGAGATTTTAGTTATAATGGGTGGATATAGGTTTGTATATGTCTTTTACTCATGGTTTTCATATTATAATAGTGGTGGAAGCAGAGTGGTATTTTGAGATAGATGTAAGGAGTATAGCTCAGTGGACTAAGTTAACTCCTTTTAGCTTTGGATAGGCTTGAACCTGGAGGTGGTGTATGGCTAAACCCAAGCTCTCATAGTGGTGTGTCCTGGTAAATTCTAAGTTCAATTGGACTTGCCCTTGCATGAGTCCATTCAGCCGGTATCCTATGAGTTTGCATAGGGGTAAGGTATGGATGGTCATTGGTTGGTTGGTTCCTTTGGGTGGTATTGGCATCTAGGATTCCTTGTTCTTTGAGGAGGTCCCTGATGAGGATCTAGGTCGGTAAGTTCACTAGTTGCAAACCATAAGGTATAGCTTCGGTAAAGGTTCCATGGTGAAACTAATAGTCTGAGGAAGACATTTGGGATGTGGAAGAGGACATGGAGTCCAAGTATTTGCGTTGGTTCGTCATTCTGGGAATTCATGCATAAGGTGTGTGTTTGCATAAGGTGTGTGTTCTTTAAGCACGTCTTTATTTTCTAACTTAGTATTAATCGGAGTAAAGGTGTTGGGGTATAAATTGTGCTTGGGGTATATGATGATTTTCTCATCTTGGTTAGTGTTCTTTTCCACTATTTTGGTTGGAGAAAAGTTTAATATGTGTTAATGTGTTACCTTATGCTATTTCTTACCCTTACCCGCCAGTTGAGGACGAATGATCCTAGTGGGGGAGACTGAAATACCCTATGATTTGGACCCTTGCAAAATTTCTCAAGTTTTTGACCTTTTTTGACTTGGTACAACTCAAGGGTACCAATTGTACCCTTGAATATGACTCATAGGCTATCTAAAGAATTTAATCATACCCTAGGTAGTATGGTTGGCTTGGCTACTGTCCAAGATATGACTCACTAGGGTATGAATCTTATAGGAGCATACGAATAGTGTAGTACAATTTGTATGGTGCATGATCATCTTGGTGTTGTAGAGTCTACCCTAGATATGATTGGTGAGTACAATTGAGGGGTCACACGTACCCTTAAAGTACGACAAAGGAGGTATGAGTCAGATAGAAACTAGTAGGTAAGGTCTTGGTATGGTCTTGGGTATGATTTAGGGTACCACTCGTACCATAGGATATGGATGGTAAGGGAGAGTCATACCCCTGGACGTGGCTTGTTTTAATTTTTAAGTCAAAGGTAGTTTGGACATTTCTTACTCCTGATATTTTATGTACTCACGTTATATATCCCTTGGTGGCCTTCCATAACACTAGTTAAGGGGATAAAACACTTCAATTACTCTCTCAAACTCACTCTTGAAGATTGGAGGCTAGGGTTTCTTCATGTGTTCTTCAAAGGGCTCAAAGGTCAAGATTTCTTCCATGAATCTTCTTTTATAAGGCATGTACTCCTTCCCTTATTGTTATTTCAAATGAAAGGCATGTTTTTTATGTTTCAAACATTGATTTATGAATCATGAATGGTGGTTTTCAGAAAATATGTTGGGGGTATTGATGCATATGATTTGGTATTGGTTTAAACTATGTTTTTATATGTTTTTAGCAATGGTTTACATATGTGGTTATTGGTTTGTTATGATTTAATAAATGGGTCTTGGGTAACCCGAATTTTAGAGGTTTATGTATTGGTTTTTGTCTTGGTAAAGGTATCCCCTCAACATGTTTGATAAAATGCTTCAAAGAATGTTTATACTCTATTCTAACACTTTCACTGGGACTCTTGCATAGTTTGGTTTGGTAATGGTACTCTAAATGGTTTTGGATTATTTTGTACGATTTAAATGATTTAAATGATATAAAGGCTTTAAATTCTTGGCATGGTCTAAAATGGTTTGGAATAGTTTAAAGGATAAATGTTTTGGTGGTCATGGTTGGTATATTTTGAAAACCATATGGGATACATGGAAATCCCTCAAGTGAATGCATTAATGGAATTGGTTTAAATGGTTCAGAAATTTAAAAGGCTAAATGGTTATACTTATGGGGAACATGGAAGTCCCCCAAGTGGTTTAATATGGTAAATGTAAGAGATCTTAAAAGTCCCGTTATACCTATATGTCATTGGCTAAGGATAGTACTTGCAAGTATCGTGATATGACAATACCTCTAATAATGCCCTTGGTAAATAAATCTTTAATGGAATTTGTTAGTTATTTGGAACTAGTTTTAATTGGGAAATAATGGCGGGATGTGTAGCCAAGCCATGGAAGGTGGAGGACCCGGGGGAACCAAAACTGGAATCTTATATTTCGCGATGTAAGGTTTGGTCTTGATGAGCATGTGCCTGATGTATCACTTTATATTAGGGGATGTACTAGTCATCCTAAGGTTTTCTTCCCTGATCGTGCGGCTACACACACTGGGGCCCTTTCAATAGGGGGAGTTGAACCCATATAGCCCATGGGTGGTTAAGGATGGCAAAGCTACACAGCCTAGGTAAGGGTTTTAAAGGCATGTTAAACCCGATTTGTTTTCCTGTCATGGTTATATATATATATATGTATGGTTGTATGCATCATGGATGGTTTTACTTGGTTTTATAAATGGCATTATCTTATCCTTATCCTGAGTGCATGCTAGTGTTCACCCATGAACCCATCTTCGCTAGGCTGTATAACCATGCTATACAGGGACTGGCCATTCTACTTCTCCTACTTAGTGATCGGATTCGGGGATAATTGATATTGGATTGAAGTGGTGAGATTCCATAGTTTTGAAGGCTTCTATTTCATGTCATGGGTTACTTTACAAATCTCTTGTCATTCATAGACTTTGGTTTTTCGCTATGTTCGGGGGCATGTCCCGACTAGGTACTCTATGGATGGTCTAGAGGCTTTGTATGGGCAATTGTATACTTGGGTTTTGTATGGATGGTTTATGTTATATATATACATATGTTGGTTTATTACAATTGGTTTTGGTTATTGGTTTGGTTGGTTATTGCGTGGTTGGACCTGATCATATTGGTCTCGGTTATAGACTTGTCCTAGAGTTACCACAAGGTTAGATACTCTATCCTTATATTTGTTCGGACTTCAGCCAACTCAAGGTTTACATTTGGTGGTTGGGTTGGGTAATGGGGGTAGTTCCTGGTCCTGGTGAGACTTGGGATTTCCCATTACAACAAGGCCCTAGTTTGGGTCGTATCAATAGAGGGTTCGAAGCAGGGCCTGTAGAGTGGGATGAATTTTATATGATTTTCTTAAATAGATTCTTTCAACTCAAGTTGAGGGAAGCCAAGGTGCAACAGTTTATAAACCTGAAGCATTGTAATATAAGTGCGAAGGAATATTCACTCAAGTTCACCCAGTTAGCAAGGTATGCTCTAACTGTGGTGGTTAATTCTAGGGACAAAATGAGTAAGCTTATGTCTGGAGTTTTAAAGGATGTGGTTAAGGAGTGAAAAACACTATGTTGGTTAAGAAGATGGACCTATCCATATTGATGGTACATGCTCTGTAGATTGGGGAGGAGAAACTCTAGGAAATGGAAAGAGAGAATAAGAGGGCTAGGACATATAACTTCAACTTTTCTCAACAAAGTTTAGAGGGCGAGAATAGTTCTCAGTTATCTCAGAAGTCTTTAGCTCCAGCCAATTTTCAGCAAGTGCTTTAGTGCCTAGGTTCGAACAGGTCAATCGAGATAGAATGCTAGGCTCTAAGTCCAGGGTTGTATGAATAGTGGTCGCACAAATCCAGTTTATAGGAGGTGTGGTAAGAACCGTCGGGGCGAGTGCAGGGCAGGCAGTGATGCGTGTTTTGGATGTATCAAGCTAGGCCACAGAATTAAAGAATGTCTTGTAGTTTCCCTACAAGAAAGGAATAATTATCAATAGGTCCAAGCTAACACTTCAGCAGTCCCAACAAGACACTCGACTCAATAGGATGCCACTTTTAGTTCCACCATTGAAAAACATCAAAATTGACTTTATTCTTTCCAGACTTGAAATGATCAGGAGAGTTATCCTGATATGGTTACGGGTATGTTACAAGTCTTCCATCTTCATGTTTATGTATTGTTAGACCCCGGATCTTTACTTTCTTTTGTGGCTCCACTCTTGCTATGCCTTAGTTGATTGTAGAAATAGAATTGTCAAGTTTTAGTTCCCTAATGAGCCTATCATTGAATGGAGAGTTAGTACCTCAGTGCCTATAGGTCAGTTTGTCTCCTATCTTAAATCAAGAAAAATGATATCCAAGGGATATATTTACCAACTCATCCGAGTCAAGGACTCAAATTTTGAAACTCTAAATCTTGAATCGATTCCAATAGTAAATGAGTTTCCAAAAATGTTCCCTAAAGATCTTCCAAAACTTTCTCTCTGGAGGGAAATTGTCTTCGGAATAGATCTTCTCCCAGATTCCCAGTCTATCTTATTTCCACCTTACAAAATGGATTCACTGGGCTTAAGGAATTCAAGGAACAGTTGAAAGATCTCTTAGATAAGGGTTTTACTAGGCCTCGTGTTTCTCCATTAGGTGCTCCAGTTCTCTTCATGCGCAAGAAATATGGTTCCCTCCAAATGTATAGAGACTACCATCAGTTGAACAAAGTCACAATCAAGAATGAGTATCCTTTCCCTAGAATTGATGACTTATTCAACCAACTTTAGGGTGCAAGCTATTTCTCTAAGATAGACCTCAAATTCGACTATCTCAGCTTAGAGTCCGAGAATATGACATCTCAAAGACAACCTTCAGAACTCGGTATGGTCACTTTAAATTTCTAATTATGTCTTTTGGACTAGAAAATATTCCTAAGCTTTTCTGGACTTGATGAATAGGGTGTTCAAGCAGTACTTGGACATGTTCGTCATAGTCTTCCTAGATGACATCCTTGTCTATTCCCGTAGTGAGAGCGATCATGCAGACCATTTAAGGATTGTATTGCAGACTTTTAAGGATCACCAGTTATTTGCTAAGTTTAGTAAATGTTAATTCTAGTCTAGATCAGTAGTTTTCCTTGGTCACATCATTTCTAGCGACGACATTCTAGTTGTTCCTCAAAAAACAAAGAAGTAAAAAATTATCCTATGTCTATATCTCCATTAGATATCAGGAGTTTCTTGTAATTAGATGGCTACTAGAGAGAAGGATTTTCTTCTATTTGTTCTCCCATGTCTCAACAGACTCAAAAGAAAGTAGAATTTCAGTGGTCAGATTCCTACAAAAGAGTTTTTAGGAGTTGAAGACTCGACTCACTTCTTCTCCAGTATTGACTCTAATAGAGGGTTTATATAGGTTTGTAGTTTATTGTGATGCTTCCAGAGTTGGTATTGGTTGTGTGTTAATGCAATGACGTAACGTCAAAGCCTATGCCTCTAGGAACCCCATGAACGAATTACCTGAATCATGATCTTGTGTTGGCAGCAGTTTTCTTTGCCTTAAAGATTTGGAGGTGCTACCTTTATGGGGTTCATATTGATATATTTACGAATCATAAGAGTTTACAGTATGTGTTCACTTAGGAGGATCTAAATCTTTGCCAAAGAAGGTGGCTTGAATTGTTGAACAACTATGATATGAGTTTTTTGTATCACCTGGTTAAGGCCAATGTAGTGGTAGATGCCCTTAATAGATTGTCTATGGGAAGTCTTGCACATAGTGAGGAGGATAAAGAGTTAGTCTGCGATGTTCATCATCTTTTTAGATTAGGTGTTCAGTTGGTTTATTTAGCAGAGGTAGTATATGGGTTGAGAATGGTTTGAAATCTTTATTGGTGGACGAAGTGAAAGAAAAGCAAGACGAGGATCTATTTTGGTCAAATTGAAGGAGACAGTTCAGAATCAAAAGGTTGAGGTTTTCTCCCAAGGGAGAGATGGTGTGCTTCATTGTTAGGGCAGGTTATGTATTTCGAGTGTGGATGATTTTAGATAGAAAATATTAGTAGAAGCGCATGGTGCACGATATTTTATTCACCCAGGAGCCACTAAGATATACTGTGTTTTACGGGAAATCTATTGGTGGAATGGTATGAAGAAAGATATTGCGAAATTCATGGCTAGATGTTTGAAATATTAGGAGGATAAGGTTGGTCACCAAAGACCTAGTGGTATGCTTTAGGAGTTCAGCATTGCCACCTAGAAGTAGGAGGTGGTGAACATGGATTTGGTTATAGGGTTACCTCGTACGCGTCATCAGCATGATTCGATTTGGGTCATTATAAATAGAATGACCAAGTCATCCTATTTCCTGCTATTTCATACTTCGTATTCTACTAAGGATTATGTCTGACTCTATCTGAGGGAGTTGTAAATTTTCATGGGGTGCCATTGACCATTATTTCAGATAGAGGAACCCAGTTTACCTCTCACTTTTGGAATGATTTTCAGAAGGGTCTTGGTACCCAAGTCCACTTAGTACAACTTTTCATCCTTAGATAGATGGTCAGGCAGAGCAAACTATTTAGACCTTAGAGAATATGTTGAGAGCTTATGTATCAATTTCAAGGGTAGTTGGGATGACCACTTACCTTTGATTGAATTTGCCTACAACAACAACTATCACTCTAATATTCATATAGCTCTAATCGAGGCTCTCTATGGAAGAAGGTGTAGATCTCTCATTAGTTAGTTTGAAGTAGGTGAAGCCACATTGATCGGGCAGATTCAATGCATTAGGAAATGGAGAAAGTTCGGTTGATTCAAGAAAGGCTAAAGATATCCAAAAGCAGATAGAAATCCTATGGTGATGTGAAGAGAAGAGATATTAGGTTTAATGTTGGTTGCTTGGTTTATTTGAAAATTCACCTATGAAAAGGGAGAAGAGGTTTGGTAAGAAGGGGAAGCTCAATCCTTGTTATATTGGACCATACAGGATTTTGAGCTATTTTTGGAAGGTAGCTTATGAATTGGAATTCTTTCCTATAAAGAAGTCCCAGTTGAAATCCTTGACCATCAGATCCATAGGTTGGGGAATAAAGAAGTCGCCTTGGTTAAAGTCCTATGGAGCAGTCAGTCCGTTGAGGGAGCTACTTAGGAAATAGAAGCAGATATGCGAGCCAAATACCCATACCTTTTCTCTATGAATTGAGATTCATCATTAGGTAATGGTTTCCCTTAAGTGATTCCATCATTTTCTATCGCATCTATATAACCATCCTTATGTTATAACATGTATTCATGAATTTAGTTTAGTCCATGCATCATGTTTCACATTCAGTTATTTAGTCATGAAATAACCCATAAGTAGTCAGTACATGATTTCAGTCTTCCTAGTGTCTTAGCTTAGAGAGTTTCATACGGGTATAAATGATCCCAATAGGGAGATATTATAATATCCCATAAGATTCTAGCTGAGTTTCTAGTTATTTGTCCTGTGTTTAAAGGTCCTGAAGCTATTATTTCATTCTAAGCAGAAGTGACATGTCCACTTTAACACCCTAAGGTGTCAAACATTTTATTTTTGGCCTTACTGTGTTTGAAACATTGATTTATGTGTTAGAAAATGATTTGGGATATTAAAGGGTCATCTGGGAGAGTTTCAAAATTTTCGGAAGAGGTTCGAGGGTGTTTTTGGACCACAGAGGTTGTAAGCCTCCATGATTTTAGTGTGCCATGGAGGATAGTGTTAAAACACTTGGGGTCTATACCACACAGTAAGGAACCAGGTCCTTCAAGATCAATCACAAGAAATCAACAATAGAGTACAGAAAAAACTAAAGATAGTGCAGAAAGAGTAATGCATAAAGCTTTTTACGTGGAAACCAAAGAAGGGAAAAATCATAGATTTCCCTCACAATCATCAAGGAAATCCACTATAATCAACCTCCTAATTACAGTCTATATTTCATCCTACCTCTAGGCTCCTTGCTCTAGTAGCAACTCTACTACATGCTCATCTTGGTAACTTTATGTAGGACTCACTCTACACTGATTAACTCTGATTAGTCTTACACTTAGGTAACTCTACATAAGAACCTCTCTCAATAAACAAAAGAAATACTCTTATAGCTTGAGTAGTTTCCTTACAAATCATCACTCAAGAACACTCACTCACTCATTAAGCATACTACAAAGATAAGAACATGAGTAATGCTTGAGCAATCTTGAAATGGAGTTTTTTATGCTTCTCTTCACTCTTTGATTTATTCAAAAACTAATTGATGAAGCGGTGTCTCTTCCATTTTATAGATGAGTGATTATTAGGGCTTAATGATCATGGGACCTGCTTTCCAAGTCAGTATAAAATAGCATCTGCAAGTTTTTTACTTAAGGGGACAAAACTATGCAGATGACGCATGCCACCTGTACTGTACCTTGCACCTCCAAGGACTTGGTCTCTTACAGTTTAGATACTCATCATAAAAACTATATATAGCAATTTTCCCTTTTTGATGATGACAAACCAAACCATACAATTTGAGCATCAATGCACATTCATCACATTTAATCAGTGTGATTACCACTTGAAGATGAATATTCCCCCTATCATCATGTTTCCTCCATCATTCAACATAGGATCCTAGTCCCGTGTTGACATTTGTAGCAAAAAAATCTAATTTATTTCCCCTTGTCAATATGCACCTCTTCTTTTAGTGTATTTGCATACTTTCTCTATCTACATGACTCCCTTTATTCATCTATTCAGCACATCACATACTTCCCCCAATCACCATGTCATTCAAATATGCAACTCAATTTTGTCCCTACTATATGAACTCAGTTTTATTCCCTCTTTGGCATCATTAAAAAGTGAGAACAGTAACCAAGAGTAAATCAAGAAAAAATTAGCTAACTCATGGACTCTAGGGCAACACTAATATAAAGAATAACTTTGAAATTCAAAGAGAACAAATGTAATACACAAAGCAAAGATTCATTCATAAGGAGGAAAAGTATCACTATAGTGCATAAATTAAATGTTCTTAAGGAAAAAGCCATAAGAATTAAGAAAGATTAACAAGCGAGGGACCTCATCAATTGATATTGGAACCCTCTTCTTTAGTTCAACATTCTCAGTTCTAAGCATTTCTTTGTCACATTGGCTTTCCTTGGAAATATGTTGAATTGTCTCCTAAATCTTGCTGATTTTTTCATCCTTGGAAGCTAGGCTGAACTTCAATTCCTCTATTTCCTTAATGAGCTCCCTTTGATAAATGCTACCTGGTTTGACCATTCTATCTTGACCAATATTTTCATATCAAGCATTTGAATCACAGATCCTTGGGTTTCAGAATCATAGATAATTCCATAATGATTAAGTACTTTGTTCAGCCAAAATCAATACGTCATGCCATGCTTTCCATTCTTACCAAGAACCACTTTGTGAATGTGTTCTATCATCAATGCAAGTAGATTAATTAATTAAAAGCTACTAAGGCATTCCATCATATATAAGTCAGTGGCTGAGGCATTGTTTCTCTTTTGTGACCTAGGCAGGATTACCTTGTTCACAAAGTAAAAAATTAATTGAAACTCACTCTTGAGTGAGTTCCTATTCATTGTTTTCACGTATTTATCTTTGAACTTGGATTCATTTGCTAATAATTCTATTAAAAGCAGCTGCTTGGAGACAATTCTCACCCTATAATAGGAACTTCAAAAATTCTTCCCAGTGTTTCCTCTTTCAGCTTTATTCCCTTTCCTTAGACCTGTGTAGTCAGACTTATCCCATATTTTGAGAATTCCAAAGTGAAATAGAATTCCCTGTCTCTCTAAAAAATAATGGGAATTAGTCCTTCCATGAGATGCATCCAACCTTGATGTTTAACCAGCTCAACAATTTCTACCATACTAGGTTCTTTTAGCATATTTGAATCAAAAAACCTCCTTGTTAACACTTTTTTATTCTTGAAAAACCTGTCTTACTTCCTTGGATACAACCTTACTTTTCTCCACATTTTTCTTCCAGTATAAGTGATCACAGATTCCCTTTCAGCTATTTTTATCTTCTTGGGACCAGGTCCCTCAAAAGTCAGTTGTTTCTCAGTTGAACTTCTAGACCATTTTCTAGAGATTCTTGGTGTTTTACTGATATTATTTTTTTGTGATCAACTATGCTCTTTCCTGGGCTTTTTGATAACAAAATGAGGTTTTTAGCTACCCAGTTTTTATTCACCACAACATCATCAGAATAGTTTTACAGATTCATGGAAGATTCTTCATTAACAAGTTGAGTGATGAAGGAGTTAAATTTTGGAAGAGTAGGAGAGGAAGGATGTTTTTCAGGATGGTATAGAAAGGAATTATTCGTAATTCTAAGCTTAGAATTCTTTAAAGGACATGAAAATAAAAGATAAGTAGCCTTCAATAAGGTCTTTCTTTTAGAGAAGACACTTGGAATTTTGGCTTTTCCCTATTTGATACAAGAAGGAGTTGGTTCAGTAAAATTTAAGGAATATTGAGCACAAGAAAGGGTTTTCTGGGACAACAAGATATGATCAATATTAGATTTTAGGTGACTCACCTTATTTTTTAGAATAGGACAACTTTGTTCTGACATAAGGACAAGGAGGACGCAACTTTTTCTTAGCAGAACAAATAAAATTTGCATATACAAGATACTAACCTAAGAGATGGGTCCAGGTCCTTCTCTAGTTTGTATGAATCTTCAATTTTGAGCTTATCACATTTGTCAACCTCGAAAGTTGTTCCCATGGATGTATAACTACAAAGGTATGGTACTGTGTTAGATCAACAAGTACTAATTTAACAAGGATATCGGCCTCCTGAACATACCTAATTTTTTTAAGAGACACGGATTCACTTAATAGTAGGTCAAGTTAGTCTGATCAATCCCAACATTATCTTGATAGATTCATTGCACCACATGGTATCGTGACTTGTTTTAAAAATAGATATGAGGATCTGGTCCTAGTCTTGGATTCTTCAAATATCCAGAGTTCTTTTAGCCTTGCTTTGAATTTCCCAGCTTCTTTCTCATCATTGAGCTCATCCTTGGGATAGGAATTCTAATCACATAAGACACCTTCACCACTAAGTGTCTTAGGAAAGACAATACAATCAGGCCTTCCATTCATAGCCTTGAGTAATTACATAACAAGAAGATTTTTTTATTGCAAATCCTTTCACCCTCTTGTACTTTCAATCATTTATTAGACTTAGGAACTCATTTGAGTTTGAGTTTCCAGTATAAGGATAGAGGTGTGATTAAATCCTTATTTTTCCATTTAGGTAGTGTGATATTATTTATGTTATTCCAAGGTCTTACACATTTGGGGTAGGTTCTTCCCTAGTGGACATGTCTAATATTTTTCATACTGGATATGTCTAACATTTGTCATTCTTACTCTGATCCATTGTAATATCTTAAACTTTTCTTGCTTAAATTCGATCCCAGAATGTTAAGGGAAGCTTCCAATATAAATAATAGTGAATAAAATTTCCATCAATACCAAATTCACCCAATTCTGACACTCGATTAAGGAGTTATGACGTTTTTAAGTTGATAGTGTCCCACCTGAGCAACCATCGTGTCGCGATAAAGGAGAATTTCATAATTGTCCATTCCAGTGGACCTCCGTGATGTTGGCACGTCATGGAGAGGTCCAAATTCCCAATTATCGATTTCCAGTAGCTCAACGCGATGGTGGTGCGTCACGCCAATAGCCAAAATGGCAAAAACTATAGGGCACCACGATAGCTCCACATCGCAAAAAATGCCCAGTTCCCACTCGTCCCTTTCTAGTGAGCCACCACGATTGTGGTGCATCGCGGTAGCCAACCGAATCGGGAAAAATGTTACGTTTTTCAGTTCTAACTTAAAGTTTAAAAAGGGTACTTTGGCTAATTCCCAAGCCCTCAAATCCGTCCAAACACAAGATTTTACCCTACTACAAGTATAATATGTTTATCTAATTTATCATCCAAGGTATGTGGGGTTTGAACAAGGATAATTATTTCATCCTTGTGCCTTAAACTTTATTTTTAACTATAAATTTACGGCAATTTATATGATTTCCCATGAATTTCAAGTTAGGGTTTATACCCATTATCATTATTTGCAAGATTATGAGATTTCTCATGATTTAATAGTTGAATCACATGATTATGTTTATATTTCCTTGTATATTGTTGAGCTTTCCATATTTTAATATGATTTATAAATGTTTGCACTATCAAGTATGAATTTTGAGATGCTTTTACAAGAGTTTAATGCTTGGGTCATTAAACCCCAATTAAAGATTGTTGTTTCAAGATTATTTATGCTATAAGCACCCTATGACTAGATTATTTTCAGATTTTCGATAATGATTTGACCTTTTGATCTTAGAATAGATATAAAATCCACATTACAGATTCAGACTTACAAATTTAGCTCTACAAATATACAGGTGGTTTTATTATAAACCATTAGATTACTTTTAAAGTAGATTTCTTAAGATTTTGAGCATAAGATTGGGAGAAGTATTTAGCACCGAGTTGGGTGTGTTACCAAGGTTCATACCCCAGAACTACGTGCCACCGTAGGTACAGATTCAGATTATTTCCACTTCTACATGGATAACTCATATTGTGATCACTCAGATTAGATTGTTCTATTCTGATGGCAAGGGTAGAACAACCCTACCTAACGAGGGCTAGTCGTGGGAGTCCATGGATGCTCACATAGGGTATGTCAGTTAGAAGAACCTCCCAAACAGATGTCCCATGCTCTTAAAACAGTCTATTGGTTTAAATCCTTAAGATAAAATGTTTTTCTTACAGCTTAATGATAAAGATTTTCAAAATAGTTTCTCAGAAAAGAATAACAGAAAGATTTTATAAAACTAAGTGTAAAGGCTCACAAAGCTTACTTAGATTATGCTTTACAAAAATTTATTAGTTTTAGATTTAATATTTAAAGAGTGAGTCCTTTCTATACTTAGACAGTATGATTTACAAGCAGAACTTTAGTACAGCTTTTAGAACTAAATGTTATGGCCACTAGATTTGCAAGTATGATTTTATTCTCATGATTATTATTTTCAGTATTTTAGATGTTCCAGCTTATGTGAGTCATTTACATTTAGCATACATTGTTTTACAAGTTATGATGATGAGATTATGTTTTACTTATGCATTTCACCCCCATATACTTAGTACATCCTCAAAGTACTGATCCACATATACGTTTATGTGCTATATAGTCTCATAATGTAGGTATCAGTTCAGTTGTAGCACGCATACCATATTCAGATAGTTTGTAGCTTCCAATCAGCAGGTGATAAGTCCTCTTGATCCAAGGGCTCGAATCAGTCATACATTTTGAGCAATATTTTATTTATCTTTATTCAGTCGTATTGATTTAGGATAGTTGGGGGTCATGTCCCAGATACCTATGGTTAATACTAGTAGAGGCTTCATAGACAGTCAATAGAGTTAAGGAGTTTGATTCCAATTTTGTTTGTAAAAGCAGAGTTGTAATTAATTTAGTTTGATTTGGTATTGATCAGATTCTGAAAAGAGTTATCTTCTACTTATTTCATTCAGATTTATGCATTTTATTCAGTTTCTTATGAGTTATGCTAGTAGAAGGTTGAGCTTGGGGTCACTTCAGGACCCAAGCACCGTGTGACATCTCGGGACCATTTTTAGGGCATTAAACCCATCTTTAACAATCTTCTTTCAGGTGCCCATCTCTTCCACAGTGAGTGCATAGAGTCCTCTTGACCTTGTTCTTAGAATCATAAGCAATCTTCTCTTGAGACTCAAAAACTTGGATTCCCTCTTTATAACTAAGACTTTTCCCATTATTAGAACCTTGACTAGTTAGGTTAGAAAGGATGTAAGAAGATGTAGTCCATTATAGGGATTTTTAAGTTCTTCTCTCAGATGGACTAGGTCCCTTTCTAACTCCTCATTCTTTTGGAGCATAGTCATGAGATTGTCTTGAGAATTCTTCAGCTCTTCTTCAAGTTCAATTTGAAGCTAGAAGGCCTCTTTCTTCCATTTGCTATCAGAAACATCTACTTTTTCAATTGGTTCACTAAACTAAGATTGTTAAATTTTAACTTAGCACACAGTTCTCCTATTTTAGAAATCTGGTGAATTAAGGAAATTAATTTAAGCTCCTGATTCTCTACCCTTTCTAGACCATATTTCTCAGTACTCAGCTTGTACACAGTATCAATCAATAGATTTGCTAGCTACTTTAACTTTCTATCAGAATAATTTTTAAGCTTCTTCTTAATGTTAGAGATAGTTACCTCATTCTTTTCTTTATTTTTAGTGTCTGCTATGAAGGAAAACACAGAGTCAAAGGTCACTTTCTCATCTTATACTTCAAGCATGGAGACATCTACATACTTCTCAGCTTCATCCGATTCACTGAAGGAATCAACCCAACCCGCTAAGGCTTGTTTAATTGCATGATCAGCTACAACCTGTCTTCTTGATTTTACAAGGACCTGGTCCCTGTCTCTTCCTTTGTCACCTCTAGTATAGTGATAATCCTAATGGTCTATTTTCTACATTGGAGAATCCTTAATAAAGTGATCAAGACTTCCACATTTGTGACAAACTTCCATAGTAGCTCTTTTTCTACTGCTTCTTTCACATCTCTGAAACTGACCACTTTTCCTCACAGCTTTAACAATTCTTTTTGCAAGGTAGGAAACATCAGTGCCATATTTGTTTGTCCCTAATCTTGAATCTTTTAAAGTCAGGGATTTCTCTTTTTTTTCCTCCATCTTCTCATACCCTTGCTGCTTTTCAAATTCATGGGTTTTTAGTTTCCCAATGAGTTCATCCATGATGAGAGTTCTTAACTCCCTAGCCTCAATTATAGCATCCATTTTGCTTTCCTAAGATTTACGAAGGACCCCAATAATTCTTTTCACAAATTTGTACAAGGGAATTGCTTCACCTAAACAGTGTAACTCTTTAGTGATAGAAGTAAACTTGGTATGCAACTCTTAGATAGTTTCGCCTTATTTCATTGTGAAGGTTTCATACTAAGTTGTCAACATATCAACCTTTGAACCCTTCACATCAGTGGTTCCCTCATGAGTTGTCTACAAGCAATCCCAGATTTCCTTAGCTATTTCAAAAACTAAAAAATCTGTTGTATTCATTCGGTCCTATACCACAGACAAGCAATTCTTTTTCTTTGTAGTTTTTCCCAAATCTTTTTCTGTCTTCATTATTGAACTCATTCCTGCTTTTGATAACCATTCTTGTGACATCTCCTTCTTTTACTTCTCTTATAGGTACATGAGGACCATAAAGAATAATGACCATAAGCTCACTATCCTTAGCCATAATAAAGTCAGACATCCTTGTTTTCCACCACCCATAGTACTATCCAATGAATCTAGGTCGTCTAATGGTAGATTGCCTTTATTCTAGATTAGGTGGAATAGCCATACTAACCAAGACACTCCAAGTGTAAACCTTTTAGAGTGAACCGACTTTGATTCCAATTATTAAAAACCTTAGGGGTCTACACCACACATTAAGGGACCAGGTCCCTCAAGATCAATCATAGAAAATCAAACAATAGAGTTCAAGAAAATGAAAGACAGTTCCGAAAGAGTAACTATCCAAGGATTTTAATGTGGAAACCTAGGAAGAGTTTTTGTTGCCTCTCTTCCCTCTTTGATTTTTGTAAACCCTGATTAATGAAGAGGTATCTCTTCCCTTTTATAGCTGAGTGATGATTAGGGTTGAAAGATAATTGGACCAGCATCCAAGTAAGTTCAAAATATCAACTTCAAGTTTGTTACATAAGAGGGCAAAATTGTGCAAATGACATGTGCCAGCTGTATTGTACCTTGCACGTCTAGGGACTTGGTCCCTTGTAGTTTTGATGCTCATTGTCAAAACTATATATAGCATATTTATGATACGAAATATGTCATAAAGGATAGTCTCTACGTTATGCAGCATGTCATAGAGGCTAGCCTTCATGATAGCCAATGTGTCATGCTAAAGTGTAAAACCTGCAGCCTTCATTAAAGGGGTAAAGGGCATTTTTGTCTTTTTTCTCTCCCCAACACAACCAAATCATGAATAAAAACCCAAGATGGGAATTATTTTTCACATTCATTGTCAGTTAACAATGTTCAACCTCCTTCCATTCTCAAGAACACAAAAATCAAAAGTTTTTTCCAAGAATCCACCCTTCTAAGGCCTCAATTTCAGGTTTTTCCCAAGAAGACAATGATTTAGGTATGTGGGATATTCATCAATATGTTTCTTACTCCCATTGAGTCCCAAAAATCCCTTAATTTTCAAATATAAACCCTTTTCTACTTTTTATGGAATTTTAATGTCAAGTATGAATTTATTCAACTTTCTCTTAATAGTTTTGAATACTAACAATGGCAATGTGTTTCCCCATATGAACTATGTTCTTACATGCATTATAAACTCGGTCACCCATATCATGTTCTGTTGACACCATGTTGATTATCAATTTATGAATTTAACCATGTGAGCATGTTTTCCTCATAAGTTTAACATCTTTCCATACTCATAATCATGGATTTCATCAGTTTAGTGAGCTATACTATGTTTCTGGTCTACGAATCATAAATATCCTTATAGTATTATGATAATATTATTGTACTTAATGTATTATTCAGTGTTTATGGGTTATAAACACCCGATACCTTAGAAAATCATATCTATTAGTGTTATCAGGTTACAAGTCATTCAGATTTGGCTTTTATCATTACATTTCAGAATAACATCAAAATGAGTACTTATCAGTAATAAATCATGTTAAATGAATAAGGATACCATTGTCATTTATTTAGGAGTAATACTTAGCACCGAGCAAAATCAGGGATGGAGGCTACCCCATCAGTTTAGGTAGAGTCATTAGCAGCAATCCCTAAGTTCCAAAACTATGTAGCCAACATAGGTTATGAGAGGTCACCCGTCAATTTAGGATTGACTTCCTTTCAGGGTTCACCCATCAGTTTATGCTTGACACCCTGGTCCTTCAGAACAACAGATTAGTGGATCCACTCAACTAATGTCAGTACCCATGGCAATGTATTGGCACCCTTCACACTAGGGTTACAGGTCGGACATCGATTAACTAAAATTTGGGCATATCAATCAAATGTTATCTCCTACAATTTTACTTTAATATTCAAAATATATCATCTTAGGTTTGCATGACCAAGTGTTTATTTTTTCAGCTATTTAGTTATTCAGTTTACAAATTATTTAAGTAGATGTTTACTTGGTTCTACATTCGTTTTACATATTTATGCATTCATGTTTAGTATAATGTGTAATTCAATTAGTGCCATATTACATACCAGTACATTCCAAGTACTGACCGCATACTCTCTTTTACGCTATATTGATTTCATAATATAGGTTCAGACGCTTAGTTCCCCGATTATTCTTAGTTAGTTCAGTACCACTTAGCAGCAGTTGTGGTGAGTCCTCATCTATCGAGGATAAGTTATTTGTAGTTATTTTTAATACTTCCTTTATTTCAATCAATCAGAGTTAGTTGGGGGTTTGTCCCATCAACTCCAAACGTTTTGGAGGCTTTCAGATAGTCAGACTTATTTTAAGTTGTATTAGCAGTTCAGACATGTTGGGTATTGTTTTAGTATTACATCTTAACAAAATTTCTCATCAGTTTAGATTTCACATATGATGTTTTACTATTACTTTATTCAGTGCTCATAGCAGATACTAGATTATGGGTTAGTTTGGGGTCACTTGTGGCCTTAAAAACCATGTTACAACTAGGGGGTAATCTCGAGTCATGACAACTTTTTATTCTGCCCAATGTGTTCAACAAGCTAGAGAGATATACCAACGTCTTCCCTATTGGTACGACCCCAACTTAGTTGGGTTTCTTTACTTGACAGCGACCGCTTTATCCTTCTGTTGGAGATGTAGTTTGGCCATTGATCACCTACTGGCGGAGTAAAGTATGTGCCATCATGACTTAGAAATTGGGGCATGAAAGAGATCATCCAAAAATCTATTATCATAAAAAAATTATATTTCAAATACAAGCTCAAAAATTTTATTATTTCAAGCATCAAGTGTGTAGAGTTTCATCGAGTAGGAATATCCAAATATAATAATTTCTTACAAGTTATAAATTGAGATCCATAACATTCTTTAAATGTTTTACCTTTCGCAATAGATTGCTTAATATATTTCATAACCTGTCACACTCACTTGATAGACTTACCAATCTCCTTCAATTCATCTAGCACAATATGATTAAGGATATGTGTCATATACCTCACATGACTATGTTGACCCTCCATTATGTTAGTTGCCCAATTACTTAATTTCTTCAGCATTTCTATCACTGTAACATCACTAGAACAAGCATTATAAATTATAATACTTAAAACAGTATCCAACCCCTATTCAAGAAAATACTTAGTAATGGAAGCCGTCATATCAACATCTTTATAACTAGAAATAGGACAAAAGTTTGTTATTCTTTTTTGAAAAGTCCAATTTCTATTTATAAAGTGAGTTATTGGACACATTTAGGTAATTCTTTGTATAGATATCCAAGTATTTGTCATAAGAAAAATTTTTGGACGTGTTTCTTTGAAATATCTATTTTACAAGTTAGTTATCCGCACCCCCCTACTTATGGTATCAGAGCCCAGTTATTTAAAAAATACAGCAGTAGCATATATGTTTGAATTTAGATTGGATTGAATTAATTATGAGAAGACCATTTAAAAACAGAAAAGCTTTTAGAAAAATTAAAGAATCTTTAATTAGTAATTATTCAGAATATATAAGTCTAAATAAAACAGAAGAAAACCCACAAAGATTAGCCTACCTAATTACCTTAATATCTAGTATTGAAGCAAAATTAATAATCCATTTAAAATCTAGAATATGGTTTAAATGAATAAAGTACAAAAATACAAAGAACTAAAACAAATTATTTCTGAAAAACGTAAAGATTAAAAATAAGAACAGAAAGACTACATTATAATATATTTGCCGGAGTTAGTAAAAACTCAATAAATACACAAAAAGATGAAATATCAAAATTAGAATCACAAATAGATAGTTTAGAATATATATATCAACATGAACTATTTACAATAAAATGAACAAAGAAGAATTTATAATAGATGAAAAAATATATGAAAATCACGAAGGATTAAATATAAAAATAGTATTTTTTAATCTAGAAAGAAGATATAAGAAAATAGGTGAACATTTATATTTAATGTTAGAAAAAGAAGAATTAAAATTAGAAGATAAATTGACAGCTATGGTAAGAATAGAAAGAGAAAATGAAGAAACAGATAGGAAAAAGGAAATAGAAAAAATAAAACAACAAACTACAGAAGAAATACGAAAAATAGAAGAAACTAAAAATAGTAGGATTGCTGAATTAGAAAAAGAACTACAAATGTTAAAAGATTTGTATGAACAAAGACAAAAGGAAAAGGAAGAAAAGGATAAAGAACAAAAATTACTAAACGAGATAAATTAATTTAAAGAAAAATTAGAAATAAACAATAAAGAAATAAAAAAACAAGGAATTAGAAATAAATAATATAGATGTTGAAGAGACAGATAATTATGATTCAGAAGATAGTGAAACATATATAGAAATATTAACAAATACAAAAAATTTAGAAATCAATGAAAAACAAGGAGTAATTAATGAAGAAAACTTAGAAAATATCAACACAGAAATAAATACTCTTAATAAAAAAGACGAAGAAAATATAATACCTAAAACATCATAAATAAGAAAACCTACATATTATAAGAATAAGTTTAAAAGATATAATCTAAAGAATGAATATGACAAATGGACACCAAAACAAATAGTTAATAAAAATTATAACTTTTTAGACTTAGATTGTGTAATAGATACAGAAAAAATAATACAATTATGGATAGGATATATGACAAAATAATTATTAGATAATAATATAAACATAATAGATGCACCAGAATATATAGAAAGAACACTAATAGGAACAGTGAAATTATGGTTTTCAAATTTAACTGAAAATAGCAAGAAGGTATTAAGAACTAATAAACCTACAGAAGGAACATCATCAACAACAACTAAACTAACACATATAGAATTATTAAAAAAATATGAAACAGCTATAAAAGATGAATTTGGTAGTATGACAACAATAGAAGAAGAACAAGATGAAGAAAAAGATACAAATAGGAATTTAATGTTAAAATTAGCAATATGTAATATGTGTTATATAGATGAATATACTTGCGCATTTAAAGAATATTATTATATAGGAGCATATAATATAGAAAAAAGTAAAGAAATAAGAAAATTATATTTTAATAAATTACCCGAACCATTTAGTTCAAAGATAATAAAGAGTTGGGAAGAAGCAAAAATAGTAGATACTCTAGGAACAAGAATAAAATTTTTACAACAATGGTATAGAAACTTATGTGAAAAATATAGAGAAGAATTAAAAATGGAAAAAACATTGATAAGAAATTTAGCATGTTGCAAAGATAAAATAGTACCCCAATTCGGATGTGAGGAAAGATATTATAAGAAAAGAAAAAGACATAAGAAATATAAGAAATATAAAAAATTAAAATATAAATACAAGAAACCAAGAAAAAGATATTATGTAAAAAATTATAAATACAAAAGATCATATAGAAAAAAGAAATCTATAAAAGAATGTACTTGTTATAATTGTGGAAAATTAGGACATTTATCTAGAGATTGTAAATTACCTAAAATTCCAAAAAATAAACAACAGCAACAACAAACCCAGTGTATTCCCACCTAGTGGGGTCTGGGGGGGGTAAAAAAAATAAATATCAGAAATAAAAATAGATAATACAGAATATATGCAGATAGATTATATAGATTATGAATTAGAAAGTGAGGATAGTATATATGAAATTTCAGAAAATGAAACAGATAATGAAATGGATAGTGAAATAGATGAATCAAATGACTGAAGAAGATATAAAAATAATAACAAAGGAAGAATATCTAAATGATGAAGGAACAGAACAAAAAATAATATTTGACAGTAACATATTTGATGAAATAAAAGGAAAAGAATTAGACTTAAGTTTAGAAAAAATATTTAAAATACCAACAATAAGAAATCTATTTACTAAGAAAAAAGAAGAATATTATGTAGTATGTCAAAAAGAACATGTAATAGACTGTAGATATGCAAAAGGTAAAGCTAGTATACCACTAGCAACAAAAAGAATAATTAATAAAGAGATAAACGATATAAAAAGTAGAGACCTAATAAAATATGTACACCTTAGAGGTACAAAGATATTAATAAAAGCATGTTTTAGGGAAGGAATAGATACACCAATAGAATTATATTTAGCAGATGAGAGAATTATAAAACCTGTAGAAAAAAGCATAATAACTGCCATAAAAGGAAATTTAATATACCAAAAATTTAAATTTATAATAAGTGCAAAATATTCAGTAGCGGTAACAAATAAAAATATAGATAAATCATTAGTATTATATTGGAAAATATCAGGAATAGAATTAACCCTAGGAAGTAAAATATTTACAGCAAGATGCAAAAATTTATATGTATTAACAACAAGACATAAAATAACAGGAAAAAATAAGATTAACAAAATACGAATAGAAAGTCCATTCGAACAAATTGTAAAAACAATAGATCATAATGATTATAGCAATAGAGACATTGATATAGAAGAAAATTTAGAAATAGTAAATGATAGAATAAGTACAACGAAAAGAATAGCTGATGAAAAACCAGAATCATCAAGCTCATCAAAAAGAACAAGTTATGAAATAAATTCAACAAATAATTTAAACCAATATTACATAACAGGAAAGGTAAATGAAAAAGAATATTTAATACTCTTAAATACAGGACAAGAAGAAAATTATATAGCAAAATATCTAGTAAAAAATGAAGAAATAAAAACTGATAATAATATATGACCAGATCTACCAAAAGTTTAATAAATAGTAAAAATATAGCAGAAAAAGAAACAATAATAGGAATTAGAAAAATAAAAATAGAATTTGAAGTAAAGGAAGAAATGCAAAAAGCAGACATAATATTAGGAATAAAATGGCTAGAACAAGTAAAACCATATAATATAGAACATACACAATTAACCTTAACATATAACAGAGAGAAATTATTCTTAAGAAGAGCCTTAACATAAAATGAAAATATACGTATTAATGAAGATAGTAGTAGAAGGATATTACAATAGATATTACACGCCTATGATAGATACATGAGCAGAAGCTAATTTATGTAGATATAATTGCTTACCAGAAAGCAAATGGGATAAATTAAAAACACCAATAGTAGTTAAAAGATTTAATAATGAAGGAAGCTTAATTACTTATAAAGCTAATATATAATTTATATCAGAGCCTAATTTATTTCACAAGTTAGTTATCTGCACCCCCTACTAATGGTATCAGAGCCCAGTTATTTAAAAAATACAGCAGTAGCATATATGTTATTTCAAGTGCTAAATACCCCTCCGTTATCTCTCATAGAAGATGGTAAAAAAAGCTATCTGTGTTTGAATATCATCAACAACATCATGGGAATTATTAGTATATAACCTAAGCATATGGTTATTATTCAAGAAGCACCATTACAGAAACTATATAAATTATCCTACAATACGTACAATTTCTTTAGTAACTTCAGTTTTTTCGTCAATGATCTTGTCAAAAAACTGCCAACATTTTGCCTTAGGTTTCGTGACTTTTCTTTTCTTTGAATCTTCAATGTCATCTTTCACTTTATTTGGAGATGAAAATAAAATGTTTTATTTGAAGCCCCACCTTCACTTTTCCTATTTCTAATTCTTGCGATCTGTGAAAGTGAAACAATTTATTTCATTAATTCTCAAGCCCTTCAATTTAAATGAAAAAGTAAAAAAAAATAATACCAGATTGACAAAAACCTTATGGGTTATAGCGCCAGATGATGGTGACATATCAATGATGGTGAGAGAAAAAGATAGGAGGGAGCAACTGAGAGACGAAGGCGAGACTAGAGTATAATGAATGGAAAAGAGCATAATGAATAGAATTAGGGTTGTGTAATAATAATAATAATGGGTATGGGTCATCAATTTTATGACCTAAGACCTCAAGTCATGATGGTACTTGCTATAATCTGAAATAGGTAAGCTAAAACATAGCCCATAATGGCAAGTTACGAGATAATATTCGGAAAAGAGAAGAACATGCTAAAAATAATAATAAAGCAACTAATAACTTAAAAGAAATGGAACATGCGTGTGTATATATATAAACGTGTGTCTCTCTCTGTGTGTGTATATATATATATATATATATATAGAGAGAGAGAGAGAGAGAAAAGAACAAAAATACAAAATGAGTCCCGCTAACAGTTGGTATAGCTAGTACATGAGCCACTTAACATAAAGAGTACTAGATAAGTGCAGTGTATATATAGAATAATCTCCAAAAGATACAAAATAAGACTAATCCCAATAATATAAAGAGATAGATCATCTCCAGATGCTAAAAGCTCACCCTAATCTTTGATTAATAGCTCTTCTTAAGGGAAACTTTAACATCGATGACTCCTACTAGGATCAACATCAGTAAAAAAGATGCATAAGTGTAGTATGAGTACCAAAACACATGGTACTCAGTACGCACGTAGGCTGACTAATCTCAAACAAAGTAAAAGCATAATAAAGTGTGATTATACGCTACAAGTAATAAAAGAGGGGTCAGAAAGAGAATAATAGGCTCAATCTACGCAAACATGAGAATCATAATTAAATAACTCAAACAATGTCAATAACCACCTAACTAAACCCTTATAAACCCAAAACGTACTCACAATGGAAAATATACTCAATTGAGCCCCCTAAGAATGATGGATGTAAAAAAATAAGTAACAGTAACATAAATCAAATACAATAGTAATTAATATAAAAGTAAGACATGATATGCAATGAGAGTACGTGTACTCCTTCCGCCATACGTATAAACCATGCCCAACTCCAATCTGATTTTTAACCAGAAGTCAATAATAATGCAAGCTAGATTAGAACTGAAACTAAACATATAATAAGCAGTAAAATTGAGTGTTGGACTTTAATCAAATTAAATGTGTAATAAGTGGTAAAAATCAAGTTCTTGGACTTGAACTAGGGTTAAATTTTACATCCTTTTTAAAATGTTAAATTCTATAAAATTGTTTCCAAATACTAATTGTCAAGTTGAAATCTGTGCTTTTAGCTCAAAATGTGAAAATGCCAAGGATACCAAATCAAACAAACATAACATAACAAAAAAATGGACCCAATTTCAATAATCCACCATCCTACGTATTTATAGTCATCTCCCCTAAAAAGGACTATATCCCAAGGTGATTCAACTTAAAATAGTGATAACATTATATTCAATCCCCAAAATCCCAACCTATGGCAAGTAATTACCCAGACCCAAACTAAGGCATCTAAGTACAAAATCAAGGATCCTAGCCATGCTAAATCAAGTCCTAAAAGGGAAGCGACTATTGATCCTAAGAATTTTAAGATAGAATTCAACTCTAAGGCGCCCCAACTAACAACAAGAATCACAAAAAACTAAAAGATTATTTGAGCCATAATACCCCACCAATAATTAGAAAATTATCACACCAATACATTACATGGGCAAAGTCTAAAAAGTACGTATGCCATAGCATACCTGCGCATCGAAGAAAGTGCTTTTAATTTACTAAACTAGGGCTTTTATCTATAGAGAAGCCTACGACTGTTACCATACTATAAAAATGGTAATCTGCTAATTAAGATGAGACCAATGATATCCGTATCCATATAAAGTACTTTAGATTGAAAATTAAGCTAAAAGACACCCATGAATCCTGCTTATTAAATTTGAATATTGGAGCCACAATAATTCTCCTCGTGGGATATGGAACTTATGCTCAGAAATTAAGCACCATCATTCCTCTAATTTGAGTCTAAAATAACCCACAAGATAAAAGGAAAAATAGGAACACCATACGATGATCAATCTCATTTTGAGCTGGAAACTTATGAGTTTATGATGAGAAAATGATCAATGAATGAGTTTCGATGACCCCAAGCTTCAAATTGATGATCCACACTTATTTTCAAGATCTCAAGGTGCTTCAATGAGGTATTCTATACACAGAAATTATTTTGAGTCAGAGGTAAAAGTATTATAAAACACACACCAATAGTCATTCAAGAAGCAAAGGATCGCTAAAACGACCTAAACCGAGGTGGTAAACCACCGCTAAAGCAGTGCCTAGTTGCTAAAATGGCTATCTCTTAACCAATCAACAAGCTTCTTAAACGGATACGCTAGATAATTTAGGCATCAAATATTTTTGCTTAAGTTTCCAAAACTCCAATCAGGTGCTCGAAATTCATTCGGAATCCTGTGCACGCAAATGAGATATGATATCATAAAAAAATGGCATTTTGGGCTCAATAAAACTATCAAATTTCCAACAAAGGTGGTTCACAAAAAAAGTGGACATATACAACCACTATTCTTTTTCACCAATTTCCAATCAATAGCCCAAAAGCCTCAGGACCCGAATCAAAGGTCCCTATAGGCTAAATTTAAACTTTAGATTTAGTAGAATAGTCAAAATTCTCATCCGAGTACATTTACTTTAAGTTTAGGACAAAGACCAATTTCTCAACTTTAATTGCTCTAAAATTTGAAAATTGGCACAAAAACCAAGTCAACGGCTTGAAAACCAAATTATCAGTCTCAACAAGTTACAAATAACTTGGCACAACTATGGGAATGCTCTAAATAAAGAAAATACATGAAAAAGGAAAAAATAACCTAGAGGATCATTACAACATCCACTACTAAAAAGATTTTTATCTGTGAAAGTCAAGAGTCAAAAAGTACTAGAATGCTTGATGAATAGGTGAGGGTATTGGGTCTGCATGTCATACTTGGTCTCCTAGGTAGCCTCTTCAACATGATGGTGTCTCTACTGAACTTTTACCACCAAAATCTCCCTGGACGCCTGACATCTCTAGCGAAAATAGCAACTATCTTCTTCACAAAAGCCAACCTATCAGACTACTGAACTGAATTCCACTGAGCATGTAAGACATATCTAAAATATAACATCATAGCATTGACACATGGAAAAGGGGTGAATGGTAGAGAAATATGGAGGGAATACTAACTCATAATCTACGTCCCCAACCTTCTATAGAATATCAAATAGCCTAATATACCTGGGCTTATGGATACCCCTCCTAAACCTCATCATGCCCTTCATAAGTGACACACGAAGGATTACATGGTCATTAACTCCAAACTCTTACACTCAAAGCCTGTGATCGATGTAATTCTTCTGCCAAATATGAGCTACCCATAGCTTGTCCTACGTAATCCAAACCCAATCCAAAGTTTCTTGAAGAAATTTTTTACCCTGAGGCCTAGCCTCAAAATCATTGAACAACCCTATAGGAGATCTGCACCACCTACCATATAATATCTTGAATAGTAGTTATTATTATACAAGAACTTTGCAAAATGAAAAACATGATCCCACTGACCTCCAAAATTAAAAACACAAGTCCAAAACATATTTTACAAAACCTAAATTATATGCTTAGACTGGCCATCAGTTTGAGGGAAAATATTATGTTTAGATTAACGTAGTTACCCAATCCAAAGATTGGAGGTGACCTAAAAACATCTATCAGATATAATTGACACTGTTACACTGTGTAAATAGTCTTTCTCAAGAACATAAATTTGATTCAACCTCTCTATACTGTAGGACATCTAAGCCGATAAAAAATGAGCAAATTTGGAAAATTTATCAATAATGACCCAAATTCTATCAGAACCTGAAGAAGTTCATGGTAAACCATAAAAAATCCATAGTAATCAACTCCCATTTCCACTCGAGAATGGGTAGCCTTTGAAGGACACCACCAGGTCTCAAATTCTTGAACTTCATCAATTGATCACACAAGCACCACTATATGAAGTATGAAATATCCCTCTTTATCCTGCACAAGCAATAATGCTATCTCAAATTTCTATGCAACTTACCTATACTAGGATGGATAGAATATCTAGAACTATAAGCCTTCTATCATATTAACTGAGTTACAACACAACCCTTGGAACACAAATATAACCCTCAAATATTAGGACATCCTCTAAATCTAAGGTGGTATTCCAGGCCTCGCCCCTTAGAATTTGATCTCAAATGGCACACGAATGACTATCCTAAAATTTCTATATTTTAATTTGCTCCTTCAATATAGAACTATCCTCAACACTACCAACAATCCTCCTATAGTTTGAAATGTCAAGTCGAATCAATGTGTTGGCTAAGATTGGATTTCTAAGGCTAATGATCCCTCCAAAACTAAAAGAAAGTACAAACTCCCCATACTCGCTGCCTTCTAGTTCAAGGCATTAGCTAGCACATTTTCCTTGCCCAAATGAACAAAATAGAAATATCATAGTCCTTCAATAACTCAAGCCACCTGAACTACCTTGTATTATGATCCTCTGAATAAAAATATACAATAGCCTGTGATGGTCAATTAATATCTCCCAACAAAATACCTTAAATGTAATGTGTCTAAATCTTAAGCGTGAAAACTACCTTTACTAACTCTAAATCATGGGTGGGGTGGTTGTAATCATATACCTTTAATTTTCTAGAAGCATATGCAATCACTCAGCCTTGTTACATTAGAACACAACTCAAACCAATGCTTGAAGCATCACAATAAACTAAAACCACCGACCCTCAATTGGAAAAGTTAAAATTAGAGTTGAAGTCAGTAAGGCCTTTAGCTTCAACAAAATGTCCACATACTCATTAGACTGCTGCAATGGAATATCCTTCCTAGTCAATCTAATCAGTGGTGCTGCTATAGAAGAGAACCCCTCAACAAACTATCCGTAGTAACCTATCAACACAATAAATCTACTAACCTTGGTAGTAGAAATGGTCCTAGACCAATCACAAACTACCTAAATCTTTGTTGGTTTTACCAAAATCCCATGCCCCAAGAATACTATAGACTCAATCTACAACTCACACTTTGAGAACTTGCATAAAGCCACTAATATATAAAAGTATGGAGCACAATCCTCAAATGCTATTTGTGCTCCCCATACTCCTTGAGTAAACAAAGATATCATCAATAAAGACAATAAAAAAAGAGTCTAAATAGGGCTTGAATATGTAGTCCAATAAGTCCATGAATACTTTTAGGGAATTCATCAACCTAGAAGATATCACCAAGAACTCGTAATGGCTATAGAAAGTTCTAAAGGTTGTCTTGGGAATTTCTGTGGCCTAAATGCTCAACTGATGGTTGCCTGATCTCAAGTAAATCTTTGAAAATAGGGTTGCACCCTGAAGCTAATCAAATAAATTATCAATATATAATATTGAATACTTATTCTTTTTGGTAACCATATTCAACTATCGATAGTTGATACACATATACATAGAAACATTTTTCTTCTTCATAAATAAGATAGGTTACCCCAAGGATAAGCACTCAATCTAATGAAACCTTTACCTATAAAATCATAAAACTGAACACTCTCTCTCAACTCAACAGAAGCAAGAAATAAGGTAAAATACAAATAGGCTTGGTGCCCAGCTCAATCTCATTAGCAAAATCAATATCATACTGAGGTGGGAGGCCAAGCAAGTTAGTGGGAAAGACATCATCAAACTCACATACTACAAGAATAGAATCCAATAAAGGGACATCAACACTAGTATCACAAGTATAAGCAAGTTAGGACAAACACCCAACATTAACCTCGTAAGGTGAATGTAAGAATTAATCCTTATTTGCATATGAATAATAGAGCATCGAAACACAACCAGGGATAGGCCAAGCATGGGTAAGGTAATGATCTTAGTGAAGCAATCCAAGACCTCCTAAGAGATAGATAACCAGTCCATGCCTAGAATAGCATAAAAACAATCATGTCAAGCATAATAAGGTTAACCTAAATGTCATACTCCTAAAATAGTCAGCAAATATGATCTATAAATCTTATCCACTACTAAAAAATCTCCTAAAGAAGTAACTAACATCGACACAAATAAAGGCTCACTAGGAAATCCTAAATAGGTAGCATAATATGCAAATAAATATAAATATACAAAGCCATGTCCAAATAATACAGATGTCGTTTGATGGAATATAATTGTCTGCAATCACCAATAGGCTGAGAACCTGACCAAACATTTATGCTCTCCAGCTGACCGTCTCTATGAGTACTCTATGAATAACCCTTACTACCTTAGGAACTACCTCTGGCTAGTGGTGCCACTACTCTAAAGAGCTCAGTTATCTGCACTGAAGTCCCAATCATTCCACACTATGGACACTCCTTGGAAAAGTGACTAACAACCCTTTATTCAAAGCACGTCCCAAGTGCCCTACCCTACGAAAAAGGTCTTTCTGACCCAGAATGGCACCCTAAAGCCCTTAATTGAGAACCCCACTATGGTTGATGTCCTGAACACTAAAATCACTATAATTAGCATGACCCCCATCTAAAATCCAAAGTACATCATGAACAGGTTTATTAGACTTACCATACTACTGATATGGTTATTATTTCTAATAGTGTTATTGTTGCTTACCCAAGAAACCCCTACTCAAAACTATGACCCGCTATGACTACCACGGTAATTGTTATGAATTGAGTCTACTCCCTAGATATAACATATTTCTTAGAGCAAGAGATGACCCCAAACTAACTCATGTCATGACATAACACTAATAACATTAAATGTATGTAATAGTAAGAGGAAACTAAGCTAAATCTGAGATAAATACTACAATTAAAGAAGTTTGAATAGAATACAAAAATTGAAAACTAAAAGAAAAAATATCTTATGATTAAGTCTTAAAGACTCTACCAACTAAAGAGTTTCTATGACAATTCCCCAACTAACTCAGAATGTCTAATATCAAATACTGAACCAACTAAAGAGTTTCTATGGTAATTCCCCAACTAACTCAGAGTGTCTAACATCAAATATTGAAATAGTATAAAGATTCTCATACTTGGATTGTGAGGACTCACCACTAACCTGTTGTCATGACTTGATTTATGAGTCATGATAGCACCTACTTTATCCCGCTAGTAGGTAAGCCAAACCATAGCCTAGAGCTATAAGCAATGGAGTAATTTTGTGGAAAATGGCCTAAAAGCCAAAAATCAACAATTAAAGACTTATAATAATAATATAGTAAAGATAGTCAAAAATAGAGATAAAATATCAACAATCATCCCACGACCTAGTAGTGTTGATACAAGGGATATTGCAAAAAGGAAAATAAGTATTAAAATAGTCAAATACAAATCTCTCTCAAATAGTGAAAGACTAGACATAGATAGTATAAGGAAAAGGGGCGACTCTAACTTCAAGAGCTCACCCTATTTCCAAAATCAAATTAGTCTAATCATCACGTCAACGGTGACCACTAGTACTCAGATCTACCCAAAAAGGCACAAGAGTATAATATGAGTACTAAAACCATGGGTCCTCAGTGGGCATCATTGGTTGACTGAGCTGAATTATGATATAAATATGATAAGATGCAAGACAAATAAGCTAAGGTAAGATAAAAGGGCAAACCTAGAAATAAGCACCAAAACTATAAATAAATAATTAGAAAAGATATAATATTGAAGAAAACATAATTAATACTGCAAGACTAGCCCCCGTAAGCCAGTAAGTACAAAAAATTAAATATCCCAATGTGTTCCCCCATAAATCCAAAAGGTTCAATCAAAGGGAGGCCAATAACCCAAGTTCTATAAATTTACCAAATATCATGCGATAATTATGAATCCATCCATACCATATCATATCATAAATAAATTCCCAATTTTAGACTCTAATCGAAACTCATAACATCATCAACATCATTATTTTTTGTCCTTGAACCAGAACTCATATCATCAATATCATCATTAATTGCCAAACTTAAACCAAAACTCAATATCAATAACCCACCGAGTTTTGCCCAAAATTAGCACCACCTCCAAGTACCAAACTAGCATAAAAAACATGTATCGAATCTCCTCAAACTACAAAAATAAGTATACCAAAGGGTATGACATGCACATAGAAGTCTACAAGAGCTAAAATAAATCTTAGGCTAAGATTTGTCGGAGGGGCCCACTTCTAATCCTCAATAGCCGTTTTAAGGCAAATTCTACCCCAGACTAGGCTAAGGTATCTAAATTCATAATTAGCTATTCTACCTAAATCATGAAAAACTAAGTCAATTCCACATAAATTACGGTTCCTTAATAGGCGAAATATTCTAAATAATACTAATTCTATCAATCACACCTTCATTAAATCTCATCCCATATCAAACATAATATCATGATTATACTATAAATTAGCTCAAAATATGAAGAAGGTAAACCTAGCTTACATCGATGCTCAAGAAAAGACCAAAGAATCTGCTAAACCTATGATTTTTATTTCTAATAATCTTTCATAAGATGCAATGCTATGAAAATCATATCTACTTATCCAAATGAAAAAAATGATATCTATATTGCACTTTTTTGTTATGGATCTAAAAATCATGTAAGAATTCTATGTAGGACCCATTTGTAGAATTACACTTTTAAAATTGACAAAACGTCCTACTATGCTCAAGGAACATTTACCCTAAAAATGGGTGAATTCTAAACTCATACGGTGCTACAATCAAACCACTAATATTCTAGGGATTTTAGAAAAATAAAAATTTAATCCATGAAATTGATGGAACCTTACCAAGAATTTGGAGAAGAAATGAATTACTTAAGCTTACAAATACTCCAAATTCTGCCACTAATAGTTCTCCCAAGTTTTAACACTTATTAGGGTTCTATAACCATAGAAATGGGTAAAAATAGAAGAAATCATACTAAGTAGGGAATTTATAGTATTCCCAGGCTTCCAGGAGTCGCTTAAGAGGACACTGGATCACTTAAGCACTATTCATGTAAGCGACCAAGTGTCTCTTTAGCGACACTAGCTGAATTTGTGCATTGTTTCTTAAGTGACCATTGGGCTCTTAAGTGGCCATCACTTAAGCACCAGATGCATTGCTTAAGTGATACATGTTGCGCAAGGCTAGATTGCTTAAGAGACCTGCTAGCTGCTTGAGCAGCCTTCACTTAAGTTACCAATGGGCACTTAAGTGATGCACCAGCACTAAATAAGACTTGGAAATTTCTAAATCTCCACCGAACACTCGAGATTCATTCGAAATCTATATATGCAAATGAGTTATGCTACCCTATCTAATTTGATGTTTTAAACTCAATAATGTAGTTGAAATTTCCATCTGCAGTTGTTTTGATGAAAAATGGGTCCCATAGACATGTGCCACTTTTCTTAACTTTTGGCGAATAGCCTGAATGAGTTCAAGAACCTTGAGCCCAAACGAAGGGTCCACCAAAAGCCTAAAATCAACATTTTAGAGTTATTAGAATAGTTATAATTGGCATATGAGGCTTTTGACTAATGTTTTTGGTCAGTAGCTAATTTTAACCAGTGAGACTTCAAAATAGGGAATTGACTCTAAAAACCAAATGAACTTCAAAATAGAGAATTGACTCTAAAAAACAAATGAACTTCCCAATAACGGAAATGCAAGTTCCGAAAAGTCATAAATGACTGGGGAAAGCTATAGGAAAACTCTAAATGGTGAAAATAAGCAGAGATATGGAAAATGACCTGGAGGGTCATTACAATATTAACTAAAAGAACTTTTGTTCATAAAAATAAAGGGTTAGAATGTTCCTGAAGCCTAGAACAGGTGAGGATACTGGGTTTATATCTCACTCTTGATATCCCAAGTAGCCTCCTTTAATGGGTAGTGCCTCTACTGAACCTTAACTACTAGAATCTCTATAGTGCGTAACCATCTGACGTCACTTGGTAATATGAGCATTGGCTACTCCACGAATGTCAACCGCTCATCCAACTAAATTAAGTCCTTCTAAGAACATGAGATGCATCAGGAATATATCGCTGTAACATAGAAACATACAAAACTCTATGGACAATAACAAAATTTAGGGGTAAAGTTAACTCATAAGCCATTTCACCAACTATGTGAAGAATCTCAAAGGTGTTTAATAAATATGGGGCTGAGCTTACCTTTCCTCTCAAACCTTATCACACCCTTCGTGGGAGATAGTCAAAGGAATACCCATTCACCAACTCCAAATCTCAAGACATGAAGTCTATGATCTGCATAAGCCTTCTACCTACTATAAGATGCCCTTAACCTATCTTGAATCACCATGACTCTATCCAACGACCCTTGAAATAAGTCAGTACTACGGGGTCTAATCTCAGAGATCTCAAACCACCCAATTAGAGAATAACATCATCTACTATACAAAGCCTCAAAATGCTCCATCGTAATACTCGATTGGTATCTATTATTATATACAAACTCTGCCAAAGATATGTGTTATTCCCACTGACCTCCATAATCTATAACAGGCTGGGAGCATATCCTTGAGAACCTGAATAGTCTTTTTCCACTGACCATTGGTTTGAGGATAGAAGGTTGTACTAAGATCCATCTGAGTACCCAAATCTTTGTAAAAATATCTCTAAAAGGTATAAGTGAACACCGAAACTCAGTTTAAAATGATAGATATAGGCACACCATGCAAATAGACTATCTCACATACATAGATACAGGCTAAACTCTCGACACTGAGTCACCTCTAAATAGGAATTAAATATGCCTATTTGGTCAATCGATCTACAATGACCCAAATACTATTTGAACTATGGGAAGCGAGGAAAACCACTAAAAATGTCCATAGTAATCTGCTCCTATTTCTACTCAAGAATGGGCAACCTCTTAATCAAGCCACCAGGTCTTTAATGCTCGGCCTTTACCTATTGACAGCATAGGAAATGAGCTACAAAGCCCACTGAATCTCTCTTCATACCTCTCCACCAATAATGCAACCTCAAATTTCTATACATTTTAGTTGTACCCCAGTGTATAAAGTATTTAGAGATGAGAGTCTCACATAGAATTGACTGAATTAAGTCATCAACCCTTGAAACACAAATGTGTCTATCAAATCTCAAAACATCCTCAGAATCTATGATTGGCCTCTTAGACTCACCTCTCAACACCTGATCATAACTGATGCAAAGTTTTATATCCTCAAACTGACGACTCTAAATCTACTCAAATAGCAAAGACCTTGCCTCAACACTAGTAAGAATCCTCCAAGGGTTTGAAATATCAAGTCACACCATTAAGTTGGATAAGCACTGGACGTTTCACACCAATGACCTCTAAGAAATTGAGATAGAAGCTAAGCTACCCATACTCACCACCTTTTATCTAAAGGCATCCGCTACTACAATTGTCTTTCTCAGATGATATAAAATAAAGATGTCATAATCCTTAAGTAAATCTATCCATCTATATTCCTATAATTAATATCTCTCTCTTAGTCATAAGATACTGAAGACTATGATGATCCATTAAGATCTCACAATGCACACCATAGAGATAATGCCTCCAAATCTTAAGTGTGAAAACTATCACCACCAACTTCAAATCATAAGTAGGGTAATTGAACATGTGCACCTTTATATGCCTCCTGAATAAGCAATAACTCAACACAAATTCATTAACACACAACCCAAACTGGCACAAGAAGCATCACAGTACACAGTGAATCCCTTACCCTCAACAGAAAGAGCCAAAATAGGAGCTGAAATGAGAAATCCTTTGAACTTTCCAAAGCTCGATTTACACTCCTTGGATCATTAGAAAGGAACCTTCTTTCGAGTCAACCTGGTCATTGTCACTGTAATAGTAGAAAAATATTCAAAGAACCATCTATAATAACTAGCCAAACCAATTAAGTTGTGAACCTCAGACAGAGATATAGGCCTAGATCAAACATGAATAGCCTTAATCTTTGTTGGGTCTGCCATAATCCCATCCTTAGATACCATGATAAGGCTAAAAATACACCTCCAATTGAAGCACAAAGAGGTCACTGTCAAATATAGTAACCCAACAAAGGTTGGGGTTGAATCCCAAGGGATTACGTAGGAAATTTGTCTCTGACTTGTTGAAATCACTAGACAGTGTAGAAAAGTAAAAAAGGGAATTTTGTAGTAACGAGCTAAAAATAACAAGGCTTGGTTGTTTTTGGTTGTAAACAATCTAAGACGAACACTAGACTTATGTTCCCCTTGAATTCTTATCTCAGTAGACTTATCGACCACTGACAAACTATTTTAATACCCTACATATAGAATCGATAAGTTATGTACCACCTACAGTCTTTTGGACTTGTAGATAACTTTCAACCTTTTCCTTTTGAGTCTGAGGATGTCGCCTTACTAACCCTTATCTTGATCCCAGTTACCTATTACCTTTTAAGTCTGTAGTTATTAGATAAAAGCTAATGATCATTCACTATATTCCATTGTGAGAAATGGATCGACAATTAACTCTCAAATTACTGTTGTGATCTTTTTATCCTAGTCACCCCTCCTCTTTTAGAGTAAGTAGTAATAATCTAGGTTGGATCTTATGTTGGACACCAGTTAAGAAATCAATAAGAATGAAGAAAACCTAATACATGAAAGAATCTTTATCTAGAATGACTTGGCACTTCCTCTACTTTGTTAATCTTTCAGGGTTCCCACAACCCTATCTAAGAGAATTAGCTGCTCATAGTTATGAGATCAATCATGGAATCCACAAACAAAATTAAAAGATAAATCTCACAATAATAAGAGAAAAAATCCCAAAGTATTAAATTGAATAACAAACAAAGAATAATGAGAGTGTAGGATAGCCCCAAAGGGGCTACCCTCGACTATGTAAATGTATGAATTAATGAATAAAATACAAAGCCTAAAGGGTATTTATAGGTTAGAAAAAACCCTAGAGTTCATATACTAACTAAAATAGGAAAACTTGATTACCCATACAAAATAGGACTTAAAAACATCATAGAAGTGTAACTGGATTACATAGTAACCATGGGAAATGATTTTGGGCTGATCCAGAAAAATCATTATTGGTGGCCACCTGCTCTCTGTACCTGAGGTCTGGCACAGGGTGCATGTAGTACCTGCGGTCCTAACCCTTTGCGTAAGTACAAGGTGCAGGTACAAGTCCTCCAGCCTAAATCTCAGGATTTTGACCTCTAGCACTTACTTTGCCCACCTGTGGTCCGTGGGTCGCACATGCAGTCCGTAGATTGACTTGGTAGGTGCCGGAAGTCATCGTTTTAGCTCTTCTTTGATTTTCGATCATGCTTTGATCACAAACGGGCCGAAAAGTGTCCCAAACATCCTTAATTGCCCCAAAAAGTAGCCAAACACACCTTTTTTCCTCCTTTTCATGAAATTAGCATCCAAAACATGATTTCCTGCAAAACACTCCAAAAATAGCTTAAATCCAACAAAATATCCTTAAGTATATACATATTCTCATAATTATAAGCATCAAAAGTGCTATATTTCTATATCACATCAACACTCTCAACTTAGAATGTTGTATGTCCTCAGGTAACAAAACATAATAAAACAATACGACGATGCTTAACCAAGAGAAACCTAAGATACCTATGACAGTCAATCATTAAATTTAAGCTCAAGATCATTACCCTCTCCAATTTTAATACTATAAAGCCCAACTGTGTTTATTAATAAAGCACCATCAGTGTGACCCAAAGGAATCAAGATATGACATTACATTAGAAAGGAACAACCATGCATATATACAAGTTACACTACCCCAACAAGTAAGCAACTCGCAATACAACCCATGTGCCCTCACATTAAAGAAGTCCCACTCCCTCATATATGAAATTAAGTATGTCAATATAGGGGTGGTCAAGAGACACTTACACTCAAGAAAAAGTTCCAATAAATGCATGTCAAATACCATAGGTTTGCCCTTATTTTTATTACCTTATCTTTCACACGGTTAAGTTAGGATCACTATAGTACTTTTCTCGGCTTATAATGTAGGCTTGGGGCTGTTATGATACATATGGACTTTTAAAGTGACTAATCCTTCTTGGCACTACACTAACCTTGGGGTCTCACTTATTAACCAATTTACTTGTATTCCACCCTTATTTCTCCCTTTTACTATTTTATGCACATTCACGTTGGGTGTAGTCTTTTATTTTTTCTTTTTCTCTTTTTCCCAATTTTTTCTATTTCTTTTTCTACCACACCCATCCCTACTAATCTTTTATCTTATTTTACCTTTCTTTATACCAACTATATATTATGCACCCCTATGATAGACACCCTCAACTCAGACAATTTGCCTCAGTTGAGGTGAATAATGTCCAAGGAAGACCAAGGCCAAAACAGGATCATTATAACATGAATGGGAAGGTTAAAGGTGAAAACAAAGAAATAGACTATAAGGCTCAAAACAGGGATCAAGGGATACTAATTTCCATATGGAAGGTCATCTAGGATAAAGGTGGACTACAATAAAAAAAGGGCCTATGATCCTTTCCTAACCGACTATCTTTCAACTTAAGGAAGACTAAGGTAGGCTCTGAATTCAACACACAAAGGCAACTAAGTAGTATCTCACACACACATGACACAGAGTTACATCACAAGCTACTACCTAACCAGTTTATGCAATTTTTAGTAATGATTATATATATATATCACACAGTTCAAATACAAGCCATTGAAGAGGTATAATTTTCAAAACATTGTATCAACAGTCTTAGATACTTATTTACTCCTAGTTAAATGAAATAATGAAAAATAAAACACAAAATGCCTAAACATGTTGGCTCTACTAGGAACAAGAATCTGGGGAAAAGAGGCACGGCAACAAAAACCCAAAGAGGATATCAAGACCCACAAGCAGCCCTACCCCTAACTTAAAATCATGCATTGTCCCTAATGCATCAAACCTCTACAAAACAAGAAAGAGTTAGGAGCATACCTGTGGCACCATAGGTGCGGAGATCTAATGTCAATTACGTAACATGAATAAAAACAACAGAAATACCTTGGCTTGCCTCCTAAGTTGCACCTGATTTCACATCACGGCATAATGGGACATACTTGGGTTTGCAGAATTCCCCAACTAGCCCATGAGTACCTTGATTAAATAGACTTCATCAAGGTAACCCATGAGTTGGTCTCTATATTTCTCTTTCCACTTTGAAATAAGAACTACACCCTTAATTATTTTTTTATTTTCCATTATGCTCGTGGGGTGGAGGTATAAAAATATAGGAACCAAGAAATTGATGTGGAAAATGGTACTTCTTGGCCCTTGCATGAGGAATATAGTTCTTTGATTCTGGCTCAGTAAATTCAAGAATATAGACATATGTTTCTTCCTCCTTGCACTCTTTTTCAGGCTTGGATGTCTCGATATGTGGGAAAATGCTTAAAATGAGCTCCAATATGCCCCAACTCAGGATTTGTAGTCATTTTTACATCCTCACATAATTCTAGTATGCTCTCTTTAAACATGACACTATCTATAAGAGCATGAGTAATTTCAGACTCCTCTAATTTTAGCTTCTCAAGTTGTCTCTTCAGAATTCTTTTAGTCTCACACCACCCATAACTAAGTTGCTAGGCATTCCACGCAATAACATTTGCATTCAAATCTACTTATAGGTAGTATATATCCAAGACAAATATGCCAACCTCTTGAATAAGCTTATGATTGTTGTGGACAATGTGTGTTATTATTTCCAATAGGCTATTCTTATGCTCACACACTATATTTGCTACATTTTTGCAATAATGCACCATATCAAAAAAAGGATCAATAAATAAGGAGTCATCATCACTCCATACTTCCTCTAGCAAAGTTGATATCTCAAGAAGAGTAGGTAACAAAACAAATAAAACAAAAAAAATAAAACCTGATAACTTCAACAACTTCAATCAAGAATTCCAAGAAATTATTCCCTCGCAATGGTGCCAAAATTTTATAACGCTCAAAATACACCTCCAATTGAAGAATAAAGAAGTCATAGTTAAATATAGTAACCCAATAAAGGTTGGGTTGAATCCCAAGGGAATACGTCAAAAATATGTCTCAAACTTATTGAAATCACGAGGCAGTGCAGAAAAGTAAAAAGAGGGGATTTGTAGTAACTAGCTAAAAAGTAACAAGGCTTGGTTGCTTTTGGTTGTGAACAATCTAAGATGAACACTAGTCTTGTGTTCCTCCTGGATTCTCAACTCAGTAGACTAATTGTGTATTGTCGAACTATTCTAATACCTTGCATTCAGAATCAATAAGTTATGCAACATCTATAGTATTTTGGATGAATAGACAGATTTACCCTTTTCCTTTTGATTCTTAGGATGTCTCCTTACTAACCTTTATCTTGATCCCAGTTAACTATTACCTTTTGAGTCTCTAGTTATTAGATGGAAGCTAACAATCATTCACTATATTCCACTGTGCATAATAGATCGACAATTAACTCTCAAATTACTGTTGTGATCTTCTTTTCCTATTCATCACTCCTCTTTTGGAGTAAGTAGCAAAATCTAGGAGGGATCTTGATATTGGCCACCCATTAAGAAATCAATAAGAATGAAAAAAACCCAATAACTCAACTACTTCAATCAAAAATTTTGAGACTGTATTCCCTGGCAACGATGCCAAAATTTGATAATGCTCAAAATACACCTTCAATTTAAGGATAAAGCATTCATAGTTAAATATAGTAACCCAACGAAGGTTGGGTTGAATCCCAAGGAAATACGTCAAAAATCTATTGAAATCACTAGGCAGTGCAAAAAAGGGGGGATTTTTAGTAACTAGCTAAAAGTAACAAGGCTTGGTTGCTTTTGGTTGTAAACAATCTAAGATGAACACTAGGATTGTATTCCCCCTGGCTTCTCAACTCAGTAGACTTATCGTGCATTATCAAACTATTCCAATACCTTGCATGTAGAATTGATAAGTTATGTAACATCTATAGTCATTTGGACGAGTAGATAGATTTCACCCTTTTTCTTTTGAGTCTAAGGATGTTGCCTTACTAACCCTTATCTTGATCCCAGTTAACTATTACATTTTGAGTCTCTAGTTATTCTATGAAAGCTAACGATCATTCACTATATTCTACTATGCACAATGGATCAACAATTAACTCTCAAATTACTATTGTGATCTTCTTTTCCTAGTCACCACTCCTCTTTTGGAGTAAGTAGCAATAATCTAGGAGGGATCTTAATGTTGGCCACCCATTAAGAAATCAATAAGAATGAAGAAAACCCAATACATGCAAGAATCTTTATCTAGAATAACTTGACACTTCCTTTACTCCATTAATCCACCAAGGTTCCCACAACCCTAGATATGGGAATTAGCCACTCATAGTTATGAGATCAATCATGAAATTCACAGAAAAAAATAAAAGATAAATCTCACAATAATAAGAGAAAAAATCCCAAAGTCTTAAATTAAATAACAATCCAAGAATAAAGAGAGCATAGGATAGCCCCAAAGGGGATAACCTTGAATATGTGAATGTATGAGTTGATGAATAGAATATAAAGCCTACAGGGTATTTATAGGTTACAAGAAATCCTAGAGTTTAAATCCTAACTAAAATAGGAAAACATAATTACCCATACAAAATAGGACTTAAAAACATCATAGGAGTATAATTTGGATACATAAAAACCCTAGAAAATGATTTTGGGCCAATTTCAAAAAATTACATTAGCTGGCCACCTACTCTCTGTACCTGCAGTCTGGCACAGGGCATAGATAGTACCTACGATCCTGACACTGGCCGCTGGTATAGGGCGCAGGTGCAAGTCCTACAGCCTAACTCTTAGGATTTCTACCTCTGGCACCTGCTTTGCCAACCTGCGATCTGTGGGTCCCATATGTTGTACATAGGTTGACTTGGTAGGTATTGGGAGACATCTTTTCAGCTCTTCTTTGATTACAGACCATGCTTTGATCATGAACAAGCCGAAACATGTCCCGAACATCCTTAATTGCACCAAAAAATAGCCAAACACATCTTTTTTCCTCCTTTTCATGAAATTTGCATCCAAAACATGATTTCCTGCAAAACAATCCAAAAACACCTTAAATCCAACAAAATAGTCTTAAGTACATGTATATTCTCATAGTTTTAAGCATCGAAAATGCTATATTTCTATAGCATATCATACCACATGACCAAGGAGTGTCACTTACTCAATCCAAAACTCACACTTAGAGAATTTATCAAAAAGCCTATGATCTCTCAAAGTCTGGAGCACAATCCTCAAATACTGCATATGCTCCTCTCTACTCCTAAAATACACTAGGATGTCATTGATGAACACAATAATAAAATAATCCAAATAAAGTCTGAACATGCAGTTCATCAAATCCATAAACGCAGATGGGCGTTGGTCAACCCAAAAGTCATTACTTGGAACTCATAATGGCCATACCAGGTCTTAAAGACTGTCTTTGGGATATCCTCAATTGATGGTAACTGGACCTTAAGTTAATCTTTGAGAACACTACTGAACCCTAAAGCTTTTCAAGCAAATTATCAATACGAGGCATAGGTTACCGATTCTTTACAGTTAACTTATTAAGATGCCTATAATCAATACGCATACACATGGAACCATCCATCTTTTTAATGAACAAGAATGTAGCTCCCTAAGGAGACACACTCGGTCTAATGAACCCCTTACCAAGAAGAGCCATACAGTAAAGTGACATAGAAATAGGTTGAGTGCCTATCTTAAGACTAAGTAGATCGATAGGGAAAACATCACAAAACTCATGAACTATAGGAACAGACTCAAGTGATGAAATCCCCACACTAACATCATTGACACGACACAACCAGGGACCTTGTCGTAATAGGTATCTCAAGACAAACCAGGATAGGAGCCAACCCCCGATACCTAACCCAATCGTCCAGCATATACCCTGAGTCGGATGAATTTCTAACATATAACAAGATAGCATGTAATTGCACAAATCAAGACTCTGGGATAGTTTATAATCGAAATCAACCCAAATAAGCCCAACCGTCCAAAATATAACTAATAACCATAACCAAAACCATAAGACAAAACCAAAACAATAACCAAGTTCCTATCCATAACATAATATAAAAGGATGGAAAAGTGAGAAATTTAGTCAAGAGATATTTGCCCCAATGCCAAAGCCAATACTAAGGCTGATACCACTACCGATCTTACCCATGCCAACCCATAGTAGTTCCACAAAAGCCTCTAACCAAAAGAAAACCAACATCTGGTAGGGACATTCCCCCAACCATAGCCAAAACCAATATGCATAAAGTATCCAAAATAAATAAAGATGTCCATGATATAAAATGGAGCCTTCCAGAATATGGAAGCTCACTACTTCAATCCAATCGAGCTGATCTCAAAATACGATCACTAAGCAGGTTGAGTAGAATGGTTGATTCCTATATTGGATAGGGATAAAATTTCCCAAGGATGGGTTAGCGGTTGAACGCTAGTAAGTACTCAGGATAAGGATAAAATACTACTATCGAGTAAAACCAAGTAAAACAACTATATGCATACAAACTACACACACGCACATATATATAACCATGCCGTAAAAGGGAACCAGGTTTAGCATGTCTTTAAAACCATTAACCTGGGTATGTGTAGCTTAACCGTTCTAGAACCACCCACGGGCTATGTGGGTCAAGTGTAAGCTCCTGAACGGGCTCCAATATGTGTAGCCACACAGACCAAAGATACCATAAGAGTAGGGGATTGCCGAGTACCCTTCGCTCTCCATGATACATATGTACAGTGTACTTAAAGGATTCCCATGTACCTCCTAGTAATATATATGGTCGCTATGAACAACCCCTCATGTCGGCAAACATAAGTTTTTAGTGTCCGTCTATTGGACTCGCACCTTCACGATTAGCTATCACACCCCTCCATTATTGCCCAATAAAACTATTTCCAACCTACCAAACCCTTGTTCCATTATCATTAACCAAGGCTATGAGTAGTGGTATCGTTATACTGACTATACCTTGCAAGCAATGTCCTTAGACAACTTTTATATGTAAAGGGATTTAAATATACCCATAGATTACATCATCAAGTTAACTTGGCGGAATTTGGTGTACCCTACAAGTGTTCCATTACTAAGTTTACTTGGGGGATTCCCTTGTACCCCACAAGGAAGTTTAGTTAAACATAACTAGGACCACCAACCCATTCCATTTTAACTATTCCAAAATATTTAAACCATTTATGACATTTAGGATTCCATTACCAAACCATACCATGCAATATGTCCATAAAAAGTCCAATAGTCTAGTAAGAGCATTATCATAGGCATTTTATCAAACATGTTACAGACATAGTATTTCCAATACCAAATCCAATTGCCAATTAACCATTCCCATGCAACCAATTGTCCAAACCACCATTAAAGCATGTAAAACATAATTAAACATGGGAAAACCATAACCCAGCATTTAATACCAAAACCCCAACATATAATTGAAAACCCAAAAAGCATACAATAATCATGCCATGAAAACATTGTATAAATCATAACTTTAGTTGGAACTAACAATGAGGGAAAAGTATCTTGCCTTAGTTCACGAAGATGATAGAACAAAATCACCCAAGCAAGCCCCAAATTACTCCTCTAGATAAAACCCTAGCGTTCTTTTACCCAAGAGCCTTGGAGAGAATTAGAGAATGTTTCTAAGTATTTTAAATTAGAATAATAGGGCAAATAACCCGCCAATTCTGATATAAGTCATGGGATCATAATGGTTTAAGAGGGTAAATATCCAAATTACCCCCAACTTAACTGTATAAAATCCCTGCAGCTTGGTATGACTCAACCATATCGATCGTACCCTTTAATACGAGTGGTACCAACCACTCATACCCTAGACCCCCCTTAGACCCCATTCACTAGTCAATATAAATACATGCAATACAAACCCTATCCAAGGGTATGATTAATATCCTCAACCCGTACCCATAATAGAACAAAGGAGAGTTGACACTGTCCAACATACGAGTGGGATAATACAACTTGTACCCTATCTCATGACCCATGGTGAGCCACTCGTACTCAGATCTAAGTTACTTTACAAATTCTTAGATTAAGTAAAGGAAAACCTAACCATATGACCCGTCAATCAGTATATGGCTTGTACCAACCCAAGTCGTACCCATTCTAGAAATCAATCCAACCCACCAACCAACAATGGTCAATGAATGAGAAAGCCTTACCAACTGTACCCCAGTATACGACCTGTACCCCATAGTCGTATTTTGTCCAAAAACCAAAAATCCAAGAAATTTTCTAAGGTTCCAAAAATCCAGGGCTTTTCAGCCTCCCCCACTAGGATCATTCATCCCCGAATAATAGAAAAGGTAGGTCAAACATAAGAATGATTCATTTGCATTATCAAATATCAATCTAAACTTTAACCAATTTAGAAAATAAAGATTCAAGGATATATTCTAACCCTTAACTAAGTTAGAAAATAAAGATGTGATCAAGAACACATATCTTTCACACGAATATCTGGAGCAAAAAACAAATGCAGATATTTGGACTTCACATCCGCCTCTGCTTCCCATGTAGACTCTTCTACCTTGTGGGTCCGCCATAGAACCTTAATCGAGGCCATGTCCTTGGTACATAACCGATGAACATATTGATCTGATATCTAGACTGGGACCTCTACATAAGATAGAGAATCTGAGATATCTAATCCTTCCAAAGGAACCACCAAAGAAGAATCACCAAGACACTTCCTCAACATAGAGACGTAAAATACCGGATGAATGAAGATCAAACTAGAAGGAAACTCCAATTCATACACAACATTACCAACTCTCCGCACAACCACATAAGGACCAACATACCAAGGACTAAGCTTTTCCTTTTCACTGAACTACATCATTCCTTTTATGGGAGAAACCTTTAGGAACACCTTACCCCCAACCTCAAACTCTAAGTCTCTATGCCTAACATCTGCATAGAGTACCAAAATCCCTTTTAGGGATATCTTCATCCCTAATCTTAAGCTCATAATACCCAAACCAAAGATCTATCTTAGAAAAAAATTTAGCACCTTTCAACTGATCAAACAAATCATCTATCCTTGGAAGAAGATACTTGTTCTTGACCACTACCTTATTCAATTATCGTTAGTCAATGCACATTCGAAGGGAACCATCCTTCTTGCACATGAACAAAACCAGTGCACCCTATGGGAATATAATAGGATGGATGAAACCCTTATCTAAAAGATCCTTAAGTTGCTTCTTGAGTTCTCATAACTCAGCCAGAGTCATTCTATAAGAAGGGATAGATATTGGACGAGTGTTCGGAACCAAAACAATACTAAACTCAATCTCTCTATCCAGAGGAACACCAGGAAGCATCCAAAAATACTTCTGAAAATTTCTTCACTACCGAAGCCAAATGAAAAGAAGGATCTTCCGAGTTAGAATCTTTAACCAAGACCAGATAAAAGAGACACCCTATAGAGATTAAACTCTAAGCTCTAAGATAAGAAATGAACCTCTCCCTAGGAGTTAGGGAACCACCTTCCCACTCAATAATAAATTCGCCAGGGAACCGAAAGATAACCTTATGAGTCCAACAATCTAAGGATGCATAAAAAGAGTGTAACCAATCCATATCTAGAATAACATCAAAATACACCATATCAAGTTTAAACAAATCTACCAAAGTATGCCTACTACCAACATATACCACACACCCCCTATAGAATCCCTTAGCAACCACAGACTCTCTTATCGGGGTAGAAATAGAAAAAAAATATGAAATAACTTTGGGATCAAAACCAAAATACATAACCACAACTAGGGTCATATAAGAAAGAGTGGACCCCAGATCAAGAAAATAATACAAGTCATGAGAAAGATTTGTAATGTAACAGTCACGATATCAGGTAATGCCCCAGATTCCTGTTGAGTAGCATGAGTATATAACCTATTCTAGCCTGCGCCAATACCAGAAGTAGAAACAAATGCAAAAATAACACCCTTTGGTGCAGGAGCAGAAGATAAAGCAATCAGAGCCTTACTCACTCTTGAATCACCCTTACCAATGGGACAATTTCTAAGCATATAGCCTGGCTGGCCACACTTGAAACACTTGTCCCTCCCCTAGAAATAGAAACCCCTATGAAACCTACCACATAACCAATAAAGAGGGCATAATAATGCAGACTGAGTCCCAGTTTCTTGAGATTGGGCACCCTATTCCCAAAAATTATTGCCACCTAACTAACGCCCAAAGGTTTCGAGTAAAGAGCACTAGCTGTAGAGAAGGAACCAAAATGCCTCCATTTCTTCTTTGGCCATTTACCACCATCCCAAAAACCTTGTTGTTTCCCATTTTCTTATTCAGAAGACTGAAATTCTTACCCTGTATTTCCCTAAATTCAGCTTGCTTCCTTTTTCTTTCTTCACCAGTTCTATATGAACTACCAACCTAGACATATCTATATCCTTGATCAGTAATCCAGTCTTTCTTTCAAGGATCAAATCTCGAGATAGTCCATAAGTGAACTTTCTCATCTTTGACCTTATATCAGACACCAATCACTGAGCATACTTTGAATGTTGATAAAATTTTAAGGCATATTCCTTGACTGACATCTTTCCATGCTTTAGATTAACAAATTCCCCTATTTTTGCTTCCCTTAACTCCTGAGAAAAGAAGCAGTCCAAAAAAGCATTAGATAAAGTCCCCAAAAAAGTTGACTCCTCGTACCATTGGTATGCCACATCCTTCAGTTGGTAAGCAGGAAAATTAACCCCTTCCATATTATTTCTTGCATGACCCAAAGAATTTTCTCTATTTCATCCAAGAAACCCTGAGGATCTTCTTCTACCTTCACACTAGTAAAATTAGAAGGATTCATCTTCATAAACTACCCAACCCTTATAGCCTCAGCAGATAAAACACTAGATGCCTCTCGCTCAGCCTGAGCAATAACGTAACCAACTAAGCAATAATATGAACCAATTAGCAAAATTCTGCATTAGTTACCTCATTCTAAGGAGGACAAGTAGCAACTAGTGGAACACTAAAAATATCAGGGATAGGACCCCTAGATCGAGTATGGATCCCCTAAGTAGTGTGTGTTCCTTCAACATTATCCCCAATTACGACAGAGGAGTTTTTTTGCATCATAAATCATCGAGGGATGATCTGAAAAGCAAACAAACTAAGATTAAAGAAGATTCCATGACTTATACTCCAAGCTTGAAAATAGAATACCAAGAATGTAAAACATTCCTAAATGTTTTGTAGTCTTTCCCTTATTAGTATGGTGTGCAACACACCCTAAAAATAGACTCTACTCGATAAGACTTTGTGGACTCCCAATTGACATAAACCTAAAGCTCTGATACTAACTTGACATGACCCAACCAGGGGCCTTTTCGTAATGGGCATCTCAAGTCCAACCAGGACCAGATACCACCCCTGATAACCAAATCAACCATCCAGCATATACCCTAAATCAGATGAATTTTGAACATATAACTAGATATCATGTAACCTCACAAATTTAGACTCTGGGATAGGTCTATGATCGAGATTGACCCAAACGATCCCAATCATCCAAAATCTAACTGATGGAACAATGAGAAATTTTGTCAACTGATATCATCCCCAATGCCAATACTAATACTAAGGATGACACCACTACCGATCTTGCCTATACCAATCCATAGTAGTTCCACAAAAGTCTCTAACCAAAATAAAACCAATATCTAGTTGGGACGTGCTCCCAACCATAGCCAAAACTAATATCCATAAAGTATCTAAAATAAATAAAGATGTCCATATTATGAAATGGAGCCTTCTAAAATATGGAAGCTCACCACTTTAATCCAACAGAGATGAACTTAAATTCTGATTACTAAAAATGAGGAGTAGAATGGCCAATTTTTGCATTACGTGAGGATAAAACCACCTGAGGATGGGTTAGCAGGTGAAAGCTAGAAAGTACTCAAGATAAGGATAAAATAATGTCATCCAATAAAACTAAGTAAAACAACTATATTCATATAAACCAAAAACATATATATAACTATGCCAGGAAAGAAAATTAGGTTAAGCATGCCTTTAAAACCATTAACCTGGGTATATATAGCTTAACCATCCTAGAACCACCCACGGTCTATATGGGTCTAGTGTAACCCCATGAACGGGCCCTGATACATGTAGCCGCACGAACCAGATATACTATAAGAGCAGTGGGTTCTTGAGTAACCTTCTGTCTCTGTGATACATATGTACAGGGTACTTAAAGGATTCTCATGTACCTACTAGTATCATATATGGTTGCTATGACAAACCCCTCATGTTAGAAAATATGAGTTTTCAGTGTTCATCTATTGGACACACAACTTCACGATTAGTAAGCTTAATAAGCCTTATTTTGAGGACCATTCATATGTGTTATGTGTTAATAATGATATAAATGTGCATCTAAGTGACCACGTATGTGGTTACAATGTTTAATGGAGTTTTCATATAAGTTTGGGTTCAATTTGAGCATTTAAGGTCTAGATAAGAAAACTAGTGTTCTAGCTTGAGTTACTAGTTCATCATTATGATTGTTGTATTGTTTTTATCTTTAATTTAGGGTGTGAAATGTTATAGGTGGCTTGGTGAGATGATTATAATGATACAAGAAGCACTTACAAGCCTTAAATCAAGTGGAAACATCAGACAAAGGCGTGGAGGATATCGACAAAAGCATAAGACCACATGATGAGAATAGGACGCCTGGGAGTACACTACGGCAATGGTATACTTATAACGATGATGGTGATTATGCATCACAGCAATAGGAAAATCAACAATTGTCACATCAAAAAACTCAACGTGACTACACCGCATCGCGGGCTTATAGCGATGGACATCTTAGCGCGATGCGATGATGATCAAAAGTGGGAAAATTATGCCCAACTAAAAAAGGACAACATGAAAAACTAATCCTTTTTGGTTTATGATTAGTATACTATAAGTATAACGTGTTAAAACCCATCTTAGATATCTTGGGACATTTGGGAGCATTGAGGAGGCTGCTACAACTTTATTTTTAGGTTTTTCATTCTTTAATTTAGTTTTTTTATGGTTTTTATATACAATTATTTGGATGATGATTATGACTATGAATGGCTAAAAACTCCCTTTTCGGGGTTAAAGCCAAGAACATAAGTACTGTTGTTTTGGATTAATTTTGTTTAATTTGCTTATCATATTTGGTTGCTTGTTTATTCTTGTTTTAATTATTTTGAGGATTAATCACCCTTAGAATACATATCTTGTCAACCTTGTGATCTCAGGAGAGAGAACAGGGAGATAGAATATGGGGATGAACAAAGTAGGGTTTGTATTTTTTTATGAAATAAGGAATTCAAATTAGCATCTAGGACAGGGATATATCTAGAAGCCTTAATTTATTCATACGTAGGATGATATCTTAAAGAACTTAATTGGATTATTACATCCTCGCTCAATGATGTAGTTGTAATGTCCTAGTTTGGTAAATGGTTAGAGGTCGAAGGACCATGATCATGTAATTAACCCTACGAATAAACAACCAAGATAAGCAAGTTAACGAATGCAGTTTAATGATGTAGAATGATTGTTCAAAGTGCTTTAACTCTAGGCTCTCTCCTACTGATTGTCTCAAGACCTTTATTTTACGCATTATTTACTTTGCCTTGCAATTTACAATTATTCAAAACCTTTTAGTTACTCTTGTATCAATTGAATCCAAATTGTGAACTAAAATCAAATACTTTTTAGAAAAAGTCCTTATAGGATTGATATTCTGCTTTCTTGAAGGCCATTAATTACTTTGTAGACCACGTACACTTACGTATCTGCTCGGGCGCTATCAAGTCTTTAGCGCTGTTGTTGGGGACTTGTAAATTGGCAACTATTTTATTCTTAGTTTTACTTTTAGATATCTTTAGTGTTTTTATGCTTGGTCTTTGTTTTGTTTTTGCAGGAAACAGGTTTACATAGTAGTAAGGTGGCAAGGGATCAGGACTTAGTTGAACCAAGCTTCAAACCTGAGCAACTTTTCCATCAATACAGGAAAGAAGCAATCCTTCTCCCCTATATTCCTTAAATCACAGAAGATCAATAAAATGTTGCTCTAATGGCTAAACAACAAGCAGCCCACAAGACAATCAGAGAAGTGGCAATCCTACTTCTAATAAATTTGACCTCCCTATTTTAGAAGCCAACGGCTGGAGGCAATTTTATGCTTAAACAGAATATGGTACAGGTTCTGATTAGCAGTGGATAGTTCACATGGCTTTCATATGAAGATCCACAGGTCCACTTGCAAAATTTTCTGGAAATCAATGACACATTCATCCCCACGGCTGTGAATGCAGACTATGTGAGGATGCCATTATTTCCTTTTTCACTATTTGGGGAAGCAAAAAAATAGTTGAATATGAAGTCAGAAAATTTAATCACATCATGGAACGACATGGCAAGGAAATTACACATCCATTTCTTTCCATCTGGCAATACTACGAGACTTCGCAGTGAGATTATGTGTTTCAAACAAAATCCAAACTAGAATATATACCATACTTGGGAGCGCTTCAAGGTACTTCTTTAGGAATATCCACACTATCAACTGTCCAATGAGGTACTAGCTTATACTTTTGTAGAGACTCTTGATCACAATACAAAAATTTAACTAGATTCAGCTGCAGGTGGTCAAGCTCTTGAGATGACATATAATGAGTTGTATACTTTATTGAACCACATAGCTCAAGAAAATCCCAAGTGGCATTCAGATTCTAGAAGTGCCACAAAAAGAATTATAGGGGTATTGGAGATTGACCAATTTACTACCATAGCTGCTCAAATCTCTATATTGCAAAATCAAATAAGCACTCTCAAGTTGGGAGTAGCACAACCTACAGCCATGGTTAATCCAATCTAATAATCTATAGGTTGGTGTGAAGTTTGCAGTAACAGTGGCCATTCAGCAGTTATATATGCTATAAATTCGGAATCAATAATGTATGTGGGTAATGTTTAAAGGCCTAATTATGGTAACACATACAACATAAAGTGACAGACTCAGTTACCAATTCAGACATAGAATTCCCTATAGAAATAGGCCTCACCTAATGAGTTAAATGACAATATGGAGATGATGATGAAACAACTTTTAGCTGGTCAAGCGCAAATGGCTACAAACATGAAAAATCAACAAGCAGAATTAAAGAATCAGCAAGTGGCCATAAGAATCTTAGAGTTGCAGTTAGGGTGGTTATAACAGACACTGAATACCAGGCCTCAAGATAGTTTTCTGGCAGATATAGAAAATCTAAAAAAAGTAATGGAAATCACTTTGACGAGTAGTAAAGAGCTTAATGAAGAACCTCTAAAGGAAACTAAGGAGGTAGATGTAGATTTGACTCCCCCACATGTATTCAAAAAATTTGCTAAAATTCAAGAAAGTCTAAGTACTCAAAATAAAAAATAGCTTCTAAAGAAAAGAAGCAAATGCTACAACTCTCTTTTCCACACAAGCACGGAAAAATAAAGGAGAGTGTAAGTTTTTAAAAAAAATTGACAAGTTCAGAGAGCTTTACATCAACCTGCCTCTTTTAGATATTTTGCAAGGTATACCCAAGTATGATAAGTACTTGAAGGATGTGGTTGCTAATAAGGTAAAGCTACAGGATGTGGAGGTGGTAGAACTTATTGAGGAGTGTAGCTCAGTTGTAACACAGAAGATTCCTAAGAAGCTTAAGGACCTAGGAATGTTTACTATCTCCATTCAGATTAGGAATGGTGAGGTGCTCCACTCCTTGAGTGATTTAGGGGTGTCAACTTTATGCCCTTATCTATGTTCAATACGTTGGATTTGGGAAAGCCGAGACCAAGCTCGGTGCTGCTATAGTTGGCAAACGGGAGCATAGCCCATCCCAAAGGAGTGATAAAGAATGCCCTCATAAAGGTTGGTAAATTCATTAATATTGCTAAATTTATTGTTCTAAGATTTTAAGGAGACCAAAAAGTACCAATCATCTTGGGGCATCCATTCTTAGAAATAAGAGGAGCGTTGATTGATTACGATCACAATGAGGTTAAAGGATGAAGAGGCGTTCTTCAAAGTATACAACTTGCTAAGCACAGTATCCCATTATAAAGATTTGTGCATGTGCGTGATTATTGTTATTGAAGGGGATAAGTGTCGGGTAGTTAATCCACCAAAGACCTCTTCGGACACCCTCATTGAGCAGCCAAAGCCTCTACCACCTAAGCCCAAATGATGCAAGTGGATGAGCCTGAAAAGGCTAAACTTAAGAATGTTGTTGAACTTGAGAGTCCACACTCAAGAGGTCAGAAACAAATCAGAAGATGGCCTTCAAGTTTGAGGAAAAAGATGAAGGAATTTGGCTAAGCCGTAGTTGGGTCGTGCCGCGACACTAAATCAAGCACAACTTAGGAGGTAACTAAAGTTAAGTAGGTATGTTTTATTTTTTGTTTTTAGTTTTTATTTCATGTAGTTTTTTGTTTTTGTTGTGTCATGGGTTGATGGGAAGTCTGAGTACCGAAAAAGCTGAGCTAAGGAGTATGGCTAAGACTAAGTATGGGGTCCCCAGACTTCCTTGATATATAAAAATGCTACTAGCTAGGCATAAAGTCCTTAGGGAGTATTTTTATCTCTACTCTTAAGTATACTTTGGGGAAAAAGTAGATTTATAAGTGTAGGGTAGAGAAATTTCCATTTTTAGGGTAAATTTTTAAAAAAAAAACTGTGTCAGGAATAAATAAGATGTTCTTGTTGGTGATATAAGTGATTGCATGATACAAATGTTATTTTGTAAAACCATATTGATTGAGTGAATTACTACCTTTGAGACTCCTAGGCTCACATTTATGATTCTTGTACTTGTTGGCTTAAATAGAATTCATGATATTATTTGGTTAAGTCTACGATGATCCTACATGAGGTGAGTATGTGCCATGTTTGATGTGAGGTATTTGTATATTCCTTCTTGCATGTGATGTATAGAACTTTATTGGTGTGTGTGCAAAGTGAAATAAAGAGTGTGGGTTTAGGAGATGATATAGGCATTTCTTTGATAGCCTTCTTTTAGATCTTCTTTTTTATCTACCCATGTGAATAATACTAGTAATCCCTGTTGCACCTTTAGCTTTTTCTTTGGTAGCCTTATATGTAGCCTAATCCCTTCTTTTATAGATATTTATTTGATCCAAAGCTCCTAGGTTCTTTAACGAAAAAATTAATTGAGTAAAGAGTTTAAGAAATAAGAGGAGAAAAGGTGAAAGTGAAGCCCCAAGATGATAGTTATTGGTGTTAAAAAGAATTGTTATGTGTTATGGTGGGGAGTTGAGTAATTAAAAGAATAAAAAATTGTTCATATTGAATGAGTTGTGCATAGAATCCTCACACCATAGTTTATGTAAAATAGCTTAATGAGTGGGGTGAAAACAAAAAAATGGGGTAGATAAAAATGGTGTGATTTGGCTGTTAGAGTTGAATTGAATGTATAAAGTGATGTATTAAATTTCTTAGGGAACATGTTTGATGAATGTGAGTGATTTGTAATGATGTCTTATATTGAGCAATTAGCATGAGTTTACCAACTTGGTAAGTTAATTCTTGAGGCTTGGATGTTTTGGAGTAGTGTCCTTGAACTTTCAATGGTGTACATAACATGCTTAGTGTATAAACTTGCATCTTTTGTAGTCATTGTAGTACTTGCTTGAATGTATTTCTTGTAGTAGAAGTGTAGAGTCTCCTCAGCTCATGATGCTTATATTGAAGAGTTGTTCGAGGACGAACAAGGCTTTAAGTGTGGGGTGGTGATGTTGGGTGTATTTATGCACTTTAGTGTTGTTATCCAAGCTTAATAAGCCTTGTTTTGAGGACCATTCATATGTATAATATGTTAATAATGATATAAATGTGCATCTAAGTGACCACGTATGTGGTTACGATGTTTAATGGTGTTTTCGTACGAGTTTGTGTTAAATTTGAGCATTTATGGGCTAGATGAAAAAACTAGTGTTCTATCTTGAGTTACTAGCTCATCGTCATAATTGTTGTGTTGTTTTCAGCTTTAATTCGGGGTGTGAAATGTTATAGGTGGCTAGGTGAGATGATTATAATGATACAACAAGGATTTACAAGCCTCAAATCAAGTGGAAACATCATACAAAGGCGTGGAGTATACCGACGAAAGCATAAGGCCACATAATGAGAATAGGACGCCTCGGAGCACACCACCGCGATGGCATGCTTATAGTAATGATGGTGGTGGCGCATCACGACAATGGGCAAATCAACAATTGTCACTTTTAGAAACTCAACACGATTACACCGTATCGCGGGCTTCTAGCGATGGACACCTTAGCACGATGCGATGATCATCAAAAGTGGGAAAATTATACCCAGCTGAAAAGGACAACGTGAAAACCTAATCCTACTTGGTTTATGATTAGTCTACTATAAATATAATGTGTTAAAACCCATCTTGGATATCTTGGGACGTTTGAGAGCATTGAGGAGGTTGCTACAACTTTATTTTTAGGTTTTTCATTCTTTAATTTAGCTTCTTTATGGTTTTGATCTTTCATACAATTATTTGGATGATGATTATGACTATGAATGGCTAAAAACTCCCTTTCCGGGTTAAATCCAAGAACATGATTACTATTGTTTTGGATAAATTACGTTTAATTTGATTATTATATTTGGTTGCTTGTTTAATCTTGTTTGAATTATTTTGAGGATTGATCAACCTTAGAATACACATCCTGTAAACCTTGTGATCTCGGGATAGGGAATAGCAAGATAGAACGTGAGGATGAACGAAGTAGGGTTCTTATTATTTTATGAGATAAGGAATTTGAATTAGCATCTAGGACAGGGATCTACCTAGAACCCTTACTTGATTCACACGTAGGATGATAGCTTAAAGAACTTAATTAGATTATTACATCCCCACTCAACGATGTAGTTGTAATGTGTAAGTTAGGTAAATGGTTAGAGGTCGGGAGACCATGATTGTGCATTTCACCATACAAATCAACAACCAAGATAAGCAAGTTAACGAATGAAGTGTAATAATGTAGTATGATTGTTCGAAGTACTTTAACCCTGGGCTTTCTCCTATTGATTGTCTCAAGATCTTTATTTTACACATTGTTTACTTTACCTTGAAATTTACAATTATTTAAAACTCTCTTTTGGTTACTCTTGCATCAATTGAATCTAAATTATTAACTAAATCAAATAGTTATTAGAACAAGTCCCTGTGGGATCGATATTCGACATTCTTGAAGGCCTCTATATTACTTGGTAGACCATGTACGCTTGCATGTGCGCTTGGGCATTGTCAATGGATCTCAAATTAGAAGGCAACTCTAATTCATACGCCAGAATACCAACCCTCCACACAACCACATAAGGACCAATATACCAGGGACTGAGCTTTCCCTTTTTACCAAACCACACTACTCCTTTTATGGGAAATACCTTAAGGAACACCTTATCCCTAACCTCAAACTTAAAGTCTCTACGCCTCACATCTGTATAGGACTTTTGGTGACTTTAGGTGGCCTTAATCCTATCCCGAATCACCTTTAACTTTTCTATTACCTGATAAACCAAATCTAGACTGAACATATCCACCTCACCAAGCTCAAACCACCCAATACAAGATCTACACCTCCTACCATACAAAGCCTCAAAAGGGGTCATCCCAAGGCTCCAATTATAGCTATTGTTGTAAGCAAACTCTAACAAAGGTAGATGCTCAACCCAATTTCCACCATAATCAATCACACGCGCACGAAGCATGTCCTCCAATGTTTAAATAGTATTATCTGCTTGTCCATCCCTCTGCGGATGAAAAACAGTACTCAAATTAACCTTAGTACCCAATCCTTACTGGAAAGACCGCCAGAAGTGAGATGAAAATTGCATACCATGATCAGACATAATCAAAACAGGCACCCCATGTAGCTTTACAATCTCATTGAGATACAACCTCGCATAGTCCTCAGCCAAAAAGTTAGTCCGCACCTGCAAGAAGTGAGCAAAATTGTTCATCCTATCCACGATGACCCAAATCGAATCAAATTAATCTCAAGATCGAGGAAGACCAGTAACAAAATCCATATTGATTACCTTCTATTTTCTTTCTGGAAACTCTATTTCCTGATACCCTCTAGGCCTCATGTGTTAAAATTAGACTTATTGGCACACCATGTATTTGGCCATAAAATTAGCCACATCCTTCATCATACCACTCCACTAATACAACTTCTTGAGATCATGATACATTTTTGTAGAACCGAGATGAAAAACATAGCGCAATTCATGAACCTTAACAAAAACCCTCTATCGTTAACCATCAACGTCAGGAACACATAACCTCCCTTGGTACCTCAAGATACCATCTCCACTGATCTCGAATACCATCATCATTTTCCCACCAACATCACTCTTGATTTTATCAACATGGGATCTAGCATTTGCTTTTACTTGATCTCTGTACCAAGATATGACCGAAAAACTTCCTGTACTATCACACCACCATCATTGGATTCCAATAGATGAACTCCAACATTATCCAAGCGGTGAATATCCTTCACCAATTCCCATTTCTCCTGATCCACATGAGCTAAACTCCCTATGGAAAAGCTGCTAGAAAAATCAGTAACCATGTTAGGTTTACCTGGGTGGTAGTAAAGACTCATATCATAGTCCTTAAGAAACTCCAACCATCTTTTTTACCTAAGATTTACCTACTTCTGAGTGAACACATACTGTAGACTCTTATAATCAAAAAAGATGTCCACGTGCACTCCATATAGGTAATTCCACCAGATATTTAAAGAAAAAACCATCAATAAAAGTTCCAAATCATGAGTATGGTAAACCAAATTCGGACTAAACATATCCTCCTTACCAACTCGAACCACCCAATTGGTGATCTACACCTCCTACCATACAAAGCCTCAAAAGGGGTCATCCTAATACTCGAATGATAGTTATTATTGTAAGAAAATTCTAACAAAAGTAGATGCTCAACCCAATTGCCACCATGATTAATCACACACGCACGAAGCATGTTCTCCAATGTCTAAATAGTCCTCTCTACTTGGTCATCCCTCTGCAGATGAAAAGCCATCCTCAAACTAACCTTAGTACCTAATCTTTACTGGAAAGACCGCTAGAAGTGAGATGAAAATTGTGCACCACGATCAGAGATAATCTCATCAGGTACCCCATGAAGCTTTACAATCTCATTAACATACAACCTTGCATTGTCCTTAGCCAAAAAGTTAGTCCACATCAGAAAGAAGTAAGTGAACTTGATCATCCTATCCATAATGACCCAAATCGAATCAAATTGATTTCTAGACCAAGGAAGACCAGTAATGAAATCAATATTGATTACCTCCCATTTCTATTATGCCAACTCTATTTCCTGATACAACCCACCAGGCCTCATGTGCTTAACTTTGACTTATTTTCACACCATGTATTTGGCCACAAAATTAGCCACATCCCTCATTATACCACTCCACCAATACATCTAATTGATATCATAATACATTTGTTTTGAACCGGGATGAACATAGCATGATTCATGCTCCTCAACCAAAACCCTTTGTTGTAAACCATTGACGCAAAAACACATTGGAAGCGCCCAAGCGCACACATAAGTATAAGTGGTCTACCAAGTAATATAGTGGCCTTCAAGAAAGTCGAGTTATCGATCCCACAGAGACTAGATTTGGCAATGATTTGATTTCTGTTCATAATTTAGATTCACTTTATGGAAGAGTAACCAAAAGAAAAAATTGAATTTGTATATTGCAAGTAAATTAAATAATGCGTAAAGTAAAGATCTTGTAACAATCAATAGGAGAAAACCTACGGTTGAAGCACTCTGAACAATCATATTATGCTATTGGAGTTCATTCGTTATCTTGATTATCTTAGTTGTTGATTCGTAGGGTAAATTGCGCGATTATGGTTTCCCAACCTCTAATCTATTACCTAAGTTGAACCTTACACCTACATAGTTGAGCGGGAATGTAATAATTCACTTAAGTTCTCAACAAATATCATCGTACAAATGAATCAAGTAAGGTATCTAAGTACATCCCTGTCTTAGATACTAATTCAAGTTTCTTATTTTATAAAGAATCAAGAACCATACTCTGCTTATTATCATGTTCTATCACCCTATTCCCTCTCTCGAGTTCACAAGGTTGACAATGGATGTATTCTAAGGGTCGTGAATCCTTAAAATAGTTAAAACAAGAATAAAGAAACAACCAATATTGATAAGCAAAGAAAAAAAAATCCATAGCAATAATAATAATGTTCTGGGTTTCAACCCTAGAAATGGAGTTTTTAGCCACTCATAGCCGTAATCTACATCTAATTAATTGTATGAATGATTAAAACCATAAAAGAAAGCTAAATTAAAGAAATAAAAATCTAAAAAGAAGTTTTGGAAGCCTCCAATGTTGTTCCAAGTGATCTAGGGGTTCCTCCTCCCCCAAAACGGAGTTTGGGATGTTATATTTATAGTATTAAAGTCATAAACCCACTTGGATTGTATTTCCACGTCGTTTTCCTTCAGCTGGGCAGAATTTTCCCTATTTTGCCAGTCGACGCATTGCACCATACCATCAAATGTCATATTCTATCACACTTTGTATAATCACAGAAATTTATTATTCAGTGAAATTGTGAAATTTACACTCACTGCGACGTGCCACTATCGCGGTGAGCCACTCGTTTTTGACAATTGTAAAATCTCCTTCTTCCGCAATGCGCTAAACTTCCAGGTCTTAAAAATTGGCAACTGGGATTTTACCAAGGCCTGGTGAAATTGCGCCAAGTCACTGGAAAGTGACAACTATGATATCCTTCTTCACCGCGACGCGCCACAATCATGGACCAACACAGGATTTTGACAAATAGAAATTTGAGATTCTCCGAGACGTTCCATAATCGCGCTACTCCAATGGAATTCGACCAATGCCATTTTGTTGTTTGGCGCAATGTAGTGACTTTAAAAACATGAATTTTTGCCTTCCAACTTGTCTTTCTGAGCTATGTTCCCATGACTTTTATTCCTTCTATCATGACATATCATCAATGTATCCAATTGCGTCCAATTAATCATGATTTGAGCCCTGAAAACACCAATCATATCCATTAACCACGCCTCCTATAGCATTAAAACCTAACACGATAGACTAAGAAAACTCCTAGACCAAGCTAGTAACACTAGTTTCATTGGTTGAACTCTACATGCTCAAATTGAATCAAAACTCATGTAAACCCACCATTTAAACATTGTAAACAAATACTTGGATACATAAATGCTCATATATATCATTATCAACACATATAGCATAAGAATCATTCTCAAAACAAAGCTAAAAAGTCTAGAATAGTAACGCTGGAGTGCATAAATACGCCCAACATCACCACCCCACACTTAAAGCCTTGTTCGTCCTCAAATAACTCTTAACTATAAACACCATGAGCTGACAAGACTCCACACTTATACCTCATACAAGACACTTAATCTAGGACTATAATGACTTCACGAATTATAAGTTTACAGCACCAATCATGTTATACGCAATTGAAAGCTCAAGAATCCTACTTCCAAAACATCCCAGCCTCAAGAATGGATACCACATGTGGCAAACTCATGCATATTGCTCAATTAAAGACATCATAAAATAAACCCATATTCATCAAAAACGTGCCCCTCACAATAAGAGAGTTACCTATAATCACTCAAAATAATGCACATTATCACAATGGGTACAAGAATCAAATTACGCTCACTCTCACAAAGAATTCACAAGTTACACATAATGAACCATAGGCTTACCCTTAGTGTAGTGCTCCACTAATATTATAATGTTGAATTTAGGATCAAATAGGTCTTTTTTGGGTTGTAATGTAAGCTAAGGGACGGGTAGAAACTATTTGGGAATAGTGACTAACCTCTCTAAGTGCTTTAATACGCTACATTAAACAATTAAAATCAATCTCCAACAATTAAATTACACTTATTCATTCATCCATACCTTTTGTTTTTGCCCCATCTTTTTTAAGCATTTTCACAAATACTTGGTGGACACATAGTTTACTACCACAAGAATCATTTTTTTATCTTTTTTCACAATCATGGTAATATTTTTAGCATAAATTATATCACAACCATCCATCACACATCAATTATACACCAATAACTATTACCCTGGGGCATCAAATCCTTACTAATTCAATTTTTCATTAAAGCACTTAGGAGCTTTTTAGATCAAATTATGGTCTATCAAAGAAGGATTAGGATACTTATGAGGTTTCCAAAGAAAAAGTTAAAGGCTCAATGGGGGTTAACTAGGATAAAGCACAAGGGTAGGATAACTAGAAGGTATAAAATAAGGCTATCAAAGAAATGCCTATATTATCTCCTAAATCCATATTATTTATTTCGCTTCACACAACACCGAGCAAGTTCTAGACATCATATGCAACAAAGAATATACAAAAAAAACTTACACACACATGGCACATGCTCAACTCAATAGGATCATCATAGTCTCCCAACTAAAAATAATATGAATTCAAATTTAAGCCACAAATACAAGAGTCACAAAAATGAGCCTAAGAGTCTCAAAAGTAGAAATTCACTTATTTCACATGCTTTTACCAAACAAAACACTTGCACCATGCAATCAAAAATAGAACCAACAAGAATATCTTACACCAAAATTTTTAATTTGAGCTAAAATTTGGAAATTTCCCCACCCCACACTTAAAAATCTACTTTGTCCCCAAAGTGAATTTAAAAGTAAAAAGATAGAAATACTCCTTGAGGCCTTTAGACCTAGCTAGTATCATCTTCATACATAAATGGGATCCATGGGACCCCACACTCAATCTTTGCCATGCCTCAAGCTTAAGTTTATGGTACTCAAACTTCCCATGAACCTGTGACTCAACCAAAAACAAAAACTACGTGAAATAAAAACTAAAAAAAAAACTAAAAAGAAAACATACCTAATTAACTTGGATTGCCTCCCAAGCAGCGCCTGATTTAGTGTCGCGGCACGATCCATATCAACTCAACCATATTCCTTCACCCTTTTACCCCTTTTTGGGAACTATTTTCTCATTCATTTCAAACCCTTTTTACTTTTTAACATATTGGGAATTGGTGGTTTCATCTTAGGCCGCTCAATTAGGTATTTGGAAGAGGTCTTTAGGTCTTAGGCACCCCACACTCATCCTTTTCAAACAGATTGATCATGCATAAATCATTATATAAGGGATTTTCAATGGGGCCTTGTAAACATCAAATACCACCTCTTCATCATCTACCCTACTCTTGAGTGTTCCTTCTCTAACATTAGTTGAAGCCCTTCCAGTTGCTAAGAATGGATGCCCCAAAATAATTGGTACTTGTTCATCTGCCACAAAATCAAGAACAATAAAGTCAGAAGGAATAACAAATTTACCAGCCTTTATAAGGACATCCTCAATGATTTTATCTGGATATGATATAGATGCGTCTGCTAGCTGCATTACCACTCATGTCGCTTTAGGCTCTCCAAAGCCTAATTTTCTAAATAATGCTAGGGACATTAAATTTATGCTTGCTCCTAAGTCACTCAATGCATGGACGTATTTACCCCAATTTGAATAGGGATAGCAAACTTCCCTTGATCTTTTAATTTATTAGGGATTTTTTATGTCATTACCGCACTACACTCTGCAGTGAGTGTTATAGCTCCCACATCATGCAGTTTTACCTTCTTTGCCACCATATCCTTCAAGTACTTTGCATACTTAGGCATACTCTGCAAAATATCTAGCAAAGGTAGATTAATATACAATTCTTTGAATGTGTCAATGAACTTTTTGAACAATGCATCCTCTTTCGCTTTTATGTACTTTTGAGGGAAGGGTAGTGGCAGCCTCTTCTTCACTTCTACTTTAACAACTTTTTCCTTTAAGTACTTAGACTTCCTTGAATTTTCAGCAACTCTATCAAAAAACTATTGGGTCACCACCTCAGCATCTACCTTCTTTTTTTTCCTTGGGAGGTTCTTCATAAAGCCTTTAACCACTCTTTAAGGTAATTTCCATGACTTGTTTTGGATTTTCTGTATCAATATGCAAACCACCTTGTGGTCTGGTATTTAATATTTATTGTATCTGCCCAACCTGCAACTCTAAATTTCTCTGGGCCACTTTTTGATTTTGTAATTCCTCTTTTTAACTACTCAGATCCGTAATCAATTATGTTTGACTAGCTACAAGTTGTTTCATCATCTCTTCCATGTTACTCATTGATTGATTTGGTTGGGCATGTGGCTATGGGGAATTCCATAACTAATTTGGTGGCTGAGTTTGCAACTTCATGTTGTAGGCATTACCATAATTTGGTCTTTGAGCATTTCCCGCATACATCACAGATTCTAGATTTGAAGCACACATGGACACTACATGACCACTATTTCTGTATACTTCACACCAACCTGTGGCTTATTGGATAGCATTGATTGTGGATGTAGGTTGTGCTGCTCCCAATTTCATGGTGCTGAATGTTGTGTTGATTAAATTTTGTAAGGCAAAAACCTATTCTGATAAAGTTGTGAATTGGTCCACTCCAACACACCCGCAATTCTTTTTGTGTCACTTCTAGAATCTGAGTGTCACTTTGGATTTCCTTGTGCTATGCGTTTCAGCAATGTGTATAGCTCATCATAAGGTAGCTCCAACGCTTAACCACCTGCAGCTAAATCTAGCAAAATTTTTGTATTGTGATCGAGAGCTTCTACAAAAGTATGAGCAAGTAACTCATTCGACTATTGGTAGTATGAAAAATCCCGAATGAGGGCCTTGAAGTGTTTCCAAGCATGATATAGATTTTTATTAGGCTTCTATTTGAAGCCCACTAACTCACTGTGAAGTCTCTTAGTCTTGCCTGATGGAAAGAATCTGATGAGGAATCTTCTGGCTAAGTCATCCCATGTTGTGATTGAACTGGTCAGCTCTACATTCAACCACCTTTTAGCTTCCCCAATAAGTGAATAGGGAAAGAGTGTCAGCCTCACATAATTTGGAATCACCCCGATTGAAGTAACTATATCTGTAAGCTTAATGAAGGTTTGCAAGTGGACTTGTGGATCCTCATGTAAAAGCCCTGCAAATTGTCCACTGCTAATAAGAATCTACACCATATTGTATTTAAACTCGAAATTCCCTCCAGCTGTCGGTCTTTGAATTAGGGAAGTCAAGTTCGTTGGAAGTGGGACTGCCACTTCCCTAACCTTCCTACCAACTGCTTATTGTTCAGCCATAGGAACAGTATTCTCTTGGCCTTCTTGGATTTATGGAAATTTGGGGAGAAGGATTGCTTCTCTCCTGCATTGATGGTAAAGTTGCTCTGGCTCTGGGCTTGGTTCTACCAACTCCTGATCCCTTGCCATCTTATAAACTTTGATACCTGTTTCCTTCAAACACAAAACCAAAACCAAGCATAAAAAACACTAAATAAATCTAAAAGTAAAACTAAAATAAATAATAACTAAATAACAAGTCCCAGGCAATGGCACTAAAAAATTGACATCTTCCAAGCGTACACGCAAGTGTACGTTGTCTACCAAGTAATATAGTGTCCTCCAAGAAATCCAAGTTATCGATCCCACAGAGACTAGATTTGGCAACGATTTGATTTCAGTTCATAATTTAGATTCACTTTATGCAAGAGTAACCAAAAGAGAAAATTGAATTTGTATATTGGAAGTAAATTAAATAATGTGTAAAGTAAAGATCATGTAACAATCAATAGGATAAAACCTAGGGTTGAAGCACTCTGAACAATCATATTATTCTATTGGAGTTCATTCGTTAACTTGCTTATCTTAGTTGTTGATTCGTAGGGTAAATTGCGCGATTATGGTTTCCCAACCTCTAATCTATTACCTAAGTTGAACCTTACACCTACATCGTTGAGCGGGAATGTAATAATTCATTTAAGTTCTCAACAAATATCATCATACATATGAATCAAGCAAGGTATCTAAGTATATCCCTGTCTTAGATACTAATTCAAGTTTCTTATTTTATAAAGAATCAAGAACCATACTCTGCTTATTCTCATGTTCTATCACCCTATTCCCTCTCTCGAGTTCACAAGGTTGACAATGGATGTATTCTATGGGTTGCGAATCCTTAAAATAGTTAAAACGAGCATAAACAAACAATCATATTGATAAACAAAGAAAACAAACCTAATCCATAGCAATAATAATCATTAACTTGGCTTCAACCCTGGAAAAGGGGTTTTTAGCCAGTCATAGCCGTAATCAACATCCAATTAATTGTATGAATGATTAAAACCATAAAAGAAAGCTAAATTAAAGAAATAAAAAACTAAAAAGAAGTTTTGGAAGCCTCCAATGTTGTTCCAAGTGATCTAGGGGTTCCTCCTCCCCCAAAACAGAGTTTGGGACGTTATATTTATAGTATTAAAGTCATAAACCCACATGAATTGTGTTTTCACATCGTTTTCCTTCAGCTGGGTAGAATTTTCCCAATTTTGCCAGTCGGCGCGTCGCTCCATGCCATCAAATGTCATATTCTGTCACACTTTGTATATTCGTGGAAATTCATTATTTTGTGAAATTGTGAAATTTACACTCACTGCGACACGCCACTATTATGGTGAGTCACTGGTTTTTGACAATTGTGAAATCTCTTTCTTCTGCGACGCGCTAAACTTCCAGGTCTCAGAAATTGGCAACTTGGCTTGTACTGGGATGTAGTGAAACGCGCCAAGTCATTGAAAAGTGACAACTGTGATTTCCTTCTTCACCGCGACATGCCATAATCGCGCTACTCCACTACAATTCGACCAACGCCATTTTGACGGTTGGCGCGATGCGGTGACTTTATAAACGTGTTTTGCCTTCTAGCTTTTCTTTTTGAGCTATGTTCCCATGACTTTTATTCCTTCTATCATCATATATCAGTAATGTATCCAATCGCGTCCAATTCATCATGATTTGAGTCCTGAAAACACCAATCATATCCATTAACCACGCCTTCTAGAGCATTAGAACCCAACACAATAGACTAGAAAAATACCTAGCTCAAGCTACTAACACTAGTTTCATTGGTTGAACTCTAAATGCTCAAATTGAATCAAAACTCATGTAAAACCATCATTTAAACATTGCAAACAAATAATTGGACACATAAATTCTCATTTATATCATTATCAACACATATAGCATAAGAATCATCCTTAAAACAAGGTAAAAAGACTAGAATAGTAACGCTAGAGTGCATAAATACACCCAACATCACACATAATCGCCCTTGGTACCTCAAGGTACCATCACCACTGATCTCGAATACTATCATTATTTTTCCACCAACATCACTCTTGATTTTTATCAAGAAGGGATCTAGCATTTCTTTGTACTTGATCTCTGCACCAAGAGATGACCGAACCACTTCTTGTACTATCACACCACCATCATTGGAGTCCAAGAGACGAACTCCAAGATTATCCAAGTGGTTAATAGCCTTCACCAATTCCTATTTCTCCTGATCCACATGAGCTAAACTCCCCATAGAAAACCTGCTAGAAGCATCAGTAACCACGTTAGGTTTAACTGGGTGGTAGTGAAGACTCATATCATAGTCCTTAAGAAGCTCAACCATCTCCTTTACCTATGATTTACCTCCTTCTGAGTGAACACATACTGTAGACTCTAATGATCAGAAAATATGTCTATGTACACTCCATATAAGTAATGCCGCCAGATTTTTAAAGCAAAAACCACCGATAAAAGTTCCAAATCATGAGTATGGTAATTCCTCTCATTTACCTTCAACTGTCTAGAAGTATAGGCAATCACCTTCCTATGGTGCATCAAAACGCAACTAAGTCCCACCCAAGATGCATCACAATAAACCACAAACCCCTCATTACCTTCAGGCACTATTAAAATCGGAGCTAAAGTTAGCTTATCCTTCAGCCTCTCGAAACTTACCTTATAAGAATCCGACCACGAAAACTTTACCTTCATCTGAGTTAACTTAGTCAATGGGGTAGCTATCGTCAAGAAACCTTTCACGAACTACCTATAATACCTAGCCAAACCCAAAAAGATCCAAATATCGGTTGGAGTCGTGGGTCTAGGCCACTTTTTAACCGCAGCCACCTTTTTTGGATCCACCATGATCCCTTCACTAGAAATAATATGACCAAGAAAAGTCACACCGTTCAACTAAAACTCATACTTGGAAAACTTGGCATAAAACTGTTGCTCTTTAGAGGTCTACAACACTATGCGGAGGTGATTAGCATGATCCACCTCACTCTTAGAATACACCAAGATGTCATAAATAGACATAATGAAAAAAGATCTAGAAACTGCCTGAAAATTCTGTTCATCAAATCCATAAATACCGTCGGGGCATTAGTCAAACCCAATGACATAACCAAGAACTCAAAGTTCCCCTACCGAGTACGAAAAGCCATCTTAGGGATATCCTCCTCACTAATATTAAGTTGATGATACCCAGACCAAAGATCTATCTTAGAAACACGTTTCTCAATCGAATAATTTTAAAGTATATGGCATGGTTTGAGATACTTAAAACAGTTGTCCCTCCCCTTATCACAGAAACCCCTGTATAAGTTACCACAAAACCGACAATGAGGGCTTGATGAGGCTGATTGAGCCCCACTTTCCTGAGATTGGGCACTATGTGCCCAAAAATTATCGCCACCTTACTGACGCCTATCACCTGAAGGCTTTAGGTAAGAAGCACTAGTTGTAGAGAAGGAACCAAAAATCTCCCACTTTTTCCTTGGCCATTTACCATCATCCCAACCACCTTGTTGTTGCCCACCACTTTGTTCAGAAGACTTGAACTTCTTACCCTACCTTTCATCAAATTCAGCCTCCTTCCTTTTTTCTTTCTCCACCTGTTGCATATGAACCACTAACCTAGACATATCTATATCTTTGATCAGCAATGCAGTCTGTCTTTCAAGGATCAAATCTTAAGGTAGTCCAGAAGCAAATTGTCTCATCTTTTCCCTAATATAAGACACTGATTACGGAGCATACCTTGATAGCTGATGAAATATCAAGGTATATTCCTTGACCGATATCTTCCCTTGATTCAGATTAATAAATTCCTCTGCCTTTGCTTTCCCCAATTCCTGAGGAAAGAAGCGGTCCATAAAAGTATTAGAGAAAGTCTCCCATAAAGTAGACTCTTCAATATCACCTTTCACTCTCTCCCACTCCTCATGCCATTGGTATGCTACATCCTTCATCTTGTAAATACCAAAATTCACCCCTGCAACATTTGTTGCCTGCATGACCCTAAAAATTTTCTCCATTTCATCTAAGAAACCCTAAGAATCCTCCTCCATCATTGCACCAGTAAAAGTAGGAGGATTCATCTTCATAAATAGGACAACCCTTGTCACCTCTGCAAATGAATTACCAAATGCATTCCGCTCAGCCTGAGTATCAACCAACTAAGCAATAACATGAATCGATTGGCCAAATTCTACATTAGTCACCTAATTCTGAGGAGCACTAGTAGCAATCAGTAGAAAACTAAAAATAGCAGGGATTGGACCCCTATACCGAGTATGGATCCCCTGAGTAGTGCGTGTACCTTCAACATTGTCCTCAGTTGGGATAAAGGAGTTTTCTTATATCTCAGATCATCGAGGCATGATCTGAAAAGCGAACAAACCAGGATTAGAGAAGATTTCATCACTTAGAATCCAAGCTTGAAAATAGAATACCAAGAAAGTGAAATATTCCTAAATGTCTTGTAGCCTCTCCCTTAAAAGTGTGGAACTCTACACACCCTTAAAAGAGACTCTACTCGACACGAATTTGTTAAATCCCAATTGACCATGAACCTAAAGCTCTGATACCAACTTGACACGACCCAACCAAGGTCCTTGTCGTAATGGGCATCTCAAGTCCAACTAGAATCGGAGACCACCCCCAACACCCAACCAAACCATCCAGCAAATACCCTGAGTCGGATGAATTCTAAATAGATAACAAGATAGCATATAATTGCACAAATCCAGACTCTAGGATAGGTCTATGACCGATACCGACCCAAACGATCCCAACCGTCCCAAATCCAACTGATAACCATAAGCCAAAACCAAAATAATAATCAAGTTCCTATCCATAACATAATATAAGGATCGAACAATGAGAAATTTAGTCAACCGGTATCATCCCCAATGCCAATGCCAATACTAAGGCTGGCATCACTACCAATCTCGCCCATACAAACCCATAGTAGTTCCACAAAAGTCTCCAACCAAAAGAAAAGCAATATTCGGTTGGGACATACTCCCAACCATAGCCAAAACCAATATCCATAAAGTGTCCAAAATAAATAAAGATGTCCATGATATGAAATGGAGATTTTTGGAATATGGAAGCTTACCAATTCAATTCAACCGAGCTGATCTCAAAATTTGATCATTAAGCAGTAGGAGTAGAATGGTTGGTTCCTACATCACTTGGGGATACAATCGCTTGAGGATGGATTAGAGAGTGACAATGCTAGCAAGTACTCAGGATAAGAATAAAATAATGCTATCTAGTAAAACCAAGTAAAACAACCATATGCATAGAAACCACACACACATATATATAACCATACCAGAAAAGGGAATTAGGTTTAGCATGCCTTTAAAACCATTAACCTGGGTATGCGTAGCTTAACCATCTTAGAACCACTCATGGGATATATAGGTCTAGCGTAACCCCGTGAATGGGCTCCGATGTGTGCGGCCGCACGAACCAGAGATACGATAAAAGTAGGGGATTCCTGAGTACCTCCGCCCTCTATGATACATATGTACAGTGTACTTAGAGGATTCCCATGTACCTCCTAATATCATATATGGTGGCTATGACCAACCCCTCATATCAGCAAACATGAGTTTTCATGGTCCATTTATTGGACTCCCACCTTTACGGTTAGCTATCATACCTCGTCATTATTGCCCAAATAAAACTATTTCTAACTGACCAAACCCTTATTCCATTATTATTAACCAAGGCTATGAGTAGTGGTATCATCATACCAACTATTTTTTGTAAGATATGTCCTTATACTACTTTTTATGTAAAGGGATTTCCATGTACCCATAAATTGCGTCATCACATTAACTTAGGGAAATCTCGTGTACCCCACAAGTTTTCCATTATTAAGTTTACTTGCGTGATTCTCTTGTACCCTACAAGGAAGTTTAGTTAAACATAACTAAGACCACCAACCTATTACATTTTAACCATTCCAAATCATTTAAACCATTTATGCCATTTAGGGTTCCATTACCAAACCATACCATGCAATAGTTCTATAAAAAGTCCAATAGTATAGTAAAAGCATTATCATAGGTATTTATCAAATAAGTTGGGAACATAGTGTTTCCAAAACCAAATCTAATTACTAATTAATCATTCCCATGAAACCAATTGTCCAAACCACCATTAAAGCATGTAAAAACATAACTAAAACATGGGAAAATCATAACTAACCATTTAATACCAAAACCCCAACATATAATTGAAAACCCCAAAATCATACAATAATCATGCCATGAAAACATTGTATAAGTCATGCCTTTAGTTGCAACTAACAATGAGGGAGAAGTATCTTGCCTTAGTTCATGAAGGTAATGTAGAGAAATCACTCAAGCAAGCCCCAAATTGCTCCTCTAGATGAAACCCTAGCCTTTCTTTATCCAAGAACCTTAGAGAGAATTAAAGAGTGTTTCTAAGTGTTTTAGATTAGAATAATAGGGCAAATAACCTCCCAAGTATGATATAAGTCATGGGGTCGTAATGGGTTAAGAGGGGAAATATCCAGATTACCCCCAACTTAATTGTATAAAATCCCCGCAGGTGGGTACTGTTTATCTCTTTTCAGATTTTATTTTAAAGAAAATGGTTTTGACCTTTTCAAACTATTTAAAAATTTAGAAGTAATTTGAAAAAAATTACAGAGTCGCCATTTGATTTTTATAGAAAATATCAAGAAAACTTAACAATATTTCAAAGACTCAAAACCAGAAATAAATCTTTGAAATAAGAGAAATTGAGTAAGGGTTCAATTAACACCCTAAGAAGGTTTTAAGGCATTTAGGAGCATCAGTTTAGAACGGTTCACCAAAATATCATGTTTGACTAACTTAAAAAATGGTGACTAACTTCGCAAAAGATTGCTTGTATAAAATTATTTTTTTACATATTTAAAATTTGACATTTATTTATCCAAACGAGAAATAGTCTACTTGAATTAGAGAAAGGTTACAACATATTCTACTTAAACTTGTATTAATTATGAGAAAGAAAAAAAATAGGAAATACTCCGTTTCAATCATGATTAATTTTTGAGAAAAAAATATAAAATATTCTACTTGAGAAATATTTTTTATTTAATTCATAATTAATTGCGAAAAGTTAGGATTTGAGAAAAAAATCAAGGAATTCCCTAGTTAAGAAATATTCTACTTAATTCATAATTACTTCTAAAAAGTTATAAAATATTATTTTCATAGGAATTAAGGAAAACATATTTAAACTACGCGGCACACTTGGAGAAAAGAATAATCTAGTTTTTTATGGGAAAGAGACCTATATAATTAATTATTATTATTATTATTATTATTATTATTATTATTATTATTATTATTATTATTAATAATAATAATAATAATAATAATACAAATGGTCATTTTTATTCTAAACAACACCTTTGAAAATATTAAATAAGTATCATGTTGAAAAACATTTTATCAATTAGAATTTACGAGAAAGAATTAACTTCTTGAGTTTGAAGAAAATTACTTTTTAACCCAAGTAGACCATTAATCATATGAATAAAACAAATGTCATTTTTTTTTTTACTAAAGTAAGCATTTTTTTATGAATTACGTGGAAAAATTAAGAAATAAACGAGGGAATCGAGATAACTGAAATGGCAATACGTGAAAAATCACTAGGTTAATTAAGTAAAATTAGTACTAATACAAATAGACAATTATATAAGTGACAATTCATAAGAGAATAAAAGATTCAGGTTAGAGTTGGGCCACTTTTGACCCATCAGTGGGTTGCCCAGCTTTTGGGCCTCCTATTTTATGGACTTTAGGTCCATTTTTTCTGCATGTATTCCAGCTGTATATCAAAGCCTCTCTTCCCACGTTTTTTGTTGTATACATGTTGTAGACTAGCTTGCGAATTTGTATATCAACTCTTTAGCTTGATTTTTTGACCCTTTCTATCCGTATATCAGCTTCTAAGTCCTGAACAAAGCGTATATCTGTTGTATATCTTTGTATACAAATTTGTTTCTTCGTGAACTAGTCCCTTTAAGGATTTTTGGGACTTGATCCCAAAAAGATGTAGGAATATAAAGTCCCATCAAACTCGGATGAATTCACATGCATCAAATTAAAAAAGAATTAGCAATAATCCAAGATGAGCCCAAAACGTAACTATGTTTATCTACAATCATGGGAATAAATACATAAAAGGATAGAGTATGATCGCGTATAATAGAGAATATTGAAAGGGCAAGATCATCTTTCAGTTTTTCATATCAAACCAAAAAGAGAGGGAAAAAAAGATTTAAGCATGATATAACACAAGGAAATATGAATCATGAGCCTATCACTCTTAAGGGAGTTAAAGATCAGTTTTCAGGAAGAAGCTTTGGAATTAAAGACAAAATCAAGAGATATCATCATCCATTGTGGCAAATTGGCATGTGTCACTGAATGCAGCTCAACCACAATAATAATACTACTACCATCTGTGCAACCTATTTGTGGGAGTAATAAATTTGCTTCACATAAGAAAGAGAACAAATATTTATTGTTACCAAACATATATTTGACAAAAATTCAAGAAAATGGTTCATCATCTATTCATGGATTTAGTACAGTATACAATAAACTCTTTACTTCTTTTCAACATCAAGATGAACATAAGTACACTACTCCATGTTTTCAACTATATGCAGTGTCAAGAGAACAAGATAGGGGAGGGATAAACACATTTATAAGTGTAATAAATCAATCTAAAGAAAATATCAAATGGCAGTAAAAGGGACTGTTATTCCAAGAAAGATTGAACGACTTCATCTCCTCTTTGAGATAAAGAAAAATCATCAGAGAATCATTTAGCCTAACAACTTATTTAAACGATAATGCCAGCTACTTAAAACACTCAGAACTTTCACTAAATTTCAAACGACGAAATCTATTATCCAATTTAGTTGTTGTTTATAAGAAGAAATTACCAAGTCACATACTAGACACACCAAAAAATTTAATAATATACAGGAAAATAAATGAATTTCATCTCAAAAAATTTCATGTGGATCCTTAATCCCAGAATCCTCACCAAAATATGAATGAATTTAAATAATATATAGATTCCTAACACTACAGATACCTCAACAACAAATAAATTTTTCACCATTAATGATGAGATTTCCCGTCGATTAAATAGCAAAAGACAAGGTGCAAAAAGATGAGTCGTTCACCTTTTTTGGAGCAACGAATTTGGGACACAAGCTTAACACGATGTAGCTTCCACCAGAATTTACGTTATTTCCATTGGAGCTTCAACTTTCCATTGGAATTAATTTTTTCGATGGAATTCCTTCTTGAATTTTTGGGTTACGTGAGATTAGAGGAACGCTCCTCCAAAATCTCAAATTTTTTCCCAAAGAATGCCCCTTCCCTAACTCTTATTTTTGAGTATTTATGGACTGATTTTGAGGGAAATAGAGGGGGTTATTTTTGGAAAGGATTTCAAAATTTGAATTTGGGATAAGGCTGGTATGATTTGACCATTGTTTCTGAGCTTAGGGTGGGCATAAATACTGAAAAACCGAAAAACCCAAAAAACCAAATCGAAATTTAATTTTGGTTTCGATTTTTTGGTTTTTCGGATTGATTTCGATTTTTAATTTTTAAATTTTTGTTAAATGGTTCGGTTTTCGATTTTCTTAAAAAAAAATTCGATTAAACTGAAAAACCGAAAACTAAAATTATATAAATAATACTATAATATATATTATCAATATATTATATTAATCATATATACATTTTAGTAACCCTAATTCTAACTCAAAGGAGCCTAAATTCCTAAATAGTAAACATATTACCATTCACACTCAAGCTCAACTCTCACGAACAGTAAACAGTAAATCCAAGGTGTCGTTTTCGATTTACACCACCGGCAATTCCATGAAATAGATGAAAGACCGATGATCTACTCCCTTCTTTACAATGATACTACGACCGTCGACCCGCAACCCGCGACCCACGAATTTGGTATTTCATATTTGTGTCTAAAGAGGAGCATTCAGGTGAGTTTATGGCATTTTCTTCTTAACATGATAGTTTATTGCATTTTCTTTATTTTACATTTGGAATGAAAACGAGTACTGCATCACCCAAGAAACTCCGTATGTTAGTCCCAACGATGACAGCGCTTGTTACCATAAAGAACTTGATGACATTATTTCGTTTCATTGAGTTACTTACAGTTATTTTTATTTGGGAATGAAAAATAGATTTGAAAAAAATCATTTTTCTTAAAATAATCATCAATTTTAAATGCTCAGTTATGAAAAAGAGAGTCTCTCTATTTTAATATTTCAAACCAAAATAAAAATCTAAAATAATCGAACCGAATTTGTAGAGACCGAACCAAACCGATTTTATTTCGGTTTGGTTATGGTTGTCATTTTTGTCAATTCGAAAACCGATAAACCGATAAATCGAATCGATATTAAACAATCAGACCGAACCGACCGAACGCCCAAGCCTAGCTGAGCTGTTGTTGCATCTATTGAAACGGTTGTTGTTACTGTTGTGCGTTATTGTTGACTAGTTTTGTACGTTGTGTTGTCATCGGTTGTTGAGTTTTGTACGTTGTTTATCGGTGTATTATTTCTGTTATGTTGAAGTATATTGTACACTGTTATGTAAAAGGGAAAAGGGAAATGGAAGTTGGGCCGGGTAGGGTGAAATGTTGTTGGGCTAATTTAATTGTTCTTGGGCCTGCTCATGTGTGGTGTTGTTAATTTAGGAGCTGTTGGGCCAACTGGAGTTGTTGTTATTGTTTTGTTGGCCTGCCATTGTGGCCCAATTGCAAAAATAAGAAAGAGTTATTTTGGCCAAATCTCGAGTCATTTAAAATATAGACAATTTGAATAGGGATTTAGTTAGTTTATTTAGAACTTGATCATATTGACAATTAATTGGCCAATTTTCTTTATAATTTTGGCCTATTTAATTTCAATTATGGCCAAGATCGATGAATTGACTAAATTAAATCCAAAATTTAAAATAAATTAACAATCAATTTAATCTTGAGTTTCTTGATTTAATAAAATCAAACAGATATTTTTTCAAATAAATGATTTTTTAGACTAAATTATATTTGAATCAAAATTTTAACCATTTGAATTAATTTTTAAGATAACCCTTGATTAAAATTTAATTTTTGAAAAGTGATTATTTAAGTAATGAAATTACACAATCTCGTATGTATGGATACGAGAATATATGATCGTTACTTAAGATGACCAAATTACCTAGATAAATACTTGAAAGAATTTTTATCCGGATAAAATAAATATTCTAATTCTAATTAAAAGCGAAGAAACCCAGGGCTAACTTAGTCGTGGAGGGCAAAAATTAGGTGTCAACAACTGCCCCCTCCCTTTGGGTAGTGTGGATGCAAGTAACCCTGGGCAAAAGTAGTTTAACGTTCCTAATTTTTGTCCGACCAGAAATTTATTTTTGAACGAGGTTGATTTTTGCATGAGTTTTATGGAGTTATTGCCGGACCTCGGTATTGGATTTCGCACATATCCCAGGTTACATGAGACTTTAGTCCACTTGTAGTTCATAAAGCTTGATTTTAAGCACGATTTTCAAAGAATTCACAAGCTAACTCAATTTTGAAATTTAGGAAAGTTGAAAATCTAGAGAATAAGCGTATTGGGGGGAGGTTGGAATGCAGTCGAGTTTTCAACATAAAGCCCATCGTACATATCCTAGCAACTTAGGGAATCATTCCGCTTGTAGTTCGACTCGATCGGTAGAAATAGTCTTTTATTTTAGACGATCTTTGGCTCCAGATGAGTGATAAATTATTGAGTTATGGAAAAGAGACTTGTAACCTCTTAACCATGAATGTGGGATCCTTTACATCCATAGGAAAGAACTTACTTGGACATAATTTTCAAAACTCTAAGTTTGTTGTTACTCGAATTTGAAGAAAAGAGAAAGGTTACCCTCGGTATGAGTTTAAAAATATTTCGAGAGTGAAACTATAACAAATTTCTAAAATACCCACATGTATTCTGATAGGGATGTGGTTTGATGGTGGTTGAAGTCGTATTTAGCTCGCATCCTAAGAGTTTGATATTCTTCTTCAGACTATGTCCCAGTTTGCTGCTAAGAAAAAGTTCCACATGCTGCATCCTTTTTGGAGTCGTCTGCACCTATGATTTTGGTTTGAGATTTTCATCCTTTTCGGTTGCTCTCGACAACATCTCTAACAAAACTGTTAGTAATAAACATAACTCACTAAGGGGTTTATAGTCTTTTACCACATCCCCGCGTGAGTTTCTACCTGCAAAAAATATTATCCTCCTATGAACCTGTTTGGAGAGCGACAATTCTTACAATTCCCGATACAACAACCCTTTAGTTGTTGGATAAAATAGTTGCTTCGATGGTTGAAAATTTTCTTCAAAGTGAGGTGACCTTCTTGGCCACCGATGACACTTTGTATAAAACAGTCTCTGCACCCGCATAATCTTATGCTAATGTGGCAAACCTTTTGGTCACCTTCGTATTTGACCTCAGGAGTATTGAGCATTTCTCGTATTGATACGACTTATAGAGTTCCCTTGAATTGTCAATCTTTGAATAATCTTGCGCATTATTTGATGTTGGATATGCGGCGACTTACATATATCCTTTAAGTTGCTAGCTCTTGAGTAATATTGCACATTATCCGACCTTGGATAAGAGATGACTTACAGATATCTCTCCAGTCGCTAGCTCTTAGTTATTTCTTCACATTATCCAACCTTGAATACAATATGGCTTATAGATATCTCTCAAATTGGTAGTCTTTGGGTAATTCTGTGCATAATCGATCTTTGATATGACGCGGCTTATAGAGAACCTTGGACCTATCAATTTCGATAATCATGCATATTTTCCCGTAAGAATTTAGTTGTGACTTATGGACAACCTTCAAACTATCGATCTTTGGGTAACCTTACACACTATCTGGTTAAGATGTTGCGGCTTACGGATGACCCATATTTTATTAACTTATAGGTAATCTTGCATACCATCCTATTTTAAATAATGTTACTTAATGATAATCCTTGGATTATCAATTCTCGAAAAATCTAGTACGTCGTACATTTTCGAATAGCGATGCATAGACATCCTTCAGACCATATGTTTCTTGAGATCCAATAATAAATTTCATTAAATCTTTGGTGATTAATGCACTTGAAGCTGATGAATATCTCTCAACGCCAGACTACTTTTTCCTCTGCGTGATTTTATCAGATATGAATGCTTAGAATATCCTTCAATGTAAGACTCTTTTTTCTTTGCATAATTATCGAATATATATGAAAATACTTCTGAATATCCTTCAACAATAGACTCTTTCGTCTTTGTGTGATTAACGGATATAGAAGACTTTGAATCAATCATGGGCATCAAATGCAATATGGAGATGCCCTTGGATTATTGTCTCTTTGAAACTAGTCAGAGAAGACAATATGATTTTTAGGACACAACCCTTCCGGCATGATCCTTTTGGAATGGACCTCTCCACACGGCCCTTATGGCATGGCCTTTTCGGCATGTCCCTTTTGACATGATATGATGTAGTAAGAAGGTGAGGAGGAATGCAAATAATCATATAGTGATTGTAGAAAACATCACCTAGACCATTCCACTAGCATGTTAGACCTTCTGCATGTACCATTTCAAACATCCAACCTTGATTTGCTGGGATATGAGTAAGTCATCATTTCGCTTTCCACGTTTGATGATACCCGCAACCACAAAAATCCTGCTAGTTTGGGAACCTCAGTTGTTTTCAGCTCTTGACCATCTTGGTTGTTGCTTATCGGCCTTAGGATATTTGGATTTCTTATATCCCTTTAAACCAAAGGAACATGGTGAATAATCGGCGTTTTCGTTGGTTTTTGTTGGATTCAGATAACCTGCATCCACAGAAAAATCGTTAGTTTTTGGTAAATTGATATATGTTGACTTTCTCGATCTTCAGTTCATGTCATCGTCATTATCGAATTCTCATCTTCTTCATGTATTTGTCATCTTTTGACTCCTGCTTTGACTCCCTGGGTTGGTGGGTGTAAGGAAATATCATAGCATAAACTAAATTAAAATAAGTATTTTTTACACAGTTAAAGTTTCAAATTTGTTATAAGATTGAGAGGGGTCTCCGCCAATTAAGTCATGTGACCTACGAGTTTTACTGAACATTCTTGGCTCAAGGCGTTAAGCCTTTGTAGCTGAAGGTCTATGAGGTCTACCCTACTCTTTCAAAACCGAAATCTTTGTTGTCATCTTTGAACTCTTTAGTACAGTATAGTGGAAATTTTGAAGTCTACCTCAAAATTTCTGCCCCAGCTACTGATATTTCTCTCAAAATTTAATTGGCTTGCCAGAGGATGATCTTGTTCTTTTGAATGTTTTGAGATTCCTTCTAAAAAAATTCTACCCCAGTTTTCATTTCCTAGTGTGATTGACCGAGCCGTCATGGCGCCTATGTATCCCGTTGAGCAGGAATCAGTTCAAACGTAATTTCCACAACATAAGAGAATAAAATATAGTTAAAAGGGTGACTGAAGATGACAAGGCCACCTACATACCCTCTTCTAGGAATTCAGGTCAAACGTAGTTTATACATCAAATAATAGGGATTTTAAAGCTACTACAAAGCGTAAAATGATTACAGTTGAGAAAGTGATTACAAGGAAATGAGCACAAAGAAACCCCACATCAAACATAGTATCTCTTTACTGCATCAGAATTGATTGGCTTGGTCCATCTTTGGCCATCTATTTCAGAACAAATCAAGGCTTCTCCTGATAACACTTTGCAGACTACATACGGCCCCTACCAATTTGGAGCAAACATTTTCTTATACTCTTCTTTTAGTTCAAACGTGCAAGCTCTTGCTCTTTCGTTGAAAGCACAAATCATTCGTTGTTGATATAATTAGCCATGGCATACGACGCTCATTTTTTTCTATCGATCATCACAAGTTATTCACGGTGAGCGTAGACCCATTCTTCATTACTCAATCCTACCTTTTGGATGATTCTTAAAGATGGTATTTCAACTTCAGCGGGTATCAGTACTTCTGTACCATAGACTAATGCATAAGGAGTTGCCCCAGTCGAAGTTCTATCTTTCGTGCAATATCACAGCAAGGCATAAGGCAACATGTTGTGCCACAGTCGATGACTATCAACAATCTTTCTTAAGATATTCTTGTTGGCAGCTTCTACCGCTCTATTCATTTGAGGGAGATATGCGGTTGAGTTTCGATGAGTGATCTTGAACTGTTCACATATCTCTTTCATTAGATAACTATTCAAATGTGTTCCATTGTCCGTGATGATTGACTCAGTTATCCCGAATCGTCAAATCAAGTTGTTCTTGACAAAATATACTACTACTTTCTTGGTTACCGCCTTGTATGAGGCAGTTTTCACCCACTTGGTAACGTAATCGATAGCAACTAGAATGAATCTGTGTCCATTAGAAGCTGGTGGCTAAATCAGGCCGATGACATCCATACCCTAAGCTACAAATGGCTAGGGTGAGCTCATAACATTAAGTTTGTGTGGGGGCACCCGAATTAGATCCCCATGTATCTGGCACTTATGACATTTTTGCACAAACTTGCTACAATCACTTTCAATAGTCATCCAGGAATAGCCGACTCTCAGGATCTTCTTGGCTAAAGTAAATCAATTCATATGAGATCCACACGTTTCAATTATAAATTTCTTCAAGTAATTTTATAGCTTCAATGGAATTTACACATCGTAGAAATCTCAAATCTGGGGTTCTCCTGTAAAGGACTTTCCCGTTCAAACAGAAATTATTGGCCATCCGACGGATCATTTTCTTTTGATTGATGGTTGAACCTTTGGGGTATGCCCTGGTGTCCAAATATCTCTTGATATCGAAGTACCATGACTTTCCATATGGTTCTGCCTCAACTTGTGCGCAATGTACTGGTTGCTCTTCAAACTTATTTCTAACAGATCAATGTAACTTTGATCCAGCTATTGAATCATGGAGGATATCGTGGCCAAAGCATTGGCAAACTCATTTTGTATTCTTGGAACATGCTTGAATTCTACTTCCTTGAATCTTCTTCATAACTCATGTACCAATTCCACGTATGGCATGATTTTAGGGTTCTTTACGGCCTATTTACCCCGAACCTGGTGAACTAATAGATCAGAATCTTCAATGACTAGTAGCTCCCAAATATTAATATCAATATCCAGTCTGAGACCGAGAATACAAGCCTCATATCTAGGCCATATTGTTGGTGCAAGGAAAACACAGTTTGGTGGTAACCGGATAATGTTGACCAGTTTCTGATATTAAGACCGCCCCAATTTCTGAACCCTTGAAATTAACTGCCCCATCAAAGAATAATCTCTAGCTCGGGTATATTTCGGCAATGTCTTCCCCTATTAACATTACCTCCTCATCTGGGAAATAATTTTGGAGTAGCTCATACTCTTGATCAACTGGATTTTTTGCTAGATGGTCTGCTAGGGCCTGCTCTTTAATTGTCTTTTGAGTCACGTATACAATGTCAAACTCACTCAATAGCATTTGCCATTTGGCCAATTTCCCCATGGGTATGGACTTTTAGAATATGTACTTCAGAGGATCCATTTTGGAGATGAGATACATTGTATAGGATGTCAGGTAATATCTTAGCTGCTGGGCCACCCAGGTCAATGCACAACACGTTCTTTGTAATAGCGTGTAACGAGACTCATATGGAGTAAACTTCTTACTCAAGTAATAAATTTCTCTTTCCTTCTTTCCAATTTCATCATGTTGCCCTAAGACATATCCAAATGCATTGTCAGAGACCGATAGATACAACAATAGAAGGATTTCTTCTCTTAGTGGAACTAGTGCTGGTGGACTAGACAAATAATCCCTGATCTTGTCAAAAGCTCACTAGCATTCCTCAGTTCATTTACTTGCTGCGTCTTTTTTTAATATCTTGAGGATTGGCTTACAAATAATTGTTGTTGACTAAGCTATGAACCTACTGATATAATTCAATCTCCCTAAGAAACTCATGACTTCCCTCTTCATTTTCAGAGGAGGCAGTTCATGGATCGCCTTAATTTTTGAGGGGTTGAGCTTAGTGCCCCTTCTACTAACTATGAAACCCAACAGTTTCCCAACCGGCACCCCAAAAGCACATTTAGCCGGGTTCATCTTCAAATTGTACTTTCGCAATTGATCAAAGAACTTTCTCAGATGAGCTAAGTGGTCTGGACTCTTGCGAGATTTGATGATCACATTGTCCATATACACTTCAATCTCTTTATGGATCATATCATGAAATATGGTCATCATGGCTCTCATATATGCAACACGAACATTCTTGAGACCGAAAGGCATCAACCTATAGTGGTAAACACCCCAGGGTGTGATGAAGACTTTTTTCTCTGCATCTTCTTCGTCCATAAGTATTTGATCATACTCGGCAAAGAAATCCATGAATGACTGTATTTCATGCCTTGCACAGTTTTCAATGAGAATATGGATGTTGGGTAATGGATAGTTATCTCTAGGACTGGCTTTGTTCAAGTCCCTGTAATCAACACAAATTCAGACCTTTCTATCCTTCTTCAGTACCGGAACAATATTGGCCAGCCATGTTTGATATTTTGTGACCTCAACCACATTGTCTTGAATCTGCTTAATGACTTCCTACTTGATTTTTAGACTCAGATCTGGCTTAAATTTTTGCAACTTTTGCTCCACATGATTGAACCCCAGATCAATTGGAAACTTGTGTGATACAATATCTATACTCAATCCTGGCATGTCATCATAGGACCAAGCAAATATATCAATATATTTTTTAAGCAACCCGACAAGTTCTCCTTTCTGTCATTCTGCAAGATGAACGCTGATCTTGGTTTCTTTGACTTCTCCATCATTACCTAGATTAACTATCTCGATTTGTTCTAGGTTAGGCTTTTTTTTATCCTCGAGATTTTTTAGTTCCTTTGTTAATCGCTTTGGGCCATTATTTCTTCATCATAATTCTCTCATTCATCATCATTTGCTTCGATTTGTTCATTTAGCTCTTTGACATGACATGATATAGGCGGATTTTAAATTATTATTATTATTGAAGTCATAAACAACATAAGTTAGATTATAGCGATCAAATAATGTAGTGAAATCAATAAAAATGTTTTTGCAATAAGGAAGGCTTTTATTGAAATTTAAAACATTACATACATTAGCTACGATCCGTACTAGTGCGGGTATGAGCCTTTTGGAAAATATAAAAGCAAAAATGGGGTAAATAAAACTTAAAAGATGGATATCGAGCCGCATTCGGACTACCATCGATTTTATAAAATTTAAATTTCATCCTTTCATTACCACTTCAACCGGGGAGTCATGATTGGAGTGGAAGTCCAGTTTGACAGCTTTTTGATCTTGATCTTCTCAAGGGAATCTTCTATAATAGCATCCCATTCTTCAAACAAGCTCCCTATTCCATCCTTGAGACCATTGCTTGTAGGCTTTACTAATATAAAAAATGGCTGGTAAAGCGAATGTAATTTCTTTGTCTATTTATCACTATTATCAGTCATTCCTCCCTCTCGACAACTAAGCGATAATCAAGGAAGGAACGTTTATCTGTCTTGGAAGTATTGATTTTCAACCAACTTTTGTCAACACAGATTAATTTCTATTTACTTGATTACCTGTTAAAGTAAAAACAACACAAAAGACAAATATGTTAGATCCAATTAGTGAAAAGTAATGCAAGATATCCAACATAAAGTAAGCACATGAAGTTGCCTTGATCTTAGGCAAATTGATCCACGGATGAATATTGACTCGGAAGAAATTAACGGTTAGGACTTTGTCCATCGTTTTGGATAAATGGGTCTTAACAAAATTTTTGCCAAGTCTTTTGATTTTGGACTCATATGACATTCTTTGACAAAATGAGACATAACAATTTTAAAGGATAAAGACAGATCCGAAAGGCTGCCTACATATCTCATAAAAGAGAAATCAGTCCATACGTAATTCAAATTAATGAGGATGGTTAAGGACTTTCTGAGAGACTTAGGGACTTGGAATGTTTTGGACGGACTTTAGATAGTAGGCGTATATTTTTTTCCTAAAGGGTTTTCTAAGGAATTGTTGAGGAACGGATCAATTTACCTTTAACTTAACAACGCACATAGCACATAAACAGTTTTACCATATAAGATAATTATATCAAACAACAATAGAATAGTAAATAATGTGTACAGGTTGGGTGACCCTTTTGAGCCAAGGGTTAGCCTAGCATCAAGTAATTGAGATTATGATAAATTGATCCAAGCCATTAATTTGAGACAAACTTTGAGTTTGGAAATAAAAGTGTCAAGTTCTATTGAAATATTAATCGAGTATAACGATAAGAAATAAGATCAAAATACATGAAAAAGACAGTCCTAAAACATAGCCTAGATCCTATTTCTGATCATGCTGGTGAAGGACGTAAAGATAATGCCTCAACATTGCTGGGCCCCGCTCCCACATTTTTTTAAATACTGCATTATGTTGGACATTTGAACCCACATTTCAGGCGTACCCACTGTGGTTCCAAGACAAAAATGCCTTATCCAAATAGTCATCCCAACATCCTCAAAACCTTGTTCCCCTTTCTGGACTGGGTTTTATATCGCTACGATATTCTTGAACCCATACCTGGTATTCTAGCATACACTCTGTTGGTCTGCATCTCATATTTATTGTGAGAATATGACTCCATTCATGCAGAACTTGACTGGCCCTAGGAACTCTGCAGTCTGGTCAAAAAGGGACTTTCGAAACTCGTATATTTGCTCGGATAAGGATGATCTGTGTCTAACCAAACTGTCGAAGTACGCGCATCAAGGCATATGGTTGTAAACCTATAAACCTGATAAGATCAATATAATAAAGCCCTCTGCACCGTATGTAAGCCACAGAACATGACAGTAGTGGGTATCTCCACTAGATTTGGTCGTTGCTATGAGAGGCTAAGATTTCAAACCAATCAGGTGCCAACCGGGAAAACGAACCTCCTCATTCTGTCATCATGAGTGTCGATCTTATGTGAAGAGCTAAACATTACGTCAGTCATAGTGTCACGCTTATAGAAATGCTCTTTTGCCCACATCTGCAGAAGGAGATTGCAACCTTCAAAGAACCGTGTTTCACCACTTTACACTTTCCAAGTGCGCGAACAAATGCAAGTACTGATCTTTTCATATTCTTGTGGAAATACCAAAGTCCCCAGCAAGGAAATGACAAATGCAATTGGACGTCTAACCCGCCAATGGATAGAAGTGCAAATGAACTCTTTCTTGAATAGTTATAACTATTTTGACGACCATATCTCTCGTACAAATAATCTAAAGAAACCCAATTATTTTCGAAGCAACGGAGTTCATCAGTGTTCTTTAATCCCAAGTAGTGAAGAAATTCTTCCCTGACCAACTGTGCGGGATGATCTGACCTCTCCCTTGATACTTCAAATTAGTGAAGTAATAGATCTCCTCTAATGTGGGGGTGATTTCAAAGTCTGTGAATGCAAAGACAACTCGATTTGGGTTCCAAAATGGAATCAATGCTCTAACTACATGCTTGCTAGGGAAGATCTTGAAGAGTATGGAGGAATCCCAATTTTCTGGTGATCGCTAATTTTTTAGTTGAGTCGAATTCCCATCATATACTCAATTTGTGTGGAACACCTTCGACCATTTTAATCTTAGGCACTTGGGAAACTAAATTTATCCTACAAGTAAATACAATAAAATTACACATTTTCTAAACTCGCGGTATCACAATTATGCTTGGATCCGTTCATCATTGTCACATGCACATAATATGAATGTTTATGGTTGGGTTGTAAACCCATTTGACATAAGGGTGTTTCCCAAATGTGTGGAATAACACCTTGGGTCAAACCACCTAAGGCTTATGCATGCATGACCTACATTCAGGGAAGCTCTATCTTAAGTTCTTATAAGATTTGTCTTGCTAGACACAAGGTTCCCGAGTGGACAACTCGAGTGAGAAGGCAATGCGGTCACATAGAAAAAGATCTAGACACACCGCACATACAACAACTCCCCTAAAATCTAAAATTTGAAAGAAGTTTGCGGATGCACGAAACACACCTCACGTGTACGTGTGACTGTGTCAATTTTTCAAATGAAATAAATATGAACAGAATGACAGTTTATATGAAATTTAAACAAATAAACACGTAATAATTGTCAACAAGTTAGAAAAATTACTTTTGGTTAGAACCTACTCACATTTCCTAGCAGAATCACAATTTCTGTTTTATTTCTTTTTGGATTTTATTTTAAAGAAAATATTTTTGACCTTTTCAAACTATTTTAAAATTTAGAAGTAATTTGAAAAAAAAAAATACGGAGTCGTCACTTGATTTTAATAGAAAATATCAGAAAAACTTAACGATATTTCAAAGACCCAAAAATAGAAATAAATCTTTGAAATAAGAGAAACTGAGTAAGGGTTCAATTAATGCCCTCAGAAGGTTTTTAAGGCACTTAGTAGCGTCCGTTTAGAACGGTACACCCAAAGATCATTTTTTACTAACTTAAAAAATGGTGACTAACTTCGCAAAAGATTGCTTGTATAAAATTATTTGGTTACATATTTCAAATTTGACATTTGTTTATCCAAACGAGATATAGTCTATTTGACTTAGAGAAAGGTTAAAACATATTTTACTTAAACTAGTATTAATTTTGAAAAAGAAAAAAATTAGGAAATACTCCGTTTCATTCATGATTAATTTTTGAGAAAAAATTACAAAATATTCTGCATGCGAAATATTTTTATTTAATTCATAATTAATTGTGAAAAGTTAGGATTAGAGGGGAAAAAAATCAAGGAATTCCCTAGTTGAGAAGTATTCTAGTTAATTCATAATTACTTCTAAAAAGTTATAAAATATTATTTTCACAGGAATTAAGGAAAACATATTTAAACTAGGTAGCACACTTGGAGAAAAAAATAAGTTTGTTTTTTATGGGAAAGAAAGTTATATGATTACTTATTATTATTATTATTATTATTATTTCTATTATTATGATAAAAATGATCATTTTTATTGAAAACAACACCTTTGAAAATACTAAATAAGTATCATGTTGAAAAACATTTTATCAATTAGAATTTTCGAAAAAAAATTAACTTCTTGAGTTTGAAGAAAATTACTTTTTAACCCAAGCGGACCATTAAAAGGGATTGTTATTCCAAGAAAGATTGAACGACTTCATCTCCTCTTTGAGATAAAGAAAAATCCTTTATCCTAACAACTTATTCAAACGATAATGCCAGCTACTTAAAACTCTCAGAACTTTCACCAAATTTCAAACAACGAAATCTATTATCCAATTTAGCTGCTGTTCATAGGCAGACATTACCAAGTCACATATTACACACACCAAAATATTTAATCATATACAGGAAAATAAATAAATTTCATCTCAAAAAATTTCACGCGAATCCTTAATCCCTAAATCCTCACCAACATACGAACGTATTTAAATAATCTATAGATTCCTAACACCACAGATACCTCAACAACAAATAAATTTTTCACCATTAATGATGAGATTTCCCTTCATAACGATTAAATAGCAAAAGATAAGGTGCAAAAGAATGAGTCGTTAACCTTTTTTGAAGCAACGAACTTGAGACAACGAGCTTAACACGATGTAGCTTTCATCGAAATTTACGTTATTTTCGTGGGAGCTTCAACTTTCCATTGGAATTAATTTTTTCGATGGAATTCCTTCTTGAATTCTTTGGTTACGTGAGATTAGAGGAACGCTCCTCCAAAATCTCTAATTTTTCCCAAAAGAATCTCCCTTCCCTTAACTCTTGTTCTTGGTATTTATGGACTGATTTTGAGGGAAACTGAGGAAGGTATTTTCAGAAAGACTTTTGAAATTTGAATTTGGGATAAGGTTGGTACGATTTGACTGTTGTTGCTGAGCTGTTGTTACAGCTGTTGAAACGGGTGTTGTTACTGTTGTGCGTTATTGTTGACTGGTTTTGTACGTTATGTTGTTGTCGGTTGTTGAGTTTTGTACACTATTTGTCGGTGTATTACTGCTGTTGTGTTGAAGTATGTTGTACGCTGTTTTGTTAACAGCCTGTTTGGATGGTGGTTTCCCATAGTATGGTATGGTTATTATGAGAACCATGTTTGTTTCCATGGTTTTCTAAAAACGGTGGTATGGTATGTTACTATTTCATGGTTTGATAACCATGGAATGAAGCAATTTATTGAACCACCAAATTGGTGGTGTGCCATGGTTTTCATTTTTTTTCCAATTATACCCTTATATAATTTTCTTTAATCTTATTTTATCCTTATCAACAAAATACATGCTAAGACTACGCATTTGTTAACAAGATTGAAGATTGTAAGACTTCCTATTAGCAATATAAAAATACAAAGAGTGAGAAAAATGATCACAGTTATTTAGTAATAGTAGTTTTTAATGCCAATAAAAACTCAATTCGATCAAAAAAAATTGAAAATTGAAATGGAGAGAAACAGAGTGAATGCACCAAAAGCATATACATGGGAAGCGAGTTTTGAACTCTAAGATACATATATGTATACCAATTGTTTTATTGACTGGGAAGTACTTCCTGATTGCATTAGTTTGCGTTCGTCAAACCTTTGTTTATCAAATACCCTTGTGAATTTGGCATCTTAAAAGGATCATCGGGTAGCTATGAGAAGCATCAAGAAAGAAAGGGCAACTGGTTACGCTAGCACTGATATAGATAAAAGAGTTGATATCTCAAATGTATTACAATTAGGGACATTTTAGTAAATTTACCTGTTACCATACCGTACCATACCATCAAACAAAACAAGAAATCTATTATTAAACTGCAGTGAACGATACAGTCCATCCAAACATGGTATTGTATCATACCATACTATACCATACCATACTACACCATACCATACATTATGAAACCATGGCAAACCACCATCCAAACAGGCTGTAAAGGGAAAGGGGAAAGGGAAGTTGGGCCGGGCAGGGTGAAATATTATTGGGCTAATTTAATTATTCTTGGGCCTCCTCTTGTGTGGCTTGTTAATTTAGGAGCTGTTGGGCCAAGTGGAGTTGTTATTGTTTTGTTGGGTTGCCATTGTGGCCCAATTGCAAAAATAAGAAAGAGTTAATTCGGCCAAATCTCGGGTCATTTAAAATATAGCCAATTGAATAGGGATTTAGTTAGTTCATTTAGATCTTGGTCATATTCGCAATTAATTGGCCAATTTGCTTTATAATTTTGGCCTATTTAATTTCAATTATGGCCAAAATCGATGAATTGTCTAAATTGAATCAAAAATTTAAAATAAATTAACAATCAATTTAATTTCGAATTTCTTGATTTAATAAAATCAAACAGATATTTTTCCAAATAAATTATTTTTTAGACTAAATTATATTTGAATCAAAATTTTAACCATTTGAATTAATTTTTAAGATAATCCTTGATTAAAATCCAATTTTTGTAAAGTCATTATTTAAGTAATGAAATTACACAATCTCGTATGTATAAATACAAGAACATATAATTATTACTTAAGATGACCAAATCACCTAGATAAATACTTAAAAAAAAATTATCTGGATAAAATAAATATTGTAATTTTATTTAAAAGCGAAGAAACTCAAGGCTAAACTTAGTCGTGGAGGGCAAAAATTAGGTGTCAACAGGTATGACTCAACCATACCGATCATACCCTCTAATACGAGTGGTACCCGCCACTCGTACCCTAGACTCCCCTTAAACCCCCGACACTGGTCAACATACAAACATACAATACAAACCGTATCCAAGGGTACGACTAGTACCCTTACCCCGTACCCATAACAGAACCAAGAGGAGTTCACACTATCCAACATACGAGTGGGACAATATGATTTGTACCCTATCTCATAACCCATGGTGAGCCACTCGTACTTAAATCTAAGTTACTTCACAAATTCTCAGATAAAGTGAATGAGAACCCAACCATATGACCTGTCAACCAGTATACAACTCATATCAACCCAAGTCACACCCTTCTAGAAACCAATCCAACCTACCAACCAACACTGGTCAGTATACGGCCAAGCATGACCAATCATACCCCAGCATACGACTTGTACCCCATAGTTGCATCTTGTCCAAAGACCAAAAATTTAGAAAATTTTCTAAGGTTCCAAAAACCTAGGGTGTTTCAATCATGAATATAAGCAAGATAAGACTCACAACCCCATGAAATAAGTCTCCTAGCTCAAATATAAGATATAGTCCTTATCAACTCGTGTCTACAGGCTCCTTGCCACATAACTAGAGGTATGTCAAGCATGGCTAAAGTATCGGTCTTGGCAAAACTATCCAAGACCACATGATAGTAGGATAACCTGTCTATGCCCAGAATCACATCAAAATCCACTAGATTTAACACAATAAGATCAGCATAAGTATCAAACTCTTAAACAGTCACAACACATAATTTATAAACTCAATCCATTACTAAAGAATCACCCACGAGAGTAGATACACATAATGGCACAAATAAGGAATCTCAAGATAACTCTAACTGTGGGGAATAATAATTAGACATATAAGAATAAATGAATCTTGGATCAAATAAAGAAAAAGTTAAATGACGGCACATGAAGATCATACCTATGATAATAGCATTCGAAGACTCTATTTTAGGTCTAGCAGGTACGACATACAACTGACCGCGCCCGCTACCTAGTTGGGCTGCTGATCGATCTCCTGTCTTACCTGACTAAGAACCTCAATGAGCACTCTGAGGACCACCCATACAACTATGCATACCACCTCTAGTTGGGGGTGTCATTGCCCAAATCGGTAGAACACTTTGAGGTAAAGGAACCATCGCCCGACAACTGGGGCACTATTTCGAGAAGTGGCCAAAAGCCCCACAACCATAACATGCCTCGGGCTCTGTACTAAAAGAAAAAGATCTATCCAACCCGAAATAACCACCATAGTTGAAATAACCAGAAATTGAACCCTTCAAAGGCTGACCACTACTCTAGCCCAAATAATTACTATAACTGGACTAGCCTTCATCGATAATCTAAAGTGTAGCATGAACAAGCCTATTAGATTGATCTTGATGCTGATATAGCTAATGTGGAGGATACCTACCCTGAGAACTACTGCTTCTGAACCATGATCTACTACAGCTCCCACAAAGCTACCCTGATATTACACCCCTCATCGTTGCCCCCTTGGGCCTGGTAATGATTCTCTTCCATAACCTGAGCATGATATGAAACCTTAGCAGAAGGCCTACCCACAAAAACCAAACCCTGTGTAGACATGCAGAGATAAAGTCTCAATCTCCAAATAAATCAACGAACCCTCTCATACTCAATAGTCAGAATTGAAGTAGCATTCCTAGCCAACTCATGAAATAGAGACTCATACTCTACAATAATCATGGAGCCCTAATCCAACCTCGAGAACTTATCCCTCAGATGATCCCTAAGACTGCAAGGCATATACTTATCCAAGAAGATCTCAGAGAACTGAGTCCATGTCAATAGATTCCTGGAATTAAGATGACCTATCCACCAATGTTAAGATATCAAGTCCAACTAAAAAGTAGTGTAATCCACACTACGAGTCTTAACTAGGACCAAACTACAGAGTCTATCCTCACAAGCTATCAAGAACTCATATGCATCCTCGCCCGATGCACCAAAAAACCTAGGTGGAGCCAATCTCAAGAATCGACCCAACATCTTCTACTCCTCAATAGACATAGTAGATTTGGTAATTATTGGCTGAGCAACCACCGACGCATGAGGGACCTCAACTCTAGGAGTCGCGGCTATAGGCTGTGCCCCTACCTTAGTACCACTCTAATCCGCAGACAGTGCACTATCAAATAGTACACCACCAACCAATACCAAGAGTTGAACCAATGAATCCCTAAGCACTAAAGAAGAAATAAACCTCGGTGGATCCTGGGCTAGTCCACTCTCCCACCACTGGCTGAGGTATAAAAATCTCTGGCTTTGAAATAGGAATAAAGTTTGGTGAAGGCCCTTTATCCTTACCTATAGCTGGGGATACATCTCTATGTTGTCCATGACCATTAGGTCTTTCACAAACAACGATAGAATCCCAAGGATCAGGCTCAGGATCCTCGTCTTGTGTAGCGGTAGCACATGTCCTAGTCATTTGTGAAAGAGTGAAACTAAGGAAATTCATTAGCAATAAACTCAAACTCTTACCAAGAAATGAGTGAAAGAAGTGAAGAACTCCTAAGAATGTCCTATAGCCTCCTAAAAATAAGAAATAGACGTCATTATTCTAATCTACGGGACTCTACTAGACACTCTCTTGTAGTAACTATACTGGTGAGACTAGGCTCTAATACAAATTTTGCATAACTTGATTCATGAGTCATGATGACACCTACTTTATCCCACCAGTAGATAAGCCAACCTATAGCCTGGAGCTATAAGCAATGGGCTAATTTGGTGAAAAATAGCCTAAAAGTCGAAAATCAACAATTAAAGACTTATAATAATAATAATAATAATAATAAGACAATAACGATAGTCTAAAGGATAGATAAAACATCAAAAACCATCCCACAACCTAATGGTGTCAGTACAAAAGCTACTATAAAAAAGGAACATAAGTACTGAAATAGTCAAATATAAATTCTTCTCAAATAGTGAAAGACTAGACATAGATAGTAAAAGGAAAAAGGAAAACTCTGACTCCGAGAGCTCACCCTAATTCAGAAATAAATTCAGCACGATTGTTACATCAACGGTGAACACTAGTACATACATATGGATAAAAAAGGTACATAAGTATAATATGAGTACCAAAACCATGGGTACTCAGTAGGCATCATCGGTTGATTAAGCTAAATCATGATATAAATATGATAAGATATCAGATACATAAGTTAAGGAAAGATATAAGGGCAAACCTGAAAATAAGCTCCAACATTGTAAATAAATAACCGAAACAGAAATAATATGAAAACAAAAACATAATTAATACTACAAGACTATCCTCTATAGGTCAGTAATTGCCAAAAAGGTAAATAACTCAATGCAAGTCCCTATAAGACTAAAGGGTACAATCAAAGGAAGCTAAATAACCAAAGTTTCATAAGTTTACCAAATATCACGTCATAACTATGAATTCATCCATACCGTATCATATCACAAATAAATTATCAATGTTGAACTCGAAGCGAAACTCATAACATCACTAACATCATTATTTGTTGGAATTGAACGAAACTCTTATCATTAATATCATCATTAATCACTGAGCTTGAATCGGAACTCAATATCAATAATCCACCAAGTTTTTCCCAGAATTAGCACCAATTCCCAAGTACTAAAATAGCATAAATATCATGTATCCAATCTCCTCAAACTCCAAAAAAAGTATATCAAAGAGTGTGACATGTATATAGAAGCCTACAAGAGCTGACACAAATCTTGGCCTAAGTTGGGTCGAAGGGACCCACTTCTCATCCCTAAAATCTGTTCCAAGGCAAATTCTATTCCGAATTAGGCTAAGGTATCTAAATTTACTTCTAAATAAGCCACAATTAGCCAAATGATAGAAATTCTACCTAAAGCATGAGCAACTAACTCAATTTCGCCTAAATTACGTTTCCTTAATAGACTAAACAATCCAAATAATACTAATTTTTATAAGTCATACCTCTAATGCCAAAATCTCATCCCATACCTAATATAATATATTAACACTCTAAATTAACTCAATCCGTGAAAAAGGTAAATCTAGCCTAACTGGATGCAGAAGAAAATCTCAAAGAATTCGCTAAACCGACAATTCCCTATCCAATAAGCTTCCTCAAGATTTCACGCTATCAAAATCATAATCTACTCATTAAAATAAGAACAATGATACCCATATTGAAATTTTGTGCTTCAAGTCTAAAAATCATATAAAAATCCCATATGGGGCCTGTGTGCAGAATTTCACTTTCAAAACTGATAAAACGTCCTTTTATGCTCAAAGAACATTTATCCTCAAAAATATGATAAATTTCAAGCTCAAATAATGCTACAATCAACCCATCAATATTCTTGAAATTTTGGGAAAGAGAAATTAATCCATGGAATTGATAGAAACCAAGAATTTGAAGAAGAAATATGGTACTCAAGCTTACAACACTTCAAAATCACCGACTAATAGCTCTCCCAAGTTTTCACGATTTTTAGGGTTCTACACTCTTGTAAATGGGTGAAAATTAGAAAAAATCAAGCTAAGTGGAGAATTTATATTGTTCCTAAGTGTCCAAGTGTCGCTTAAGTGGTCATTGGTCTCTTAAGCTCTAGTCATTTAAGTGGTATTTATTGGGCAAGGCCAGGCCACTTAAGTAATCGGTTGTCCTCTTAAGCGACCTTTGCTTAAGAATCCCAATGGGCTCTTAAGCGATGCACTAGCACCAACTAAGACTTGAAACTTTTCAAGTGTCCACCGACCCCTCGAGATTCATCCTGAATCCTATATATGCAAATGAACTATGCTACCCTATCAAATTCAATATTTTAGACTTAATGGCTTAGTCCAAATTTCAATCTGAGGTCGTACTGATGAAAAGTGGGTCCTATATCCAGCCAATTGCTCGAAATGAGTTTAGGAGTCCCGGGACCCAAATCAAGAGTCCACCTAGCCTAAAATCAACGTTTCGAAGCTGTTGGAACTGTCAGAATTGTCATACAAGGTTGTTTGATTAAGTTTTATCCTGACATCCAATTTTATCTAGTAAAGACTTCAAAATAAGAAATTGGCTCTAACAAACAAATAAATTTCTTAATTTCTATACTCTCAGTTCCAACAAGTAATAAACAACTTAGGTAGCTATAGGAAAGCAATAAATGGTGAATGAAGAAATACAAAAATGATCTTAAGTCATTACAACTATTGAGATGGCATTGGAGCATACTAATCATGGGGCTAATGTTGAGTGTTTGAACCTATATCATAAAAAGTTACAACAGAAAGAGAAAGTATGTAATCAATACTTCAAATCTACTATGCATGTGAGATATACAACTACAAAATAACCTTTAACATGCTGGAAATATTGATGCGCTATACTAAGATACAAAACTGAACTGAAGTACAATGAACCTATATGAGATGCATATATATATATATATATATATATATATATATATATATATATATATATATATGTCACGACCCGAACCAGGGCCTGGCCGTGACGAGCATTTCGAACCATGGAGGCTCGAAACACCCCTATCTGTCTGGTAATCATGCACCTAATTCATATGATCAAAGTAATGCGGACGAAACACAATATAACGGAAACATGGTCAAGAATCATATGAAAACGAAAATGGGGAATAGTGTCCCACAATCTAAATCAACTTCTAAAACCGTCTGCGAAATCTCTACTACATGACTGAAACAATGTCTATCTGAAAACTGGGACAAGGCCCCCAGCAGACCCAAAACTAATAAATGATAAATGAAATAGCAAACGTCAGGCCTTCCGAAATATAGAAGGTTCACCACTTGATTCTGCGATCTGTCCGAAGAAATTTACTGGTTATCTGGACACCAAAACTGTGCCTCCGAACCTGGGAGGGAAGGGGGTCAATACAAAAGTACTGGTACGCAAGAAATCAAAACAGAAGTATAATATTTTTACACAATATAGGTGAGAGCCATTATAATGCAGTTTCATATCAAATCATTTGAAAACATATAGGCATAATATAATTGTTTTCAATAACAATGAAATGCAACTGAGCTAGGTGGAATACCAACATAATTTACACCAACTGTCCAACCTCGGTTGTCGCCGAGATTAGAGTATAAGTGAGGGAGAGACACACAAGATCACATAGCATGGTGTCTCGACCCAATGATAGTGCCCAAGATTACTTAGCCCGGGCTCATACCTATAGTCCCAATTTGGGAATGACATAAAGTCAAGTACACAAGATCACTTAGCCTGGTACCAAATCTCCGTGTCGGCAAACACATTTTCCAGCGATGAGCCCTTACACTCAAACGCCTTATTCGGGCATCCACCTATCTCATGTAAAATCAATGCATTCAAATTTTATCTGATTCAATCACATATCATATTCTGTAGGGTATCGTCATACCCGACTTGCAAGTCCTCAATATCACTTCCACATATGCATAATCATGTAAAAACTAAGGTGTTTCATCATTTACAAGTGGTGAACAATATTTATTTCAAATTCATGCTCTCTTTTGTTGATCACAACATGATATGGGGTTTCAAGACATTATCATGGGAATTTGAAAGCAATTTATCATTCATATTTATCAAACTTCCATGGAAAATCTCAAATCACATATGCATGGTTTCAACCATTGAAGTATATAAGCAAACAATTCCCATGACATAAAGAAAAATGACTTAGAAATCATATTGAAAGCAAGTTATTAGCATTTGATTGAAAACCCCCATTTGAAAGCATGCATGATCATAAAAACTACACCCATGAGATTTTAGGATAACCCCACGTACCTCTATATGCGAATATGATAGGTGCTTTTTGAAGCCTACGTTGCGGGAATTCCAAATCTTCAATTTGTTTTGAAAACCCATGGTTGAATCTTGAACTACTTGGGTTTTTTATTTTGAAACCCTAGAGAGAGTTCTTGAACAATTTGGATGAATGAAGGTGTATTTTGGGTCTTTGGGAACTGAATTTTGCGTTTATGGCTAAATAAGGGTGGAAAAGGACCATTTTGCCCCAAAAACGGAGTGTTTAAGTCACCTGAAACCTTCACATAGGCGGTGCCTATGCTATCGCCCATGTTTACATAGGCACCGCCTATGCTATCGCCTATGTTTACATAGGCACCGCCTACTACTTTGAAAGGTCATAACTTCTTGCTCGGGTGTCGAATTTTAGCAAAATTGGTATCGTTGAAAAGCTAACTCAAAGACCTATCATTTGACACATAGTAGGCCCTCTAATTCAACATATACACAGTTATGGTCGATGGAAGCTGACACAAATTACAACGTCCACTAAAACTTAACTGATCGAAATAGTTTCAACTCGTCCTTGAGTTAAAGGACATCTATGGTCTAAATTCAAGCTTGAATGGATTCATATACTACTCAAATAATTAACATGCCATATTGGCATAGGATTTATGGCTTCGGGATTATCAACGCATCGAAATCATGGTTTTTATTCTAGCCCGAAATGCGAGGTGTTACAATATATATATATATATATATATATATATATATATATATATATATATATATATTCCACATGTCACCCTGTTTATATAAACAACCCTATTTTATTGGTATCAGAGCCAAGTAGCTAAATTAAACTAGTTATTAAACTAATAAGCTCTCAATATGAAAAGACCATATAACAATAGAAAAGTCAAAAGAGGTCTAAATAGTAATTATTTAGAATATAACAGATTAAGTGAATTAAATTTGGCATGTCATCCTATTTATATAAACAACTCCATTTTATAAAAGTCCTCACTTTTAATAGACGAAACTGACTCTAGGTCTGACTCAATTTCTTCTCTATCTATTTTAGATATTTTGACTCTTTTCTTGTTACATTCATAACTTTTGTGACCTTCTCCACAATTATAGCATTTGCATTTATCCGTAGGTTTCTTTTTGAAATTTCTTCGTTTTTTAAATTACCTTTTTCTTGTTACATAATTTTTCTTGAAAATGTTGTTCCTTTTTATTAATCCTTTGGTTTTTCTTTTTCTTTTTAAAGAATTTCTTTCATGACATCCCCACTGAGATGCTGCTTCTGTGTCTTTACAGTAAATTTGGGTACCAATTCTTTTAGCTTTTCTTTGCATATTATGTAACATACAAAGATGGCTAAGTCTTTGATTAAGGAAGACAATCCTTCTTCCTAGAGAGTCATTCGTTTGGTCTTCCTTAGCATATTCTTCTTTAAAATAGCTAGCCCAATATCTTGGTAGCTTTTGATAATATTTATCTATGTATGGAGTCATGTTTGCACTACTATCAAATAAATTGTAGTAGTATGTTTCAAACTCGCAAGTATATTCCTGAATATACTTCATTTTACAAATTTGAAATTTTTCAAGCCATTCTGTGGCTAGCAGCTTTTGCTTTTCTTTTCCTTTAGAAATATCTCCTTGGCTTCCTAGGAATTCAACTCCTACATATTTTACTATGTAATTTATTCCTACTTGGGTAGATTTGTTAAATTGCTCTACAACTTTTAATCTGAAGATTTTTTTAGTTTCTTCTGATATTCCTTTAAACCAATTGCCTACCTTTTCAGTAAAGGTGTTTGTGGCTATTAAATACTTTTCATCACTACTGTAGTAAGTTCCTTTTCCCAAGATGAAGAATAGTTCTAGGCTATTAAATTTCTTTCTTTCTTAGAATATGGACACCTCAAAAAAAACGATGGCGATAGCTCATCGATGTCTGAAGAAATGTAATTTACAGTTGTAAAGAGAAGCCAACAATGGAAGAAAAAACATAAAGCAAAAACACTTACGTCAACATAATTGTCGGCATCAGAGGATAAAAAGATAAAGAATACTGGACCCCACGGTCCAAAAGCAACCAATCAAAAAGGAGAAGAATCTTATCTCTTGTCCTGATAAGGGACTAGAAGAGAAATAAAGACTTTTAAAAGAATGACCCTAAAAAAAATAATATTGTAATTCTACCCCTCCTTGTGTCTATAAAAGGAGAGATAGAAATTCATAGAAGGTAGACTACATTTCTCTGAATCTTTCTTCCTTAGAAAATATTAGGTATCTTCGATATGAGTGAGTAAGGAACACTTCTCCCGTCAGGGAAAAGTAACAGATAGTTTGTTTCATAGAAGATAGACTACATTTCTCTGAATCTTTCTTTCTTAGAAAATGTTAGGTATCTTCGATATGAGTGAGTAAGGAACACTTCTCTCGTCAGGGAAAAGTAACAAATAGTTTGTATGTGAGTGTAAGGAAGATCTGACTAAAGATTTTTCTTATGTTGGTAATATATTCATGAAAAGTTACAAGGTTTTAATAAAGAAATATGTTCTTTATACTGCATAATGAGTCATTATACTATTTTCTTAGATGAAAAAACTTTAACCACCATCTTAAAGGTGATAAAATTAAATAAAAATTTATATAAAATTTTTTTGATAAAACTATTGATCATCTTATTCAAGAACAATGATCTATTCATAATTATTCATATGTGGATAGTGATGATGATCCATACTATTGATATGATGATGGTTATTTCAATTAAATTCTACATGTCACTCTGTTTATATAAACAGCCCCATTTTATTGGTTATATATATATACACACACTGATATGAAATGATAATCTAAAAATTCATAATTTAAATACAAGTAAAATTAAACTGAGTTTCATCTATAGTCACTGAGTCAAACTGTAGGAGATTCTTATAACCATCATAGACCATGTGAGTCACATGAAATCCAACCTGAAACCCAAATTGGGAGGGTATTCTATACCTTGCCAAGGGTAAAAATTATGATTGGTGTAAATTCACGGATGTGCTCATTCAGGCTTAGAGAGACTCTCAACTACTAACACTACAACATTTTAGACTTTTGTCCACCCCTTGTAAAGTGTGCCTATAGTGGTAAAAAATGTGACCTTTGATCAAACGTCACGCTTTTGGTGGAGGTGGACTAAAGAGGCTTTAACCCTTGAAGTGTGGACATAGTAGCTACACTTAAGAAGCATGGCCGATGAGGTACAAAGGCCTCGCTTTGTAGATTTTTATTAGCAACACCTTTATTTGATAATTCTACAGTTGGAAAGTGTGGCCTTTGCTTTGTTATTGGCCATGCTTTAAAAGCGTAGCCTTTTGTACTTCTATAGCAATGTAACATTTTCTTATGTACATGCACACAATTGACATTCCTATAGCCACACTTTTGAAGTGTGGCAACATTGTCGAGAATTTTATATTCAAATTAGACAATAATGATTTTGGTTTACATATATTCACTAATCACATTATATCTATATAAATGGTCTCAAGCACAAAATTATCAAATAAATATAAAATTTATAGATTTGCAATAAACTTCAAAAATAACAATGTATTCAAAACGTATATAGTTCAAAAAATCTATCATTCACGTCAATAGATCGAGTTGACTTGTGGCCACCATTCAAATTCCCATTCAAAATCAATTACTAGGAATTTCCATACACATGCATTCAAAATGAAATTAAAAGTAAGAAAAAAATGGTGTTCCAACACTAGTCACGGTTTGTCATACTATGAGAACAAAATACTTCAATGCAACAAGACCAACAATTGTTCAATAACAGAACCAAAAATTACATGAAGCTGCAAGGATTTGAACTCAACTTGAGGTTAATCTGAACAACTATTTTTGAAACACCGATAGTTTCTTGTTACTGGGTGCCTCTATAACAGGAATATAACATCAATAAAATCTTGGCATCGGTTATGAATAAAATTACAATCCAACAAAGTGTAATACACCTCAATACTACTTTTGGAGTATAATTTGACAAAATCTCACCTATAGAGTAGCAGGGTAAACATAAGGGAAAATAGAAAGGATGGCAACTAAGAATCCATTAAGTTGAAAATATTAGCAGAATAATAGTATTTCATCAAGAAGAAGTTTCAAACCTTTTCGTCTACATGTTCCTATGACTGCTTGGAAGAAGCTCGAATACAACTCTCCATGTAATTTTACTCTTCTGGAAACTGAATGCTAGTTAAAGGAAAAATTTATTACTCCCATGTACACGTAAAATTCAAAGAAGTGCGTTAAAACTACTAAGTTTTAACTAAAAAGATGATCTCAATAAGAATGTACAAGTAAGAATGACCTTAAGTAGTCCAATACTATAAAAATACTAACCAAAAATAAATATATTTCAATTGTATCTAAAATTCAACAGCTTTTATCATGCATTGTTATTATAGTGATCAGTCTAGCTTATAAAATATATAAAGAAACACTCACTATATAAAATATATAAAGGAACATGCACTATAACTGATGAAACTTAATTCGGAAAAAGATATATATTCCTAAAAAAATTAATTTGGGGCAGCTACTCATGTCATGAACATTTTGAACTGGTTTCATTTGTTTTTTTGTTATATGTTTGACCTGTAAAATTGAAAAGCAAGTTGAGATTACCCTTAAATGGAAATGGTTTCATACTGCATAGTCTATTGTCATGGAAAAAGTTGGGTACAAATAGTTCCACACCTTTCTATTAGGACTTGCTTCTTCTGTTGAAAATCAATAACCTGCTTTGCCTTTCTCTTGGTCAATAACACTATTTCAACAAAGCAATAAGGTGTTAGCAGAGTGCACTTGTTCACTTTAAGTTGTAGATGTAAGTTCCCATCTCCTAAGAACATAAAGATCAAAGCAAAAATTGGGGAAAGACAATAAATTTAATCTTATCCGAGTTAGCTCTTCCAACTGGAGAAAGAGATTTATCAGAAACATTTAAGAGATGCAAGTTGTCATTTAACAATGGACCACAAATAGCTATGCCAAATTGATCTTTTAAGAGTATTCTCCTCTGATGATAGGGAAAAATCACAAAAAATAGAGAGATAAAGAATATGATGTGGGGAAAATATAAATGTTAAGAAGAAATGATGTCGGATAAAACTAATCAACTAAGTCACAACAAAATATTCATAAAGAAAACATATTCATTTATGCATTGGGCAGTTAGATCACAACAAATGACACATGGGAACTTCAAATATTAGAACTATTCTTATCTATGATGGTCAGTGGCAAAGATAATTTGTCTCGGTCATCTTTAGAAGCATAAAAGGCATAATTTTAATGTAGGAAAAGTTGTACAGGAAAAAGTATATAAAACACTATATATGTATAGTTTTTGTAGTATGAGAACTGCATAAATGACTGAAGAGTAAGCAGTTAGTACAAATCCCAAGTCTACATCCTGAGGAAACCTCAAATTTATTTCTCAATGTCGTATTCAAAAGCTGAGTCCATAATTTTTATATCAGAATTAAAAATTTTCCTTAAACATCTATAGAACAAAAATTAAGTTGTTGAAGGTTTTTACCGCGCAGCCACAAGGTGAAGGTTATAATGAAACAGATAGAGCAATCAAGCATGAAGAAACAACAAATCATATTAACCAGCAAGACAAAGTAGCTACAAAATACACCGAAAGTGTATGACAATTGAAGTCTCGGAAAGTGATGCGATTAAAAAATGTCCCTTTGGCAGTGTAAGCATTATATCCCCACAATTATCAAAACGATTTCAACACATAAGCAAATAACTAAGACTCGGGAGAAGTGTCCCATATTCCATGATTAAGAAAATGTGCCTGTTAGAGTGGATAATTGAACCTAGACTCAGGAAAAGTGTCCCAAATTTCATGGTAGGTGAACAGATTGTCGTAGGATGGCCAGAAAGCTATATCTGGATCCAATAAATTTGGAATTGTTCTACATGCTTGATTAGGTTTGTGATGGAGCTTATAGTGATGTCTACAAGGCTCTTGACCTCAAGATCAACAAAGTACTTTCTCAGAAATGATTGAAGCTTGACAATGTCAAAGTTAAAAATGTCTGATTACTCATGAAGGAAATCAAAATTTTGCGAAGGATTGATAACTCAAATGTTATCAAATTGGAAGGGTTGCCATCCGTAAAACGAAAAACTTCTAATGTAAGAAAGCACAAGGACAATCACAAACATATGGGATGTTTCGTGACTTTAAAGTCAAGTAATCTAGGCAATTAATTCTCAAGAACAGGAATCAGTACATATATAGAAATCTCTACAGATGTGTTTCCAATATATTCTCTATATAGATTGTACTAGCTACTAATATTACCTAAAAGACAAAAAAAAAAGAAAAATCCTACCAAAAGAAAGGTGTGGATGACTATATGATCTTGAATCGAGAATATAGTTCAGCTTAGAGATAGGCTACATGCGTATCTGAATCAATTCCCAGTTGGGTCACATGGATGACCTGAATATATAAGGTGCAAGACAATAAACAACGGTTTTCACTCCAAAAGAAACAATTCCCAAATGAACAAGCCCAACATGTTTCATGAAAAGTTGCTAGATCTAAACCTGACTTCTCCCAGGCATGGGCATAGTCACCTGAACTCTATGTTATGCTGATCTTTTATTTCCTAGATTTACATGTGTCAGACGGGTTTGATAAGGGAGTAGGACGACACTGTTGATACTTCAAATACACTAAAAATTAGCAAGAGCACTGAGAGACCCTACCATATATACATCCATAGCCGGATCCGTGTAACATTGCTTGCACACAAAAACTATGGTTTTGGACAAGACCAAGCTTCCAGGTTGACAAGTCCATTAATGTGCAACTTTTCTTTAAATAACTGACCACATTAATATTATAAAACATATCAACATAAATTTGCAAATAGAAGAAGAAGCAAGAAGAGAATGTGTCTAAATTAGATGTTCTCAAGACTGGAAATTAGACGTTCTCAAGACTGGACAAAAATGTAATAGCCAATAATGCACTAAACAAGGAATCTTACACTAGTTGCCATTTTAAGAATCTGCCATAGCTCTTCATAGTGTTCTTTGAAAAGTTGAGAGAGCCTTGTAATTATGGAACGAATACTAACAATACGATTATCAAGTTGCTGACAACAATTATCACAAAATCAACTCAAAAACTCCGTAAAGCAGAAAAAAGTATCTATTTATGTGATTGCTCATCTAATTTGTTAATAAAATTATTAAAAGACTGATTGACAAGGACATTTGATCTTCAGTCTAGAGATAGCTCATAGAATAACTCAGTCTAGAAAAAAGATATAGCATACAAAGGTTTTGACAAACTAGGTAGTACTCTTTAGTCTTCACTAAAAGATCAAGAAACAGAATCACAACTATCATTATCTTAGAGAACTAGAGCCAACAAAGGAATACCATAAGACAAAGAGCAAGATATAATATAAAGAACTATGTTTAAAATAATTCATTTGTCGAAGATCAGCAGCTACAAAAAATGGGTAACCCGGTGCACTAAAGCTTACGCTAAGCATAGGATTCGAGGAATGGCCCGACCACAAGGATCTATTATATGCAACCCTACCATGCATTTCTGTAAGAGGCTAGTTCCAAGATCAACACTTGCAAGTTTCAGAGAATTTAGCTGGCCTTAAATTCTTTTGCAAATTTGGTATAAAGCAATTATGTTCTGGGAGTGACTAACACAAAACATCACCGATGGAACAAAGCATCAATTAGAAACTTACTGCATCTTTCTCATTGGGCTCATTCCTGATTACATATAAAAGTGTTGCCAGGATTTAGTTTGGCAAATATAATGAGTATAATACTCCAACCATCCTGGAAACAAAACATAGACTTGGTCTATCCACTATGGTTTGTATTATAAAGGCAAAAAGTCTAGATCTTGCCTGGTTAGAGTTTACAGACGGTGTGTCCGCTGAGAAAAAGTGAAGGTTTGGATGGGTGAGCTTTACATCCTGATCAATCAATGCAAAAATTTCTGTGTTCTACAAGAAAATTGTATAAGACAAATTATCAATAATAATAAGTTGTGACAAACTCCTATCAACTTGACAAAATTTGCAGTCTCTTGTTTTTCTTTTCCATATTGCTGCAACAACAACATACCCAGTAATTCTCACAAAGTGTTTTCTTTTCCATTTTGCAACAACAACAACATACCAGTATTTTCTTTTTATTTATTTTCCATTTTGAAGGAATTAAAATGTTAATTCTGTACAAAAGACAGTCATGATAGAATTGATACTTGTGTAGAGTGTAATGTAAGTATGGTTTAGGAAATATAGTATAGAAGGAACTAGGAAGAAGAAAGCCTAAATTTACATGTATTTAAACAAACAATTCTAAACTAAGACAAATATAATTAATGTTCACCGTAACTCTACTACATCAACTAGCTAATTTTGCACATAAGTTTCTGAATACAACTTATTTCCAAATGAACAACTAAACTCTTCTGTCCTAAAAGGGAGATTTCCAGTCATGGCCACTAAGATTAAAGTCATGAATCTGAAATCAATATAGTTTTTTGATAATTGGGACTATCCCTTTGGGGACAAGCATGGGATAACTTCACATAATTGATAACGTCAAAGTCTACTATTAATTAAAAACATAGGAGGGATGAACAAAAATGAATTAATGGTTCAAATAGATCACTTATTACCTTAATTGCTACCTCCTCATTAGTCTTTATATTAGTACCTATACCACAGAATACTTACAAAAAGAAATAAAAGCAAAGAGATATCATTAATCAATCCACAGACAAAAAATAGAGTGAGATGTTTCTAAAAAAAATCTGCCAATTTTTCAATCGGGTCGATACTAGTTTCCAACACTAGTCTTTATCAAAACCCCAATTAGTTATTGAATTTCTAGAAGCTACCAAAACCATTCAAAATAAAGAAAAAATGATTCACTGAGCTTAGTATAGAGATCTAAGAGATATCAACTGAAATTTCTATCTTTTTAATCTCACTAGATCAGAAATTTCAATCAAAGGCATCACTAAGCTAAAATAAGAACAAACTAATGAAATTAGTGAGCTGAGCTTCGAGATTTGAGGGATTTGAGAAAATATTTGAGTTGAGCATCAGAAATTTGAGGAACTTGGGCAATATTTGTGAGCTGAGTTTCGAGGGATTTGAGGGTTGTGAGATAAATATGTGACAAAATATTTACTTTCTAATTTCTTTTTTGTCCAATTACAAATTGGAGTGAGAGTAAAATATTTTGGAGGAAAAGTTAAATATTTTAATGAAAGTTTTTACCTCAAATATTTAATGAAAGTTTTTAGGCCACACTTGTAAAGTGTTGTTTTTAGAAGTACAAAAATAACACATTTAAAAGAGTAGTCCTATGTGTAAATAAGTGTTGCCAATAATATTATGATGTAGCAATACTTAAAAAGTGTAGCCCATATCATTTAAATACTATGTTTTAAAAGTTTTGCCAATATTAATATGGTCAAAATCTAAAATCCAAGGTTACGCTTTAAAAGCTTAATGAAAAATGTTTTAGGCAACATTTTACAAGCATTGTGCAGATTTAGTGTGGCTAAAAAAAATTAAAATATTGTAGTGTAAGGACCATTAACCTGTGGTGGTGTAGTGACCCTCCAGGTCATTTTCTGTATTTCCTCTTATTTTTGTTGTTTAGAGCTTTTCTATAGCTTCACCAAGTCATTTTTGTCTTGCTGGAACTGACAGTGTGGTTATCGGGTAGTTCGTTTAGTTTTGTAGAATCAATTCCTTATTTTGAAGTCTTCACTAGATCAAATTGGCTACCGGGAAAAACTTTAGTCCAACAACCTCGTATGCCAATTTTGATAAATCTAACAGCTCCAAAATATAAATTTTAGGCTAGGTAGACCCTTGGTTTGGGTCCCGAGGCTTCCAGACTCATTTTGGGCTATTGGCAAAAAGTTAGAAAAATTAAAAGTAGGTGTTGGACCTAATATTTCGTTGAAATGACCTCGGATGAAAATATGGACTGGACTATTAAGTTTGGAATATTGAATTTGATAGGGTATCAAAGTTTATTTGTGTATACAGAATTCCGGATGAATTTCGAAGGGTTAGTGGAGACTTGACAAATTCCAAGTCTCAGCTGGTACTGGGGGCATCACTTAAGCAACTAAGTACTCGCTTAAGAGATATGCCAAGGCCCAGCAGGTATCACTTAAGTGGCCAAAAGCTACTTAAGGGATAGGCGTGGTAGAGGTAAGTAACACGTACACGAAGTCGTTGTCTCTTAAGCGACATATGTTGAGGCTACTAGTGTCGCGAATGAGACACTTGGCCACTTAAGATATTCGCTTAAGAAACCCGATGTCCTTTTAAGCACCATCTATGGGCCTGGGAAGGGTATAAATACCCCACTTAGCGCAATTTTAATCATACCATTTCTCACCTATTCTTTGGAGTATTGAACCCTAAGAAGTGGAAATTCTTAAGAAAATCATTTATGGGTGATTTTAGAGCTTGGGTAAAGTTAATTTACATGTTTCTTTTTTGAATTTGTGGTAAGCTTCCATTAATTTCGTGATTGAATTCTCTATATTTTTCTAAAATTTCTAAAAGCTTGGGGGCTTGATTATGGCATCAATAGAGCTTGAAATTCACCAATTTTTTCAGGATAAATATTCCTTAAGCATAGAGAGGCGTTGTGTTGGTTGCGAAAATATGATTCCATATGGGTATCATTGTTATCATTTTGATGAGTAGATTGTGATTTTGATAGCATGTCATCTTGTAAAAGCATCTCAAAAGGAAAAATTGATGGCTTAGTAGATTCTTCAGGCTTTTCCTCGGCATTCAGGTAGGCTAGGTTTACCCTCTTTATAGATTGAGCTATTTCATAATATGATTACGATAATACAATAGATATAAGATGGGATTTAGGTGTTGGAGGTATGACTAAAAATATTTGGGTTAGATGTGTTGTTTATTCTATCTTTAAATCATATTTTAGGTGTAATTGACTTAGTTGCTAATGTTTTAGGGAGAATTGCTATCTTAAGTCTAATTAGGTCTTATTTAACATCTAAAAATAAATTTAGATACCTTAACCTAGTCCGAGATAGAATTTTCCTAAAAATAGATTTCGGAAATTAGAAGTGGGCACCCTATAATACCCGTGCTTTTTCTTAGCTTGAAAATCATCTCAAGGATGTTAGAACTTGCTTTGAAATAAGAATTCATTCTTATACACGTGATATTTCCATAATTTTCATTGCCTATCATGTGGGAAATTGAATAAGTTTTCCATCGATATATAATTCGCCTAAATCCGACACCCGGGCGAAGAGTTAGAGCCTTTTTAGTGAGACAGTATTTGACCTGAGCCTTCAGCGCATCGCGGAGATAGCTCAAATGACAATTGTCAAATTCCAGTGTTGCTCCGTGATACTAGCATGTCGTGCCAAACTTCCATGTCGTAGACAAGGTGGCAACATCATAGCTCTGCATCGCGCTACCATGCAATTACCCAATTATTAATTTCCAATGACATGACGTGATAACGCCGCGTCGAGCCAAGGGCCCAACTCAGGAAATTTTACTGAAAATTTAATGACGTGTCCAAGGTTAAAAGGGTTAACTTCCTACCCCTATATAATCTTTTTAACATGTGATTCAGCCACTTTTTACCCAAAACATATTAGTTTTTCTCAAGTTTATCTCAAGAACAAACTAGGGTTTCTATTGGGGATTCAAAATTAGGAAGGTTTCACCATCAATCTTCACGAAATCATGAACTAAGGTATGCATAGTGTTCATTCATGAACTACTTTCGTCCATGAAGTCCAAGAATCCTTTTTAACTACAAGTTATGGATTTTCTTCATGTTTTCATGCTTTGTATGTTCTCTTTCATGTTGATAAATGAGGAATTGATTTCTATTCCATGATTTGATGATAAATTCCATGTGGGTTTATTAGTATAGATAAAGATTTATGAAATCTCATGACTAAAACCTTGTATGATGGAATTGGAATTGAAGCATAATGTTTAATTGTTGTATAATGTGTTTACATGTACTATGCCTGCCATATGTTTGATAAAATATCTAGATGAAGGAAATTTGTCTAACTATCATGATTTCATGAAAATCCCCATAAATGTACAAGCTTATGCCTATTAGACGTTTGATGAAATGCTTCAATAAACGTATTGTGGTGATTATCATGTATTCAAGAATATCAAGTCATGTCAGTTTCCTTCTATCGAGTCCTGGGGTACTTGTACCCAAAATATTAGTCGTGCGCCTAGTAGATCCATGTCATGTTTTCACGATACTCTCAGTCAAGCTATGAACTCTTAGACTTCAAATAGTCTTATAACTCAGGAAAAATCTTCATGATCTCATGACTCAGTCAGTTGTCAGACATCAATAGTATTCCGTCAGCCACGAAAATTCAGTAACTCAGTCCATGCTCAATTTAGTTCAGTAAATCATGCTCAGTGTCCATTCAGATGGGAGTAGAAATTGACACTGAGTGGACCCAAGGATGGGGACTCACCTGTTAAACGAGGGTGTGATTCCTAGAAGCAATCCTTGCGTTCCAGAACTATGTAGCCAGCATAGGTTGAGACATCATAGCCTGCTATATGAGGGTAGATAACGTGGCTTAACCTATTATATGAGGGTTCCCACCGTTCTCACTAGAGTTACCTGTTATATGAGGGTTACGCACAAGTTATTTCTCTAAGATAGACCTCAGATCCGGCTATCATCAGCTCAGAGTTAGAGAATGTGACATCTCGAAGACAGTTTTCCGTATGTGGTATGGTCACTTTGAATTTCTAGTCATGTCATTTGGTCTTTCCAATGCCCCAGATGTTTTATAGACTTGATGAACCATGTGTTCAAGCAGTACTTGGACATGTTCGTCATAGTCTTTATAGATGATATTCTAGTCTATTCCCGCACTGAGCGAGATCATGCAGACCATCTCAGAATAGTACTCCAGACTCTCAGAAATCATCAGTTATTCGTAAAATTTAGTAAGTGCGAATTTTGGCTAAGATCAGTAGCATTCTTTGGCCATATTATTTTCGGTGATGGCATTAGAGTAGATCCTCAAAAGACTGAAGCAGTAAGAAACTAGCCTCACCCTGTTTCTCTATTAGATATTAGGAGTTTCTTGGGTTTGGCTGGCTATTATAGATGGTTTGTTGAAGGAATTTCTACTATTGCATCTCCTATGTCCAGATTGACTTAGAAGAAGGTCAAGTTTCAGTGGTCAGATTCATGCGAGAAGAGTTTTTAGGAATTAAAGACTCGACTCACCTCAGCTCTAGTTCTCTCTCTTCCAAATAGTTTAGACGGTTTTGTAGTTTATTGTGATACATCCAGAATATGTTTAGGTTGTGTCCTCATCCAGCATAGTAAGGTCATAGTCTACACCTCCAGACAGCTTAAACCACATGAGAAGAATTATCCTACTTATGATCTTGAGTTAGCAGCCGTAGTATTTGCCTTAATGATTTGGAGGCATTATCTCTACGGATTTCATGTAGACATCTTCACAGATCATAAGAGCCTTCAGTATGTCTTTTCTCAAAATGATCTCAATCTTCATCAGAGAAGGTGGTTAGATTTCTTAAAAGATTATGACATGAGTATCCTCTATCATGCGGTCAAGGCCAGCGTAGTGGCCGACGCTCTCAGTAGACTGTCCATGGGTAGTATTTCTCATGTTGATGATATTAAGAAGAAGTTAGTCCAGGAAGTCCACCAGCTTGCCAGACTAGGTGTTCGCTTAGTCCACTCTTCAGAGGACGGTGTATACGTTCAGAGTAGTTCAGAATCATCTCTAGTTTCCAAGGTGATTGAAAAACAAGATATGTATCCCAGCTTTGTCAACTTAAAAGAGTCAGTTTAGAATCAGAAAATAAAGGTTTTCTCCCGGGATGAGATGGTGTTCTTCATTGTCATGGTCGTTTTGTGTTCCGGACGTAGATTACATAAGGCAGCGAATTCTTGCAGAAGCGCATGGTGCACACTACTCTATTCATCCAACGGCCACTAAGATGTACCGCGACTTGTGGGAAATTTATTGGTGGAGTGGGATGAAAAGAGATGTTGCAAAGTTTATGGCTAAGTGCTCTATATAGCAAGTTAAGATAGAGAATTAGAAGCCTAGTAGTGCTATGCAGGAGTTCAGTATTCCTACTTGGAAGTAGGAAGTTGTGAACATGGACTTCGTGACGGGTTTGCCTCGAACTCGTCGTCAGTATAATTTAGTCTGGGTCATTGTAGACAAAATAACCAAATCAGCTCTTTTCCTTTCAGTTCATACCTCTTATTCAGCCGAGGATTACGGGAAGCTCTACATTAAGGAGCTGGTCAGATTGGATGGTGTTCCGTTGACTATTATCTCAGACAGTGGTACCCAGTTTACCTCTCATTTTTGGAAAACATTCCAAAAAGGTCTTGGTACCCAAGTTCATCTCAATACAACCTTTCATCCTCAGACAGATGGACAAGCAGAAATGACAATTTAGACTTTGGAAGATATGCTAAAGGCGTGTGTAATTGATTTTAAGGGTAGTTGGGATGACCACTTTCCTTTAATTGAATTTTCATACAGCAATAACTATCATTCCAGTATTCCGATGGCTCCATTCGAAGCTCTCTATAGTAGGAGATGTAGATATTCAATCGGTTGGTTCAAAGTTAGTGAGGCCTCAGTCATAGGACCTGACTTAGTATTCGACGCCTTTGAGAAAGTTCAGTTAATTAGAGAAAGACTCCGGGCTGCTCAGAGCTGACAGATGTCTTATGCAAATGTTCGCAGAAAGGATCTCGAGCTTGAGATTGGTGATTAAGTCTACCTCAAGATCTCTCCTATGAAGGGAGTGAAGAGATTCGGCAAGAAGGGAAAGCTTAGTCCCTGATATGTCAATCCCTTCAAGATTCTCAGTCATTTCGGCAAGGTAGCTTATGAGTTCGAATTTTCTTCATATCTAGCCTCAGTTTATCCAGTCTTTTATGTCTCTTTGCTCAAGAAGTGTCTAGGTAACCCATCAATCGTAGTCTCTATTCATAGCATAGATGTTCAAACAGCCTCTCTTATGAAGAGATTCCAATCAAAATCCTAGACTATCATACTCATAGATTGAGGAATAAAGAAATCCCTCTAGTCAAAATTCTTTGATGAAATCAGTCCATAGAGGGAGCTACTTAGGAAGCAGAAGTAGATATGCGTACCAAGTATCCTCACCTATTCCCCGCCAACTCAGATCAAGCTCAAGGTAACAGTTTTCCTTAAGCTTACTCAATTTCATGATTAGCGTGCATCACTAACTTAGTATTCAGTCTTATGCTCATGTTCCCATGATAAGCTTGGTATCAAGTACCACCACATATTCAGTCATGCGTTCATGTATCAGATCATTTATATAGTTATGCATCAGACATGCATTCTCATTGTGTGAAAATTTTGTTCTTCAGAACTTTCAGTTATGTATTTATGAATCAGTTACGCATACATCAGATATGCATGTTCATTATGTTATGTTCATCTTGTCGGTCATATCCATGATGAGATCATGTTCCAGTTATTCATGTTCAGTTTATTATTTCCCCTTTCAGTCAATCTCATTCGAGGACGAATGTTTTCAATAGGGAGATATTATAATACCCGTGCTTTTTCTTAGCTTAAAAATAATCTCAAGGATGTTAGAACTTTATTTGAAATAAGAATTCATTATTATACACATGGTATTTCCATAGTTTTCAATTCTTATCATGTGGGAAATTGAATAAGCTTTCCATCGATATATAATTCGCCCAAATTCGACACCCGGGCGAAGAGTTAGAGCCTTTTTAGTGAGACAGTGTTTGACCTGAGCCTTTAGCGCATTGCGGAGATAGATCAAATGGCAATTGTCAAATTCCAGTGTTGCTCCGTGATACTGGCACGTTGCGCCAAACTTTCAGGTCGTAGACAAGGTGGCAACGTGATAGCTCTGTGTCGCGCTACCATGCAATTTCCTAATTGTTAATTTCCAGTGACATGGCGCAATAATGCCGCGTCGCGCCAAGGGCCCAACTTAGGAAATTTTTCTGAAAATGTAATGACGTGTCCAGGGTTAAAAGGGTCAACTTCCTACCCCTATATAATCCCTTTAAAACGTGATTCAACCATTTTTCATCCAAAACATAATAGTTTCTCTCAAGTTTATCTCAAGAACAAACTAGGGTTTCTATTGGGGATTCAAATTCAGGAAGGTTTCACCATCAATCTTCATGAAATCACGAACAAAGTTATGCATAGCGTTCATTCATGAACTCCTTTCGTCCATGAAGTCCAAGAATCCTTTTTAACTACAAGTTATGGATTTTCTTCATGTTTTCATGCTTTGTATGTTCTCTTTCATTTGATAAATGAGGAATTGATTTCTATTCCATGATTTGATGATAAATTCCATTTGGATTGATTAGTATAAATAAATATTTACGAAATCTCATGACTAAAACCTTGTATGACGGAATTGGAATTGAAGCATGATGTTCAATTATTGTATAATGTGTTTACATGTACTATGCCTTCCATATGTTTGATAAAATGCCTAGATGAAGGAAATTTGCCTAACTAGCATGATATCATGAAAAGCCCCATAAATGTACAAGCTTATTCCTATTAGACGTTTGATGAAATACTTCAATAAACATATTGTGGTGATTATCATGTATTCAAGAATATCAAGTCATGTCAGTTTCCTTCCATCGAGTCCTGGGGTACTTATCCCAAAATATTAGCTGTGTGCCTAGATCCATGTCATGGGTTTACGATACTCTCATTTAAGCTATGAACTCTCAGACTTCAGATAGTCTTGTGACTCAAGAAAAATCTTTATGATCTCATGAATCAGTCAGTTGTCAGATATCAGTAGTATTCCATCAGCCACAGAAATGCAGTAACTCAGTCCATGCTCAGTTTAGTTCCATAAATCATGCTCAGTGTCCATTCAGATGGGAGTAGGAATTAGCACCGAGTGAACCCAAGGATAGGGACTCACCTATTATACGAGGGTGTGATTCCTAGAAACAATCCTTGCGTTCCAGAACTATATAGCTAGCATAGGTTGAGACATCGTAGCCTGCTATATGAGGGTAGATGAGGTGGATTAATCTATTATGTGAGGGTTCCCACCATTCTCGGTAGAGCTACCTGTTATCTGAGGGTTACTCACATGTTGTCCTTACCTGTGGCGAAGTATTGATACCCTTCCAATCTGGGCATAGATTGGACCCCAGCTCAGCTATCATAGCACCTTTGGGGCATGTTGGTTAGATACTACTTCCCACAGTTTCATGTTACAGAATCAGGACTGTCAGATACAGTCAATCAGTCTTAGTAATAGAACTTAGATAGTTCTTCAGATTTCAGGACTGCCAGACACAGTCAACTCAGATACAGTACGGAACTCAGATAGTTCCATCAGATTCAGGACTATCAGCTACAATCACCCATATTATCAGTTATACTCAGATACAGTCACCCATGCTATCAACATTATTCAGATATAGTCCTTCATGTTATTAGTCACATCTGTTACTAGCATGTCACATTATCAGTATACAGACTCAAAAATTAAGAAATCACATTGTCAGTTACAGTTACGTATTTATACATGTATTCTCACGTTCATGTTAGATAGTCAGTTAGCATTATTCATGCATGCAAACCCTTGCATATAGCCTACCTCACATATATACTCAGTACATATGTACTAACGCATTCGCGCTATGGTGCTTTCTTTTATGTTACACCATAGGTTCAGAGACACGAGTTCCAGATCAGCAGTAGATTCCAGATTCAGCAGTCAGAGTAGAAGTGAGTCCTCATCCTTCGAGGTCATAATGATTTTCTAGTATCTCATTGATTACTTATAGTTGGGTTAGTTGGGGACATGTCCCATCAACTCCTTACTCAGATTCTTCAGACAGTAGAGGCTTCTATATGAGATGCAAACTAGATACAGACTATCATGTTTGAGACTTCAGTTTTGTTTTGGGTATTCTATTACCCCACATAAATGTTACGTTATTCAGTTATGTTCATGATCGAACCTTATGGACTTTCAGTGCATGTTTCCACATTATTATTTTATCTTATGCAGTATACAGGTACAGATATCAATCATGGGTTAGCTTGTGGTCTTTCGATGTCATGAGCACCGTGTAGCATTCCAGTTCATCAAATTGAATCGTTACAAACTTGGTATCAGAGGCTAAGGTTCAATAGAGTCCTAGGAAGTCTAAAAGCCGCATCTAGTATAGTTTTGTACATGAGTGTGTTGCGCGCCACATTTATGTGAAAGAGGCTATGAGATGTTTAATAACAATTTCCCTTCTTTCAGTATTCATGTTATTCCAGTGAGCATAATCACAAGTCATTCTCTCAATCTAATATGTTTTTTCTCTTTATTTCGGAATATGTCTCCTAAGAGAAGAAATCAGTCAGACCCTCAGCCCGAAGAACCATTGGGCGATCATGTTTGTCATGCGGAGTTAAGGACTATATTTACCACTCTTGCTCAATCAGTCCCTGCTCATAATGAATGGCTAACAGTCATTTCGGCCAACCCAGTGGCCAACTCAATCGCAGCTAGGATTCAGAACTTCACCCGAATGAATCCTCCAACCTTCCTCGAGTCTAAGGTAGATGAAGACCCTCAGGAATTCTTAGATCAAGTTCAGAAAGTGACAGACGCCATTGGGGTGACTACTATTGAGAGTGCTGAGCTAACTGCATACCAATTACAGGATGTGGCTCATGCTTGGTTCAAACAGTGGAAGACCAAAAGATCAGGTGATGCAGGTCCTATAGAGTGGGAGGAGTTTGTCACTGCATTCTTAGACAGATTCTTTCCCCAAGATCTTAGAAAAGCCAAGGTGCTAGAGTTCATTAACCTCAGGCAGGGAAATATGACAGTGAAAGAGTATTCTTTTAAGTTTACTCAATTAGCCAGATATGCCCCTCATGTGGTTGCAGACAGTAGATCCAAGATGAGTAAGTTTGCTTCAGGGGTGAACGATAGTGTGGTTAATGAGTGCAGATCTGCCATGCTGAATAGTGAAATGACCTTAGCTAAACTTATGACCCATGCTCAGTAGATAGAGACAGAAGATTAAGTAGAGGGAGAAACAGAATAAGAGAGCGAAGATAGGTAGTTTCAATTTCGCTCAGCCTAAATCCGAAGGAGAAAACCATTCTTAAATTCACCCTAAGTCATCAGCTTTAGCTCCCTCTACAACTAGTGCCCCAGTTCCTAAGTTCAGAGAGGGTAACAAAGATAGAGCGCCAGGCTCTAAGACCCAGGGCAGTGTTAGTAGTTCCCACACCTATCCTATTTGCCAGACTTGCGGTAAGCACCATCAGGGTGTTTGTAGAGCAGGTAGTGGCATTTTTTTGTTGTCCCAAGCCAGGCCATAGAGTTAAAGACTGTCCTCATCCAAGTCCTCAGGGACAATAGAGTCACTTCTCAGCTCAATCCGATCACCCAAATCAGCAGGGTGCCACTTCCAGTGCTACTAGCGGGCAATGCCCAAATCATCTCTATGCTCTTCAGACTCGTTAAGATCAGGAAAGTTCACCTGATGTAGTTATTGGTACATTACAGATCTTTCATATGCATGTTTACGCTTTGCTAGATCCAGGAGCTTCCATGTCTTTTATTACTCCTTATATAGCAGTTGATTTCGAAATCAGTCCCAAAATTCAAGCCGAGCCTTTCTCAGTCTCTACCCCAGTGGGTAAAACCATCGGGTATACAGGAACTACCCGATTATGATATTTTAGAAAGTCACTTCAGCAGACTTAGTCGAATTAGAGATAATTGATTGTGATGTCATTCTCGGCATAGATCGGTTTCATTCCTGCTATGCCACAGTCGACTGCAGAAATAGAATAGTTTGGTTTCAGTTCCCGAATGAATCCGTCCTAGAGTAGAAGGGTAGCATATTCGCTTTCAGGAGTCAACTTGTTTCCTACCTTCGGGCAAGGAAATTGATATCTAGGGGATGTGTTTATTATCTAGTTCATGTTAGAGATTCCAGTTCTGAGGCTCCCAGTCTCAAACCAGTCCCAGTAGTGAATGAATATTCAGATGTCTTTCCCGAAGATCTTTCAAAAATTCCTCCCAAAAGGGAAATAGACTTCGGTATTGATCTTCTTTCAGATACTCAGCCTATCTTTATTCCGCCATAGAGAATGGCACCAGTAGAACTCAAGGAACTGAAAAATAGTTGAAGGATCTCTTAGTTAAGGGATTCATTAGAACCAGCAATTCCTCATGGGGCGCACCAGTCTTATTCGTGCGCAAGAAAGACGGTTCTCTCAGAATATGCATTGATTATCGTCAACTCAATAAGGTTACGATCAAGAACCAATATCCTCTTCCCAGAATCAATGACTTGTTTGACCAACTTTAGGGTGCCAGTTATTTCTCTAAGATAGACCTCAAATCTGGCTATCATCAGCTCAGAGTTAGAGAATGTGACATCCCGAAGACAGCTTTTCGTACGTGGTATGGTCACTTTGAATTTCTAGTCATATCATTTGGTCTTACCAATGCCCCAGCCACTTTTATGGACTTGATGAACCATGTTTTCAATAAGTACTTGTATATGTTCGTCATAGGCTTCATAGATGATATTTTGGTCTATTCCCGTACTGAGCGAGATCATGCAGACTATCTCAGAATAGTACTCTAGACTCTCAGAAATCATTAGTTATTCGCCAAATTTAGTAAGTGCAAATTTTGGCTAAGATCAGTAGCATTCCTTGGCCATATTATTTCCGATGATGGAATTAGAGTAGATCCTCAAAAGACTGAAGCAGTAAGAAACTGGCCTCGCCCTGTTTCTCTATTAGATATTAAGAGTTTCTTGGGTTTGGCTAGATATTATTGATGGTTTTTTCGAAGGATTTTCTTTTATTACATCTCCTATGTCCAGATTGACTCAGAAGAAGGTCAAGTTTCAGTGGCCAGATTTATGCAAGAAGAGTTTTCTAGAATTGAAGACTCGACTCACCTCAGCTCCAGTTAGCTCTTCCAGATGGTTCAGATGATTTTTTAGTTTATTGTGATGCATCCAGAGTGGGTTTAGGTTGTGTCCTCATGTAGCATGGTAAGGTCATAGCCTACGCCTCAAGACAGCTTAAACCCTATGAGAAGAATTATCCTACTCATGATCTAGAGTTAGCAGCCGTAGTATTTGCCTTAAAGATTTGGAGGCATTATCTCTACAGAGTTCATGTAGACGTCTTCACAGATCATAAGAGCCTTCAGTATGTCTTTTCTAAAAAAGATCTCAATCTTCGTCAGAGAAGGTGGTTAGAGCTCTTAAAAGATTATGACATGAGTATTCTCTATCATCCGAGCAAGGCCAACTTAGTTTCCGACGCTCTCAGTAGACTGTCCATGGGTAGTATTTCTCATGTTGATAATAGCAAGAAGAAGTTAGTCCAAGAAGTCCTCCAGCTTTCCAGACTAGGCATTTGCTTAGTCGACTCTTCAGAGAGTGGTGTATGTGTTCAGAGTAGTTCAAAATTATATCTAGTTTCTGAGGTGAAAGAAAACCAAGATAGGGATCCTAGCCATGTCAAGTTAAAAGAGTCAGTTCAGAATTGGAAAATAGATGTTTTCTCCCGGGGAGAGATGGTGTTCGTTGTTGTCAGGGTCGTATTTGTGTTCCAGATGTAGATTACATAAGGCAGCGAATTCTTCCATAAGTGCATGGTGCGCGCTAATCTATTCATTCAGGGGACACTAAGATATACCATGACTTGCAGGAAATCTATTGGTGGAGTGGGATGAAAAGAGATGTTGCAAAGTTTGTGGCTAAGTGCTCCATATTTCAGCAATTTAAGATAGAGCATCAGAAGCCTAGTGGTCCTATGCAGGAGTTCAGTATTCTTACTTAGAAGTGGAAAGTTGTAAACATGGACTTCGTGATGGGTTTGCCTCGACCTCATCGTCAGCATGATTCAGTTTGGGTCATTGTAGACATAATGACCAAATCTGTTCTTTTCCTTCCATTTCATACCTTTCATTCAGCCGAGGATTACGCAAAGCTCTACATTAAGGAGCTGGTCAGATTGCACGGTGTTCTGTTGACTATTATCTCAGACAGAGGTACCCAGTTTAACTCTCATTTTTGAAAAGCATTCCAAAAGGGCTTGGTACCCAAGTTTATCTTAGTATAGCCTTTCATCCTTAGACAGATAGTCAAGTAGAAAGGACCACTCTGACTTTGAAAGATATGCTAAGGGCATGTGTAATTGATTTCAAGGGTAGTTGGGATGACCACTTGCCTTTGATTGAATTTGCATACAACAATAGCTATCATTCCAGTATTCAAATGGCTCCATTCGAAGCTCTCTATGGTAGGAGATGTACATCTCCAATCGGTTAGTTCAAAGTTAGTGAGGCCTCAATCATAGGTCGTGACATAGTATTCGATGCCCCAGAGAAAGTTCAGTTAATTAGAGAAATACTTCGGGCTGCTCAGAGCTAACAAATGTCTTATGCAGATGTTTGTAGAAAAGATCTCGATTTTGAGATTGGTGATCATGTCTACCTTAATATCCCTCCTATAAAGGGAGTAAAAAGATTCGGCAAGAAGGGAAAGCTCAGTCCCCGATATGTCGGTCCCTTCCAGATTCTCAGTCATTTCGTCAAGGTAGCTTATAAGCTCGAATTTACTTCATATCTAGCCTCAGTTCATCCTGTCTTTCATGTCTCTTTGGTTAAGAAGTGTATAGGTAACCCATCAGTCGTAGTCTCTATTCAAAGCATAGATGTTCAAAACAACCTCTCTTATGAAGACATTCCAGTCGAAATCCTAGACTATCATACTCGTAGATTGAGGAACAAAGAAATCCCTCTAGTTAAAGTTCTTTGGCGAAATCTGTCCATAGAAGGAGCTACTTGGGAAGCAAAAGCAGATATGCGTACCAAGTATCCTCACCTCTTCCCCGCCAACTCAGATCAAGCTCAAGGTAGCAGTTCTCCTTAAGGTTTCTCAGTTTCATGATTAACATGCATCACTAACTTAGTATTCAGTCTCATGCTCATGTTCCCATGATAAGCTTGGTATCAAGTACCACCACATATTCAGTCAAGTATTAATGTATCAAATCAGTTATATAGTTATGCATCAGACATGCATTCTCATTGTGAGAAAATTTAGTTCTTCAGAACTTTCAGTTATGCATTTATGAATTAGTTACGCATGCATTAGATATGCATGTTCAGTATGTTATGTTCAGCTTATCAGTCACGTCCATCATGAGATCATATTCTAGTAATTCATATTCAGTTTATTATTTCCCCTCTCAGTCAGTCACATTCGAGGACAAATGTTTTCAAGGGGGAGATATTGTAATACCCATGCTTTTTCTTACCTTGAAAATCATCACAAGGGTATTAGAACTTGCTTTGAAATAAGAATTCATTCTTATACACGTGGTATTTCCATAATTTTGTATTCTTATCCTGTGGAAAATTGAATAAGCTTTCCATCGATAAATATTTCGTCCAAATATGACACCCGGACGAAGAGTTAGAGCCTTTTTAGGGAGACAGTGTTTGACCTGAGCCTTCAGCATGTCGCGGAGATAGCTCAAATGGAAATTGTCAAATTCCAGTGTTTCTTCGCGATACTAGAACGTCGCATCAAACTTCCAGGTCGTAGACAAAGTGGCAACGTGATAGCTCCGCATCGCGCTACCATGCAATTACCCAATTGTTAATTTCCAATGACACGACGTGATAACGCCGCGTTGAGCCAAGGGCCCAACTCAGGAAATTTTACTGAAAATTTAATGACGTGTCCAAGGTTAAAAGGGTTAACTTCCTACCCCTATATAATCTTTTTAACATGTGATTCAGCCATTTTTTACCCAAAACATATTAGTTTTTCTCAAGTTTATCTCAAGAACAAACTAGGGTTTCTATTGGGGATTCAAATTTAGGAAGGTTTCACCATCAATCTTCACGAAATCACGAACTAAGGTATGCATAGTGTTCATTCATGAACTACTTTCGTCCATGAAGTCCAAGAATCCTTTTTAACTACAAGTTATGGATTTTCTTCATGTTTTCATGCTTTGTATGTTCTTTTTCATTTGAAGAATGAGGAATTAATTTGTATTCCATGATTTGATGATAAATTCCATGTGGGTTGATTAGTATAGATAAAGATTTATGAAATCTCATGACTAAAATCTTGTGTGATGGAATTGGAATTGAAGCATGATGTTCAATTGTTGTATATTGTGTTTACATGTACTATGCCTGCCATATGTTTGATAAAATGCCTAGATGAAGAAAATTTGCCTAACTAGCATGATATCATGAAAATCCCAATAAATGTACAAGCTTATTCCTATTAGACGTTTGATGAAATGCTTCAATAAACATATTGTGGTGATTATCATGTATTTTAAAATATCAAGTCATGTCAGTTTCCTTCCATCGAGTCCTGTACCCAAAATATTAGCTGTGTGCCTAGATCTATGTTATGTTTTCACGATACTCCCAATCAAGATATGAACTCTCAGACTTCAGATAGTCTTGTGACTCAAGAAAAATCTTTATGATCTCATGAATCAGTCAGTTGTCAGATATCAGTAGTATTCCATCAGCCACAGAAATGCAGTAACTCAGTCCATGCTCAGTTTAGTTCCGTAAATCATGCTCAGTGTCCATTCAGATGCGAGTGGGAATTAGCACCGAGTGAACCCAAGGATGGGGACTCACCTGTTATACGACGGTGTGATTCCTAGAAGTAATCCTTGCGTTCCAGAACTATGTAGCCAACATAGTTGAGACATCGTAGCCTGCTATATGAGGGTAAATGGGGTGGCTTAACCTATTATGTGAGGGTTCCCACCGTTCTCACTAGAGTTACCTGTTATATGAGGGTTACTCACATGTTGTCCTTACCAGTGGTGTGGTATTGACACCCTTCCAATCAGGGCATAGATTGGACCCCAGGTCAGCTATCATAGCACCTTTAGGGCATGTCGGTTAGTACTACTTCCCACAGTTTCATGTTACAGAATCAAGACTGTCAGATACAGTCAATCAGTCTCAGTAATAGAACTTAGATAGTTCTTCAGATTTCAGGACTGTCAGACACAGTCAACTCAGATACAGTACGAAACTTAGATAGTCCCATCAGATTTAGGACTATCAGCTATTGTCACCCACGTTATCAGTTATACTCAGATACAGTCACCCATGCTATCAGCATTATTCAGATATAGTCCTTTATGTTATCAGTCACATCAGTTGCTAACATGTTACGTTATCAGCATACAAATTTAGAAATCACAAAATCACATTGTCAGTTACAATTACGTATTTATGCATGTATTCTCACGTTCATGTTAGACAATCAGTTAGCATTATTCATGCATGCAAACCCTTGCATATAGCCTACCTCACATGTATACTCAATACATATGTACTGACGCATTCGCGCTATGGTGCTTTCTTTTATGTTACACTATAGGTTCAGAGACACGAGTTCCAGATCAGTGGTAGATTCCAGATTCAGTAGTCAGAGTATAAGTGAGTGCTCATCCTTTGAGGATATAATGATTTTCCAGTATCTCATTGATTAGATTATTAGTTGGAGTTAGTTGGAGACATGTCCCATCAACTCCTTATTTAGATTCTCCAGATAGTAGAGGCTTCTAAACGAGATGTAGACTAGATACAGACTATCATGTTTGAGATTTCATTTTTGTTTTGGGTATTCTATTACCCCACACAAATGTTACATTATTCAATTATGTTCATGATCGAACCTTATGGCCTTTCAGTGCATGTTTCTGCATTATTATGTTATCTTATGCAGTATACAGGTACAAATATCAGTCATGGGTTAGCTTGTGGTCCTTCGGGGTCATGAGCACCGTGAGTGTTTCGGTTCATCAAATCGGGTCGTTACATCCCCCCGACCTACTTAGGCCAAGATGTGTGTTAGATTTTGTAGACTTATTTATGCATGATACACCCTTATTAATGATAAATTTGGGACTTGAATAGATTAAATGCTTATTTATTATACTAGTTTTATTATTAAGAGTTGGTGATAATTTTTGGTAAGTTTTGGTGGATAATTGTTGTGATTTAGTGAAATGGATTAGGATTGTGGTTTAATTATGTGGTTTAGTGATATACGAGTCCCGATTCAAGTCTTTCATATGATGATGATGTTGATAATATCAGTTTTGGTTCAAGTCTAGCATATGATGATGATGTTGATAGTATGAGTTCTGGTTCATGTCCGACGAATGATGGAAATGATGATAATACTATTAAGTTTTGATTCAAGTCTGACATTTTGGGAGTTATTTATGAAATAATATATTTCAAATGAATTCTTGGTTATGGCATGGTAATTGGTAATTTATAGTTACTGGGGTTATTTACTTTCCTTGATTGTATGCTCTAGACTTATGGCGGCTTGTGTTGGGTTATTTACTTTTCCGTACTTATTGGCTTATGGGGGACCAATTTGTAGTTATAGTTGTGTAATACTTGTGTTACTATTTTATATGTACTTATTTATTCATGTACAACAGTGTTGGAGCTTTTTTTCAGGTTTTCCCTTTTACCTTGACTTAATTCACTTTATTTTGTATCTTATCATATTTATATTATGATTTAGCTCTATCGATCGATGATGCCTACTGAGTACCCATGGTTTTGGTACTCATAATAAACTTTTGTATCTTTTTGGTGCAGATCAAAGTATTAGTAGCTGTCGCTAGTTCCAGATCGTGCTGAGTTGATTTTGGAGATAGGGTGAGCTCTCAGAGTTGGGGTTGCCCTTTTTCCTTCTATTTGTCCATGTCCCATCTTTTATTTTTAAGATAACTTGTATTTGACTATTTAGTAGTTATAAGTACTAAATAGTCAAATACAATGTGTCTTGAAGATGAAAGACAAGATATAGATAAATAGAAGGAAAAAGGATAACTCCGACTCCAAGAGCTTACCCAATCATCAAAATCAATCCTGTACAAGCATCGAATTAGAGGCGGAAACTAGTAATTGGATCTGCACTAAGAAGGTACAGAAGTTAGTATGAATACCAAAACCATGGGTACTCAGTAGACATCATCAGACAGTTGAGCTAAAAATTATAATATAAATATTATAAGATACTAGATAAAATAAGCTAAGTTAAGGAAAAAGGGGCAGACCCGGAAATAATCTCCCACACTGTTGTACATAAATAAATGAATACATAAGAAATAGTAATGCAAAGATCACACAACTATAACTACAAGATGACCCCCATAAGCCAATAGGAGCAGAAAAGTAAATAACCCAACGCAGGCCCCAATTAAACTTGAGGGTACAATCAAGGAAAGTAAATAACCCAATAACCATAAGTTACCAATTACCATGCCATAACCAAGAATCCATCTGAACCATATTGTAGTATGAACAACTCCCAAAATGCTGGACTTGAATCGAAACTCAATAGTATCATCATTAATAACATCATTTATCGGACTTGAATTAAACCTTATATTACCAATATCAACATCAAATACTGGACTCAAATTAGGACTCATATATGTATCATTCTCATCAACAATTGCCAAACTTGAAACTACACTCACATATCAATATACTATATAAATAAAACATAATCATAATCCATATCACTAAAACACAATAATTATCCACAAAAACTAACCTATAAGTAGCACCAACTCTCAACGACTACACTAGAATAATCAATAAGCATCTAATCTCTCCAAAGTCCCAAAATAGCATTAATAAGGGTAAATCATGCGGAATTAAGTCTATAAGACTAACATAGTCTTGGCCTAATATGGGCCGGAGGGACTCATTTCTAATCCCCAAAATTTATTTTAGGAAAATTCTACCTTGTACTAGGATAAGGTATGTAAATTCACTTCTAGATGTTAAATAAGCCTTAATTATCCTTAAGATAGAAATATATTCTAAAGCATGAGCGACTAAGTCAATTTCACCTAAATTACGGTATCAAGATAGCCTAAAGAGTCCAACTAGCCTAAATATTTTCAATCATACCTCCATTACCTAAATCCTACCCTATATCTGGCATAATATCATACTCATACTATGAAATAGCTCAATCTATGAAGAATGTAAACCTAGCCTACTTGGATCTAAGGAAAAGCCTAAAGAATTTGCTAAACCACCGATTTCCTTCTCAAGAAGCTTTCACAAGGTGTCACACTATCAAAATTATAACCTACTTATCAAAATGAGAAGTCTATCCAATGACTCTTACTACAAGTCAGTACCACGGGGTCTAATGTTAGAAGTCTCAAACCATCCAATTGGAGAATGACATTGCCTACCATACAATGCCTCAAAAAGTGTCATCTCAATACTCGAATAATAACTATTATTATATATGAAGTCTGCCAAGGCTAAGTGTTATTCCATTGACTTTCAAAATCCATAACATAGGCTTGGAGCATATCCTCGAGAACCTAAATAGCCAGCTCCAATTATCCGCCCGTCTGGGATGGAAGGTTATACTAAGATCTATCTGAGTACCCAACTCCTCTTGAAAAGCTTTCCAAAAGATAGAAAGGAACACTTAACCCTAGTCTAAAATGATAGATATAGGCACACCATACAAATGGAATATCTCACTAACATAGATACGTGCTAACCTCTCAGCACTGTAGGACATCTGAATAAGAATAAAATATACAAACTTGGTTCACTAATCCACAATGACCCTAATATCATCGAAACCACAAGATGTACGAGGCAAAATACTAATAAAGTCCATAGTAATCTTCTCCCACTTCTACTTAGGAATGAGCAACCTCAGAATCAAGCCACCAGGTCTCTGATGCTCAATCGTCGCCTATTGAAAATAGAGGCAGCGAGATACAAAGTCTACCATGTCTCTCCTTATACCCCCCTCCAATAATGTTTCCTTAAATATCTATACATATTGGTTGTACCCAAGTAAATAGAATATCAGAAGCTGTGAGGCTCATACAAGATCAACGGAATCAAGTCATCAACCCTCGAAACACAAATGCAGCTATCAAATCTCAAGACACTCTCAAAATCTTTGGTAGCACTCTTGGCCTTACCACTCAGCACTTGATCACGAATGATGCAAAGCTTCTTATCCTAAAACTAACAACTCTGAATTTGCTCAACTAGCAAAGACCTCACCTTACATTAGCAAAAATCCTCCTGGGTTCTGAGATATCAAGTCATACCATCAAGTTAGATAAGAACTGAATATCCCATGCCAACAGTCTCTGAGAAACTAAAATACAAGACAACCAACCCATACTCACCGCCTTCCAACTCAAGGCGTCCACTGCAATATTCACCTTGCCCGGGTGATACAACATAGAGATATCATAATCGTTAAGTAACTCTATCCATTTATGCTGCCTAAAATTAAGCTCTCTCTAGTTCATAAGATGATGAAGACTATGATGATCTATGAAGATCTCACAATGCACACCATAAAGATAATGCCTCTAAATATTAAGTATGAAAACTACCGCCGCCAACTCTAAATCATGAGTGGGTAGTTGCGCTCGTGCACCTTTAGTTATCTCGATGGATAAGTAATAACACAGCCCTACTGCATCAATACACAACCCAAATCAACACCAGAAGTATCATAATACATGATGAATCCCTCACCCTCAATAGGAAGAGCCAAAATAAGAGTTGAAGTGGGAAATGCCTTAATATTTCCAAAGCTCAACTCATACTTCTCGAACTATCAGAAAGGAACCTCATCCCAATTCAATCTAGTCATCGGTGCTGCAATAGAAATAAAAATCTCAATTAACTACCTATAATAACCAATAAAACCAATAAAGCAATGAACCTCAAATAGAGATGTAGGCATTGCCCAATCATGAATTGCCTTGATCTTTACTGGGTCTACCATAATCCCATTCTTAGACACCACATGCCCAAGAAATGTCACTAGCTCAATCCAAAACTCACACTTAAATAATATGTCCAAAAGCATATGATCTCTCAAGCTCTAGATCACAATCTTCAAATGCTGCTACATTTCTCTCTACTGCTCAATACACAAGGATGTCATCGATGAACACAATCACAAAGGAATACAAATAAAGTCTAAACACAAGGTTCATTAAATTCATACATATAGTTGCAATATTAGTCAACCTAAAAGGCATCACTAGGAACTCATAATGACCATAACAATTCGTAAAAGTTATCTTTGATATATCCTAATCTCGAGTCCTAAATTGATGGTTACCGAATCTCAAATAAATGTTAGATAACACTGACGCTCCCTGAATCTGGTCAAACAAATAATAAATGTGAGGAATAGGATACTAGCTCTTCACCGTTACCTTATTAAGCTGCCTATAATCAATACATATAACTATCGAACCATCCTTCATTTAACCATCTATGGGGATTTATTGTAGCACCATTAGAGCTCAAAATTCACCCATTTTTAGATTAAATATTTCTTGAGCATAGCGGGATGTTGTGTTGATTTTGAAAGTGCAATTCCATAATGAGCCCCACATGGGATTTTCTTTTTATGTAATTTTAGATCTGAAGCACAATAGTATAAAATGAGTATCATTGTTCTTGTTTTGATGAGTAGATTGTGATTTTTTTAGTGTGGCATCTTATGGAAGCTTTTTAGAAGGCTAAATCGGTGGTTTAGCAGATTTTTCAAGTTTTTTAACATCCAGGTAGGCTAGGTTTACCTTTTTCATAGATTAAGCTATTTAGTAGTATGATTATGATAATATGCTAGATATGTGATGTGATTTAGGTGTTGGAGGTATGATTAAAATATTTGGATTAGTTGGACTATTTAGGCTATCTTAAAATCGTAATTTAGGTGTAATTGACTTAGTTGCTTATGTTTTATGGATAATTATTGTCTTAGGGCTAATTAGGTATTATTTAACATCTAGAGACAAATTTAGATAACTTAGCCTTGTTTATGGTAGAATTTGCCTAAAATTGATTTTGGGAATTAGAAGCGGGCTCCTCCAGCCTATCTTAGGCCAATACTTATGTTAGCTTTTGTAGACTTATTTACGCATAATATATCCTTATTAATGATAAATTTGGGACTTACAGAGATTAGATACTTATTGATTATGCTAGTTTTAAAGTGAGAGTTAGTGCTATTTTTGGGTAAGTTCTAGTGGATAATTGTTGTGATTTAGTGATATGGATTATAATTGTGGTTTGATTATATGCTTCATTAATATGGTCTAAGGTCATATGATGTAATGACCCTTCAGGTTATTTTCTATATCTTCATATATTATTGTCATTAGAGCTTTTTCATAGTTGCGTCGAGTCATTTATGACTACCTGGGACTGACTGTTTGGTTATGGAGCAGTCCTTTGATTTTTAGAGCCATTTTCCCATTTAAAAGTCTTCACTGGTTCTAAATAGCCACCAAATAAAAATTTATGTATAAAGATATCGTATGTATATTATAACTACGCCAGCAGCTCTAAAATATCTATTTTAGGCTAGGTAGACCTTTGGTTTAGGTCTCAAGGCGCCCAAACGTATTTTGACCTATTGTTCAAAAAGTTAAAAATTTTGAAATTTAGATGTGGGACCCACATTTGGTCGAAAAGAATTCAGATGCAAAATCTAACTTTGCTATTGCATCCGAAATGCCGAATTTAGTATGGTTACATAGTTCTTTTGCATATATCAAGATTTCAAATGGATCTCGAGGCCTTGGCTGAAACTTGAAAAGTTCCCAAGTTTTAGCTGATAGTTGGTGCCTCTATGATCACACCTCTTGAATGTAGATCACCCCTTAGTGTATAGAGAAGATAGTGTAATTACACTAAAGGTTGTTGTGATCACAACACCTGCTCCTGATGCCAGGTTATGCGATTGCACACTTGTATGTTCCGATTGCAATATCTGATCACCTTGTAGGGGTATAAATAAACCCCTTATGTTATGAATTAGTCCATTTTTCATCTATACCTTGAGATAAAAAATACTGAATAATGGAATATCTTAAAATTAGGACTTGTGGGGAACTTGGGAGCTTGGTTAACATCAATTTTTGTAATTTTCTTCCAAATTAAGGTAAGATTTTAAACTTTTCTTGGTGGATTTTAATGATTTATTAACCAAAATCACAAATATCTTGAGTGTCAAGACCCAATTTCCCAGGTAATGATGGAGCCTACTATATAACCCACCAGTAAGTAAGCCAAACTCATAATATAGAACAACTAGTAACAGACTACCCAAAGAGATAAAGGAATTAATACAGAATAGATGTAATAAGAGAGCAATACATATATAGTCCCAAAACCTGGTGGTATCAGCACAAGAACTTCTAATATATTAAGAGTACAAAAATGAAATACCAAGGGCATTACACTATTACAACTTATCTTCGAATACAACATAGAGACAAGTCTAGTAAAAAAAGAGAGGAAAGTAATACTCTGAACGTCAGGATCTCACTTTATGTATCTGAACCTTGGCTGCTCTGAATGATGCACACATAAATGACGATAACCCATACTATGATCTACAGGTTGCAGAAGTATAGTATAATTACCAAACACGTGGTACTTAATATGCAACTGCCAATTAAGTTACAAAAGTAATATAGATATACATAACATATAAATGAAATGAAAACAACACCCAAATGTCCAACAATCGCATAAGCAAGCCAATGAGATAATAAGGATAAACTATCTTATTCACGTTCAAAAGACTAATATAATAAGGCTAAAAAGTATCAAAGATAAGCTATCCTATTCCATCCATACTCTATCGCTAAATGGATAAAGGGCAAAAGAAGGATATATAACAATATACAAGGCTAAGGATTGAATATATAATCTGGATAAATGAAGGAAGGAATATACAGTAATACCACATCTATATTAGATAGACAGACATATTTATATATAAATGATGTTAACTTGAAGTATAGACTACATCATCAAACTAACATTTCAGGACCTCATAATCATAGTAAGAACTAGTGCTAGAACACTCAGGGTTTCTAACCCATATGTCTAATCACGAATTAATCATACATAATAATGAAATCAAAACATAGAAAAGATAGACTCATACTTTGAATCTCGATACCTAATTAATAACCAATTTGTCATAAACTAGCCATAACAATGATAATAACAATATCAATAACAATGCGAGTAACTGGCTAGTCCTTCCAACCAAATACCTAGCTGAGCCTACTAGATACCCCGACCACACCAGGCTCAGAAGGTTCAAACAACATACAACACACCACAAGGCATAGTTATAACCCATACTTATGTCCCTCTATATGGGTGATAGATATAGGTGTATTCTGGTTATAGGCAATGCACATGCATGAATGAATGCAAGGTATATAATTAATATCACAAATGCATCCTCATAACCATCCCCATCATAACCATCATCATAATATTTACCCTTATCATAATCATCCTCCGAAATTGAACCAGGAATATATAAGCCATCCAAAATTGAACCAGTAATAAGTATCATCAAGACTCAAAATTGAACCAATCATAAATATAATCAATACTTTAAATATCATCAATATCATCATCACACACATATATAACATCAATACTATAATCTATCATTGGGGTTTTTACCCAGAATTTATATTATCAATACAACATCTTTCTCTGTACGATACCAGAGAGATGTGTATATAGATATAATAGGTGCATGGGCTTAAGTCATGGCTAAAAGGAGTGTAAGTCCATTAATCCATTGCCTAGAGTGAACTTCGAGACTAAATTACTATAAAAGTATTGAAAAGGGGTCAGAATCTATTGCAATCAGAGTAATTAGTAGTATCAAATCATAGACCAGAATCTGTCTCGGTCAAATCTTTAAAATATAAATTTTAATCTCTTTTACATATAAGTTATCCATTAAGACATACAATTATTAATATGAAGAAATCTATTTTTAAGGTGAAAAGTGGGATTAACCCTTGTTTAAGAAAATCAATAATAATATCCTATTTTAGCTAGAATCACACCATTCACTGAATTTGTATCATGAATGTATCAAACCTATGCATGTCATCACATATCTTCAAACAATGGAACCAAAAACATAAATATATGCATAAACTACAACCGTATCCTTTGAAAGGATAAACACTTTCTAGATATTCAACCAATATCATACATGACCTTTTTCCTAATAATGTGCTCGAAATAATTACAACATTATGATCTTGGACTTTGGCCCACATACGTATCTAGAACTCATATCAATAATAACTTCCATAATCCAGAACATATCTATGAGGCATAGCATATCTGTATGCCATATATCATAATTCAGGGAGAAACCATCACTATTTATAAATTAATAAAGTAAATCTCATAATAAAAGCTCATTAGTATCAACTAGGCCTAACATTTGTCAATAATTCCTCATGGTTAACCCAAGTTTTGGTCTAAGGTAGGCTGAAAGAATTCACTTCTAAGCCTTGAGTTTCATATTTAGACAATTTATACCCAGACTAGTCTAAGGTATCTAAATTCACTTATTAATGGGACATAAGACATAATGTTATATATTGTTTTGAAGATGATCAGCTGACAATAAGGGATCAGGTCCCTGGTTCTCCATGGAAATATATCGATATCACATAGCCTGAATAGTTTTGTCATCTAGTGTAACAAACTGCACAGGTGATATATGTACCAATGAGGACACTTGGCCTAATCAGATTTCTACCTTGATCATTATTCTACTATAAAAGAAAAAGAATGCTTCTAAATTGAGTACACAATCCTGATTATTCAATGAGTGAAAGAAGCAAAAACTAAATTCTTGCAATAGTACTCAAGTTCCATTCTTTGTATGCTAAGAGAGCATGTGTTCTTGAGTCAAGTCTTGGTTTATAATTGAATTACTCAACTTATAAGAGTAATGTTTTCCTTGTTTTTCTTGAGAATGTTTAGGTAGATTTACTTGATTTTAATATTAGTTAAAGTTAATCGGTATTAAGGTGAAGTGTTGGCAGAGTTTTCAAGGTAGGCTTGTAGTAGAGTTACTACACACAGGTGGAGCCTAGAGTTGGTTCATTTGAGTCTGTAATCAAAAGGTTGATTATAGTGGATGGTTGAAGTACTTGTGAGGGAAAGACGTGGTTTTTACTTTCTTAAGCAAGGAGGTTTCCACGTTAAATTCATGTGTTTTTAAATTTCTACAAAGTTTTAGCTTTCTTATAGATTTATAATTTTCTGTGACTGACTTTAAGAGACCTGGTCTCTCATAGTGTGGTGCAACCTTCCACGTTTTAACAATTGGTATCAGAGAGAGGTTACTCTAAAATGTTCATACCTAGAGTGATTTATTTATCATAGTTCCTCCACCTAATCTGGAAGAAGGGAAATCTACCACTAGACCACCCCGATTTAATATATAGTACTATGGGTGGTGGAAAACTAGGATATTTGACTTTATTATGGCTGAGGATAGTGAACTGATGGATATAATACTTGATGATCCCTATGTTTCTGTTAGAGAAGTAAAAGAAGGAGACATAACAAGGATGGTTGACATAAACAGGAGAGAGTTTGATGATGAAGATCAAAAAAAAGTTGAGAAGAATTATAAGGCAAAGAAACTGCTTGTCTGTGGCATAGGACCTGATGAGTATCACATAATTTCTGCTTGTCAAAAGGCTAAAGAAATCTAGGATTGCCTGAAGATAGCTCATGAGGGAACAACTGATGTGAAGGATTCTAAAGTTGACATGCTGGATTCTCAGTATGAAACCTTCAGCATGAAAGAAGAAAGTGATTCTCTTGTATAAGAAAGTGAGAAAAATTCTAGGTGTTCTTCCTAAGTCTTGGTGAAAGACAAGTTAATGCTATTACTGAGGTAAGAAACTTGAAGACTCTCACTATGGATGAACTCATCATTAATCTAAGGACTCGTGAGCTTAAGAAGCAGCAAGGACAAGAGAAGAAGAAAGCAAAAAGGGAAAAATCCCTAGCACTAAAGGCTTTAAAATCTGATTCAAGTGAAGAAGACACTAATGTTGCCTATTTGGCAAAAAGAATTATTAGAGCTATGAAGAAAAGTGGCCAGTTTCAAAGAAGAGGAAGTAGTAGAAAAAAGGCTAGAAATGTTGAAGTTTGTCATAAATGTGGAAGTCCTGAGCTATTAAGGACTTTACAATGCACAAAAGGATTATCAGGGATATCTCAAGACTAGAGGTGACAAAGGAAAGAATAGGGACTAGGTTCCTGTAAAATCAAGAAGTAAAGTTGCAGTTGATTATGAAGTGAGACAGGCTCTAACAGTATGGGGAATTCCTTAAGTGAATTTGATGAAGCTGAGAAGGCTGAAGATGTGTCCATGCTAGTTCTGGAGGAATATGATGTTACCTATGATTCCTTGTTTGCTATCATGGCAAACACTAAAAATGAAGAAGAAAATGAGGTAACTCTTTTTGATATTAAGGAAAATTTAGATAACTACTCTGCTAGAATGATAAAAAAGCTGGGAAATGTGTTGATTAATTCAATTTATATACTGACTACTGAGAAAAATACTCTAGAAGAAAAAGTAGAGAACCAGGAGCTTGAATTATTTGCCTTAACCCTCTAGATATCTGAAATAGAAGAGCAGTTTGCTAAGTTAAAATATGATAATTTGACTTTATTGAGTCAACTGGAGAAATTAAATGATTTTGCTGATTAAGGAAAGAAAAAACTTCAAAGCTTCAAATTAAACTTAAATATAAATTGAGGGATTCTCAAAAGAACCTTATGACTGCCCTCTATAAGAATGAAGAGATAGAAAGGGACCTAGTCCGTCTAAGGGAAGAACTTAACAAATCACTAAAATAGACCACACCCTCACAAATCCTTTCTAATCTAACTAATCAACGTGTCAATAATGGTAAAAGGCTTGGATATCAGTATAAGACCCAATCACTTGGTTTTTATGGGAAAGATATTCATGGTATTAAAAATGGGGTCCAAAAACCTCTATGTACTTATTATGGAAGAGATAGACACTTGAAGAAAATATTTCAGTATTGGCTTAAAGCTAGAATAAGAAGTTCTAATTACATCCAGCAGGAGAATTATTATCCTAAGGGTTTCATACCTTTGAAAAATGTGAAGAAGAATTCTCTACCTAGATGGGCCAACAGAGATTCGATCATACCTTGGTCATCCGTTTAGGGACTCAAACTCAAGTGGGTTCTCAAATCTAACAAACTAATATGTTTGAAGGTGAGAGGAAGGAAATGTAGTTAAAAATGGTTCATAGATAGTGGATGTTCAAAGCATATGACAAAGAGGACTAACTGCTTTCTTTCTCTCAAAACAAGTCAAGGTGGAGGTGTCTCTTTTGGAAATGGTAAAAAGGGCTATATTCATGGTATGGGAAAGATTAGAAAATTATCTAATCAAGCAATTAATAATGTGTTATGTGAATGGCCTCTAGTACAATATTTGAAGTATTTCTCAAATTTATAACATAGAAAACGAGGTTAAATTTTCAGCTGACGGATTACTGTGTCAAGCTTGAAATCTGGGAAAGTTATTATCAAAGCCAAGAGAATAGAAAATATGTATGTGGTAGATTTAGAGTCTGTGGCTAGTGGGAAATTAAACTGCTTAAGTGTTCAAAGTGAAGATGCTGGTTTATGTCATAGAAGGTTAGGGACATATAAGGTTCTCTTTACTGAAAAAGTTGATTTCAAGGGACCTAGTCCGCGGCATACCAAATTTGAAATTTCCAGACAAGAAGGTTTGTAATGCCTGTGTTAAGGGAAAACAAACCAGGTCTTCTTTTAAGTTGAAGAAGCATGTGAGCACTTCTTGACCCCTATAGATATTATATATGCATATATGTGGACCTGTTAAAGTCCAAAGTAGAAGAGGAAAGAAGTATGTGTTTGTGATTGTGGATGATTACTCAAAGTTCATCTGGAAATGTTCTTGAGAACAAAGGATGAAACCTATGAGGTTTTAGTTATCTTTACAAAGCAAATTCAAATGAAGCTAAATTGTAAGATTGCTCAATTCAGATCTGATCATGGAACTAAATTTGAGAACTTCCAAGTTGCTGGTTTATGTGCTGAAAATGAAATCAGTCATAACTTGTCTACTCCAAAGACTCCTCATCAAAATAGAGTAGTTGAAAGAAAGAACAAAACCCTCATAGAGATTGCCAGGACCATGTTGATTGATAGTAGACTTCAAAAGAACTTTTGGGATGAAGCTGTAAACATTGCTTGCTATGTGACAAGTAGTGCTTGATTAGATCACTCTTGAACAAGACCCCATATGAGCTTGTGTTAAATAGAAAGCCTAAAATTGACTACTTCGGACCTTTTAGGTGCAAATTCTTTGTTCTAAACAATGGGTAGAATGATCTAGGAAGATTTGACTCCAAAAGTGATGAAGAAATTTTTGTGGGCTATTCCTCAACAAGAAAAAGATACAGAGTTTTCAACAAAAGAACTCTATGTGTTGAAGAAATTGTACATATGATCTTTAATGTGTTAGGGAAGCTAATAAATCCAGGTAATGGTGAAGAATCAAAAATTGAAGAACTCATTCCTGTTCAAAGGGATGATATTGCTAAAAATAATGGTCAATAGGCAAATGATGCAGATGAAATGTGATGGTTATCCTGGATCTTAGTCACAGAATCTAGCTTCAATTGAAGATCAACAGGGAGAACCTAGTCAAACTTTTTAGGAACCTGGTCTCAGTGGAACTAACCTCAGAAGGTCAAACTGGAAGCACAAATCTTCTCATCTATTTATGGATCTGACTACACCTTTGGAATCTGTAAGTCAAACAAGAGCTCAAGCTGAAATTCCATGGCATTCTCAATATTTCTGTCCCAAATTGAGCCTAAAATATGAAAAAAGCTGTGACAGATGCTGACTAGATTAATGCAATGCAGGAGAAGCTTCAATAATTTAAGATAAGTAAAGTCTGGAACCTGGTCCCCAGACCTATTGACAGAATAATTGGTGAGTCTAAGCTACGCTTTCTCTTAGAAGATGATACGGTTGCAGCCAAATATAGTAACCCACCAAAGGTTAGGGTTTAATCCTAAGGGAATACGTGGAATTATGGCTCTTATTTTTTCTAATCAATGGATAGAACTAGAAAAGTAAATGGGGGGTTTTGGGTAGCAATATCGAACTAGTAGCAAATATAAACTTTGATTGTAATCAGTTATGAGTGAACACTAGGATTGTGTTCCAACTGGCTTCTTAACTCTGTAATCTTATCATGCTTTATTGAACCAACCCAACACCTTGCATGTAGAATTGATAAGTTATGTACCTTTTATAGTCTTTTGGACGAGTACAAAGATTTCACCCTTTACCTTTTGAGTCTCAGGATGTTGCCTTACCAGCTCTTATCTTGATCCCAGTTAACTATTATCTTTTGAGTCTCTAGTTATTAGATAAAATCTAACCATCTTACTTAGATTATACCTAGTAGCATGGATCACGACAGTTAAAATATAAATTATTATTGTCATAATCTTTTCCTCGTCACTACTCCTCTTTTGGAGTAAGTAGCAATAATCTAGGTGGGATCCTAATGTTTGCAACCGCTAATATAACTATTAAAGTGAAGATAATACAATTCATGCATGGGTATCAGTTCCAAACGACAATATCACTTTCCCTACTTTGTCAATCTACCAGGGTTTCTACAACCCTACCAAAGGGTTTATAGCCTCTTATGCTTGTGAAGTAATCAACAACATTCATGATTGAAAGCATAAGATGAGATCATAATAATGAGTAGAAAACACAAAATCTTAATTGAATTAATCAACTAAAGTTAATACAAGAGAATTCCTTGAGCAAAATTAAATCTCAAAATTGAAATATTTTTGTAAGTATCAAGAGTGTGTGTAACTTCTAATAAAAACACATAAGGGGTATTTATAGTACATAAGGAAACCCTAAAACCAAAGCTCGAATGAAATAAGAGGAAAAAAGGTCGGTGGCTACTTGTGGTCGATACATGCACCCTGCAGAGTAGGCATCTGTGGTACATGCAGTATGTAGGGTGGGCGCATGTAGCAACCAAATGTGCCCGTACCAAAATTTTCCCATAGGTTTAGCTCTTAATATTTTGGAATTTTGACACATGTTTTGCCCACATGCGGTCCGCATGTTGACTTGGCATGTGTCGGAAGTTATTTTTCAACTCTTCTTCAATTTTTGCACATGCTTTGATCACGAACTGTCTAGAAAGTATTCCAAACATCCATAAATTCTCTCATACATAGCCAAAATTACCTTTTTTTCATCTTTTTCACAAGCTTAGCATCCAAAACATAATTTCCTGTAAAATGTACCCAAAACGCATCATATCTAACAAAACAACCTCAAAAACATGCATATTTTCCTTGTTTTAAGTATAAAAAGTGCTATATGTATGTAGTAGATCAACACCTCAACTTAGAATGCTTGCATTTCCTCAAGTAACAAAATACGACAAAACAAAACAACAACGCTTAACTAGGAGAATCTAAGCTATTAAAGGCAGTCAATCAACACTTTGAGCTCAAATCACAAAACCCCCTCCAATCTTACTTTTAAAAACCAATTGTGTATAAGAATGAAGAACAATAATGTGACACAATGGAATTGAGGTATGACATTACATTAGCAACAGACAACCATGCATATGTACTAGTTACACTACCCGAAACAAGTAAATAGCTAGCAATATGAATCATGTGCCCTCACAACAAAGAAGTCCCACTCACTCATATGAATAATGCATGTCAATGCAGGAATAGTCAAGAGACACGCCCACTTAAAAGAGAAGTTTCAATCAATGTGTATCAACTACCATAGGCTTGACCTAAATTTCTTTACCTTAGCATTCAGATAGTTGAGTTAGGATCACTATAGGACTTTTCTTATCTTGTAATGTAGGCTTAGGGGGTTGGCATGGTACATATATACATATCACGTGGCAAAACCTCCTTTGCACTATACTAACTTTGAGGTCTCACTTACTTGCAATTTTTTTTATTCATCTATTATTTCTCCCTTTTTATTCTTTATTGCACATTCACGTTTGGTGTGGTCTTTTATTCTTTCTTTTTTTTCACTTTTTATTTTTCTACCACACCCATTCCTACTAAATTTTTCTCTTATCTAACCTTTCTGTGTACCCACTTTACATTACACACCCCTATGATAGCCACCCTCAACTTAGAAATTTTGCTTGAGTTGAGGTGCATAATGTCCAAGGAGGATTAGGGCCAAAATAGGTTCATTGTAATACAAATGGAAAGGTGAATAGGTGAAACAAGAAAACAGGCTATAAGGCTCAAAACAGGGATCAAGGGATACTATTTCACAAGGAAAGGTCATTTAGGCTAAAAATAGACTAAAATTAGAAATGGTCTATGATACTTTCCTAACCGACTATCCTTCAACCTAGGCAAGACTAACCAGGCAAGTTTTGAATTCAACAAACAAAGGGAACTAAGTAGCATCTCACACACACATAGCACAAAGTTAATATTACAAACTACTATTTATCTAATTCATGCAATTGTTAGCAAGTGATTATTATGCCCCAAATCCTAATGCCATGACAAGATCCACAATGTTCACACATATATATTTGCACACAGTTCTAAGAAATAAATTTTGGAAGGGTGTCAAAAATCAATTAAAATATGAATACTACCCTAAATATTTTAAAATCTTTGAATTACACAAAAACAAAATATCCTAGACATGTCAATTATACAACCATATCACGAACGATAGAAAAAGAAGCACGAAAATAAAAACCCATAACAACTATGGTATGCCTTATCCCCAACTAAAATCTATCCATTGTCACCAATGCGCTAAAATAATATAAATCCAAGAGAAGTGAGAAAATACCTGGGGAGCACTAAGCGCCCATGTACCTTGGGTTGCCTCCCAAACAATGCCTAGTTTACCAACATGGCACGACTCAGTTCCCTTGGCTACTCAGACTTTTCCAAGGTCTATGTCAACATAGACTCTAACTTCCTCTAGGTTTCCCATGTAGTGCTTTAATCACTACCCATTTACCTTGAATAGGATATCACTATCACACTTTATTTCTACAGCACCATGTGTGAATACCTTAACCATAGTGAATGATCCAATCCACCTAGATTTCAGCTTGTCAGGAAATGAGTGTAACCTTGAATTATACAACAAGACCAAATCACCAAGAATAAATACACTTTTTTGATCTTTATTTTATGATACAACTTCATTATTTCTTTGTATATAGCTGAGCTCTCATAAGAACAGAGTCGGAATTCATTCAACTCATTTGTTGTATCATGCCACTCAAAATTTTAGCCTTTTCATTGCCCATAGTGCCTTATGCTCAGCTCAACCGGTAAATGGCATGCTTTGCCATATATAAGATAATATGGAGAGGCACCTATAGGGGTATTATAGGCTGTCTAGTAGGCCCACAATGCATCTTCTAACCCTTTAGACCAGTCAGTTTTGTTGGCATTCATAGTCTTTGCCAATATGGACTTTATCTCTCTATTGGAGACTTCTACTTGTCCAATAGTTTGAGAATAGTAAGGTGTTGCCACCTTATGCCTTACACCATATCTATCAAGTAGAGATTTGACCAAGAAATTGTAAAAGTGAGACCCACCATCATTGATAATTGCATGTGGGGTGCCAAATCGAGAAAAGATATTTTTCTTTACAAAAGTGGTGACCCTTCTACCTTTATTTTCTGGAAGCACAACTACCTCTACCAATTTTGACACATAGTCAACCGCTACTGGAATGTATCTCATGCCATAGGAGCTCACAAACTGTCCCATGAAATCAATCCCCCACACATCAAACAACTCTAACTCCAGAAGAGATGTCATGGGAAGTTCAAGGTGTCGTGAAATATTACCTTGATACTAACATTGGTCATAGGATTTAGCTAAATCATGAGCGTCCTTATAAATTAAAGTCCAGTAAATCTCATACTATAGAATTTTATGGGGGGTGCGTGTGCCACTATGATGATCCCCAACTAGTGATGAATAAAAAGCTTCTAGAATGCTCATTAACTCCATCTCTGGTATACACCTATGAATCACACCACTCGCACAAACCCAAAACATGTGTAGCTTATCCCAAAAGAACTTTCCTGCCTTATGCATAAATCTCCTTCGTTGTTGGGAGGAAAGATCTTCTAGGACCACATCACTTGCCAAAAAGTTGGTAAAATCAGTAAACTAGGGTATTATCTCTTGAGATGCTGCTAAAACTTACTCATCTGGGAATGTATCATCTATCTCAATATTATACCCTAGTCTATGCATTGCCTCATTCTCGAGCCTAGACAAGTGATATACAACCTAATTTTTTGTCCTCTTCCGATCTTTTACTTCAAAATCAAACTCCTGCAGCAAGAAAACCCAACGAATCAACCTTGGTTTGGCATATTTTTTTTCCATCAAGTATCTCAAGGATACATGGTCAGTGTGAACTATGACCTTTGTTCCAATCAAATGAGACCAAAATTTCTCGAAAGTAAAAACCATCGTAAGGAGCTCTTGTTCTGTAACTATATAATTTTTCTGTGTAGGGTTTAAAGCTTTTCTGGCATAGTAGATGGGATGTAGTAACTTTTATCTTCTTTGGACTAGAATAGCTCCCAAGGCCACTCCACTCACATCATATATTACCTCAAAAAGTGCAGACCAGTCAGGAGACACAATAATAGGCACTGAAATCAACCTCTCTTTTAGGCATATGAAAGCCTTAAGATATGTATCATCAAACTCAAATTTCACCTCCTTATCTAAAATCTTGCATAAAGGACTTTAAATTTAAGAGAAGTTTTTGATGAACCTCCTAAAAAAGCCTGCATAACCCCAAAAGCTCTATATGCCTCTAAATGACACTGACGGTGGTAATTTCTCAATAAACTCAATCATTACTTTGTCTACCTCAATACCATGCTTGGAGATCTTGTGCCCTAGTATGATACCTTCTTTCACCATGAAGGGGTATTTTTCCTAGTTTCGCATAAAATTACACTCTTCATATCTTTGTAGTGCACTGGCCAAATGGGCCAAACATTTATCGAATAAGTCCATAACCACTAAAAAGTCATCCATGAATACTTTGATAGTGTCTTCTACCATATCATAGAATATAGACATCATACATATCTAAAAAGTGGCAGGCACATTAGATAAATTGAACTGCATTCTCTTGAACACAAAATTCCCATAGGGGCAAGTGAAAGTAGTCTTTTCTTAGTCTCAAGAGAAATCATGATTTGACTGTAACCCAAGTACCCATCAAGAAAACAATACCAACTCTTGCCTTCTAATCTATCCAGAATCTGATCCATGAATAGTGTAGGGAAATTATCCTCTTGTGTCCATATGTTTAGCTTTATGTAATCCATGTAGACTATTGATCTGAAGTGGATTTATATGCCTTAGTATTGTTATCCTAGCTTATTTAGCCTTGTTTTGAGGAATTTTCCATGCTTAATGATTAAATAATAATATAAATAAGCATCTAAGTGTTTAAGTATGTTATTATAATTTTCAAAGGTGTTTTCAAATAAGTTTGGAATCAAATTGATCATTTAGAGTCTAGACGAGAAAACTAGTATTACTAGCTTGAGCTAAGTGTTATTCTAGTTGAACTCGATGGGTTATAATATTTTTAATGAGTTACTAAGGGTTTGAATGTGTAATTATGTGTGGAATAACTTGATTTTGGTGTTGAAATTTTAATTGGAACAAGCCAAGAGTCAAAATTAAGTGAAGGAATAAAATAAGCGAAATTAGTTCTTAGCTTGAATTTCTAATTTGTTATTCTTGATTGTGTAGTTTCTTTGAGCTCTAATACGTGGTGTTTGATTATTTAGGATTCTTTGTGAGTCATTATTGGATTATATATGATGATACACAATCTGAAATACAAGTGGAAACAACACTATAAGGCTTGGGATAGAAGGAGAAAGGCTTGAGATAAAGTTGAACGTCAAAAGGCAAATTCCAGTGAGGGAAAGTAAATGAGCCCCCGTCGCCTAATATAGACCATGGTACTAAGCCCCACAATGAAACCTCTAGCGAGGTGGACTAGATCCTGCGGTTCCTCCTTCACTCGGTGGTGTAGAGCCCGCGATGCCCCCTCTATGCCCTCACGACTAATTTTTCTCCACTATATATAGAACACTTACACACTTTGTTAAACACTTTTGGATGGATCTTGGATGTATTGGAGGCTTCCCAACACTTTAATTATGGTTTATTTATCTTTAATTTATCATTTTAATATAGTTAATCATGAATTCAACTATGTTTGCTACGGTTATGTCGATTAGTGGCTAAACGCCCCCTTTCCAGGGTTAAGGCCAAGAACATGTTTACTTTTGCTTTTAATTGAGTTTATTAGAATTGGTTATAATATTTGATTGTTTGTTTATCCTCTTTTTTAACTATTTTAAGAATTTGAGACCCTTAGAATACATATATTGTCGACCTTGTGAACTCGGGAGGGAGAATAAGAATATAGAACGTTGGGATAAATAGAGTAAGGTTCTTATTCTTTTATAAAATAAGGAATTTGAATTAGTATCTAGTATAGGGATATACCTAGAAGCCTTGATTGGTTCACATGTAGGATGATAACTTCATACATCTAATTGGATTATTTCATCCTCTCTCAATGATATAGTTGTAATATCCAAGTTAGGTAGACAATTAGAGGTCGGAAGACCATGATCATGTGATAAACCCTACAAATCAATAACCAAGATAAGTAATCCAATGAATGGAGTTCAATAGCGTAGAATGATTTTTTGTAGTGCTTTAATCTCGGGTTTTCATTTATTGATTGTCCAAATTCTTTACTTTTACACACTATTTACTTTACATTTAGTTCATAACTTTCAAAACTCTTTTGGTTACATTGCACCACTTTAATCTCAATAGTTGAACTTGAATTAGATAGTTGTTAATATAAGTCTCTAAGGTATCAATATTTGGCTTTATTTAAGGCCATTGTATTACTTGGTGAGACCATGTACACTTGTGTGTGCGCTGGGGGTACAACAAGTGTTTGGCGCCGTTGCTGGGGAGTTGTAATTTAGCAACTATTTTTGTTTTAGTTTTACTTTTTAGATTTCTTTGGTGCTTTACACTTGATCTTGGTATTGAATTTACAAGTTACAGGTTTACAAACTAGTAAGCTGTCAAGGAATAGGGAATTAGTTTAACCAAAGTCCTAAACCCGAGCAACTCTTCCATCAATAAAAGAGAGAAGAAATCCTTCTCCCCTGTATCCTGTAATTTCAAGAAGAATAAGACAATCTTGCTCTCATGGCTGAATATCAACTAGCCCACAAAACAGTAAGAGAAGTGACAATCCCATTTCGGATAAATTTGCCCTCCCCTTTTCAAAAATCGGCTTTCGGAGGTAATTTTGAGATGAAACAAACATGGTGCGGCTTTTGATCAGCAGTGGACAATTTACGGGGCTTTCACATGAAGATCCACAAGTCCATCTGCAAATATTCTTGGAGATCAATGATACATTCATCCCTACGGGTGTATCAACTGATTATGTTAGGCTAACACTATTCCCCTTTTCACTATTAGGGGAAGCAAAGAAGTGGTTGAACACTGAGCTGGTAAGTTCAATCACAATTTGGGATGACTTAGCTCAAAAATTCCTCATCCGATTCTTCCCATCTAGCAAGATTGCAAGACTGCCCAGTGAGATTGTGTTCTTCAAATAAAAGCCAGATAAGAATATATATATCATGCTTAGGAGTAATTCTAAGCTCTTTTTTGGGACTGTCCACATCATCAACAGTCCAATAAGGTATTAGCTCACACCTTTGTTGAGGTACTTGACCATAACACAAAAATTTTGCTAGATTCAGTTATAGGTGGTAAAGTTGTATACCTTGTTGAACCAGATTGCACAAAGAGTGCCTGAATGGCATTCGGACTCAAGAAATGCTACAAACAAAGTTGCAGTTGTGTTGGAGGTGGATCAGTTTACTGACTTATCAGCTTATCTTGTTTCTCTACAAAATTAAATAAGTAATATGAAGTAGGGGGTTACAAGCCTGCAGCCTCAGTTAATGCAATTCAAAAGCCTGTAGGTTAGTGTAAGGTTTATGGAAAGAGTGGTCATTCTGCGGCTATGTGTGCTGCAAATCCCTAGTCCATGATGTTTGTGGGTAATGTTCAAAGGCTTAATTATAGGAACACCTATAACCGGATGTGGCAGACTTAGCCACAAAATCCAGCATGGAACAACCAACAACAACTATTTTAGTAGCCACAAGTTCAAGTAATCAGGCCACAACTCATACTAGCAATATGGAAGAGATGTTAAAATAACTTATAACTGGTCAAGCACAGATGGCAACATATATGAAGAGTGAAAAGGGTATAAATAAAAATCCAGCAAATGGCTACAAAAAGCTTGGAGTTACGGATAGGTCAGATAGCCACAACACAGAACACCAAACCTCAAGGTGGTTTGCCAAATAATACTAAAAATCCTAAACAAGTAATGGAAATCACTTTGAGAAGTAGTAAGGAGATGAATGAAGAACCTCCAAAGAAAACTAAGAAGGCAGATCCAGAGTTAATTCCCCCATAGATATCTAAAACGTTGTTAAAAATTTGAGAAAGTCTGAGTACTCAAAATCCAAAGTTACTGAACAGGAGAAGCAGAGACTACCACCACTTTTCATATAGAGGCTTAGAAAAGTGCAGGAGGATGCATGATCCAAGAAGTTCTTTGACACCTTCAGAGAGTTTCACATTAACCTTCCTAGTTTAGATGGTTTGCAGGGAATGTCCAAGTATGCTAAGTACTTGAAGGATGTGGTCACTAACAAAGTTAAGCTATAAAATGTGGAGACAATAGCATTTACTGAGAAGTGTATCTCTGTGGTGATGCAGGCCCAATAAGCTCAAAGATCCAGGGAGACTCACCCCCTATTCAAATTGGCAATAGTGGGGGTGGTCCACACACTTAGTGTCTTAGGGTCAAGCATTAATTTGATGTCCCTTACTTTGTTCGACAATTTGGGCTTAGGAAGTTGAGACAGAGCTTTATGTTACTGCAATTGGAAAACAGTTTCATAGTCTATCCTTAAGGAGTCATAGAGGATGTTATCATCAAGGTTGGTAAGTTTATTATTCCTACTGACTTTATTATTTTAGATTTTTAGGCAGATAAAAAAGTACCAATAATCTTGGGACATTCATTTTTGGCAATGAGAGGAGCTTTGATAGATGTGAGGATGGGAACTCCCACAATAAGGCTGGATGATGAAGAGGCAATTCTCAAAGTGTACAAACCTCTTAACACACTATCCCACTATAAAGATTTATGCATAATTACTGTGATTGAAGGGGATAAGTGTGGGGTGAGGGAGTTTATTCCACAAAAGACCTCTTCAGACTTCCTCATTAAGCTGCCCAAGCCTCTAATATAACATTAATACTATAATTTGTCATCAATTTTTTAACTCAGAATTTATATCATCAATATAACATTTTCCTCCATCCCATACCAGAGAGATGTGTATATAGATATAATAGGTTCACGGGCTCAATTCATGGCTAAAAGGAGTGTAAATTCATAAATCCATTGCCTGGAGTGAACTTTGAGACCGAATCATTAAAAAAGTGTAGAAAAGGGGCCAGGATCTCTCACAACTAGAGTAATTAGTAGTATCAAATCATTGATTGGAATGTATCTCATTTAAGTCTTTAAGACATCACTTTTAGTCTCTTTTACATTTAAGTTATCCATTAACACGGACAGTTATTGTTATGGTGAAATCCATTTTTAAGGTAAAAAGTGGGCTTTAACCCTTATTTAGGAAAATCAGTAATAAAATCATATTTTTGCTAGAATCACATCATTCACCAAATTTATGATCATTAATATACCAAACCTATGCATGCCATCACCACTATTCAAACAATGGAACTGAAAACATCAAAATATACATAAACTACAACCACATCCTTTGCAAGGATAAAAAATTCTTGAATATTCAACCAATATCATAACACGGATTTTGACCTAATAACATGCCCAAAATAATTACAACATCCTGATCACGACTTTTAGCCTAGATACGTATCCAAAACTCATATCAATAATCAAATCCATAAGCCATAACATATCTATGAGGCATAATATATCTATAGGTCATATATCATAATTTAGGGAAAAACTATCACTATTTATCAATTCACAAAGCAAATATCATAATAAAGACTCATTTGTCTCAACTAGGCCTAATATCCATCAATAAGCCCACAAGGGTTAACCCAAGTCTTGGCCTAAGGTAGGCTAAAAGAACCAACTTCTAATCCTCAAATTCTATTTTTAGACAATTTATATCCCAGACTAGGAAAATGTATCTAAATTCATTTCTTGATGGTGCATAAGCCATAATCAATCCTAAGATAGAAATTCCACCAAGAAAAATGATCAATTTAGTTAAATCCCTCTAAATTATGATTTCAAGATCACTAGAATAGCCCACAAGTGGTTATTCCTACTAACCATGCTTTCAATACTTAAATAATATCACAAATTTAGTACCATATCATACCCATTCTATGAATTAGCTTAATCTATGGAGGCCGCAATAGTATTCTAAAAGTTTAATAAGCATTTTAACTTATGGGTCAAAAACCCTCATCTAATCCCCAAATTTCAATAATTAAGACTAAGCCATTCTAACCCTAATCAATCTTAACATTCACATTATATGTAATACATAACACACATCATCTTACAAAGAAGAGTAGGAAGAAGACTACCTCAAAGACGAACTATAATACTTGAATCATTCATAAAACATCCATCTTCACTCACAATCCCAAAATGTCATAACGATATCAAAATCATAATCTACTCATCAATACAAACTATTATGCTTCGGGTCCAAAAATGACATCACTACCCCAAATAAATCCCACTTAAGAAAATTATGTTTTTGAGGTCAACCCAAAGTTCGTACATGCTCAAGAAATCATAACCCTCAATAATGGGTAAAACCTAAGGTAACTTAGTCTAAAATCAAGCTCTCAAGCTATTTGTGATTTTGGTCAAGAAATCACTAAACTTCACAAAGAAATGGTTGTAATCTTACCTCAAATCAGAAGATAATTAAAAAAAACTGATATTAATCAAGCTCTCAAGTCATCCACAAGTATCAATTTTAAGATACCTCACTCTATAGGGTTTTTGCTCTTAAGAAATGGATGAAAAATAAGCAAAAAATTAGGTTAAAAGGGGATATTTAAACCCATACCAGGTAATCAGGTGTTGCAATCACACACCCAGGTGTGCAATTGCACTATATGACCTCAGGAGTAGATAATGTTATTGCCAACACCCTTAGTGTGATTGCACTATCTCCTCTGCACACCATGTGCGATCGTCGGAACCAGATACCAGCTGAAAAATAGAAATTTTCTAAGTTTCTGCTAAGGTCTTGGGATGTAGTCAAATCTAATGTACGCAAATGAACTATGTATCCATACAAAATTTGATATTTGAATTCAATGGCAAAGTCAAATTTTCCATCCGAGGTTGTTTGACCAAATGTGGGTCCCACACCTAAATTTCTAATTTTCCAACTTTTTGACCAATAGGTAAAAATGACCTTAGGTTCCTCTATATCCAAACCAAAGGTCTACCTATCTTAAAATAGATATTTTAGAGCTACTGGCGCAGTCAAAATTTTCATCCAAGATTGTCTTTTAAGTTTTCATCAGATGGTCATTTGGAACCAGTAAAGACTTCAAAACAGAGAAATGAGCCTAAAATCTAAATAAACTATTCGATCATAAAGTTGATAGTTTTAGTAAGTTATGAATGACTTGTTTCCACTATAGGAAGTCTAAAAATACCAAAACACATGAAAATTAAAGAAATAACCTGGAGGGTCATTACATTGTGGGCTTGATTTAGCCTCAATTATAGCTTGACTTTTACCCATTTTTAAGGTTTATGATTCCTTAATGTTATATAAATATTGGGTTGACCTTGAAAATGTGATTTTCATGAGTGGAACCCAAATGAGGTTTTGATGTCATTTTTGGATCCAAAGTACAGTGGTGCAATATGGGTATCGTTATTCTTATATTAACATATAGAATGTAATTTGATAGCTTGGCATCTTGATGAGCCTTTTTAAAAGGAAAAAAATGAAGGTTTATCAATTCATTGAGATTTCTTCGATGATGAGATAGGCTAAGTTTATCCCTTGTTAGATTGGGCTATGTCATAGTATACTTATGATATCTTGTTAGATTGGGATTGATTTAGGTATTGGCTCAATGAAATGCAAGACTTAGGACTAGTTGGATCATTTTAGTCATGAGTACTTAGAGTTGGAATGCTTAGCTTGCTACTTTGAACCTTAGTGAATTAGATTCATTACTCAATTTTAAGCATGAGAATATCCTAAATGACTCAAATTTGGTAAAATTGCTTTAGACCCTCATGATTAGGATAAGTTGGCCTTAGTTACTTGTACTAATAGAAGTTGCCTTAGTTTTATTAGACTTAGTTATAGTGCTTGAATGAAATCTCTACCCTTGGACTAATTGTGGCTTTCTATACATATAAGAGTTGATTTAGATACCTTAGCCTAGTTGGGGGTAGAAATTTGACTTATAATGTATTTCTAGGACTTAGAAGTGGTCTCTTGAGACAACTTAAGGTAAGATTTGATATAGTTCTCTTGAAACCTTTAAATATCTCTAAGTGCTTAAAGAATGCACTTTTTAAGACATGTTGAGAAACCTTGGTACTTGTTGGTTGTGTTGAATGACATTATAAGTAATTCCTAAATGATTGTGCAATATGTATGAGTTATTGGCTATGCTTATGATGAATTATTGATTATGCTATTGTTGTGGCTATTGATTGGGCTACCGAATATGCTATTAAATGAGTCTTTGACTATGATCTTGTCTATTCTATAAATTATTTTATGGACTCTGTTATGAATAAACTATAGATTATGTCATAGATTAGTTATTTCTCAAATTATTGATAATCTACCTTTTATGCTACTGATAAGCCTTTGAATATGTTATTAATAAGCCCTTGCTCATGATAATGCTTATGATTATGATCGTACTAAAAACCTATGCTAGAAAATATTCTTAATGATAATACTAGAAATTATTACATGAACTATGTTAGAAGTCATGCTTAGTGATTATATTGGAAAACTATGCCCTTAATTATGTTAAAATCATGATACTTCATTATATGATTGTTTATGTTATTGATTTTTCCACCAATTATGATTATGATGATATATCAACACTCAGCAAGGCCGGAGGATATTATAATGATATGATGATACATGACAAGGCTGGAAATGTTATGATGATATATTTATATCCGGCAAGGAAAGATGATAATATGATGGTATTGATGCCTGAAAAGGTCGGAGGATATTAGATGATGCATTGATACCCGACAAGGCTGGAGGATGATGATGATGATTCATTGACACTCAATAAGGGTAGACGACGATTATATTGATGTGCCTATATTTATATCTACTGGTTCAAGTCCAGCTATCTCTATATATGACAATTATATGCTTATATATACTTATATAAAATTTAGGTATGTTGTTGATTCTAGTGATGCCGGTTATAGATCGTAAGTGTTAAATATTTATAAAGAAATATAATTTTAATTAGTAATAATTGTGATTAGTGATAATTGATGAGTAGGGCTAATGGAGGATTTGTGAAAATTAATGACCAATGGTGGATGTTGTTTAAATGGATAAAACTGACTAGTTGACAATCAAGGATTAATTGGTACATATGGTCTAGATAAAATGATGTTATCTTAGTAATGATGATTTCCTAATGAATGTTGTTTAGTGGCTATGTGGAAATTAGTGGTTGAATGATGAATAGAAGTTATGGTGACTAGTAGTCAAATGGATTAGTTAATAAGAAATGGTTAACTAGTAAATGGTGACTAGTGTATATTGATGCTAAGATTGTTAAATGATGATGATATTATGGAATTTGAGTACTTTGTCTAATGGTTGAGGAGTTGTTATAATGTTGGTAAATGGTAGATTGATAATAAATGTGGAATGATGATCACATGGCGATGAAAGTTGACTATTGAGTTGGTTAATTGCTTTATTCTTCTCTTGAGTGTACTCTTTAGTTGTATGGGAGGCTGTGATGAGATCTTTAATTTTCTACACCAATTGGCGTATGGGAGCCAATTTTATAGTTATGTTTGCTTATGATAATGCTTTATGATACATTATTATTCTGAATTGCTTATGTATGTTTTCTTGGTGATATTGGCATTCGTTGATGCCTTATGTTAAATTATTATGTTGGTTTACTTATTATGTACAACAATGTTGGAGATGATTCAGGTTCATTTCTGTACCTTGACTTAGTTTATGTATCTTGCAATTATCATACTTATATTATGATTTAGCTTAGTCGATCGATGATGCCTACTAAGTACCCATTGTTTTGGTACTCATACTATAGTTTTGTACCTTTTTAGTGTAGATTCGAGTACTAGTTGCCACCTTTGATTCATGTTCATGTAGTGTTGATATCTAGAGATAGGGTGATCTCTTAGAGTCTGAGTCGCCCATTTTCTTCTATCTTTATACTCAGTTTTTGTTTTGAGATAGATATACAAACTATTCTTAGATATTTGGGTTGTATTCTTGACATTAGATGCCCTAGTACTAGATCTACCAATTTTTGGGATTGGTATTGTATTTGACTATCTTATATATTTAGAATTACTTGCATATTATTTAAGTGTGTTGTTTATTTCCGCATAAGTCGGGTGATTTCCTACTAAATTAACCCATTGTATTATCTTTGGGTTATGGTTTGGCATACCTACTTGTGGGTTTTAGTAGGTCCCATCATGACTCATAAATTGAGTCATGATAAATTGGTATTAGAGCTAGGTTTCACTAGTATTGTTGGTTCAAAAGCAAGTGTCTAGATAGTCTTGTGGATCAGAATAATGATTCCTATTTCCTATATTTGGGAGGGTATGGGACAATTTCAGGAGTTCATAACTTTTTCACTTACTTTATGCTAAGATTTTGAGTTGGTTTGTAGGGTATTCCTTTAACTTTACTCTTTCACAGATGGCCAAGACATATGCTACCACTACATAAAACAAGGGTCTCAAGATCGAGCCTAGGGATCCTACTCTTAATTGTAGCGACCTAGAGGTCATGGGTAACCTAGAGATATGACCCCAAATAGGGGCTATAATATGTTGCCTTCCCATACCCTATCCCTAAACCTAAGCCAAATATTCTTTTTCCACAGCTAGTGGTGGGCCAAGGACTAGCCCAGGCTCTGCTAAGGTTTATATCTTCTTTATTACTCAAAGATGCATTGGTTTAGCTTTTAGATTTAGTTGGTGGTGTGTCGTCTGATGAAGCACAATCTATAGATCAGAATGGTACTGAGGTGGGACCACAACCTATAGCTACAGCTCATAGAGTTGAATTTTCTCCTGCATAAGTAATTTCCCAGCTGGTAGTTGCTTAGCCCGTGGTTGTCCAACTTGCTATGTATTTTGAGGAGTAGAAAATATTAGGTAGATTTTTGCTATTAGCTCCGTCTAGGTTTTCTGGTGCTCTAAGCGAGGATGTATATAAATTTCTGATTACTTGTGAGGATAGGCTTTGTGGTCTAGGCCTTGTTGAAACTTGTTGTGTGGATTACACCATATTTTAGTTAAATTTGTATGCTCATCATTGGTGGAGAGGTTATATAGATTCTAGAACAGTTGGATCTTCTCCTTTATCATGGAATCAGTTCTTTGAAATATTCTTAGAGAATTACATACCTCATAGCCTTAGAGATTCTTTGAGAGATCAATTATCTATATTAGAGCAGGGCTCCATAACAGTTATAAAGTATGAGGCTCATTTTCATAAGTTAGCTAGGCATGGGATATCTATCCTAGATATCTAGTATGAGAGAGTTTGTTTCTTTGTTAGAGAGTTAAGACTTTCCATTTGTATGGCTACTCAGAGTTTAGTTGTTGAAGGTAGGTCTTTTACTGATATATTAGATCATGCTAGGGTGATGGAGAAGATGCACAGTGAGGGTTGTTAGGGCCATGATAAGAGGCCTAGGTTTAAGGCAGATTTAGTGGGAGCCATTATAGTCCCTGACCCAGAGATAGTGGTTCTCAGAGTAGGTATCATCTGCGTCCATCCTATCAATCTCAGAGTCACTTAGTCGACCTATTTAGGCAGTATTTTAGATTGTTGATGGAGTTCAACGTAGTGATAGTGGTCTCCTGGTAAGGGCAGTGGTCAGTCTTTGAGGGGCTTATCTTTTTGTTATTCTAGCTGAGGTGGTTATTCTGGGTCAGCCATATCTGTTGGTTCTAGTTTAGCTCATCTTTCCTGTTTTATTTATGTACTTCTTTGTCACTATATGTGGGATTACCCTAGTCGTGAGTTATTATTGCTTTAGCTTAGAATGTTACCCTATTAGACAAGTTTATCCATAAGTTAGAGTTCTCATTGTTGTAGAGCTGGTCCCCAGGATACTCGAGGAGGTTCTCAAGCAAGCAAGATAGGAGGTTGGTTAGGTACCCAGCCAGGTGGCAGGCGTTGTCAGTTGTATGTAGTACTTGCTTGACCCGAGGTTGAGACTTTGGATGTTGTAGTTACTAGTATAATCTTAGTATGATGCCAGTCATCCCTTGCTTTATTTGATCCTAGATCCACTTAGTCTTATATTTTTTCCTTATTATGGACCTGGAGTGGACCAGTGATTTATTATCTACGCTTACATGTATCTACTCCCATTGGTGAATCTTTAGTAGTGGATCAAGTATTCAGAGCATGTTTTGTGTTAGTTAGTGATATTGATACTTATGCTGATCTTATTATTTTGGATATGGTGGATTTTGATGTGATTCTGGGCATGGACTGGTTATCTCACTATCATACAGTCATAAATTATTTTATGAAGATCATTACCGTAGCCATGCTCGACGTACCCCATTTGTGTGGCAGGGAGCAGTTAGCCATTAGCCAACGGGGATTATTTCTTATGTTCATTCTAGGAGGATTATATCGAGGGGTTGTAAGTCTTATCTTTCTTATATTTGTGATACTAATATGGAGATTTTGTCGCTTGACTCTGTTTCTACTGTTTGTGAGTTTCCTAGTGTGTTTCCTACCGACCTGCCTAGTACTCCCCATGTTCATAAGATATAGTTTTCTATTGATCTCAAGCCTGGCACCCGACCTATTTCTATGGAACTTTACCGTATGGCTCATGCCAGCTTAAAGTGCTGAATTGTCAACTTCAGGATCTTCTTGGTAAGGATTTTATTAGACCGAGTTTGTCTCCTTGGGGTTCTCTTATTTTATATTTAAAGAAGAAAAATAGATCTATGTGTATGTGTATCGACTATAGGCAGCTTAATAAGGTGATGGTGAAGAACTATTATCCTATGCCTCATATTAATGACTTATTTGACCAGTTTCAGGGTGCAGTTATGTTTTTTAAGATTGATTTGAGGTCTGGTTACCATCAGTTGAGGATTCGGGATGAGAATATCCCAAAGATAGCTTTTATGACCCATTATGGTCATTGTGAGTTCTTAGTGATGTCATTTAGGTTGAATAATGTCCAATCGTATGTATGGATTTGATGAATCAGTATTCAGGCCTTATTTGGACTCATTTGTGATTGATTTCATTGATGACATTCTTATGGATTCCATACATTAAAAGATCATATGCTTTTCTCCAAGTTCACCAACTGTGAGTTTTGGATTGAGTTAGTGACATTCCTTTGACATATGGTGTCTAAGGATAGGAATATGGTAGACCCGGCTAAGATTGAGGTGATTCCTAATTGGGATAGACCTACATCTCCAACTGAAGTTTGTAGCTTTATTGGTTTGGCCGGTTATTATAGGCGCGTTATTGAGGATGTTGCTACTATTTTAACACATATGACCATATTGACTCAGAAGGAGGCTCTTTTTCAATGGTCCAAAGAGTATGAGTCTAGCTTTGGAAAGCTCAAGGATTTTCTTACTTCATCTCCTGTTTTAGCTCTTCTTGTTGAGGGTAAGGGATTTACCGTGTTTTTTGATTCTTCTGGGGTTGGTATAGGTTATGTACTGATGCAACATAGTCGTGTTATTGCTTATACCTCTAGACAGCTTAAGATACATGAGCGCAACTACCTCACTTATGATATGGAATTAGCAGCATTGGTTTTCGCGCTTAAGATTTGGAGGCATTATCTTTATGGTATGCAATGTGAGATATTCATCGAACATCATAGCCTTCAATATCTTATGACCCAGTGGGTGCTAAATACTAGACAACATAGATGGATGGAGTTTCTTAAGGATTATGATATTTCTATCTTGTATCATCTTGGTAAGGGAAATGTGGTAGTTGATTTCTTGAGTCGAAAAGCAGTGAGTATGGGTAGTTTGGCTTGCATTTCAGTTTCTCAGAGTTCATTGGCATAGGAAATTTAGTCCTTATCTATAACTTGATGGTTTTTCTTGATATTTTAGACCCTAGGAGGATTCGTACTAGTATTGAAACGAGGTCTTCACTATTTGAACAGATTTGGGATCGTCAGTTTGAGGATAGTAAGCTTTACTTCCTTCGTGATCAAGTGTCAAATGGTGAGTTCGAGAGGCACACTATTGATTTTGAGGGTATTTGGATTCATTGTAGGTACCACCCAGTATAGAAGGCTACTTGGGAGATCGAGAGAGAGACGCAGACCCAATATCCTTACCTGTTTGAGGCTTCAAGTACATCCTAGTCCTTTACTTTGTGGATGAAAGTACTTTTAGTAGTGGATATTGTAATGACCCTTAGGGCATTTCTATATTTTTGATTATTTTCCCTGTTTATAACTTTTCTATAGCTACCCAAAGTCATTTATGACTTGCTAGAACTGACAGTCTGGTTACCTGGCAGTTCATTTTGTTTTTAGAGCCAATTTTCTATTTTGAAGTCTTTGCTAGTTCAAACTGGCTATTGGTTCAATCAAACAACCTCGTATGCCACTTCTGACAGTTTTAACAGCTCCAAAATGTCAATTTTAGGCTAGATTGATCCTTGGTTCGGGTCTTGATGCTTCTAGAATTATATTGGACTATTGGTCAAAAGTTAAAAGAAGTGGTAAGTAGGTGTGGGACCTATTTTTTCATCGAAATAATCTCGGATGGAAATTTTGACTATGCCATTGCATCTGGAATATCAAATTTGATAGGGTAGCATAGTTAATTTCCGTATATAGGATTCCAGATGATTCTCATAGGGTTGGCGGAGACTTGGAAAAATTCTAATTATCAACTGGTGTTGGTGCATCGCTTAAGAGACCACCTAGTCTCTTAAGCGATCTACCAAAGCACTGCAGGTATCTCCAAAGCAATGGCTTTAGCTCTTAAGCAATATTCTCTTAAGTGGCCAAAGATCTCTTAAGCGATAGGCGTGGAAGAGGTGAGTATTGCGTACACAAAACCGTTATTGTTACATGAAATATATTGAGACTTCCAGTGTCGTGAACGCGACACCTGGTCGCTGAAGTGACTCGATGTAAGCTTAAGTGAGATCTATGGGCCTGGGAAGGGTATAAATAACCACTTACCCTAATTTTTACCATTTATCACCTATTTTTTGGAGTATTGAACCCTAAAAAGTGAGAATTCTTAGAAGAATCATTTTTGGTGATTTTATCGCTTGGGCAAAGTTAATTTATGTGTTTCTTCTTTGAATTTGTGCTAATTTTCCATTAGTTACATTACTTAATTCTCCATATTTTGCTAAAATCCCTAAAAGCTTGGGGGGCTTGATTGTATCACGATTATAACTCGAAACTCAATCATTTTTTAGATTAAATGTTCCTTGATCATAGAGGGACGTTGTGTTGGTTTTGATAGTGCGATTTCACAAATGGGCCCAACATGAGATTTTTTTGCATAATTTTGGACCTAAAGTGTAATAGTTCAATATGAGTATTATTGTTCTTATTTTGATGAGTAGATTGTGATTTTGATAGTATGGCATCTTATAGAAACTTCTCAGAAGGAAAAATCAGTGGTTTAGGAGATTCTTCAGGTTTTTTGGCATCCAGGTAGGTTAGGTTTACCCTTTTCATAGATTAATCTATTTAGTGGTATGATTATGATAATATGATGGATATGCAATGGGATTTAGGTGTTGGAGTTATGATTGAAAATATTTGGATTAGTTGGGTTGCTTAGGCTATCTTGAAATTGTAATTTAGGTATAATTGACTTAGTTGATCCTGTTTTAGGTAGAATTTCTATCTTAGGGCTATTAGGTCTTATTTGACATCTAGAAACAAATTTAGATACCTTAGTTTGGTAATAGAGAGTTAGTTCTAATTCCGGGTAAGTTCTAGTAGATAATTGTTGTGATTTAGTGATATGGATTAGGATTATCATTTATATCCTCCATTAATATGGTCTAATGACATATGAGTCCTGATTCAAGTCCGGTATATGATGATGATGTTGATAATATGATTTTCCAGGCTTATGGGGGCCTGCATTATATTATTTACTTTTTTGTACTCATTAGCTTATGGGGGCAATCTTGTAGTTATAGTTGTGTGATCCTTGTGTTACTGTTTTGTACGTATTTATTCATTCATGTACAACAGTTTTGGAGCTTATTTCCAAGTTCACACTTTAACCTTGACTTAGCTTACTTTATCATGTATCTTATTGTATTTATATTATGATTTAGCTCTGTAAATTGATGATGCCTACTGAGTACCCGTGGTTTTGGTACTCATACTGCACTTTCATATCCTTTTGGTACAGATTTGAGTACTAGTAGCCGCAACTGATTTGATGATCGCGCTAAGTTAATTTTGAAGATAGAGTTAGCTCTAGGAGTCAGAGTATACAAGCTAAATTACAAGTTATCTCAATATATTTCATGTTATTGATTGGAGACCGCTTGTATTTGACTACTCAATACTTATAATTCAGTTAAAGTAGCTCTTGTATATATTTGTCTCAAATTATAAGTATTGAGTAGTCAAATACAAGCTGTCTTAAATCAATTACATAAAATATATTGAGACATTTTATATTTGACTACTCAATACCTATAATTCAATTGAAGTAGCTCTTGTAGTGATATTTTTTATTCTTCGGATGACTGTTTGACCCCTTTATCTATCCATTAAACTATTATGAGTGATTTATTGTTGTTTTAACTCTTTAAATATTGATTTTCGTCTTTTAGGCCATTTTTCACTAAGTTAGCCCATTGCTTATAGCTTCGAGAAATGGTTTGTCTTTCCTACTAGTGGGATAAAGTAGGTGTCATCATGACTCATAAACTGGGTCCTGACAAATTGGTTTCAGAGCCTAGGTTTCACCGATATAGTTGTTACAAAAGCAAGTGTCTAGTATAGTCATGCAGATTAGAACAATGACATTTTTTTCTTATCTAGGGAGGCTATAGGACATTCTTAGGAGATATTCACTTATTTCACTCATTTTATGCTAAGAGTCTAAGTTGGTTTCTAAAACATTCCTTTGGTTTAACTCTTTTGTAGATGGCTAGGACTCGTGTTACTGCTACACGAGACGAGGGTCCTAAAACTGAGCCTAGGAATTTTGTCATTGTTTGTGTACAACCTAAAGGTCTTAGATAGTCTAGGGATGTGTCCCCATATAGGGGTTAGTATATGGGGCCTTCATCAAACCCTATTCTTGCTCCTAGGCTAGAGATTCTTCCGCACCCCAGCCAACAATGGGGCAGGGTCCAGCCCAGGTTCCATTGAGGTTTATTTCTTCTTCAGCGCTCATAGATGATTTGGTTCATCTTTTGGGATTGGTTGGCGGTGCACTATCTGATGGTGCACAGTTTACAAATCAAATTAATACTGAGGCGAAGGGTTCGCCTGTAGCTGCGGCTCCCAGAGTTGAGGTCCCTCCTACACCGGTAGTTACCTAACCGATAGTTGCTCAGCCAGTGGTTGCCCAGCCTACCATGTTTTTTAGGATAAAAATATATTGGGTACATTCTTGAGATTGGCTCCACCAAGGTTTTATGGTACACCAAGCGAGGATGCGTATGAGTTCTTGATTTCTTATGAGGATAGGCTCTGTAATTTATTCCTAGTTGAGACTCGTGGTGTGGATTACACTACCTTTTAGTTGGAATTCGTAGCTCGACATTAGTGAGAGGTCATCTTGATTCCAGGGTAGCTGGATTTTCCACATTGACATACACTTAGTTCTCTGGGATTTCTTGGAGAAGTACACGCCTTACAGTATTAGGGATCATTTGAGGGATTAGTTCTTGAGGTTGGAGCAGGGCTCCATGACTGTTGTAGAGTATGAGGCTTGATTTTGTGAGGTTGCTAGGCATGCTACTTCTATTCTAACTACGGAGCATGAGAGGGTGAGTTGCTTCACTTGGGGGTTATGACTTCTTCTTTATATGTCTACATAGATTTTGGTTACTATAGGTAGGCTTTTTGTTGACGTTCTTGATCATACTCAAGTTATAGAGGAGATACATCATGAGGCCTAAGGGGGCAGCAATAAGAGACTGCGCTATTAGGGTCATTTCAGTGGGAGCCATATTGGCTCATAATTCAGAGGAACTGGTTTAATCAATACCCAAACTACACTTCCAATAGAAGTTAAAGTAGTTGTTGTCAAGTAAAGTAACCCAACTCAGGTTGGGATCAAACCCATAGAGAATACGTGGTCTTATTGCTCTAGTTTGTTGTAATCAACGGACAGTATTGAAGGTACACAAGGGGTTTGTAGTAGTAATCTCAAACAAGTAATAAAACTCAACTTTGGTTGTAATTAGTCGGAAATGAATACTACGACTGGGTTCCTTGTGGCTTCTCAACTTAGTAGGTTTATCGTGCTTTGTTGAACCAACCTAATACCTTGCATGTAAAAAGTTATGTACCATCAACTGTCTTGTGGAATCATTGATGGATTTCACCGTTTACCTTTTGAGTCTCAGGGTATGGCATTATTAACCCTTATCCTAGATCCCAGTTAACTATTACCTTTTGAGTCTCAAGTTATTAGATGAAAGATAAGTGTCTTAAGTAAATAATGTTGATTAGCCTAGATCGATAATTAATCCTCAAATTACTATTGTGATTTCTTTTCCTAATCCCTAATCCTCTTGTGAAGTAAGTAGTGATATACTGGGCAGGATATTTACATTTGCAAATGCTAAGAGAGTTATTAAACTGAAGGTAACCATAATACATGCAAGAATATCTGTTCAGAACAACTTAGCAGTTCCCCTACTTCATCCATCTGCTAGGGTTCCCACAACCCTAGCTAAGGGCTTTAGCCGCTCATTGTTGTGAAACAATAAAAGGAATTCAGAATTGAAGACATTCAGACATTATCGTAATACTCAATGAATAAAACCCAAAGTATTTAATTAATTTATCAACCAAAATCAAGAACAAAGTAATCTTTGTTTTTGCTTAACATTAAGTGAGTAAAGATTCATGGCAGGGCTTTAAATTACTGTTTCCATATTTCTAAAGGGACTTTTAATAAGTTGAGCATCTTTCTTTAGCGATCTATACTATAATCAGTGGTAGGAAAGAATGAAGATTATGTCCAATCAATGGATTATAAAGCCTGGTGAGTTATTCAGAATGGGCCAAGTCCTATTCCAAAAAGTAACGAAAAGAAGTTTGGAAAAAACCCATCGCTTTTGACTACACAAAGGAGCATTTGGACATTGTGTAAACAAAATGCTATAGAAATTTATTTAATTCATTGTGCTCTTAGTGAAGAAGAATATGAGAAAATATCCACTTGTAAAACTGTTAAAGAAACATAGAACAGATTGGAATCAATCCATAAGGGAACCATAAACAACAAAGGAAATCAAAATGCCTCCAGCTGCTGGGATGATGAAGAACAATTAGACCATGATAACAAAAACATTGGAGACTATTTTTTTTCATGGAAATTGAAGAATCTAGCCAGGAAAGAATCAACTCCTGTAATGAATGTTCCAAACTACAATATTTGTTAGATCTTGCCATAGTTGATCTAAATAAAGTTCATGATGAGAAAAGGTCTTTATTAAGAGAAACAAGAGACTGATAACTTAAATTTGACGTTTGTGAAATCAAAAAAAAAATTATTTGCAAAAAGGAGTTGATGATGTAAAAATCAAAACTAATAGCTTTGAAAAATCAACCAGCCATAGTATTGTCAGATCAAATCAGTTGACCAAGTCAACTAACAAATATGACAGTGGAACTTGTGATACTAATTTTATAGCTATGAAGGATATCAACGATCCACTAACAATAGTAAATTGACCAAAACGATCAATCACAGTCATAATAGGAAATATTATAGCTGTAAAAACTCTTAACGATTAACTAACTCCAATTAGTCGACTAAAGGAACAAGTCATAATTGTAATACCTATTAGACAGCCACTAAACAATGTTATACTTATTGTTATCACTATGGTAAGCCTGGTTACAAATATTATTATTATAGATTTCGATCTAGAAACCCTGAAAAAAGGATTTGGAGACCTAAAACTGAGGCAAAAAATCCAAGAACTAACTGTAAGGGACTCATGAATACTTAGGTACCTAGGAATAAGTAATACAACTATTTTACATGAAATTCACTCAAAATCTAAATGGAAATGGTATCTTGATAGTGGATGTTCAAATCACAAGGAGCAAAAGTTTGTTTGAAAAAGTAACTCATTTTGATGGAGGTTTTCAATATAACTCCAAAGGCAAGGCAATAGGGGCGTCATCAGACCAATTTTTTAAGAGAACTCCTTGCAAACTCTGAAACATCAAAAGACCCAACATTAGGCACTTTCCTGCATTTGAATCCAAATGCCTTGTTCATAAAAATGGGAAGGACAACATTAGTAAGCTCAATCCAAGAAGTTATGAAGGTACTTTTACGGGATACTATAACTCTAGTAGATCTTATAGAATTTTTAATAAGCATACTCTTTGTATTAAAGTATCTATATGTGTTGTCTTTCATAATACAAACCATGCTATGAATAATGTTATTATTATATATGATGACATTAAACAAGAAAAAGAAAACAACTCATCCTCCGCTGAAGTTGATTCTACTCGTAAGTCAACTATCATTGAGGCTGATCAACTAATTGTTGCCTATAATGATCAGTTTGAACTCAGAGCAATTCCAAATCAAAGGAGAAGTGAACATGATAACCCAAAGAAGTTCATCATTAGTGATCAAAATGAAATCATGAAAACAAGCGCTTTTAGTAAAAAAAATTACAAATATTGCCTTCATATCTCAATTTGCACCAAAGAAAGTGAATGAGGTCTTAGAAGATGACAATTGGGTTAAAGTAATGAAAAATAAGCTTAAGAAATTTGATAAAAATAATGTGTGGACCCTTGTACCAAAACCATAGAATACCTTATTTATTAAAACCAAATAGGTTTACATAAATTGGTGAATCGGGTAAAGTTGTATGAAATAAAGCTCGCTCAAGGCCACTTACAATAAGAGAGAGTCGAATACGATGAAACTTTCATACCCGTCGTAAGGGTAGAATATATTCAAATTTTACTTGCTTATGCAACTTACAAAGATTTTAAGTTATTTCAAATGGATGCCAAAAGTACCTTTTAAAATGGATTTATAAATGAGAAAATTTTTGTAAAACAACACCCAGGCTTTGAAAAATCCAAAGTTTCCATATCATGTCTTGAAGATTTCAAAAGCTTTTTATGTCTTAAAATAAGCCCCTCGATCTTGTTACAACATATTGAGAAATTTTTTTGATTGATTAAAACTTTTTAAGAGGAAACGTTGATACAATATTTTTATCAAAAAAAATTCCTCCAACAATCTGATTATTCATATCTACGTTAATGATATTATCTTTGGGAATAGTAATGTTGTCTTATGCGAGAAATTTTCTGAGCTAATACAAAGTGAATTTGAAATGAGTATGATGGAAGAATTAACATCCTTCTTGGGAATGCAAATACATGAGTTGATTGAAGGAACCTTTATTTGTCAAAGTAAGTATACCTAAAAAAAATTGGTATGAAGGATGCCAAATTCACTAGTACTTCAATAAGTCCGACTTGTTTGCTTGAATCTAATGATGATGGTAAGATTACTAATGAAAAAAAATATCATAGTATGATTGACCTTTTTCTTTTTACCTTACATTCAGTTAACCAGATAAATTATTTAGTGTTAGTAAATGTGTTAGATTCTAGTCGGCTCCCAATGAGTCTCATCTGACTGTTGTTAAAAGAATCATTAGATATATAATTGGAACCATATTCATTGAAATTTGGTATTATAAATCTAATAATAATAGTATAAAATATTTTTTAGGTTTAGATTATGCAAAAGACAAGAATGATAGAAAAAGCATTAGCAGATCATGTCAGCTTATAGGGAACCTCATATTTCATCGAGCAGTAAGAAATAAAACTATGTTTCTCCCTCTAGTACTAAGTTTGAATATATCTCTATTGTTTTATGTTAAGCATAAATTCTTTGGATAGCTCATCAGCTCAATGATTATGATATTTCTATTAAACCTGTGAAAATTTTGTGTGACAATTCTAGTGATATTCGCTTGTTAAATATCATGTGCATCACTCTAAGGCAAAAACATACTGATATTAAGCATCCTTTATAAGAGATCATGTTTCAAAGGGTGATATTTATTTAAAATTTATTAGTACTGAATGTCAATTAAAAATTCTTTTTTACCAATCCATTATTGGAAAAAAAATTATTTCGTTAAAATTCCTTGGTATTATTGCAAAACCTTTTCAAATGATTTTATTTCTTTTTCTATAACGCCTCGAATCTGGTACCCGGAATGCTACACAGTGTGCATGACCCCAAAGGACCACAAGCTAACCCATGATCGATATCTGTACCTGAATACTACATAATATACTATATAAATGTAAAAATAAAGGTTGTAAGGCCGTAAGCTTCAAAACTAAGACATAATATCTATTAAAATATAACATTTGGGTGCGGTATAAAATAACCAAAATAATTGAAATAACTATCTGAACATGCTAGTCTGAAAAGCCTCAAATTGTTTGAATAAGGAGTTGATGGAACATATCCCTAACTAACTCCATCTACTAAAAGTTAAAACTGAATTAATCAAATAACTCATAATATCGTCCTCGAATGATGAGGACTCACTGCTAAACCTGGCTGCTATAGATACTTTGGAGTTCGTGCTTCTGAACCTATGGTATAAAAATACCGTAGCGCAAATGCGTCAGTACGATAAAATATACTGGTATGCATGTGAGGTAGGATAAATGCAAAGGGTTGACATGCATGAACTATACTAACTGGTTGGATAACATGAACGTGAGAATGCATACATGAATACGTAATAATTGTAACTGAGATCGTGATGACATGATTACTGAGCCTGAGTGATGATAACATGAGATACTGATAGTTTTATAACAGAAATAACTGATACTGAGTGACTATTTCTGACAGTCTAGTTTCTGATGGAACTAGTCAAGTTTTGCACTGTTCTGAGTTGACTATATCTGACAGTCCTAAATTTTGAAGAATTATCTGAGTTCTTTTACTGAAACTGTATGACTATATCTGACAGTCCTGATCATGTAACTGAAACTATGGAAAGTAATTATCTAACTAACATGCCCCAAATAATTGCAATATAGCTGAGTTGGGGTCCAATCTGTAACCCCAATTGGAAGGGTGTCAATATCGCACCACTGGTAAGGACAATCTGTGAGTAACCCTCATATAACAGGTAAATCTAGTGAGAATGGTGGGAACCCTCATATAATAGGTTAATCCACCTCATCTACCATCATATAACAGGCTATGATGTCTCAACCTATGCAGGCTATGTAATTCAGGAATACTAGGATTGATTCTAAGAATCACACCCTTAAAGTACAGGTGAGTTCTAATCCTTGGGTTCGCTCGGTGCTAATTCCTACTTTCATCTGAATAGACACTAAACATAATTAACTAAACTGGACTAGACTAATTTCATGGAGCTCTGTTGACTGATGGAATACTACTGAGATTTCTGAATTTACTGAGATTTCCTGAGTCATATGACTGACTGAGTTCTATGGATCATGGCTTAACTGAGGATATCGTGAAACATAACATTGGATCTAGGTACACAACTATAGTTTTAGGGTACAAGTACCCCCAGGACTTGGTAGAAGGAAACTAACAAAGCATGACTTTCTTGAATACATGGCCAACATCAACAATTCATACTACGACAGTAGGGGATATTTCATGAAGCACATGGTTATCATAATCTTGTATAAAGCTTAGAATGCACATGATCATGTCTTAACTTCATTATTTTAATATCATAATTATATCATCATTCAATTGTATTACACAAAAATCCCCATGGAAATTATTTTAAACATAGGGGAACATGTACATTCATAACTTGGGTCACAGTTTAACTATCAAGCATAATTTCTATTCTCCTAGGAATTTTATCAAACACTTAGATTGCATGATTTAAGGCTTAGGCATAAGGATGAATTTAATACAACCTTACGTCGCAATTCGACCCAATTTCATGATTTCAGTCCACATATTAGCATAATTTCATAAAGACATAATAAAGGTTCCATCTTGGAATTCATACAACAACAACACATGAACATAATTCAGTTCATAGAATGAAAATCATAATTCGTAATTTAAAACTTGATTCTTGGGCTTCATGGACGAAAAGAGTCCATGAATGAACACTATGCATACCTTAGATGGAAGATTCTTGATGATTCACAGAGAAAGTTTCTTGGACTTGGATCCCTAATTAAAAACCCTAATGTGTGCTTGAGAGGATCTTGAGGGAAGTGTCTATATTTTGGTGTAAATGGGGCTTAATCCCGTGTTTTTGACTTATATAGGGGTGGGAGAATTACCCATTTACCCTTAAAATACGGACATTTAATGACTAAATAATTGGGAACCGAAACTATGGGTGATGCAGTACGTCAAGGGTTTCGATGCTATACCCGATGCCGCGCACCGTAAACGCATCGAGCCTCAGTTGTTTTGGCTCTGGCAGTCTGCACAACTGGTGAACAACGCGATTAGTGATGCGGCGCGCCAAGATCGTGTTGGTCCACTATTTTGGACTTCCAAACTTTCTTGAAATGAGTTCAAAGAAATCTGAAACTTTTTCGGGAATATTTATTGACCTTCCTGATCATGAATTAACAAGAATATAGACTATTAAAGGACGTTAAGGTGGTGAAATGAATTTTCCAACTTTTGAAGGCCAAAATTAAGCTAATTCTGGGCACCTAGCTAGAATTTTCTAAGTCCGTGACCCCCTTAACAAGCTTAAAGGACTGAATTAAGCTTAAGTATTTTATGGGGTCTTACAATATCTCCTCCTTGAGACCATTCATCCTCGAATAAGATCGACTATGATGGGATAAATGATAGATTGAAACACATATTGAGCATGAATGACTGGAACATGATTTTATGACTGACATTACTAATAACTAACTATATCATACTGAGCATGCATAGTTGATGCATGTGTAATTGATTTGGTAATGCATTACTAAGTGTTCTGATGAACTGGGTTTCTCACAATGAGAATGCATGTCTAATACATGACTATATAAATGAACTGATACATGAATGCATGACTAAATATGTAGTGGTATTTAATACGGAGTTCATAATAGAATTCTGAGCATGAACTGAGTACCAAGATTGTAACTGAATTCTGAATATGAAACTGAAAATCTTAAGAAGAACTGTTACCTTGAGCTAGACCTGAGTCGGTCGTGAAGACGTGAGGATACTTCGCTCGCATATCTGCTTCTGCTTCCCAAGTAGCTCCCTCAACGGACTGATTTTGCTAACGAACTTTGACTAGAGAAACTTCTTTGTTCCTCAGTTACGAGTCTGATAGTCTAGGATTTTGACTAGACTGTCTTCATAAAAGAGGTTGTTCTGAACGTCTATGCTCTAAATAGGGACTACAACTGCCAGGTCACCTATACACTTGTTGAACAAAGATATATGGAAAACTGGATAAACTGAGGCTAGATCTAAAGGCAACTCAAGCTCATAAGCTAACTTTCCAAAATGACTGAGTATCTTGAAGGTATCGACATATCGGGGACTGAGCTTTCCCTTCTTGCTGAATCTCTTCGCTCCCTTTGTGGGAAAGATATTTATATATATATAATCACCGACCTCAAACTCAAGATCCTTTCTGCGCATATCTACATAAGACTATTGTCGGCTCTGAGTAGCCCGAAGTCTTTCTCTGACCAACTGGACTTTCTCTAAGGCATCGAATACTAAGTCAGGCCATATAACTGAAGCCTCACTAACTTTGAACCAACCAACTGGTGATCAGCATCTTCTACCATAGAGATCTTTGAATGGATCCATCTTAATACTGGAATAATAGTTATTATTGTATGTAAACTCAATCAAAGGAAAGTGGTCATCCCAACTACCCTTGAAATCAATTACACACGTCCTTAGCATATCTTCTAGAGTCTGAATGGTCTTTTCTGCTTGACCATTTGTCTGAGGATGAAAGATTGTACTGAGATGAACTTGGGTACCAAGACCCTTTTGGAATACTTTCCAGAAATGAGAGGTGAACTGGGTACCTCTATCTAAGATAATGGATAATAGAACACCGTGCAATCTAACCAACTCTCTGATATAGAGGTTGGCATAATCGTCGACAGAATAAGAGGTATGGATTAGAAGGAAATAAGCTGACTTGGTAATTCTATCTATAATGACCAAAACTAAATCATGTTGATGACGAGTACGAGGGAAACCCATCACGAAGTCCATGTTCACTTCTTCTCATTTCTAAGTAGGAATACTAAACTCCTGCATGGACCCACTAGGCTTCTGATGCTCTATCTTTACCAGTTGACATGTAGAGCACTTAGCCACAAACTCTACAATATCTCTCTTCATCCCACTCTACCAATAAATATCCCGCAAGTCATGGTACATCTTTGTGGACCCTAGATGAATAGAGTAGCATGCACTATGCGCTTCTGCAAGAATTCGCTACCTTAATTCATCTACACCTGGAACACATAGATAACCCTGACAACACAGAACACCATCTCCACCTTGGGAGAAAACCCCATCTGGAAGAGCTAAGACTGGAGCTAAGGTGAGTTGAGTCTTCAACTCCTGAAAATTTTTCTTGCAAGGATCTGACCACTGAAACTTGACTTTTTTCTATGTCAGTCTGGACATAGGGGATGTAATAGAAGAAAATCCCTCAACCAAACCATTTGTAATAGCTAGCCAAACCCAATAAACTCCTGATGTCTGATAGAGAAATAGGTCTGGGCCAGTTTCTTAAAGATTTGATCTTTTGAGGATCTACTCTAATGCCATCACCAGAAATAATATGACTAAGGAATGCTACTACCTTTATCCAAAACTCGCACTTATTGAATTTGGCGAATAGCTGATGATCTTTGAGAGTCTAAAGTACGATGCTAAGGTATTCTGCATGATCACGCTCACTGCGGAAATAAACCAGAATATCATCTATAAAGACTATGACAAATAGGTCCAAGTACTATTTGAACACCCGATTCATCAAGTCCATGAAAGTGGTTGGGGTATTAGTAAGACCGAAGGACATGACTAGAAATTTAAAGTGACCATACCGAGTATGAAAGGTTGTCTTCAAAATGTCACATTCTTTGACTTTGAGTCAATAATAGCCGGATCTGAGGTCTATCTTAGAGAAACAGCTGGCACCCTGAAGTTGATCAAATAAATCATCAATTTTGGGAAGAGGATACTTGTTCTTGACTGTGACTTTATTGAGCTGATGGTAATCAATGCACATTCTGAGAGAACCACCTTTTTTGCACATAAATAAGACTGGTGCACCCATGGGGATACGTTGGGTCTGATGAATCCCTTATCCAAGAGATCCTTCAACTTCTCTTTCAATTCCTTTAGTTCGTCTGGTGATATTTTATATGGCGGAATAGATATAGGCCAAGTATCTGGAAGAAGATCAATACCGAAGTCTATTTCCTTTTAGGAGGAATTCTTGAAAGATCTTCGGGAAAGATATCTGAATATTCATTCACGACTGGGACTGATGCAAGGCTAGAAGTTTCAGAGCTAGACTCCTTAACATAACAAAATGATAGACACATCCTATAGATATTATTTTCCTTGCCCAAAGGTAGGAAATAAGATAACCTCTAAAAGCTGAAGTACCACCCCTCCATTCTAGGATAGGTTCATTTGGAAACTCGAACTGGACTATTCTGTTTCTGCAGTTGACTATGGCATAGCAGGAATGAAGCCAATCCATGCTAAGAATGACATAAAGATCAGTCATCTCTAATTTAACTAAGTCTGCTGAAGTGACTTTCTGAAATATCATAATTGGGCGGTTCCTGTATACTTGCCGGGGTATGATGGTTTTACCAACTGGGGTAGAGACTGAAAAGGGGTCTACTAGAATTTTGAGACTGGTTCTGAAATCAACTGCTATATAGGGAGTAACAAAAGACAAGTAAGCACCTGGATCTAGCAAAGCATAAACATGCACATGAAAGATCTGTAACGTACCAGTAACCACATCAGGAGAAGTTTCCTGATCTTGCTGGGATTAGAGAGAATAAAGTCGATTTGGGCGCTACCCACTAGTAGTATTGGAGATGGCACCCTACTGGTTTAGGCAACCAAACTGAGATGAGAAATGGTTCTACTGACCCTGAGGACCTGGCTGAGAACAGTTTCTAACTTGGTGGCCTGTCTTGCCACATCCAAAACAAATACCATTGTCAGCTCTGCAACTACCCTGATGGTGTTTCCCATAAGTCTAGCAAAGAGGATAGGTGCGGGCACTGCTAACACTGCCCTAAGACTTAGAGCCTGGCTCTCTCTCTCTACTACCGTCTCTGAATCTAGGAGCTGGAGCACTAGATAAAGAAGGGCTGGAACTGATGACTTAGGACAAAACTGAAAATGGTCTCCTCCTGATTTGGGCTGAGCAAAGTTGAAACTACCTGTCTTTGCTCTCGTATTCTACTTCTCCCTCATCTTAATCTTTTGCTATTATATCTATTGGGCAAGATCCATAAGCCTATCTAAAGTTATGTCACTATTCAACATTGAAGACCTACACTCATTGACCACACTATCATTCACCCCCAAAACAAACTTATTTATACTGGCCCTGTTGTCTGCAACTACTTAAGGGGTATATATATCTAATTAAGTAAACTTAAAAGAATAATCCTTCACCATCATGTTACCCTGCCTGAGGTTGATAAACTCTAACACCTTAGCCTCTCTCAACTCTTGGGGAAAGAATCTATCTAAGAATGCAGTGACAAACTCCTCCCACTTAATAGGCCCTGTATCATCTGGCCTTTCTGACTTTTAATATTTAAACCAAGTATGATCAATGTCCTACAACTAATAAGAAGCTAGCTCAGTGCTCTCACTAAAAGTAAACCCCATGATGTTTGTAATCTTCTGAACCTGATCGATGAATTCCTGAGGGTCCTCATCTGACTTAGTCCCGAAAAAGGATAGAGGATTCATTCGGGTGAAGTCTTGAATCTTGGTTGCAGCTGAACTAGCCACTAGGTTGGGTGGAATAATAGCTGGTCATTTATTTTGAGTAGAAACTGACTAAGCAAGAGTAGTGAATGCAACTCTGAACTCTGCAAGAGAAATATGTTCACCCAAAGGATTTTCGGGCTGAAGGGCTGACTGATTCCCGTTTCTTCTTTTGGGAGGTATGTTCTGTAGAAAAAATAGAGAAATAGATCATACTGAGAGATTAACTTGAGATTATGCTTACTGGTATGACATGAATATGAAAGAAGGGAAATTGTTCTTAAAACATCTCATAGCCTCATGTACATATATGTGGCGTGCAACACACCCATGTATAAGACTCTACTAGATGCGGCTTTCAGACTTCCTAGGACACTATTGAACCTTAGAATATGATACCAAGTTTGTAACACCCTGAATCTGGTACCCAAAATGCTACACAGTATGCTTGACCCCGAAGGACCACAAGCTAACCCATGACTGATATTTGTACCTGAACACTGAATAATATACTGTATAAATGCAGAAATAAAAGTTGTAAGGTCATACGGTTCAAAACTAAAACATAATATATATTAAAATATAAGATCTGGATGGGGTATGAAATACCCAAAACAACTAAAATAACTGTCGGAACATGCTAGTCTAAAAAGCCTCTAACTGTCTAAATAAAGAGTTGATGGGATATGTCCCCAACTAACTCCATCTACTGAAAGCTAAAACTAAATTAATGAAATAACTCAAAATATCATCCTCGAATTATGAGGACTCACTACTAAACTTACCTGCTATTGATACTCTAGAGCTCGTGCTTTTGAACCTATGGTATAAAAACACCATAGCGCAAATGGTCAATATAATTTAATATACTGGTATGCTTGTGAGGTAGGCTAAATGAAAAGGGTTCACATGCATGAACTATACTAACTGGTTGGATAACACTAACATGAGAATGCATGCATGAATACGTAATAATTGTAACTGAGATCGTGATGACATGATTACTGAGCCTGAGTGCTGATAACATGAGATACTGATAGTTTTATAACAGAAATAACTGATACTGAGCGACTATATCTAACAGTCTAGTTTCTGATGGAACTAGTCAAGTTTTGCACTATTCTGAGTTGACTATATCTGACAGTCCTAAATTTTGAAGAACTATCTGAGTTCTTTTCCTAAAATTGTATGACTATATCTGACATCCTTGATCATATAATTGAAACTGTGGGAAGTAGTTATCTAACCGACATACACCAAATAATCACAATATAGCTGAGTTGGGGTCTAATCTATAACCCCAATTGGAAGGGTGTCAATACCGCGCCATAGGTAAGGACAATCTATGAGTAACCCTCATATAATAGGTAACTCTAGTGAGAATGGTGGGAACCCGCATATAACAGGTTAATACACCTCATCGCCCCTTATATAACAGACTATGATATCTCAATCTACGCTGGCTATATAGTTCAAGAATACAAGGATTGCTTCAAAGAATCACATCCTCATATAACAGGTGAGTTCCAATCCTTGGGTTCGCTCGGTGCTACTTCCTACTCCCATATGAATAGACACTGAACATTATTAATTGAACTGGACTAGACTGATTTCATAAAGTTTCATTGACTGACGGAATACTACTGAGATTTCTAAATTTACTGAGATTTCCTGAGTCACATGACTGACTGAGTTTTATGGATCATGGATTGACTGAGGATATCATGAAACATGAACTGGCTGTGGTACACAATTATATTTTTCGGGTACAAGTACTCCCAGGACTCGATAGAAGAAAACTGACAAAGCATGACTTTCTTGAATACATAAACCAACATCAATAATTCATACTACGACAGTAGGGGATATTTCATAAAGCACATGGTTATCATAATCTTGTATATAGCTTAGAATGCACATGATTATGTCTTAACTTCATTATTTTAATATCATAATTATATCATCACGTAATTGTATTACACAATAATCCTCATGGAAATCTTTTTAAACATAGGGGAACACGTACATTCATAACTTGGGTCACAGTTTAACTATCAAACATAATTTCTATTCTCCTAGGAATTTATCAAACACTTAGATTGCATGATTTAAGGCTTAGGCATGAGCATGAATTTAATACAACCTTACTTCGCAATTCCACCCAATTTCATGATTTCAGTCCACATATTAACGTAATTTCATAAAGACATAATAAAGGTTCCATCTTGGAATTCATACAACAATAACCCATGAACATAATTCAGTTCATAGAATGAATATCACAATTCATGATTTAAAACTTGATTCTTTGGCTTCATGGACGAAAAGAGTCCATGAATGAACACTATGCATACCTTGGATGGAATATTCTTGATGATTTACATAGAAATTTTCTTGGACTTGGATCCCCAATTGAAAACCCTAATGTATTCTTGAGAGGATCTTGAGGGAAGTGGCTATATTTTGGTGTAAATAGGCCTTAATCCCATGTTTTTAACATATATAGGGGTGGGAGAATTACCCTTTTGCTCTTAAAAATATGGACATTTAATGGCTAAATAACTAGGCACCAACATTATGGGCGACGCAGTGCGTCAAGGGTTTTGATGCTATACCCGATGTGTTGCACCACAAACACGTCGAGCCTCAATTGATTTGGCTCTGGCAGTCTGCAAAACTGGTGACCAATGCAATTGGTGATATGGCACGCCAAGATCATATTGGTCCACTATTTTGGACTTCCAAACTTGCTTGAAATAAGTTTCAAAAAATCTAAAACTTTTTCGAGAACATCTATTGACCTTACTGATCATGAATTAATAAGAATATAGACCATTAAAGGATGTTAAGGTGGCAAAATAAATTTTCCAACTTTTGAAGGCCAAAATTAAGCTAAGTTTGGGCACCTAACTAGAATTTTCGAAGTTTTTGACCCCTTTGACAAGCTTAAAGGACTGAATTAAGCTTTCACTACCTTAGCTTATTCGGTAGTAGCCCAGAATAATCAGTTGGCACTAATTCTATCAAAGTTTATGACTCAAGCTCCATAGAGTGAGTATAAAAAATTTAGAAAAAGAGGGAGAAAGAATAATAGGGACAGAATGCCAAGGCCAAAGAGTGGTTGAACCAAACCCTCCTTGCCAGAAATATGATAAGAATTATAAAGGTATATACAGGGCTGGCAGTGACGTATGTTTCAGGTGTGGTAAGCCAAGACATAGAGTCAGAGATTGTCCTCAATCAGGTTCACAGGGTCAATACGATCATTCTTAAGCTCAGTCTGATCACCCGAATTAGCAGGGTGCCACTTCTAATGCCACCAGTGGGAAATGCCAAAACAGGTTTTATGCACTTTAGTCCCAACAGGATCAGGAAAGATCACCTAATATGGTCACTGGTACATTATAGATCTTCCATTTACATATTTATGCCTTATTAGATTCAGGATCTTCCTTGTCGCTGGTAACTCCTTACATAGCACTAAACTTTAAAGTTAGACTAAAAATCTTAACAGAACCTTTTTAGTGCTTAGCCCAGTAGGTAAATCTATTCCAGCCAGATGAGTATACAAAAATTGCTTGGTTATAGTATTTAAGAAAATCCATTCAGTTGAATTCAATAATAGAGTCGTTTTGTTCTAGTTTCCTAATAAGCCAATCATTGAATTAAGGGGTAGTACTTCAGTTTTAGTTGATTTAAGCTTGAAATTTTTTTATTGAACTAGTAGAAAGAAGAGTTGATAATTCTAAGTTAGTCAATGTTGAGGTTGCTATATGATGATTGTTGGGGTAATAGAAAGCTAAGAATCGTGTATCAAAAAAAGTACTAGCAGTGGACTTTATATTATCAGGTGTAGTCCTTCAGAATGAGTTTAGTGTTTATGAGTATTGTTATATCTTAGGCATTAGAGTAAATTGGTTTCAGTGCAATTTAAAGTTTATTAAGTGGTTCACAGACTTAGAATAACGGCTTTAAGCTAAGGGGGAGATGGTAGAACAAGTAACCAAGTCAGGCTTCCATATTTTTAGTAGTAATGTCAGTATATGTAGAGAAGTAGTAGGGAGGGATGATGCCTAACCCATCCTTACCTCAGTGCAAAGTTTTGTACTTCAGCTATCACGATATCTACTCACGCCTTACCTGTCAGTTCTATGATCATAGATCATATTCGTGCACATTATCAAAAATCATGTATGCTTATCATTCCTAGTATAAGTAGTTCCAGTTCTCTCAGTGTTATGAATCATGTTTCGTGAATGCAGAAACTCCAGACTCAGGTCATGCAGCTCATGACTCATGTACTCATGTTATGCTTTACAGTATGCCCAGTTTCGATGACTCATGCTACACTCCTAACGGTCGGCTAAATTCAGATTATGTCATGTATTTCCTCAGTTTAGATCTCTTGATAAATCCATGGTGTTGATATTCTATTCCTCAAGCCTTAGTTAAGTGTCAAGTTCGGCATAGTATTCATTCACGCTTGAGGTCCTCATGTTTTAAAACTTTAGTGGACTATCCCTATGAAATAATGTAGTGATGAGTTATTGCTTAGATGGGAGAGAAAAAATATTTCATGATAAGGAAAGATTTTTGCATGTTTGTCTTACACGAGGTTGTAGTTATGAAAACAAACCTGAATGTCAGGTTAGTGTGCTAAGTAAATGGCCAGCAAGAAATTGTATTTAGTCATTGAAGGGAGAGAAATTAGAATTTTTTTCATGAGATGAGAAGTTGAGAAAATGTTGAGTGTAAGTGTATTCAGATCCTTAATTTATGTCAGTGTCCATCATGTAGTTATCAGAACCCAGCATTCAATTCTAGTATTCAGTCCCAGTTATAGTCTCAGTCAAAGTCTTAGTCGAGTAATCAGATCAGTAACTCAGTACAATTTTAGGTTTGCTTAACCATAGCGTACAGTTATCAGTTATTCAGTTATTAGTATTCCATTACCTCAGTTTATAGACTATTTCAGAATAATGCTATATGCTTGGTCATTCTTAAATAATACAACTTTGGGAATTCATGCTCAATTATCTCATGTTACTCAATCAGTCCTTACCTCATATGCGTAATACTCTACAGTTTCAGTCTAGACTAAGTATAGTTTAATATTATATGACCAGTATTCAGTTATCAGCCATACAACTAATCAAATAATTTAGTATATATATGCATTATTGCTCAGCGCCCATGTAAATGTTTTCAGTAGTCTCAGGTGAAGCATCGTACTAGGGTGGAGAGTATAGTATAGTTGAGAGAGTATTCGAGGAATATATCTAAGCTAGAAAATTTGTTGTTTCAGTACATAAGGCTTAGTAACTCTATCTTAGATGATGTTTCATAGGCCCTGCTCCACATTACAGAATTATAGCCACGTGGTGATTTCTTATTCAGATGTCTTTTTCAGACCATGCCAAGATTTCCTTGCTCCCTAAAATTAGTAGAATTTTATAGAAAAAATGTCTAGAAATGCTCCAGTTGAGTATAAGTTTTCAGTATGGGTTAGTCTATAAAGCCAGCAATTTAGTTTAACAGTCAGACGGACAAGTTTGTATGGTTTCCTATCTTTCCACCTAGTCATCCTATCCGAAGTCTTATGAATATGACCATTACAAAATGGAGCATTCTGGTAGTTATAAGTTCATCTCAGTTCATGTATCATGCCTCAGTTTTAGATCCCAGATACTTAGTCATGATTCAGTTAGTAGGTACCCCATACATTGTCTCAGCTTTTTCTCAGTATCTCAGCCAAATCAGCATTCTTTGGGTGACATAATGTCCCAAGAGGAAGATGCACTATAACCCTCGATCTTTCATGTCCTAAACCTTCCAGTTTCTCGCTATGTAACAAGATCGAGTTGGCGTAATGAGTACTCATAAGTTGACTCTTTTGTTTCAATCTTAGTCGTATGACTATTCCCATGTCATGGCATACATCCAAGGAATCAGCTTAGTTTACGATATTTAATTCATGTTTCATGTTTCAGACTCAGTTATGTTCTCATGTTCCCATTCATGCATGTTCAGTAAATGATCTCAGGTTCATCAGTATTATCAGCCTAAGGTAACAATCTTCGTTAGATTGTCTTAGTTTTATGTTCAGTTACAGTTACAAACTTGGTATCCATTGTTGTTGCATATTCAGTCATGCATTCACAAATTAGTTCAGTCATGTATTATGCATCAGATACACATATTTAGTATGAAAACTCAGCTTATCAGTACTTTCAGTCATGTATTCCATGCATCATATATGCATGTTCAGTGTATAAACTCAGTCCATCAATATTTCTCAGCATAATCAGTTTCATTCTAGGATGAATATTCTCAAGGGGGAGATATTATATGACCCCACAAATTTCTAAGCTTAACTCAGTCCGTTAAAGCTTGAAAAGAGATCCTAGACTTAGAAATTTAAGCTAAGTTTTTATACTTAGAAGTATTTTAGCCTTCATAAGTTGGTGATCCTATTTCATGAACCTTGTGACCATAAAATATCAATTTTAGGTTAATTCATGATCAGGAATGTAGTAGGTCACTTCGGGTGAGTTTCGGATTTTTTGGACCTCGTTTGAATCATGTTTAGGTGACCAAAATAGTGGGTCGATGTGATCTTGACGCATTGCGTCGCCCATCGTGTCGACAGATAATTTTTCCCCATCTTTAAATCCAATTCCAATGAACTAATACGAACTCAACACGACGTGTTGGGCATCACATTGATGCCTTTGACACGGTGCATCGGTCTGAGTGTCACTCGGCATATTTTCAGTCATTAAAACTCTGCGTCCAGAGGGGTAATTGGGTCATTTTTCCACCTCATATCAGCCCAAAAATACATAATTAGCTCATCCAAAATGCAAAATTCACTCATTCTCTCTAAGATCCTCTCAAGAACAAACCCTAAGGGATCTAATTTCAAATTCAAGATTCAAGAACGCACCATCAATCTTCACAAATTCAATCACCAAGGTATGTTAGGTGTTCATCCAAGGGTTTTCTTCCACCCTTGGAGTACAAAAATCCTTTTTAAATTACAAGTTGATTTCTTTCATTAGTTTCATCTTGGGTTTGATTGTATTCATGAGTATGAGGTTAATTGGGTTTTTAATTCATGATTTATTACAAGATTCATGTAAATTTATTTGACATATGTGTCGTATTATGTGAATTCATGTTAAAGCCCTTGAATTTGTAAGTTGGGATTGGAAATCATGATGCCTACATGTTGATTAGTATTATGTGCATATATTATATTCCCCAAGTGTTTGATAAACTGTGTTGGTGGATTAAATAGAGAAATCATGACATTCTAGCATATATACAAGCTTACATCTTACAAGTTTTTGATAAAATGTCTCTATGAAGGAGTTATGAACATTATAATGCTTTTCAAGATCATGCTATGCTTTACAATTTATGCTTTCAAGTCTTGGGGGTATTTAATACCTGACAATCTATCTACTTACCTAGAATTACAATAGTTTCAGAATAGTCCCAGTGATGTCATGTACAGTAGTATTCAGTCAGTTATAGAACTCAGTGTATTCAGTCAGTTAATAAAATTCAGCGTACTCAGTTAGACAATAGAACTTAGTGAATTCAGTTCAGCTCAGTTAAATAGTACGATCAGTAATAGTCTAGTCAAGCCTAGAATAGTCTAGGAATCAGTTCATTCCAGGTCTATTCAATTGGGAGAAAGAATAAGCACCATCGCACCAGGGATAGGGGCATTCCTATCAGAAAAAGGTTTGACCCTTAGCAGTAATTTTTGCGTTACAAAACTATGTAGACAGCGTAGATTGAGATGCCTTCCTACCAGTATAAGGTTGATATATCTCATACAAGTTTTCTTCTAGTGAGGGTTGACAAAATAGCTTCCTACCAAAGAGGGTTAACTCATAACCATTGTTAGTATCCCTTGGCAAGGTGCTAACACCCTTCCAACTGGGTTCACAGGTTGGACCCCAACTCAGTCATACTCGGGGTATGTCGGTTATATAAACACTCTCATAGTTTTAGTTTTAGTCTTAGTATAGAACTCAGTTCAGTTCTACAGAATCAGGACAGTCAGACACAGTCACCCTGCTCAGTACAGAACTCTATTCAGTTCTACAGAACTAGGACTATCAGAAACAGTCACCCAGCTATCAGTTTATAGTTATCAATAAACTCAAATATCAGTCATTCATTTAACATAACTCAGCATCCAGTGTTACTATGATCTCAGACACAGTATATATATAGATATGTGTACAGTAGTGCAAAATTGGTGTTTCATTAGTATCAGTTATAGACGTACTTTCAGTCAGTTGTATTCATGCTATTTAATTAGTAATGTTCATGCATATGAACCCATTCATATCATCCTACCTCATCTAGCATACCACTATATTCCACATACTAATACATACTCTTTCTTTGATCTATGATGTCTCTTATCATAGGTTCGAATGCTCAGGTTCCTGACCACGCATAGACAAATTCAGTTATCAGCAGTAGTTTTACTAGTAAGTCCTCATCTATTGAGGGCATGCTTTTATTTTAGTTATCACTTTATCAGTAGCTTAGTTGTTAGAGTTAGTTAGGGTCCTGTTCCATCAAATCCACATTCAGACAGTTTAGTTAGAGGCTTTTCAGAATAGACTAGTTCAGATAGTATTCAGATTTTAGATGTTTATCAGATGTTATTATTTACCAGTATTTCAGAATTTGAACCTTATGGCATTTTAGCCTATTTTCTACAGTTATTACACTAATATTATTCAATGCTCACAGCAGATATTAGTCATGGGTTAGTTTATGATCTTTTGAGGTCGTAAGCATCGTGTAGCATTCAGGGTACAAACTCGAGGAATTACAGAAACTTCCATCACATTCACTATCTTACCTTCTCTAATGGCTAAGCATTCTAAGTCTCCCACCTCTACTAGTTAAAAAAATCTTGCTTCAAAGGTAAAGGGAAGGCATCCTCACCTGTTCCTCTCGACTCTGATGTCTTAGACCAAAACACTTTACCCTCGTCTGATTATTCTAGCTACTTTTTGGGAAAGCTCCACTTTAATCCTAATATATCTGAAAGTTCTAATAAAAAGGTAAGATTTGTCTTTGATAGTTCTCTTAATGTTAAGGCTGACTTTTTGAGGCCTACAAAAGTAACCCTTTTTCACTCTATGAAGGAACATAGCGAAGGTTTATGGCAAAATTATAGACCTAGATCTTTGGGAATATTTACATTGTAATATAAAACCCCTATTTGATTTCCAAGGTTGGGATAATATTTTTTCAAACACTCCTAAGATTGCATATGAACCTCTTTTCAGATTATTCTATGCTAACCTTCATTCCATTTGTGCTAGTAAACTTGAAACCTTAGTGATGGGTAAGCATATTTTCATTGACTATGCTATGTTTGATGCTCTATTTGATATTAATTGCTTTGATTTCTCTACCTCATCCAAAAATCCTTGGCCTTCTGATTTTGATATCTTTCTTGAGTAAGCCAAATAGTCTATTACTCATGACAACTTTGACTCTTTGTCATCTTCTCATAGTTCTAAATTCCTATCATTTGATATTTATGTTATTTCTTATATTGTGGCCACTACCTTTCTTTCTTGTGCTAGTCTCTATCCACTATATCTCAGTATGACGCTCTACTCACATACTGTTTTGTCTCTCAGGAAAAGATAAATCTCCTATCCTTTATCATCAATCACATGATTGAAGCTTATCTTGACTCTTCTATCCTTCCTTATGGGATTATCATTACTCATATTTTGAAATCTAGCACTCTCTCTCTTGACTCTGTCCCCTCTATTGCGGTCAAATAATGTTACAATTCTAAAGCTTTTGCTAGTATAGGTTATGGTGTTGGTTGATGATATCTAGGTCCCTAGGTCTGACGGTGGATCAACTGGCACTCCTTCCTCTTCTCTTCCTAGTCCTAGTTCTCCTCTTGATGTTATTATTTGCCTAATTGAGACTAAAGTGAAGTTGGACTCCATCAAATATCTCCTCCTTGTGTAACATTTTTATTTTGACAAACTTAAGTATGTCAACAAGAAAACCAACACAGATATTGCTTGTCTTATAATATGATTAGATCATGTAATCAAGAAGCTACCAATATTGTTTCCAAGATTCAGACAATCATTGACTCGCTCTCCACCATGATCACCAATTAGTTCACTAATCTGAAGGATACCACTGCTTAGACCATAAGCCATTTCTTTAATCAACATAGAAATCTTGTTTCTGCTACTTGAATATGGTTTAAGACTTTTGCTTTGGGGTTGTAGATGGGCATAAGCCCCTGAATGCTCTATTTTGCTCATTTTTATGGATTTTTTTTGTCTTCTATTTTTTCCTTTTTGATTAATGTCAAAGGAGGAGAATAAGATATACAGGTTTAGTCGATAGTGCAAGACCTCGGGGGAGTCAACAATGCAGTTAAATAGGGGAGCACTTAAAAAGAGAAGTTGACTACATTATCTATTTAAGTATTGTCATCCATCAAAAAGGGCGAGATTGATAATGTGTTCTTTTAATGAATGTCTTCTTTGTGGGTAGTTGAAAGGAAATAAACCAAAGATTCATTGTTCTAATCAAATAAGAATATTTGATACAAATCAAAAAGGAAGTTCTCTATGAATCAAAAAAAAATTAAAAGAAATATGACTTCTCCTTCAGTATCAATCATAGCATTCATCTCTATGGAAAATAGTATCAAGGCCTCTATCAATCATTAAATGCACAGCTAATTCTATGGAAGGGAATTTTGGGTAGTTTAGGGATCATTAATATGTTCCATTTTATTCTTCGAAAAAGATTTTCCTATCCCACTTCCAAGGAGAAAATATCTTGGGTGGCCTATTATTTTCCAATGGATAATAGTAGTCCAATCACTACTATTTAAGAAATGGAAAAACTATGGAAGAGACATACACTTTTCTCAACCTTCTTACTTCTTTGCTCTATTATATCCTAGCATTTTATTCTCTTAAGGTTTACCATGTACTTAAAATGAGAGTATCAAACCACATAGTTGGTGAGGCATTGTATCAAAGTGAGTGCTACAAGCATGAGAAGCACCAAGAGCACAAGATATTGTCAAAGGTTTAAGCTTTGGAATTGATAAGTGATTAAAGGCCTTTTGGGAGTATTTTTGAAGACTTGTTCAAGAGAACCTAGGAGGAGAACCTTTACACTCAAGAGGCACCACAATTCAAGGGTATAGAAGACATTTTACACCCTAAAGTGACACTCAAGAAGTTCCCTATTTCCCTTATTCATTAAGGGTATGTAATAGTATATTAGATATTTGAGCTCCTGTTTTCATTAGACTATGATGAATGGATTGAGTAAAACTCAAATTGTATTTTCTTTCCTTAGTGTAAGGCTTGGAAATTCCATCTTAGTATAGGTCCTCGAAAAGACATCGAAACTAGGGATTAATACATTTGATGGATTTTACTTATGTTGATCAATTGGTAAGAAAAGTTTGATTAAGGAGTGTGAATTCCTTTGGTCCACCTAAGAGTGAGGTTTGAACTACCATTGGTGAGGTGTTTTTGAATGTTTGAGACACATTCTTTGCTAATCATTGGTGATAGTAAGGGTCTCATTACCTATCCTTTTCATATCATGCATTTTTACTTCATCTCATTTCTTCTATGTGTTGTTTTTCTTTTCTTGTAGTTGCTGATTTTTGGTTCTTAGTCTTAATTTTGTTTTAGTAGTTGATTCTTGTATCATTTGGTATCAAAGCCTTGTTTAGGGTTGTTCCTACAACCCTAAGTCTTGGTTTTAGTGTCTTTATTAAGAAAATCCCCACAAAAAGAGTCAAAACCCAAAGAAAAATCACAAAATAACATAGATCTTGATTTACTTGATGTAGATACAAAATTTCCAAGTTATATCTATAAGTTTTTATTGTGTTTTGAAGGTTTCAAGTGTTAGATTCTTATTCTCTAGCACTTAAATTGTCTAGATCTAAGTTTAGAGCAAGGTTTGGTTGAATTTTGAACTAGATTCACCATAATTATGCCTTGTTTGAGCTTTTTAAGGTGGGATCTCGTGGTGCATATCTTTTTGTGGTGTGTTTGTGGCTGATTTTGTGTTATTTGAGCTTGCCTTTACCCAAGGAACCTAGATCCGAAAGAAAAATTAAAGTTAGAGTTTATTTGCCTTGTGGTCAAACTTTGGTCAATTCTTAAATGTTGACATTGTTCTTCACCATCTTCATATCTTGTTGAAAAAGAATATTCAAAAAGGGTATTAGATCCACAAAAATAAAGAACTGAAAAAGTTGTTTGTACAAAAGAATATTCCAAGAATATTTAAGTCATCCAAAGAAGAAAAGACAAAAGGAATTTTCAAAGTACAATTAAAAGTACAAGTGTGGGGGCCATTGATTTCAAATCCATTTGAACTTGCAAAAAAGGCTCCAATCCTCCATTTTCACTAAATTTTGTTCAAACACTCTCCTAAGTGGATCCTTGGCCGAAACTCAAGTTGGGAATTGGAAGATTTTTATAAAATTGACAACCAACCACATTGTGCCACGTCATCACTAGTTGATTAACCTAATAAGCTCTAAACTAGATTTCTTAGTTTCTCATTTTTTATAATAGTTTCTTGTATGTTAATTGTATCACTACTTAATCAAACTAGTAAGTACCTACTAGGTTGGTAATTAATCTAGAGTTCGTTTATTTCGTGTCTTTGATTTTTGTGTGCTTTTCTTATTTTTAATTCGTAGTAGTTTGTTGGTTCAAGTCCATTCATCGTTTTTATTTGAGTCATATTAAACAAAATTGATTCCAAGCCAAAGCACATTCACCACTCATTCACTTTCCAAGTATCGCCAAGTTTTCAACACTTGTGAGACCAAGTGTGAGGTGAGATTTGAGTGTGAGTGTGGTTAGGTTTATTGAACTAACATGTTTGTTCATTTTGTAGGTTTTCCCTTTGTTGTTTTTTGCATCTTGTTAGGTACAATTGTAATGGAATCCGAAGGTACCACATCCCAACCTTTGGGAAATAATATTTTGCGAGTCTTAATATCTCGGTTGGATGCATTAAACCGAGACTTAAAGGGTGATTTGGACCTTATAAAAGGAGACGTGAATTCTTTGAAAGGTAGTACGGCTAGAATGAAAGTGGGGGTTGATAGAATATGTCCACCAAACCCTCCACAAGTTCAAACCCCTCAAACCAAAGATCCAACACTCCACCAAATCCAAGGCCACCAACTCAAATCCTTCCTTAACTAAACCCGGTTCCCCCTCTCCAAAATTCCCTTAACCGAACTCAATCCATCCAAGAAGGAGAAGTGGGAAAGTTAGCACCCAAGGAGAATGAGGCTAAGCCTCAACATAGATATAAAATGAATGGTGAGGTATAATAAGGATGTGAATAAAGGAGGGGAAAGAAAAGGGAAGCCACAGGTAATGAAATTAGAAGGGAAAAGAAACACTTGATTGTGAATCTTATCCATAAAGGACCCTTGTTATTCACTAAACCAAATTCTAACACTTTGACTAGATTTGATTCTTCTTATGTGCAGGTTCAAGATCATACATCATCAAAGAAGAATCCAAAGGGAGTTCCACACACACACATAGTTGATAAAATAATGAAATCCTTGGCCGAAAGTTCCAATCATGGGACAAGTGATGAATAAATGAATCCAAAGGGAGATCTTGACATATTACATTGTGATGTGGAGTATGAGGGCTTCCATGATTCAAAACCAAGTGAAGAACACACTTCCCATTATCTAAAAGGTAACAAAGCTATCTTCTACACCCCTAGAAACTTGAATTGTCGTGATATGGCTAATAGTGGCCAAATTGGTGTGGTTTCGGATTTGCATAGTATAGAAGTGTATGAATGTTACTTCTGTGATACTCTTGGTGTTTTTAGGTTGCATAAGGACCAAACTCTTGTTGTAAGTACACAAGCACTAGCTGATCTTTTAGATGATAAAATCAATTCTTTTCATAAGAATGATTTGTATCCATCTAGTGATAGCACTTATAACTAGAATAAGGTTCCATTACCAAGTGAAAAGAGTATTCACACACTAGTTGACCCTTATAAAAACCAAGGTGAGTCTACATTGGTATGTGAGTTGCCAATAACTAGTGAGGGTGTGCAAAATGATCAATCGGGTGGAGTTGACCTTGATTTGCTAGAATGTTTAGGAGACCCAAATTATGATTGTACTTGTGAAAATAGTTTTGATTGTGATCCCTTTGCTACCCGTTATGGTTTGAATATGTGTGTGATCTACTTTCTTGAAAGAGAAGGTGGTATTTGTTTAGGTATTCCATCTACTTCTTCTTTGTATGTTTCCTATGATGAGCATACCAATGGTGATGAGCTTGAAACTAGTGAGTATATGCATAAGGACACCAAAGTTGAAGTTGACTTGTGTGACACCTCTCTCAATTATCTTTGCTCTCAAGATATTTCCAATAGTGATAGAGAGATTATGCTTAACTTTATGGATGGAACCTTAAGGTAAAATAAGAGTGGCCGAGACTTAAGCCCTTGGTTACTTCTTCCCTTTGACCTCGGGGTACTTATGAGATGTTAGAAGTGTAGTTTTGGTTCATGCTTATTATATTTTAATGTTGATATTATTCACTTCTTTGGTATCCTTTATGCTAAGCTTTTCATGTTGAATACCAAGGATATGTGGGTGTATGTCAAGTATGAACAACCTTGGAGTGATGGACTTTGTATTGCTAAGGGAGATTTCCTAAGCCGTAGGTCCCCAAGTTTGAATATTTATATTCCCTTGAAAACATGTACCATATATGTTTGTTTCGGCTTATGTTCCTTATTCCTTGATATTTGCCTTAACTGTGTCCTTTGTGGTGCTTGTGGTAGATGTTTCATGATCGTAACAAAGGATAGTTGGGTGTATTCCAAAAGTGTACCCCCTTGGCATGATTATATAACTTGTGGTGCTAATGTTAACCCTTATACTATGATGATTGTGTGCTTGTTTTACATCTCTTTAGTTTTGCAAGGTTATAATTGGAGGACAAATTCCTTTCAAGATGGAGAGAATGATAAAAGGATGAGAAGCACCAAGAGCATAAGATATTGTCAAAGGTTCAAGCTTTGGAATTGACAAGTGATTGAAGGCCTTATGGGAATATTTTTGAAGCCTTGTTCAAAAGAATCTAGGACGAGAACCTTTACACTCAAGAGGTGCCTCAAGTGAAGGGTATTGAATACATTTTACACCCTAAACTGACACTCAAGAGGCACCCCATTTTCCTTATTCATTAAGAGTATTTGTGACATTTACTATGTAATAGTATAAATAGATGTTTGAGTTCTTGTTTTCATTAGAATTTGATGAATGGATTGAGTAAAACTCAAATTGTATTTTGTTTCCTTAGTGTAGGGCTTGGAAAATTCATCTTAGTGTAGGTCTTGGAAAAGACATTGAAATTAGGGATTAATACATTTGATGGATTTCACTTGTGTTGATCAATTGGCATGAAAGGTGTGATTGAGGAGTACAAATTCCTTTGGTCTACCTATGATTGAGGTTTGAACTACCATTGGTAAGGTGTGTTTGAATTTTTAAGACACATTCTTGTGCTAATCATTGGTAATAGTAAGGGTCTCATTACCTATCCTTTTTATTTCATGTATTTCTACTTCATCTATTTTCTTCTATGTGTTGTTTTCCTTTACTTGTAGTTGCTGATTTTTTGCTTTTTAGTCTTAATTTCACTGGAGTAGTTGATTTTTGTATCAGTAAGAAAGAAAGAAAGAAAGAAAAAAAGTGTGAGTCCTAGCCAAAAAATTTGACTTAATCTTGTACTTTGATTTTATTCACAAAAAACTAGTAAAAACCCTTGCAGCCCAAGGATACTGGAGTAAGACCTATTTGAGGTACATCTAGTATAAAATATCTAGTGTTATTTACCTTCAGTACTTTATTTTTTGAAGTTTTTATTACTACAATCAATAGTCGACTGTATATCAAAAAAAGTCAACTGTCAGTTCAAAAAAGGAGTAATTCACCTTTTTTCTTACAACTTTCATGGCTTATAGGCTAATTTTCAAAAGTTTAGCCCATTGCATGTATCTCCAAGCTATGGTATGGCTTACCTACTTGTGGTATAAACTAGGTGCCATCGTGACTCATATAATGGATCCTAACAAATTGGTATCAGAGCCTAGGTTTCTTTGATATTGTTGGTACAAGAGCAAGTGTCTAGTAGAGTCCCACAAATTGGAGTGATGATGTCCATTTCTTATCTTTGAGAGGCTATAGGACATTCTTAGGAGATCTTCACTTCATTCACTCATTTCGTGATAAGAGTCTGAGTTGGTTTCTAAAGAATTTCTTTGGTTTCACTATTTTACAGATGGCTAGGACACGTGCTACTGCTACACGTGATGAAGGTCCTGAGATTTAGTTGAATGATCCTCTCACTATTTGTGGATGAAGTAGAGTTCATGGACAGCCTAGGAATGTGTGTCCCCATCAAGGGGTCGGTAAATGGGGCTTTTACCAGACCCTATTCTTGCTCTCAAGCTAGATATTCTTTTTCCCCAGCCAGTGGTGGGCCAATAACTAGCTCAGGCTCTATCGAGGTTTATTTCATCTTCAGTGCTCAGGGATGCTTTGGTTTAGGCATTGGTATTGATAGGCATTGCACCATCTGATGGTGCACAATCTATGGATCAGATTAATACTAAGGCAGAGGCACAGCCTATAGCTGTGACTCCCAGAGTTGAGGTCCCTCATGTACTGGTAGTCGCTCAGTCGGTGCTTTCCTAGATTGCTTTGTCTATTGAGGAGTAGAATAGTATGGGTAGGTTTTTGAGATTGGCTCCGCCCAAGATTTTTGGTGCACCGAGCGAAGATGTGTATGAGCTTTTGATTGCTTGTGAGAATAGGCTCTGTAATTTAGGTATAGTTGAGACTCGTGGTATGAATTACACTACTTTTCAGTTGTACTTGGAAGCTTGACATTAGTGGAGAGGTCATCTTAATTCTAGGCCAGTTGGATGTTCCCATTAACATAGACTTAGTTCTCTAATATCTTCTTAGAGAAGTACATGCCTCGTAGTCTTAAGGATATTTGAGGGATCAGTTCTCGAGGTTGGAGTAGGGATCCATGACTGTTGTGGAGTATGAGGCGTGGATTTCATGAGTTGTCTACGCATCCTACTTATATTTGACTATTGAGTATGAGAGTGTTCATTGCTCTATTTAGGGGTTGAGACTTCCTCTTCATATGTATACACAGAGTTTGGTTATTGCGGGTAGATCTTTTGCTGAGGTATCTAATCATTCTTAGGTATGGAGGATATACATTGTTAGGCTTAAGGGGAAGTGATAAGAGGCTGCGTTATCAGGATAGTTTCAATGGGAGCCGTAGTGACTCATGATCAGAGGTAGTATCTCTCAGGGTAGGTACCTTCTGCGTCATACATATTAGTATCAGGGTCAGTATAGTAGGCTATTTCAAACTGCTCTTCAGAATACCAATGGAGGTCAATCTAGTTTTAGTGATCATCTTGGCTTGGGTAGTGGTCAGTCCTTGAGTGGTTCATCTTCTGGTTATTCTAGTCATGGTGGTTATTTTGGGTCAGCTGGATCTTCTAATTTTAGTACAACACTGGGGCGCGTAATAGTTATGGAGCTTTTGGTCAATTCTTGAGAGAGTGCCCTAACCGTGGAGAGATGGTTCCTTCAGTTTAAAGCATCCCACCAATTTGGGCAGTTCTACGAGTGGTGTGCATGGTCATAGGGATGGTCCACATAGTTCTTGTGGAGGTTGTCAGACAAGTAGGACAGGAGATCGATCAGGAGTCCATCCAGATGGAGAGTGTGGTTAGTTGTGTGCATTACCTACTAGACCCGAGGTAGAGTCTTCAGATGTCATTATCACAGGAACAATCTTGGTGTGTCATTAGTATATTTTTGCTTTATTTGATTAGTAGTGGATCAGGTTTTCATCATGTGTTATGACTATTTAAGAGTTTGATACTCATGTTGATCTTATCATATTAGACATGGTGGATTTTGATATGATTCTGGGCATGGACTGGTTATCCCACTATCATGTAATCTTGGATTATTTTGCCAAGACCGTTACCTTCGCCATGCTCGATGTACCCCCGATCATATGGCAGGGAGCGATTAACCGCGGGCCGATGAGGATTATTTCATATATTCATATGGAGAGTTTGTCTCTTGACTCAGTTCCTATAGTTTATGACTTTCTTGATGTTTTTCTTTCTCTTAAGCATAATATTGAGATTGTTATTGATCTTGAGTCGGGCACACAACCTATTTCTATGGTACATTACTGTATGACTCCTATCAAGATTAAGGAGATAAATTCTCAACTTTAAGATCTTCTTGGAAAGGGTTTCATTAGATCGAGTATTTCTCCTTGGGGAGCTCTTGTGTTATTTGTTGAAAGAAAGATGGTTCCATTCATACATGTATTGATTATAGACAACTTAATAAGGTGATAGTGAGGAACTGACATCCTTTGCCTCACATTAATGATTTGTTTGATTAGCTTCAGAGAGCAGCGGTGTCCTCTAACATTGATTTGAGGACCAGTTACTACCTGTTGAGGATTTAGTCAAAGGATATCCCAAAGACAGACTTTAGGACCTGTTATGGTCATTATAAGTTCCTAGTGATGTATTTTGAGTTAACTAACACCCCATCCGTGTTTATGAATCTGATGAACCGCGTGTTTAGGACTTATTTGGATTCTTTTATGACTGTGTTCATCGATGATATCCTTTTGTATTAGAGGAATAGAGAGAGCATATACAACATTTGAGGGTTATGCTACAGACTTTGAGAGATCATATTTTTTTGTACAATTCTTTAAGTGTGAGTTTTGTCCTGAGTCGGTGACATTCCTTGGGCATGTGGTGTCTAAGGATGGGGTTATGGTAGACCCGACGAAGATTGAGGTATTCGAGATTTGGACAAACTGTGATGACCCAAACTCGAGCCTGGCCGTGATGGGTATATCAAGCCCACCGAGGGTTGGAGATAACCCCTAGACTTACCTCCAGAGCTCAACAAAATTAAATAGCAAAAGCCAACAAAAAATAATACGAGAGATAGATAAGGTAAATGAAAATACGAAAGTCAAAGCAAAAAAACCATAATATCCCAATACTATCCACAAAGGCTTCTAATCCAAGAATACCAACTAAGATAGGATATGACCCCGACTATGATAAGGAAATCCATTAATACTAGAGTGATAATAGAAACTTAATGAAATTACAGGGCCTTCCAAAAAATGGAGGTTCACCACTATACATCTGATCAATAGAAGTACCAAACCACCTAACGCTGCATAGGATCAACAAAAAAATCCTCAGAACCTACATTATAAAATGATGTACCATTCGGGGATAGCAATGGAGCAAGCACTAGCATGTAACTCAAGGGTAGAACCTACATCATAAAATGATGTAGAATCTGGGGATGGCAGTGAGGCAAGCACTGGCATGCAACTCAAGGGTACGGAATAAAATAATCCATTTACCAAAACTCAGTCATAAACAACATGCACAACAGTTATACATACATATATATATATAAACTAGTTTAGTCTACGTGCGTTACACGTGTATTTCCACATTAACTAAAATATATGTTAGATTATTTTGTATATATACATTATATTTTCTCTTTTCCTCTAACCACAGTTTTTAGGAATTTTTTTTCCAATACAAAACTGCCAAACTAATGCATCAGCAACATTTACCATATAAAGTAAAATAAACAATTGGGCTACCAAATGCTTTAAAGAAAACCCCTTTATTTGTACATAAGGTAAACCTCTTTTTCACCAAATATTAGGATGCAATAAGTTGCATCTCAAGAACTTTTATTAGCCTCTAAGGCCTAATCTTATGTTGCTTGATTTTTAATCCTCCTCAACTCCCAAGCTAGGCAAATAATAGTATACAAGTTTTGCGTAGATGTGATATTTAACATAAGTGGAAATAAAATAAAGTTATCAATACCACTGTATAGAAGTTCACAAGAAAAGTTTCCAATGATAAAGTAACCAACATACTTTTGTTATTATCTTTGTGTGGGCATACCATTCTTAATGACCTTTGTTATCAATCTCTACTTGCTTTTGTTATCAACCTCTAACATTCAGTAGGTATGCATCCGTCTAAAATTGCATAAATCCACTCTTTATTGGTGCATAAAACTTAATGTTGGAATCACCTACTAAATTCGTATCTAAACATAAAATAATAATAATAATAATAATAACAGTATGAAATTACTTTGTATTTTCTTTAACGTATTCTCCTTCTTCCAAGATTATTGATTCTTTACCATAACTAAATAATTAAAACAAACCCACGTCAACAAAAAAAAGGAATGAGAGTAACAGAGCATATCAAAATTACTAATTTCTAAAGCATAATTATATCAAAGAAAATGATAAGAATGTAAATTTTCACAGGTTTCTAGAATACAAATTTTCTTGTATATTGCGGAGACCTTATATATAGGAAGGGAGTAGTGCAAGAGACACGTACAAAAATACTACCTTGTTTTCAAAAAGTACCGACCTTATACCTTTGTTTTTGGAGAAGTCAGCTGACTTTTGACTTTTTAGTTGGAATCCAACTCAAAAACAAAAACAAAAATCAGCATTTATTTTAACCAAAAATAGTAAATCAATAAAATTTCTTAGACATATTTGATACTCGTGTCACAATTTGGACAATTTTTTCTCGTAATTTGTTTTAAAATAATTTTAATGTCCAAAATTTTAGGTTTTAATTCAAATAAGGTAAGGTTTTATGCTAAATTTTAGGTATATAAGTCAAATAACGTAAGGTTTAATAATTAAGCTTTAACTTTCATTAATTTTTAAATATTTAAAAAAATAGTAAAAGATGATTTTGTCTATTACATATACTTTTAATGAAGGACAAAAAGTTCAAATCACTTTTCTAAGGGTCTTCACACTTTTAATATATTATAGATATAGGATGTCGGGATAGGGGTAAGGGTCACGAAACATGATATTTTAAAATATTAGCCTAAACTATGTAGCTCGTAGAGACATTCCAGGCACCCACAGGCTATATAGGTCTAGCTCCCCCTGTCGGAAGGGCCCCAGTCTATCTAGCCACATATACCAAGGAATGTCTAAAGACACCAAGGCGATAGCCATCCAAAATATAATGTGTATCTAGACACATGACCACATAGACCCCCAATGTCAGCAAATATGGTTTCTAGTGTGGGTCTCTCCGGGACTACACTTTCTCGGTGAGCTACACAATTCCCATTAAGCCCAAATTAAAAAAATTTGCACACAAACCAACCATAAACCATGAAATCTTTTTAATTAGGCATTTTCAACTTGGTATCGTCATACCAATATCCTTGAAAGCTATACCATTTATGCCAAACAAAATCATATAACCAAATTGAATCCAATTATCGGTTTAAATCCAAACCATAGCCACCAAGGGCATCCAAATACTTTTTATCCATTTATTCATTAATGCAATGCAATATTTCCAAAATATAAGTTAAATTATGTAAAAATCCATACTCAAAATCAAGATTTGAATATGGGTTTAGGATAATACTATTACCAAGTCAAAATTTCATCAATTTGGGGAAACTCGTGTGACTCATTTCAACCATTATAACAACGCACCAATTCAATTCCAAAAACTATCAATCAAAGCATGAACACATTAAAATAATGAGAAAAATAATACATGTATTAACAACCAAAAGACCTCAACCCAATTTCAAACCCATCAATTCAAAACATATGGATATTGAATAAACTTATGCAATAGCATAAAATTCTAGTTAGGGAAAGAGTAACATGCCTGAAATATAGAAGAAATCAAAGAGGAATTGAAGTTTAGAGCCCGAATGATGAAATCCTTATAAAAACCTTGAATTTCTTGACTTGGGAGTTAAAGAAGATAAGAGCAAGGTTTTGATCTTGATAACTGAAGGCAAAGGGGTTATTTAGGTATTTTTAAGTCGTTTAAGGGGTAAAGGACCAAAAAGTCCCTCATCCCAAGGAAAACAAATAAAACTAGATGAAAATTGCATAGCAACATGGCACACCGCTATCGTGAAGGGTAGCTAGTGTGCCACAGTCTTATCGCAGTGACTAAGTGGTGTGGCACGCCACTGTCGCAGATACTCACTGCCCGGGAGTCCCAAAATGATCCCCAACCCCTTCCAAAAATTCCAAAACTTGCCTAAAATACCACTTCAACATACCTTATCATGATTCAAGTCAAAAATTAACATTACTCACATGGCAGGCTCAAAAATAAAATGATCAAAATTTTATGAGATCTTACATTATCCCCCCTAGATCATTCATCCCCGAATGAGAAGTTAGGATATTTTTAGCATGATAATAGAAAGAATACAATAGAATTCAAGAACAAATTTGAAAAGAGACAAGAGGGAAATGAAGCTCATACCTTAAGTACTTTCATCCAATGTTGGAAACAACAATGGGTACTTGGCTTTCATATCTTCTTCTGACTCCAGTGTAGCCTCTTCTACATTTTGGTTTCTCCAAAGCACTTTCACTGAAGTTATATCTTTTGTTCTCAACCTACGAAATTGACTATCTAATATTTTAACTTGGACTTTCTCATAAAACAGTGAATCCCTCACACCAACATCCTCCATAGGCACTATAAATGAAGGGTTACACACACACTTTCTAAGCATGGACACATAGAAAATGGGATGAATCGAGGACAAACTCGTTGGGAAATCTAATTCATAAATGACATTCCCAATTCTCCTTAAAATTTTATATGGACCAATGTAATGAAGATTAAGCTTGTTTTTCTTTCCAAATATCATGACTCCTTTCATAGTAAAAACTTTCAAGAATGCCTAATCGCAAACTTCAACCTCCAACTCTCTCCTCGCATCTGCATAAGACTTATGGCAACTTTGAGCAGTCTTAAGTCTTTCTCTAATCACCTTCACCTTCTCCATGGCTTGGTGAACTAAGTCAGGGCCAAAAATCCTAATCTGACCTACCTCAAACCATCTAATAAGAAACCTACACTTTCTACCTCAAACCTCAAATAAAAAACCATAGCCATCACCTCTAAATCGTGAGTCAGATAACTCTTGTCATGAACCTTAAGCTGTCGAGAAGCATAGGCTACAACCTTACCATGCTACATCATTACACAACCTATCCCCATAGGGGATACATCACAATACACAACAAACCCCTCAGTGCCCTCAGGTAGGTTCAAAATAAGTGCAGAAGTCAACGTATCTTTTAACTTCTCAAAACTACCTTCACAAGCATCGGACCACCAAAACTTAATCTTTTTCTGAGTCAACTTCGTCATCAAAGCTACAATAGATGATAAACTCTTCACAAACCTTTAATAGTACCCGGCTAAGCCTAAAAAGCTCCTAATATCGGTTTGAGTTATAGGTTTAGGCCACTTCTTAACTACCTTAACTTTTTTGGGATCTACCTTGATCTCTTCACTAGAAACAACATCCATGAGAAAAGTCACAGCACTAAGCCAAAATTCACACTTAGAATATTTTGCAAATAATTTTTTGTCCTTGAGGGTCTGCAACATAATTCAAAGATGATTGACATGATCCTTCTCACTTTTGGAGTGTACCAAGATGTCATTAATGAAGGCTATAACAAATAAATCTAAAAACTACCTGAAAACTCGATTCATAAGATCCATGAAAGTAGCCAGAGCATTAGTCAACCTGAATGACATAATCAAAAACTCATAGTGGCCATAACGGGACCAGAAAGTAGTCTTAGAAATATCAACCTCCCTAATTTTCAACTAATGGTAACCCAAATGAAGATCAATTTTAGAGAAACACCTGGCACCCTAAAGCTGATCGAAAGGTCATTGTTTCTAGGGAGGGGATTCTTATTTTTCATTGTATCCTTGTTTTACTGATGATAGTACATACACATCCAAACAAACCCATCTTTATTTTACACGAAAAGAACAGGAGCACCCCATGGAGAAACAATAGGACAGATGAAACCCTTATCAAGGAGATCCTTCAACTACTTATTTAGTTTCTTTAGTTCAGCCAGACCCATCCTACAAGGAAGAATGGAAATGAGATGGGTATCTGATAGAAGGTCAACCCCAAAGTTTATTTCCCTATTGGGATGAATTCCAAGAATATCATTGGGAAAAACTTTAGAAAATTCATTAACCATAAGGAGTAATTGTAGAGAGGAACTCTCAAAGTTAGAATCTTTAACCCAAACTAGATAATACAGACAACCTTTGGAAATATTTTTTGAGCTCTAAGATAATAAATAAACTTCCCTATAAACTTGCCTATTGGTATTAAGGAACTCTCCTCCCATTCAATCACCGGTTCATTAGGAAAATAAAAACTGACCCGTTGGGTCCTACAATCTAGAGAAGCATAGCATGAATGGAGCTAATCTATCCCCAAGATTACATCAAAGTCCACCATATCAAGTTCTATCAAATCCACTGATGTCTCCCAAACAAGAATGGACACCACATAACCCTATATATTTTTCTAACAATAATAAACTCACCCATAGGAGTAGAAATAGAAAAGGGGCCGAAAATACTTTTAGGACCAAAACCAAAGTGTATAGATATATAAGGGGTCACATAATATAGGGTAGAACCCAGATCAAGCAAATAATAAACATCACGAGACAAGGGCTACTACATACAAGTAAAAATATCTAGGGATGCCTCAAATTCTTGACAAGTAGCAAGTACATAGAGGCTATTTTGGCCATTATCGGTACCTGATATGGTATACTTAGGTGCAAGATCCAAATAAGAATATCACCTACAGGTTTAGGATAAGGAGCACTGGCGGACGAAAAAGAATTTTCCCAGTTCTTCTTCTTAGTCCACGGTCTACCACCCCTCTCACTATTATGCTGACTTGCACATTGCTCTGCATACCTAAATTTCTTACTCTTTCTTTCTCCATTTTTTGGTTACTTTCTCTTCTCATCCTTCACCTGTTGTATGTAAACCACCAGCTTGGATATGTCCATATTATTATGCAACATAGTGGTCTTACATTTTAACACCAAATCATGGGAAAAATAAAAACAAACTTCCTCTTTCTAGACCTCATATTAGATACCAACTCTGGAGCATAATGGGACAATTGTTGCAACTTCAATGCATACTTCTTAACACTTATCTTACCCTACTTCAACTTTACAAACTCTTCAGCCTTAGCCTCCATCAGCTATTGAAGAAAGAAGTAATTAATAAAGCACCTAAAAACTCATCCCACATAGCCAGCTTAGCATTATCACCTATTAAGCCACATTCTTTAACTGGTAAGAAGTAAATTTAACCTTTTATGAATCCTCCTCAACCCTGGAGTTTATAAAGGTTGGGGGATTTAACCTTATAATCTATCCAAATCGAGTGACCTCAGATGAACTAAAAACAAGACCAACATAATTAGATTAATGAAACTAGAATGCTAGAAAGTATATAGATATACTGATAGAACTCCGCATTTAAGATATATCCCTATTGGGATGGAGTAAAGGTAGCATCAGCCTAGATAATTCGAGGAGGACTAGTAGGAATCAGTGGAATCCCAAGTGGAGTGGTACAGTCAGGGGTAGGGGCCCTTGATTGAGTGTGCATTCCATGAGTAGGGAAAATTTCTTTTAAACTTATCCCTAATTGGGAGGAAGGTTCTAGATAAATTCCTATGATCATCAGATCTTTGAGGAGGCATAATCTAAAATGTGGGTAAATTAGGCGTTAGAGAAAACTCAAAGCATCTAGACCCTCTACTACAAAATTGAGCTCAAAGAAAAAAAATATTCATAAATGCCTTGTCGCCTCCCTCTTATAAGTGTGGAGTACCACACACCCATAAAAGGGACTCTACTCAAAAATGACTTTTTAGACACTCATCGACCTTGAATTGTACTCTGATACCAAGCTTAACATCAAGAACCCAAGCCTGGCCATGACGGGCATCTCAAGCCCATTGAGGGCTGTAGATAACCCTCTAGCCTTACCTCTAAAGCTCAACAAAAGTAAATAGCAGAAGACAACCAAAACAATATGATAGATAGATAAGGTAAATAAAAATTTGATATTCGATGCAAAACAACCATAAACTCCCAATACTATCCAAAAAAGACTCTAATCCAAGAATACCAACTAAGTTAAGACATACCCCTGACTATAATAAAGAAATCCATTAATACTAGAGTGATAAAGGACACTTAATAAATTGATAGGGTCTTCCAAAATATGAAGACTCACCACTTCACACCTGATTAACAAAAGTATCAAACCACCTAACGCTTCATAGGATCAACAGAAAACTCATTGGAACCTACATCATGAAATAATGTAGCATCCATATATGAAAAGTGAGGCAAATACTGGCATGCAACTCAAGAAAAAGGGATAAAATAATGTATTTACTAAAATCCAGTCATAAACTACATATACAATGGTTATATATAAATATATAGGATACCGAGATAGGGACATATGGGCAATAGTTGAACAATAATGCACCTATTTTGTTCATGCAAAAGAAGGATGGTTCCCTTTAAATGTGTATTTATTAGCAGTAGTTAAATAAGGTGATGGTAAAGAATAAGTACACTCTTCCAAGGATAGGTGATTTGCTTGATCAGTTGTAGGGTGCTAAATTTTTTACCAAGTTTGACCTATGATCCAAGTATCATCAGTTAAAGATTAGCAAGGTGGATATACCTAAGACTGCCTTACATATATATTATGGGAATTTTGAGTTACTGGTTATGTCTTTTGGGTTGACCAATGCTCCGGTGGCATTCATGTATTTGATGAAAGGGTCTTTTAGCAGTTTTTAGATTTGTTCGCCATTGTGTTCATATACGATATTTTAATATACTCTAATAGTGAAGTGGATCATGTTGATCACCTTTGCATTATATTGAAGACCCTGAAAGAGTAGCAATTGTATGCCAAATATTCAAAATGTGAATTCTGGTTAAATGCCATCACTTTTCTAGGTCATGTTATTTCTACTGAAGGAATTATGGTGGATCCATAGAAAGTTACAATGGTTAAGAAGTGGCTTCGACCCATGAATCCAACTAATATTCAGAGCTTCTTGGGTTTAGCTGGTCACTATAGAAAGTTTATAAAGAGTTTTTCGACTATAACTGCCCCATTTACTAAGCTGACTCAGAATAAGGTAAAGTTTTTATGGTTGAATGCTTTTTAGGCTAGTTTTGAGAAACTAAAGTATAAGCTAACTTTAGCTCCACTCTTGACTTTGCTCGAAGGAACAAATGGATTTTTGGTATATTATGATGCATCCTGTATGGGTATTGGTTACGTCTTGATGCAGTATGGTAAGGTAATAGCTTACATCTCTAGATAGTTAAAGGTGCATGAGGAGAATTATCTGACTTATGACTTGGAGCTTTTAGTTGTGGTGTTCGCATTGAAAATTTGGTGTCACTATTCGTATAGAGTACATGTGGATATCTTTTCAGATCATAAGAGCCTATGATATGTGTTTACTCATAAAGAGTTGAACCTCGGGCAAAGGAGATGGCTTGAGATGCTCAAGGATTATGACATAAGTCTTCACTACAATCCAAATAAAGCTAACGTGGCTGCCAATTCTCTTAGCAGGTTGTCTATGGGGAGTCTAGCTCATGTGTAAAAGGAGAAGCGGGAGTTATTGAAGGATTTTCAGCGTTTGGATAATCTTGAAGTTTGCCTCTTGTACTCTAAGGATAGTGGTGCATTTGTATAGGAGGTGGTGTAGTTGTCTCTTGGTGTAGAGATAAAGGAGAAATAAGTGTTGAATCCTATCTTAATGAGGACCAAAGGTGAGATAGGTGGGTAAAAGATAATTACTTTGAGATTAGTAGCAATGATACCTAGTGGTATGAAGGAAGGTTATGTGTTCCTAATATAGATGGTTTACGAGAGAGGATCTTGGCTGAGGCGCATAAGTCATGCTATGTTATTCATCCTGGTTTGACAAAAATATAGACCTTAAGGAGATGTATTGGTGGGATGATAAGAAGTAGGACGTGGCTAATTTTATGGCTAAGTGCATGGTGTGCCAACAAGTGAAAGTTGAACATAAGAGGAATGAAGGATTGTATCAAGAAATCAAGCTGCCTGTATGGAAATGGGAAATAATCAACATAAATTTTGTTATCAGTATTCCTCGATCTCAAAATCAATTTGATTCGGCTTAGGTAATCATGGATAGGATGACAAAGTTTGCTCTTTTCTTGCTTGTGAGGACCAATTTTTTGACAGAAGATTATGAAAGGTTATACCTTCAAGAGCTTATGAAGTTGCATGGAGTGCCTATTTATATCATCTCGGATCATATTATGCAGTTTTCATCTCACTTTTGGTGGTTATTTCAAAAAGTTTTAGGGACCAAGGTGATATTTAGTATAGCTTTTCACCAGTCGGATGGGCAAGAAAAAAGAACTATTCTGATGTTGGAGGATATACTTCGAGCTTGCATGATTGACTATGGTGGTAGTTGGGTTGAGAATTTTCCTCTTATAGAGTTTACCTATAATAATAACTACCACTCTAGCATTAGAATGGCTCCATTTGAGGCATTGTATGGTAGGAGGTTTATTTCTTCTATTGGGTGGTACAAGGTTGGTGAGGCGGAGATGTTTGGCCCAAATTTGGTTCACCAAGCCATGGAGAAGGTGAATGTGATTCGGGATAGACATAAGGCTGCCTAAGGTCACCAAAAGTCCTATGCAGATATATGATAATGAAGTTAGAGTTTGAGGTTAGGGTTAGGGTGTTCTTGAAGGTATCTCTAATGAAGGGAGTGATGCGATTTGGGAAGAAAGGGAAGCTTAGTCCTTGGTATGTTGATCCATACTTGGTTTTTAGAAGGGTTGGTAATGTTGCGTATGAGTTGGAGTTGCCTTCTAGTTTGAGCTTCATTCACCCGGTATTCCATGTGTCTATGTTGAGGAAGTGTATGGGAGATCCATCATAAATTGTGTCTATCAAGGATATTAGTATTTTGGATTCCCTATATTTTGAGAAGATCCTAATTGAGATATTAGATCGACAGGTTCATCGATTGCGGACCAAGGACGTGTCCTCGGTAAAGGTTCTATAAAGGAACCACAAGGTCAAAGAGGCTACTTGGGAAGCTGAAGAGGACATGAAGTCCAAATATCCATTCCTATTTTCTACTTCAGAAATTGTTGCATAAGGTGTGTTCTTTTTAACATATTTATTTTCTAACTTAGTTAAAGATGAGATTAGAGGTGTGTTTGTACTACTTTGTCCTATCATTCGAGGATGAATGATCCAAGTGAGGGAGAATTGAATACCTTAGGTTTTGGCCCTTGAAAATTTCCTGAGCTTTGAGCTCACTGTCCTTGGAACGACTCATCATACAAGTCTTATAGTATAAGTACGAGTCAGGTTCTCTAACTCATAAGGTGTCCAGTGATGGTGGTTGGGTTTTTATTGTGGTTACAACTTGGTGGTTTGGGTCATTAGGTGTAGTGAAGAGTCGTTAGGATGATCATTCATCAAATATAAAACTTAGTAACTTAACTTGGATCTGAGTACGAGTGGCTCACTAACTTAACTTGGATCTGAGTATGAGTGGCTTACTAAGATCCATGAGGATATGTTACGAGTCTTTGTAATAAGTCGTATGTTGTTCGGTGTTAATCCCTTTGGAATCTGTCTTGGGTACGACAAGGACCATATGAGTCATATAGTCTGGTCACTAGTGGAGGCCAGGGATTTGGATGGTGGACGGTGTATGGGTTTCCAACTCACTGTATTGGGATGACTCAATGGTACGAGTAGTATTTTATGGTCACAAGTCACGGGGTCGACTCGTAACCACCTGGGTAATTTTACAGTTTTAAGTTAGGGACATTCTGGATATTTCCCCTTTTTAACTCCCTTTGATACCACGACACAAAATACCTTTTGGGACTTCATTAACCTATTATTCCAAATCAAACACTCTTTAAAAAAACTCTCAAACTCTTTGCTCAAGCAAAAGGCTAGGGTTTCGTCAAGACAATTAATTAGGGGATTTCAAGAGTGATTTTCTCTGTCTTCCTTGGTATCTAAGGCATGTTACTCCTCCCTCATTGTTATTTTACAAAGATCATGTGTTTTGATATATGAATTTCATGATATTGTTACGGTTTGAAATAAAGGTTGGGGGTTTTGGATGTTCATGGTTGAATAGTGTTTGTCATGGTTTAATTATGAAAAGGGTTTTGGATGTTCATGGTTGAATAGTGTTTGTCATGGTTTAATTATGTTTTCTTTCATGCTTTTAGCATGATTTTGACTTTGTAGGATACATGTTAATGGTCAATGGATTTTGGGGTATTATGGATTCCCCAACTTACTTGGTTATGATTTTGAAACTTATGTGCCCTCAACCTATTTGTTAAAATGACAATGAGAATGATTTTGTCACATAGTTTGACTATTCTTGAAATCTTTGTAATGCATAAAAGCTAATGGAACTTAAATTGGTTTGGTTGATTTTAAATGGTTTAAAAAGGCCTTGGTGGCCATGATCTTGGTTTAATTGTAAACTTTGGAGTTAACTTGGTTGAATGGCTTTGGTATGGCATAAATGGATAGACTTGCAAGCTCTAATTTTGGTATGATGATACCAATTGCTAATGCCTAATAAATACTCCTTGGTAAAAGGTTGGAATGTGTAAATGGTTTTAATATTGTCTAACGTGGGTGTGTATCAAAGTCGTGGAAGGTGGAGATCTCGGGAGGACCAATACTGGAAACTCATGTTTGTCAATGTGAGGTTTGGTCATAGTGACAATGCGCATGATGTTCCACTTTATATTTTGGGAGATGTACTAGTCATCTCAGGTTCTTTTCTCCAGTCGTGCGGCTAACACGCACTGGGGCCCTTTCAGAGGGTGAGTTGAACCCTATAGCCCGTGGGTGGTTTTAGGATGGCAAAGCTACACAACCCAGGTAAAGGTTTTAAATAAATACTAAACCTTATTCCCTATCCAAACATGGTATATATATGTATATATGTGATTGCACATGGTTAATTAATTTGGTTTTGAAATACGGGCATTATTTTATCTTATCCCTGAGTACATGCTAGTGTTCACTCTACTAACCGTCTTCGGGCGTTGTATCCCCAAGCGATGCAAGAATTGACCCCACTACCATTTCTCCTGCTCAGTGACTTGGATTCGGGGACAACTTTAATTTAGATTAAAGTGGTGAGCGTCCATACTCCAGAAGACTCCATTTCATGCTATGGACTTCTTTTCATTATTTTTGTTTCTTGGATTTTAGTTTTGGCTATGGTCGGGGCCATGTCTCGACCGGATGTTATTTGATCTAGTTAGAGGCTTTATCATGGTATCGGTACTGGTCCTAGCCTTGGTATTGGTATTGGCATTGGGGTTGGCATCGGTTGAATATTTAGTTGAGGTTGTTGAATTATGATTATAGACTTTATTTAATGTATTTAAACTATTATTGGTGTACCTTGTTATATATTTGGAATTCATCCAATGTACGGTGCAGGGCGGTTATGGTTTGACTTGAGATGCCCAACATGACTAGGCCCTAGTTTGGGTCATGTCAGTTATTATTTATGCCTTGAGGCAGCTGAAGGTGCACATCCGTGACTACTTCACTCATGATTTAGAGTTGGCGGTGGTAGACAATAATGATGGTCTAAAAGATAGACAATAATAATAGGGATCATTGACCGACTAAGATAAATCATGATATAAATACGATAAGATGCAAGATAAATAAGCTACGGCAAGATAAAAGGGCAAAACTAGAAATAAGCTCCAACATTGTAAATAAATAACCGAAATAGACATAATATGAAAGAAAACTTAACTAATTCTACAAGACTAGCCCCCATAAGCTTGTAAGTGAGAAAAAGTAAATAACCTAATGTGGGCCTCCATAAGCCTGGAGGGTACAATCAAAGAAAAGTAAATAATTAAAGTTCCATAAGTTTACCGAATATCACGCCATAACCATGAATATATCCATACCATATCATATCATAAATAAATTCCCAATGTCGAACTCAAACTAAAAGTCATAACATCATTATTTGTCTAAGTTAAACTGGAACTCACATCATTAATATTATCATTAATCACCGGAATTGAATTGGAACTTGATATTAATAAGCCATCGGGTTTTGCCCGGAATTAGCACCAACTCCCAAGTATCAAACTAGCATAAATATCACGTATACAATCTCCTCAAACTCGAAAAATAAGTATATAAAAGGGTATTACATACATATAGAAGTCTATGAGACCTAACACAAATCTTGGTTTAAGGTGGGCCAGATAGGCCCACTTCTAATTCCCAAGATCCATTCTAAGACGAATTATACCCTGGACTAGGCTAAGATATCTAAATGCACTTCTAGATGTTAAATAAGACACAATTAGCCCTATGATAGAAATTCTATCTAAAGCATGAGCAACTAAATCAATTTCGCTTAAATTACAGTTCTTTAATAGACTAAACAGTTCAAATAATACTTATTTTTATCAATCTCCAATGCCTAAATCTCATCCCATATGTAACATAATATCATTATTATACTATGAATTAGCTTAATATATGAAGAAGGTAAACCAAGCTAACTTGATGCCAAAGAAAAGTTCGATGAATCTGATAAATCGATGATTTTCCTTTCCTATAAGCTTCCACAAGATTCCATGCTATCAAAATCATAATCTACACAGTAAAATAAGAAACATGATGCTCATATTGCACTTTTTTGCTTCAGATCCAAAAATTACATAAAAATTTTATGTAGGGCTCATTTGTAAAATCGCACTTTCAAATTTGATAAAACGTCCCTCTATACTCAAGGAACATTTATCCTCAAAATGGGGTGAATTTTTTTAGCTCAAATGGTACTATAATTAACCCACCAATATTCTAGGAATTTTGGAAAAGAGAATTTAATGCATGAAATTAATAGAAAATTACCAAGAATTTGAGAAGAAATGTGTTACTCGAGCTTACAATCACTGTAAAATATCCACAAATAATTCTCCAAAGTTTTCACACATTTTACAGTTCTACACTCTTGGAAATGGGTGAAAATTAAGGGAATCAAGCTAATTGGAGGATTTATAGCGTTCCCAAGTGTCCAAGTGTCGCATAAGAGGACACTGAGTCACTTAAGTTATAGTTGCTTAAGCAATCAAGTATCGATTTAGTGACATTAGATGAACTTGCGCATTATCACTTACGTGACCTTTGGCCACTTAAGCAGTCATCTCTTAAAACCCAAAGGCATTGCTTAAATGATATCCGCAAGTCAAGGCCAGGTCGCATAAGAAACTGGCCGACAACTTAAATGTCTTTCGCTTAAGATGTCCAAAGGGTACTTAAGCAATGCACCAGCATCAACTGAGTTTTTAAATTTCCAAGTCTCCACTGACCCCTCGGACTTTATCTGGAATCCTGTATATGCAAAGGAACTATGATACCTATCAAATTCAACGTTCCAAACTAAATAGCTCAGTTAAAATTTTCACCTGAGGTTGTTTTGATGAAAAGTGGGTCCCACACCTATGTATTATTTTTTGGAACTTTCAACCAATAGCCTAAAATGAGTCTGGGAGCCTCGGGACCTAAACCAAGGGTACACCTATCCTAAATTCAACGTTTCAGAGCTATTGGAACTATCAAAAATAGCATATGAGCATTTGACTAAAGTTGTCACTCAGTAGCCATTTTTAACCAGCAAAGACTTCAAAATAGGGAATTGGCTCTAAAAAACAAATGAACTACCTGGTAGCTGACGGTTAGTTCTAGCAAGTCATAAATGAATTGGGAAGCTCTATGAAAGATATGAATGGCTTAAACGAGCAGAAATACAGAAAATATCCAAGTGGGTCACTACAACTGTTAAGATGGCATTGGGTATACTAATCGTATGGCTAATACTGAGCATCTGAACCTATATCATAAAATGATACAATGGAAAAAGAATGTATGCGATCAGTGCATTAAATGTACTATGCATGTGAGATATAATAACCTGAACATACTAGAAATACTGATGCACTATACTGAGATACAAAATTAAACTGAAGTATAATGAACCTATATGGGATGCATATATATATATATATATATATATAATATACAAATACAAAAATAGATGTACACACTGATATGAAATAATAATCTAAAAATTCATAATTTAAATACAAGTAAAACTAAACTAAGGTTCATGTACAATTACTGAGTCTAAAACTGTAGGAGGTTCTCATAAACAACATACACTATGTGAACAACATGGAATACAACATGAAACCCAATTTGGGAGGGTGTTCTATACCTACCAATGGTAAGAACTATGACTTGCATGAATTCACTCATGAGCCCATTCGGGATGAGAGAGACACTCTCAACTAGTAAGGACCCCATAACCTATGGTGGCATGCAGTTTGGGACTTAACTTGTGTCCTCTTGACGCTAAGTAATTACTCTCATAAACATACACATGTGTTCATAGGTATACTGAAATCTGAGTAAATCACATGAACTAGATCAATTTACTGTAACTGAATATGACTAAAGTCATGAAACTAGTTATGTGCATTTTACCATTTTGAAAAAATCACGGAAAATATGGTGTGTTGAATACTTATTTGGGAGTATGTATCAATTGGATAGTTTATGCTAATTTCACAAGAATCTAGAATCGTGTGTTCATAACATGTCAAACATTCAAGAAAATCATATTATAATCATGCATAAAATGTTATTTAAAATCATAAGATATTCTGAATTATGGATATTGAAAGAAACATAAATTTGGATATTTGTGGCCTTTCCCTAATTAATGGAGTTAATAGAAAAGAAATTGTAAAACTTGTGCATGAGGGTGAAAGGAGACTCTCATTGAACACCCAAATAGCTAGAGTTTGGAGAATTATTGCTAAGAAATTGGACCTTGAAGCCTTTGGGGAAGAATACTAGTTTTTCTTCTTTTTTGAGGAGATAAATCACCTTGTGATATTTTTCTAAATGTCTTTTGCTAATGATGAAAAATAAACTCTTATCTTCATTTAATCCACTCCTAAGAAGTCTTAAAACGACGTAGTTTTAAGTGTAGAATACCCTAGAGAAACATTTTAAAATAGCTAATTGTGTCGGATGAGCCACCCGACAACTTGTCCTAGGAACTATAAGTCATTTGGTAAACTCATGGTCATTGGGATTTTGGTTGGGTTTCTGGTTTTATCCCAACGACCATATCAAATGACCCATTAGTTGTCACCATGAGTCATTATAAGTGATTCATTTATTCATGGTTGAGGCTGCCTAGTGACCAATGACCAAATCCCACGACTCATGGGAACTCCCAATGGGTCATGGTATCCCCTCGTGATTACCTCACAATAGGTTTTTTCCACCTTTATTTTGAGAGAAAATTTATGGCTTCAGTTGGTTTTCTGTGCTAAGTCTAAGATATGATCTTAAGGACTTTTGGGGTGTTACAATATCTCCCTCTTGGGAACATTTATCCTTAAATAAAGACTAACTAAGCTGAAAAGATAGGAAAAGAGTTACAATCCCAAAAATTTACTAAATTTGAAAAGTTGGTTACTAACACCGTAACTGATTCTTGATAAAATATAGGCTGAAGTGAACTCATGAAATATACATCTATACTAAGAAATGAAAGCAATTGAAGGACATGAAACTGGATGGAATACTAAGGAGAAAAGTATTACCTCAAGCAGGGACTGAAGTAGAAGGGAAAGGTGAGGTACTTAGTCATAATATATGCTTTTGCTTCCCAAGTAGCTCCCTCAACTAGCTGATTCCTCCAAAGGACGTTTATTGAAGTAACTTCCTTGCTCCTCAACTTATAAACCTGAATGTCAAGAATCTCAACTGGGACCTCTTCATAAAAGAGCCTATCTGTCATGCTCACACTCTTCAAAGGTACAACCACGGATGGATCACCAACAATTTCTTTAACGGGGATACTAAGAGAAGCAATAGATGAAAATTTATCAACAAATTATCTGAAGTAACAAAATAAACCCATGATACTTCTAATTTTTTATGGAGATATAGGTCTATTCCAAGTCCTAACTGCTTTGGTCTTTAAAGGATCAACACAAATAACCTCACTGAAATAATATGACCAAGAAATGCTACTCTTTCAACTAAAATTCACACTTTTTAAACTTAGCAAATAACTGGTGATTTTAAGTGTCTAGATAATCTTTAGCTATTCTACATGTTCATCATCACTCCAAGAGTAAATGAGGATGTCATTTATAAAGAAAATAATGAATATGTGCAATTATAGTTTAAACATTCTATTTATCAAATCCATAAAAGCTGCAAAGCATTCATTGATCCAAAAGATGAAACAAGAAAATCATAGTGACCACACCAAGTTTTAAAGATTTTCTTTGGAATGTCACATTCTTTGACTTTGATGAGCTGAATTTAAGGTCTATCTTTGAAAAACAACTGGCATCCTGAAGTTGGTCAAACAAGTCATCAATCCTAGTAATACGATACTTATTCTTGATTGTGACTTTGTTCAACTGATGGTAATCAATGCATATTCTGAAGGAACCATCTTTCTTATGAATGAAAAGAACTAGAGCACCCCATGGAGTGATATTGGGTATGATGAAACCTTTTTCTAAAAGGTCCTTTAACTTTTTCTTCAATTCCTTAATCTTGGATGTTGGAGCCATTCTGTAAGGGGGAATCGAAATAGGTTGGGTATCTAGAAAAAGGTGTATTCCAAAATCTATCTCCCACTCAAGAGAGAATCTGGACAGATCTACAGGAAATATTTCTGGAAACTCATTTACAATTGGAACTAATTAGAAGGATTAGAGTTTCAAACATAGAGTCTTTAACCCTAACAAAATGGTATATGCAACACTTGGAGATTATTTTTGTAGCCTTAAGTAAGATATAAACTGACCTATAGGCACTAAAGTACTACCTTTCCATTCTAAGACTGGTTTTGTTTAAAAATTAGGACTTAACGACTCTAGTTCTATAGTTGATTGAGGCATAACATGAGTGTAAAAAACCATGCCAAGAATGACATCAAAATTAGTCATATCAAACTGTACTAGATCAACTGTGGTAGTTTTCAAGGAAATTGAGACTGGGCAATATTTGTATATTCATTTATCTATAACTGAGTCACCAACAGAAGTACATACTGAGAAGGGTTCTAAAAGGGTTTTAGGACTGACACCAAAATCTTCTATAATATAAAGAGTCACGAAGTAAAGTGGGGCTCTAGGATCTGACAATGCATAAACATCTATATGAAAGAGTCGTAACATACCAGTGACTGTATTTGATGAGATCTCCTTATACTAACAAGATCATAAAACATAGAAGTAGTTATGACATTGACCACCTCCTACACTAGAAGAAACACCCTACTGGGTTGGGCGACCTACTGGAGTTGCCGAAGGGTAGCTTGAGCACGACCACTGATGTCACTTTTTTGGCTGATGGATAATCTTAGAGTCAGTGACCAATTTTAACACAATTAAAACACTCATCCCTGCCTATCAAGCACTCTTTGGAGTGGTTTTTTCCATATTCTTATAATTTAGGGAAGTCCGACCACCGAAACTACTACTCTAGGACTTAACACCTGGTGCTCTACCTTTCTGATCCTATCTGGGATTAGGAGATGGAACACTGACAAATAATGATGATGGGGATTTAGATCTCTGCTCATACTAAGAGTGATTACCCTTGCCCGACTTCTACTGAGAATAGTTAAATTTATCTATTTTATCCCTCTTAGTCTCCCTCTCCTTTATTTGATCTTCTCTTTCTTAATATATTGGGTGTGAGTCATAAGTTTGGAGATGTGCATGTCCCCAATAAGCATAATGGTCCTGCACTCCTTGACCACTAACTTAGAAACACCAAAAACAAACTTACTCATTCGAGCCCTTGGCTCAACCACCATTTCTGGAGCATATCGAGAGAGTTAAGTAAACTTTAGAGAATAGTCTTTCACAGATCTGTTGCCCTAACCTTAGCTTTTTCAACTCGTGAGGAAATAATCTATCCATAAATACAGTCACAAACTCATCCTACTTAAATGTGCCTGCATCCACACACCTAACTTCTTTTCACTATTTAAACCAAGTCTGAGCCACCACTTTCAATTTATAAGTGCCAAATTGAACTCTCATCTAATTTAATACCCATAATCTTAGTTATCTTCATAACCTCATCATAAAATCTTATCGATCTCCCTCCACCTTTAAACTATAGAACTATGGAGGATTCATCTGAGTAAAGTATAGAACACTCATAGCAATGGTATTCTTGTTAGGATTAGCATGTGCAACTATTTGTTGATTAACCTGGTTGGTCATAGCCTGAGAAAGCACTTGCAGAGCATTCTTGAACTTAGCATGAGTGACTTGATCATTCAGGAGATTTACAGGAGCTAGTGGAGCTTGTTGGTTACCATTTCCATTCCTTTGTCCATTAACTCTTCTGGGAAGCATTTTCTATAAATATGTAGAGCATGAGTTATGAAGATAAATAGAGTTTACACTCTATCATATAATATGAACATGAAGAAAGTAAGACTTTTTTAAATGCCTCTCCCTTATAAGTGTGGCACACTTTACACCCGTAAGTGAGACTCTACTTAACGCGGCTTTCAGACATCCTCGGACACTTTAAACCCAATTTTCTAATATCAAGTTTTTCAAGATCTAATCCTACACCCCGGACGTGACATAGTGTTTAGTGACACAAGTGACCTTAAGCTAACACAATGCTCTATTAAGTTAGTGCCCCTTCAAGTTTTTTATTTGAGTATGGAAGAGTTAAAAAGGGTTTGTTTCAAAGTTTGTTGTCTAGTTCTCCTTGAAAATGGTCAAAAAGTCCTTATGTTTAGTCTAGAAATATAAAAATTTAAAATTCTTAACTATTAATTTAGTGTTCTCTGAGCATTGGACTTCTAAAGGGGCATGATCAGATCACCTTTTTATAAGGTATTTCACTTGAATGCTGGGATATGTATCCAATAATTATTGATTACACAGTACCATCCAACCCATTAAAAAAACATGACTCATTTGATATCCAATTCCACTAGGTAAAGGTGCTTCTTGTGTACCCCACATGATATAGACCACATTTACTAATACAATTTTTGAAGTCCTTAGTCTCTTGATAGAATACGGGTAATCCATCAACTTTTCTTCCTAAGATAATATGGCATAAAAATCTCCTCTAATCAATCGAACTGTGAATGTTGATCTACAATATGAGCCATGGATTCCTGTAACTCTTTTCTGATGATAGCATTGTAGGTTGTATAAACTAGTATGAATAAAATTTCCTCCCTCCAAATTTTGATGGTTCACTCTGATAGTAAGTTGTTGTAACTTATCTTCTAGAATATGGATTTGAAGTTCTTTTCTAGTAAACAACCAAATCTTGCTAGAACAATTAGCAAAAACAGTATGATGACCAAGGATCCCCTTATAAGTATCAATGTTTGATGAATCTTCTAATGTTTCCATCTAACTATTAAGCCGATACTAATTTTTATTGGTTTGATATTAGTAAAACAAGATGAGCAAGCCAATCCTCTTGTACACTTTGTTTGGATGGTGGTTTGTCATGGTTTCATAATGTACGGCACTGTATGGTATGGTATTGTATTGTACAATATAGTACAATACAATATTTGGATGGACTGTATCTTTCAATGTTGTTTAATAACAGTTTTATTATTTGGTTTGATGGTATGTTACTGTATCATAACTGATAAGTTTACTAAAATATCCTTACTTATTATAAATGTTAAATTTAGCAGTAATTATTAATAAAATAATTTTTTTCCTACTAATATTTCACAAATTATGTCACGTAAATATATTAAGTTGTTAAAATTATGCAAAGTCTAACAAAATCAGTGAAAGAGTAGATCAAAATAAATGTATTCATCTTTTATAGTAACAAATTTTATTTTTTTTGGTGTATGCTATGGATGTGGTTGGTATGGAATCCAACAAAAATATTTTCTAAGAAAACAAATTATTTCTTACTTATTTTCTTGTGTCCGTTACGCAAGTAGAAAAATATTTTCTAAAACCATTTGTATATATTTAACACAAAACAATGAGAATGAATTGGATAAGACGGTAGAATAAGAAGAAAAAATTTAAATTTTTTTTTATAAAAAATTTTGGGGTGGGGGTAGTGGAGTGGATGATTGGGTAGGGATAGTGGTGGGATAAGAAAAAAAGTTTTGAAAATAAAAAAAAAAGTTGGAAGAGGGAGGAGGGGGCTGGTAGGGGGTGGGGTGGGGTAAGAAAAAAATTTTAAAACTTTTAAAAAAATAAATTTAAAAAAGAAATTGATGGGGAAGGAGGACTAGTAGGTGGGGTGGTGAGGGTGGGATAAGAAAACATTTTCTTGAACTTTTAAAAAAATATATTTTTTAAAAGAAGAAAGGGGGGTGGGGGGTGGGTATACTAGTTTTGGGTGGGGAGAGAAAAAGGGAGATAAGAAAAATATTTGAATTTTTCTATAAAAAATCAGATGGGGGTTGGTGGGTAGGGATTGGGGTAGGAGGTGGAGTTTAGTAATATAGGGTAAACAGTCAAATATGATTATATAATATTAAGTAAGGATATAATTGGAAAACAATGAACAAACTATGGGATACCATCAAATCGGTGGTTGCATAAATTTGAGGGTTTTCATGGTTATTAAATCATATCATATCATATATTTTTAGAAACAATCAAAACAAACATTGTTCACTTAATAACCATACCATACCATATCATACAATAACATACCATACCATGACAAACCACCATCCAAACACGGTGTAGGTGGTAATGCAAGGGGCCTCTTGCTACTTCTCACTACAATCCCTTATTTATATAACCTTGTTGCTAGTGGTTTGTTTCTCCTACTCCCTCTTCCTCTACATTCTCTGTTCTCAACTCTGGACGTTAAACCAAACATTCCTCCTCGTGTCCTTGAAGTTTGCAGGTCTTGCAATACTTGGGCATGTAATCCTGACATTGATCCTTTTGAGGAAATCTTTCAATAGATCCACTTCAACTTTTACTTTTTCTCAACTAGTTTTGGATTTATTTATGGTAGCCATATCTATATGTAAGGGTTTACCCAATACCTTGGCCATTGAGAATAGGGACTCCACAATAAAATTGGAGGATAACGCAACAAAGAATATCCATGCAAGTGTAGTTATAGTTACCTCTTCCAGGAGTAAACCACGATTCCCATTTAATGGGTCTCATATGATAATATTTGTCCTTAGCATGAAGAAAGTAAGCAGGTTTTGACATCACATGTACATAGTCCTGTATTGTCGTGAGCGCATTAACACATGCCTATCACTTAGAACCCTATCTTGTAGTCTGATTTAATTTCACATTGTATTGGCAGTATTTTGCGAATTTCTCCCAATTCAGGTTAACCAGAGAGAACTGTAGATCTTGAATTATCATGTTATGTACTTTTTCTTGCTCTTCTAAAATCACTGTTGGTTCACCATGATATACGCAATGTCCTTGAGAGGAATAGGATTAGGTTTTGATAATTTTGGAGTTAAGGATTTCAAGTAAGAGGGTATTATAGGGGGTGTGGTGGTGGCTTCCCGGGGAGGCCACCATTGTTGGCGATCCCCATGGCGCATGTCGGTGGTGGTTCTAAGAAGGTAATATTAAGGTTCTGGTGGCAGCTTTCAGGCTAGAGAGTCGTGGACGAAAACATCAAGAGTACCGGAAGTGAAGTTATTGTGAAAATATACAAAATAATTAAAGTAACAATACAAAATAAGAAAGTAGATAAAAAATGTAGAACACGAGAGAATTCTTCTTTCATCCAAGTGTATTTAAGTGTCTACAATATGAGTTCTTATGCTTATATAGTAATAAACATGGCATTAAGCGAGCAGCATGATCAAGCAAATTTATTTGGAGATGATAAAAAGATTTGCTTTAAGTTCGTGGAAGGGTGTCATGTTTCACAATTGGGCTAGACCCAAAATCAAATTTACAGCGTGGGTCCAATTACTGGTAAGATTGCTTACTGCATACAGGCTGTTAAGTTGGGACATTCAAGTTGATGATAGTTGCAGCTTATGCAAGAAAGCACTAGAGAGTGAGATCATTTACTTGGTGAGTGTGAGTATACGAGACCAGTGTGGAATAGACTACTAAAATGGCTAAACAGACCAACATGACGGTCAGTTTTGTTACAATGGCTCATCCAGATGACCAAGGCAGGAGTGATCATACTCATATACACATAATTGTACAAACTATGTGGACTGAGAGAACATACGTACAAAAGGGAGCAAACAGAAGAGGCCCTGGCTAGGTACATGGCATGTATCAGTAGCATTAGAACCACCGGTAAGATAAGAATTTTGTTAGATAAGTGTGAATACTAGTCTTGAGGGAAGAAGTGCATAGTTGGTGATTAATTGAATCACTTAATTACCAAAAAAAGAAAAATGACATTAACCACATGATATCATTAAGAATCTGAGATCATAGAGGAGATGGAATATACGGTGGTGAAAGATGGTGAGGGGATTACATTTGTGCAGTGAAGATCCACATAAATTAATATACTCATAACCTATAACTTATTGTTATAAATCGGATAGAATAAAGCAAACCACAAGCAAAAAAAAAAAGACAAGAATACACATGTGAAAACCCTTGCGGGAAAAACCATGGACAGAGGCAAAGGAATTTCACTATGAAAGGAGAGGAGTACAATGTGGAGCACGACGTAATATCTGAATATCCAAAACCGAACCACTAATTGCACTTATATAATATGTGCGTACAAATAGGTCGTACGCCCAAAATTATAAAGGTCTTCGCCCCCGCACCCCATCTAGATCAGACCCATTGAAAATCAAAAACATAGGTCACACCGCGAAACTTTCAGGGACGAATCAACAAAATTCAGGTCACAGCTCTAACACACATATAATTTTTAAAAATTATATATATGATGTATCCTTTGAATTCAATATTTTCTTCCACTTTATTTTTTGTAAAACCAAACAAAATCAAATATTGTCAATATCTTAAATTAATAACCAAACCCAATAGAGCATCAATTAATTTAATTGATTTGGTTCGAATTTCAATTTGGATATGTTTTAACAAACACGAACCACCCCTATGACTCACAGCCATAGTTAACTCTGCTTAGAATCTGTATAATAGAAGATCCACTTCTACACTTGCATAAGATCCGGATAATATTTGTGTTATTATCCAAATCAAATCACAAATCTGTTCCAATTGCATTCATCTTTTAAGCATAAAACACTCTTTCAATCAGTAGACTGTAAGCGATAGCGCATCTGGAAGTGCTTTTCAAAGATAAACAGCAGGATCGTATTCCTTTTTCAGACCCAAAGAATTGGGGATGGTTTTGGTTGAGGGGTGTCGGCGGGGGGAGGGGGGGAGGATTTCACAACAAAAGTGAGTTTGAACTTCTGGGACTACAAGTTAAAGTTATCTAGTCCTAGATCCCTAAGAGCATCAGCTGCAGCATTCTTACAGCTCTTGCAATTCATCTTAGCCTTTCTGATGAGCTTCTCAATGCCATTACCAAGCAAAATAGTCCTGCAAACCAAAAAAAACCACAACGTAATTCCATCAAGGACATTCCCAATGTCAAACGGACTTATTAGTTCTAGGAGACTGGCCAAGAAAAACTTACTGGCAACCAGCATTTGCACTGTGAACCACATTATTTTCCACGATCGCTTGATTATATTGAGGTGACAATATATGCTAACTATCCATGATTAAGAGATTAATGTTTGAGTAGAAGATGGATCTAATGCATTTATTGGTTTGGTACAGATGCCAGGTGTACATAAGTTCTTAGCGACCGTCTACCCTTGCAACTGGCACATCAAATCCTTAACATATCAGCAGAAAATAACAAGTCTAGTTGACACTTGCCTGTTTTCTGGATTCCTAACCACAAGATTTCGGATCATGAAACAACAGCTTCTTTGCAGTAACTCTGATTCTGGAAACCTCTGCATAGCTCGGATAACAATATCACCAGCTCCAGCTTCAACTGCGCAGGCAGCATTATGTGGAGACCTCAAGGTCAGCACCATTATCGTAGACATGACCTGAAACATGGAAAGAGAAGCAAAGAGGTGTTTTGGTGACTAAATTGTGTACATGCAGATAGTGTTGTACCAATTGAAATGTCTACGAAGATAACGGGAATTAACAGGACTTTCCCATGCAATGAAACAAATGAGAAAAAAAAGTACACCTTGTCAATTGGGATACCGTTTGTAAGAGCAAAATGAAAGGAGGTTTGGGTATTAATATGTAAGAAACCGAACTTGTAATGCTTGCAAAATATGATTTCAAACTAGCATTGGAGTCCAATGATCTTTGGAACAATGTGATTCGCAGTAAGTATATTCAAAATAAAACGGTAAAATTGGCTACCTAAGCAAAATGCTTCCCATTTTTGGAGAGGTTTTTTTTTTTTTGGATAACTGTGGTGGTCTGGGCCAGCTTGCGCGCACCTCAACTAAATCCACGGAATACCTACCACCTCCACCAGCAACAGGTACCAGGTCCATATTTGGATAAGTCTTGTGAAAGCTAAGCCTATTTTTTTCTTCTGATAATGAAAAGCTAAGCTGTTGATATCGACTCCAGTAGACATTTCGATTATAGTATCTGATATGATGCTGGATGGGGAATTGGATTAATCTTCTATAGCTTATTATCTCGACTCATCTGACATATATACTGCTTAATCCCATTTTATTACAGATAATGTTGTATTTGCAGATAAAATCAATTGAAATAAAACATGTAATAGGAAGTTTAGCACCAAATCAGCATAGGAGATAGCATGCCATGATGAAACTACTCCCAATGACAGAAGATGGAGTAATCTATGGAAAATTTGGATTCCTGAAAAGATGAATATCTTGTATGGCTTGCAAGACATAAGAAACTTATGTCAATGAGCTTCGATTCACTAGGAAGCTTATTGAATCACCCAAAAGTAAATGATGTGATGCTGAGGTGAACGATTCTTCACAAATGATTAGCGCATGTGCGAAATCTAAATAAATATGGAACAAGTTCATCTCACCAAATGAATTTGTGGCTACTGGTAAATCAATTGCTTGAATGGATTGATGATATAAAATAATCATTAGAGTTTGTGTAGTGCTACACTTGTTTTTGCAATTATGAGTATATACGGAAAGAGAGAGAAATTTGATTGACAACAAATACTCCCTCCGCCCCATATTAGTTGTCGACATTACTAAGATTAGTTGTCTTAAATTACTTGTCAATTTACAAAATCAAGATAGAATAATTTAATTTTTCCTATTTTACCCGGGTAATTAATTTTTTTTGGAAGTGTAAACAAATTTGTAAAGTTCCAAAAAAGTTTCTTAAGGGGGCTGATTTGTAAGGTTCCAAAAAAGTTTCTTAAGGGGGTAAATTACCAACAAGTCTGTAAAGTTTCAAAAAAGTTTTTTAAGGGGGAAAATTAGTAAAACTACCCTTTTATGATTTTTCGAGGGGCGTGCAAAGGGAAAAGTGGACAACTAATATGGGACGGAGGAAATGTTCATCTATTGAGGCTATACTTAAACAAATTAGTGATTTTGCTAAGGAAATTGTTGAAGAAATCCCTAATCAGGTTTATATATATAACAAGCCAAACAAATAGCATGGTCTCCCCCATTTGCAGAGAAGTTTATATTGAATATTGATGGCAGTGAAGACTCAAATTGGAAATCCTGCTCATGGAGGGATTTTAGACACAATCAAGAAAAGTGGATGCTAGGGTACTCAAGTAAGATGAAGCCTACATCAAGCTCACCACAGAACTATGGAGCATAAAACAAGAGCTAACTTTAGCAAAAGAAATAGGCTATAAAGAACTAGAAGTGGAAACCGACTGCCTACTTCCAAGCTTATCAAAAAGGACATACAGTGTCACTCTCATGGGGATATAATTTAAGATTGTAAGCATTTGTTGGGAACCAATAAGACCACTATCAAACATATCTGGAGGGGGCGAACTGATTTTCAACCTAAAATGCATACATTTATTATTTGCTTACATTTTGGTACTTTTAATTGTCGTTTTGAGTATTAATTATAGTGATTGCTGTTTAGGACCCATTTGGCCACAGATATCCCAAGTAGTTTTTGAGAAAAATCTTGACAAAATTTGTTTGGCCATAGAGTTTGTCAATTTTTTGCACAAATTCTTGGAAAAAACCCAAGATCCCAAGAACTAAAAGTGTCTTTTGGGCAAAAATCTAGTTTTGGGGAACTTACCCAAGCTTTTATTTTTTTATAAAAAAGAATCCACTAATTACTACTACAACTATAATCTATCTATTCAACCAACCCCTTAATTTAAAAAAAAAAAAATTAAAAAAAAAAATAAGGCAGTCTGGTGCACTAAAGTTTCCACTATGCGTAGAGCTCGACCACAAAGGTCTATTATACACATCCTTACCTTGCATTTCTGTCAGAGGCTATTCACATTGCAACCAACCCCTTATTAAACCATTCATTTCATGTTGATGGCTTTTTCTTGTGGGTTATGTTTATGCTTTAGAAGAATTCACTATCGTAGTATGAGGGTCAGGGATGATTGTATCTAAGTGAGGTAATTGTCTTATTAGTAGTTTTTATTAAAATATCGTGTTATATTTTTGGATAATGTATTGTCTAGTTCAATCTAAAATGATAATTTTATGTCAAACTTATGTGTATTTTTAATAGCTTTTAAAACTAATGGGTATAAATCGAAGTTGTTGAACTCAGGTGTGGGTATCGAGTATGGATACGGGTGTGGGGATTCGGCTAAAAAGTCAAATATTATAAATATAGAGCTATATAGATATTTTAAAAATCCAGTATTGATTTTATTTTTTCAATTAGGAGTAGTATTAGGAGTTTCTTTATTTTAGTACAATTAGTAGTACTTTTTCAATTAGAAGTATATATAAAAATATATTATTTTACTATATATAATTATATATGGATTCTTTTTATATCCTAAAGAACTAAAAAAAATAAAGACATAAAACAACTGACATCGATCTTTTTATATTGTGAGGAATAAATATAGTTATATAGCCATCGACATAATCAGTCTCTTCTGTGAGATCTCTGTTTCTTTCTCGAAGAACATCGACAAGTTGTAAGTACTCCTCTGGTTCGGCTGTGAAGTAGCAGGTCGAAATTTTCAACTTTACACTTGTCGGTGGAGTCGCCGGTCGAAATTTTCCAGGTAAGTCATCGGTCTATTATCCGATGCTTCCTCTAATTTTGGTCAACGGATCCAAAATCTTTTGACCAAATTTGGGACAACGGAAGCACCCACACCCCCGTTAGTCTCGTGACGAGACAGGTTTGGCGGCAAAACCGTCGAGTCCGAGCAACATAGGTATAAATCATATTTCATTATTTATTTTTTTAAAAAAAAGCGAAATATGCTTCCCGAAAACCTAAGTTGCTCAAACTCGAGTGCAGATCCACATGTCGGATCCTTCATGATCTAATTTTTAAGATTCCGGGATATGGATCCAGATACGGATACGGTGCGGGAACTCAGCCAAAAAAACTAAAAATCTATAAATATAGCTATAAAGATATGCATAAATATGAGACATTGTGGAAAACTTATATGTAACTTTGCGTGCCTCTTAATTGTAAAATAATTAATACAAAGGGCAAAGTCGAAAAAGAATAATTAATGCTCTCTTTGATTGTTTAAATTGACAAGTAATTAGAACTAGCTAATTTTAGTATATATGACAACTAAAAAGAATGGGAGTATCAATATGTTCAGCATACCTACGCTAAAATTAGTTTCAATAAAAAAAAATGTGTGCCTTCAAAGCATATACTCCCTCCGTTTCAAAAAAGAATGACCTACTTTCCTTTTTAGTCTGTTTCAAAAAGAATGACTCCTTTCCCTTTTTAGCAATTTTTTAATTTTAACTTTCCACATGGCATGTTTAAGACCACAAGATTGAAGGACATCTTGGTACATTTGACATATCTTTAATTTAACACCACAGGATTCAAAAGTCTTTTTTATTTTCTTAAATTCCGTGTCAAGTCAATCTAGGTCATTCTTTTTGAAACGAAGGGAGTATATTAATCTTTAATTTCATTTATAATTAGATAATTATTATATTTATCCTCATTTTATAAAATCTAATTAATATATATTAATGTTTATCTCATTTTATCAAAACATAAATAAAACATTTATCCTCAATAATAAATAATCAACGTGGCAGCTAGTAAAGGACTAAAGGTCAATTAAATAATAAATTAGTCTTTGGGTCTAGGTCGTCCTCTTTATCTTTGCTCTTCTGCGTCTCTCTCCTTTCTCTCTATCTTCTTCCCAAGGAAGTTTTTCAGACATTTTTCCCAATACAATACGACATCATGGCACGCAAAGTCTAGTAGTCCACCACAACACCACCAATTCTCGACTTCATTATTCCTACATATAAATTCTAGAGCTCTTAAATTTCAAAAACCTGCAGCAGCCAATTGTTGCAACCTGGACAAGAAGATCGACCCAGAAAAAAAGCTTCAAAGGATACAAACTACCTTCAAATATTAGTATAAATTACTATATACACTGTGAATTGGAGGTATTTTGTTTCCAATCTATTCAAATCTTTACTTTGAGATAAGGGTGTCAAACGGGCTCGCTGACCCGGCCCACCTAGTCAACCCAACCCGGTGTCCCACGGGGCTGGGTTATTTTTTATTTTGGGCCTGGTTAACCCCACCCGGACCAAACTCGGTCCGAGCCCACCGGTTAACCGGCACGAAACCGGCCCGGATTATTTTTATTTTAAAAAAAAAAATTACAATTGGACCGTTGGGCCCAAAAGTAGTCGTTGGCCCAACGGCTATATAGTCGTTTTTGGGTCCAAACGGCTACTTTGGCCAATTTTATTTTAAAAAAAAGTCATTTAAAATATATTTTTTAAACCCAAAAAAATTCTTATAAATACCATACACTTTCAAATCATTTTCCACTCAATTTTTCATTCTCTCAATTCTCAATTCTCAAATATTCTATATATTTAATTTCCTAAAGTGGTCAGTTTAATTTTTTAATTTTGAGATTACAAAGTACGACTGAAAGTTTTTAAAGTCGCAACCTTCGGATACTTTCAAAATTTGGTATTGTCGTTCCATCTCTTACATTTAATTTTTAATTTGTGTATTAATTGTTGAATATTTAATTTTATTATATTTGTGTATTTTGAATTTTTTTAATTTAATTTATATTATGCATTAATTAAGAAACCTCGCAACTAAAGGCATTAAAATAATTTATCCCGGAAGTGGTAGTGGTAGTGAAAAGCGAATTACTAGCGGTAGAGGTAGTTCAAGTAGTAGATATACCTGTGTGCCTCCGCCTCCGGTACCGCTTAGTAAACCTTTTGAGGAAGAAATAGGTATAGGTGCTCACGATATGGATTATGTAGAAGCTCAGAAAAATTACGATATACAAGAAGAAAATGAAATAGATGAAGATAATGAAAATATTGGTGAGACACCCGCAGTAGGAAATGCTAACGTTAGATCTGAATCGGTCAATCTCCCTTCCCATCCTCCCCGTGCCCCAAGAGCTCGTAAAACAACTAGTATTGCATGGCAATTTTTTGAACGTATATCAGATATTGAGGTGCAATGCAATATTTGTCAACAAATATATAAGCATAAAAGATGAGGCAATCAAAGAGGTACGGATACGTTAATGAGACATATAAGTGATAATCACAATAGAGTTGAAAATTGCACAAGGCGGTGCGAATATTAGTGGGCCAACACAAACTAGAATGGACCCAGCAACCGGTCAGGTAATGGTCATAACATAAATAAAATGAAATAGTGGTTAATGATCGGGGCCATTATTATCTTATGATGGGAACATTATTGTTTAATGATGCTTACAAATGTGAGGAAGAAGAAAATTAAGGATAGAATTAACTACTTACTGTTAGGAATCCTGAAATCTCCTTATAAGAAATCTGTACACTTCCAGAAACAATGTAAAAGTAGAAACAACACTTCAACTATTATTAATTGTCACCAATAAGTAGAACGAGTTTTACAAACGGCAAATAGAGAATATTTCAACAACCAAGGTATTTCGAGGAACCTTAACCTCCTAATCTGCAGAAGAATCCTACAGAATGATCTCATTCCCTTTTTTTTCTTTTCTTCCTGCTACAATATATCACAAAACACTGCCTAAACTGCTAGTTAACTGCTAGAAACCACTAGCAATACATACACAGAATAATTAATAAATAAAATAGATACATTTAAGCTTTATTTTCACCCTTTTTCCTACGCTTATAGACCCTAGTAACAACAGGTCTAACAATACCCACCCCTATGAGTTTCACCCTTGTCCTCAAGGTGAAAATGAGGAAACTGTCCATCAATAACTTCATAGGATTCCCACTTGTTCTCAAAGTCTGGTAAGTCCTTCCATTTAATCAACACCTCTTGGGAGTCATTCAATAGTGTACGACAGTCTACTACTCCTTCGGGTTGCACTTGCATTTCAAGTTCTTCATATAAGAAAGGAGGAAGCTGCTGAGCTGGAGTAGAATCCCTTATTGCATGCCTTAACCAAGAAACATGAAGTACGGGATGCACCTTGAATGAGGGGGTAAATCAAGGCAATAAGCAACTTCTCCAATTTTATTCAAGATAGTATATGGCCCGTAGTAACGAGGACTTAACTTCTGGTTAACCTTTTTAGCAAGTGAGCGAAGCTTGAAAGGTTGCACGCGAAGATAAACCAAATCACTAGGCTGAAACACAACTGCACGACGCTAAGCATCAGCATAAACTTCCATTTGAGCTTAAGCATGCGTCAGATTAGCTTTGAGTTCATCTAAAATAGCGTTGCGAGCCATAAGTTGCTGGTTGACCTCTTCAGCAGCAGAAATCTCTTCAGTGAACCGCAACAAGGAGGGAGGATCTCGCCCATATAAAGCTCTAAAAGGGGTCATCTTGGTGGACATGTGGTATTGAACCAAAATTCAGCCCAAGGAATCCATCTTGACCATTGTTTTGGATTTGTTCCTGCAAAACAACGTAAATAAGTCTCCAATGAACGGTTGACAACTTCAGTTTGACCATCTGTTTGAGGGTGATAACAGGAGCTCAATTTGAGGCTAGTTCCAGACAACTTGAATAATTCTTGCCAAAATTGGCTGACAAAAACCCGATCTCGATCAGACACAATTGATCTGTAAAACCATGCAAACGTACAACCTCATAAACAAATAGCTTAGTGACACTCTTTGCTGTATATGGATGAGATAAGAGGAGAAAATGACTATATTTAGTGAAACAATCCACCACAACAAGTATAGTATCATGTCCCATCGCTTTTGGTAACCCACTGATGAAATCCATAGCAATATCATTCCAAACTTGAGTAGGAATAGGTAGTGGTTGCGGCAAGCCAGCGGGACTAAGGGCTTCATACTTGTTCCGCTTGCAAACTTCACAACTAGCCACAAAGTTCTGTACATCCCTTTTGATTCCATTCCAACACAACACTTGTGAAATGAGTTTGTATGTGCAGGAAAAACTTGAGTGTCCACCTATGGGCGAGGAGTGAAATTCCCTAAGGAAAATGGGGATGTGTAATGATGAACGGGGAATCACCAACTGACTTTTGAAAAACAAGCAACGATTTCATAGTACATAATTCGGTCGTGAAGACGGATCGTGAAACAAATCTTGTGTTAATTGACGGAGTTGATCATACTGTTGAATTTCAGTGGAAAGATCATCTAAGGTACTGCAGCGTAGAATAGGAAAAAGGGACGACCCGGTTCATACCTACTCCGTAGGTGTCGGGGAGGGGGGGACCACTCCGGGCCTGACCTACGCGCCCTCACCCCAGCTTCGCTGGAGGGGCGTAGAATAGGAAAGGCCATGAAATGAAATTGACAGGACAACGCATCAGATGCCTTATTTTCACATCCGGGGCAATATTGAATCTCAAAATCAAATCCCATCAACTTTGTAACCCATTTTTGTTGCTCCTTTGCCATAGCATATTGGCCCTAAGAAATTGGAGACTGTTGATCTATTCGTATAACGAAATGCTGACCCATCAGGTAATGACGCCACTTTTGTACAGCAAAAACGATGGCCACTAACTCCCTCTCATATACTGATTTAGATTGAGCTTGAATAGAAAGTCCTTGACTAAGAAAAGCGATGGGATGTCCCCTTCTTGCATTAGGACAGCTCCAATCCCTAGTCCCGAGGCATCTGTCTCAACCACAAACACTTTGTTAAAATCTGGTAGTGCCAAAACCGGCAAAGTGACCATAGCCTCCTTAAGAGAATCAAAAGCTTGTTGAGTTTCTTTAGTCCACTGAAAAGCATCTTTCTTGAGCAATTGTGTGAGTGGCTGGGCTGTTTTCCCATAATCGCGAACGAACTTTCTATAGTAACCAGTGAGCCCCAAGAACCCCCGCAAACCTTTAACATCTTCGGGACTTGGCCAACTAACCATGCTTGTTATTTTGGCTGGATCCGCTGACACTCCACTTGCTGAAATAATGTCCCAGATACTCAAATAATTGTTGTCCAAAATGACATTTTTTTTCGATTGACAACCAAATTATGGAGTTTTAAAATTTGTAGCACCTCCCGCAAATGTTCAAAGTGAGTAGAAAAATTTGCACTATAAACTAATATGTCATCAAAAAAAAACAATACAAACTTACGTAAGTAAGGCCGGAATATCTCATTCATCAACGCTTGAAAAGTAGATGGAGCATTAGACAGCCCAAATGGCATAACCAAAAACTCATAATGGCCTTCATGTGTACGAAAAGTCGTCTTTGCGACGTCCTCCTTGCAAACCCGAATTTGATGATATCTCGATCTCAGATCCAATTTCGAAAATATAGTGGCACCCTCAAGTTCATCAATAGTTCGTCGATTGCTGGAATTGGAAATTTATTGGGAACAATAATCTTATTAAGGGCCCGATAATCCACACAAAATCGCCAGCTACCATCTCTTTTGCGAACTAGCAACACTGGACTAGAGAAAAGGCTTGTGCTTGGTTGAATGATACCAGCTACAAGGAAATCTGGACAATTCGCTCAATCTCATTTTTTTGATAATAAGGGTGACGATATGGACGAATATTGGGTGGATTAGATCCCTCGTTAAGTAAGATAGCATGATCATGACTCCTGGTAGGAGGCAGCCCTTTTAGTTCCCCAAATAAAGTTCCAAATTCGTGTAGTAATTGCTGCAAATCCAAATTCTCTTGGTCTTCCTTTGTTGTTAACTCATTCAGGTCAACATAATACCCTTCTCCATCTTTCTGCAAGGCTTTGAACAGAGTTTTGAGTGATGTCACTGTTCTGGACAGTGAGGGATCTCCTTGAACAACTCGTGTGTGGCCTTCTATTTCAAATTTCAGCGTCAACGTCTTAAAATTAGCTTGAATATCTCCCAAGGTTTCCGGCCACTCTAATCAAAACACTACATCGACACTTCCCAAATCAAAAAGAAAATAATCTTGAGTTATGTTTAGTTTATCAATCCACAACTCCACTTCTTTGCATCTGCCCTTACTCTTTACCTGTTGTCTGTTTCCTACTTTTACCACAAATGACTTAGTTTCTGTAGTATTTAACTCTAATACTTCAGCCACCGTGCGAGAGATAAAATTAGTTGATGCTCCGCTATCAATCAACACAATAACCTTCTTCCCCAATATTGTTCCCCATACCTTCAAAGACTTCTTTGTGGTAAATCCTGCAATAGAGTACAAAGACAATTCCATTAACTTTTGAGGCTCTGGTTGTTCTTGAACACTTAGGCCTCATTTGTTTGCACTAAATGGAGGTCTGAATGGTTCAGACTTCAGACCATTAAGTGCATTTGTTTTTATTAAAGTTTTAACTCTTAATAGGTCTGAATAGGTTTTAATCATTCAGATCTAGAACCAAGTCTTAATAAGTCTGAAGGGATATTCTGGTGTTGGATAATATTCACCACTCTATTCATAATCAGCAATTACCAACACTAATCACCTCTGCCACCGTCACCATTGTCAACCACCACCCCCCACCACCAACCACCTCCACCATCGACAAAAAATACCGCTACCAACGACAATTGTCAACCGCTACCACACCTACTACCTCTTTTATTCTAATTATATTCACCACCACCACTGTTGTTGACAACAGCACAATCAGCAACCACTAGCAGTCAATCCCTACTACCAACCAACTCATCTATCACAACTAGCACCACCACTAACTACTACTAATACATCACAACCTCTACACATTCTTTGGCCGCCACCACCATTGTCACTAGTAATGCCACCTCTACCACTACTTCAACCAGTACCATCGCTACAATTTATCTCTGCTAACCACCATCTCCATCATCACAACAAATAACATCTCCAACTAGCACCAACACATCGTCAATCATTATATATTCATGTTTCAGCCAACACAATCAACAACTTAAACTACTAACATCAAGCAACGTCACATCACAACCACCACTACCATCATCAATCGCCACCATCATAACAGTCACTATAATACCAACCATCACAATTATCACCATCAACAATATTAATCACTAACATCAATCATTGTCACCGCAACTACCATTATAAGTCATCTCCATTATCACTAACAAACATAAATGTTTTTTCTCAATCAAATACTAATAATTTTATTGTATTAAATTACATACTTTTTTAATATATAATTAATTTTTTATTTGAATTTTATTTTTTATTTTATTATGTATACAAATAATTTTTTTTGTACACATTCAAATGTTGAAAAACAAACATTCTTAATCATTCAGTTTTCAGATTTAGAGACAACATCCTAATCATTCAGATGTGCTTCAGATTCAGACGTCTGAATCTTAAAAAAAAACAAATGGAGCCTTAACTGATCCATCCCTACATTTACTATGTCCTCTGAATGCTCTTCTATATTTCCATCTTCGTTATCCTCTGCTGCAACAATAAGCAAATTCAACTGTTTTGCCTTGGTGATGGATGTGTTGACGCGACATATTCAGGAAGGGGTGCCCTGGTGTATGTTATTTGCGGATGATGTGGTATTGATTGACGAGACTCAAGGAGGAGTTAATGATAAGTTGGAGATTTGGAGACAGACCCTTGAGTCTACGGGTTTTCGGCTCAGCAGGACTAAGATGGAGTACTTGAAGTGTAAGTTTAGTGATGTGTCGCAGGAGACTGATGTGGTTGTGAAGCTGGATTCTCAGGCCATTAAGAAGAAGGAGAGTTTAAAGTATCTGGGGTCTATGATTCAGGGTGATGGTGAGATTGATGAGGATGTCACGCATCGTATTGGGGCAAGATGGTTGAAATAGAGGCTTGCTTCAGGGGTTTTATGTGATAAGCAGGTGCCCCCAAAGCTTAAAGGTAAGTTCTATAAAGTGGCAGTCTGACCGGCTATGTTGTATGGAGCGGCTATGTTGTATGGAGCGGAGTGTTGGCCAATTAAGAAATCCCACGTCCAAAAGTTAAAGGTGGCGGAGATGAGGATGTTGCGGTGAATGTGTGGTCAGACCAAAAAGAATAGGGTGAGGAATGAGATTATTCGAGAAAAGGTGGGAGTGGCTTCGGTGGAGGACAAGATGCGAGAAGTGAGATTACGTTGGTTCGGGCACGTGATGAGGAGGGGTGCTAATACGCCTGTGCAGAGGTATGAGACACTGGTTATGGATGATTTTAGCGAGGTAGAGGTAGGCCGAAGAAATATTGAAGGGAGGTGATTAGACATGATATGGAGCGGTTACAGCTAACGGAGAACATGACCCTTAATAGGAAGTTGTGGAGGATGCGGATTAGGGTAGAGGGTTAGAGGGTGGGACAGTGTCGGTGATAGCAGAGGAGTATTCTGTATTTGTGTCTGAAGTTTCTTGTTCGTAGGTGTTGTGCTGTCTATGGTTTCAAATGTATAGTTTTAGTATTATCTTGTGGCTAGCGTTGTTAGTTTATTTTTGCATACTATACAAGTTTATATGCATTTATGTATTGTGTCTGTTATATTGTCATTGATTCTAAACCGGGGGTCTATCGAAAATAGCCTCTCTACTTCACCTGAGGTAGTGGTATGGACTGCGTACACTTTACCTTCCCCAGACCCCACTAGGTGGGAATACACTGGGTATGTTGTTGTAACTGTTTTGGATTGCACCGATGATTGGGGCCATATTTTTCATCGCAGCGAAAACAATCAATTTATCCAGATACTCTGCATCAGATAGCCTTTTGTATGATCCTACACACTTAGCAAAATTTTCAGGTCCTGGCTGCATGGTTTCTCCTCGCTTATGCTCTAAAAAAATGTCGTGGTACTATTGTAACTGTGGTACAAGCAGCGTTGTGGCTACACGCACATGTGGACTTGTAACACTTCATGTTCGGATATTGTCAATTCCTTGAAAATGCGTCGAACCCCTAGGAAGTGTCATAGACATATCTAGGCAAGTGGGCTTGGCTAAGAGCCCAATTCTTTTCTGTTAGAGTTCCTAACTTGCTTAGAAGTAATTCTGCCTTGATATCTCCTCTCAGTCCATTTATATAAATCCCCTTCAAAATCGCATCATCGGCATCTTGCAAGGGTGCTGAAAGTAGTTCAAAATCTTCTCTATATTGAGCCACACTTCCAATTTGTTGCAGTCCTATCAACACCTCATATAAGTTTCCTAACTGTGATAGAGTGAATCGTTAGAGTATGGTTACTCGAAACACATCCCATGTGACAATTAGTGTTCTTGTTTCCTACCATTGGAACCAATTTAGGGCTCTACCTTCAAAGCAAACTGCAGCAGCCTCCAGTTTTTCCTTGTCATCAATGGGGTTGAAGTGAAAATAACGCTCTGCTCTGTTAAGCCACCTATATAGGTTGTCACCGGAGAATAAGGGCAGTTTCAGTCTTCTAGGACGTGTTTCTTCACGAAATGGTGGCTGAACTTCCCGGAATTCATCGCTTCTGCGATTGTTGTTGTTTTCTGCCATCATATCTGTGTCTTTAATTAGATCTGCCTTTCATATGTTGAAGAATTTCAGCATCATGTTCATCTTTTTTCTGCATCCAGAGTTGCTCCATGTAATCACGTACTGAACCAATCTCGTCTTCTACTTCCCCCATTGTCTTCTCTAATCCTTCAATCCTTCCGTCCATTCTGGTTGAAACCATAAAGGCTCCAAGACCAAAATTGTTAGGAATCCTGAAATCTCCTTATAAGAAATCTGGTGCACTTCCACAAACAATGTAAAAGTAGAAACAACACTTCAACTATTATTGTCACCAACAAGTAGAACGAGTTTTACAAACGGCAAATAAAGAATATTTCAACAACCAGGGGATTTTGAGGAACCTTAACTTCCTAATCTGCCAGAAGAATCCTACAAAATGATCTCATTCCTTTTTTTTCTTTTCTTCCTGCTACAATATATCACAAAACACTGCCTAAACTGCTAGGTAACTGCTAGAAACTACTAGAAATACATATACAGAATAATTAATAAATAAAATAGATACATTTAAGCTTTATTTTCACCCTTTTTCCTGCGCTTATAGACCCTAGTAACAACAGGTCTAACACTTACAACCAAAAAATGAATGGCATCAAATGAGCAACAAAAGACAAACTTGAATTAGGTGTGATGTGTAGCGTGAGGCACTCAGTACAACGACAAATCCATGTGGCAGGCCCAAGGCTATCTCAGAGGCCCATTTTTGCCAACTCATTTTGGACTTGGTTGTTCAACTTTTTGTCTAGGACCTTTCCTACACCTATAAATAGTCCTCAAACACATTTTTGAATTAACATTTAACCTATGGAGAGCTAGAAGCCATCATGGAGGCTAGAGTTATTAGTTTTACATTTTTTCTCCATACGATTTGGTTTTACGTATCTTTGGATGATTTTTGGTTTTCTTCCATGTCTATGTGGAGTGAACTTCTCGTTCTAGGGTTATGGTTATGTCATGATTGATGTTATTCAAATATTGATTAGTTTATCTTATTATTTTATTTATTTAATCCTAAGCTTAATTATTTTGTTGTCTGATCATCTTTCAAATATCATCTACGAATCCTGAATTGAACTCGAAAGTGGAAATTCAAGATTACAATAGGATTAGACAGAGCGAGTTCTTAACCCAGGGCATGGGGAAGCGGATTTGCTACTGAGGATAGAATTATAAATTTTAGCCTCGCTTAGTTGAATATAGAGACTTAAGTGTGTTTTACTATTTCTAGCGACCATAGACATATAGGCATTGGAGCATTTTAAATAGACTTTTGAGCAATTTGAAAGATACTCATAAGTTAATATTAAGCAGTTCACCAGTAACCCAAACAAATTAAGAAGTTTAAGTCAATTGAAGAATACAACATGAATGTTAGATAGCTCATAGCCCTAGATTGATTTCTTACCATCAATAACATAAAAATCTGTGATTTCTTGGTTAGAGTTTATTATTTATTTTCTTACTTTTAATAATTTTATAATTATAAATTTGGATGTTATCTCTTGTTTAGATGATTAACATTAGTTTATTTTAGTTAATGATTAATCACAACTCTTTGTGGGATGATACTCGATAATCTTATCACTTTGTTACTTGTACAACCGTGTATACATATGTGTGCGTTTGGGAGCAATACGGAACAAATGTGCAAAATTTTTGGCGAATGAAGGCCATAACCACGACAAAAATTTAATGATAAGGGAGAAGGACGTCTAGAAAATGGAGTTCCTTCTTCTAGTAGATTTAAGCATGTCTTATGAATGATTTTAAGAATTTCATTTAATCAATCTTCCCATGAACCCCAAAAGAAAAAGATATTCCTTTTTGTAAAAGGAGATAATCATGTTTTCAACTATAGCCCATCAATATTTTCCACCACTAGTTAAAAGTGAGATGATTTTGTCGAAGTTATAATTTATTACTTCCTCAGACCAAATTTATATTACTCTTTCAACTTTGGGCCATCCTAAAAGCTTAATACATTTTAGCAAAAGTATAATTTTATACAACTTTGACTAATTCCTAGAATTCACATCCATATAATCAAAATGTAGCTTTAAGATTGCGTTCTTTCTTTCAAATAAATTTTCAATTATTACTTCATTATTTTCTCCTATTGTTATGTGTATATACAAGTCAAATAATACTAAAACTATGTACCAAATCAAGTTGTGTCACTTAAATTGAGACATAAAGGGTGTATAATAATGAAGGGAAAACATACATTGAAATGAAGGCACTCAAGGACATGACCTAATGGTCAAAAAGGTTGGTGCAATCCTGGAAGACTATGGTTCAAATTCCAGCTGAGAAACACTAGGTAATTTCTTTCTAGTCCGGATAAGCATTGGGGGGCCAAAGTAATCCAATATCAGTATTGGTAGGGGGTAGCAGGTACCCAATAGTATATTCGAGGTGTGTGCAAGTTGGCCCAAAAAATACCGTAGTAAAATAAAAATAAAAACAATATCACAAGGTGGAACTAAAATGCAATTACTACTCTATACAACAACAACAACATAACCAGTGTATTCCCACAAAGTGGAGTCGGGGGAGGATAAGTGTATGCAATCCATACCACTACCTCAAAGGGGAGATAGAGAGGCGGTTGTCGATAGACCCTCGACTCAAGACAAGCAATCTAGAAAAAAGAGAGTAAAGGAACAAGAAACAATAGGTAATAACACACCAAATAATAACATAAACAAGACTATCACCAAGTAATAAGACAAACGATAACACACTCTGAAACAAGACTAGACTATGAACACTAGCACGGATAACAAAAAAAGACCCCTTACCCATCAGGAAGGATGCAATCCTTCCTACTAACCTTATACCCTAATTAGCATCCTTCACACTTTCCTATCTAGGGTCATGGCCTCGATAAACTGAAGTTGCTTCATGTCATGTCTAATCACTTTCCTCCAATATTTCTTCGGTCTACCTCTACCTCGCTTGAATACATCCTTAGACAACCTCTCACACTTCCGCACTAGGGCATCCAAGAACCTCCTCATCACATGCCCGAACCATCTCAACCTTACTTCCCGCATCTTGACTTCCAATGATGCCACTCCCACCTTATCTCGAATAACCTCATTTCTAAGCATATCTTTCCTAGTAAACCCATACATCCATCAAAGCATTCTCATCTCCGCCACCTTTATCTTTTGGGTGTGCAAGTTCTTGACTGGCCAACACTCCGCCCCATACAATATAGTTGGTCCAACCACCACTACTCTTACGTGATTCCATAATAACCTTTTGAAGTTTCTCTAAAACGATGATTGGATGGGTGTGATTGGAAGAAAAATGTGACCAAGTGTTGCACCAACTGTCTTTCCATTAATGTTGTAGATTATGTATTATTATTAGCTAACGGGTTTCAATAACAATAATTGCAGTAGCTTCCATACATGATTTTCCCCCTTTCTAGTTACTTTCCATTCACAGAAAGAGAGATACAAAAGAAGAATATATATAATATATGTGTGTGTTTCTTCATAGGTGATTCTTGGTCATCATATCCAATTGGGGGGGAGGGGGGGGAGGTTCTCTTTACCATGAGTAAATAAGTAAGCTGATGGAGATCTTTCAATCCAGTCTCCACTAGAAACTAAAGAACAGTGATTTGGAGAAATATATGTAATATCTAATGGTATTACCTCTTGTAGCACAGTTGGATCATCGGAAAATCTCGTTGCAAGTTTCATAAGCTTGTCCATGCCATCCTTTTCTACAATAGCACTCTTGTTTATGTCACTTCCTGCCAACTGCTCACTATAATATATTAATACTTAATTTTAAGGAGGATAAATAGCAGATAATCAATTCATGGGGACCAAAAGAATGCTGAAGTCATTCCACATGCACAGCCAGAAAACTTGATTAGTAATGAGGAACAAAACTAAACATGATTCAGAATATCCAATCTACTTATGAAAAAAAAAATTGTACATCAGAAACTAAATTTAATGTGTGAATATGCCATGAACAAAATTTTAGGAATTGCACCTGATAGCCAGTTTTGACCCTGCTATTTAAACTCTATCCATCTCAAACTATTTAACTTGTAGCTAATATTGATAAACTTCAGATAAAGTCTGTATACTCCTCTGCTTCTTCTTCTCCTCCTTCATCATAGTTGTCGATTGAGTAAAGGTGCAGCACGAGTTGCTTATTGCTATGTTGACATAGTATTTAATGAAAATTAAGTGGCTAGCTACATAGTGTACGTAAACGAGTTCCTGCATGATTCATTGAAGTACAGTACCAAAGACTACAACATTGAGTGAAGACCGCAGCTTTTATGAGGGTCTTCTCTTCTCTATTATATTATTTACCTCTTCTAGAGCCCTATGCAAGGATGGAGAAGGATATGTGATTGACTTTGTTTCAATGTTCTAATCACCACTGAAATGACCAGCAAGAAGGTATAGATTGGGGTCTGAATTTAGACCTGACAATCCCAAACTTCAAATATACGGGGTATAAAATTTTGGACTGTCAGGCAAACTTCAGAAAAAAATATCTGAAGTAGTTTGAAATTGACAGGCCAAAACTTCAAACGGAATGTCTGAAGTAGTTTGAAATTGACAGGCCAAAACTTCAAACAAAATGTCTGAAGTTTGCTTGCTCCCAAATATATTGACGTTTGGTTTTGTCAAGCCTAGCTTCAGACCCATAAGTCTGAAGTTTGTAACTTCAGACCCATATTTTTTAAACTTTAGTCATGTATCAAAGTTGATCCAAAAGTGGATAAACTTACAAAAACTTATAAGCTTCGGCTATCCCTTAAATAGGGGTCCCAAAATCGGGCACTGTAAACTTCCCCCAAAAAAACTTATGAGACAATTAGGCCTTCTAAACTATTCATATATATGATAAAGGATCATGAAATATCAAGACACTATCAAGACATCCTGAGTCCTCACTCCTCATAGATCAACAATGAAAAAGCAAGTACGCACCCCAGTACATCAATCAAACACACGGAAAGAAGAAACAGGAAATTTTTAGTTCAAGTTGTAAATCAACTTTGCACCTTAGATAACAAGGAACAGCAAGTTCTGGCTACAATTTTTTCACCCTGTTCACCGCTGTCATCTATACATTGAAGAACTGCGGCAATACCACCATTATCAGCAACAGCTCTGCATATTTCATCCTGAACCCAAAAGTGACAGCTAACAATTAGGAATTGCGGAGCAACAGAGTCAAAGTTGAAAGCCACTGACTACAGGAAAAATGTTATGAGCATCAAAGGCAAATAGAGAACTTACAATTAATGCCTAACCACCTATCGAGTACATGCTAGAAGTGGTTGCTAATTAAAATTTTATCTTTTAAAGGTTGAAATAATATTCACTTCCCTAAGATAGTATACTTCCCTCAGAGCTTTCTCTTAAAAAAACATTTGCTTCAGAGCTCAAACTTTTTCTAAGATTATATCACTTGCAAAGTTCAAGGATACTTTGAAACACTACAAATGTAATGGAAGATGTCCAAATTTTAACTGCACCTTACATAAGATAATTCTAACCAGGAGGCGTTTGGTTGAAGACAAGTTATACAGGGATTATAATGCAGCGATTAGTTATTCAGGGATTAGTAAAACAGAAATTATTTCTTGTTAGGTGTTTGTTTAATTGCACTAAAATTGGACATACAAGATTTCATTTAAAATAATTATTTAAGTGATGAGTATACAATTATATTCTTCAATATTTGACCTTCATTGGTTTCTAGAAAAAAATTAATGATAGTTTTGTCGTTTTGCTATTTTATCCATGCATAAGTAATACATGGATTAGTTATCCCATGTTGATGGTATAAAATAATAACCCAATTGATGTATTAAGTTATACAAGGATTGAATTACACGTTCAAATGACAACCAAACATTGAATAAAGTTACACTAAATTATATACCATGATTATTTTCCCATTACACCATATCAAACAACCACTAAGGGGCCGTTTGGTTACTGGCTAGAGTCATGCAGGTATTAGTTATGCAGGCATTAGTTATGGAAGTATCAGTTATATAGGTATTAGTTATGCAAGTATTAGTTATGTAGGATTTAGTTGTGTAGAGATTACAATACATGATTATTGAACATTTAATTTGTTATAAATTAATGTAAAAAAAAACCTTTTGGGGTGTGCCCACCACTCTGTGGGATGTAAGTTTCCAATTCATCATTTGTTGGATGATGAATCTTTTGGTGTGAATACAATGTTACCTTTATCTCAAAAAAATAAATTAATATATATTATTTATAAATAAATATGTAGACAAACAGTATAAAATTCTATGTATAATTGAATTCAAAAAAAAAAAAAAAAGAAAGTGGAGCATTGCATATACATAAGATAGATAGTTCTTACTATCTATTAATAGTGCCATTATTTATTATAATTATAATAATACAAAGATTTAAAAAAAAAAAAAAAATGCCTCCCAGCAGCATAATATGCTCAACGCTCAAGCAGAACTGGCAACTCATACATATACATTGAGGCACAACTAGCAATCTGTCAGGTATAAGAAAAATTTAAAATAGTGTGAACAACTGTGAATGTGAATTTAAAACAGAGAATAAAAAAATATTTTAAAAGTGAATTGATAGGGGTAAAATATGTAATTTGATATTCTTATCCATGTATAACTAATACCCACATAACTTAAACCACCTTCTATCCTGCATAAAATTATACATAGATTCCCTCATAAGCTATGTAAGTATTAATTATGTAGGATTACATAAACACAATCAAACACCATATAAATCCAAGCTTCTCTTCTCCTAGGAATCCTCACTTGGTATGCAATCTCAAGATTACTTCATAAATAACTTTTATACAACATTTGGAAACCTACCAACCAAACATTGTATAAAATTAATACATGAATAACTTTTATCCCCCATGCTTACCAAACAATGTATAAAATTAATACATGAATAACCAATTATTCATGTATTAGGTTAGGCCTTATACGGTAACCAAACGGTTCTTAATTGTATTAGCCAAGGTAGGCATTGTGTATTAGGATTAAGGTGACAATCTTTCAGAAAATAGATGAGTCATCAAAGGGACAATTAGCTCCGGAAATGATTGATTAACATCATTTTCACCTTTAATCCAGGATGACCGGTGACAAAAAAGGTCATCTGTTAATAATAAGATTCGTAAACCCATCTAATGGGGTTACTCAATTGATGACAATGCTGCAACGAAAATTGATCAACTACAGCCAGTGCAGATGAGCATCAACAGCTTATCACTTGCAGGAAGGGCAAGTGTAGATATGAAAGAGATAGTGTACTTCTTTTATTGTTTAAGGTAGTATATTGATTCCAAAAACAAGGGCATAAGATAAGTACAAGAGGATTACATTACGAATTATGTAATGAGCTCAAGAAGTCAACCATGAAAGGGATAATGGATTTCAATAGATGCAAGTATGAATGCTTATGAAAAATGCAAAGTATATAATCAACATATTCCTTATCTCCAAAAAATAATCAACATATTCCTTGTGTCTTCAAGTTATTTCATATATTATTCAGTACTTACATTAACAGCAATAGCCTTCAAAGCAACAGTTGCAGACACCAGACTAGGCGCCTTAATCCATACATGAAGTGAATCAACAAGTGCTTCAACAATTCCTATTTTCGCGAACCTTCTGGCATACCCATAAACCTACAGTTAAGAACAAAAACATTTATAGAAAGTCTCACTTTTAAAGAATAACAAATAATAAAGAAAACTGGTCAAAGCAATTTGACATTTTGGAGGATCCGACACGGGTGTAGCAACATTTTTGGAGAGTCTGCGCAATTTAGCTTCACAGTACGTTCTAGGTACTGTATTTAGTAAATTTACCTTACTTATCAAAAGAAGAACAAAAATTACTTTTAGAAAGAATTCTCAACATGATGGGAGACTACCATACTGAAACTCTTATTCAGGTGATATAAGCAGGGTTGTCCAGAAATATAGAACAGTGAGAAATCTTCAGGCTTTTATAGTTCATGTGGTGAATGCCTAAATTCCTTTGGTCAGAGATGATTGATTGACACAACCATACAACTTGAACAACTACTCACCCAGTAAAATAAAGTAGTGTTTTAGGGAACATTATTATAAAATTGTCCAGGTCACAAGTCATATATATCTTGTTCAGTCAAAAATTAGCCTAATTCCAAACTTAATTGAGGAACAGAATAGGTTGCATGAATCTGTCCATGTCAGGAATTCCAATGGTGACAAACTCTGGATTACTTAACTGTATTATGGTAACAGAATTCGAGTTCTGATTAGCAACAAACATCAAATAACAACAACTACTACAAATGTTTACTTACTTCAGAGGCCACAACACGATTATCATCAGATGTTAGCAGGACTCGTACAGCATCATATAAATAAGGAATGCTCCCCCTACTAAATTCTCTTAAACATTGAAGAATCAGTTCATCAATTTTCAAGTTCATAAATGCCTCCTTGATGACCTCATTACCAGTTGCAGCGGCAGAAACAACAGAAAATCCACTGTTCAAGATGCTTAAGTTTTCTTTCCTATTGTTTAGGATATTCATAACCAACTTTGGACCATTAGTCGCCCTAAAAATTTCAATGCTCTGTAGATCTGCACATGATACAATCATGAATACTAGACATTTTCCATTGATGATATCAACTCTTCCATCTAGACATATGGGCATGCAGAATTGTCAAAAATGTTCAAACAAAATAATACGAAACTCAAATTGACATGCAAGGAGTATGATATCCCGTTCGATTTGGCTGATTTAAAGTAGTTGATGAGTATTAAGTGCTGAAAAATACGTTTAAGTACCAAAACTAATTGAATAAATAAGAAGTTAGTTTATGGATAAAAGACCTTAAATTGATACATAAAATTGAAGTGCTTAGTATAAAAGTATCGACAAGCATTTATTTCTATTAAAATGACTTAAATGCCCTAAATGTTGTTTACACTAATAAAACATGATTTTTTACAAGAATTTAAATTTCAGATTGATTCAAATATAAAATTATTTATGTCTCATTTTTGTTGATAAATACAAATTATTTGAGTAAAATTTATACATAAAAAAAAACGTAAATAACACAAAAAATAAATGCATAAAAGAAACAAGCAATTTTTGATAACCAAAAGACAAGAACAAAAAAAAAAAAAAAAGAAACAAGCACTTATAATCAATGTTGATAGGATCATATTCTAAACTCTTCAGTGTCATTTCTTTCTTACTTCTTTTGCTTTCAACAAATGTATAACATACAAGTCCTTAAATTCAAATAGCGCAAAACAAAATCCTTTAGCAGAAAAATAATCAGATTTCTTTCGATGTACAGAACTTCTTAAGAACCTTGTTTGCTCTTGATGATGGCTGGGCTATGAAAGAAAATATGTAAAATGTGAGGGAGTGAACTCATGCCCAGGGTTAGGGATTTTATTTCATTAAGAATATTTTAGGGATTACGAGATAATATTAGGGATAAAATAGTAAAATGTCAAACCTAAAGTGCTTATAACCTGAAAAATCATAAGTTGACAGTAATGAACTTATGGATTTTGGCTTATTTTGGTTTATAATCCCTTGACTTTTAACACCCTCTGAGTCATGTGTGCCATTTCATAACGAACAGCAAATTAGGATCTTGAGAGATTTCCTTGTTTTTAATCATTATGATCTTGAGAGATTTCTACATCACAAGTTTCAGGATAATACACCATCCACTATGCATAATCATTTCATCTTCTAAACATGCTAGTGATGCATGAAAGGCGTACATAAATGCTGATAGATTTGCAACAAAAGAGCCCTAGTGGTCAAAATAATGTACTAACAAATAATACTTGAGATGAGTAAATATGAAGTGGGATTTGCTTTCTCCAAAGAACAATTAGCTCAAAAGCCTTCATTTTCTTTTCGTGCTAGATGCATGCCTACAGTAAATTACAACAGGTGTACGGAAATAAAAGGGATACAAAATGGACAAATTTAACCAAATTAACAGCAGTCCTAGTAAATCGCCAAAATTATAAGTGTTTCATTGAAAAAAAGATCTGGAAACTGGTTTCACTGCCAATATAAAATACTAAAGACACAAGTATATGTGCTGAAAATCTGACAGCGTATGACTTAGAAAAAGAACAAAGGATGTATTTCATCAAGAATCTCACTATGTATTATTTCTTCATCTTTAAAGTAACAAAATCCCCAAACCCACAGAACACATCAAATTCCAACAACACTCATTCCCTCAAGAAATATTATTGTATACTTAATATATGTGGCATACCATGAAGTAATGAAGCCAATGTATTGAGTGCTGAAACAAGAGCTTGATTGAATCCGCTCCCAAGTTTACTGCATAGCGAACACACCAATTCTACAGCACCATTTTTCGATGCTATAGCAGCATTTCCTGGTGCATCAACATTACACACATCATTTAATTTATCTAACCACTCAACTATTTCATTCACATCTTTCTCATCCCTGCCTTCCTGCTTCCAATCACGATCCAATTCCTTCAGCCTCTTAAGTGATTGAATTACTGGATTTTCCTCCCCCGAACCCAAAATGCTAGACACGATCCCTGAGTGTGGACATGAAACAGATTGAAGTAAGATTTAGTGAGGAAAAGGAAGGGAGGGGGGAATTGAGTCCCTTATTGAAGTTTAGATAATCAAACTATAAAAGATGAAAGTGTTCACTAAACGAATAGAAAGGAATAAATTAGTCGAAAGGCTTCAGTGGATACCGGAGAGATCAACATCTTGGAGAGTTAGGGTTTGAATAGCGTCTTCAAGGGCTTCAGTGGGGTCCATTTCAAGATCTTCAATATTTTCCTTCACCAATTCATCGAAGGCTTCTTGAGATATTGTACGCACGGATTTTGGTGGGGCCATATTCGCCGGCCACACAAATCTGCATATACAATCGGTGAGAGGGTGATCACCGGCAGTGTAAGTTATATCTGCTAGCTGAACAAAGAGGTGGAAAGACTCGACTTTACCACTATTAATAAGAGTCTCACGCTCTATAATTTTACTATATTATTTTTAATTAATTATTTTAAATTATTTATATATAGAAAAAAATTAACAATACTTAATTAAAAAATAATACGAGTAAAGAAGCAGGCAACTCTTCGTTAACATCTCTGCTTCTTTATTTGCTTCAGTTGCTCCATGATTTTACTATATTATTCCTAATTAATTATGCTGAATCATTTATATATAAAAAAAAAAATACTGAATTAAAAAAAATGTAAGGACCAATGACCCTAATTATTGCAAATATCATAAGCTCATAAGTCATCTTCTGGAAAAGTGTTTTGTCTTTAAAGATAAAGTCATGCAACTAGCAAAAGAAAAGAATATCTTCTTTGATGATGAGACAACCAGTTCTCATAAAATCTCTATTACTTTTGGCTCGCTAGACCCAGTCCAAATATGTGTCGAAGAGCATAATGAGAAAATATTAGAGTCTGACAGGTCTTTAGTTGACGAAGGCAATGATGAAGGTTGGACTCTGGTGATGAGGCGCAGACGCAGAAGGATGAGTCTACGAAAGGAGTCGTCTAACCATCCAACCAGAAAGAGAATGGTAAAGAAACCAAGAAAACAGAAGTTGGTTGAATTCCCAAAGAAGACGAGGGTGATGAAGCTTTACCACCAAAAACCTCGGCATCTAGTGACTTTAAAGGAATTCTTACCGAGTTGGTTTCAGACTGCCTAAGTCAACCTTGAGGCGTCTTGTTTTAATACCGCCAAAGAGGGGGCAAAGGGTGAGAATCTATCCATGGAGGTTCCTTCACCTTCCGAAAAGTTTGCTGAAACTCTTGGCGAAGAGGCACATATGTGTGATACAAAAATCACATTCACAAATAACGATCTTCTGCTTGGTGAGGCCCTACATAAACGTCCTTTATACATGGTGGGTCAAATTCTAGGAAAGGAAATCAATAGAATCTTGATAGATGAGGGATCTGGAGTCAACATCCTGCCTATCCACACGATGAAGGAACTTGGCATCGCTACTAGTGAATTGGACAAAAGTCATATAATGATTCAAGGCTTCAACCAAGGGGCCCATGGGATATATCAAATTAGGGATTCGTATAGATGATTTTCAATCAAACCCATTGATGCATGTAATCGATACCAAAACTTCATATAATATATTGCTTGGTAGGCCTTGGGTGCACGAGAACAAACTTATCTCGTCCTCTTACTATTAATGCTTGAAGTACCTCGAAGGCGGAGTGGAAAGAAAGATAGTTGCTGATGACAAGCCATTCACTGAAGCTGAGTCACATTTTACCAATGCAAAATTCTACTTAAAGAAGCATGTTGTAGATAAGAAAAGGGTTGATGATGTCACCAATACCAAGTGTGATGATCTTGCAGCCAAGAAGGCCATGGTGACTATTGAAAAGGTCGCCACCAAGAAACCTCTCTCTACTTTAAATGAAGACAACGTCGCTCCTATGAAAAAGAAGGCAACTCCTATTCTTCGCTACGTGCCAAAGGTAAAGAAAGAGAAAGATCACCCATCTGATGCCCAAGATAATGTGCTAAAGGGGCTAACTTTACCTATTAGGAAGATTGATGCGATAAATCCATCCTTAAGGCTAGCTGTGGCTCAAAATCCGCCACAAGATATAACATTCCCTGCAAAGCAGACAAAGGAGGGCTTCGACCCAAATACATACAAATTGTTTTATAAAGGCTGAATATAATCCTAATGAGCCATCAAGGTTAGATAAACTTTCATCGGAAGGTACAACAAAGCAGGCACATGAAGGCCTAGGATACACACAGCCACCTCCAATTCGTATCTCCATAAGAAGGGCGGTTAGTAACTACATCACTGTAGAACAGAAATTTACCGCATCCAACAAAAGGCCTTCTGTCTTTGACCGACTTAGAGAATCAACCATAAGAACATCTGTATTTGAGAGGTTGGGTCCTCTAAATAAGAAGAGAAGTAACAAACGTCGAAAAAGTCATCAAAATATGACAGTACACTCCTCGCCTAAGATTCAGAAGGATTTCCAAAGTTTGATTCATTTTAGAATGAAGCGATAGACAAAACTGGTAGTTTCATGCAATAAGGTGTTAAATCAAAGGCTCATATTGTGGTTTATACCAAGGAACGTGACAAAGATGAAGAAAGTGTTGGCTCATGATATCATGTTACGGCCCAGAATGAGAATGAGGCCTCATCTCAAATGAAGGTTGATGAAGAGATGGAAGATACTTTCTGGTGTCACTACATATCCATCAATGACGATGATCCTCAAGAGGAGGAAGATGCTGGAGATGCTCCATCTCAACTTAAAGGAGTAAAGGCCGCAATAGATCCCTTGAAAGAAGTTAACCTTGGAATCGATAAAAACCCAAGACCAACTTACTTGAGTGTTTTTCTAAAAATAGAAGAAGAAATCGTGTATATGAATATACTCAAAGAATATAGGGATGTCTTCGCTTGGAGTTATAAGGAAATGCTTGGCTTAGATCCGAAAGTAGCGGTTCATCAGTTGGTGGTCAAGAATAGTGCTCGTCCTGTTAAGCAAACTCAAAGGCGCTCTAGGCCAGAGTTGGTTCCACTGATTGAAAATGAAGTTAACAAACTTATTGAAGATGGCTTTATTTATGAAGTTAAATATCCCACGTGGATTTCAAGTATTGTTCGAGTACGAAAAAATAATGGCCAAATTCGAGTTTATGTCGACTTTTGAGATCTCAACAATGCATGTCCTAAGGATGATTTCCCAATCTTCATACCAGAGTTGATGATTGATGCCACCACTGGTTATGAGGTAATGTCCTTTATGGATGGTTCATCCGGTTACAACCAAATCCGTATTGCGCCAAAAGATGAAGAGCTCATTGCATTTCGTACGCCCAAAGGTATTTATTGCTACAAGGTGATGCCTTTTGGTTTGAAGAACGCTGGCGCCACTTATCAAAGGGCTATGCAAAACATCTTTGACGGCCTACTCCACAAGAATGTTGAATGCTACGTGGATGATCTAGTGGTGAAGTCAAGAAAGAAAGATGACCACTTAAAAGATCTAAGAATGGTGTTCGAGTTACTTCAAAGATATCAACTTAGGATGAATCCATTGAAGTGTGCCTTCGGAGTTACTTCCGGAAAGTTTCTTGGTTTCATTATGCGACACCGAGGAATTGAAATTGATCAAGACAAGGTTGATGTAATTTTAAAGATGCCCGAGCCTCGAAACATTCATGAGTTAAAAAACCTTTAAGGAAGGCTAGCATATTTAAAGAGTTTCATCTCAAACTTGGCCAAAAAATGTCAACCATTTAGCCGTCTCATGAAGAAGGACACTCCCTCTAAATGGGAGCAAGCTTGTAGTAATGCCTTTGAGAGTATCAAATCATATTTAATGAGGCCACCAGTTCTTGTGGTACCCATACCTGGGAAACCACTGATACTCTATATCGCGGCACGAGAAAGGTCAGTCGGAGCACTATTGGCTCAAGAAAATAGTGAAGGCAAAGAAAACTCTCTGTACCATTTGAGCAGAATCATGACACCAAATGAGCTAAAATATTCTCCGATCGAAAAGTTATGTCTGGCATTGGCTTTCTCTATCCAAAAGATGAAATACTACTTTCAAGCTCACATTGTTCGTCTTGTGTCCAAGGTAAATCCCATCAAGTTTGTGATGTTGAAACCAATCCTCAGTGACCGACTTGTAAGATGGTACCTCTAATTTCAGCAGTTTGAGATCGTGTACATCCCCCAAAAGGCTGTAAAAGGACAAGCATTGGCTGACTTCTTGGCAGATCACCCAATACCTGATGACTGGGAACTGAGCGATGAACTTCCTGATGAATATGCAATAGCTGCTGAAGTTAGATCCCCATGGAAGATGTACTTTTATGGTGCTTGATAACGCTCAATCTACAGCTCTCGTAGGAGTGTAAAGCGGTCGTTAGCAAATATAGAACCCAACCTGGGTTGGGTATCGATCCCACAGGGAATAGCTTGGCCAACAAGTAAGCAAAATTACTAAACTTTTGGTGCAAGTCTCGTAAGAGGGGGGATTCTTGTCGTGCAAGTAATTTAAATAAAGTATCAAAATAAAAGCTGAAAATAAAAAGAAAGAATGTTACGTGAGTTGTAAACAATGAGAATTGAAGCGTTGGGGTTATGTCCACCTTCTGAGTTATACGTCTCTATTGGCTATGAGTGTGTAGAATTGTGACATGCATGTGCTTATAGAGAATTGTATTCGATGGTAAATCTAGGCGTCTTTTGACCTATTCGAGGATTATTTCACTTTAACTCTTTCGAGCTTAAAGAGTGTCTAACGGTACGAATTCTCCAAGAGGTTAGTCCAGTTACGGCACTAGCTTTTTAATAGGAAAGGGTGTCCTACTACCTTGACATTATCTCTTTTCCAGACAGATAACCTTTCTTTCGAACAAGTTAAATGTTATACTGGCGTTATTCTATGCGTCTGCAGCCACAAGAATTTGCATTAAGATGAAGAGAATAATGATATAAGCAGCATACGTGTCACGAACTCATAAACTCACAGCAATAGATAGTATCTCATACGGCTTCCATAACCCCAACAGAGAAGTTTAGTTACCCATGAATGTGAAGGAAATCACAATTTGCATTGTTGTTATTATACCACAAGATTGATGATTTTCGTGTAGCACAAGTGGTAGGCGTGAGGCGTGAATTCCTTAGCAAAGTAACGTTTCTCTTGTTGCGGAAATTAAGAATTGAATAGATGAATAGAAGAAGAAAAATAGAATTAATGGGAAGATTAGAAGAGTTGTAATTGAGAAGTAGAATGTATCTCTCCACTAAGGGAGGATTGTATATAAATCTCTAGCATGATAGGGTATTTATAATACTCATATCCTATTCCTACTAAGTTAATGAAATACTTAACCAAATCCTACTAAGCTAATGAAATACTTAACCCAATTGTACTAGGTTAATGTAACATTATCCAAATCCAAATAAACTAATGAAATACTTAACCCAATTGTACTAGGTTAATGTATTATTTTCCTAATCCAAATAAGTTACTTCAAGTCCCCAAAGTCTTCAGAAATGTTGTTTTAGCCCGGGACAGATTTCCCATGCATCACTTTTGGTCCTTTAGGCGTCCAATCTTACGTTCCTTCCTTCGTGAGCTTTCTTTGGCGTCAAGTAAGCCATAAAATGCTGATTTCTGCATCATTTATACCTGAAACTTTGCTAATCATGTTTGTTAGCTCACTTACAGGAAAAAGGACTAAAAGTGCATGAAATATATAATTTGTTCTCAAAACATGGCACAAATATGGGCAAAATGTATTGATATAGGCGCGTAATATCGCTTTTCATCAGTGCTGCCCATCGAGATGGAGCTGGTGCTGGTGTAGTGTTTGTCACTCAAAAAGAAGAGGTCATCTCCTACTCTTTTACCTTGACGAATCGTTGCTCCAATAATGTTGCCGAGTATCAAGCACTCATACACGGGCTAGAGATGGTTGTCGACATGAAGCAACTGCAATTACAAGTTTTTGGTGACTCCCAATTTGTGATAAAGCAGTTGTTGGGAAGTTATGAAATCAGGAAGCTTGAGTTGAGACCATATCATGATTATGCATAAAAGTTGATGGGATGGCTTGGAGAAGTAACCCTCCAGCATGTGCCAAGGAAAGAAAATAAACAAGCTGATGCCCTAGCTGTTTTGGCCTCAACTCTAACTCTTCCAAATCAGGCACGAGTTACTATCCACCAAGAATGGGTAGTACCGCCATCAAATGAGGATGAAGACATAAAAGATAAGGTTGAATACATCATCACCGTTTCTGACGCTGTAAAGAAAGATTGGCGATATCCTATCATCGACTACCTGTGTTATGGGATACTTCCAAAAGATCCAAGGAGAAAGACTGACATTCGTCATCGTGCACCTTGCTTTCTTTACTACAAAGACACATTGTACCGAAGATCATTTGAAGGAGTACTTTTATGGTGTTTAGCAGAGGAAGAAGCAATCCAAGCCTTGCAAGAAGCGCACTCGGGAGTTTATGGATCGCATTAGTCTGGACCAAAGCTCCATTTTTACATTAAAAAGATGGGATATTATTGGCCCAACGATGGTGAAAGATTGCTTGGACTATGCTAGAAGATGCAAAACTTGCCAATTCCATGCAAATTTCATACATCAACCTCTAGAGGTACTACACCCAACTGTAGCATCTTGGTCATTCAATGCTTGGGGATTGGATGTTGTTGGTCCACTACCAAAATCTTCTGGTGGACATCTATACATCTTGGCCACGACAGATTACTTCTCGAAATGAGCTGAAGTTGTTGCTCTCAATGAACTAAAGAAAGAAAATGTTGCAAACTTCATCCGAGTGAATATCGTCTACTGCTTTGGAATTCCTCAGTACATAATAACTGACAATGGAAAGCCATTTGATAATAAACTAATGAAAAAAATCTGCGATCTCTTTGGTTTCAAGCAGCGCAAGTCTTCTATGTACCATGCTGTCGTTAATGGTCTAGCCGAAGCGTTCAATAAGACTTTATGCAACTTGCTGAAGAAAGTATTCTCTCAATCTAAACGAGACTGGCATAAGCGAATGGAAGAAGCTTTATGGGCGTGTAGGACAACTTACTGTACACTGACGCAAGCAACTCTATACTCACTTACTTTTGGAGTTAAAGCAGTCTTGCCACTTGAGCATCAAATACCTTTTTTGAGACTAGCTATTCAAGAAGGGCTTACCGATAAAGAAAATACTAAGTTGCGTCTTGCGGAGTTAGAAGCTCTTGATGAGAAGAGGCTGGAGGCTTAATAAAATCTTGAATATTACCAAGCCCGGCTATCTTGTTCTTTCAACAAAAGGGTTCGCTTGAGGTGATTTAAAGTTGGAGATCAAGTCCTTGTAGTAAGAAGACCCATTATCACTTCTCGTAAGTCTGGGGGCAAATTCACCCCGAAGTGGAATGGACCATATGTTGTATAAAAGGCATATTCAAATGGTGCTTACAAGCTTGTCGATGCAGATGGTGTGAGGATTGGCCCTATCAATGTTAAGTTCTTAAAGAAGTACTATCCTTGAAGAAAGATGACACTCCTTAAGGCACGAGTATAAACTGTATGTCTATTCCTGGACCGCAAGAGTATAAACTGTGAACGGCTAAAAAAAATATCCACTAGGTTGAAAACCTCAAAAGAGGCGGCCTAGGCAAAAGTTAGGACGCAAAAAAAACACTCACCCCAGAACTACGTTGTGACTTGATCCTCTTCATTGAGGTACGTAGGCGCTTGGAATTTTATTCTGAGTTCAGTTGGATGAGTGTCAAAAAAATACATGTTCCTCCTCATATAAAAAATTCAGTCTTCAAAAGACTTTTAACATCATCAATCTTCAGACTTACACCAAATGTTGGTGACTCAATAAGGGCAAATCCCTATGAAGTATAAGCTTCTTGGATATGAGTTGAAGTCTTCAAATTCACTAAGTCTGATAGTTGAAGTTTTCAAATGATTTATGCATATAAGTTGAAGTCTTTAAATTTACTAAGTCTTCATGTTGGAGCTTTCAAGTTACCATATTGGAGCCTGCAAGTTCACGAAGTCTGATAGTTGAAGTCTTCAAATGACCTATGCATATAAGTTGAAGTCTTCAAATTCACTAAGTCTTTATGTTGGAGATTTTAACTTCACCATATTGAAACCTGCAAGTTCACGAAGTCTACAAGTTGAAGTTTTCATATGCTCTGCGACTATAAGTTGAAGTCTTCAAGTCTTCCATATTGAAGCTTTCAGAGTTTGAAAGTTAGAGTCATCGGGTTCTTTGATCTATAAGTCGAAGTCTTTAAATCCTTCAAACCTTCTTGAGTTTACCTTCCAATCTTCATGAAATTACCTTTTTCTTATGGCGGGGATGAGTAGCCATCCCCATGCGCTATAAGATTACCATAAGGTTACCTTTTCTTATGGCAGTGACGAATAAGCCGTCCCTATGCGCCGTAAGATTACCACAAAGTTACCTTTTCTTATGGTAGGGACGAATAAGTCATTCCTATGCGTCGTAAGATTATCACAAAGTTACCTTTTCTTATGGCGGAGACGAGTAGTCATCTCGATGTGCCGTAAGATTACCGTAAATTACCTTTTACCTTTCTTATGGCGAGTACGAGTAGTCATTCCTATGCTCCATAAATTACCATAAAGTTACCTTTCTTATGGTGGGAACGAGTAGCCATCTCTACATGCCACAAGACTACCATGAAGTTACCTTTTGTCATAAGACTACCATGAAGTTACCTTTTACCTTTACCATAAGACTACCATGAAGTTACATTTCACCTTTTGCCATAAGACTGCCATAAAGTTACCTTTTACCTTTTTTATGGAGGGGATGAAAATACATCCCTATGCATCATAAGATTACCCGTGAGATTACCTTCCTTGGTACAAGGACGAATATTCATCCCTTTGCACCATATGATTAGTGTCTTTGCATGAAAGACGTTATCTTGAGCAAACAAAAAATATATATAGTCTAACGATGCATGAGCTATTATTAAAAAAGAGATGATAAAAAAAAAGAAAAAAAAATACCTCAATATTAAATTCTTGAAATTCGGACGAGAGGTTTCTCTAATTGACCTTGCAAATTGTTGATGCTTTTCATGGTACCAAAAAAAAGTATACATGGGGTATTTATAGGTGTATAGGGGCGGTGGATGTTAACCTTGGTAATCCTAGTCTAAGTCAAAGTGGATTGATATAATCCAACTAGGATTCTAAGACTCGTAAGGGCGACGCAACAATTTTAATTTTGTTGTTGTTTTGCTTATGGTTACCATGTGGAAACGAATGGAGCTATAGAGTCCTATTTGGATGGCAATGTTAAAAAAAAGTGAATGACAAATAAACAACAAACTAGTTTATACGCTTAAAAAGGGAGTAAGATGTTGGTATGGCCGAATACTGCTAATTCCAATATGGAATTGAATTTGCTACCAAATAATTAAATAATTTGTGATGGCATTAAAATTATTATTGTCATTATTATTATTATTATTATGGGTAGTCAAATTTTATGGAATTAAATAATGTTCTTAATCTTTGAACATTATCCGATCTAACATGTAAAATTACATAATATAAATTGTCATTGATCAAAGCATAAGTTGTTACTTCAAACCTAGTCTTCAAATATCTAATATTTTGACTAGTATTGAAGTAGGGGGCACTTGGTAAGCAATAAAATTTTATCCATACAAAATTCGGATAATATTAAATTTAAAATATATTAATCTCAAATAAATATTGTGGATTAATGTAATTAGATTATTTATTTAAATCCAAAGATATATGGATTTAATTAAAGTCCAACCACAATTGGGTTAATCCATTAATTTGGGTTAAAAAATGATTAACCCACTTTATCAAGCCTAAGATGTCATCATATTAATTTGGGACTGAGCCCACTTTAGCAAGCCCAAGATGTCATCATATGCTAGAGGTCCATTTTGGTGCCACATGTCAAATGACGTGGCATGCCAAGTTAAGTGAAGGAGCCAATGGGACCATGCCACGTGTCAAAATGTTGCAGTAAATTAAAAGCCCATAAGAAATGTCATGTCAAATCTGATTTGCCAAAGGAAGTTCATGTTTATCATGACTTTTTACTTCCTACAACTATAAATAGGAACCTCATAATTCAGAAAATGGACCAACAAGTTTAACAAGAATCAAGAGAGAGCTCGTGGATCAAAGCAACAGATTTCTCTAAAAATTTAAGAACAAGCTCAAGAGTTCAAGGTTCAAGAACAAGCTCAAGATTTCAAGATCGAGAGTTCAAGGTTCAAGTACAAGCTCAAGATTTCAAGAACAAGTTCAAGCTTCAAGATCAAGACTACAAGATTCAAGAACAAGCTCAAAGGCCTTTGAATTCAAGTACAAGTCGAGATTAAGTTCATCAAGTCTTCAAATCAAGTTCAAGATCAAGATCAAGACGGAAAGATTCAAGAACAAGCTACTAAGCCCTTGGATTCAAGCACAAGTCAAGATCAAATCCGTCAAGTTCAAGTTAAAGTTCAAGATCAAGCTCGAAGCCCTTGAATTTATAGTTGAAAAGGCGAATCAGAGGAATCATAGAGATTGTAACACTCACTTATTAAAATCAATAAATCGATTGTTGCAGTATTTTTCTTGTCTCGATTATTATTTTCGGTCTGGAGAATTTTATTGTCCAACAGTATTAAATTAATAGGACATCTTATATGAGACTCATTTAAAAAAATTCACAAATATGTTTGCTCCATGATTTTACTATATTACCCCTAATTAATTATTGTAAGACATTTACATATAAAAAATTTAATAATATTTAATAAGAAGCAGGCCGCTCTTCGGCAACATGTCTGTTTCTTCACCTGCTTCAGCTGCTCTGTGATTTTACTATATTATCCCTAATTAATTATTTTAAGTCATTTATATATAAGAAAATTAATAATACTTAATTAAAAAAAAGGTAAAATAGACATTTATGACATGTTGGTTCAGCTGTTTCAATTGTAGTTTTATTATATCATATTAAATTAATTATTATAAGTCATCAAGGTGTTAAAAAATTAATAATATTTAATAAATAATAAGATAGATATAAATGATAAATTAATTTTTGATGTATTAAATTAATAGGACATCTTATATGAGACCCATTTAAAAAAATTCACAATTAGGTTTGCTCCATGATTTCACTATCTTACCCCTAATTAATTATTGTAAGACATTTACATATAAAAAAAATTAATACTATTTAATAAAAAAGGTAAAAATAAATATTTATGACATGTCTACTTCAGCTGCTTCAACCGTAATTTTACTATATCTCCCCTACTTAATTATTATAACTCATTTAGCTATTAAATATTTAATAAAAAATAAAATTGACATAAAATGATAAAGCTCTTCGTCAACATGCCTGCTTCTTTACCTGCTTCAGCTGCTCCATGATTTTACTATATTATCCCTAATTAATTATTTTAAGTCATTTATATATAAGAAAATTAATAATACTTAATTAAAAAAGGTAAAATAGACATTTATGACATGTCTGTTTCAACTGTTTCAATCATAGTTTTATTATATCACCTTAAATTAATTATTATAAGTCATTTAGATATTAAAAAAATAATAATTTTTAATAAATAATAAAATAGATATAAATAATAAATTAATTCTTGATATTTTAAATTAATAGTACATCCTATATGAGACTCATTTAAAAAAATTCACAAATATGTTTGCTTCATAATTTCACTGTATTACCCCTAATTAATTATTGTAAGACATTTACATATAAGAAAATTAATAATATTTAATAAAAAAGGTAAAATAGACATTTATGACAAGTCTACTTCGGCTGCTTCAATCGTAATTTTACTATATCACTCCTAATTAATTATTATAAGTCATTTAGGTATTAAAAATTTAATACTCCCTTCGTTCCAAATTATGTGTCGCCATTATTTTTTTGGTCCGTCCCAAAAAGAATGTCGTCTTTTCTTATTTGGTAAGTTTTTAAAAACACAATTACAATTTTATCCTTAGTGGTCCACTTGATTTTAAATACTATTACTCATTTTTTATTTGTCTTTTCAATTAAAACTGACCCCACTTGATTTTAAATACTATTACTCTTTTCTTTAAGAAGGGTAATTTTGTAACTTTAACAAAGTCAATACTTTTTTCTTAAATATCGTGTCCGATCAAATAACGACACATAATTTGGGATGGAGGGAGCAATATTTAATAAATATAAAATTGATATAAAATAATAAATTAATTTTTGATGTTTTAAATTAACATGACATCTTATATGAAACTCATTTAAAAATTTTTAACAAATATTTTCTTATAGTAATTTTGTTATATCACTTCTAATTAGGTATTACAAGTCATTTAGAACATATCTGTTTCGCTGCTTCAATCATAAAATTTGGCTGACTCTCGAATGTCAAAAATATTTGTATTATTTTTTATTAAATATTATTAATTTTTAATAATTAAATAACTTATAATAATTAATTAGAGGTGATACATTAAAATTACGATTGAAGCAGCTAAAAAAAATCTCGAATAATAATAAGTGAAACTTTGAGTAACTTAGTAGTCATTTTGAAAACTACCCTTTTATTAAATATTATTAATATTATAATACTTAAATGAAATAATTTATAATAACATGTTTTGAAAATTTAATACTTTGTTTATTTTAATTTATTTACTTTATTTTGGTAAAATATTCTATATCTAAAAATTATGCAAAAAAATAATTATAAGTCATAACTATTAACATCTTATAATATTTTAAAAACATATAGTAAAAAATATGATTGACTTTTGAAATTTTAATAGTGTCATATAAGTTGTGATAAAGCAAGTAAAATAAATTATTTAAAAATACATTAAAAGATATTAAAATCACAAAAATTAACAACTTAAAATATTTTTAAAAAAATATATTAGTAAAAAATATTTGATTGACTCACTAAATTCTAAAATTGGGACAAAGCAAGTAAAATAAATTACTAAATTACATAAAAGATATTATAAATCACGATGATTAGCAACTTAAATTATTTAAAAATTTATATTAATTTGATTGACACTCAAATGCTATTTGTGCTACATAAATTGAGATAACGTAAATAACATATGTTGGGCCTGTGCTGGCACGGGCTACGGTATCTAGTATAATAATATGAGTGGTCGTTTGGTTAGAAAATTGTTATCCCGAGATTAGTTGTCCTGGATAACTTATCCCACCACGCATATGGGATAAGTTATTCCATCATTATGGTGTAAATGATGGGATAAGTTATCCCAATATTGATTAATCTCTCCAATCAAATATGGGATAAAATGATCCTTTATTTTATTCTGGGATTACTTATCTCTTATACATTACACCAGATGACCCCTAAGTGAATTGGAGTGTGAATTTACGTAAAAATTACTACAATTTTTTTTTAAAAAACTCAATATCAAATTTGAAGTTAAAAATTTCCCTCTTCTCTTCCTCCTTTCTCTTCATTTCTTCTTTTTTTTTCTTTCCTCCTCATGAAAGAAAATCCCATAAAAGAATACAACAAACTCAAAATTACAACAACAACAACATATCAAGTATATTCTATCCAAGTGGGATCTGGATGTGAGATAGAGGGGTTGTTTCTGATAGACCCCCAACTCAAAAATAAAATAATCTAGACAAAGAATGGTAAAAGGACAAGATATAAAAGAAATCAACATAGCGAATAATACCATATACAAGATACATCAAGTAATACAACAAATGATATAATATCCTAAACTAATACTAACTAGACCCTAATCTGCCTCCTCCACAACTTCTTATCTAGGGTCATGTCCTGTGTAAGCTGGAGTTGTTACGTGTCATGTTTAATCATTTTTCTCTAATATTTCTTCGGTCTACCTCTACCTCGCTTGAAATTATCCCTATCCAATCTCTCACACCTTTGCACTGAGGCATCCATGCCCCTCCTCATCATATAACTAAATCATCTCAACCTCGCTTCTCTTATCTTGGCTTCCAAAATTACTACAATAAAATTTTAATTTTTTTATGGTAATACCTTCTAAAATTTATTGTAACAACTTCTCAATCATTCTGACAACTATTATAGTTGTTGTTGTGGGATTTGAAAGTAGAGTTTTTACTGTTGAGAAGGATTGGGGAAGGAGTTAGAGGCAATAAAAGAGAAAAAGTTGGTAACGAACGAGAAGAGAGGTAGGGATGATAAAGGAGAGAGGAAGAGGTAGGGGCTTTACTTATGTCACGCCTCAAATCATGGTGACGCAAATCCACACTGGGTGCTTTAACTTTTGCATAAGCAATGGCTTTTTAGTGTGATTTTGATTGAGTTTTTTAAATGTCCAAGTATTCTTAAACTTTTTTTTTTAATTAAATCTTAGGCCCAAGACCATTTTATTATAAATCAATCAAAAAGGCAAACGACCGGTCTGCAAAAAGGAAATAAAAAAATGATATGACCTAAAAATTAGACCCGATCCAAACCTAAGGAATACAAAGTATTTCCTAATAGACGCAAAACTTGAAATGTGTAAAAGTGCTTAGTGCTCTTCTTCAACTTCTTATCATTTTCGCTCAAAATACTTCCACCATAGATGAATCTGTAGCTTTGTTGCTTCCTTATTTGGATCTGCTTTCATCTCACTCCTATCTTTATTCTCTAGTGGCTCTGTTTATTATCTTCATTATCACCCGATAATGTTTTCCTCTTTTGTTTTTATCTGTTTTTCTTTCTCTGAGCTGACCATTCTTTCCATCTCTCAAGTGGTTGGGGTTTATCCCCAAGGGACCGTAGCAGCACTCCATACCAACACAAATTTAAGCTCCTCTATAAGTATTTTTTATTTCCCATCTCTTCTCTGTTTTCTCTTTATCTCTCCCTTATGCCTTTTATTTTGCTTGTTCTTTTGCAAATGTTGAGTAGATGTCTCTCTCTTCATTAGAAATCACCGCTAAGTAGCTCCTATCACACAAAACCTAACTACCCCTATTTTTTAGTGATGTTTTTTGGTAAGTAAAACTTCTAGTCCTATTTTTATTTAGCACAGTTGTAATGTCTCCTGTGACACAAAACCCAACTACTCTTTGTATTAATGTTGTGTTTTTCATTTTTTGCTTAAGATGATTTCTTTGTAAATAAAGTTGTTTGTGAGGTGAATGAACAATGTTGTTCATTCCTATCCTGCTTTTGCTTTTGTCCTACGTTGCTAGTTTTGTGTGATGATTTTTTGTGCTTTTATCCATAGATTTGGTATTTAAGCTTTATCCATGTTTAGATATGTAACACTCCGCATTTTTTTGGCTAGAATTCAAATCATTGTTTCTACATGTATAAACTTGAATCCAATTATTTCTATATAAATATAAGTGTTATGATCATTATTCTAGAGTGAAAAGTGCCTCTGAAGGGAAGAATGTTCGTAGTAAACACTTAGAGTGAAGTAGAGTTAAGAACTTTTATTATCGACCAAATTTTGGAATTCGATTCTACAAGGGTCAACTTTGAACGTGTATAACTTCTAGAATATGCGGAATTTAGGGCTCAAGACCCACCAAATGATAAATAAATTTGTTTTCTTTCCAACGCATCCAATTTTACCTTAATTCGATACCCGAGCAAAAATTTATGAGCATTTTTGTGAAGAGCGATAATGATCCGCGATAGTGTAATACCCCACGATTTTTTTAGCTTAAATTTGTCCCTAGAATGTTAAGGGATAGCTTCCCAAAATAAATGCTATTTATTTTGTCTGGAATTGAATTAGCTTTCCAATGATATAAGATTCACATAAATCCGATAATCAGATAAGAAGTTATGGCTATTTTAAGTTCTAGTCATAAAACACTGTTATTTCGGTCAATAGCGTGTCGTGTAGCAAGTTTAAATGACGATTGTCAATTTTCAGTGGCCCTCCGCGATATTAGCGTGTCACGGAGAGAGCCAAATTTCCAATTATCCCATTTCAGTAGCCCTCCACAATATTGGTGCGTCGCAAAAAGGGTCAATTTCCTGTTTGTCAATTTTCAGAGGTCCAGCGTGATAATGATGCATCACGTCATGTGAAAAAATGGTATTCTAAAGGGACACCGCGATGTCTCCGCATCACGAATTCTATCTATTTTCCATTCGTCGATTTCCAGTGAGCCACCACGATAATGGCACATCGCGGTGGCCACCTAGATAGGGAAACTGTACGTTTTTCAGTTTCATATAAAAGTTTAAAGGAGGTATTTTGGTCAATCCCCAAGGTCCCAATCCATCCAAAACACCTCATTAATCATATACTAAGGTACTTTATGCTTATTTCATCACTTTTCTCTCAAAAGCAAACCCCAGTTCATCAAATTTCTTCCCCAAGAAATTCAAATCTCTCCATTAATCCTCCAAGACAATTCAAGATTGAGAATTCCCAATTCAAGAACTTTGAGAAGTCATCTCCAAAACATCAATAAAGATCTAAGATTGAAGTTCTAGCATCTAGATCATCCAACAAGGTATATGGGGTTTGAACAAGGATAATTCTTTCATCCTTGTTCCCAAAACTTGTTTTAAATTATAAAGTTATTTGATTTTATATGATTTCCCATGAAATTTAAGTTAGGGTTTATACCCATTATCATTATTTTCAAGATTATGAGATTTCCCATGATTTAGAAGTTGAATTACATGACTTTATTCATATTTCTATGCATTGTCCAGTAATTTCCAAATTTTATGATGAATTATAAGTGTTTACATTATCAAGCATGAATTTTTAGATGTTTTAACATGAGATTGATACTTGGGTCATTAAGCCCCAATTTAAGGTTGTTATTTCAAGATTATTGTGCTATAAACACCCTCAGATAAGATTACTCACAGATTTTGACAAAGATTATTCACTTTGTTCAGATAACTTGAGATTTAAAGAAAGAAAAGCATAATTGGTTTTCTTGTAAACCTTTGTGCTATTTTTGAAATGGATTTCTTAAGATTTTGAGAATAAGAATGGGAGTAATATTTAGCACCGAGATGGGTAGGTTACTACGGTTTCAGACCCCAAAACTACGTGCTAGCATAAGATTCAAATTTATTTCTACTTCTATGTGGATGACTCAGATTGTGATCACTAAGATAGAAGTTCTATTTTGATGGTAAGGGTAGAACAACCCTACCTAACGGGGTCCAGTCATGGGACTCCATAGATGCTCACATAATGTATGTCGGTTAGAAGAACCTCCCAACAGATGTCCCCCACTCTTTAACAGTCTATTGATTTTAAGATTCAAGATAAAATAATATGTTTCAGAAGCTATGGTTTTAAGATTTTAAGCCCTAGGATAAGCTATTTTACAGACTTCAGAACTAAGTGTAATGGCTCACCAGATTTAGAAAGTATGTTTTGCTTCTTATTATTACAGATTTCAGCATTTCATAGATTCCAGCTTATGTGAGTCATTATTTACATTTAGCATACATGATTTTATAAACTGTGATGATATTGTTACTTATTGCATGCACCCCAATATACTCAGTACATCTTCAAAGTACTGATCCATATATAAATCTATGTGCTACATTGTCTCATAATGTAGGTTTAGGTGCTCAGTCTCAACAGCGTGAGTGATCTTCGAGCATCTCTTCTACATTCCTGCATTTGGTGAGTCCTCATAGTTCGGGGACTTAGATGTTCACACTTTCAGTTTATTAGTATATGTTCCATCATTTATTTTAGACAGTTGAGTCAGCTAGGGCATGTCCCAGTGGCTCTCTAGATTCAGATAGTAGAGGCTTGTCAAACTACCAGATTTAGTATTCAGATTTCTATTTTAGTTTACAGAGTTTCAGCATTTGTTGTATCAGACTTTTGAGATTAGTATGATTCAGATATACCCAAATGATTCAGACAATTTTCCGTACATATTGTGATTTGTTTCATTTATATTTTCCCCTATTTTGAGGTTCAGATTTAGAAAAGGCAGTCAGGGTTAGCTCAGGACTACTTGTAGTTCGGAGCACCGTGTGGCATCCCGGGGATCAGATTGTGGGGCGTAACAGATAGCAGCACGACACGGAGTTTATCGTGGAGGTTACCCTCCGCGATGTGTTGATGCTTTAAATTCGACAATTTTTAGTTTTGTTCACTTGGTAGGAGGGGTATTGAAGTCCTTTCACCTATAAACAACCTCTAAACACTATATTAGCCTATTTCCATTAGTTTTCACGACATAACATCCATTACTTCACTCTAAAAAATACTCTCTCATAAATTCCACTTTTCAAGTCAATACTAGGGTTCAAGGAGATAGTTATCTAGGATCCTAAGGGTGTTGTCTTCCTGAAGTTTCTTGGTAATCAAGGCATGTAGCTCTTTTCCTTGAATTTATATTTTCGTAATGGCATTGATTGATTATAAATGCATGGTTTTGACACTATCAGAAATTACCCCTGTGGCAACAAACTTTTTTTGCAATAGTTGCCTAGGCAATGCTATAAAAGGTCTATCGCAACGGTTGAAACCGTTGCCAAAGATTCATAGTTATATTGCTACAGTTTAACATTATAACCATTGCTAATGATGTTTAACTATTGCAATAGCTAGGCTTATAGCAATGGTTATTCAAACCATCGCCAAAAAGTAATCTATTGCAATACTTAATCCTGAAAAAAGCGATTGCGTCGGTTTTATTATTTGTCTCTCAGTTATTTTGACACTTTCTTTCTCAAATAATTTCTTTCAATCAAACCACATAAAACTGCGATTTGTATACCCACAAACAGATTGTTCCACTTCAGACTACGATTTGTATACCCACAAACAGTTCATCTTCTATAACTTTGATGAATCCACTTCTACAACTTCGACAAACTGGAAGAGGGGATTTTAGCGATCTTGAAAGTTGACTACGAAAGTTGATTGAATTTCAGACCGCGAAAGTTATAGGCTCAGCGACCTCAACTTCTCAATTCGATTTGTAAGATAAATAACTTCTATCTTAATTTGCAATTTTAGACCAAATTTTAGCTGTTGATTTGTGTTAAAAAGTACCAAATTTGTACTTCAATTTGAGATTTTAAGGTTAGCGTGTTCTTCTAATTGACGATTTTGACCTAATATTTTGAGTTTCTATTTGGGGGTTTTCTTCTCCTTCACTTTGATTACTAGGTTTTGGTCCACATTTTAATGAAAATTAGAAGTGGCCAATTTATTGATGACTTATGTCTTTTGATCAACTATTATTGCGCTTTAATTTTCAAGTTACATTAGCTGCCAAATTGTGTCTGCTTTTACTCTGTTGTTTGTGGATTCTCTTAGTTGAGAAATTATCCTTAATTGGATTGAGAAATGAATTCATGGATAAGCTTTCTGGGGTTTCTATATCAACTAGTGAGTTTTGTGAACTGATTTTCTTGAGCACAATGGTTAAAACCTCAGAAACTTTGGGACATTAACTGCACATTTAATATCCTGTTTGAGTTAATTATGGACCTTTAGGACTGAATAGATAAGTAGTAATTATGGTGTTTGATTAGAATTACATGGTTAATTAAATTTTCCTATGCACTTAATGATAAATTGTTAAATGAGAACTTTAGCTGCGATGAGGTTTTGGTGTTATACCCACGTTAGATTCCTTTTTGTGTGAACCTTTTTTAGTTCATGGCTAAAGGTTTCGAGAGGTGAAAATTTGGTCTTTAACCTCATTGCTTAAATCTTAACTAGTTGAATCATTAGTTTTTCTTGTAAAAACTTATCATTAAGGAAATATAGAATTGTGTCATCCTAAAATAGACTAATAAGGAAATAAAAGTAGAACTAAGGAGGTATCTGGTTTTCCTAATTTCCTTAGTGTGGCTGTGTAACTCAGTGTGGTGCTGGACAACTAATTGTGATCGGTAAAGCTTTCGGCAATCAAAATAATTTTGAATTTGAAGAACCTGTTAAGATTTCTGTTAAGATCGTTGTTGAGATCCTGAATATTCCTTTACCAGAGTTGCAGGGCTTAATTACTCTCAAAGTTACTTTTTATAATGCTGCCAAGGATGAAGTGAGTGATGAAAGGCATTCTTTATGATTTTATGACATATTTTTACATCATCTTTCAGTAATATAATCTTGGACTGACATTTTCTAGTGACTATCTATTGTTGACACCTAATTTTTGCCCTCCATGACTAAATTTAATCCTGAGTTTCTTCAGTTTTTAATAAACCAAAATAATTATTTCATTCAAATAAAAAAAAATTAAAATATTTTTCGTACATGATTTTGTCATTTTAAGTAGCGATTATATACTATCGTGTTCAGTTATACGAGATTATATAATTTGTTACTTAAATATTTATTTTACAAAATATCGGATTTAAGTAAGGCTTATCTTGACAATAAATTCAAATGATTAAAATATTAATTTAAATATAATTTATTTTCAAAAATAATTTATTTGGATAAATATGCATTCATTTTATTAAATCAAGAAGCTCGGGATAAAAAAAAAGGTATTAATTCGTATCGAATTTTGATTTAATTTAGCCAATCTATTAGATTTGACCATAATTGAAAATTGGTCATAATTGCAATGCAATTCGTCAATTATTTTTTAATTTGGTCAAAATAAATAAATATGACTAAATTTTAAATTTTAATTGGGGTTATATTTTAAATAACCCCAAAATTCTCAAGAACTCTCATAACTTTTACTCAATTTTCACCAAAAAATAAACTCAAATTGTACTATTCCACCCAACTTTGTCCTTTTCCAATTTTGAAATTCAAAGATTGTATTACATTGTACTATTTTCCCCACATTATCTTTCACCTGACCTTATCTTTAATTTTTACATTCTAAAAACCCCCTAAATGCTTTTTCTCCCACATTGGTAGATGACAAGAAATAAATCTCTATCCTTTCCTATAAATACTTTTCTTCCACATTGGTGGAAAAGGAAAAAAATACCTTATTCTCTCATATAAATACTACCACTACTTTGGTAGAGAGAAAAGGGGAGAAGAAAAAAAAAAGGCTAGGAAGGTGAAATTCTTTTGAGCAAAAATAGTTATTTTTATTTAGTAAAAGTTTTTGTTTCATAAAGTTGATCGGCTAATCAAAATTTTTGAGTGGCCGGCGATGTTTTTCGATGGTGGTTGATTCCAACAAAGCTCGTAGTCTCATTTTGATGCTCCCCAAAAGGTAAACACACCTTCTTTTTTCCTTTTTTATTATTTTAGTTTTTATTATCGTTTTTCTCTTCATCTTTTTTCTTCTTCGTAGTTCATAGATATAATTTTATTTGTTGGGATTGTATGTGGTAGATGGCCTTGAAGGCCCTAGGACGTTGTGGCATAGATATTCTAATTATTTTCATGTTCATGATATAAAAATGAGTTAGCAATAATTGTATGTGCCTTTTTTGACTATATTCTTTGATTATTTTAGATAAAGTTTCAATCTTTGCTTAAAAGATGTATTTATGCTTTTTTTTAAACTCATTGTTGTTGGATACATTTGTTTTTAGTATGTAAAGTTATTTTCTTTATGTTTAGAATAATAATTAATGTTGAATGTTTTGCCTTTTCACCTTATTCTTTGATTATTTGAATAAAGTTTAGATCTTTATTTGAAAAACGATACCCATGTCTTGTTTAAACTTATTGTTGGTAGATATATTTGTTTTTAGCATGTAAAGTTATCTCCTTTATGTTGAAAAGAATAGATAGTATTGATTTTTTTTTTACTTTATTTTTTGATTATTTTGGATAAAGTTTAGATCTTTACTTGAAAAACAATGCCCATGTTTTGTTTAAACTTATTGTTGGTAGATATGTTTTTTTTCTAGCATGTAAAGTTGTTTATTTTATGTTGGAAGAATAGTTATTATTATTTGTTGCGCCTTAATAAAAATAGTAATTGGTTAAGTCAAGAATTTGTCATCTGCTTACTAATTATTTTAATGGATTTCAAAAACCTCATATAAGATATGAAGTGCTAGCTTTATTTTTCATCCAAGATGTTTATTCTTGTTTGTTCGCATGTTGTCTTTTCAAAATGATAAGAAAGTTCAAACTTTTGCAGCTAAATAAAATTATTTGGATATTTTTGACTCATTCATAGTATGATTGTGAAACTTTTGCTTTGCATTTTTTATTTGTTGACTCTCATTCTTGTGCAAGTGTGCTTATTCTTGTCATTCAAAAAATGGTTCTTGATAGTTTCTTTTACTTTGAAATATGTCACTTTTATGCCTTGAACATATATTAATTTCTTTATCTTTTCTTTGCATGCAAAAAAATATCTCGAGTCTAAATGGACTCCTCTCCTCCTGCATTTTGTAATGGGTAAATGAGGCTTACCCCTTCGAGTCAAGTTCGAAGTTTAAATCTAAGGTCCACTATATGGCGTGCGGGTGCTAGGAGATAGACAAAGAAAGAAAATGGGTCAAAACCCATTGATGAGGTCACTAAAAGAATTAAAAAGTCTCAATTTTTATTATTGTCTTCTTTTTATTTATTTATTTATTTATTAATTCATTTCGGCCTTGAAGCCAAAGTTGTATTTAATACAGGTGGAGCAAGACTCGAGCCAAAGGCTCGAATTTAGGATAGGTGAAATGGGTTGGAAGCCCAACTAGACTAGGACAGGTCTCGTTGATTTGGGCCTAATGGCCTAAATCTTTTACTTTCTCCTCCCTTCCCCTTTTATGTGTTTATTTGTTTATTAGTTTTGTTTAGACTTAGTTAAAATCCCTACTAAGTCGCCTAAATCTATTTTACACGTCTTTTGTTTTGAAAAAAAATTAAATCACTATTTCAACAAATTAATCTTTTTGAAGTTAATCAAAAGAATACTTTCATACAGTTCGGATAACCGCAAGTTAGCGGACGTTTTAGGTGCCTAACACCTTCCTAAAACGTTAATAGGAACCGCTTATCTAGAATCTCTAACTTAAAAAGATTTTCCTGTTTTTAATCATTTGAATTAACTTTTATAAAGGTTTCTTAATTCCTTTTCAAAATTAAGTGGCGACTCTCTTTCAAAAGTCAAAATTTCCGCAAAATATCTATTCTATCAAATTGCCAAAACAAAGTATCATAGGAGTTGTTCTTAATGACTTGAAAATAAAGGTACTTTAGAGTTTTCATGTGCTTTAGAACTTGATGCCTTTGAACTTTATCCCCATATCCATAAATAAGTATTAAGTCTATAAAATATGTTGTGGAAGAGATGTGAAAAACTAACCTTGTCTGTTCTATTACAAGATACTCATCTTATCTTATGTTATGGTGCAGGTTAGATTGTCATTGCTAGATACTGAACTAAGATTGTTGGAAGTGTTTTACCACAAGATATATAAGGTATTATGGTGTTGCATAACTTCCTTTTATACCGTGGTTTTGCATCTGCTAAGATGTTTCTCACTTCTCAATACTCAGATCAGTTCACTGGTTGTAAATTTAATCTCTTTTACTTATTTATTTGTTTTTTAAATGACACTGTTATATGGTGCTGAAGACGGTAGAGGATAACCCAAAAAATATTAGACTAAGAAATTAGAGTGTCATGCACGTCTCTTTGTGTATGTATGTTCATAGAACAATAATGTAGTTGTACATATGTGTTTATGTATATACTTGAACAGTGGATATATGTTTTATCGAAAGAGGTAAAATAATTCATTAGAGGACTTGATGTAACTGTGTTTTCCATTGTGCTCCTACGTAGCATTTGTAACATTGCATCCATTTTCTAACTGCAAATTTTTTACCTTAATGAAAGGATTGAGAGCATAAATGATTTTCTAAATAATGTTTTGTAATATGTTCTCCAATCGTATCTCCCTTTAATGTCGTCCTGTCTCATTTCAATTTTTAAAGATTTTTTTTCATGTCTCTTCTATATCCTAACTAGATAGTAAACTCGGCAGGTTTCGAGGTTTCTTTTGGAAGGCTGCTAGAATCGGTAAGATTTCTCATTTGTTTGTAGCGTCGACTGCTGCTATCACTCTCTTCCTTCAAGTGCTACACTTGCACTACAAAATTGAAGGTATCTTTTAGTACTGTATGCCTTCTATTTATGAGTATATGTTAAGAACATGCTAAGTTTAAAAAAACTGGCAGGATAAATAATTATTGACATGGCAGAGTGAGGTGTACCGACAACACCTAGTGGAGACAGATTCCATGTCTCCTCTGGTATTTATAGCACTTCATCTCCAACTATGACTGATTTTAGCTGTACTTAGTTGAATGTTTATTTCCAAAAATAAGTTGCTTAAAATACTCTCTCAAATAAAAAAAATGACTTAACATGTTATTTGACAAGTAGATATTCATAGTGGAACAACTGAAGGCTTTATGCAGGTGCAAGGATATTTTTTCAGAAACTTTTTAGAGTATATGTGTGTCTTTCAAGTGGCTATTATGTACTAGAAGAAGCTGTATCTTCTAGGATCTATTAATGGACCATTCTATGGGTTCTATTCTTGGATCAGATTTAGGCTTCTTATAGAATAAAGATTTGAAAATTAATAAAGGCACACTTTGTTATCTGATATTTGACGTAGTTTCAAGTATTAGTAACTTCACCTATAATACCTGAGATAAATTCCCTTTTTCATTGTCTATGGAATCAAGTAACTGTCTCGCCTCCCAAATGATTTCCTAAGCTGGAGTAGTGTATTTCTTGTTTACAAGAAGAACATAATAACATCAAAAAAATATTTGTCCCATTGATAATCAATCCCAAAATGTAATTCGATGGAACAACCAACAATATCGTCCAAGGATGTAAGCCCCAACACCAATACTAATGCTAAGGCAAATACCAATACCGATCCCGCCCATTCCAACTCCCAGAAGTACCACAAAGCCTCTAACCAAAAGAGTAAATAAATCCGATTGGGACACGCCCCAACCATGGCCAAAACCAATATCCAACATAAAGTCAAAACGTCTAACAATATCCATAACATGAAATGATGCCTTCCGAAAAAATAAAAGCTTACCACTTCAATCCAAATGTTGTCCCCGAGTTAATCATTACATAGGAGAAGTCAAACGGTTGATTCCTGCATAGCATAGGTATACAACCGCCAGTAGACGGGTTAGCGAGCGACCGATAGCATGAATCTCAGGATAAGGATAAAATAATGCCAGTTATAAACCAAGTAAAACCATCCAATGCACACAAACATACATACATATATATATATACATATATATAACTATGTCGGGAAAGGGGGTCCGGGTTTATCATGCATTTAAAACCTTTGCCTGCGCTGTGTAGCTTGGTTGTCCTAAACCTTCCACGGGCTATGTGGGTTCAGCTCCCCCAGTCGAAAGGGCCCCAGTGCGTGTAGCTGCTCGATCAAGGAAGTATCCCATAGGATGACTTGTAATAGTGTGACATCATGCACATGGTCCACTAAGACCAATCCTCATATCGGGAAATACGAGTTTCCAGTTTTGGTCTCCTCGGGACCGCCACCTTCCATGACTTTGCTATACATCCCACCATTAATGCCAAATTAAAACCGTTTCCAAATGACCAACCAATCCATTTACCATTTTATTAACCAGGGCCAATATTAGTGGTATCGTCAAACCACCCCTTACTTACAAGTAATATCCATAGTCAAACCATTTAGTTTAAAGGGACTTTTAAGTGCCCTTCCATATACCATATTAAACAACTTGGGAGACTTCCATGTTCGCCACAACATAACCATTTATCCTTTATCATTTTCAAACCATTTAAACCATGCATAATTTCTTTACCAAATTTAAAACATACAATAGTTCCATTAAAAGAAGTCAATGCAATGAACATATCTTTATAGGCATTTTATCAAACACATTGGGGGCATAATAAAACCAAAACCAATTTCAAAGACCATTAAACTATTAGCAAACAATCCAATTGTCCAAATCTACCATTAATGCATATAAAAGCATAATTAAAATCATAGAAAATCATAACCAAGCATTTAATATCAAAACCCCCAAATAATAGTTGAAAACTATAATAATAAAATAGAAAAATCATAAAATCAATCATAGAAATCATACCTTTATTTGAAATTACAATGAGGGAAAAGAATCATGCCTTATACCGAAGAATTGATGGAAAGAAATCACCAAGACAAGCCCTAAAGCAATCCTCAAGATGAAACCCTAGCCTTCTTGCCCCAAAAGCTCTTGAGAGAATTATGGAGTGTTTTGGAATAGTCTCTAAGTGTTAATGAATTGAATAATAGGGTAAATAACCTCCTAAGTGTATTAGAAGTTGGGGGTCCTAATTAGGGTAAGTAGGGAAATATCCAAAATGTCTCCACTTAAGTTGCACAAAATCAATTCATAGGGATACGAATGATCCATATGAGTCGTACCCTTCCCATATGATCGGTACCAACCACTCGTATCCAAGCGTCAACCCTTGGATCAAACACTATCCAGTATACGATTCATCCAACCAAGTCATAACCACAACATACGATTCGTATCCATAGCCTGTATCCCTGGCAGAATGAAATACCAGGAGGATCAAACACTACCCACTATACGAGTCCCTGGTACGACTCGTACCAAGCCCTATGACTTATACCTCTAAGTCATACCCATTCTAATGACCAAAACCATACCACCAACTAACACCGATCAACATAGTATAGGACCATACCATTCATACACCAACATACGGCTCGTACCCATGAGCCGTATTGGGTCCAGAGAATGGAAATTCCAGGAAATTTTCTAAGGGTCAAAACCCAGGATGTTTCACCAATTTTGAGTTTTTATGTCCAACATTGTAACTACTCTGTATAAAATGCTTGAAAAGATTCAGATAGAGCAGGTAAATTCAAATTGATCAAATATCAATTATTCTTAAACAGATCAAATAATCATATTATTCTCAATAAAAAAACAATACCTTTATCAAAAGAAAATTCAAATTGATCAAATAATCATATTATTCTTAAACTGTAACTTTGCTTTCCCATTTTTTGAAAAATAATAGAAACGTACTTCAACTTTCAAACTTTAAAAAAGAACTCTTTATGGAACTACGTACTAGTAAACTTGTGACAAAGTGTTGTCGTAACACTGTTTAGGAAGTTCAATTCACTGTTAATTGAAATATGTTGAATGTCTGAGAAAGAATATTGTATTACCATAATTAAGATAAGTATTCTATTACTATGAACTTAGACTTTCTTTAAGCTCAAGATGGCTAGAATATATTCTTCACATTGGGATTTAAATTTTTTTATAATTTCCAACTACAGTCTATATACAAGACAAGGAAAAGGCCAAAAAAAAGATTTCCTTGAGGCGAGATGTGGTAAAACCTTTAGATGAAACAGTTTTTTCTCATCAAAGGGCAGCGAATATGTGATCATGCCAACTTATGGTTTCACAAAAAACAATGACACAATGAAAAACCTATGCAAATATTACTTATGAAAAGAAAACCTATCCAGCATGATCAATATATAGAAGCAAAACTACTCTATTTTTTTAAAAATTGAACAATAAATTATTTTGCACCTTCGACCTCGACAGATAATGTCCCCTCCCCCTATATCTCCATCCTTACTCCACCTTACTAGGCATGGTTAACTACAAGATTCAAACCAGCCTTGGGGCTTGAAGTAGAATTATTCTATCAACAATTTGATCCTAAGAAGCAACTCAAATGGCAAAGGAAGTAGATAAGAAACTGATCAGCCACACCCCCAATCTTAGAGGGGTGAACTTCAATAGCTTTACTGGGCCTTCCTGAATTGAAAAATACATATCATTGACTCATAAGTTTTAATGACAGTGAAATAGAGGTCTCGAATTCCTGTACCTCAACTACTTCACTGGAACTTGCTCCACAAACAAAGTTCCAGTAAATTTTCCTCGGAAGGCTAGAGCAGATAGGCTCACGCAGAGTATTAAAATTGGTATTCGAACATGAGAATCTTTTTTCTTAGAGATATCAAATGGCATGAGATTATCCATATGAATTACCTTACAAAATCGAAGACACGTACAGAAAATCCCCACTTGTACCACTAACAACAATTGTGGCATTTATGTTTCTACTGTGATGACCAAAGTCTAACAAACCATCACTCATTTAGCTCAATTTTAAATTGACTTTCACACCCCCAGACTAGCTGAGAGCCACACAGTAATCCTATATTTATGTCAAACTACTTAATAAGTAAAAGTTAGCTTGAAATCTACAGAATTACCTTCATCTTACAAAACATAATAATTTCCTTGGTAACACATATGTCTAAATGGTCTCACACACATACACACCAAAACAACTATATAAATTCAATGTTTTGTCCCACATACTAAAAAAACTGCAAAGAGAATTTATTCTATGGGCAACACCTACTATTAAACTTAAGCTCACGCAATAAAAAATTAAAAAAATATTCATGCAATCAAATGAACCCAGGAATCAAATATTCTCTAAGGAGAAGAAAACCCCAAAATAGAAACTCAAAAAATTAGATCAAAATCGTCAATTAGAAGAATGCACTGACCTTGAAATCCCCAAATTGAAGAGCAAATTTGAGAGAAATTGAAATGCAAATTTGGTCTGACTTTCCAACACAAATTGAGAGCTGAAATTTGGTCTGACTTTCCAAAGTGAGAGAAATTGAAGTGCAAAATTAGTCCTAATCGCAAATCAAAGAGCAAATGATGTCTGAAATTAAAGTGAAAATCGGATATGGTTTATCTTAACCCACCAAAATACAAATCGCATATGGTTTATCTTAACCCATAAAAATCCAATTAGTCCTAATCGCAAATTAAAGTGCAAATCAGATATGATATCATTTGAGAGAGAGAAATAGTTTGAGAGATTGAGAGAATTGAGGAAGAGAAATAGTTGAGAGAGCAAATCGAGAGAGAAATATTAAAAATGGCTCGAGAACAGGTTTGGGAGAGAAAGGGTTTTATTAAAATGACTATTTTTTGCGGACTATTGAAATTTTGTGGAGAAAATTAATAAAACTGTTGCAATAGATATTTTTCTACACATTAAATATTGTCATAGATGATTTTATGGCAAGGGTTAGTCTTCAATAATGACGGTTATGACACTAAATCATAGCTAGTAGAATTATCAATTTTTTCAATGGTTGAAACAATTGCAATAGACCTTCTATAACAACGCTTTAACAACTATTGTCAAAAATTCTGTTGCCATAGGGGTAATATTTAGTACTGTATAATAAATTATAATACACAATTATATACTCACAAAACAAAATCTTTCATTAATAATAATTTAAAATATGCAACAAACTAGTAATCTAAACCCCAAAGCAAAATGTTAAATCCCAAAGATTAGTTAAGTTTTCACATATAGTATCAAGTACGAGTGATGATAAGTTTCAAGAAATTTAATATCAAAAAGATCAATATTAAAGCATTTATCAACAATTCAAAAATCTTCTCAAGTAAGGTCAATGTCTTCATCACTTTTTTCTTCATCTCCTTCGTCATTTTGGACAACTATAAAAAGAGTATAATAATCACAATTAGCACTTAAACAACAACATATTTTCATTTAGAACATAGGGAGGACAATCCATCTTGAAAAGCAATACAAAGAAAAACTCATCACAAGAGACCCAATCTATGGTGTGAGGAGATGAACATGCAATACTTAGATGTCAACCATCATAAACAAAGTGTTAACAATGTTACTAAAGGTGAAACTTTCTTATTCCATATCAGTGTATTGATTGCCATAGTAGTATAGAACAAATATACCAAGTTAAAGTACACTTAGAAACGTTGTAGCAGAAAGATTAGTAAGCATTGTAAGCATATCACCCATTGCAAACATTGCCAAAAATATACTATTCATTCAAGAGACAACATAGCTATATTGATTTCCAAATATTACTGCAGTATCTTTTTTTTCGGGAAGACTTAAAATTAGGTAGTTATATTTTTCAGAAGATGACATAAAATTTTTGCACTATCATGAATGACAATTTTTACAGCTGTTGAAGCATCATATCTATGTTTACATTAAAAACTTTAAACTGTAAGGGCACTTCTAATATTGTTGTCCATTCAATAAAATGAAGAAAATAGTTTTATTTGCTCAGCGACCGAGTGATTTGGAAAATTGACTTGATATTCCTATTTTCTTTTCAGTTATGAAAGTTGGAAATGCTTTTTTCTACAAAGGACAATTACATGAACTACAACAGATCCTTTAGCACAACAAACACTGGATGGACTTAAAATTTAGGAAATCATAGTAAGACGAATAACCTAATAAAGAGAGCAATCTATGTACTCAAATAACTTGTATTATATAACTGGCAAAGAGGATGGATTATTTTACTATGGGTGATTATTATGGCTGGACTTTTCACCTGGAAATTCTTGTAGTATCGACGAAGAGCAGCATTTTAGGTTATGGGCTAGTGCTTGGAAACAACTAAAAGAGCTACAGAAATTCTTAAGTTTAACATGAATCTTGTTCTTTTACTAGTTTGTCATAACATGGATCCTTTTGCCCTATTTCAGGAATGATGATATCAAAATACACATCTAGCAGTATAATGGATAGATGCTAATTTTTAGCAAGTTCAGAGAGGTCAAGAAATGTTGTTATACATGTCTGCTTCATAGTGTATATTTTACTACAAGAAAACATCTGAAAGTGAGTAACTAATAAATACACATTCCTAGAATTCAGCCTTGTCTCAATGTTAGGTCATTATCAAATTAAGCCACAATGTTTGACCATTTCCAAATGATTCTTAAAGTCAGGATTTTGACTTTGGCATCATCTATCATTTTCTAAAGCTGTATTGGTATCATATAACTTGAGAATACTACAATCTAAAATCCATAACTTGTTGGTAAAGTTGATCAAAAGTAACAAGTACCTAGTGAAATAGTCAGAGTGCAAGAAAACTAGCATGAAGGTCGCTGTCATCAAAGAAAGACTATAAATCAACAAATAAAATAAAAAAGTTATAAAACCCCTTTAAAATATTAATGATTTTGTTATTAACCCTCCCATATTCATAATGTTGATTTTTGACTTGAATTATGTTTAGGAATATTGAAAGGGTATTTTAGAAAAACTTTGAATTTTTTGGAAGGGTTTCGGGGTAATTTTGGGACCCCATGGCAGTGAGGGTCCACGATAAGGCCGTGTGATGAACATTAACTACCTCGATATCGGTATAGCACGAAGGCTAACCTCCACGATATTGGCGTGCCACGCTAGTGTTTTAATTTTGTTCAGTTTTTGTTGTTTCACTTGGGGTGAGGGGATTTTGATATTTTTACCCCTTATACAACCTTATAACATAAAATAATCTCATTCCTTAATTTTTCAAAGATCAAATCATTCTCTTTATCTCTCAACCTTAAAACCCAAGAACATTCAAGGATTTCATATAGAATTCATTATTCGAGCTCCAAAATTCAAATTAACTTGAATTTTTTGTGTATTTCAGGCATGTTTTTCTTTCTTAAACTTGAGTTTTACATTGTGTCATTAATTTAATTTATTATCATGTGATTTAAATTGTGAGTTTTGAAATTGGATAGAGGGATTTTGGTTGTTATTGATTGTTTACTTGTCCCATATTTTAAATTGACCATTCCTACTTTAAATTGATATTTTTATCACTAAATAACTACATTATTTAAATAGTTGGAATGAGGGACATGGTTTTCCCCAAATTGGATGAATTTTTACTTGGAATTGGCATTAACATCAACCATTTAGTAAACTTGATCTTGAATATGGAAAATTGCATAGCTTAACTTATTTTTGAATACAATGCATTACATTAATGAATAAATGGATATAAAATGGATTTGTATGGCCTTGGTGACCATGGTTTGAATTTTAAATGAAACTTAGGAGTCGATGTAGACATGTGGATTGATTTGGCATATTTAATTTAGCTTGTAAGCATATTGGTATGACGATACCAAGTGGCAATGCCTTAATGAATGACTCTTGGGTTAATGATTGAAATTATATGCAAAGTGATTTTAATTTTAGATTAAGGAGGTTTGTGTAGCTCACTATGAAGGTGTAAGTCCCGGGAGACGAACATTGAAAACTAGATTTACCGACGTTGGGGGTCTATATGACCGTGGGCTTGGTGCACACTTGATATATGTATTTTTGGGACGGCTGTTGACCCTATTAGATTTAGTTTTCCCTTGGGTTTTCCTTGGTTCATTTGACTAAAATACACAAGGACCCTTTCAGTAGGAGTAGCTGAACCCATATAACCCATGGGTACCTTTAGAATGGATCAAGCTACACAATCCAGGTTAATGGTTCTAAACTCTCATGTTCATGAATCTTTACCCTATCCCGACATCCTATATACATACAAATTTCTACATGTGGTTTTGACTAATTTTGGACATGGGATTATGTTATTACGTTCCCTGAGTTATATGCCAGTGCTTATCCCACTGACCGTCTTAAGACACTACAACATTTCATGATGTAGGGCCCAAAGACTTTTTTGTTGTTTATATACAGTGTTAGATGGCTGAGCACGTCTGTTGAATTTCTATGAAGTGCTGAGCCTCCATTTTTTGAAAGGCCTTGTTATTTCATTGTTCTTTATTTATGGCTATAACACTTTTGGATTCTATTTGGTCATAGTCGCGGGCATGTCCCGACTTAGATGTTATTCTAGTTTTGGAGGCTTTCATGGACAAGTATGGGTTGGTTTGTTGATTTTGGATTCTTAGAACTTCCATTTGATATAGTTTCTTTTATTACTAGCTTTATTGGCTTTCTTTTTCTCTTTATTATTATTATTATTGTTTCCTTGAGGTTAGGCTAAGGGAGTGGTTTTTGGTCTATGGTGGGCTTGAGATACCCGTTATGACTAGGACCTATTTCAGGTCGTGATAATCTTGGTATTAGAGTATTCTTAGGATCATTGGGTATCCACAAAGCTGTGTCGAGTAAAGTCCTTTTTATAGGTGTGTAGCGCATCACACTTATAAGGAGGAGGCTATAAGATATTTAGAAATATTTCCCTTTCCGTGCTCTATTCAGTATTTAGAGTCTAGTGTTAAGAAACTTCTCTAACTCCTGGCTTTCTTACATGTCAGATCATGCATCCCTGAAGATATGATGTTCATAGAAACTTTACTGGGAACTTTGTTCCACCTGCGGAGAATGTGGAGGTGACTCACCCTAGTTATGGAGTTCAGACCCGATCTCGGGTGCCTGATCTTGATTGTACTACTCCATGTGGAGTTCCACCTGTCCTTACTAGTCCTCATCAAACTTTCCATACTGATGACACTTATGCTTAGTCACCTCATGGAGACATCACTAATGCAAATTTCTGCTAGTCTATTTATATACTTACTCAGTTGGTGGCATCATAGTCTTGTCAGTCTGACCATATTGGTTTTGTTTCTTATTTATCTAAGGTCATTTAGGTTGTCCAGTTCATTAGGTTGAATCCCCCAACCTTTATAGGCTCCTAGGTTGAGGAAAATCCATAGGGGTTCATTAATGAGATGGAGAAAATATTTAGGGTGGTGCACACTACTTATTTGGAGGGTGTGGAGTTTGTGGCGTATCAGTTAAAGAATATAACTTGTTAGTCGTATGGAAAGTTGGAATCTCTAAGGGGTGATGATGCTGAGCAGACTGTGTGGGTTGACTTTTTAGGGACCTTTCTTAATTATTTTTTTCCTCAAGAGTTGCAGAAAGCTAAGGATGAAGAGTTTGTTAATCTGAAGTAAGGTAAGATGAGTGGAAGGAGTATGCTCTAAAATTTTAGCAGTTGGCTCATTATGCTCTAGAGTTAGTATCCAATATGAGGTCCTAAATGAGAAAATTTGCTTTTGGTTTGTCCCGTGATTTGGTGTTGAAGTGTAAGGTTGCGATGTTGAACAATGATATGAATATCTCCAGACTTGTGGTTTGTATGCAATAAATAGAGGATAAAAATAAAAGGCAAGTAGAAATGAGAGAGAGATATAATAAGAAGTTTAGGTATTCAGAGTAGAGTGGAGGTTAGCAGAATAGTGAGATATGGTAGATAGTGGACTAAGAATAAGAATTGGGGAAATTTGTATTCGTCTGCTAGTTCTCCTTATCTTAAGCCTTATGGTGATTATCATTTTCATATTAGTAGTGGTCTTAAGTCATAGGGTGCCCAATCTCAGTCTAGTGGAGCTCAGTCAACCCTCACCTTATCCTCCCTATAATTTTTGTGGGCAGATTCATCGTGGTGATCATAAGGAGAGGAATCAATGTTATAATTGTGGTCAGCTTGGTCACATATAGCGAGATTTTCCTTCACCCAAGGTTGCCACTGGATCTAATAAGGTTTCGATTGCCACTTCTTCAGCTCCTGCACCAAAAGACACTACTTATGGTACCGACACTAGTAGGAATCATCTCTATGCACTTACTACTCACCAGGAATTTGAGGGATCTCCATATTTTGTTACTGGTATGTTACAACTCTTTTCCCGTGATGTTTATTATTTGCTTAATATGGATTCTACCTTATCTTATGTGACCCCTTATGTGGCTGTGCGTTTTGGTTTTGGTCTTGAAAATAGTTTAGACCCCTTCTCTATATCTACTCCAGTGGGTGATGCTATAGTTGCTAGAAAAATCTACAAGGGTTGTGTGGTGTCCATTTTTCATAGGGAGATATTGGTGGATTTGATAGAGTTGGATATGATGGATTTTGATGTTATCTTAGGGATGGATTGGATTTATTTACTCTATGCATCTCTAGATTGTAGGACCCGAAAGGTCAGTTTCCACTTTCCTAATGAACCAGTTTAGAATGGAAGGGGAGTTCCTTAGTATCCAAAGGGAGGTTTATCTCCTATCTTAGACCTTAGAAATAATTTCCAAAGGGTGTCTATATCATTTGGTTCGAGTTAAGGATTCTAGCTCTGAAAGTCCTTCTTAGCAATCTATCCCCATGGTTAATAAATTTCCTAAAGTATTTCCTGATGATCTTCCTGGAATCCCCCAATAGGGAAATAGATTTTGGGATCGATCTTTATCAAATACTCGTCATATTTTCATTCATCCTTATAGAATGGCTCTGGTCAAATTAAAGGATCTAAAGGAGCAATTAAAAAATCTTCTTGATAAAGGATTCATTCATCCTAGTATTTTTTCGTGGGGTGCTCCTGTGCTTTTCATGCAAAAGAAAGATGGGTTTCTTCGGATATTCATAGACTATCGTCAGTTGAATAAGGTGACAATGAGGTATAAGTACCCTCTTCCTAGGACTGATGACATTTTTATTATCTTTAGAGTGCTAGATGTTTATCAAAGATTGATCTTCATTCGGGTTATCATCAGTTGAAAATTAGGGAAATTGATATTCCCAAGTCTGTTTTCCAAACTCGGCATGGTCACTATGAGTTTTCGGTCATGTCATTTGGGTTGACTAATGCTCTAATTGTGTTCATGGATCTTATGAATCATGTTTTCAGGCAGTTTCTGGATTTGTTTGTGATAGTCTTTATTGACGACAACTTGGTGCACTCTAATGTGAGGAAGATCATGCCAATCACCTTCAAATTGTGTTGAAGACTCTTAGGGTCCAAAAGTTGTATGGAAATTTTCTAAGTGTGAATTTTGGCTAAGTGCTATAACCTTTCTTGGGCATGTTGCTTCTAGTGAGGGGATCAAGGTAGATCCATAGAAAGTTGAGACAGTTAAGAAATGGCCTAAACCCACGACTCCAATTAATATTAGGAGCTTCTTGGGCTTGGTTTGGTATTATAGGAGGTTTGTGGAGAGTTTCTTGTCTGTTGCTGCTCTGTTGATGAAGTTAACTCAATAAAAGGTTAAGTTTTTGTGGTCATTTGCTTTTGGAGGTAGTTTTGAGAAGTTGAAGAAAAAGTTGACTTTTATGCCAGTTTTGACCCTACTCGAGGGTACTGATGGTTTTGTGGTTTTTTGTGATCCATCCCATGTGGGACTGGATTGTGTTTTGATGCAGCATGGTAGTGTTGTGGCCTACGCTTCTAGGTAGCTTAAGGTTCATGAGAGAAACTATTTGACTCACTATCTAGAGTTTGCAGCTATGGTTTTTGCATTGAAAATTTGGTGCGATTATCTGTCTGGGGTGCATGTGGATATTTATTTAGACTATAAGAGCTTGTAGTATGTGTTTACACAGATGAAATTGAATCTCAGGCTGAGAAAGTAGCTCAAATTTCTTAAGGATTACGACATGAGCTTGCACTACTATCCAGGTAAAACTAATATTATTGTTGATGCTCTTTGCAGGTTATCTATGAAAAGCTTAAATTCATGTAGCTAATGAGAAGACAGGGTTGCGGAGGTGCATTTATAGCTAATTGGGAGTTCATCTTTTAGACTTAGAGGATGGGGGAGTGATTATTGAGAAAGTGGTCAAATCATCTCTTGGTGTTAAGGTGAAGGAGAAACAGGTTTTGGAACCCATACTTATGCAGATTAAGGATGATGTGGGTTAGCAAAATGTTATGGCTTTCAAGATTGGGGGAGATAGAATCTTGAGGTATTAAGGTAGGTTGTGTGTTCTTGATATTGATGACTGCAAGAGAGAATTTTGACTGAGGCTCGTGAGTCTAGATATACAGTTCATTTGGGTTCAACTAAGATGTATCATGAATTGAAGGAAATCTACTGGCGGAAGATAGAACTTGAGGTATCAAGGTAGGTTATGTGTTCTTGATATTGGTGGACTGCAAGAGAGAATTTTGACTGAGGATCGTGAGTCTAGACGTACAGTTCATCTGGGTTCAACTAAGATGTATCATGACTTAAAGTAAATCTACTGGTGGAATAATATAAATAGGGATGTAGCGAACTTTGTTACTAAATGTATGGTTTGTCGGCAAGTTAAGGTTGAGAATTTGAGGCCTGGTGGCATATCTCTAGAGATAGAGTTTCCCATGTGGAAATGAGAGATGATTAATATGGATTTCATTATGGGTATTCTGCCGTCTCGCAATTAGTATGATTCTATTTGGGTCATTGTGGATAGGATGACTAAGTCTGCTCACTTCTTGTCTGCTCACTTCTTGTCTGTGAGGACTAACTACTTAGGAGAAGATTATTCTAGGTTGTTCATTCAGAATATTGTGAAGTTGCATGGTGCACTAGTGTCCATTATTTCAGATCGAGGTATGTAGTTCTCATCTCACTTTTGATCATTTCATAAAGGTTTGGGTATATAGGTGAACCTTAACACCGCTTTCCACCCTCAAACGGATGGACAAATGAAACGAACTATTCAGATTTTGGAGGATATGCTAAGAGCTTGTGTGGTTAATTTTGAAGGTAGTTGGGTTGATCATTGTCCTCTCATTGAGTTTGCGTACAATAATATTTATTACTTGAGTATTCAGATGGCTCTTTTTGAGGCTCTCTAGTATAGGAGGTGTAGGTATCCTATTAGATGGTTTGAGGTTAGTGAGACTAGGTTGTTTGGTCCTAACTTGGTTCATCAAGCCATGGAGAAGGTGAAAGTGATTAGAGAAAGACTTAAAACTACTCAAAGTTTTAAAATTCTAATACAAATGTGAGGCCAAGAAAATTAGAGTTTGAAGTGAGTGATTGGGTATTCTTGAAGGTGTCTCTTATGAAAGGAGTCATGAGATTTGGGAGGGAAAACTCAGTCCCTGTTATTTTGATCCATATTAGATTTTGAGAAGAATTGGTAATATTTCTTATGTGTTGGATTTGCCTGGGAGTTTGAGCTCTATCCATCCGATCTTTCATACGTCTATGCCGAAACAGTATATAGGTGACATATTTTTTATAGTGCCTGTTGAGGATGTTGGTGTTATGAAATCCTTGTCTTGAGAAAGTCCTAGTGTAGATATTGGATAGGCAAGTTCGTAGGTAGAGGACAAAGGATATAGCTTCGGTGAAGGTTAGTTGGAGAAATCAAAAGGTAGAAGAGGCTACATGGGAAGCTGAGGAAGTATGAAGGCCAAGTTTCCATTTTTGTTCCTCGTGTTGAATGAAAGTTCTTAAGGTGTGAGGTTCATTTTTCTCTTGTCACTTTCTGAGTTTTTCATTTGATTTTGGTGTGTTTTTGCTATTCTCGTGCTAAAAGTGTCCTAACTCATCATTCGGGGACGAATGATCCTAAGGAAGGAATAATGTAAGACACATTAAAATTTCAATAATTTTATTATTAACCCTCCAGTATTCCTAATATCGATTTTTGACTTGAATTATGTTTAGGGATGTTGAAAGGGTGTTTTGGGAAAGTTTTAGATTTTTTAGAAGGGGTTCGGGGTCATTTTAGGACCTCGAGGCAGTGAGGGTCCGTGATAAAGCTGTGTCATGGAGGTTAACCTCCACGATATCGGCATGGCATAGAGGCTAACCTCTGCAATATTGACGTGCCACGCCAGTATTTTATTTTCGTCCAGTTTTTATTTTTTCACTTAGGATGAGGGTTTTTTTGGTCTTTTTACCCCTTATATGACCTTGTAACATAAAATAACCCCATTTTCTTTAGTTTTCAAAGATCAAATCATTCTCTTTCTCTCTCAAACTAAAAACCCAAGATAATTCATCACTCGGGCTCCAAACATCAAATTCACTTCAATTTTTTGTGTATTTCAGACATATTTCTCTTCCCTAAACTTGAATTTTACTTTGTGGCATTAATTGAATGGATTTTCATGTGATTTAAATTGTGTCTTTTGAAATTAGGTTGAGGGTTTTTGGTGGTTATTGATTGAATTACTTGTCTCATGTTTTAAATTAATTATTCATGCTTTAAATTAATGTTTTCGGGACTAAATTGGTACATTATTAAATGGTTGGAATGGGGGATATGTGTTTTCCCAAATTGGATGACTTTTTGCTTAGAATTGGCATTAACCTCAACCCACTTTGTAAACTTGATCTTGAATATGAAAAATTATATGGTTTAACTTATTTTTTAACTCAATGCATTGCATTAATAGATAAATCGATATAAAAATGAATTTGGATGGCCTTGGTGGCCATGGTTTGGATTCTAAGAGGAAATTGGGATTTAATGCGGATATGTGGATTTAATTGGCATATTTAATTTAGCTTTCAAGCATATTGGTATGACGATACCAAGTGGTAATGCCTTAATGAATGACTCCTGGGTTAATGGTTTCAATTATGTGCAAAGTGATTTTAATTTAGGCTTAATTGGGGTTGTGTAGCTCACCGTAAATGTGTATATCCCTGAGGGACGAACACTGGAAACCACGTTTACCGATGTTGGGGTCTATATGACCGTGTGCTTGGTTCACACTTGATATATATTTTTTGGGATGACTATTGCCCATGGTGGCTTTAGTTACCCTCGGTTATTTCTCGGTTCGTATGGATGACACGCACTAGGGCTCTTTCAGCAGGGGGAGTTAAACCCATATAGCCCATGGGTACCTTTAGGACGAATCGAGTACACATTCTAGGTTAATGGTTTTAAAATCTCATGTTCATGACCCTTTACTTTATCCAGGCATCCTATATATATTGTATATATATATATATACAAATGTGGGGTTTGACTGATTTTGGACATGGCATTATGTTATCACTTTCCTTGAGTTACATGCTAGTGCTTATCCCACTGACCGTCCTAGGAAACTACATCATTTCATGTGTAGGGTCTGGAGACTTTTCTGTTGCCCTGTACAGTATTAGGTGGTTGAGCACGTCTGATGAGTTGCTCTGAAGTGGTGAGCCTCCATCCTTTGAAAGGCCTTGTCATTTCATTATTCTTTTTTTATGGTCATAGTACTTTTGGATTCTTTTTTATCATGGTCGGGGGCATGTCCCGACTGAGATGTTATTCTGGTTTTAGAGGCTTTTATGGACAAGTGCGGGTTGGTTTGTTGATTTTAGATTCTTAGAACTTCCATTTGATATATTTTCTTTTATTACTAATTTTATTGGCTTCTGCTTTATCTTTATTATTATTAGTGTACTTTTGATTTTAGGCTAAGGGGGTGATCTCCAGTTTATGATGGGCTTGAGATACACCTCACGACTAGGCCCTTGTTTGGGTTGTGACACAAAGGTTGAGTGCATTTTTTATTTATGTATCCTCTGCATATATTAATATATGATGAGCTCCCGGAGGCGGTAAAACACACACACACATATGCTTTTGGAAGACAATACCTCTTACAGCTTTTACAAGTTCTTGATCTTCAGTTCATGAACCAATGGAAATAGAGAAGCATAGATTCCCATGTTAAAGCAAAGATAAACTTTTAGCTAACCTTTTGAACAGATTAGACGATACAAAAGTTCCAAATAACAATCGTAAACTAACCTACTTGTTGACTAACTCAACATGAATAATAACATCTAAGCATCAAGGGGTAGTGAGTTTGAAATATGACAGGACCACCACATGGATATGTTATAGAAAGTTTAAGGAAAACAACAAATAGAATACCATCTTTGAAGCGACCCAGAGAGTAATGCTCCTAACTAATCATAAAGTTTCATAGAAAGTAAACATGATAGGATGACATTTAATTTTGCAGAGCAGCGTGATAATAATAAAACTGCTACAGGAAAATCAATCACCATTCATGTGAACACAAAAATTAGACAAAAACAATCATGAGACACTTCATTGAAGAACAATTAGGTAAGAGGAAGCTGCAGGACTCATTTGATACAAACTAAGGTTGAATGGGCCATAGTTTGAGAGAGGATTGTTGCGTGTGTGGCGAACCAAAACCTATATTGATAGTTGAAAAAATTGGGATGCTAATATAAGGTATAAAGGTACTCTTAATGGTCTCAGACCTTTTGAGAAAAATCCTACGGTCTTAGCCCAATAATGATAGTGTCACACCATTAACTCTGCACCACTCGGAGAGTGATAGACATTTATGATAGTTGACGAATATATTTATCCCTTTTTCGTTTTAATAATATTGATATTGCTTTACAATACTGTGTACAATACTAAGTGGGTGTTTGAATGGACTTTTTTAAGTGACTTAAAAGCTAAAAGTCAAAAGTCAAAAGTAAAAAATAGGCACCAACCTACTTTTGGCTAAGACTTATTTTTATATTTTTTAAGCGTAAAGTAAAGTCCTTAAAAACACTTTTTATTTTTATCTAATACCTCTAAAAATAAAAAAAAAGAGAAAATACCCTATTCCCCTTCTGAACTATACCCAAAACGGCTGTGACTAACCTCAACTTGAAGGGGGTCCTATTACCCCTGAACTTATTAAAAGTGTAATTTTGGCACCCTTAGTGCCACGTGTGCCTACTGGACACTTCAGTGTGTTGTACCACGTAGGCACTAAGGGTGTTAAAATTACACTTTATTAGTTCAGGGGGTAATAAGACCCCTTTAAGTTGAGGTGTATCTCTGTCATTTTGGGTATAGTTCAGGGGACAATAGGGTATTATCTCAAAAAAAAATCTGCTTAAAAGCTAAAAGTACTTAAAAATAAATCAATCCAAACACCCTCTAAGACATATTCTCGTGTAACACAAGTGAGGGAAAGCTAGTTATTGTTGAATTGTTAATTCAACAAACTAAAACTTCTATGAACAAATGACTAACCCCGCCACAGGAATGAGTCAAATAGAATAAAAAGGAACTCTCATTTTTTTCCACCCAAAATTCAATGATTATAGAAAGTTTATCTAAACCGCAGCTTCTTTTTTTGTTTCAAAAACATTTCATTACCTATCCGTATTATTGTGCTAAAATAGAGGATATTTGTATGGTCGTTCGAACCAGTCGAGAGGAAGAATGCATAAGGGGAAAATTGGAAGTTTAACTAGAACAGAAGGAGGGGCAAGAAGAAAGAGTTGTACATACATCATCCTCTTTGTCTTCTTCTCGATTCTTTGTTCCCTTTAAGTTATCCTTAAATTACAAAACATTTCCATCATTTTTGTGATAGTCTAATCATAAATTTCCAACAATATCAGTTGTGGGGCAGCTATAATCATAGATATAACGGTAAAGAGAATATCTAAGGGGGTTCCACGGTTCAAGTGAACCAACTGCTTCTGGCAAAGCAAAAGATTTGTATAAACTCATCGACTCTAGATTATTGATGCACCATTGAAATGTATATTGTTTGTGTCACAACATTCATTACTCTAGAAATTTGATGTAAACTTCACGAATGCATGTTCAATGTCATTATAAATTAATAGCATGTGTTTTTTTTTATTCGTTCACAGGTTAAAGCTGCCACCCTTCTGAATAACTGAAAAAGAAAATATTTTTATCCATATTTAATTGTGACAATCCTGAAAACTAACTTCATGGCACCAAGTAAACTTAGAAAAGCAATTGGGGCTGTCAAGGACCAAACAACCATAAGTCTGGCTAAGGTAGGCGGCAACAATAGCTTGTCCGACCTAGAAGTTGCCATTGTCAAGGCCACTAGACACCAAGAGTACCCGCCTGAGGAGAGGCACATTCGAGAGATTCTAAGCTTGATTGCTTATTCTCGGGCCAATATTGGTGCTTGTGTCGACAACATTTCAAGATGTCTTGGCAAGACCAAGAACTGGGTTGTGGCGCTCAAGTCAGTAATGTTGATCCATAGATTGCTCTCTGATGGTGATCCCTCTTATGAGCAGGAGATTTTCTTTGCCACGAGACAAGGAACCAGGCTTCTTAACATGTCTTGAGTTTTGAGATTCCAGATCCAATTCATGGGACTATTCCGCACTTATCCGAACCTATTCCTTGTACCTTGACGAACAACTTGAGTATAGGATGCAGAGCCTCCGGGGAAAGCGCAGCGCCTATGCTTATGTCGAAGATTTAGATGGTGTTGGTACTGATGTTGTCATGGTGAAACCCACGCCCTTGAGCGAAATGAAGAATGATGACATTTTCTCAAGGATCCAATATCTTATCCAACTTCTTGAGCGATTCCTAGCTTGTAGACCCGCAGGTCTGTATTGTAGTTTACTATTTTCACACTACTTTAGCTTTAATTTCCTTTTAGTCAAAAAATAAAAAATTAATGACTAGTGCTTTTGGATTTGGCCTTTGGCCTTTGCTGATAATTAATAAAACGATCCAAGGAGCACAAATTATTTTTTTAAAAAACAATACTAGGAGACTTTGAATATTCATACCATGTGCCACGCCCATTCAATTGCTTGCACAAAAATAGTACTTTGTTTTAGTCATTCTATACTAAAAGATGTCTATAATAAAGATGTCTTTTGTAGGGCTACAGAGTGTGGAAGCGTGATAAATTCAACCAAAGATTCCGAGAAATTAATAAAAACAGTAAAATTGACACCAAGGTTTTAGGTGGAAAAACCCTCTTTAAATAGAGGAAAAAAACCACCGGCGAGAGAGCCAAAAATTTCACTAATATTGACGAGAGTACAAAATATTTTCTCGGGACTAACAAGACAAAATAGCCCCTTACAAATTCTCTACGAGTATGGAAATACTCAACCAAGAAGTAGAGAAAGAAGAAAATATAAAGGAGAGATTGGCTATTGAAATGTTGTGGAGGTGTGTTTGCAAATGAAGTAGCATTGGCTTTTATAGCCAAATCTGGACCTCAAAAGTCTTGCCTTCATATATGAATGCAGCCACTGATGTTGAAAACACAAAGTCACAAATGTCTTCATCATCCACAATTGTTGAAATATGAGCAACAACTGTTGACAAAAGGAGAGCAGCCAACAAATCTCCACCTTGGTCTCCTTTTGACCGGAAATACTCTCTCGCCATGAAATCCTGTTAACAATGAATAATACCAGCTAAGTCCAAGCAATGATCGAACTTAGCGGCTGGAAATGGTTTGGTTAACATATCTGCAGGATTTTCAGTTGTATGGATTTTTTCCACAGTAATTTCTCCTGCATCAACAATATCTCGGATAAAATGGCGTTTAATATCAATATGCTTGGTCTTTGAGTGATGCTTGCTATTCCTGGCCAAGTGGACAGCACTCTGACTGTCGCAGAACATAACAAGAATGTGTTGTTGTAAGCCAAGTTCAGCAACCAAGCCTCGGAGCCAGATAGCCTCTTTCACTCCTTCAGTAGCAGCAATATATTCTGCTTCAGTGGTGGACAAAGCCGCAATGGATTGATATGATGAATACCAACTGATAGCAGAGCCGCAGAGTGTAATGATATAGGCTGAAAGTGATCTTCTCCGATCTAAATCACCACCGTAGTTGGCATCAACATAACCAACTACGCCTCCTGGATCAGACTTTTGTCTATCAAATACCAAACCAATATCAGGAGAACCCTTCAAGTAACGAAGGATCCATTTGACAGATTCCCAATGCTGTTTTCCTGGGTTGTGCATAAATCTGCTAACAACACTAACCGCATAAGCCAAATCAGGCCTAGTACATACCATAGCGTACATAAGGCTTCCGAATGCATTAGAATACGGGACATGTGACATGCGCCTTTGTTCCTCTTCTAATTGTGGACACTGATCTGATGACTACTTGAAGTGGGCAGCAAGTGGAGTATTAACAGCTTTGCAATCTCGCATTCCAAATCTGTCAAGCATCTTCATTACATACCTTTTCTGTGATAGAAAAAGTTTTCCAGCTTGACGATCTCTGTTAATCTCCATTCCAAGAATCTTCTTGGCAGGACCTAGATCTTTCATATCAAATTCACTGTTGAGCTGCACCTTTAACTTGTCATCAAGAGTTTTATCTCTTGCAGCAATTAACATATCATCAACATATAACAGCAAGTATACTAGTGATCCATCAGATATTTTTTGAAGATAGACGCAGTTATCATAACTAATTCTAGAATAGCCATGTCCAGTCATGAAGGAATCAAACCTTTTATACCATTGTCTTGGTGATTGCTTCAAACCATAAAGAGATTTCTTCAGACGACATACATGGTTCTCCTTTCCAGGAACAACGAACCCCTCTGGCTGCTGGATATAAATTTCTTCCTCAAGGTTACCATGAATAAAAGCAGTTTTCACATCTAACTGTTCCAGCTCCAAATCATACAAGGCAACTAGAGCAAGTAATACACGAATTGAAGAATGACGAACAACGGGAGAAAATACTTCGTTAAAGTCAATACCTTCCTGTTGATCAAAACCTCTTACTACGAATCTTGCTTTGTACCTTACATTTTCAACACCGGGGATGCCTTCTTTTCTCTTAAAAATCCATTTGCAATTAATGACTCGCTTGCCTTCCGGTAACATCATCAAATCCCATGTTTTATTTTTGAGAAGACTCTCGACTTCTTCTTGCATAGCAGCAGTCCACTTTGCTGAGTCATCACCAGAGATAGCTTCAGAATAATTCTTGGGTTCACCATCTTCACCCATATCTTGTGCAACAGTCTATGCATAAGCAATATTGGCAGATTCTGTGATCAGTCTTTGAGTCGGTTTTCTTGGCCTTTGTTGTGGAAGTTCTTGAGCCATAGACCATGGTTGTGGTAAACCTCGACGTTGAGGTGGATGTTGTCGTGGACTCATTTGTTCAGAAGTGACTTCATCTTCTTGAGTGGTGGAAGAATTAGGGATATTTGCTTCCAAAATGGGAGCTTCAGTCTCAAACTCCACCTTCTCTCGAACATCCTCCTGATCACCTGTATCAGTGGAGGGAACAACAGTATCTTTTCCAGAAGATAGCATACCATTTTCATTAAAGGTTACATTCCGACTATGAAATATTTTGCGAGATTCAGGGTCATACAAACGATAGCCTTTAACCCCTAGGCCATAACCTAAGAAAATGCATTTTTTAGCACGAGGTTCCAATTTTCCCTCGTTCACATGAGAATAAGCAGGGCAACCAAATATTCTAAAATTAGAATAATCAACAGGGTTACCTGACCAAACTTCTTCTGGGATTTTGCAGTCGAGTGATCGATTTGGTGAGCGGTTTATCAAGTAGCATGATGTTGAAGCTTCTTCTGCCCAAAATTCTTTCCCCAGAGTAGAATGGGAGAGCATACAACGAAATTTCTCCAAGATAGTTCTGTTCATCCTTTCAGCAACTCCATTTTGTTGTGGAGTTCTTGGAACGGTGAAATGTCTGGCAATACCTTCTTTCTTGCAGAAATCATTAAACTTATTAGAATAAAATTCGAGGCCTTTGTCCGTCCTTAGCCTCTTGATCTTCGTGCCAGTCTGGTTCTCAATTAATAATTTCCACTCTTTAAAGGTGGAAAAAGCTTCATTCTTTTGCTTGAGAAAATATACCCAGAGTTTACGTGAAAAATCATCAATAAATGTCAGCATATAATGACATTTACCTCTGGAGGGAACTCTCGATGGACCCCAAAGATCTGAATGGATGTAGTCCAAAGTACCTTTAGTCCTGTAAATGGCTTTTGAAAAGCCAACCTTTCTCTGCTTACCAAAAATGCAATGCTCGCAGAAATAGACCTTACCGGTACAATGGTTGCCAAGATAGCCTTTCTTTTTGAGAATTTGGATTCCCTTCTCACTCATGTGGCCCAACCTCAAATGCCACAACTTCGTGTTGTCTTTGTTGGATGAGGCGACGGCTGCAGAGCCTATAACAGTTGAACCCTGAAGCAAATACAAACTACCAGATCGAATTGCCTTTAGTAACACAAGAGCTCCTTTGGACACTTTTAAAACTCCACCTTCAGCTGAGTATCTACACCCTTGAGATTCAAGAGTGCCTAGGGAAATGAGATTCCGTTTCAAATCAGGGACATGTCTGACACTGGTCAAAGTTCTAATGACTCCATCATGTGTCTTGATTTTGATTGTGCCTTTGCCGACAACTTTGCATTGAGCATCGTTGCCCATTAAGACAAGACCACCATTAAAAGATTCATAGGTGGTAAACCAGTCTCTATTAGGAGACATATGAAATGTACAACCAGAATCAAGAACCCACTCATTTTTTGACCTTTGTTGAGTACCAGAAGCAATAAAACACTCTCCATCAGATTCGGTTTCTACAAAACTAGCTTCGGCAGATTTTTCGGGTTGCTTACCCTTATCTTCTCTGTTTTGCTTATTTTTCAATTTGTAGCACTCAGAGATTTCATGATTTCTTTTCTTGCAATAACGACAATACTTAGAGTTTTTACCTTTGGATTTGGATTGGTTTTTACCGCTAGCACCTACTTCGTGGTTTCTCCCTCTAACTACTAGTCCCTCACCCGAACTTTCAGAATGAATTTGGGTATCAAATTTTTCTTTGGACAGTAGGTTAGACTTGACATCATCAAAGCTCAAGGTAACATTATTACCATATAGCATAATTTCTTTGAAATGTCTATATGAGGGTGGCAAAGAAACAATAAGTAGTACGGCTTTATCCTCATCATCAATTTCGACATCCAGATTTTCCAAATCAATTATGATGGAATTAAATTCACCAAGATGAGATTGGATGGGTGTACCTTCAGACATACGGAGTGTGAAAAGTCGCTCCTTTAACCGGAGTTTATTTGCAAGACTTTTGGTCATGTACAGAGACTCCAATTTACTCCATATGCCGGCTGCAGTTTTCTCATTGATGACTTCGCGTAGCACCTCACGGGACAAGCATAATTGGATTGTGGATAATGCCTTTTCATCCGTCTCTTCCCACTGCTCCTCCGTTGTAGTGGCTGGCTTTGCCGATTTGCCGGACAGAACCTTCTTTAGGCCATTCTGGGTAAGAACAGCCAGCATCTGGACTCGCCAGATAGCAAAACTAATTTTACCATCAAATTTCTCAATATCGAACTTCGTCGACATTTTTAATAAAAAAATCCCGGTTGAATTATCGTGGCTCTGATACCAATTTGTAGGGCTACAGAGTGTGGAAGCGTGATAAATTCAACCAAAGATTCCAAGAAATTAATAAAAACAGTAAAATTGACACCAAGGTTTTAGGTGGAAAAACCCTCTTTAAATAGAGGAAAAAAAACCACCGGCGAGAGAGCCAAAAATTTCACTAATATTGACGAGAGTACAAAATATTTTCTCGGGACTAACAAGACAAAATAGCCCCTTACAAATTCTCTACGAGTATGGAAATACTCAACCAAGAAGTAGAGAAAGAAGAAAATATAAAGGAGAGATTGGCTATTGAAATGTTGTGGAGGTGTGTTTGCAAATGAAGTAGCATTGGCTTTTATAGCCAAATCTGGACCTCAAAAGTCTTGCCTTCATATATGAATGCAGCCACTGATGTTGAAAACACAAAGTCACAAATGTCTTCATCATCCACAATTGTTGAAATATGAGCAACAGTTGTTGACAAAAGGAGAGCAGCCAACATCTTTGGTACATGATTCTAATTTATGTTTGCTATGCTGTAAGAGCAGGTTTAGCAAGGACCAACAGAACTGTGTTCGTGGCTCTATATCCACTTGTGAAGGAGAGTTTCCAGATATACTATGAAATAACAGAAATAATAAGTATCTTGATTAATAAGTTCCATGAACTATCAATCCCTGACTCTGTGAAGGTTTATGAAATCTTCTGTCGTATTAACAAGCAATATGATGTGCTCGAACAATTCTATAATTGGTGTAGAACGGTTGGAATTGGACGCACTTCTGAATATCCAGACATTGAGAACATTCCTCAAAAGAAACTTGACCTTATTGATGAATTCATACGAGAGAAATCCATAGCGGGGCAGAATGGGAATGCGATGCGTTATAAACCAAAAAGTGAGCAGGTTAAAAAAACTCTAGAGCTACAATCAGAGCCAGAACCAGAGCCAGAACAGGAGATGAATGCAATTAAGTCATTACCACCACCAGAGGGAATTCCTGAAGAAATAAAGCAAGAGAAACATGAAGAAGAAGAAAAGAAAAAGATGGTGAAAGCCCAAGACATAGCCGACTTGTTGAACATAGGTGATGATGCACCAACTATGGAAGAACATGGAGATCAATTGGTGGTAGCACTCTTTGATGGTGATCCAAAAAATGCTGCTCCTTCAACAACCACTTCACCATGGGAAGCATTCAAAGATTCAAGTGATTGGGAAACCACATTGGTTCAGCACACGAGCCATTTGTCAACTCAGAAGGCTTCCCTTCCTGGAGGGTTCAACACGTTAATTCTAGATGGAATGTATCAATAAGGAGCAGTAGCTAAGGTGGTAGCCAGCTCAGGTGTTGTAGCTACTGGAAGTGCTAGTAGTGTCGCGCTGGGATCAGCCGGTCGGCTGGCAATGCTGTCCTTGCCGGCACCTCCATCAGCCGATGGCGGAGCTCACATAGCCAGGACAAACACTGACCCTTTTGCAGCATCACTAGTAATAGCTCCACCATCATATGTTCAGATGTCAAAAATGGAAAAGAAGCAGAGACTATTAATAGATGAGCAGTTAATGTGGCAACAATATCAAAGGGATGGAATGCAAGGACAAGTAGGATTAGGAAGTGCACAGTCAAACCCGTATGCCTACAACACGGGAGGTTACACAAAAACCTTTTAGTGGTTCTGTTAATTAGATACAGAATAACTATATGTGGTCTCAAATATTCAGTAAGAAAGCAAAATTCATGAAACTGCAAGGAGTAAAAGAGGCCTTTGGGATGAAGGAATGGTGAAAGCTATGCAAGTTCACATTTAATCAATGTCTTATTTGCCTGCTCCAGTACTAGTTAGGGAATTTAGTTACAATTTTCTTTTGTCAGCTGCAGAACTACGTGTTAGAGAAGTTCAAATCAGAGTACAAAATGTAATAAATTGCAGTCCTCCTTTACCTTTCTGCCGTCAGCTCGGAAGAAATTATTCAAGCATACAGTGTATCATAAAAAAATAAGTAAATCTTAATCATAACAATCACTCTCAGCAAATGCTAACATTATAGAGGTTAGTAAATTTGAAAGGTACAGGTGGCCCACTTTAAGCACCCCAGCAAGAATGAATACAAATCTGCAATATTTATGAATCAAACTCCTTCACAACGAGTCCTCGTCTATCTTTAAGGAATCCTACTACTCGAATTTGGATGCCATAGCTATAGTAAATAAACCGAGATACTGATTTCACTGAATAACATTAATTATTCTAGGACTTTGCTTATTACTCTCTCTGATAGAATTTACAATAAAAACAGTAGGTATATTTGATCCAAAAGATAGAAGGTTGAATATTCTTGATATACAGATACACACACAAAGACTATTTCCTATGAACTGATGAAGTTGAAAATAAGTTAAGTTATTTAAGGCAATAGTTCGCCACTCATCCCAAGTAAATCATGACTAATGGTGATTCCTATTGTCTTTAGTGTATGGAGTAATTCACATCTCTTATAGAACAAAGTAATAGATTAAAGGAAAAAGTTTCTCATATACCACTCAATTTTATGATTTATAACTAATTAACATATCTCTCATTTAAAAGTGGCTTACGTATACCCTCGTTGTTCAAAAAATAGAGCACAATTAGTCTTCTTTCTAGCGGAGTTCCTTTTTGAATTGAACAATCATTTTTCTTGTTTTTTAATTAGAAAATTGTCATGTGGCTTTTAAAAAATAATTCTAACCCATTCTATTAAACTGCTTTGCATTAGGGTAATGATGTACTAATAATCACTATTTTAAGATTTTCATATCTTAAGATAAATTAAAAAGAAAAACTGAAAATTGCAGAAACAAAAGTTTCCCGATTGATACGAGCCGCTGTTTCATTTATAGATTGCCCATTCTACCATTTGAATTCCAAAATTTTGACTTATATTCTTATGGACAATTGAGATCTGATTTGGATTTCTCTGTTTTGCTTCAAATCCTTTTTTATAAAAAGCTTGTGGTCACCCATCTCTTAAAAACTCGAATATGAATTGTTGAGATTTTGCTGAGGTTTTATGTTTGTTTCTCTATAATTGTTGTCTCGAGATGATTTACCGACCTGTTCGGTCATTTTGAGCACATTTGGCTTCCACGAGAAGGATTAAGATTTGCTTCAGGTATTGCTATTACCTATTAACTTTTGAATTATGGGGCATTCTTCATTAATATAGTATTGACATAATACATAAATTTGCACTTTAACTTGATCTTATCTTCGCACGTAAAGTAGACACTTAAACTTATACAAGTTGACACATGTATCCTACGTGACACAATACACATAGGACGCCACATCAAACTCTACGTACGATATGAATTACCATGTTGATGTCGCTCAAATTACACCTCCAAATGAAGTATAAAGAGGTCATTGATCAAATATATAATCCAACCAAGGTTGAGCCCGATCTCAAATGAAATATGGCTAGGAGCTAGGTCAATGAAATTATTGAGACTATTAGTCGAACATTTTCGAAAGAGGGGGAATTTAAAGTTACAAATAATTAATTTGCAAGATTTAATGAAAAGTAGACAATTATTCAGGTTGTGATTAATAAGAGTTAGAGACTAGGACTGTTGACACGACCCGAACCAGGGCCTAGTCGTGTCGGATATCTCAATTCCCGCATGGACCGGAGATCACCCCTTGCACCTAACCAACTCAAACACAACACACCCCAAAGTCGGATGAATTTTGAACATATAACAAGATAGCGTGCAATGACTTAAGAAAGTTCTAATGCATGTCCATAACCAACCACCAACGATCGGCCAAACAACCGACCGACACTGCCCAATAACCACATTATTTGAAATAAAGCCTTTTAAACAGTGAACCAAAACTGAATATTAATAAAGTGTTGGAACATGCCCCCGACTATAGCAAAAAAAAAATAGTATCCAATAGTCTATAACTAAAAAGAGAAATAAAATCTTAAATAGAGCCTTCGAAGCATAGAAGATAACCACTTCAAGTCGACTCTCAATCAATCCATGATCATTAACCAGAAAAAGTAGAAGTATGGCCTAATCCTGCATCACATGAGGATACAATGTCTGGAGACGGTTAGCGGGGTGAACGCTAGCATGTAACTCAGGTATAAAGATAAAATAATGTCGTCAATTCAAATCAAGTCAATCAATGCACAATAACCATATGCAAATACATATATACATATCATGTCGGGATAGGGAACAAGGTTTGGCACACACTTTAAAACCTTAACCTGGATCATGTAGCTCAACCGTCATATAATAGTACCTACGGGTTATATGGGCCCCAGCTCTTACCCCTTGGTCGGGCCCCTGTGTATGTAGCCGCATGAATTGGATAATAATCTTATATATATGCATACGGGGGACTCGAACCTCCCAACATATACTAAGGTGACTTAAGCACCCGATCATATAATGATTTACGGGGGACTCGAACCTCCCTAATTATGAAATAATAATAAGGGGGGCTCGAACCTCCATGGTCACCTTGACCCTTGCGTCGACAAACGCAATTTCCAGTGTCAGTTACTCGGATCTTCACTTTCATGACTCAGCTACACAACTCTTATTAAAGCCCAATTAAAGTATTTATCACGCAATCCCAATCATGAACCACATTTTACATTAAGCATACATTATCGGTATCGTCACACCAACTATATTTGCAAGGTAATACATCATGCCAAAACAATTTTTATTAACTTGGGGAGAACAACTCTCTTTGTTCATTAATATAAGGTGGGGGAACACTGATTCCCTTTGTTTATTAAATCATATCACTGTGTTTCAAATACCTCTTTATATCATGCAATAGTTCAAGACTGGTTCAATTTAAAAATTCTTACCTTTCTCATAACTCAAAGCCAATTTCACATTATAGTTGGGGTCATAACCACTTTAAAAGTCATAATTTTGGGAAATCACAATTCCCTAGTTCATTCACCATACCCATGCACCCGTAAGTTCAAAACCATATTTAAAGCATAAATAGGAAAACATTGTTCAACAATAAGCATTCAAAATCCACAACCCTTATTTTCAAAATTAAAATAATTCCATGTGAATAACACTTTAATACATATACATTTTAATAAAATAACAATGAGAGAAGAGTCACATGCTTGTAATAGTAAGATGTACGAAGAGAAATCACCCTTGAGAGCCCTAATTGATCAACCTTTTGAAAACCTTAAGTTTTCTTGATCTTGAGGAATTTGAGAGTGTTGAGAAGTTACTTTGATGTGTTTATGAGGGCTAATGACACCCTTGTGAGGTTATAAGATGTGGGTTTCTGAAACACCCTAAGTTTTGGCCCTTGGAAATTTCCTTAGCTTTGAGTTTACTGGTCTTGTAACAACTCATCATACAATTCATATGATGTGGGTACGAGTCATTTGACCCAACTCATAAGGTGTATAGTGATTAGCGATTGGGTTTCTATTGTGGGTACGATTTGGTGGTACGAGTCGTTAGGTGTAGTGATGATTCATTAGAGTAATCCTTCACTTAATCTGAAACTTAGAAACTTGACTTGGCTCTAAGTACGAGTGGATCACAAATATCCGTAAGTATATGCTATGAGTGGTTGTGTGAAGTCATATATTATCCAGTGTCAATTCCTACGGTTTTTATCTTGGGTACGACTGAACCATACGAGTCATATAGTATGGTCATGACTAGGGGTCAGGGAGTCGTATGATGGAAAGTGTGTGGATGTACAACACACAGTCTTGGTGATGACTCAATGGTACGATTCATACATTGTGGTAACGAGTCACAGGGTCGACTCGTAACCGCCTGAGACAATTTTATAGTTTTAAATTGGGGATATTCTGGACATTTCCCCTTGTGACTCCTTTTGGTACCACGACATGAAACACCTTTTGGGACTTCATTAACCTATTATTCTCAATCAAACACTCTTAAAATCTCTCTCAAACTCTCTCCCAATCAAAGGGCTAGGGTTTTACGAAGATAATTAATTGGGGGCTTTCAAGAGTGATTCTTTTCGTCTTTCTTGATATCTAAGGCATGTTACTCCTCCCTCGTTGTTATTTTACAAAGATCATGTGTTTAATGTTTGGTTTTCATACTATTGCTATGGTTTTGATATAATGGTTGGGGGTTTTGGTGTTCATGGTTGAATAATGTTTCTCATGGTTTAATTATTTTTTTCATGCTTTTAGTATGATCTTCACATTGTGGGGTGCCCATTAATGGTAAATGGATTTTAGGGTATTATGTATTCCCCAAATTACTTGGTTATGGTTTTGAAACATATGTTCCCTCAACTATTTGTTAAAATGCCAATGAGAATGATTTTGTCACATAGTTTGACTATTCTTGAAATCTTTGCATTGCATAAAAGGTAATGGAACTTAAATTGGTTTGGATGGTTTTAAATGATTTGGAAAGGCCTTGGTGGCCATGATCTTGGTTTAATTGGAAACTTTGGAGTCAAATTGGTTTAATGGCTTTGGTATGACATAAAAGGATAGACTTGCAAGGTCTACTTTTGGTATGATGATACCAATGATTAATTCCTAATTTAAAAGACTCATTGGTAAATTATTGAAATATGTAAATTGTTTTAATATGGGCTTAAAGGGGGGTGTGAAGCAAAGTCGTAGAAGGTGGAGGTCCCAAGGGACTAATACTGGAAACTCATGTTTGCCGATGTGAGGTTTGGTCACGGTGACCGTGTGAGTGATATCACACTTTATATTTTGGGAGATGTATAAGTCATCTCAGTTTTTTTTATTCGATGGTGTGACTAAACGCACTGGGGCCCTTTCAATAGGGGGAGGTGAACCTATACAACCTATGGGTGGTTTTAGAATGACAAAGCTAAACAACATAGGTAAAGGTTTTAAATGCATACAAAACCTAATTCCCTTTTGCGGCATGGTATATATACGTATATATGTGATTGTATATGGTTATTTACTTTGGTTTTGAATTACTAGAATTATTTTATCTTATCCCTGAGCGTATGCTAACGTTCACTCCTCTAACTATCTTTGGGTTTTGTATCCCCACGCTATGTAGGAATTAGCCATACTACCATTCATCCTGCTCAACGACTTAGATTTTGGGATAACTTTTGAGTCTGACTGAAGTTGCGAGCTTTCATACTTCGAAAGGCTCCATTTCATGCTATGAACTTCTTTTATTTTTGTTATTTATTTGATTTAGTTTTGGCTATGGCCGGGGACATGTCCTATTCGGATGTTATTGATTCTGGTTAGAGGCTTTATCAAACTACTATAGGCATGGACGGTGTCAGTATTGGTGTTAACCTTGGTATTGGGGTTTACACCGGTTGGATAATTGGTTGAAGTTGTTTGATTTTTATTATAGACTTTAATTAATGTCCTTAAACTATTATTATTTTATCTTGTTACATGTTCAGAGTTCATCCGACATAAGGTGCAGGGATGTTATGGTTGTGTATTGGGGGTGGTCTCTTGTCCTAGTTGGACTTGAGATGCTTGACACGACTAGGCCCTAGTTCGGGTTGTGTTAGATTAGTATTAGAGACCTAGGTTCATGGTCAGTTGGGACTCCGATAGAGCCGTATTGATTAGAGTCTCTTTTAAGGGTGTGTAGCATGCCACACTCATAAGGAAAAGGTTAATTGCTATTTAGGAATGCTTTTTTTTCATGTGTTCTATTTTCAAGCGTAGAGTCTAAGGTCCTGAAATCTCTAATTCCCATTTGTTCGCTTTTCAGATCATGCCTCCTCGAAGATCTGAAGCTCAAGAAAACTTTTTTGTCCTACCTGAGGATAATATTGATGGGACCCATTCTACTTATGGGGTCCAGTTCTTGGTTGCCCTCCTAGATTCCCACCAGTTTTCTTTAGTCATTCTCGATCCCCTCAGGCTGATGTGATGAATGTTAAGTTTTGATAGTCTATCCATATGTTGTCATAGTTGGTACCTTTTCAGGCTGAGCATGGTATTTCCTGTTACTCTGTCTTCTGAGGCCACAAGGGTTGTCCAGTTTATGAGGTTGAATTATCCAACCTTTACTGGTATTATGGTAGAGGAGAATCCTCAAGATTTTTTGGATGAGATAGAAAAGATCTTCCATGTTATGCAAGCCATAAATGTAGAGGGCGTGGAGTTTGCCAGCTACCAGCTAAAAGATGTGGCGTACCAGTGGTATGAAGAATAGGATCAGTCAAGGGGTGACGATGCTGAGTTAGCCCTATGGGAGGATTTTTCTAATGCTTTCCTAGACCGTTTCTTTTCTCAAGAGTTGAGGGAAGCGAAACCGAAAGAGTTTGTTAATCTGAGGAAAGGTAATATGTCAGTCAAAGAGTATGCCTTAAAGTTTCACCAGTTATATCGGTATTCTCCGGAGCTAGTTTCTAGCATGAGGGCTAAATAAGAAAGTTTGCTTTTGGGTTATCTTGAGACATAATTTTGGAGAGTAAAACTGCTTTGTTGAATAAGGACATGGATATCTCTAGGTTAGTTGTGTACATACAACAGGTAAAGGAAAAGAAGAAGAAGCAGGTTGAGATAGTAGAGAGGTAGAGCAAAATTTTTAGATTTTTTGAGCAGGGTGGTGGTCTACAATAGAGTGCTAGAGAGGCAGAGTAAAAAGTTCAGATTTTTTGAGAAGGGTGGTGGTCTAAAACAGAGTGGCAGGGATAGTAAAAAGTGGCCCAAGAAGAAGTGAGGTAGTTCTGGGTCTTATTCGATGGCTAATGATCCCTACCAAAAAATATTGGGTGAAAGGCATTTCTTGGGTGGCGACAAGTTTAGGGTATAGGGTGCCTAATCTTAGTCTAGTGAGGCCCAGTAAACTCCATCATATCCTCTCTGTAGATTTTATGGTTGGTTGCATCGCGGTTACTGTGATGAGGAAAAGTGCAAGTGCTTCAACTCTGGTCATCCAGGGCACATAGTCAAAAGCTGTCCACTGGCCAAGGTTTCGTCGGGGGAAAACAAGGTTCCTGTTGCCTTCTCTTCAGCTCAGCTACCAAAGGGTGCACCATCTATTTTCAGCACTGTTCGGTACGATCTATGCTCTTACTACAGGCCAAGAGTCCGAGGCATCACCTGATGTCGTGACTGGTATGTTGAAACTCTATTCCTATTATATATACTATTTACTTGATTCAGGGTCCACTCTCTCTGATGTGACCTTATTTATAGCTGTGCATTTTGGTTTTGGTCCCAAGAGTGTTTCTGACCCATTTTGTATTTCTACCCCAATGAGTAACTTTGTTATGACTAGAATAGTCTATAAGGGTTGTGTGTTATCTGTGGGTGTTTGGGAGACTCTGGTGGATCTATTTGGATTAGATATGGTTGATTTCGATGTCATATTGGGTATGGATTGCTTGCACTCGTGCTATGCTTCTCTAGACTATCAGACTCATAAGGTTGTCTTTAAATTCTCTAATGAGCCAATTATTGAGTGTAAGGGTGGTTCCCTAACTCCTAAGAGAAGGTTCATATCGCATGTTAGAGCTTGGAGATTAATATCTAATGGGTATCTTTATCATTTGGTCAAGGTTAAAGATTTTAACTCAGAGATCCTTCTTTGCATTTCATTTTGGTGGTGAATAAATTTCCTGAGGTCTTCCCTAATGACCTTCCTGTTGTCCCTCCTGATAAAGAGATTGAGTTTGGGATTAACCTTATTTCAGACACTTATCCTATTTCTATTCCTCCGTATAGGATGGATCCGAATGAGTAGAAGGAGCTTGAAGAGCAACTAAAGGATCTTTTAGACAAGGGTTTCATCCACCGTAGTGTATCCTCATGGGGTGTATCGATATTATTCATTTGTAAGAAGGATGGTTTCTTTGGATTTGCGTTGATTACAGGTAATTGAATAAGGTGATGGTAAAGAATAAGTATCCTTTTCCTAGGATAGATGATTTAGTTTGATCAGTTATAGGGTGCTAAGTTTTTCTCCAAGATTGATCTTCGATCCTGGTATCATCAGTTAAATATTAGGGAGGAGGATATCCCTATGATTGCCTTCCGTACTTGTTATGGTCATTTTTGATTTATGGTTATGTTTTTTAGCTTGACCAATGCCTCAACGACATTCATTGGTTCGAGGTTTGTGAGGCAGAGATGTTTGACCCAAATTTTGTTCACCAAGCCATAGGAAAGGTGAAGGTGATTCGAGATTGACTTAAGATTGCCCAAAGTCGCCAAAAGTCCTATGCGGATGTGAGGCGTAAGAAGTTAAAGTTTATGGTTGGGGATAGGGTGTTCTTGAAGGTGTCTCCTATAAAGGGAGTGATGCGGTTAGGGAAGAAGGAGAAGCTTAGTCATCGATATATTGGTCCGTACATAATTTTAAAGAGGGTTGGTAATGTTGTGTATGAGTTGGAGTTGCCTTTTAGTTTGAGCTCTATTCACCCGGTATTCCCTATTTTTGTGTTGAGGAAGTGTATGAGTGATCCATTACAAATTGTGCCTATTAAGGATATTAGTATTTTAGATTCCCTATCTTATGAGGAGATACCATCAGAGATCTTGGATTGATAAGTTCGTCAGTTGCGGACCAAGGATTTGGCTCCGGTATAGGTCTTATCAAGGAACCACAAGGTCGAAGAGGCTACTGGGGAAGCTAAAGAGGACATGAAGTTCAAGCATCTGTTCGTGTTTTCCACTCTGAAAATTTGTGCATAAGGCATGTGTTTTTCTTACCATTTTTGCTTTCTAACCTAGTTAATGGAAAGATTGATTTTCTTGGTATCTTTGTTTTCTAACTTAGTTAAAGGTAAGAGTAGAGGTGTGTGGAGTCCAAATCATGTTGGTACTTCTTTGTCCCATCATTTGTGGATGAATGATCCAAGTGGGGAAGAATTGAAACACCCTGGGTTTTGGACCTCGAAAATTTCCTAAGCTTTGAGCTCACTGGTCTTGTAACGACTCATCATACGAGTCGTATAATGTGGGTACGGGTCAGGTGACCCAATTTGTAAGGTGTCCAGTAATTGATGGTTAGGTTTCTGTTGTGGGAATGGTTTGGTTGTAGGGGTCGTTAGGTATGGTGATGAGTTATTAGGATGATCATTCAGTTAATCAGAAACTTAGTAACTTGACTTGGCTCTAAGTACGAGTGGCTCACTAAGAGCCATAGGGATATGTTATGAGTCATTATGTGAAGTCATTTGTTGTCCAATGTCAATTCTTGTGGTTTTTGTCTTGGGTATGACTAGACCATACGAGTCATATAGTCTGGTCAGGTGTAAGGGTCTGGGAGTTGTATGGTCGACAGTGTGTGGGTGTCCAACACACTATCTTGGTGATGACTCGATGGTATGAGTCGTACATTGTGGTCACGAGTCACGGGGTCAACTCTTAACCACCTGCGATAATTTTACAGTTTTAAGTTAGGGGTATTCTTGACATTTTCCCTTATGTAACTCTTTTTGATACCATAATATAAAACACATTTTGGGACTTCATTTACCTATTATTCTCAATCAAACACTCTTAAAATCTCTCTCAAACTCTCTCTCAAGAAAAGGCTAGGGTTTCATCAAGATAATAATTAGGTGACTTTCAAGAGTGATTCTCTCCGTCTTCCTTAGTGTCTAAGGCATGTTACTCCTCCCCCATTGTTATTTTACAAAGAGCATGTGTTTAATGTTTGGTTTTCATACTATTGCTATGGTTTTGACATAATGGTTGGGGGTTTGCATGTTTATGGTTGAATAATGTTTCTCATGGTTTAATTATGTTTTCTTTCACGCTTTTAGTATGATTTTGACATTGTGGGATGCATGTTAATGGTAAATGGATTTTGAGGTATTATGGATTCCCAAAATTACTTTGTTATGGTTTTGAAACATATGTGCCCTCAACCTATTTGTTAAAATGCCAATAAGAATGATTTTGTCACATAGTTTGACTATTCTTGAAATCTTTGCATTGCATAAAAGGTAATGGAACTTTAATTGGTTTGGATGGTTTTAAATGGTTTGAAAAGGCCTTGGTGGCCATGATTTTGGTTTAATTGGATACTTTGGAGTCAAATTGGTTTAATGGCTTTGGTATGGCATAAAAGGATAGACTTGCAAGCTCTATTTTTTGTATGACGATACCAATGGTTAATGACTAATTTAAAAGACTCCTTGTTAAGTGGTTGGAATGTGTAAATGATTTTTATATAGTCTTAAAGGGGCATGCGTAGCAAAGTCGTAGAAGGTGGAGGTCTCGGGGGGACCAATACTGAAAACTCATATTTACCGATGTGAGGTTTGGTCATGGTGATTGTGTGTTTGATGTCACACTTCATATTTTGGGAAGTGTACTAGTCATCTCAAGTTTTTTTCTCCGGACGTGCGGCTAACACACACTGGGGTCCTTTCAGCAGGGGGAGCTGAAGCAATATAGCTTGTGGGTGGTTTTAGGAAGGCAATGCTACACAACCCAGGTAAAGGTTTTAAATGATTGCTAAACCCGATTTACTTTCCTGGCATGGTATATATATGTATATATGTGATTGCATATGGTGATTTACGATGGTTTTGAATTACTTGCATTATTTTATCTTATTCCTGAGTATATGCTAGCATTCACTTTGCTAAACATGTTCAAGTACTGTATCCCCATGCGATGCAGGAACTGGCCATAACATCATTCCTCTTTCTTAGTGACTTGGTTTCTGAGACAACTTTGAGTCAGTTTGAAGTGGTGAGATTCCATAATCCGGAAGGCTCCATTTCATGCCATAGACTTCTTTTATTTTTGTTATTTCTTCTGTTTGGTTTTGGATATGGTAGGGGGCATGTCCCTTCTGGATGTTATTGATTCTGGTTATAGACTTTGTTAGACTACTATGGGCTTGAGCAGTGTCGGTATTGATGTCAGCCTAGGTATTGGTATTGGTATTGGCATTGGGGTTGACACCGATTGGATAATTTGTTGAGGTTGTTGGATTTTGATTATAAAATTTAATTAATGTAATTAAACTATTATTGTTTTATCTTGTTATATGTTCTGACATGACCCAAACGGGCCTTGTCATAATGGGCATCTCAAGTTTAATAAGGATCGGAGATCATCCCGCTACACAATCCAACCAACCAATATGTATACCCCGAGTCAGGTGAGTTCCAACTACATAATAAGATGGAGTAATTTACAACCCAAAGACTCTAGGATAAGTCCATGACCATGACCAACCCAAACAAGTCAAACCATCCAATACCAAACCAACAACTAAAAAATAATAACCAAATCCATATCCATTCCATAACATACCCAAGTCCACAATTTATCCTTACAAAACCTCTAGAATAATCTAAGAATATACAGTCGGGACATGCCCCCCGACTATAGGCAAAATCAATATCCAACTCTAAACTAATAAAGATAAAAAGAAAAACTCAAAATAAGAAATGGAACCTTCCGAATTATAGAAGCTCACCACTTCAAGTCAACACAGGCTGTCCCCGAATCTAAGTCATTGAGTAGGAGGTGTAAGAGTATAAATAGTCCCTACATCGCATGGGGATACAACGTCCGAAGAAGGTTAGTAGTTGGAGTACTAGTATGTAACTCAAGGATAACGATAAATTAATGCCTAAAATTCAAAACCAATCAACCAATTCACATAACCAATACAATACATATATAAACATATATACCATGCCGGGATAGGGAACAAGATTTGTATAAACTTTGAAAACCTTAACCTGAGCTGTGTAGAATAACCGTCGTATATCAAAGTGCCTACGGGCTGTATGGGCCCAAATTTCCCCTAGATGTAAGGGTCCAGTGCGTGTAGCTGCATGAACCAGAGAATATCCATAACCGTATATCCCTATATGGGGGACTTAAACCTCCCAACATAATCAAGGTGACTTAAGTACCAATACATGTATTATGAGGGACTTGAACCTCCCATTCATATATTTATTCGGGGGAATTGAACCACCCGGTCACAAAGACACCAGTACCGGCTAGCGCAGTTTCCAGTGTTAGTCCTTCAGACTTTCACTTTCATGGTCCAGCAACACATCCCGCTTTAAAGCCTAATTAAAATATATTTTACACATACACAACCATTATGCCAATTACTTACCAAGGCATCTTGTTGGTATCATCATACCAACACCACTTGCAAGTGTATTAAATGCCATAACCATTAATAACCAATCGCTCATTTGGGACTCGAACCCATCATCTAACAAAGACATTAATTCAATTTATTGTGTTGGACTTGAACCCATTTATCCAATTAAACTACAATGGTTACCATTTAAATCAATATATAGCCAACAAGGCCTTCACAAAACTATTTACCAATGATTCAAAATTGTTAGGCCATTGCCTTAGTTCAAAACACAATTCAACATGTAACTAGTTTGTTCTCTTAGATATTTTCACAAACAGATTGAGGACATACCATTTCCAAAACCAAAATTAAAGTAAAAACCATCAAGTTTAGGTTTAACCATGACCCAATTGTTAAAATACAATTACCAAGAATTCACATGTGCAAAACCATTATTAAAACATGTATAAACACAATTAAAAGCAAGAGTAAACAATACTCAATAATATGCAACAAAACCCTCAACTTTGGTTTTCAAAACTACCATTATAATTTATAATCGAAGATTTAAACATATGATTTTCATGAACTAACAATGAGGGAAGAGTCACATGCCTTATTCACAAAGATTCACGGAAAGAACTTGGCTCTTGAGCCTCTAGATGAACACCTTGTAGATACCCTAGCCCAATCTTCAAGGGACAGTGTAGAGAGGATTTTGAGATGAGAGGCCACAAAGTGTATAATTCGTGGGTTCTTAAGGGTTTTAGGGTGGGAAATGTCTAAAGTACCCTCAACTTAAAAGCTATAAAATGAATGCAGGTGGGTATGATTTGAGCAACTCACTCGTACCCAATCATACGAGTAGTACCCCTAACTTTTACCCTAGACGGTACCTCAAGAACTTTATACTTTTACTCATACGATTGCCCTAATCTTCTCATACTATCTCCATACGAGTCGTATGGAGTCTAGTCGTACATTGGATAGTAAGTGACAAAGGTGTAATGCCCCAAGAGCACACCCTTGGACGTCACACGGTGCTCAGGTCTACGAATAGCCGATATCTTTTCAGCTTAGAACTCTCGTAATTAGGATGGCTATCATATGCAGAAAACTAAAAACAAGAAATCTTAAAACTTAAAGTGAATATTTAACTTGGAAATTATTGCAGAAAATTCTTGAACTTAAACTTTAACGTTCACTGTTAAACAAGCCTCTACTAATGACTAGAGAGCTACTGTAACATACCCCAGCTAACCCGAACATAAAAATAAAATCAAATGGTTGAGTACTATCATCTATAAAAGAAATCTGATAATCTGGCCCTCGGACTATGAGGACTCACCACAAGGAGGAATGCAAGTAATGATGCCGAAGTCAATCGTGCCACTGCAAACGGGCACCAGAACCTACATTATAAGCCAATGTAGCACACAGACATATATGTGGATCAGTACCTCTGGAATGTACTAAGCATGTTGGGGTGAATGCATAAGTAAGACCATAACTTAATAAGTTTACAAACTTTCAAATGATGCAAGCAAAACGTAAATGACTCACCTTGGACTTGTGTAAAACTTAAAAACTGCAAGATCATAAATCTTAAATCATGAAGCATATGAATAACTTAGTGAGCCATAACGCTTAGTTTCTCAAAATCTTTACTTTTAATCCTTCTTATGGGAGATTCTTCTAACAGATATAAACAATGTAAGGTACCATAGAGTCCAATGTCTTACCCACGTTGGGGAGAGCTGTTCTAACCTTGCCATCAAAATAAAACCTTAACTTAGTGATCACTATCCTTAACTTTATCTATATTGGGTAAAAAGCTTAACCTACATTGGCTCGTAGTTTCTGGGAATTTAGGATACGCTCATCCGCATTCCTTTCTCGGTACTAAATACTAATCCAAAAGAGTATACATATATGTGCTCATACTTAATAAATACACCTTAAAATAACATAAGGATTTGTATATTAGAAACCAATTATTCTTCTCTTTACTTTAAATCATAGTCAAGATGAACAATTGTGGATTTCAAGTCTTGTCATTGAATCAAGAGATCAAACTTTCTTATAAACTTAGTGCTTATACTTAAGCCCTAAATCTCATACTTTCTTTCATATAACTTGTAATACAATATCATGCTTAAAACTCAATTGGAAATCTTTAATCAATGTTTCAAATCAAACTTATGATATTCCAATCATAATAGAGAATCTTCGAGGCAAAACATAAATAAATGAGAACATGTATGTACTTTAATACTTCAATAACACGATAATTTCATAAAATAAAGACAATATAATTTTGGTATGAACCCTAATTACAAATCATATAACTTTAACTTTAAAACAAGTTTTGGGCACAAGGATGAAAGAATATGCTTGACCTTTGAGATTTGGGAGATGATGTTGAGAGAAACCCTAATATTGTTCTTGAGAATGGAATGAGAGATTTTGTGTGGTTTAATCGATGGAAAAGAGGGGAAAAGTAAGCCTTTCCTTAGTATAGGGTCGTGGGTTGGGAGTTATAAGGGGGAAAAGACTAAAATCCCCTTAAATTAACTTCTCAAAATTTACTCTCCAGTCTTGACGAGTCTACTATATGACTTATATGCAATGGTAGGAATAGCCTCCATGATTCGTAAGCTTGGTAGTCTCTAGGAGATCACACACTGATTAACCTATGAGTTCAACATATGACTTGTATCATGCTCACACTACTCTTAACCCCCCACTCGTATCTTGGACAGATTCTCAAGGTGTCTTCATCACTAATGTTCTCACGACTTGGCCTCATACGACTCATACCCTTCTTGATGACTCCTAGGGTCAAGTCATACCTATAACAAATTGATCACCATACCACACTACTTTGGATATGATTTAAACATACCACTCGTATGTTGTGCATATGACTTAAGGAATGAGTCGATGATGAAAAAAATCTTTTAGAGACGGGGTATTATAATAGGACACACTATTTATCATATAACTTGGGCTCCTAAGTCGTACCCACATCATATGACTAGTAAGATCAAGTCATATGATCGCCAAATAGTTCAAAACCCAGGAAATTTCCAAGGGTCAAGCTCAGGATGTTTTAATTCTCCCCCACTTGGATTATTCGTCCTTGACTGACGGGTAAAGGCAAGCACAAGCTCGATTTAACACATTATTACCCCTCAAACCTCCCCTTAACCTAGTTAGTAAACAAAGACACTAAGGAATCACCATTCACTTTAACAAAGTCAGGAAGCACAAGATGTTAAGATTAACACATACCTTATGAACAAATATCTATCTAGAATGGGGAACAAATGCGGATACTTGGACTTCATGTCTTCTTCCATTTCCCAAGTAGCTTCTTCAACCTTATGGTTCCTCCAAGAAACCTTTGTCGAAGCCACATCCTTCGTTTACAACCATCGAACTTGACGATCCAAGATCTCAACTAGGACTGCCTCATAAGATAAGGAATTTAAAATCCCTAACCCTTCCAAAGAAACAATCGATGAAGGATCACCTACACACTTTCTCAATATAGAGATATGGAAAACCAAATAAATAGAGCTCAAACTAGGAGGCAAATCCAACTCATACGCAATATTTATAACCCACTTCAAAACCAAGTATGGACCAACATACCAGGGACTAAGCTTCTCCTTCTTACCAAACTGCATCACTCCCTTCATGGAGCCACCTTCAAGAATACCCAATGCCAACCTTGAACCCTATACCTTACATCCGATAGTACTTTTGGGGACTTTGAGCGGATTTCAATCTATAAAAAATCACCTTTACCTTTTCAAAGGCTTGGTGAACCAAATCAGGGCCAAACAACTTACCCTCACCAACCTTATACCACCCAATTGGAGAATGACATCTCCTACCATACAACATCTCAAAGGATGCCATAACAATGCTAGAGTGATAACTATTGTTATAAGAAAACTCTATAAGAGGCAAATGGTTAACCCAACTACCACTATAGTTGATCAAGTAAGAACAAAGCATATCTTCCAATGTCTGAATGGTCCTCTCCGCTTGTCCATCCGACTCTGGGTAGAAAGAGATACTAAGGCACACCTTAGTTCCCAAACATTTCTGAAATGATCGCCAAAATGAAATGAAAATAGTGTACCACGATCTGAAATAATAGAAACCAAAACACCATACAACTTCATGATCTCCTCAAGATACAACTTAACCTAATCCTCAGCTGAATAACTAGTCCTTACAGGCAAGAAGTGAATGGACTTGGTCATCCTATCCACAATGACCCAAATTAAATCATACTGATTTTTGAGACTAAGGGAGACCAGTAATGAAATCCATATTAATTACCTCTCATTTCCAGATGGGCAACTGTATTTCTTGGTACAAAACTCCAGGACCTATGTGCTCAAATTTTACTTATTGATACACCATACACTTAGCCACATAGTTAGCCATATCTCGCTTCATATTATTCCACTAATAGAACTCCTGAAGATCATGATACATCTTTATAGAACCAGGATGAATAGCATAACGAGATCCATAAGCTTTATCCAAAATACTTTCCTTCAATCTATCAATGTCAGGAACACATAATGTCCTTTGATACCTCAAGATACCATCACCACCAATCACAAAGTCAACAACTTTTTGTTGACCCACATTTCTTATAATCTTTATCAAGTCGAATCTAACAACTACTTTTTCTTTATCTCAACAACAAGAAATGACTGCGATACCTGATGCACAAACACAACACCATCCTCAAAGTCCGTGAGACAAACTCCAAGATTAGCCAAATAGTGAATGTCCTTCACCAACTCCCGCTTATCCTCATCCACATGATCTAGACTTTCCATGGAAAACCTGCTAAGACCATCAACAACTGTGTTAGGTTTACCTGGATGGTGATGGAGACACATATTATAGTATTTCAGCAGCTTAAGCTACCTCATTTGTCTGACGTTTAACTCTTTCTGAGTAAACACATACTGGAGGCTCTTATGATAAGAAAAGATGTCAACATAATACCTATAGAGATAGTGATTCCAAATCTTCAATGCAAATACCACCACCACCAACTCTAAATCATGAGTAGGGTAGTTTTTCTCATGAACTTTGAACTGTCTAGAAGCATAGGCCACCACCCTACCATGCTGTATCAACAGTCAACCAATCCCAACATGAGAAGTATCACAATACACTATAAAGCCATCTCTACCTTCGGGCAAGGTCAAAATCGAAGCTGAAGTTAACTTATCTTTCAACTTCTCAAAACTACCCTCACATGCATCCGACCATAAGAACTTTACCTTCTTCTGGGTTAATCTAGTCAATGGGGAAGCTATAGTAAAAAAACTTTCTATAAATCTCCTATAGAAATTGGCTAAACCCAAAAAACTCCAAATATCAATTGGAGTCGCGGGTCTAGGACACTTCTTAACCTCCGCAACCTTTTATGGATCCACCATGATCCCTTCACTAGAGATAACATGACCAAGAAACGTCACAACCTTCAACCAAAACTCTCATTTAGAGAATTTGGCATATAAATGCTGATCCTTCAAGGCCTGCAACATAACACGAAAGTGATCGACATGATCTGCCTCACTCTTAGAGTACACCATAATTTTATTTATGAAGACAATGGCGAACAAATCCAGAAACTAATAGAAGACCCTATTCATCAAATCCATAAATAATTTCAGAGCATTGGTCAACCCAAAAGACATAACTAGGAACTCATAAGAACCTACTAGGTTCTGAAGGCAGACTTAGGGATATCTACTTCCCTAATCTTAAACTGATGATAACCCAACCTAAGATCAATCTTAGAGAAATACTTCACACCTTAAAGCTGATCAAACAAATCATCATTCCTAGGAAGAGGATATTTATTATTTATAGTCACCTTATTTAGATATCGGTAATCAATGCACATGCAAAGGGAACAATCTTTGTTACGTACAAAAAACACAAGAGCGCCCCAAGGAGACACACTAGGAGGGATAAAACCTTTATCTAAGAGATCCTTTACTTACTACTTAAGCTCCTTTACCTCAACCAAAGCCATTCTATAAGGAGGGACAGTAATAGGACGAGTGTTTGGAACAAGATCAACCCTAAAATCAATTTCCCTATCGGGAAAAACACCAGGAAGATCATTAGGGAAAACCTTAGGAAACTCTTTAACCATAAGAACAGATTCTAGAAAAGGACCTTTTGAGTTAGAATCTTTTACCTAAACCAAATAATACAAACACCCTTTGAAAATTAACTAACGGGCTCTAAGACATGAGATGAACCTTCCTTAGGCACTAAAGAACCCCCTTCCCATACAATGACCGACTCATTAGGGAATTTAAACATGACCTCATGGGTTCAAAAATCATAAGAAGCATAGCATGAATGCAACCAATCCATCCCCAATATAACATAAAGTCAACTATTTCTAACTCTATCAGATCCATAAGAGTTTATCTACCACTAACAGATACCACACCCCCCTATAGACTCTTTTAGTAATCACAGAGTCACCAACTAGGGTTGATATAGAAAAACGATCAGAAATAAACTTAGGCCTAAAACCAAAATGCACAACCATAAATAAGGTCACATAAGAAAAAGTGGACCCTGGATTAAGTAAGCAGTACACATCATGGGAGAAGAGTTTCAACATACCAGTAACAAAATTGAGAGATGCCTTAGAATCCTGATAAGACATAAGAACATATAAGCGATTCCAGCTAGTGCCAGTACTAGAAGAAGAAACAAAAACAAATACCAAAGCAGAACCCTTTGGTGTAGGAGCAGATGAAGAGGCAGTAGGAACCTTGTTTGCCCCAGAAGACATTTTAGCATGACAGCCACACTGCACGTGACCAATCCAACCACAATAAAAATATTTGTTCTTCCCTTCTTCACAAAACCCACGATGCGACCGCCCATAAAATCTACAAGAAAGGTAGGATAAAGCCGATTAAGCCCCACTAGCCTAAGATTAGGAACCCTATGCAAGAAATCCACTATCATGCTAAGGCCAATGATTACCCGATGACTTTGGGTAAGGAGCACTAGCCTTGGAGAAAGAACCAGAACTCCCCCACTTATTCTTTGGGCACTTACCACTATCTCTACCACCTTGCTTAAAAGGCCTAAATTCCCTCTCTATTTCTCACTAAACTCAACCTACTTTCTCTTTACTTTCTCTACCTACTATATGTACACAACTAACCTGGAGATATCCATGTCCTTGTTCAACAAGACAACCTTACTTTCAAGGATCAAGTTATGATACAATCCCGAAGTGAACTTTCTCATCCTAGCCCTCATACGAGAAACCAACTTTGGAGCATACCTAGACAACTAATGAAATTTCAAGGCATACTCCTTGACAGGAACTATACCTTCCCTCAAATTTACAAACTCTTTCATTTTTGCCTCCCTCAACTCTTGAGGAAATAAGCGGTCCAGAAATGCACTAGAGAAATCCCCCTACTAGGTAGAACAAACATCCTCTCCCCTCGATTGTTCCTACTCTTCGTACCACTGGTATGCCATATCTTTCAATTGGTAGGCAACAAACTTAAAAACTTTAACCTCTGAAGCATGCATGATAATGAGTGGTGATTTTGCCACTCATTTGCGCCAAATATTTATGCACACTACTATGTTATGTATAAGAAAATGAGGCATCATCATGATTTAAATGTACTAATATCCATATTTTATAGGTATATAGTTGATAATATGAAAAATGTAGATTGGAGCTAAACGAGATCAAATAGAAGAAAAAGAAGTGTAGTTGAAGACCTGGAATAGTTCAACCTCAGTTACCACGATCATGGTCCTCAAGCCACGGTCATGGTTAGTCAAAGATGGTCAGGATAGTGTAATCATAGAACACAACTATAACCGCATTAGTTGTGATCACGAATAATCTCACGTGATTGTGGATAAGAGGGAGCATGGCCCAAGGCATTTTTGTAATTTCTCTTGGATGAATCCCAAACCTTATATAGGAAAAAACCCTTTTTGTTTTGGGTATTGCTTACCTCATAGATATTTTTGAATTTAAAGTAAGGACCCTAATTTAGACAAGATTGTGACTAATTTTGGAGAGCTAAATTCTTGGTCTTTTGTGAAAAATTAATGCTTTGGATAATCCTTATGGTATATATTTCTTTGCTTTCTTCATGAGTAGCTAAGTAATTTAGTCTTGGGATTATGTTGAACTAAAGTGTATTTGTGTGTGGTTGTTGATGGGTTTGCATGATTTTTAGTTGTTGATTATGGATTCCACCATTCCTTGATCTTAATAGTTTGAATTTGTGGGTGAAAACCCTAAATCTCCAAATGGGTTTGATGGGTGAAAACCCCAAACTCTAGAAACCCTTCATCATCCTTGGAAGAGGTATGAAGGTGAATTTATGGGAACCTATAGCATCCTTGAAAGAGGGCTATAGGGTGACAAGATAATGGTGGACAATCAAGCCTATGGTTTACTACCTCATTAAATCTTAGAAAGAAGTGTGATTGAAATGTGAATCATGTCAAGGGCATCATCCTAGAATTAGGGATTCCCGGTTGAGGTTTTGGGTGATTATGAATTGCACACTTGTTAGGTGCTCAAAAGAGCCACTGGGTGTAATCCTTGTGGTTTTGTTGAAAGACTAACTACAAAGACTTTCAACCTAGCCTATTTTTTACTCAAAAACTAAGTTTTATGTTAAACTCTCAACAACCATGCACCCTTTAACTTTAGGTAGACATAATCTCGAGATCTTCTCAAATCTTGATTCTAAATCAAAATTGCAAAATTAGTGTGTTTTTAACCAAAGATTGTTGCAAAAAAAGTTCAAACCAATTCCACCTTCTTTATTATACATGTTATGTTTGTTAGCATTCCGGGTAACCTTTTAGTAAGTATAATACCCATAGGATTTGAAATTTATAATTCACTTCTTGTGGATTCAACCCCAACATAAGTTGGGTTATTGACAATGATCGCCTCACCCCTTTAACATGGGAGTGAGTTGAGCGTTATCACATAACCCGATAGATATTCTCAATTTCATCAATGAAACTTTGAGGACCCTCCTTAATCTTTGTACCAGTAAATATATGAGGATTCAACCTCATGAATTGGAAAACTTTAGTGGCCTCAGATGAACCCATAGCAACACCAGCAGAACCGGACTTTTGTGACTGTGACGCCACCAACTGAGTCAACAGGGTAATAGAGCTACAAAACTTTGGATTAATAGCCTCCCCTTGAGGTGACTGAGCATGGGTATCAGATTCAGGAGTAGAATCAGTGGGGACAGGTGGAACCCCATGAGGACAGTCAGATGCAGCGACGAGATCTATTCACACTTTCCTCAGTCGGGACACAAGAGTTTGCATGAACATCAAATCTTCTTGGAGGCATGATATAAAATATGAGAAAATAGAAATCATAAGGATCCAAGACCTTAGGATCTATACCTCAAAGTTAAGACACAAGAAAATGAACTATTCATAAATGATTTGTAGCCTCTCTCTTATAAGTGTGGCGTATTTCACTCACTTAAAAGAGACTCTACTTGATATGACTTTGTGGACACCTAACTAACCATGAACCTGGCTTTTATACCAACTTGACATGACCCAAACCAGGGCCTTGTCGTAATGGGCATCTCAAGTCTATCAAGGATCGGAGATCACCCCGCTACCCAATCCAACAAACCAACATGTATACCCTATGTCGAGTGAGTTTTAACTATATAACAAGATGGAGTAATTTATAACTCAAAGTCTTTGGGATAGGTCCATGAACATGACCAACCCAAACAAGTCAAACCATCCAATACCAAACCAACAATGACAAAACAATAACTAAATCCATATCCATTCCATAACATACCCAAGTACACAGTTTGTCCATACGAAACCTATAGAATAATCTAAGAATATACGGTTAGGACATGCCTCCGACCATAGACAAAACCAATATCCAAGTCTAAACCAATAAAGTCAAAAAAAAAAACTCAAAGCAAGAAATGAAGGCTTCCAAAGTAGGGAAGATCACCACTTTAAGTCAACACATGCTGTCCCCGAATCCAAGTCACTGAGCAAGAGGTGTAAGAGTATGACCAGTCTCTGCATCACATGAGGATACAACATTTGAAGATGGTTAGCAGTTGGAGAACTAGCATGTAACTCAAGGATAAGGATAAAATAATGCCAACAGTTCAAAACAAATCAACCAATGCATATAACCAATGTAATACATATATATGCATATATATACCATGTCGGGATAGGGAACAAGAATAGCATAAACTTTGAAAATCTTAACCTGGGTTGTGTAGCATAACCATCATATATTAAGGCACCCACGGGCTATATGGGCCCAGCTCTTCCCTAGTTATAAGGGCCCTAGTATGTGTAGCTGCACAAACCAGAGAATATCCATAATCGTATATGCCTATATGGGGGACTCGAACCTTCCGGCATAATCAAGGTGACTTAAGCGCCAATACATGTATTATGGGAACTCAAACCTCCTATTCATATATTTATTCGGCAGACTCAAACCACCCAGTCACAAAGACACCCACACCGGCTAATGCGATTTCCAGTATTAGTCCTTCGAACTTTCACTTTCACGGTTCGTCTACACATCTCGCTTTAAAGCCCAATTAAAACATCCTTTACATATAAACAAACATTAATCCAATTACTTACCAAGGCATCCCATTGGTATCATCATACCAACACCACTTGCAAGTGTCCAACATGACATAACCATTAATAACTAATTGCTCATTTGGGACTTGAACCCTTTGTCTAACAAAGACATTAATTTAATGCATTATGTTGGGACTCGAATCCATTTAGCCAATTAAACTACCATGGTTACTATTTAAATCAATAAATAGCCAACAAGTCCTTCACAACCAATGATTCACAATCTTTAGGACAATGCCTTAGTTTAAAACACAATTCAACATGTGACTAGTTTGTTCTCTTAGACATTTTCACAAACACATCGAGGAAATACCATTTCCAAGACCAAAACTAAAGTAAAAATCATCAAGTTTAGGGTTAACCATGACCCAACTGTTAAACCACAATTACCAAGCACCCACATATGCAAAACCATCATTGAATCATGTATAAACACAATTAAAACCAAGAGTAAACAATACTTAACAATATGCAACAAAATCCTCAACATTAGTTTTCATAACTACTATTAGTGATTCATAATCGAAGCCTTAAACACATGATTTTTATGAAATAACAATGAGGGAAGAGTCACATGCCTTATTTACAAAGATTTACGAAAAGAACTTAACTATTGAGGATCTAAATGAACACCTTGTAGAAACCCTTGCCCAATCAACAACAGAGAGTTTATAGAGGATTTTAAGAGTGTTTTGATCCTTCAAAATGTATTATGAGAGGACACAAAGTGTTATAATATATGGTGTCTTAAGGGTTTTGGGGTGGGAAATTTCTAAATTACCCTCATCTTAAAAACTGTAAAATGAATGCAGGTGGGTATAGTTTGGGCACCTCACTTGTAGCTAATCATACGAGTGGTACCCCTAATTTGTACCCTAGACATTACCTCAAGGATTGACACTGTTAATTATAAGATTGCCCTACTCTTGTCATACTATCTTCTATGACTCATACAGAGTCTAGTCATACCTTGGATAGTAAGTGACATAAGACACACTGTTTACCATATGAATTAGGATACTAACTCATACCTACACCATACGACTAGTAAGCTCAAGTCATATAATGAACAGAGAGTTCAAAACCCATGAAGTTTCCAAGGGTCATACTCAGGGTGTTTTATGTTTGGAGTTCATCCAATATAGGGTGTAGGGCGGTTATGGTTGGGTATTGGGAGTAGTCTTCAGTCTTGGTTGGACTTGATATCCCTGACATGACTAGGACCTGGTTTGGCTCATGTTAGTTTCAAGTTGGGTAAGATAAGAAATATCTAGAATTCCCTTAACTTAAAAGATAAAAAAGGGTCATCTTTGACTACGAGTCAACCATCGAATCGTAAGCATTTCTTATTACTCATCACCATGAGTCATAACCAAGGCAGTAACACCAAGGCACCCTTTATTGCTAACCTTATGACTAAGCTATAGGACTCGTAATGGGACCCTATGACTCATATGTCCCAATCGTAATCAACACTGAACCTATTTGGGTAAACGCCAGAGACCCTACGATTTACATCCCATGACTCATAACAAAACCCTATGGCTCATAGTGAACCACTCATACTCAGAGCAAAATCAGGCCACAAACTTACATTATTTGGTTACGACTTGTCCCAATGACTCATTATGGCACCCTACGACTAATGGGGCGATTCATAACTAGGGCAGTGAGCTAAAAGCTCAAGGAATTTTCAAGGTCCAAAAATGTAGGGTGTTTCAACTCTCCCCACTTTGATCATTCATCCTCGAATGATAGAAAAGACATTTATTAGCAGGAATTGACTCCCCATACCTCTACTTTTACCTTTGACAAAGAAACAAAACAAAAATGCTAAGGAAATCACTCTTTCCTTTAACAAAGTTAGAAAATAAAGATGTCAAGGAATACGATACCATAAGAACGATTATCCAGAGAGAAAAACAAGAATGGATATTTGGACTACATGTCCTCTTCGTCTTCCTAAGTAGCCTCTTCAATCTTGTGGTTCCTCCATAGAACCTTTACCGAAGCTACATCCTTCGTCCATAACCGATGAACTTGTTGATCTAAATTTCAATCGGGACTTCCTCATAAGATAAAGAATCTAAAAAACCCAGCTCTTCTAAAGAAATAAATATCAAAGGATCACCCACGCACTTTCTCAACATCGAAATGTGAAATGCCAGATTAATGGAGCTCAAACTGGAGGACAACTCCAATTTATACACAATATTACCAACCCTCTTTAACACCAAGTACGAACTAACATATCAGAGACTGAGCTTCCCCTTCTCACCAAAATGTATCACTTCTTTTAGGGGGAATACCCTTAAGAACGCCCAACCACTAACACTAAAACTCCAATTCTCTTTGCCTCACATCCGCGTAGGTATTTTGGTGACTTTGGGCGGCCTTAAGCCAATCTCGAATCACCTTCACCTTCTCCATTACTTGGTAAACTTAATCTGAGACAAACATCTTAGCCTCACCAACTTCCAACCACCAGATGGGATACCTACACCTTCTACCATACAAGGCCTCGAGAGTGATAGCTATTGTTATTCACAAAATCTATTAGAGGCAAATAATCAACCCAACTACCATCATAGTCAATTGCACAAACTCTAAGCATATCTTTCAATATCTGAATAGTCTTTTCCACTTGCCTATCTGATTACGAGTGGAAAATAGCACTAAGGCTCACCTTAGTTCCCAAACTTCTACAAAACGAATGCAAAAATTGTGATGAGAACTGTGTACCACGATCTGACATGATAGAAATAGGTACCCCATGTAACTTTACAATATAATAGAGAAACAACTTTGTATTATTCTCCATTGAATAATTAGTCCTCACTGGCAAGAAATGAGCAGAATTAGTCATCTTATCCACGATGACCCAAATCAAATTAAACTGGTTTCGAGACTGAGGAAGACCGATAATGAAATCTATGTTAATCACTTCCCACTTCCACGTAGGCAACTCAACTTCTTCATACAACCCTTCAAGCCACAAATTCTCAACCTTCACTTGTTGACACACTATGTATTTAGCCATAAAACTGGCCATATATTGCTTCATATTATTCCACCAATAAATCTCCTTAAGATCATGATACATCTTCATCAAACCAAGATAAATTATATACTGTGATGCATGAGCCATAATAATGTTCCTCTCTCCCAACCCATTTACATCGAGAATACATAATCTGCCTTAGTACGTCAAGATACCATCGCTACCAATTTTAAAAGCTACAACCTTTTGCTATACCACATCTCCTTTAATTTCATTAAAATGGGATCCAATACTTATTTCTCCTTTATTTCAGTATCTAAAGAGGACTACACTATGTCACACCTCAATTCACCTTCGGGGCGAACAAGTACCCATAGGAATACTTATTCATTTCCTAGCTTAGAAACATGCAGGGTATTACTATATTTCCTCCTTTGGAACATTCGTCCTCAAATGAGAATTTACCGAGAAGGGATACAAGACAATAAAACCTGAACTGAACATGAAGAACTGAAACTTGATCTCATGACTGACATTCTAAACATACTAAACTCGTGCATATCTGATGCACGGGCAACTGACACATGAATGCATGACTGAGTATGAAATGGTTAATGGGTACCAAGTTTTTACTTGAAACATGAATGTGAAATTGAATAAGCTTAAGGAGAACTTTTACCTTGAGCTTGATCTGAATTAGCGGGGAAGAGGTGAGGATACTTGGTACGCATATCTGCATCTGTTTCCTAAGTAGCTCCCTCATGAGACTGATTTTGCAAAAGAACCTTGACTAGAGGGACTTATTGGTTCCTCAATATATGAGTCTAATAATCTAAGATTTCAACTGGAATCTCTTCATAAAAGAGGCTGTTCTAAATGTCGATGCTCTGAATAGGGACAACAACTGCTGGGTCACCTATGCACTTCTTTAGCAAAGAGACATTAAAGACTGGATGGACTGAGGCTAGATCTAAAGGTAACTAAAGCTCATAAGCAACCTTGCCAAAGCGACAAAGAATTCTGAAGGGACCGATATACCGGGGACTGAGTTTCCCTTTCTTGCCAAACCTCTTCACTCTCTTCATTGGAGAGATATTAAGATAGACATAGTCATTGACCTCAAACTCGAGATCCTTTCTACGAACATCTGCATAGGACTTCTGTCAGCTCTGAGCAGGCCAGAGTCTCTCTCTGATCAACTAAACTTTCTCTAAGGCGTCGAATACTAAGTCAGGATCTATGACTGAGGCCTCACTAACTTTAAACCAACCAATCAGAGATCTACATTTCCTACCATAGAGAGCTTCGAATGGAGCCATCTGAATACTAGAATGATAGCTATTATTGTATGCAAACTCAATCAAAGGCAAGTGGTCATCCCAACTTCCCTTGAAGTCAATCGTACACGCCCTTAGCATATCTTCAAGAGTCTGAATGGTCCTCTCTACTCGACCATCTGTTTGAGGATGAAATGCTGTGCTGAGATGGACTTGGGTACTGAGACCAGACCCTTTTGGAATGCTTTCCAAAAGTGAGAAGTAAACTGGGTACCTCTGTCTGAGATGATAGATAGTGGAACACTGTGTAATCTGACTAACTCCCTGGTATAGAGTTTGGCATAATCCTCGGTGGAATAAGAAGTACGAACAGGAAAAAAATGAGCTGACTTGGTTATTCTATCTATAATGACCCAGACTGAATTATGCTGATGATGAGTTCTAGGCAAACATGTCACGAAGTCCATGTTAACTTCTTCCTACTTCCAAGTAGGAATGGTGAACTCTTGCATAGAACCACTAGGTTTCTGATGTTCTATCTTAACCTGCTGACATATAGAGCACTTAGCCACAAACTCTGCAACATCTCGCTTCATCCCACTCTACCAATAGATCTCCTGCATGTCGCAGTACATCTTAGTGGCCCCTGGATGAATAGAGTATCGCGCACCATGCGCTTCTGCAAGAATTCACTGCCTAAATTCATCTACACCTGGAACACATAGACGACCCTTATAAAGAAGAACACCATGTCCTCCTTGGGAGAAAACCTCGACTTTCTAATTCTAAATTGACTCTTTGAGCTTGACATGGCTAGGATCCCGGTCTTGTTTCTCTTTCACCTCGGAAACTAGAGATGACTCTGAACTACTATGAAAACATACACCACCCTCTGAAGAATCGACTAAGCGAACGCCTAGTCTGGCAAGCTGATGGATCTCCTGAGCTATCTCTTTCTTACTATCCTCAACGTGAGAAATACTACCCATGAAGAGTAAACTGAGAGCATCGGCCACAACATTAGCCTTTCCCAGATGATAAACAACACTCATGTCGTAATCCTTCAATAGCTCTAACCACCTTCTCTGGCGAAAATTAAGATATTTTTGGGAAAAGACATACTGGAGGATTTTATGGTCTATGAAGACATCTACATGAACTCCATAGAGATAATGCCTCCAAATCTTCAAGGAAAAAACTACCACTGCTAACTCAAGATCATGAGTAGGATAATTCTTCTCATGTGGCTTTAACTATCTGGAGGCGTAGGCTATGACCTTACCATGCTGCATGAGGACACAACCTAAACCCACTCTGGATGCATCACTATAGACTACAAAACTGTTTGAACCATCTGGAATAGCTAGAACTAGAGCTGAGGTGAGTCAAGTCTTCAACTCTTGAAAGCTCTTCTCGCATGAATCTGACCACAGAAACATAATCTTCTTCTGAGTCAATCTAGACATAGGAGATGCAATAGAAGAAAATCACTCGACAAACCGTTTGTAATAGCCAGCCAAACCCAAGAAACTCCTAATATCTGATGGAGATATGGGGCCGGGCCAGTTTCTTACTGCCTCATTTTTTTGAAGATCTACTCTAATACAATCACCGAAAATAATATGGCCAAGTAATGCTACTAATCTTAGCCAAAATTTGCACTTGCTGAACTTAGCGAATAATTGGTGATCCCTGAGAGTCTGAAGAACAATCCTGAGATGGTCTGCATGATCACGCTCTGTGCGAGAATAGACCAGAATATCATCTATGAAGACAATGAAAAATATGTCCAAGTTTTGCTTGAACACACAGTTCATCAAATCCATAAAAGCTGCAGGGGCATTGGTAAGACCAAATGACATGACTAAAAATTTGATGTGACCATACCGAGTACGGAAAGCTATCTTTGGAATGTCACATTCTCTAACTCTGAGCTGATGATAGCCTGATCTGAGGTCTATCTTGGAGAAGTAACTGGCACCCTGAAGTTGGTCGAATAGATCATCAATCCTGGGAAGAGGATATCTGTTCTTAACCATGACCTTATTGAGTTGACGGTAATCAATACACATCCTGAGAGTACCGTCTTTCTTATGCATGAATAACACTGGCGCACCCCATGGGGAAACACTGGGTCTGATGAATCCCTTATCTAAGAGATCCTTCAACTGATCTTTTAGTTCCTTGAGTTCTACTGGTGCCATTTTGTATGGGGGAAGAGAAATAGGTTGAGTATTCTGAAGAAGGTCTAAGCCGAAGTCTATTTCCCTTTTGGGAGAAATGCCTAAAAGATCTTCGGGAAAGACATCTGAGTATTCATTAACAACAGGGACTATTTCAAGGCTGGGATATTCAGAACTGGAATCTTTAACATGCACGAGATGATACACACACCCTTTAGAAATTATTTTCCTTGCCCGAAGGTAGGAAATAAGTTGACCCCTGAATGCTGAAATGCTACCCTTCCACTCTAGGACGGGCTCATTCGGGAACTGAAACTAAACTATCCTATTTCTGAAGTCTACTGTAGCATAGCAGGAATGAAGCCAATCCATGTCGAGAATGACATTAAAATCAGTCATGTCTAACTCCACTAAATCTGTTGACATGGATTTCTGAGATATCATAATCGGGCAGTTCCTGTATACCCACCGGGCTATGATGGTTTTACCCACTGGGGTAGAGACTGAGAAGGGCTCTGCTAGGACTTTGGGAATGATTCTGAAATCGCTTGCTATGTATGGAGTAACAAAAAATAGAGATGCACCTGGGTCTAGAAAAACATAAATATGAACACAAAAAATCTGTAACATACCAGTAACGATATTAGGAGAATTTTCTTCATCCTGTCGGGACTGAAGAGCATAGAGTCTATTTGGACGTTGCCCACTGGTTGCACTGGAAATGGCACCCTGCTGATTTGGCTGACTGGATTGAGTTGTAGAATAATTTTGCTGACCCTGAAGACTTGACTGCAGACACTCCTTAATCCTGTGGCCTGGCTTGCCATAACCAAAATAGACATCACTACCGGCTCTGCAAATGCCCTTGTGGTTCTTACCACAAGTCTGACAAAGGGGATTTGTTCGAGCACTGCTAACACTGCCCCTGAGATTTAGAGCCTGGCGCTTTATCTCTATTGCCATCTCTAAACTTCGGCACTGTAGCGCTGGTAGAGGAAGGAGCTGGAACGGCTGACTTTGGGAGAAACTGTGAACGATTTCCTCCATCTGACTTGGGGTGAAGAAAGTTGAAATTACCTGACCTTGCTCTCTTGTTCTGCCTCTTCCTAGTCTTAAACTTCTGCTCTTCTACTTGCTGGGCATGGTTCATGAGTCTTGCTAAGGTCATATCACTGATCAGCATCGCATACCTATACTCATTTACCACGTTATCCTTGACCCCTGACACAAACTTGCTCATCTTAGCTCTATTGTTTGCAACCACATGAGGAGCATACCTGGCTAGCTGAGTGAATCTGAGAGAATACTCCCTAACCATCATATTCCCCTGCCTGAGGTTGATAAAATCAAGAACTTTTGCTTCCCTCAACTCTTGGGGAAAGAATCTGTCTAAGAAGGCTGTGACAAATTACTCCCACTCGATAGGGCCTAAATCATCTGACCTCTTAGACTTCCACTATTTGTACCAATCATGGGCAACATCGTGTAAATGGTTGGCGGCTAACTCAACGCTCTTATTAGAAGTACCACCCATGATGTCAATGACCTTCTGGACTTGGTCAATGAACTCGTGAGGGTCCTCATCAGAATTAGACCTATGGAAAGATGGAGGGTTCATCTGGGTGAAGTCCCAAACCCTAGCTGCTTTGGGAGTGGCCACTGGATTGGACGGAATGACTGGTGGCCATTCATTCTGTGCAGCCATGGAATGAGCAAGTGTGGTAAATGCGGCTCTAAACTTCGCATGGGAAACATGTTCGCCCAAAGGATCTTCGGGATGAAGAGCTGGCTGGTTTCTTCTCTTTGGGGCCATGGTCTGGAATAAGAGAAGAACGGATTAGACTGAGAGTTTAATTTGTGATTATGCTCACTAGCATGACATGAATAATGAAGAAAGGGGACTGTTCCTAAAACATCTTATAGCCTCCCGCACATAAATATGGCGCGCAACACACCCAAGTACAACACTCTACTAGATGCAACTTTCAGACTTCCTAGGACTCTATTGAACCTTAGGCTCTGATACCAAGTTTGTAACACCCTGATTTGCTGAACCGAAATACTACACAGTGCTCATGACCCCAAGGGACCACAAGCTAACCCATGACTGATATCTGTACCTGTATACTATAAATCATGATATAATAATGTGGAATACATAGAATTATAAGTCCATAAGGTTCAACTAAATACAATCATGTGGGTGAAAATACCCAAAACAACTCAATCTTAATGTGAATCTGAACATAAATGTGAAAGTAGATCTGAAAGCCTCTAACTAACTCCGTAAAACTAAACTGAAGAAATAAATAAATGTTTTAAATCATATTGTCCTCAAATCAATGAGGACTCACTGTGTCTCTGTGACTGGAATGCTACCGCTACTGCTGGGCTGGAGCTCGTGTCTCGGAACCTATGGTGTAACATGAAAAGAAAGAACCATAACGCAAATGCGTCAGTACAACTGGAGTACTGAGTATATGAGGAAGGTAGGCTGAATATAAAGGGTTTCATGCATGAACAACACTGACTGACTAATATGAACGTGGGAGTGCAAACACACATATATAGAAACTGGGACCATGAATACGTGATAGCATGACTTGTAAGCTAATACATGGTTGACTGAACTGTCCTGACTAATACTGAAACTGATAACACGGATGACTGTATCTGACAGTCCTGTATATACTGAAATCTGAAGAACTATTTGAGTTCTTTTACTGAGACTGATACTGAAACTGTGGGAAATAGTGTTTAACTGACATGCCCCATGTATGCTGTTATGGCTAAGATGGGGTCTAATCTCTGCCCCGACTAGAGGGGTGTCAATACCGCGCCACTGGTAAGGATAGCTGTGAGTGACCCTTATATGGAGGGTACTCAATGAGAATGGTGGGAACCCTAAACTGACGGGTTAAGCCACCTCATCAACCTTGAGCTGACGGGTTAAGATGTCTCAACCTACGCTGGCTACATAGTTCTGGAACACAAGGATTGCTACTAAGAATCACACCCTGAACTGGCGGGTGATTTCCCATCCTTGGGTTCACTCGGTGCTAACCTCTACTCCCATCTGGAGGGACTGGACATGAATAACTGACTGTGCATGACTTGATCTTACTGAATTCCGTTGACTGGCAGAATGTTACTGATATCTGACAACTAACTAAGATCATGAGGTTTTCCTTAGTCACATGACTGACTGAAGTATATGGAATCATAGCTTGAGTTCGGATATCATGAAACATGACATGGATCTAGGCATACAACTATAGTTTTCGGGTACAAGTACCCCCAGGACTCAATGGAAGGAAACTGACACACATAACTGACTTGATCATAAGAGTAGAGTCCATAATTTATAATATCATAAGTAGGGATCTCATACTAAGCATGATTATACCCAATGAATTTCATGGAAAGGATTTCATATCACTTGGAAGTACTTGCACAATCTTAATATCATGTTCGTTGCATAATCATATTGGCAACACATACTACTAGCATAGAAGTTCATGTGGATTGCATGGTTATCATACATCTTGTTCATAAGTAGGATTTGCAAGTAAACATAGCATAATATCATAAGAATAGTTCATGAGTATTCCAACAACATTTACAAGGCACATTAACAACATAGAAGTCATTGGAACGTAAGGGCATATCATGAATCCTTCACTTAGTCACAATTAAGCTTTATTTCATGATTTCTAGTTCCTTAGGAATTTTATCAAATGCCTTACATGCACATCTTAAGCATAGGTGAATTCATCAAATTATACATCATGAACAACCAAATTTACATGTCTCCAACTTATATGATATCATGAATTCACAAAAATATATAAAGATTCCATTTTGGGAATCACCCAATATCAATAACATGATCATCAACACCCAACAATATAGAAATCATACTTTATAATGAAAGAGAGGAAAACAATCAAGCATCAACATGGGTATGACATATCACCACAATCAACCAAGATTTTGTATTTTAAAGATTGATTCTTGAACTCTATGAACGAACTGAATCCATAGATGAACACCACACATACCTTAGAAGGAAGATTCTTGATGATTGATGGAGGAATTTCCTTGAAATCGGATCTTCAAGCTTAATTATACAACCCTAGTTGTTTTTCTCCTTTAGTTCTCTTGGATGATGAGCATTGAGATTAAAATAGGGTTGCAGTATGTTTAGAAGATATATATTTCGTAGGGTTAAGTTTAGGGACGTGTAAGGAGTATTTAAAGACTTAATTACCTTTAAAATAACTCAAGATGGAGTGTTTTTGACACCTGAAATTTACTTAGGTGGCACCCAAATTATCGCCTATGCCTGGGTTGGGCGGCGCCTAACCAATCGCCTATGCTTACTGTCTCTCACAAAAATGGGCATAACTTTTTGCTCGGGTATTAGATTAAGGTAAAATTGGTATCATTGGTAAGCTAATTTGATTCTCTAAAATTTGGTGGGTCTAAATAAGCCAAAATACCACATTAACATCAAGTTGTACTCGTTCAAATATGACCCTTACAAAATCGAACACTAAAACTTGATGGATTCAAAAACTCTTAGCTTGTATTACCTTAAGTGACTCATATGAACATGCTTAATGCATCATAAGCTATCCTATCACTAGGATATTCATTGTAAGTCATGTAATCAAGTATGAATCACAGGATAGGAGGTTTCATACGTAGGAATACTTATTCACTTCCTAGCTTAGAAACATGCGGGGTATTACAGTAAGTAGTCCTAACCGACAGGAAGTATGCTGATTTGGTAAGCCTATCAACTATTACCCATATGGAATCAAACCTTTGAGATGTACGAGGAAAAATAGTAATGAAATCCATGTTGATAATATCGCACTTTCAGATTAGAAGAACTGTACATTGCATATAACCCTCGGGCTTTTGGTGCTCTACTTTAACTCTTTGACAATTTAGACATTTGGCTACAAATTCTGAAATGTTCTTCTTTATGTCACCCCACCAATACATTCCTTTCAAATCCTGATACATTTTAGTTGACCCCAGATGGATGGAATACCTTGAATGATGTGCCTATGCAGTAATCCTCTTTCTTAGCCCATCAATATTAGGCACACATAATCTATTTTGGCACTGAAGTACTCTCTTTTAGGTAAGTTCAAATGCCTTTTTCACACTACATTGTACATTTTCCTTAAGCTGTAATAAAATAGGATTTGCATATTGCTTCTCTTTTACTTCAACTACTAATGAAGATTTTGTCTCATTATGCACAATAAGCCCCTTATCTGGAGTTGTAAGAAAGTGATCCCCCAAATTGGCTAGTTGGTGTTGATCTTTAGTCATCCCTTGTCTTTTCGTTGACATCCCATAAGTTTCACCATAGCTTAATGACTTTATGTATCAGCTACCACATTTGCTTTCCCCAGATGATATTAGATATCAGCGTCATAGTCTTTTAATGGTTCAAGCCACCTTTGCTGCCTCAAGTTTAGATCCGTTTGGCTAAAGATATAATGCAAAATCTTGTGGTCAGTATATATGTCAACATGAATCCTATACATGTAGTGGTGCCATATCTTTAAGGCAAATATACTGCTGCTAGATCAAGATAATGCATTGGATAATTTTTCTTATATGGCCGTAATTGTCTTGAGGCATATGCTATTACTTTACCATGTTTCATCAACACATATCCTAAACCAATTCTTGAAGCATCACAATACACTACATACCCTTATATGCCTTCTGGAATTACAATACAGGTGAAGAAGTCAACTTATTCTTTAGATCTTGGAAACTCCTTTCACATGCATCATTCCATTAAAACTTGGATGCTTTATGTGTTAGCTTTGTTAAAGGTACAGAAATTGAAGAAAACCCTTGAACAAACCTCCTATAATGACTTGCCAACCCAAGGAAACGACGAACCTCCGTAGGCATTATAGGTCTTGGCCAGTTCTTTAAAGCTTCTATCTTTTGAGTATCAACATTTATTCCTTAATAAGATACAATATGACCCAAGAATGCCTCATATTTTAACCAAAACTCACATATAGAGAACTTTGCATATAGCTTGCGATCATGAAAAATCTGTAACACCTGCCATAAGTGACTGGCATGGTCATCATTTGATCTCGAATAAGCTAGAATATCATCTATAAAAACAATCACAAACACATCTAAGAATGGCTTGAACACCCTATTCATCAAATCCATAAAAGCTGTGGGTGCATTAGTAAGACGAAAGGACATGACTAAAAACTTGTAATGACCATACTATGTTCGAAAAGCTGTCTTGGGTATGTCCTTCTCTTTGACTATTGGTAACCGGACCTCAAATCAATCTTTGAAAAACACTTGGAACCTTGCAACTAAACAAATAAGTCATCAATTCTTGGAAGGGGATATTTATTCTTAATAGTCACCTTATTCAGTTACCAATAGTCAATACACATACTCAATGAGCCATCCTTCTTATGCACAAATAACACTGTTGCAACCTAAGTGGACATACTAGGCCTTATGAATCCTTTTTCTAGCAAGTTTTTGAATTATTATTTCAACTCCCATAATTCTGCCGGGGCCATTCTATACGGAGGAATTGAGATTGGTTGATTACCTGGAATCATATCAATACCAAACTCTACTTCTCGTTCTAGAGGCAAACCTGGAAGATCTTCAGGAAATAGATCAGGAAATTTATTTACCACCGTAATAATTGTAAGATTTGGTGGCTCCATATCTGTATCCTTCACTCTAACTAGATGATATATGTAACCTTTGGAAATCATCCCTTTTTCCTTAAAATAAGAAATAAATTTATCTCTTGGCGCACCAATATTACCCCTCTATTCAAGAACTGCCTCTCTTGGAAAATAGAAATATACCCTCTTAGTTCGGTAATCTACTGTGGCATAATAAGAAGCCGACCAATCCATACCCATTATAACATCAAAATCTACCATCTCTAACTCAACAAGATCATCCATTGTATCATGACCACAAATAGTTATTATATAATTTCGATACACTCTTCTAGCTATAATAGATTCACCAACTGGTGTAGACACTTCAAATGGCCTAACTAGCAATTCTGGTGTTCTTTTAGACTTTCCAGCAACCAATGGAGTGACATATGATAAATTAGAACCCGAATCAATTAATGGATATACATTATGTGAAAAGATGGATAATGTACCTGTAAACACATCTGGAGAAACCTCTAAATTTTGTCGATCCGCTAGAGCATGTGTACGATTTTGAACTCGACTAGAGCTAGCTGCTCCTTTAGTACCTCTACCATAACCTATAGATGTACACCCCTACCTAAAGAAGACACCGATGATGATAATACAACAACAGATACAATAGGTCGTGCCATACCAGCCATGCCCCTTTGAGGGCATTCTTTCATCATATGCCCTGACGTAAAACACCAAAAACAAACATTTGTCCCAAACTAATATGTAACCAAATAAATCTTTCCACAATGTTTACATGTCTTTCGAAGAGGACTTAATTAGATCATAATCCCTTGCTCTTGATACCCCATTGCTTGTGAACTCTGACTCTCACTTCTTTCCCCAAACTGATTGCCCTTGGACCCTTGAAACCGCAATGGAGCACTAGCTACAAAATAAGAAGATAATGGCCTAGGAGTTCTATTAGAAAATTAAGGCCTAAACTCTTCTTGGGATGACATAAACTGCCCTGTAGATTTGGCCCTCTTGGAATACCCTCTTTCTAATTTTTGTGTTATTCTTCTTTGTATCTGATCCTCCATTTTTTGTACAAAAGCTTGTATCCTTGCTATATCTATGTCTTTGTTCAAGGCAACAATAGTAAAATCTCTAACCAGATATGGATCAAATCTATTGACGTATCAATGAACTCTATCATCCATAGTAGCTACTACATTAGGAGCATACCTAGCCAAAGAGTTAAACTAAAGGCTGTACTCCCTCACGCTTATATTCCTATGGCAAAGATTCAGGAACTGATCCACACGGGCCTCTGAAATCTCATATGGAAGGTAATGATCAAAAAATTCCTCTTTGAACTCTTTCAAGGTAATGGAAGGTGCATTGATACCCCTAGGTCGTTTTCAATCTTCATACCAAAATATAGCCTCCCCTTTGAATCTATATACCGTTAGCTCAACTGTCTCTTTACCCGATATATGCATGACATCTAGAGCCCTTTGGATTTGATCAATAAAGTCCTATGGGTCTTCATTAAGATATGATCTGGTGAATATAGGGGGATCCAACTTAAGAAAATTTTGCGTTCGTAGGCTAGCTACCCTATCTGCACCACTAGAACCTATAGTTGGAATGACTTGTCCTTGAGTTTGTCCAGACACTATACAAGCCAATTATTGCACCACATTCCTTAGATCTTTCTTAGTAGCATTAATAGGTGGTTCTGAGGATTCTATTCTTCTCCTTCTTAGCTCTTTTAGAGATGGACAAGTAGAAGAAGTTTGTGATACAAACTCAGCTTGAGCTTCCATAAGACCTGAGAGAACCAACCTATAACCCTATATATCTCATGCATAATATGATAACTAAAGTTCTGCCAAATATAATAAAATGCATCGATAAGAACATTCAGGTAGGCAAGCATAAAATTATAAATACAAGACTTGGCCATTGGGGCCACCACATCTAAGAGACAAGACACTACCATGCTTAATTTCACATTGGTCTACAAAGCCTCTAAAAGATACATAGAAACTTAGTTAAGGTCGGGACAAACCATCGCCTTAGTCTTAACTACTGTACAATACCAAAATATATCAAACAGACTCAGAATACCCCAAATCAAACTGGAGCTCACCAATAGTCATTGGATTTCTCGTGCTCCTACTAGCAAGGTGTATTAGCTGAAGTACCTGTGCCTGCAACATGAAATACATGCCCTCGTGAGGGACGCCAGTACAAAAACATGTACTGAATATGTAGGGCTAAAGGTAATAACACATGATACAAGAGGTCATTAGAAATCAGATACAAGTGTATAAGTAGTGCTAGTAGACCACCTTTATATATACTTGTGGGACTAGGTAAATTACATTCTTTTCTTCATTTTTACCCTTCTTACTTCATAATCTTTGTAAGACATATAATGCAAATGACTAGCTGATCAGTGATAAATAGATAAATTAGGATCGGCCCATGCTAGGCTTCCGCCCTTGAGATGCCACCCACATATAAACATTGGGATTGGCCTATGCTAGGATTTTTCCCCTGAGCTGCCACCCACATATAAAGGTATCGAGATCGTCCCATGCTAGGATTATGCCCCCGAGCTTCCACCCACTTTACAGATTGTGTTACTTAGTTTATTTAGCCTTTGAGATTGTTACCTTGGTGGTCATAAAATTATGGTACCTTGAAACAATAATCTACCAATAAGAGACATATAAATAAACACTTAATGCAATGTCAAAGAGGCATGGGGCAGATTGTACATGAATGAGATGTTTACGATTTGAAAATAACATACGAGTCTTACATGGCTTAAAGGAGAATGCTAGAGACTTGTTAGTGAATGTAAAAATACAGACTTGATAATAAGCATGTGGTGAGGTATTGTAACACATTGGGGAGAGGGATCAAGGTCGTTAGCTAGATAGGAGATCATGTGCTGCTATTAGGTATTATTTACTATGGGAAAGCTTTAGAAGCTTACGTTGTACCAAAAGTGCTAGATTTCATGCCAAAGAATACGACATAGAGTAGCCTTACATACCTGTGTGTATAACTCCGAAACTAACCCAACTTGAATTCCCGCCTTTTAGATCTTATCTATAATGAAATATATGGTAAACTAATATTAGCAACCAACCAATACATTTGGGATACTTAACTTCACCAAAATAGTAGCCGGGTAGTAAACCCTTAAATTATTAATCAAGGGTTTTATTTTAACCCTTTTCTCCTCCAATTACATCCACATACCTTACAAATTCTTATAAGATCCCCAAAACAACTTTGGCTTTATTACACCCTCCAAACAATACACAAAACAAAATGGGTAATAAATGTATACAACAATTAGCTCAGTGGTGTACCACCCCACTGATAACGCTCAACTTACACATCAATTAAGTCCAAGGCAATCATCGTCAATATATTTACCCAACTTTAGAGTTGGGGTTGAATCCACGAGGAACAATATGAGTGGCGATCACATTAATTTGAAATGATAGATACAAGTTAAATCAAACAAATATTACAAAAAAGATAAAATGGGGGAGGTAAGTTCCTACACTAATGTTTCTTTTTGGGATTTTCTAGTGTAATTTCGAGGCTACGAATAATTAGAGTTTTAAAAATTATGCACGGATTTGGGATTATGTGTTACTAAGGGAGTGATATGTAAGAGCTAATTATCAACATCATTTCAATAATTCAAATATGGGTAGGCTTGGTTATAGGTTTTAATGTTAGCCTTTCAAAAAAACACAACTTTCACCCATTGATTCTTTCAAATACCTATTAAGTCTGTTCAACAATTTGTAACCACAACCTCAATCAAGGCATCCCTATTTCTAGGATGATGCCCCTAATATAGTTAACCTCATTTTCACCCTTATGTCTATGATAGTGAAAATTTTGCAAACTACACACATAATTGTCTATCATTGGTTTGGTCCCCATATCCCTCTTTTTAGGATGATATGGATTCCTAAAGTTCACTTAAAACCCTTCTTTCGAAGATGGCATGGAACTTTCTAGAGCTTGGAGCTTTCACTTATCAAACCCATGTGGGTATTTAGAGCTTTCACACATCAAATCCCAACCAAAATAGCATAGCAATAATAGAGCCCATAAACATGAACTACCAAATAGATGCTAACAATCACAACCCACACACACTTTAACCCCTATTCACACATAACCCCAAGAGGCAAATTTAGCTACACTTGAGATAAACAAGTATAGATATACCCATAATCTCCATTGAATAAAAGTTGTAGAAGATATAAGAAAATGTTACTTCAAACTTGGCTCTCCCACAATATCAACAATGGAAGTGAGCAAATCTTCCACTTAGAAAGTGTCCAATGTATTTTTCACCCAAAATTTACACAATATTTTCGTCTTAAAAAAAGGAGGCTACAAAGTCTCAAGATAAAACCTAGAAAATTAGGGAAGAAGAGATGTGATGGAATGAATGATACATGAAATTAGGGTTTGAGTCTGTTTGTTCAAACTGGGATTTTCCCTTGGGCTGAACATTTCTGCCAAGTCGTAATCACGTAAGGATGGCTGCGACCACGGCTATGAGATCGTGATTGACTTCTGCAATCGCGGTTGATTGACTATCTTGACTAACCGCGACCGCGGTAACTGAGGCTATTTCACTGCAGGTCTTCAGCTATACTTTTTTTGCTCCCATTTGATGATTTCAAGCTCCAATCCATATCTCTTTGTCTTCTCAACTCCTATACCTGCAAAGAGTGTATATTAGTGCATTAAATAATAATTATGTCTCATCTACTTATTTGAGACAATGTAATATGCATTAAAATTGTGTGCAAATGAGTGGTAAAATCACCACTCATCACCCACCCTTCTTCTATATTTTAATACAAATAATTACACCTTTCCCTAACATCAACATGGCAGCCCCCCAACATAAACACATAAAATATTCCACAAAACAACCTCAAATTTACCTTTGTCGCAACAACTAAATATTGAACTCATCATCCGTTGAGTTCTCAATAACAACACATCCATAATTCTTTCCCAAATTCACATATAAGGAGGACAAAATGGAGCAGTCACCTTACCTTAATCTTCTGCAATTTATCCTTTTAACTTGAACTCTCCAAGAACTTGAACTTTTATTCACACTTTAAACCAAAGTAAAAAAGAGTCACTTCATAACAAAGAAAAGTGAGTAGGTAGCTTGTTCTATATTCTTCTATGTATTAATAATTAAGCGCTTATAGCATGTTTTCCTAATCTTCCATGAGATAGCCAAGCTAAACTTTAAGTGTTTTCACTTACCTTGGCTTGCAAAGATAAGGGTTTCTTCAAGAACCCTAGAAGGAATTTAAGGGCTGCTGTTCTTAGCCTTGTTAGGTAAGGGAGAAAGCTAAAATTAAATGGGTGAATATTGTGTTTAAAATGAGTAAAATTACCAGCTATATTGGTCTTATATTGAGCCCTCTAGAACCTCTCTTATTGACCCCATTTTCAGCCATAAATTAGTCTAAGTAGGTAATGCACCTACTTAAGGGTTCAAGCTGCTCAAACTTTCAAAGTAGGTGATGCACCTACTTACTTAAATTCTTATTTGGGCTCAATAATTTAGGCCTTTGACAGATTTTAAGTGTTGGGCCATTTCTTCATTTTCTTTTCTTTTTCTTGAGTTAGGCCCAAATGAGTATCTTAACATAGGGCCAAATCTTATCCATAACCTTGGGTCCATTAACTTTGTTCATATAGCTCAAGTAGGTGACTTACCAGCTAGCTTAATTAAGTCAAGCAAGCACCTCAATAAAATAATCCATTTTTAGTGCTTGACCCCTTTAATCTAAGTTGAAACTTGTATATACTTTGTCACTTTAAACTTTAGATTCAAGTACCATCTTACGATCCCAAGTTTAAATAGTTGTATCAATGTTAACTTGGTCGCATCACATTAAAACATATGGGCATCATCTAGAATTCCATCTATGCCATTAATACTCACATAAAAAATCTCGTCCATTACCTATACACAAGACTATACACAGTCCCATATGAATATAACCAAAAAATGCTAAATATAGGGTGGTTTAACTACCTTTTGCACAAACATACCCCCGTTCTCAAAGTCCAAGACACAAAGTACAAGGTTAGCAAAACGATGGATATCTTTCACCAATACCCGTTTATCCTCATCCATATAAGCTAGACTCACCATGGATAACCTATTAAGTGCATTAACAACCATATTAACCTTACCTGGGTGGTAATGGAGATTCATATCATAGCCTTTCAGCAACTCAAGCCACTTTCTCTGCCTAAGATTTAACTCCTTCTGAGTGAACACATATTGCAGGATCTTATGATTAGAAAATATATCTACGTGGATGCCATAAAAATAGTGACGCTAAATCTTCAATATGAATACCATAACCAACAACTCTAAGTCATGAGTTGAATAGTTCCTTTCATGAGATTTTAACTATCCAGAGGCATAGGTCACCGCCTTACAATGCTGTATTAATACACAACCAAGTCCCACACGGGACATATTGCAATAATCCATGAATCCATAATTACCCTCAAGCAAGATCAAGATTGTAGCTGAAGTCAACTTAACTTTCAGCTTCTCAAAAGTACCCTCACAAGCATAAGACTATAAGAATTTCACCTGTTTCTGGGTCAACTTAGTCAATGGGGCAGCTATAGTCATGAAAATCTCCATAAATCTCCTGTAGTAACTGCCTAAACCCAAGAAACTTCGAATATCGGTTGGAGTCATAGGCCTAGGCCAATTAATAACCATTGCAACTTTTGGTAGATCCACTATGATCCTTTCTCTAGAAATGACAAGACCCAAAAAGTAACAGCTTTCAACCAAAACTCACACTACAAAACTTAGCATACAAGTGCTGATCTTTCAAGGTTTGCAACATGATACGAATTTCACCTCACTCTTAGAGTACACTAGAATATCATCGATAAACACGATGACGAACATATCCTGAAACTAATGGAAAACCCTATTCATCAAGTCCATGAATACCACTGGGGTATTATCCAAACCAAAAGACATGACTAAGAACTCATAGTGACCATACCGGGTTTGAAAGACAGTCTTAGGGACATCCACCTCCCTAATTAATAGTTGATGATAACTAGACCTAAGATCAATCTTAGAGAAATATCTAGCACCCTGAAGTTGGTCGAACAAATCATCAATTCGAGGAAGAGGATACCTGTTCTCTACCGTAACCTTATTCAAGTGGCAGTAATCAATGCACATTCTAAGGGAACCATCCTTTTTACGCATGAACAAAATAGGATCATCCCACGGAGACACACTAGGATGGATAAAAACCTTATTAAGAAGGTTTTTCAACTATTCCTTAAGCTTTTTTAACTCAGTCGAGCCATTATATAAGGAGGGATAAAAATAAGATGAGTGTCTGAAATAAAGTCAATCCCAAAATCAATCTCCTTATCGAGAGGGATACCAGAAAGATCATCAGGAATAACCTAGGGAAATTTATTTACCACAGAAACAGATTGTAAGGAAGGCCCCGCTGAGTTTGAATCTTTGACTTGGACTAAATGGTAATGACATCCCTTAGAAATCAACTTTTGGGCTCTAAGATACGATATGATTCTTCCCTTAGGCACTAGAGAACTCCCTTCCCATTCAGTGATTAGCTCATTAGGGAATTTAAACATGACCTTATGAGTTCGACAATCTATGGAGGCATAGAATGAGTGTAACCAATCCATCCCTAATATGACATCAAAATCAACCATGTCTAACTTTATCATATCTACCAGAGTTTCTTTATCACCAACGGATACCATACAACCCCTATACACTCTTGTAGCAACCACAAGGTCACCCGTAGGGGTAAAAGTAGAAAAGAGATCAAGGATAAAATCGAGACTAAAACCAAAATATATAGCCACAAATAGGGTCACATAAGAAAGAGTTGACCTCATATCAAGCAAGAAGTACACATCACTAGAGAAGAGTCATAACTTACCAGTAACAACATTGGGAAATGACTTAGAGTCCTGGTAGGTAGCAAAGTATACAAGTGATTCCGTCCATTGAGAGTACCAGAAGTAGAAGTAGCACCCTTTGGTACATGAGATGATGAAATGGTAGCATGAATCTTATTTTCCCCTAACATAGCCTTAGAAGGACAATCCCTCTGCAAATAACCAATCTGACCATATTTAAAACACATGTTCCTTCCCTCTTCACAAAACCCATGGTGCACTTGCCCGCACATTCTACAAAAAAGATATTATGGAGCTGGCTGAGCCCCACCAGCTTAAGATTGGACACCTATGCCCTTAACCCACTATCATGCTTAGAACGACGATCAATCGGTGGCTTCATATAGGGATCACTAGCCATAGAGTAGGAACCAAAACTCCCCCACTTCTTCTTAGACCACTTTTTACTATCTCTACCACTATTCTGCTGACCCCCCTTGATTAAAAAATCTAAACTTCTTATTCTACCTTTCCTCTATCTCTGCCTGCTTTTTTTTCTCTTTCTCAATCTACTATATATACATAAGTAATATGGAGATTCCCATATCCTTATTTAAAAAGGCATCCTTACTCTCTAGAATCAAACAACATGATAATACAGAAGAAAATTTCCTTATTCTAGCCCCCATGCTAGACACAAACTCAGGGGCATATCGGGACAACTGATGGAATTTTAAGGTATACTCCTTGACCGTCATCCTACCTTGCTTCAGATTAAGAAACTCTTCTTCTTTCACCTTCCTTAACTCTTGAGAAAAGAAGCAGTCCAAAAAAGCACTAGAGAAATCATCCCACAGTGCAGATTTGGCATCATCTCCCCTAGACTGTTCTTATTCCTTATACTATTGGTATGCTATATACTTTAATTGATAGGCAGTGAATTCCATACCATCAACATTCGAAGCATGCATAACCTAAAAGATCTTGTCCATCTCATCTATAAAACTTTGAGGATCCTCTTCAACTTTATCACTTGTAAAAGTTAGAGGACTCAACCTCATAAACTGGCTAACCCTTGTGGCCTTAGAAAATGAAGTAATAGAAGCAACATGCTCCAATTAAGAAGCTTTCAACTAAGACAACGTATTAATAGACTGATGAAACTCATCATTTAACACATCCGCCTGAGGGGATCTAGGAGGACTAGATAGGACCGGTGGAACTCCATAAGGGAAATCATGAAATGGATCCCTAGACTGGGTCTGTACCTCATAAGCAGGGAATGTCCCATTAGAATTGTCCTAAAGTGGGACAAAGGAGTTTCCATGAGCTAGATTGTCTAGAACGAATGATCTAAAAAGAGAAAAAGAAGATTTCAAGACCTGAAGCTCTATAGCTTGAAATAAGACAACAAGAAAGGGAAACATTTCTAAATGCCTCATAGTATCTCCCTTATAAGTGTGGTGTGATACACACCCATAAAAGAGACTCTACCTTACACGATTTTATTGGACACCTAATGACACAAGAACCCAAGATCTGATACTGTAAAACCCTATAAGATCCTAGCTCAATTTAGCTCACCATTGTATGTAAAAAGGGTCCAATAGTTAGAGAATTTGACTAAGCGTTAGGACTTCGTCATGTTCAAAGCCCCTCAAACTTTGATGATTTTATTTTTGATCTTCCCCGCTTTAGAATATTGATTTTAAAGGTGATTCATGATTAGGGATGTCAAAGGTACATCTCGGGTGAGATTCAGATCTTTCAGACGAGTGTAAGGGCATATTTGGAAGTCCAAAATAGTAGTAGAACCGGGATAAGACCATGGATCGCCCTCCAATAAACTGCAAGAGGTGCCCACGGTTGAGCCCGTGGAGTGAGGCTTAGACTGCTGGTCCAGAGCTCGTGGCGCCCGTCTCATTGCCTACCCCTTATTTTTCAAACTTCTATTTCTATTTTTGCAAGGGCAATGGGGTTTTTTCCCTTCACCCATTTGATCCGTAACATAGGATTTAGTGTCTCAAAAACATAATGTGCTATCCTATTTCAAAAAATCCTCTCAAAATAAGGCATCCTCTCTCAAGAACAAACCCTAGCCTCCTCAAAAGAAACAAGGAAATTCAAGCTTAATTTTCTAGAAAACTATCAGGAATCTTCATGAATTCATCAATTAAGGTATGTGTGATGTCTATTCATAGGTCCTTTTCACCCATGGAGTCAAATAATCCCTTTTTAAGTTTAAAGTTTTGATTTTTACATGTTATTATGAATTATCTACATCAAGCTATTATGAACTTTGATTTCAAATTATGTTTACCATGTGTTTTTATTGAAATTTGCGTGTGACACATTTGAATGATGATTTTCGTAGGTTACATCCTTACACCATGATTTTAGTTTTGCAATTATGTTAGTAGCACATGTTTTAACTAATTCCATGCTTTAACTTATGACCCTCATGTGTTTGATGAAATGCCTAAGTGATGAATGTTGTACAAAGATTCTTCTCTATGGTTTCATAGTTTTCATATGGTCCTATTGTTATTGATACCGAGTCTAGGGGGTTATGAATACCCAATTTTAGCTGTTTACTTGGTCTTAGTATTTTTATAATGGTTTCAGACATGTATGACCATTATAAGTTTAGTCAGTTATCATGTCAGTCAAACTTAGATTAGTTCAGTAATCCTAGTCAGTTCCTTGTTTAGTTAAACTTAGTTCAGTCCCATAATCAGTGTCAGTTTTGTTGGGAGTACGATTCAGCACCGATCAAACCCAGGGATAGGGATATTCCTGTTAGTATAGGGTTTAACCCTTAGTAGCAATCCATGAGTTATAGAATAACGTAGCCAACATAGGTTTGAGATGTCTTCATGCTAGTTTAGGGTTGACACATATTTCATGAGTCTTCATATTAGTTTAGGGTTGAAAAGATATCTTCCTGCTATTTTAGGGTTGACACTACCATTTTTAGTATCTGTGGCACGGTACTAGCACCCTTCCAACTAGGGTCACAGGTTAGACCCTTATCTGCTCAGATTTGGGGCATGTCGATTCGATGATACCTCCCACAGTCTAAGTTTAAGTACTTAGTACATAATTCAATTCAGTTTATTTGACCATAGCATATAGTTTATCAGTATTTAGTTATCGGATTTTAGTATTTCAATTTTATAGATTATTTTAGATATATTATATGCTAGGTATTGCATTCTTAGTATTTTAATTTCACATGTACTCATACTTAGTTACCTCATGTCATTCAGTTAGTAACTATCTCATGCACATGAACCCATGTATTTCATCCTAACCTCATCTCATATACCAATACATTTAAAGTACTGACCGTATACTCATTTCTTATGCTTTTATGTTTAATATCATAGGTTCAGACGCACAGTTCCCTGATTGTGCTTTGACAGTTCATCTTATTAGTAGCAGTAGCAGTGGTAAGTCCTTATATTTTGAGGTCCTATTATTTTTCCTTTAGTATTTCCTTTCAGTTTGTCAGTCAGAGTTAGTTGGGGGTTGGTCCCATCAACTCCTTAGTCAGTTTAGAGGCTTTTAGACACTTCAGACAGTCAGTTAGTTTGTAAGTCCTATCAGTCAAATTTTAATATTTCTGCACATGTTTCTCTTTTATGGATTCAGATGTATTGTTTTCAAAACTTAAAACCTTATGGCATTTTTCAGTTAATTTTTGCACACATTTTTTATTATCAGTTTTATTCAATGCTCACAGCAGGTACCAACTCATGATCCGTAACATCTGTGCGAAACTAGAAAAATTAAACTGGAACCCAATTTCACTGGCCTCCGCGATGCGCCACTTATTGTGGTGGCTCACTGGAATTTGACAATTGGGAAATTGGTAGCCTCCGTGACGCGGAACCATTGTCTTTTCCCACTAGTTGGGACCTGGGACTCCCCCGTGATGCGCCACTATCACGGGGTTCCACTGGAAATTAACAATTGCCAAATCAACTCTCTCTGTAACGCGCCATGCAGTTAAATGATGTAGTTTTACGACTAAGGCTTAAATTAGCCATAACTTCTTACCCGAGTGTTGGAATTGGGCAAATCTTATATCGATGGAAAGCTTATTAGATTTCCCACATGATAAAAATTATAAATTAGGGAAATTCTATATAGTTAACACATTACTCACTTAGGAAGAAACTTTTCAATCTTTTAGAGTCGGAATCACGCCTCACTCGACACGCCCTACGGCTCAAACTCCGAGGGTACTTTGTGAGTCCTTATAGACATTATGTTCCTTAGTTTGATGATGCAGAGTATGAGTTAGACTTTCTAGAGGAAACTAAAATAGGTTCTATTTTTCCATTGCCATTGCCACTAGGAACTAAGTTCAACAATATCAGTGCTATGATATGGCTACTAAACTTGTAGGAAGTGTTCACGATCCTTTCAATGCGAACCTTCATGTTATAAACTTTGTAGGGATTTTCACTTTCTACAACTTACCTGGTATAAGTCAAGATTCTCTTAGATAGCAGTTGTTTTCTTTCTTGATGACTGGAGAAGCTACTCTATGGCTACTAAGCTGGTAAAAGGGTCAATCTCCAATTGGAAAGAGCTAAAGACACAATTCCTGGAATAATTTTTCCCACCTTACAGAATGTTATAGTTAAAAGATGAGATCTATAACTTCAGTTATTATATTTGAAAACATTGTATTAAACCTAGTTGAGGATTAAGAATAAGCTGCAGAATATCTCAAATCACAGAATAATGGGTAATAAATTTCTAGAGCTATTCTACAGAGTTTTAAATGCTAGCAATAAGGTTGTAGAAAATAATGTCATTGGTGAAGTAATTAAGTTTAACTTGAGAATAGGCTTTTGAGATTTTGGATAAGATTACTAAAACTAATCAGGGTTGGTACAGTCAAGAGGTAGACATGCATGTATGCACTTATATGATAGTAGCATCTATAGAACAATTAATAGTTAATTATTATATAGCCCATGATTTAGCACAATTGAGGATTGAGTTCTAGCTCATTCATAAAGTTTGTAGCAATGAGGGAAAAAGGTGAATATGGCTGGTTCACAAGGTAAGGCACTTTGACATGATGACTCTGATTCTAAGGAGGAGGCAAAGTATGTAGATGTTCAGTAGGTGGGTTTCCGAGCAACGAACACAGGTCTAATCAAGATAATTGGCACTCTAGTTAAGGGAACAAAGGCCAAAGCTACTACAAACACAATAACTATAATAGGTCATGGTATAGAAATATGAGTTGAGGAAGTGACGGTGATTGAAAGAGGAAGGATGATTACAAAGATAGAAGTGGCCTCTATGTTCTATAGGGGAATCGTGATGCTGATTGAGTACTTCAAGGATGAAAGATATGCTTGTTAAAGTGGTGAAAGAATTAAAGAAGAATGAAGAGTACCTCAAGGAGCTTAGCGTAGATATTTCGGGGATGAGTCAGAAAGTCAATTCACATGGTACAACCATTAAGAATCATGAGAAGTAGTCTAGCCAGATTTCATCCATAATGAATCAACATCAATAAGGTAAACTTCCAAGCAGCACTATCCAAAACTAAAAAATGATGGTCTTTGCTTGCCGATAATCATTAGGAGTGGTAAGATAACTGTAGACCCACCAATGTCTATAGGTATTGAGAATGACGTGCAACTGGTAATTAATGATGATGAGAGAGTAGCCAAATTTGAGAATATCGTTGATTATATGAATGCATCCGAAAAGTCACTAATTGATAAAAAGAGGCTAGGACTAAAAAGAGAAAGGAGAAGAAGGCCCCACAAGTATTGACTCCTATTCCACGACCTCCTCCGCCTTTTCCACATAGAATAAAGTAGAGCGATAAATAGGGAAAGTATCACAATTTCATCTCAATATTGAAAAATTATCGATGAACATCCGTCTATTTGAGGCGCTTAAGTAAATGCTGGGTTACACAAAGTTTATGAAGGATTTGGTAACAAAGGAAAGGACTGTGACAAAGAAAAGGATTTGGTGACAAAGGAAAGGACTTTGAGCCAATTGATAATGTGCACCATTGTAGTGTAATAGTGTTATGACCCAATTTATCAAGTCACGATGGCACCTACTTTACCCTACCAGTTAGTAAGACAAATCGTAGCCCAACGCTATAGACAATGGGCTAATTAGGTGGAAAAAGGTGTAAAAGCCAAAAATTTGCACATAACGACTTACAATAATAATAAGGCAATAATAATAGTATTAAAGATAGATAAAACATCAATACCATCCTACGTGTCGATACAAAAGCTACTAGCAAAAAGGAACATAAGTATTATACTAGTCAAGATATATCAGTCTCGAATAATGAAGGACTAGACATAAATAGAGAAGGAAAAATGGTATCTCCAACTCCCAGGGCTCACCCTATCTCCAAAATCAACTCAGCATGATTGTTAAATCAGTGGTGGTCACTAGTACTAGGTCTTCTCTAAAAAGGTACAGACGTGTAGTATGAGTACCAAAACCATACGTACTCAATAGACATCATTGAATGACTGAGCTAAATCATGATATAAGTATGATAACATGTAAGATAAATAAGCTAAGTCAAGGTAAAAGGAAAACTTAGAAATGAGCTCCAACACTGTAAATAAATAACCGAAATAGAAATAATATGAAAGAAAGCTTAATTAATACTACAAAACTGGCTCTCATAATCCAGTAAGTACGAAAAAGTAAATAACCCAACACGGCTCCCCATAATCTCGGAGGTACAATTAAAGGGAAGTAAATAATCAAAGTTCCATAAATTTACTAAATATCAAGCCATAACCATGAATCCACCCATACCGTATCATATCCTAATAAAACTCTCAATGTTGTACCTGAACCGAAACTCAATATCATCATCATTATCATTTGTCAGACTTGAATGAGAGCTCATATCATTAATATCATAATCAATTGCTAGAATTGAACCGAAACTCATATCATCAATATCATCATTATTTGCCAAACTTGAATCAGAACTCAATATCAAATAACCACCGAACTTAGCCCAAAATTAGCAACAACTCCCATGTACCAAACTAGCATATTCATTATATATATAATCTCCTCAAAGTCCCAAAATAAGCATTTCAAAGAGTATAACATGCGTATAGATGTTTACAAGAGCTAACATAAATCTTGGCCTAAGGTGGGTCGAGGGGCCCACTTCTAATTCCTAAAATCCATTCTAAGGAAAATTCTACCCAGAATAGGCTAAGGTATCTATATTTATTTCTAGATGTTAAATAAGCCACATTTAGCCCTAAGTTAGCGATTCAACAAAAATCATGAGCAATTAAGTCAATTCCACCTAAATTACGGTTCCTAAATAGTCTAAATAGTCCAAAATACTACTAATTATACTAATCATACATCCAATACATAATATCATAAATATACTATGAATTGGATTAATCAATGAGGAAGGTAAACCTAGCCTACCTGGATGCCAAAGAAAAGGTCAAACAAAGCACTAAACTGTTGATTTCCCTTTTTGAGAAACTTTTTCAAGATTCCATTCTATAAAAATCATAATAAAATCATCAATAAGAGAACAACAATACCCATATTGATATTTTGTGAGTCAATTCCAAAATCATGTAAAAATCCCATGTAGGGTCTACTTGCAAAATTGCACTTTTAAAATTGACAACACGTCCCTCAATGGTCAAGAAAAATTTACCCTTAAGAGGTAAGCTGAATGCAAAGGGGTTCAAATGCATGAACAAGGCTAACTTACAGTATAACATCAATGAGAGAATACATACATGAATACGTAACTGTAAATGAGACCATTATAACACTGACTACTGAGTCTGAATACTGATAACATGAATTACTGATGACTAATATAACTGATAGTGAGTGACTGTGTCTGACAATCTAGGTTCTGATGGAACTAGATTAGTTCCTTACTGAGCTGAACGATTGTATCTGGCAGTCCTGAATCTGAAGAACTATCTAAGTTTTTTTATTGAGACTAAGACTAAGACTGTGGGAAGTAGTTATATAACCGACATGCCCCAAATAAAGTAATATAGCTGAGTTGGGATCTAATTTATAACCCTAATTAGAATGGTGTCAATACCATGCCACTAGTAAAGACAAGCTCTGAGTAACCCGTATCTGGCAGTATCTCCAAAAGAGAATGGTGGGACCCTCATCTGACAGTGTTAATCCACCTTATCAACCCTCATCTTTCAGTGTTGATGTATCAACCTATGTTGGCTACATAGTTATGGAATGCTAGGATTGCTTCTAAAGATCACACCCTCAACTGTTAGTGTGTGTCCTCATTCTTGGGTTCACTTGGTGCTAAATCCTACTCCCATCTAAATAGACACTGAACTGATTATACTTAGATGAACTAGACTGAGTTAATTCAGTTCCGTGGACTGATGAAATATTACTAAATTCTGTTAACTGACTGAGTTTATGAGATTACTGAGTTTTCCTGAGTCATGTAACTGACTGAATTCTACTGAGTTCTGAAACTGATTAAGAATACTACTGATCATGGCATGATAAAGATTATCATGAAACTGACACAGGCTCTAGGAACATAGTTAAATTGTCCGGTATAAATACCCCCAAGACTCGATAGCATAATAAGGAAATCATTATACAAGATTAAAAACTCAATAATGGCTACATGTTCATTAAGGAATTTCAATAAACACTTGGGGTGTATCACTTGTACATGAATGGGGAATACAAAATTGCATACTATATCATGGCTTTAATCCATTCTCATGGATAATTTATCAAACACTTGCACATAAACTAATCATGGCATGGTTTCATCAAGCACATAATGAATATAGTATATGTAGACTACATTGCACAACAAGTAAACATCATGATTCAATTCTAGTTTCATAATTCAAGGGTTTAACCATGGGTTCACATGAATCTACACATATAATAACTAATTCCAAATAAAATTTATCACCAAACATGGATTAGAATTCAATTGGTCATTATCAACATGAACAAAAGTAAACCTAATATGGGATTCATAAAAATCCAAATACTTGAACTTTAAAAAGAGATTCTTGAGCTTCATGAGTGAAAGGGACCCACGAATCAACACTTGACATACCTTGATTGTAAGTTTCTTGAAGTTCTTGGAGAGATTCTTGGAATTGGCTTTGATTTCTTGAAAGCTAGGGTTTTGTTTCTTGGGAGAGAATATTCTTGATTTGGGGAAAAAATTGAATAATAATGATTGAAAATGTTTTTAAGGATTAAATTGAATAATAATAAATTGAAGCTAGGTAGAAGTACAGGGCATTATATTAACACACAACAAATTAGTGATAAGTTGTGTAAGGATGAGAAGACACTTGAACATATTTGTATAGAAGTTGTCACTGTTGAGAAGTCTATTTATGAGGATATAAATGATAATACAAGTCAGGAGTTAGAGCTTTTTTTGGACAACATTCCAATCATTTTCCATCTTGTACTTTGATAGATAAACAATAATTAAGCCATCTATTCATATGGAAGAGTGTAAAGATGATGAATAGTATGTCTATATTATTGAATTTACCGTGCCAAATTAAAAAAATTACATTCTTCAATTAAGGGCTAAGTGCAAAATGTTAAATCCATTGCTTTGTTCCTTCATCTTGGTACCACCACCCCATGAGTGAAGAAAAAAGATAGATGCAATATTGGGGGGTGAAGTTCATATCCTCAAGGTGGAGGAAAAAGTTGAAGGGTCATGTCGCTATAATACCCCGCATGTTTCTAAGCTAGGAAGTGAATAAGTATTCTTATGTATGAAATCTCTTATCCTGTGATTCATACTTGAGTACATGAATTATAATGAATATCCTAGTGATAGGATAGCTTATGATTCATTAAGCATGTTCATATGAGTCACTTAAGGTAATACAAGCTAAGAGTTTTTGAATCTATCAAGTTTTAGTGTTCGATTTTGCAAGGGTCATCTTTGAAAGAGTATAACTCGATGTTAATGTGGTATTTTGGCTGATTTATACCTACTAAATTGTAGAGAATCGAATTAGCTTTCCAACGATATCAATTTTGCCTTAATCCAATACCCGAGCGGAAAGTTATGCCTATTTTCGTGAGAGACAGTAAGGATAGGCGATTGGTTAGGCGTCGCCCAACCAAACATAGGCGATTGGTTAGGCACCGTCCAACCTAGCTTAGACAATCACTTGGGCGCTGCCTAAGTTAGTTCCAGGTGCCAAAAACACTTCGTTTTGAGTTATTTTAAGGGTAATTAAGTCTTTTAACACTCCTTACACGTCCCTAAACTTAACCCTACGAAATATATAGCTTCTAAACATATTACAACCCTATTATCATCTCAAAGCTCATCATCCAAGAGCACTAAAAGAAAAAAGCAACTAGTGTTGCATAACTAAGCTTGAAGATCCGATTTCAAGGAAATTCCTCCATCAATCATCAAGAATCTTCCTTCTAAGGTATGCGTGAGTTGATTCATGGACTCCTTTCGTCCATGAAGCTCAAGAACCATCTTCTAAATTTGGTATTATGATGTTTATGTTGTTGGTGGTTGATGTTCATGTGGTTGGAGTTTGATGATTCCTAAGATGGGATCTTTGTATGTTTATTGTGAGGATATGGTGGTATTTAACGTATAAATATGTGAAATTAGTGGTTGAATATTTGTAATCTTGTTGAATCCACCTATGACTAAGATGTGCATGTAAGGTGTTTGTGAAAATACCCAAGGGAATAGAAATCATGCTTTTATGACATAATAAGTCCTAAATAACTATTCCAAGTTCTAAGTTTATGTTCAACGTGATCCCCATGCTATATTATTGAATTGAAGAAGTTTTATGAGATGCTCATGATATTGTTTCGATATGGAATGACTATGTTTTTGAAGCCATGCAAGTATATACATGTTGTGTGCATTCCCGATCATGTGATAGTTTGTTGAGAATCATTCTTATTATGAAATTCTTACTTATGATATTGTGAATTGTGGACTCAAATCTTGTGATCAAGTCATGTCATGTGTGTCAGTTTCCTCCTATCGAGTCCTGGGGGTATTCGTACCTAAAAACTATAGCTGTGTGCCTAGAGCCATGTCATGTTTCATGACATCCGAACTCAAGCTATGAGTCCATAGACTTCAGTCAGTCATGTGATTCAGGAAAACCTCATGATCTTAGTCAGTTGTAAGATATAAGTAACATTCCACCAGTCAATGGAATTCAGTAAGATTAAGTCATGCACAGTCAGTTATTCATGTTCAGTCCCTCCAGATGGGAGTAGAGGTTAGCACCGAGTGAACCCAAGGATGGGAACTCACCCGCCAGTTCAGGGTGTGATTCTTAGCAGTCATTCTTGTGTTCCAGAATTACATAGCCAGTGTAGGTTGAGACATTTTAACCCGTCAGATTAGGGTTTATGAGGTGGCTTAACCCGTCAGTTTAGGGTTCCCACCGTTCTCATTGAGTACTCGCCAGATAAGGGTCACTCACAGGCTGTCCTTACTCGTGGCACGGTATTGACACCCCTCTAGTCGGGGCAGAGATTGGACCCCAGCTTAGCCATAACAGAATACATAGGGCATGTCGGTTAAACACTACTTCCTACAATTTCAGTATCAGTCTGAATAAAAGAACTCAGGGCGTTCATCAGATTTTAGTATATACAAGACTGTTAGATACAGTCGTCCGTGTTATTAGTTTCAGTATTAGTCATGACAGTTATCAGAAAACCATGTATTAGCTTACAGGTCATGCTATCACGTATTCACAGTCCCAGTTTCTATATATGTGTGTTTGCACTCCCACGTTCATATTAGTCAGTCAGTGTTGTTCATGCATGAAACCTTTTATGTGCAGCCTACCTTCCTTGTATACTCAGTACTCCAATTGTACTGGCGCATTTGCACTATGGTGCTTTCTTTTCATGTTACACCATAGGTTCTATGACACAAGCTCCAGCCCAGTAGTAGTGGTAGCATTCCAGTCACAGAGACACAGTGAGTCCTCATTGATTCGAGGACAATATGATTTGATACATTTATTTATTTCTTCAGTTCATTTTTACGGAGTTAGTTGGAGACATGTTCCTTCAACTCTTTATTCAGATAGTTTAGAGGCTTTCAGATTTATGTTCAGACTTAGCTTTCAAATTGAGTTGTTTTGGGTATTTTCACCCATATGGTTTTATTTAGTTGAACCTTATGGTCGTACAGTTTTATGTATTCTGCATTATTATATCATGATTTGCAGTATACAGATACAAATATCAGTCATGGGTTAGCTTATGGTCCCTCGAGGTCATGAGCACCGTGTAGCATTCCGGTTTAGCAAATCGGGTAAGGTTCAATAGAGTCTTAGGAAGTCTGAAAGCCGCATCTAGTAGAGTCTTGTACATGGGTGAGTTGCGCGCCACATTTATGTGTGGGAGGCTATAAGATGTTTTAGGAATAGTCCCCTTTCTTCATTATTCATGTCATGCTAGTAAGCATAATTACAAGTTAAACTCTCAGTCTAATCCATTCTTCTCTTATTCCAGACCATGGCCCCAAAGAGAAGAAACAAACTAGCTCCTCAGCCCGAAGATCCTTTGGGCAAACATGTTTCCTATGAGGAGTTTAGATCCGCATTTACCATACTTGCTCAGTCCATGGCTGCACAGAATAAATGACCACCAGTATTTTTGGCTAATCTAGTGGCCAATCCCAAAGAAGCTAGGGTTCGGGACTTCACCCGGATGAACCCTCCATCTTTCCATTGGTCTAAGTCTGATGAGGACCCTTAGGAGTTCATTGACCAAGTTCAGAAGGTCATTGACATCATGGGTGTTACTTTTATTGAGAGTGCTGAGTTAGCCGCCAACCAGTTATAGGATATTGCTCATGATTGGTACAAACAGTAGAAGTCTGAGAGGTTAGATGATACAGGCCCTATCAAGTGGAAGGGTAGCATTTCAGCATTCAGGGGTCAACTTATTTCCTACCTTTGGGCAAGGAAAATGATTTCTAAGGGATATGTGTATCATCTCATGCATGTTAAAGATTCTAGTTCTAAATCTCCCAGCCTCGAAACAGTCCCTATTGTTAATAAATACTCAGATGTCTTTCCCAAAGATCTTCCAGGCATTCCTCCTGAAAGGGAAATAGACTTCGGCATGGACCTTCTTCTAGATACTCAACCTATTTCTATTCTTCCATACAGAATGGCACCAGCAGAACTCAAGGAATTGAAAGATCAGTTGAAGGATCTCTTAGATAAGGAATTCATCAGACCCAGCATTTCCCCATGGGGTACGCCAGTATTATTCGTGCGCAAGAAAGACGATTCTCTCAGAATGTGTATTGATTACCGTTAACTCAACAAGGTTACGATCAAGAACAAATATCCTCTTCCCAGGATTGATGATCTATTCAACCAACTTTAGGGTACCAGTTACTTCTCTAAGATAGAACTCAGATCAGGCTATCATCAGCTCAGAATTAGAGAATATGACATTCTGAAGATAGCTTTTAGCACTCGGTATGGTCACTTCAAATTTTTAGTCATGTCATTTGGTCTTACCAATGCCCCTGCAGATTTTATGGACTTGATGAACCGTGTGTTCAAGAAGTACTTGGACATATTTGTCATAGTCTTTATAGATGATATTCTGGTCTATTCTCGCACAGAGCATGATCATGCAGACCATCTCAGGATTATTCTTCAGACTCTCAGGGATCACTAGTTATTCGCTAAGTTTAGCAAGTGCAAATTTTGGATAAGATCAGTAGCATTCCTTGGACATATTGTTTCCGGTGATGGCGTTAGAGTAGATCCTCAGAAAACTGAGGCAGTAAAAAACTGGCCCAGACCCGTATCTTCATCAGATATTAGGAGTTTCTTGGGTTTGGCTAGCTATTACAGATGGTTTGTTGAGGGATTTTCTTCTATTGCATCTCCCATGTCTAGATTGGCTCAGAAAAAGATTAAGTTTTAGTGGTCAGATTCATGGGAGAAGAGATTTGAAGAGTTGAAGACTCGACTCACCTCAGCCCCAGTTCTAGCTATTCCAGATGGTTCAGATGGTTTTGTAGTCTATTGTGATGCATCCAAAGTGGGTTTAGGTTATGTCCTCATGCAGCATGGTAAGGTCATAGCCTACGCCTCCAGACAGTTAAAGATACATGAGAAGAATTATCCTACTCATGATCTTGAGTTAGTAGCGGTAGTTTTTGCGTTGAAGATTTGGAGGCATTATCTCTATGGAGTTCATGTAGATGTCTTCACAGACCATAAAAGCCTCCGGTATGTATTTTCCTAGAAAGATCTCAATCTTTGCCAGAGAAGGTGGTTAGAGGTCTTGAAGGATTACGACATGAGTGTTCTTTATCATCTGAGCAAGGCCAATGTTATGGCCGACGCTCTCAGTCGACTCTCCATGGGTGGTATTTCTCACATTTAGGATAGTAGGAAAAAGATAGCTCAGGAGATCCATCAGCTTACCAGACTAGGCGTTTGCTTAGTCGATTCTTCAGAGGGTGGTGTATGTGTTCATAGTAGTTTAGAGTCATCTCTAGTTTCCAAGGTGAAAGAGAAACAAGACAGGGATCCTAGACTTGTCAAGCTCAAAGAGTTAGTTCAGAATCAAAAAGTCGAGGTTTTCTCCTAAGGGGGAGATGGTGTTCTTCATTGTCAGGGTCATCTATGTGTTCCAGGTGTAGATAAATTGAGGTAGCGAATTCTTGCAGAAACGCATGGTGCACGATACTCTATTCATCTAGGGGCTACTAAGATGTACTGCGACATGCGGGAGATCTATTGGTGGAGTGGGATGCAGAGAGATATTGTAGAGTTTATGGCTAAGTGATCTACATGTCAGCAGGTTAAGATAGAGCATCAGAAACCTAGTGGTTCCATGCAAGAGTTTACCATTCCTACTTGGAAGTGGGAAGAAGTTAACATGGACTTCGTGACGGGTTTGCCTAGAACTCGTCATCAGCATGATTCAGTCTGAGTCATTATAGATAGAATGACCAAGTCATCTCATTTCCTTCCTGTTCGTACTTCTTATTCCATTGAGGATTATGCCAAACTCTATATCAGGGAGTTAGTCAGGTTACACGGTGTTCCACTATCTATTATCTCAGACAAGGTACCCAGTTCACTTCTCACTTTTGGAAAGCATTCCAAAAGGGTCTTGGTACCCAAGTCCATCTCAGCACAACATTTTATCCTCAGACAGATGGTCAAGCAGAAAGGACCATTCAGACTCTTGACGATATACTAATGGCATATGCAATTGACTTTAAGGGAAGTTGGGATGACCACTTGCCTTTGATTGAGTTTGCATACAACAATAGCTATCATTTTAGTATTCAGATGGCTCCATTCGAAGCTCTCTATGGTAGGAGATGTAGATCTCTGATTGGTTGGTTTGAAGTTAGTGAGGCCTCAATCATAGGTCCTGACTTAGTATTCGACGCCTTAGAGAAATTTCAGTTGATCAGAGAGAGACTCCAGGCTGCTCAGAGCCGATAGAAGTCCTATGCAAATGTTTGTAGAAAGGATCTCGAGTTCGAGGTCAATGACTATGTCTATATTAAGATCTCTCCCATGAAGGGAGTGAAGAGGTTTGTCAAGAAAGGGAAATTCAGTCCCCAATATATCGGTCCCTTTAGAATTCTTTGTCGCTTCGGCAACGTAGCTTATGAGCTTGAGTTGCCTTCAGATCTAGCCTCAGTCCATCCAGTCTCCCATGTCTCTTTGCTAAAGAAGTGCATAGGTGACCCAGTAGTTGTTGTCCCTATTTAGAGCATCGACATTCAAAACAGCCTCTCTTATGAAGAAATTTTAGTTGTAGATTATCAGACTCATAGATTGAGGAACAAAGAAGTCTCTCTAGTCAAGGTTCTTTCGCGAAATCAGTCATATGAGGGAGCTACTTGGGAAGAAGAAGCAGATATGCGTACCAAGTATCCTCACATCTTCCTTGCCAATTCAGATCAAGCTCAAGGTAACAGTTCGTCTAAATCTTATTCAGTTTCACATTCATGTTTCCAGTATAAATGTGGTACCTATTAATCATTTCATACTCAGTCATGCATTCATGAGTCAGTTGTCTGTGCGTTAGATATGCACAAGTTCAGTATGTTTAGCATGTCAGTCATGAGATCAAGTTTCAATTCTTTATGTTCAGTTCAGGTTCTATTATCTTGTATCCCTTCTCAGTAAATTCTTATTTGAGGACGAATGTTCCCAAGGGGGAGATATTATAATACCCCACATGTTTCTAAGCTAGGAAGTGAATAAGTATTCCTACATATGAAATCTCCTATCCTGTGATTCATACTTGAGTACATGACTTACAATGAATATCCTAGTGATAGGGTAGCTTATGATGCATTAAGCATGTTCATATGAGTCACTTAAGGTAATACAAGATAAGAATTTTTGAATCCATCAAGTTTTAGTATTTGATTTTGTAAGGGTCATCTTTGAATGAGTACAAATCGATGTTAATGTGGTAGTTTTGCTGATTTAGACCCACCAAATTGTATAGAATCGAATTAGCTTTCCAACGATAAAAATTTCGCCTTAATCTAATACCTGAGCAAAAAGTTATGCCAATTTTCGTGAGAGACAGTAAGGATAGGCGATTGGTTAGGTGCCGCCCATCTAAACATAGGCGATTGGTTAGGCGCTGCCCAACCTATCTTAGGAAATCACTTGGGCGCCACCTAAGTCAGTTCCAGGTGCTAAAAACACTCCGTTTTGAGTTATTTTAAGGGTAATTAAGTCTTTTAACACTCCTTACACGTCCCTAAACTTAACCCTACGAAATATATAGCTTCTAAACATATTACAATCCTATTATCATCTCAAAGCTCATCATACAAAAGCACTAAAAGAAAAACAACAACTAGGGTTGCGTAACTAAGCTTGAAGATCTGATTTCAAGGAAATTCCTCTGTCTATCATCAAGAATCTTCCTTCTACGGTATGCGTGAGTTGATTCATGGACTCCTTTCGTCCATGAAGATCAAGAACCATCTTCTAAATTTGGTATTATGATGTTTATGTTATTGGTGGTTGATGTTCATGTTGTTGGAGTTTGATGATGCCTAAGATGGGATCTTTATATATTTATTGTGAGGATATGGTGGTATTTAACGTATAAATATGTGAAATTGGTGGTTGAATATTTGTAATCTTGATGAATTCACTATGCTTAAGATGTGCATATAAGGTGTTTGTGAAAATAACTAAAGGAATAGAAATCATTCTTTTATGACATAATAAGTCCTAAATGACTATTCCATGTTCTAAGTTTATGTTCAACGTGATCCCCATGCTATTGTCTTTAATTGAATAAGTTGTACGAGATGCTCATGATATTGTTTTGATATGGAATGACCATGTTATTAAAGCCATGCAAGTATATACATGTTGTGTGCATTCCCAATCAAGTTATGTGTATTCCCGATCATGCAAGTAAGGATTTTGGGTAGAATTAAGAATGATTCCTTCACTCTAACTTAGGCTAAGCGAAACTGAAACTACTTGTTGTCACTCTCTTGTTCTCCCTCTCCTTCTCATTATTCTTGTCCTCTTCTATCTGCTGAGCATGGACCATTAGTCTGGATATGTCTATCTCATTTATCAATATTGTGATCCTTCACTCCTTGACCATACTGCTAGACACCCTTGATACAAACTTACTCATCTTAGATCTACTATCTGCTACCACATGCAGTGAATATCTGGCTAATTGATTAAACTTGAGAGAATACTATTATACTGTCATATTGCCCTACCTTAGGTTTATAAACTCCAAAACCTTTGCTTCCCTCAACTCTATCGGGAAGAACCTATCCAGAAAAGCAACTGCAAAATTCTTCCATTCTATGCTCCCGGCATCGGTGGCCCTCTTTGCTTTCCACTTTTTCAACCATGAGTATGCCATATCCTATAATTGATATGCATCCAAAGCTGCGCTCTCAACAGCAATCACCCCCATAATATCGATCACTTTTTGCACTTGATCAAGAAATTCTTGAGGGCCTTCATCTAACTTAGAACCAGTAAGCAAGGGAGGGTTCATTTAGGGGAAATTCCAAATCTAGTCAGCAATAGTATTGGCCACTAGGTTGGCCAGAATAATAGCTGGACATTCATTCTGGGATGCCACTAAATGAGCTAGGGTGGTGAAGGCTACTTTAAACTCAGCGTGGGAGACGTGTTCATTCAGAGGATCTGGCTAGACGGGCTGGGGTTTTGACTGGTCCCCCATTCCTCTTCCCTTAGTCCTTTTTGGAGGCATATTCTATAAATGAAAGAGAAACTTAGATTAGAAGGAAAGTGTAATTGAAGCTCATGCTCACTCGTATGACATGAATACTGAAAGAAGGGAAACTGTTCCTAAAACACCTCGTAGACTCCTGTCCATAAGTGTGATACACAATACACCCATGCATAAGACTCTACTAGATGCGGATTTCAGAATTTCTAGGACACTGTTGAACCTTATGCTCTGATACCATATTTATAATGCCCGAGTCTGTACCCCAAATACTACACAATGCCCATAATCTTGAAGGACCACAAGATAACCCATGACTGATACCGGCTATAATAACTAAATAATAATATGGTGTATATATGAGAAAAGTAGGCAGAAAACTATCCATAAGGTTCAATACTATAAATAATACTGGATATGGTATCACATTACCAAAACTGAACATCACTACTGAAAACTGAACAACTGTCCGAAAATACTCTAGTCTAAAAAGCCTCCAAATTGTCTGAACTGTGGAGTTGATGGGACAAGTCCCTAACTAACTTAAAATATTAAAAATAATACTAATATACTAAAAACAACCATGTCCTTGAACTATAAGGATTCACCACTATGCTAACTGCTGAAAATCTGAACTGCTAAGGGCGCTCTAGAGCTCGTACATCTGAACCTATGATATAAAACATCATAGAGCAAAAGAAAAGCATGTTTCAGTACATTAAATATACTGGTATGCTCAGTGAGGTAGGCAAAAAAGCATGGGTTCATATGCATGAACAATAATAACTGAATAACATGAGTATGACCGAATAAGAATACATGCTTGAATATGTATACTGTAATTGAGATCGTGAAAATACTTAATAGTGAATCTAAATACCATCTAATAATGTCTGAGTTTATTGATGTTGTATTTCTGATAACTGAATGACTCTACCTGATAGTCCTAAGTTTGTGCAACTATACTGAGTTCAGTGCTAAGCTGAGTGATTATACATGATAGTCCTGAATCTGTAGAATCGAACGGAGTTCTATTTTGAGACTAAGATTGAAATAGATACTGTAGGAGGTAATCATCTAACCGAGCAGCTCCTCTCTGAACTGATTGGAGTCAAAATTGTAATCCTAGTTATAAGGGTGTCAATACAATGTTATAGGTAGAGATAAGTTGTGAGTTAACCCTTTCTGAAAGAAAGCTCTTTTGTCAACCCTTGATGGAATAAAAACTCAAATGAGATGTATCAACCCTCATAGTATTTGACAAATAGATATCTCAACCTATGATGGCAACGTAGTTCTGTAATGCAGGAATTTCTACTAAGGGTTAAACCCTCAATTGATAGGAATACCTCCATCCCTGGGCTCGCTCGGTGTTGAATCCTACTCCCAACTAAACAAAAACTAAACTGATTTCTAGTATGTACTAGACTGGATAGAATTGTTACTGATATTACTGTGACTGAATTATGAACTCTACTGAGATTTCATGAGTTTCTGTAACTGGCTGAGTTCTACTATTTGAGTCACTACTGAGATTACTTCGTAACTAACACTGGCTCTAAGTAAAGAATTAAATTGTCAGGTATTAAATACCCCCAGGACTCATAGCATAAAAATAAAGCATCACATGATCTTTCTTAGCATAAGCATGCATATTGAATTCATAATGCATCTATAGAGACATCTTATCAAACTCTAGCATGGTATAACTTGCAAATAAGCTAGCATGACCTGATTTCTTTTCCTTATTAGTTCACATGAATAATTCATCAAGCACTTTGTGAGCATACATATGAACATAAAACTAAACAACAAGTAGACATCATAATTCAAATCTCTATTGGCAATTTCAAGGGTTTTACATGGATCCTCCAGATATTACATACATATCAATTAACCTCACATGAAACGTATCATAAAACATGGTTTAGAATCCCAATAAATCATTGTAAACTTTAACATAATCAAACCCAACATGGAATTCATAAAGTTTAAAAATAGTTGTTGGACTCTAAGGGTGTAATGACCCTCCCGATCATTTGTAAAATTTTCTCATCTTTCTTATTTTAGCTCTCTTTGTAATTGTATACGTGAATTATGACTCACGGGTTGAGTAGTACTAATTTTTAAGGTGCTCAGGAGTAATTTAAGTCATTAGCGGAGTAATTGAGTTGTGAAAGTTAAACCCTATAATAAACAATCTTTGATGGAGACAATTTTTGATTAGTATCGTAGTATTTTCAATGGGCCAAATTTTGAGGATATATTAAAACATTGGGATATTTTTTAAAAATAATTAGTGTAATTATTAATTGATGGGTCAAAACCCATAATTTAGTTAATTATGTGGTCTATAAAAGAATAATTTTAAATGGTTAGAGTTTACCATAGCGATAGTAATAAAATAATACTGTCAAGAGAAGAGGGGCATGAGCTAACAGTTTTTTCCTTTGTGCTAGCGGCGAAACCCAGGTAATGCTTAATTGTAGTCTATTGAATGGGATCTTTGATGCCACTAATGAATGACATTTATAATTGTGCATTTATCATGAGGCAAAGGGAAAGTTGAATGGTAGTGGCTTAAATTTGGTTAACAAATTTGTTATTGATTTTTTTTATTTTAGTCACTGGAAGTGACTAGAGAAGAGGCAACAACCTTATTGAGTAACTTTGTCCATTTTCTTTAAACTTAGTGGACTAAGTAATGGATAGGTTAGGATAATAAACTATTGGTTAGTGAATAAAATAATGTAAACTTTTTTCTTTATGTTGAGTGATGATTAGCTAATTATTGGAATAAAGATAGAATCTGCTTGTTAGTGTATTGTGAGCCCAATGGTCTGTAAGTTATTTTCCTGTATGTTGCTTTCGATTTTGAGGCTTAGAGAAATTGAGTTGCCGATGTAGAAATTTTAGAGTAATAAAATAAAAAATAAGTGTCATTAGATTCATACTCTTAGGTAGATTATATATTTGAATAGGTTTTGATTATTCAAAAGCTTTATGGAAGAGCAAAATTCTCGCAAATTAGCATGCATTTGGTTTCTTCGGTGGAGGTAGGTTACGGTTTAATTGGAGTTTAGACTCAACCTAATTATTTTTATGCTCCTACATTGGATACTTGTTGATTGGTATTCGGACATGCTTAAAATTTTTGATGTTTGGATTGTTGATTCGTGTATAAATGTTTATTGAAAATTAACATGATAGAATTGCCTTATGACTTTAAGTGTACTTGTTAACTTGGTACATTGTGTAGCATACTGTGAGGTTGTGTAAATTGATATTGATAATACTTGTTTATGTTTATGTTGGATCGAGTACCACGCTGGTACATTTATATTTGTGTTGGATCGGGTACCACGTCGATACATTTATATTTATGTTGCATCAGGTACCACACCGATACGTTTATATTCATGTTGGATCGGGTACCACGCCGGTATGTTTATATTTATGTTGGATTGGGTACCACACTGGTACATTTATATTAGTGTTGGATAAGGTATCAAACTAGTACATTTATATTTATATTAGATCGGGTACCATGCCTGTACGTTTATATTTATGTTAGATCGGGTACCACGCCAATTTATTTATATTTTAGCTGAACCGGGCACCACGTCGGTACGGTACATGAACATAGATTATTCCCTGCAGTTCATGACTAATTGGGCAAAATAAGTCCCATAGAATGTGTGTACATATTTGTCTTATTTCTGTGGATGTTTATAGTATGGTTGATACTCTTGATGGTTATGTGGCTTATTTATGAGAACTGTTTGTCCTGCTGTTGTTGTATTGTTGATTCATTGAATATTTGTTGTGTGATGATGCATGTCTACTTGTTATTTGATTTTTGTTGTGTACTTGATATTAAATTGAGTTGGCCTATGATACCTATCAGTACATAGTGGTTTGTACTAATACTACCCTTTACTCTTCTTTTGTTTAGTGCAGAAAGTGTTCTAGGCTCTGACATGATCTCACCTCTAGAGTTTGATAGCAGATCTTGATCCAAGGGTAAGCACTCCATCTCCAAGCTGCCATGGGTTATCTTATTTGTTCTTGTCCATCTTTCAGGCAATGAAACATTCTTTATTTACTTTATTTTTGGATATCAGTTTAGATATGGTCTTTGTTCGTAGTTCTTGTATTATGATATTCGGGTCTTGGAAATTTTAGTAAGTAGTTTGTTGGAATTTCAGCATTAATAATAATTATCCCTTTTGATCAAAGGGTAAGAACTCCATCTCCAGGCTGCCATGGGTCATCTTATTTGTTCTTATCCATCTTTCGGGCAATGACACTTTCTTTTATTTACTTTATTTTTGGATATCACTTCAGATATGATCTTTGTTAGTAGTTCTTGTACGATGACTTTCAGGTCTTGGGAATTTTAGTAAGTAGTATGTTTGAATTTCCGCATTAATAATAATTAGTCTTGAATATTTGTTATTGTAACGCCCCAATTTTCTAAACCAGAATGCTACACGATGTTCATGACCCGAAGGACCACAAGCTAACCCATGACTGATATATGTACCTGCAAACTGCATAATATCTCATAAAACATGCGGAAACATGAACTATAAGCCCATAAGGTTCAATACTAATACATATTTGAAAAATATGGTATACCAATACCAAAAAGGAACATAAATACTGAAGTCTGAACATCTAATCTGACATCTAGTCTGAAAGCCTCTAACTGAACTAAATAAGGAATTAATGGTAGATGTCCCCAATTAGCTCCAACTACTGAAATAAACTGAAAACTGAAATAGAAATGAAATCATCAGGTCCTTGAAGGATGAGGATTCATATCTAATTCTGACTGCTGATCCTGGAATCTACTACTGATTTGGAGCTCATGCCTCTGAACCTATGGTGTAACATTAGAGAAAGAACCATAGCGCAAATACGTCAGTATGTTTGAATGTATTGAGTATACGAGTGAGGTAGGCTAAATGCAAAGGGTTATATGCATGAAAAATACTGACTAATATGAACGTGAGAGTACATACATACATACGTAACTATAACTGAACTCGTGGAGATACTGACTACTGAGTCTGAATACTGACAACATGAGTGTACTAATAATGAGATTCTAAAAGACTTAGTTTACTGATATTGATATGTAAATCACTAATAAGTGATGGATCTGATACTGTATTATGGAATTCTGGGAGACTGATACTATATTACTGATAAAGGAATGATTGTTTCTGACAGTTCGAATTATGAAGAACAAGTCTGATTGACTATATCTGACAGTTCTGAAGCTGAGTACTGATAGCATGAGTTCTGATAACTTTTATGATTGATAGCATAAGTGATTGTATTTGATAGTTCATAAATCTGAAGGAAACTATCTGAGTTCAATTCTATTTTTGAGTTAACTGTATCTGACAGTCCTGATATACTGAAATCTGAAGAACTATCTGAGTTCTTTACTGAGACTGGGTAGCTATAACTGATAGTCCTGAAATCTGTAACTGAAACTATGGGAAGTAGTTATCTAACCGACATGCCCCAAATACACTATAATAGCTAAGTTGGGGTCCAATCTCTTCCCCGACTGGAGGAGAGTCAATACCGCGCCACTAGTAAGGACAACTGTGAGAACCCTATACTGGCAGGTACTTAATGAGAATGTGGGAACCCTAAACTGACAGGTTAAGCCACCTCATCAACCCTAATCTAATGGGTTAAGATGTCTTAACCTACGCTAGCTACATAGTTCTAGAACACAAAGATGACTACTAAGAATCACTCCCTGAACTGGCGGGTGAGTTCCCATCCTTGGCTTCACTCGGTACTAACTTCTACTCCCACCTAAAGGACACTGAACTGAATAACTGAACTGAACTGATTAGCTGAACTGATACTAATTAACTGGACAGATACTAGTGGTATTGTTTAGCAGAGCTAAACTAAGTTTACTGGATTCCAAGGACTGACAAAATGTACTGAGTTCTAAGGACTGGTTGAGAGTACTGAAGTTATTGAGATTGACTGTGAATACTGAGGTTGCTGAGGTTACTGAGCACTGAGATTACTGGACTACTAAGATTACTGAGATTTTTGAGTTTTCCTGAGTCACATGATTGACTGAATTCTATAGATCATGGCTTGACTGAGAGTATCATGAAAACATGACATGGCTCTAGGCACACAGCTATATTTTTTGGGTACAAGTACCCCCAGGACTCGATGGAAGGAAACTGACGCAACTTGAATTTCTTGAGTACACGACCATCAATAACAATCCATAATACATGAGTGGGGGATTTCATGATGTACATGGTCATCATAATATCTATCATGTATAAGAATGCTTATAATCAAGTCATAAATCTCATATTCTAATATCATAGGCATTCTGACAACTATACTATTCACAGCAAGGGCATGGAAACCATTCAAGCATAAGGGAATGTCAACATGTAATATTTAGTTCATATTGTAATGATTTGGGGATATTAAACTTCATGTATTTATTCAACATCTCAAACATGGTAGGAAAAGCATGGATATAATTCGCATACATAATTCATATCTTCATCATCATACATGCTTCATGCCACTACCATAAGAATACATAATTAGCATGGAAATTCATATCGAAGTGTATAGCTAACATGAACTTGTTATTTAGATATCATGAAATCATGTAAATATGAAGTTCTAACATACTAGGCATTTTATCAAACACCTTGCATGCATTCTTTAAGGCATAGGTGGATTTCATACTTGCATTCTATCAATCCATCTAAAGATTATGTTTTTCAACTAACAACATAAATTTCATGGGATATACAGTCACGATACTATTATATAGCAAAACAAACAAGAATCAACATGGGTATGATCATATCACAACAATCAACCAAGCTTTTGTATTTTAAAGATTGATTCTTGAACTCCACGGACGAAAGGAATCCATGGATGAACACTACGCATACCTTGGAAGGGAGGTTCTTGATGATTGATGAGGAATTTCCGTGAAATTTGATCTTCAAGCTTGATTGTGCAACCCTAGTTGTTTTTTCTCCTATGGTGCTCTTGGATGATGAGCTTTGAGATGTTAATAGGGTTGTAATATGTTTAGAAGCTATATATTTTGTAGGGTTAAGTTTAGGGATGTGTAAGGAGTATTAAAAGACTTAATCACCCTCAAAATAACTCAAAACAGAGTGTTTTTGGCATTGGAACTGACTTAGGCAGATCCTAACCAATAGCCTAAGTTTGGTTGGGCAGCGCCTAACCAATCGCCTATCCTTATTGTCTCTCACGAAAATAGGCATAACTTTTTGCTCGGGTATTGGATTAAGGCAAAATTGGTATCGTTGGAAAGCTAATTCAATTCTCTACAATTTTGTGGGTCTAAATCAGCCAAAATACCAGATTAACATTGAGTTATACTCTTTCAAAGATGACCCTTGCAAAATCAAACACTAAAACTTGATAGATTCAAAAACTCTTAGCTTGTATTACCTTAAGTGACTCATATGAACATGCTTAATGTATCATAAGCTATCTTATCACTAGGATACTAATTGTAAGTCATGCACTAAAATGGTACTCACAGGATAGGATGTTTCATACGTAGGAAAAATGGTTCGTCTCCTAGCTTAGAAACATATGGGGTATTACAGTTATTACATTGAATTTTATAATAATATCATCTAATATTGACTAAGTTTTTGGGGAATGATTTGGTTTAGATGGTCCTCCCATAGGACGATTAATGTAGGTGCCATGCATGGCCATTTGGGTCATGACAAAGTTGGTATCAAAGCTCTAGGTTCTTCGATCTTGTCGTACAAGAACATTTCTAGTAGAGTCTTATAAAATGGTATGGAGATGACTGTACTTTTCTTTGAGAGGATATAGGACACTAGGAAAATTCAAATTCTTCTTTCTTATAAGCTATTACTTAAATTCAATTGGTATCTGTTAATAAGAGTAGTGTTAAGTAGAGCTTTATAGATTGGTGTATAGGGACACACACCCAATCTTCGTAAGGCTATAAGTCATGTAGAAGTCATTTTCCTTTCTTTCTCTCCATCGTGTCATCCTAATCTTTGACTACTAGATTGAATCCAATTGGTATCTAGACAATTCCAATTAGTATTTTTAATAAAAATCTAGGAGATTTTAATTGTTATTTGTTAATAAGATCTAAAAGTTTTTGTTAATAGGCAAAGACTTGTAAAAGTTGTGAACTTATTGATTCTTTGTGTTTGATATTTGGCTAAACTTGTGTTGCTAGATTTTTATCATTGTTGTCTATTATTTTTGTTAAGTAATGAAAATTGACTAAGCTATTTTTATTGATAAATATAATGGGATTATTTGATTTCTTGTTATTGTGAAACTAGAAATTCTATGGTGCTTACTTATTTTTTATAATATTATATGATGAGATTGATTGTATGAGAATTAAGAGGATGATATGAGAATGTGATGTTAAGAAAAGATGGTGAAAAAGTGACATGAGTAAAAGACTAAAGTGATATGTCTTTTTTATAATGAGAGATTCTTGTTAATGATGTTGTGGTTGGACTCTTGTGTAGTTCTATTATTTGATATTATTTGGGAATCCTTGTGTGGTCCGGCCATTGAGACTGTATTTAGAATTTTTGAGCAGTTCTATTATTGAAACTATAATGGGTTCCTTGTGAGGACTAGCTAAGTGACATTATCTTTGAGTTCTTTACGTGAACGAATTCTTAATGCTTGGAAAAATAATGAGTTTTAAATAAAAATAATAAAAACTAGAAGAGGTTGTTGATACCTACAAAATTTGATCAACGACTTGTCTAGAATGTGATATTGGTGATGAGACTGTCAACGGCCTATAATAGATTTATTTTGTTTGGCCTTGATTATGTGCTAGTGGTGTGGGGACCACTCTTGAGGTGATGAAGAGTTATAGTAAAAATATTGTTAGGTAGAAATAAGAATGACTCTATATAACTTAAATTGGTGTTAGTGATATAAGAGAGGTTTGGCTTGACCATGAAGTGTTTGTTGTTGAAATATATTGAGTTAGTGATTGTCAGGACATAAGTTATAGCTGTGGATTTATGCATTAGGAAACATTTTGATATATGTGGATCATTCAAAATGGACACCCAAGCGACGAGTTATTAACATTCCGATTGAACCATGAATAGTAGTGAGCAGTAAAACGTGCAGGAAAAAGTACTGAGGCCTGGCGTATTCTTGCTCCAACTTTAAATGAGAATAACTCCTTGTACATAATGATCTGGGTGATCTACTATATATCAACGGAAATCTCTGCGAGTCCTCTTTCCAATTAAATTGGTTTCATCCAATTTGTCTATCGGAAAAAAAAGTTATGGTCGATCTACTTCAGCCTATCAAAAGAGAATTTTTGGGTCAACTTCAAACGATCATAACTACTCGTACAGAATGATCTGGATGAGATACTATATATCAATGAAAATATATGAGAGTCCTCTTTCTAATTAAATTGGTTTCATCCAATTTGTATATAGGAGTAAAACATTATGGTTGATCTACTTTAGACTATCAAAATAGTCCACCAAAGGACAGATTCGAGAATTATTTGATTTTTAGGGGTGTTTTGGTCATTCTCCCTCACCCAAAATCCATCCAAACCCTATATTAAAGCCTATTAGAAGCATTATATGTTATATTTCATCAAATTCCCTCAAAAAGAAAACCCTAAGCTCCTACATCCAACTTCAAGAACCTCTAAAGTTCACCATTAATTCTGCAAATTTATTCAAGATTCCAAGTTCCTAGTTCAAGAACTCCAAGAACCATCATTCAAAGGCACAATTAACATTTCAAAAATGAGTATCGATCTAAAGTTCATCATTCAAGGTATGTGGGGTTTTTCAACAAGAACTCTCTTTCGTTTTGTGCCCAAAAGTAATTTTTTTTACAAAGCCATGATTTTTATTTGATTTTTATGAATTTTAAGCATGAACCGATATCTTATGATGATTATTTTGAAATATTGATGTTTGTTATTTTGAAAGATGAATTTACATGTGCGGTGATATAAAGCCTGAATCTTGAACGATATTTATCATGATTTTGATATTTGGGTCATGAATCCCCATTGGAAATTGTGTTTTTTTAGAAAGTGTGTGTTATTAGAATGTTGATGTTGAATATTTGAGATATTTTGAATGATTTGACCTTTAGGTGTTAATGGAATTATTTTAAACTCGAGTGTGAAAGAAATCCACAACGTGGTTGATTTTGATAGATAGCAAGTATGATGGCTCTCGATGTATATTTAAATATTACTGAAATTGTTTTGTTGTAGATTATTTTTTAAATGATCTGAGATAAGTCCAGGAAAAATCTTTAGCACCGAGTGGGAGGTATAAAGCGACCTTACTTCCCTAGAACTACGTGCCCCCTTAGGAGTGAGCCTGAGGCTGATTTATATAGTGATCACTAGTTTGTGTGGATTTGATATCGATAGTCCTACTCCGATGGAAAGGATAGGATGGCTCTCCCCAACGTGGGTTGTACATTGGACTCCATGTAGCTCGCATGGTTTATGTCCTTTATAGGATCTCCTAGTGTGTGTGTGTTTCCTTGTGTCTATGATGAATAGTGAAGTGATTTGAAAGTGGAATTGCAAAAGTTATTCTTTCAAAAGATTTAAATGATATTTACATTATGAGAATTGATAATCTTGATGAACTGAAAGTGATTGACAAATTATATGATGACTCACATATATTATTGTATTTATTTCATCCTCTCATGATATGATGATTTTCTTCGTGATATGTGAGTAGCCTCAAGAACCGTGTGATGCTTCGGGACCTATTTTATGGGGTGTTACAAACTTGGCATCAAAACCTAAGGTTTTAACGTGTCCTAGGGAGTCTGACAAGCGACGTTAAGTAAAGTCTTGATCATCAGTGTGCAGCGCCACACATCTATGAGCAAAAGGCTACAAGACATTTTAGGAAAAAGTATGATTCTTTCTTTTAGAAGTCTATCATGCTTAAAGTATCTCTCTCTGCTATTGATTAGTGCTCTTCTCTTTCATAAATATGCCTTCACATTGAGCGAGAAGAAATAATGATGGTCAGCAACCTCAACCCGCTGACCCATTGAATAAAAATGTGTCTCATGCTGAATTTCGGGCAGACTTTTAAGTGCTGGCCCAAGCTGTTACTACAAATGTTCAGGCCAACCCGACCCCGGCTCCACAATAATAGGGAGGTGATTCAGCTGCTACCAGGATTTGTGACTTCATGCAGATGAATCCATCGGAATTCTATGGGTCCAAGTCTGATGAGGATCCACGGTTGTTTTTAGAAGAGATGTGGAAGATTACTCAGGTGATTCATGTATCTGAGTAACATAGTATGGAGTTCGCTACGTATAGGTTGAAAGACCTTGTTTATGAATGGGTTGTTGCTTGAAGGAAAGGTAGAGGTGAGGGAGCTGTCCCTATAATTTAGCAAGAGTTCCAGGATGCATTCCTGGATAAGTTTTTCCCTTTAGAGATGAGGGAGGCGAAGGTGAAAGAGTTTATAAACTTGCGATAGGGCTCTATGTCTATTAGGGATTACTGTCTAAAGTTCAATCAGTTGGAAAAATATGCTCCTGACTTAGTGGCTGATAATCGAGCTAGTATTAATAAGTTTGTGATTGAAGTATCTAGTTATATGGTTAAGGAGTGTAGGTCTACTATGCTGAATAGTGAGATGAATCTTTCTAGGCTGATGACTCATGCCCAACAAATTGAGGCAGACAAGATTAAGGAGAGAGATAGAATGAGAGAGAATAAGAGAGCTAGGTCTGAGCAGCACAGATAGGGTTAGACTAGATCGTAAGGAGGGAGTCACCCTCAGTATCAGGATCGTTCGTGTATGCCAGCACTGTTATCTACTAGTGCTCCCATGCCTAGAGGTAAGTAGGAGCAAGGTAATAGTTCATATGCATCCAGGTCCAAGTACAGTGCTGGCAGTAAGCCAAATCATCCTCTGTGGCCTAAGTATGGTAGGGCTCATTCGGGTGAGTGTTGGGGTAAGAAGAGGGGTTGTTTCTGGTGTTGTGACATGGGGTGTTCAAGATCCAACAAAGCATACACATCAAACTGAAATATACAAAGCATACCCGTAACAACATCGGGAGAGTCCTCCTGTTCCTAGTGGGACGGTAAAGCATAGAATCTATTCTGGCGCTGCCCGCCAGCATTGCTAGAAGAGGTGCCTTGAGCTGGGGCTGGGCAAGTCGCTGGAACTGGAGCACTAACAGTCTGCGTCTGGGTTTGAGAACGATAGTCATGGAGTTAGAGATTGTCCACAGGATAGACAAGGGCATCGTGACTATCGCTCTCAGACCCAGACGCAGACTGTTAGTGCTCCAGTTCCAGCGACTCGCTTAGCCCCAGCTCAAGGCACCTCTTCTAGTAATGTTGTCGGGCAGCACCAGAATAGATTCTATGCTTTACCATCGCACTAGGAACAGGAGGACTCTCCCGATGTTGTTATGGGTATGCTTCGTATATTTCAGTTTGATGTGTATGCTTTGTTGGATCCTGGATCCAGTTTCTCATATGTTACACCTTTGATTGTTGTGAATTTTGAAATGAGTCCTGAGATTATTCCTGAGCCTATCCTAGTTTCTACCCCAGTGGGTGATTCGATTGTTGCCTAGAAAGTGTATAATAAGTGTCCTGTTACCATTTTCATAGAGTCTTGTTGGTTGATCTGATTAAGTTAGACATGGTAGATTTTGATGTGATTCTAGGTATGGACTAGTTATATCTTCTTATGCCTCTATTGGTTGTCGGACCCGAGTGGTCAAGTTTCAGTTTTCGGGTGCATCCGTGTTTGAGTGGTCTGGGAATTCTGTGTCACCTAAGAGTCATTTTATCTCTTACCTCAAAGCTATAAAGCTTATTTTCAAGGGGTGTATTTACCATTTGGTTAGAGTCAAAGACACTAAGTGTGAGACTCCAACTCTCCAGTCTGTTAACGTCGTCAATGAGTTTTCTGATGTCTTTTCGAATGATCTCCCAAGGATACCTCCTAATAGAGAAATAGAGTTTGGGATTGATCTTCTTCCTGATACTCAACCCATTTATATTCCTTCTTACCGTATGACCCCTGCAAAACTTAAGAAGTTGAAAGAGTAACTCGAAGATCTATTAGATAAGGGTCTCATAAGGCCTAGTGTTTCTCCTTGGGGTGCTCCTATGTTGTTTGTGAGAAATAAAGATGGCTCTTTACGTATGTACATTGATTACCGCCGACTGAATAAAGTCACCATAAAAATAAGTACCCTCTTCCAAGAATAGATGATTTATTTGACCAATTGCAAGGTGCAAGTTATTTCTCAAAGATAGACCTTCATTCCGGCTATCATCAACTCTAAGTTAGGGAGTGTGACATCCCAAAAACCATTTTTCAAACTTGTTATGGCCATTTTGAGTTTCTTGTTATGTCTTTCGGGTTAACTAATGCCCCAACAGTTTTCATGGACCTCATTAATCGAGTGTTCAGACCATATCTGGATATGTTTGTCATAGTGTTTATCGATGATATGCTGGTGTACTCTCGTTATGAGGATGAATATTCTGATCATCTTCGAACTATCTTACAAACCCTTAGTGATCACAAGTTGTTTTCCAAGTTTAGTAAGTGTGAGTTTTGGCTAAGGTCATTTGCTTTTTTGGGTCTTATCATCTCTTCCGAGGGTATTAAAGTTGATCCCCAAAAGACTGAAGCTATTAGAAATTGGCCTAGACCTATTTCTTCGACTGATATATGAAGTTTCTTGGGTTTAGCTGGCTATTATCACCATTTTGTTGAGGTTTTCTCCTCTATAGCGTCTCCTATGACTCGGTTGACCCAAAAGAAAGTGAAGTTCTTGTGGTCCGAATCTTGTGAGAAGAGTTTTCAGGAGTTAAAGACTCGAATTACTTCATCCCCTATTTTGACTTTGCCTGATGGTGTTGATGGTTTTGTGGTGTACTGTGCTGCTTCGAGAGTTGGGTTGGGTTGTGTATTGATGCAGAAGGGTAAGGTGATAGCTTATTCTTTTAGACAGTTGAAACCCCATGAGAAACATTACCCCACCCATGACCTTGAGTTGGTTGTTGTTGTGTTTGCTTTGAAAATCTAGAGACACTATTTGTATGGTGTCCATGTTAATGTTTTCACTGATCATAAGAGTCTGCAGTGTGTGTTTACCCAAAGAGAATTGAATCTTAGGTAGAGATGATGGTTAAAATTGTTAAAGGACTATGATATAAGTGTGTTGTACCATCCGAGCAAGGCCAATGTTGTGGAGGATGCCCTAAGTAGAGTGTCCATGGGTAGTGTTTCGCATTGGTAAAAGGTAAGAAAGATTTGGCTCGTGATGTACATCGTTTGGGTAGATTGGGGTTAGGTTGTTTGACTTTGCTGAAGGTAGTATAGGGTTTGACAGTAGTGCCGAATCCTCCTTGGTTTCGGAAGTAAAGGAAAAACAATACTTAGATGCTAGTTTGGTCAGACTGAAGGAGTCAGTCAAGGACCAAAAAGTAGAGGTTTTCTCCCAAGAGGGAGATGGTATGTTGAGATTGCAGGGTAGATTGTCTGTCACGAATTTTGATGATCTGAGACAGAGGATTATGGCTGAAGCGCACGGGGTGCAATATTCTATTCATCCTGGTGCCACCAAGATGTACCGAGACTTGCAGAAAATCTATTAGTAGAGTGGCATGAAGAAAGATATAGCAGCGTTTGTAGCTAAGTGTGCAACATGCCAACAGGTTAAGGTTGAACACCAAAGACCTGGTGGTATGATACAAGAGTTTAGTAGTCCCACCTGGAAGTGGGAAGAGATAAATATAGACTTCATGATTGGTTTACCTCCTTCTCGATGCCATCATAATTCCATTTGGGTTGTGGTTGATAGGTTAACTGAGTCTGATCATTTCTTGCCTGTTCATACTTCATATACTACTGAGGATTACGCTAGATTGTATATTCGAGAACTAGTCAGACTGCATGGAGTTCCTTTGTCTAACATTTTGGATATGGGTACTCAGTTTACTTCGCAATTTTGGAAAGCTTTTCTGAAGGGTCTTGGTACCCAAGTGCTTTTGAGTTCTGGTTTTCATCCGCAGACCGATGGTTAGGCTGAGTGGACTATCCAGACCTTAGAGGATATGTTGAGAGCTTGTGCACTTGACTTTAAGGGAAGTTGGGATGATCACTTACCATTGATAGAGTTTGCTTACAATAATAGTTTCCACTCTAGTATTGGCATGGCTCCATTTGAAGCCTTATATGGGAGGAAGTGTAAATCACCCATAGGTTGGTTCGAGGTGGGTGAAGCGGCTGTGAGTGGTCCTGATTCGGTATTTGAGGCTATGGAAAAAGTTAAGTTGATTAGGAAAAGGTTGAAAATTGCGCAGAGTCGTCAGAAGTCATATGCGGATGTTAGAAGGAGAGACCTTGAGTTTGAAGTTGGTGACCTAGTGTATCTGAAAATTCCACCCATGAAGGGGGTGAAGAGATTCGGAAAGAAGGGGAAACTTAGTCCCCGTTATGTTGGTCCTTACAAAATTCTTAGCTGTGTTGGTAAGGTATCTTATGAGGTTGAGTTGCCTTCCGAGTTTTCCTTTGTTCATCCAATATTCCATGTCTCTATGCTTAGAAAGCATATTAGCGATGTTGTGGTAGTGGATTCCACTATGAGTGCTGACATTCAAGAAAATCTTTCTGTTGATGAGATTCCTGTTGAGATTCTTGATTTCAATGTCCGAAGACTAAGGAACAAAGAAGTTCCCTTGGTCAAGGTGTTGTGGCGAAACCAATCTATTGTGAGTGCAACTTCGGAAGCTGAGGCGGATATGCGATCTAAGTACCCGCACCTATTTTCCGCGAACTTCGATCAAGCCAAAGGTACCGTTCTATCCTAAATCATGCACTTTTGATAGAAGTTGCAGCAGTTCAGCTATCATTTATTATGTGTTTATCTGTAGTTTCTTGAATTTATGTTTTCTATGTTGCATTCGGAGTGAGAAATGATGTGGTCATGAGTCTAACGAATGGTTTCAGCTGTATGCTCTATTCCCTATCTAACCTTGGCATGTCTAGCGCCATTTGAGGATGAATATATCCAAGGGGGGATGATGTAATACCCCAGGAAATTTTTTGTTGAAATTTTGTATGTAAACGTGTTGGGTTCTATCTTCTAGAATGAATTATAAATTTTTCGTGCGGCATGTCTTAGATTATGACCTACCATTCCGTAGAGTATCAAATAAGCTTTCCAACGATATGTGGATCATCCAAAACGGACACCTGAGAGACGAGTTATAAACATTCCGATCGAACCGTGAATAGTAGTAAATAGTAAAACGTGCAGAAAAAAGTACTGAGGCCTGACGTATTTTTTTCCAACTTTAAACGATCATAACTACTTGTACATAATGATCTTGGTAATCTACTATATATCAACGGAAATCTCTGCGATTTCTCTTTCGAATGAAATTGGTTTCATCCAATTTGTCTATCGGAGCAAAAAGTTATGGTCAGTCTTCTTCAGCCTATCAAAAGCAAAATTTTTGGGTGAACTTTAAATGATCATAAATGCCCGTACACAATGATCTGGGTGAGATACTATATATCAACGGAAATATATGAGAGTCCTCTTTCTACTGAAATTGGTTTCATCCAATTTAGATATCGGAGTAAAACGTTATGGTTGATCTACTTTAGACTATCAAAACAGTCTACCAAAGGACAGATTCGAGAATTACTTGATTTTTAGGGGCGTTTTGCTCATTCCCCCTTACCCAAAATCCGTCCAAACCCTATATTAAAGCCTATTAGAAGCATTATATGTTATATTTCATCAAATTCCCTCAAAACGAAAACCCTTAGCTCCTACATCCAACTTCAAGAACCTCCAAAGTTCACCATTAATTTTGCAAATTTATTCAAGATTCCAAGTTCCTAGTTCAAGAACTCAAAGAACCATCATTCAAAGGCACGATTAACATCTCAAAAACGAATATCGATCTAAAGTTCATCATTCAAGGTATGTGGGTTTTTTCAACAAGAACTCTCTTTTGTTCTTGTGAGCAAAAGTAATTTTCTTTACAAAGGCATGATTTTTATTTGATTTTTATGAATTTGAAGCATGAATCCATATCTTGTGATGATTATTATGAAATCTTGATTTTTTTGATTTTGAAAGATGAATTTACATGAGCGGTGATATAAAGCATGATCTTGAACGATATTTATCATGATTTTGATATTTGGGTCGTGAATCCCTATTGGAAATTGTGTTTTATTAGAAAGTGTGTGTTATAAGCACATTGATGTTGAATATTTGAGATATTTTGAATGATTTAACCTTTTGGTCTTAATGGAGTTGTTTTGAACTCGAGTGTGAAAGAAATCCACAATGTGGTTGATTTTGATAGATGGGAAGCATGATGGCTCCCGATATATATTTATATATTACTGAAATTGTTTTATTGTGGATTGTCTTTGAAATGATCTGAACTAAGTCCAGGAGAAATACTTAGCACCGAGTGGGAGGTATAAAGCAGCCTTACTTCCCTAGAACTACGTGGTCCCATAGGAGTGAGCCTGAGGCTAATTTATATGGTGATCACTAGTTTGTGTGGATTTGATATCGATAGTCCTACTCCGATGGCAAGGATAGGACGGCTCTCCCCAATGTTGGTTGTACGTTGGAATCCATGTAGCTCACATGGTTTATGTCGATTATACGATCTCCTAGTGTGTGTGTGTTTCCTTGTGTCTATGGTGAATGGTGAAGTTATTTGAAAGTGGAATTGTGAAAGTTATTCTTTTGAAATATTTAAATGATATTTACATTATGAGAATTGATATTCTTGATGAACTAAAGGTGATTGACAAATTATATGATGACTCACATGTGTTATTGCACTTATTTCATCCTCTCATGATTATGATGATTTTCTTTGGGCTATGTGAGTATTTCATACATCCTTCATATTTCTTATAAATATTTATGATGATGACGTTTATACAACTACATACACCCCCATATACTCGGTTCCTTTCCATGGTACTGACCCACATCTTTGGATGTGGGCTACATTTTCTCGAAATATAGGTTAAGGTGCTCAGTTCCAGGTTCGATAGTGATTCTTCGGGCACGCTGTTCTACATCCTCTGTTGTGGTAAGTCCTCATGTTTCGAGGACATGATGTTTGATGTTGGTTTCACGAAATTGTTTACATTTGATAACTAAGTATGAGTCAGTTGGGGCATGTCTCAATGGCTCGCTGGTTTTATTGATTTTCTTAGAGGCTTGTCAGACTAGTATAGATGTTGGGAGTTGACTACTAAGTCATATTTTGTTATCTTTCTGAAATTCCTTTATTCTTGGATGATGATTACTCTGTTGATATTTGAGTGTTATTTATGGAAACCCCGTTGATTTGTGTTGAACTGAATGAAAATGGCTCAAAGGTTTTGCTTGGGGCTACTCGTAGCCTCAAGAACCATGTGATGCTCTGGGACCCATTTTCCGGGGCGTTACAATATATATGTGGAAAGTAGTCGTAAAACTATCCATAAGGTTCTATACTATAAATAATACTGGATATTGTATCACAATACCATGAATGAATATCAATATTGAAAATACTCTAGTCTAGAAAGCCTCTAAATTGTCTGAACTATGGAGTTGATGGGATAAGTCCCCAACTAACTTTGACTACTGAAAATAATATTGAAATATTTAAACAAACTATGTCCTAGAACTATGAGTACTCACCACTACGCTGACTGCTAAAAATCTGAACTGCTAAGAGTGCTATGGAGCCCCTGCGTCTGAACCTATGATATAAGACATCATAGTGCAAAATAAAAGCATGTGTCAGTACTTTGAATGTACTGGTATGCTCAGTGAGGTAGGTTGAAATGCTTGGGTTCATAAGCATGAATAATAATAACATAATTATGACTGATTAAGAATACATGCACGAATACCTATACTGTAACTGATATTGTGATAATACTGAATATTGAATCTATATATTGATCTACTAATGTCTGAGTTTACTAATGTTGTATTTCTAATAACTCAATGACTCTATCTGACAGTCCTAAGTTTGTGGAACTATACTGAGTTTCATGCTGAGCTGAGTGACTATACCTGACAGTCCTAAATCTGTAGAACTGAATTGAGTTGTACTCTGAGACTTAGACTAAAATTGAGACTGTGGGATGTAATTATTTAACCGACATTCCCATCTCTAAACTAATTAGGTCCAACCTGTAACCTTAGTTGTAAGGGTGTCAATATAGTGCCATAGGTAGAGACAAGCAGCGAGTTAATTCTCTCTGATAGGAAGGTCTTCCGTCAACCCTTGCTGGTAGATAAACTCAAATGAGATATATTAACCATCAGAGTATCTTTTAGGAAAATATCTCAACCTACGCTGTCTACGTAGTTCTATAATGCAGGGATTGCTACTAAGGGTCATACCCTCTGTTGACAGGAATGCCCCAATCACTGGATTCACTCGGTGCTGAGTCCTACTCCCAACTGAACAGACACTGAACTGATTTCTAGTCTGTGCTAGACTGGACTGACTTATTGCTGATATTACTGTGAAAGAATAACGAACACTACTCAGATTTCATGGGTTTCTGTAACTTGCTGAGTTCTACTGACCGAGTCATTTCTGAGATTACTTCGTAACTGACACTGGCTCTAAGTAAACAACTAAATTGTCGGGTATTAAATACCCTCTGGACTTGATAGCATGAAAATAAAGCATCACATAATCTTGATTTTCATAAGCATGTACATTGAATTCATAATGCATTTATAGAGACATCTTATCAAACCCTTGCATGGTATAACTTGCAAATAAGATAGCATAACGTGATTTCTTTCCCTTATTAGTTCACATGAACAATTCATCAAGCACTTGGTGAGCAAACATATGCATATAACACTAAACAACAAGCTGACATCATAATTCAAATCCCCATTGACAATTTCAAGGGTTTTACATGGATCCTCATAATATTACATACATATCAATTAACCTCACATGAAATGTATGATAAAACAAGGATTAAAATCTCAATTAATCATTATAAAGACGTACATAATCAAACCCAACATGGAATTCATGAAATCCATAAAATTGAAGTTTAAATATAGTTTCTTGGACTCCAAGGGTGGAAGAGACCCTTGGATGAACACTTCACATACCTTAGTTGATGAATTTCTAAAAGTTAATGGTGAGTTCTTGAGTTCTTGATGTGAAATTTGAACACTTTGAGTTCTTGTTCTTGGGAAATTTGTGAAAGAATGAATATAATTGATCTCCAAAGGGTTTAATTTTGTGTTTTAGGGGATGAAGGATGTGGGAAAAGGACTAATTAACCCTGAGGACGCGACCTATTAATGCCTGTAAATTGTGTTACCAACGCACAGGTAGACGCGCCGCGTCGTTGGCATCGACGCGATAACCAATGCGCCACATTTAGTCTGTGTCAGTTTACTAGAATTTTCACTGAAGCTGGGGAAAAACTATCTTATCGACGTGACGGTCGATGTGATGTATTAAGATTGTATTGACCCACTGTTTTGGGCACTCAAACATGATCTAAACAAGGTCCGAAAAGTCCAAAACTTGTTTGGGAACCTGTACTACCATTATTGATCAAAAATTAACTCAAATATCAACATTTAAAGGATTAAAAGGTCATGAAATAAGGTTGATAACTTTCAAAGGCTAAAATGGCACTAAGTCTGAATACTTAGTTAATATAGTTTAAGTCTGGGACCCCTAATAAGCTTAAAGACTGATTTAAGCTAGAAATTTTTATAGGGTCTTACATTATCTCCACCTTGGAAACATTTGTCCTCGAATAATACTAACTAAGCTAAGAATATTGGTAGACTGAACCTGCTTATTGGACATGAACATCTGACAAATGATTTCATGGATGAAGTTACTAATAGACTGAATTATCACACTGAACATACATAAGTACATAGCTGATCATGATTCATGAATGCATGACTTGTATTAGTGATTAGTTGAATTTATATACTTATCATGCATATCTGATGCATGGGTACATGGTTGAACTGACTCATGAGCGTATGACCGTATATGCAATGGTAAATGCTACCAAGCTTGTATTGGAAATCTAAACATGAGACTGAATAATCTTAAGGAAAACTATTACCTTAGACCAAGTCTGAGTTAGTGGATAAGAGGTGAGGATACTTGGTCAGCATGTCTGCTTCTGCTTCCCAAGTATCTCCCTCAACGGACTGATTTCGCCAAAGAACTTTGACTAGAGGGACATTTTTGTTCCTCAATCTTCGAATCTGATAGTCAAGAATTTTAACTAGGATCTCTTTATAAGAGAGGCTGCTCTGAATATCTATGCCCTTTGCAGGGACTATGAGTGTTGGTCCACCTATGTATTTCTTTAGCAAGGAGACGTGGAACACTGGATTAACTGAAGATAAATCAGAAGGCAACTTAAGCTCGCAAGCTACATTTACAAAACGGCTGAGAATTTGGTAAGGACCGTTATATAGGGGACTAAGTTTCCCCTTCTTGCAAAACCTCTTCACTCCCTACATAGGAGAGATTTTAAAATACACATAATCACCAATCTCGAACTCGAGATCCTTTTTTCGTACATCTGTGTACCATTTTTGTTGGCTTTGAGTTGTCTTAAGCCTTTTCCTGATTAACTAAACTTTCTCTAAGGTATCAAATACCAACTTAGGCCCTACCACTGTGGCCTCGCCCATTTCAAACCAACCAATGGGAGATCTACACCTTCTCTCATAAAGTGCCTTAAATGGAGCTATCTGAATGCTGGAATGATAGTTGTTATTGTATGCGAACTCAATCAAAGGCAAGTGGTTATCCTAACTACCTTTAAAGTCAATTGAATATACTCGCAGCATATCTTCTAAATTTAGAATGGTACTTTCGGCTTGACCATCTATCTTAGGATAAAAGGCGGTACTGAGATGAACTCGGATGCCAAGACCCTTTTGGAAAGCTTTCTAGAACTGAGAAGTAAACTAGGAACCTCTTTCTGAGATAATGGACAACAGAACACCGTGCAATCTGACCAACTTTCTAATATAGAGTTTGGCATAATCCAGTTGAGTTAGAGGTTTGGACTATTAGAAAATGGGCTGATTTGGTCATTCAGTCTATAATAATCCAAACTGAATCATTCTGATGGTGAGTACGAGGTAAACCCGTCATAAAGCCCATGTTCACTTCTTCCTATTTCCAGGTGGGAATATTGAACTCCTGCATAGACCCACTTGGCTTCTGATGTTCAACCTTAACTTGTCGACATGTTAAGCATTTAACGTCATACTGTGCAATATCCTTCTTTATCCCACTCCACCAATAGATCTCCCGCTAGTCACAGTACATCTTAGTGGACGCTTGATGAATAGAGTAGCATGCACCGTTCTCTTCTGAAAGAATTTGCTGCCTCAATTCATTTACACCTGGCACAAACAAAAGACCCTGACAATGCAAAACACCATCTCTCCATTGGGAGAAAACCTCTACTTTTTGATCTGTGACTGATTTCTTCATCTTGACTAGACTGGGATCCCTATCCTTCTTGTCCTTCACTTTAGAAACTAGGGATGATTCTGAGCTACTCTGCACCCACACACTACCTTCTGCTGAATCGACCAAGTGGACACCTAGTCAGGATAGTTGATGAACTTCCTAAGGTAACTTCTTCTTACAGTCATCAGCATTGGAAACACTACCCATAGACATTCTACTGAGAGCGTCAGCCACTAAATTGTCCTTGCTCGGATGATACATGACACCTATGTCATAGTTTTTTAACAACTCTAACCACATTCTCTGAGGGAGGTTGAGGTCTTTCTGAGAGAACGCATACTGAAGTCTCTTGTGATCCGTGAACACATCAATTTGAGCCTCATACAAGTAGTGTCTCCAAATTTTTAAGGGAAAAACTACTTCTGCTAACTCAATATCAAGAATAGGAAAATTCTTCTCATGAGGCTTAATCTATCTAGAAACGTAGGCTATGACCTTACCTCTATGCTTCAAAATGCACCACAAACAAACTCTGGAGGCATCACAATACACAACAAAGCCGTCTGAACCATCTGGTAGGGTCAAAACTGAAGTTGTAGTGAGTCGAGTCTTCAACTCCTAAAAACTATTCTCACAAGAATTTGACTACTGGAATTTGACTTTCTTCTGAGTCAATCTAGACATAGGGGATGCAATAGATGAAAATCTCTTAACAAACCATCGGTAATAGCCGGCCAAGCCTAAGAAACTCCAGATAGCTGATGGATAGATAGATCTATTCTAGTTTCTCACTACCTTAGTCTTTCGAGGATCGAATCTAATGCCATCACTGGAAATGATATGGCCAAGGAAAGCTACTGACCTTAGCCAAAATTTGTACTTACTAAATTTAGCGAACAACAGATGATTTTTTAGAGTGTGTAATACTATTTTGAGATGGTCGGTAAGATCGTGTTCACTTCGGGAGTAAAAAATGATATCATCTATGAAGACTATAATGAATATGTCAAAGTACTGCTTGCACAAAAGGTTCATCAAGTTCATCAAAGCGGCTGGGGCATTGGTAAGACCAAAGGACATAACTAAAAATTCAAGGTGACCATACTAAGTTCTGAAGGTTGTCTTCGGGATTTCACAATCCCTGAATTTGAGCTGATAATATCCTAATCTGAGGTCTATCTTAGAGAAATAGCTAGCACCCTGAAGTTGGTCGAAAAAGTTATCAATCTTGGGAAGTGTATACTTATTCTTGACTGTGACTTTAAATAACTGATGGTAGTCTATGCATATTCTAAGAGAACAGTCTTTATTACGCACAAATAACACTGGTGCATCCCATGAGGACACACTAAGCCTGATGAATCCCTTATCTAGGAGATCCTTCGACTGCTCTTTCAATTCTTTGAGTTTTGTTAAAGCCATTCTGTATGGTGGAATAGATATGGGCTGAGTATCTGGGAGAAGATCGATTCAAAAATCAACTGCCCTTTCAGGAGGAACTTCGGGAAGATATTTAGGAAACACATCAAGGAATTCTCAGGCTACTGATACTAATTCAAGAGTAAAAGTTTCTGAGCTAGACTTGTAGACCCAAATGAGATGGTAGACACATCTCTTAGCTATCATTTTGCAAGCCCGAAGGTACGAAACAAGTTGACCCTTAAGTGATGAAGTATTACCCCTCCACTCTAGGATGAGCTTATTCAAAAACTAAATCTGGATAATTTTGATTCTGTAGTCGACTGAGGCATAGAAGGAATGAAGCCAATCCATGCCGAGAATGATATTAAAATTAGTCATCTTTGATTCTACTAAGTCTGCTAAAGTGACTCTTTGAGATATCATAATTGGATAGTTCCTATATACCCACCTGGCTATGATAGATTTACCAACAAGAGTAGAAACTGAGAAAGGCTCAGCTAGAATTTTAGGACTGACTCCAAAATTAACTGCTATATATAGTGTAACAAAGGACAAAGATGCTCTTGGATCTAGCAAAGCATAAACTTACAAATGGAAAACTTGCAACGTACCAGTGACCACATTAGGAGAACATTCTTGATGCTGCTGAGACTGAAGAGCATAGATTCTATTTGGGTTTTACCCACTAGAGGCACTTGAAAAGGCACCCTAATAATTTTAGCGACGAGACTGAGCTGGGGAACGATTGTGCTAACTCTCTAAACCCACCCGAGGACACTGTCTGACTATGTGACCTGGCTTGCACATTCAAAACACACATCACTGTCAACTCTATTAATACCTTGGTGATTTCTACCATACTTCTAACAAAGGGGATTGGTTCGGGCACTGCTAACACTACTCCAAGGCTTAGGGCCTAATGCCCTATCCTTATTGTCATCTATGAATTTTGGCACAGGAGCACTGGCTAAGGATGGAGCTGGAACTGAGGATTTTTGGTGGAACTAAGAACGATTGCTACCCTCTGACTTAGGTTGAGTGATACTGAAACTACCTGTTCTCCCTCTCTTTCTCTTTATTCTTGGCCTCCGTTATCTTATGATCATTGAACATGAGTCTGGATATGTCTATCTTTTTTATCAGCATTGCAGTCCTACACTTCTTGACTACACTGCTAGACACCCTTGACACAAACTTACTCGTCTTAGATCTGCTATTTGCTACCACAAGTAGAGCATATTTGGATAACTAATTAAACTTGAGAGAATACTCTTGTACTGTCATATTGCCCTGCCTTAAGTTTATAAACTCCAAAACCTTTGCTTCCTTTAACTTTAGCAGGAAGAACCTATCCAGGAAAGCTACTGCAAACTCCTCCCATTCTATGGGCCCTACATCGGTGGCCCTCTCTATTTTTCTCTATTTGAACCATGAGTGTACCACATCCTGTAACTAATATGCGGATAACTCAGTGCTCTCAACAATAGTCACCCCTATAATATCGTTAACCTTCTACACCTAATCAAGAAATTCCTGAGGGTCTTTATCTGACTTGGACCAGGTAAACAATGAAGGGTTCATTCGGGTAAAATCTCGAATCTAGGTAGCAGCAGTATTGGCTACTAGGTTGGGTAGAATAGCAGCTAGACATTTATTTTGGGCTTCCACAGAATGAGCTAGGTTGGTAAAGGATGCTCTAAACTCAGCATGGGAGATGTATTCATCTAGAGGATCTGGCTAGATGGGTTGGGGTTCTGACTAGTCCCCTATTAATCTTCTCTTACTCCTCTTTGGAGGCATAGTATGTAAACAAAAGAGAAACTTGAATTAGAAGGAGAGTATAACTGAAGCTCATGCTCACTCGCATGACATTAATACTGAAAGAAGGGAAACTATTCTTAGAACACATAATAGCCTCAAGTCCATAAGTGTGGCGCACAACACACTCATGCACAAAACTCTACTAAATACTGCTTTCAGACTTCTTAGGACACTGTTTAACCTTAGGCTTTGATACCAAGTTTGTAATGCCCCGAGTCTATGCCTCGAACGCTATATGGTGCTCATAATACCGAAGGACCATAAGCTAATCCATGACTATTACATGCTGCAATAACTTAATAATACTATTGTATATATATGTCAAAATTAGGCAGAAAACTATCCATAAGGTTCAATACTATAAATCATACTAGATATGGTATCATAATACAAAAACTGAACATCAATACTAAAAACAGAACAACTGTCTGAAAATACTCTATTCTGGAAAGCCTCTAAACTGTCTAAACTATGGAGTTGATGGGATAACTCCCCAAATAACTCCAACCACTGAAAATAATACTAAAATACCAAAAACTATAATGTCCTCGAACTATGAGGACTTACCACTATGTTGACTGCTAAAAATTTGAACTGCTAAGGGCTCTCTAGAGCCTGTGCATCTAAACCTATGATATAAGACATCTTAACACAAAAGAAAAGCATGTGTCAGTACATTAAATGTACTGGTATGCTCAGTGAGGTAGGCTGAAATGCATGGGTTCATATGCATGAACAATAATAACTGAGTAACATGAGTATGACTAAAATAAGAATACATGCATGAATACGTATACTATAACTGAGATCATGATAATACTAAATACTGAATCTGAATATTGATCTACTAATGTCTAAATTTACTGATGCTGTATTTTTGATAACTGAATGACTGTATTTGACAATCCTGAGTTAGTGGAACTATACTGAGTTTTGTGCTGAGTTGAGTGACTATACCTGATAGTCCTGAATCTGTAGAACTAAACTGAGTTCTATTTTGAGATTGAGACTAAAACTGAGACTGTGGGAGGTAATCATCTGACCAACATGCCCCTCTTAGAACTGATTAGGGTCCAAAGTATAACCCCAGTTTGAAGGGTGTCAATATCATTCCACGGGTAAAGACAAGTGGTGAGTTAGCCCTCTCTAATAAAAAGCTCTTCCATCAACCATCGCTGGTAGGAAAATTCAAATGAGATGTCTCAACCCTCATAGTATCTGGCAGAAAGATATCTCAACCTATGCTATCTACGTAGTTCTATAATGTAGGGATTGCTACTAAGGGTCAAACCCTCTGTTTACACTAATGCCCCCATCCTTGGGTTCGCTCGGTGCTAAATCCAACTCCTAACTGGATAGACACTGAACTGATTTCTAGCCTATACTAGATTGGACTTAATTGTTACTGATATTACTGTGACTGAATTACGAACACTACTAAGATTTCCTTGGTTTCTGTAATTGGATAAGATCTACTGATCAAGTCACTACTGAGATTACTTCATAACTGACACTAGCTCTAAGTAAACAACTAAATTATTGGGTATTAAATACCCCCAGGACTCGATAGCATGAAAATAAAGAATCACATGATCTTGATTAGCATAAGCATGTACATTGAATTCATAATGCATCTATAGAGACATCGTATCAAACTCTTGCATGTATAACTTACAAATAAGCTAGCATGACATGAATTCTTTCCCTTATTAGTTCACATGAACAATTCATCAAGCACTCGGTGAGCATACAAATTCACATAACACTAAACAACAAGTATAGATCATAATTCAAATCCACATTGACAATTTCAAGTGTTTTACATGGATCCTCTTGATATTACATATATATCAGTTAACCACACATGAAATATATCATAAAACATGAATTAGAATCCTAATTAATCATTATAAAATGAACATAATCAAACCCAACATGGATTTTATGAAATCCATAAACTTGAAGTTTAAAAATAGTTTCTTGGACTCCAAGGGTGGAAGGAACCCTTGGTTGAACACTTCACATACCTTAGTAGATGAATTTCTAAAAGTTAATGGTGAGTTCTTGTGTTCTTGATTTGAAATTTGAACATCTAGGGTTCTTGTTCTTGGGAAATTTGTGAAAGAATGAATATAATTTCTCTCCAAAGAGTTTAATTTCATGTTTTGGGTGCTGAAGGGCGTGGGAAAAGACCTAATTAACCCTGCGGTCGTGGCATTTTAATTCCTATAAATTGTGCTACCGATGCATTGGCCGATGCCTTGCATCATTGGTATTGATGCGATAGCCAACGCATTGCATCGAGTCCACATCGGTTCACTAAAATTTGCACTAAAGCTGGGGAAAAACAATCTTATCGATGCGATGGTAGATGCGATGCGTCAAGATCGCATCAACCCACTATTTTGGGCACTCAAACATGGTCTAAACGAGCTCTAAAAAATGCAAAACTTGTCCGGGAACCTCTATTGACATTCCTTATCATGAATGAACTCAAATATCAACATTTAAAGGATGCAAAGGTCATGAAATAATATTTCCATCTATCAAAGGCTAAAATGGCACTAAGTCGGAATGCTTAGTAAATATATTCTAAGTATGGGACCCCTAACAAACTTAAAGGACTGCTTTAAGCTAGAAAAGTTTGTGGGATCTTACAATATAAGTAATGAGCATGTGTTCATAAACATGTAAAATGAATGCAAGACCAAGAATAAACATGTATTTAAATGATCTGAATAACTGAATAGCTAATATATAAAGAGTGAAATAACTAATAAATTAAATTAATTATATTTGTACACTTGATCATGCAAACTTGAGATGACATTAGCAATCATGTAACTGATATACCCCAGTATAACTTAGTTGGGGTCCAACCTGCAACCCCTATTTGAAGTGTGTCAGAACCTTTCCATTGGTACTAAAACATGTATGATAATGTGGATCAACAAGGTTGATGTCCTTAAGGACTAGGGTATATGTTCTCTACTAGTGGGTGGCCCCTAAGAGAGTGTTAGTCCTCTAGTGGAGGGTGACATCTTACTACCAATGTTTTCTATATTGTTCTCGAAGTTAGGGACTCCTAATAGAGGTCTAAGTCCTCTACTTATGGATGAGCATTCATCATTGGGTTTGCTCGATGCTAAATCCTACTACCAACTGAACATACACTGGTAGTGACTTAAGTTAACTAGACTCACAAATTATAATTGATCAACATAAATATGATGATAAAGTCATGATCTGACTGACTTGAAACTTGAAAATCTAAAACATGTGTAAACATATTAGTATCAGTTGTATATAACCCTCAAGCAGTGAATTACTCTTTAAAATACTATAACATCATTTAAAACACAGTAAGGGAATTCATGATTCATAAACCTCAAAACATAGTTTATTTTGTCAAACTAATTAAATTTATTATTATTAGAATGGGAATATGTTAAACTTATGATAAGAACATGATTACTTTCTTTATTTCATAACTTGAGAAATTGACATGGTAACAGCTAAACATAATATGGATAACCGACATTTTAGAGCATTTAAGAACATAATTCACATGGGAAAACACAATTTCATGGTTTATATTAAAAACTATTAAAATAAAATAGATTAAATTCATAATTAACATTGAAATTTAGTAAAATAGGGAAAAGGGTTTATACTTAAACAAAGAATTCTTGGGACACAATGGGTTGAAGGAATACCATTGATGAATATCCCACATGCCTGAGTTGCTTGAATTCTTGAAGAAAACTTGGAATTGGGGCTTTGAATGGTTGAATTCTTGGAAAAAACTATCAACTATGGTGTTTTGAGGGACAAGAATGATTTTGAGTATAGTAAACTGATGGATAATATGGAAAATAATGTCCCTCTTTGGTTCTAAGATGTAAACTAGGAGTTAAGGGTGAGGGGGAAAAGACCAAAATTCCCCTTGAACCTTTAAATAATGCAGCAGGATTTCATAAAATCCGTGGTATGGAGGCTATATTAGAGGCTAGACTTTGTGACATGACGTGTATTACAGAGACTAACATCTTGACATATTGGGTATCGTGGAGGGCCAATCACTAGGATAAACCTAAATCACGGAGGCATTCTACCTCCTGAGGAACAAAAATAACTCAAAGCCCTTACAAAAATTTAAAAACTCTCTCGAATGACCCTTTTAACATCCCTAAAGAAATTTCAACTCATAAATCAATGTTTCAACATCGGGAAGGCCAAAATAAAAATGTTCGAAATCTAGAAGTCTTAAAATTGCCATGTCAATTGGACTTAGTGTAATTTAAATGACTTTTGGACTTCCAAACACGAGATGAATAGCTTGAAACTCAACAAGAATCTTGTGGGGTAGTACAATATCTCCCCTTGGGATCATTCTTCCTCGAATAAAACTATCTGAGCTAAAATACTAAGACAATTGAGATCATGCACTTAATACTTATAAGCTGAATCATTATTAAGTAACTAATTATAAAACATAATGCATCGACTGAACTGAATTTATGAATGCATACTAAGACATGAGGATGGTTGGATAGCTAAGATAGAAAATGAGAGAATTAATTTAAGGGAAACATTTACCTCAAGATAAATCTGAATTTGTAGCAAAAAGATTGAGACTTGTTTAGTATATATGTTTCTGCTTCCTAAGTATCTTCCTGGATGGATTGATTTACCTATAGAACCTTTACCAAGGGAACTTCTTTATTCCTTAGCCTACTAATCTAACAATCAAGGATCTTAACTAGGACAACTTCTTATGAAAGTCTATCTTTCATGCTCACACTCTTTAGTGGAATGACATAAGCTTTATCACCAATGCATTTCCTTAGCAAAGAAACATGACACACTTGATGCACTAATGCCAAATCTGTAGGCAACTCTAACTCATAAGATACTTTCCTAAAATGGCTTAAAATCCCATATTGGCCAATATATAGGGGAATGAGCTTCCCCTTATTACCAAACCTTTTCACCCCTTTAATGGATAAAATTTTAAAATAAATCAAGTCACCAACTTCAAACTCAAGTTCTCTCCCTCTCATATCAGCATAGGATTTCTATTGGCTCTAGCTATTTTCAAACTTTCTTACTTTTATTAAAATTTTTCCATTGCCTCACATACTAAATCTTGCCCTATCAAAGCTTCCTCACCTACTTCAAACCAACTAATAGTATTTGTATACCTCCTTCCATAGAAATCCTTAAACAAAGTCATCTAAGTACTAGAGTGATAGTTGTTGTTGTAAGAAAACTTAATCAAAGGTAAGTGGTCATCTCAACTACCCCTGAAGTTTATAACATAATCCCTCAACATATTTTCTAATGTCTAAATGGTCCAATCATCCTAACCATATGTATGAGGATGAAATGTCGTATTAAGATGAAGTTGGGTATCAAGAGCCTTTTGAAAATCCTTCAAAAATATGAGGTATACTAATTACTTCTATCTAAAATAAAGGTCAACAAAATATTATGCAACTTTACCAACCCTCTAAGATTGAGTGTAATGTAAGACTTAGTTGAATACGAAGTATGAACTGGTAAGAAATGGGCTGACTTTGTCAATCTATAAACAATGAAACAAATTGAATCATGTTGATGATATGTACGAGGTAACCCTATCACAAAATCCATGTTCACCAATTCCTACTTCCATGAGGGAATGATGATTTTCTGAAGTGTAACCCTAGGCTTTTTTTGTTGAACTTGAAGCTGTTAAAAATTTAAACACTTAGCCATAAATTTTTCAATATCATTCTTCATACCATTCCACTAATAGATTTCCTGAAAATCATGGTACATCTTAGTGGATCCTAGGTGAATAGAATATAGCGGAACATGCGCCTTGAGTATTATTCATTATCTTAAACCATCGACACACGGAACCAATAACCTACCCTTACAATAAAGCACAACATCTCACCCTTTGGAGATGACCTCAACCTTCTAATCTAGAATCACCTCTTTTAACCTGACAAAAATAGGATCCCAGTCATGCTTTTGTTTCACTTCGGCCACCAATGAAGATTCTGAACCATTCTAAACCCGTATACTACCTTCAATTAAATCAACAAACCAAATACCTAATCTAGAAAGTTGATGAACCTAAGTACTAAATCCTTCTTATCCTCTTAAACTTGCGCAACACATCTCATAGATATTCCACTAAGAAAATTGGCTACAATATTAGCCTTACCTAAGCAATACAATACATTGATATCATAATCTTTAAGCAATTCAAGCCAACTTCTCATAACAATATTTATATCCTTTTGAGTGAACACATATTGTAAACTCTTATGATCCATGAACACATAGAAATGAACACCGTTAAGGTAATTCCTCCATATCTATAAGGTAAAGACAACTGTGGCCAACTAAAGATCATGGGTGAGGGAATTCTTTGTGTGGGGTTTAAGATGTTTAGAGGCGTAGGCTATGACCTTACCTTACTAGATCAATACACAACCATAAACCACTCTAGAATCATCACAATAGAATACAAACCCATTTGAACACTTTGGTATAGTCAATACTAGAGTGGAAGTGACTCGATTCTTTAACTCTTTAAAAATCTTTCACAGAAATCTGACAAGTAAAATTTTTCTTTCTTCTAAGTTAGTCGAGACATAGGAGAAGAAATAAAAGAAAATCGTTCAACAAAGCATCTATAAAAACTATCTAAAACCAAGAAACTCCTGATATCTGATAGAGATATGGGTCTAGGCTAGTTCCTCACTACTTTAGCCTTTTGAGGATCAACTCAAATTCTATCACCTGAAATAATATGACCAAGGAAAGCTACTAATATCAACATTAATTTGCACTAGCTAAAATTAGCAAATGATTAGTGATCCTTAAGGGTTTACTATACAATTCTTAAATGGTCTGTATGATTACCTTCACTATAACAATAGATATGGATATCATCTTAAGACTATGATGAACATGTCCCAGTACTATTGAACAACCTGTTCATTAAGTTCATAAAAAATGTAGGAGCATTCTTTGGTCCAAAAGGCATAAGAATTTCAAAGTAAACATACTGAGTTCTGTAGGTTGTTTTTGGGATGTCACATTCCCAAAAATTAACTTGTTGATAGCCAAATTTGAGGTTTATCTTAGAGAAATAACTTACACCTGGAAGTTGGTCAAACAAATCAGTAATCCTAAGGAGAGGATATGTATTCTTTATTGTGACCTTGTTTAATTTTCGGTAGTCAATGCACATTCTGAGGGAACTATTTTTCTTGCACACGAAGAGGATTGGAGCACCCCATGGAACACTAGGAATGATGAAACACTTATCAAGGAGGTATTCAATTGATCTTTTAGTTTCTTAATCTCAATAAAATCTATTTTGTTAGGTGGAATAAAGATAGGTTGGCTATTTGGGAGGATATCTATTCTAAGTCAATTTCTCTCTCAGAAGAAAATCCAAGAAGATTTTCCAAAAGCACCTTTGGAAACTCATTCACTAATGGAACTGACTCAAGACTTAGAGTTTTAGAATTTGAGTCTTTGATTCAAATGAGATGGCAGATAGATCCCTTAGAAATTATCTTTCTTGCCATACGGTAGGATACAAATTGATCGACAGGCACTGTGGTCCTACCCATCCATTCTAAGATGAGCTCATTAAGAAACTGGTACTGGACAATTCTATTTTTGTAGTCAACTTAGTCACAGTATGATTGGAGCCAACCCATACTGAGAATGATATCAAAATTTGTCATCTCTAATTCTACAGAACAACTGGAGTGACTTTCTAAGACATTATGATAGGGCAATTTCTTTATACCCGTTTGGATATAATGAAGCACCCTATGGACTTACAAGTGATCTCGGTGGTTGATGTCATTGATGAGGAAGTGATTAATAAAATTTATATGGATATTATAAATGAACCTTTTCTAGGTGTATTGTGGAAGTTTAGGAGTGTAAAAATTGAAGGGTAATATGGTGTAGTTGCTTTATTAATGGGTCCTAGATCTTACTCCAAGAACCTAACGAAATTGGATCTTGACTTGAAGAATCATGAAAGTCCACCTGCCAAGCCATCCATCATTAAAACTCCTCAACTTGAGTTAAAATCATTGCCTTCTCACCTTCGGTATGTATTCTTCAAAAATCACAACAAATTGGCAATTATTGTCACAGGTGATCTTGAGCCTTGCCATGTAGAATCCTTGAAAGCTATTATAAAGAACTATATTCGTGCTATCAAATGGACTATAATGGATACTATAGGTATAGCTCTTGAAATTTTTTCCCACAAAATCAAGTTGAAATATGATCATGTCCTAAGTGTGGAACACTAAAAGGACACTCAATCCACCAATGCAAAAAGTGGTAATGAAGAAAATAATATAGTGTCTTGATGTAGGTGTCATTTACTTGATTCCAAATAGTATGTGGATGAGTTTGATGCAATATTTCCAAAAAATGGTGGAATGATGGTGGCTCCTAATAAGAACAATGACCTTTTCCCCATCGATCTGATTACAATGTGGAGGGTGTGTATGGACTACCCTAAGTTGATGTCGTGGACCAATAAGGAGAAATTTCACATTTTCTCTACGGATCAAATGCTAGATAAACTATTTTGATGGGGGTGGAATTGCTTTCTTGACAATTATTTGGGGTACAATCAAATTTGCATTGCCCCACAAGACCATGAAAGTCAATGTCACTTTCTTCTTTGGCACATTTTCTTTCAACCACATGCCTTTTGGGTTGGGAAAAGCTCCAACAATGTTCCAATGATGCATGTTATCTATTTTTGTAGATATGTTGGAGTATTTATGGCGATATTCATGGATAACTTCACTAGAATAGGGTAGTCATATGAGTCATCTCGTGCTAACTTAAGCGAAGTTCATGAATGCGTTGCGGAAACCAATCTAGTCACGAATTGGGAAAAATGCTACTTTATGGTTAATGAAGTAATTTTTCTTGGTCATAAAATCTTGAGGGATGGTATCCAAGTGGATAAAGCAAAAGTAGAGGTAATTGTTAAGTTGCCTCCTTCTATCTCCATAAAGGATGTGAGAAGATTCCTTGGTCATGCAAGTTTCTATAGATGATTCATCAAAAATTTCTCAAGGATTTCACATCCCTTGTGTAAAATCCTTCATAAAAAGGAAAATTTGAGTTTGATGATGAGTTTTTGAAGTTATTTAATTATCTTTCATAACTTCTTATTGTGGCTCATATTATTATTGCCCCAGATTGGTTTTCATCCTTTGAACTAATGTGTGGTGCACATGGTGTTTCTCTAGGCATAGCTATTCCACCCGAAAGAGAAGTTTTTCCATTCAATCTACTATGCATGCAAATCATTGAACAATGCCTAATCTAATTATACGGTTATGTAGAAAAAGTTGCTTGTTGTGGTCTACACTGTTGAAAAATGTAGAGCGTACTTGTTGGGCATGAAATTTTGTGTGCATACCGATAAAACTACCTTGAGATATGTCAAGGTAAATAAAGAGTCTAAACCGCACTTGATTAGGTTGATCTTGCTCTTTAAATAATTTGATTTTGAGGTAAAGGGTTGAAAGGGATGTAAAAATTAATTGGCCAACCACCTTTCCCACCTTGAAAGTAAACATGATTAGTGGGATGAGATAGATATAAATGCCACCTTTCTTGATGAGCGAGTCATGTGAATCTCGAGAAATATTGCTCCTTGGTATAGAGATTATGATAATTATATGGTAAGTGGTGTAATTCCCGAGCATCTTTTTTATCATCAAAGAAAGAAGTTTTTATTCAATGTAAAGAAGTATTTTTTGGATGAGCCTTTTATTTTTCGAGAATGCGCAGATGGTATTATTCGTCATTGTGTTATGGAAGTTGAAATATAAGATATCCTTGAAGTATGTCACCGCTCTCTCCTTTCAAGGGTCACCATGGAAGGATTCGAAGCAACACCAAAGTTCTTCAATGTGATTATTATTGGCCCACCATTCATAGATATTCCATTGAAATGGTTAAATCATGTCACCAATGTTAATTTTAAGGTGGCGTTTCGAGAAAGCATGAGATGCCCTTTAAACCAAATCTTGAAGCCAAACCAGTTGACATGTGGGCCATCAATTTAATGGTTCCATTTGTGAGCTCTTTTTGTAATAAATACATTATATTGGTGGTTGACTATGTCTCTAAATGGGTAGAGGCCAAATCTCTTCCGAATAACAAGAGCAAAAGAGTTACATTCTTCTTAAAGTCATACTTTTTTACAAGGTTCAGAATGTCGTGAGCCATTATTAGTGATGGAGGCTTGCATCTTTCCAACATATTTTATGGTGCTCTTCTTGACAAATATATGGCGAAGAACAAGGTTGATACCCCATATCATCCCCAAACTAGTTTCCAAGTCAAGGTGTTCAGTTGGGAAATCAATTCTATCATTGAGAAAATTGTGAATGTTGGCTGAAAAAATTAGGCACGACAACTTGATGATGCTCTTAGGTCATATAGGATGTCCTACAAGATCCCAATTAGTATTTGGAAAGGCATGTCACTTTCCCATTGAACTTGAGCATAAAGCTATATGGGCATTAAAGAAGTTAAATATGGATTAGAAAGAGGCTTCTAAGTCAAGGGTCACTAAACTTCCCGAGTTAGAGGATTTCTTACTTATGGCTTATGAATGTTCTGTTTTATATAAGGAAAAGATGAAAAATTGGCATGATGCAAAGTTCCTAAATAGGTAATTTCATGTCGGTGATGGTGTACTTCTCTATAACTCTCGCTTGAAGATTTTTCTAGGCAAGCATTGATCCAAGTGGTTGGGTCACTTTGTGATTATCAATGTGTACCATAGTGGTTCTATTGAGTTGGAGGACCTTGAGAAAATGAGATTTTTCGTAAATGTGAAAAGGTTGAGGCACTATAATATAGGTGGACCTGATGTAACAAGGATTGAGTTTTTGCACTTCAAGGACCCTCAATGTTTATAAAAGAGCATTGTGCTGCAATGTTAAATCAGGCGCCTGATTTGAGGAAACCCATCATTTTCATGTTTGTGCCATGCATTGTTTATTAATTAACATAATTTTGATGCTTTGCAAGTTTTTTGGATAGATTGAAAGCCAAAAATAGGGGAAAATTAAATTTAAAAGTGTGGTAGCCACGCAGAAAAATAATAAAAAATAAGGGAGCAGAATGCCTCAAGTACCCCGATGACCTAGATCACAATATCACAATTGAACTGATTATGTAGCGATAGCGACAATGAGCCCAGCCAAAATTTTAGTTCTCAATACCATTTCAAGGAGCCCTTTGACCCTTCTTATTATTTTGTGTTATGTAGTGAGAAGACTACAAGTCTTTATGTTAGGGTGTATGTTATGTGTGCGTGCATTGGTTTGCAATATTCAAATTTTGGTTTGCAATAGTTGAAGTTAGCTCACACTGAGAATGGAGATTTTGTGAATTAATTATTTTATTTTTAGCTTTTTATTTCTTTAAATAATGATGTTGGACGAACCTTTCCCAAACATAGGTTGAGTGACAATATTTTTAAGGGAAATTCATAGAGTTGGGGTTTTGAGGTATAGATATAGCGGAAGTTTGTGTACTTGTGGCACTATATATTTGGATTGCCATTTTTCCTATGGTAAAGTCTGAGTAGCCATATGGTTTTCCCTCGTGAGAGCTTAAATATGAGAGGCTAGCTTGATGTGGTGCTAATAATAGGTATATTGTGTGGTGAAATGAGAAGAAAGCATCCTTCTCTATTCAAAAATTTTATTTTAGTGTAAACTAAGGGGATGGACTTTAATAATTATATGACAATGCTTTACCCTTTTCTTTACTTCAGATACTCTAGTAGGTAATGTGTTGTACATAATTCCTATTGTCTTTATTAGGAAATGCAATTTATCTTCCTTGAAAATTTTACGTTCAATATGCGTGGATTTTAGTTGATTTACTCTCATGCTTTCTTTTATAATCTAGAACTTTCACCGTTGGTCTTCCAGAGCTAGTCTTGATTACATGTGGTTTGTGAAATAATCTTGGGCCTTCTTTTTTATCTTGGGAACGACTTTAGTATAAAGATCCTACATGTGCATGATAGTATCCTAAGTCATCAATTTGAGCCTTTGAACTTTACTTTGGCAATAGCATTACAAGTGTAAACCATTTGAAATTTTGTTCCTCTTTTGAACCCTACCCTCCTTGAACTTCAAAGTGAAACTTGAGGCTAAAATCCTAAGTTTGGGGTGGTGAATCTTGGAAGAGGTGATCTTGGGCCACGTTATTATAAGTTAGTACCTAAAAGCTAAGTAATGAAGACAAATGAATGAAAAAAGAAAGGGACCAAAAAGGGAAACAAAAGCATGAGTATGTAAAAGAAAGAAATGAAAAGAAAATGCTTTCGATTAATGGGTGAGTCAATATGGCAAAAGTAGGCACGTGAGTTAATTAAGAATAAATAAAGTGGACCATGACCCAATGTTTGGTTTGATATTTCCTTGTGTGGATTTCAAGGAGGGTGTAGTCACTCTTATTCAAAAGGTTTATCCTACACATCCCCGAGTCTCTATTTCAAGCTAGAAAAAGTCCTTCGAGATGTCCAACCATATGTCTTTGAGTTAGTGGTGATTGAAAATAAGGGAAATCATATTCATAGTATTTGTGTTCATTGAGAGATTCTATGTGAGAGTGAGCATCTATACTTTAGTCCCTTGTTGCATGATAGAAACTATGGTGTGTTTGGACTTCCTTTCATGAGAGGCATGTTGACTAATCGGGTTGGGTGAAGTTGTCATCTTCTAAAAATAAGGCAAAGTAGTGTAGTGAGTTGCTCCTATTCTTGTGGGCTAATTGGTGGTTCTAATCGAGTTTAGAATAATTGAGATCATTTAGTTATAAGAGTGGGCTTGTAATTGAGTAGTTTTATTGAGTGTTGAGTAGTGTTGCTTGAGGACAAGAAAAGTTTTAAGTTGGGGGTGTTGATTGATGGAAAATTTTCCACTCATTTACATCCAAATTTGATCACAATATTGTGGAATTATAGTGTATATTAGGCTAATTATTTATTGAAATGCACTAATTTCTAGTGTTGGAGACCTTGCAGGAAATCTGATGAACAAAAGTTGATATAAATCTAGAAAAGATAAAATGAGAGCGAAAGGAACAAAAGCTTAAATTCAAGCCCAGGAATCGACCCTCAGGTACCATGATCATGACCTGAGGGTCGTGATCGCAACTTGTTAACAAGTCAACCAGAAGGAGATCACTAAAGTACTACCACAATTGCATGAGTCATGAATTCAGTAAAGAGATGGTGACCGTGGTAGTGCAGGAAAGTTACAAGCGGCATAAATGAAATTTCATGGGGTTGTATAAAAAAATCACTAAATAGAAAAACCCATTCACAATTGGACAGCTTTATATCATCTCATTTTGAGTTTTAGGGAGCTAAGAAACAATTTGTTATTTTAATTGCAAGGGAAATTTCTATTATTAATCGAATTTGAATATTGGATTTATTCTTATTTTACTCTTTAATGGATGATGTGAATGTCAATTTGGGTATATTCTCTTTCTTTAAATTCATGAGTAGTTAAATTCATATTTTGGGATTATGTTTGATTAGGTGTAGTATAATGCATGGTTGTTGATTGCTAGTCCAAATAATTGGTTAATTGTTTTGTGTTTTACTCTTTATCTATGCTTGAAATGATTATTATGGGTGAAAACTCCAATTGTTTGGGATCCTACATCATCCTTCAAAAATGGATGTGGGTGAAGAGTAATTGTAAACAATAATTTGATCAGCTTCTTCCTTAGCATTATCTTAGAAATAAGGATGTTATGTGAATTAGTTAGCTTCAAAAGTATCATCTTAGAAACAAGGATGCTAGGTTGAGGTATTGGATTGGTAAGTTTGTCATGCTCATAAGGTTTTTGAAAGAATCCATGAGTAAAGTTTAGTGTTTTATCAAAAGGTTAATACTAAGATCCTAAATTTCGCCTACCCATAATCCTTTACCAATCATTTAATAACTCTTGATTCCCCATGTATAAACACTACCTAAGAGAACATAACCCCATGCTCTCTCTTAATTTGATAAGTTTAACAATTGTATCGACCTCTGGTTCATGAGATTTGGTAATTATGTTTAACAAATTTCGACATCCAAACCCCCCAAATAACTTTTATATCTAGTTTTAGTTCAGCATTATGGGTTAATACATAGTTAAATCTCAACACGCATAGGTATTAAAAGCCAGCAAGAACTCCTTGAGGATTTGACCCTGACTCATGTTGGGTATATATTGAAAATTACTGACTTGCATCAATATAATGGTATAAGTTGAGTGTTATCAAGGGGTCCGGACCTGCTATGTAATTCTTTGGTGAGCTTATTGATTATTCAATATAGACATTGAGCAACTCAAAGTAGGTAGAAGAGTTATCTTGATCATAGACTTTGAGAATTGGAGTTTGATGTTGGTTACCTAGTGTTTCTGTGTACGTCACCCATGGTCTTGATAAGATTTGGGAATAAGGGCAAGCGTATACCAAGGTATATCAATCCATTTGTGATCTTACAGAAGGTTGGTGATATGTCATATTAGAAAGTTTTTCCGTCAACTTTTGTAATGACCCTTTAGGTCATTTTCCATATTTCCACTTATATTCACTGTTAGAGATTTTTCATAGTTTCCCCAGTGATGTTCCGGCTTTGAACGGAATATTTTTACATCTTTTTTTAAGGGTAATTGTGTTTTTTTAAGCAACCAATGGTGTATTTAATGTTGGGTTTTAGTGTTTTTAGGACAAGAACTGAGCTAAAGAGATAACTTAGAAAAACGGACAAACAGGAGCAAAAAGATAAATGATGGCAAAAATGACAGACCGTCAAACATGTGATGGACCGTCAGAGTGTCCATCAAAATTAAGCAGAATGCGAAAAATGGGTACGCCAAGTGACGGTCGAAGTGACGGACCGTCATACCTCTGATAGGCCAACAACTTTGCAGTCAGTATGAAGCAGAAAAATTATCGCAAGTGATCAAGCGATGGTCCAAGTGATAGACCGTCAGGCCACTAATGGGCCATCAACCATGACACAGCAATACTAAGTTCAAATTTTAAATCACAGTGCCTGGAAACATATAAATACCCAGTCTAGGTTTAGATTAGGTATCTTTCATTTATATTTTATTTGATTTTCAACTTTTGAGCAACTTGTATCTTATTACTCTCTGAGAAAGAGCTGAAATTATGGATTTGAATACTTCATTCACTGTTCTTTTTTGGAGATCAAGAACAATTCCTTGGATATTTTTGTATGTAATTTCATTAAATTATTTATGAGAAATACAATGGAATCTTTTTTCTCTTTCTATGATGTGTGGCTAAAGCTCCAATAACTAGGGTTATAGGAGCCTTGATGTGATCGGTTGTTTAGGGTTGTGAGATTGCCTAAATTCTTTAACTAATTACAATTATATAAGCTCCTCTTCATTTGTATGATCCTTCTTGGTTGCAAACTTGAAGGATGATCCCAAGAACACAACTTGTTTGAGTCAAAATATGTGTGTTGGGAACAGAGGAGATTTGCAAGGAAACCAAAGGCTTTAACCTTTGGGTTAAGGGTTGATGCCTTAACAGGATTAACCCACTTGAGAAATCAATTGAACATATCAATATATTCTTTAGGTTCGATAGAATTAAGGGGTAACCATTTATTAAGGTTGAGAAACGAATAGATGAACTTTCGAGTTCAATAATTCTTGCAATTGGAATTTGTTACATAAAAGTTTAGGATAAGTCACAACTTTGACTAATGTAACATCTCCGTGAACATAATCATAGTTTCTTCAGTCTCAATTAATAAAACCTTACAAGCATACTTGTTAGTTGGAATACGATTTACAATAAGCATACTTCACTGTTAACAAACAATCCCCCTTTACTCCGGAACCTTCGATCAACCATCCATTAATAATCATAACACTTAATTTGCACAGTATTCCCTATGGGATTCGACCCCAAACTAGTTGGGTTCTATATTTGATAATGACCTCTTACACTTTCTAACGAGATTTGTAATTTGGGCATATCAAATTTTGGCGTTGTTGCCAGAGAATACAATTGTCAGTTAAGTTTGTCAGAGTTAATTGACATTTGATCAAGGTCCTAATTTTACTTTTATTTGTTTTTTTCATTACATGATCTTTATTTTCCATGCCACATACGAGGAGGTCAGGAGAACTATTATTACCATATCATCTGAAACCTCAATTTATCGGCAGATTGGAAGATCAGCAAGAAGCAGATAGACTAGCCTCCTTGTCTAGAGCTTAATTGAATCAACAAAATGATGGTCAACCAGATCGTGATCCTAACCCAACTAAAGAGAACCTAGGAGATGATGATCTGATTGAGCTTATAAATAGAAGGCGTGCTAAGAATGTTGTTGCGCTAGTGAATTAGAATTAGGCTGCTAGAGAAAGAGCAAACTACCACCTGCTGTGCAGTTTGCAGCTGATGAGGAGGATGAAATAGATTTGGATAAGGCATGTGCTACAGGAGTAATTATTCCACTAACATTAGCACCTGAGCACCATGATACAGTCGCTTATCCTCAAAGGGTTATTTCTTGGACTTTAAGGGGATGACCCAAAAATTCACTTGGAGAACTTCATCAATATCTACAAATCTTTTGACAACCTTGAAGTTTGACAGAATGCAATTCATTTGTAGTTATTCCCAGTGTCTTTATCTGGGGATGCAACAATATGGTTGAATGAGTTGGCTCCCGATTCTATAACAAATTGGAGGCAATTAAAAGGAGCTTTCCTAGAAAGGTTCTTTCCACCTTCTAGGATGTTACAGTTGAGGGACAAGATTAGTAACTTTAGGAAGTTACCAAATTAGGCACTCCATAAGACTTGGATGAGATTCAAGAATAAGTTGATACAGTGTCCTAACAACCAGATGACTGATGCACATTTGTTGGAGATATTCTACATATCCTTAAACTCTATCTCTAGACCAATCATGGACAATGCTGCAGAGGGAGCATTCATGGAGCTTACTTTCACTGAGGCTGTAGATATGTTGAAGCAGTCAACTAAGACAAGTAGATCTTGGCATACTAGGAATTCAACTATAGCAAGCCCCACCGTGTCTAGTGGTATAATAGCTAAATAATGTAGGAAAGAGTAAGATCAAGATCATGACATGTACCATATAAAGACCCAGATGGACTTGCTTACTAAGCATTTTCTATCGGAAAAGATAGAAAAGGTGAAGGTTGGGTCATAAAGTAGGGGAGCCGATTCCAATTTTGAGGAAGAGGATAACTATCTAAATAATAAGGGGGTTTTAAGGCAATAGCCAAGGGAATCAAGGTCGAAACTACTATGAAAAAGCTGGTTATCGAGATCGTTATCAATGAAGTTGGAAAAATAAGAACGATAGGAGTGGATTATATGTGCCTTCTGGAAACTGTGATAATACTTCTACTAGCTCAAGTAAGATGTCCATGGAAGACCTGATGGAAAAGTTATTGAAAGGGTTAGAGTCATCTAATACTGGTGTGACAATGATAAATAGTGACTTATCCTCTATGAGTGAATTAGTCAATTCGTATTCAAATTCTATAAAATAGCTACAGTAGTAGATGAACCAACTTCTTGCAGCAATAAATTAGAGAAGAGTGGTACACTTCTTGGGGCAAGTATTAACATGAGACTTGTGATGGCAGATAGATCAATGAAGTATCCAGTTGGTATATTATATGATGTTCTTGTGAAAGTGTCCAGTTTTATTTTTCCTACCGGCTTTGTGATCCTAGATTGCGAGGTGGACTTCTAGGTACCCATAATCTTAGGTAGCCCTTTCCTCGTAATTGGTAGTATGTTGAGTGACTTTCGGGCAAATGAGTTGTAGTTTAGGCTCAATGATGAGGTAGTCCAATTTGATGTTTATCAATACATAAAGCAATACAATGAGATAAGTGTATTCTACATTATAGATGTATATTATGAAAATGAGGAAGAGGTGCCAATAGAAGAAAAATTTGTGGTTAAAACTTTGGTTGAGGTATTGATGATCTTTGCTAGTAAAGGTATGAAGACTATGAGGAGACTGTGTGTTCCCTGGCAGGAATGGGATCATATTCATATGATCTTAAGAAGCTGGATTTGGACCTCAAAAATTGTTCAACATCACCGGCTAAACCATCTATTCAAGATCTACTAGTGTTAGAGTTGAAGGAGCTGTCAGGCCATCTTCAATATGTGTTTCCAGGCAGTGGTAACACCTTACCTATGATTATTATAGTAGACTTGGGTAAGTAGCAGATGGATGCCCTTATTTCTGCGCTTGGGAGATACAAAAGAGCTATAGGATGGACGTTTGCTTATATTATTGGTATTTCGCAGGGAATCTGCACCCATAAGATTTATTTAGAGAAAGAGAGCACAGAAATTATTGAGTATCAATGCATATTGAACCCTCCAATGTAAGAAGTAGTTAAAAAGGATATTGTTAAATGGCTTTAGATATGGATAGTATACCCTATCTCCGATAGTAAGTGGGTGAGGCCCTTGCAATATGTGCCCAACAAAGAGGGCATGATTGTAGTTGCTAATGAGAAGAACGAGTTTATTCCGCTTAGGCTAGTGACTGGGTGACGAGTGTGTATGGACTATCGAAAGTTGAAATTATGGATATTGAAGGATTACTTCCCGATTCCCTTCATGGATCAGATGCTTGATTTTTTGGCAGGAAGGGGTTGGTATTGCTTATTGGATGGGTATTCGGGATACAATCAGATTTCAATTGCCATGGAAGATCAGGGGAATTGAAATTGGAAGGATTACTTCCCAATTCTCTTCATGGATCAAATGTTGTTCGATTTATGTAATGCACCCACCATATTCCAATGGTGCATGATGACTATCTTCTCTGACATGGTGGAAGACACTTTGGAGGTGTTCATGGATGATTTTTCTGTAGTGGGTAAGTCGTTGAAATATGTCTTGTAAATTTGAGTAGAGCACTACATAGATGCAAACAATTTAATCTTGTGCTGAACTGGGAGAAATGCCACTTCATGGTGAAGGAAACCATTGTTCTTGGACATTGAATTTCAGCCAAGGGGATTGATGTTGACCAAGCAAAAGTAGAGGTAAAATAAACTACCCCCTCCTATCTCTGTAAAGGGAGTTATAGTTTCTTTGGGCATGCTGCATTCTACTGCCGATTTATTAAGGACATCTCCAAAATTGCAAAGCAAGTGTGCAAATTGTTAGAGAAGGAGGCTAAGTTTGAATTTGATGATTATTACAGGAAGGCATTTGAATGCCTTAAAGAAAAACTGGTGGCTACCCTAGTTATTGTAGCCCCATACCTATCTAAGCCATTCGAAATCATACGTGATACAACTGGAGTGGCACCTGGGACTATGCTTGGCTAAAAGAAAAAATTTTTTTTATCACATTTACTATGCGAGCAAGGCATTGAATGGGGCGTAGAAGAATTACACTGTGATTTAGCAGGAACTTCTCGTGGTTGTCTATGCTTTTGAGAAATTTTGTGCTTACTTGTTGGGAACCAAGGTGGTGGTTCATACAGACCACGCTGACTTGAGATATTTGATGGTAATGAAGGATGCTAAACCTAGGTTAATCAGATGGGTGTTGCTGCTACAAGAGTTTGACTTTGAGGTCAAAGATAGGAAAGGATGTGAAAATCAAGTCGCAAACCACCTATCTAGGCTTGAAAGAGATAAGGAAATCACTAATAAATGTGAAATTGATGTTGCGTTAACTGATGAGCAAATCCTTGTTGTTGTGCTTAAAAGAGTGACTTGATACACAAACTTTGCCAACTATATGGTAAATGATCTTATGCCTGAAGATCTTTCCTTTCATAAGAAAATAAAATTCCTCCATGATACCAAAAGTTACTTTGGGGATGAGCTATATCTATCCAGACATTGTGCTGATAATATTATCAGAAGATGCGTCTAAGAAGTTGATATACTGAATATTTTGGAATACTTCCATGCTTCCCCAATTGGGGATCACTATGCTAGTGATTGTACTACAAGAAAAGTACTACAGAATGGCTATTATTGGCAACATTATTCAAGGATGCATATGAATTTTAAAGATATATGACTAGTGTCAGAGGCAAGGCTTAATTTTGAAGCACCATTAGATGCCCAAGACAAAAATGCTAGAGGTTGAATTGTTCGACGTCTAGGGTATTGATTTCATGAGGCCCTTCATCAATTTCTCTAGGTTGAAATACATCTTTATTGCTGTAGATTATGTATCCAAATGGGTAGAAGTGGTTGTTCTAGATAAAAATAAAGGGAAGAGAGTGGATGCATTTTGCAAAAAGAACATCTTCTCTCACTTTGGAGTACCACATACTATCATAAGCGATGGAGGATCTCATTTTTGCAACAATGTGTTTTGGGCTACCTTGGCAAAATATGGGATGAAAAAACATAAAGTAGCAACTCTATACCTGCCACAGAGCAGTTGGCAAGTGGATATTTCAAATTGGTAGAAAAAGGCTATCCTAGCCAAAATGGTGAACACAAATAGGCAACATTGGTCTCGAAAGCTCGATGGTACCTTGTAGGCGTATTGGACTGATTTTAAGACACCCATTGGGAAGTTGCCGTATCAACTGGTCTATGGAAAAGCATGTGATTTGCTGAGAGTGCTTAAGCACAATGCTTTATGGGCACTCAAGAGGTTAAATCTGAATTAGAAGGATGCAGCAGAGCTAAGACTGGGGCAGCTGAATGAGATGGATGAATTCCATCTCAGGGCTTATGAAAGAGAAAACATGCACAAGGAAAGAATAATGAAATATCATGATCAAAGGATTGAAAAGCAGGATTTTCAGAAAGGTGATTGGGTATTATTCTTCAACTCAAGACTAAAGTTCTTTCCAGGTAAACTTAGGTCTATGTGGTCTGGCCCGTTTAAAGTTACACAACTCTACTCATTTTGAGTAGTCGTACCTGAGAACAAAGATAGAAGTGTCTTCAAAGTCAATGGGCAATGAGTCAATCTATATATTGGTCCAATGGACTCGGTTAAATACTTAGGTATAGTTTATATCAATGAAGTTTGAGTAATTGACATAACTGAGTCGTGCTGCGATAATAAATCAGCCACTAGCGGGAGGCAACCCACAATGTGTTATTGTAAGTGTAGTTAGAGTTTTTTGTTTCTTTTGGTGGAATTTGATCTGTTTGTTGAAGTATACAATGAGAAAAATATAGGAAAACATGATTTGATCAATTTGAGGGAGGTTGATGGGAATTTTGATGGACCGTCATTGCCTTGATGCACCTTTCTGAAATACTCAAAGCCATTGCAAAAACTTGACATTCTGGATAATGCTTGATAGGTAAGCTGACGGAACCGTCAAAGTCACCATCAACATGGAGCTAAAACATCAGGGTTCTGGATAAGAGATGATGGACACCACAATGGATCGTCAACCTTATGATGGACTGTCACATTCAACATCACAACAAAGAAAAATAAGTCAAGTTCTGGTAAGGCTTGACAGTGGAATCGATGGACTATCAGACACCTGATGGACCGTAAGGTTTCCCATCAATCAAACCCTAATTTTTAAATGAGTGTTGGGTCACCAAAGGGCTATTTAGTCATTTTGATCTAATCAAAATACTATTTAATGGATAATAGAAATTAGTTACTCACATGTTCCCATCTCTTTAACTTCCATAATTGTTTAAATACTTGTACATTCAATATAGAATTTAAAATCATCCTATTTTAGGACTCTTCATCTCATATCTTCTCCTATTTAATCCATATCTCTCTTCTGTTATTCACATCCAAAGAAAAGTTAAGTCAATCATTGAGAAATTGCTTATTCTAGTCTATTCTATGTTTTGCAAGTCAGAGCATTGAAGTGTACTTCAAGGAACTTTCAGACCCCTGAACAACTATCTCATTGGTTAAGCCATAATGGACTCCTTGATGGACTTTCAGACCCCTGACAGACCATCAACTTTATCGTCAAAAGGCTTCTAATCAAAGGCTTCACTGGTTAAGCCACGATGGACACTTTGATGGATCGTCAGACTGTCCATCAACACAACTGTGAACCTAATTTCTTTCTGATTCTAATTCAACATTGATAGTTTGTTCTCTGTATAAGAAAAATGGCTTAAAAATTACCACCACACAGAGGCGGTGGCATAGCTCAACAAATAAGGGGTAGAGGTGAAAAGGCATGCAATGAGGAAGCACCTTCCTTCAATACTCATCAGTGATCGACTCAAGTAATATCCCAATTTGAGGACGAGAGTAAAAGTGAAAGCAATAACAGTACTACTTCTAGCCACAACGAGGAAGAGGTTAACACATCAAAACCTAACCAAGTTGAGTCATTGGAAGCTGAGGATATACTAATGCCATTGAAAGCAAAGACCCTCAAATGTGGGAAGCAATTAGATGGAAGATTGAAGAAGCTCGAGAGAAATATCTTGATGGGCTTGAACCAACAACAAACAGTCTAATAAAAATGCCCATCTTAAAGGAGCACCAAATTGTCACTTCCAAGCTGTATGAGTACCCATAGCATGAGCAAAGATTTAATAAGTACGAGTTGGGGTGGATGATCAAACCTCCAGGGACTTACTATCCCAATATTGTGTGGGAGTTTTTCACCAACTATTTTGCACAGGTAGAAAAGGACTGACCCAAGGGTATAAAAATTTCAGACTTGTCTAACAGGGAGATAGTTTCTGTGAGAGGGGTCACAATTAATCTCTGCCCGCATACTAAATAGAATCTTATTTGGTCCTGATTATGAGGCACCGACGGCCATACAAGAACTTAAGCATCACTTGACAACGGCCTCCAACAAAATCCTATGGTTATCTAGGGTTGTCACTGACGATGGTAACACATCATGGACACTTAATACGAAAGAAAAGATTGCTAAATAATCCCTCAACTACTGGGCTAAGTTTTTGTGGGCTATTGTCAGACTACGATTGATGTCGACAGAGGGAGATGCAAACTTGGACAGTCACAGGGTAGTGTTGGTTACTAGTTTTGTTATTGGGATGAAGATTGACTTTGGCCGTATATTACTGATGAGCTATTCATCTATGCACACAAAGTAGCGAGCACTTTAACATTCTCGTGTTTGATCACAAACCTATATAGACAAAAAAATATGCCTTTAATTAGAGGGGTTGACAATGAGGTTCGAGCAAGTCATATGTGGGATATTTAGAGAATGAAGAATGATTTGAAATTTAAGATATGAGTCAACAAGTCATCTGCCTATCAGTAATAGTCAGCTCCAGCCCTAGGGACATCTGAGATCCCTATAAGTATGTCATTACTGATTACCACTTATGTGCCACCAGATTATGTGCCTCCTGATGCTTCTATAGGGTAAGCTTCGATTTCTCCAGTGGGAGAGACTACAAATATTGCATCTGTACCACCTTAATATTTTGAATATCAGCTGACACAAGAAAACTTTGCCAAATTCGTAAGGCCACAGAAGAAGTTTAGAAAATAGTTAAACACATGGGCAAAGAATTTCAAGCCATTTGTTGACTGCATCATTGATGAAGCTTGAAAGTCATATCAGAATATTCAGGCCAGAATGGATGACATGGAAGAGCATATAAACAAATGGTTGGATGGGTTATCAGTGCTAGATTTTGTGAAGTTTGTGGCAGAATTTAGGCAGGCACAAGATGACATTGTTGAACTAAAAATTTATCCATTACAGCCTAATTTTGATCATATATTAACAATCAATCATGAAGATGAGGGACTCATTGATCTTATGGGAAGTCCACTGAAAGATAAAGTTAAGCAAGTTGATAAAAGTGTCGATAGGAAAGCTTCAAGAAGAAGGAGGCGACATGATATGTCATCAGAGGAAAGAGAATCCAGAGATATGAAGAAAGTTGGGAAGAGTTCTAGAAGAAATGAAGAAAAGAGGCAGAAAAAGATTGTAGATAAAGCGGCAAGAGTCTCCACTAGTTCATTCCCACTTAGGGAACCCACACCTGATCTAGTACCATTTGAGATACCTACAATTCAAGAGGGAGCTATTTTGAACACCTCTACATCCATTAGGGTCACTGATGTTGCACTTGAGGCCAAAGAAGCCTTACCAAATTCAACTAACTCACAAGCCTAAGAGGCTTTACAAGTATTTCACTCCCTTATAATTTAATATTAATGTATTTGAGGACAAAGTATTTTTGTTAAGTAGGGTGGGGTGCTTGTTGTGTTGTTGGTCACCATGGGGGTTTTTGTTGCCTGTGTTTTTCCGACGTGTGCTATCTAGTAGAACCGACATGCTTAGGTTGTTATTTATTTCTCTAGTGCATTGTGATGTGAATCGTTCAGTGAATTATTGATGATTCATGTTATTCTCTCTTAGCACCTTTTGTATGTATGGATGAATGATGATATAGATTGTAAGTGAAGTAGAAAAGTGGTAGTCATGGTGAGTATCTAAAATAAAGAAAGAGAGTGGAATCTAAACTTGAAGTCACTATGCCAAAATTAGTCCTCACCTAGCATCAAAACCTTATTTTAAGCCATAGAAAGTCCTGTTTGATCCATATGAATCAACTGTAGAGGAGCATTAGATAAGAAGGGCAAGCTTATGGATGTATATGTAATGTTTGCAAATTCTTTTGCAAGAGTGAGAGTCTTTATTATTTGTCCATAAATAAAGTGTGGTAGACATCTTTGACTATAAGGGCAATATAAGCTGTACTTGCTTCTATGGATTTCTGTGGGATATTGCATCTGTGATCGTGTATATGCTGAACTGTAAATAGTACTAATTATGGATCCTAATGTGTTGAAGCTACAAAAGTTAGGTGACAGTTGAGAGGTTGTATCATGCATAGCTGAATGATTGAATGCCCATCATTATCGTGTTTATGCATATAATATGGTGTTGGGCTGCTTGAGGACATACAATTATCTTAAGTTGAGGGTATTGATGTTTTGTCTTTGAACGAAACATTTTACATCTTTTCCAAAAGGTAATTATGTGTTTTTAAGCAACCAATAGTGTATTTAATATTAGGTTTTAGTGTTTTGAGGACAAAGACTTAGATGAAGAAATAACTTGGAAAAATGGACAAATAGGAGCAAAAAATGAAATGACTGAAAAACATACTGACCATCATCCATGTGACAGACCATCAGAGTGTCTGTTAAACTTAAGCAGAATGGGCAGAATAGATACCCAAAGTAATGGTCCAAGTGATAGACATCAACTTGGCCGTCAATATAAAGTAGAAAGAACTCTCACAAGTGATCAAGCAACGGTCCAAGTGATGGACCGTTGGACCATTAACGGTCCATCAACTTGACCGTCAATCATAAAACAAAGAGAATCATCCTGAGACCTCATCGACGGTCCAAGTGATGGACCGTCAGGCCACTGACGGGCCGTCAACTGGGTCATCAACCATGATGCAAAAATATTGAGTTTGAATTTTAAATCCCCAGTACCTGGAAATATATAAATACCTAGTCTAGCTTTAGATTAGGTATCTTTCATTCATATTTTATTTGATTTTCAACTTTTGAGCAACTTGTATCTTATTACTCTCTCAGAAAGAGCTGAAATTGTGGATCTAATTACTTCATTCACTATTCTTCTTTGGACATCAAGAACAATTCCTTGGATATTTTTGTAAGTAATTTCCCTAAATTATTTATGAGAAATACAATGAAACTTTCTTCTCTTTCTATGATGTGTGGCTAAAGCTCCCATAACTAGGGTTATAGGAGCCTTGATGTGATTGGTTGTTTAGGGTTGTAAGATTGCCTGAATTCTGTAACTAATTACGATTGTATAAACTCCTCTTCATTACTATGATCTTTCTTGGTTGCAAACTTGAAGGGTGAGCCTAAAAACACTACTTGTTTGAGTAGAAATGTGTGTGTTGGGAAAAGAGGAGATTTATAAAGATACCAAAGGTTTTAACCTTTGGGTTAAGGGTTGATTCCTAATAGGATTAACCCACATGGGAAATCCGTTGAACATATTAATATATTCTTCAAGTTTGAGAGAATTAAGGGATAATCATCTATTAAGGTTGAGAAACGAATAGATGAACTTTCGCGTTTAATAATTCTTGCAATTGGAATTTGTTATGTATGAATTTAGGATAACTCACAACCTTGACTGTTGTAACATCTTGGTGAACATAATCCTAGTTTCTTCATTCTCATTGAATCAAATCTTACATTCATACTCATTAGTTGGGTACGATTTACTACAGGCATAATTCATTGTTAACAAATAACCCGCCTTTACTCCGAAACCTTCGATCAACCATCCATTAATATCTAATGCTTAATTTGCACAGTATTCCCTGTGGAATTCGACCCCAACCTTGTTGGGTACTATATTTGACGACGACCCCGCTCACGCTTTCTAATGAGAGTTGTAATTTGAATGTATCACCAAACTTATTTATGGCTTATTGGGACTGACAGTTTAGTTACCAAGCAGTTTATTGGAATCTGAGCACTATTTACATGCTTAGTAGTCTTCGCTAGTTCCAAATAGACATCGGGAAAAAATTATATCCAAACTATCTTATATGCAAATTTTTACTATATTAGTGACTCTAGAAAAATAATTTTTGGCTAGGTGGACATTTGGTTTGGGTCCCAATGTACTTGAGCTCATTTTGGCCTATTGGTCGATATTTGGAGAAATTGGAAATTTTGGTATAGGACCCATATTTGGTCGAAATAACCTCAGATAAAAAATTTGAGTATGCCATCGCGTCTAGAATATCAAATTTTGTGTGGTTACATAGTTTTCATAGCTATAGTGGGTTCTAAATGAATCCTTAGGGCATGACAAAAACTTTTAAATTTCCAAGTTTTTAGCAGCTATCTGGTGTGCTGGTGATTGATAGCCAACCCCGCAACTACAACTCTTTATGCAAAGGAGGTAGAGCGATTGCCAAAGGCTTTTTACGATCACGACAACCCTGACAGACGAAAGGTAGTGCAATCACACCCTATTGGTCATGATAGAGCCATCTCATTACTTGAATTAGCCCATTCTTCATCCATATCATAAGAGCAATAACCCTAAAGAGTGAGAACTCTGATTATCAAAACTTGTGGGTGATTTGGGTGATTCATTAACGTCTATTTTCATGATTTTCATTAGATTTAAGGAAAGAATCCTCTAGATTCATGGTTTAATTTCTTGATTATTTTCTCAAAACCCCAAAACTTATAGGGCTTGAGTTTATCCCCAACATAATATGGTTATTACCCATTTATAATGTTATTGATTTTATGGGCTTGATATTATGTTGGGTTGATTTTGACAATGTGATTACCACATGTGGGACCCAAATGGGATTTTTGAGGTAATTTTTTGACCTAAAGAACAATGGTAAATATAGTTATTGATATTCTTGTATTGATAAGTAGAACGCGTTTTTGATATCTTGTCATCTTATGAGGCTTCTTGAAAGGGAAAAAGGAAGGTTTAGCAGTTTGATGAGTAGTCTTTTCCTTCAAGGTAGTCTAGGTTTATCCCTCATTATATTGAGATATATCATAGTATATTTGTCATACATTGTTCGATTGGGATGGGTTTTAGATGATGGATCGATGAACTGTATGACTTGGAACTAGTTGGATCATTTATGTAATTTGAGATCGTAGAGTTGGAATGCTTAGTTTGTTGCCTTTAACATTGGTGAATTAGACTTAATGACTCATTTTTAGCATGAGAATGTTTTAGATTACTCTAGTTGGATGGGAGTGACCTTGTCACTCATGCTTAGGATAACTAGTCCTTAGTTGCTTACACTAATTGAATTGCCTTAGTTGTTATGATTGAGTTAGACATAGTTTTGGGAAGGACCTTTACCTTTGGATTAATTGTTGTTTTTTATACATCTATGAGTGGATTTAATTACCATAGTGCAAATGCGTCAGTACGTATGAATGTACAGAGTATACAAGTGAGGTAGGCTAAATTCAAAGAGTTTTATACATGAACAATGCTGACTAATATGAACGTGAGAATACATACATGCATTATAATTAGAACTGAACTCGTGAAGATACTGACTATTGAGTCTGAATACTGAACACATGAGTGCACTGATACTAAGATACTAAATAGATGAACGACTATTTTGGACATTTTGAATTATGAACAACTGGTCTGGTTGACTGTGTCTGATAGTCCCGAAGCTGAATATGGATATCATGAATTCTGATAACTGATATGACTGATACATGAGTTCAGAAAACTGATATAACTGATATAACTGTGTTGATCGGCCTAACCGATGTAAAAGATACTAAGTTACTGTATCTGATAGTCTAAGTTCTGATGGAACTATCTGAATTCTATTTTATATAGAGTAACTGAATTTTAGATTAGTCATATCTAGCGGGTGATCTTTAAATCTGATGATTCTGATATTGTTTAACTATAGTTGAGATCAGTCCTATCTAATGGGTGAACTTGCAGTCTATTTATAGTGATAAGGATTAATTGTCTCTAACAGTACTGAATTTGTATACTGAACTGAGTAGACTATATCTGACAGTCCTGAATTTATAACTGAAACGGTGGGATGTATTCTTGTAACCGACTTGCCCCAAGCTAAGCTGATTAGGGTCCAATCTCTGCCCTGACTGGAAGGGTGTCGGTAATGCACCACCAGTAATGACATCTGCTGTGGAGTTAATCCTAATCTAGCGGGTGACTCCTGGGATCAGTCCTATACATGTAAATATGCTAATGGGTGACCCCTGAGTATGTCAGTCCTATTTAACGGGTGACTTCTAGGATCATTCCTATACATATAAATGTGCTAACGGGTGACCCCTGAGTATGTCGGTCCTATCTAACAGGTGACATCTTGTACCTATGCTGGCAACATAGTTCTAGAACTTAGGGATTGCTTCTAGGGATCTCAGTCCTATTCTAGTGGGTAAGTCCCCATCCCTAGGCTCACTCAGTGCTGAATCCTCCTCCCATCTGAAACACACTAAATGAAATAATAGAGATGAACTGAATAACTAAAATGAACTGATTAGATGAAATGATACTAGTGGTATTGTTTGGCGGAGCTAAATTGAGTTTAATGAATTTCGATTACTAACAAAATATACTGAGTTCTGAGGACTGATCAAGAGTACTGAAGTTACTGAGATTGACTGTGAATACTGAAGTTACAGACTGAGTACTGAGATCACTGAGATTACTGAGATTATTGAGATTTCTGAGTTTTCCTGAGTCACAGACTGACTGAATTCTATAGATCATGGCTAAACTGAGAGTATCATGATAACATGACATGACTCTAGGCACACAACTATATTTTTTGGGTACAAGTACCCCCAGGACTCGATGGAAGAAAACTGAGACACATGACTGACTTGATCATAAGAGTAGAGTCCATAATCCACAATATCATAAATAAGGGATTTCATACTAAGCATGGTTCTCAACAATCTATTTCATGGAAGGGAATTTCATACAACATGTATATACTTGCATATCTTTCAATATCATGCTCATTACATATTACAACCACAATCTATAATATCATAACTTGGGGAATTTCATGAAGTACATGGGTATTCTACATCATGTACATGAGAGGGTTTTGCAAGTAAGCATAGAATAATTCCATACGACTAGTTCATGAGCAATCCAACAGTGTTCACAAGACAGATTATCAACATGGATGACACTGAATCATAGAGGCCTATCATGAATCCTTCCCTTAGTCATAATTTAGCTATAATGCATGATTTCTAGTCTCTTAGGTATTTTATCAAACACCTTATATGCACAAATTAGGCTTAGGTGTAAATCATACAATTACTCATCATAAATAATCAAACTTACATGTTTTCAACTCATATGATGTCATAGATTCATAATAACACATAAAGATTCTGTTTTGAAGTCATTCAACATATAAACATAATCAACAATCCATTCATAACATGAAAACCATAATATATAGTTTTAGAAAAGGGTTCTTGAACTTCAAGGCTGAAAGGAGTCCATGAATGAACACACGCATACCTTAGAAAGGAAACCTTGATAATTTGCTGGAGATTTATTGGATTGGGAAACTTAATTCTTGATTATCTTGGAAAAAGGCTTGAATCTTGCTTTAGAGAGATGAGTTTGATGGAAACTCTAATCTTGTGGTAGAGAGTGTAAGAGAGGATTTTTGAGATGCTTAACTGAAGAAAAATGGGAAAAATTATGCCTCTTTAGGGTTATAAGTCGTGGAAGGTAAAGGAAATGACCAAAATACCTTTGCAAAAATGCCATTGAAATGCTGGAAAAATATACTTGACGCCATCCGTGACAAGCCGTCAGTTCCGTGATAGGCCCTCACGAATGGTCATTACAAAAGGGGTCCAAATTCTTGATTTTCTGCTCAAGGCTTATGACATCATCAAAAATGTCATCATAATGTGAAGACGTCGTCAAAAAGGTCATCAGAAACGTGATAGCCCATCAGAAACGTCGTCACCATTTTCTAGCTTGACATTTTGGAATAAAATGGGAATAAGTCTTTGCTCTGATATCGTATTTAGGTAAAATTAGTATCGTTGGAAAACTAATTCAATTTTATATTTGTTGATAGGTCATGAGTTCAAAAATTCAAAGTATAATGAGAGATATGCTCATTTGAAGTTGACTATACAAATATCCTTCTCAAGAATTCAATTAGTAAGGAATGTTTTGGTTCATCTGATAGCTTGGAGTTATTTTAAGCCTTAATATACATATAACTTACTCATAAAACTATAAAAGAACCATGATGTTCCATGCATGAGCTTGGTACATGGCTCTAATATTAGTTTTGATTTTTGGGGGTGTTACAATATCTCCCCCTTCGAAATATTCGTCCTTAAATGATGACTGCTTGAGAGGGGAGAAAAGATAAAACGATGGATATATAGCATGAATGACTGATCATGATTTCATGGATGACATGACTGAAAACTGAGCATATCATACTGTACATGCATATCTGATGCATGGGTAGCTTATTTATGAATGTAGGACTTAGAGTTTTGATAAACTGAGTTTCTCAAACTAAGAATACATATCTGATGCTTAATTGATAAGTTGAATCCATGTATATTTGATGCATGATTATATGACTAGCATGATACGTGAATGCATGCCTGAAAGTACTGATAAGCTGACCACGTATATCTGATACGTGAATACATGACTAAACTAACTCACGAACATGCGACTGAACATGCAATGGTAAAGGCACTAAGATTAAACTAAAACATAAGAACACGACTAATTCTGCTACATGATAAATGGACTGAACATCATGAACTGAACTAAACCTCTGAATATTTGACTTACAGCTGAGGTCTAACTTGAAGATCAACTTATGAGTACCCTCTATTCTACATTGAATTCATTATGCAAGGAGAAATTGAAGGATCTAAGGCATAAGAGAGTTAAGAAAAAGTGGTGTATCTCCCTCTTAGGACGCTATGTCCCTCTAAGAATGCTTACCTTACAGAGATACTGGGTGATGCACAGGGCATCTACGAACTAAATTATAACTTAACTTTGGGAGTCTAAAACTAATGCATAATGCATGAGTTGAACTGAACTTGCAACTACTAGGAGGTTCTACCTTGAAATAGTTACATTCTTTGAGATTTTTGATAGCATAAATAGATGCAAGGATGAGAAAACAAGCTATAAAAATCTGACTGCTCGATTGCTAAACTGACTTGCTGGCTTTACTAGATAACTCATACTGAAACATATGCTCAAATGATAGAAAAATATCTAACAATGCATACTATGAACATGAAAGACTGGTAAAATACCCGAATCTAAGTCAGGGAAACTTTCTGGATTAGGACGGGTCTGGAGTGCATAAATTCTATTCTGACGTTGACCATTGTTGGTACCTTACCGACACCACTCCTTACCTCTCTGTACTAGAACTCTGCACTCTCATATCCTATGGCCTGGCTTGCCATACCCAAAGCATATATCACTTCATGCCATACATGAACCTAGAAGATTCTTACCACACTCTTCGCAAAGAGGATAAGTAATACCTCTATTTTCACTACCCTGGGCCTCAGAGCCTAGCGCTCCATAATGATGGTCATTTCTGGACTTAGGTGCTGGTACACTAGCTGAGGATGAAGCTGGGACTAAACATTTCTGACTATACTGAGAACGGTTACCACCCTGTGACTTAGGCTGAGTTAAGCTGAAACTACCTGTCCTTGCTTTCTTACTCTGTTTCTCTCTCGTCCAAATCTTCTACTCCTCTATCTACTAAGCATGTGTCATAACTCTGGCTAAAGTCATATCACTATTCTACATGGCAGATCTGCACTCAGTTACTACACTATTATTCACCCCTGACACGAAGTTACTCATCTTAGCTCTTCCATCTGCAACCACATGAGGGGCATATCTATCTAATTGAGTAAACTTGAGATAATACTCCATTACTATCATATTTCCCTTCCTGAGGTTGATGAACTCTAGTACCTTAGATTTTCTAAGCTCTAGCGGAAAGAATCTATAAGGAAAGCAAAGGCAAACTTCTCCCACTCAATAGGGCCTGTATCATCTAACCTTTCTGACTTTCACTACTTGTACCAACTATGAGCGATATCCTGTAATTGGTATACGGCTAACTCGGCACTCTGAATAGTAGTAACCCCCATAACATCTATCATCTTCTGAACCTAATCTAGGAATTCCTGCGGGTCCTCATCTAACTTAGACCCTATGAAGAAAGAAGGATTCATTCAGGTGAAGTCCCAAATTCTGCTGCAGCTAACTGAGAAAGAGTGGTAAATGTGGTCCTGAACTCCGCATGAGAAACATGATCGCCCAAAGGGTCTTTGGGCTGAGGGGCTAACTGATTCTCATGTCTTCATTTAGGAGGCATGTCTGTAGAAAAAGGGGAGAAATGGATTAGACTAAGATTACGCTCACTGGCACGACATGAATATTGAAAGAAGGGAAACTGCTCCTAAAACATCTCATAGCCTCCTACACATAAGTGTGGTGCAGAACACACATATGTACAAGACTCTACTAGATGCGGCTTTCTGACTTCCTAGGACTTTATTGAACCTTAGGCTCTGATGCCAAGTTTGTAACACCCCAATTTTCTGAACCGGAATGCTATACAATGCTCATGACCCCGAAGGACCATAAGCTAACCCATAACTAATATCTACACCTATATACTTCATTATATATCATAAAATGCGGAAACATGAACATAAAAGGCCATAAGGTTCAAACTGAATAAACGTCTGATAACAAAATATGTGAAAAAGGTATAACATACCAAAACAAGTCATAAATACAGAAAATAATGAGATCTGAATATTTAATCTGACATCTAGTCTGAAAGCCTCTAGCTAAGCTAAATAATAGTTGAAGAAACATGGCTCTAACTAACTCCATCTAGCAACTGAATAGTAAATAAAGTAATAATCATATCGTCCTCGAATGAGAAGGACTCACTGCAAACTCTGAACACAAGAATGCTACTTTTGATCTGGAACTCGTGCCTCTTAACCTATGGTGTAACATAAGAGAAAGCACCATAGCGCAAATGCGCCAGTATGTCTGAATATACTGAGTATACGATTGAGGTAGGCTAAATGCAAAGGGATATATGCATGAAAAATGCTGACTAATATGAATGTGGGAATACATACATCCATACATAACTATAACTAAACTCGTAGAGATACTGACTACTCAGTCTGATTAATGAAAACATAAGTGTACTGATACTAAAATACTGAAAAGATGAATGACTATTTCTGATAGTTTGAATTATGAAGAACTGGTCTGGTTAACTGTGTCTGATAGTCCTGAAGCTGGATACTGATATCATAAATTTTGATAACTAATATGACTGATACATGAGTTCAAAAAACTAATATAACTGATATAACTATGATGATTAGCTTAACCGATGTAACTGATAATGAGCGACAGTATCTGACTGTCGAAGTTCTGATGGAACTATCTGAGTTCTATTTTATATGGAGTAACTGAATTTGAGATCAGTCCTATCTAGCGAGTGATCTTTAAATTTGATGATTCTGATAATGTTTAACTATAGTTGAGATCAGTCATTTCTAATGGGTGATCTTGAAGTCTATTTATAATGATAAGGATTGATTGTCTCTAACAGTACTGAATCTGTACTACTGAACTGAGTTGACTGTATCTGACAGTCCTGAATTTGTAACTGAAATTGTGGGATGTATTCATCTAACCGACATGCCCCAAGCTAAGCTGACTGGGGTCCAATCTCTACCCTGATTGGAAGGGTATCAGTACCACACAACTAGTAAACACATCTGCTGTGGAGTCAGTTCTAATCTAGGGGGTGACTCCTGGGATTAGTCCTATACATATGAATATGCTAATGGGTGACCGTATGTCAGTCCTGTCTAACGGGTGACATCTCGTACCTACACTGGCAACATTGTTCTAGAACTTAGGGATTACTTCTAGGGATCTCAGTCATATTCTAGTGGGTGAGTCCCCATCCCTAGGCTCACTCGGTGCTGAATCATACTCCCATTTAAAAGACACTAAACTGAGTAACACAGATAAACTGAATAAATGAACTGAACTGATTAGTTGAAATAATACTAGTGGTATTGTTTAGCAGAGCTAAACTAAGTTTACTGAATTCCGATGACTAATAAAATATACTAAGTTCTGAGGACTGATTAAGAGTACTGAAGTTACTGAGATTGACTGTGAATACTGAAATTACAGATAGATTACTGAGATCACTGAGATTACTGAACTACTAAGACTACTGAGATTTCTGACTTTTCCTGAGTCACATGAATGACTGAATTCTACAGATCATGGCTTAACTGAGAGTATTGTGATACCATGATATGGCTCTAGGCTCACAGTTATATTTTTTGGATACAAGTACCCCTAGGACTCGATGGAAGGAAACTGACACACATGACTGACTTGATTATAAGAGTAGAGTTCATGATCCACAATATCATAAATAAGGGATTTCATACTAAGCATGGTTCTCAACAATCTATTTCATGGAAGGGAATTTCATACAACATGTATATACTTACATATCTTTCAATATCATGCTCATTACATATTACAACCACAATCCATAATATCATAACTTGGGGAATTTCATGAAGTACATAGGTATTCTAATTTTGTACATGAGAGGGTTTTGCAAGTAAGCATAGAATAATTTCATAAGACTAGTTCATGAGCAATCCAACAGTGTTCACAAGACAGATTATCAGCATGGATGACACTGAATCATAGAGGCCTATCATGAATCTTTCCCTTAGTTATAATTTAGCTATAATGCATGATTTCTAGTCTCTTAGGTATTTTATCAAACACCTTATATGCACAACTTAGGCTTAGGTGTAAATCATACAATTACTCATCATAAATAATCAAACTTACATGTTTTCAACTCATATGATGTCATAGATTCATAGTAACACATAAAGATTCTGTTTTGAAGTCATTCAACACATAAACATGATCAACAATCTATTCATAACATGAAAACCACAATTATAGTTTTAGAAAAGGGTTCTTGAACTTCATGGCTGAAAGGAGTCCATGAATGCATACCTTAGAAAGGAAACCTTGATAATTTGATGGAGAGTTATTGGATTGGGAAACTTAATTCTTAATTATTTTGGAAAAAGGCTTGAATCTTGCTTTAGAGAGATGAGTTTGATGGAAACCCTAATCTTGTGGTTGAGAGTGTAAGAGAGGATTTTTGAAACGCTTAACAGAAGAAAAATGGGAAAAATTATGCCTCTTTAGGGTTATAAGTCATGGAAGGTGAAGGAAATGACCAAAATACCTTTGCAAAAATGTCCTTGAAATACTGGAAAAATATACTTGATGCCATCCGTGACAGACCATCAGTTCCGTGATAGGCCCTCACGAATGGTCATCACAAAAGGAGTCCAAATTCTTGATTTTCTTCCCAGGGCTTACGACATCATCAAAAATGTCATCAGAATATGACGACATCATCAAAAATGTGATAGCCCATCAGAAACGTCGTCACCGTTTTCCATCTTGACATGCTGGAATAAAATGGGGATAACTCTTTGCTCCGATATTGGATTTAGGAGAAATTGATATCGTTGGAAATATAATTCAATTATATATCATTTTACAGGTCATGAGCTCAAAAATTCCAAGAATAATGATAGATATGCTCATTTGAAGTTGACTATACCAATATCCTTCTCAAGTATTCAATCGGTAAGGATGTTTTGATTTGTCTAATAGCTAGGAGTAATTTGAAGCCTTAATATACATCTAAATTACTCATAAACTTATAAAATAACCATGATGTACAATGAATGAGCTTGGTACATGGCTCTAATATTGGTTTTGATTTTTCGGGGTATTATAATATGTCCCCCTTGGAAACATTCGTCCTCGAATGATGACTGCTTGATAGGGGAGAAAAGATAAAATGAAGCATATATAGCATGAATGACTAATCATGATTTCATGGCTGACATGACTGAAAACTGAGCATATCATATTGTACATGTATATCTGATGCATGGGTCGCTAATTTTTAAATATAGGATTGAGTGTTCTAATAAACTAAGTTTCTCATTTAGAGAATGCATATCTGATGCTTAACTGATAAGTTGAACCCATGCATCTTTGATGCATAATTATATGACTGATATGATACGTGAATGCATGACTGAAAGCACTGATAAGCTGACCATGCATATCTGATGCGTGAATACATGACTCAACTAACTCACGAACATGTGACTGAACATGCAATGGTAAAGGCACTAAGGTTGAACTAAAACATAAGAACGTGACTGATTCTACTATGTGGCATATGGACTGAACATCATGAACTGAACTGAACCTGTGAATACTTGACTTACAGCTGAGGATTAACTTGAAGGTCAACTTATGAGTACCCTCTATTCTAGACTGTATTCGTTATGCAAGGAGAAATTAAAGGATCTAAGGCATGAGAGCGTTAAGAGAAAGTAGTGTATCTCCCCTTTGGGATGCTATGTCCCTCTAAGAATGCTTACCTTATGGAGATACTGGGTGATGCAGAGGGCATCTACGAACTAGATTATAACTAAACTTTGGGAGTCTAAAACTGACGCATAATGCATAAGATAGACTGAACTTGCAACTACTAGGAGGTTCTACCGTGGAATATTTACATTCTCTGAGATTTTGGATAGCATAAATAGATGCAAAGATGAGAAAACAAGCTATATAATTCTGACTGCTGGATTGCTAAACTGACTTGCTGGTTTTACTAGCTAACTCATACTGAAACATATGCTGTAATGAGAGAAAGATATCTAACAATGCATACTATGAACATGAAGTACTGGTAACATACCCGAATCTAAGTCAGCAAAACTTTCTGGATTAGGACGGGTCTGGAGGGCATAAAGTCTATTCAGACGCTGACCACTGTTGGTACCTTGCTGACGCAACTCCTTACCCCTCTGTGCTACAACTCTGCACTCTCGTCTCATTTGTCCTGTCTTGCCATACCCAAAGCATACATCACTACCTTCCATACATGCACCTAGATGATTCTAACCACACTTTTTGTAAAGAGGATAAGTAAGACCTCTATTTTCACTACCCTAGGCATCAGAGCCTGGCGCTCCATCATGACAATCAATTCTGGTACTAGGTGCTAGTACACTAGCTGAGGATAGAGCTGGGACTGAACATTTCTGACTATGCTAAGAACGGTTGCCACCTTGTGACCTAGGTTGAGCAAAGCTGAAACTACTTGGCCTTGCTTTCTTACTCTGTCTCTCTCTCCTCCAAATATTCTACTCCACTATCTATTGAGAATGTGTCATAAGTCTAGCTAAAGTCATATCACTATTTAACATGGCAGATCTGCACTCGTTTACTACACTATCATTCACCCCTGACACAAACTTACTCATCTTAGCTCTACCATCTGCAACCACATGAGGGGCATATCTGGATAATTGAGTAAACTTAAGAGAATACTCTTTTACCATCATACTTCCCTGCCTGAGGTTGATGAACTCTAGTACCTTAGCTTTTCTAAGCTCTAGTGGAAAGAATCTATCAAGGAAAGCAGAGGCAAACTCCTCCCACTCAATAGGGCCTGTATCATCTAACCTTTCTGACTTCTACTGCTTGTACCAACTATGAGAGACATCCTATAATTGGTATACGACTAACTCAGCGCTCTAAATAGTAGTAACCCCCATAACATCTGTTACCTTCTGAACCTGATCTAGGAATTCCTGCGGGTCATCATCTGACTTAGACCCTATGAAGAAAGAAGGATTTATTCGGGTGAAGTACCAAATTCTAGCTGTAGCTGAATTGGCCACTGGGTTGGAAAGAACGATAGCTGGTCATTCATTCTGGGCAGCGACTGACTGAGCAATAGTGGTGAATGCGGCCCTGAACTCCACATGAGAAACATGATCGCCCAAAGGGTCTTCGGGCTGAGAGGATGACTGATTGCTATTTCTTCTTTTAGGAGGCATGTTAGTAGGAAAAAGAGAGAAATGGATTAGACTGAGATTATGCTCACTGGCATGACATGAATATTAAAAGAAGGGAAAATGCTCCGAAAACATCTCATAGCCTCCTACACATAAGTGTGGTGCACAACACACGTATGTACTAGACTCTACTAGATGTGGCTTTCAGACTTCCTAGGACTCTATTGAACCTTAGGCTCTGATACCAGGTTTGTAACACCTCGATTTTCTGAACTGGAATACTACACGGTGCTCATGACCCCGAAGGATCACAAGCTAACCCATGACTGATATCTGCACCTGTATACTTCATTATATATCATAAAATGCAGAAACATAAACATAAAAGGCCATAAGGTTCGAACTGAATAAATGTCTGATAACAAAATGTCTGAAAAAGGTATAACAATACCAAAACAAGTCATAAATACTGAAAATAATAAGATCTGAATATATAATCTGATATCTAGTCTGAAAGCCTCTAACTAAACTAAATAAGGAGTTAAAGTAACATGTACCCAACTAACTTCATCTAGCAACTTAATAGTAAATATAGCAATAATCATATCATCCTCGAATGAGAAGGACTCACTGTAAACTCTAAACACTGGAATGCTACTGTTGATCTGGAGCTCGTGCCTCTGAACCTATGGTGTAACATAAGAGAAAGCACCATAGCACAAATTCATCAGTACGTCTGAATATACTGAGTATATGAGTGAGGTAGGCTAAATTCAAAGAGTTATATGCATAAACAATGCTAACTAATATGAACGTGAGAATACATACATGTATACATAACTGTAACTAAACTCGTACAGATCCTGACTACTGAGTATGAATATTGTCAACATAAGTGTGCTGACACTAAGATACTGAATAGATGAATGACTATTTTTTACAGTTCGAATTATGAAGAACGGGTTTGGTTGACTATGTCTGACAGTCTTGAAGCTGAATACTAATATCATGAATTCTGATAACTAATATGACCGATACATGAGTTTAAAAAATTGATATAACTGATATAACTAAGATGATCGGCCTAACCGATGTAACTGATACTGAGTGACTGTATCTAATAGTCTAAGTTCTGATGGAACTATCTGAGTTCTATTTTATATAGAGTAACTAAATTTGAGATCAGTCCTATCTAGCGGGTGATCTTTAAATTTGTTGATTCTGATACTATCTGACTGAATCTTGCTTTTGGGAGATGACTTTGATGGAAACCCTAATCTTGTGGTTGAGAGTATAAAAGAGGGTTTTATGATCTTAAATGAAGAAAAATGGGAAAAATTATGCCTCTTTAGGGTTATAAGTCATGGAAGGTGAAGGAAATAACCAAAATACCCTTGAAAAAATGCCCTTGAATTACTGGAAAAATAAACTTGATGCCATCTGTGACAGGCTGTCAGGTCCGTCATAGGACGTCACGAATGGTCATCACAAAAGGGGTCCAAATTCTTGATTTTCTGCCCAAGGCTGACGATATCATTAGAAATGTCACCAGAATGTGATGACATCGTCAAAAAGGTCATCAAAAATGTGATAGCCCATCAGAAACGTCATCACTATTTTCTAGCTTGACATGCGGGAATAAAAAGGTGATAACTCTTTGCTTCGCTATTGAATTTAGGAGAAATTGATATCGTTGGAAATATAATTCAATTATCTATATCTTGATAGGTCATGAGCTCAAATATTCCAAGTATAATGATAGATATTCTCATTTGAAATTGACTATACCAATATCCTTCTCAAGAATTCAATCGGTAAGGAATGTTTTGATTCATCTGATAGGTGGGAGTTATTTGAAGCCTTAATATGCATCTAACTTACTCATAAAACTATAAAATAACCATGATGTACTATGCATGAGCTTGGTACGTGGCTCTAATATTGGTTTGGATTTTTTGGGGTATTACATAATTATTCCATATACATTAGTTATTGGCTATGATCATGATGAGACATTGATTATGCTATTGTTTCAGCTTTTGATTGGGCTATTAAATGTATTAATGAATGATCCCTTGACTATGATATGGCCTAAGCCATTAATTATGTTATTGACTATTCCATGGATAAGCTATATATTATGCCATGGATTAGGTATTTCTCAAGCTATTGATCAACTATCTTATTATAATGGTAGGCCATATAGGCTATGAATGAGTCATTATTTGGGATATTTCTTATGATTAAGATCATGCTAATAAATTTTGCTAAAAATCATGCTTGAAAACATTCCAAATAATGATATTAGATATTGTGCAATGAGTTATGTTAGAAGACTACTTATTGATTATTTGATAAATTATGATATTCATTATGCTTGAAATAATGATCTTTGATTATATGAATAATCATCCTATTCATTAGTTCACCAATTAAGATTATATATATATATATATTGATACCTGATAAGGCCGGAGGATATTATGATGATAAGTTGATACCCGACAAGCCCTGAGGATATTATGAAGAAATATGATACCTAGCAAGGTCGGAGGATATTGTGATCATATGTTTATACCAGACATGGACGGAGGATATTATGATGATATGATGACACCCGATAAGGACATAGAATGATTATGATGATATATATTTGTCAAGGTCAGAATGCGATTTTGATGAGTCATTAATACCCGACAAGGCTAGAGGATAATTATATTGATGTGCCTATGTGTACATCAATAGGTTTGAGTCTGACTATCCCTATGTATGGCAACTATATGTTTACATATACTTTTATGTAATTTGGGTATGATATTGATAGTAGGGATGCCAGTTATAGCTCACTAGTGGTAAATATTTATAAAGCGGTATAGTTGATGATTAGTATTAAATAGGGATATGCGATGGATGTTTGTTAAGTGGCTAATAATGACTTCTTGATAAATGAGGTATAGTTTGTAATGATGAATAGGAATAAGTAGTTATTGAGGATAAATGATGCTAGTGATAATTGATTGTTATCTAATAATTATGATTAGTGGATTTATAGTTAATAGTTAATAAAGTGATGACTAGAGTTATGTGATGGCTAGTAGTCCAATAGATTAGTTAATCAAAGATAGCTAGCAAGTAAATAGTAACTAGTGTATGGTTGATGCTATGATTTTTAAATGAAGATAATAGTAGGGAAAGTGTGTACATTGTCTTGTGTTATCAAATTGTGAAATGTTGCTAAATGATCGATTGATGATAATTGTGAAATGATGGTTATACGAAGATTAAAGTTAGCTATAATGTTGGTTGATTGCTTTATTTTCTCTTGACTGTACGCTCTAGTTGTATGAAAGGTTGCAATAAGTTCATTACTTTTCTGAAACATTTGGCATATGGGAGCCAACTTCTTAGTTATAATTGCTTGTGTGGAAGATTATTGATTAGTTATTATTCCAAATATTTGTTTATCATGCACAAAGACAAAGGCTTGTATTGATGCCATATATTATGATGTTATTTTGATTTAATTCCTTATCTTACGCGGTCGTATTATTGACTAATTCAGGTTTATTTCTGTATCTTTACTTAGTTTATGTTATCTTGAATTTTATCATGCTTATATCATGATTTAGCCCAATCCGGTAATGATGCCTATTATGTACCTATTTTTTAGTACTTATATGATACTTATGTATATTTTGGGTGCAGATCTAAGAATAAATTATTGTTGTAGAGTCACGTTCATGTAATGTTGATATCTAGAGCTAGGGTGAGGTCTTAGAGTCTGAGTGGCCCCTTTACTTCTATCTTTATAATCAATCTTTTGGATCGAGTTAGTTGTGTTTGACTATTCTAGACTTTTGAGTTGTATTTATATTATTGAATGCTCTTGTACTAACTCTACCATGTTATGGGATTGGCATCTTTTGTTGTCTATTTATCTATTTGAAATACCTAGTTCATTTATAACTTAAATTTTTTGAATATGGTGTATGTTGGGAATTTCTTACTAAATTAACCCTTTTCATTAGCTATGGGTTATTGTTGGGCTTACCAACTAGCGAGATTTAGTAGGATTATGACTCATAAATTAGGTCATGACAAATTTGTATTAGAGCCTAGGTTTCACAGGTATTGTTGTTATAAAACCAAGTGTCTAGCAAGGTCTTGTAGATCAAAATGATGACATCCATTTCCTATCTTTGAAAGGCTATGGGTCATTCTTAAGAGTTCCCAACTTCTTTTATTCATATTTTCTACGAGTCTGAGTTGGTTAGTAGGAGTATTCGTTTGACTTTACTCTTTCTTAGAAGGAAAAGACATGTGCAACTGCTACACAACATGAGGTTCCTAAGACCAAGACTAGAGATACTTCTCATATTCACATATGACCTAAAAGTCATGGATAGCCTCGTGATGTGTACCCCATTAGGATTTAGGATAGGACTCTTTCTGCAAATCTTATTCATAATTTTGTGCTAGAGATTCTTTCATCACAGACAGTCGTTAGCCAAGGACCTACCCAGGCTCTACCAAGGTTTATTCCTTCTTCGATGCTTAGAGATGCATTGCTTTATCTTTTTTATTTAGTTGGTAATGCGCCATCTTATAGTGCACAGTCTACTTATTAGAGTGGTACTTAGGCGGGGGCACAACATATTGATGTGACTCATAGAGTTGAAGTTCCTCCTACAACAGAAGTTAATCAGTTGGTTGTTTCTCAACTAGTTCTTGCCAAGCCTGTTATGTCTTCGGAGAAGTAGAGGATTGTGGGAAGATTCAAGAGATTTGCCCCGACTAGGTTTTTTGGTGCTCTGAGCGAGGATGCATATGAGTTTCTTTTTTCTTGTGAGGGTAGTCTCCATAATTTTGGCCTTTTCGAGACTCGTGGTGTGGATTACACCATATTTTAGTTAGATTTGGGTGCTTGTCTTTGGTGGAGAAGTTATGTGGTTTCTAGACTAGCTGGATCTTCCCCCTTATCATAGAATTATTTATTTGAGATGTTCTTAGAGAAGAACATGACTCGCAGCCTTAGAGATCATTTGAGAGATCAATTCTCTAAATTGAAGTAGGGCTCCATGACAATTGTAGAGTATGAGGCTTATTTTTATGAGTTAGCTAGGCATGTCACTTATATCTTAATACTAAGTATAATAGAGTTCGCTACTTTGTTAGAGATTGAGACTTCCCATTTGCAAGTCTACTCATAGTTTAGTTGTTGGGAAAGGTCTTTTAATGAGGCTTAGAATTATGCTAGAGTAATTGAGGAGATGCACCATGAGGGTCGTAAAAGTCGTAATAGGAGGCCTAGGATTCAAGGAATATTTAGTTAGAGTTGTCATAGTTCCCAACCAAATGATGACAGTTCTCATAGTAATTATCCTCTGTATCCATCGTATCAGTCTCAGAGTTAACCTATTTTACCAGTACAGGCAGCACTTCAGATTACTGACGGAGGTTAGTCTAGTGATAGTGGTTGCCCTAGTAAGGGAAATGGTTAGTTGTTGAGAGGTTCATCTTGTTGTTATTCTAGTCGTGGTGTTTACTTTGAGATAGCTCAGATCTGTTGGTTCTGGTTCAGCTCATGTTTTCTATTTTACTTGTAGATATCTTGGTCACCATTCGCGAGATTACCCTAGAAATGGGGCTATTTGTTTTATAGCTTAGTGTGTTCCACCTATAAAAGTAGTCTATCTCTTAGGTAGATATGGTTATCATAGTTACAAAGGTGGTTTTTAGGGTACTCGATGAAGTTCTAAGGCAGGCAAGATAAGAGGTCGGTCAGGTGCCCAGCCAAGTCTAACGCCCCAAACCGGTACCCAGAATGCTACATGGTGCTCATGACCCCAAAGGATCACAAGCTAACCCATGACTGATATTTGTACCTGTACACTGCATAATATAACATAATAATGAGAAAATATGCACTGAAAGTCCATAAGGTTTAATACTAAACAAAATCTGATTAATAAAATATCTGAGTGGGGTAATAGAATACCCAAAATAAAACTGAAAATACTAAAAACTGAAACATGATAGTCTGTATCTAGTCTGAAAGTCTCTACTATCTAAATAATTTAAATAAGGATTTGATGGGACATGTCCCCAAGTAACTCCAACTAATAATCTAACCAATAAGATAGTAAAGAAATAATCATGCCCTCGAAGGATGAGGACTCATTACGGACTCTGACTGCTGAAACTGGAATCTACTGCTGATCTGGAACTAGTGTCTCTGAACCTATGGTGTAACATAAAAAGAAAGCACCATAGCATAAATGTGTTAGTACAATGAAATGTACTGAGTATACATGTGAGGTAGGCTATATGCAAGGGTTCACATGCATGATTATCGCTAACTGACTGTCTAACATGACTGTGAGAATGCATGCATAAATACGTAACTGAACTGACAATGTGATAACATGATTACTGAGTTTGAATACTGATAACCTAATATGTTCATAACTAATATAACTGATAACATGAGTGACTGTATCTGACAGTCCTAAATATGATAGAACTATCTGAGTTTCGAACTGTATCTGAGTTGACTGTATCAGACAGTCCTAGATTCTGAAGAACTATCTGAGTTCTATTACTGAGACTGATTGACTATATCTGACAGTCCTGATTCTACAACATAAAACTGTGGGAAGTAGTTATCTAATCGACATGCCCCTGATATGCCATTATGGTTAAGTTGGTGTCCAATCTGTAACCCCAATTGGAAGGGTGTCAATACCGCGCCACTGGTAAGGAAAAGCTGTGGGTGACCCTCATCTGATAGTGTCCCCTTTATGAAAATGGTGGGGGCCTTATCTGACAGTGCTTATCCCCCTCATCAACCCTCATCGACAGTGTTGATGTCTCAACCTATGCTGGCTACATAGTTCCGGAATACAATGATAATTGCTATGGATCATACCCTCATCTGATAGTGTGTATCCCCATCCTTGGGTTCACTCGGTGCTAATTTCTACTTCCATCTAAATGGACACTGAACATGATTTACTGAACTAAAAATGGGCTCAATCACTAAATTCCATTGACTGACGGAATACTACTGATATCTGACAATTGACTGAGTTTATGAGATCATGGAGATTTTCCTAAGATATAAGACTGTCTGAAGTCTAAGGATTCAAGCTTGACAGAGAGTATCATTAAAACATGACATGGCTCTAGGCACATAGCTAATATTTTGGGTACAAGTACCCCCAGGACTCGATAGAAGGAAACGGACAAAGCATGACTTGCTTGAATACATAATAATCATCAAAATACATTTACTAAAGCATTTCATCAAACATATGATAGGCATAATCTTGTACATACATGGGTATTTCATGATATTATGCTAATTAGACACTTTAACTTCATCTAGGCATTTAATCAAACACATGGTAGGCTTAGAATGTGTAAACAACATCATACAACAATTAAATGTCATGATTCAATTCTAATTTAATCATTCAGGAGTTTAGTCATAGGATTTCATGAATCTATACCTATACAAATCAACCCATATGGAATTCAGCACTCATTCATGGAATACAATTCAATTACTCATTATCAACATGAACAAGAGCAGCCAAATCATGAAATTCAGAAGAAAATTCATAACTTGAATTTATAAAAGGGATTCTTGGGGTTCATGGATGAAAGGAGTCCATGAATGAACACTTTGGATACCTGGGTTAAGGTTCTTGATGTTCTTTAACTTGAAAAATTGAAAATCCCTCAGTTCTTGAAGAAGATTAGATTTTGTTCTTGGCGATTAAGGTTAGAGAGAAACCCTAATATTTGTTTTGAAATTATAATGAGAATGTGATTTTTGGATGGATTTAACTAGGTATATAAACTGGTGGCAAAAGACCAAAAATCCCCTTTAAAATGACTTAAAAATTCGTTGAACGGAACCTGTGATGGCTCATGCGATGGTCTATCGCTGGGTCGATGGTCCATCTTTTCAACCATCGTAGGTGGACCAGAATAGGGTCTCACTATCTAGGTAGCGGCATCTTGTGCGATGGTTCATCGCTGGGTCGATGGTCTATCATTCCGACCATCGTAGGTGGGCCAAAATAGGGCCTCACTGCCTAGGTAGCGACGAATTGTGCGATGGTCTATCGCTCGGTCGATGGTCCATCATTTCAACCATCGTAGGTAGACTAGAAGGTTGACCCACTACCTTGGCTACAACATTCTAAGCAACGGTCCATCACTAGATCCATGGTCCGTTAACCTGGACATCGCACCTGTGTGATTCTAACAGCTCTAAGTAAAACGTCCATAACTTCTTCCCCCGATACCAGATTTTGATAAAATTGGTATCGATGGAAAGCTTATTCAATTTCTAATAAGATCAAAAATAAAAATCATAAAAAATACCACGTGTAAAAAATGGTTTCATATTTCAAAGCAAGTTTTGACATCCTTGAGATGATTTCAAGCTAAGAAAAAGGCACGGGTATTACCCCAAGTGGCAGGAAAAGTTAGTTATATGCAGTACCTGCTAAACCTGAGGCTGAGACATTGAATGATATTGTTACAGGCATAATTTTTATATACTGCCAGTCGGCCCTTACTTTATTAGATCTGAGATCCATTTATTCTTATAGTTCTTCTCATTATGTACCATGGTTAATGTTTTCTCATGATTTATTATCCATATATTGTGGTGTTGATACTTATGTTGATCTTATTATTCTAGATATGGTGGATTTTAATATGATTCTAGTCATGGACTAGTTATCCCACTATTATGCTATCATAGATTATTTTTCCAAGACCATTACCAGAGCCATGCTTGATATACCCCAATTCATGTGGCAAGTAGCGGTTAGACGGGCATTATTTCTTATGTTCTTTCTAAGAGGCTTATTTGGAGGGGTTATGAGTCTTATCCCATTTATATTTGTGATACTAGTGTGGAGAGTTTATCACCTTACTCTATTCTTTTTGTTTTGTGAGTTTCTTTATTTGTTCCCTACACTCCTGCTTGATATTGCCCCTATCTGTGAGATTGAGTTTACTATAGATCTCGAGTTTGTCCCCTGACCTATTCCTTTGGCACCATACCATATGGCTCCTTCCTATCTTAATGAGCTAAATTTTCAAATTTAGGATCTTCTAGTTAATGGTTTTATTAGACCTAGTGTATCCCCTTAGGGAGCTCCTATTTTGTTTGTAAAGAATAAAGATAGTTCTATTCATATATGTGTTTATTATAGTCAACTTAGTAAGGGCATGGTGAAGAACCGTTATCCTATGTCTTGCATTGATGACTTCTTTTACCAAATTAAAGAGGTGGTAGTGTTTCCTAAGATTTATTTGAGATCTAGTTACCATTAGTTGAGGATAGAGACTTAGGATATCCAAAAGATAGCTTTTAGGACCCGTTATGGTCATTATGATTTCTAAGTGATGTCTTTTGGGTTCACTAGTGCCCCTGCCACATTTATGGATTTTATTAACCGAGTATTAAGGACTTATTTGGATTCCTTTGGCATTGTGTTCATTAAAGATTTCCTTATGTATTCAAGCAGGAGAGTGGAGCATGCGTAATATTTGAGGATTAAGCTTTAGACTCTTAGAGATCATGTACTTTTGGTCAACTTCTCCAAGTATGTGTTTTGGCATGAGTTGGTGACATTCCTTGGACATGTTGTGTCAAAGGATGGTATTATGGTAGACCCATCTAAGATTGAGGTGATTCATGATTGGGCTAGACGAACATCCCCGACTAAGGTTCATTGATTCATTAGTTAGGCCGGTTATTATAGAAGTTTGGTTGAAGGTTTTACTACTATTTCAACACTTATGACCAGATTGACTCATAAAGAGGTTCCTTTTTTATGGTTTGAGGTGTGTGAGTCGAGCTTTGGAAAGCTTAAGAATTTTCTTACTTCATGTCCTATTTTATTTCTTCCTATTAAGGATGAGGGATTCACTAAGTTTTTTGATACTTATGGTGTTGGTGTCACTTGTATATTGGGGCAAGAGGGTTTTGTTATTACTTATGCTTCTAGACATCTTAAGGTGCACGAGTGCAACAAACCCACTAATGATTTTGAGTTGGCAGCGGTATAAGTGTTTGCACTTAAGATTTTGAGGCATTATCTTTATGGTATGCATTGTGGGAATTTCACTGATCATCGCAGCCTTAAGCACTTTATGACCCAGGAGGAGCTTAATACTAGACAGCGTAGATGGATGGAGTTGCTTAAGGATTATGATATTTCCATCCTGTATTATTCAGGCAAGGCGAGTGTGGTACTAGAGGCTTTGAGTCCAAAGATAATACGTACAAGTAGCTTGTTGAGGAAACGTTGAGGACCCTTTGTACATGCTTGTTATGACACATGATGTTAGGGTTCTCCTGATGTAGTCATCGGTATGTCACAGGTCTTCCATATTCATGGTTATGCATTATACAATCCTGTATCCATACTTTTCTTATAACTCCCTATATAATAGTACATATTTGTGTCAATCCCAAAATACGTTAGAACCTTTCCCTGTGTCTACTACGGTCGGTGATTAAGTAATAGCTAAATGGGTATACAAAAATTGTCAATCATAATTTCCTATAAAGTCACCTCAGTTACCTTGTAAAGTAAGACATGGTAAATTTAGATGTCATTCTTGGCATGGATTGGATACACTCTTGCCATGCATCTATTGATTGTAGAAACAGAGTAGGCTAATTTTAGTTCCCAAATAATCCAATCACGGAGTGGATGGGCAGTACTTCAGTGCCTATGACATTAAGGCTAGAAAATAAATCTCCAAAGGGTGCATCTATCATCTTGTTTGGGTTAACGATTCAAAATCTTGAGCCCCAAGACCTGGATTAATTCCAATGGTAAACGAGTTTCTAGAAATATTTCTAGAAGATATACCTAGAGTTTCTCTTAAATGGGAAATTGACTTTGGAATATATCTCCTTCCAGATACCCAAACTATTTTAAATGCACCCTACATAATGGCTCTAGCCAAGCTTAAGGAGTTGAAAAATCATTGAAAAACCTCCTAGACAAGGGTTTTATTAGGCCCAGTGTCTCTCTATCAGGTGCTCTAATTTTTTTTATGTGCAAGAAAGATGGTTCTCTCAAAATGTGCATTGACTATCGTCAGTTCAACAAGGTCACAGTCAAAATAAGTATTCTATTCCCATAATTGATAACTTTTTCATCCTACTTTAGGGTGCAAATTTTTTCTCTAATATAGAACTCAGATTAGGTTATCATCAGGTCAGAGTTTAGATAATATGACATTCAAAAGGCAGCACTCAAAATATAATATGGCCACTTTGAATTTTTAGTTATGACTTTTTCACTAATGAATGCTCCCACAACTTTTATGGACTTGATGAATAGGGTGTTCAAAAAGTACTTGGGCATGTTAGTTATAGTCTTCATGGATGACATCCTCATTTATTCTCGGAGTAAGGATAAACATGTAGAGAGAAATATCTTTCAAACTCTTAAAGATTGCCGGCTATTAACCAAGTTCAGCAAGTGTGAATTTTTGTTGAATTAATAACATTCCTTGGTCAAATAATGATTGGTGAACGTATTTGTATTGGTCCTCAAAAGACCAAAGTAGTAAGAAACTGGCCTAGACCCATCGCTCCAGCAAATATTAGGAGTTTCTTAGGCTTTGCTGGTTAATATAATGGTTTGTTGAAGGTTTTCCCTCCATTTATTATCCTATGTCTAGGGTGACTCGGAAAAAAGTCAAATTTCAATAATTTGATTCTTATGAGAATAGTTTTCAGTAGTTGAACACCACACTCACCATTGCTCTAGTTTTATCTCTACTCGATGGCTCAGATAGTTTTGTAGTTTATTGCGATGCTTGTAGATTTGGACTTGCATGTGTGTTAATGCAGTAGGGAAAGGTTATAGTATATGCCTTTATATAGCTCAAGCCTCGTGAGAAGAACTACCTGACTCATGATCTAGTGTTGGCAATAATTTTTTTTTGCCTTAAATATTAGGAGGCATTACCTCTATGGGGTTTATGTTGATGTTCACTAATCACAAGAGTCATTAATATGTGATCAGTCATAAAGATCTAAATCTTCGTTAGAAAAAATGCCTAGAGTTGTAGAAGGATTATGATATAAGTATCTTGTATCATTCATATAGGGCCAATGTGTTAGTTGATGTTCTTAGCAGATTATCTATGGGAAACATTTCTTATATAGTAGATAAGAAGAAAGAGTTAGTTCATAAGGTCCACAAGATGGATGGATTAGTTAGCTGGTTGATTTAACTTAAGGTGGTATTTTAGTTCACAACGATTCAGAGTACTCTTTGATAACCGAGGTGAAATAAAAGCAAGGTAGTGATCCTATTTTTCTTAGGTTAAAAGCATCAATCCAGATTTAGAAAGTTGAGGTTATCTACCAAGGAAGAGATGGTGTTCTTTACTCTTAGGATAGACTATGTGTATCGAATATAAATGACTTGAGATAGTGGATGCTAGCAGAATCTCACAATGTTTGATATTCTATTCACCCAAGAGCCACAAGGATGTATCATGTTTTATGGGAAGTTTATTGGTGGAATGGTATGAAGAAGGATACTGTGGAATTTGTGGCTAGTTACAAAATTTCCAACAAATTAAGGTTGAACACCAGAGACCTAGTGGTATTCTTCAAGACATTAGTATTCCAACTTGGAAGTGGAAAGTATTGAATACGGACTTATTAAAGGGTTGCCTCAAACTCATTGATAGCATGATTCCATTTGGGTTATCATGGATTGAATGACTAAGTCAGCCAATTTTCTGCCAGTTAACACTTTAGATTCGGCCAAGGACTATGCAAAACTCTACCTGAAGGAGTTTGTGAAATTGCATAGCGTCCCTTTAACTATCATATCTGATAGAGATACTCAGATTCCCTCTCAATTTTCAAAGACCTTCTAGAAGGGTCTTAGAACTCAATTTTATCTCAGTATAACTTTTCACCTTGAAAAATAGTCAGGCAGAAAGGACCATCAAGACCTTAGACGACATATTAAGAGAATGTGTGATATATTTCAAGGGTAGTTGGGATGATAATTTTCCTCTGATTGAGTTTTATAATAACAGTTATCACTCTAATATTTAGATGAACCCAGTTGAGGCACTTTATGGTAGGAGGTGTAAATATCCTATTGGTTGGTTTGTGGTTGGTAAAGAAATATTTATAGGGCCAGACTCGGTCTATGAGTCTATGGATAAAGTTCAGATGATTATAAAAATGTTGAGAATAGCTTAGAGTCATCCAAAATCCTATGCATATGTGAGAATAAGGGAACTTGAGTTTGCTATTGGTGATTTTGTCTACATGAAAGTTTCACCCATGGAAGGAATGAAGAGATTTAAGAAGCAAGGAAAGATTATTCCTCAATATATTGGTTTGTATGAGATTATACGTCATTTTGGAAATGTTTCCTATGAGTTAAATTATCCTACAAACTTAGCATCGATGTATCTAGTCTTCCATGTTTCCATGTTAAAGAAATGCATTGGTGATCTTTCATTGATTGTTCCCTTATAAAGTGTGGGTGGGAGAGATCTCTCTTATGAAGAGATTACTATTGAGATCCTTGACCATCAGGTTTGTAAGTTGACGAATAAGGAGGTCACATTGATAGAGGTTCTTTGCCAAAACTAGTCAGTTGATGGAGCCACTTGGGAAGTAGAGGCAGATATGATGAGCAAGTACCCCCTCCCCCATACACACACCTCTTCCCCTCAAACTCGGTCCTAAATTAAGGTGTAGTTTCCCCTTATTTAATTAATTAATTTTTTTATTTCATATTACCCAGCTATTCTCATGTCATACCATGCATTCATGAGTCTAGTTCAGTACATGTTTCAGTTACTGATTGAGTTATCATGTTAGTGTACAACTCTTAGAAACTCAGTGTAGGAATTTTAGGTGTAAAAGTGTGAAAGGGTTCCAATAATATCAAGAGAAAATAGTGAAGAAAATATGGGAATTGTAGCTTTTTTCCCTAACTTTCCATCTTAACCAATTTTTATTTGAGAACGAATGACCCCAGGGGGAGATATTGTAACCCCCACCCCCCTAAAAAAAAATCAAGCTAAGACTAGAACCATGCTTCAACTACATGCAGGATTAAACATCATACTTTAATAGTGTGAGAAGGGATTTGGACATATACCAAGGGCACATGTAACTTCTACCTTGTAACCAAGCCAAAACCTTCGTTATAAATCTATTTCTTAAGAAATATCTTATTATGGTCAGCTTAGAACAAGAACAACTTCTAGATTCTAAAACATCTTCAAGATCAAGAAACACCAAAGGATATATATTTGAATTATCTTTCCAATGCTTCTAGTTTTTCCTTAATCCAATATTAGGGTTAAATATTTTGGCCATTTTAGTGAAGCACTATCCTGTAGTGAGATGTCACAAACCAAACCACGACCATAGTTATATTGTATGATAGTACAATAGTTACTCTAGCGACACAACCCTAAACATCATGAATTTTACAAGTATACCTTCCAACTATGATAGGGAACCATAATAATGTTTTAAAACCACGATCCTAGACGATACAGATTGAACCTTCAATTATTTGAACCAAGGTACATTTGTAGGTAAGTCCCATGGTCGTAGTCTGATCATGTTCAGAGAAATTTTATCTAGATCTTAACCACGAGAATCACCCTTCTGATCATAATCATGGGAAGGTCCCATACATTTCTTCTAGCAGCTTTCAGTTATGACTTTTAAAGGGGTATATCTGTCTTTTCCCATTATTATAACATCAGATCTATGACGTTCAATTTATTTCACAGTTTATTATTAATGCTAATACTACCCTAAGCCCTTATTACTCAGAAAAACATTTGAAACTTAGTTTCAAATAGATAAAAGAGGTGATTTCTTTCCCCAAGAAAAAGCAAGGGTTCATCTTCTTAAGATTCCAATTTTAATAATTGTTTAGAGTTGTCATCTCTAGTTATATAGGATTTCATCAATGGGTATACTTTAACTTATAGAGTCCTAAATTTAGCCAAATTCCTTAGTTTTGTCCCTTCTTCATAATTTAGGGTTAATAGATGTTGTCAAATTCCTTGAATGTATTCTTGAGTTGAAACCCACATTTTACTATGAATTTTGTTACTATTATATGTCCATGCTCATAAACACTAATTATATTGTGAAACCCATAACATTGGATTTAAGTTATCAAATTCCTTAATTTCACTAAGGTTATAAAACTAGCATAATAGTTGCATTCTTCATAGATGGTAGGTTATGAACTCCCAATGACCTAGTATTTCTTGCATATATATTTATGAGGATAAAAAACCTCTAGCTTACATGTTTTTGAATGCTTGCAGATAATGTATTTATTTTTAATCTTAAGATTTTATTATTACCATTAAGTATTGCAATTGTTAGAGTCATTCAGCTAGGAGTAGTACTAGCACTGAGAGGACGTAGGGGTAAAGGGTCACCCGCCAGTTAGGATGGTAACTTTAAGAGAAGTCCCCAAGTCCTATAAATATTACACCAGTATAGGCTCTAAAGGGTCATCTTTCAGATCAGGCTTGATACATTAGTCCTTTTAAACATCAGTTAATGGATCCATGTCACTCGGCATTCATACCCATATCAAGGTACTAAACACCCTTCCATATGGGGTTACAAGTTTGACATTGGTTAGCTTAGATTGGGGCATGTTACTTATTTGTATCTCCCACAGTTCAGATTCAAATACTTACATGAACTTATATTTAACTATTCAGTTTATCTTACAGTGCATGTTTATTATTTGGTGTTGTTGTAGTTTACTATGTTACATGTCTCATATTCAACCTATATTAGTTATTTCTATCTCACATACTTAGTACATTTCAAAGTAAAAATCACATACTTTCCTTTGGGCTACATTGTCTCATAATATAGGTTTTGATGCTTAGAAACTAGATCATGCCTAGGATGATCTCCTACCTTATCAATAGCAGTATTTTAGTGATTCCTATCATTTGAAGACTAGAATCATCATCTTATTTTGTTTTATTTCAATTTTCAGACATTTAGAGTTAGTTCAGGCTCGTCCCAGCAAGTCATCTTAGTTAGTCTTTCAGAGATAAAGTTATATGTTTAGCTTTTTGGCTTTAATCTAAGATATTGCTATTTTTTTCTTTTGATTATTATTCTATCATTCAGTTTATTTTCTGCATTAGTGTTTTATCAGATATTTTCGGTATTCTTAGTGACCTGCTAGGCCATGGGTTAGTTTAGGGTCACTTGTGACCCTAATCAATAATTTATGACTAAGGGTGGTCTTGGGTCGTAACAAACTTGGTATTAGAGGATCAAGTATAAAGTGTCCTAGGGTGTTTGAAAGTTGTATTAAATAGAGTCTTATTCATGGGTGTGAAGCGTGCCGCACTTTTGAGTTTTGAGTGAGGCTATGAAATATTTTAGAAAAAGTTTCATCTTTTTCATGTCATATCGTGATAGAATGTGAACTCTATTTAAACATTTTTCTAACTCATTTTCTATATGTTTACAGAATATGCCTCTAAATAAAACTAACGAAAAAAGGAGTGGATATGATAATGGTGTTGAGAATCAGCATGCACCTCCACTAGTTCTAAAAAACCCTCTAAATGAACAAGTCCCCATGCCAAATTCAGGAATGTTTTCATAACCTTAGACTAGTCCATAACCACCCATAATAACCAGTTAGCTATAGCCCAGCCAACCCAGTCGTGAATGCGATAGTAGCCAGATTCTGAAACTTCACTCGGATGAATCGCCTAGTGTTCTTTGACTCCAAGTACAAACAAGACCAAAAGGAATTCTTAGATAGTATTTAGAAATTTACAAAAATCATAGTTGTTACCTCAACTGAAAGTGCTGACTTAAATATTTATCAACTGTATAAATGGCTTACACCTGTTATAAGAAAGGAAGGGGGATAGAGGATAGATATAAGACCAATAGAGTGGGATGAGTTTTTTGTTGCATTTCTGGATAGGTTCTTCCCTCTTGAGATAAAAGATGCAAAGGTGCATAATTCATAAATCTGAAGCAGGGTAATTTAAGCATGAAGGAGTATTCTCTTAAGTTATAATGAATTGGTAAAGTATGCTCCGGATATGGTTGTGAATCCAAGGCCTGCATAAGAAAGTTTATGTTTACTTTTTTTGAGGATATGGTCAAAGACTTTAAGACTACTATATTGGATCAAGAGGTACATATCTCCAAGTTTCATGCTCAACAAATAGAAGAGGAGAAAATTAATGAGAAAGAAATGGAGAGTAAAAGGGCTAGAATAGGTAGCATTAATTTCTCTCAACAGAGGTCAAGTGGTGGAAATACTTCTTAGTTATACCAAAAATATTTAGCTCCAACACCGTCTTTTTTTAGTGCTCCAATGCCCAAGTTCAGGCAAGATAATTTAAATAGGGCACCAGGCTCTAAGTCCTAGTGTAGTGTGAGTAATGTCCGTAACAATTCATTATGTAAATAGTATGGTGAGAACCACAAGGGTGAGTGTATGGATAGTAGTGATGTTTGCTTTGGATATGGAAATATAGGACACACATTTAGGAAATGTCGAGTTTTATAACAGAGAGTTAGGGATCTCGTCAGCAAAGTTAGTCCAACTCATTAGCAGTTTTGGTGGGTCGCCTGACTCAGTGGGGTGATATATCTAATGCATCTACAGACAGAAATAGAACATATTTTATTCTCTTCAGAATCGACAGTATCAAGACAATTCTCCTAATATAGTCATTGCTACGTTACAGGTCTTTCATAGTCATATTTATACATTATTAGATCTTGGATCTATCCATTCTTTTATAACTCCCTATATAGTAGTAGACTTTTATATCCATTCCTAAATTCTTTTAGAACCTGTCCCAGTCATTACTATGGTCGATGATTCATTGATAGCTAAATAGGTATATAGAAATTGATTAGTCATAATTTCCCAGAAAGTCACCTCTGTTGACCTTGTGGAACTATACATGGTAGATTTTGATGTCTTTCTTGGCATGGATTCACTGCATTTTTGTTATGCCTTTATTGATTATAGAGATAAAGTAGTCTAGTTTTAGTTCCCAAATAAGCTAGTAATGGAGTGGAAGGGTAGTACTTAAGTGCCTACGAGTCAGTTAGTCTCTTACCTTAAGTCTAGAAAATTAATCTCCAAAGAGTGCATATATTATCTTGTTTGGGTGAAGGATTCAAAATTTTAAGCCCCAAGACTTGGGTCAATTTCAGTGGTAAATGAGTTTTCAGAAATATTTCCAGAAGATCTACCTAAAGTTCCTCCCAAATAGGAAATTGACTTCAGAATAGATCTCCTTCCAAATACCCAACCTATTTCAGATCCATCCTACAGAATAGCTCCAGCCAATCTATCTCTCTATGTGGTGGTCTAGTTCTTTTCATGTGCAAGAAAGACAGTTCTCTCAGAATGTGCATCGACTACCATCAGTTAAAAAAGGTGATAGTCAAAATAAGTATCATATTCCCATGATTGATGACTTGTTCAAAAAACTTTAGGGTGCAATTGTTTCCCTAATATAGAACTTAGATTAGGTTATCATTTGCTCAAAGTCAGAGAATGTAACAATTTGAAAAAAAAAACTGAGAACTCAATATGGTCACTTTGAATGTGTTGTTACATCTTTTGGACTAAAGAATGTACTTGCAGTTTTTATGGACTAAATTATAGGGTGTACAAGTAATATTCGGACATGTTCATTATAGTTTTCATATATGACATCCTCATTATTCTCGAAGTGAGAATGATCATGCAAACAATTTAAAATTTATCTTGTACACTCTTAAACATTGTCAGCTATTTGCCAAGTTCAGCACGTATGAATTCGGATTGAACCTGTAACAGTCCTTGGTTAAATTATTTTTGGTGAAGGAATTTGTGTTGATCCTCAAAATTCTGAAGTATTAAGGGATTGTCCTAGACCCATTGTCCAACAAATATTAGGAGTTTCTTGGGCCTAGCTTTTAATGACCCTCCAGGCCATTTTCTACATTACCATGTATTTTCACCATTTAGATCTTTCTTATATCTACCCTATATCATTTATGACTTATTGGAGATGACAGTTTATTACTAGGAAGTTTATTTTGTTTTTAGAGCCAATTCTCTATTTTGAAGTCATTGTTGGCAAGAACTGGCTACTAGGCAAAATCTTTTGTTTAAGGAACTTTTATGCCAATTCTAATAGTTCCAACAGCTCCAGGATGTTGATTTTAGGCTAGGTGGATATTTGGTTTGGGTCCCAAAGCTCCCAGACTCATTCTAGGCTATTGACTAAAAGTTGATAAAAATTGCACTTGGGTGTGGGACCCACTTTTTATCAAAACGACCTCAGATAGAAATTTTGAATACTCAATAGAGTCCAAAATGTCTAATTTGATAGCATAGCATAGTTCATTTTTTATATGGGATTCTAATTGAATCTCAAGTGGTTAGTGGAGGCTTGAAAAATTCCAAGCCTTCAACTGGTGCACCCAGCTAGTGCACTTGTGAAAGCGGCCCTTTTGGCACTTTAGCGAAGCCCACTTTAGTCGCCTTCCAGGCATTTTAGCGACCTATCCATCCCCAGATAGCCACTTTAGTAATAATTTTAATGTTAAAATGGATGCTGATTTAGCGCCAGCTTGTCTGCTTTAGCGGCATGGAAGGCATAGGTTGGTACCACCATAGCTGCACCTGGAGCCATTAAATGCCCTATTTTACCAATTCTTCTCCCATTTTCACACAAGTTCAAGACTTAAAAATCCTACGAAGTGTGAAAACCTGGGAGAAACATTAATAGGTGATTCTGGGGTGTTCATGATCTTGGATTACTCATTTCTTCTACCAATTCTTGGTAAGTTCCCATTAATTTCATGGTTAAATTTCTTATAGTTTTCCAAAATACCTAGATTATTGGTGGGTTGATTTTAACACCATTTGAGCTCAAAATTTACCCATTATTGAGGGTAAATATTCCTTTAGCATAGAGGGACGTTTTGATGGTTTTGAAAATGTGATTCTACAAGAGAGCCCCACATCGGATTTTTTTATGTGATTTTGGACACAAAGCATAAAAATACAATATGGGTACCAATATTTTTTGTATTGATGAGTAGATTATCTTTTTGATAGCATGGCATCTTGTGGAAGGTTTGCAAAAGGGAAAATCATTGATTTAGCAGATTTCACAAGGCTTTCTTCAATGTCTAGGTAGGTTAGGTTTACCTTTCTTATAAATTGGGCTAATTTTTAGTATAATTATGATAACGTGCTAGATATAGGTGAGAGTTATGTCTTGGAAGTATATTAGCATAATTTGATTTTCTTATTCAATTTAAGAATCATAAAATATGCATAGTTGACTTAGTTAGTCATTCTTAGGATAGAATTGATATCTTAGGAATGAAATATGGCTTATTTAATATCTTGTAGTGAAATTAAATACCTTAGCCTAGTATGGGTTGAATTTTCCTTAAAATGGATTTTTGGGAATTAGGAGCGGGTCATTTGGCCTATCTTAGGCCAAGACTATCATTAGCTCCTTGTAGACTTATTAGGTGTGTTATATTTAAATGTATATTTATAATTTGAAAAGGTAGGAGTGGGTCATTTGGCCCACCTTAGTCCAAGACTATCATTCGCTCCTTGTAGACTTATTAGGCGTGTTATATTTTAAATGCGTATTTTATAATTTCAAAAGGTTGATACATGATTCTTATAGTAGATTGGTCCTTATGAGTTAATTCTAGTTCTTGTTCAAGTCCGGTTATTTATGATTTTAAGTTTTTATTCAAGTTTGGTAATTGATTACATGAGTTTCGGTTCAACTCTAACAAATGGTGAAGATACGAGTTTCGGTTCAAGTTTGGCAAATCATGATGATATAAGTTCCGATTCAAGTCTGGCATTAAGAAGTTATTCATGATATGTTTGCGATATGGAAGGATTAATGGTTATGGTTTTAAGAGGTGGTTATTTAGCATATTTTTGATTACTGCTACCCTTGATTGCACCCTTTGATATTATAAGGGCCTGCATTGGGTTATTTATTTTTCTGCATATACTGGCTAACGGGGTCCAGCTTTGTAGTGGTAGTTATGCATTCTTTTATTTTATTTTTATTTTGAATTATTCATGTACTTTCTTACAGTATTCGAAGCATCATTCTAGGTTTGTCCTTTTATTTGAATTAGATTATTATTTTGTATTATTATTATTTTTATATAAGGATTTAGCTTAGGCTGCCGATGATGCATACTGATTACTCATGGCTTTGGTACTTATACTACACTTCTATATCTTTTTTGTGTACATCTAAGTACTAGTTGTCATTGTTGACCTTATGATCGTGCAGACTAGAGTTTGGAGATAGGGTGAGCTCTCAGAGTCAGACTTCACCTTTCCTCCTTTTTCTACTTTTGCTTAGACTTTCCATTTCAAGACTGGTGTATGTTTGACTATTATAGTACTCATGTTCGTTTATTAGTGGCTCTTGTACCAATACTACTAGGTCATGGGATATTATCTTATCTTATTTATCTTTTGTATTATTATTATTATTATTTATTTTATTGCTTGTAAGTTTTTACTTACATAAGTTCGACATTTCTACCAATTACCACCAAATTAGCCCACTGCTTCCAGCTTTGGGCTATAATTTGGCTTACTTACTTATGGGATAAAATAGGTGACATAATGACTTGTAAGTTGAGTGTGACATAGCTAGTTACATACGAATAGTTTGTTGAAGGATTTTCCTCCATTGCTTATCCAATGTCTAGGTTAACTCAAAAGAAATTCAAATTTTAGTGGTCTAATTCTTATGAGAAGAGTTTACAGAAGTTGAAGACCCGATTCACCATCGCTATAGTTTTGACTCTGTCTGACGGCCTAGATGGTTTTGTAGTTTATTGTTATGCTTCTAGAATTAGACTTGGTTATTTGTTAATACAGCATGGAAAGTTATAGCAAACGCCTCTAGACATCTCAAGTGTAATACCCTGAGAATACCAACCAATAGTAGAACAATGATTCAATCTCATGAGAAAAAATCTTAGTGATTTGGTAGTTTTATGATCAATTTTGATGTAAATTAAGGCCTCAAATACTTCCTGGCTATTAGACGAATCAAAACATCCCTTATCAATTGAATTCTTGAGAATGATATTGCAATAGTCAGCTTCAAATGAGCATATCTCCTATTCTACAAGAATTTGTTAGCTCATGACCTCCAACAGATAGACAATTGAATTAGCTTTCCAACGATACCAATTTTGCCAAAATCTGATATCGGAGTAAAAGTTTATGGCCATTTTACAGCAACCTATCCGAACTATCTAAGTACGACAGGAAGGCCGATGGACCGTCTCCCAAACCATCGTAACTGAGGCAGTAAACCTATTTTTTGACCAAAAAGTGATAGGTTGAAGGTACAGTCCATCCCCAGTGCGACGGTTCATCGCCCAAACTGTCAAGGACCTTCATTTAGCAATTTTAAGCCATTTCTAAAAGGATTTTTGGGTCTTTTTCCACCCTTTTTGATATCTAAATACATCAGATCAAAGCATAAATGTCATATTCTCCTCTAGCATAAAAATAGGGTTTCTTGCAAAATTAACCCTCAAGAGCAAGATCCAAATCCTTCTTCAAGAAACTCAAGGATCAAATTATCTCCATTCAAGAACCTTCAAGAAAAGCCTCCAAGAACACTCTCAAGGCTTCAACATCATCTTGTTCCATTGACTTGAGCCAAATAAGGTATGTGGGGCTCAAACAAGGACAATCCTTTTGTCTTTGTGCCCAAAACTTCTTTTAAATTACAAAGATATATGATTTTACATGTTTTCTTATGGAATTGAAGTACGGGTTTATACCCTATATTACTATTCTTGAGATTATGATGTTTTCAATGATTTAGAAATTGAAGTACATGAGTATGTTGAGATTATAATGTGTATTGCTAAAAAATTTCAGATTTCTATATGATTTATGAATTTTTATGATATCGAGTATGAATTTTGATACGTCTTAACGTGAGATTGATATATGGGTCATTAAGCCCTATTTGGGAGTGTAATTTTAAGAACTTTTGTGCTATAAGCACCCATGATTTGAGTATTTTGAGATAATTGATAAAGGTTTGACCTTGACGGTCATAGTAGCATTGAAATCCACTTTACTGAATGAGATTACAGATTTTTGTAGTTTGTTTCATTATAAACCACGAGATTATTAAATGGGGATTTCCATGAGATGAACTTAGCTAATTAAAATGGAGTAGCATTTAGCATCGAGTTTGGTAAGTTACTACGGTTGTATACCCCAGAACTACGTGCCACAGTAGGATTGAGATTTATGGGCCCGAGGCCGAGATAGTGATCACTAAGTTGAGGTTATACTCCCTGGCAAGAGTATGACACCTTCCCCAACATGAGTTTTCTTTCTTTAGAGGATAAAAATGTTGGACTCCATGTAGCTCGCATGGTTTATGTCGGTTAAGATAACCTCCCTAATAGTAAGTTTTTTTCAGAGGAGTTTTGTAAAGTATATTTTCCCTTGAAGAAAGTATTTTTCCATTCTAGTAAAAGTAAATAAATAGCTTTTGAGTATTTTCCCTACTAGTTAAGAAAAGCTTTTGAAAGTATCCCCTTAAGATCAAAGTATTTTCCCTTACAGATAAGTTATTTCTTTTTTACCAGTAAAGAAAAGTTTAAAAAGTAATTTCCCTAAAGTTTTCTAATATGTTTTACTCTTATGACTTATGATAGTCAGATTTCATATTACTCCAGCTATGTGAGTCATTTACATTTAGCATGCATTGTTTTATAAATGATGGTCATGAGATATTTTTTACTTATGCACTGTACCCCCATATACTTAGTACATCCTCAAAGTACTGATCCACATATATGTCTATGTGCTATATTGTCTCATAATGTAGGTACAAAACTTAGTATAAACATTCATATTTAGGCAATTGCAGATTCTAGCCAGCAAGATGATGAGTCCTCCTACTTCGAGAACTTCAGTTAGATTCACTTATGTTGTTTACTTTCTTATTCATATGTATTGATCAACGATAGTTGGAGTAGCTTCCCAACTATTTATAGTCAGTATAGTAGAAGCTTTATAGACAGTCGGTGAGGTGTATTTTATTTTAGTTTTGTTATAAAAGCAGAGTTGTAATTATCTGAATTCAGTTTTACATTGACCAAATTCAGAAAAAAGTCATCTTTTGCTTATTTTGTTTAGAATTATGCATCTTAATTAATTGCTCATGAGTTATGTTAATATAAGGGTTAGCTTAGGACCACTTGTGGTCATAAGAACCGTGTGACATCTCGGGACAGATTTTTGGGGCGTTACATCAAGCCTCGTGAGAAGGACTACCTAACTCTTTATTCGGAGTTGGCAACAATTGTTTTTGCCTTACATATTAAAAGACATTTCATTGGGGTTCATGTTGAGGTATTCACTAATCACAAGAGTCTTCAGTATGTGTTCAGAAAGAAAGATCTAAATATTTGTTATAGAAGATGGCTAGAGTTGCTGAAGGATTATGATATAAGTATCTTGTACAATTTAGATAAGGATAATGTGTTGGTCAATATTCTTAGAATATTATCTATGGGAAACGTTTCTTAAGTAGAGGATGAGAAGAAAGAGTTAGTTCATGAGAGTTAGTTCCTAGGGTCTATAGGCTAGCTGGATTGGGAGTTCTGCTGGTTGATTTAGCTGAAGGTTGTATTTTGGTTCAAAATTGTTCAGAGTCCTCTTTGATAATAAAGATGAAAGAAAAGAAAGTAAGTGATACTATTTTTTCTTGGGTTTAAAGCAGCGGTCCAGAGTTAGAAGGTTTAAATTTCTCCTAAGGGGGGAGGGGGGGTGTTCTTTATTATTAGGGTAGACTATGTGTCTCAAATGTAGATGACTAGAGATAGTGGATGCTAGAAAAAGCTCACTATTTCTTATATTCTATCCTCCTAAGAGAGACTAAGATGTACCATTATTAGTGGGAAATTTAATGGTGGAATTGTATGAAGAAGGATATTAAAGAATTTGTGGCTATGTGTCCAAGTTGCCAATAGATTAAGGTTGAACACCAGAGACCTGGTGGTACACTTTAGGACATTAATATTACTACTTAGAAGTGGTAAATAGTGAATATAGACTTCATTACAAGGTTTCCTCATACTCATCAATAGCATGATTTCATTTGGGTTATCATAGATCGAATAACTAAGTTCGCCCATTTTCTACTAGTTAATACTTTAGATTCAGCTGAGGACTATGCCAAACTCTACTTGAAGGAGTTAGTGAAATTGAACGGAGTCCCTTTGACTATTATTTTAGATAGAGGTACTTAGTTTACCTCTCATTTTTCAAAGGCATTTCAAAAGGGTCTTGGTACCTAATTCATCTCAGTGTAGTTTCACCTTGCAGATAGATGGTCAGGCAGAAATGACCATCTAAACCTTAGAGAACATCTTCTTCAGGCCTCTAATTTTAAAAAATTCTTTAGGGTTCTCATCTCTAGGTATGTGGGATTTCATCAATGGGTCTCCTTTCACCCATTTACTCCTAAAGTTAACCCATTTCTCCAATTTAGTTCCTTTTTCACAATTTATTGTTCATAGATGTGGTCAAATTCCTTCATATCTTAGTCCCTTGTTAATATTGAGTTGTGACCCACATTTTACTAAGATTTTCAGTGTTATTACATATCCATGATAATAAACCATAATTTTATTGTGGAACCCGCAATATTGGACTTGAGTTATCAAATTTCTCAATTTCACTTAGATTATGAAACTGGCATAATAGTTGCATTCTTCAGAGATGGTGGGTTATGAACACTCGATGACCTAGGATTTCATGCATATATATTTATAAGAATCAAAATCCTCTATCTTAGATGTTTTTGGATACTTGTAAATAATGTATTTATTTTTAGTCTTTAAATTTTTAATATTATCATTGAGCCTTACAGTTGTCAGTATTATTCGATTGGGACTAGTACTTAGCACTGAGAAGATGCAGGGATGAAGGCTCACTGATCTGTTAGTTGATCCATGTCAGTTAATGTTTGTACCCTTTGTCAAGGTACTAAACACCCTTCTAATTTACTATCATGGGAATAATTCTACACTATAAAGGGCAACCCATTGCACTAACGCTCCCACTATTCATAGGATCTAGGGAAGGGCCCAACCACAAGGGTGTATTGTATCCCACCTAACCTCGCATTTCTACCCGAGACTATAACCGGGCTTGAGCCTGTGACCTCTGGATCATATTGCAGTAACTTTACTAGTTAATCCAACACTCCCCTTATAGAATAACCTAGAATCAATCTTAGGTTAATTAATATCAACTCATAGAGTTTTCTTACAAAATTTAGGAACTTAGGTCCTAACTCAAGAAATTCACCATAAAACCCATTCTAATGATTCTATATAAAATGATATAATCATTGCTAGAATGAAAAAATGAACTTACCTCAACGATGGAAATTGCCCCAAGCTAGTAGAAAATCACCTCTCCTTAGTCTATGAACAAATGCTTTATTTTTGGGAAATAAACTCTAATTTTCAGACTTAAGGGCATTTAACTACCAAAGACTATTGCAGTGGCTCCAAGATTGCTATAATGATTTTGCTATGGCAGCTAAAAGGCTCACCGCAATAGTCCATGCCTCCCTTACTAATGTCACCATAATAGCCCACCAACCGCTATAGTAATCCTACTACAGTGGTGATTTTAATTTCTACAGCATCCCTTAAATAGTAACTCTAGTAATGTGTAAGATTTCCCTCATTTCATAACACAAAATCTTATTTTTTGACAACACATATTGATCTCAATACAATAAGCATTATAACTAAAATTCTATGAATCTATTTATCATATTGAAAAATCATACGAGACCCTACACCACTCAAATATCCATTCATGAACACCACAATATCAATTACTATACCATGAGTCACAAATCATCATTTATGAATACAATGCTAGATTTTTGTCAGAAATACTGTAGCTTGATATTTTAACAATTCTCATTCTCAGAAAAACTCTAACTAGGTACCTACACCATAAACAATACTATAACAATGGGATGGGTCATTACAACGAGACTTAGTATTGGATCCACATTTAGATAAATAGGTTATATACCTTATTAAGGTTTAGATTTGGATGATTGTGGATAGGTTGACTATATCAAAACACTTTATACATATAAAGGTGAATTATAATGTAGAGAAGTTGTCTAGGATCTATATTCAAGAGATTGTTCTATTGCATGGTGTACCCATCTCCATTATTTACAATATAGGTACTCAGTTTACCTTGAAGTTTTAGAGTTCTTTGCAAAGTAAGTTAGGTACTCAGCTTGATATGAGCATAACTTTTTTCCCTCAGATGGATGGCCAATCAGAGTGGACCATTATGTTGAAGATGGCATGCTTTTAGCATATATTATAAAATTTAGTGGTCATTTGGAGGAGATCTCACATGAGATAGGCCATATATCCCATCAAAAGCGGAGAAAACTCCAGATTCACTGATATTTTATATCTATTCCGGACAAGTAATTACAGTTGGTGCCAACTGAGTCGCCGTCGCCCCCGGTTTCCAACTGAGTCGCCGTCGCCGATCTTCGGCTCCGACCCCCGACTCCCGTCCCCGTCGCCGTCGCCGCCGCTTACAAACTCCGGTGAGTCCCCCCCAACAACCGGATCCAGCTCCCCCCCGCCTTCGGTCGCCATCTCTGGCGCGTCCCCGGGTCGGCTCCTCCGTCGCCGACAAGTTCTGGCGAGACCCCCCAACAGCCGGCACCGGATCCGGCTCCAGCTCCAACAGCCGGCCCCAGATCCCCTCCAACAGCCGGCTCCAGCTCCGGCGCACCCCCTCCCGCCGGCCGCCGGCTCCGGAGACATCCAGCAGTCCCACCGGTCTCCAGATCTGGCGAGACCTCCATCGGCCGGCTCCGACGAGACCCAGCAGGCGCCGCCCGGTTCTCCAGAAGCTGCAGCGCGATCTTCGGCCGTCGATCGGCCACCCGGTGACCTCTAACCTTTGTTAATTTATTTTATTCTATTTTATTTTATTTTATTTCAGCCTTTGTATTTTGCTGGTATTGTTCCCTTACCTTGATTTGCGTGTGATTTGTTGATATTAACTATTGCATGCTGTTGCTGTGGTCGTTTCCTGCACTGTTTTGGATTGGGTTATTGGCTTGGGTTTGTTCTTGATTATCTCTTTGATTTTGTGTGAGCCTTGTATTTCTGGCTGCTGCTTTGCTACTACCATCGTGGATATTTTTATATTTTTGTATATTTTCTCATAGTAGTGGCTGTGGGTGGTAATGGTCGGATAGGGTCATGTTCGAGGGGGTTGGGGAGTGGGGTTGCTGTGGGGGCGGGGGAGGAGGAAAGGGCGGGAGTGGGAGGGAGGCCAAGGTTTGGCCGTGGGGGTGGCTCAGGAGGGCGTGTGGGTAGTGATGGTAGGCTGAGGGTTGGGTCTTGGAATATAGGGACCCTTCAGGGTAAGTCCATAGAACTTGTGAAGATCCTTAGGAAGAGGAGGATCAATATTGCGTGTGTCCAAGAAACCAAGTGGGTAGGGACTAAGGCTAGGGATGTGGATGGTTACAAGCTGTGGTATTCTGGGAGCGAGAGGCGTAGGAATGGAGTTGGCATCTTAGTAGACGAAGAGCTTAGAGGTCAGGTCGTAGAGGTGAAGAGGATCAACGATAGGTTGATGACTATTAAGTTGGTCATCAGGGGGTTCACTCTGAATGTGTGTAGTGTATATGCGCCGCAAGTGGGCTCGGAGAGGGAGGAGAAGGTGCGGTTTTGGGAGGCTTTGGAGGAGGTGGTGAGAGGTGTGCCTAGCTCGGAGAAGATTGTTGTAGCAGGAGATTTCAATGGGCATATCGGGGCGTTTCCGGGAGGCTTTGGGGATGTGCATGGTGGTTTTGGTTTTGGGGATAGAAATGAAAAGGGGACTACTCTATTGGAGTTTGCGAGGTCCTTTGGGCTGGTGGTGGTGAACTCGGGCTTCCCGAAGAAGGTTGATCATCTGATCACCTTTCGAAGCGCGTTAGCCATGACCAGATTGACTTTCTGTTGCTACGGAAAGGGGATAGGGTGTTGTGTAAGGACTGTAAGGTCATCCCGAGTGAGAATCTTTCGACCCAACATAGGCTCTTGGTTATGGATTTGGGTATAAAGAAGAATAGAAAGAGGAGGAGTAAGGAGGGTAGACCTAGAATTAAGTGGGGTGGCCTGACTCCAGTGAAGGCGTGGGAGATAGGGGAGAAGTTGGCGGGAATGGGGGTGTGGGAGCATAGGGGGGACGTGGATAGTATGTGGGATAAGGCGGCTTCGTGTATCAGGGAGACGGCAAGCGAGGTGTTGGGTGTTTCTAGGGGCCGAGCCGGGCACCATCGGGGGGATTGGTGGTGGAATGAAGAGGTGGAGAAGAAAGTGGGGATCAAGAAAGGGGCGTATGCTAAGTTGGTTGAGAGTAAGGACGAAGAAGAGAAGCGGGTGAACAGGCAAGAGTACAAGCTAGCTAGGAAGGAGGCTAAGTCAGCTGTCTCGGCAGCTAAAACGGCCGCTTTTGAGAGCTTGTATGCAGGGTTACAGGGGAAAGGAGGGGAGAAAAAGTTGTTTAGACTCGCTAAGGCGAGGGAGAGGAAGGGGCGTGACCTCGACCAGGTGAGGTGCATTAAGGGGGAGGACGGTAGAGTGTTGGTAGAGGATGGCCACGTTAAGGATAGATGGCAGTCGTACTTCCATAGGCTCTTGAATGACGAAGGGGATAGAGCTATTGAGTTAGGGGAACTGGAGCTCTCAGAGAAGGGCCGGGACTTTAGTTATTATTGACGTTTTAAGGTAGAAGAGGTTAGAGAGGCTGTTCGCAGGATGCGAAGGGGTAGGGCGACGGGGCCGGATGAGATACCGGTGGAATTTTGGAAGTTCATTGGAGAGGCTGGCGTAAGGTGGTTGACTGGATTGTTCAACGAAATCTTCAAGACGGCAAAGATGGCCGAGGCTTGGAGGTGGAGTACCATCATCCCTCTCTATAAGAATAAGGGGGACATCCAGAGTTGCAATAACTATAGGGGGATTAAGCTATTAAGTCACTCTATGAAGATCTGGGAAAGAGTGGTTGAGGTGAGGTTGAGACGGATAGTGTCTATTTCGGAAAACCAGTTTGGGTTTATGCCTGGCCGCTCGACGACGGAGGCAATTCACCTGGTACGGAGGCTGGTGGAACAATATAGGGAAAGGAAGAAGGACCTACACATGGTGTTTATCGACCTGGAGAAAGCATACGACAAAGTCCCCAGGGAGGTGCTTTGGAGGTGCTTGGAGGTGAGTGGAGTCCCGCAGGCATATATCAGAGCAATTAAGGATATGTATGAGGGAGCGAAAACTCAGGTGAGGACGGCGGGAGGAGACTCAGAGCATTTCACCGTCTTGCAGGGATTGCATCAGGGATCTACTCTTAGCCCCTTTTTGTTTGCTATGGTGATGGACGTGTTGACGCGGCGTATTCAAGGGGAGGTGCCATGGTGTATGCTTTTTGCAGACGATATAGTTCTGATTGATGAGACTCGAGGGGGTGTGAATGACAAATTAGAGGTGTGGAGACAAACTCTTGAGTCTAAAGGGTTCAGGTTGAGCAGAGGCAAGACAGAGTATTTGGAATGCAAGTTTAATGACGTAAGGCTGGAGGACGAGGTGGTCGTGAAGCTGGAATCACAGGTGGTATGTAAAAGGGATAGTTTCAAGTATCTCGGGTCTGTGATTCAGGGGAACGGTGACATTGACGAGGATGTCTCGCACCGTATTGGGGTGGGATGGATGAAGTGGAAGCTAGCGTCGGGGGTGTTGTGTGATAAGAAGGTGCCGCCCAAGCTTAAAGGCAAATTTTACAGGGTGGTAGTCCGTCCGGCCATATTGTATGGAGCGGAGTGTTGGCCAGTTAAGACTTCCCACATCCAAAAAATGAAGGTGGTAGAGATGCGAATGTTGCGCTGGATGTGTGGGCTGACTAGGGGGGATAGATTTCGGAATGAGACTATCAGGGAGAAGGTTGGTGTGACTCCAGTGGAGTGCAAGATGCGGGAAGTCCGATTGCGCTGGTTCGGATACGTGAAGAGGAGGGGCATGGATGCCCCAGTTCGTAGGTGTGAGAGACTAGCGTTGGATGGTTTTAGGCGGGGTAGGGGTAGGCCGAAGAAGTATTAGGGTGAGGTGATTAGGCGGGATATGGAGCAGTTGCAGCTCACCGAGGACATGACCCTAGATAGGAAGGTCTGGAGGACGCGAATTAGGGCAGAAGACTAGGGCCAGTTTAGGTCGCTAGTGTGGGGTTTTACTTGTTGGGGGTAGTATTCTTGTTATGATTCCGTGCTCCTTGTTTTAGTAAGAGGCTGGGTGCTTTCCTCTGTTTCTTTCTATTTATGGCTGCCGTATTTATGTTATTTATGTTATGTTATTTATGTTATGTTGTCTTGTAACCTTGTTCGGTGCTTTAATATGTATTTGCCTGGTATCTTGTGTCTTGAGCCGGGGGTCTATCGGAAACAGCCTTTCTACTTCTTTAGAGGTAGAGGTATGGACTGCGTACATCTTACCCCCCCCCCCAGACCCCACCAGGTGGGAATACACTGGGTTTGTTGTTGTTGTTGTTGTAGTGGTCATTTGGAGTAGTTCTTTCCCTTAGTAGAGTTCGCCTACAATAATAGTTACCATTCTAGTATTCAAATGGCACATTTTGAGTCTTTGTATTGGAAAAAGTATAGATCCTCATGGGATGTATTTGATTCATTTGACGTTAGGCCTTAGGGCACTGATTTGTAAAAGGACCCGATATATCGGGTGAGGTTAATCTAGTAGAGGGTTGTGGCTCCGTAGAGTAGGCAGAAGAGTTATGCCGATCATTTGGCATGTGATATTATAGTCAACTTAGTGAGTGGGTTTTTGTTGAAGGTATCACCCATGTAGGGTGTGATGAGATTTTGGAATAAAGGAAAGCTAAGTCTAGGATTCATTGTCCCTTTTGATATCCTAGGACATTTGGAGATTTGGCATATAGGAGAGCTTTGCGTCCACATCTGTTAGTTTTTTATCCTGTATTCCATGTTTTTGTGTTAAAGAGTTACCATTTCGATGACTCACATGTGATCTAATGAGATTGTGTTGCATTAGATCACAACTTGTACTACAAAGAGGATCCCATTGTTATCATACAAACCAAACTAGCAAGTTAAGGTCTAAGCATATTAATTTTGTAAATGTTTAGTGGAGACATCGCTCTATTAATTAGGCTACGTTGGAGGTTGAGTCCAATATTGAGCATATATATCAGTTGCTATATGCCTTATATGAGTTGAGGGTTGGGTTGGCATAGTCCTCAAAGCATTAGGAAGTGATTAAAGTGAGTTTGAGGTTTTGAGTAGACTTGAAAGTTATTACTTTGACTTTGGTTAATATTTTGTGAGTCGAGTATCTGATGGTGTTTCTGTCAGTTCCATTAGGTCCAGAATGTCAATTTTGGTGGTAGCGCGTTTGTTTGGCTTTTGAGACTTTTATTTAGACTTTTAACCTCTTAGATGAGAAACTAGTTAAAATATCCTAAAAGGGGTCCTGGGATTTACCTACTTGATAAGGACCTCATTTGGTAACTCCAAATGCTCCATTGAGACCTAAATGTAGAAATTAGCCTAGTAGCATTATTGGATTATTTTTATGGGCTTTTAATCAAATCTTGAGGGTCCGTTTGAAGTCATTTTACTTAGTTAAAATCTCAGCTTCGATGGTTCTATTGCAACTACTCTCAGGGTCACGTGGTCGCCTAAGCAATGTCTCTTAGGCGGACCAAGGACCGCCTTAGTAGGAACCCGATCTTTCCAGCATCATCACCTTAGAAACGCTTGTTCCACCTTGGTGTTTTCTCCTTAGCGGTCAACTGTGTGGCAAGTACGATTGCCATAGCAATAATTTGGTCGATCAGGAAGCATCCGCTAAAAGTCCAATTTACATCCCAGGCAGCGTTTCTGGTTCAAAATATCTTTTTTCTTCTTTTTTATTCCATACCTCCCTTTTCAAACTTTGAAAGACAGATGTATGGAGATTTCAAAGAAAAAATTCATTAGTCTTTCATAGTAAATGCTAAACTCATATTTTCATCATTTTTCATTGATTTTATCTTCAAAACAACTTTAAACTATGATATCAAACATGGATTTTAGGATTTTACCCAATAAAGTACATAGCTAATTTTTCTTTTATTCTATGTCTGATTTCAACATTTTTTTCAGTAGATTTTAATATTTAGAATCCATAGAGTATGGAAAACATGATTCTCAAATAAAATTCTAGTTTTACCTTTTTCTTCTAGGTTGATTTTTGAACTACTTTTGGATCCAAAATGAAAGTAAATAATATGGGTATTGTTAGACTCTTTTTGACGTGTAGATTATATTTTGGATTTATTTGGTACATTCTGAGTCCATATATAAAAGGAAGGCTTCGTATTAAATGGTCTAGGCTTGAGATTCAATTTTTTTAGGCAGGTTATGATTTAACTTTCTTCTGACTGGACTAGGTAGTTAACCATTCATGAAAAAGAGTGTTATCGGTTGGGGAATCATGAGGCTTATACTTGGAGCTAGGTGTTTTATCGTGTTGCTTGTGTGGAGGACTATATGAGTATTATTGATGAATTTAGAGATTAGTATTGTTATGATACCCGTATGGGGGCTTATGTGAATATGGTTGTCATGGCCCAAACACAGGCCTGGCTGTGACGGTTATCTCAAGCCCATCATGGGCTGGAGATAACCCCCTTAGCCTTACCATTAGAGCATAATACAAATAAATAGCAGAAGCTAATCGAATTAATGATAGATAAATAAAACCAAAAGAAAATCTAAAGATTCAAGGTAAGATATCAATGGCATCCAAATCTTGTCCGCGAAAGCCTCTAATCTAAGAACACAAACTAAGTTGGGACATCCCCCCGAAAATGAAAAAATAATCCAAAAGTGTTATAAATATAAGGAACCTAATGAAATGACCAGGCCTTCCAAAGGATAGAGGCTCGTCACTTTACAGTTGATCAACAAGAGTACCAAATCGCCTAACACCGCATAGGAGCAATAGAAAAGTCCTTGGAACCAATATCATGAAATGATATAGTGTCCATGGATGGTCAGTGGGATAAGCACTAGAATGTAAAACAAAATAGTGCATTAACCAAAATCTAGTTGTAAACAACATACACACATTTATATATATATATAGGATGTCGAGATAAGGACTATGGTCATGACTATGATAGTAAAAATATTATTAAACTGTGTAGCTCACTCCATCCTAAAGGCACCCATGAGCTATATGGATCCGACTCCCCATGCCAAAAAGGTCCTAGTCCATGTTAGCCGCATTTACTGGAGAAAGGCTAAGGAAACCAAGGTGATAGTCATCCAAAATATAAAGTGTATCCAGACACATGGTCATATAGACCCAGAACATCGACAAACTTGGTTTCCAATGTTGGTCCCCTTAGGACTACACCTTCATGGTGAGCTATACAATTCCCTTTAAGCCCAAATTAAAATAGTTTGCACATAAAACAACCATTAACCAAGGAGTCATTTACTATGGCATTTACCAATTTGGTATCGTAATACCACTATGCTTTCAAGATATTCCATTTATACTGACCCAATCCATATAACCATTAGACTCCCAAGTTCTACTTAAAATCAAAAACCATAGCCACCAAGGCTATTCCAAAACCATATTTATCTATTTATCCTTTAATGCAATGCAATATTCTCAAAGGTAAGTTAAATTGTGTAAAATTCAATGTTCAAATCTAAGATTAATAAAGAGGGTTGAGGTTGATTCTTTTGTCATACCGAAATTTCACAAATTTGGGAAAACCTATGTCACCCATTCCAATCATTATAATAATGTACCAATTTAGTTCCAGAATCCATAATTTAAATCATGAATAACATATTAAAACAAAGGGGAAAGTAATTCAAACATTAATAATCAAAAACCATCAACCTAATTTCAAACCCATCATTCAAAACACATGGATATTGAATAATTTATACCACAGTGTAAAATACAAGTTAAGGAATGAGAAATATATCTGCAATGTAGAATAACTAAAAAGAAATTGAAGTTTGGAGTCTGAAGTAGTGATTTCTTGTAAAACCCTTGAACTTTCTTGGGTTGGGAGTTAAAGAAGAAAAAAATGATGTTTGATCTTGATAACTGAAGGGAAAAGTTTCAATTACTATTTAAAAGTCATTTAAGGGGTAAAGGATCAAAAATCCCCTCACCCCAAGTGAAAAACAAAAACTCAATAAAATTAACATAGCAGAATGGCACGCAGCTTTTGCGGTGGGTAGCCTCCATGCCATGCTCCTATCGCAGAGAATATATGGCATGGAACACCACTATCACGGACCCTCACAGCCTTTGGGTCCCAAATTAGCCCTGAACCCCTTTCAAAAATTCCAAAACTTTCCCAAAATATCACTTTAACATCCCTTATCATAAGTCAAGTCCAAAATTTATGTTGCGCACATGGAAGGGTCAAAAATAATTGATCATAGTTTTATGGGATCTTACATCCCTTTGGATCATTCATCCTAAAATAAAGAGTTAGGACATTTTTAGCACGAAAATAGAAAGAATACCAATAGAATCCAAGAACAAATTCAAAAAGCAATAAGAGGAAAATAAAACTCATACCTTAAGCACTTTAATCCAACGTTGGAAACAAAATGGGGTATTAGGATTTTATATCTCCTTCAGATTCCCATGTAGACTCTTCTACCTTTTGATTACAAAGAACCTTCACCGAAGCTATATCCTTCTTCCTTAATCTATGAACTTATCTATCCATACCGAAACTTTCTCATAAGATAATGAATCCTTAACACCCACCTCTTAAATAGTCATTATCAAGGAAGGGTCACCCATTCACTTCTTAAGCATGGACACATGGAAAATAGTATGAATCAAAGCCAATTTACTAGTAACTCTAACTCATAAACAACACTCCCAATTTTCCATACAATCTGATACGGACCAATGTAACGAGGACCGAGCTTTCCTTTCTTCCCATATCTCATGACTCCTTTCATAGGATAAACCTTCAAGAATACCCAATCACTCACTTCAAAACTCCAACCCTCTCAATGGACTGATGAACCAAGTTAGGGCCAAACAACCTAGTCGCACCATCTCAACCCAACCAATAGGAGACTTACACCTTCTACCATAAAGAGACTTAAAAGGAGCCATTTGGATGCTAGAATGATAAATGTTATTGGAAGCAAACTCAATAAGAGGAAAACGGTCAACCCAACTACCTTAAAAATCAATCACATAGGCCCTTAGTATATCCGTCAAAGTTTGAATGGCATGTTACGCTTGTCCATCTATTTGAGGATGGAAAGCGGTGCTAAGGTTCACCAAGTACCCAAAACTTTACAAAATAAGCCAAAAGTGAGAAGAAAAATATGTACCTCAATCTGAAATGATAGACACTGATGCCCCATGCAACTTTACTATCTCCTGAATGAACAATTTAGCATAATCATCTTCTGAGTAGTTATCTTCATAGGACAAAAGTGAGCAGATTTAGACATCCTATGCACAATGACCCAAATAGAATCATACTGATCACGAGTCTATGGAAAACCTGTAAATGAAATCAATATTAATAATATCCCATCCCTCTTCATATTATTCCACTAATAGATTTTCTTCAAGTTATAATACATCTTGGTCGAACCCAAATGAATTGTACATTTGGACTCATGAGCCTTAGCCAAAATTTATTCTTGTAAACCGTCAACATCACGGATACAAAACCATCCGTAATACCTCAAGATGTCATCTCCCTTAATCTAAAAAGCCATAACCTTTTGCTGACATGCATCATCATTGATTTGCATGAGTATGGGATCCAAAACTTGCTTCTCCTTGACCTAAACTCCAAGAGATGATTTAAGCACTTGTTGAACAATTATTACACCATCCTTGGAGTCCAAAAAAAGAACTCATAAGTTAGCCGGCCTGTGAATATCCTTCACCAGCCCTATTTTCTCTTCCTCAACATGAGATAAGCTCCCCATAGATAACTTTATAAAAGCATCAGCAACAATATTAGCTTTACCTAGATGGTAGTGCAAACTCATGTCATAATCCTTAAGTAATTTGAGCCACCACCTTTTCCTGACCATTAGACTCTTAAGTTCCATTAGTTATTCCACTTATGCCGAACAAATCCATATGACCATTAGATTCCCAAGTTCCATTTAAAATCCAAAACCATGGCCACCAAAGGCATTCCAAAACCATATTTATCCATTTATGCTTTAATGCAATGCAATATTCTTAAAGGTAAGTTAAATTATGTTAAATTCCATATTCAAAACAAATATTAATAAAGTGGGTTGAGGTTGATGTCATTACCATACCAAAATTTTACCAATTTGGGGAAACCCATGTCACCTATTCCAATCACTATAATAATGCACCAATTTATTTTAAAAATCCATAATTTAAAGCATGAATAAAACACTAAAACTGAGGGAAAAGTAACTCAAGCTTTAACAATCAAAAATCCTCAATCCGATTTCAAACCTATCATTCAAAACACATAAATATTGAAAACTTCCTACAATAATGTAAAATACAATTTGAGGAATGAGAAACATGCCTGAAATATAGAAGAAATAAAGAGAAACTAAAGTTTAGAGCCCAGAGTAGTGATTTCTTATAAAACCCTCGAACTTTCTTGGGTTGGGAGTTAAAGAAGAAAAGAATGATGTTTGATCTTGATAAATAAAAAAAAAGAGTCAATTTTGTGTTTAAAATCATTGAAGGGGTAAATGACCAAAAAGCCCCTCACCTAAAGTGAAAAAACAAAAACTAGATAAAATTAACATAGAATCATGGCATGTCACTATCATAGATGGTAGCCTCCATGTGACGCTCCTATCGTAGAGCATAAGTGAAGTGGCAAGCCACTATCATGGACCCTCGCTACCTCGGGGTCCCAAAATGGCCCCAAACCCCTTCTGAAAATTTGAAAACTTTTCCAAAATGTCCCTTCAACATCCCTTATCATAATTCAAGTCAAAAATTTCAATTAGCATATGGGATGGTCAAACATAAATTGATCAAAGTTTTATGAGGTCTTATAATGGTATTGGTCTTATTTAAGCACTATTTGCCTCCATTATTATTATGATGCCTGTGTGGGAGCTTGAATTGATATGTGTATATATATATATGGTGTCTTACATGACTATTTATTATTGTGGTTCCATGCAATTATTTATATCATTCTTTACTGAATTATTAAGGAGATTCAGATCATTTAATATAATAATTGAATTAATTTATTAAATGATATTATTTTGGTTATGAGCATACATCATTATTTCAATAATCTATATACATGGAATTGGAACCACAAAGAAATACTAATGTTAAAAGAAAATGAGATACATTATAAATATCTTGACTGAAAAATGTACTGATAATATTGATTGAGATATGAGATTGTGAACTTATATGTGTTGTGAATATCCTATGGTGTTCTATCCTCGTTTTTTTTGCTCAAAAGGTTGTATGTTAGGTGATATTAAAATATTACATCATGACCATTGCATTTACATTCCTTTTGTGTGTTTGATATCGTGTATTAAACTTTCTTTTATGTATATATTTGTGTGTAGTCTTATACTCATATTATATTTTTAGAGCTACTATGAGATATGGTTTGAGTCATCATTGGAAACTTTTATGTATGTAGGTGGAAGCTTTCTTATAGTATTCTTTGCTTATTTAGTTTTCTGCTTTATTCAGTCAGTTGATACCTTTTGAGTACAAGTGAACGGTACTCACTTCTGCTTTTGTTCCCTTTCTGTTCAAATCCCAATATAAGTGTGACCTGCAGTAGTTGATTTGTGTTGTTCAGAGATTATTTGAAGTGCTGGTGAGTTCAAAGATAAAGACGTATTATCAGATTCAGTATTTTCTTAGATGCTCTTTATACTTATGATACTAGGTTTTGGGACTCTATTGTATTTCATTTCATATATTTTTAGTTTATTATTATTATGGAATGACTTTGTCCTAAAAGCATCATATTGCTTTAGTTCCTTTCTTTTCTAGTTTTCTATTTCGCTCAAAGATGAAGGAATCAAGTAAAGGGTGTCACATCTTTCACTTCTTTCCCTTAAATGGGGAATTTAATTTTTTTATTTTGCACATTGAATTTGAGAATATAGACACGTTGTTCCTCCTTCATAAACTCTTCCATAGGCTCAGATGGTTTAATAAAATCTCACTATCTAAGTACTATATGGAAAAATGGTAGAAATGAGGCCCAATACACCCTAACTCATGAATTATATTACTATTTATATCCTTATATTCACTTTTCACAATATGGAAAACATCAATAAATATATGGTCGAGTAGTTGGACCTTTAATTTTATCTCCTTAACTTAGCTAAGTAATTTTTCAGTCTCACACAAATCATAACTAAATGGTTGGACATTAGACGCATCAACCTTTGCATTCAACTCATATTAAGTTATTAATATCCAAGCTAATCCTATCAACCTTTCTTTCATGAAGTATGGCATCTATTAAAGAAGTTCATCCCTTAGATAGAGGTGGTTTGCATGGTCATAGGAGTGGTCCCCAGGATGCTTGTGCAGGTTCTCGGGTAGGGAAAGGAGGTGATCCATTATGAGCCCATCTAAGTGGCGGGCGTGGTTAGTTGTATGCAATACCTACTAGACTCAAGGCTGAGTCTTCGGATGCTATTGTCACAGGTATGGTGTTTTCTAAGATTGATTTGAGGTCTGGTTACCATCAATTCAGGATTCAGGCTGACGATATCCCTAAGATAGCCTTTAGGACCCGTTATGGTCATTATGAGTTCCTAGTGATGTCTTTTGGATTGACTAATGCCCCTGTCGTGTTTATGGATTTGATGAACCGTTAGTTTAAGACTTATTTGGATTCCTTCATAATTGTGTTCATTGACGATGTCCTTGTGTATTCGAGAAGTAGAGAGGAGCATATGTAGCATTTGAGGATAGTGCTCTAGACTTTAAAAGATCATGAGCTTTTCGCCAAGTTCTCCAAGTGTGAGTTTTTGCTTGAGTTGGTAACATTCCTTGGGCACATGATGTCTAAGGATGATATTATGGTAGACCTGACAAGGATTGAGGCTATTTGTGATTGGACTATACCTACATCTCCAACTAAGCTTCATAACTTTATTAGCTTGGCAAGTAATTATAGATGATTCGTTAAGGATTTTGATACTATTTCCACACCGATAACCAGATTGACTCAGAAGGAGGTTCTTTTCGATGATCCAAAGAGTGTAAGTCAAGCTTTGGTAAGCTCAAGGATTTTCTTACTTAGGCTTCTATTTTCTGCTCTTCCTATTGAGGGTGAGGGATTCAAAGTGTATTATGATGCTTCTGGTGTTGGCTTGGGTTGTGTATTGATGCAGCAGGGTTTTGTTTTTGCTTATGCTTCAAGGAAGCTTAAGGTACATGAGCACAACTACCCCACTCATGATTTAGAGTTGGCGGTGATAGTTTTCACACTTAAGATTTAGAGGCAATACCTTTATAGTGTGCTTTACGAGATTTTTAAAGATCATCATAGTCTTCAGCATCTTCTGACCAAGAGAAAGCTTAATTCTAGGCAGCATAAATGGATGTAGTTGCTTAATGATTATGATATCTCTATTTTGTATCATTCGGGCAAGTCGAATGTGGTAGCAGATACCTTTAACCGAAAGGCAAAGCGTCTAGGTAGCTTGGCTTATATTTCAGTTTCTCAGAGGTTGTTGGCATAGGACATTCAGTCCTTAGCCAACTTGATGGTTTGCCTTGATATTTCAGACCCCAAGAGGATTCTTGCTAGTGTTGAGGCTAGGTCCTCACTGCTTTAGCAGATTCGGAATCATAAGTTTGAGGATACTAGACTTTGCATTTGTCTTTTGAAGGTTGATGACCTAACTTAGTTGATTTTGCACGAGGCTCATAGCTCTAGTTAATCCATTCATTCGGGTACAGCTAAGATGTATAGGGATTTAAGGCAGCAATATTGGTGGAGTGGGATGAAGAAAGGAATAGCGAATTTTATAGTTCGGCGCCTATTTTGCCAGCAGGTAAAGGCCGAGCATCAGCGACCAAGTGGTTTGATTCAGAGAGTGCCCATTCCCGAGTGGAAATAGGAGTGGATCACCATGGACTTTGTTAGTGGTTTGCCTCGCACTTCCCGTGGTTCCAATGGTATTTGGTTTGCCTCGCATCCCTAAACTTGATTAAACACCCCTATGATGCCACATGGCATATCAAGTCGTATCAAACACTTGTGGGCGCATAAATTGCTTAAAGTTAATGCCGCATAAGCATTAAACAGTGAAAAAATCTCATTTTTAACTTTTTTCTTTAATTTTCATCAATCTAACTGCTACCACAATCCTTCTTCCTAGTCATGTTTTTCTCAACTAAAACACACCGCACTTTTGAACTTAAACTTTTTTATTGTTTTATGTAATTACTATTTTGTCGATGTGGATTTCCGACATCTTTGAAAATTTTAGGGTTGGATGACAATCTCAAAAAAAAAAAAATTAGAACTACCCACATTAAATAAACCGCATATCAAAATGAAGGAAGATTAGTATCAATACTTTTATCAAACATTTTTAGGTTAATACCCTTTGATTTTCATGGAAATGAAAATCAAAGGGTGATGTTGGGGAATTCTGGCAGAATTATGAGGATTAAAGGAAGAATTCTACAAATGTGAGAGAATTTGTAGAATGATTTCATTTGATAGGGTTATTTTAGTATGTTTTTATTTTCAAAAAGTCTTTTTCTTTTCTTTACGGCTTTAAATATCTACGTGTATGCCACATAAACAACACATCAGCAGAAAAGTTCAGCTGAACCGCAAGTGAACACACATTAGTTAGATATGACAAAACTGAGGCATTTGTTAAATTTATCTAGTCAAGTATAGGGGTATTTTAATACTATGTATAATTCGAGGGCTAAAGAAATAATTTGTGCCAAGTTTGGAAGTGTTTTCAACATTTTACTCAATTTTATAAGTAACCTTCACAATCATATCACGAATTTAACAGTTCAACTCTAAACAACATATTTCTTCAAGCATTTATAAACCAACGATCATAAACCACCAGTCTATCTGAAGACCAATCAACATGCCCTTTAATTGAGAAATATACTAGGGACTAAATTAAGTCTAACTCCAATTAAACCATAGCTTACCTCAACCGAAGAACCTAAAATCCAAGTTGATTCGCAAGAGCTTTCCCTCTCCTCAATGCCCAGATTATTCACGATCTAAAATAGACAAATACAAGAGTAATTAATCATTTACTCTACAATTTTAAGCCTTGGAATTTGAACGCCACTAGTTTTGCCCTTATTCATTGACTAAAACCTTAACCAAGGTTTTCTCAACCATCAAATTTCCATAATTTACGTTCAAGAGCAATAATTCTACGCTAGAAAGTTTTACTTAACAACCTAGAATCAGTTCTAGATGCTTTTACGTCTACCCATAGGCTTTTTCCATAATTTCATGAACTTAAGGTGCTAATCCACAGTTCAACCATTACCAATCTTCCTAACGATTCTACGACAAGAACGTATTACTAGGTGAAAGGGATAGTGAAATTACTTACCTCAACAATGAAATCGCCCTAACAATGAAAGAAATCACCCCCTAACAGTTTGGGACGAGACTTCTGAGAAACACTTAAGTGAATTAAAATGTGTGCATCAACCACCGCAGTGGTCACCTACTCACTACAGTGGCTTTGCTATGGCGGAAATTGGGCTTAGTATGATAGTCTCCAACTAGATTGTCACTACTGCTACTATGGGACGACAATCACTAGGGCGATCTCACTGCAGCGGGAATCTTACTGTTGCACCGCACCTTAAATGGTAACTCGGGAAAAACTGAATCTACCCTTATTTTACAACACAGATCAAGAGCTTAGGACATCTCAAAACTACCTCAATGTGGTAGCCTCTATAAACAGAGATCTACGAATCTATTTATCGTCTCAAAAATTCCAAAAAATTCCTACACGAAACTATTCCATTTGACCATCTCCTAATGAACGCCACCAAAAAACACTACTCGACAGATCACAACTCATCACTAAAGCACACAACACCAAATTTTCATCTGAAAACACCCTACCTTGAGATTTTATCAACTTTCTTACTAGGAGAAATTCTAGCAGGGTACTTGCACCCAAAATAACACTATAATGATGGAACGGGTGTTACAGTATCACAGACCCACATCAACTAACTACATGTGGAATAATATTGCAAAGCAATTATTCCTACACCAAATATGGTGGGAACTAATGGTAGGATCCTCTCACATCTGGAAATGATAACTGGACCAGATTGGGGCTCTTAGTTATGTAGTCGAACCTAATTTTCCTATCAATGAAAGCATTGAATATTTGGAGTACTTCATGCAGGAAGTTGGAGGATAGTTAGATTGCCGCAGAATCCTCCAGGGATGTTATAGAGCATGTAAAAACAATGTGGTCACTAATCATACCATAGGACAATGGGACCACTCCTGATGGATGTCCGCCAGTAATAGGAAGTTCACATTTGGAAGTGCATGTCAATTATTGAGATAGGAGTGTCAATACTCTAAACATTATAGTAAGATTTGGACTAAAGGGGTTCCTTATAAAATTAATTTCCTTTTATGGAGATCGTGGGAGTTCTAACTTCCAATAGATGAGATCTTAAATAGGAATGAATTTAATATTATTTCCAGGTGTTAGTGTTGTCAACTTCCTCAACAGGAGATTGTTCAATGGAGAGTTTGGGAGTATTTTACAACTACAACTAGGGTTGCAAATCCATTCATACATACACATCAAGTAGTTCCCCAGTGGTAGGATACAGAATGTACAGTAAAGCTTAAGCCTATTTACAAGATGCACCTGCAATAACTTGTTGGTAGTTGTGGAAGAGAGCGAATAACATTATTCATGACAAGTTAATGTCTTTTGGAAGGGTGATTCATGAAATTAGCCAAAATCATTCTCATTTGGATAGATTCTTATATCCACGGATGTAGGTCTTGCCTTGTCAGTGGCCTCTTTTGGTGGAATGCCTAGACGGGTACAGACCAAAGTTCAAAGCTCAACCAATTAGTTGGAAGAAGACTACTTGGAATGGTACAAATACAACTCAGATGGTGCATCCAGGGTCAACCCTAGCCCCAACTCCATAGCCTTTTGAACTAGAGTTGATGAAGGGAATCTTATGTTTACTAGAACTAGACCGGTTGTTGATACTACTAGTCTATATGCAGAAGCTACCGCTATGCTAAATGGAATAAGCATTGTGTGGGGAATCATTTGATGCCTGAAGTATTAATGACTAATAAACTCGGTCTAAAGAAGATTGTGGAGGAAGAATGGAACTATCCCTGGAGCATCAATATGATAGTGAGGAAAATTAGGAATTGTAGTTAGAAAGAAGGCATCCAAATTAATCATATACATTCAGAGAAGGCAACACCTTGGTGGATTTTTCAAATATAGTGGCTTTTAGTTTTACAGGTACACTATGTTTCAGCAGTATCATGATCTACTAGCAGAAGCAAAGAGATACTGACACTAGATAAGCAAAGAAGTATCATATTTAAGGGTCAAGAATATTAAATGAAAACTCCGGATTAAATTCACAAAGTTAGTCTACAACATACTATTCAATAACGTCAAACATAACTTATAAAAAGAAGCATCAATAGAAGTTTTGCAAATCAATAAACAGCAGTCCAATCTGGACACATGCAGAGTATCAAAACTGGTTTTGATTTAATAGTATTTAAGCTTCAAAAGGCTAACGTTATTAGAGAGCTACTACATGAAAGGTTTAGCTAAAGTTCTTCTATCTGAATGTGTGGAGTAAAGGACCAAAATCATACATTATCTTTGTCTTAGACACAAAATAATACATATTCTTTCAACTAGAGCACTAATAGTCCTTTTTATTTAGTTAAGTGGTGCATTTTTAGTTATAACCCTAACATCGTTAATTTTTTTAACAGTAGTCAATCACCTTTCTATCACACTATTTTTTCCCTCCAAAAAAACCTTACCTGCAAAATGTTGCTGACAAGGGCTTGAATCAGTTTGAGTCTTGAGATTTTCTCTGTCATTAGTCACTATGATTTAGTCATAAGGGCATAAGTTCTTGGGGATCTCTTATGTTCATGGACTGAATGCACAACCAATGAGGGAGGAAAAAATATATTTCAATAAACACAAGAACTCCGAGATCAGCCTCTTTACCAACTACTGGCCGACGAGGACGAACCAAGTATATTTGGGGTGCACACCATAAGCAGTATAAGGAAGCAATTACTAATATCAACTTGACAGAGTTGATAACTCATAACTTGAGCAGTTTCAGTGGCTTCACTCCGCAACATAGTTGCGACCCAAAAATAATACGTTAACGACAGAGCAAGCAACTGAAACGAAAGTAAAATATCATTGACTAATCCATTAGTAAACACCTATCGATGTAAATAAAGTCAGCTATCAAGCAACAACATAAAATCCAAACCATAACAACAACATCTGAATTTACTGGTGCGCGACCTTCCCACCAATATGTGCTCAATATCCAAGTGTAATGAGGGAACATCTTTTGATTTATGCACGACCTGACTTCTTTTATTCTCTATTCCTAGTCCTTTCACTTTTCATTCTATCAAACGTCCTCACCTTAACGAGTTCTTTTGCTCTTCATTCTGTCAAACGTCTTTGCATATCTGGTATGAATTTTGATCCATTCGAGTTGATTCCATCTATTTTTTTCTTGATAAGAAGCTCCCTAAATTGATCCATTCGAGTTGATTCCATCTGCTCAGACTAAATTGCAACTTTCTGTTAGTATAATGCTTATTGTTTAGGCATAGGAGGTCATCACTGTTTTCTTGTTAGACAAAACATTTTGTGAAGTTAATTCGTGGACTTTGTATGTTTTACTCATTTTTATACTTAATAAAGTCAAAAAGTTGTTCATTGTTAATGTTTTAGGTGGCAACCTTTTACGATTATGTTCCTATCCCAAAATCTCTTCAAGTGGAACGTTTCACAAATGTGACATTTAATCACCTCAAAGAAGTTAACTCGAAAGGTTTTGTAGTCTAAGAGCCTGAGTTGCAACGTATAAAGCTTCTCTTAGCCAAAATCTTCGATGCTAATGAAAATTCTAACCAACCTCTACTAACTTGCTGAAGATTCTAGAATCACCTAACGTAGAAGTTGATGTCATCTTTGATCTTCATGAGTCTTATCAGACCATGAAATTAATAAATTGAAACAATTATTAATGCAGTGATACAAAGAAGTCTGAATTATTGATGCAGCGTCGATGTCTCAAGGCTTATTTGATGTGTTTTTGCATTGATTCCCTTTGTTTAATGGTGCTACGGTGTTAAAACTGTCTAAAAATGCACCATTTTTTAAACAAAAAAAACTATTAATGCACCAATTGAAAAAATATGTATTATTTTGTGTCTAAAGTAAAAAATAATGTATGATTTTGGACCTCTACTCAATGTGTGATATAACATCTTTGAGGTTCAGTTTGTTGGAAGAAGTCCTTTGCCTATTTATACAAAAAAGCTAACAGCCTAGTTCAATTATAAGCAAAACTAAAAAACTAGATCTCATCACTATGAATTGCAAAATCCCAAAGCTTGAAACCGGTCTTCCTTCGTTACCTTTTAACACAGCCGCCGGTGAGAGATTTTAGATGACTTGAATTAAAATCAAACCAAATTCATATCTATAAAAATAGAGTGGCGTTTACATTGGAATAAAGTCTTCACGAAGAAAAAGGGATCAGGCAGAAGCATATCGGAGATGACGACCTTAGCAGCTCAAATCCGCAATTTCTTCATGTTTGGTGCCAAGACTATGAGTAGGTACAGCTCACCTAGACAGACACTTCATTCCAAAGCTTGCTTAAAGAGTTTGCATAGATCCATTCGATATAGCTCAAGACGGCGGTAGAAGTGGAAATGGTCTAAAGTGAGGGCATTGTCTATATTTGACGAGTGTGTCGTGGGCTCATTTTCCATTCTCTTGGGCCCATTTTTTATTCTCTTTAATCCCTTTCTTCAACTTGCATTTTTCTTAGAATTGAACTTTTTTTTTTGGTATTTACTTTGCACTAGTACTTTTTTTATTTTATCTCAAAGTACCTCTCCCTCTTTCTACATCATTTTAAAAAAAATATTAGTTACATAATAAAAATAAATATTACCACTACTATAAATGAAAATTTTTATTTTATTTTAATTTTTTTTGGAGATATAAGAATTGATTATTGTTAGTTGAAGGGTATAAGTAGGTATGTTTATAGTTTGATTTATATTGAATTATTGTATTGAAAATTGAAAAATTTAACCTTACAATTTTAATATTATGTATTTTTTAAAAATTTAAAAGTCGTTTGATCGTGAATATTTTTCAATTTATTCTAATAAATTAATTTGCTTTATTAAAACCTTTGTAATTTTATGAAATATATGATATAAATACCACATGATTAAATATAATTACTAATTTGCGCTTATAAATATTTTGAAAATTATGTAACTCTTTAGTAGTTTAATAATTATGTAAACATCCTTTATTTACAAAAAGGATAAACTTAAACTTAGAAGAATATAATTAATGTATTTTCAATCATCAAAATACCACTTGTTTTGAAACAAATGAAAACTGCTACTTAGGAAGGTAGAAAGTAACAATTAAAAATAATTATTTTTTTTTGTTCATTAATAAATATAATTAATTAATTAATTACAAAATTATTAATACAAAACATTATTATTCTTCCATTGTATTTTAATGTGTTACTCCCTTCGTTAATCTTTACTTGTTCATTATACTAAAAATAATATCAAATAATAATTATTTTATTTGGATAACTAATGGATAATTTATAATTTATGCTTATTTTATCTTTAGTATTAAATATTATTTATAATACAAAGTATTTTTCAAAATATTAAATTTATTATATTTAAAAAATAATATTATAAATTATTCTATTATTTATTATTTGTTAAACTGTGTATCAAGTTAATAGTGGATAAATATTACTTTCTCTATCTATTTTATGTGTCATCATTTCCTTTTTTATTCGTCCCATAAGGAATGTCATCTTTTCTTATTTGGTAACTATTTAAAGATACAATTCTACTTTTACCCTTATTGGTCCCACTTAATTAAAAATAAGATAGGAGCACATTTTTTAATAAAGGATAATTTAGTAAATATTATCAAGTCTTTTCTTATTTCTTAAATTTCGTATCCGGTCAAATAGCGACACATAAAATGAAGTGGAGGAAATATTAAATGAAGAAAAAACTATTTAAACTTATACAGTTAAGTATCTCGTTTAAATAAATCAAAGATAAAAATAATTTCACCAACACTAATCAAATTGAGATTACATGAAAGAAGCAAAGAGAAAAAGTGATGTGGGGAGGAGGGAGAGGGGTATAGTAGTTAGAGGTAATGAGGGAGAGGGGAGTGGTGGGGTAAGAGTGGAAGAAACAAAATATGGGTAAAAAGTAATATGTGGGACCCACAACATATACTTGTCAATTAATAAAGCACTCATACAAGTATTATGTAGCACGTTTAACTCAAAATAAAATTTTTGTTTCCTTATGGTGTTATTGTTATTGTTTATTTTTTCTATTTTCTCTTTTGGACCCAGACTTATTTTCTGGATCGGTCTTTTCTTTTGTTTTCATTTGAATTTTGGAGTTTGGACCTCTCTTCATTTTTACGCAAAAATAAATAAATAAATTATGTAGTCTTCTAATAAAGTTGCTCAAATCAATACATACTTATTGCACAGAAGTTTCATATTGCATTCTTCCTTTATCTTGCATTATTTTAGAACATTCTTTGCAATTCCTTAATATCTAGCCAATCATATAAAAAATTTCCAACTATTGCATATCATAGATTTTGCTTTATGATCATAAGCTCCACTTCATCCTCTTCCTACACAATCACGAATTCACCATGCTAATAAGAGGTAAGTTCAAAGAAAAGGGACATGTTGTAACAGTAAGTTGATTGGGTTTTAATGTTATGGTGTAATTTGCATGGAACCATTAGTAATAGTGTATGGGTTGGAAGTTGTAACGACTTTATTTTTGATGATTTATGAAAAATATTTATTTTTGTGTGATTTTACTATTTATCCCTCTCTGTGGTTGCTTTGTGGTATTTCTAGAGTGTCGGGATGCTTAGTATTGTTTGCAATGCATTTCGGTGTGATTTATGTGAAATTATGATTTTTGGTGACTTGAAAAGTCTTATAGTTGATTTCGATCAATATTTATTGATCAGTGTGTCAGATGGCAAAATGAAATGTGTCAGCAGATCCGAAACGTCTATTTTAGGTTGGTAACATGGTTGGTATGGTTTTATAGATTTTATATCTTATTTGACCCTCGATTCGAAAAGTTGTAAAATTAGATTTCGGGAGCCAACTTTGTGGACGTTGGTTTTTTACAAATCTGATATCACCATTAAGTTTGGAGCGTCGAATTTGATAGAGTAGCATAGTCCATTTGCGTTCACGGGATTTTAGATGAATCTCGAGGGATTCGAAGACTTACAATTCTCTAAGTCTCCAGCTGGTGTTGGTGCCCCCGCAAATGCGATGGGTCAGTCGCTTACGCGACTCAGTTGACTAGACACAAGTGTCGCATATGTGACGTCATGGTCGTGATCACGGGACTCGCGTATGCGACAACGGGTTTGCATACGCGATACCATCCCTTAGGTCACGTATCCCGTACGTGACCCGGTGATCGCGTATGCGATGTCTGAGTCTTTTATATATCCATGTTTCGCTATTTTTTAGACTTGGAGCTTAGAGTTTCATGATTTTGAACAATTTCTTCCACTTTTAAGCTTGGGTAAACTCCATAACATCTCTTTCAACTATTTTCTCCAAATTTCATCATGTAATTCTTGTTTAAACGCGAATAAAAAAGGTAGAAATTGAGAATTGGCTCGTAAGGTTTAAAAATTATAATTCATCGATTTAAACTTCGATTTCAATCCGTTTTCACTTGGGTGAGTTTCTAATCTTATAAGTATCACTTTTCTTCGATTAGATCTTCAAAACAACTTCAATTTTTTATTTTAAAATGAATTTCGAGGATTTTTGTTGGTAAGGCTTAAGTATGATTTTTCTTTAATTAGGACTTTATTTTTAATTCATTTTTGCTTGATTTTTTAGATGTAGACTCCTATAAATATGGAGAACGTGTTGCAAAAATAATATTATAATTTTTCTTTTCTTTTTTAAAAATTCATTTCGGGGATTCATTTTGACCCCGACACAAAAATAGGCAATATGGGTATCGTTGACTTTCTTTTGACGCATAGATTCTATATTTGTATGATTTAGTTGATTCTGAGTCCGTTCGTGAGGAGTAAGACTTTGAATTGAAGATTTGCAGATTGGTTTTCGGCCTTGAGGTAGGTTATCTCATAATTTTCTTCAGACTGGTTAGGTAGTTAATGTTGATACAAAAGCATGTTAAGAGTGTGAGAGCTAATCATGAAAATGACTATAATTATTGTGTCTTGCCTATGTGGGGGCCTGTATACTGATGTATTTGGTGGTTTTTGAAATATTATTTGTTATGTGTGATCATGTGGGATCTTATATGATATTGTTGACCTTGTATTCGTGAAATTAATTATATCCTGTTAATGAAAAGCCTAATGTGGTATCAGTGGTGTAATTTAATTGTATTCCACTCTTCTGGCATATAGTTTATGTTTGAATTCATGGATGGTTGAAAATATTGAGTGAATTATTGGCTCACTTGGTTGATATATGGGTTAGATATGGAAATTCTCATTCTATTAGGTTGTGAGCATTACATCCTCATATCATATACATTCATGAAACATTGATAACACTGTGGAAATACTGAAAACACTGATTTTTTGTGACAGAAATTGTGACATCTTTAAAATCCTCAATCGATGGATGTGTCAGAGAGGATTTATGGATATTAGTATTGGATATTGGTTGTATACGAATTGACGAACCCCTTATGGATCCTACATTAGGAAGCTTTGGCTTTGTAGGTGTATATGGAGATTGTGTGACATCCACGGGCATCATCATCATCATCATCATTAACATTATCATCATCATCTCCATTGCATTTGTATTTACTTTGTACATTTCTGTGATGCATTATTTTCCTTGATGTGATACCTGCCTACGTGTATTTCTTTCTTTGTATTTGTATATGTAATACTTGTATATTTGTACTTCTCTTCCTTATTGTTATGGTATATGTGAATATTATAGAACTATTAGTGGAGACAGTGTGGGCTACCGTTTGAGACATTTTTCTGATTGCAAGTGACGTGCCCTTAGTGTATATTTTGTATGCTTTATTTTCTGCTTTGCTCAGTCTATCTATGATACCTACTAAGTATAAGTGAACCGTACTCACCCCTACTGCGCCCTTTCGATGCAAATCCTAGTTCGAGTGCGCCTCATAGTGATTGACTTCGGGCGATACTTTAGAGCTATTCGAGGTAGCAATTGGATTCTTACTTACAGACTTGACTACTACCTTTCTTTATTTAGACTATATCTTTATTTTGCATTCGGAGACATATTCGTTCCTGTTTTGGATATCTTATGTAGTTTGATCTCGAGTTGTACTAGTGATGTTCTTACACTGTGATACTAGGTTTGGGGATTAGGATATGATATCTTTGGTTATGTTCTTTCGCTTTTATTATATTGTGTTTTGGATTAGTTCTAGGATCCTTTGAGTTATTGTTATTATTTTTTCTGTGTATCAATTTGTGTGATAAGCTAATTTGTCAGGACTTGTCACAACAAATGTTGCTATGATTTTTTATTTTTGGGTTGTGACAGAACAACCGCCATAAAAGGTTGTCCATTAGCCGGGATGGTCATAACCTAACAAGAAAATCACGTGAAAAGACTAGCGCTCGACCATCGAAGGACTTTCTGCTAAGTATTTTGAATTGACTAATTTGTTTTTGATTGTGGCAGTATATTTATAGACTGGAATATAATTTTTCACAACAAAATCCCCTTCCCCCTTATAGAGTACTGGGGAGTTTCTCCTATCTTTCTAGGCTACTTTCTTAGGAGAATACTTTTCTTTGGAGTGGCTATCCTTTCCATATTGCGTACATGAGAGTTCTCCTAGAGAGCGGTGTCTTCTAATGGGAGGATCTAGATGAAGCTCTACCATACTTTCAAACCAACTCATATTTTACTGGTGGTTACCCCTTTTATATGAGGTTTATTTGATCCCATATTTGACCAATGGTTAAATATAAGTCATCCAACGTAAAGTTGCATGTGCCAACAACTTCTTGGACCAATATCCAAAGTATAACCTTCATATAACGCTCCGTTTGGCCATGAAAATAATAATTTTTTAAAGTTGGAGTTAAAGTTTGTCCATGAAAATAATAATTTTTTAAAGTTGGAGTTAAAGTTGAAGTTGGTATTGTGTTTGGCCATGTATATAAATTGGAGTTGTTTTTAAAAATTTTTGAGAGAAATAGAAGTGAGAAAAGTGAATTTTTTCAAAAACAATTTTCACTTAAGTGAAATAATTTTTATTGTGAAACATCACTATTTTCATTAAAATAAAATAATTTTTCAAAAAAAGTAAAAAAAAATTCATGACCAAACGCCTAAAATATAATTAAAAATTAACCACACCTTTATATGCAGAAATAATAAATTTGAACAAAACACATAAAGAGTCTAGTATAGTGTTCTATTATTCAAAAACTTCTCATTCAAGTGAAACGATAGAGTTCAAAATTTTTACATGTAAAACTCCAAGACACCATGATGAAGTTCAAAAACTCCATTTATAAGAACTCAATATAATGTATTTTAGGTCCAAACCTTAACATGTAAAACTTCAGCACATTGTGCTTGTTCGAAAATTCCCTTTATGCGAAACTCCATCACCATAAGATAGGAGTTTCGAATATTTACAGGTGAAACTCCAGAGCTTAACAATTAATTTTCTAACTTCTTTTAAAAATATTTTCTATTTATGATTATGAACTAATACATACACTGTATAACACAGTATACTGGAGTTAGCGTAATATTACTAAAGTTTTGTTCTGCATACAATCATGAACCAATACACAATACTGAATAACACAAAGGGTTTCAGTAAAACAACCAAGTTAGTACATATAATAATATGAATTTAAGTTGAACCTGAGCAAAATTTAGAACAAACATTAAACGATACAGTAAAAATGAGAACTTCTCAATAGAATGTGAGCAGAGCAAAGGAAGTGATTAAGGTTTTAAGAGCTGAACTTGAGACTTAGGAAACGTATGGACAAATAAAGACGGGTGAGGTTTGCGAAGATGCTGATGAAGATTATCAAGAATTGAAATATCAGTGTGTATAACGAAGCAAAAACTTTGCACTGTGGCTGTTGGGCAGTCTTTGACATTTTACTTGGAAGTAATAAACTTAAGGATGGTAATATGATAATTTTTCTTTGAGTTAGCAAGATTCTCTTCGAAAAGGAATTTTCCTTTCACTGTGATTTGAAAATAACAGATAGAGCATGGGTGTCCAAATCAAGAAGACGAGAAGGGGGATGGGTAGAATAGCCACACTTGGAGCCTATTTAAAGAGGCGTAAAAAACAAGACCTCATATTACATCACTATTTGAAGAAGAATTTGATAAAAATCAATCATCATCTTTTATGATAACTTTTCTCGTTTTTTTGACAATGAAAAGGAGGGATGCAACACAAAGACTTTCCGGGGGGGAGAGAGGCAGAGGGGGAGTTTTAAATCCAACTGAATTTACCTTTTTGGATAGGTGAACAAATCCTAGCTAACGGCCAGTCCCATAATCTCGACTATGTACAATATATGATCACTAAGCCAATTTCCTATCATGCGCGTCTCGTCCTTCATCAAACATCAATAATGCAACTGTCAAAACTTGTAATCTAGAAGTACTCAATGGAGGGATAGACCTAAATTGGATGCCACCAAATGCAAGGTGCGCCTCTTTTTAACCCCTTGTTCTTAAGGATGGCAGTCTTAAGCCGGGACCTTAGGCAGCAGTATCAGAACCACCTGAGCCCCCTAAGTTTGTTGAGGGATCTCATCTGTATCACTTTCCACACCACCACTGTTCGAGTTAGCTGGAAATGCATTCTCCATATCAGCCTCCTCAAACAGCTGTTCTCCATTTTCTAGAGCATGAGATGGATGGTTCTCTCCATCATCAGATGACTGATCAGCTGCAGCCAAATTGTAGCTGCTATCACTTCGATCCTGTATTGTGTCAGTTGACAGCGCAGGTGTCCCATTCTGGACAAAGTCTGCCACTCTTACCTAATAACAATTTTCTCCAACTTCGTTAATAGAAATATTTATCCAGCTTAAGCATCTGAGAATAATCAGCAAAAAGAATAAAGAACTTATAGCAGCTCTGAGTTGTAAGCATAATCAATGGAAACAAATAAGCTCATGTCCAACTCCTTTATCTCTGAAGCCAGCAGAAGCCTCTTACTTTAACAAACACTTGCGTGTCTGTCCCATTTAACACGACCAAATAAAAGATATACGTCAATTTTCTCACAAATTAGCTTATAGTTGTAATGCTTTCAGGAAATAACATGGGAGGGTGAATTAAAAAGGACTTTTGAGAGTGAAAATTAAAAAAATACGACACAAGTCTTAAGTATGTTGTAGAAAGGATACTTTTTTAAGTAGTGATAATGACACACATTTTCAAACACCCACAAGTTTTTTTATTTACCCGAACCTCCCATCGCCCCCTCGCCCCATCCGAACTCCCGCGCGCCCCTAACCACCTCCAATCCTCCACGTCATCACCACTTCCAAACAACTAGCAGATGTTTAAATAATTTTCGATTGTTTAAACATCTTTCATTTGCTTAAACAACTCCCAATTATTTAAACAATATATCCCCCCCAAACCACCTCCCCTCCACATCATCACCACTTTCAAACAACTAGTAGATGTTTAAACAACTTGTATTTGTTTAAACAACACCTTTCGATTGCTTAAACAACGCTCGATTGTTTTTCAACGACTGCAATTTTTTTCACCCAATATTCTCTAAAAATTTTCACAACCAGATCTGAATGAAGAAGTTGAAGAAGATGAAAACACACAAATAAAAAGATGAAAATTCTAAATGAAGATAAAGAGAAAAAAAATCAGAAGAAAAAATGACGAGAAGATAAGGCAGAGAGAAAAAGGCAGAAGAAAAATGGCAAATATGAAAAGGAGGAAGAAGATGAAGAAGGGAAGAAGGAAAAAGAAAAAAAAGAAGAAGGAAGAAGCAGATGAAGAAAAAGAGAGGAGGAAGAAGGGAATTGAAAGCTAAAATTTGAAATATGAAAGAGAGGAAATAATTTTTAATATTGTAATACTTGTTCCCAATGTTTTAATACTTCTTCCTCCTCTCTTTTTCTTCATCTGCTTCTTCTAATTAGATCCGAAATTCACTTAATTGACTTTGACTAGATATGTGTCCCTTTTAATTCATTCAACTCCGAAGTGTCGCTTTTAGCTCAGTTTCCCAACAATTTTTCTCATAAAGGATTTTTTAAGAATTTCATTAAGAATCAAGTTTGCATTTTGAAGTTGACTTACAAGGGCACAATTCTTAGATGTTTACTTGGCTCATACTAAAAAGCAACTACTTTTCTTTTTGAATTTCTACAAAAGGTTTTGTGCAAGGGACTCTTTGTTAAATAGACCTTTTAAGTCTATTTTTTAATTAAATGGACCAAAAGTTCTTTTATTTAGGGAGATGACCCATTTTTGAGACAGATTTATTATCTGACAGATCAATCCGAAAGATCTATTATCTATCCGAGAGATATATATACAGATCAATTATCAATCCGACAGATTTATTATCTGTCCGACAAATATATAGACAGATCTGTTATCTGTCCGACAAATAAGAAAATAAAAGTAGGCCATTTTGCTAATGAAAAACTTGAAGAGAGCAGGTCATTTTGCTAATTGGAAACTTGAAGAGGCTTAATTGCCAAATTTTCTCTCATGCAGGGAGATTGCTAATAAATATACTTGTTATGTAATTAAATTTATGAGAATATAAACAGTTAAACTTCACCAGGGGCATTGGTGGAGCCTCAAACTAGCCCATCAAGGAATAAATCTTGATGCACAGGAGGTCATCACTAGCATAATGTCTCAACATATAGCTCACTCATCACTTTTAAACAATTGCAGGAACTTGCACATATTGCTGACTGATCCTTTGATGGAGCATATCTACAGGAAACAAAATTAGGTAGCACAACAGCTCCATCATTGTGTTTGAAGACCCTCCACTTTTTGTCAAAGGACACACTGCAGGACAACATCAATGGGAAATATCTGCTTCAGGAATAACCAACCCCCACCTTTTTCCCCCTTCTAATGACTTTTAACCTAAGTTGTACGGACTCTTCACTTTCGATGCCTTACCCGTGTCGGATTCTTCAAAAATACACTACTTTTAGCAAATCCAACACAAACCCGTTGACATTTTTGATGAGTCCAAGCAACAGAGTTTTTCATAAAGTCGCCCCCCTTTTTGTGCAGACTCGAATACGAGCCCCCTCCCCCCTCTCTTTATATATCACACAACGCTCCATGTACTTTTGGTAGTTTATTAATATAATCATATCGTTTGGACCAAAAACAAAAACTGGCTGATACATGCAAAAGATTTCAGACCAAGAAAACCTAGTTCACCTCGCCCAAAAGTCAGCTAGTGGTAGACCACCAGTACTGGAAGTGGAAGGAATATACAACACTAGTAAATTCATAAGTAATATTTATTCAAGAACGTGGAAATAAAGCATATACTTGTATTCTTTAACGATTGCTACCTGCAACGGTTTCATAACTTTAGACACTTGAACATCAGATTTATCAGCAACCTCTTGCGCTTGCAGCTCCATAGAATCTCGAATAAGTTGACTTAGAAAAGTTACATCATCAGACAGGACACCAAAGCCTTTTAGAAGTTTAGAGCCAAGCTGTAAACTTGTCTGCAGCAATATATAAGGCATGATCAGAATTCACATAAAGAAAGAAAAGAAGAATCGCCATGGCTTTACCTCTGCACTTTCAAGAATGGCATCTGTTGCTCCTACTTTCTTCAGATCTAATAGATGCATCACATCCTGAGCTCTTGCATATATTGGTACCTATAAAATTGATATTCAGTTGAGAAATAGCAAAAGGTCAGAATTTGATAGACCCCGAACCTGACGCTATGATGAGTCATATGAATCCACATGTATTTAATTTATCCAACACCATAGGTGGGTGGGTGGGTGGGTTTGGTTGGGGGGTGGCAAATTACCGCTGGAAAGGCTAGTCGAATTCTCTGAACAGCTTCTGTGGTTCTTTCTTTTCCTCTGTACATGACCATGACTGCTTTTGGAGAAGATATACCAGCAGACTGCAGGACTGCAGGACGTGAACCATCACCATAGATAACAGGAAAACCAAGGTTTGTAGAAGCCTGTTGCAGCGACATGGACAAAATATCACTAACCAGTTCCTTTGGTTGTCCGACAAGAACACACAATGTTGCCACAGCACACAACTTAATCTATGAAATAAAGTAACCTTTACAACAGAAGGATCTAGATCAAAAGCAATATATCGCCACTCCTCCCCGTGACTCGAAGCTAGTGGTGTTGATAATAAATTGGCAAGGACCTGTATGAAAATAGAAAAGCAGACCATCAGAAAGATAAAGCCGAGCTTCTTCCTAAGCAACAGCGATCCACAATTGCATTACCTGACCCATTTGGCCGAATCCAAGGATAACTACTGGTTCACTCAGATCAAAGTTTGCCATTTCGGCAGTTCTCTGAGATGATCATGAATTTTCTTTACATTAGTAGTTATAAAAACAACTGACTTCTGATTCACATTGGTAAGAGACTCAGAGAGTTCGAGGACCTTAGACAACAACACAGCTCTATTTCAAATAACCTCAAGAGAAAGACACAGCAAAGCATCTTTTTTTCCTTAACAGGTGAGGCAATTGAATCTTGTACTAGACCATAGGTGACACACGAATTTCAACAAAGTTTCGTCCTACATGTTTACTGAAACTAAAATACAGTTTATCACTGCTAGAGTAAACTCAATCTTCATATGTGAAATTTCAAGATTTAGAAGCAATAGGATTATTTCAAAGAGAGACAGATATTGCTCATGGATAAATCAATTTCATTACATTCCTCATATTCCAGGACTGGTAAAAGACTTACATCTTCACTGTCAAACTTCTCGCCAATAAACTCAGAAGCTTTTCGTCCAATTTCATTGAGTAATGGAGTCAGTGCCATAGATAGTACAACAACAATGATAAGTAGTTTATTGAGCTCGAGTGGCAGCACTCCTAGCCTACAGTAAAATGCTTGTATTTATCAGTTGAAAAAAATTACTCCATTTCACTGAACTTCAGATGAGACTCACCTATTCGCTAGGGAAAAGACCACAAATCCAAATTCTCCTCCTTGAGAAAGAAGAAATCCAATTCTCACACTCTCCTGAAGGGATAGTCCGACTCGGGGACCTATTGCTGTTATGATCAATGTCTTGATAACAATCAGACCAGCCAAAAGGGAAAGCACATTTGGCCACTCGCGGAAAAGAAGCTGGCACGAAGTTAAGAATTATGTGAAATTAGATAAAGGATTAATGACAAACAAGGAGTTCATACTACACTACATAATAAAGGTCATACTTACGAGGAAATACCTGCATATCAATAGAAGTTCCGGTAGTCACAAAAAATAAACCAAGAAGTAATCCTCTGAAAGGCCTTATATCAGCTTCAATCTGAGTACGGAAATTTGTTTCCGCAAGCAGAGCCCCAGCTAAAAATGCTCCAAGCTGCACCATGGGATAAGTATCAAATGATGAGCTCAACTGTTATCTGGGTTAATTGGTACTCGTATTACTTTTTTCAGAGGTGTATCTGACCGTGTCACTAAAGCCCAACTTCTGCGTTAATAGTGACGTTCCTGCAACAGTCAAAAGGCAGAGTGCAACAAAAGCTTCCGAACTTCTCGTTTCTGCAATAACCTAATACCAATAAACATGATCTATTGTTTCAGCTGTAAAAATACAAGTGTATTTATTCACTGTGCTTATATTCTCCCCTGGTTTACATGTTATTCTTGGCCAAAGAACAAGGATGAGCACCTCAAAAACTCGCCTCCATATGTATTTCCCACCAAAAGAAAGCAACCCTAGTCCACCTAAAGCTTTCAGACTTTCTTTTGCAAGCATTGGCCAAATACTTTCTTCTATCAGATTCTGCAGAGATTTGAAGATAAAATAATACTCATAACAGTCATAAACAAATACAGAAGCTAGGATAGAAACAAGAGATGGCATGTCCTTTAGCTTGATCCCACATCTGTGCAAAATATAAGGTGAGTTACCTTATGTACCCCATCCGAGGAAATTCTGACTACGTTGGGAACTAATTTATCTGATAGAGACTCATTGATAACTCTTGCAATTTAACATATCGTCCATGACGAGATATTTTCACCTCTCATACTTAAAAGGGAAAAAACTTATCTTAGTTAACAATGCTTAGAGACAAATTTTAAGCATAATGTTTTCCGACTAACTGCATCAAAGAAAATTTATAGACATTCGAAGTTTCCAAGCTCCACAAACCTGGGTCTCCAGCACTGGTAGAACGACCAATAGAGGCACAACAGCAATGTCCTGAGTATATAAGAAGCAAAGAACAAATGAGTAAAGACTAGTGGGCAACATGTTCCCTGGCTACTCAAAACTATTTTCCTTGGATAGAATACAAAAAGGAAATAAGATCTTTTTGCCATTCGAAATGTAAGTGAGGTACCCTAAGAGGATTTAAATGTCGAACTTGTAGATCGATAGAACTATTAAAAGTTTGCCCCCTTATAGGGAAGATATTGAATATATTGCCATTAAGTTGGAATGAGTCTGATGAAATGTATGAATATACAGTCGTATAGAATTTTGACATCAAAGACAGACTCATATCATCAGTGTGGAACAAGGAGTTCGGAGGAGTATATCATCCCAGAACTCTCACACAATCTGTGCTGGGTTGATGTTGCTAAAAAGATTCAGCATTCCACAGAAAAGGCGAGACTACTGCATAATCAACCAGGAGTTATTCAGAGACAGTCAAACCAAAGGGGTGGTCCAAAGAAGACCTGGGGTCAAGCACTCAGTAAATTATATGTGGACTCCAACACTACTAAACAGAGGTCGGAATCTCTTCAAACTCTTTGGTAGGAAACTTTGTAGATCTTAGCAGTGACATCCCAACATGCTCAGACGTAAGAAGATGGGTACAGAATTTAGGAAGTATCTGGAGGGATCAGTGTAAGAAGATGGGTACAGAATTTAGGAAGTATCTGGAGGGATCAGTGTGATTGAAATGAAAGAATTCAAGTGCGTATCGAACTCCATCAAAGGAGGAAGCACAAAGAATCAAAATGAGTAAATGGTGCTGGAAATTTTGGCATTGAACCTTCAATGGCGGTTATTGAAGACAGGATGTTTTTCAAAAAACAGTTGGACCGGAATGGGTATGGATCAGCTTACTAGGGATGCATCTATATTTGTGGTCTGATAAGATGTTTAAAGAGATTGAGGAGGAGTACAGTGGATGGTTAGAAACTGAGGAAGAAAAAGCATTGAGAAACCGTCTCCTATGGACTACATTGAGAGTCAAAGGGCAACTAGATTTTATTCGGTCATCGATAGAAGTAGAATTAGAGGAATTGATCTTCAAGATTCCTATATGGGAAGAAACAACAATAGTTTGCAGGAAATGGAAGGAAGGAATTGCAGCGTCGCCAACAATGTGACTCTCAGGTATCTGATTTAAGTCTAAGGTCCTCTAGAGAAGAGGAAAGACCACCGGGTAATGGGGATCTTCAGTGGAGCAGACTGATAACTTGCAGTTAGAGGAGAACTTGGGGAATGAGGAAAACCCTATGGCTAAAGGGAGAATCTTGGGTTCAAAATCTAAATTCCATGTTGAAGGATAAACAACAATTGTTTCCGATAGACCCTCAGCTCAGGTTGAAGGCATGTGGAGGATAAATGATGTTATTACTAGGGAAACTGAAAAGAAAGGCATGGGTCAGGTAAATCTGCAAATGGCAACTGATTTTACTAAGATCAATAAATTTGGGCCTCCTTTAATAGGAGCCCCATCCAAAGTGCACGATGGGCTGGATATTGGTAAAAATCTCATGGGGCACCCTATTTGGATGCAGATATTTAACAGGTGTCCACTTTTTAAAAATCTATGCACGCATTCCCACTTAGGTAAAACTTCAGGTATGCAGTGTATCAAGCATAACTTCATATGAAAATTTCTAAAGGTAATACAGCTAATGTTCAGGCATCTCTGCTTGAAGTTCAGGCAAAAATGGCTGAATTTCAGCTATATGTGCATGAACTTCAGGCAAAACTGAGTGGACTTACGTCGTATGTTCATGAACTTCAGCCATATGAAACTTCTATATGAAATTTATCTTTGTCAAGCCCAACATCAGACACTGCATGTCCGAAGTTGTTTCGAAGTGCGTAGACAAGCCAAATTTAAGCACTATGTGTATGGGTTGAATGGTAGTCCTGAAATCGGGTGTCTGTGTACTTCGGACTGGAAAGTCACTAATTTTAAATTTATAAGACCGAACTAATGCTTCATTTAGACATTTACTACAGCTTATTTGATATTATAAGACACACCATAGCTAGATGATGTTGTAACACCCGCATTTCGAGCTAGAACGAAAACCATCATTTCTATGCGTAGATGATCCAAAAGCCATAAACCCTATGCAAATTTTCCATGTTAATCAGTAATGTAGTGTGGGAAATTGAATGAGCTTTCCGTCGATATAAGATTCGCCCAAATCCGATACTCGGGCAAGATGTTATGGCAAATTTAAGTCCTAGTCGTAAAATACCATCATTTTGGTGCTTGGCGCGTCGCGGAGGTGGTCTATTTAACAATTGTCAAATTCCAGTAGCCTAGCGCGATTGTGGCGCGTCGCGCTGAAGTTCCAGGTCCCAACCAGTGGGACAACGCGATAGCTCCGCGTCGCGGTGATCCTAAAAATCCCATTCGTCAATTTTCAGTGAGCCACCGCGATAGTAGCGCGTCGCGGTGGCCCATAAAATCGGGCATCCTAGTTATATTTTATTCCGTCTCATTTAGGGTATATTGGGTATTTTCCACCCCCCTTATCAACTTAAATATGAAATTTTACTCCCAAGTGACCACATTATTCATATTTTCTTCAAAAATTCACAAGAACACTCTCTAGGGTTTCAAACTAAACACCCAAATAACTCAAGATTCAACCGTGGGTTTTCGAAACTGATTGAAGATTTGGAATCCCCAAACCATAGGCTTCAAGAATCATCCATCAAATTTCTAAATTGAGGTATGTAGGGTTTTCCTAAAATCTCATGGGCATAGAAATCATGATTTTAAGAAAAGAGTTTCGGATTTATGAATACATTCATGTTTTAAAAGTATTGATGATATTGTTTTGGCCTTTAGGCCTTCCCCAAATTGATTTGAAATTATATATATATATGTAAGAATGTGTTTTAAGGTTGATGATTGAATTGAGAGCATGACTCATGAAAAATCCCTCTCTTGTTATGATTTTCCTTTACTTATGATATACTATGAATTGTTTTGAATGCATCTTGAAAAGCATGATATGAAATGTCTTGAGTAATGTTATATTTGGGTTATGATTTTGATTTCAAAAGAGAGGGTTGTACATGTTGATAAATGTTGAATATGCATTTAATGAAAGAGTGCATGGTTTCGCCAAAAGCACGTGACCACCATATGTTTGAACATGAAATCTCTTATACTATCTGTATGTTTGGGTGGTCTGAATTGAGTTTTTGATGAAAGAATCTTGCATGATGCATTATGGCTCAGAAATAGGACTTGCAAGTCTTGGTGTGACGACACCAACTCAGATAATGCCATGTTAATTCAGAACAGAATAGAATGCATGTTTGAAATCAGATTTTCAAATTTTGAAACTGGAATGATGCATGTTTCAGAATAGACTAAAATTGAGCATAAAGAGAGCTTAGGTGGTTCCCCGAAGAAGGCACGAGTTCAGACAACTCATTGCCCAAAATCGTGATTTGCCGATCCGGGTATATTATTATACGCTGGCCTAGTGCCCTGTGGCGTATCAAACTCAGACACTCCAACCCTTGCAGCACACTTGGGTTGGGGGCTTCCCCGCCGAGTCAATGACGGATTCCATATAGCCCGTGGAATATCAAACTTGTAGGGGAGTGCCACCTAACTCAGAAGTAATACAAAGATTAGAAATTGCATTGACAGAAAGGTTTTATGATTATCAAAAATGCCCATGTGTTTTGAAATTTATATCCTATATGATGTTTTATGATTAGCTCTCAACTATTTTATTTATATAAAAAGCTTTATTTTGGATTGCTCTGCGTACCAGTACATTTGTATTGACCCCCCCTTCCTCCCAGGGTCTAAAACTCAGTTCAGAGGTCCTGCTAGGCCGTAGAGTTTTCAGACAGCAGTGATGTGTGCAGTTGGTGACCCTTCTTTATTCCAGAAGGCCTATGTCTTTCAGATTATGTTATTTATTTCGGTTTAGGTCCACTGGGGGCCTTGTCCCAGTTTCAGACAATTGTCATTTTTAGATGTAGTAGAGATTTCGCAGACTGGTTCAGATGTTGTTTTGTTGATATTGGGGTTTTATCCTTCATTGTTAAATTAAATTCAGAGTATGACCATGTTTCCGTATTCGATTATGTTTCCGCATTTTCTTTTATTATATGAATGTTGTGCATGATTACCAGATAGAGAAGGACGTTCCGGGCCTTCATGGTTTGGGATGTCTGTCACGGCCAGGCCCCAGTTTGGGTCGTGATAGATGTTTGGCCAAAAATGCAAATATTTAGCCATTATTTGCCTCACATTTTAGTACTTTTAATTGTCTTTTGAGTATTGATTATATTATTTAGTTCTTATTATTGTATTTTTACTGAGTAGGAATGAAGCAGTGTGAAGATGAAGAGATTCGAATCAAAGACAAATCAAATTGACAAAATAAAAAGATAAAAAGAAATTGGGAGACAAAAAGGAGGGACGCTACCTAAGCTAGTGGTTTTGAATGGTTGGCGGCTAAAAAACTTGTTTGACTAAGGACAATTTACTGAGAAGGGGATTCCAAATAGTTAACGGGTGTTATACGTGTAAAGAAGAGGCAAAAATTATCAATCATCTATACCTGCATTGCAAAGCTGCTGCACAGTTGTTGAAATTATTCTTGAACATTAAACGGGTGATGCCAAGCTTTACCACTGAGTAACTATCATGCTGGAATAGGAAGGGACTATCAAAGAAAATGAAGCAGGCCAGGAATATAACACAGGTGGTGCATATGGAAAGAGAGCAACATGAGATGCTTCGAAGGACAAGAGAATTCATTCTTGAAGATCAAATCAGACTGCATTTTGTTGGTATCTTTTTGGTGTAAACAGGATAGGATAGAGGATACTAAAACCCTTCTACGATTCTTGGAATCTTTTGTTCAGACACAGTTTTTTCTCCTTTTCTTTTGTTATTTTCTGGAAGGTCTACAAATTAGCAAAGAAGGAGGCTAAGCTTACAGTTACGGCAGCAAAGTCAGCAGTGTTTGAGAGTTTGTATGCGGGGTTAGAGGAGAAAGGCGGGGAAAAAAGGTTGTATAGGCTTGCTAAGGCTAGGGAGCGGAAGGGTCGGAACCTCGACCAAGTGAAGTGCATTAAGGGGGAGGATGGCAGAGTTTTGGTGGAGGATGCCCATATTAAGAAGAGATGGCAGGAGTATTTCCATAGGCTTTTGAACGAGGAAGGGGACAGATGCATTGAGTTAGGTGAGCTGGAACACTCGGAGGAGAGACGTGATTTCAGTTATTGTAAGACGCTTTAAGGTTGAAGAGGTCAGGGAAGCTATTCGTACGATGTGGAGGGGAAGGGCGACGGGGCCTGATGAGATTCCAGTGGATTTTTGGAAGTTTTCAGGTAGGGCAGGGTTAAGGTGGTTAACTGATTTGTTTAACGACATTTTCAAGACGGCGAGGATGCCTGAAGCCTGGAGGTGTAGTACGATGATTCCTTTATAGAAAAATAAGGCGGACATTCAGAGTTGCACCAACTATAGGGGTATCAAGTTGTTGAGTCATACTATGAAGATTTGGGAGAGGGTGGTGGAGCGGAGATTAAGGAAGATCGTGTCCATTTCAGAGAATCAGTTTAGTTTTATGCCCGGTCGCTCGACGACAGAGGCAATACACCTGGTGAGGAGATTGGTGGAACAGTATAGGGAAAGAAAGAGGGATTTGCACATGGTGTTCATCGACTTGGAGAAGGCTTATGACAAAGTCCCTAGGGAGGTTCTTTAGAGATGCTTAGAGGCAAGAGGGGTCCCGGTTGTGTACATCAGAGCTATTAAGGACATGTACGATGGAGGAAAGACTTGGGTGAGAACGGCGGGAGGTGACTCAGAACATCTTTCAATCGAGACAGGGTTGCATCAGGGTTCGACTCTTAGCCCGTTCCTGTTTGCGTTGGTGATGGATGTGTTGACGCGACGTATTTAAGGGGAGGTGCCATGGTGTATGTTGTTTGCGGAAGATGTAGTGTTGATTGACGAGACGCGAGGGGGTGTGAATGAAAAATTGGAGGTTTGGAGGCAAACCCTGGAGTCCAAGGGGTTCAGGTTGAGTAGGTCAAAGACGGAGTATATGGAATGCAAGTTTAGCGACTTGAGGCAGGAGGACGGTATGGTGGTAAGGTTGGATTCCAGGATGTTTGTAAGAAGGATAGTTTTAAGTATCTTGGGTCTATGATTCAAGGGAATGGAGAGATTGATGAGGATATCTCTAACCGTATTGGAGCAGGTTGGATGAAGTAGAGGCTCACCTCGGGTGTGCTATGTGATAAGAAGGTGTCACCTAAGCTTAAAGGCAAATTCTATAAAGTGGCAGTCCGTCCAGCTATGTTATATGGAGCAGAGTGTTGGCTAGTCAAGAACTCTCATATTCAAAAACTGAAGGTGGCAGAAATAAGAATGTTGCGTTGGATGTGTGGACTTACTAGAGGGGATAGAGTTCGGAATGAGATAGTCCGGGAGAAGGTGGGAGTGGCTTTGGTGGAGGAAAAGATACGGGAAGAAAGACTGAGATAGTTTGGGCATGTGATGACGAGGGGCATGGATGCCCCAGTTCGCAGGTGTGAGAGGCTAGCATTGGATGGCTTTCAGAGGAGGAGGGGTAGGCCGAAGAAGTACTGGAGGGAAGTGATTAGACATGATATGGAGCAGCTACAGCTTACTGAGGACATGACCCTAGATAGTAAGGTGTGGAGGTCGCAGATAAGGGTAAAAGGCTAGGTCGCGTGCGTGGGTTGTAGCTAGTAGTAGAAGAGCTCATGTATAGCTGGGTTAGCAATCCCAGGACTGTGTCCATAGATGGGGGTCGTACTTTCCGAATGCCATATTTCTTATCTCTCATTTCATATTGCGCTTATTTATCTTATTTCGTATTGCTCTGATTTATATTTTATTTTTAGTATGTCTTATTCCTTTTATGTTATGCCACCCACCATGCTTAATGGTGCATTACGCTCTTGCTTACTATTCTCTATCTTGAGCCGGGAATCTATCAGAAACAGTCTCTCTACTTCTTTGGAGGTAGCAGTATGGACTACGTACATTCTACCCTCCCCAGACCCCAATTTGTGGGAATACACTGGGTTTGTTGTTGTTGTTGTTGTAGGAATAGTATATACCAAATCCTACTTGGAAAAAGATTGTATTATAGTGTCTATAAATAGGGTCTTGATGTAATTATGTAAACACACCATTCAATAATATTTTTCTCCATTATTTCTCACATGGTATCAGAGAATTGGTGAGAAACTTCAGAAAAGAAAAGCAAAAAAAAAAAAAACTTCAGTCACCGTCGTCAATTCCAGAGACTGATTTGTGTGATTCTTTATTTTGTGGGTTGCGTGAAAAATACAACACCACCAAGAGGCTCGGAAAGCACAGGCGAGGCAAACCCTACCTAAAACCATCAAAAAATCAGCCCCACGCGCCCCCAAGCGCCTGCCGGAAATCGACAAGTTCAATCACTCGCCAACGCGTGTGCCTTCTTCGGTTGAATTTTTTAAGTGGTTCCTTTTTTGTTGGGGTCACCATCTTTTTCCGATTCGGCCGGTAACCTTGTATTCAAATTTCGGCAACTTTTTTGAAGATTCCAGCCGCCGGAGTTAGGGTTCCGGCGGCTTCAGTTTTTTTTCCTAACAGTTTTCTTTTTACTGTTCTTGGTACTTTCAAGTTAAAATTCCCAACATGTCTTTTGGGTATGATGTTTTTATCCCCAAAACTACCGGTATCGGAAATTCAAGCCCTATGATTACTTCCGAACCATTAATGGGAAGTTCAAATTATTTAGCCTAGGCTTCCTCAGTTGAGTTGTGGTGCAAAGGTCAAGGTGTCCAAGATCATTTAACAAACAAGGCTAGTGTGGTAGATGAAAAGGGAAAGTCTAGCACGAAAGATGCGGAAGTTAAAGAGCAATGGGAGAAAGTTAATGCTCAACTATGTAGTCTCTTATGGCGATCTATTGATTCCAAGTTGATGCCCTTGTTTCGTCCATTCCAGACGTGTTATTTAATTTGGCAAAAGGCTCGTGCTTTATACACTAATGATATATCTCGTTTTTATGATGTGATAGCTCGAATGACCAATTTGAAGAAACAGGAATCCGATATGTCTACTTACTTGGGATGAGTACAAGCAATCATGGAAGAATTTAATACATTGATGCCCGTCACTGCGGATGTAGAAAAACAACAAGAGCACAGACAGAAGTTGTTTTTAGGTCTTACACTTGCTGGACTTTCTACTGACCATGATGCTATACGTGATCAGATTTTAGCTAGTCCTACGGTTCCTACAATTGATGAGTTATTCTCTCGTCTGCTTTGTCTTTCCACACCTCCCAGTCACAAAAGCAGTTTCATCATCCACTATTGACTCTTCTATTCTTGCATCTCAAACCATAGAAAAAAGAACATATCAGCCTATGAAAAATCGGCGAGGAGGAGGTCGTTTTAGAAAATCTTGATCAAAGTGTAGTTATTGTCATAAAGTTGGTCCACCACCCAGTTATGAGCCTGCTGCTGTAAAGGAATATAATGAGTTCCTTCGAAATCGAACAAGTAAGCAGACATCTCCACAGCCTAATCGACCATCCAATAATGCTCATATTGTGCAAACAGAATATGATGAGTTCCTCCAGTATAGAGCAAGTACGCAAACATCTCCACAAGTACCCTCAATTGCCCAGCCTGATGCTTCTGTTGTTGGTAATCCTTTTGTTTGTGTTTCACAGTCTAGTACTCTTAGATCATGGGTTGTAGACTCAGGTGCTTCTGATCATATTTCTGGTAACGAATCACTTTTGTCTAATATTGTTTATTCACAATCTCTTCCTGCTATTACTTTAGCCAATGGGATCCGAACAAAACCAAAAGGAATTGGAAAAGCCAAACCCTTGTCTTCTGTTACTCTAGACTCTATTCTTTATGTCCATGGTTGTCCTTTTAATCTTGCATCTGTTAGTCGTCTGACACGTGCCCTTAATTGTAGAATAACCTTTCTTGATGACTCTTTTCTAATGCAGGACCGCAATACGGGACAGACGATTGGCGCAGGACATGAATCACAAGGCCTTTACCATCTTACCTATTCAAATTCCTTCACAGCATGCTACGTTACAGACCCTCCAAACCTAATTCACAAACGTTTGGGACATCCGAGTCTATCCAAGCTACAAAAGATGGTGCCTAGTTAGCCTAGTTTATCCACATTAGATTGTGAGTCATGTCAACTTGAGAAACACACCCGTGCTTTTCCCATGTAGTATTGAGAGTCATTCCGAATCTATTTTCTCATTAGTACATTCTGATGTTTGGGGTCCTAGTAGAGTCAGTTCACCTTTAGGTTTTCGTTATTTTGTTAGTTTCATTGATAATTTTTCAAGATGTACTTGGGTTTTCTTAATGAAAGATCGTTATGATATATTTTCTATATTCAAAAATTTTTGTGCTGAAATACAGACTCAATTTGGTGTTTCTATTTGTACTTTTCGTAGTGACAATGCCTTAGAATACTTATCCTCTCAGTTTCAAGAGTTTATGACTCATCAAGGAATTGTTCGCCAGACATCTTGTCCATACACCCCTCAACAAAATGGTATAGCAGAAAGAAAAAATAGGCATCTTCTTGAGACTGCTTGCACTCTTCTCATTGAATCTCATTTCCGCTGCAATTTTGGGGCGATGCAGTTCTCACATCTTGTTATCTAATTAATAGAATGCCATCATCTTCCCTTCAGAATAAAGTTTCCCATTCTATATTATTTCCACAGTTACATCTCTACTCTATCCCCCATCGTGTCTTTGGGAGCACATGTTTTGTCCATAACTTAGCCCCTGGAAAAGATAAATTAGCCCCTCGTGCTCTCAAGTGTGTCTTCCTTGGTTACTCTCGAGTTCAAAAAGGTATCGTTGTTATTCACCGAATCTTCGTCGCTACTTTATGTCCGCCGATGTCACTTTTTTTTTAATCTCGACCTTACTATATATCTTATGATCATCCTGATATCTCTGAGATTTTACTCGTATCTCTAGTCTTACTTGCACCATCTTTGGTCTTACCCATATCTCCAGACTTACCCGACCCAACCTTTAAGGAATCAACAGTTACTTCTACGTCTCCTGCTACAGTGCCACCACTTCTGACTTATCATCGTCGTCCACGTCCACCATTAGTCCCAGATGATTCATGCCATGCGTCGGACGCTGCTCCTATTGCGGACTTGCCTTCTTCTAGCCAATCAGTTGCACTTAAAAAAGGTATGTGTTCCACTCGTAATGCTAACCCACACTACACTTTCTTGAGTTATCATCATTTATCATCACCCCATTATGCTTTTATATTGTCTTTGTCATCTATTTCCATACCTAAGACTATAGGTGAAGCACTTTCTCATTCAGGATGAAAGCAGGCTATGATAGATGAGATGTCTGCTTTACATACGAGTGGTACTTAGGAGCTTGTTTCCCTTCCTGCAGGTAAATCTAAATCTACTGTTGGTTGTCGGTGGGTTTATGCGGTTAAAGTTGGTCCAGGCAGTCAGGTTGATCGGCTTAAGGCTTGCCTTGTTGCCAAAGGATACACGCAAATATTTGGGCTTGATTATAGTGACACTTTATCTCCGATGGCTAAAATAGCATTTGTCCGTCTTTGCCTATCCATTGCTGCCATTCGTCATTGGCCTCTTTATCAGTTGGATATTAAGAACGCTTTTCTGCATGGTGATCTTGAGGAAGAAGTATATATGGAGCAACCACTTGGTTTTGTTGCTCAGGAGGAGTCTAGTAGCCTTGTATGTCGATTGCGCAGGTCACTCTATGGTCTGAAACAGTTTCGTCGAGCTTGGTTTGGAAAATTCAGCATAGTAATTCAGCAGTTTGGCATGATTCGTAGTGGAGCTGATCACTCAGTGTTTTATCGGCATTCTCAACCAAATTTGTGTATTTATCTGGTGGTTTATGTTGATGATATCGTTATCACCGACAATTATGAAGATGGTACCTCCAAATTGAAGCAACATCTCTGTCAGCACTTTCAGACCAAAGACCTCGGCAGACAGAAATATTTTCTAGGTACTGAGGTTGCTCAGTCCAAATCAGGTATTGTTATTTCTCAACGCAAGTATGTCTTAGACATTCTTGAGGAGACAGGAATGATGGGATGTAGACCATTGACACTCCTATGGATCCAAATGCCAAACTTCTACCAGGACAGGGGGAGTCACTCAGTGATCCTGAAAGGTATAGGCAGTTGGTTGGAAAGTTGAATTATCTCACCGTGACTAGACCTGACATATCTTTTCCTGTGAGTGTTGTAAGTCAGTTTATGACTTTCCCCTGTGATAGTCATTGGGATGCAGTTGTTCGTATTCTGCGATATATAAAGTCAGCTCCAGGTAAAGGACTACTCTTTGAGGATCGAGGTCAAGAGCATATCATTGGATACACAGATGTTGATTGGGCAGGATCACCCTCTGATAGACGTTCTACCTCCGGATATTGTGTTTTAGTAGGAGGTAATTTGGTGTCTTGGAAGAGTAAGAAACAGAGTGTGGTTGCTCGATCTAGTGTAGAAGCAGAATATCGAGCAATGGCTGTAGCAACTTGTGAGCTAGTTTGGATCAAACAGTTGCTGAGAGAATTAAAATTTGGAGAAATCGGTAAGATGGAACTTGTGTGTGATAATCAAGCAGCCCTTCATATCGCATCAAATCCAGTGTTTCATAAGAGGACTAAACACATAGAGATTGATTGTCACTTTGTTAGAGAAAAAATACTCTCAGGAGATATTGTTACAAAATTTGTGAAAGCGATCAACTTGCAGATATCTTCACCAAGTCCCTCACCGATACTCGTATTCATTACATTTGTAGCAAGCTAGGTACATATGATTTGTATGCACCAGCTTGAGGGGGAGTGTTAGATTATTATTAGAAATAGGAATAGTATATACCAAATCCTACTTGGAAAAGGATTGTACTATGGTGTCTATAAATAGGGTCTTGATGTAATTATGTAAACACACCATTCAATATATTTTTCTCCGTTGTTTCTCACAGTAACCACAGAACTCTCTTAGTTCTGATACTTTTATATGTAAAGTAGACCATATCGTTTCAAAATGAAATATATTATCATAAATGTGAAATGCAAATAGAACCTGAAGAAGAAGTATTCCCAATGTGGCTGAGCCAAATCTAGTTGGAAGCTCACCCTTCTCTGCAAGAATCTAAAATTATGCCAAACTGAGCACAGAACCCACAGATCCATTAACAAGCAATAATTTCGAGTTCTGCTAACATAGGGCAAAATCTGCCATTAATTAAGCAATTTTCATGACAGGAAATTATACTCAAAAAAACTAAGAAATAAGAGAAAAACAAGAAAAATAGAGGTAAGAACGACTAATACACAGGAACAAATACAAGTAACTTCTCTATGAACACTTCCATTATCAATAAGAACATGCATTGTTTATGTATATCTATCACATTGCGTCGGAAAAATAAAATTGCTGGATTACAGGGAAATTTTTTTTGATAGCAAGTTAAAAATTGTAATGTTAAGTACAAGACAGGTTCTCATTCTATAAACTGATATCAGATAAAACAAGGAATCAAAATCAGTAACCATTTTCTTTCTACACAAAAAGAAGAGACTCTTACGAGATTTTATTTTAAGGACATGTGATCTCTCTTTCCACAAAAGCACCTACCATTCCTCCCGAGCCTAATGCTTCAAAATATGCACATAGGAACTGCTCTCCAAAGTAGGTTGTTACTCTTAGTTGTGATCTGCCCATCCCAGCTGCTTAGAGCTTGCTGAATACTCCCAGGCATAACCCAGTGTACTCGTAGGATCTTGAAAGTTGCAGGGGACGCATTACCTTTAATATAGATTGTCACAAATTATTAAAGGGTGTGTAGTCAGTCGGTCCAGTCGATTGCGGGTTAATTGGGTTTGATTTACTAGTTTTTTTACCGGTATTTGGGTTCAGTTTGTTTTTTTCCCATCTCATCAACAGAATTCTATTGAATAAATTTTTTTAAAAAAGGAAATCCAATAAATCTGAAAATGCCTATCAAAAATATTTAGATGATTTGTCAAAAAATAGCTCAAATTTGATATTATTCCTTTGATAAAATATATTCATCTTTTAACTTCTTGAGATATATTCCCATATCAATTGTCAAGTTCAATAACAACTTTCTACAAAACAAAGATTCAGGGTGTGTTCAGTATGAAGTAAATATTTTCTATAAAATGTTTTTCTATTTTCTCAAGTTCGTTTGACTTAAAATCTTGGAAAATATTTTTCCTTGAAAAAAAGTTTCTTCAAACTAAGGAAAATGACTTAATCAAAGTAGTAAAAACAAGTTACAATGTTCATACCACTCTCTAAATCACCCACCCTCTACCCTGAAATAAAAAATTCTTACCCACCACCAACCCCGACCCACTCCCCTACCACCACCACCCTCCAAAAACAAATTATTTTTTTTCATTTGAATTTTTTAAAAATTTCAAATTTTCTTTCATATCCCAACCTCTACCCCATTTAACCCCCCCCCCCCCTACACACACAAAAAAAAAAAATTATTTAAATTTATTGTATGAAAAATTTCAAAAAGAATTTCTTACCCCACCCCTACCCCATACCAACCACCCTACTTCCCCGCACCCCGGCTCCAAAAAAGTTTTTAAAACTTGTTTTTTGAAAAATTTCAAAAAAAATTGTTATCCTAACCCTACTCCACCCCCCACCAAGCAACCCTCTCACCCATCCACCAAAAAAATTTAATTTCTTTTAAATTTGTTTTTAAAAAATTTTAAATTTTTTTCTTACCCTGCAACTCAACCCAAACCATCAAAAAAATTATCTTAAATTTTTTTTAAAATTATTCTTACCCCACCAACTGCCACACCCCCTACAAGCCCCCTACCTCCCAAATAATTTATTTTAAAAAATTATTTTTGAAAAATTTCTTACCTCACCCCCATTACCCTATTCGTTCTCATTATTCTGTGTTAAATATAGGCGAAATGGTCTCGTGGACCCCTGTACTTGTTCCCATTTGTAAAGTAGACACTTCTACTTAATCCTTTGTCATCTGAACCCCCAACATTTTGAACCCTTCTTACTATGTGTGTGGCTCACTCTCCTTAAAAAAATGCTACGTCATATCCACATCACAGACATGTCGTATTATCTTCATTAAATAATTTGTTAGATTATTAATCAATAATATTAAACAAAAACTAAAATAATAAATTAAAAAATTATTTTTTAAAATAAAATTCATCTCCATCATTATTTAAATATTTTAGATAACAATTTATCATATTGATATAACTTAATCGATTTATAATATAAATCAAAATTTATATATCATAAAATTACTATTCAAAATTATAAAATCTCGTAATTTATATTATAAAATCAAAAGTTTCGACAACGACGATGAGATTTTGACTTGAGATTTCTCCTATATATCATATAATCAAAAACATCAATAACAAAAAATTTCATCTCTACCATTAAATAAAAAACAAAAAATTTATTTTACAATAAAATTCATCTCCATCATTATTTAAAATAATAATTTATATTATATTAATTTAACTTAATCCATTTATAATATAAATTAAAATTTATATATTATAAAATCGAGGGGGGAGGGTCGCTGGTGTGGCGGTGTTGTTGTGTGGGTGGCTGGAATTTAAACCCTTTTTTTAATTTCTTATTTTTAAAAATATTTTTAAATTTAAAATACTGAATCACGCGTTTTGCCAACTCAGCAATTTAATGCCACTATGCATAAGAAGGGTTCAAAATGTTGGATTTTGATGGGTTGTGGGGTCAGATGACAACGGGCTAAGTAGAAGTGTCCACTCTAAAAACAGGAACAAGTACAGGGGTCCACGAGACCATTTCGCCTTAAATATATATACAAATGTTTTTAGAAACATTTTTCTACTTGCATAATGAACACAAGAAAATAAGTTAAAAACAACTTGTTTTCCTAGAAAAATGTTTTCCATACCGACCACACCCTCAATTCAATAGAATAATATCTTGAATTTGATTTGCATTATTCAGCTCTCAAACATAATGCAATAAGTATGGAAACTGAAACTTACAGAAGGCAAAGAACTTATAAATGTATATTACCTTAAACATAACTCTTCAACTGGGAAAATAATAAACACAGAATGATTTGTAACTTCAACTAATTGGAACTTTTGACATCTGAAAAAATAGAAAAAAAAATAATTTCCGATTAAGTAAAAATTTTATTCATGTTTCGGAAAAAACATGCATGTATACAAGAGGTATATGAAAAATAGAAAAACCTACAAAATGAGATGGTTTTCTTTCGTAGACACCCAATCTCCTATAAGGAACCTCAAGGATGTACCAAAAAGACACAAGGGACAAAAGACTACTCGTTAGTAGAATAGAACTCATTTTTACATCCTCAAAAGCTCTTATAGTTGTTTCCCTCTAAGTGACCCACATAAAATCTAGTGGTGCAAGCTTCCACACTTAGTGCCTAAACCCATATAAAATCTAGTGGTGCAAGCTTCCACACTCGGTGCCTTTTTTTTCTTCAATAATTCCAACTGAACGCTACCTCCTTCACCATGCCTAGCATCACTCAAAATGTACCAAACCATCTAAGAATTGCCCATCATAATCTCGATGCCACTAGTCATTGAATGAGAATGTGGTTGGCATCTTCACCCCAACCCTTGCACACAAACCACCACTTGAGGTAAGTAATTTTACTCTTTTTCAGGTTCTGATTCATCAATATCAATCCTCTTGCTTCTAACCAAGTGAAAGAACACACCTTTCTCAATATTTTCGAGATTCAAATTGAACTATACAAACAGGCAACATCATCCCTATTCAGAAGCTTTCATAATAGGAGTGTAACCGAGAGCACTCATTAGTCCCCAACCCAAACTCCAAGCATAGTGATCATCCTATGGAATGAGGTGCACTTTGTTCATGAAATAACTCAATCCGACTTTGGAACTCTGCCACCTCCCAAACTTATAAGTTTTACCTAAATTTCAAATCCCAAAACATTTCTCTATCTTGCACACTTTAGACTCCGTAGGACTATCATCTACTTAAAATACTGTAGATGTTAGGAAAGTAATGCACAAAGTGTTGTCCCAACACCAACTGTGCCCCTAAAAACTAACCCTCCTCTCATCCTCAACTCAGAATGCATTTGCACTTAACTCGTTCCATCCCTCAACACATTTATCAACAAATTGTATACATAAGTCATAGTGACATTTTTGGTCCTCCAACCCCTATCCAAAACCCCACATTTTTCTTCTATAACCTCCCTCTCTCTGAGAATAATTTTCCTTGTTCCTAAATCTCTATCACCATTTTCCTAATAAGGCCTTATTTAACACCCTTAGATCTTTAACCCTAAGACCACCCCAACACTGGGAGTCATGACTATCGCCAGCCTTACAATGAATTTGCTTATCCTGTCTAACAAATCCCATAGCAAGTTTCTTTGAAGTCTTCCACACTTTCCGGCGATACTAGCCAAAGCCTTAAAGGTTACCATTAAACTCCTAGAACTCTATTTCCCTAGACACCATACTATACCCCACCTTTCCTTTAGAATCTAAGGGGTTGTTTTGTAGGTGGGATGGAATAGATAAGGATATCCGATGAGTTGGGATATCCCATGGAATTAAGTTTTCTATAAGGTTGCAATGGTCAGGGGATAAAATAAAACATTTTTCCCAGAGAGGTTGCAAATGCTCCCTGGAGGTATAATTAGATTGACAAGCTTAATATTAATGGTACAAAGATTGATGATTTAAATGCCATCAACACGGAGATCCTAGCTTTCTACCAAAACCTATATACTGAACCAAAAGATTGGAGGTCGTATTAAACTCTATAGAATGTCCAAAACTCAACAAATATCAAGGGCAATGGTTACAAAGAGAATTTGAAGAGCAGGAAATGTTGGAGGATTCAAAGGCATGTCCGGCTAATAAGGCACCTGGTTCAAATGGCAATACTATGGGTTCCTTTATATCTTGACATGATATTGTTAAGGAGGATATCATGAACACTATCCAAAATTTCTACTCTGAGGAATACATTGAGAAGCGCATCAATGCCACTTACGTAGCTCTAAGCCCTAAAAAGGTTGGAGCTTTGGAGTTGAAGGATTTTAGACAATTAGTCTAATAGGGAGTTTGTAGAATATCATTTATTACGTCCTAACTGAGAGATTGAAAAGGTGATACATAAGGTGGTGGATACACAACAAATAGTCCTTTATAAGAGGTAGGTAAATCATGGATGCAGTTTTAATTGCAAATGAATATGTGGATTCCAGAATTAAACAAAGGATTCCAAGGTTTATGTGCTAGTGAAACATTGAAAAGGCATATGATCACATGAATTGGGACTTTTTGTTTGAAAATGTTGAACGATACTGGTTTAGGGACCAGGTGGATTAGGTGGATACAATTCTGCATCAATATTTTCAGATCCTTTTTCTGATAAATGGCTAAAAAAGGGCAGTCCGGTGCACCTAACCTCCAATTATGCGCAGGGTCCAGGAAAGAACCAAACCACAAGGGTCTATTGTATGCAATCTTACCTTGCATTTCTGCCAGAGGCTGGTTCTAGGGATTGAACCCGTGACTCCTGGTTACATGGCAGCAACTTTACCAGTTACTCCAAGGCTCCCCTTCGTATTTTGATAAATGGCTCTCCTGGAGATTTTTTTCCCATCTCGAAGTGGTTTGAGGCAAGCTGACAATGTCACCTTTTCTCTTTATTATTGCTATGGAACAACAACATGATTAAGAAGGCAAACCAAAATGACTGCTAAATGGGATTTAGAGTCCTGGAGAATGAGAGGAGCAACCAAGAGATTAAATATTTATTGTATGTTGATGATTCCTTGATTCTATGTGATGTTGCAATAGATCAGGTAAGACAGTTAATGTTAATTTTAATTATTTTGAAGCAATATCAGGACTTGTGCCTGGAGGAAAATGTTTGATATTTCCAGTATATAAAGTCAAAGTCTCAAATGGATCTATTAGCAGGAACTTTGGGCTGTGCGGTGGGATCCCTTCTAGTAGCATATACAGGATTACCTCTAGGCTCAAAAAACAAGGCATAAGAGATATGAAATGGGATATTGGAGAGAATGGAGAGATGTGAGAAGAAACTGACTGATTGGAAGAGTAATTATCTATAACTAGGAGGGAGGATTATTATGGTGAATAGCGTACCAGACTCACTTCCTACTTATATGATGTCCCTATTTCCTTTACCACTTACAAGTAAATATAGAAAAAATTTGATACTGTAAAGAGGAATTTCATTTGGCATGGATAAAGAGAATAGATGTGTTCGCTTAGTGACTGGGAAGTCATTGACTTTTAGTAAGGAGAGGACTCGGGTATCTGAGACATCTGTTGGACAATAAAATTTCGTGACTGAAAATAAATAATCGAGACAAGAAAAATATTACAACAATTATTTTATTGATTTCAATATGTGAGTGTTACAATCTCTATGAATCCTTTGATTCGCCTTTTCAAATATAAATTCAAGGGCTTAAAGCTTGATCTTGAATTTGAACTTGATTTGTTGATTTGATGGATTGATCTTGACTTATGCTTGAATTCAAGGGTTTTAGGGCTTGTTCTTGAATCATGTGGTCTTAATCTTGAAGAACTGGATTTGAATGCTTGAGCTTTGTAGAGAAATTGCGGCGTTTGATCCACGAGCTTTCTCTTGCTTCTTGCTTGAGTTCTTGGTCCCTTTTTCTGAATTATGAGACCCCGATTTATAGTTGTGGAAAGGAAAGAGTCATGGATTTCTTTTGACCAATCAAATTCAAGTGATGTGGCATCTTTTATGGGCTTTCGATTTCACTAGGCCTGCTGCATCATTTTGACACGTGGCATGGTCCTATTGGCTCCTTCACTTGACTTGGCATGCCACGTCATTTGACACGTGACACTTATTTTGGGCCTCTAAAATAAGATAACATTTTGGGCTTAGCAAAATGGGCTCATTATTTGTAGCCCAAATAAATGGGCTAGCCCAATAAAAATTAGATCTTCATTAAATCCATCTATGTTAGGACTTCAATAATTAATTCAATTATATTAATCCGCAATATTTATTTGGGACTAATATATTTTGAATTTAACATAATCCGAATTTCGTACGGATTTTAATTAAATAAAATTTCATTGTCTACAACATCATAACAAGAGCCCTCTTATAAAGTGTCAATGGAGATTTTCAATGGAAGAACAGGCCTATGGAGAAGGGTGGTAAGTGAATAATATAGAGTACAGGGGCAGTGATGTTGACAGATGATGCCAGCTACACATGGAATTAGTGTATGGTCGTCATAAAAACACTATGGAAACACTTTGTAAATAGTGTGAGCATATAAGTGGGAAATGGTGTTAGGACCTCACTTTGGAATGATGATTGGATTGGAAATGACCCTCTCAAAGATGTTTTGCCTGATATCTTCAATCTGGTACTGCATCTTAAATGACCGGGAAAACAGTAGACTGGATAACTTTTTCAAGCTGTTGGGGAATTTCAGAGGTACTATTGAACAAGGGGATAGGCTGGTGGGGGGATAGGTGTAGTGGAGGAAGTTTCACTGTGGGTTCTGCATATGCAGGTTTAAACAGAACTGGGCAGTTTTTTGGGGCATGGCATTGGAAACATGTCCGGAAAGTGACGATACTCTTCAAAGTAGCATGTTTTTGTTAGTTAGTGGTTAAAGAGGCAATCTTGACACAAGAAAATTTGAGGAAGGGGCATGTATTTGGTGGACGGTGCGACAGGAAAGGAACTCACGATAATTTGAAGACATCCATAGCTCTCAACACTAGATCGTGATGAGCTTTTTTATTTTTGTTTAACTTTTGACGTAAAGAAGGTTTTGTTGATGATGTAAAGTCCCTATTAAACATCATTGGTACCAGTCTATATTTTCAAATTGTAACTATACTGTCCTCTTAAGTACCAAGGTTGGTTTTAATAAAATCTGTAACCTTTCTCATAAAAAATGTCATTACAAGAGATCCATGCCAATATGTCCCTATTAAAGTTCAACCTTAAATGTTGCAGCTTTGTACCCAAATTGCCATTAATAACGGATGCCAAAGAGTTCCCAAAGAAAGGAATCTTTAGCAGAAAGAAGACTTTTTAGAAGAAGTCTTTAACAAGTAGCAGCAATTTGCTCGTGGCACCCTCCTTTTCATCTCAAAAAAGTAGAAGGTATTTGCATTGTTCATTCACATCAGGCCATTGTAGCATAATAAGAAATTACCTGCAGAACAAAAGCTGAAGAAGACAGTGAGAGAGCAGCACCAATCACCACAGCCTCATCAACACTTCTAATATTCACCTGCATCCTAAATAAGTTATTGATGGAGGAGAAAAAAGAGGATAAAGGAGTGTGTAGAAATTGTGCAACTAAATGCCTATCGAATATCTATACCAATATATATATATATAGAAGAGAAGAATATTATGTCAAATCTATAAGAAAAAAAATGCAGGCATCCAATAAGTTACTGATGGCAAAGAAACAGGATAAAGGAGAGCGTAAATGATGTATATGTAAGCACCTAATCAATATCTTTATCTTATAAATTAGAAGATTTAACCGGACTAGCAACTCAGCATAGCCCATACAAACACTAGCCCTATTCTTTTTCTATACCCTAGATAACATATAGGTTTCATACTTTTATAGCCACTCCTTCAAAAACCCTACTATTTTTGTATCTCATCCCTCAAATCACATATAACATTCTTCTCTCTAACCCTAACACTTCAGTGTCGTGCCACTTCTAATCCTTCAACTGTGGAATCCCTTCACCTTCCGTCGCAGGGGACTTTTACTAAAATAGAAAAAGGGTTTATGGTGAAATGGGACAAAGATGGGCTCTACTCGTTTTTTTGGAGGTATGAAGATTAGATGGCGGAGATAAGGATGTTGAGGTGATATGTGGGCATACCAGCTCGGGTGTGGTTTGTGGAGGAATATAATGAAGGGATGGGATGATTTCAACAAAAATATCTCATTCAAGGTTGGAAATGGGAGAAAAGTTAATTTTGGGAGGCGTGGATGGTATGGCGATAGCTTATTGAAAGATGATTCTCAGACTTTGTATAGAATGTCATGCCAAGGAGATCTATCAGTCCAAGGGAGATATATGGTGGAGAGACTTTTTGGGATTTGAGATTTAGAAGACATTTTCATGATTGGGAGGTGACTGAACTCCAAAGGTTGATGGTCATCCTTCCCAGACAAGTAAATTTGGTGGATGAACCTGGTGCTTTGTGGTGGGGTTTGGGGAACAATAGAGTTTTTTCTGCTAAATCTTTCTATAAGAAACTCCTAACTAGGGAGGAGGTTGTGTTTCCATGTGATGCAATTTGGATAGCGTCAGTGTCAAGGAAGGTGCGATTTTTCTCTTGGCTAGCATCTAGAGGGGTGATTTTGACGGCAAAAAATCTTAGAAATCATAAAGTTGTTTGTGTCAACTGATATTACATGTGTAAGGAAACTGGGGAAGTAGTGGATTATCTTCTCATCATTGTATCTTTACCATGAGATAATGGTAGAATATGCTTTGATGGTTCGGAGTTGCTTGGTTAATGCCCAAAATTGTGAAAGACTTAACATTTTGCTAGAGAAACAGAAATAAGAGAAGTAAGGCATGGAATTCGATTCCTCTTGCGTTGATGTGGGCTATTTGGAATGAGAAAAATAGAAGAACTTTTGTGAGGGTAGAGTATATTTTTTCTCAGGTGAAGAATAGCCTTCGGTCTCTTATTTTCTTTTGGTGCATCCATAAAATCCCTAGTTGTAAAGGGAATGGGTGAACTTTGTAGAGAATTTGTAGATTCTTTACCTTTTAATTTTTTCCATTGTATATGGCCAATTTGGCCTTGTTTATGGATGAAATACATTTACCTTGTACAAAAATGTGGTCATACTAGTAAATGGGACAAGGTGGGAGTGACCTTCATGGAGGACAAGATGCGGAAAGTGAGACTGAGATTGTTCGGACATATGTGAAAAGGAGATGTGCAAATGCCCCAGTTAGAAGGTGTGAGAGGTTGGTCGTAGTGGGCTTGAGGAAAGCTAGAGGTAGGCCTAAGAATTATTGTGGGGAGGTGATCCTGCTGGATATGGTGCATATTCAACTTACCGAGGACATGACTTTTGATAGGAGGGTGTGGAGATCGTGAATTAGGCTAGAAGGTTAGTATGAAGTCGGGTGTATTTCTTTCCTATTCTCAGAGTATAAGGGCCCGTTTGGCCATGAGAATTTTTACACTTAATGGGGAAAAAAAATGACTTTATGCCAAATACAACTCCAAGTTGATGTTTGGCCATGCGAATTCCAAATACAACTTGGAGTTGTATTTGGAAAAGTAAAAAAAATAAGAAAAAAAAAGTTGTTTTCACTTTTTTCCATCTTCCTTCTCTTACAAAAATTCAAAAGAACCGATCATATTCATGGACAACTCCAACTCCAACTTCAAAAATTGAGTTTTCGTGCCCAAACGCCCACTTAGCATCATTCTTCTCTTTTTCCTTATCTTTAGATTTCTATTACTACATGTTTCTTTAGCCTCGATATCTTATTTTCTTGATGTTGTTTCTGCTTGTTACTGATGCCTTTTTATCATCGATCGATTAGTTGAGGGTGTTAGGAACAGACTCTCTACTTTCTCAAGATACATGTAAGGTCTACGTACACTCTATCCTCCTCAGACCCCATTTTTGGAATTACACTGGGTTTGTTGTTGTTGAAGATTAGATGGGGTCATGCAGAGCCTTTATAGGTCGCAGTTTTGTGTAGTTCCTTGTTGGTCAATGCCTTTTTTTAGGATCACGTAAACATTTCATTAATTACAAGGCCAAAAAGTGGTCGTATACAAATGATATACCAAAAGGTAAAGAACTACAAAACGATATGGTTTTCTACAAGAGACACCTAATCCTTTAGACATCTCGGAACTACATGGGTGCATCAAAAATAAACAAGGGAATGTGAACTATTCCTTAACTGCCCAAAACTCATTTCTACCCCTTCTTAAGCTCTTATGTTTCCCTCACTCCAAATGATCCACATCAAGGCCACAGGTACGACATTGCACTCCCTACACTTTCGCCTACTTCTTCCAATTCTTCCTCAAAACAAAAGGGCCTTCATAGATTTAGGCATCGCCCAAGATACCAAACCGGTTGAATATATCCCACCATAATCTCGTGGTCAAATTGCAAAGTAGAAGAAGAAGATGACCTACATCTTCACCCGCCCTCATGCAAACAACCTTTGTTGGTCACTGTATCTTATAGATGAGCTAGGTTCTTTTTGAGATTCAAAAGTAGGTCTGAGATGAAAGATCATAACTGTTAAAAAAATTGCAGCAACATTTTCTCGCTATTTTGGTGATGGTCTTTTTTTTAGATAATCGTGGTGTCCGGGCCAGCTTGCTTGCACCTCGACTAATTCCACGGGATACCTGCCACCTCTCACCAGCAACAGGTATCATCAGGTAACTCTGTCCACTAAGACTAGAACACATGGGAAGAAATCACCTAGTTTTTTGTCCCTATTTTGGTGATAGTCTGAGAAAAGGAAAGTATAAGTTCACATGGAACACCATCTATCTTCTTCTACATTTCTTCTATTTTTTCTTTAGACCGCCTTTTTTCCACATTTGTCAATGGTGAGGTTCTACATCAGTAACTGATGTGCAGTCACTGGATATTTGATGTACAATTGATATACAATCAGTTTATCCTCATTGTATAATATTTATAGACTAATTAAATATTGATTATATACCAATTATACAGAGGAGATATTGAGTTTTAATGTGTAATCGGTGTATTCTCAATCTATACGGTTCATGCACTAATTATGAATCAAGTATAGATTGATTATACCGTGTATGAGTTGTACATGATCATTATCAATGTTTCACAGAGTATGTATAAGTATTATATATTTTTTGTATACATTGGAGAGAGGGTATTTGAGGTGCAAGAGGGAGTAGTGTGTGGATAGTACACGTTGAATGTTTTTACTTCGTTTTAAACAGTTTGTGATCTATTACCATTGAATCTGAAATCTCCGAATAGTAAGGCAACATTTTGCGGATAGAGGTACCAAGATGGTACAATTACAGGCCCCAGCTGCAGATACAAAAAGATTTCTACATATCACCTAACTCTTCTCGAAAATCCATGTATTGATCAAAATTTTCCATAACACTACTTTTACACGGGAAATGCAAATTTAATAAGGACTTAATTTTTCATCCCAGAGGTATGTTATCTTTTTCCTTCAAAGATTCTTCTATGGACAAATTCTCCATAAAACACATAAAGGACTGTTCTCTATACAGACAACTAACTCTTTGCCATCTTCTAAATTGCGAAGTCTCAGGCAGGTGTTTAACGTTTGGGGGCATTGCCCATCTGACACCATATATATTTAAAAATAGCTCCCAGCATTGTCTTGCCACTTAGCAATGAATAAATAGATGATTGACAGTTCCTAAGTCTTCTTCACACATATCACCTGTTGCTAAGAATAATTCCTCTCTTCTGCAAGTTATCCTGAGTTAAACAAACTTCTTTTGTTGCCACCAACCAAAGCAAGCTACTCTACCAGGTGCTTTGAACTTCCAGATAGCTTTTCATGGCTTATCTGGCTGCTCAACTACAATGGAGCATTTAGAGAAACAATACAAGAGTAGAGAAGAATATCTAAGAATTAGAATATTAAGGATTCATAGCGCCAGCCTCAGTTAGCCTCTCTATCTCTACGAGGTAGTGTTAAGGTCTGCGTACAATGTACCCTCCCTAGACCCCACTTGTGGGAGTCCACAGGGTATGTTGTTGTTGTATAGCGCCAGCCCCAGCTAGTTTGAGATTCAGACTTAGTTGAAAGTTGATTGATAGATAATCAACAAGCGCTTTCTATTTCAATAAATAAGATTTCCAAAATGCCAGAAAATCAAACATACAAGTAAATAACATATTCATTGGTTGACCTTTACAATATGAGATATTTCTATTTTATAAATGTGGTGTCCGGCCCAGCTTGCGCGGATCTCACTAATTCCTGCTACCTCCCACCAGCATAGGTTAAAACATGCAATATGTATAAATCAATAATATCCACAGTGCCTATGCTATTTTTCCATGGACGTCATAGTCAAATACAGTAGCGTACATAGATAAGCTGAAAGAAAGAAAAACAGTGTGAAGTCACCTCCAGCTTTCTCTCTAACTGATTCTCTGAACAAAGACATAATTAAAATAACATTATTGCATTTTAGCAAGGAAGGTCATTCTTTTTATTCAGGAAAGAAAGGGAAAAGACTAGGGGCATTTGAACATAATAATATAACAAACAAAACAAGGTGAAATGAAGAAGAAAGAACAAGAGCAAATGAACGGAAAGACTGGCAAACTACTTACTCATATCTGATTAACGATTTACCAACTACAGTATATTGCTTTCAAGTGATGTACCAACACACTGCTTGTATCTACGTACATTTCTAGACTTCATAAAAGCCCCTCTATTTGGTATAGGAGTTATTGCAGTACAATTAATTCCTAAAGGATGATACTTACCAGATCAGGCCTTGAGTGAAAAAGAAACTCCAAAATCTTTGTCCCGATAGCATCATTAGGTGGAAGCTCGAAAGATGTAAATGCCAAAGTTGATAATACAACCTTCAACATAATAAACAGGAAAACATAAGGCAAATATCAGAAGGACCACATAGTACCTAGGTACAAGTATCCTAAAGGACATCATCGATAGATCAAACTTCAGGTATTCCATTATGCTAGGGCATGATATGATAGCACATCTTGACTTTCATAAAAGCCTTCAACAAAAAAGCCTTCAACAAACAGATGTTAAGGACTTCAGTACCTAAGGGCAAATTTCCTAAAGGAATTCAACAAAAAGGTCAAACTCCAAGCATCTCTTCAGGCTGCATTAAGCAATAGCACATACTTGACTGTGAAAACTAATTTCACCAGCAAAAGATTGTATTCTATGTTTCATTATTTCTCTGGGAGACTGGGACTTTAATCGCCTAGGCACTTACATCATGTCGTAAGAATTCAAATGCAGAAAAGAAGTAAAAGTAGAGCCAGACATAATTGTTGCTGCATAAGAGGCAACTTTTCCTCATCACTTTCTAGCAATATTGCCTACTGATTATTCATGAATGGCATAAAATGATGTAAAAAATGTAAACTAAAGCACAAAGAAGTGATCTTATCAGTCATAATGCAAATGTATCCTCTTAATGAAGTCAAAGAAGTGAGTGAAAGTACAACAATAAACTCTTTTTCCCATATCGATTTGCCCTTCAGCCCGTCTTAATCTTGTTAGAGAAAATTTCTGTGCTCAAAACACAGTTCAGCTAGATTAAAGTTAAGCATTTTAAATATGACAAGTTAAATATTTTGTTATGGAAGTACCAACAAGGTACTGACAGATTATATCAGAAAACAGAGCATCCTTATATAGGCTGAAGAAGCGCAGAAGGTCTATCAAAGAATCAAAATCAGATACAATATTCTTCCGACCCACAAATAGAGACTTTTTAAGCATCTAGACTTTACAAGTAAAATGTTCTCTCTCCTATCATTAAAATACCTATTGTTTCTTTCCAACCAGGTATTCCAAAATATGCAAGTAGGAACTATTAGAATAGGAGTAGGAACAAGAATAGTATATTGGAAAAGGATTGGCACTTTATTGAGTTGATTTCTTTGACTAATAAATAAACTTTTTATTAATGTTGTATTTTGATGTGATATTTTAAAAGTAAAATAACTGAATTAACCAAACCGTATCCATACCAAAGAGAAACCGACGTGATTGGGATGATTTTATAAACTCTAATTTTGGTTATACATTGTACAATACCCAAAAAATTAGGATGGTATAATTTTTTAAAAATAACCAGCTGAACCGTCTCATTGACACCCCAGCACCAGCTTGAAGAAGACTATTAGAATAAGAGTAGGAACAGGAGTAGTATATAGAATCCTAGTTGGAAAAGGACTGTGATGCAATATCCTAGTTGGAAAGGAGCCTAATGTGGTATCTATAAATAAGGTCTCAATGTAATAATATAGATAGACAATTCAATAATATGCTTCTCAAATATTTCGAGGAGCAGCATTCCAAAACTATCTGCTTCCTTTGGGTAAGGACTATTTACACCGACATCATAAAACAAGTTCAATACTTGCTAGTTCCTGTCTATGTACCATTGACTCCAAAAATGTCTAGAAATGCAGACCAAATCTTCCTTGTGAAAAGTATAACCTTCTCCAGAAACCAATTAAAACAAATAAATATCTCTGTTTCAATTTGTTTGTCCTATTTTGACTTGATACGGAGAAAGTAAATAAGACTTTTGAATCGTGCAGTCATAAATTAAACATATGTCAAATATACCAAAATACCCTTTAATCTTGGGGTGTTAAACATATGATGTGGAAAGTTGAAATTAAAGAGTTACTAAAAAGGGAAGGGGCATTCTTTTTGAAATAGTCTAAAAAGGAAAGTGGGACAAACAAATTAAAACAGAGGGAGTAGTACAATAACATGTACTAACAGGTTCCCCCAACTTTAACTCAACCCTGTAATCTGTGTCAGCAAAAATGGGAGAAGAAACACTTGTGTAGAATGATTGTACAGAACTTGAATAGAACCCAATGTGTCAAAAAGAAAGAGAAGGTGAGAAATCTGGCCTTAACCAAGAAGGCTGAGAACTCTGGCTTTGACAACCTTTTAATTGAAAAAAAAAATGAAATATTAACAAACAGCATGCCTGTAGCTAGGGATGTGCAAAAACCGAACCGACCGATAAACCGAACCGATAAAAATGTTATTGGGTTATTGGTATTGGGTTATTGGGTTAACGATTTTTCATTGATTTTATAAAAAAATTTATTGGGTAAATGGTTCGATTTCGGTTTTAGCTTATTGAATTTTATCAGCTAAACCGATAACCCAATAAGGATACACTAAATTATTATTTTATCCCTATTTATGTTATATATATAAATCTCTCTCTATCTATCTATCTATCCATCTATCTATGTATATATATACATAGATATGTATGTATATATATATATATATAGATATGTGTATGTATATAGAGAGAGAGATATGTGTATGTATATATATTATATGCACTACTTATTCACAATTCAGTGATTCACAAAGTATTAATCTATTCAGGGCAACAAAGGCACAATATAAAGCTTGGCTATTATCGTATTGAAAAGCTTGAAGCAATTATAGCTTCCAACAATTAGGATTTAATTTTTTTTCTAACTAACATTCAGTTCAAGTTTGAAGATTCTTGTAAACTAAAATGCATTGCGTAGGATTTTGGCGATAACTAAGATTTTGTTTTTTTATGTTAGTTGTTGCTATTTCTATTTTATAAGTATTTTCTTATTGGTTAAACCGAAAACCGAACCGTTAAGGACCAAAAATCGATAAACCGAAATCGATAAGAAAATATCTTATTAGTTGGTTATTGATTTTACATATTTAAAAATCAAAAATTGATAAACTGAACCAATAGCACATAAAACCGAACCGACCGATGCACACCCCTACCTATAGCAAGCAGGGGACTTCTCCACCTGGAAAGAAGGAGATGGAGATGCCCTCATGGCTCGCTCCATCAAGCTAAAGGCAGATGAACTAACATAAACTCACCTCTCTTGAGACACGACGACAAAGATTCAAAATTTACACATAGAGTTAGCTTTGAGTTTTCATTACTGTAAATCAATAAAAGAGTAAGAAAATCTAAAACAGGATTGGAGATGCTCTTAATCTGCCTTTTTATTCTGCAACCATAGTCATGTATAGGATGAATTTGGTGCTAGAATGAATGACATCCTTCTATCCTAAAATAGAACTGCAAGAGTAATTACTTATAGCCTGTTTGGCAAAGCTTACTTTTCTTCAAAAGTGCTTATTTTAAAAAATTGAGGTGTTTGATCGAATTTTTGGGAGAAAATCAGAATTTTTGGGAAGTAGTAGAAGTTGTTTTTCATAAGCTAAAAACAAGTAGCTTCTCCCCAAAAGCACTTTTGAAAAACGTACACTTAAAAGCACTTAAACAAACTTGGCCAAATACTAAAAACTGTTCTAAAGTGTTTTTATAAATTTATTGACCAAACTCAAACAGCTCTTGCTAAAAGAACTTTTCTGAAAATCACTTCTAAAAAAAAAGTACTTTTCAAATTAAGTTTATTTTTATAAACTTGACCAAACAAGCTATTATGTCCGACTCAAGTGGTGCCGAAAAAGTAAATCGGTACTCTAGCAACAACAGCATGTAAATACAAGGATTAGATGAGAGAGTAAACTGATGTAATAAAGCGGCTAATGAGGTGAGGACTTTCGTGTTGAAAGCGGCTAATTCCAACACACACGCAAATAGTGCCTGTTAATATATATCCTTCTATTATCTGTTCTACATAGCCTATTTGGCCAAGCTTAAGGAAGAAAAAAGTGCTTCTGGGAAAAAAAGCAGTTTTTCCTGAAAGTATTTATGAGAAAAATATACTTTAAAACAGTTTCAAAAGTTTGATCAAACACTAATTGTTGCTCAAAAGTGCTTTTAAATTTATTAACCAAACATAAACAACTTATCACCAAAAGAATTTTTTTTTAAAAGCATGTGTGAAAAAAACCTATGTGGGAATACACTGGGTTTGTTGTTGTTGTTATGTGTGAAAAAAACACTTCTTATAATAAGCTGATTGTAGAAGCTTGGCCAAACAGGCTATTAGCTATGCATTACTGACTATCCATGAGCCAGAAACAATTATAATAAAGATAGAAAAGGAAGATACGGTAAATGAGTAACATATTTAGTGGTAACTCCATAGACAGCAAGACCCAAAACCCAGTTAGTTAATGCAATGGAGTCTGAACTCCTAAAGGCCATGAAATGGTTCCAAAAACGGAGAATCAACTTCTACTCTATGTATAACCATATCCCACATAATAATTCCTTAATTTGCAGAAAATAATAGTAATAAATATCTCAAGAAGGAGGTGCATTGTCTTCAAGCACAATCTTGTCCTTCTAACATTTATCTAAAAAGCATAATGAAGAACCATTGCAACTTCAGAAGGGGAGACTTGGAGTAACCGGTAAAGTTGTTGCAATGTGACCAGGAGGTCACGGGTGTCAAGTCTTGAAAACAGCCTATAGCAAAAATGCAAGGTAAGGTTGCGCACATACACCCTAATGGTGGGGCCCTTCCCCGAACCCTGCGCATAGCAGGAGTTGTAGTGCACCGGGCTGCCCTTTTTTTAAGCACCATTGCAACTTCTAAACAGGAATTTTGATATAAATATCTGTTGCTAAAACGATAGGTCTTTTTCCATGGAATGTAGAATTTTGGTAAACTATTAAATGGAACATTCTATTTTTTTTACGAGAAAATACCTGAGTCAGTCCCATGCCAAAAGCGAACTTTGCAAGTGCTTTCAAGCGTGCAAGTGAAAGCTCTAATCCCATTTCAAAAAGCTGTAAAAATAGATATTTCCTTGAGTCAAATTCAACCGTACAACATTCTTAAAAAACAAAACCAAGGATACAATAGAAGAAATGTTTGATACTAAAGAAATGCTTGATAAATGGAAAGACAGAGCACTAAAAGTCTAAAACACAGATTAAGATCTTCCGATATATTATCCTTTCAGCTTCTTAAGTACTCCTAATCTCCTAATCATCATTAAATTTCTTTACAAAACTAATCACTTTATATGTCAGTTACTGACAAACACATCTCTATTTAGGAATTTTTATTTTATTTTTATCAAGAAATCTCTAGTTAGGAATTATCCTCTAAATAAACAGGGGATCTAGCAAGAAAGATAACGAGGGAATCCATACTGCGTATGACAAAAACAAGAGGGGGAGAAGAGAGAAAAGAAATTTTTAATTAACAAATTGAATATGTAATCCTTTGAAGGAGAGCGTTGGAGTAACTGGTAAAGTTATTGTCAGATGACCAGGAGGTCACGGGTTAAAGTTGTGGAAATAGCCTATGAAAAAAATGCAAGGTAAGGTTGCGAAGAGTCAAGACCGGGCTACCTAATAGAATGTTTAACCAATTGGAGCTTGCTCATGTTCTCATATTTCACACAAACCCAGGCTAGGAAGCTTGAAAGCCATCGGGTTGCCTTTTGTATGAATCTGCAATCCTGTGATGTGAGGAAATGAAGGGAGAAACATTTCCATTCTACCAGATGGAACAGCAGGGCATATTCTCTCATTTAAGATATAGCAAGTTAACATTTTCTTTTTGATCAAGTAAAACCAATTTTGAAGTAACATAGCTTGGAAAGGTGTAAAGAAACGCAGAACCTTCTGAATATCAATTACCAGGCTTCTGTTACCATTGAAATATTGCTATTAATTAAAAGCTAAGTACTATCCTGCAAAATAAGCATAAAGCTTTTCTTTTTTTGGTCGAAAGAAATTTTTTTATTCCAACCAGTAAGCATTCATTACACAGTAGCTCAGTATTTCGCATAGCTATACAATCATTTCCTATCGTTAAGCTATTACAATCAGCATTGAAACAATATTAAACTGGATAGTTGTTCATTTTTGCTAGCACTCCCGGCCATTTACAATGTGTCTGGACCTTGATATGTACTTGAAGTCAGATATCTCTCAACAGTTGTATATTAGTCTTCTTTTGAGCCTTGAACCTTCTTGCATTTCTTTCAATCCACACCTGGAAAACTACAGCATCAAACAGGAAGATCAGGATCTGTACTCTTGGTTTGGAGGTATGCAATCCAGTAATAATCCATTTGATCTCATCCGACCATGATTGCACCTGTCTATTAACACCCATCCATTTCATGAGCATATTCCAGATGAATCTTGAGCAATCACAATCAAAAAATAGATGTTGGAAAGTCTCTACAGCCCCCGTATTACACAGCACACAAGCTGAGTCCACAATTATTCCCCACTTAAAAAGCCTCTCAACTGTAGCCAATCTACCATGCATTGCTAACCATAGGATGAATTGATGTTTTGGGATAGTGCCAAGAGATTGCACCAGATTCCTCCATGGTATTTTAGGCTGCTGAGGAAGTAGTGGAGAGTATAATTTCTTAATACTGAACTTTGGACCATCTGTAAATTCTGCCAAGTGTTGGATGGGATCAATATTTGGAAATCTTTTCCTAGCCTAGAAAATTTTCCTAGCAAGCTACCAGGCCTGTTTAGGTGTCTCTATTAGAGCCAGATCTCTACCCTTGATATAGAAACTGCGAATACACTGCACCCACATGGTCTCCTTCTTTTGTGAGAGTGGCCAGAGAAGTTTACAAATAGTTGCCTTGTTCCACCTTTCAAATCCAATTATGTTTAGGCCCCAGCAGCTTTGGGTAGACACATAGTTTCCCAAGCTACTAGTGCTTTCTTGGAGCTCTCAATACTTCCTGTCTAGAGGAACACCCTACATATTTGAGTAACCATAGTAATGACTTTCTTGGGCAATAAGAAGACTTGTGCCCAATAAGTTTGCATTTCAAAAAGAACACTCTTAATTAACTGGAGTTTGCCACTGTAAGATAGTAGTTTAGAAGACCAGCATTGGACTCTTGCTACTATCTTCTCAACCAAGGGTAGACACTGTTAAATGTTTAGCTAACTGGATAAGAGAGGTACTCCTAGGTACTTGAAAGGTATTTCACCTAGAGTAAATTGCATCTCCTTTAAGATCAACTATCTAAATTCAGTTGTTACACCAGCCACATAGAAGGAACTTTTGTCTAGGTTAGCTTTTAGCCCTGATACAGAAGAGAAGTGCTCAAAATCCTGTAGTATCAACTAGATGGACATTTGAGCAGCTCTACAACATAACAATAAAACATCAGCAAAACAACTATGTGTCGGTTGTAGTTTAGCACACCTTGGATGGTAATTGAAGTTAGGATTATGTCTCAACTGTTTAAGGGATTTGTTGAAGTACTCCATGACCAACACAAATAGAGAAGGGACGTAGGGTCCCCCTGTCTAAGCCCTTTCTTAGCAGAGAATTTATCAATTAAGCTTCCATTTACAAGAAGGGAGTAACTCACAGTAGTCATACAGGTCATTATCAAGTCAATCATTTTACTAGGAAAACCAAACTCAGTAAGAATCATCTGTAGAAACCCCCATTCCACTGAATCATAAGCTTTCCTAATATCAATTTTCATAAAACACCTTGGAGACATGCTATGGGTCTAAACTCTTTAACAAAGTTAGGGCTAGCTACATTAGGAACAAGAGTAATTGTTGCACAGTTAATACATTTTAGCAGTTTCCCATTCTCAAAAATTGAAGGACTGCTGCAGTAACCTCCTTAACAATAACTGACTAATTTTCCCTAAAGAACTCTACAGGGAAACCATCAATACATGGTACCTTGTCACAAGGGAGATGTTGAACGGTATCATGAACTTCTGCTCTGTCACATATTCTAGCAATTGTCTCTGTTGATCAGTGCTCAAGCATGGACCATCCCTTGCACTTTGAATATTGAGGCATGGTAGTTCAATAGCTGCAATACCTAACAGTTGTTGAAAGAAGCTTGTAAACTCATGTTGTACTCTTGTTGGTTCTGTAACTCTCACACCCTGATTAGTACAGATGGATGCAATCCCATTCTAGGCTTATCTATTCTTCAAATGGGCATGGAAAAATTGAGTTTGAATCTCCATGAGCTATCCAGGTTGCTCTTGATTTCTGTCTAAGAACTTGCTCATTTATAGTGTCCCATTTCTGAATCTGAGTTAGCACTTCTCTTTCTTTCCAAATCAGCTCTTCATCAAATAAGTTTGTAGCTAGGTCCACCTGAATCTGTTGTAGATCTGTTCTTAAGTCTAATAATTTCTGGTCCAGAGATGACATTTGCTGATTGAGTGTCTTTGCTAGTTTACCTATACTCAGGAAGTTTTTGCCATACTGAATACATTGCACATCCTTTGATAGTTTGACCCCAGACTTGATTCACAATAGTTTGGAAATTCTCTTGATGAAGCAGAACATAGAGTAGTCTAAAGGGTCTTCTAGAAAATCATAGGATAACTTCTGAACTCACAGTAATAGGGGAATGATCTGAGCAACCTGGTTGTCTAAATACGGCCTCCAGAGCTCCATACTTGGGAAACCAAGTTGCACTCCCTAATATCCAATCTATTTGGCTTTAAATTCTAGCATTAGCTTCCCTTATTACACCAAGAGAAATCACAACCACTTTTAGTTACTTGGCCCAATCAGCCTGTTGCACAATGGCCCCATTGAGTCTATCATCAACAGAAAGGCAGTATTAAAATTTCCAAGGATGACCCAACGGTCAGTCATAGTAGTGTGAATAATACCTAGTTGTTCCCAGATGTCCTTCCTGTCCATATTAGTGTTGTATCTGTGAAAAATATGAGAGAAAATAGTATTGAATTGTTGTTTTTAAATTATTACATTGAGACCCTATTTATAGACACTACATTCCAATCCTATTCCTAATAGGACACTACATTACAATCCCTTTCTAAGTAGAATTCAATATGCTATTCCTATTCATATTCTAACAAGCTTGTTACAAATGTAATTAATACGAGGACTGGAGCGGGACTTGGTGAAGATATCTGCAAGTTGATCACTCGACTTCACAAATTTTGTAACAATATCTCCCGAGAGTATCTTTTCTCTGACAAAGTGACAATCAATCTCTATGTGTTTGGTCCTCTCATGGAACACTGGATTAAATGCAATATGAAGGGCTGCCTGATTATCACACACAAGTTCCATCTTACCTGATTCTCCAAATTTTAATTCTCTCAGCAATTGCTTGATCCAAACCAGCTCGCAAGTTGCTGCAGCCATTGCTCGATATTCTGCTTCGGCACTAGATCGAGCACCACATTCTGTTTCTTACTCTTACAGACACCAAATTTCCTCCTACTAAAACACAATATCCAAATATAGAACGTCTATCAGAGTGTTTCTCACTCTTACAGGACACCAGATTTACTCCTATTAAAACACAATATCCAGATATAGAACGTCTATCAGAGGGTGATCCTGCCCAATTAGCATCTCATGGCCTCGATCCTCGAAGAGTAGTCCTTTACCTGGAGATGACTTTATATATCGCAAAATCCGAACAACTGCATCCCAATGACTATCACAGGGAGAAGTCATAAACTGACTTACAACACTCACAGGAAAAGAGATGTCAGGTCTAGTCACTGTGAGATAATTCAACTTCCCAACCAACCGCATATACCTTTCAAGATCACTGAGTGGCTCCCCCTGTCCTGGCAGAAGTTTAGCATTTGGATCCACAGGACTGTCAATGGGTCGACATCCCATCATTCCTGTTTCCGCAAGAATGTCTAAAGTATACTTGCGTTGAGAAATAACAACACCTGAGGTGAACTGAGCAACCTCAATACCTAGAAAGTATTTCAATCTGCCAAGGTCTTTAGTCTGAAAATGTTGAAAGAGATGTTGCTTCAAGTTAGTGATACCATCTTGATCATTGCCGGTGATAACAATATCGTCAACATAAACCACCAAATAAATACACATATTTGGTTCAGAATGGCGATAAAACACTGAATGATCAGCTCCACTACGAATCATGCCAAACTCCTGAATAACTGTGCTAAACTTTCTGAACCAGGCTCGAGGAGATTGTTTCAAACCATAGAGTAACTTGTGCAATCGACATACAAGGCTACTAGACTCCCCCTGAGCAACAAAACCAGGTGGTTGCTCCATATAAACATTTTCCTCAAGATCAACATGCAGAAAAGCATTCTTAATGTCCAATTGATAAAGAGGCCAATGACGAACGGCAACCATAGAGAGAAAAAGACGGACAGGTGCTATTTTAGCCACAGGGGAGAAAGTGACTATAATCAAGCCCAAATATCTGTGTATATCCTTTGGCAACAAGGCGAGCCTTCAACAGATCAACCTGACCATCTAGACCAACTTTGACTGTATAAACCCAACAATAACCAACAATAGATTTACTTGCAGGAAGGGAAACAAGCTCCTAAGTACCACTCGTATGTAAAGCAGACATCTAATCAATCATAGCCTGTTTCCAACCTGAATGGAAAAGTGCTTAACCTGTAGTCTTAGGAATGGAAATAGAGGACAAAGATGATACAAAAGCATAATGGGGTGATGACAAACGATGATAACTCAAGAAAGTATAATGTGGGTTAGCATTATGAGTGGATCTTATACCTTTTTGAAGTGCAACTGATTGACTAGGTAGAGGCAGGTCCGCAGTAGGGGAAGCATCAGGCGCAGAACATGAATCATCTGGACTGATACTGGACGTGGGCGCCGGTGATAAGTCAAAAGTGGTGGCACTGTAGCTGGAGATGGAGAAGTAACCATAGATTTCTCAAAGATTGGTGTGGGTAAGACTAGAGGTATTGGTAAAACCTCAGAGATATTAAGATGATCAGAAAATGTATAAAAAGGTTGAAATTCAAAGAATGTGACATCAGCGGACATAAGGTAGCGACCCAGATCAGGTGAATAGCATTGATACCCTTTTTGAACTCGAAAGTAACAAAGGAAGACACATTTGAGAGCATGATGGGCCAATTTATCTTTTCCTGGGGCTAAGTTATGAACAAAACATGTGCTCCCGAAAACACGAGGGGGGATAGAGTAGAAATATGACTAAGGAAATAGTATGGAATGGGGAACCTTATTCTGAATCGAAGATGATGGCATTCTGTTAATGAGATAGCAAGATGTGAGGACCGCATCGCCCCAAAAACGCAGTGGAACATGGGATTCAATGAGAAGAGTGCGAGCAATCTCAATGAGATGCCTATTTTTCCTTTCTGCTATACCGTTCTGCTGAGGGGTGTATGGACATGATGTTTGGTGAATGATTCCTTGATGAGTCATGAACTCCTGAAACTGGGAGGATAAGTATTCTAAGGCATTATCACTACGAAAAGCACGAATAGAAACACCAAATTGATTTTGTATTTCAGCACAAAAACCTTTGAATATAGAGAATAACTCGGAACTATCTTTCATTAAGTAAACCCAAGTACATCTTGAAAAATCATCGATGAAAGTAACAAAATCCTAAGGGTGAACTGACTCTACTAGGACCCCAAATATCGGAATGAACTAATGAGAAAATAGGCTCTGAGCGACTCTCAATACTACGTGAAAAAGTAGCACGGGTGTGTTTACCAAGTTGACACAACTCACAATCTAATGTGGATAGACTAGACAAACTAGGCACCATCTATTGTAGCTTGGATAAACTAGGATGTCCCAAACGTTTGTGAATAAGGTCAGGAGGATCTCTAGCGGAGCATGCTGTGAAGGAATTTGAAGAGGTAAGATGGTAAAGGCCCTGTGATTCATGTCCTATGCCAATTGTCTGTCCCATTTTGCGGTCCTGCATTAGAAAAAAATCATCAAAAAAAGTTATACTACAATTAAGGGCACATGTCAAACGACTAACAGATGCAAGATTAAAAGGACAACTAGGGACATAGAGAACAGAGTCTAGAGTAACAGAAGATAAGGGTTTGGCTCGTCCAACTCCTTTAGGCTCTGTTCAAATTCCATTAGCTAAAGTAAAAGCAGGAAGAGATTATGAATAAACAATATCAGACAGAAGTGATTTGTCACCAGAAATATGGTCAGAAGCACCTGAGTCCATAACCCACGATCCAAAGGTAGGAGATTTTGCAGTTGAGGCTATTGGTAGAAATATATGCTTACTTGCTTGATACTGAAGATACTCATTATATTCCTTCTCAGATAAATATACACATTGATTACCTGTGGTGTTAGACTGAGCAATATGAGCATTTTTGGATAGTCGACCATGCAAAAAATAGCATATTCCACGAGTATGTCCAAGCCTTTTACAATAACTACACTTAGGTCGAGAATAGCATACGCCACGAGTATGTCCAAGCTTTTTACAATAACTACACCTAGGTCGAGATATTCCAAATCGACCTTCCCTTTGTTGATTCTTCATAAGCTCTGACATCTAAGTTTCTGATCTCCTCATTAAGACTTAGATTTAATCATGAATAAGAAATATTGTTGGAATTTGGCCCGGAAAAGAAAAAGAAAAATCCCCCGATATAAGATCTAATGTACAAAAGTTGCTCGGAATCAGAAAATAATCATATGAGCAGCCTCATAATGAATAAGCGAGGCTACTAAAAAAAGAAACTGCCAAAAAAGTCGCCGGAATTTAGGTTTCGGTGATCGAAATCTTGAAAGACTTGTCGGAATCGAGAAAAAACTATTGCTATAGCCTTGTAATGAAGTGGCGACCTAGCTGAAAAAAAACCTTGGCCGGAAACTGGCTGGAATAAACTGCATGTGCCGGCGCGTGAAGCGCATGAGGCGCAGATCTGAAAGTATTGGCGGTGCGTGGATCGCAGGAGATAAGATTCGAGCACTTGGGTTTGCTCGCCTGGGTGTTTCTCACCTCGCGGTGGTATTGATTTTCGCACACAACACTTAAAAGTAGATGAGGGCTCAAATTGGACTTAACAGTTGCCGGAAATTGAAATACCGGGCTGTCTTATTGAGTTTTCTTCCCAGAAATTTTCTCACAAAACCTGCTCTGATACCATGTGAAAAATATGAGAGAAAATATTATTGAATTGTTGTTTTTAAATTATTACATTGAGACTCTATTTATAGACACTACATTCCAATCCTATTTCTAATAGGACACTACATTACAATCCCTTTCTAAGTAGAATTCAATATGCTATTCCTATTCATATTCTAACAATATCCATATATAAAAGTCACATAAGTAGCAAAAGTGGACCCTTTATCTTCAACATAGCGGTGAACCAGTTATGGTCTAGCTAGCAAGGTTGGTATATCTACATGTTGGTGTTTCCAACAAATACACAATCTTCCAGTCTGCTCTAGTAAATAATCAGTTGTGCAAGTCCAGTCTTTGCCTAGTAACTTTGTAAGAGTATCCCTTTTACTATACTTTAAATTAGTCTCTAAACATCCCAGTAGATCAATTCTGTCATGAGTAAGAAAGAGCTTTAGCTCCTTCTGTTTAAAGGGCTGATTCAGCCCCTTTATATTCCAAGAGACAAAAATCACGTTGGAGCTGTGAGGCTACTTAGGACCTTGTATAAACCCTAATAGACCAAGTGTATATGCCTCCTGTACGTTAGTCTCTTCTGTTGCATATGTTAGAATATGAGTAGAAATAGGAATAGTATATAAAAAAATCCTACTTGGAAAAAGATTGTACTATAGTGTCCATAAATAAGGTCTCGATGTAATTATGTAAACACACAATTCAATAATATTTTCTCCATTAATTCTCACATGGTATAAGAGCGTTGGTGAGAAACATCAGAAAAAAAATAACTCAGTCACCATGCGTCAATTCCGGTGACTGATTTGTGTCATATTTTATTTTGTGGGTTGTGTGAAAAATACAACACCACCAAGAGGATCGGAAAGATCAGGCGACAAAAACCCGACCAAAACCACCGAAATATTACCAGCCACGCACGCGCCGCCGGAATCCTGAAATTTCGGCGAGATCTCATCACGCGCCGGCGCGTGAGACCATCTCCGATCGAATTTTTGAGTTGTTCTTTTTTCCGTTGGGGTCGCCGATCTATTCCGACTCCGACCACTTAATATTTTCCAAATTTCGTCAAGTATTTTGAGATTCTGATCGCCGGAACCTAAATTCTGGCGACTTCATATTTTTTTGGTACCTGTTTTCAGATTCAGCAACTGTTTCTTAGGGTTTTCAAGTCAAATTACCAAGCGGTCCTTTGGGCATGATATTTTTGGCTCCAAAAATATAGGAATGGAAGTGTAAGTCCTATGATCACTTTCGAACCTTTAATGGGAAGTTCAAATTATTTAGCCTGGCCTTCCTCGATTGAGTTGTGGTACAAAGGTCAAGGTGTCCAAGATCACTTAGAGAACAAGGTTAGTGTGGTAGATGAAAAGGCAAAATCTAGCACGGAAAGTTGACGCTCAATTATGTAGTCTCTTATGGCGATCTATTGATTCCAAGTTGATGCCCTTGTTTCGTCCATTCTAGACGTGTTATTTAGTTTGGGAAAAGGTTCGTGCATTATACAGTAATGACATATTTCGTTTTTATGATATGATATCTCGAATGACCAACTTGAAGAAACAAGAATCCGATATGTCTACTTACTTGGGACAAGTACAAGCAGTCATGGAAGAATTTGATACATTGATGCCCGTCACTGTGGATATGGAAAAACAATAAGAGCACAGACATATGTTTTTAGTTCTTACACTTGCTTGACTTTCTCATTTATTATTTCCTCATCCAATTATTAATCAAATTTATTCAATTTCATCCGTTTATTTATCCTTCCTATTTGTTCTTCTTCTTTGCCACTTTGTCTGAGTTGTTAAGGCCACTGCTATACAATTTTCTCCTGCGATTTTGCTCAAGAAATCGAATTTTCATGAACCCCATAAACTAAAGGTGGTCACGGGTTCAAGCTTTGGAAACAGCCTCTGGCAGAAATGTAAGCCGCAGCTCGGTCTCCAGCCGCAGCTCCGCCTACACCCGCCGCTCGGTCGTCAGCAGCCGCAGCACTCAAACGACGACCAGTCCCCTCGGTCTCCAGCAGCTCCAGCAGTCGCAGCTCCATCTCCGCACCGGAACTTCCCGGAACCCGGTCTACGCTGGGTTTTGGGCTCCGACTTGGTCTACAAGCGTAACCCGGTGACTTCTAACCTTTGTTATTTCATTTTTTGTATTATGCTAGTATTATCCCCTGTACCTTGACTTGCGTGTGATTTGTTGATATTGTCTGTTGTTGCTGTTGCTGTGGTCGTTTCTTGCACTGCTTTTGATTGGGTTATCGGCTTGGGGCTTTGTTTTTGGGGCTGTGGGTGTTGAGTCCAGTGGTGTTTGCTCTCTATTTGAGTTTAGTTTGGTTTCTTGATTATTTCTTTGATTTTGTGTGAGCCTGATATTTCTTGCTGCTGCTTTGCTACTACCATCGTTTATATTTTTATATTTTTTTATATTTTCTTGTAGTAGTGGCTGTGGGCGGTAATGGTTGGATAGGGTCATGTTCGAGGGGGTTGGGGCGTGGGGCTGTTGTGGGGGTGGGGGATGAGGAAAGGGCGGGAGTGGGAGGGAGGCCAAGGTTTGGCCGCGGGGGTGGTACAAGAGGGCGTGTGGATAGTGATGGTAGGCTGAGGGTTGGGTCTTGGAATATAGGGACCCTTCAGGATAAGTCCATAGAGCTTGTGAAGATCCTTAGGAAGAGGAGGATCAATATTGCGTGTGTTCAAGAGACCAAGTGGGTAGGGTCTAAGGCTAGGGATGTGGATGGTTACAAGCTGTGGTACTCTGGGAGCGAGAGGCGTAGGACTGGAGTTGGCATCTTAGTAGATGAAGAGCTTAGAGGTCAGGTCGTAGAGGTGAAGAGGATCAACGATAGGTTGATGACTATTAAGTTGGTCATCCGGGGGTTTACCCTGAACGTGTGTAGTGCTTATGCGCCGCAAGTGGGCTCGGAGGGGGAGGAGAAGATGCGGTTTTGGGAGGCTTTGGAAGAGGTGGTGAGAGGTGTGCCTAGCTCGGAGAAGATTGTTGTAGCAGGAGATTTCAACGGGCACATCGGGGCGTTACCGGGAGGCTTTGGTGATGTGCATGGTGGTTTTGGTTTTGGGGACAGAAATGAAGAGGGGACTACTCTATGGGAGTTTCTGAGGTCCTTTGGGCTGGTGGTGGTGAACTCGGGCTTCCCGAAGAAGGACGATCACCTGATCACCTTTCGAAGCGCGATAGCCAGGACCCAGATTGACTTTTTGTTGCTTCGGAAAGGGGATAGGGTGTTGTGTAAGGACTGTAAGGTCATCCCGAGTGAGAATCTTTCGACCCAGCATAGGCTCTTAGTTATGGATTTGGGTATAAAGAAGAATAGAAAGAGGAGTAAGGAGGGTAAACCTAGAATTAAGTGGGGCGGCTTGACGCCAGTGAATGCGTGGGAGATAGGGAAGAAGTTGGCGGGAATGGGGGTGTGGGAGTGTAGGGGGACGTGGATAGTATGTAGGATAGAGCGGCTAGGTGCATCAGGGAGAATGCAAGTGAGGTGTTGGGTGTTTCTAGGGGCCGAACCGGGCATCATCGGGGGGATTGGTGGTGGAATGAAGAGGTGGAGAAGAAAGTGGGGACCAAGAAGGGGGCGTATGCTAAGTTGGTTGAGAGTAAGGACGAAGAAGAGAAGCGGGTAACCAGGAAAGAGTACAAGCTAGCTAGGAAGGAGGCTAAGTCAGCTGTCACGGCAGCTAAGACGGCCGTTTTTGAGAGCTTGTATGCAGGGTTACAGGGGAAAGAAGGGGAGAAAAAGTTGTTTAGACTCACTAAGGCTAAGGAGAGGAAGGGTCGTGACCTCGACCAGGTAAGGTGCATTAAGGGGGAGGACGGTAGAGTGTTGGTGGAGGACGGCCACATTAAGAATAGATGGCAGTCGTACTTTCATAGGCTCTTGAATGATGAAGGGGATAGAGCTATTGTGTTAGGGGAACTGGAGCACTCAGAGGAGTGTCGGAATTTTAGTTATTGTAGACGTTTTAAGGTAGAAGAGGTTAGAGAGGCTGTTCGCAGGATACGAAGGGGTAGGGCGATGGGGCCGGATGAGATACCGGTGGAGTTTTGGAAGTTCGTTGGAGAGGCTGGTGTAAGGTGGTTGACTGAATTGTTCAACGAAATCTTCAAGACGGCAAAAATGCCCGAGGCTTGGAGGTGGAGTACCATGATCCCTCTCTATAAGAATAAGGGGGACATCCAGAGTTGCAATAACTATAGGGGATTAAGTTATTGAGTCACTGAGACGGATAGTGTCTATTTCGGAAAACCAGTTTGGATTTATGCCTGGCCGCTCGACGACGGAGGCAATTCACCTAGTACGGAGGCTGGTGGAACAGTATAGGGAAAGGAAGAAGAACCTGCACAGGGTGTTTATCGACCTGGAGAAGGCATACGACAAAGTCCCCAAGGAGGTGCTTTGGAGGTGCTTGGAGGTGAGTGGAGTCCCGCAGGCATATATCAGAGCAATTAAGGACATGTATGAGGGAGCGAAAACTCAGGTGAGGACGGCGGGAGGAGACTCAGAGCATTTCACCGTCTTGACAGGATTGCATCAGGGATCTACTCTTAGTCCCTTTTTGTTTGCTTTGGTGATGGATGTGTTGACGCGGCGTATTCAAGGGGAGGTGCCGTGGTGTATGCTTTTTGCAGACGATATAGTTCTGATTGATGAGACTCGAGGGGGTGTGAATGACAAATTAGAGGTGTGGAGACAAACTCTTAAGTCTAAAGGTTCAGGTTGAGCAGAAGCAAGACAGAGTATTTGGAATGCAAGTTTAATGACGTGAGGCTGGAGGATGAGGTGGTAGTGAAGCTGGAATCACAGAAGGTATGTAAGAGGGATAGTTTCAAGTATCTCGGGTCCGTGATCCAGGGTAACGGTGAGATTGACGAGGATGTCTCGCACCGTATTGGGGCGGGATGGATGAAGTAGAAGCTCGCGTCGGGGGTGTTGTGTGATAAGAAAGTGCCGCCCAAGTTTAAAGGCAAATTCTACAGGGTGGTAGTCCATCCGGCCATGTTGTATGGAGCGGAGTGTTGGCCAGTTAAGAATTCCCACATCCACAAAATGAAGGTGGCAGAAATGCGGATGTTGCGTTGGATGTGTGGGCTGACTAGAGGGGATAGAGTTCGGAATGAGACTATCAGGGAGAAGGTTGGTGTGACTCCAGTGGAGTGCAAGATGCGGGAAGTCCGATTGAGATGGTTCGGACACGTGAAGAGGAGGGGCATGGATGCCCCGGTTCGTAGGTGTGAGAGGTTAGCGTTGGATGGTTTTAGACGGGGTAGGGGTAGGCCAAAGAAGTACTGGGGTGAGGTGATTAGGCGAGACATGGAGCAGTTACAGCTCACCGAGGACATGACCCTAGATAGGAAGGTCTGGAGGACGCGAATTAGGGCAGAAGACTAGGGCCAGTTTGGGTCGCTAGTGTAGGGAATTACTTGGTGAGGGTAGTATCCTTGTTATGATTCCGTGTTCCTTGTTTTAGTACGAATCTGGGTGCTTTCCTCTGTTTTCTTTTACTTATGGGTGCCGTATTTATGTTATGTAATCTTGTAATCTTGTTCTGTGCTTTACTATGTATTTGTGTGGTATCTCGTGTCTTGAGCCGGGGGTCTATCGGAAACAGCCTTTCTACTTCTTTAGAGGTAGAGGTATGGACTGCGTACATCTTACCCCCCCAGACCCCACCAGGTGGGAATACACTGGGTTTGTTGTTGACACTTGCTTGACTTTAAACTGACCATGATGTTGTACGTGATCATATTTTAGCTAGTCCTACGGTTCCTACAATTGATGAGTTATTCTCTCGTCTGCTTCGTCTTGCCGCGCTTCCCAGTCATAAAGTAGTTTCATCACCCACTGTTGACTCTTCTATTCTTGCATCTCAAACCATAGAAAAACGAACATATCAGCCTATGAAAAATCGGAGAAGAGGAGGTCGTTCTAGAAAATCTCGATCGAAGTATAATTATTGTCATAAAGTTGGACACACTCAGGATATATGTCATACTTTGCATGGTCCACCACTCAGTTATGATCCTATTGTTGTAAAGGAACATAATGAGTTCCTTCGGAATCAAGCAAGTAAGCAGATATCTCCACAACCTAATCGACCATCCAATAATGCTCATATTGCCCAAACAGAATATGATGAGTTCCTTCGAGCAAGTAAGCAGACATCTCCACAAGTAGCCTCAGTTGCCCAACCTGATGCTTCTGTTGCTGGTAATCCTTTTGCTTATGTTTCACAGTCTAGTACTCTTGGATATGGGTTGTGGACCCAGGTGCTTCTGATCATATTTCTGGTAACAAATCACTTTTGTCTAATATTGTTTATTCACAATCTCTTCCTGCTATTACTTTAGCCAATGGGATCCGAACAAAACCAAAAGGAATTGGACAAGCCAAACCCCTATCTTCTGTCACTCTAGACTATGTTCTTTATGTCCCTGGTTGTCCTTTTAATTTTAATTTTGCATCTGTTAATCGTTTGACACGTGCCCTTAATTGTAGCATAACTTTTTTTATGACTCTTTTTTAATGCAGGACTGCAGTATGGGACAAACGATTGGCGCAGGACATGAATCATAAGGCCTTTACCATCTTACCTCTTCAAATTCATTCACAGCATGCTCCGTTACAGACCCTCCAAACCTAATTCACAAACGTTTGGGACATCCGAGTCTATCCAAGCTACAAAAGATGGTGCCTAGTTTGTCTAGTTTATCCACATTAGATTGTGAGTCATGCCAACTTGGGAAACACACCCGTGCTACTTTCCCATATAGTTGAGAGTCGTTCAGAGTCTATTTTCTCATTAGTACATTCTGGTATTTGAGGTCCTAGTAGAGTCAGTTCACCTTTAGGTTTTCGTTATTTTGTTAGTTTCATTGATGATTTTTCAAAATGTACTTGGGCTTTCTTAATGAAAGATCGTTCTGAGATATTCTCTATAAATACAAACTCAATTTAGTGTTTCTATTCGTACTTTTCATAGTGATAATGCCTTAGAATACTTATCCACTCAATTTCAGGAGTTCATGACTCATCAAGGAATTGTCCACCAGACATCTTGTCCGTACACCCCTCAGCAGAATGGTATAGCAAAAAGGAAAAATAGGCATCTTCTTGAGACTGCTCGCACTCTTCTCATTGAATCCCGTGTTCCGCTGCAATTTTAGGGTGATGCAATCCTCACATCTTGTTACTAAGTTAATAAAATGTCATCATCTTCCATTCAGAATAAGGTTCCCCATTCTATATTGTTTCCACACCCACATCTCTACTTTATCCCCCCTCGTGTCTTTGGGAGCACATGCTTTGTTCATAACTTATCCCCTGGAAAAGATAAATTAGCCCCCCGTGCTCTCAAGTGTGTCTTCCTTGTACTCTCGAGTTCAAAAAGGGTATCGTTGTTATTCACCGGATCTTCGTCGCTACTTTATGTCCGCCGATGTCACTTTTTTTAAATCTCGACCTTACTATATATATCTTCTTACTATATATATCTTCTGATCATCTAGATATCTCTGAGATTTTACCCGTATCTCCAGTCTTACCCGCACCATCCTTAGTCTTACCCGTATCTTCGGACTTACCCGAATCAACCTTTAAAGAATCAACGGTTACTTCTACGTCTCCTACTCCAATGCCACCACTTCTGACTTATCATCGTCGTCCGCGTCCACCAATAGTCCCAAATGATTCATGTCATGCGTCGAACGCTACTCCTACTGTGGACTTGCCTTCTCCTAGCCAATCAGTTGCACGTCAAAAAGGTATGTGTTCCACTCATAATGCTAACCCACACTATACTTTCTTGAGTTATCATCTTTTATCATCACCCCATTATGCTTTTGTATCATCTTTGTCCTCTATTTCCATCCCTAAGACTATTGGCGAAGCACTTTCTCATTCAGGATGGAAGCAAGCAATGATAGATGAGATGTCTACTTTACATGCGAGTGGTACTTAGGTTTATGCAGTCAAAGTTGGTCCAGACGGTCAGGTTGATCGGCTTAAGGCTCACCTTGTTGCCAAAGGATACACGCAAATATTTGGGCTTGATTATAGTGACACTCTCTCCGGTGGCTAAAATAGCGTATGTCCATCTTTTCCTATCCATTACTATCGTTCGTCATTGGCCTCTTTATCAGTTGGATATTAAAATTGATTTTCTGCATGGTGATCTTGAGGAAGAAGTCTATATGGAGCAACTACCTGGTTTTGTTGCACAGGGAGAGTCTAAAAGCCTTGTATGTCGATTGTGCAGATCACTCTATGGTCTGAAACAGCCTCCTTGAGCTTGGTTTGGAAAATTTAGCACAGTAATTCAACAGTTTGGCATGATTCATAGTGGAGCTGATCACTCAGTGTTTTATCGACATTCTCAACCAAATTGTGTATTTATCTGGTGGTTTATGTTGATGATATCATTATCACTGGCAATGATGAAGATGGTATCACTAAATTGAAGCACCATCTCTTTCAGCATTTTCAGACCAAAGACCTCGACAAACTGAAATATTTTCTAGGTATTGAGGTTGCTCAGTCCAGATCAGGTATTGTTATTTCTCAACGCAAGTATGCCTTAGACATACTTGAGGAGACAGGAATGATAGGATGTAGACCTATTGACACTCCTAAGGATCCAAATGCTAAACTTCTACCAGGACGGGGGAGCCACTCAGTGAACCTGAAAGATATAGGCGATTGGTTGGAAAGTTGAATTATCTCACCGTGACTAGACCTGACATATCCTTTCCTGTAAGTGTTGCAAGTCAGTTTATGACTTTCTCCTGTGATAATCATTAGGATGCAGTTGTTCATATTCTGCGATATATAAAGTCAGCTCCATGTAAAGGGCTACTCTTTGAGGATCTAGGTCACGAGCATATCATTGAACACACAGATGTTGATTAGGCAGGATCACCCTCTGATAGACGTTCTAACTCCGGATATTGTGTTTTAGTAGGAGGTAATTTGGTGTCTTGGAAGAGTAAGAAACAGAGTGTGGTTGCTCGATCTAGTGCAGAAACAGAATATCGAGCAATGGTTGTAGCAACTTGTGAGCTAGTTTGGATCAAACAGTGCTGAGAGAATTAAAATTTGGAGAAACTGGTAAGATGGAACTTGTGTGTGATAATCAAGCAGCCTTTCATATCGCATCAAATCCAATATTTCATGAGAGGACTAAACACATAGAGATTGATTGTCACTTTGTCAGAGAAAAGGTACTCTCAGGAGATATTGTTACAAAATTTGTGAAGTCAAGTGATCAACTTGCAGATATATCCACCAAGTCCCTAACCGGTCCTCGTATTAATTGCATTTATAACAAGCTAGGTACATATGATTTGTATGCACCATCTTGAGGGAGTGTAAGAATATGAGTAGAAATATAAATAGTATATAAAAAAATCCTATTTGGAAAAAGATTGTACTATAGTGTCTATAAATAGGGTCTCGATGTAATTATGTAAGCACAATTCAATATATTTTTCTCCATTAATTCTCACAGCATAGACCTGTCCACTCTTAGGATTAGGAGCTGATATCTGCACCTCATCAACTTTTTCTTTCCCCTTGTTCTTCTTAGGGTCAATCTTGTGTGTTACTTCAGTGGCAGCAGACAGCTCTGATTCTACAATTTGAGATACAGATGCAGCAGAAGATGGTTGAATGCCTTATGCAATCCAATGTGGTTGACTCAACTTCTAATCTTGTAATAGGACTGGAACTTGTTTAGGAGGTTCAGGTTGTGGCTTGTCATACTTCTTCTTTGGGCAGTATTGTATTTCATCAGTAAGAATCATACATTCTTGACAGTACTCAGGCCACCAATCATAATCCAGTTCCTGTTTCCTGGTATTTCCATTAGGTTCTTCAATAAACATGTGCTCAGGCAATGGTTGTGACACATCCATTTCGACAAGCATTCTAGCATATAAAATCCAACCCTCCTCAGCAATCAAACTATCAGTGCACACTGGTTTGGCCAAGTAACTAGCAATTCTACTCAATAATGGCATTTGCCTCAAGGACTCCTTACTCATCTGGAAATCTGGTGACAAAGGCTTCAAAACTATTGATCGGAATTCATATGCATATGGTCCATTATGTAGTATCTTTTCTTTATCTTCATTAGCAATTCGAATTATGAAATATCCATCTTCATGGAGAAATACTCATGTTTTTGCTACGAATCTCCAGACAGCATAAAAAAATTTCAACATTTGTTTAAATGAAGGGTTCTTTCCATCGATATACCCTATTAAAGCACAACCCCATTTCCTCTGTTATTGTTCCACCTTCGTAGGGTTTAGTTTAACTACTTTAATCCCATCTTTCAAGACTGGAGGGAAGAATCGCAGTTGCTTACCATTCATCGGAACTCTATTAGGCTTTATAGCATCAGGCTTGGAGCTTGCCGAGAGGGTGAGCTTCCTCATCATTTGTGTCAATACATTCCCCCCCCCCCCCCCGGTCAGAAGTAGCGGCTGGGGTTTAGATAGCTTGATTAATTAGGGTTTCTGTGTAGGAACCTTTCTCGGAGCTTGCTACGCCTTCAAGCCGCTACTAACTCCCTCCACCCATTGTGATAGCTGGATTGAAGATAGTGGCCGAGGAACTCCAGTCTCCGGAGTGACTATTTGAGAACCAGTGTCCCGACATTTGTTGTACTATTGTTGGTGGGTCGTTGAGGAGCAACGGTTGCCTATTATTTTGTTCTTCGTCCATTGTTTTCGGGTATTTTCCAATCTAGGCGTATGTTAGCTAGCGACACTTAACGTGTGCCTTATCGCCTTAACATGCACCCCCTGGGAGTTTAGACAGCTTGTTAGCATAGCTTATTGAAACAAGCTTTTATTTTCCTCCTAAAAAAAGCATAAAGCTTTCTCTTTTTCTTTTGCGTTCCTTATCATGCAAAATATTCCCACAATAGCAAACCAATCTCCCCGGGCCAATGGCGTAAGGTTCGAAACCCGATGGATAATGGGCTCACTCCTCTACCCTTCTCCACGTAAATATCTGGCTTTTGTCCGTGCTTGATCCAAACAACACAAGTTGTGGTCTTACCACTAGACTAGAGCTAGCAAGCTATCATATTTAGGTGTAAATGTAAGAATTAACTACATCTTCAACTCACCAGAACACGAATGCACACAAAAAAGTTTTATGTTAAACAACACAACATACGTTATCACTTTCATCCCCCCCCCCTCTTCCCCCTCCAAACCAAAAATCTAACCCGACCGAAAATTAAATCACTGATCTCAACTAAATGGCCTTCGCTGCATACGTTTAATTGATTGTTTGTCATTGATAGAGTGGTGGTTAGACCGACACTGTTATAAATGCATTTTGCTAAAATGAGGATGTTAAGATGGATGTATCGACATACCAGGTGCGATAGAATCAGGAATCAGGTTATTCATGATAAGGTGGAAGTGGCCTCCGTGGTGGACAAGATGAGGAAAGTGAGATTGAGATGGTTTGGCCATGTGAAGAAGCGAGGTGCAGACGCCCCAGTGAGGAGCTGTAAGAGGTTGGATATAGTAGGTACGGGAAGGGGTAGAGGTAGGCCAAAGAAGTATTGGGGAGAGGTGATTAGACAGGACATGGCGCATCTTTAGGTTACCAAGGACATAACCTTAGATAGGAGGATGTGTAATAGAGTACAAGGTTAGTCGGGTAGGAGAGTTGACTTGTTTTGGAGTGTTTAGGCTTTCTATCTTATGTTGTTGTTTATTGTGTTTTGATTATCGCATTATTTGTAGCTGATAATTGTTTCATTCTAGTAGGGTTTGCACTGATCCAGCGTTAGCTGATTTATGTTTTTCACTGTTTCTCTATGCTTATGCTTTGTACCTGGAAATGCTACACTTAAGCAAGGGTCTTTCGGAAATAGCCTCTCTACCTCCCCAAGATAGTGATAAGGTTTGTGTACACCTTACCCTCCCCAGACCTCGCTTGTGAGATTTTACTGGGCATGATGCCGTTGTTGTCATTGATTTTTCTATACAGAATACATAACACAAGTTTTTTTCCAAATAAGTCTGGATGCAAGAGATGGGAAAGATGGATATAAAATCAGAAACCACCACATGAACCAGATATCATGCAAGTCTATCAATAGATTATGTTTAAGCCTATCCTGTAAGTAATTGTGAGTAGTTATGGATCTGTCAATGTCTTCCCAATAAAGGCTAACTGGAAGTTTGGACAGTTCAAATTTCCAAGGTGCTCAATCACAATAGAGCACTTAGAGAAACAATAAAAATGGGCCAAAGAGAGCAGAATATCTAAAGATTCATATTGCAGCGCCAACTAGTTTGAGATTCAGGCATAGTTGATTGATTGATTTAGATGATCAATAAGCGCTTCCTATTCTAATACATAGCACAAAACATCAGAAAATTAAACATGCAAGTAAATAATATAAATACTGGTTGACCTCTACAATATGAATTTTCTGTTTTAATATAATAATTATGGTGCCCTAGCCAGCTTGTGCTCACCTCGACTAATTCCACGGGGTGCCAGCTACCTCCAACCAGCACAGGTACATGAAATATGTCTAAACCAGTAATATTTATAGGAACCGATGCTACTTTGTCATGGATGTCATTAACAAATACAATAGAGTATATAAATAAGCTGAAAGAGGGCAAAACAGTATGAAGTCACCTCTAACTTCCTCTGTAACTGATTCTCTCAACAAATACATGATTGCACTATAATAAGGGGCACCATTCTTTTTGTTTTATTTAAGACAGTGAAAGAGAAAGGGGTAGGGATTTATGAACAGAACAATAATAAATAGAACATGGTGAAATGAAGAAGCAAGAGCAAGCGTAAATTACAGGAAAGACTGACAAACTACCTACTCGTATCTGATTAACTATTAACCGGTTTGGGTTTCTAGCTTTTAAGTTGTATACCAACACACTACATGCACGGTCAAACCCTCAATATGGAATAATGAGCAACCAATGAGCTTACCAAGAAAAGAATCCCCCACTCCGAAAGAACTTTAACATCTGTGATGTTTCTGATCAGACCAAATTGATTGAGCACGACTCCAGCAAAGAAAAAACCAAGTATCTGAAACCAATAAATAGATTAGCATTATATGACTATGAGAAATCAGTACTACAGAATCTCTGTCTCAAACTTCAGTGACATTCAATTTTGATGCAACTCCAACAGATGACAAGTTTACAAATGAATTCATACATGCTTTCACATATAAACCATTAGATGCATAGTTAAACAATTGTTTACAAATATGGGCAGCAAATTATTTCAGGGAATTTTTCACGCGTCTTAAAAGTATAATGAATTCTAGAAACTTCCAGGATTTTGTCTAGGATGCCAGAGAGTCATTCAGAGCGAAGAGACACTAGATCGTTAAATGCAGATGTGCTATAAGAGCCTTGAGCTAGACTTGAAATGTTAATTATCAGTGGAAGGCATTACATACGCCCTCATAGAGAAGGAAAATACATCAAAGACTTGACCTAGATTATGTATTAGCTCAAATGCCAGTGCAAGTACTAAAAATGGCTGGTAGTTAGTGTCATAATACAGTACTAATGTTTCCAGTGAATTGATATTTTATGTTGAAACACTAACAACTGAGTTCAGACAAACTCAGTGTATTTAGTATGGTAAATTTTAAATATAGACAATTTAAAGTTTCTTTTCACCAAGTCAAAAGCAACTTTCACAAGTTCAGGCAAGTAAGTCTTTGGGTTGAACTAGGGTGTAATACCGTTATTTAGGACTTACATGTTTTAAGGTTAACTTAGGATAGAATCCAAGATACAATGTGAGCTGAGATTGTTCACACAGGATATTGATAATACTAATCAAATGAAGGCATATAATTCACTCAGATCAATGTTGTACATGTCATGATGTAGGACAAGAAAATAGGTCTACAAAAAACTGTCCTGTGTTTATTCCTGGATATCCTCATTTTGAAAGGCATTTTTAGAAGCTGATATCATACACATGGCTGCTTTTCCTTTTTAGGCTACACTGAACAATATCCACCTTCCCTTATAAATTACCTGCATTACACCAACATTGTTACTGATTGACCAGAAACTCTATTTGGTCTTAGGATCATCAGGTGTACTCTCTAATGTAGACGCCATCTAAGGCCTTTTTTGACCCTAAAATTCATCAGCAAAATTTACGTCACTAAAGCAAAGAGATGCTTCAGTCAACTCTTTTTTTGCCTAAAGTATCAAATATAAAAAGAGAGTAGCACTCGATTTGAAAAGCGGAAATCAGTCATGATAAAGTACTTATCTGTCGACACATACAGGCATAACCAATAATATTTAAGCTAACAAAGAGGGAAGAACTTGAATAATGTATTCAACTCACAGGGCTAGCTTTTATGGTTTTGAAGGCAGGAACAACCAGTACAGTCACAGCTAAGAATGTCAAAGTGTCCAACCCGAGGTCATTGATAACATCAACAGCACTTGCAACATCAAGTGATGCATATATCTGAAAGCTACACCTCAAAGATTTCTGGCGTTTTAAGATACAAACTCCTCTCCCACTGCATGAAGATGAAAAAGGTGTACTTTTGCAGACACCATTTTTTCTGGAAGATGGATGGTTTATCTTGTGATATGAAGAAACGGATGAAACGTGAATGGATTTGGTATAGGCGTATGACACATTAGAATAATGTCGATAGAAATAAGAAGCAGAAAAGGTGAACCACATAGTTCTCATTTGAGCTCTTGCCTTATATCCCTGCAAGGTAAACATCGGGAAAGTACAATTAGTTCTTATTTATTTGAGTCTATGATGACCAGACAATTTTAAACAGATACAGAGAGAGTGAGAGACTATAAAGAACATGAAAGAAAAGCAGCACTAGGACAAAGGTAAGAATTTATGCATAGCATAATTCAACCCATGCGTCTGGGTGTAACCTTTTTGGTTTTTTAGTACAATCCATTAAGTCTAGAACAAGTGTTGCAAATGCATAAAATGCTAAATTCACAAAAACTTCTAATGTAAGATGAAGAGCATATATGTATGTGTGTGTGTGTGTGTATATATATGCATGATGTCATATGAGACTATCCAAACTTCATTCTCATTGTCCATTAAGAAAAATGAGGGATTGTTCTTAAACAGCTACTATAGAACAACATAGCAGTCGCGGCAGCGATGTAATTTTAGATGCTTGGAATTTGGAGGGCCCGGGAAAGCTCTTGCTTACATGTGCAAAAAGTATTTAGAAGAAGATACAGCTCTCAACCATTTTTGGGTCCAAAACCTAAATCAAGAGAGATGCAGAAACGGAAAGAAGAACACAAATATTTCCGTTCATACCTTGGGACCTGAACAGGGAAGGACTAAGTCACACATAGTATTTACTTAATTCTGAAGACAAAAAAGTATGAAAGACACCAAGCATAAATTGCGCAATGGATTTTAGAATTGAACATGAAGGAAAAGCCAAAAAAAGGGAATGAAGAGGGTGACGAGTGGCCACGCTGTTTAGAGGAGAGAGAGAAAAGCGGGAGTTTTAGGAGAAGGATTGATTAGCTAACCATCTCTGTTGAAGCAACGGTTCATGGACCAAAATGAATTTTAGAGATTTTGTCACCTTGTCACGTGGCCTTTTCTCTTCCTATTCTTTTCTCCACTATTTTTGGATGGTCCCCACCCGACACGTCAATTTATCCCAACCCAAAATCTCCAAAATCTGATTGGCTGTCCACGATACCAATTTAGGGTCCGTTTGATATGCCATATAGAACCATGATTAAAATCACATTTATCTGAAGTTAATGTTAGATTTGGATATGCAATTCAAATTTTGTAAGTTATATTTTTTCTCATAAAGTGAAAATATTTTAATTGTAATAATTATTAAAAACTTTACAAAACTTTACAACCATTATACAACCTATAATATTCTAAGTGAGAAGCCATAAAGTTAACGTTGAATTACTAAAAGGAAAAAAGTTTAAATATGTCATCAAATTAGTGAAAATGATTTATCTATGTCATCCATTATAAGTTTGGCTCATCTACGTCATCGGAAATTTGGCTCATCTATACTACTGTCGTTACAGAAATTAGTTCATTTGTATCACTATTTTACAACGGTGATTTTGCAAAATTATTTTTGTCACATGACCTCTTATTAGAAGTTCACATCGTCAAATTTAAATCAATCAATCAATATATATATTTGCAAAACTATTTTTGCCACATGGCCTCTTATTAAAAGTCCACGCCGCCAAATTTATATCAATCAACCAATATATATATATATATATATATTTAAAAGGTGATGTAACACCTCTCTGAGACATCTATTACTATTTATCTTTTTTTTATAATCTTCTCCCAATTTAAAATTAATAGTAATGTATTGTATATTAAATAATTCAAAAATCACTCTCTTAATTACACATATCTTCCCCTAATTAATATTCACACGTAAGAAATCATAGTTGTACTACTCATGAACCAAAGGAAGATCAAGAGTCTAAGTAAAAATAATACCTAAAATTGAGGGTCACACTAACATTCATTATCTTTAAAGTTATGGCAAAATAATGATTCTATAAAAGATTAAAATTCAGCTTAATATTTTGTATTTAAGGATATACAAATGTATTCATCATCATCAATTCATGACTGATCAACCAAAAAAGTGCAAAGAAGTAAAAACAAGAACAATATCAAGAACTTACAATCCAATTTCATCTTGGTTTCTCTTATAGATTTGAAAAAGGTATACTTGTTTTTCAATTTATGCATTTCATGGAATATTATACACTTCATCAAATGCTTTTTCTTGGTAATTTGCGTATTGTTTTATGAGATTTGTCATATATGATTATGAATTAATGCAATAAGAGCTTTATTAGAATCACTCTACATTTATCAACTTTTTCTTTTTGTATTCCTATCTTGTATTCTTCTCTATAATTAAAATTAAGATAAGTTTTTTCAGTACTAATTAATTTTATTTTTAAAAATATTAAATTTATATATTTCTTTTATGAGAACGAAAATAATTGTAGATTGAATCGATGGGTAAATTATACGACAAAGGTGAAAATGTATAAGGAGGTAAAAGTCTTTCAAGGTGATTTTTTGTGATAATACCTATTATGTTATTAAATAAGGACTATTTAGGGAGTAATGAATTTATGATTATAGTTCTCATGTTAATTCACATATTATTATATTTTGTAAATGTAAGGCAAAATAAAAAACGAGAGTGAGCGAAAGAAGAAGAAATGTAACAAATCTCTCTCTATATATAAAGAAGTAATAGAGGCATGTTGATGTGGCATGCCTCAATGCTCAGTAAACATATTTATCTTTTTTCTGATTTTTTTGAGTTATTTTTTCCAATTTTAATTAATTACATCTATTTTTCTAATTAATAAATTCATTAGTTGTCCTTTATCATTACCAAGTACCATTAACTCAGCAAAATCTTCTGCCTTCCTCCTTTTCTCCTCTTCTCAGCTTTTCTTGATTACACCTTTTTGGCTTTGACATTTTCTTTAACTGTGATGGGGGAATTAATCTTCATTCTTACAATAAAATTCTCCATATATGATTCCTTTCCCCATTCATAAGAAATCAACTGCCATGAAAGTTTCTGCTAAGCAAGTGTTAATTATTAATGGATCTGTAGATCTAACACTTTTAGAGCCTATATATATTACTACGTTTTATTCAAATTTGCATTATTTTACACTGTGTGGTTTAGTAGTTGACTAAAAAATATAGCATATAATGCTTAATTACAACTGTGAGTCTTTTTCTTTTTGCTTTATTTAGGAGAGTAATTGTTAAAGGTGTGAACTTAGTATGATTTTTATGGTTTTCTGTGGATATTTTCTGTCTTTTTGTTTATTTGCACTTATGATTTTCTGTGGGTGTTTATTGTGTTTTTGTTTATTTGCACTTATGATTTTCTGGGTTTTGGTTTTTACAGCCTTAAAATCAGTCCTTCCTTTTTTGGTCTGTAATGGATTAGTTTAACTCTGCTTTTTGTTAAAATTAGGATTATGCACTTTGTTCAAGCAAGGGGATGGGGGTGTTCAGTTGAGCACCTTTCATCAGAAGATTAACTTTTGTATAGTAAAAATTATACTGCTTTTATAGATCAAAAGCTATTTTTCAGATATAAATATTAAATCTTGAGCATTGTTGACCAGATTTTTTATTTTGTCATTGTGCTTAAGCATATTGTATGATTGTGCATCTTGGTTTCATTAGTAAAGCTATGATCTTGGCCATCTTTTGTGATGGTTGAAGTTGTTATATTTTTGAATCTCTTATTGTATTGTTGTTTTGAACTTGCATAACAGGGGGGTTTTGTTAGAAGTGAAAGATTTTAGTTGGATAGTTCTTATATCTATTTGGATATTGTGGGATTGACATTAAGCAAAGGTAAAATGAGGAATGTTATCAAAGTTGATAAATTTCCTAAAGCCATGTTGCCGGGCATCACCAGACCGTTATGTAAACACTGGTGCAAATTCAGTTGGATGGTAAAGACTTTTTTGGTATAAGGACCGTGGACAACACTTACTACGTGAGTTCTCTATGGTTGTTATCCAGGTCAATAATTTTCTGGAGGATCAAACAGAGATTGAGTCAAGTTCACTAAACTTGCTTGATTCTGGGCCCTACAGAATATTTATTGGCGTATATGATGGACATGATAGGCCCGAAACATCTACGATAAACTCGTGAAAGCTCCGAAAATATTTTTTCACATTCACAGACATGATCAACATATGACTCAATATCACTTATCTAGCATCTTCATCAAATTGGTAAGTCTACTATTCTCGGGTTGAGGATTAGTTCATTAGTTTTCTAAATGCATTACATTATAGTAGATGGACTTCGATTATCGGAATGAATCTTAGTTAACATATCAGAATCCTCACTTTGTGGAGTTGAAGTAGAAATAGTAGACACTCCTAAATCATCGAAAATATCTGTTTGCTTTGGAAGAACTATTAAATCACTGAGAAAATCTATGATTGGGAGGAATCTTGGCTAACACATTAGAATCCTCGCTTTGTGGAGTTGAGTTAGAAGTAGCAAACACACTAAATCACCCAAAAAATTTGTTTACGTTACAGAACTATTAATTGCAAAGCTAATTCTCGAAGATGAATTGGTCGAACAAATTATTTTTTTTGCGTCTGGTTTGGTTTTCTTTTTGGCTTAATCTATTTTTGTGTTTTGCATCTTATCTCTCTTTTTACTTTTTTTCCTACTGCTTCAATTAGACAGTCTCACTATTGGCGCAAAATAATGATGCACAAAACCTAGGGAAACTGGACTGGAAGTTTAAGATTTTGAAAATTAATTCAAACCTGACCATGTTAAGAAAAAATGGAATAGAAAAATCAAATCTTAGTTTAATTGACAGTTTCAGTAAATTGTGTAATGTGCTCTTCTTGAAGATCTTTTGTTACATACTTATTTTTTGCTCAAATTGCTGCAAAGATTCAGCCATTGCATAATTGCTTCGATCTTTTAGTTCATTGTGTTTTTGTCTTGGTTTGCATAATAACATACATATATGTACACACTTATATGCACACTATAAATCAATTATTGGCAGTGATTGATGCTACGTAATTGCAGGTGCTGGCAGCTTTGAGGAACTCACCAGACTCCACTAGCATGACAAGCTTGAAGGACCAACTGTATCCCAGTTTGATGGATTTTGTACCCTTCTGACTGTGTTTTTAAGGTAAGTTACTTCCAAACTATTTTAGATGGTATTACATCTTTGAGTTGTGCAGCGTGTGTATTTGGAGGGAGATGGCTAATAGCTGACATGTGAAATGATCATCATAATTGCACCATCAACACATATCATGTTAACGCATGAGCAATATAAGTATCATTTGATTTGTTGACATTCTCATTTTGTAGTTGTAAATGAATTTACTAGAGAGTTTACATCTTTTTCAAGCAAATATTGATAAAGCTCCGATACACATGTCCCGACTGTGAAATTAATATGTCTTGTTTCTTAGACACATATTTTCTCATCCACACCAAAATGAACATCTTTGATATAAAAAAGAGTGGTATCTGTTTATTCTAATTTAGGTTATTCTTGATTAACTACTATTACTTTTTTCATTTTCCAGCTTTATGCTTATGCATAGCGATGCAGAGACGGAATGTTGCCTATCAATGTAATGGTATCAATTAATTAGTAATCCTCAAGCAGGTAGAATCTGTAATCTTTACTCTGTTGTGGCAACATAGATGAACTCTTATCTTGATATTATTATCCCCTTGTCTATTATCTTCATTACCAATACAATGAGCTCTCCAATTTACTTGGTGATTTTTTAGAAGACGAAGATGAATCCTCACACTTGATACGATGGTAGCTTTGGTTTAACTATTGCTTCAGAATCACATGGTGAGTGATTCAGGTCATCAAAATTAAAAAAAGTTCACCTTCATTAATCTATTTCTTTATCTTCCACATTTGTAACTCTCTGCATCTTTAGTTGTGTATTATTCATTGAATTATTGTATTGCTAATTTATTGTTGACCCTCATTAATTCTTTTTTTCACATTTCTCATTTGTAACTGTAAAATCCTTTAATGTGTATTAATTTATGAATAATTATATTGCTAATTTATTTTTGTTCCCTTTGACACTCTAATTATATTACTATATATAGATTGAAAGTAAACTATTTACATACTGTAATTTTCTTTCATTGTATACCTTTTAATCGAGATTTTACAATGATATTCTTTTCTTTCACAGTTGATTTCGAAAATAGATATCTAAAACATAAATGAAAATTATAAAAAAAAATTGTAAATTTTGATAAGATATTTTATGATCACACGACCAAGTTTACTATTTGGAGATTAAGGGGAAACATATTATTTGGAGAATAGGATGAATTGAATCCAAAATCGTACATAACATTTCTCAAAATGTCTTCTAACATATTTTTACTTTGTAAAAATTATTATTCTTAAATCTGGATAATTTTTTATTGAATTCACACTAAAAATGTATAATACAAACTGAAAAAAATAAAGATACAGTCAATCTCGATTATGTGCTATTTTTTTCTAAAGAAAATATAACAAAATTCAAGAGTGTCAATCTGAAAAACATAAATTAGTTGATGTGACATCTATGACCTCCAATTACTTTGTATTTTTTTCTCTTTTTTTTATTTAATTTTTTTTAATGTGTTATAAGTTATAATAATTAATTTGATAACATTCAAGTTATAAATAATTTTAGAAAAATCACTGTTACAAAATAATGACATGAATGAACCTTTCTGTAACGACAGTGGCATATGTGAGTCAAACTTTTAATGACGGTGGCATAGATGAACAAAAATTATAATGGATGGCATACTTGAGTTATTTTCAATAGTTCGATGACATATTTAGATTTTTTTTCCCTTACTAAAATGCCCATCAAAAGTTAAATGACTTTTATACTCTTTAAATCCTAAAATATAAGGTGTTAATTGTAATATCCCCATTATCATTAACAAAGCTAAACTGTTTATCATTATTAAATTGAGGATTCTTTGTTAAATGGCCTTTTCAAGTCTCCTTTTTAATTAAATAGACTACAAGTTTTTTATTTTTAGGAAAATAACCCACTTTTGAAATTTTTAATTTATTTGTGATTTTGAAACTATTTACAAGTTTTAAAAGTTACAAATTAGTTCACAAATCACCAACTTACAGAATTTAAACAAACCTCCTCCCATCAAATCTTTTACACATTTTACAAATTAGTCTAAAATCTGATTTATGGTGAACAAATCTATTATCAATCCGATCGATATATGGATAGATAGATTATTATTGATTTGATCTATACATGGATAGATTGATTATCAATCTGATAGATCAATTATCGATGTTGTATCTTGTTTTAATGATGAGCAGATGACTACAAGGGACCGGGTCCCTGGATGTCCAAGGGTGTACAACTGGCACGCGTTTGCACAGTTTTATCCTATAGTGTAACAAACTGTGCAAGTGTTGTTTGTACTATTGAGGACACCTGGTCCAATTATATTTCAAACTTATTCATCACTCATCTATAAAAAGAAAAAAATGCTTTTTCATTAAGTAGTTTTTGAACATTCAAAATCGGGGAGCTAAAGAAAGAATGGCAGCAAAAACTCAATCTATAACATTGCTTAAGTATTGCTCATGTTCTTATTTTTTGTGCAAGATAAAAGAGTGAGTATTCTTGAGTGAAGCTTGATTTTTAACTGGATTACTCAGTCTATAAGAGTAATGATCTTTTATTGTTGTTTGAGAGTGCTTTAGGTAGAGTTGCCTAAGCTTAAAACTGATTAGTGTTAACCAGTATTGAGGGTTCTTATCAAGATAGGCTTGTGGTAGAGTTATTACAAGCAGGAGGAACTTAGAATTAAGTTTTGTTAAGTCTGTAATTAAGATTTTGATTATAGTGAAGTTTTTGGGGCTTGTGAGGGAAAGTCGTAGTTTTTCCTCCCTTAAGCAAGGGGGTTTCCACGTTAAGTTTTGTGTTTGTTAAGTTTCTTATACTATGTTGAGTTCCTGGTTTATTTACTGTATTTTTGCCTATGATAGATTTTTTGAGGGACCTGGTCCCTCACTGTGTGGTGCAACCCCTAGGGGTTCAACAATCGATCCGACCTATATAAGGATAGATCAATTATCAATCCGAACGATATATGAACAAATTGCTTATTGATCCGATCGATATATGGACATATCGATTATTGATTTGATAGATTACATATATTTACACAAACCTTTCTATTTTTGAAAATAAAATGGACTAAAATTAATGGAGTGTAATAAACTTTCAAATTTGGGAGGAGACAGAACATTTAGAAATAAAATACTAGCTTTAAAAAAGAGAATGTTGAATAAACAATGAGTTTTTTAGTAAGAATGAAGGAGAAAAAAGTTAGAAAGAGGGAAAAAAGTAATTTGAAATTGAAAAGTTGAAGAAAGAATGAGTTTTAGTAAGAATGAGGGAGAAAAAAGTTAGAGAGAGAAAAAAAAAGTAATTTGAAATTGAAAAAGTGAGTTATGTTTTAGGTATATTTGTAAATACTTCTCATAGTTTTTAATGTGTCATTGTAGTCTAATTCTTCCTTAATGGTATGTTTTATTTTGTTTTAAAATGAGAAAATAAAAGTAGGTCATTTTGTTAATTGGAAATTTGAAAAGGTTTATTAGCCAAGTTTTCTCATTAAATTGCATTAGTACGTAATCTAAAACAAAAATTGCAAGTTTTGATTTTTCATTTATGACCCGGATGCAGGAAATGAAAATGAATATAATGAATTAGTTACGTGATAATGATAAGTTATGATATGTTAAGCTACTGTTACATTTTTTTTTTTTAACTTTCCACCATAATAGTTGGCATTAACAATATAATAAAATGCATGTATCTTTTAGTATTTCAATTCACAATTTACTTTTTTGGATTCCTATTTAAACTTATGAATGTTCCATTTGAGAATTTCTCAACTCAGAAAACTAATGAAACAGAGAGAAAATCAGCTCATTCTCCTTTTTATCTTTACCGTATGATTTTTCAATAATTGTGAATTTCTTGATTTTAACATATACGATTAGTTTAGAGCATTAAGGCTGCTTGAGATTTTATACTCCATTATGTTTAATAATCAAATTGTACTAACATATTCTGGCGTCTTTCTTTCAATAAACTTTCAACATGTACAGATTATATGCTTGGACTTTTATGCTTAAAATTTAGGGAAAGTCAATGTAAAGATTGTCGAACCAAAGGTATTTTGTTCTTATCTCGTTGTATTTTCATTTGTTTTGTGCCTTTGGGTTATGTTTTTGTCTCATCTTGAAATTTGAAATAGTTTAGCACTTATTTTCATATTGTATATCATTTTTTTGGTTTGTGAGATAATGGATAACATTTTTGAGATAAATATGATATTATTTTATTTTATGTTTGATTATGAAAAACAATTAGTCCCTGAGTATATTTTATATGAAAATTGTGAGATAGGTCATATTATATAAAGGGTGAAATAGTCAATCTTCATATAAGATATACCAATTTAATCCAACACATAGAGTATTGTTGTATATCCCATCATCATAACGAAACGACAATAGTTGTTTGGTGTATTTCGGTCTCTCTTTTTCCAAATTATTATGAAGTTCAAAATATAACTATATTCCAGTAAATGTTGAGGTAGGGGTTTTCATTCATTGTAAAAAACATATGATTTCAAAGCTTTGGCTTACCATATGTTTATTTAATCAAAAACTCTATTTTACATGTCTTTATCGATGTGAAGACATGTTTGTACGAAACAGTATGAGAAACAAGTGCTACACTAGTATTACTATTCATAAATAAAATATCAGAATATCCTAAGGTACTATATTGATAAATCACATATCTCTCTGTTCCTTTATAAATAATATTTGTGTTTATAAACTTTTAAATATACATAATTTTTTAAAGATTCACTAATAAACAATAGTAGTAACTAGCTATTATTTAATATAATTCTTTCATATTGTACGGACAATCTATTCACGATAAGCATGAGTCTTTTCTTTTATAAAATTTAAAATGATAGGCTTTTAACTAAATATATGAAATTCAAGAGGGAGAGAGGGTGAATTGAAAATTTTTCTTGAGCCGACTGTTGAGCCTTCACAGTCGACTTACCTCCAAACTAGTTACTTCACAAATCAGATCAAAATGGAGTTTGAGTACAATGATGGTAAACACGCTGTGAAAACTAATTTTGGTTTTCATATATTATGGCACAACCTCAATTGGTATGGCAAAGTTGACTCGATCTTATTCTTGTGTAACTATTGTAAAGTAAGAAGTACAAAGCTTTATGAGACTAAGATTGAGACACACTGAGATTCTCCTTTGAAGTTACGTGAGTGCTTCGATCTTCAGTCCCTTTTTTTATATTCTTCAACTGCTTCGATTTTTTTTCTTCATAAGGAACCTTAAGAGATTTCATCCTAATCAAGGATTTGAATTAATTTCTTGATTCAGGGATGACACCATATAGTATGTCCATATCAGATATGTCCATACAAGACAACCTTCTTATCACAGCCATACACGTCCATATCAGATATGTCCGTGTAAGGGATGTGGTATTCTTTTCTTTTGCTTCTATGGTGATTAATTTGCCTGCCTTATATTCAGGGAGCCAGTGGGTGATATTATTCCCAAGTTTAGCACCAACCATCTTGCAATTAGATACTTGCTTCCTTTTGCGAGATATTCTTGGACATCTTTGATTGATTCCTTAGGGATCCCAGAATCTCTTTTGATCTTCTATATGTTTGGTGTATCCTGTAAGATATTTGTTTATTAGTTTGTCTTTATTAAAACATATAGTAAGAGTGTGGGGCTAACAATCTCCCCATTTTTGATAATGACAAATAATAAACATCAATTGACTTCCCAATATTTGCAGCCGACTTGCTCCACCTTTTTTGCTGACCCTTTTGATGTGGAGCATTAGTTGACTGTTATCTTTTATAGTTGACTTGCTCTCCCTGACTTGAAGGCGCCTTTGATGTTCCTTATAAGACCCCATAAATTTTTCAAGCCTAACTCAGTCCTTTATAGCATAAAATGAGGTCCCAGACTTAGAAATTTTAAGTTAAGTATTGACACTTAATCTTATTTTAGCCTTGATATTCTCATAAACTTATTTTCGATCCTTATGACCTTAAAATATCAATTTTTTGATTTATTCATGATCAAGAATGTCAGTAGGTGTTATCGAACGAGTTTTAGATTTTTCAAACATTGTTTGAGGCACGTTTGGGAGTCTACAATAGTGGATCGATGCAATATCGATGCGTTGCCCAGAACTTTTCACCAGCCTTCAGTGCAAATTCAAGTGAGCCAATGCGATATCGATGCATCACGTTGACTATCGTGTCGACCATCGACGCGATGCATCGTCTAACGCATCATTGGGCATAATTTTTACTCATTTAGTTCCGCGTCCAGAGGGGCAATTAAGTCTTTTTCCACTTCTATTCAGCCCCTAAAACATGAAATTAATCATTCTAAATAGTAAATTACTCATTCTCTCTCAAATTTACTCAAGGACAAACCCTAGGGCACCCAAATTTCAAATTCAAGCTCAAGAACACACCATCAATCTTCACGAATTTACTTGCCAAGGTATGTTAGATGTTCATTCATGGGTTTCTTTCACCCATGAAGTCGAAGAACCTTTTTTAAAACTACAAATTTATGATTTCATGATTTAAATGTTGGAATAGAATTGTGTTCATATGTCAATTGATGTTTGGGGTTTAATTCCATGATTTATTACAAGTTTCATGAAAACTAGATAATTGTGAGTTGATTTATGTGATCTTCATGTTGAAGTCTTGAACTGCAAGTTGAATGCAGTAGCCATGGTATTATTACATGCTTATTGCTATATAAAATAACCATGCTCCCCTAGTGTTTGTCAAAATATTTATATGAATTGACTAGTGCAAGCATGACATGTTATTATGTGATTCTATTCATGCACAAATGCATGTATATCAAGTGATTGACAAAATGTCTAAATAAATGCATTGTTAGTAAACAAGTATTATTATGCTCTTAAGGTTATGCTAAGCTTTACCTTTCATGCTATCGAGTCTTAGAGGTATTCAATACCTAAAAATCTAGTTGTTGACCTCTTCCTATAGTAGTTACAGAATAGTCTAAAAAATATCGCGATCAGTAGTATTCAGTCAGTACAGAACTCAGTGTATTCAGTCAGATAACTGAACTTAGTGAACTCAGTCCAGTTCAGTCAGTTAACATGATCAGTAACAGTTCAGTTCAGCCTAGTACAGTTTAGAAATTAGTTCAGTGTCTATTCAGTTGGGAGTAGGATTCAGCATCGAGTGAACCTAAGGATGAGAGCTCACCTGCCAGTAGAAGGTATGATCCTTAGATGTAGTCATTGCGTTCCAGAACTACGTAGCCAGCGTAGGTTGAGATATCAACCTATCAGTTGAGGGTTGATGAGGTGTCTTACCTGCCAGTTGAGGGTACCACTGTTCTCATTTAGAGCACCTGCCAGATGAGGGTGACTTAGTAATTTGTCTTTACCCTTGGCACGGTACTGACACCCTTCTAACTGGGGTTACAGGTTGGATCCCAATTAGTTCAGAGAGGGGCATGTCAGTTAGATGATTACCTCCTAGAGTTTTAGTTTCAGTCTCAGTATAGAACTCAGTTCAGTTCTACAGAACCAAGACTATCAGACAGAGTCACCCAGCTCAGTATAGAACTCAGTTAAGTTCTATAAAATCAGGACTGTCAAAGATAGTCACCTAGCCAATAGTAATACAGTTATCAGTGAACTCAAATATTAGTCATTCAGTTATCAGAACTCAGTATCCGATATTAATATGATCTTAGTTAAAGTATACGTAGTTATGTGCATAGTATTGCATAATTAGTATTTACAACAGTTTCATATATACATGTACTCTCATTCAGTTATATTCATGTTACTCAGCTAGTTATTGTTCGTGCATATGAACTCATACATTTAACCTTACCTTACATAACATACCAGTACATTCAAAGTACTGACACATACCTTTCTTTTGTGCATGATGTCTTATATCGAAGGTTCAGACGCGCGGGCTCCTGATCGTACTTAGCAGCCCAGCTTATCAGCACCAGACTTAGTGGTGAGTCCTTATAGTTTGAAAATAGAGTTGTTATTTCAGTATATTTTCAGTAGTTGAAGTTAGTTGGGGCTTGTGCCATCAACTCCACCTCCAGATAGTTAGAGACTTTCGGACTAGATTATTTCAGACAGATGCTCAGTTTTCTGTATTTATTTATCAAAATTTGATTTCAGTTATGAACCTTATGGAAGATTCAACCTAATTTCCTTATTATTACAGTATTATTACTTAGTTATTGCAACAGGTACTATTCATGGGTTTGCTTGTGGTCCTTCAGGATTTTGAGCACCGTATAACGTCTGGGGTACAAACTCGGGGTGTTATAAACTTGGTATCAGAGAGGGGCATGTCGATTAGATGATTACCTCCCACAGTTTCAATTTTAGTCTAAGTATAGAAAGTTTAGTTCTGTAGAACCAGGACTATCAGACAAAGTCACCCGACTCAGTATAGATATCAGTTCAGTTCTACAAAATCAGGACTGTCAGAAATAGTCACCCAGCTAACAGTAATACAATTATCAATAAACTCAGATATTTGTCATTCTGTTATCAGAACTCAGTACCCAGTGTTAATATGATCTCAGTTATAGTATACGTAGTTATGTGCATAGTATTGCATAATCAATATTTACAACAAATTCATATATACATGTACTCTCACTTAGTTATATTCATGTTCTCAGCCATTTATTATTCATGCATATAAACCCATGCATTCAGCCATACCTCACTTAGCATATATTTAAAGTACTGACACATACCTTTCTTTTGTGCTATGATGTTTTATATCATAGGTTCAGATGCGCGGACTCCTGATCGTACTTAGCAGCCCATCTTATCAGCATCAGACTTAGTAGTGAGTCCTTATAGTTCGAGGACATAGTTGCTATTTTAGTATATTTTTAGTAGTTGGAGTTAGTTGCGGGCTTGTCCCATCAGCTCCACCTTCAGACAGTTAGAGGCTTTCAGACTAAATTATTTCAGATAGATGCTCAATTTTTAGTATTTATTTACCAGTATTTGATTTTAGTTATGAACCTTATGGTAGATTCAGCCTAATTTTTTCATTATTATAGTATTATTACTAAGTTATTGTAGTAGGTACCAGTCATGGGTTGGCTTGTGGTTTTTCAAGATTATGAGCACCGTATGATGTCTGAGGTGCAGACTCAGGGCATTATAAATTTGGTACCAAAGCCTAAGGTTCAACAGAGTCCTAGGGAGTCTGAAAGCTGCGTCTAGTAGAGTCTTGCGCACGGGTGTATAGTGCGCCACACTTATGAATAAAAAGCTATGAGGCATTTTAAGAGAAGTTTACCTTCTTTCAGTATTCATATCGTGCGAGTGAGTATGAGATAAAGTTAAAATCTCCATCTAATTCAAGTTTTCCTTTCGTTTATAGAATATACCTCCAAAAAGGACTAACAGAAGAAGAATGGGAAACCAGCCAGCACCTCTGCCCGTCCAGCCAGATCCCCTGGATGAGCATGTTTTCCATGCAGAATTCAGAGTACCTTTCACTACTCTAGCTCATTCCGTGGCAGCCTAAATTGAATGTCCAACTGCTGTTCATGACAACCTAGTGGCCAATACTGTTGCAGCTAGAATTCAAGACTTTATCCGAATGAATCCCCCATCATTTATATGGTCTAAGTCAGCTGAAGACCCACATGAATTCCTTGATTAGGTGTAGAAAGTCACAAATATTATGGGAGTGACTACTAGTGAGAGTACTGAGTTGGCCGCCTATCAGTTGAAGGATATGGCTCACTTATGGTTCAAGTAGTGGAAGGTAGAGAGGGCCACTGATGCAGGACCCATAAAATGGAAGGAATTTGCCACTGATTTTCTGGATAGGTTCTTCCCACTGGAGTTGAGAGAAGTGAAGGTTTTGGAGTTTATTAATCTGAACTAGGGAAACAATACAGTGAAGGAGTATTCTCTTAAGTTTACTCAGTTAGATAAATACACCCCTTATATGGTAGCGGATAGCAGATCTAAGATGAGTAGGTTTGTATCGGGTGTGTCTAACAGTGTGGTCAAGGAGTGTAAGACCGCAATGCTGATTAAGAAGATGGATATATCCAGGCTCATGGTCCATGCTCAGCAGATAGAGGATGCTAAGAATAAAAAGAAAGAGAGGGAGAACAAGAGGGCTAGAATAGGTATCTTCAACTTTGCTCAACCTAAGTTAGGGGGTGGAGATTGTTCCCAGTTCTTCTTGAAATGTACAGTTCCATCTTCGTCCTCAGCCAGTGCTTCAGTGCCAAAATTTGAGATGTCAATAAAATAGGGCACCAGGCCTTAAACCTTAGGGTAGTATTAGCAGTACCCGAACAAATCCTCTTTGACAGAAATGTGGCATGGCAGAAACCATCAGGGTGTCTGCAGAGCTGGCAGCGTTGTGTGTTTTGAATATGGAAAGCCAGGCCATTGAATTAGAGATTGTCCTTAGTCAGGTTCTCAGGGTCAATATAATCATCCTTCAGCTCAGTTTGATCGCCCAAATCACCAGGGTGCCGCTTCGAGTGCCACCAGTAGGCAACGCCCAAATAGATTCTATGCACTCTAGTCCCGACAGAATTAGGAAAGTTCTCCTGATATGGTCACTGGTATGTTATGAGTTTATCATTTACATATTTATGCTTTGCTAGATCTAGGAGCTTCTTTGTCCTTTGTAACTCCTTATATAGATGTTGAATTTAGAGTCAATCTCAAAATCCTAGTAGATCCCTTCTCAGTCTCTACCCTAGTGGGTAAATCTATCATAGCTCGATAGGTATACAAGAACTGTCCGGTTATGGTATCTTTGAAAGTCACTTCAGTAGACTTAGTAAAATTAGAGATGATAGATTTTGATATCATTCTCGGCATAGATTGGATTCATTCATGCTATGCTTCAGTTGACTGTAGAAATAGAATTGTCTATTTTCAGTTTCTGAATGAACCTATGCTTGAATAGAGGGGTAGTACCTCAGCACTTAGGGGTCAGCTTGTTTCTTACCAAAGGGCGAGAAAAATGATATCTAAAGGATGTGTTTATCATCTTGTTCAAGTTAAGGATTGTAGTTTCGATACTCTAGTCTTGAGTTAGTTCTAGTAGCATGTGAATTTCCTGATATATTTCTCAAAGATCTTTCCAGGCTCACTCTCGAATGGGAAATTGAATTCGGAATAGACCTTCTTCTCGATACTCAGTCTATATCTATCCCGCCATATAAAATGGCTCCAGCAGAACTCATGAAATTAAAAAAATAGTTGAAGGATCTTCTAGATAAGGGATTCATTAGACCCAGCATATCCACTTGGGGTGCACTAGTTCTATTCGTGCGTAAGGACGGTTCTCTCAGAATATGTATTGACTACCATTAGTTGAAAAAATTCACAGTCAAGAACAAGTATCCATTTTCCAGAATCGATGACTTGTTTGACCAACTTCAGGGTGCCAGTTACTTTTCTAAGATAGACCTCAGATCAAGTTACCATCAGCTCAGAGTCAAAGAATGTGACATTTCAAAAATAATTTTCAGAACTCGATATGGTCACTTTGAATTCCTAGTCATGCAATTTGGTCTTACCAATGATCCAGTAGCCTTCATGGACTTGATGAACCGCGTGTTCAAGAAGTACTTGGACATGTTCATCATAGTCTTCATTGATGACATTCTTGTCTACTCCCGTAGTGAAAGTGATCATGCAGACCATCTCAGAATAGTATTAAAAAATCTTAGAGCCCATCAATTGTTCACCAAATTTAGTAAGTGCAAATTTTGGCTAATGTCAGTAGCTTTCCTTGGTCATATAGTTTCTGGTGATGGTATTAGAGTTGATCCCAAAAAGATTGAAGCAGTGAGAAATTAGACCAGACCTATCTCTCTATTAGATATCAAGAGTTTTTGGGGTTTGGCTGGCTATTACCAATGGTTTTTAAGGGATTTTCATCTATTACATCCCCCATGTCCAGATTAACTTAGAAGAAAGTCAAGTTCCAGTGGTCAGATTCTTGGGAGAAAAGCTTTCAGAAGTTGAAGACTCGACTCACTACAACCCAGTTTTGAATTTACGAGATGGTTCAGATAGGTTTGTGGTATATTATGATTCTTCTAGAGTCAGTTTGGGGTGTGTTTTGATGCTGAGTGGTAAGGTCATAGCCTATGCCTCTAGACAACTTAAGACTCATGATAAAAATTACCCCACTCATGATCTTGAGTTAGCAGCTGTAGTGTTTGCCTTAAAGATTTGGAGGCACTATTTATATGGGGTGCATATTGATGTGTTCACAGACCATAAAATCCTGCAGTATGTATTTTCTCAGAAAGACCTGAATCTACGTTAGAGAAGATGGTTAAAGTTATTGAAAGACTATGACATGAGTATTCTGTAACATCCATGCAAAGCCAATGTAGTGGCTGATTCTCTCAGTAGGATGTCTATGGGTAGTGTTGCGCACGTGGAGAATAGTAAGATGAAGTTAGTTCAGGAAGTTTATCAGCTTACCTGACAAGGTGCCCGTTTATCCGATTCAGTAGATGGTATCATGTGGGTGCAGAATAGTTCAGAATCCTCTTTGGTTTCTGAGGTAAAAAAAATAGAATAGATATTCCAATTTAGTTAAACTAAAAGAGTTAGTCAGAGATTCGAAAGTAGAGGTTTTCTCCCACAGAGGAGATAGTGTGTTATGTTGCTAGGGGAGACTATGTGTGCCATGTGTAGATGGCGTGAGATATCGGATTCTTATAGAAGCTCATGGTGCACGCTACTCGATTAACCCAGGGGACACCAAGATGTACCACGATTTGTAAGAGGTCTAATAGTGGAGTGGGATTAAGAAAAATATTTTAGAGTTTATGGCTAAGTGCTCGACATGTCAGCAGGTCAAGATTAAGCATTAGAAGCCTAGTGGACCTATGTTGGAGATCAGTGTTCCCACGTGGAAGTGGGAGGAGGTGTACATGGATTTTTTGATGGGTTTGCCCCGTACTTGTCGCCAACATAATTCGATTTGGGTCATCTTAGATAGGATGACCAAATCAGCTCACTTCTTACCAGTTCATACCTCTTACTTAGCCGAAATATATACCAAGCTCTATCTTAGAGAGTTGGTCAGATTGAGTTGAGTTTTGTTTTCCATCATTTCAGATAGAGGTACGCAGTCCACCTATTATTTCTGGAAAACCTTCCAAAAGGGTCTTGGTACCCAAGTTCACCTCTGTATAGCCTTCCACCCTCAGACAGATGGTCAAGAAGAAAGGACCATCCAGATTTTAGAAGGTATGTTAAGAGCGTGTGCCATTAACTTGAAGGGTAGTTGGTATGATCACTTGCCTCTGATTGAGTTTGCATATCATAACAATTATCATTCCAGTATTAAGATGACTTTATTTGATGTTCTTTATGGGAGGAGATTTAGATTTTCCATTCGTTGGTTTGAAGTAGGTAAAGCCGCAGTGGTAGGGCCTGAATTGGTATTTGATAACTTGGAAAAAGTTCAGTTGATCAGGGAAAGACTTAAGACAGCTCAGAGCCAAGAAAAATCGTATGCAGATGTGCGAAGGAAGGATCTCGAGTTTAATATTGGTGATTATGTGTATTTGAAAATATCTCCTATGAAGGAAGTGAAGAGGTTTGGCAAGAAGAGGGAGCTTAGTCCCTGATATATCGTTCCTTACCAAATTCTCAGCCGTTTTGAAAAGGTAGCTAACAGGCTTGAGTTGCCTTCAGACTTAGTTTCAGTACATCCAGTGTTTTATGTTGTCTTGCTAAAGAAGTGCATAGGTGAACCCGCAGCTGTAGTCCCTATAGAGGGTATTGATGTTTAGAACAGTCTCTCTTATGAAGAGGTTCCAGTCAAAATCCTCGATCATCAAGTTTGCAAACAAAGGAAGAATGAAGTTCCTCTAGTCAAAGATCTTTGGCAAAATTAGTCTATTGAGGGAGCGACTTGGGAAGCAGAAGAAGATATGCAGACCAAGTATCCTCACCTCTTCCCTACAAACTCACACTCAGTTCAAGGTAATATTTTTCCTTAAATTTACTCTGTTCCATGCTCAGATTACCTTTACAAACTCTGTATCGGTTCTAGTTGTGTAACAATCTCATATCATGCATACCTTCATGAAATAACTCAGTCATGTGTCATGTTTTCATAATTCAGTCATGCTTCAGTTATGCATGTTTAGAATGAAAAAACAGCATATCAGTAGTTTCAGTTAGGTAGGTATGCTTCAGTTGTGCATGTTCAGTATGTAAACTCTGTCTAACAGTCTTTTTAGCTTAGCCAGTCTCATTCGAGGATGAATATTCCCAAGGGGGAGATATTGTAAGACCTTGTAAAATTTCCAAGCCTAACTAAGTCCTTTATAGCATGAAAAGAGGTTCCAGACTTAGAACTTCTAAGCTAAGTATTGACACTTAGTCTTATTTTGGCCTCGATATTCCCATGAACTTATTTTCTACCCTTACGATCTTAAAATATTGATTTTTAAATTTATTCATGATCAGGAATGTCAGTAGGTGTTCTCGGACGAGTTTCAACTTGTTTGAACATTATTTGAGGCACGTTTAGGAGTCCAAAATAGTGGATCAATGTGATCTTGATGCTTTGCATCACCCATCGCGTCGACCAAAACTTTTCACTAGCTTTCAGTTCAAATTCCAGTGAGCCAACACGATATGGATGGTCGCGTTGGCTATCGCGTCAACCATCGATGTGGAACGTCGTCCAGCGCGTCACTGGGCATAATTTGTGACCATTTAATTTCACGCCCAGAGGGGAAATTAAGTCCTTTTCCACTTCTATTCAGCCCCCAAAACACGAAATTAATCATTCTAAAGAGCAAAATTACTCATTCTCTCTAAAATTTACTCAAGGACAAATCCTAGGGCACCCAAATTTCAAATTCAAGCTCAAGAACACACTATCAATCTTCACAAATTTATTTACCAAGGTATGTTAGGTGTTCATTCATGGGTTCCTTTCACCCATGAAGTCCAAGAACCCTTTTTAAAACTACAAGTTTATGATTTCATGATTTACATTTTGGAATTGGATTGTGTTCATGTGTGCATTGATGTTTGGGGTTTAATTCCATGATTTATTACAAGTTTCATGAAAACTTGATAATTGTGGGTTGATTTATTTGACCTTCATGTTGAAATCTTGAACTACAAATTGAATGTAGTAACCATGATATTATTACATGTTTATTGCTATATAAAATAACCATGCTCCCCAAGTGTTTGTTAAAATGCTTATGTAAATTGACTAGTGAAAGCATGACATGTTATTATGTGATTCCATTCATGCACAAACACATATATATCAAGTGTTTGACAAAATGTCTAAATAAATGCATTGTTAGTAAGTAAGTATTATTATGCTTTTAAGGTTATGCTATGGTTTACCTTTCATGCTATCGAGTCTCGAGGGTATTCAATACCCAAAAATCTAGCAGTTGACCTAGAGCTACAGTAGTTACGGAATAGTCTCAGAAATATCACGATCAGTAGTATTCAGCCAGTACAGAAATCAGTGTATTCAGTTAGATAACAGAACTTAGTGAACTCAGTCTAGTTTAGTCCGTTAACACGATCAGTAACAGTTTAGTCCAGTCAAGTACAATTTAGAAATTAGTTCAATGTCTATTTAGTTGGAAGTAAGATTCAACACCGAGTAAACCCAAGGATGGGGGCTCACCTTCCAGTAGAGGGTGTGATCCGTAGAAACAGTCTTTGCATTCTAGAACTACATAGCCAACATAGGTTAAGACATCAAGCTGCCAGTTGAGGGTACCACCGTTCTCATTCAGAGCACCCACCAGATGAGGGTGACTCAACAACTTGTCTTTACTCGTGGCACGGTACTGACACTCTTCCAACTGGGGTTACAGGTTGGACCCCAATCAATATAGAGAGGGGCATGTTGGTTAGATGATTACCTCCCACATTTTTAGTTTTAGTATCAATATAGAACTCAGTTCAGTTCTACAGAACCAGGACTATCAAACATAGTCACCCAGCTCAGTGTAGAACTCAGTTCAGTTCTATAGAATCAGGATTGTCAGAAACAGTCGCCCAGCTGACAGTATTAAAATTATCAGTGAACTCAGATATTAGTTATTCAATTATAAGAATTCAGTATCCAGTTTTAATATGATCTCAGTTACAGTATACGTAGTTATGTGCATAGTATTGCATAATTTGTATTTACATCAGTTTCATATATACATGTACTCTCATTTAGTTATTTTCATGTTTTTCAGCCAGTTATTGTTCATGCATATAAACCCATGCATTAAGCTGTACCTCACTTAGCATACTAATATATTCAAAGTACTGACGCATGCCTTTTTTTTGCACTATGATGTCTTATATCATAGGTTCAGACGCACGGGTTCCTGATCGTACTTAGCAGCCCAGCTTATCATCACCAGACTTAGTGGTGAGTCGTCATAGTTCAAGGGTATAGTTTTTATTTCAGTATATTTTCAGTAGTCGAAGTTAGTTTTGAGCTTGTCCCATCAACTCCACCTTCAGACAGTTAGAGACTTTTGGACTAGATTATTTTAAATAGATGCTCAATTTTCAGTAGTTATTTACCAACATTTGATTTCAGTTATGAACCTTATGGAAAATTCAGCCTAATTTCCACATTATTACAGTATTATTACTTAGTTATTGCAGTAGGTACTAGTCATGGATTAGCTTGTGGTCCTTTGGTATTATGAGCACCGTATGATGTTTGGGATGCAGACTCGGGGCATTACATTCCTGTTTTCTCCTTCTTTTGGCATAATAAAAGAACCACATACAACATATAGCTGATGAACAGGCAAATTGTTTAACAAAAGAAAAATAAAACGAGCTTGACAAATAGTTTATAATATCATCTTACAACCCAAAAAAAGGACAGTGCCCCCTTTTGAATAGCAGTTATCAAATTATGATTTGGTAAGAAAATACATAAGGGTATTGTGCATGTTGTGACAGAATCATTCATAGGATTTCTCGACATCCTCAGAGAAGGAGGAATAGAAGTTCTAGACAGATATAAAATGTCGTTATTAGAGGAGTTGACTTTAGTTTTGAGGGATTCCATGTGCAAGAACACTTTAAACAATAATTTGACATCCTCCTGCTTGAGTTTATCAATGACCATCCTCACTCTGCTTACATCAGTTCTTGTATCCTTCCCAAGTTTTAGCAATTTGAAGGTCGACTCCTGAAGCAACATCAATTCTTCCTCTATAGTCTTCATATGGTCCTTGAGTTTTTCCAATTCTTTTAACACAGGAAGCATAGGGTTAGAAACTGACTTGCTTACCTTAGAGAGATCTGATTTTACTCTAGCTGAGTCTTTTTTACACCACCTGTGATCTATTAAAATTTATATATGTGATCAAAGTTCGTAAGGCAGGCTGGCGGAAGCATGTGCATTTGCAACACTTTCATGCATGTATTCGCAAAACCAAGTCTCCCAATTAATCTTGTACTCTTTCACCAAGCAGTATTGAACAAACATATCACGACCGGTTATGTTACTAAGGGGGCCTTTTCTAGGGATTAATGTGGTAGCAATAATGTGAGACATAATACAATACTTAAAATAGAGAGATAGTGGACCAAAGTTGGATTATACAATGTCTAGGTAGGACACAACCTTTTTCGCCTACTCGAAACTGACTTCAAAATCTTCAGGCCAGAAGCCATTTATAAAATGGATTTCTCTAGGGAACTTCGTATCAAAAACTTTTTCAAATAGCAAGAATAATTCTTGGGCCTAGCATAAGAGTCTCTAACTCACCACTTTTAGGAGAGAGATGAAGATTCATATAGAACACGCGAATTGGGTCCTCATACACTAAAAGTCCACAAAGGCGGAAAACCAGAGATAAGTCTTGAACTTAAAAAATAAACTTACATTGCAATGTGCTTCCTTTAACTAGCAGAGATTCATGACATACCTGGGTATAACAAAGTAATTCTTCAAAGTAGTGGACTTGTCTTTTTGCAAGCCTGTCCAAAACTTCTGCATGTCTTATGGAGAGAGGGGATCTAAAGGGATTTAGTGAGGTTTCTTGACAAATAAAATAGGGCTTGGGGAAGAGTAATTTTTAGTGACAACCGACTCCTGAGAATTGGAAGAGAATTCATCAGACGATTCGGAGTTGAGGACATAATTATTGGAGATGAGGTTAGGAAGGGTTTTGGAGAGTTTAGCCATTGAGCTATTTCTAGTTATTTGGTAGAAGTGAAGTCTGGACAAGGATTTTAAAGGGGTGGAGAAGAAGATAAAGAGATGGATATATTAAAGAGGGGTGAATGAACCGAGGGGAAGGTGAAAATAGTTGAAGTAAATGAGGTGATTGTTGAGGTGAAAAGATAGTGAAAGGGGTGTTGGGAACATAAATAGGCAGAGAGGTGGTAAATGAGGCAAAAAAAAGGTAAAAGTAATGATGACGCTTTTTTAAAAAGGTTTACCAACATTAAAAAGGTCAAAAATAATGGGGTAGTAAAAAGAAAAATAAAAAAGAATCACGAAGTCATTAATGTTGATAATACCAAGTCTTTTTTGAATAAAACAAAAGCTTTCTTCTAACAAGGGCTTAGTAAAAATATCTTCCAACTAATTTTCAGAATCAACAAATGTTAGAAAAAAATCACCATTTTCTACATGATCTCGAATAAAATGATGTTTAATATCATTGTGTTTAGCCCTAAAATGATGGACAATATATTATGACAAACTAATAGCACTGGTGTTGTCACAAATTTTAGGAGCGGTTCAAATGACAAATTAAAATCAAGTAGTTGATGCATAATCCATAAAATTTGAGTACCACAACTTCCAACAACTATGTATTCGACTTTCATTGCTGATAGTGCAACTAAATTTTTCTTCTTGCTATGCTATGAATTCAAAGCATCATCAAGAATTTGGCATGTTTCACTAGTGATTTTTCTATCATTCTTATCACCTGTAAAGTCAACATCTGAATATCTAATTAAATTAAAATGAGTGGAGCGAGGGTACTGTAGTCCACTATCCTATGTTCCAATAAGATATCGAATAATTCTTTTGATGGTAGTCAGATGAGACTCTTTAGGAGCCGACTGGAACCTTGCACACTTACACTAATAATAATGTTTGATCGACTAGCGGTCAAGTAGAGGAGTGATCTTATCATTCCTCTGTATGTTCTTTTACCAATATCTTTTCCAGATGAATCTTAATCAAGACTTGTGAATGGACTCATTGAGATTCCATAGGCCTTGCCCCTTTCCATGCCAAGCTTTTTAATAAGTTCCTTTGTGTATTTGGATTGAATAGTGAAAGTTCCCTTGGGGGTTTGCTTGATTTGTAATCCAAAGAAAAATGCGAGTTCTTCTATGAGGCTCATTTCAAATTCTCCTTTCATTAGATTAACAGAATTTTCACACAAAGAGATGTTAGGACTACCAAAAATAATGTCATCAACAAAAATTTGCACAATAAGTAAATTAGAGTCAAGCTTTTGAGTGAAAAAATCTATGTAAATTTTTCCTCGTTGAAAATTATTATTTATCAAGAAAGTACTCAACCTCTCATACAAAGTCTTTAGAGCTTGTTTGAGACCGTAGAGTGTTTTTGATTATTTAAAAACATGGTTGGGATAAGATGGATTTACAAAACAGTGGGGTTGTTTTACAAAAATCTTCTCCATGAATTAACCTATTTAAAAACAACTTTTGACGTCCATTTGGTATAACTTAAAGCATTTGAATACAACAAAAGCTAACAAAATGTGAATCGACTCTAACCTTGCTATTGGAGCAACGATTTCGTCATAATAAATACATTCTTATTAGGAGTTGCCTTGACCTACAAGTTTGGCTTTGTTTCTAATAATCTTACCTTCTTTATTTAATTTATTTTTGTAGACCCACCTGGTTTCAATTACTGAGTAGATCTTGGGCCTCTCAACTAGAGTTTAGACTTAATTTCAATCAAATTTGTCTAATTCTTCCTTCATAGCATCGACCCAAGATTCATCTTTGTGGGCTTCATCATTCTTCTTGGGTTCGAATTGAGACACAAGAGCATCAGACACTTGCATTCTTAATGAGGCTCCTATCTGCATCTTGTCATCTGGTTTTTCAATAATAAAATTATTTAGATAGCTAGCATTGTGTTTCCATTATCTTAGAACACTTGTTTTGTCTATTTCAACTGTAGGACTCAACTCTGAAGGGGTTGTAGTTGACTCATCTTTTGGCATCTCTTGAGTTGTGCTTGCATTGGCATTAATTTGTAAATCATTTACCTGTTTTTCATCAATGTTTAAACTTATAGGAGGGTGATTAGTTTCATCAAATACACTATGCATTGATTCTTCAACACACATTGTCCTTTTATTATAGGCTTTGTAGGCACGACTGTTGGGAGAGTACCCAAGAAACGTTCTTTTGTCACTTCGTGGATCAAATTTTCTTAAGTTATTCTTACCATTATTGTGGATGAAGCACTTACAACCAAAAAGATAAAAGTAGCTAATGATAGGCTTTTTTCATCTCCACAACTTTTAAGGGGTCTTCTTTTTTATTGGTGTGATGAGGCATTTGTTGATGATGTGACAAGCTGTACTTACTTTCTTTGACCAAAAGTGATTTAGAAGATTGTGTTCCAGTAGCATGGTTCTTGCAGTTTCCTGAAAAGATTGATTATTTTGATTTGCTACATAATTTGTTACAGTTACTGAGGTGATGAAAAGTTTTGAAAGTACCCATTCTGAGCACAATATTCCTTGAAAGCCTTGTTTTTAAATTCTCTACCATGATCATTGTGAACATACATGATGAAGTGTCCTGCTTTTCTCTACACTTCTCTACAAAGATCTCAAAGTTTGTGAAGGCCTCATGTTTATGAGTGAGAAATATTACCCAAGTAAAATAAGAATAATTATCAACAATAACAAAAACATATCATTTTCCACCAATACTTGCAGTTTTGATGGGACCAAATAGAACAATGTGGATTGACAATAACTTTGAATTTAAATGATGTCCGAGTCTATTTACCCAATTAGAAGGCATCACAGATGTGATCCTTCTCAAACTTGAGTTTTGGTCGATCTTTTGACCAATTCAAGTCTAGAGAGTTTCTCTTAAACTTGAGGTTTGGCAAACCTTTCACTAATTCAAGTCTAGAGAGTTTCTCAAAGATATGCATACTGGTATGCCCAAGCATCCTGTGCCACAGTCAAAATTGGTTTGTACAGTGAGACAAGTTAAAGTGGCAAAGTCAGGACTATTTAGAAAATAAATATTATCAACACATTTTCCAATAAGAGAGATGTCTCTTTTATCATATTTGATGGAGTAACTTTTGACTTTGAAGGAGACTCCAAATCCCACGTCACATAGCTGACTGATACTAAGCAGGTTGTGTTTCAGTCCTTCTACAATATTTACTTTAATGAGTTTGCATGAGGAGTTGAGCTTCACTAAGCCGACTCCGATGACATCACCTTTAGTGTTGTTACCAAATATGACTTATCCTCTTTCTATTTTTCTTAGAGAAAAAAATTTCCTTTATTTCTAGTTATATGTTTCGAATATCCACTATCGATGACTCACATTTCCTTTTTATAGCTTTTACGAATGTGTTCTTGTAAAATAAGAAGATTAATTTTACTAAGGTGCCTAAGTGTTCTTGGGTCCTTGAGGGTTAGAGGTACTTCCTTTAGGCCTCCAAACCCATACACCTTTAGAAATTTGCCTACAGCTGTGTGATTTGTGCTCTTTCTGTCCACAGGTATAACAGATAAGTCCTTGAAAGGAGAAAGAGGTTTTGGCTGATTTAAATGATCTTGATAATGAACTTGAGTTTGTTTTAAAAGAATTTGATTTTACAAAACTATGACTTAGTGATTTTCTAATTCTATTTAGTTGCATTTTTACATCATCAATCTCTTCTTGAAGTAAGTCAATTTTTATTTGACATGCTTCAATTTCAACCTAACAATTTCTTTATTTATCTTCAAGTTTCCGTTTAATCCAAGCTTCCCACTTATTCTTTTCTTGAGCAAGTTTAATGTATTTATCAATAAATTTTGAAGCTCATTGATTATCATATTTAAATTTGATTCAAGGATGTTACAATTATGACAGTTGTGTGGTATTACCTCGCTTGATTCACCTTTTGCCATGAAGAACATGTTGGCTGCTTTTATTTCTTCCTCAATTTCGTCTTCGTCACTCCAAGCCCCAAATTTTTTATTTCTTCTAGATGATCTTCTTTTTAGTTCTGGATAGTTTTGTTTTAAGTGACCTGACCCTCTATAGTATTAGGAACAATTATCATTCCTTGTTAGTTCATTTCTTTTGACTCCTTAGGGTGTTTATTGTGTCTATTTCAAGACTTGCCTTACTCTGCAGTTTATTAGAGCCATTCCTTTGCTAATGGTTTCTTCCCGAAAATCTTTCTCCTCAGTTGATACATCATCGAAGGTTACTGGTTTCTTTTTTTCCACTTTGTTGTACCTGTTGACATAATTTCATTCATAGACAATAAGATTACCTCGTATTTTGTCATATGTTATATTGTGGAGGTCTTCATCTTCTAGGATAGCAACTTTGGTTTCCCAAACTTTAAGGAGGTTTTTGACAAGATTCTGGACTTATAGGCTAGGCTGTGTGGATAAATTATTCCTAGTGATTTTAGCTCACAAATAATTTTGCTGAATCTGGCAAACATTGATTCCATGTTTTCATTTTCTTCTGTTTTGAACAACTCATATTTGTTGACTAGAGCAACGATCATTGACTTTTTGACTTTAGTGGTTCCTTCATAGGTTACTTCCAGTTTTTCCCTCATCTTTTTTATGGTTTCACAGATTGATATCTTGTCATATTCTTCTCTGCTTGCTGCACAAAGGAGTAAACTTATAGATAGTGCATTAGTTTAAATGACCTCTTGTTGTTCTTTGGTGACTTCGAAATTTTCAAGGTCCTCTACATCAACAATGCCTAATTCCTTTTCCTTGTCCTTTTCCTTGAGTCCTGTATAGGCTTAGGTCTCTTATTAATGATAACCCATGCTTGGAAGTCATTTGATTGGAAGAAGATTTTGAATCTGTTCTACCAGTAGGAGTAGTGTTGTTTATTAAAGTATGGTGATCTTGTGGATGAGTGACCATCTTGAAGGAGAGCATCGGGAATTTGGTAGTTCACCATTTGACCATTACTCACGTGCGGCTAAGCAACTATATTGGTAAAACCTGGCTTTGATACCAATTGAAATTCAAGATGGGGGGTGAATTGAAAACTTTCTTTGAGTCGACTATTGAGCCTTAGATGTGTCTTGGAAACATGACACTTTCGATGCTTAAAACCATGAATTTATACCAGTTCTTAGGTTGGTTTAGTAAATATGATGCACTTTTGTATTTATTACTTATAAAACTCTATAATAGTGTTGGGAGAAAAATAGAAGAAAAAGACCTGAAAGGACCAAGTCTGATCAAGATATGAGTCACATCACGATTCGTCAACACATCATACGACTCATAGAATGACTTGTAAGCACAACAGAACCAAAAACCCAAACAAAATACTAACTAAAGAAAATATATGACTCAGTCATATGAGTAGTAAGCAAGTATATGAGCCATATAAAGAAGTCGTAAGCATAATAGAAGCTAGATCTACCATCCAAAGTTGAAGTCTCAGAAGTATACGAGTTAAAAGTCTGAGTACGACTTGTATAGGGAAATCATAAGCAGATTAGTGTTTAAATCTTGGAAAGACAGAAGTTCTACGTGGATATGAGTGAGGGACACGAGTTGTATAATCAAGGTATGATTCATGAGCATAAGTCGTATGAAGAACAGAAAGTTGAAGCCTTGATAGACCAGATACTAGAATGGATACAGGAAGGCATGGTACGACTCATATGATAAGTATACGAGTGGATGGACGAGTCGTTCCATGCGTCAACTTAACTTTACCTTTTCCATTTTTATTAGGATTTTTTTAGTATTTTTGAGATACTATAAATACCTTAGGGTTTCTCCTTTATTTGGCTACATACTTTGATATTTTTTTATGCACTTTTATACACTTTAGCATTACTTTACATTATTGCCACTTTGTTCTTGAGATTTGGGGTTTTTATTCTATTGAAGACTTTAGATTTTATTCATCTCATTATTGTGTAATTAATTACATGCTTTCTTTATTGATTATCATTTGCATGACCATGAACGGCTAACTTCCCTGATTAGTTTTATGGGAACCCTGGTGCATTAACTATGCAAGGGAAGTGGGAGATTCATTTGTTCTAAAGTAAACTGCATACATCTTAATCTCTTTCATCACAATTGACCTCAAAGCTACTGCAGAAGCTTGGGGATATCCTAGATTCGTAAACGTTCTCAAAAAGGAGTTTGTGATTGGGAAAAGGGGATTAAGATAGAAATTTAAGATTCACTTTCAACAGCATTTTTCCGCCATATCATCTAATCAACTCGAGACTCAAAAGGTGTAAGTTGAATTGAAGTCAGAGACAAGGAGCAATAAGGCAATGCCCTGAGACTCACAAGGTAAAGGGTGTGATATATCAACACGTTCACAGGACTGTTGAAAATACATAGCTTCTTAAGTTACATGCAGAGCAGCAGATTAGGTGGGTTGAACATGAGAAAATTTTGGAATTAAGAAGTTAGGGGGAACACAGTCCTAGTGTTTGTCTTTTACTAGTTATAACTCAAAGAACTCGAGTTCGGTTACTACTTATTGATTACTTCCAAAATCCCCCATTTACTTTTCTACACTACTCGTGAATTACATCAAGTTAAACAACTATTCAAAATCTTCCCCATGGGTTCGACCCCAACCTAGTTGGTTTACTATATTTTGCATAGACAACAACATACTTTTTTTGGAGGTTAGTTTTGGGCGACATCAAATTTTAGATCAATTGCCGGGGAAGACGGTGTAATTTATTGATCGAATGTGGTGAAGTTTACAGGTTTTATTTTCTATTTTTAATTTGGCATATGCTGGTGTATGTCAAACTCTAGGAGAAGAGGGAACCACCTACACCCTTTTGATCAAAAGCCTGAAAGAATTTTCAAACACCATGAAGGATGGCAGAAAAAATTCATGATAGTGTTCCAACTAGGGTTCATGACCCTCATAATGTGCCTTCTCCTCCACCAACGGATGATCCACAGAATGTTGCTGACAGACAAATACAATAAATATTAGTAGCAACAGCTAAAGAAGCTAGAGTGGCGGAAGAGTAGGACCGAGCTGAGAATGCAACGCTAGCCAGACCAAGATAGGTGCCAACACAACAATGATGAGTACAAAGAGAAAGAGCCCTGATGATTCCTTCTTATCAATATCTTTAACCATATGACGTAGATGAAGACATGGGATATGTTGAACTTTCTAAAGTTGGATTCTAAAGTTGAAAGAAGAGATTTGTAACTTTAGACAGTTATCTGCGAGTCCTTGTATAAAGCATAGTTTGGATTCAAGAAAAAGCTGAGCATGGTACCTAATCATAGAATCAGAGGATCAAATTTGTTGGAAATCTTCTATAGATCATTGAATATTAGTTCAAGAGCAATGGAAGATACATCAGGAGGTACATTTATGTGTCTTCGGTGGGATGCTGACCAGGATATACTGGATGATATTTTCGTGACAAATAAAGGTTGGCATACTAGATATGCTGAGAGTGGTGCAGATACGTATGCTATTAGAGAAGATAATACATACACAACTAGTCATGATTTGGTAGAATAAGAGGACACAACTTTGGATAGATATTGGGCTGCTTACAAAACAGTTCACAAAAATGAGTTTTGAAAAAGTGATGCAGTTGCGGCATAGAGGTCCACTTCCAGAACTTTTGAGATTGAATCTAAAGAGGATAAAAAGTATCTTAATTGTAGGTTGGTAGATTTTTGAGCCCAAGGGTAAGGAAATCAAGGTCAAAACTATTATAAGGACAAATACAAAGATAGAAGTAGAGAGAGATGGTAATTAGCGGTGAAAAAATACTACTAAGAGAATAGTGACAAATACGTTACACTAGGCAGCCTTGATTCAGAATCTAGAATGAAGGTAATGTTGGCAAAACTGGTTAAAGGGCAAGAAAGTCAAGAGTTCTTTCTTAAGGATATTAAGAAAGGTCTGTTAGGGCTGAATCACAAAGTCGAGGAATATGCTATAACAATTAGACAACTAGAATAGCAGTATGGTCAAATGTCGAGTAAGACGATTGCAAATCCAAAGAATGATGGTCACTGCCACACCATTACCACTTGGAGTTGTAAAAAGCTAAGGATTCACTTGTACCCACTGTTAATGAGAAAAAAATTAATGATGATACTATTAGTATAGAGAGTAGTAGCAAGCAAGGCATAAGAAAAGGTGAGACTGAGGAGCCTGTTCTTAAACCTTTTTTGAGACCTCGCCCTCTTTTTTCTCAAAGGCTTAAATAAAACAAGAAGAGGGTAAGTATCAAAATTTTTTATCTATGCTAGAGGAACTATTAATCAACATCCCACTTGTAAAGGCATTGGAACAAATGCCTGGATATACAAAATTCATGAAGGACCTAATCACCAAGAAGAGGCCAGTTAGTTATAAGCTAGTTGATAATATTCATCATTAGATTGCTGTGTTAACTAGATCTTTGGTATAGAAGAAGGAGGATCCGGGTGCCTTCACTGAATGTTGCACCGTTGAATCTTTTGACTTCATTTGTGCTCTATGTGATTTAGGGGCTAGTATCAACCTCATGCCATTTGCTATTTTTAAGCAGTTAGGGTTGGGGGCTCCTACTCTAACTACCATAAGACTATTAATGGAAGATAGGATGGTGAAAAAGCCAGTTGGCATTATATTTGACTTATTGGTTAAGGTGGCTTCTTTTATTTTTCCTGCTGATTTTGTGATATTAGACTGTGAAGTGGATTTTCAAGTCCCAATTATCTTAGGAAGACCTTTATTGGCTACAGTAAGGACATTAATTAACTTAGAGTTGGGACCTCTGATATTGAGACTCAATGATGAATAGGTTATATTTAATTTATGCAAAGACATGAAGCAGCCAGATGAGTTGAGAGTTTTATCCGTGATTGATTTATATGATGAAGAGATAGATACTCTCTATGATGTTGATTCTGTTACTCTTTGGGATGATGGTTCTAATGATGCTGTTTCTATTAAAGAGAGGTTGGGAGTTGAAGCTCTTGCTACCATAATCATGAACTTTAATAGTTATGGTATTGATGAGTACAATGAAATGGTATGTGCACAGTATAGGAGTGGTTCGTATACTTATACTCCGAAAAAACTTAATTTGGATCTAAAGAATAGAACTACTCTACCTGCGTGTCCATCTATTGAGGATCCACCTATCTTAGAGTGGAAGGATCCCCATTCTCATTTGCGATATGCATTTTTGGGAGCCAACAATACTTTGCCGATAATTATTTCAGTTGACTTGAGTAAAATAGAAGTAGAATCTTTGTTATCAGTATTACAGAGATTCAAGAGGGCCATAAGTTGGTTCACTGCTGATATTGTTGGTATTTCACCTGGTTTATGTACTCATAAGATTCAACTTAAGCCGTATTGTATTCCAAGTATAGAGCAACAGTGCAACTCAATCCTTTTATGCATAAGGTGGTAAAGAAAGAGATAATCAAGTAGTTAGATGCTGGTTAGTGTACCCTATTGCTGATAATTAGTGGGTCAGTTTGGTATAATGTGTTCTAAAAAAGGGCGGTGTTACTGTTGTGACTAATAAGAAGAATGAGCTAGTACCCATGAGACCAGTCACAGGATAGAGAGTATGCATGGATTATAGAAAATTGAATGCATGGACTAAGAAGGACCATTTTTCCATGCCCTTCATGGGCCAAATGTTAGACAAGTTAGCGGGCATAGAATGGTACTTTTTTCTTGATGGGTATTTAGGTTATAACCAGATTACTATTGCACCTGAAGATCAGGAGAAGACATCCTTCACATGTCCTTATGGTACCTTCACATTCAGACGTAGGCCATTCGGGTTATGTAATACTCTAGTCATATTTCAGAGATATGTGATGTCAATTTTCTCTGACATAGTAGAAGACACCATCAAAGTATTTATGGATGATTTTTCATTCATTGGTGATTCTTTTGATGACTGATTAGTTCACTTGGTGAACGCTTTTAGCAGGTATGAAAAATGTAACTTGGTACTTAATTGGGAAAAATTCTATTTTATAGTAAAAGAAGGTATAGTGTTTGGACACAAAATTTCAAAAATGGGTATTGAGGTAGATAAAGCAAAGATTGAAGTGATTGAGAAATTACCTCCACCAATTTTTGTAAAGGGTGTTCGTAGTTTTTTGGGTCATACTGGGTTTTATAGGCGGTTCATCAAGGATTTCTCCTAGATTGCCAACCCTCTTTGTAGGATTCTTGTAAAAAAGGTGAAATTTTAGTTCAGTGAATTATGCTTGAAGGCCTTTGAATGTATGAAAGAGAAGTTGATGACTTCTTTTATCATTATATCTCCAGACTGGTCCCTGCCGTTTGAGATTATGTGTGACACGAGTGGTTTGGCCTTAGGGGTTGTACTAGGTCAACGGAAAGAAAAGATCCTTCATCCCATCTACTATGCTAGAAAGGCACTAACCCCTGCTTTAAAGAACTACACTGTTACGGAACAAGAGTTATTGGCAGTGAGTTTTGCCTTTGAGAAGTTTAGGTATTATTTGATTGGGACTAAGGTGATTGTGCACAATGATCATGCAACATTGCAGTACTTAATGGTGAAAAGGATGCAAAGCCTAGACTGATTAGGTGGGTCCGGTGCTATTGCTGCAAGAATTTGATTTTGTGGTCAAGGATAAAAAAGGGACTGTGAATCAAGTTGTGGATCATTTGGCTAGACTAGGGGAGGAAGCTATGCAGAATGTTGAAAATGGGCTTGATATTGATGACAGTTTTCCAGATGATCGGATATTAGCTGCTTCCCAAGATCTAATTCCATGGTTTGTAGACTATGCAAATTATCTAGCAAGTGATATAAGCCCAGAAGATCTTTTCTTTCAGCCAAAGAAAGAAGTTTATACATGAGGTAAGGAAATTTTTATGGGATTAGCCTTATTTATTTAGAATTATATATGGATGGGATTATTCGTAGATGCATACCTAAGGAGGAGATGATGAGTATACTTGAGGCTTGTCATTCTTCGCTAGTTGGGGGTCATTATGGAGGAACCCGCATTGCCCATAAAATTTTGCAATGTGGATATTATTGGCCAACAATCTACAAAGATGCGTCTCACGACCCAAAAACGAGGGTCATGATGACACTTTTCACGGCGTACCTTGACACGTAAGATTATCACCCAAACTGATACGAAAAGAGGAAAAGACTGAAATATTTCAAGGTAAGTCTTCTAGAACAAAGTCGAACCATATAAGAAATCATAACAATATGGAAAGAACTTATCCAAAATACCAATCATGCCCAAAACAAGGTGTCAATAGTGTAAGAACTACTAATACAATCCAAGAGTCAAATACATCAGAAAAATAACCACAAAGGAATAATAACTATCTCTGAATAATAATAAAGACATAATTACTATAGAAAGATAGAGGTGAACTTCGATTGCATGAATATCCAACCGCTACCTTGGAAACTTCAATAATTGCTCAAGTCAATCAAGCTGAGGCGCACTCGAGCTAGGACCTGCACCAAAAGGGCACAGTAGGCATGAGTACGATCTACTTGTACTCAGTAGGTATTATAGGCCGACCAAGCAAAGTAGTCAATAAAGCATACAAAATATACACTAAGAGTACGTCACCTGCAATCAGAAAATATCCTACAACGTTAGCCCACACCGCTTGCACTAACAATTCTAATATATCTCACATATATTACAACATCACACAAAGATAGAACAAAAGTACATATTATATCACATATAAGAAGAACAAGCGTATACAAGATCATCAAACACAAGTAAAAGAAGATACAATAAATACATAGATGAAAATTCAATATGTTAATACAACACAATATAACACAATAAAGTGCAATGTATATAATGATGATGATGCACGAGGTCATCGCACAACCTCCGGGATCATCACACAATCCTCGTATCCACCTATAGTGCTAAAGCTTCCCGACGTAGGACCCATCGGGGTTTTCTCAGCCCATATACAATCCACATATCTCAAATCTCCTTTCTGGCACATCTCTCGAAAAGGGTTTTATAAGGTGTTACAGGTTCTCCTCCCTGGCACGTCCCCCGGGAAGGGTTTTAAAAGGTGTTGCCAGTGTTTCTCAGATGTTGTCATAGTGGTACCAATGTTTCATGAATGAGTATGTTATGAGGATGTAATTCTCACAACCAATCACAATGAGTATTTTCACAACTAACCACAATGATATATTTCCACAACCATGTGAGCCAATATCCACTCATTATTTCATTTTCCTCCACAAATTTCCACATGTCTCATATGTTAAATAAAGTATGAATATAATCATAATACACCATGGTACCATATTAAACATCTTAATTACACAATACAATTATTCACATGTATTCAAGGATATCAATATCACATAGGATCCCACACGATCACACATATCACATAATAACTCAATTTCGACAATTACATCACATATAGGCCCCTACACGGGCACAACACTAGATAAAAAATTTTCATAATTATTTTCCACCCTTAACATGCATTTTGTACCATTATTTACTACCCATCCCAGTCTGAAAGAGTTAAGCTATAACCTACCTCGAAAGTCGAAACCGGTCTGCTACACTTACCCGTGACCTTACTTTTCACGAACAATACCAAACTTCACTAGAAATATCAAATATGAAATCTACACGTCAAAACAAAAGCAACGACACTCATATTGACTACTTTTGGTTCGGGGTCAAATCGGACCCCTAAATGGATTTTTCAGAATAGAAGGGCAAAATCAAAACTTTACTTCAAAAACATGTTTTCCATATTTTTAGGAACCTATAACTGAAAACCCAAGTTAAATCGAGTAAAAAATGGGGTTCAAATTCAAGAAAAACCATTGTTGAGATTTACCAGGTAAAATCTTTAAAATTCGAGTTAAAATCAAGAATCAGAGTTGTTTTTAATGTTAAATTGATGAAAAACTAATAATTATAATATAAAAACTTTATTCAAGTGAAAAAGAGTGATATTCGGATTTAAAATTATGCTCTAAGATTTTTGGAGTTTTGAGAAATTAATCAAGAAATTACTAGGAAAAGAGTGAATACTTACCTTTAATCCGTAATAAAACCAAGAAAAAAGTGTTAATCTAGCTTTCCAAGCTCTCACAAATTTTACTTTTAAGTTCCCACACTATTTTAGGGTTTAACTCCCCAGAGTCAAGATTAAAAATGAGAAAAAATGGGCTAAAAATAGTGAAAAGCTATTTTTATAGCAAAAATCTGCTATTTGCACCAGATTTTCATTTTTTAAGTTCGATCCGGACTTCGACTGGGTGCCCAAAATTCGTTCGAAGTTCGAAACACGCAAATGAACTATGCAACCATACTAAATTCAATGTTTTTGATGCATTGATGAAGTCAAATTTTTGAAAAAAATATCATTTTCACAAAGTTGACCCCCGAACTCCAAAATTATAATTTTTTAAATCGAGGGTCGAAATGAGATTTAAAAGCCGTGAAATCATACCAAACATATGAACACCCTAAAATCGGAATTCCATATCTGTTGGCAAAGTCAGATTTTCTATTCGAGGTCATTTCAATCAAATGGGGGTCCTACACCATATTTCCAATTTCTCAACTTTCCGATCAATAGGTCGAAATGAGCTAAGGTGCACCGGGACCCAAACCAAAGGTCTACTTAGCGTAAAATCCATATTTTGGATCTGTTGGAGCATTCATTTTGGCCATCCATTACACGGATCAGAAGATATCCACATAAGTCCAAAATTAGACTTTCGAAGCCATCAAAAACCATAATATTGCATAAATGATACCAAAATGCATTGAAAATCATGCCAATCACTTCCACACCCCAGAAATATCATAATGAAACTACGGAGAGGGTTAAAATAGTCAAACCATACAAAATCACAAATTTCACATATTTCATCAGATTTTTAGGTCTCTACATCATCCACCACTAAAAATCTAGTTCGTCCTCGAACTAAGGTAAAAGAAATACTTGAATCAACAAAGAGCTGGGAATAAAAACTATGCATATCAGACTCAACCTTCCAAGTAGCCTCATCTATAGGTTGATGTCGCCATTGGGCCTTAACCACAAGGATCACTCTAGAGCGCAGCCGCCTAACATCCCTAGCCAAAATGGAAACTGACTCCTCAACAAAGGACAACTACTCATCTAGATGAACTAATTCTTAGAAAATAATATGAGACTCATGTGGAATATAGCGACGAAGCATAGAAACATGAAAAACTGGATAAACATTTGATAGATCAAGGGGCAAAGCCAACTCATAAGCCATATCGCCAACAGTCCAAAGAATCTCAAATGGACCAATATACATGGGGCTAAGCTTGTATCTCTTCTCAAACCTCATCACATCCGTCATGGGTGAAACTCGAATTAAAATAGGATCTCTAACGTCAAATCTCAAGGCACAAAGTCTATAATCAGTATAACACTTCTGCCTACTCTGTGCTGCTCTAGGTCTATCTTGAATGACCTAGACTCTATCCAAAGACTTATCGAGCAAGTGTGCGCCTCGAGGTCTCATCTCTGAAATATCAAACCAATCCATTAGGGAGCGACAATGCCTACCATACGATGCCTCAAAAGAAGCTATATTAATACTCGAATGGTAACTATTATTATATGCAAACTCTGCTAAAGGCAAATACCGCTCCCACTGGCCACCAAAATCCATCACGTATGGGCGAAGCATATCTTTCAAAACCTGTATAGTCCGCTCTGATTGGCATCAATCAGGGGTGAAACGCTGTGCTAAGATTAACCCAAGTACCCAACTTATCCTAAAAAATCTTCCAAAGTGAGATGTGAACACAGACCTTGATCTGAAATAATGGACACTGGCACATCATGAAGATGCACAATCACACAAATGAAGATAGGGGCTAACCTCTCAGCACTGAATGCGACACGAACTGGAATAAAATGAGTTGACTTGGTCAATCGATCCACGGTGACCCAAGCACTGTCAAAACTATAAGATGTACGAGAAAAATCAGTCACAAAGTCCACGGTGATCCATTCCAACTTCCACTCGGGAATAGGTAACCTCTGAAGCAATCCACCTGGTTTCATATGCTCGACCTTCACCTGCTGACAACATAGGCAATGATCCATAAAATCTGCTATATCTCACACCATACCCCCTCACCAGCAGTTTTGTCTTAAATCACGATACATCTTAGTCACACCTGGATGGATAAAATATCTAGTACAATAGGCCTTCTCCAATATCAACCTAATCCAATCACCACTCTCAGAATACAAACTCAGCCCCCAATCCTCAAAACTCCATCTGAATCAAGTGAGGCTTCCTTAGTCTCTTTACTCAACATCTTATCGTGAATCAACCTCAATCCAACATCGTCAAACTGATGAGCTCAAATCTGCTTTATCAAAGAAGGTATAGTCTCCACAAATGTCAAAACATATCCTGGTGTCGAAATACCAAGCCTAACCATCTGATTAGCTAAAAATTGAATCTCTAAGGCCAAAAGATTCTCCTTGGTCAAAAGATGCACCAAGCTACCCATGCTAGTCGACTTCTGGCTCAAGGCATCCATAACTACATTACCATTGCCCGAATGATAGAGAATAGTCAAGTCATAATCCTTAAGCAACTCAAGCCAACAGCACTGCCTCATATTAAGATCTTGCTGGGTAAAAAAGTATTGAAGGCTATGATGATCTGAGAAGATCTCACAACGAACTCCATACAAGTAGTGCCTCCACAACTTCAAGGCAAACACAACTGTGCAAAGCTCCAAATCATAGGTAGGATAATTCCTCTCATGAGGTTTCAACTGACGAGATACATAAGCAATTACCTTGATCTTCTGCATTAATACAACACCTAACCCAACACCTAAAGCATCACAAAAGATGATAAAACCTACGCCGTCCTTGGGCAAAATCAAGATAGAAGCTGAAGTCAACAAATTCTTGAGATTTTGAAAGCTCGGCTCACAAGCATTGGGCCACTAAAAAGAAATCTTCTTCTAAGCCAACTTAGCCAATGGAGATGTAATGGATGATAAAACCTCAACAAAATGCAGATCATAACTCCCCAAGCCAACAAAACTCCAAATCTCAGTAGGCGAAATAGGTTTAGTCCAATCACAAACCGCTGCAACCTTGGATGGATCAACTATAATACCTTTCTTCGTCACCACATAACCCAAAAGTAACAGAGTCCAACCAAAACTCGTATTTAGAGAACTTAGCATAAAACTTCTCACCCCCCAATCTTTAAAGCACAATCCACAAATGCTCCTCATGCTCAGCCTCACTCTTCGAATACACCAAGATATCATCTATAAATAAGATAACAAAAAAGTCAAGATACGGTCTAAACACCTAGTTCATCAACTCCTTGAATGCGACAGGGGCATTGGTCAACCCAAAGGACATGACCAAGAACTCATAATGACTATATCAAGTCTGAAAAATAATTTTTGGAATATCCGCAGCTCTAATCCTCAATGGTGATAACCAAACCTCAAATTAATCTTTGAAAATATTGCATCACTCTGAGGCTGATCAAGTAAATCATCAATGCTAGGAAGAGGATACATATTCTTAACCGTTACCTTATTGAACTGTCGATAATCAATACACATCCGCATAGACCCCATCTTTTCTCTTTACAAACAAGTCAGGCGCACCTTGAGGTAAGTTACTAGGTTGGATATATCCCTTATCCAATAACTCCTACAATTGATCCTTCAGTTTCTTCAAATCTATGGGGGATATCTTATAAGAAGGAATATAAATAGGCTTGGTGTCTGGCTCAACATTAATACTGAAATAAATATCTCGATCCGGAGGCATACTAGACAAGTCCGTAGGGAATACATCTATAAACTCATGGATAAGACAGAGAAAATTTAAGGAATGAGGCCAAATAACACTGGTGTCATGAATATGAGCCAAGTAAGATAAACATCCCCTCTTAACTGATTTATAAGCCTGAACAAAAGATATAATCCTCTTAGAACCCAAAGAACTTTACTCTTCTAAGATATCCTTGGCTTACCCGATGAAGCTAAGGTCATAGTCTTCGCAAAATAATCTAAAATATCATAATAAGGAGCCAATTAGTCCACGCCTAAAATAACATCAAAATCAATCATATCTAACATAAGCAAGTCCATGAAAGTCTCATGCCTGAAAAAGGTGTCAACACAAGATTAGTTCACCCAATCCACCGCTAAAGAATCACCGAATGGGGTAGATACACAAATAGACATGGCAAAAGGCTCACTAATAGAATCAAAACCCAAAGAAAAATACATAGACACATAGGAGAAAGTAAACCTGGGATCAAATAATACAGATGCAAGTCTAAAAAAAATAGGGACAATAACTATAATCACAGCATCAAAAGCCTCTGTCTCAGGTTTGGTTGGTAAAGAATAACACTGACCATGACCACCAGCTTCCTGGGTAACCCCACGACCACCAACTGAATGAGTGGCCCCATGGCTACCCCCACGAGCTCTACTACCTCTACTCCTTTCACCTTTGGTAGAATTCCTACCCCTCATAGATGAAATTGGAGTAGCTCGAATCACCCAACGAGGATAGTCCCTGTCAATATGGCTAATCTCATCACATACATAGCAACCTCTACGACCATTCTAAATAGAAGAATGTACAACTAGGCCCGAATGACTACCCTGAATGTCTGAACTAGAAGATCCACCACATGAAATTTATATAGTCACCTGTACTGGACCTACCGTGGTATCTATGAGAACCTCTAAAATCTCTACCTCGAAAGGTCTAACTCCTAAACTCACCAAAACGTCACACCTTTTTGGCACCTCCCTAAGATGCACTAATAATACCCTCTATTATCTTAGCATGACCAACAATACTCTAAAGAGGAACCCCTAGCACAACCATATGAGAAGTAGCCAACTAAAGAGAGATATCAAAACCCTTCACAAACTTCTAAATCTTCTCAAACTCGATGGAAATGCTAACGTAGAAATATCTAGACAGGGTATGGAAGCATGCCTTATACCTAGCAACTATCATGGAGCCTTGCTCCAAATGATCAAACTCATCCTACATATGATCTCTCAAACTTAAAGGAACAAATCTCTCTAGAAAAGCATTAACAAACTAATCCCATGGCAACTCAGGAGCATCAATAGGCCTACAACCGACAAATAATATCCACTAATCTCTCACAATATCTCTCAACTGATAAGAGGTATAAGTAACTCCATTTATACAGAAAGAGTGAAACATAACTCAGAATATAGGGTATGAAAGAATTCGCACTATAAGGAATAAAATAAGAGAAGATTTCTAAAGACATCCTTTAGCCTCTCAAAGATAGATACAGACATCTACATACCGATCTGTGAGACTCTTAGACATCCCATTCTTACACTGTTGAGACCAATAAAACCTAGCTACTCTAATACCAATTTGTCATGACCTTAAAATGATGGTCATAATGGCACTTATCATGGCGTACCTTTACAAGTAAGTCTATTATCCAAACTGATACGAAAAGAGGAAAAGACAGAAATATCCTGAGGTAAGTCTTCTAGAACAAAAGCTGAACCATATAGTAATCATAATAATATGGAAAGAATTTATCCAAAATACCAATCATGCCCAGAACCAGTTATCAATAGTGTAAGAACTACTAATACAATCCAAGAGTCAAATACATCAGAAAAATAACCACAAATAAATAATAACTATCTCTAAACACTAATAAAGACATAACTACTATAGAAATATAAAGGTGAACTTCGAATGCATGAATATCCAACCGCTTCCTTGGAAACTCCAATAATCACCCGAGTCAATCAAGCTGAGGCACACTTGAGCTAGGACTTGCACCAAAAGGGCTCAGTAGGCATGAGTACGGTCAACTTGTAATCAGTAGGTATCATAGACCAACCAAGCAAAGTAGTAAATAAAGCATACAAAATATACACTAAGGGTACGCCACCTGCAATCAGAAAATATCCCACAATGGTAGCCCATACCGCTTGCACTAACAATTTTAATATATCTCACATATATTGCAACATCACAACAAGATAGAACAAAAGTACATATTATATCACATATAAGAAGAACAGGTGGGAACATGCATATACAAGATCATCAAATACAAGTAAAACAAGATACGATAAATACATAGATGACAAGTCAATATGCCAATACAACACAAAATAATACAATAAAGTAAGTGCAATGTATATGATGATGATGATGCATGAGGTCGTTGCACAATCTCTGGGATCATTGCACAATCTCCGTTACACCTCTGGAGCTAAAGCTTCCAGATGTAGGACCCATGGGGGATTTTTCAACCCATATACAATCCACATATATCCGTTCCTGCATATCTCTCGGAAAGGGTTTTATAAGGTCTTACAATATCTCCTCCCGACACGTCCCTCAGGGAGGGTTTTAAAAGGTGTTGCCAGTATTTCTCAGATGTTTCCACGGTGGTACCAATATTTCATGAATGAGTATGATATGAGGATTTAATGCTCACGACCAATCACAATGAGTATTTTCACAACCAACAACAATGATATATTTCCACAACCATGTGAGCCAATATCTACTAATTATTTCATTTTCATCCACGAATTTCCATATGTCTCATATGCCAAAAAAGTATGAATATAATCATAATACACCAATGTAACCATATTAAACATATTAACAACACAATAAAATTATTCACATGTATTCAATGCTATCAATATCACATAGGATCCCACACGGTCACATATATCACATAATAACTCAATTTTGACAATTACATCACATATAGACCCCTACACAAGCACAACACATAGATAGATATTTTGCATGATTAGTTCCCACCCTTAACTTGTATTTTGTATCATTATTTACTAACCATCCCAGTCTGAAAGAGTTAAGCTATAACCTACCCCAAAAGCCAAAATCGATATGCTACACTTGAACCCACGATCTTAATTTTTATGAATAATCTCTAACTTTACTAGAAACATTAAATATGAAATGTACGTCTCAAAATAAAACCAACGATACCCATATTGACTACTTTTGATTCGGGGTCAAAACGGACTCCTAAAATGGGTTTTTCAAAAAAGAAGTACAAAATCAAAACTTTACTTTTTTAGAAACCCACAATTAAAAAATCAAGTTAAATCAAGTAAAAAATGGGGTTCAAATTGAAGAAATATCATTTTTGAGCTTTACTGGGTAAAATCTTTGAAATCCGAGTTAAAATTAAGAACCGGAGTTGTTTTGAAGGTTAAATTGATGAAAAACTAGTAATTATAAGATAAATACATTATTCAAGTAAAAAGGAGTAAAATTTGGGTTTAAAATCATGCCCTAAGATTTTTGAGGTTTTGAAAAATTAATCAAGAAATTACTAAGAAAAAGGTGAATTCTTACCTTTAATCCGTAATAAAACCAAGAAAAAGGTGTTAATCTAGCTTTCCTAGCTCTCACAAACTTTACTTTTAAGCTCCCACACTATTTTGGGATTTAACTCCCAAGAGACAAGATAAAAAATGATTAAAATGGGCCAAAAATAATGAAAAAGCTATTTTTATAGCAAAAATTGGCTATTTGCACCAGATTTTCATATTTTAAGTCCGACCCGGACTTTGACAGGGTGCCCTGAATTCATTAGGAGTCCGAAACACGTAAATAAACTAAGAAACCATACTAAATTTGATGTTTTGGCTGCGTTGGGGAAGTCAGATTTTTGAAAAAACATCATTTTCACAAAGTTGACCCCCAAAACTCGAAATCACAATTTTCCAAACTTAGGGTCGAAATGAGATTTAAATGTCGTAAAATCATACCAAACATGCTAGCACCCTAAAATCAACATTTCAGATCTTCTGGCAAAGTCCCATTTTCCATATGAGGTTGTTTCGGTCAAATGTGAGTCCCACACCTATATTTTCAATTTTTAAACTTTTTGACCAATAGTCGAAATGAGCTCGGGTGCATCGAGACCCGAACTAAAGATCTACCTAGTCTAAAATTGATATTTTGGAGCTACTAGCATAGTCCATTTGGCCATTGAACGCACGAATCAAAAGATATCCACATAAGTCTAAAATAAGGCTCTCAAAGCCATCAAAAACCACAATATTGCATAAATGATACCAAAATGCATCAAAAATCATGTTAATCACTCCCACACCCCAGAAATATCATAATGCAACTACGAAGAGGAGTAAAATAGTCAAATCACACACAAATTTCACATATTTCATCAAATTTTTAGGTCGTTACAATGTGCATGATTTTGCTTCTACTTACGATCATTGTCAACGACAAGGTAACATCTCTGGATGCCATGAACTTCCTATGAATTCTACCTTAGAATTGGAATTATTTAATGTATGGGGTATAGACTTTATGGGTCCTTTTGTGAGTTTGTTTGGCATGTAGTATATACTTGTGACTATGGATTATGTTTCTAAATGGGTGAAAGAAATCGTGCTTCCTAACAATGAACCACGTAGTATCACTGCATTCTTGAAAAAGCATATCTTTTCTCAATTTGGCACCCCACATGCTATCACTAGTGGTGGTTGGTCACATTTTTATAATCGTCTATTCAAAAGTCTACTTGAGAAGAATGAAGTGAAAGACAAGGTGGTGACACCTTATCATCCATAGACTAGTGGGCAAGAAGAAGTGTCCAATAGAGAAATTAAGTCCATCTTGGAGAAGGCAGTAAATTCCAGTAGGACTGATTGGTCACGAAAGTTATATGATGCATTATGGGCTTAGCGAATAACATTCAAGACCCCAATTGGTGCTTCACCGCATCAGTTAGTGTATGGAAAAGTGTGTCACTTGCTTGTTGAACTTGAAAATAAAGCACTTTAGGCTTTGAAGAAGCTAAATTTTAAGTGGAAAGATGCAACCAAGACAAGGATACAGAGTATGAATGAGTTGGATAAATTTTGACTCCGAGCGTGTGAAAGTTCTACACTTTACAAGGAAAAACTAAAGTTACATCATGATTGCAAAATTGAAAAAAAAATCTTCAAAAAAGGTGACCAGACATTTCTCTACAACTCAAGGCTTTACTTGTTTCCAGGTGAGTTAAAGTCCAGATGGTATGGTCCCTTTAGTGTACTAAGAGTATTTCCATATGGCGCTTTGGAATTGAAGTGGGATGGTAAAGCCCCGTTCAAGGTGAACGGGCAAAATGTCAAGCACTATATGGGTAACACTAAGGATATAAATGTGATTTTTGAGATCGACCTTGGTGAAGGATAAGTAACCAAGGTAATTATGTCATACCACGATGTTAAATCAAGCACTACATAGGAGGCAACCCATGGGCTAGTTCATGAAATTTGAGTACCCAACTTAACCACGTCATGCCACGATGGTAAATAAAGCATCGCGTGGGAGACAACCCATGTTTTTATACTTATTTAGTTATAGGTTAATATGTTTGTTCATTGTACAGGACTAAAGATTGCAAAAAATTTCCAAAAAATTTCAAGAAGTTTGGTCAGACGGACTCTTTACGAGTCGTATATAGATGGTACGACTCATGAGTAAGAGTCGTACGGACCTAGAAAAAACATCAGAATCTGGTAAAATCTTTTGGAATGGATATGATTCTGAGAATGAGTCATACCCTCAAGGCACGACTCGTCACATTGATTCATATCCACTCTAGAACCCAGGAAAAGTTCTAGGTCTATACGAGTCAAAGAAACAACCCATAAGCCTGGGTACAATTCGTACACATGACTCATACCCAAGCTTACCAGGTCAGGGTCGCGGGTCAACCCAGCCCAGAGTATGTATTTAAAAAGAAAAAGGGCACCCATCGGTTACCTGATACACGAATCACTTACCCACCACTATTTTTGCTCGAATTTTAAGTTTCCAACTCTCAAAATTAATTGAAAACAACTTATTTAACTCTAATCTTCCTTGAATTCTTCCCTTTGCATAATCTACGCATGAATTTTTAGAAAAAAAGAGTTAAAATTGGAAAAACTTTGAATTGATCCAAGTAAGTGTTCGAACTCAACCTCGTTATATTTCAAGCTGAAATTATAAATGTGAGTGATTTCTAACTTGGTTTGGTTGATATTACTTGTTTGTTAAATTTTGGGAACCTTAGTTTATGGGTTTTAGGTTGAAAATAGGAATTGGGGGTGAATGTGGTTTGGGTGTTGCTATTGTGTATTGTTGTGACTGAATTTGAGTAATATTGTTACATAAATTAATGGGTATTTTGGGAAATTTGATTTGGAGTCAAACTTTAAAGTTGGACTTCTATGTTGCATTGGATACGAGTCTCGTTACGACTCATACCCACTGGTAATGGGGTCATAATGGGACTAGTACCTACTGACAACATGGATGTCTAAAAAGTTTAATGTTCTAGAATAGATATGACTTGCCTAAATGAGTCGTACCCAATCCATATGACTCGTACACTTAAAGTCATACTGACCTGGAAGTAATAATATTTTACAAAATTTTTCTAATCTGCTTATGACTGTTGGTAACAAGTCATACCTTGTCGGTACGACTGATTAGGAGGATTCATAAGCAAACTAGTGAACAATTGCATCTTCACTGAGTAGCATACGACTCGGTCATACGAGTCGTATCTTGTTGATATGACCAGTACTCACCACTCGTACTCTGAACATAACATGCACATAGTACTTTAGTTTCTTAATTTTTGTTTTTCTTTTCTTTATTTAATTACTAATTAATGTGTACTTGTAGGAAAAATGCCTCCTAAGAACACATCTTCTTCTAAGTAAGTGGCCAAAAAGTGCAACAAGAAGGCACCGTCTACTAGTTTAGAGTCTACTAGGCCTGAGTTCATTATATCCTCTAATAGTAGTGGTGACCTATACGAAGGCACAACGACGGGCAAGGTTGCCCCCAAAAGAAAAAAGGCTGACAAAGAGAAAAAGATTGCACCATCATAGGAAATACCTCAATGAGGTTTAAGGAGAAAGAACCCAACTATCTCTCCCCCTCATACACCACCACCTTTTGATGATGATGATTCTGAGTCTAGTTTCGAGAAAGCTAGTTCTGAGAATTCCCATGATATAGAAGAGGTTGATGCTACACCTATCAGTAGACAAGACCCCCTACTTATACTTGTCACTACTCTAGTGCCCATGATTGAACGATAGGGAAACCCTTGAATGCAGGAGACTCTTAATGATGGGTTGAGAAGACTTCATGGTGGAAAGATCAGATGGGTCTTATATATGGAGAGAAGGCTGATTATATTGGGATGGTAGAGATTCCAAGGTTTGAGGTGCACTTCCACTAATATGTCTTTGAGTGGATGACAAGAGAGCCCGTGAAGTACACTGACGTACTAGTGAGAGAATTTTATGTAGCATACAAGGGCAAATTATAGATACAATATCCACAGGGTTAATTGTGGAAAAAAGGTGACCCTATACTTTATTTACTATTCGGGGAGTGCGAGTAAATATTTCCCCATATACTATTGGTCGATTCTTATATGGACCAGAGTATCAGCCTCCGATAAACACTGGGGAAATAGACTATAGTATGGAGGAAATTAGAAAGATCCCTCAAAGGTTATTGGGTTTAGAGGAGAAGATGGATTTCTTTTGATGGATTGCAAAGAGAATAGCTTTGAACGGACAAACTTCTGTATGGGTAGTAGGTGTCCTGGGTGTCCCCTCATAAAATATTAAGAAAAATACCCTTAACTTCGAGGGTAAAGCATGGTGGACATTGTTCCCACACAGGCTTTGTCCCAACACATGAGATAATGTTCTGAGCCTAGTTTGTGCAGCTATGATAGCTGGGTTCATTGGTGGTTATAAGTTTTATGTAAGGGAATTCTTTTCCCAAGAGATGAGGGACCATACTGTGGGCGGAGAGAAGTTTCGCTAGCATATCCATGTTTTATTACACAATTTTTTTGGGCTGTGGGAGCACGAAAATTCCTTGCTATCGATGAAATGTTAGGCCACAAACACCACTAACCTAGTATTAATTAGAGACGCAACCAACCCTTTCGCTCGACAGTCTCAACAGGCAGTAGATATAGTAGCTGTTATGTTTTGACAGAGCGTCTAGGCTGAGACTTCTGAGGCTGTTGATCAGATGGAACCTACCCAGACTAATGTAATGAGTAATTCTAGTGCTTCTTCTCTGGTATAATATGTACCACCCATGCTACGAGGTATGCCTTTTGGACTCATTATGATTTTTAGGCTATGTGGATCAAAACCATGACCATACTAGCCACACTAGAGGCTAAGGTCAGTCATATGGAAGGGGGCATGAAGCCCTGCCTTGACACATAATTTGCGAACCGAAAAGACATATCAAGGGAAAACTTGATTCATTTGAGTTGAGGATTACTTTATAGTTGAGTAGTGGGCAGACTCCCGATATTGCTGAGATCATGTTTGAAGTTTTTGAAATTAAGAAAATGGTCGTAGAGCTAAATGATATACCGATGATTCTGGAGCCCGTGATTGAGATAGTCGTGCCTATAGTCCATGTCTAAAATTTAGGCTATCTTAAACTCGGTAGAGGTACTAATTGTGGTGACCCAAGAAGAAAAAAGAGAGAGAAAAAGAGAAAGCATGAAGATAAAGATGCTGAAAAAAAGGCCAAGGCAGATAACATACAAGATGAGCTGGTTTGAGAGACATGGGTCCGTGAGATGGATGCTGGAGCTGGTGGTTTGAGACCACCAGTTATTGATGATGAGAGGGACGGTATTGTGCCCTAAATATTGTTGCTGATTCAGTCTTGACTAAGGAGAGTAGGACCCAGTTTGAGGGCCTCGTGCTGATGTTGTTGAGCCGGCGCCTTGAGCACCCAAGTATGACCTTTTATCCTTGTGTTACATTATTTTTTACCATGGGGGATAGTGCACGAATTTTTAGTTGGGGGCGGGGATATATCTGATTCTGAATATCTTGGAGTAGCTAACAATTTTAGGTAGATAAAAGTCTGTTATGACTTGCAAGTTCGTTGCTAACAAGGTGCTGAAATAGGAAGAAAATCGACACCTATGACAAAAGATAAATATTTTTTTGTATCAATTTTAAAGGATTCTTAATTCTGAATAGTAATGAATTATGGTTTTGAAAGAGATTTGTGATTCTGGAAACATAAATTTTCGATTTGAAATAATTATTTTGAAAGCATTTGTGTTTAATAGAATGGTGTTGAAAATTAAGACCCTTCCTAAATTTATGTTAACTGTGTGAGAGGTATATGTGTGAGACGATTGTGAATCTGATAATGGCATTAGGATTAGGGATAGAACAATTAGGGTAAACAATTACATAACTAGATAAGTAGTACTTAGCAATGAAATCCTGTAAAAGTATGTGTGAGGTGTTACTGAGTTCCTAGTGTATCAGAATCTAGAACTTGCTCGGTTGCTTTTACCTAGGTCTAGGTGAGTCATGTAGGAGATAATCATATGCCCTTTTTGTTGTAAGTCCACCCAAGCCTAAATGCCTAACTAAAATAGGTTATAAAATCCCTTTGATCTAAATATTTGAGCCTGCCTTGACCATTTTTTTGTTTAAAACACCAATTTCATCTTTCTGTTTCTACAATGAACTTGTTTTGGCCCCAATCCTCCTTGATCACTGTGCACCTCAACTCAGGAAAATAGCCTAAGTTAAGGGTGGCTATTATAAAGGTGCATAGGAAGAATAAGAATAAAGAAAGAAGTGTAGAAAGAAAAATAAAAAAAGACAAGTGCGGTAAGAAAATAAGTAGGAAAAAAAAGAAAAAGAGAAGAAAATTGAACACAAAAGAGAACAAAAAAGAAAAATAAAGCGAGAAAACTGTACCTAGCCTAAGTTAGAATGTTCTTTGAAAGTAAAATGGGAGACATAAGGGAAAAAGTAAAGTTGAAGAGAAAGTGAAAATAAGTAGACCCCAAATAAAGCATAGTTTCAAGGAGACATAGTCACTTAATAAATCCCAAAAGTATACCATAACTGCCCTTAACATAGTTACAAGCTGAATAAAGTCCTTTAGTGATCTTACTTCGACTATCTGAAAATTTAGGAAAAGAGCATATGGGCAAGCCTATGGTATTCCGCATAACCGGTGATACTTCTCGATGAGAAAGAGCGTTGTATGTTATATCCTAGAATTAATTGATTTATCTTAGCTGAATGATTGGGATTTCTTTGACTATGAGCACATGAGGGTTGTGTTGTTAGGTTGCTAATCTGTTTGGTTAATGTGGCTTATGTTGATGGTCGGTTGTCTGTAACTAATGTAATGCCATCATCGGATTCCCTTGTGTTTCTCCATGTGCCGAATAGTTATACATAATTTGAATTTTTTAAAGTGAGATTAGGAGAGGGAAACAATGTATGAGAAAATTGAATTCAAAATCACAGCCATGGGTAACTTATGATCTTCTTGTTTAAGCATTGTGTTGAGTTATATATCTTAATTGTTGTTGCCTGAGGATGTGTAAATGTCTCAGTTAAGGGTGTTGATATGTCTTGGAAACATGACACGTTCGATGCTTAAAACCATGAATTTATGCGGGGTACTTAGGTTGTTTTAGTAGATATAATGCTCTTTTGTGTTTATTACAGGTACAATAAGTCTACAATAGTGTTGGAAGGAAAATAGAAGAAAAAGACCTGAAAAGACCAAGTCTAATCAAGATATGAGTCACCTCATATGTCGTCTACACATCATACGACTCGTAAGCACCACAGAACCAAAGACCCAAACAAAATACTAAGTGAAGAAAAGATACGACTCAGTCATATAAGTAGTAAGCAAGGACAAGAGCCATATAAACAAGTCATAAACATAATAGAATCTAGAGCTACCATCCAAAAATAAAGTCTCATGAGTATACGATTTGAAAGTCTGAGTGCGACTCGTATAGGGAAATCGTAAGCAAACCAGTGTTCAAATCTTGAAAAGACAGAATTCCCAAGTGGATACGAGTGAAGGACACGTGTTGTATCATCAAGGTACGACTCGTGAGCAGAATTCATATAAAGAATAGAAAGTTAAAGCCTTGGGAGGCCAGTCACTGGAATAGATAGGAGAGGGTATGGTACGACTCGTATGATGAACATATGAGTGGATGGACGAGTCATACCATGCGCCGACTTAACTTTACCTTTTTTGTTTTTATTATGATTTCTTAGTATTTTTGAGATACTATAAATACCTTAGGGTTTCTCCTTTGTTTGGTTACACACTTTGATATTCTTTTACACACTTTTACACACTTTACCATTACTTTACATTATTGATACTTTGTTCTTGAGATTTTGGGTTTTTATTTATTTGAAGACTTTGGATTTTATTCATCTCATTATTGTGAAATTAATTACATGCTTTCTTTATTGATTTTCTTAGATTGTTGCATGACCATGAGCGGCTAACTTCTTTAACTAGGATTGTGGGAAACCTGGTGGATTAACTACGCAAGGGAAGTTGGAGTTCATCTATTCTAAAGTAAACTGCATATATCTTAATCTTCTTCATCATAATTGACCTCAGAGCTACTGCAGAAGCTTGGGGATAGCCTGTATTTGTTAACATCCTCACAAGGGAGTTTATGATTAGGAAAAGAGTATTAAGACAGGAATTTGAGATTTACTTCCATTATCATTATTCCGCCATCTTATCTAATCAACCCGAGACTCAAAAATCTCAAAGAACACAATCTCAAAGATCAAAGTATGTAAAAGGTAGTAAAAGCATTGTAAAAGTGAGTTAAAGAATGTAACCTAATAAATGAATAACCTTAAGGTATTTATAGTATCTCAAAATAACCCAAAAAACCTAATTAAAACGGAATAGGAAAAGTAGGTCGGCACAAGGTATGACTTTCTTAGTCTACTCCCAATGTCTTCTTACGAGTCGTATAGTGCTTCTCATATGCATTCCAGTAGCTGATCTCTTAGGCTTCAAGTTTTTGTTATATTTATAACTTGTCCCTATGAGTCGTACCCAGATCTTATGACTCATGGTCTTCACTAGTCATCACCTGGGCGTTGTTCTTTGTAGCTTTTTCTTCACAGGTCATCTCATGACTGATCCTTACGAGTCATACATAGGTCTTATGACTTGTCTTCTTCTGTGACTTTATCTCTAAAATTTTCTTTTGTGTTTGTTCTCTCAATGACTACTTCTCCCGACTAGTCTCCATATCTTACGGTTCGTATGTTCCAGTCGTATCTACCCTTCACTTAGCTTTTTTGCTTGGATTTAGTTTTTGTCTTGCTTACAAGTACATCTACGACCCATATGATATGTTGACGACTTGTAGGATGACTTTTATGATGCATAAACTTTATCTTTTTTAGATATTTTTTCTTCCAATTTTATTCCAAGAGTATTATTCACCTGCAATAACCACAAAACCATATCATATCTACCAAAATATCCTAAGTCTAAGCATAAATTCTTTGTTTCAAGCATAGAAAGTGTTGTGTTTCCACAATACATCAACACCCTCAACTTATAAAGTTTGTGCATCCTCAGGAAAAATAGAAATCAGAACTATACACAGCAACAACTCTTAAACAGGAAGATCCTTAGATACCTATGGCAATGACTTTTCAGTTCATGTTTCAACATTGTAATTCCCCCTCCTGATTTTAACTTTTCAAGAATCCAACTGTGTATATCAATTTGGCACATGAAGAAATATAGAGGAATTCAGTGATGGCATTACATTACTAACAGAAAACTACGCATAGACATAAATCACATTAGCCGAACAGTCTAGCAGCATAACAACATAACCCTTGTATGCTCATAATCAACAAAGTCCCAATCACTTAGTTTAGATCAATAATGATTATTCAGGGACATTTCAAAAGATGCTCTCGCTTACAAAGAAGTATCAATCGGTGTATACAAAATACCATAGGCTTGCCCATATGCTCTCTTCCAGAGTTTTTGGACAGTCAGGACAGGATCACTACAGGACTTTATTAAGCTTGTAATGTAGGTTTGGGGCTGGTATGGCATCTTTTTGGGATTTTTTAGTGAGTACGCCTCCTTGACACTATGCTTTCTTTGGGATCCACTTATTTTTCACTTTTTCTTCCTTTTATTTTAGCCCTTATGTCTCCCTTTTTATTTTAAAGCACCTTCAGATTGGGCCACGAGCAATTTTTTTCCTCATTTTCTTGAAATTTTTATTTTTTTATTATCTTTTTATTTTCATCGCACCTGCCCAACTTTATTTTTCTTTCTACACTTATTTAATCATACTCATTTCTCCCTACATACCCTAATAATAGCCACACTTAACTTAGGGGATTTGCCTGAGTTGAGGTGTCCAAGGAGGACCAGGGCCAAAACAAGTTCATTGTAAGTGAAACGGGAAGGTGAAATTGGTGTAATCAACAAAAATGTGTCAATTAGGCTCAACTATTTGGATCAAGGGATTCATATATCATTTGTTTAGGCATTTAAGCTCAAGTGAACTCAAAATAAGAATGGCCTATAATCATCTCCTATTCGACTATCTTGAACCCTAGGTGAGAGAAACTGGGCAAGTTCTGAATTTCGACACATTGAGAACTAGGTAACGCTTCACATACACTTTGTATTGAGTCATACTACTAGTTACTACTTATCCAGCTATGTAATCATTTTCCATGGTTTTTCTATCCCTAATTCTAATTCCATTACCAGATTCACAGTCATCTTTCATAATTACAAACATCAAAACTCTACATAATCAATCAAAACCATGTCTACTGCCACAAGTACTAATTTTCTCCTATTTCAGCATCACACTATATATAAACTAACAAAATTTCAACAAAACATACTAGTTCTCCGACTTTTCAGATTGTGGCCACGAGTTTCAAAATACGAAAAGTATAACTCATGGCGACCTTGGTACACCCCCACCCCTAACATAATATAAGCACTGTACCTAGTTCATCTATTAATTTAATACAAGGGAGGCAGACATACCTGGGCACTCAAGGTGCCGGCTCATGCTACATCATTATATGGGCCCTTAGATTGGGTCCCACCTTCCTCAATAGTAATACCATTAGCTGTCGGGACTGTCTTTACAATAGTAGCCCTAGTTGTGGCTGGTGCACTCAGTTGTACGTTAGGTGTCGGGCTACATCACTGCCCCTTTTAGCATCATCACTTGTCGGTTTTGAGCTACCAGCACCAGGTGCAATCTCTCAGGCCTTTACGTGTTGGTTCTTGCCAGTTTGTATGCTATCTTTTTTTGCCTTCTTCAGATTTTCTTTTTCTGTACTCTAGATTTTTCTCTTATTTCTCTCTCTTCTTTCTTTTCTCATAGGGATACTCTAGATATTTTCAACTTTTACTTGAGGCTCAATCTCCGTTATCACAGGTTCCGAGATAAAAGGTCTATCGTACAGTTCATTAACCATTTTCTTTATTTTAGACACCTCAGCTTTCACCTCCTCAATGTTCGAGGTTTGGACTCTTCCCAACTGTCGAGTCATTCTCTGCTCAAATGCATCCAACCTACCTTGTACCTATCAATTTTGTTCTTCTAGCATGTTATCCACCCAGGGTTTCATACCCCCTTCTATCAACTGCAATTTCACTTTCACTATTCCTATCCATAGCATAATTTCATTTAAACTAGATTGGGAAACAATAATATATCTTGGTGGTACATATCTGGAGGAAGCTGGGCGAGGTGGTACAGACTGTGGGGGGGAGGGGAACTGGATTTACCCACTGCATCAAATATTTATGGCTTTGTCTGCACACCTCTACCTGTGGTGTCATCTGTCTCACTCTGCCCTGCAACCTCAAAATGTCCACCCTGGCTTCTATATATTTTAGCTAAACTTTTAGCTCCTCTCCTGACTTACTTGACCCTGGGGTTTGTTATATCTCTAATAAACCCCATATCTATAGTGCTCTTTGGCTTGTCGAACTGATCAATGTTAGGTAGTTCTTGCACTCTTGCATCCAACCAAATCTTCATCAATAAATAAGGGAATTCTAGAATTACCTTTTCTATGCCCAGAACTCTATCCCATATCTTTCATGCAATGAATTGGGTGACATCGAACTCGTATCCTGCCATTTGTCCTGCACAGATTTGGCTGCACAGACCTGACTAAGTATGTTGTCCCCAGTAGTGGGACATAGTCTGTGTCGATCCAATGTCTACCAGGATTTGGCTTCAAAGTTAAGAGTGTGCTTCTTGATTTTCTGTGAGGCCACCTACCACCCAAGGTTCTTCTTCCCTATTTGTAGTGATAAAGTTTGCTATCCATCTAAAATGCATCATTTTGTCTTTTGATCCTATTTGCTTCCTTGTCACTTTTTGCATTTTTTCTATGTGGTAATCAATTTCTCTTGTATTCATTGGAGGATGGATGTTAGAACCATGCAAAAATCTAGAGATAGTCCTCAGAGATATGGTTTCCCACGCTCCTTGGATAGTTAGACTGGTAATAGGATAAAAAACCTAGGCCAAGGGCATTTTAATCAAATAGGTGTAAAGAGAGGTATATGTCACGACAACTAAAAGTGGTGCAGACAAACCCTCCTTATTAACTAATTTTCCAATCACTATAGCTACTACTTCCGGTGGGATTAATCTACCGAAGGAATTTCAGAAACATATTACTGAAGGGGAGATTAAGACGAATGCACCAGCTCTAAAATATGTTTATTTGTTAAAGGAAAAACCTTGCATGAATGAGAATATTAGGGTTCCACCTAAACCTGTCATTATGCTGCATAGGGAACCATCTATTATGTAGAAGTCTTCAGAAGTAAGAAGCTTGATAATTCAAGAATATTTACAATATTCAATCATTGGTAAGTTCTCCTATGGCAAGGTTGATGTTAATGTACTTAGAAATCTCAAATAAATATGGGATTAAGGGAGATTGTACAATAGGAGTGCTGGATACAAGACATATACTAATTCATTTAAATCAACTAGAAGACTATGTACAATTGTTATCAACTACTACATATAATATTAAGGCCAAAGATATGTATTGTCAAATGAGGACTCTCAAGTGGGATCCATGGTTTGAACCGGATGTTAAAACCATTATTAGAGTGGAATGAATCTCCTTACCAGATATACCACCCAATTTTTTAAGCCAAGGAATCCATATTATCGATTGCATCTGCAGTAGGCAAACCATTAGTGGTAGATATGGCCACAAGGAATCATATGAGCCCAAGTTGTGCAAGGGTGAAGATAGAGGTAGATTTGGTAGCTAAACTACCACACAGAGTTAAAATCAATGAGAAAGATGATATCACCGGAGATATCAAGTCCAAATGGATTCATATTTAGTATGATCATAAACCTAAGCATTGCAAAGAATGCTTCGGTAGGACATGATGAGAAAACCTGTTGGAAAATTCATCCGAAGCTATTTGATCAATTACCATAACAAAGAGAAGTATATGATAATGGTAAATAAGAGGGCAATGAACAAGAGAAAGTAAACAAGAAAACAGATGCTATCAATAATAAGAATCAGTGGATGCAAAGAAAAAGTAAGTACAGAAAGGTCAAATATGGTCATATAGTGGGGGATGTGATAGAGAAGTTAGCTAAATTAGAAACATCAAATGATTTTGATATGTTAGATCAAGAAAAGACAGAAGATCAACAAAACTCCAGCAACATAAAGGAAAAGGAAAGCACAGAGGATTGGGTGAATAAGAGTTTTGGAAAATCAGACACCATACCAGCACAAGAGGTACAATTTTACAAGGATAGTAATAAGGATCAAATATAAGAGGAGAATGCCAAGAATGAGCCGGAACAACAGATAAAAGAAATAGCACTTCACAACAAAGAAAAGTAGCAAACACAGGTGTAACAACAAGTAAAGTAGGGTGTAAACACCCAGGATGAGTCAAAAGAGCTAGTGGTAATGGAGAAATAAAAGAATGAGAATCAAGAACAAATATTAGAGATTGTGATACCTTTGGGAATTGAAGTAGGGAATATGCTGGATATTGTTAATAGGAAGAAAGAAAATGTGGATATAAAAGACTTGGTGGATAATATTAAGGAAGTAGTAGTGGGAAGAGATCTATCTCCAAAGCAGGTCAGGTCTCTGAAGGCAAACTATAAAAATATAACAGAAAAAGCAAAGGTACAGGTGTAAGTTCAATGTAGACAATACATCAAAGTCTGCCTTAAAATAAATATTTTAATTTGGAATATTAGGTCTGTGAATACGTAGAAGGATTTTACAAGGTTGATAACAATGCACAAAAGATACCAATTTGGATTCATAGGACTTGTGGAACCATTTCAAAAAGGGCAAAATATTGAGAATTACAGGAGAAGGCTTAGTATGCAACATGCAGTAGTTAATATGTCAAGTAAGATTTAGGCCTTTATGGAATCAACTATGGAGTATACTATCATCAGTGATGAGGAGCAACAACTCTCACTCAGGTTGGAAAATCATAATGCAGGAGTAGTAGTTGTGGTTACACTAGTTTATGCAAAATGTACTCAAACTGAGAGACTTCAATTGTGGGAATCTCTTGGGGAATTGACTAGTGCAATAAATGAACCTTGGTAGGTAGGTGGAGACTTTAATGTCATAAGGTATGATGAAGAGAATCTTGGTGGATTACCACTTACTTTTGAAGAGACAGAAGATTTTAATCATTGTATTAACATTTGTAATTTGTGGGAGATTGCTTTCAAGGGGAGCAAATTTACTTAGTAGAATGATAGAGTAGATGAGGAGTGGATATTACGAGAATTGATAAGGTTTTCACTAATGATAAAATACATAAATTATTTCCTATTATGGAGGTAAAAAACTTGGTGAGAAGTGGTTTTGACCATGCACCAATGTTATTTCATTGTAATTTTGAATAGGAACATCTGATCAACCCATTTAGGTTCCTTAATTTTAGTATTAAAGAAGAATCTTGCCTGGAGGTAATTAACAAGAACTGGAAAGTAGAGCTTGAGGGCAATCCTTTTATTATTTTTCATCAAAAGTTAAAGAGGATTAAAACTGTATTGATTAAGTAGACTAAGCAAACTTTTGGAAACATTTTTTAGAGATTGGTACTCTTGAAAGAGTGATTAAAGTAAGGGAGAGATAGTTTGAAGAAGATCCCACAGGGAATAACTGGGCCACTTTATTCAAAGCACAACCTAAATTTACAATGCATCTAAAAATAGAGGAGGATTTCTGGAAACAGAAAACAGTTTTTGAGTGGTTAGGAACACAAGATTTTTCCATGCAGTGGTGAAAGAAAGAAGGTCCAGACTAAGGATTAAGATAATTTAGAATGAGGATGGTATTTGTCTAGAGAATCAGGATGAAATTGCTGAAGCTGCTTCTAATTTCTATCAGAATCAATTTAGGAAGCAAGAGGATACAGAGGATTTTACAATGCTGGATGCACTACCAAATGTAATTACCAAAGCACAGAATACAGAGTTAAAAATAATCCCAACAGTAGAAGAAGTAAAGGTGTCAGTTAAGGTTTTGAATAGAAACTGTGCTGGAGGGCCAGGTGGTATGACAGGTGCCTTCTTCCAAGATGCTTGGGACATAATTTCAAAGGATCTACATCAGATGGTAATAGCTTTTTTCTGTGGTTATGACCTTCCAAGATTTATCACACATACCAAGTTGGTCTTGTAGCCAAAGAAGTCAATTGTAAATAATTTTTCAGATCTGAGACCTATTTCACTTAGATACTTTATGAATAAAATCTTTTTAAAGCTTATTCATGAAAGAGTTAAGTGTTTGTTTCCTGATATTGTGTCTGAAAAACAAGTTGGATTTGTTCAAGGGAGAAGTATTGTTGAGAATATTCTAGTAGTTTAGGAGATAGTATCTGAAACTAGAAAGAGGGGAAATCCACCAAACATGGTCATGAAATTGGACATGATGAAGGCCTATGATAGAGTGGAATGACTCTTCTTGACAGAAGTTCTAAGGAATATTGGCTTCTGTGAAGAGATCATAGATATGGTGTTCAGATTATTGTCTAATAATTGGCATTACTTATTGCTGAATGGACAACCTAAAGGTTTATTTAAATCATCCAGGGGTCTTAAGCAAGGGCATTCTTTATCACCAACTTTGTTCATCATTGCAGCAGAGGTACTGTCCAGAGGATTGAAGGAATTATTGCTACGGAAAGAATTTAAGTTGTTTGGCATGCCTAGAGAAAGTCCAAGAATCAATCATCTTTCTTTTGCACATAATATGATCATTCTTTGTAAAGATGAACTGGGGACTCTACAATTGCTGACAACAACTTTTGAGTCATAAGATAAATAAAGAAAAGAGTGCTTTGTATTTACATAGTAGTATTTTCAATGGAGCAGTTGTTATGGCTGAAGTTGCTACTGGAATATTGAGACAAAAATTTCCATTCAATTATCTAGGATGCCCAGTATTATATATGAGGAAGACCAAGATTTCTTTCCAATAACTAATGAATATAATATGCAACAGACTGCAAGCTTGGAAGGGTAGGCTTTTATCCTGTGGGGGTAGAGCAGTCTTAATTAAGCATGTGCTTTAAAGTATTCCTCTACACTGTCTATCGGTTATGAATCCTCCCAATAATGTATTAAGTACTATTTAGAAATGCTTTGCTAATTTTTTCTAGAGTAGTACTATAGGTGGTTGGGGTAGGCGTTGGGCAGCATGGCATAAGTTATGTTTACTGGAAGAGGAAGGTTGTTTGGGTTTTAGACTACTGCAAGATGTATTCACAACTCTTTTCTATAAATTATGGTGAAATTTTAGAACCAAAGACTCTATATAGAGGTAATTTATGTTGAATAAGTATTGCAGAAAACTTCATCCAAAAGAAGTTATGTGGAAGTAAGGAGGAGGATCCCAAGTTTGGAAAAAGATACTGCAAGTAAAAGATCTCACTGGTCATCTTATAACATGGAGAATAAGGGGTGGAAATGCATATATTTGGTATGATAATTGAAGTGGACCAGGATATTTGTATTCTATTATGAAGGATAGCAGAGAATGGGATAGGAGATATCAAACAGTCAAGGATTTGATAAAAAATGGGCAGTGGAATATAGAGTTGATGAATGAACTATTCACAGAGGATATGGTGGATCATATGAGGCAGAAGGTATCTTCCCCTCAGTACACATCACAAATAGACATTGCAATATAGTCAGTGGAAGCAAAAGGAAATTTTACTGTCAAATCTGCATGGCAATATGTGAGGTATAGAGAGGATACTAATGATTTCTACAAACAATTATGGATAAAGGGTTTGCCTTTCAAGATAGTATTATTCATGTGGAGAATATGGAGAGGAAAGATTTCAGTGGATGCAACTATCAGAAGGTGGGGGGGGGGGGGGGTGGAGCATCTATCCAAATGCTGGTGCTGCCAAAGTCCATCACAAAAGACTGTGTCTCATGTGTTTCTGAGATCAGATTATGCTAACACGACTTGGTCCTAATTCTCTTCTTTTGTAGGTATAAATATTTAAGGTTTGAGCTTAAGGAATACAATTTATGCATGGTGAAATGCACATGGAAACCAAGAGAAAAAGTGTATTTCAGAGCAATACCAGGAATGATAATATGGGAGCTTTGGAAGAGAAGAAATGCTTTAAAACATGAAGGGAAAGATGTATCTATGCGTAGACAGATTATGAATGTTACAAGTCATTTAAGAAAGATTCTTAAAGTGAGAAAACCAACATTAGAATTCTCTTTTGAATAGATGGTTATCTTACAACAGCTTACTCAATTGAAGCCTAAAATTAAGGTAATACCAGTACTTTGGGAGGTTCCACAACAAGGATGGGTCAAATATAACACTGATGGGGGTCTAAAAAGGAAATCCGGGGAGTAGTGCTTTGGCTTTTTGTTTAAGGGACACAAATAGGGATTTACTACATGTAGAAAGAGCAACAATTGAAGACACTAACAACATGGAAACAGGGGCTATGGCTATTTTAAATATAGCTAGGCATTATAATTCATCAGAGCAGGACAAAGTAATCATTCAGACTGACTCTATGCTGATGCAGAGGATGTTAATAAGGTAATGGAAGATACCATGGCAAGTAGAAGACATGATCGAGAAAATCTGGCAACTACTTTCGACCAAGCAAATGTAGATAATTCATATATATTGAGAAGGCAATCAATTACTAGATTACTTGGCTAACATAGCATTGGAACAAAAGGTTTTTACATACATAACATTCCAACAACTACCAAGTACAGGTATAAAGATTTTGAACAGTGATAAGTGCCAATATTTATATTTGAGACTAGCATTAGCAAAATAGTAGACAGGATGGATAGGGTACAACAAGTTTATCCACATGCATCAAGTTTACAACCTAAGAAGGTACATAAAAAAGGGAAATTGCTACTTAGCCTAAATACACAAACCAATAAAAAAGGACTCTTAGTAGATTAGGGGGTCATAAGGTCAGATCGTCATTGTATTAGGCTGAGGATTTTGATACCATCCAGCTACAAGTGGATCTAAGCATCTTATAATCTCCATCCCTTCCATAACTGTTCATAAAGGTCAAGTTTAGTTTTCAAGAGGAGCAACAAAAGCAAGTACAACAGTGAAACCAACTTACCGAGATTAAATACCAAATCTCAATAACCTGGATCCTTTTTTTAAGCACCAAAAATCACAGCATACACCCTTACACTAGATATATCAGCTAGGAAAGGAGAGAAGATAAAATTAAATAAGAGTCAAATAATAAGTGTTAAATCAGAAGAGGTGAAAAAAACCTTACTCTTTCTAGATGGAAATGGACCTAAATTAGCAAGACAAAGGCAAAGTGTTTATTACCCAAAGTTGGAGAAGCTCAAATCGAAGGTTGGTGAAGTAAACCATGATGGAGGAGGCAGAAAGCTTAATGGGGAAGGAACCGCCTTTGATTATTTTGGATACCCTATTTCCCTTATATGCTGCTTTAAAAATAGACCAATTTATTCTTTGGGCTGGTCCGAATGTAGGCTTATTTGTTGATTTTGGATGGGTTGGTCCATTCTTTGTAAATATAATTTTTGATTAATCAATAAAAGTACAAATTAAACTAAAATAAATAGACTGGTAATAGGATCACCACCCTTCTAGAGGTTTACCTTAGGGTATTATCTCTTCACCTTGCCCTAATATACTACATAAAATTCCTACACTAAAGCAGGACTGTACCTTTTTGGTGCTGAAGTCATCAACTGGAACCTGTACTTGTGAAATCTTGCTTTGAATCTAGACATTGCAGATATAACTATAGTGATCAGTCTCAGTTCTAGATAGATCACTTTTCTCAGGTTTCCCGTAGCTGGATTCACCTCCAGCCTGAAGATATATGTGTCCTACATTCTGGAGTACCCCCACCGTTCAACGATGGGCACCGGAGCTGGCATAATGGCTAAATGATCTTGTATTGGTGGTGGGTGCTGAACATCGATAGCAGTAATATCTAATTCTTCACCACCTGCATTCTCTGAGTCTTCTTCATAAGAGCTCGACTCTTTTGCCCCTTCATTACCCTAGGTTTCTACATTCTCATCATCATCATTATTGTCCTCATCCGAGGATGATGGTGAGTGGAGGAGAGGTACTCAAAATTTTTCTTCTGGGCCCTTCTGGAGGTGTGTCCTTTGGTGTGACCACTTTTTTTCCCCGAGGTCGTTTTTCCCCTGGTTTTACTTTTATGGGGTAATCTACGAGGTCCCCACTTGACTCACTTATTTCCTCATCTTTCAAATGGAAATTAGCCTTGGGACCCAGCTTTTTATTAGTATTCTTCTTTGAAGAGTCATCTATAGGAGCCGTAGTACCTGTGTGCATAAGATCAATTAGTTATATCAAAGTATTGAGGAAGGAAAATAAGAAAATTTAGTGTCAATGTGCCTTACTAGACTTCATACAACTTAGGGGTCTTAGTCGTATTCACTAGATACGGCTCGTATGTATGGGTCATCAGTTAACTAGTGTATACATGAATGCTCATTAGTCAGCTTATGAGTTCTCCTAACCAGTCGTAAGGACAATGTATGACTCGTTACTAACACTCATAGGCAGACCAGAAACAAAACTCTATTATGCGTTACCTCCCTAGGTCATTACAATTTATGTTTACATGTCGTAGGGGTTGGTTACGACTCACATAGGCAAGTTGTGACCATACCAGATTCTACACCCAGTTAGAGTTTTATGTTGTCAGTGGTTATGAGTCTCGTAAAGACTCATTACTTATGGGTACGAATCGTAAGGAGCCTCGTATCCACTTCAAGATATGGTTTAACTTTGAGTTGTTTCCAAGGCACAATCCCTAAACTACCCTTCAATGTACAACATTACCATCTTATTGTAGTCCAAATACATATATTTTTAGTACTTAAATTTGAGTTCACCCCCAAATCCCTATTTTGAACTCAATTTCTAAGCACTAGGGTTCAATTTTTCATCCATGTATATGCTCAACTCGAACAAGTTCTAAAATATCAACTCATTTTCAACTTCATATCGAAATATAAGGAAGTTTTGGTCAAAGATTTACTTGAGTTTTTGATATTCTTAGGTTTCTCCGATTCAACACTTTTCTACCTAAAAGCTTGCAAAATTGTTGAAGTTTGGAAAGAACCAACAGATTAGTGTACGTTATGGAGTGATTTTGTGTTTTTAGAGCTTAGAGATTGATTCAAAAATAGAAGTATCCATTGTTTGGAATGTCGGGTACCTGGATCAGGTACCCCTTTTTAATTTAAAGCTAGAGAATTGGGCCAGGTTGACCCGCAACTGTTGACCTGGAAAGTCTGGTAATGAGTCATGTGTACGACTCATAACCAAGGCTTATGGGTCTTTTACTTGTTTCGTAAAAACCTGGATCCTTAACTAGGTTTTGAAGTCATTACGATTCAATGTGACAAACCGTAACCAGAGGTTATGACTCATTCTGATAATTGTAAGGATTCCAGTATCCACTTACCTGGATCTGAATCAACTCCTAGGTCCTTATGACTCTTACTCATGAGTCGTCATGTTAAGGTATGACTCATGAAGAGTTCGTATGCCCTTGTTTTCTAAAATTTTTGGATCTCTTATGCATTCTTTAATCCTGCACACTGAATACATATATTACCCTATAAATTATTAAGTAAAAAACATGGGTTACCTCCCACGCAACGCTTGGTTTAACATTGCGGCACAACGTTGCTAAGTTGGATATTAGATTTTACCAACTAGATTTATGGGTTTCCTTCCATACAACGCTTGATTTAACATCACAGTACGATACAACTACCTTTGTTACTTAGACTTCACCAAGGTCCATCTAAAAAATCACACTAACTTCTTCAGTGTTACCTATGTAATGCTTTACTCTTTGCCCATTCTCCTTGAACGGGGCTTCACCATCCTGCTTTAATTCCAAAGAACCATATGGATAAACTCTTGTCAATGTAAATGGACCATACCACCTAGACTTCAACTTACCTGGAAACAAGCAAAGTCTAGAGTTATAAAGATATACCCGGTCCCCTTTCTCAAATATCTTTTTCTCAATCTTGAGATCATGATGTAATTTAATCTTTTCCTTATAAAGTGTAGAACTTTCATAATCCTGGAGTCAGAATTCATCCAACTCATTCATATTAGTTTTCTTGGACTTTGCTGTATCCTGCCATTCAAAATTTAAAATTTTCAATGCCCATAGTTTTTTATGTTCAAATTCCACAGGTAAATGACATGGCTTGCCATACACTAACTAATAAGGAGAGGCACTAATGGGAGTTTTGAAAGCTATTTGGTAAGCCCATCATGCATCATTTATCTTTCTTGATCAATCAGTCTTATTGGCATTCACTATCTTCACCAAGATGGACTTGATTTCTCTATTAGACGCCTCAACTTGTCCACTAGTGTGTGGACGATAAGGTGTTGCCACCTTGTGTTTCACTCCAAACTTGTCAAGCAGACTTTTGAATAGATGATTACAGAAGTACAACCTACCATCACTAATGATTGCACATACTGTGCCAAATCGAGAAAAGATATGATTATTCAAAAAGGCTGTGACACTTCTTCCTTCATTGTTGGGCAACGCAATCGCTTCCACCCTTTTAGAAACAGAATCCATCACCATAAGGATGTATTTCATACCAAAATAATTCACAAAAGGTCCCATGATATCCACACCCATACATCAAATAGTTCCAATTCTAAAATAGGAGTCATAGGAAGTTTATGGCATCTACAAATATTTCCTTGGCATTGACATTGACATTGGTCACGAGTTGAAGCAAAATCATGCGCATCCTTGTAAATTTTTGGCCAATAGTACCCACATTGCAAGATTTTGTGGTCTATGTGGTTTCCTCTATGATAACCCCCAACTGGTGAAAAATAAAAGGCCTCAAGTATGCGCATCATCTCCATCTCAGGTATATATCTATGAATAATCCCATCTATACAAATTATGAATAAATAAGTCTCATCCTAGAAAAATTTCCTTACCTCATGCATAAAATTATTTCTACACTTAAAGGAAAGGTTTTCTGGAACTAGATAACTTGCTTATATGGTAAACCGTGGAATTAGATCTTGCGAAGTAGCCAATATCTATTCATCTGGAAAACTATCATTAATATTGATCCCATCTGTAAGTTTATACATAGCTTGCTCCTTAAGTCTAGACAAATGATCCACAACTTGATTCTCGGTGCCTTTTCTGTCCTTGTCCTCAAAATCAAACTCTTGCAGCAATAGAACCCACCTAATAAGTTAAGGCTTTGCATCTTTTTAGACATTAAGTACCTCAATGCTGAATGATTAGTGTGCACAAATACCTTCGTCCCAATCAAATAAGATCAAAATTTCTCAAAGGCAAAAACCACTACCAACAACTTTTGTTCAGTGACTGTGTGGTTCTTTTGAGTAGGGTTTAGATCCTTATTAGCATAGTAGATGGGATGAAGGATCATTTCTTTTTGTTGGCCTATTACAACACCTTATGCCAATATGCTTATGTCATACATAACCTCGAATAGCAAGGACCAATGAGGATACATGATGATAAGAGCAGTCATCAACTTCTCTTTTAAACATTCAAAAGCCTTCAAGCATGCTTTAGTAAAATCAAATTTCACCTCTTTCTCAAGAATCCTACAAAGAGGGTTGTCAATCTTTTAGAAATCCTTGATGAATCGCCTATAAAACCTAGTATGTCCCAAAAAGCTTCAAACAGGTTCCATAGAAATTGGTGGAGGTAATTTCTCGATTACTTTAATCTTAGCTCTATCTACCTCTATACCCCTTTTTAAAATCTTGTGCCCAAGATCAATAGCTTTTTTTACCATGGAATGACACTTTTCCTAATTAAGTACTAAGCTACATTCCTCACATCTTCGAAGAACGTTTGCCAAGTGAACCAAGCAGTCATAATAAAAATCACCAACTACTGAGAAATCATTCATAAACACTTCAATGGTGTATTCTACCATGTTAGGGAGAATTGATATCATACATCTCTGAAATATGGCTGGAGCGTTACATAACCCAAATAGCATATGTCTGAATGCAAAAGTCCTAAAAGGATAAGTAAAGGTTGTTTTCTCTTGGTCCTCAAGCCTATAGCCTGAGTACGCATCCAGAAAATAGTCTTATCCTCTGCCTATAAGTCTATCCATCTTCTGGTTCATGAAGGGCATGGGAAAATGGTCTTCTAAGTCTATGTATTCTATTTCCTGTAATCCATACACACTCTCGATCCTATAACTAGCCTTATTGGTACTAGTTCATTCTTCTCGTTAAGCAAAACAGTAATACTATATTTCTTTGAAAAATATTGTACTGGACTGACCCTCTTACTATCAGTAATGGGATACACTATACTAATATCTAACCACTTGATTATCTCTTTATTTACCACCTCTTGCATAAGGGGATTAAGCCGGTGTTGATGTTCTAGACTTGGAACACAATCCGGTTCAAGTTGGATTATATGAGTACAAAAACCAGGTGGGATACCCATAATATCTACAATGGACCAACCAATGGCCCTCTTGAATCTCCATAGCACTGATAATAAAGCTTCTATTTCTCTCACTACCAAGTCAGATACAATGATTACCGACAAAGTATTGTTGGCCCCCCAAAATATATATCACAAATAAAAATGGAGGGCTTTCAACTCTAAGATGAGTGGCTCCTCGATAGAAATACGGGCAGGTAGAGTGGTTTTATTTTTAGATTCAAATCAAGCTTCTTTGGTGCATAAGTGTAAGAACTGCTCCCATAAAGTGCATATACCATCTCACTATAGTCATCAATATCATCACTAACAAAGTTCGTGATCATAATTGCTAAGGCTTCAACACCCAACCTTTATTCAATAGGAACAACATCAGAAGCATCATCCCAAATAGTCACTGTATCAATATCATGGAATGAGTCCATCTCTACATCAAACACATCAATACCAGATATTACCCTTAACTCATCCGTTTGCTTCATGGATTGGCATATATAGAATATCACCTGCTCATCATTAAGTTTCAACATCAGATATACTAGCTCCAAATTATTTAACGTCCTTCCTATAGCCAAGAATGGTCTTCCCAAAATAATTGGGACTTAAAAAGTCCACTTCATAGTCTAAGATCACAAAATCAGCAGGAACGATGAAAGAAGCCATCTTCATCAATACATTATATAGAATACCAGCTGGCTTTTTCATGGTCCTATCTGCCATTACTAGTCTCATGATAGTTGGTTTAGGAGCTCCACACCCCAAGTGCTTAAACATTGCTAAGGGCATGAAGTTGATACTTGCTCCCAAATCACATAGTGCCTGAGTGAAGTTGAAAGATCCAATGGTTCAAGGAATGGTGAAAGCACCAGGATCATCCATCTTTTCTACCAATGATCTAGTAGTTACAGTGTTGTAGTGATAAATATTGTCTACTGGCTCATAACTAATTAACCTCTTCTTGGTAATTAGATCCTTCATGAATTTTACAAATCCTGGCATTTGTTCTAATGCCTCTATAAGTGGAATATTGACTGAAAGCTCCTTGAACTTACATAAATTTTTTTGATACTTACCCTCTTCTTGCTTTCTTTTTAGCCCTTAAGGAAAAGGAGGGCGAGCTATTGGGGTGGACTTTAAAACAGGCTCTTTGACCATATCCTATTTTTTATTTTACTCGCTACTATTATCAACAACAACAAGGTCATCTTTATTTATTGAATCAATCAAAGTGGGTATAGGTGGATCCATGGTGGTTTTACCACTCCAAGTAGTAATGGCGTGGAAATGACTATCATTCTTTGAATTTATCACCGTGTTACTAGGAAGAGTGTCAGGCTTCCTTTGATTTAATATGGCCGACAACTAGTAGTACTACTGCTCCAGTTGTTTGATTGCGGTAATATGTGACTCAAATCTCTAATTCAGCTCTGACAAGTCTTCCTTGATCTCCTTAAGACAGCTCTCTAACTTTCTTGGCCTTTGGATAATTTTGACAACATTGCCTCCATTCTAGACTCAGTATCCTGACAACCTAGTAAGATATATCTGTCACTCTTCTCTTTGTAATCATCTTTACATCTCTAATAACCATCTCAATCTCTAGTCCTATCTCAGTATATATCATTGTAATACTTCCAACCTTGATTCCCTTTCCCTTGGGCTCAGAAATCTGCCATCTGACGAACAAGATACTTTGCGTCCTCTTCAAATTCAGTATCAAATGTCCAAAAAGTAGATCCCTATGCCTTAACTATATTCACTTTCTCAACACTCATTGTTGAGAATTATTCTGTAAGCATCCTAATGTCTATTTGAAGCTTTGCAACCTCTTGTGCTACCAATTCATGACCAGCTCCATAATCATTAGCTACTATAATAGCTTACGTACCCATACCACACTTAGCATCTTTATTGTAAAGACCTCGATTAGTCACTAAAATATCATCCAACATATCCTGTGTAGCATCCTATCATAGACGCATAAATGCACCTCATGAAATAGTATCTACCATTGCTCCCGAATTGACATTCAGTAATCTGTATAAGATTTCTAACAAATTTGACCCTGTGCTTCTGTGATTAGGTACCTTCCTCGACTTCCTTTTGAATCTAAACCATGCCTCATACATGGACTCTGCAAGTAGCTGTCTAAAATTATAAATTTCATCCTTCAACTTTTGCATCCTTGCAGGAGGGAAAAATCTATTCAGAAATTATCTCCATAACTCATACCAAGTACTAATTGAACCTCTTGGAAGTTTTACCAACCATAGTGATGTTTCTCCAGGTAACAAAAATGGGAACAACCTTAACCTAAAAGCTTCCTGATCTACCCACAGAATTGTATAAGACATGTATATCCAAGTAAAGTTAGCTAAATACATATTTACATCATCGATTGCTGATCTAAAATATATACCCTTTTAGTTGAACAATTGGATCATAGCACTAGTAATGTCAAACTTAACATTAGGGGGTAAAGTAGGAGGAATAATAGATCCTGTCTCAGTAGGTTCAACATAACCCATATCTTATTCTACATCGTAGGGGTGTAGGTGTTGATATGCAGGGATCAATGGAGCTCTACCTATCTGAACTCTATCTCAATGCTCGACCACTTGTCATGGATTAGCTAGTCCTCCTTTATCCAATTGGTCCTCTTCTTCTGCTAATATGTTTTCTATCTGTCTATCTGTAATATTCTGTGGATCTTTTAGAGTTTTGGGAAGTGCTATTTTAGGATCAATAGGTGGAAGAGGTACAATCCAAGGGTCTCTAAATCCCAGTAGGAACAACACCACGAGCTTGTTCTAACATCCTTTGCGGTGTTTGAAGAATTATTTCTAGCTCTAGATCAAAAGGGAGTAAGGGATTGCCTCTACTCCTAGTATTTCACATACACCGGTTTATGCCAAATCAAGAACCAAAAATAAAATTCACAAACTTTACCATCTTTAATACACTATTCAAATCATCTTCCCCAACAATGGTACCAAAATTTGATATCACCAAAAACTAACCTCCAAAGAAGTATGCTATGGTCGATGCCAAATATAGTAACCCAAACTAGGTTGGGGTCAAACCCATAGGGAAAACGTTGAACGTTTTCTTAACTTAACAAAATAGACAAAAAATGTAGATAAGTAAATGGGAGGAATTTGGAATTAACAGTAAGTAGTCATCGAACTTGTAAGCTTTGAATTTGTAAGCAATAGAAGATGAACGCTAGGACTGTGTCCCCATGGCTTCTCAACTCCATAAATTTCTCGTGTTCAATCAACCTATTCTGCTGTTCTTCATGTAAAGTCGACAAGATATGTATTATTAAATATCTTGTGAATGCATTGATAAATCTCACCCTTTACTTTGTGAGTATCCAAGTGTCGCCTTATTGCTCCTTGTCCGTAAATTCAGTTCAACTTTCACCTTTTGAGTCTCAAGTTGATTAGATGAGACAACAGAATAATAAGATGGAGGTGAATCTCAAATTACTATCTTAATCCCCTTTTCCTAATCTCAAACTCCTTTGTGAGGATGTTCTCGAATACAAGCAATCCTCGAGCTTCTATAGTAGCTCTGAGGTCAATTAATATGAAGAAGATTAAGATACATCCAACCATGTTAGAATAAATGAACCTCCCACTTCCTTTATGAAGTTAATCCAGCTCATATTTATGGAACAAGCCATGATAATCTATAAAAAAGACATGTAATCAATTGCACAAGAATAATAATAAGAAAATACGAAGTCTTCAATTGACTAAAAAACCAAAAATCTCAAAAAATAATCTCAATGATCAAAGTATGTAAAAAAATCTCAATGATCAAAGTAGTAAAAAGTCCAAGCATAAACTTATTGTTTCTAGCATCAAAAGTTCCGTGTTTCCACGGTGCATTAACTATTTATTTATATCTCCAGTTATTACATGATATTTGACTTGTTAAATTCTTCCTGACCATCCTTTAACTGACCTTACTTACTGATAACACTCAACTTACACGTTAATTTAAATGCAAGGCATTTGTTGTCAATATATTTGCCCAAGAGTCGGGGTCGAATCCACGAGGAACAATTTGAGTTGCTATTAAACAAGTTCAAAATTAAAGTTATTTGTTAAATTAAAACTTAATGTACAAAATAGTTTGGGGGTTCTTAATCTTTTCAAATGTGAAAGCAATTCTTGGGCTTCTAAAGGCCTAATTCGAGACCATGAGTAACTACAGGGTAATTGATTAGGAGAAGATCTTGGGATTATACTTTCCTAGGGGCAAGTTATGCATGGGTATGTGAAGATTCGACGCAAATTCTAATCGTTGATAATGTGGTAGGCTAGGTTTAAATTCCTTGAAGCTAGTTCTTCAACAAAACCTCAAGGATGTCTCTCATTGACCCTTTCAAGTGCCTAACGAGTATGTCAATTAAAGCCACCCAAAACCTCAATCGGGCATCCTAATTTCTAGGATGATACCTATGGTATAGTCAACCTCATAATCACCCTTATGCCGAAGATTGTGAAAATTAGCAAACTATGCCTATAAATCATCCACTATTGTCTTGGTTCCCATATCCTTCTTTCAAGGATGATATGGGTTCCAAAAGTTCACCTAAACCTTTCTTTTAAGGATGGTTTGAGCTTTCAAGAATTTGGGATTCTTACCCATCAAACCCCTTTTGGGTTTTTGGGGCTTTCACCCACAAATACCAACTAATTAACCCAAGAAATAGTGAAACCCATCATCAACATACTAAAATCTACACAAATACATCACAACCTACACGTATTTGCACTCTACTCAAGCATAACCACAAAAGGTAGATCTAGCACATCATAAAGGTAATAAAATGAAATATACTAAGATATCTGTCAAAGTTATTCATAAGAAAAATAAAGAGAGGACAAAACCAAACTTTAAACTCAAATAAATCTTCAATAGACAAAGCCAAATCAACACTTTGGAGTTCTCTAATTACTTATTGCCTCAAATTAGTTCAATTTTAAGATCTACGTTCCAAGAAATTACAAAACCCTAAACTAAGGATAGGTAATGTGTAAGATAGATGATGATAATGATAAGGGTTTTGACCCTTTTTTAAAAGGGAATTTGGGGTCGTCTATGTGCTTTTACAACTTTTCCTCTGGCTAAAAATCCCACTATACGCGATCGCACTAGCTTAACTGCGATCGCTTCCTTCATCACGCGATTGCTACCTTCTGACTTTCTTGACTTACTGCAATCGTGGTGGACACTTCGCGATTGCTGTACCTGAGGCCAGTCTGCATAGGTTTAATATCTTTTGCACTTCTCTTCCCTCTTTGATCCTTTTCAACTTATTTTGCCTCTTTTTGTCTCAGTAACTTTGTACCTGGAAAACATGGGTATTAGTGTATTTAATAGAAAATTTGTCTCATTTAGACACTTAAATCATAGTAGTGTGCACGAAAGTGGAGTGTAAATGAGTGGTAAATTCCCCACTCATCAACATCCCCAACTTAAATCGTTGCTTGTCCTCAAGCAGCTCCATTTCATATCACATGAGACTATTCACTTGTGAGCCTATTTGTGTCACCGAATGATCACAATGAATCTGAACTTGGATTTTAACAACAATATGCACCTATGCATAAGTAAAGCAATTTTCTACTACTCCCCTTATTATAAAACACAAATGTTAAGATGCAATGGACTTTTAAGAGCAATGATGCAACAATTACCCACTCTTTAGAAGTGACTCTCTATCGATAACACGTTTCTACACTCCTTTTGCCTCTTTCTTTGGAAAATGACAATGTCACCCACCTTGATTCATTTATATGTCTCCTCATAAGAAGGAAATCCCACACACCAAATTGTTTATGAAACAACAAGGGATATAAGTACGACACTCACTCTCACAAAGAATCTCTCCACATAAGTGAGTTTCAAACCATAAGCTTGCCTTTATTTTTCATCGCCACTAATGTAAACATGCATGGTTAGAGATTCCAATGAACTTTTCAAGATTGTAATGTAGGATAGGGGAGAATGGGTCGGATGTAATTTAGGGATATAGTGACTACACCCTCCTTGGACATCTACATCACTTTAATAATTGTCAATCAACTTTTTGACCATGGGCCATTTTATTTGCTTTCAAAATTCACACATTCCTACATTTGCCATTTTTTTCTTTACCCATCTCTTTTAAAGGCATTTTCTATTCATTGCACTCCTTTGTAATTCATGCCTTTGATTCTTTTTCCTCTTTATCTCTTTTTTATTTTTTTTTGCTTTGTTTTCTTAACACGTAGGCATCCATTTATATTCCTATGGTCCAAGGTTACTTTCTTCTAATTTCCACCACCTTCAACTTAGGCTTTTGTCCCCAAGTTGCATTTCCAAGTTCAAAAAGGGTCATGTTCAAATAGGGATAACATTTGAATGGGCTAAGGCTTGTAATACGGTTGCCAAAGAAAGATTTGAAAGCTCAAAATGGGTGACTAGGGAGACAATCTATGCACAGGTAGGCTATTTAGGATAAATTTGACTCCTATGTTCACAAATATAGCCTAAGGTCATTTCACCAACCAAGAAATGATCATAATTATCCTTGAATGACTAATCGAGCAAGTTCTAGATGATACAAGCAAGTATGAGAGTAAAGTAATTTTGCTCACCGCACACATGACATGCAACCTTCTTAAGGAGACTCAATTATACTTCCTATTAGAGATCAAATGAGGTATTTACCATATATTACAAGCTATCTATTTTGGAGTCACCAAAAGAAGGAAAGCATTGTCAGAAATTTACTCACGTCCATGCCCCTTGATTGTTTCAAAATGTTTTGGATGGAGGGGGTTGTGTGTTTTGAATTCACACCAAATAAGATTTGATATTGCTAGCATCAACACCAAGCTGCCATCTTACATCACGGATCTTACGAAGGAAAACCATATGCTTACTCAAACTTCACCAAAGGTATGAGTGCGATCCCAAATCCACAATGCCACAGGTACTCAGACTTTTCCTACATTCATGCCTCAAAACTCTATCATGATGAGATTCTCTTAAGAATATCGTCACTTAATCCATCATAGGGAGAGTCTCATCCACCATTATTATTAAATGAGAGAGAAATCTACAAATGAAAATATTTAATTTCACATAATTTACATGCTTTATGCAAACTAAGTTCAAGTATTTCAAGCCAATATGTACTCACACAAGGGTAGGGACACACTCCCCCAATAAAAAGAATTGTAGTGACCTTACTATATAACATAAAAGCATAAGAAGTGTTAAAGTTATCCTTGAAACTGTATTGATAACAATGTAGAAGGCTGGACACAAAGGCACGATTGTGACCTAATTGGTGCAATTGTGGTACCGCGATCGTGGTAACTGAGGCTATCTGGTCCTCTATTTTCCCCTATTTTTAGCTTCCAACCTGTCCGAAGCACCTGCAAAGCATGAAAATTATATGAATTATTCCCAAACACAACGATGCAAATATGAAAATGGTGGGTTGCCTCTCATCAAGCGCTTGATTTAACATCGCAGCATGACATTTCTTTAATTATAATTTATGTTTCCATTTAGAGGATTTGAATTTTTTGCCCAATTTTTGATCAATGCATCTTTAAGATAAATTGGTCAAATGCAAGGGCATGAAGAAATATGTTCTATCACGCCAATTTGAAAACTTAATCCTTTTACCCAATTTTGCATCAAATTTTTGAGTAGGCTCATTGGGTAATGGTTGGAATTGGCTTCTAGTTAAACATTAGAAATTGAGCTCCTTGGACTTCAAGTTTGGGGTTTCATTTTTCCCTTTAGTAATGATGAACTAAAAAATACAAGGATTTTGCTCCTTGTCTCTAAAATTCATCATTCTCTTAGGTGGTTCATTTTTTATCACATCCACCAAACATAATGTTGAAAAGTGGTTTGAGTGAGGTCTTTTTCTTAAGTTTTCACCGTCTGACTTTCTTGAATTACCACGATCACGATGGACACTCCACGATCATGGTACCTGAGGCCCAGTCTACATAGGTTTTCCAGCTTTTGCATTTCTCTTCCCACTTTATTTTCAGCTTATTTTGCCTCTTTCCATCTCAACAACTTTGTACCTGCAAAACATGAGAATTAGTGTATTTAATAGCAAAGTTGTCTCATTTGGACACTCAAATCATAGTAGTGTCCACGAAAGTGGAGTGTAAATAAGGGGTAAATTCCCCACTCATCACTTATATTTGCACTTTATTGTACTTTTATCTTATTTGAGCTTAGTTAGCCTATGATGCCTACCGAGTATCATGTATTTCAGTACTAATACTACACTTCTATATCCTTTTACTTAGTACATATCCAATTATGAGTCATTACCACTGATATTTTTTCTCATCCAAATCTCCTGGTCAGAGATATAGTGAAACACCTAGACTTTGAACCATTGAAAAATTCCCTCATTTGATATCTCTAGACTTGGTATGACTAGGGGTACCACTCATACCCTTTGGACATAAGTTGGTGACCCATATATCGTACCCTAGATAGTGTGGTAAGGATCACTCACTATCCTAGGTATGAGTGAGGATCTAACTAATCATACCTTAAGGTACGAGTCATACCAAGGCCAATCATATAGAGTGATGCCTTGATCAAAAGTGGACTATTTTTGGTATGATTAATGGATACGAGTTAGGGTTAAGTCATACCCTTTGGATATGAATCAAAGATGTATGTTAGTATCCTTGACAATATATGTGACCTAGGAGAAGCCTAGGGTACGAGTTAGGGTACCACTCCTACCCTAGGGTACGACTACTTAAGTAAGTCATGTGGTGAGTCGTATCCCTGGATGGGTTCAATTTTTAGCTTTTAACTAAGATCCTTGTGGTTATTTACCATGCCTAAAAGCTTAATTCCTCTCACTATATACATGCTTGTAGCCTCCTAAACATTTATTTTGATGGATCAAACACCCTAAATACTCTCTTAAGCTCATCTTTGAAAGATTGGAGGCTAGGGTTTCAAGAGTGATATTCAGGAGGCAAAGTGAAGTCAATATTCTTGGTGATTGAAGTTATCTAAGGCATATAACTCTTCCCCTTGCTAAATAACTATAAACCCATGTATTTCACACTTGGATTAGTAAGTTTACCTGGTGATTTTGAAATCAAATAAAAAGGGTTTTGTTGCCTAATGATGATACTTGCTTAGACTTATGTTTATGTATGTTATTGATAGTAGTTTGCACATATGAATGCTTGTTGTATGTGGTCTAACAAGTTGGTCTTGATTAATCCTAGTCTTGATGATTTCTACCATAAAATTAGCCTTGGTAAAGTCATGTACATAAGGTATTTGTGAAAATGTCTAAGTTATATGTATAGCTACATGATGATGATGATGATTTTAACTATGGCGATGGCCTAATATGTATAAATGCTTTATAAATGATACTATGAAGGTAAAATGAGCTATGTATTGTGTAATTGATGACCTTGATAGTTTGATAAATAATAGGGAGGTTAAAGTCCCTAACATAAAAATAAACTTGAATTGTGTGTTGAACTAAACGTGAATATGGTTAAAGTCCTATGCCTAATGAGAAATGCTTGAATCTATAGGTGTGGAAGGTTGGAGTCCTCCATTGCATGTATGATGAATGAGTGCTTCCAAAGTATTAATAATACTTTCCTCCTTGGTTAGTATGTGATATGTATATATGTATAGATAAGGTTATGATGTTATTTAATATGATATATATTGACCTGTTATTGAATAATGATGCTATTTTATCCTTCTCCTTAAGTTACACGATAATGTTCCAGCTGTTAACCATCTTTGGATGCTATGTCCCTATGCGACACAAGGGCCAGAACATCATCTTCTCTTTCTGTGCAGTGATTAGGTGATCGAAGTAGTTCATGCATTGAGTACGGAGTGGTGAGCATTTCAGAAGACATTCCTTCTAGGTCTTCTATCTTTAGACTTAGTCTTATATTGACTTGGTTTGGCTATTATTGGGGGCTTGTCCTGACATATATATTTCTAAACTTTGGTTTATATTGAGATATTGTGAATGACTGTGGACTAGGGTATATTAGTTAGTGCGATGAATCGAATAAAGTATTTAGACATGTTTAAGTTATAACTTGTAGTATGTTTTTTGCTATCTTATTATATGGTTGGGATTCACCCGACCTATTTGATTGATGTGATGATTGTAATGGGTTATCGGGGCGACCACTGGTTCATGTGGGCTTGAGGTTATCCTACGATATGGATTGGTTTCGGGGCGTGTTATATAGGGTGAAATTTTGACAGCTGAAGCTGATCCATATCCTTCTATTTTGTACTAGTCTTATTTGTGCTTTTTGATATTGTTCTGCATATATTGTACCTATTTAGTACTTCTTATTTTGTAGTGGATCTTACACTAATTTATACAAGGTATTGGGGCATCATTTTGTTTATTTTGTTCTTTATCCTCCCTATTTATATGTATGTTCAATCTATTTCCTTTCTTATTCTCTTTATTTCTATTGTTATCTCGTGATTCTATCTTCCACTCGTTAGCCCATTACTTATTATTTTGAGCTATGGATTTGGCTTACCTATTGGTAGGTTATAATAGGTGTCATTATAATCTAAGTTTTAGGATCATGATAGTTTGACATTAGAGCCTAGATTCATCGGTGTCATTGGTACAAAGCAAATGTCTATTTGTGTTTTACGAATCGATGTAATGACGTTCGTATCCTATATTAGGGAGGCTATAGACATTCTTAGAAAAATCCTATCTTTTGATTCCTTATCATGCATTGTATTCATGTTGGTTTCTTGATTCTAACTTGTTTTACTCTTTCACAGATGGTTAGGATAAGGGCTACGATCAACTATGGCAAGGAACTTACACCTATAGATAGGGTCCCAAATAAGGGCTGAGATTGAGACCAACTGCAATGAGGGAGCTAGAGTGGAGTGCTAAATCAGAGCCAACTATTGCCCTAGAGCTAGCTATTGCTCCAAATCCAACTATTGATCAGCAGGCAATAATAGTAGATCTACCATCACAGGAGCTAGTGGTCTTAGGACCAACCTAGGCTTCACCTAGATTTATAGCCATGTTAGTTCTATGGGATGCTATAGTCCACTTACAGGGCATGATTTGAGGGCAGTTGATTGGTGGGTCCTAGACATCCATGCAGGGGTAGAATAGGGTGGACTAAGTTTAGGAGCACATCTTGTAGCGACAACTTCCTAAGTAGAAGTTTTACTAGTATAGATCATTGCTTAGTTTATAGTATCCCAACCAGCTATGACTTCTAAGGAGCAAAAGATGTTGGGTTAGTTCCTAAGATTAGCTTCTCTTAGATTTTCAAGTGCTCCAAGGAAGGATGCACATGAGTTTTATACCATCTATAAGGAAAGATTACATAATCTTGGCCTATTGGATTACACTACTTTTTAGCTTGATAACTCAGCGAGGCAGTAAAGGAGGGCGAATATTAGGTGCAGACTAGCTGGGTCCTTTCTATGATCTGGGTGTAGTTTGTCAAGGCCTTATTAGGAAAGTATATGCCACAAGCGTGCGTGAATGATTGAGGGATGAGCTTTTGATGTTGATGCAGGGTTCCATGGCTATTTATGAGTATGAGATTAGGTTCTATGATTCAACCAAGCATGCCCCTATAACTATACCTACCAAGAACGAGAGTGAGTGTTATTTTGTTAGAAGATTGAAACGTTAACTCCATCTAGATACTGAAAACATGGTATATTTGGGTCAGTCATTCTGATGTGGTTGATCATGCCTGCACTAGTAAGGATTTTGCATCACGAGGTTCTTGAGGGCAGTGGTAATAGACCCCGCCACTAGAGTATTTTCAGTAGTTCCTAATCTAGCTATAGTGGGTATTTTAGCTTGGGTCAATAATAACAGCAATAGCATAGTCAGTCTACTTGACTCATTCAAGCATCGCTATAGATTATTAATGAGGTAAAATACATTATAATTATATCAATGGTCAAAGCTCTAGTCATTGATCATGGGAGGTATCATTTGTCTCTAGGCAATAGAGGCTAGTACAGGTCAGAGTTAGTCCGTCTCATCAAGATAGGGATTCTCAGGCTTGCTATGATTGTAGGGTGGTTGATCACTTTTCTATAGAGTGTCCCAGTGTGAGATGATCGATCCTTCATCACAAATAACTGAAACTCTTCTAATTTAGAGCCAATGGTTTTTAGTTTATTATGATGCTTCAATTATTGGTTAGGGTTATATTCCAATACAACAAAACTGAGTGACATCATATTCCTTTAGATTCCTAAAGGTGTACAACCATAACTACCCACTCATGACTGACAATTGTTTGTAATAATTTTGACATTTAGGACTTGGAAGTATTACCTTTATGATGTTCATTATGATTTACTCATAATTATTGTAGCTTGCAGTATATTTTGAGCCAAAAGATCTTAATTCAAGGTAGTGTAGGGGATAAAGTTACTAAAGTACTATGTATTCTATTCTATATCATTAGAGTAGGAGAAATATAGTAGTAGATGCCCTGAGCCAAAAGGTCGTGAATATGGGTAATTTGGATTTTTCTTTTAGTTTCAGAGAGACTGTTGGCCTTGGACATATAATCTTTAGCCAATAAGATGGTTTGACTTGATATTTCTAACCCAAGGAGTCTTTCCAATGTTGAGGCTTGATCTACATTATTTGACTAGATTAGGGGCGGTACTTTGAGGATAGTCGATTATATGGCATTCGAGATAAGGGGTTAAGGGTTGATGCTAGAAAAACTATATTATATTTTGAGGATTGGTGATTTGGTTAAGTTGAAATATTGGATACGAGGCGAATTATAATTATATTATAAAAGATTTATTGTCATAGCTATTCCATTCATCCTGGCACAACTAAGATTTATAAGGATCTTAGGTAACATTACTAGTGGTATGGAATGAAGATACATATAGAATATGTTATGTCTTAGTATTTGTGTTGTCAATAAGTAAAGTTGAGCATTTGAGACCTATTCCAGATTATAAATATGAGTGGATTACTATGGATTTTATGATTCGATTGCCAACACTTTTGAGGTTCTGATAGCAATTGGGTTAGCATTGATCAATTGACTAAGTCTAGACCTTTTAAACCTAGTTTGTATTCCTATAGTTCTAAGAGATTGGATTAGATCTTTGTTTGAGAGGTGGTTTGTCTTCACGGGGTTCTAGTGTCTATTACTTCTGATAAGGTTCCAAGTTTATCTCTAGATTTTGGAAAGTTTTTTAGAAGAAGCTAGACACCTAGGTTGATCTTATCACAAATTTTAGCCCTAGACTAATACTAGTATTAAAAAACTATTTAGGTTCTCAAAGACATGCTCCGAGAATGTGTTATGGACTTTGGATGTTAGTGGTACTAGTTTCTCGCCTTCGTGGAGTTTTCTTATAATAATAGCTATCATTCTAGTATCTATTTGGCTCTATTTGAGGCATTGTATGGTTGGCGGTATAGATCTCCAGTCGAGTGGTTTGATATCTTTACGACTAGGTCGTAGGGTTCTGATTTAATATGAGAATCACTAGATATATTTTGTGTGATTTAGGATAGACTATGCGCAACTCATAGTAGGAAGAAGAGTTACCCTAACCACAAACTTCGATTATTAGAGTTTGGAGTTGGTGATCAAGTGCTCCTTCGAGTGTCACCTATGAAGGGAATGATGATGATCAAGAGGAGGTACAAGCTTAGTCCTAGGTATATAGGGTCATTTGAGATTCTACAGTGAGTTGGGGTATAACATATGAGTTAGCCTTACTTCCAGTATTTTCTAGCATTCAACTAATTTTCTATGTATCAATTCTTCAACAGCCGTTCTATAGAAAGCGAAGGAGACCCACATGCCCACTTCTCCTTCCCCGCCCCATTTCTGGGACGGGCCTCGTTCTTATTTGAGGATGCCCCCGCTCAAATAAACAAATAAATGAATGACCCAGTATCGAATACTGGTAATAATATCAGCCCGAATGGCCCCTTCTCATAATGAGAATGTATATAACCCTATTCCGGCCTGGTCCGGTATAGAATGAACTTATAATCATGGAATCGACTCGATCATCAGATTATAAGTTCATAACCCTAGCCCATTCCCATTTTGGGCGGAACAGATCTACTAATTCTTTGATTCCAGTTAGTAAGAGGGATCTTGAACTAAGAAATAGACCCTAGAAGCTAAAAAAGGCTATCCTGAGCAATTGCAATAATCGGGTTCATTATATTTTAGATGAGTCTCACATGCTCTAGTGGCATTCAGTTCAACTATATGATAGGTTGACTTTTAATGAGGATTCGGTTGATATTCTAGCTAGAGATGTCAGACGATTGGGATACACAGAGATTCCAATGGTTAAGGTTCAGTAGACATACTATACCATTGAGGAGGCTACCCGAGAGTCCTAGCACGGCATGTAGACCTAATATCCTTACTTACTAGATCCTTTAGGTACTTCTTCACTTAACTTTTGAGGATTAAAGTCCTTTTAGTAGTGGATAGTGTAATAACCCTCCAAGTTAATTTCCCCTTTTCGTATATTTTCTATGTTTAGAGTTTTCTAAAGCTGTTTTAAGTCATTTATGACTTTTTAGGACCAATAGTTTAGGTCTCGAGCAATTCATTTAGTTTTATGACAATTTTTCCATTTTGAGCTTTTGAAGTTTAGAAATAGGTCTTTGGCCAAAACATCTAGTAAACAGCCTTAAATGAGAATTCCAACAGTTCTGTTAGCTCCAAAATATAGATTTTTGGCTAGAGATACCTTTGATTTTGGTCCCAATGCTTTCATATTAGTTTTGGGCTATTAGTTGGTTTTTGGTTTACATAGAAGGTTGGTGTGGGACCCACTTTTCATCGGATCAACCTCTATTCGATTTTCTTTATTATTTTGAGTTCAAAATAACATTTTTGATAGGATATCATATTTTTTTTTTGAGTGCACGGGGTTTTGAAAAAATCTCATGGACTATTTCAGAATTCCAGACTTAGCAATTTTTTTGGTGTTGTTACTTTTGTACAATCACTTAAGCTAAGCAGTTGAAGCGGCAGGGGAGATGATTATAGGGAGTTGTCTGATTTTAGCTTCTTTCTCTTAACTGGAGCGCTCTTCAATTTTGTAGATTCTCTTAAGCGGACAAAGCACCACTTGTAAAGAGGCAATCATGCATAATGACCCCGTTTATGCAATGGCTTTATCATTTAAGCGATGCTGCTTATGTAGACGTGCCACCTTTTAAGTGGTGATATCAAACATTATATAGTCAATTATCCACTTCATTTTAAATCATTTTCAACTCTATTTTCATTCATTATTGAGAGCTCCAACCTCAAGATCTGTTGCGGGATCATCTATTAAAGCTTAAGGTCATTGGTTCTTATAAAGTGGTCTATCTTTCATCTTTAATTCATAGCTTTTCAGCTTTAACTCCATTAATTGTTGATTTTTTTTGGACTTTTGTGGCTGATTTGTGCTCTATTTTTAGGGCTGGTTATGTTCAAATTTTGAGCACGAGATCCTTGTCGCACAAGGGACTTAATTGTAGTTCTAATTTCCATATTTCATAACTGGGCCCTATAGGTGATTTTTGACCCAGAGAAAAAATTCATAATATGGATATAATTTTTCTTGTATTGGTATATAGATAATTATTTTTATAAAGTGGCAGTATTTGAGGGCTGCTCAAAGAAAAACTCTAGTTTAGGTGTTTGGGATCGCATTTTTTGGCCTCTAGGTAGGTTACGGCTTGCCTACTCTTAGGCTTTGTTCATTTAAGGTATTTGTATATTGTTTTTTTAATTTTTAGGATGACATAGTTGTTTGGGATATGATTTAATTAGGAGTTTATGACTTTACTCATTTACATAGGGGCTTTAGAGTAGTATTTTGCCTTAAATTCTAGTTTATGTATTCGTTTCTCTGCTTGGGAAAGTTTATCATGCTTGGTAGCTTTAGGGATTATCTTCGAATTTCAAATGATGCTTTAGGTTTGGCTAGATTTACTTAGGTTGGGTTCCTCCAGACTTTATAATTAGCATACCACTTATTCAAGATGATTACCCTAGGTTAACACCCTCCCTTTAGTGATGCGATTATTGGATACTTTGGTTGTGTATTAATGGACTAGCTATTGGTTATTCGATTGATGTTCTCATTTTATTATGCATGTTATTTGATTTCATATACAATATATTTTGCGTAATTGGCCTAAAAACATTATTTTAGTTTAAAAATAGGATTTGAGAAACATCTCACTAGATTTGAGGTTTTAATAAGGGAAAATAGACCGGTTACTAGGGAAGCGGAATATGAAAAAAGAACAGAAAGTGTTGTAATGCATGATTTCAAATTTAATCGATCAAAATATGAATATAATAGTTAAATTAGGGAATCGATCAAGGATATCATTTCACCCGTGTTCCCAAACCCTGCTAAAACGAATGCAAAAAATGAGTGCTAGTTGTTTTTTTTTTTGTATTTTTCTTGTACCTTCTGGGTTTATAAGGGTATGATTAGATTGTATTAGACTATTATTATGTTTTCTAAGCTATTTACTTAACCATTTATTGCTTAACTTTGACCTTATGTTCTTTCTGACCTTTTTTTGCCTCACCTTACTTACATTCACACTCTATTGGACTTTTACTTATTTGAGCTTAGTTGGACTGTGATGCCTACTGAGTATTGCATGTTTTGGTACTCATACTAACTTTTATATCTTTTTTCCTAATTTAGATCCTAGTATGCATCATCATCGCTGACGCCTTTCCTCGTGCAGAGCTACAGACCAGAGACAGGGTAAGCTTTTGGCGACCAAAGCTGAACCATCTCTTTCTATTTTGGGCTAGTTTTATTTGCGTTTTCTGAGATTGTTATATATATATATATATATATATATATATATATTATACCTATCTAGTACTCCTTATTTTGTAGTGGCTCTTGCACTAACTGATATTAGATCTTGGGAAATCATTTTGTATATTTTATTCTTTGCTCTCCCTATTTTTATGTATGATAGCCTATTTTCTGTATTAGTCTCTCTTCCGCTCATTAGACCATTACTTGTCATTCTGGCTATGGTTTGGCTTACTTACTGGTAGGTTATAATAGGTGTCATTATGACATGAGTTTTTGGATTGTGACAATAGTGTATAAGCATAGATCACAGTTAAACGTCCTAACTTATGACTTTGGCTTATTTTTATTACATTGATTTTAAAATAAATGTTTAAAAAGTTTTATTTTTAATTCTACTCAAAAACTACAAAAATGTTTAAAAGCTATTTTGAGTTAAAAACACCCACAATAAGTCAATGTTCCAAGTAGACTAGTACTTTTATTTTAAAGTAAGTTTTTTTTGGAAATTGGCAAATATATAGGGAAAACATAAAGATGGGTTAAATCATGGCACATAGATAAATGATAGACATGACTCCATGAACAATTAGATAAAATTTAGTGACAGCTTATATGTTAACTTTTGATATGGCTAAAGCATAGGTACATACAGATTATCAGTTGCACCAAGAAAAATCGCACACTGGTTTGGAATGACAAGATATCTAGAGGAAGGGTCAACGAGCCTTCATTAGCCATTAACTATCGTTGTGTTACCAAATAATGAATAACACCACACATTATATTTTTATTACTGTTTAATGTCATTTAATTAGTCATTATTGAGGAGTTGCACAATAGTCAACCTCTAGAGAGCTGTGCTATATAAATTATGTAATTTGCAATGATCAAATAGATGAATTACTATATAAATCTAGGAAATTTTAATTTTCTTTCAGCTTTACTTATTAAGTCTCTATCAGCCACAATTCACACACAATAATCCTTTAGCTCCATCCATCTCAGGCTTTATCAATCTCTACCTTTCTGTTATTTAATTTCTTTCTTTATTTTCAACATTACTCATTATTCTGCTGGACCTGACCAGTTCAATCCTCTTATCCTTAGAGCCTTATTTTAAAAATTAAATTATATCCTTTTTTAGAGGCAAATTGATTGGAGACCACCACTGGGCTAAGTACAATTTTTTAAAGATTTTTATTTTATGAGTGATTCATCGATTATATGCCTGGAATTGGAAATCAAGTCAATATTAACATCGATCCTATTACAGATAATCATACAAACAAATAAGTAGATACAATCATAATAAAGGATAAATAGACAGATACTCATAAGTATCAAACCCAATATGCTGAAAGTAATGATGGCCAAGATATTGCTAGAGTTTCAGATGCCAATTTTGCCAAATTCTTTGACATATTGAATTCTCATAAAAATAGTAATGAGTGATGCGAGGTTAAAATTCATGCTTTTAAATAATATTTCCTCATATTTGTTTTCTTTATGATCACATCTTGAGCTTATTTAAAGTGAATTATACTTATATGTTGTATTTTATTGTGTAAGAGGGTGATTGATGGAAGCATAATTGAGCTTCAACATCACAATAGGACCAAAATATGTTATTCCAAATAAAGTACAAAGGTGATAGACCAAGATAGGAGCATAACCAAAGCAAAATAAGACGAAAACGACAAATTTGTTATAAGGGGACGAATGAGGCACCATATTGGTGAAAAATTATGCCCCGACATGCCAAAACCAAGATTCTTTCCAAAAGGTCTGGGGAAACACTGAGGGTGTTGTCTTAGTATAACTTTAGGCTGACTTTGGACTAATCCAATTATAAGTGGGTAACATTGACCAAGATCCTTTGACACTCTATGTATAGCTCCTTTAGGTTATTTTTAATTTTGTTCGTTAATTTTCATTGAATTTGATTGTTTGTAATCAATTCATGAGTAGCTAAATATCTTGTATCTTGGGTTGTGGTTGAAGACATAAAAGTTGTGGTTTGAATATCTTATTATTTAGTTTGATTTCCATTTATTAGGTTATTTATATTCTTTAATCTAAATTGCTTCATAAATTTATCACCTACTAGATACTATTTATGGTGGATAATTTAGAATAGGAATAGGAAAATTATTTACGTATTAAGGGAAGGTAGAGTGTCACTGTCGAGCCTAAAACTTTTATGTACACAGTGCTTAAAGCAACAAATGACCCAAGCTAACCCATAGCTCTGAAAGCAGAGCTAAATAATGTGGAAATACTATAAATCTTAACAATTAGTAAATAATAAAATACTGAGTCATGATAGGTGTAAAGTCACGAGAAACATTTAACTACATATACAAACCATAAGAGTCTGAAATGAAAGGGAAATCATAAACTGAATGAGAAACACAACTTTAATTCATGGTAAAATTGAGTTTTAGGGTTAATAGGGGTTTAAATGGGTGGAAGGATACCCATTGATGGAATCCCACTGACACGACCCGAACCAGGGCCTATTCATGTCAGGTATCTCAAGTCCAACCAGGATTGGAGACCACCCCAATACCCAAGCCATTAACCACCCTGCACCACTTATCGGATGAATTCCGAACGTATAACAAGGTAAGAGAATATGAATTTAAAGACATTATGATAAGTCTAAGACCTAAACCAACCACCACAACCCAAAAACCAACCAATACTGCCCACAGTAGTTCAGCAAAGCCTATAATCAAAACCAAAGAATATCCAGTTGGGACATACCCTCAACCATAGACAAAACTAAGACCAAAAGGGATAGTAAGGAATGAATAAATCCATAACATGAAATGGGGTATTCCAAAGTATGAAATCTAACCACTTCAGACTCAAAAGGTTTCCCTGAATCACCTAATAACTGTGTAGGAGGAGTGGAAGTAAGGCTGATTTCTGCATCACATAGGGATACAATATTTGAAGACGTTTAGTAGGGTGAATGCTAGTATTTAAATCAGGTATAAAGATAAAGGAATACCATCAAACCAAAATCAAGTTAAACCAATGCACATAACCATATTGAAACACACACAAACACACACATATATACCATGAAGGGAAAGAGAACAAGGCTTAGCATGCACTTTAAATCCTTAACCTAGGTTGTGAAGCATTACCATCATAATCCACCCACAGGATGTATAGGTCCAGTATTACCCCCGGAATGGGTCCTATGCATATAGCCGCATGAACCGACGATATCATACATGGTAGGGGATTCCCTTGTACCCTTCGCCCACTATGGTACATATGTACGTGTATATATTTAGGGGATTCCCTTTTACCCCTCAAATATTTGGTAATCAAGACCAATCCTTATGACATCAAACATAAGTTTCCAGTGTTCGTCCCCTCGGGTCTCATACCTTCACGGATAGCTATCACAACTCCTATTATTGCCCAATTAAAACATTTAGCACATAACAAAACCACCAATTTCCAGGAGTCAATTATGAAGGCATTATTAAGTGGTATCATCATACCAACTATAGATTACAAGCAATATCATTAGACAACACTTAGGGGATTCCCATGTACCCCGCAGACTCCATTATTAAAATCACTTGGGGGATTCCTGTGTACCCCATAAAGTTTTCATTACATAATCACTTTGGGGATTCCCATGTACCCCACAAGGTATTCAAAACCACCCTTAACCATTTAAACCATGCATTAGTTTCAAGAAATAAGTCAAACCAAGAACTTTGGGGATTCCATTGTACCCCTAATTCAAATTCCTACCTTTCTCATAACTAGTAACCAATTTACAATACAAGGTCGGGGTCATAACCACATCAAAAGTCACAAGCTTAGAGAAAGTTACCATTATAGAGCTCCACCACCATACCTATGCACCCACATATTCGGAAAACCATAATTAAACCATGGGAAAACATATATAGAATCAATCCACCAAATAACACACCCAAGTTTGCAGTAATCCAACAAACCCTCTCTTAAATAAAAATCAATAAATTGTTGGGACATACCCCCGATAGTAGACAAAACAAAGTCTTAGCAATGTCTAAGACACAAGTAATAAATACCATGCAATAAAGCCTTCCGAAGTATGAAAGCTCACCACTTCAACGTCAGCTCATGAACTAACTCAAACACCTGATCACTACGCAGAAAAAGTAGATGAAGTTTTGGTGCCTGCATCGCGTGGGGATACAATTTCTAGAGATGATTAGTGGTTGAATATCTAGCATATACTCAGGGATAGAGGAATAAAATAATTCTATTATTTAATACCAATTCAAATCATTATAGGCAATCACATATATACATATATACATATATATATATATATTTATACACACACACACATTGTGCTAGGATAGGGAATTAAGCTTAGCATGCATTTAAAACCTTACTCTTGCCTAAGTAGCATAATCGTCATAAAATAAAGCACCCATGGGCTATATGGGACTAGATCTCCCCTATCTAGGAGGGCCCCAGTGCGTGTAGCCATACGAACTAGAGGTATCTATATTCATATATGCCTTTATGGGGGACTCGAACCTCCTAACATAATTAAGGTGACCTAAGCACCAATGTATGCAATATAGAGGACTCTAACCTCCCATTCATATATTAATTTGGGGTACTCAAACCTCCCAGTCATATAGACACTTGCAGTAGCTAGCACAATTTCCAGTGTTAGTCCTTCAGACTCTAGTTTCATAGCCTGACTATGCATCTTTTTTTAAAGATGATAACACTCAATTTACATATCAATTTGAGTGTAACTAAAACTCATTCAATCAAAACAACACCCACACACAATTATACTTTCATTCAACATAATCCTAATACTAAATTACTTAGCTACTCATGAAGAATGTAAAAAGACATATACCATAAGGATTATTCAAAGCATCCATTCTTCACAAAATTACTAAGAAATCAAGCCTCTAAAATTAATTACATACTTTCCCAATTAGGATTTCTTGCTTTGAATTAAAAAATGTCTATAAGGTAAGCAATACCCAAAAAGAAAGGGTTTTTTCCTATATAAGGTTTGGGATTCGTCCAGGAGAAATTATGAAACTGAACTGGGTCATACTCTTGCTTATCCGCGATTGCATGAGGTTTTCTGCGATTGCAATCAAAGCAATCATGGTTGTTTTCTGTAATCACATTTTCTTGACCTTTGTGACTGACCGCGACTGAGGTCTGAGGACCTAAATCGTGGTAATTGAGGTTAAACTTTTCTAGGTCTTTAGTAACACTTCTTTTGCTTTCATTTGATTCCTTTTAGCTCCAATCCATATCTTTTCTTCTTCTCAACTATATACTTGCACAATGTGGATATTAGTGCATTAAATAACAGTTATGTCTCATTTAATTCTACAAAGCATGGTAGTGCATATGAATAGTTAGTGCGAATAAGTCGTAAAATCACCACTCATCAACACCCCCAACTTAAAACTTTTCTTGTCCTCAAGCAACACCACCCCTTACTATGAGACAACTCCCCATGTATGCCCATATTTTAGATCCTAATGATCCTGATGACTCCAACTTGATTACTACCACAAAAAGCTTTTCACACATGGACAAAAGGATTTTAACAACGTCCCTCAACATAAAATAAAGTATTGAAAGATGCAATAGACTTTGAGAAGCAACCGTGCAACAACTGCTAACACTTTATAATTGACTCACTTTTCAAATTTTACCACATTACACTCCATTTGTCCCATTTTTTGTAAGATGACAAAATCACCCACCTCAGCTTGTTCACATGCCTCCTCACAAGAAAGAATTTTTTTTACACACCAATTTTTCAATAAATCAATAAGGAATTTAAGTGCAAACACACTCTCTCTCTCTCAAGAAATTCTCAATGTTAACAAGTACCATGCCATAGGATTTCCCTTATTTTTAATTGCCACTATAATGACCACACTTTGTTGGGAATCACAAAGGACTTTTTGAGTTTGTAATGTAGGTTTAGGGTAGGGTAGGATACTAACTTAGGACAATAAGACTAGACCCTCCTTGAACTTCTACATCACACTCTTTTCACTTTTTGCTATTGTGCCACTTCTTTTCCTTTACTATTGTGCCTACTTTGCCTTTCCTTGGTTTTTCCACTTTTCTCTTTCTCCTATCTTTTTTGTGCATAAATCATGCCTTTCTTTCCTTTGTTGAATCTTTTATTTCTTCTAATAATTTTTATTTAGTAGCATAAGCTTAGAGGCACTTTATTATGATTCTATGGCTGAACTATACCCTTTTTAATTTCCACCACCCCCAAATTAGGCTTTTAGCCTCAAATTGTATTCTTAAGTTTAAGAAGGGTAGGGTTCAAAAGAGGAAAAATAGAAGGGTCAAGGCTTGTAATGTATTTATCAAAGAAAAGTCCAAAGGCTCAAAGAGGGTGACTAGGGGTAACTCCAATGTATTGGTATGCTTTTTAGGCTAAAGTGGGCTTCTAATGTCACAAGATGGCCTATGATTATTTTACCAACCAAGAACAATCAAAATTTAGCTTTGATAGACTAAGGGGGCAAGTTCTAGATGGTATAGGTACAAATGAGATGTAGACAAATAAGCTCACACATATGGCATGCAAATTTCGTCAAAGGGGTTTAGTTGTTTCTCCCGCTTGAAACAAGGATAGAGTATTCACTATTCTTCCAAAGTCAGTTTTCAAAGTCATAGAAAGAGGTAATGTTTTATCACAAGGTTGCTCACGTCCATGCCCTTGAATTTTGCAAATTTTTTTAACGGAGGGGATTGTTTACTTTGTATCCGCACCACACATAATTTGCTAATCATGCAACAACCCAAGTTATTGTCTCATATTATGGCTTTAATATGGAAGGGCCACCCACATGGCTACTCAGACTTCTCCAATGGGTATGAATGCGATCCCAATTCATCAATGCCATAGGTACTTAGACTTTCCTTGTATTTATGACCCTGATACCAAGGGTACTCAGACTTCCCCTACATACATGGCTAAAAACCCAACCGCGATGCTTTTACTTTAAGAATGGCATCACTCAATCTATCATAGGGAAAAGCTTGTCGATTAAAACTAAACTAAAGTAACAAACTAAGAACAAAGTAACCAATCCATGAAAATGTAGGCACCATTAGAGTGCCTGAATATTACAACCCAAATAAAAATAAGAATCATCCAACAGAGCAAAAAAATATGCAGAAATATCAATAATACAAGCCCAAATCAAATGAATAAGAAGATACCCCAAATAAAAAGGTAGCAGTGTCCCTACTGCATAAATAATCAAGGGTAAAAATGATCAGGGTGCTCCCTAAAACTGCATCAAGGGCTTCTATCACTCTCAGACTCTGAATCATCACCATTATCCTCAAGATCGGACCACTCGACTGGGTCCTCTTCATCACTCTTCACCCAAGAGAAAGGAAGTCTATCTTAGGGTTTTAGGACCTTTTATAGGCTCTTCACCCCTCCCACATCTTGATCAAGAACTTACCCCTTTTCTTCTCTCTTGTAACCATTTTTTCATGTGCGATTCAGGGGTCTTAATGTGACTCCACTAGAGATAAGTAGGTTTTCCTAAGCTTATCAATGGTAGCTTTTTTCTTCTTTTGGTCCTCTCTGTACTTCTCATACTCGGCATGTGACATATATGAATGATGCATGGTGGAAGGCTCTGCCAGTACTTAGGGAAAACTAGACACAAGCTCCTTGATGGCTGCAATATCAACTCCAATCTCCTCAAGAGGTCTGGTAGTGGTTGGCCTATGAGACTCAAACTTAATACATGCCGACTTTTCCAAGTCGATCTTTCTCTTATTTCCTTTGCCAGGTATGCCCTCTTCTCAAATCCTAAAAGGGTAGATAGGAGCACCAGTATGCACCCATGTATCACTAGCATAATCTTTAACCCCCACTCTTATGCAAAGCTCATTAATCAAAGAGGAGAAGAAGAGATGTATACCATATTGGTTTTTAAAGTAATCCATTTCATTGACCACAAACTGACAAATATCCAAAGAGATGCCCATCTAGAATGTAAGCAACCATCCAAGCACACAAATCTAGGACTTGTCATGTAGGTGCAAGGAGAGACATAGCTACAAATAATGTGCACCTATATCTGAGTGTCGAACGTGAAGTTGTTAATGGAGATATTTCTATTAGTATTTTACAAATAGACTTTTTTTTAGGGCATAGCTGTTGCACCAAACAACTCCCTGATTTATACCCATTTACTTTGAATTCACCCATGTCTTCATGTTCCAGCCTAGAAACACCATTGATTTGCTTAGCCCCAACTTTCACCGATTTTCCCCAGATCTTAATAGTCATATTGAGTGGGTCTGAGAAGGACACTTTGCTGATGTTGGCATAAAATTCACGGACCCATTATTCATTTGCAATACAGGGACCCAGGGAAAAGCACTGCCACCCTGTGGCTTTAAGTTTGTCATAAAATATCGATAGTTTCTCTGGCACATTCTCCAAGCAAATACCTATTTCTGAGAGTAGCTTTGTCCTTAAAAGATCACTATTGTAGTGAGTGTGGAACTCGGGTGCCATGAATCGGATGTGATCATACTTATCCATGAGGTTGTCGTGAAAGCACTAGGCACCTATTATATCATTGAATGACATTTTAACATACAAACTGTACCATATTGTTCACTAAACTCATTAGAATAGGTGCTTCGTGGTGTTAGGCTAAAAATTAGAAGTGCAGGATTTTTGGCATGGTAGGAAACTGGCCTCGGTTACCACAATTGCGGTCCATGACTGTGTTCACATTGCCGTAATCACAGTCGCCTGACTGCGGTTGCGATATCTGAGGATGGTTTCATGCCAGCTCCTCGTGTTCTAATTTGTTCCTAATTTTTAGGCCACTAGCGTTCTCTACAATATGGATTCACATGAAAACCGATTAAACAATGGTAATAAGTATCTAAATATGCCCTGTAAAATGAAAATATCATTATTGAAAGTTCATTCGGGCAATGTATCAAACACTTGGTATGCATACCTTATTTGTCTACATTTTCATACATTTTTGGGCACTTAAGATTGCCTCACACTTGTGTACACCTTACTTAAGAAGCCAACACCACACCAATACCAAGTATGAAAACATAGAAATCATAATAATTAAGATTTTAGGCCCTCTCTTAATAATGCATTCTAGGGCCTATTTTCAAAAATAAGAGCATGGATTCATGATACCTACCAGATTTGTTATGCAAGAGGGATACAAAGATGCTGTTGTAGAGCTCACAAACATGGCCAGAATTTAACCCAATTAGAGAGTAAAACTTAAAAGGGAGTGTGAGGGTAATGGGGGAAATTAGGAATTAAGTGGCTTAAATGACCACGATCGCAGTCAGGTAGCCGAAGTCGTGGACACGTGAGTGACCACAATAATGATTTGGGACCACGATTGTAGTAACTGAGAGTATTTATACTCCCCTATTTTCCTCTGTTTAGCTCTTTGCTTAGTTTTTACAAATTTTCCTTTATTTAATTTTCAATACAAAATTGCACACTTCCCCTTTTCCAAGATCATACAATGCTCTCCATAGTGCCACAAATGCATGATTTATTCAAATGAAAAAAGCTAACATCTATACTACAAAAATATGCCAAAAAGGATTCGAGCCACTTTCATGGCATTTGTGGGTTTCCTCCCACCTAGAGCCTTAGTTAATGTCATTGCACAACGTATTTCTTCACCCATCCTCAAGGTTGGTCTTTAATCACCTCCTCATTTTCCTTCTCACTCTCCACATCCACTAAAGACACAACTTGGAGCTCCGCAGTTTGCTTCATTATCTTGCAAATTTTGAAAGAAACCTCATCCTCGTGTATCCTAAATTTCATTTCCCCTATCTCCATGTTAACAATGGCTCTTCGAGTTGCTAATAAAGGATGACCAATGATGATCAGTACCTCTTGGTCCATTTCACAATCCAACACCATGAAGTTCACCGGGAGTATAAACTTGTTCACTTTAATAAGGACATCAAATAAAATCCCCACCGGCCTTTTAATGGACTGATACACCATTAAGAGTCATATAGAGGTCAGTTTAGGGGACTCCAATCCAAGCTTCTTGTAGATGACAAAAGTCATTAAGTTGATGCTCGCACCAAGGTCAGATAGAGCTTTTCCAAACTCATGCGTCCTGATTGTGCAGGGAACGGTGAATTGTTTGGGGTCATATTTCTTTTCTAAAACCTTATTATCCATGATAGAACTATACCCATGAGTGACTTTAATAGTGTCACCTTCATCAAGTTTCTTCTTGGACATCAAATTTTTCATTAACTTAGTGTATCCTAGGATTTTTTAGATTGCGTTGAGCAATGGGATATTTATTACTAGATTGCTAAGTTTTTCCATGAACTTTATCAACTTTTCACCTTTCTCTTTTTTATGCAATCACTAAGGGAATGGGGGAGGAACTTCGATTGTAGGCCTTGCTTCACTTTGTGGCGTTTTAACCTCAATCACTTCTTCATTATTTTCATCGGTTTACTTCTCATAATTTTCTTATTTTCTTTGAGGTAACACTTCCTTTGCTTTAGGTTTGGGTATTTTCTCACTCAAGTTTCCTTTAGAGGATTTAACAAGTGTCTTTCCACTCCTTGTGACAATTTCCAAGACTTGAGCGTCATTCTTTGGATTAGCAATCGTGTCACTCAGAATTCCACCCCTAGGCCTAGCATTAAATTGCATGGAGATTTGACCATTTAGGTCTCTAATTGCTTGATAGAGGCAGAGTGAGACACCACAGTTTGGGAGAGTTGAGATAAATAACCTTTCAATTTAGGAACCATTTTGTCCGTACGTTCCACTCTATTCAAGATTTTTGCTAACGCATCCTTGGTCTTGAATTTTTCAGGGTCGATAGCGCTTGACTCCTTGGCCTTGGATCAATCATGAGGAGGAACACAACAGTCATAATCATGCTCCCTATCTCTCTAATCTCTATACCGCTCGTGGTCCATACAACCTTGATTCCCACCTTGCCTTTGATAGTTTTGGCGGGAAACCCCTAGTAGTTAGCAAAATATCAGATTTCCTCATCCAACTTGTTTGCTTCTTCATTATCTTTATAAGATTTTGATGCTACAATTTTTATCGATTTCGTGGGTGCACCCATAACATGCTTTGTCAAGATTTCAAGTTGGGTCATCATTCTCGCCATGGTCTCGTCTTTCTATTTATTCCACTTTCTTTGTTCATTATCAACCATAGAAGTAGTGGAAGAGATCTTGGGAACATCGGTATCCTTGGTATGTCAACCCCGGTTTTGCTTTGACACTTCTTCTATAAATAGAAAGGCCACATGGTGTTGCATCTTCACTATGGAGCCACCCGCTGCATTATCTATCACCGTTTTGTTTAATGGATCAAGGGAACGATGGAAGATCTCAAGAAGCATCTTCGTCGGGAATTCATGATTTGGATATTGGGCCTATTTTTCGTTAAACCATTCCCAAGCTTAAAATAATAGCTCTCCATTCATTTGCTAAAAATTCACAATCGCATCCCACTTATGAAGAATTTTAGATAGTGGGAAGTATCTATCAAGAAACACCATAGCAAGCTCGTCCCAAGATGTAACTGAGCTGGTTAGAAGTGAGCGAAGCCATAAAACTGCCTCACCTGTTAGTCAGAATGGAAAGAGGTAAAGCCAAATGGATTCTTGAGTAATGTATGCTATATTGAATGGCGCACATAATTCCACGAAATTCTTCAAATAGACATTCGGGTCCCCAAAGGCTTGACTCCCGTACAATCCTTTCATTTGCAACATGTGAAGCATGACACTGGTCACATGGAATACTACGTTCCCATTAGTAGGTGGGATACAGATTGCACTTTCTTGGCCCGCTTAATTTAGTTGGACCTCATCACCTAGGGGACCATCAAAGGGGCCCATGTTGCTTGAGTTATCACTCATTGTTCCATTAACACTTTGATCACCTAAAAAAATTCAAAAACAACAAATAAAGTAAATTATACCACCCCGAATATTCCTAAGTAAGAATCACACTGATCAAGTAAAATCTATATTTCGCTCCTCGACAATGGTGCCATTTTGATAATGCTCAACTCACTCATGTTTGAGGGGTGAGGTGGTCTTTGTCAATAACCCAACTTGAATTGGGGACGAATTATAAGTTTCAAGTCCTATGGGTGCTCTAATTGCTAAAATGTTACCCAGAATGCTAATAAACACAACATGTAAAATAAAATTGGGGGGATTAGTTTGGGATTGGTTTGTAATTATTTTTGATTAATAATGCATGAATATGACACTTTTGATTTAAAATCAAGATTTGAGGAGATCTTGGGATTATGTCTACCTAAAGGTAAAATCATGTGGGTTGATGATATTTTAACATGAAGCTTAGTTATTAACTAAAGGATAGGCTAGGTCGAAGGTCATTATGGTTAGTATTTCAATAAAACCACAACGATTTCATCCATTAGCTCTTTTGAGCACCTAACAAGTGTAACATTCGTAATCACCCAAAACCTCAATCAAGCATCCTTATTTCTAGGATGATGTTCTTGACATTATTTACACTCCAATTATATTTATTTCTAAGAGTGCAAAAGGTAGTAAACCATAGGCTTAATTGTCCACCATTGCCTTGTCTCCTTATAAGCCTCTTTCAAGGATGTTATGGGTTACCATATGTTTACCTTCATCCCCTTTTTAAGAAGGATGAAGGGTTTCTAGAGTTTGGGGTTTTCACCCATCAAACCCATTTGGAGATTTAGGGTTTTCACCCATAAATTCCAACTCATAAATTTAAGCAATAGTGGAATCCATACTCAACAAATAAAACTCATGCAAACACAACAACACCGACACACAATTACAGTTTAGTTCAACATAATCTTAAGACTAAATTATGTAGGTACTCATAAAGAAACTAAAGAGAGATATACCATAAGGATTATCCAAATCTTTCATTCTTAACGAAATTACTAAGAAATCAAGCCTCCAAAATTAATTACACACTTGCCCAATTAGGGTTTCTTGCTTTGAATTGAAAAATGTCTACAAGGTAAGAAATACCCAAAGAAGAAAGTTTTTTTTACCTATATAAGGTTTGGGATTCATCCAAGAGAAATTATGAAACTACCCTGGGTCATACTCTTTCTTATCCTTGATCGCGTGAGGTTGTCCATGATCGTGGCCAATGCAACCGTTATTGTATTTGATGATCACACTTTTTTGACCTTTGTGACTACAACCACGGGATGAGGACTGCGTTTATGGTAACTGAGGCTAAACTGCTCTAGGTCTTCAGCTGCACTTCTTTTGCTTCCATTTGATTCCTTTAGCTCTAATCTACATCTTTTCATTTTATCAACTGTATACCTGTACAATGTGGATATTAGTGCATTAAATAACAATTATGTCTTATTTAATTCCACAAAGCATTGTAGTGCGTATGAATCATTAGTGCAAATGAGTGATAAAATCACCACTCATCAAGGAGTTATATGCCTGAAATACCAATAAATTGGGAAGAGATAACACCCTTTGAATCCTAGATGACCACTTTCTTTAAAACCCTAACCTTATCTTGAACAGAGAGTTTGAGAGAGAATTTAAGAGTGTTTTATTTGGAATGATGTTCTAATGAATCCCCAATAAATGTCTTAATTTGTGGCATGCAAGGGGTTAAAGTGAAAAATATCTAGAGTTCCCTCAACTTAAAAACTGTAAAAAGATATCCTTGGTTATGAGTCGACCATTGATTCGTCACCACATCATACAACTTAGGTTTATGAGTCGTATCCTAGATAGTGATTTGGAAACCCATACATTCTCCACCTTACACCTTTATGATCCCACTCGTGACCTGACTTTAGACTCATAGGGTGTAGTCATGACCAACACAATACTCAAATGGGGTTAGACATTGGAAAACATATGACTCAACCCTACCACTCATAACATGGTCTTAGGACTCGTAGTGAGCCACTCTTACTCAGAGCAGAACTTAGCCAATTCTAAATTAGTTTGGTTATGACTTAGGTTCCTAGATTCGTAACCATATCATATGACTTATATGATGAGTCATCAATAGGGCAGTTAGCTCAAAGCTCAAGGAATTTTTACGGACCCAAAAATATGAGGAGTTTCACCCACATACTTGGAAGGTGAATTATTAATAATAACTTGAGATATTTTGAACTTGTAAAAGAACCCTAGTATTTTGCCTTTAAGAGAGTTCAATGGATCTTTTCTTTTGTTTGAGATGACTTAGGAGAAGTAAAGGGAAATAAACGCTTAAGAGTTTTTCTAAATTCCCTTTAGTTGGCCCCAAATATGTGTAGTTTAATTATAGGAAATAAGGAAAGGATGAAAAACCTTTTTAAAATCATAACTATTCTGCTTTACTCGCTCAGAACAAAAAAGTATGCAGTTATGTCCCCTTCTTCCACACTGAGTCACATGCAATACCTCATAAAGTATGGAAGAGACACATACCGAGAAACTTGCATGTGTAGTTTTGGTCGGGGACTTTGGTATACTATACTAATGTATATAGGTTCTCGTAATTTGAGTAAGACTGTTTTGACCCAAAAGCAGGTATGGTGTCTTCACAGGTCAATATGATGTGTCATTATGTCTCACTATGAATTATTGTTGCACTCATTATGAAAGGGTAGAATTTCTACCCTAGGCACAAGTATGACAAAGTTGCTCATCATTATTGATAATAAGTCATTGTGTAGATTCGTCATTTTTGGACCAAAATGTCAACTCTTAGGTTTTTGTTAGAACAATTGATATGATAAGTTATCTGAGATGACAATGACCTATCTTATCTACCTATTTTCACTAGATGTAATATGTTATTTTATGGGATTTGGGGTTTATTATCAGAACGAATAACACAACGGCTCATCATGACTGATAATGACTCATATTCAATCATCGCCACCTGGATATTTTTTCATCCTTTAGGACTTTGGAGTCTACACTCTGTATTAGTACTGGTGATGGCTCATCAAACCTGATCAGGACTTGTGGTTAGGGTCATTTTATGTGTTGTCTTACTGATTTCAACTGATTTTTTATACTAAGTTTAAAGTAGAACCATAGGAACTTTTTCACTATTAAAATAGCTCCCCTTGGGAATATTAATCCTTGAATAAAGACTAATGAGGCTAAAAAGATATGGAAAGAGATGAACAGCTAAAATTGATTTCTGAAAGCTGATTACTGGAATGATAACTGACTTCTTGAAAAGCTAAAATGGATTCATGAAACATTCATGCATACTAATACATGAAAGCAACTAAGGTATATGAAGCTAAGTGAAAAACTAAGGAGAAAACTATTACCGCTAGCTGGAACTTAATTAGAAGGGAATAGGTGAGGGTACTTAGTCATCATATCTATTTCTTATCTTCCTTAACAAGATGATTCCTCCAAAGAACTTTCACTAAAGTGACTTATTTGTTCCTCAAATTATGTAATTGATGGTCAAAAATCTCAACTAGAACCTCTTCGTATAAGAGACTATCTTTTACGCCCAAACTCTCTAATGGCAAAATTAAAGATAGATCACCAATACATTTCTTCAATAGGGACACATGGAAGACTAGATGCACCGATACTAAATATACAAGAAACTCTAACTCATAGGCACATTGCCAATATGCCTCAAAATCTTATAAGTACTAACATATCGGGGACTGGGTTTCCCTTTCTTGCCAAACCTCATCACCTCTTTCATGGGTGAAATTTTAAAGTAAATTTAATCACAACTGTGAACTCAAGCTCGCTTTTATAGCATTTAAGATGACTCTGAGTTGTTTTTAGCCTCTCTCTAATTAGCTAAACTTTCTCCATAGCCTCATAAATTGAATCAAACCCTATCAAGGTAGCTTCACCATCCTCAAAACAACTAATAAGAGATTTACACCTTTTTCCATAAAGTGCCACAAATGGAGCCATCTGACTACTAAAGTGATACTAGTTATTAAGAGGCAAGTAATAATCCTAACTACCTTTAAAGTCAATTATAGAAGCTCTCAATATATCCTCTAAGGTCTGAATATTTTACTCTACCTTACAATCAATTTGTGGGTGAAAAGTTATGCTGCGATGAACCTTGGTACCTAGACTATTTTGAAAAGATATCCAAAACTGTGAAGTAAACTGGGTACGCCTATCTAAAATGATAGTCAAGGAGACTCCAATCAAATTGACCACCACTCTAAGGTAGAGTCTAGTGTAATCCGAAGTTGAATATGTAGTGTTCATTGGCCAAAATATATTGAATTGGTCATATGATTAATAACAACACATATAGAATCATGTTATTGGCGAGTATGGTGTAGAAATGTATTGAAATCCATATTTACCTCTTCCTACTTCTAAGTAGGAATACTAATATTTTGGGTTTTACCACCTAGTCTCTGGTGCTCAACCTTAACCTGCTAGTAATTTTGACACAAATTGTACGATATTCTTCTTCTTGTTATTTTATAAATAAAATTCTCCTAGGTCATGGTACATGTTGGTGGCACCTGGGTGAATAGAATATGAAGAATTATGAACTTCAACAAACATATGTTGTCTCAAGTTATCTACATATGGAACACATAATCAGCCCTGACAATAAAGAAGACCATATCACCTTGGAAGAAAACCTCTACCTCCTTACTTTGCACTACTTTCTTCAACCTAATCCAAATGGAATTTCTATGTTGCTTTACCTTTATCTATACCACTAAAGACGATTTTGAACCTTGGCACTACCTTCGGCTGAATCAGCTAAAAAAACTCTCAATCTAGTAGTCGATGAATATCACAAACTAACTATATATTTTCATACCCTACATAAGCAACACTACCCTTCAAAAGTCTACTAAGGGAATCATCCGCTACATTGGCCTTACTCGAATGGTATAAGACAACCATGTCATAGTCTTTCAGCAACTCTTGCCGTCTTCTCTAATGAAAGATTTTAGGTCTTTCTAACTGAACACAAACTAAAGGCTCTTATGATTGATGAACACATCCATATGAACTCTCTCAAGATAGTGTCTCCAAATCTGTAAGGAAAACATAACTATTGCTAACTCAAGATCATAAGTCAGGTAATTCATGTTATAAGGTTTGAGTTATCTAGAGGAATAAGCTCGACCTTACTATGCTGCATCAACACACATCCATGGAAAACTTTGGAGGCATAAAAGTATGTAACAAACCCATATAAACCCTCTTCAAGAGTCAATATTAAAGCAAAAGTGAGTCGAGTCTTCAACTCTTTAAAACTCTTGTCACAAGTATTGGACCATTGAAATTTGACTTTGAGTCAATCTAGACATAAGATAAGAAATATAGGAAAGTCCTCTAACAAACCTTCTGTAGTAATCATCTAAGATCAAGAAACTCCTAATGTTTGATAGAGATATGGTCCTAGGCCGGTTTCTGACTACTTTGTATTTCAAGAATCCACTTGGATACCCTCCTTGGAAATGATATGGTTGAGGAATGCTATTATTTTATACTAGAATTAACACTTACTAAATTTAGTAAATAATTGGCGATCTTTAAGAGTCTATAAGTCAATTCTTAAATGATCTACATATTTATCATCACTATGAGAATAGATGATAATGTTATCTATGATGATGATAAACATATCCAAGTACTACTTGAACTGTATATTCATCAAGTCCATAAAAGTTATAGGAGCATTCCTTAGTATAAAGGACATAACAATAAATTTATAATGACCATATTGATCTTTGAAAGTTGTCTTTCATTTGTCATATCCTATGACTCTAAGCTGGTGATAGTCGGGATCTGAGGTCTAACTTTGAAAAATAACTAGCATATTGAAGATGTCCAAACAAGTCATCAATCCTTCGAATGGGATACTTATTTTTAAATATGATTTCATTCAACTGATGGTATTTGATGTACATTTTTAGGGAATCATCTCTCTTATGCATGATTATAACTGGAGTACCCCATGGAGAGATTTTAGGTCTGATTAAACCTTTGAATGAAAGGTCATTTAGTTGTTCTTTCAATTTCTTAAGATCAATTGGAGGAATTCTATTAGGAGAAGTTGAGATAGGCTGGGTATTAAGAAGAAGGTCTTTTCGAAAGTCTATCTCCCACTTAGGAGAGGCTTTGAGAAGATCTTCAAGATACACTTTTGGAAACTCATTTACAACTAGAATTGACTGAAGAGTTGGGGGTTTCAAATTGAATACTTAACTAAAACTAGATATTTCATGAAACTTTAGAGTTATTTTTATGTCCATAAGGTACGTGACAAACTGAGCTATAGGCACTGAAGTACTACCTCTCTATTTTAAGATTCATTCATTCAAAAATAGAAACTTAATGAATCTACTTTTTTAGTATACTGAGGCCTAATAAGATTGTAGCTATTCCATTCTGAAACTCATATCAAAATCAATCATCTTTGATTCTACTAGATCAACTATGGTGATTTTTTTGAGAGATATGACTTGGCAATTTTTGTATACCTACTTAGCTTAACTGAGTCACCAATAGGAGTAGAGAATAAAAAGGGATATAATAGGGTTTTAGGATTAACAAAAAAATCTATTGCATTATAAGGAATAAAGAAAAAAAGTATGGCTTCAAGATCTAGTAATGCATATATATTAATATGAAAAACTATAACATACTAGTGACTATATCAGGGGAATCCTTCTGATCCTACTGAGTCTATAAAATATAGAACTACATTAGGGGAACCGTTCTAATCCTACTAAGTCTGTAGAGCATAGTTCCTATTTTGGCACTGCCCCACCACTTATATCTGAAGAAACACCTTATTAAGTTGGGAGACCTAAAGGGGCTACTAAAGTTGCAAATTGAGAATTGTTACTCCCATTTCAATTCACAATCAAAGGACAATGTCTTAACCCATGTCCCATATGACCAAATCTAAAACAAACCTCCTTGCCAAGATAGAATTCCCTTAGATAATTCATACCACACCTAGGATATGTTAGAAAGTGTGGTTACCTGTAACTGTGCCTTGAGACTTAGAGCCTGATGCTCTATTTATTTGGTCATGACAAGGCCTGGGGGATGGTGCACTAGCTAAATAAGGTGTTGGACTTGAAAAACTCTACTAAAACTGAGAATGGTTACCATTACCCAATCTGTACTGAGAGTAGTCGTAGTTACCTGTTCTATTCTTTTAGTCTCTCTTTACTTCTTCTTTATCTTATTTTCCCTACTCTATTAAGTATGAGTCATAAGTTAGAAGATGTCTATATCCTCAACAAAACTAAGGGTCCTACACTCCTTGATCACTGACTTAGAAACACCTAAAAAAACTTACTCATTCGAGCACTTGGCTTGATAACCATCTCTGGAGAATTCTTGGAGAGTTGAGTATTATTTCACTAACATGTTTACCTAATTTAAATTTATGAACACCTTAACCTTAACTTCCCCTAACTCACGAGTAAATAACTATTTATAAAAGTAGTCACAAGCACATCCTAATCAACTAAGCCTGCATCCATACGTCTACCCTCTTTCCACTATTTGAACCAAGTTTGACCCACTCCTTTAAACTGATGAGCATCTAAATCTAAACTCTTAAATAAACTATTTACCTTAATCTAAGTGATCTTATGATCCTCATTAATGAAATCCTATGGATCTTTATCCACCTTTGAATCATAAAGATCTAAAAGATTTATCCAAGTGAAGTCGTAGACTCTCATATCAGTTGCATTTATATAACACTCTAAAAGGTCATACATGTTCTTAAGGGATTACTATGTGTTTTAGGGTAATGAGAATTCCCTAACACGTAGTTGAATTGCAAAACTCCTCTTTCGACCAAGTTTTAGTGGACATTCTTTTTTAGTCAACTTTAAATGATCATAACCACTTGAATATTATGGTTTTTACAGCAAAAGACCCAACAAATGATATCTTTTATTTTATTTCTAGTGCATCTAATTTCACCTTAATGTGATATCAGAATAGAAAGTTATGCTCAATTTACTCGAGGGCGTCTGTCTGCCAAAGATTGAAAACCTAAGTTGACAATTCGTCAACTAGTTGATGACACATCAAATAAGGTCATCCACCTTAACCAATAAAGATCAGAATGCCCAGAGATTGATGACCTGAGTTGATGAGCATTCAATAGGTTGACAACCCAAGTTGTCAGGCGGGAAATTTCTATAATTTTTTTAGTTTTCTTAGGGGTATCTTGGTCCTTTACTTACCTCAAAATATTTCCCCACAAATTAAATCACTCAATAAACATTATTTACTCAACATTTAGCAAATTTTCACCACTCTCTCTCTGAAGAGAAATGAAATTAGGGTTTTTTCTCAAAGTCTAACTTCCAAGGCTCCAAACTTAAGTTTTCCTTCAAGATATCTATAAGTTCAGGTATGTGGGATTTGAAAATAGGTTCCCTTTCATCCTTGTTCCCTAGAAATTAATTTCTCATAAGTTATTTATTGAAATTTATAAGTAGGGATCATACCTGCTTCACATGATTTTAAACTATTATGCTTTTTTATGAATTGAATTGAATATTATCACATTAATTCATGGTCTACTTATGTTTTACCCATATGGTATATCTTATGAATTAAATTTTAGAATTCTAAGTATAAAATCTTATAATTTGGTAAATGTATATGATTTTAGTATAATATACTTAGAATATAAAAAATTTAGACCTATGATCTCATATTTACTATGAAATTCACTTATGTATTCAGGGATACCAAAATAGAAACAAAATCATATTTGGTTCCCAAATTGTAAAATCATATGCTTATCTTCCTGGTTAATTTCATATTTGTTATGAGCAGTAGTATGTCTTGAGAGTAGTATCTATCACCGAGGATGTGAGGGTTTATGCTATTCTAGTCCCAAAAACTATGTACCACTATAGGTATGATACGGATTTGCCTAAACCTATTTTGAATTCATAAATTTTAAATCTTGACTTCCCTTCTATGGAACATATCTCATATCTTTTTGCTAAAGTGAATAATGTTCTTTGTTTTGGTATCAAATGTTTTTTTTTGCCCTAAGTGGTCCTATGAGTGATATCACCAAAATCATGGCTATATACCATGTCACAGTATATGGTGGCCTTCTAATGAGTCATATATTGGACTTCTTGTTCATTACTGTAACATGCTTACAATTTAATCTATTTTATTTTTGTCCTTATCTTAATCAAAACATCAATTTTTGACCTGAGATATACTTAGCGATGTTAAAAGGATAATATGGGTGAGTTTTAAAATTTTTGGAAGAGGTTCAGGGTCATTTTGGAATTTTGAGAAAGTGATCCTCCACATTTTTAGCGTGCCACAAAGGTTAGCCTCCGGTATTTTGATGTGGAATGAAGGTAGTGTGCCTCTGTGATAACACCATGTTATGAAGGATAATCTCCATGATAAGTAGCATGGCACGGAGGTTAGCCTCTGCGATAAGGCTGTGCCATGCTGCTCTGTAAATATCATGTTGTCTTGTTTTATTTACCTTAAGATAGGGGTAATGAGGTCTTTGCACCTATGTATGAACTTTAAACATTATATGAGCCTATTTTTATTAGTTTTCAAGGAACAAAAGTTATTATTTAACTGTCAAACACAAAATCTAAGAAAATCTTAAGGGTTTCACCATGCGTTCATCCTTTAGGTTCCAAGTTCTAAATTATTTCCAAATTCTTGTGTGTCTAAGGCATGTTCCTCTTCCCCAAAAGATTTTTTTGTTAAAATCATGTATTTAAATTGTGATTCATATGATTTAATTACTAATTATGAATGTAGGTTGAGGGCTTCTAAACATATTTGATTGAATTGTTTTTCCCATGTCTTTTATACATCATTCATGATTTGAATTGATAGTTTTAAACTAATCAAGGTGCATGGGGATGGTTGATTGTCATGAGGGTCATTATTTTCCCTAAATTGATGATTTTGATATGGAAATTGGTATAACCTCAACCCAACCTTCCGAAACTTGCCTTGAACATGCGAATATGCATGTTCAACTACTTTTGAGACCTTGAATTGCATAAAAGGTTAATGGAATGTAAAATTAGTTTCAAATTGGAAACTTTGGAGTCCGATTGGTTGACTAGGTTAGAGTCCTATTAGCTAGATGATTTGGTTCCAACTTGGAACTTCAGATTCCTATTGGCTGATAGGGTTAGGGTCCCATTGGCTAAATGATTTAGTTCCTACATGGAACTTTAGAGTCCCATTGGCTGATTAGGTTAGAGTCCCTTTGGAGGATGGTTGTATTATCTAAATAACATTTACTTTCAAGCTATAGTCGGTGACGATACCACTTAATAATGCCTTAATGAATGACTAGTTAAATGATTAAATGGGTTATGTGCTAAATGCTTTAATTGAGCTTAAAGGGGATTGTGTGGCATGATTGGGTGGTTTGAGTCCCCCATATTATATGATCGGGTGCCTAAATAACCTTTAGTATATGATTGGGATGTTTGAGTCCCTCATGCATATATATTATTATTATTTTTATTCATGCAACTACACATATTGGGGCCCGACTAGGGTGTGAGAACTGGGGCCCATATAGCCCATGGGTACTATTATGATTGTTAAGATATACAGTCTAGACTAATGTTTTACTTTCATGCTGAGCTTTGTTTCTAATCCAGAATATTATTCATATATGTATATGATTGTGTGCACTGGTTTTGAATGATTTTGAACTAATTTGATCATAATAGTAGTTTAGCCTTTCCTTTAGTACATGCTAGTGCTCATCCCACTAACCGTTTTCAAACACTGTATTCCCACATGATGTAGGGTTTGAAGGCATATCTTTTTTTTCTTGTGCAGTGAATGGGGATTCAGAGTCATTCATGTGTCAACTTTAATTGGTGATCCTCCTTCTTTCAGAAGGCTTGTTGCTTCTTGGTTTAGTATGTCATAAACTATTTTCTTTTGAACTTATTTTGGCTATTGTCGGGGGCATGTCCCAACTTACGTTGATGAATAGTTTTTCTTAGAGGATTTGTGGATAATTATGGATTAGGATGTCCATTTAAAAATCTTAGGACCTTGATAAGGTTTCTTTATTTTATATATATATTTCTTTGGATATCTTCCATTATTGTATAGGTGTGGTGTTCTGGTTGACTACGTAAAGATGGTGGTCTCCGGCCCCTGATGGACTTGAGATATTCGTCATGGCTAGGAATTAGTTCTGTTCATGATAAAGTTATTTTCAGAGCAAGGTTTAATATCATTAGGTGTCCACAAAGCCGCGTCAAGTAGAGTCTCTTTTATAGGTGTGTAGCACACCACACTATTAAGGGAGAGGCTATGATGCTTTTAGGAATGTTTCCCTTCTTTGTTGTTCTATTTTTGAGCTATAGAGTCTAAGTTCTTGAATCTCGTCTAATTCCCATTTGTTTGTATTTCAGATTATGCCTTCCCAAAGATCTAATGCTCATGGAACTCTTCTGTGTTGCTTGAGGATAATGTGGATGAAACTCGTCCAACTTATTAAGTGAAGACCTGGTCTAGGGTCTCTGCTCCTGATTTCTCTCATGGAGTTTTGCCGATTTCTACTAGTGTCCCTCAGGCTCCTTAGGGTAATGTGACAAATGTTGAGTTTCATAAATTGATTCATTTGCTTACTCAGTTGGTGTCTTATTAGTCCTACCAGTCTAAGTATTTTAGTTCTGTTGCTCCATTTTCTAAGGTCACTAGAGTTGGACAGTGCATGATGTCGAGTCCTTCGATTTTCACTGGTTCTAAGGTTGAGAAGAATCTTTAAGGATTCATTAATGAGATAGAAATGATTTTTCAAGTGATGCATTCTTCTGACTTTGAGGGATGCATTTTACCATATATCAATTGAAGAATGTGGCATATCAGTGGTATGAGGAATGAGAGCAGTTAAGAGGGAAGGATGCTAAGTCAGTCATGAGGGATGATTTCTCTGGTGCCTTTCTGGATCATTTTTTTCTCTGGAGTTGAGAGAAACAAAGGCTGAGGAGTTTGTGAATCTGAGATAGGAGTAGATGACTATGAAAGAGTATTCCTTAAAGTTTCATCAGTTGTCCCACTATGCTCTAGAGTTAGTGTCTGGCATGAGGGATAGGATGAGAAAGTTTGCTTCTAGATTGTCTCGAGACTTGGTGTTGGAATGTAAGGTCTCATTGTTGAACAAGAATATGGATATTTCTCAACTTGTGGTATATATGCAAAAATTTAAGGAGGAAAATAAGAAATATGCTAAAATAAAAGAGAGCCAAAGCAAGAAATTCTAATTTTTGGATCAGAGTGGGGGCCAGCAACATAGTGGTAGAGAGGGTAACTAATGTAGTAGAAAGAAGTGAGGGAATTTTGGCTCCTATTCGGCAGCTAGTGCTCTATATCCTAATCTATATGGTGATAATCACATTCAGAATAATAGTGTGTTTAGGGAACAAGGTGCTTGATATCGAACCAGTGGAGCTCAATCGGCCCCATTTTATCCCCCTATTATGTTTGTGGGCAGGTGTATCATGAAGTTTGCAATGAAGGAAGGAATAAGTGTTTCTGGTGTGGTCAGAATGGTCACCTATAGTGGAGTTTTCCTTTATCTAGGGTTGCTACTTTGTCCTATAAGGTTCCGATTGCAACACCATCAGCTCCTGTACCAAAGGTTGCTACTTCTTGCTATTAAACTGGTCAAAATTATTTCTATGCTCTTGCTTCCCTTCAGGATTTTGAGGCATATCCTGATGTCATTACTGGTATGTTATAAGTTTTCTCTCATGATGTATATTATCTGATTGATCCAGGGTCCACTCTTTTCTATGTGACCCCTTTTGTTGCTGTCTATTTTGGTTTTGATCCTGAGTGTATTTCTGATTCCTTCTCTGTATCTACCTTGGTAGGTGATTTTGTTGTGGATTGAAGATCCTATAGGGGTTATGTGGTGTGTAGCCATGGGAAGGGAGTTCCCCAGTACCTAAGCGAAGGTTTATATCTTATGTTAGAGCTTGAAAATTGATTTCCAAAGGGTGTTCGTACCATATAGTTTGGGTTAAGGATTCAACTTCTGAGGGTCCCTCTTTACAATCTATTCCTATAGTTTGTGAGTTTTTTGAGGTATTTATAGATGATCTTCCAGGTGTTCCTCCTGATAGGGAATATACTTTGTGATTAATCTTTTACCGAATACCCATCCTATCTCTATCCCTCTATATAGAATGGCTTCAATTGAGTTGAAGGAACTTAAGGAGCGATTGAAAGATCTTCCTAATAAGGGTTTTAGTTGTCCTAGTGTTTCTCCTTGGGGTTCCCCTGTACTTTTTGTGTGCAAAAAGGATAGGTCTCTTTGAATGTGTATACCACCCGCTGAACAAGGTGACCATGAAAAATAAGTATCCCCTTCCTAGGATTGATGATCTATTCGACCAGCTTTAGAAAGCTAAATTTTTTTCTAAGATTGATCTTCTCTTGGGTTATCACCAGTTGAAGATTAGAGAGGTGGATATCCCTAAGGCTGTTTTTTGTACCCGATCTGATCATTATGAGTTTATGGTTATGTCCTTTGGTTTAACTAACGCCCCAATGATATTTATGGATCTCATGGATTAGGCATCGTATAGATCTGGATTTGTTTGTAATTATGTTCATTGATGACATATTGGTGTATTCTAAGAGTAAGGAGGATCATGCCGATCATTCCATTAAGTATTGCATACCCTTAAGGATCAACAGTTGTAAGAAAGGTTTTCTAAGTATTAGTTCTGGTTGAATGTAGTGACTTTTCTGGGTCGTGTTATTTCTAGTGAGGGGATCATAGTGGATCCACAGAAAGTGGAAATGGTTAAGAAGTGGCCTAGACCCAGGACTCCAATCGACATTAAGAGCTTCTTGGGTTTAGTCAGGTACTATAGAAGCTTTATGGAGAGTTTCTCTTTGATTGTTGTCCCGTTGACTAAATTAACTTAGAAAAAGGTGAAGTTTCTTTGGTTTAAGGCTTGTAAGGGATGTTTGGAGAAGTTACTTCTGCTCCTATTTTGACCTTGCCCGAGGGTACTGATGGTTTCATTGTGTATTGTGATGCATCCAGTATGACTTGGTTGTATGTTGATGCAATATGGTAAGGTAGTGGCGTACACTTCTAGGCAGTTGAAAGTTCATGAGAAGAATTTCCCAATACACGACTTGAAATCTTTGGTTGTGGTTTTTGCCTTAAAGATTTTGCATCACTATTTGTATGGGGTGCATGTTAACACCCCTTCAGACCATAAGGGTTTACAGTATGTGTTCACGCAGAAGGATTTGAATCTCAGGCAAAAGAGATGGCTTGAGTTGCTCAAGGACTATGACATGAGTCTGTTTTATCATCCAGGTAAAGCTAACGTGGTTACTGATGCTCTTAGCAGGTTATCTATGGGAAACTTATCTTTTGTGGATGAGGAGAAGCAAGATCTGATGAAAGATATTCATCAGTTGGGTAATCTTGTGGTTTGTCTTTTAGACTTTGAGGATGGAGGTATGATAGTACAAAAAATGGTAAAGTCATCTCTTGGTGTTAAGGTGAAAGAGAAATAGGTGTTGGACCCTATCTTGATGCAAATTTTAAATGATGTAGGTCAGCAGAGAGTTATGTCTTTTGAGATTAGTGGTGATGATATGTTGAGGTAACAAGGTAGTAGATTGGTTGATCTTACTGTTGATGGGCTGTGATAAAGGATCTTGGATGAGGCTCATGAGTTGAGGTATACTATCCATCCAGGATCGATAGAAATTTAACAGAACTTGAAAGAGGTTTATTAATGGAATAATATGAAGTAGGATGTGGAAAATTTTATGGCTAAGTGCATGGTTTGTCAGCAAGGGAAGATGGAGCACTTGAGGTTCAGTGGTATGTCTCAAGAGATTGAGTTTCCTGTGTGAAAGTGGGAGATGATTAATGTGGACTTTTTTACTGGTCTTCCGCGGTCTCGTAAAAAGTTTGATTCGATTTGGGTCACCATGGATAGGATGGCTAAGTCTGCTCACTTCTTGTTAGTGAGGACTAGCTACTCCGGTAAGGATTATGCTAAGTTGTTCATTAAGGAGAGAGTTAAATTTCACGGTGCACTTATATCTATTATTTCTGATAGAGGTATGCATTTTTCATCTCACTTTTGGTGTTCTTTTCTGAGAGGTTTGGGGATTAAGGTGAACCTTAACACCGTTTTTCACCCTCCTATAGATAGACACGTTGAAAAGACTATATGGACATTGGAAGATATGCTATGGGTGTGCGTGATTGACTTTGGGGGTAGTTGGGTTGACCATTTTCCTCTCATTCTGTTCACTTATAGTAACAACTATCATTCTCATATTCAAATGGCTCCGTTCGAGGCTTTGTATGGTAAGAGATGTCATTCTCCTATTAGGTGGTCTGAAGTTGGTAAGACAAGATTTTTTGGCCTAGATTTAGTTCACTAAGCCATGGTGAAGGTGAAGGTGATTAGGATAGGCTTAGAACCTCCAAAAGTTGCCCAAAGTCCTATGCGGATATAAGGCAAAGAATCTTGGAGTTTGATGGGAATGATTGGGTGTTCTTGAAAGTGTCTCCTACGAAGGGAGTGATGTGATTTGGGAAGAAGGGAAAGCTAAATCCGAGTAATGTTAGTCCATATCATATTCTGAGGAGAGTTGGGAATGTGGCTTTTGATTTGGAATTGCCCTCAAGTTTGGGTTCCATTCACTTTGAATTTCATGTGTTAATGTTGAAGAAAAATGTGGGTGATCCTTCTTTGGTTGTCTCTGGTAAGGGTGTTGGTGTGACGGATTCTTTGTCTTATGAAGAAGTCCCGGTTAAGATTTTGGATAGACGAGTTTGCAAATTGAGGACTAAAGACATACCTTCAATAAAAGTCCTTTGGAGATACCAAAAGGTGGAACAAGCTACTTGGGAAACTGAAGAGGATATGAAGGCTAAGTACCCATTCTTGTTCCATGTATTGTACGAAAGTTCTTAAGGTATGAATTTTGATTTTTTTCTTGTTATTTTCCAAGTTGGTCGTTTGATTCTAATGTATTCTTTTGTCATGAATTGAACCAGGCCTGGTCATAACGGGTATCTCATGTTCCATGTGGACCGGAGATCACCCCTGTACCTAACCAAACCAAACACACCACATCCTACAGTCGGCTGAATTCCGAACATATAAAAAGATAGCATAAAATAGTATAAGAAAGTTTTAGTCAAGTCTATTACCACCGATCGATGACCGGTTAAACAATCGACCGACACTTCCTAATCGCCGCAGTAGTCCAAACATAGCCTTCAAAAGAACGATCCAAAACTGTATATCAATAAAGTGTTGGGACATGACCCCAATAATAGCCACAAACCAAATCCAAAGGAATAGTCAAATGTAAAGGAAACCATAATCATGGAATGGGGTCTTTTAAAGTATGGAAGCTCACAACTTTAATCTGACTCACTAGCTGATCCCGAATCCAAGTCAGTGAGTAGAAGAAGTGGAAGTATGTCAAATTCCTCCATCACATAGGGATACAACATCCGAGAGGGTTAGCATGGTGAATGCTAGCATGTAACTCGGGGGTAAGGATAACATAATGGCATGATCCACAGTTTAAAATCATTCAAAGACCAATGCTTATAATCAAATGCATAAACATATATATATATATTATATGCCAGGGTAAGGAACAAGGCTTAACATGCATTTCAAAACATTAGCCCTGATTATGTAGCTCAATCGTCATATAAAGTACCCACAGGATATATGGGCCCTAGATCTCACCCGCAGGTTGGGCCCCAGTGCGTGTAGCCACATGAACCATAGAATAATCTCATATAATGCATATGGAGGACTCGAACCTGCCAACATATAGCAAGGTGACTTAAGCACCCGATTATATAATGATTTACGGGGGACTCAAACCTCCCTAATCATGAAATAATAAGGGGGACTTGAACCTCCCTGGTTACTTTGACCCCCCGCATCGACAAATGCAGTTTCCAATATTGGTCACTCGGACCTCCACTTTCACGACTCATCTACAAAACCCTCATTAAATCCCAATTAAAATAAGTATCACACATTTCCATTCATTTAACCACATTCCACATTAAGGCATACATTGTTAGTATCGTCAGACCAACTACACTTGCAAGGTAACAACAACAACATGCCAAAAAAATTTCCATTAACTTAGAGAAAACAACTCCCATTGTGCATTAATACATGAAGGGGGTCACCAACTCCCTTTGTTTATTAAATCATGCCGTTGTATGCAATAGTTCAAGACTAGTTCAGTTTTATAAATTCCCACAGTTCTCATAATAAAAACCAATTTCGGGTCATAACCACTTCAAAAGTCACAAGTTTGGGAAAATCATGTTCCCTAGTTCATTCACCATACCCATGCACCCACAAGTTCAAAACCATATTTAAAACATGGAAATCATATATATACCATGAGAAACATTGTTCAGTTCATAAACATTCAAAACCCCCAACCTTTATTTCAAAACCATCACATTAATATCATGCACCATACTTTAAAACTCATGCTTTTACAAAATTAACAGTGAGGGAAGAGTCATATGCCTATAATAGTAAGATGTACGAAGAGAAATAACCCTTGATATCCCTAATTGATCAAACTCTTGAAGACTCTAAGTATTTTTGACCTTGAGGATTTGGGAGTATTTGTTACTTAGATTGTTTCTGAGAGATAATGTCACCCTAAAGAGGTTATAAGACGTGGGTTTCAAGTTAGGTAATAGGAAATGTCTGTAGTTTCCTCATCTTATAAGATGAAAAAGTCAACACCTTAGCTCGTAACATCTTATTATGAATCATCACCATGAGTCGTAACCAAGGCAGTACCACCACGACACCCTATTATATTATCCTTATGACTCAATGACACCACTCATAATAGGATCCTATGACTCGTTGGGTCCAGTCGTAGTCAACACAGAACCCAAATTGAGACTTACACTGGACACCCTACGATTACACCTAATGACTAATAACATATCCTTATGGATCTTAGTGAGCCACTCGTACTCAAATCAGAATCAAACCACAAACTTACTAATTTGGTTATAATTCCTCCCAACGACTCGCCAGGACACCCTACGACTCATAAGGTCCAGTCGTAACTAAGGCAGTGAGCTCAAATCTCAGGAATATTTCAAGGGAACAAAATTCAGGGTGTTTCATCTTGCTATTTCTTGTTCTATAAGAGTCCTAGCTCATCATTCAGGAATGAATAATCCTCAGGGGGAAGGTAATGTAACACCCTTAAAATTTCATCCATTTTATTTTTGTACCCCCCTGTTTAAAACATTGATTTTTGACTTGAGATGTGCTTAGGGATGTTAAAAGGATAATTTGGGTGAGTTTCAAAATTTTTGGAAGATGTTTAGGGTCATTTTGGAATTCTGAGGCAGTGAGCCTCTGCATTTTTAGCGTGCCACAGAGGTTAGACTCTGTGATTTCAATGTGGAATTGAGGAAGTGTGCATCCATGATAATGCTGTGTCATGGATGATAATCTCTATGATAAGTAGTGTGGCACGTAGGTTAGCCTCCACAATAAGGCCATGCCACGCCGCTATGTAAAACTCATATTATCTTGTTTTAATTCCCTTAGGATGAGGGATAATGAGGTCTTTTCACCTATGTACAACCTTTAAAAATTATATGATCCTATTTCCATCAATTTTCAAGGAACAAAAGCTATTATTTTACCCTAAGACAATAAACTAAGAAAAGCTTAAGGGTTTCACCATACGTTCATCTTCTGAGTTCTAAGTTCCAAATTGCTCCCATATTCTTGTGTGTCTAAGGGATGTACCTGTTCACCAAAAGATTATTTTGTTAAAAAAATATATGTAAATTGTGATTCATGTGATTTAATTATTGATTATGAGTGTGGGTTGAGATCTTATGAACAAGTTTTATTGAATTGCTTTTCCCATAACTTTTGTGCATCATTCATGATTTGAATTGATAGTTTTGAACTAGTCGGGGTGCATGGGGATAGTTAAATGACAAGGGTTTTTTTGCCTAATTTTATGATTTTTATATGGAAATTTGTATAACTCAACCCAACCATGTGAAAATTGCCTTGAACATGAGAATATGCATGTTGAACACCTTTTGAGACCTAGCATTGCATAAAAGGTTAATTTAGCATAAAATTTGTTTTAAATTGAAAATTTCAGAGTTCTATTGGCAGAATGGGTTAGAGTCTCATTGGATATATTATTTGGTTCCTACTTAGAACTTTGGATTCTTATTGTCTTACTGGTTAGAGTCCCATTAGCTAAACGTCTTAGTTACTACTGGAACTTGGAGTCCCATTGCTCATTGGGCTAATGTCCCTTTGGTAGATGGTTGGATTGGCTAAATGACATGCGTTAAAAGCTATAGTTGGTATAACGAGAACACTTCGTATTTCCTTAATGATTGACTCTTTAAATCATTTAATGCCCTAGAAATACATCCTGGAGGTCACACGATGCTCAAGACTACAACTAGTCCCAAGCTAACCCTTTAAGCCTTCTAACAACTTTGGAACACAACAAAAGTAAAATTGACATACAAAATCTTAACTGAAACTAAATTAATAACTTAACTGAAAGACTTAAACTTGGAAATCTTTAAAACAAACACTGTTAAATCTAAAATAGAAATCAGTTGGACAAGCCTCTACTTCTAACTAGAGAGCCACTGGGACAAGCCCCAGCTGACCCAACTCAAACTAAAATCAAGAGACTAGAATACTTCATCAATATCAAAGTCTTATAAAATGAGACCTCGATCTATGAGGACTCACAAAGCATTGTAATGTAGGTGGAGATGCTCGTAGTCAATCACGCTTCTGGAACTGATCACCAGACCTATATTATGAAATGATGTATCACATAGACATATATGTGGATCAGTACTTCTGGAATGTACCGAGCATGTGGGGGTGAATGTATAAGTAAAACAATAACTAAAACTGCATATGGGATTTCAAATAATGCATGCTACGTGTAAATGACTCACCTTGGGCTTGATTAAAACCAAAACTGCAAAATAATATTCATGAATAACAAAGCAAAATGATAAACTTTGTAAGCCATAACACTTAGTTCTGAAAGCTTTACTTTTACTCTTTGTTTTGGGAGGTTCTTCTAACCTACATAAACCATGTGAGATATCATGGAGTACAATGTCTTACCTGTGTTGGGGAGAGCTGTTCTACCCTTGCCATTACAATAGAACCTTAACTTAGGTGATCCCTATCTTTAAGTTCATCCATATTGGGAATAATCTTGACCTACGTTGGCTCATATTTCTGGGGCATGCAACCTTGGACTCATACCCAACTCGGTGCTAAATACTACTCCCTTATTACTTATATACCCATAATTTAGGAAATCCACCTTTAAATAGCATAAGTGTTTATAGAACGAAAACCAGTTATGCTTCTCTTTGCTTTAATTCAAACTCAAGATGAACAAATGTGGAATCCATATTTTATCTTATAATCAAAAGACCACTTCTTTCTTTAAATCTTCGTATAAATTTATCAAAGAAGAACTTAAGAATATAGTTCTCTTGAAATCTCAACACTTAAACTTATAGCTTGAAATTCATGCTTAAATATCATGGTGATTCATAACAACACTTCATGATCAATAACAATCTTTAAATACTTCAACAATATCAAATCAAGATAGTGCAATCTCGTTCATAATATAAATCTTATAAGTTAAAACCTAAATATAAGAAATTCTTGATATACTCAAAGCTTTAGATCTCATGATAATCACATGCTTCAAGAATATAGAAACTTAGGTATGAACCCTAATTCAAAACAAGTAAAATGAAGATTAAAATCATGCAATTTGGGAACAAGGGTGAAAGGATACCCTTGTTCGTAACCCCACATACCTTGATAAACTTGACTTGTTGTAGAAAGCTTAACTTTGAAAGCCTTGGAGACGATCTTGAAAGCTTTCTTGAACTTTTTGGATTTGGAATATTAGATTGTTGTTTATCTTAAAGAGAAAGGAATGAAGTTTTGAAGTTCTTGGGAGGAGATTAGGGTTTTCTTTGGGAGAAAATTGAAGGAGAATGGGAAATAATGCCTTAACCGACGTTTAATCTTGTGTTTTTATGACTTGGGGTGATGGGAAAAGACCTAACTGTCCCTCAAGAGATTAATTTTGTCATTGGAATGCTGATTGGAGGCCTAGCGCGATGTGATGATGTGTCCATCGCTATACACAACATGATGCAATGCAATTGCATTGAGCTGCTAGAATCAAATTCCAAACATGGCCCAAACGTCGTCCGAAAATTCTAAAACTTCCCGGAGACATGATCCTTACACCCATGATCATGATTTATCTCAGAAACCATTGTCTCGAGTCCGAAAGGTCAACTTAAAAATCCTCAAAGTTAAGAGGTAAAAAATAAGACTAAGTCCTCAACTCTTAGTTAATTTTCCAGGGTGTAAGCCTCTTTGCAAGAACTAGGAGCTAAATTATGCGAAGTTTAATATGGGGTATTACAATATCTCCCCTTGGGAACATTCAACCTTAAATGAGACTAATTAAGCTGAGAATACTGAGGAATAGAGATTGTGTACTTAACTTGCATAACTGAGGACATGATTACATGACTGAACTGATTCGTCAATGCATTAAATAACATAAAGATGATTATGTAAAGTTGGAGTTGAGAAAGGAAAAGAGAGAATCTAAGGAAAAATTGTTACCTTAAGCTGAGTCCGAACTTACAGAGAAGAGATGATCATACTTGGTTTGCATATTAGCTTTTTCTTCTGAAGTGGCTCCTTCAACGGACAGATTCCATAAAATAACTTTGACCAAGTGGACTTCTTTGTTCCTTAGTCTACAAATCAGATGATCAAGGATCTCAACTGGGATTTCTTTGAAAGAAAGGCTATCCTGAACATCCGTGCTTCCTAAAGGAACTATAACCACAAGGTCACCAATATGCTTCTTTAACAAGGAGACATGAAACACTGGATTCACCGATGCCAAATCTGTAGAAACATCAAGCTCATACACTACCTTTCCAACTAACTCAAGATTGTATAAGAACCAACATATCGGGGACTAAGCTTCCCCATTTTTTCAAATATCTTTACTCCCTTCATGGGAGAGATTTTCAAATAAACTATATTACCAACCTCAAACTCTTGATCTCTCCTCCTTACACCTGTATAGGATTTCTATCAGCTTTAGGCTGTCTTAAGCCTCTCCCTAGTTAGTTAAACTTTCTCTATAGCATCAAACATTGAATCAGGCCTTATCAATGCAGTATCACCTACCTAAAAGCAACCAATAAAAGATCTACATCTCTTCCCATAGAGTGCCTTAAATAAAGTCATCTGGATACTGGTGTGGTAATGGTTGTTGTAGGCCAACTCGATCAACAACAAGTGATCATCCCAACTACCTTTGAAGTCAATAACACATTCTCTCAACATATTCTCTAGGGTCTGAATGGTCCTCTCTACTTGACCAACCTCCAGAGGATGAAAAGAAGTACTGAGATGAACTTAGGTACCAAGACCTTTCTGAAAAGCTTTCCAAAAGTAGGAGGTAAACTAATTATCTCTATCTGAAATGATTGAAAATGGGACTCCATGCTACTTAACCAACTATCTAATATAGAGCTTAGCATAATCCTCAATTGAATAGGAAGTATGAACTAGAAAGAAATGGGTTGATTTGGTTATTCTGTCTATAATAACCCAAATCGAATATGCCGACGATGTAAACAAGGCAACCCTATCAAAAAATCTATGTTTACCTCTTCCAGTTCCAAGTGGGAATGTTGAACTCCTGCATAGTGACATTAGGCCTTTGATGCTCAACCTTAACCTATTGACAATTAGCACACTTAGCTACAAACTTAGCAATATCCCTCTTTATGACACTTCACCAATAGATTTCCAGCAAATTGCGGTACATCTTGGTAGATCCTAGGTGAATAAAGTAACGTGCACCGTGCACTTTCGCCAAAATCCACTGCCTCAAATATTTTGCATACGACACATACAGTCTACCCTGGTATCACAACACACCATCTCCCCCTAGGGAGAAAACCTCTACTTTCTGATCTCTAACTGACTCCTTCAACTTAACCAAACTGGAATCCCTATCTTGTTTCTCCTTCACTTTCCAACCTAAGACGATTCCGAACTATTCTGAACCCATACATAACTTCAATTGAATCAACCAACCAAACACCTAATCTAGCAAGATGATGAACCTCCTGAACTAATCTTTTCAATATCAACATGAGCAACACTACCCATAGAAAGTCTACTAAGGGTATCTACCACTTCATTGGCCCTACCTGAAAGATACAAAACACTTATGTAATAATCTTTCAATAACTCTAACCACCTTCTCTGATGAAGGTTTAAATATTTCTGTGAGAACATATACTGCAAGCTTTTGTGATCCATGAACTCATCAACATACACCCCATAAAGATAATGCCTCCAAATTTTGAAGGCAAGAACAACAACGGCTAACTCAAGATCATGTGTAGGATAATTCTTCTCATAAGGTTTAAGTTGTCTAGAGGCATAGACTATGACCTTACCTCTCTACATCAAAACACAACCTAGACCAACTCTAGAAGCATCACAGTAAACAACGAATCCATCCGAACCATCTGGTAGCACAAAAAATGGGGATGAAGTGAGTCGAGTCTTCAACTCCTGAAAACTCTCCTCACAAGAATTCGATCAATGAAACTTAACTTTTTTTTGAGTCAATATGGACATAGAAGATGCAATAGATGAAAACCCCTCAACAAACTGTCAGTAATATCCATGCAAACCCAAAACACTCCTGATACATGACAGAGAGATGGGTTTGGGCCAATTTCTCACTACTTCATTCTTTTAAGGGTCAACTCTAATGCTATCACCAGAAATAATATGACTAAGGAAAGATACCGACCTTAGTAATAACTCACATTACTGAATATAGCGAATAACTATTCATCTCTAAGAGTTTGTAATATAATTTTGAGATAGTTTGCATTATTATCTTTGCTATGGGAATAGACAAGAATATCATCGATAATGACTAGGATGAAAATGTCCAAGTACTACTTGAACACTCTGTTTATCAAGTCCATGAAGGTTGCTGGGGCATTCATTAGTCCAAAGAACATGACAGGAAATTCAAAGTGACCATACTGGGTTATAAAGGTTGTCTTTGGAAAGTCACACTCTCTTACTCTAAGTTGATGATAGTCAGATTTGAGGTCTATCTTAGAGAAATAACTTGCACCTTAAAGCTAGTCGAATAAGTCATAAATCCAAGGAAGAGGATATTTGTTCTTGATTATGACTTTGTTCAACTAGCGGTAGTCAATGCACATTCAAAGAGAGCTATCTTTCTTACACACGAACAGGACTGGAGCGCCCCAAGGAGAAGCACTGGGCCTTATGAAACCTTCATCTAAGAGGTCTTTATGTTGTTCTTTTAACTCTTTAAGCTCGTCCTGGGCCATACGATATGGAGGGATAGAGATGGGCTGAGTATTAGGGAAAAAATCAATACTAAATTCTATTTCTCTATTGGGAGGTACCCTAGGAAAATCTTCAGGAAAAAACTTAGGAAACTCATTGACTACACGGACTGACTGAACTGTTGGAGCTTTAGACTTTGTATATTTGACTTGAACAAAATGAAAATGCATCCTTTTGATATTAACTTTCTAGGCTTAAGATAAGATATGAAATGACTCTTAGGAGATTCAGAACTACCTTCCCAGTCAAAAACTACATCCTCAGGACACTGAAACTTCACCACATGGGTATGACAATCTATTAATGCATAGCATGAATGGAGCCATTACATGCCTAGAAAAACATCAAAATCTATCATTTCTAACTCTATTGGGTCTGCTAGTATGATCTTATGTTAGACAGTGATAGGACACTTCTTATAGACTCACCTGGCAACAACTGACTTACCCACTGGGTGGAAACTAAGAAGGGCTTGGAGAGCTTTTCAGGACCTATCTCAAAATTCACATCAACTAATAGAGTCACATAAGATAAATTTGACCTTGGGTCTAACAACACATATACATCAAGATTAAAGACTCAAAGTATACCAGTAACAACATCTGGTTAACTCTCCTACTCCTATTGAGATGTTAAAGCATAGAGCTAATTCCGGCACTTACCACCAATGGTACATAATGATGTCCTATGAGGAGGGACTGGACGACCTAGTGGAGCTGGTGCGCTATTAGCCTGAGTCTGGGGACGAACATCCCTACTTCCCTGCTTAGCATACAAACACTCTTTGATTATGTGACCCAATTTTCCAAATCCATAACAACCCTTTCTTCTCATCAAGCGCTGACCAGGATGGTGTCTGCCATACTTTACATATGTCTGATAACTAGTCCTTCCACCCGCACTATTCTAAGACCTAGAAATAGAAGTGTTACCCGACTACTCCTGTTTGTTTTTGGGTGCAGGGGCACTATCTGAAGATGGCACTGTAAGATATGAATGAACCTAAAACTATGAACGATTTCCCCCTTTAGACCTTGGTTGACTATACTCAAATTGTTTAGTTCTAGCCCTCTTATTCCTCTTCTTTCTGTCCTTTATCTTTTCTACCTTAATCTGCTGAGCATGAGTCATCAACCTAGCTATATCTATATCCAAAATAAGCATAGTAGTCCTATACTTCTTGACTACTAAATCAGACATTCCAATAACAAACTTACTCATACTAGATCTAGGGTTAGCTACCAATTCAGGAGAATACTTTGACAGCTGAGTGAACTTAAGGAAGTACTCCTTCATTGTCAATGGGCACTACCTCAGGTTCATAAACTCCTCAACCTTAGCTTCTCTCATCTCACATGGAAATAACCTATCCATAAATGTATCCTAAAACACTTTCCAACTCATAAGAGCGGCATTCTCACTACTATCTTCCTTCCACATAACAACCAAATTATAAGCAACATCCTTCAGCCTACAGGATGCCAATTCTACACTCTCCTCCTCAATAACATGCATAATCTGAGTGATTTTTCTCACCTCATCAATGAAAAGTTATGGATCCTCACCAAATATGACCTAAAGAACTCAAGTGGATTAATTCTCATAAAATCACGAATACTGGTTATATTTAGATTACTATTTTACTGAAGTGGAACTACCGCCCGTTGGTTGCCCTAAACATTAGAATTCATAGTTTGGGTAAATACTTGATATGCAGCCCAAAATTTAGCCTGAGACATATTCTCATTCAGAGGATCGGCATGCAGGGGTAGATGGTCACCATTTTTGCATATATTGTCTTGGTAAGGAGGCATATTATGTCACGTTAAAGTACGAGGTAAATTAGGTAGAGACAACTGTAAGAATGATAGATCAAGAAAGAAATGATGATTCCTAACTCATTCCTTAGCCTTTTGATCATAAATAAGGCTCGATTCACACCCATGATTAAGAATCTACGTAACACGCCTTGTCTGATACCCTAGGACTCTTTAAAACCTAGCTCTGATACCAAGTTTAAAATGCTTCAAAAATAAACCCTAGACGTCACATGGTGGTCAAGACTACAAGTAGTTTATGCTAACCCTTTAATCCTTCTAACAACTTAGGAACTTATAAGAAAAGTAACCTTGACATACAAAATCTTAACTAAAACTAAATTAATATCTTAACTAAAAGTCTTAAAATGTCAAATCTTGAAAACAAAAACTTTTAAATCTAAAATAAAAATCCATCGAACAAGCCTCTACTCTTAACTAGAGAGCCACTGAGACAAGCCCCGCCTGACCCAACTCAAACTAAAATCAAATAACTAGAATACTTCATCAATATCAAAGTCTGATAAAATGGGTCCTCAAACTATGAGGACTTACCAAGCTTCGGGATATAGGTGAAGATGCTTCGTAGTCAATCACGCTGCTAGAACTAAGCACCAAAACCTATATTATGAAGCAATATAAAATAAAGACATATATGTGGATCAGTACTTCTAGCATGTACTGTGCGTATTAGGGGTGAATGCATAAGTAAAACAACAACTCAATGTGCATATGAACTTTCAATTAATGAATGCTAAGTGTAATTGACTCAACTTGGGGTTAAATAAAATCCAAATTATGAAATAATACTCATGAGTAATAAAGCAAAATAATAAACTTTGTGAGCCATAACACTTAGTTCTAAAAGCTCTACTTTTAATCTTTATTTTTAGAGGTTCTTGTAATCGACATAAACAATGTAAGACATCATGGAATCCAACATCTTACCCATATTCGGGAGAGTTGTTCTACCCTTGGCATCAGAATAGAACCTTAACTTAAGTGATCACTATCTTTAACTTCATCCATATTGAGAATAAGCTTAACCTACGTAGGCTCGTAGTTATGGGGCATGCGACCTTGGACTCATACCCAACTCGGTGCTAAATACTACTCCCTTATTACTTATATACCCATAATTTAGGAAATCCATGTTAAAATAGCAGAAGAGTTTATAGAATGAAAACCAGTTATGCTTCTCTTTGCTTTAATTCAAACTCAAGATGAAAAAACGTGGATTCCAAATCTTAGCTTAGGATCAAAAGATCACTTCTTTCCTTAATTCTTAGTATAAACTTATCAAACAAGAACTTAAGAATGTAATTCTCTTAAAATCTAGACACTTAAACTTAGGGATTGAAATTCACTCTTAAATATCATGATGATTCATAACAACACTTCATGCTCAATAACAATCTTAAAATACTTCAACAATATCAAATCAAGATAGTGCAATCTTATTCATAATATAAATCTTATAAGTTAAATCATAAACATAAGCAATTCTTGATATACTCAAAGTTTTAAATCCCATGATAATCACGTGTTTCAAGAATATGGAAACTTGGGTATGAACCCTAATTCAAAACAAGTAAATTAAATATTAAAATCATGCAATTTGGGAACAAAGGTGAAAGGATACCCTTGTTCATAACCCCACATACCTTGATGGGCTTGACTTGGTGTAGAAAGCTTGACTTTGAAAGCCTTGGAGATGATCTTGAAAGATTTCTTGAACTTCTTGGATTATGAATCTTAAATTCTTGTTTATCTTAAATAGAAAGTAATGAAGTTTTAAAGTTCTTGGGAGGATGTTAGGGTTTTCCTTGGGAAAAAATTAAAGGAGAATGAGGAAATAATGCCTTAACCGACGTTTAATCTTGTGTATTTTTTACTTGGGGTGATGGGAAAAGACCTAACTTCCCCTCAGGAGATTAATTTCATAATTGGATTACCGATTGTAGGACTAGCATGACACAATGATGTGTCTATCACTATACATGATGCGACGCGATGCAATTGGGTTGAGTTGCTTGAATCAAAATCCAAACACTACCCAAACCTCATCTGAAAATTCTGAAACTTCCCCAAGATATGCTCCTTGCACACCTGGTCATAAATTATCTCAAAGACCATCGTCTCGGAGTCCAAAAGGTCAACTTAAATATCTTTGATGTTAAGAGGTCAAAGATAAGACTAAGTCCTCAACTCTTAGTTAAACTTTCAAGCTATAAGCCCCTTATACAAGCACTATGAGCAGAATAAAGCTAAGTTTAATATTGGGTATTACAATATCTCCCCCCCAGGGAACATTCATCCTCGAATAAGACTGATTAAATTGAGAATACTGAGAAATTGAGATTATGTACTTAACTTGCATAACTTGGGACATGATTTCATGATAGAACTGATTTGTGAATGCATGAAATGATATAAAAATGATTATATAAAACTAGAATTGAGAATGGAAAAGAGATAATCTGAGGAAAACTTGTTACCTTAAACTTAGTCTGAACTTGCAAAGAAGGGATGAGCATACTTGGCTCGCATATCTGCTTCTGCTTCCCAAGTGGCTCCATCAACGTATTGATTCTTCCAAATAACTTTGACCAAGGGAACTTCTTTGTTCCTTAGTCTAGGAATCTGACAATCAAGGATCTCAACTGGGATTTCTTCGTAAGAAAGGCTATCCCAAACATCCGTGCTTCCTAAAGGAAATACAACCTCTGGGTTACCAATACACTTCTTTAACAAGGAGACATAAAACACTGGATGCACTGATGCCAAATCTGTAGGCAACTCAAGCTCATTCTCTACCTTTTCAAAATGACTCAAGATTCTGTAAGGACAAATATTTAGGGACTAAGCTTCTCCTTCTTGCCAAATCTCTTTACTCTCTTCATGGGAGAGATTTTCAAATAAACTAGATCACCAACCTCAAACTCAAGATCTCTCCTCCTTACATCTGCATAGGATTTCTTTCTACTTTGGGCTGTCTTAAACCTCTCCTTAATTAGCAGAACTTTCTCAATCACATCAAACACTAAATCAGGCTTTATCAACGCAGTCTCACCTACCTAAAGACAATGAATGGGAGATCTACGTCTCCTCCTATAGAGTGACTCAAATGGAGCAATATCGATTCTAGAGTAGTAATTGTTATTATAGGCAAACTCGATCAACGACAAGTGACTATCCCAACTATCTTTGAAGTTAATAACACATGCTCTTAACAATCCTCTAGGGTCTGAATTGGTCCTCTCTACCTGACCATCTTTTTGAGGATGGAAAACAGTACTGAGATGATCTTAGGTACCAAGATCTTTCTGAAAATCTTTCCAAAAGTAGGAGCTAAACTGAGTACCTCTATCTAAAATAATTGAAAACGGGACTCCATGCTACCTAACTAACTTTTTAATATAGAGATTGGCATAATCCTCGGTTAAAGAAGCAGTATGAACTGGCAAGAAATGGGCTGATTTGGTCATTTTGTCTACAATAACACAAATTGAATCTTACTAACGATGCGAATGGGGTAACCGTATCATAAAATCCATGTTCACCTCTTCCCACTTCCAAATAGGAATGCTGAACTCCTGCATAGTGCCACTAGGCCTTTGGTACTCAACCTTAATTTGCTGACAATTAGCACACTTAGCTACTAACTCTGCAATATACCTTTTCATGCCACTCCACTAATAAATTTCCCGCAAATCACATTACATCTTTGTGGCTCCTAGGTGAATAGAGTAACACACACCGTGTATTTCTGCCAAAATCAACTACCTCAAACCATAAAAACACAACAACACAGTCTGCCCTGGTATCACAACACACCATCTCCCTCTTAGGAGAAAATCTCTACTTTCTTATCTCTGACTAACTCCTTCAACTTAACCAAACTGGAATCCCTATCTTTTTTTTCTTTCAATTCGGCAACCAAAGAAGATCCCAAACTATTCTGAACCTATACACTACCCTCAGCTGAATCGACCAACCAAACACCTAATCTAGAAAGCTGATGAACCTCCTGAACTAACTTCTTCTTATCATTCTCAACATGAGCAACACTACCCATAGACAGTCTACTAAGGGTATCTGCCACTACATTGGCCTTGCTCGGATGATACAAAATACTCATGTCATAATATTTTAAGAACTCTAACCACCTTCTCTAACGAAGATTTAAATCTTTCTATAAGAATACATACTGTAAGATTTTGTGATCTATGAACACATCAACATTCACCCTATAAAGATAATGCCTCCAAATTTTGAAGGCAAAAACAACAACGGCTAACTCAAGATCATGGGTAGGATAATTTTTCTCATGAGGTTTAAGCTGTCTAGAGGCATAGGCTATGACCTTACCTCTCTACATCAAAACATAACCCATAACTCTAGAAGCATTATAGTAAATAACGAATCTATATGAACTATCTGGTTGCATCAAAATTGGGGCTGAAGTGAGTCGAGTCTACAACTCCTGAAAACTCTTTTCATAGGGATCTGACCACTAAAACTTGACTTTTTTCTGAGTCAATCTGGACTTGAGGGATGAAATAGATGAAAACCCCCAAAGAAACCATCAGTAATAGCCAACCAAATCTAAGAAACTCTTAATATCTAATGAAGAGATAAGTCTAGGACATTTTCTCACTACTTCAGTCTTTTGAGGGTCAACTCTAATGCCATCATCTGAAATAATATGACAAGGAAAGCTACTGACCTTAGACAAAACTCGCACTTACTGAATTTGGCAAACAACTGATGGTCTCTAAGATTCTATAACACAATTCTGAGATGGTCTGCATAATCATCTTTTCTATGGGAATAGACAAGAATATCATCGATAGAGACTATAACAAACATGTTAAAGTACTGCTTGAACACTTTGTTCATCAAGTTTTTGAAGGCTTCTAGGGTTATTCGTTAGTCCAAAGGACATGACTAGAAATTCAAAGTGACCATCATACTCTCTTACTCAAATCTGACGATAGCCGGATCTGAGGTCTATCATAGAGAAATAACTTACACCTTGAATCTGGTCGAATAAGTCATCAATCCTAGGAAGATGATATTTGTTCTTGATGGTGACTTTGTTCAAATGGCGGAGTTAATGAACATTCATATAGAGCCATATTTCTTACATACGATCTGGACTGGAGCACCCTAAGAAGAAACACCAAGCCTTATGAAACCTTTATATAAGAGGTCTTTAAGTTTCTTTTTTAACTCTTTAATCTTGGCCAGAGCCATATGATTTAAAGGGATGGAGATAGGATGAGTATCAGGGATAAGATCAATACCAAATTCTATTTCTCTATCAGGAGGTACCCCAGACAAATCTTAGGGAAAACCCTCGGGAAACTCATTGACTACACAGACTCACTGAATTATGGGATCTTCAGACTTAGTATCTTTGACTCAAACTAAATTATTAATGCAACCTTTTGATATTAACTTTTTGGCCTTAAGATAAGATATGAAATGACTCTTGGGAGATTTAGAACTACCTTCCTACTCAAAAACTGCCTCATTAGGAAACTAAAGCTTCACCACACGGGTGAGATAATCTATTAGTGCAAGCATGAATGGAGCCAATCTATGCCTAGAATAACATCGAAATCTACTATTTCTAACTCTACTAGGTCTGCTAGTATAATCTTATGTAGGACAGTAATAGGACACTTCTTATAGACTCGCCTACCAACAACTAACTCACCCATTAAGGTGGGCACTAAGAAGGGCTTGGAGATCTTTTTTGGACCTATCCCAAAATTCATGGCAACCGATAGAGTCACATAATATAAATTTGACCCTAGGTCTAACAAAACATATACATCAAGATAAAAGACATAAAGCATTCCAGTAATAACTTCTGGTGAACTCTTCCACTCCATTCAGGATAGTAAAGTATAGAACTAGTTTTAGCACTGATCGCCACCGGTACTGGATGATGTACCCTGAGGTGGAACTAGGCAACCTCATAGAGCTGGTGTACTAGTAGCCTGAGTCTGTGGACAAACATACCTGCTTCCTTGCTTAGCATACAAACACTCTTTGATTCAGTAACCCAACTTGCCATATCTATAACACCCCTTTTTCTCATCAAACACTCACCAGGATGGTTTCTTCCATACTTTGCACATGTCTGATAACTGGGCCTTCTACCCACACTATTCTAAGACCTAGAAACAGAAGTCTTACCCCATTGATTCTACTTGGTTCTGGGTGTAGGGGCACTAGCTGTAGATGGCGCTGGTGGAGATGAATGACCCTAAAACTGTGAATAGTTTCCCCCTCCATTCCTTAGTTAGACATACCCAAATTGTCTAGTTCTAGCCCTCTTATTCCTCTTCTTTCTTTCCTTTATCTTTTCTACATTAATTTACTAAACATGAGTCATCAACCTAGTAATATCCATATCCCTAATAAGCATGAAAGTTCTACACCCCTTGACTACCAAATTAGACACTCTAGTAACAAACTTACTCATACTAGATCCAGGGTCAGCTACCAACTCCGGAGCAAACCTTGACAACTGAGTAAACTTAAGGCATTACTCTTTCACTGTCATCGAGCCCTGCCTCGGGTTTATGAAAATTTTAACCTTAGATTCTCTCATCTCATACAAAAATAACCTATCTAGAAATGCATCTTGAAACACCTACTAACTCATAGGATCGACATTCTCACTTCTACCTTCCTTCCACATAAAAACCCAATCATAAGAAACATTCCTTATCCTATAGGAAGCTAATTCTACACTCTCCTCATCAGTAACATGCATAATCTATGTGATCTTTCTCACTTTATCAATGAAGAGTTGTGGATCCTCACCAACCTTTGACCCAAATAACTTAGGTAGATTCATTCTCATGAAATCATGAATCCTGAATACAGATAGATTACCATTTTGCTGAAGTGGGACTGCCGCCTATTGGTTTCCTTGATCTAATGCTTAAAAAAAGCCTAAAGTTCAGCATGAGACATGCTCTCATTTAGAGAATCGGCAGGCAGAGGTGGTTGGTCACCATTTCTACGTGCATTGACTCAGAGAGAAGGCATATTTTGTCACGTTAAAGTATGTAGAGACAACTATAAGAATGATAGATCATGGAAGACTCAATGATAGATGATTCCTAACTCATTTCGTAGCCTCTTGCTCATAAATGTGGTGTGCTTCACACCTATTATCAAGAATCTATGTAACATGGCTTGTCTAACACCCTAGGACTCTTTAAAACTTAGCTTTGATATCAAGTTTGTAATGCCCTAGAAATGCACCTTTGACATCACATGGTGCTCAAGACTACAAGTAGTCCCAAGTTAACTATTTAAGCCGTCTAACGACTTTGAAACTCATAAAAAAGTAAACTTGACATATGAAATCTTAACTGAAACTCAATGTCTTAACTGAAAGTCTTAGGATTAGAAATCTTGGAAACAAACACTTTTAAATCTAAAATATAAATTAGTCGGATAAGCCTCTACATCTAACTAGAGAGCAATTGGAATAATCCACAGCTGACCCAACTCAAACTGAAATCAAATGATTAGAATACTTCATTAATATGAAAGTCTGATAAAATAGGTCCTCAAACTATGAGGACTTACCAAGCATTGGTATATAGGTGAAGATGCTCACAGTCAATTATGCTTTCAGAACTAAGCACCAGAACCTATATTATGAAATAATATAGAACACAGACATATATGTGGATTAGTACTTTTGTAATGTACTGAGCATATGGGGGTAAATGCATAATTAAAACAATAACTCAATATGCATATGGACTTTCAAATAATGCATGCTAAGTGTAAATGACTCACCTTGGGCTTGAATAAAACCAAAACTACAAAATAATACTCATGAGTAATAAAGAAAAATGATAAACTTTGTAAGCCATAACACTTAGTTCTAAAAGATTTATTTTTACTCTTTCTTTTAACCGACATAAACCATGTGAGCTATCATGGAGTCCAATGTCTTACCCCCATTGGGCAAAGTTGTTCTACCCTTGTCATTAGAATAGAACCTTAACTTAAGTTATCATTATCATTAACTTCATGCATATTAGGAATAAGCTTAACCTACATTGGCTCATAGTTTTGGGGCATGCAACCTTGGTCTCATGCCCAACTCAGTGCTAAATACTACTCCCTTATTATTTATATGCTCATACTTCCAGAAATCCACCTTAAAATAGCATAAGAGTTTATACAATGAAAACCAGTTATGCTTTTCTTTACTTTAATTTAAACTCAAGATGAATAAATGTGGATTCCATATCTTAGTTTAGAATCAAAAGATCACTTCTTTCTTCAAAATATTGGTAGAAACTTATCAAAGAAGAATTTAAGAATATAATTCTCTTGAAATCTCAACACTTAAACTTACGGCTTGAAATTCTTGCTAAGAGGCCAAAAACAAGACTACGTCCTCAACTTTTTTTTAAAGTTTTATGGTGTAACCTTCTTATGCAAGCACTTGGAGCTAATCTAAGCTAAGTTTACACTAATTGAATGGGTTATGTGATAAATTCTTTATATGGTCTTAAAGGGGATTGTGTAGCAAGGTCGTGAAGGTAGAGGTCCTGAAGGGATTAATACAGTAAACCATATTTGTTAATGAGGGGGCCTAAATGATCGGGTGGTTTGAGTCCCCCATATTATATGATCACATGGTTCGATGCCCCTGTATTACACGATTGGGTGCCTAAGTTAGCTTTAATATATTATTAGGAGTTTTGAGTTCCTCATATATAATATTATGATTATTCTCTAGTTTATATGGTTACATGCATTAGGGCCTGACCAGGGGGTAAGAACTGTGGCCCAAATAGCTCTTGGGTACTATTATGATGGTTAAGATACATAGTCCAGGCTGATGTTTACTTTTATGCTAATCTTTTTACCCTATCCTAGCATGTTATTCATATATATGTATATGATTGTGTGCACTAGTTTTTAATGATTTTGAACTAATTTAATCATGATATTAGTTTATCCCTTCCCTGAGTTACATGCTACTGCTCATCCCACTAACTATCTCTGAATGCTGTATCCCCACATGATGTAGGGTTCTAAGGCATATTTACTTCTCTTGTGCAGTGATAGGCAATTTAGAGTCATTCATGTGTCAGCTTGAAGTGGTGAGCCTTTTTTCTTCAAAAGGCCTGTTACTTTTGGTAAGTATGTCATAGACTATTTTTTCTTGGACTTATTTTGGCTATCATCGGGGGCATGTCCTGACTTAGTTTGATGATTGGTTTTGCTTAGAGGCTTTGTAGATAATTGTGGATTGGTATGTCCATTTGGAAATCTTAGGACCTTGATAACGTTTTTCTATTTTATATATATGTTTCGTTGGATTTTTTTCATTGTTATAGTGTTTTGTTTTGGTTGACTAAGCAAAAGGGGTTGTGTCTTGTCCCCAATGGAGTTGAGATACCCATCATGTCCAGACCCTAGTTTAGGTCGTGACACTTATGTAGTCTATGTCAATTATAAGAATCTCTTAGTGAAGTAATATTTTCACAAAATTAGTGTAATGACTCAGTGATTTTAGTACATATTGATTTACTATATTATGTTTAAAGATATATCAACTTTTAGTTCTATTCATATGATAGGTGATTTATAATGCACTTTGTATGCATGTTTTTATCTCATAGTGCATAGCAGTTTTACTTATTACATGCAACCTCATATACTCAATAATTTTATAAGTAATGACTATATACTCTTTGTGCTCTGCATCCTATTATGATATTGGTTCTGGTGCTCATCCTCGGCATCACAATTAGTCGCGTGCACTTTTGTTTGCTCTTTTTTAGTTGTTGAGTCCTTATGTTTCAAGGACTTGGATCTATGACTTGTTTTTTAGTAGTTTAGCTTATGTTATTTCAAAATTCATGATTTTAGGGTTAGTTGGGGCCTGTCCCAGTGGATCTTTGATTTGTTTAGAGACTTGTCTATATTTGGTAGTTTCCTTCAGATATTCATATGTTTTAGATGAAGTTTGGTTCTTGTTGACATATTGGGATTGTCTTATCTAACTAAATCCAGACTTTGAATTTTTCCTTTGGCACATGCTTTAAATAAGTTTATCATGATTAAATGCTAAGTAGATGACGTGGGTTATATTTGGGACTACTTATTGTCTTGAGCATCGTGTGATGCTTAGGGGAAGTCTCAGGTTATTACAAACTTAGTATCAAAGCCTATGGTTTAAAGAGTCCTTGAAAATTTAACAAGCCACGTTACATTTATGAGTTATACCACATTTATGAGTTATAGGTTATGAGATATTATTGGGAATCTTCCCCTTTTTCATCATATTTCTCGTTCTTTAGAATTTAAATCATTTACCTTCTAACTTATGCTCTTCACATGACAAAAAATGCCTTCACTCATAGTTTATATTCATAGAAATAGTAATCAGCAAGCCCCATCACCTCCTCTACAGATTTTTTGAATGAGAATGCTTCCCATGCTGAGTTTTGAGCTGCCTTTTAAGTGTTTGTACAAGCTATGACTGTACCAGTTAATTAACCGACAGTTTTTCCCAATCTAGCAGAATGGTAATTTTGTTACCGCTAGAGTTTGAGACTTTATGAGGATGAATTATCCCAAATTTTTTGGTTCAAAGTTGGGTGAGGATCCTTAGGTATTTCTTGATGAGATAAATATTCATACTAAAGTTATGCATATTATTTAGGTAGAGAATGTAGAATTAGTGTTATGTCAATTAAAGGATGTTGCTCATTATTGGTTTAAGCTGTGGGGCAAATGTAAAGGTAAGAATGCTTCTTTTCTAGATTAGAGAGTGTTTGAGGAAATTTTTCTTGATAGGTTGTTTCTTCATGAGATGATGGAGGCTAAAGTAAAGGAGTTTATGAATCTCAAGTAGGGTTCTATGTTAGTGATATCATACTCTCTCAAGTTTACCCAACTCTTGAAGTATGTTCCAAAGATGATGGCTGATCCAAGGGATCATATGAGTAAGTTTGTTACTGGTGTGTCTAAATTAGTAATCAAGGAGTATAAAACTACTTAGTTAATTGGGGACATGGATATTGCCCGACTGATAACCCGTGCAAAATAAATTTAGATAAAAAATTTAAAATATCTAGAAAGGGAACTAATAAGGCTTGGACCGGAAAGTTTGAGTACAATAAACCTAAGGAGGGATGAGTCATTCATAGTTTCAAAACTGTTTGTTAGATCCTACATCATATTCAACCGGTGCTTCCATTCCAAAGACCAAATAAGAGAAGTAGGGTGGGGAACCCATCACTAGATCTTAGGCGTATTTTCCTAGCTTGTAAGAAGTGAGTAAAGCATTATGTTAGAAAATAGTTGTATGAAATGTAAGGTTGTTTTGGATGTGGGAAACTAGTCCACAAAGTGAGGGATTATCCATCATCTAGACAGGGAAATATGGATGCTCATCTCCAGACTTAGGCCACTACTTCAGCAACTTAGTCAGGCTTCCCAGGTCAGCAACATGGCTCATCATCTATTGCCTGTGGTGGTCAGTGTCAAAACTAGTATTATGCATTATCTTTCTACTCGGTGTAGGATAGCTCCCTAGATTTGGTCACTAGTATGTTTAGTGGCTTTTATATTGATGCTTATGTGTTGGTAGATTCAGGATCCAATCTTTTTCTTTATGACCACACTTATTTCTGTAAAGTTTGGTGTCAGTATCAAAAGTCTTTGTTAGCCTTTTTTTGTTTCCACACCTATTCGAGAGTCAGTCATTTTTGGACAAATTTATAGAAAATGTCCCATTACAGTCCTTTATAAGGTCACTTTAGCATATTTAATAAAGCTAGAGATGGTAGATTTTGATATCATTCTTGGTATGGATTGGCTGCATTCATGCTATACTGCAATTAATTATTATACCTGAGTTGTAAGATTTTAGTTTCCAAATAAGTTAGTCTTCGAGTGGGTAGGGAGTCTAGTGGTACCCGAAGGTTATTTTATTTTATATTTTAAAGCCCAAAAACTAATATCTAAAGGGTAGGTCTATCACTTAGTTTGGTTTAATGATACTAATTTTGAAACCCAACCTATAATTTAGTTCATGTAGTCAATGAGTTTCCTAAAGTCTTTCTAGAGGATCTACCTGGAGTTCCTCCCGATAGGGAGATTGAATTTGAGATTGATCTTTTTTTGGGATACCAACACATCTCTATCCCTCCTTACTGGTGTAATGCCCTGAGACTACACCCTGGTAATCACACGATGCTTACAGCCTAGAAGGATCACAAGCTAACCCATGTTTGGTACGTACAGTGAGAACTAAATAATAATACTAGAAATATATATAGAAGTTAGCCTGAAAATGCCATAAAGTTCATAAACTGAAAACAAATACTGAATACTAATAATAATACTGAAAATACTGAACATCTATATATAGTAATCTAGTCCGAAAGCCTCTAACTGTCTATGAAACTGATGGGATAAGTCCCCAACTAACTCCAATTACTAAAAATACTAAATCTACTAAAATATTGAAATAAAATAATATCCTCGATGGATGAGGACTCACTATTGAATCTGCAACTGATATCTTAAGCTGATAAGTATGATCAGGAACCCGTGTGTCTGAACCTATGATGTGAGACATCATAGCACAAAAGAGAGTATACGTCAGTACGTGAAATGTATTGGTATACTAAGTAAGGTAAGGCTGATATTCATGGGTTCATATACATGAGATGATAACTGACTGAATGAACATCATGAATTAATTGGATGAGTGTACATGCAAAACTGTAACTGCTGAACATACAATACTACACATGTAGATATAATCATGTATTTGAGATTATACTGAAATTGCGTACTAAATTCTAATGGTTGAGTAATTGATAACTGATAGCCATAGTTCTGTAGAACTAAGTTCCTTACTGAATGCTATGACTAAAACTATAACTGTGGGAGTGTTCATCTAACCGACAAACCCCAATATAGACTGATTTGGGATCCAACCCATGACCCCAATTGGAAGGGTGTTAGCACCTTGACACGGGATACTAACAAAGTTGGGTCAACCCTAATCTGGCAGGAATAATCATGATATATATATATATAAGATTGCGTCAACCCTAGTATGGAAGGAGGACGACTTACCCTACGTTAGCTATGTAGTTCTATAGCGCAGGGACTGCTACTAAAGGTCAAACCCTCTGCTGCCAAGAATGACCCGATCCCTGGGTTCGCTCGATGTTGAATCCTACTCCCAACTGAATTGACACTGAATTGATCACTAGACTGTACTAGGCTTGATTAAACTGACATTGATCGTGTTAACTAACTAAAATGGATTTAGTTCACTGTGTTCTATTAACTGATTGAGTACTACTATTCTTGAACTTTACTGGGACTATTCTATAATTACTGCAACTAAGTAAGTAGCTAGATTTCTTGTAATAAATACCCCTAGGACTCAATAGTATGAATAATAAAACATAGCAAGTCTTGAAAGCATAGGAACAGTCAATTGTACACAATTCAATCACTAAGACATTTGGTCAAACACTTGGAGGTTATGAACTTATACTGTAACACCCCAAAAAAAAGGTCCCGGAGCGTCACACGGTGCTTGAGGCTATGAGTAGCCCCAAGCTAACCCTTTGAGCCATTTTTATTTAGTTCAACACAAATTAATGGCGTTTCCATAAATAACCCTCAAATATCAATAGAGTAATCATCATCCAAGATTAATAGAATTTCAGAAAGATAACAAAATACGACTTAATAGTCAACTCCCAACATCTATACTAGTATGACAAGCCTCTAAGAAAATCAATAAAACCAGCGAGCCGTTGAGACATGCCCCAACTGACTCATACTCAGTTATCAAATGTAAACAATTCTGTGAAACCAACATCAGACATCACATCCTCGGAACATGAGGACTCACCACAACAGTGGATGTAGAACAACTTACCCAAAGAATCACTGTCGAACCTGGAATTGAGCACCTGAATTTACATTCTGAGAAAATGCAGCCCAAATCCAAAGATATGGGTCAGTACCATGGAAAGGAACCGAGTATATGGGGGTGTATGCAGTTGTATAACCATTATCATCATAAATATTTATAAGAAATATGCAGGATGTATGAAAGACTCACATAGCCCGAAGAAAAGCATCAAAATCATGAGAGGATGAAATAAGTATAATAACACATGTGAGTCATCATATAATTTGTCAATCACTTTTAGTTCATCAAGAATATCAATTCTCATAATGTAAATATCATTTAAATCTTTCAAAAGAATAACTTTAACAATTCCACTTTCAAATCACTTCACCATTCACCATAGACACAAGGAAACACACACACACTGGGAGATCCTATAACCGACATAAACTATGTGAACTACATGGAGTCCAACGTACAACCCACGTTGGGGAGAGCCGTCCTATCCTTGCCAGTAGAGTAGGACTATCAATATCAAATCCACACAAACTAGTGATCACTATATAAATCAGCCTCAGGCTCACTCCTACGGGGGCACGTAGTTCTAGGGAAGTAAGGTCGCTTTATACCTCCAACTCGGAGCTAAAGATTTCTCCCAAACTTAGCTAAGATCATTTCAAAGACAATCCACAACAAAACAATTTCAGTAATGTAGAAATATACATCGGGAGCTATCATGCTTCCCATCTATCAAAATCAACCACGTTGTGGATTTCTTTCACACTCGAGTTCAAAACAACTCCATTAAGACCAAAAGGTCAAATCATTCGAAATATCTCAAATATTCAATATCAACGTGCTTATAAGACACACTTTCTCAAAAAAACACAATTTCCAATGGGAATTCACGACCCAAATATCAAAATCATGATAAACATAGTTCAAGATTCATGCTTTATATCTTCACACATATAAATTCATCTTTCAATATCATAAACATCAAGATTTCATAATAATCATCATAAGATATGGGTTCATGCTTCAAATTCGTATAAATCAAATAAAAATCATGCCCTTGTAAAGAAAATTACTTTTGGGCACAAGAACGAAAGAGAGTTCTTGTTGAAAAACCCCACATACCTTGAATGATGAACTTTAGATCGATACTCATTTTTGAGATGTTAATCGTTCCTTTGAATGATGGTTCTTAGAGTTCTTAAACTAGGACCTTGGAATCTTGAATAAATTTGCAGAATTAAAGGTGAACTTTGGAGGTTCTTGAAGTTGGATGTAGGAGCTTAGGGTTTTCTTTTTGAGGGAATTTGATGATATATAACATATAATGCTTCTAATAGGATTTAATATAGGGTTTGGATGGATTTTGGGTGGGGGAATGACCAAAACGCCCCTAAAAATCAAATAATTCTCGAATCTGTCCTTTGGGGGACTGTTTTTATAGTTTGAAGTAGATCAACCATAACGTTTTACTCCGATATCCAAATTGGATGAAACCAATTTCATTAGAAAGAGGACTCTCATATATTTCCGTTGATATATAGTATCTCACCCTGATCATTTTGTATGAGGAGTTATGATCATTTAAATTGGAGAAAAAATACGCCAGGCCTCAGTACTTTTTCCTGCACGCTTTACTATTCACGGTTCGATCGAAATGTTCATAACTCATCGCTCGGGTGTCCGTTTTGGATGATCCACATATCGTTGGAAAGCCTATTAGATACTCTATTCAATGGTTGGTCATAATCTAAGACATTTTGCACGGAAAATTTATAATTCATTATAGAAGATAGAACCCAACACGTTTATGCACAAAATTTCAACAAAAAATTTCTCGGGGTATTACATCATCCCCCCTTGGAAACATTCGTCCTCGAATGACGCTAGACGTGCCAAGATTAGATAGGGAATAGAGCATACAGCTGAAACCATTCGTTAGACTTATCACCGCATCGTTTCTCACTCCGAATGCAGCATAGAATGCATAAATTCAAGAAACTACAGCTGAACACATTATAAATGATAGCTGAACTGCTACAACTTTTATCAAAAGTGCATGATTTAGGAAAGAACGGTGCCTTCGGCTTGATTGGAGTTCATGGAAAATAGGAGCGGGTACTTGGATGGCATATCCTCCTCAGCTTCCCAAGTTGCACTCTCAACAGATTGGTTTCGCCACAACACCTTGACCAAGGGAACTTCTTTGTTCCTTAGTCTTCAGACACTGAAATCAAGAATCTCAACAGGAATCTCATCAAAAGAAAGATTTTCTTGAATGTCAGCACTCACAGAGGAATCCACTACCACATATGCTTTCTAAGCAAGGAGACATGGAATATTGGATGAACAGAGGACAACTCAGAAGGCAACTCGACCTCATAATCTACCTTACCAACACGACTAAGAATTTTGTAAGGACCAACATAACGGGGACTAAGCTTCCCCTTCTTTCCAAATCACTTCACCCCTCTCATGGGTGAAATTTTCAGATACACTAGGTCACCAACTTCAAACTCAAGGTCTCTCCTTCTAACATCCGCATATGACTTCTGACGACTCTGTGCAATTTTTAACCTTTCCCTAATCAACTAAACTTTTTCCATAGCCTAAAATACAGAATCAGGACCACTCACAGCCACTTCACCCACCTCGAACCAACCTATGGGTGATCTATACGTCCTCCCATATAAGGCTTCAAACGGAGCCATGCCAATACTAGAGTGGAAACTGTTATTGTAAGCAAACTCTATTAACGATAAGTGATCATCCCAACTTCCCTTAAAGTCAAGTGCGCAAGCTCTCAATATATCCTCTAAGTTCTGGATGGTCCGCTCAGCCTGACCATCGTTCTGCGGATGAAAAGCAGAACTCAAAAGCACTTGGGTACCAAGACCCTTCTGAAAAGCTTTCCAAAATTGTGAAGTGAACTGAGTACCCCTATTTGAAATGATAGACAAGGGAACTCCATAAAGTCTGACTAGCTCTCGGATATATAATATAGCGTAATCCTCAGCAGTATATGAAGTATGAACAGGCAAGAAATGAGCAGACTTAGTCAACCTATCAAACACAACCCAAATGGAATCATGATGGCGTCGGGAAGGAGGTAAACCAATCATGCAGTCCATATTTATCTCTTCCCACTTCCAGGTGGGAATACTAAACTCTTGCATCATACCACTAGGTTTTTGGTGTTAAACCTTAACCTGTTGGTATGTTGGACACTTAGCTACAAACGCTGTTATATCTTTCTTCATGCCACTCCACCAATAGATTTCCCACAAGTCTCGGTACATCTTGGTGGCACCAGGATGAATAGAATATTGCGCCCCAAGCACTTCAGCCATAATCCTCTGTCTCAGATCATCAACATTCGAGACACACAATCTACCCTGTAATCTCAACACACTATCTCCCCCTTGGGAGAAAACCTCTACTTTTTGGTCCTTGACTGACTCCTTTAGTCTGACCAAACTAGCATCTAAGTATTGCTTTTCCTTCACTTCTGAAACCATGGAGGATTCGGAACTACTCTAAACCCCTATACTACCTCCAGCTGAGTCAAACAACCTAACCCCCAATCTAGCCAAACGATGTACATCACGAGCCAAATCTTTCTTACCTTCTACCACATGCAAAAAACTACCCATGGACACTCTACTTAGGGCATCCGCCACAACATTGGCCTTGTCTGGATGGTACAAAACACTTATATCATAGTCCTTTAACAATTCTAACCATCGTCTCTGCCTAAGATTCAATTCTCTCTAGGTAAACACATACTGCAGACTCTTATGATCAGTGAAAACATCAACATGGACACCTTACAAATAGTGTCTCCAGATTTTCAAAGCAAATACAACAGCAGCCAACTCAAGGTCATGGGTGGGGTAATTGTTCTCATGGGGTTTCAACTGTGTAGAAGCATAAGCTATCACCTTACCCTTCTACATCAATACACAACCCAACCCAACTCTCGAAGCATCACAGTACACCACAAAACCATCAACACCATCAGACAAAGTCAAAACAGGGGCTGAAGTGAGTCGAGTCTTCAACTCCTGAAAACTCTTCTCATAAGATTCGGACCACAAGAACTTCACTTTCCTTTGGGTCAATCGAATCATAGGAGACACTATAGAGGAGAAACCCTCAACAAAACAGCGGTAATAACCAGCTAAACCCAAGAAATTTCAGATATCAGTTGGAGAAATAGGTCTAGGCCAATTTCTAACAGTTTCGGTCTTTTAGGGATGAAATCTAATACCCTCGGAAGAGATGACATGACCTAGAAAAGCAACTGACCTTAGCCAAAACTCACACTTACTGAACTTGGAAAATAACTTGTGATCTCTAAGGCTTTGTAAGACAGTTCGGAGATGATCAGAATATCATCGATGAACACTATGACAAACATATCCAGATATGGTCTGAACACTCGATTCATGAGGTCTATGAAAGGTGTTGGGGCATTAGTTAACCTGAAAGACATAACAAGAAACTCAAAATGGCCATAACAAGTTTGAAAAGTGGTTTTCGAGATGTCACTCCCTAACTTAGAGTTGATGATAGCTGGAACGAAGGTCTATCTTTGAGAAATAACTTGCACCTTGCAATAGGTCAAACAAATCATCTATTCTCAGAAGGGGGTACTTATTTTTTACGGTGACTTTATTCAGTTGGCGGTAATCAATGCACATATGCAAAGAGCCATGCTTCTTTCTCACAAACAACATAGGAGCACCCCAGGGAAAAACACTGGGCCTTATGAAACCCTTATCTAGTAGATCTTTGAGTTGTTCTTTCAACTCCTTAAGTTCTGCAGGGTCCATACGGTAAGGAGGAATGGAAATGGGCTGAGTATCGGGAAGAAGATCAATCCTAAACTCTATCTCTCTATCAGGAGGTGTCCCTGGGAGATCATTCGGAAAGACATCAGAAAACTCATTGACGACGTTAATAGTCTGGAGAGTTGGAGTCTCAAACTTAGTGTCTTTGGCTCTAACAAAACGGTAAATATACCCCTTTGATATAAGCTTTCTAGATTTGAGGTAAGAGATAAAATGACTCTTGGGTGACACAAAATTCCCAGACCACTCAAACACGGATGCACCCAAAAACTGAAACTTGACCACTGGGGTCCAACAATCAATAGAGGCATAAGAAGAATACAACCAGTCCATACCCAGAATCACATCAAAATCTACCATGTCTAACTCAATCAAATCAGCCAACAAGACTCTATGAAGAAAGGTAACAGGACACTTTTTATACACTTTCTGGGCAACAACCGAATCACCCACTGCGGTAGAAACTAGGATAGGCTCAGGAATAATCTCAGGACTCATTTCAAAATTCACAGCAATCAAAGGTGTAACATATGAGAAACTGGATCCAGGATCCAACAAAGCATACACATCAAACTGAAATATATGAAGCATACCAGTAATAACATCAGGAGAGTCCTCCTGTTCCTGGTGGGACGGTAAAGCATAGAATCAATTCTGGCGTTGCCCGCCAGCATTGCTAGAAGAGGCGCCCTGAGCTGGGGCTGGGCAAGTCACTGGAATTGGAGCACTAACAGTTCGAGTTTGGGTCTGAGGGCGATAGTCACAACGCCCTTGTCCATCTTGTGGACAATCTCTAACTCTGTGACCTATGCCAGCACACTGGAAACAACCCCTCTTCTCACCCCAACACTCACCCAAATAAGCCCTACCACACTTAGGACACAGGGGATGATTTGGCTTACTGCCATTACAGTACTGGGACCTGGATGCATATGACCTGCTACCTTGCCCCTGCCTACCTCTAGGCATGGGAGCACCAACAGATGACGGTGCTAGCATAGATGAACAATCCTGATACTAAGGGCGACTCCCTCCCTACGATCTAGTCTAACCCTATCTGTGCTGCTCGGACCTAGCTCTCTTATTCCCTCTTATTCTATCTCTCTCCTTAATATTATCTTCCTTAATCTATTGGGTATGACTCATTAGCCTAGAAAGATTTATCTCACTATTTAGCATAGCAGACCTACACTCCTTAACCACATAACTAGACACTCCAGTCACAAACTTACTCATACTAGCCCGATTATTAGCCACTAAGTCAGGAGCATACTTGGCAAACTGATTGAACTTTAGACAGTACTCCCTAATAGTCATAGAGCCCTGTCACAGGTTCATAAACTCTTCTACCTTTGCCTCCCTCATCTTCAAAAGGAAAAACTTATCCAGGAATGCATCCTAAAACTCTTGCCAAGTTGTAGGGACAGCTCTCTCACCTCTACCTTTCCTTCAAGCAACAACCTAGTCATAAGCAAGGTCTTTTAACCTATACGCAGCCAACTCCACACTATGTTCCTCAAATACATGCATCACCTGAGTAATCTTCCGCACCTCCTCTAAAAATAATCATGGATCCTCATCAGACTTGGACCCATAGAATTTTGGTGGATTCATCCGCATGAAGTCACAGATCCTGGCAGAAGCTGAATCACCTCCCTGCTGCTATAGAGCCGAGGCCGGGTTGGCCTGAACATTTGCAGTAATAGCTTGGGCCAGCGCCTGAAAGGCTGCCCAAAATTCAGTATGAGACACGTTTACATTTAATGGGTCAGTAGGTTGAGGTTGCTGACCATTATTATTTCTTCTCGTTCGACGTGGAGGCATATTTCTGAAAGAGGAGAGCACGAATCAATAGCAGATAGAGACACTTTAAGCATAATAGACTTCTGAAAGAAAGGATCACATTTTTTCCAAAAATGTCTTATAGCCTCTTTCTAATAGATGTGCCGCTCTACACACCGATGATCAAGACTCTACTTAATGTGCCTTGTCAGACTCCCTAGGACACCATAAAACCTTAGGCTCTGATACCAAGTTTCTAATACCCCAGAAAATGGGTCCTGGAGCGTCACACGGTGCTTGAGGCTACGAGTAGCCCCAAGCTAACCCTTTGAGCCATTTTCATTCAGTTCAACATAAATCAATGAGGTTTCCATAAATAACCCTCAAATATCAACAGAGTAATCATCATCCAAGAATAAAAGAATTTCAAAAGGATAACAAAATACGACTTATTAGTCAACTCCCAATATCTATACTAGTCTGACAAGCCTCTAAGAAAATCAATAAAACCAGCGAGCCATTGAGACATGCCCCAACTGACTCATACTCAGTTATCAAATGTAAATAATTCTGTGAAACCAATATCAGATATCACATCCTCGAAACATGAGGACTCAACACAACAGAGGATGTAGAATAGTGTGCCCGAAGAATCACAGTCGACCCTAGAACTGAGCACCTGAACCTCCATTCCGAGAAAATGTAGCCCACATCCAAAGATATGGGTCAGTACCATGGAAAAAAATCGAGTATATGGGTGTATATGTAGTTGTATAAACATCATCATCATAAATATTTATAAGAAATATGCTGGATGTATGAAAGACTCACATAGCCCGAAGAAAAGCATCATAATCATGAGAGGATGAAATAAGTACAATAACACATGTGAGCCATCATATAATTTGTCAATCACTTTTAGTTCATCAAGAATATCAATTCTCATAATGTAAATATCATTTAAATCTTTCAAAAGAATAACTTTAACAATTCCACTTTCAAATCACTTCACCATTCACCATAGACACAAGGAAACACACACACACTGGGAGATCCTATAACCGACATAAACTATGTGAACTATATGGAGTCCAACGTACAACCCACGTTGGGGAGAGCCGTCCTATCCTTGCCAGCGGAGTAGGACTATCAATGTCAAATCCACACAAACTAGTGATCACTATATAAATCAGCCTCAGGCTCACTCCTACGGGGGTACATAGTTCTAGGAAAGTAAAGTTCGTTTATACCTCCCACTCGGTGCTAAAGATTTCTTCCGAACTTAGCTCAGATCATTTCAAAGACAATTTACAACAAAACAATTTCAGTAATATATAAATATACATCGGGAGCCATCATGCTTCCCATCTATCAAAATCAACCATGTTGTGGATTTCTTTCACACTCGAGTTCAAAACAACTCCATTAAGACCAAAAGGTCAAATCATTCGAAATATCTCAAATATTCAACATCAACGTGCTTATAACACACACTTTCTAAAGAAAAAACACAATTTCCAATAGGGATTCAGGACCTAAATATCAAAATCATGATAAACATCGTTCAAGATTCATGCTTTATATCTCCACATATGTAAATTCATCTTTCAAAATCATAAACATCAAGATTTCCTAATAATCATCATAAGATATGGGTTCATGCTTCAAATTCATAAAAATCAAATAAAAATCATGTCTTTGTAAAGAAAATTACTTTTGGGCACAAGAACGAAAGAGAGTTCTTGTTGAAAAACCCCACATACCTTGAATGATGAAGTTTAGAGAGATACTAGTTTTTGAGATGTTAATCGTGCCTTTGAATGATGGTTCTTAGAGTTCTTGAACTAGGAGCTTGGAATCTTGAATAAATTTGCAGAATTAATGGTGAACTTTGGAGGTTCTTGAAGTTGGATGTAGGAGCTTAGGGTTTTCTTTTTGAGGGAATTTGATGAAATATAACATTTAATACTTCTAATAGGATTTAATATAGGGTTTGGATGGATTTTGGGTGGGGGGAATGACCAAAACGCCCCTAAAAATCAAATAATTCTTGAATCTGTCCTTTGATGGACTGTTTTGATAGTCTGAAGTAGATCAACCATAACGTTTTACTCCTATATCCAAATTGGATGAATCCAATTTCATTAGAAAGAGGACTCTCATATATTTCCATTGATATATAGTATCTCACCCAGATTATTGTGTACGAGGAGTTATAATTATTTAAAGTTGGAGCAAAAATACGCCAGGACTCAGTACTTTTTCTTCACATTTTACTGTTCACTACTATTCATGGTTCGATCAGAATGTTCATAACTCGTCGCTCGGGTGTCCGTTTTGGATGATCCACATATCGTTGGAAAGCTTATTCGATAATCTACATAATAATGGGTCATAATCTAAGACATTCTGTATGAAAAATTTATAATTTATTCTAGAAGATAGAACCCAATATATTTACGCACAAAATTTCAACAAAAAATTTTCTGAGGTATTACATATACATAAGTGAGAACACATGCTAACATGTCATGATTACACTATTCAATTCACATGGATATTCTATTAAACACTTGGGGAGCGTAGTAACTGCAAATGATAATGAACAACATATAAACATCATGACTACAACTTAAATTTGTAATTTCAAGGGTTTTTACATGGGAATTACATCAATCAACTTACATGCTATCTTATGTTCATGAAACTTATAATTAAATCTTGAATTGAAATCCATAAAACAACCTAAACACGAATACAACCCAATTTGCACATGTAAATCATGAATCTATTAACTTGTAATTTTAAAATGGGTTCTTGAACACCAAGGGTGGAAGGAAACCCAAGGATGAACACCTAACATACCTTGATTGTTGATTTTGTGAGAATTATGGGGATTTCTTGGAACTTGATCTTGATATTGATGAACTAGGGTTTGTTTCTTGAGAGGATTTTGTGAATAATGAGTGAATTTTGCCCTTAGTGGTGGTTTAATTTCTTGTTTTCGCTGAATTGGGTGAGGAAAAAAGACCTAATTGCCCTTGAAAATTCATAATTTAATGATCAAAATATGCTCTGCGATGCAGCAGGCGTTGCGCTGCATCGATGGGGTTGACACAATCACCAACTCATTGCGTTGATGGGTATGATAAGATAGCCAATGCGATGCAATAAGATCATATTGGCTTGCTGTTTTGGCCACCCAAACACGACTCAAACGGTGTTCAAAAATTCCAAAACTCACCCAATATGACCTATTGACATCCCTGATCATGAATAAATTTAAAAATCAACAATCTAAGGCAAGAAAGATCATAAATAATGCCACTGAAATATCGAGGAAAAACATGAGACTGTATCAACACTTAGGTGAAATTTTCTTAAGTCTGGGACATTTTTTGGCATGCTATAAAGGACAAAAATGATTAGGACTTTGCGGGGTCTTACAATATCTCCTCCTTGGAAACATTCATCCTCAAATGAGACTGACTTATCTGAGAGGAACTAATGAGTTGTACTTACAGTGACATGCATAAATGAAGGATGATTGAATTCTAGAGACATGACACATGACTAAACTGTTTCAGAAATGCAGAATGATATGAGAATGTTATGCATCTATAACTGAGTATGGAATATTGTAAATCTAAGAAAGGTTGTTACCTTAGGCTGAGTATAAGTTTTTAGAGAAGAGGTGAGGATACTTAGTTCGCATGTCTGCCTCTTCTTCCCAAGTATCTACCTCAACGGACTGATTCCATCAAAGAAGTTTGACCAAAGGAAATTCTTTGTTCCTTAGTCTACAAATCTGACGATCAAGGATTTTAACTGGGGCTTCCTCATAAGAGAGACTATTCTGAACATCTATACTCTATATAGGGACTGCAACTGCTGGGTCACCTATGAATTTCTTTAGCAAGGAGACATAAAATAATACATGTACTGATGCTAACTCTGTAGGTAACTCAAGCTCATAAGCTACCTTATCGAAACCACTCAGAGTCCTATAAGGACCAACATATTGGGGACTAAGTTTCCCCTTCTTACCAAACCTCTTCGCCCCTTTCATGGGTTATATTTTAAAATATACATAATCACAAAACCTACCCTAACAACGTAACACTTCATCTCCCTCTTAGGCGAAAACGTCAACCTTCTGATCTCTAACTTACTATTTCAGCTTAACTAAATTGGGATCCCTGTTCTGCTTTTCTTTTACTTCAGAAACCAAAGATGATTTTGAACTATTTGCACCCAAACACTACCCTCAGTCGAGTCAAACAAATGGAAACCTATTTTGTCAAGCTGGTGAAATTCCTGAACTAACTTCTTCTTAACATCCTCAACGTGAGCAAAACTACCCATGGACAACCTATTGAGGGCATCTTCCACTAATTAGCCTTGCCTGGATGATATAGAACACTCATGTCATAATTTTTCAACAACTCTAATCACCTTTTTTTATGCAAGTTTAGGTCTTTCTGTAAAAATACATACTGCAGGCTTTTGTAGTCTGTGAATACATCAACATGTACCCCATACAAATAGTGCCTCCAAATCTTTAAGGCAAACACAACAGTTGCTAAGTCAAGATCAGGGGTGGGATAATTATTTTCATAGGTCTTAAGCTGTATGGAGGCATAGGGCACAACCTTACCCATATGCATCAAACACACCCCAAGCCAACTCTAGAATCATCACAATATACAACAAATCCATTTGAACTATGGGGTAAAGTCAAAACTGAGGTAGTAGTGAGTCGAATCTTCAACTCCTGAAAACTCTTCTCATAAGAATCTGACCACTAAAATTTAACTTTTGTCTGAGTCAATCTGGACATGGGGGATGTAATAGACAAAAATCCTTTAACAAACCATTGGTAATAGCCAGCCAAACCCAAGAAACTCCTGATATTTGATGGAGAGATTGGTCTGGTCCAGTTTCTCATGCTTCAGTCTTTTGAGGATCAACTCTAATGCTATCACCGGAAATAATATGACCAAAACAAGCTACTAACCTTAGCCAAAATATACATTTACTAAATTTAGGAAACAACTAATGGGCTCTAAGAGTCTGTAATACTATTTTGAGATGGTCTACATGGTCATTTTCACTGTGGGAGTAGACAAGAATGTCATCGATGAAGACTATGATGAATATGTCCAAGTACTGCTTGAAAAAGCGATTCATAAAGTTCATAAAAGTTGTCGGTGCATTGGTAAGACCAAATGACATGACTAAAAACTCAAAGTGACTATACCAGATTCTGAAAGATATTTTTGGAATGTCACATTCTATGACTCTGAGCTAATGATAGCCTGATCTGAGGTCTATCTTAGAAAAGTAACTGGCACCCTGAAGTTGGTCAAACAAGTCTTCAATTCTAAGAAGTGAGTGCTTATTCTTGATGGTGACTTTGTTCAACTAACGGTAGTCTATACACATTCTAAGAGAACTGTCTTTCTTTCGCTCTAATAGAACTGGTGCACCCCAAGGGGATACGTTGGGCCTGATAAACTCTTTGTCTGAGAGGTCTTTCAACTATTCTTTCAATTCTTTAAGTTTGGTTGGAGCCATTCTGTATGGTAGAATTAAGATGGGTTGAGTATCAGGAAGAAGGTCTATTCCAAAGTCAATTTCCTTTCCGGGAGTAACTCTGGGGATATCTTTGAGAAACACATCTGGAAATTCACTTGCGACTGGAACTGACTCAAGATTAGGAGTCTCAAAACTAGAGTCTTTGACTCACACCAAATGATAGACATACCCCTTGGATATTATTTTATCACTCTAAGGTATGAAACAAGTTGACCCTTAAGCGTTGTGGTACTACCCTTCTATTCTAAGACAGGCTTGCTCGGGAACTTAAAATAGACAACTCTTTTTCTATAATCAACTGAATCATAGCATGAATGGATCCAATCCATGTCGAGAATAATGTCAAAATCTATCATCTCTAACTCTACTAAGTTTGCTGAAGTAACTTTCAAAGACACCATAAATGGACAGTTCCTGCATACCCACTGGGCTATGATAGACTTACCCACTAGGGTAGAGACTGAGAAAGGCTCTGTAAGGATTTCAGGACTGACTTTAAAGTTGAAAGCTATATAAGGAGTTACAAAAGACAAAGAAGCTCCTGGATCAAGCAAAGCATACACATATAAATGGTAAACTTATAACATACCAGTGACCACATCTGGAGAACTTTCCTAATCCTATCGGGACTGGAGTACATAGAGCCTATTTGGCTTTTCCCACTAATGGAACTAGAAGCGGCACCCTATTGAGATGGGCACCAGACTGATTTGAGGATGATTATGCTGACACTGTGAACCCACATGAGGACATTCTCTGATTCTATGACCTGACTTACCACACCCAAAATACTAATCGCTGCCAGCCCTGCAGATACCCTGATGATTTCTACCATATTTCTAACAAAGAGAATTTATTCGGGCACTGTTCATACTACCCTGAGATTTAGATCCTAGCTCCCTATCCTTATTACTATTTTTAAATTTAGGCACCGGAGCACTGGCTTAGGATGGAGCTGGGAATGAAGATTTTGGGTGAAAATGAGGAAGATTACCACCCTCTGACTTAGGCTAAGTGAAGTTAAAGCTACCTATTCTAGCCCTCTTATTATCCCTCTCTTTCTCTTTAGTCTTGTTCTTCTCAATCTGTTGATCATGGCCTATCAACCTAGCCAAGTCCATCTCCTTAATCAGCATTGCGATCCTATACTTCTTGACCACATGATCAGACATACCAGACATAAACTTTCTCATCTTAGACCTAATATCAGCTACCACATGAGGAGCATACCTGGCCAACTGAGTAAACTTAAGGGAATACTCTTTCAAACTCATGTTGCCCTGCTTCAGATTGATGAACTCTAACACCTTAGATTTCTCCAAATCCAATGGGAAGAACCTATCTAAGTGGTAGTAGCAAAATCTTCCAATTTTATAGGCCCTGCATCTGCTCCCCTATCTACCTTATACTACTTAAACCATGTGTGAGCCACATCCTACAACTGATAGGTACCTAACTCAGCGCTCTCACTAGCGGTTACCCCCATAATGTCTATTACCTTCTACACTATGTCAAGGAATTCCTTTGGGTCCTTTTTAGACTTGGACCCTGAAAATGAAGGAGATTTCATTCGGCTGAAGTCTCAAATTTTAGATGCCATAGTATTGGATACTATGTTGGCCTGAACAATAGTTGGGCATTCATTCTGGGCTTCTACGTGAGAAACGTGCTCATTCAAGGGATCTTCCTGAACAGGTACGGGTGCTGGCTAGTTTCCAGTTCTTTTTTCATTGTTATTTTGGGAGGCATATTATGTAAATGGAAGGAAAAAGTTGGATTAGACAGAGATTTTAACTTGAGCTCATGCTTACTCACATGATATGAACACTGAAAGAAGGGAATTTTTTCCTAAAATTCCTCATATCCTTTTATCCATAAGTGTGGCGCGCTACACACCCATGCACAAGACTCTACTTGATGCGGCTTTAAGAATTCCTAGGAATTTTTAGAACCTTAGGCTCTGATACCAAGTTTGTAACGCTTGAGACTATATCTTAGGTGTCATATGGTGCTTACGACCTCGAAGGATCACAAGCTAACCCATGTCTGGTACCTGTTATGTGCATTGAATAATAATAATGGAAATATATATAGAAGTTACGCTAAAAATGCCATAAGGTTCATAAACTGAAAACAAATACTGAATACTGATAATAATACTGAAAATACTAAATATCTGTTTGAAGTAATCTAGTCTGAAAGCCTCTAACTGTCTGAATGTGGAGTTGATGGGACAAGTCCCCAACTAACTCCGACTACTTAACATACTAAATCTACAGAAATGCTAAAATAAAATAATATCCATAATGGATGAGAACTCACTACTGAATCTACCACTGATATCCTGAGCTGCTAAGTATGATCAGGAACCCATGCATCTGAACCTATGATATGACACATCATAGAACAAAAAAGAGTATGTGTCAGTACGTGGAATGTACTGGTATGCTAAGTGGGGTTAGGCTGATATACATGGGTTCATATGCATGAGATGATAACTAACTAAATGAACATCATGAAGTAACTTGATACATGTACATTCAAAACTGTAACTGCTGAACATACTAAACATATGATATTGCGCATGTAGATATGCATCATGTATCTGATATTATACTAAAACTAAGTACTAATTCTGATGGCTAAGTAACTGATAATAGATAGCCATAGTTTAGTAGAATTGACTGAGTTCTTTACTGAATATTGAGACTGAAACTATAACTGTGGGAGTGTTTATCTAACCGACATACTCGATATAGACTGATTTGGGGTCCAACCTATGACCCCAATTGGAAAAGTGTTAATACCTTGCCATGAGATACTAATAAAGTTGGGTCAACCTAAACCTGGCAGGAAGAATCATGAAATATATATATATGATTGCATCAACCCTATTCTTGTAGGAGGACGACTTACCCTACGCTGGATACATAGTTCTATATCGCAGGGACTGCTACTAAGGGTCAAACCATCTGCTGGCAAGAATGGCCCCATCCCTGGGTTTGGTCAATGCTAATCCTACTCCCAACTAAATTGATATTGAACTAATTACTAGACTGTACTAGGCTTGACTGAACTAACACTGATCGAGCTGACTAACTGAACTGGATTTAGTTCACTGAGTTCTATTAACTGACTGAGTACTACTATTCTTAAACTTTACTCGAACTATTCTATAACTACTGCAACTAAGTAAAAAACTAGATTTTGGGTAATAAATACCCCTAGGACTCAATAGCATCATAATAAAACATAGCAAGTCTTGAAAGCATAGAAATAATCAATTGTTCATAATTCAATCACTGAGATATTTTGTCAAACACTTGGAGGTTATGAAATTGTACATGAATGAGAACCCATGTTAATATGTCATGATTATACTATTCAATTCACATGGATATTTTATTAAACACTTGGGGAGCATAGTAACTGCAAATGATAATGAACAATACATAAGCATCATGACTACAACTTAAATTTGCAATTTCAAGGGTTTTTACATGGGAATTACATCAATCAACATACATGCTATCTTATGTTCATGAAACTTATAATTAAAGCTTGAATTGAAGTCCATACAACAACATAAACATGAATATAACCCAATTTGCGTGTGTAAATCATGAATCTATTAACTTTTAATTTTAAAAAGGGTTCTTAAACTCCAAGGGTGGAAGGAAACCCAAGGATGAACATGTAACATACCTTGATTATTGATTTTGTTATAATTGTGGGGATTTCTTGGAACTTGATATTGAGATTGATAAACTAGGGTTTGTTTCTTGAGAGGATTTTATGAATAATGAGTAAATTTTGCCCTTTGGGAGGTTTAATTTTGTGTTTTATCTGAATTGGGTAAGGGGAAAAGGACCTAATTGCCTTAGAAAGTCGTAATTTAATGATAAAAATGTTCCTAGTGATGCGGCAGACGATATGCCACATCGATGCAATCATTGACACATCACATTGATGGTACGACACGATAACTAAGGTGACATATCAAGATCGCATTGGCTTGCTGGTTTGGCCATCCAAACATAACTCAAACGATGTCCAAAAATTTTGAAACTTACCCAATATGACCTATTGACTTTCCTAATCATGAATAAATTTAAAAATAGACAATCTAATGTCGAAAAGAATGTAAATAATTCCATTGAAATATCAAGGACAAAAATGAGACTAAGTGTGAACACTTGGCTGAAATTTTCTAAGCCTGGCACTTCTTTTGGCATGCTATAAAAGACTGAAATAACTAGGACTTTACGGGGTCTTATAACAGGATGGCTTAATAGAATTTAAGAAGTTGAAGGAACAACTTAAGGACCTTTTTAGACAAGGGTTTTATTCGACCAAGTTTTTTTCTATAGGTTCTACTAATTTTATTCGTGTGAAGAAAGGTCGTACTCTAAGAATGTGTATAGAATACAAATAGTTGAACAAGGTCACCATCAAAAGCAAGTATCTTATCCCAATATTTAATAGACCACTTGTCTAACTTGAGGGTGCTTATTATTTTTCAAAAATTGACCTCAGATCAGAATATCATCATCTAAAAGGCAAGGAGTCTAACATCCCAAAGACTTCTTTTACAACTTGATATGGTCACTATAAGTATGTAGTTATGTCTTTTAGACTAACAACTGCTCCTACCACTTTTATAGATCTATGAATGAGGTTTTTAAGTAATATCTGGATATGTTTGTTATTGTATTCATTGATGACATACTTGTGTATTCTCGAGGGATGAGAAACATGCAAATCATTTGAGAATAGTATTGTAGACCCTCAAGGATCATCAATTATTTGCAAAATTTAGTAAGTGTGAATTTTTATTAGAGTCCATTACCCTTTTGGGCCATGTGATTTAGGTTAAAGGTATACAAGTAGACCCTCAGAAAATAGATCCAGTAATACGCTGGCCTATAACCCCTACTCCATTTGACATTAGGAGATTTCTAGGCTTAGGCAAATATTACAGGAGATTTGTAGAAGGTTTTTTCTATAGCCGCACCATTTACTAAATGGCATAAAAGAAGGTGAAGTTCCAGTGGTCAAATAAGTGTGAGAAATGGTTTCAAAAGTTAAAAGATAGATTGACTTAGGCACCAGTATTATCTTTTCCAAATGGGTTAGAAGGGTTTTTAGTGTATTGTGATGCCTCCAGGGTCTGTCTTGGATGTGTTTTAATGCAAAAGGAGAGAATAATAGGTTACTCCTCTAGGTAATTCAAATATTACTAGAAGAATTGTCCTACCCATGATCAGAGTTGGAAGCAGTGGTAGTCACTTTAAAAATTTGAAGACATTATCTTTATGGTGTGCATGTAGATAGTTTCAACAACTATAAAAGTCTCTATTATGTGTTTAGCTTGAAGTAGTCAAATCTTCACCAGAGAAGGTGGTTGGAGTTATTAAAGAACTATGACATAAATGTGCTCTACTATCTAAAAAAAGAAGATATAGTGGAAGATGCTCCAAGTATATTACTTATGGGTAGTGTAGCCTTTGTTGTAGATAAGAAAAAAGTGTTTTCTAAAGAGGTATATAGATTATCTCATTTAGGAGTTTTATTTCCTGATGCAGATGATAGGAATTTGATTGTGAAAAATGGTTCAAAGTCACATGTTGTGGTAGAGGTGAAACAAAAACAATATGATATCCCTACTCTCATTCAGTTGATTGATGTAGTTAACCAATAGAAGGTGGAAATTTTATCCCAAGGGGATATGGTGTTCTATTCTATCAGGGTCATTTATGTGTCCCCAATGTCAAAGGGCTGAGACATATAGTGTTAGAGGAGGCTCATAATTCCAACTATTCAATTCACCCATTGTCCACCAATATGTGCAATGATCTATGGAAAGTCTACATGTGGAATGGTATGAAGAGAGACATACAAAAGTTTGTCGCTAAGTGCCTCAATTGTCAGGGAGTAAAAGTTGAGCATGAAAAGTTTGGAGGTATGATTCAAAATATTGGCATTCCTATTTGGAAGTGGAAGGGTATTAATATAGATTTTACTATGGGAATTTTCTATACTAAGTATTAATAAGACTCAATTTGGGTTATTATAGACCGAATGACAGGTTAACTTATTTCTTACTAGTAAAAACCTCAGATTTAGTAAGGGATTATGCAATTCATGAGTTAGTTAGTATTCATGGGATTCCATTTCCCATTATCTCAAACTGTACTCAGTTCACCTCTTAGTTTTAGTAGTCATTTTAGAAGGGTCTGGTACAAAGGTGGTGTTTAGCACTGCTTTCTACCCCCAGAAAGATAGCTAGACCAAGCCTACTATCCAAACTTTACAGGATATGTTAAGAGTCTGTATGATAGATTTCAAAGGATATTAGGATGATTATCTACCTCTTATTGAGTTTTCATATAACAATAATTACAATTTTAGAATTCAGATAGCTCTATTCGAGGCTTTATACGAGCATAGATCTAGGTTTCATATAGGGTAGTTTGAGGTTAGTGAGGCCACTTTGGTTGGTCTAGGTTCCATTTTTAAGATATGAAGGAGATTTAGTTGATTCGTAAGAGGTTGAAAACTGCTCAAATCTGCCAAAAATTATATGTAAATATTAGGAGGAGAGAATTAAATTTTATTATGTGGATAATTAAGTGTTTTTAAAGGTGTGACCCATGAAGGGAGTATTGAGGTTTAGAAAGAAGGTAAAATTTAGGCTTTGGTCCACTGATCCATAAGAATCTTGAGGTGTATTAGAGATGCTGCTTATGATCTGGACCTTCTAATAGAGTTACCCACAGTCTATTGAGTCTTCCTCACATCCTTGTTGAAAAAGTGTATTGGAGACCTATCTTTACTTGTACCTATAAGGAGTATAGGACTGAAACATAACTTATCCTATCAGGAGATTCCAATTGAAATCCTTGTTCATCAAGTTTGAAGATTAAGGAATAAAGAAGTTGCCTCAATGAACATCTTAGAGATGAACTAGTTGGTTAAGAGAGCAACTTGGGAAGCACAGGTAGACATGATGGACAAATACCCTTATTTGTTCACTCCTAGCACTGATCCAATATGAGGTTTAGATATTTCTTCTAGAAATATTCCCTCACTTTTGGATTTCTTATTTATTCTCATGAAATTTGGTGTATACTTGTTTTGTTTAGGATCTTGTAGTTGAGTCTAGCTCATATAACAATAATTACCATTTTAGAATTCAGATAGTTCTATCATGCTAAATAAATACTTCAAAAATTCAGACTCACGTTGTTTAGTCTAGCTCATTAAATTTAATCTCTATCTTTATTTGAGGATGGATGATCATGAGAAGGAGATATTGTAACACTCCCAATGTTCAATCACGTTCTTAATGGGTTACCATGTGTTTTAGGGACATGAGAAGTCCATAACACGTAGCTGAATTGAAAACTCATCTTTCTGCCAAGTTCTAGTGTGAGATAGTTTTTTAGTCAACTTCAAACAATCATAATATCTTGAATATAATGAGGTTTTCAACACAAAACCCCCCAAATAAAAGTGCTTTGAGTATTTTTCCAACTTATCTAATTTTACCTTGATTTGATATCGAAGTTGAAAGTAATGCTTATTTTACCTATGGATGGCTGTATGCCAAATATTGGCGACCTGAGTTTATGAGCCATCAACTGATTGAATACCCATCAACTGAAGTCTTCAACTTTAACTAGTAAAGATCAAAACTAGCCAGAGATTGATATGAGTTGTCAATGGGTTGACAGGCCATCACTCAAGTCATCAGATTAGAAATTTTTGCATTTTATTTTTCATTTTAATAGGGGTTGTTTGGTCCTTTCCTTAATTCAAAATCTTCCGCCATGAATTAAATCACTTAATAAACATTATTTACTCAACATTTAGCTAGTTTTCACAGCTACTTCTCCACTCCAATCTTATGAGAAATAACATTAGGGTTTCTTCTCAATGTCAACTTCTAAGGCTCTAAACTCAAGTTTTCCTTTAATATATCTATAAGTTCAGGTATGTGGGGTTTGAACAAGGGTTATTGTTCATACTTGTTCCCAAGAATTGAATTACATATTGTCACAAGAACATGGTCTACTGATGTTTTATTCATTTGGTTGATCTTACAAATTGAATTAGCATTCTTAGTGTGAAATCTTATAAGTTGGTAAATATATATGATTTTTGTATGATTTACTTAGTTTACGATAAATTTAGACCTATGATCTCAGATTTAATATGAAATTTACCTATGTACTCATGGATATGAAATAGAAATGGAAGAATATTTAGTTCCCAGACTTATAAACTCATATGCTTATCTTGATGGTGAATTTTGACATATATTATAAGCAATATTTTGTTTTAGGAGTAGTATCTAGAATAGAGGGGTGAGGGTGTAGTGTATCCTAGTCCTAGAAACTATGGGCCACCATAGGTATGATATTATGTTTTTCCCCAAGTGGTCTTTTATCTAATCAGACCAAAATCTTGGTTTTATACCCTGGCATGGTATATGGCGGCCTTTTAACATGGAACATATTGGACTCCATGTTGCTCACATGCTCTACATCAGTTATGAGAATCTACACATAAATAATGATTTCACAAACTAAGTCTAATGACTCCCTCATTTTAGTACAACTTGCTTTACTATGTTATGTTTACAAATATATCAACTTTTAGTTCTAGTCCTATGATATGGTAAGTTTGCATATCCTTAGTAGGAATGTTTCCATTTTATCATGCATATTAGTTTTACTTATTGCATGCACCCTTATATACTCAGTACATTTTATAAGTACCAACCACATACTCTTTATGCTCTACATCCTATTATGATGTAGGTTCTGGTGATCGTTATCACACGATTAGTCAAAGTTACCTTTTCTTATTCTTTGTCAGTTAGTGAGTCCTCATGTTCCAAGGACCTAGATCGATGATTTGTTGTTTAGTAGTTCAGGTTTTGTTATTTACGACTTCATGGTTTATAGGTCAGTTGGGGCCCATCCTAGTGACTCTTTAGTATGTTTAGAGCCTTTTCTATACTTGGTAGTTTCCTTTAGATATTTGTATGGTTCGCATGATCTTTAGTTCTTGTTGACATATTGGGATTATTATATCCAGCTAAATTCAGAATCTTAAGTTTACCTCTTTCGCTCATGTTTTAAGTAATTTTATAATGATTAAATGCTTAGTAGATGCCATGGGTTTGCTTTGGGACTACTTGTAGTCTTGAGAATTGTGTGATATCCAAGGGGTAGTCTCGGGTCATTACAATTTCCATTAAGATTAGGAGGTCCACCAGCTTACCGATTGACCTGGTTGGTCATGGAGATAGCAAGCACTTGGAAAGCAACCCTGAAGTTGGCCTGAGTGACTTGGTCATTTAGGGGATCTATTTAATTTTGTGGATCTTTATGGTTACCATTTCTTTGTCCGTTAGCTCTTCTGGATGTCATTTTCTATAAATACGTAGAGCACAAATTAGAAGGAGAGTAAATAGAGTTCACACTCTAGCACAATATGGTTATCAATATGATTATGAAAGAAGAGTGACTTACCAAGATTTTTTCATAGCCACTCCCTCATAAGTGTGGCATGATCCACACCCTTGAATGACACTCTACTTAATGTGACTTTTAGATAACCTAGGACACTTTAAACTTGATGCTCTAGTACCAAGTTTGTTAGGGCTTGAGCCTACACCATAGACGTAGCATGGTGGTTTGAGACACAAGTTACCCCAAGCTAACCTTTGTCCTGACATAGTACTAAAAATACTAAAATAATTGAATCATTGTCTAGGAAGATAACTGGATATAAGAATTATTTATCTGAAATCAACATAAATTTGAATAATCACTGAAATAAAAAAGGCTTCTGAGATAAACTATTAAACTAAAACATCTAATGATTGTCTATCTAAAAGCCTCTATTAACTGATGAGTTGCTGGGACAGGTACCTAACTAACTCTAAATATCTAAAATTGAAATGAAATACTAAAAAAGAAATAATACTAATAATTGGTCATTGAATGATGAGGACTCACCACTATCTGCTGCTGAGACAGAACTAGATTGCACTACTTATGAGGTTGATGTTGAATGCCAAAACCTATATCATTAAATGATATAACACAAAAGAGAGTATGCTATTAGTACTTTAAATGTATTGAGTATGTGAGAAATATTATTGTAAAATAAGCTGAGCATGCTTTGGTATACTGATATGCTAATGAAAAATGTAATATTATATGTGAAGATTAACTATAGACATTATAAATGTATATAAGCTGGTATGAAAGGTAAATCTATAAAAGTATAGTTTAAAAGTAAATAAAAGTAAAATGAGGGTTATGTACCAATACTAAGTCTGAATCTGTAGGAGATCTTATTAACACATAAACCATATGAGATAAACGTGGAGTTCGATGTCTACACCCTATTAAAAGGGACTAATAAACCTTGCAAGGTTACAGATGCATGGCTAGTTTGATCCCCAAACTGATGCTCAACTAAAAGGGATAAAAAACCTACAATGGCATATAGTTCTGAGACTCGAGTGCACTGAACCCCAGTCTAAATTGAAACAAAGTACTACCCGCACATTGGTTTACACGGATAGCTCATACACTAATATAATCAAACCGAGTCAAAACATACTATATCTAAAAGTATTTTGAAAGTTTGAATAACTGAAGTTATGTTGTAGGTCTATAAACTGAGACTAATTACTTTATGGGTGCTAAAATCATCAATTACTAGTATCATGTGTTCATAACATGTCAAGATTTCTAAAAATATAGCTATTTCATTTGGAAATACTATGAATCATATCAACTAGTAAAATAATGGAATACTGAGTCATGCTTGGGGAAAAATCATGAAAAATATGTAATAAAAATATAAGAACTATAAGAGACCAAAATAAAAACGTAAATCATAAATTGAATGAGAACCCTAACTTTGATTCATGGTAAAATTGAGAATTTTTGGGTTATTTGGGGACTTCATGGGTGGAAGGATACCAATTAATGAAATCCCTCATACCTAGATGGTGAATTCTTACTTAGAAATTGAGAGATTCTGAACTTGCAAAGAAACTCTAGTTTTTTTCATATGAGAGATTTCAATCTATCTTTGCTTTTGTCTTAGATAATTTGGGAGAAGTAAAGGGAAAGAATCCCTTAAAAGTATTTTTAACTTCCCTCTAGTAGGTCCTAAAACTACGTAGTTTATGTATAGGAAATAAGGATAGGACAAAAACACTATTTTAAAATCATAACTGTTTTGTTGTACTTAGTTACCATGGGTTAACCATATGAGTCATCGTGTCTCACCATGACTTACCTTGGACTCATTATGACTGGCTAGAATTTTTGGTATGGGGATGACTTAGGACACAATAATTATCTTCATTAATGATGAGTCATTGTGTGGACTCATCCATTCTAGACAGAAAATATCAAATCTTAAATCCTTGTTAGAGCAAGTAACATGATGAGTCATCTGAGTGACAATGACCCATCATATCCCGTTATTATCACAATAAGGAAAATGTTACCCCACAGGATTTTGGGTTTTATCATTAAAACAAATCATATGATGGCTCGTCGTGATTAATAATGACTCATAGTTAGGAATTAATATTAATGGGATGAACTTTTTTCATCCTTTAGGAGTTTGGGGACTACACTCAGGATGACTACTGGTGATGTCTCATCAGACCAGAACACAACTAGTGGTCAGGGTCATTCTGTGCATTTTTATACTTTTTTGAATTTTAATTTTTTGTAGGAAGTTTAAAGTGAAACCTTAGGAACTTTTGGGGTATTACATAGGTCTTGGTTGTGAACTCTATAGGGAAGAATAAATAATTTGCCAAATTAATAGAAATATACTTATTAGCCTTGCCTCGTTGACCCAAAAGAGAAATCACCTGACCTTCACTATCGATTAGGATGGTTAAAATCAACTCACAACTAGAAAATCATGAAATAAACTAAATGTATGGTTTTGAAGATTCAACTGTATACGACTTGCTTTAACTTACTTTTATATATATTTAAAACATGAAATCACTTTTTATTACTTATTTATAACTAAATAGCTCATATAAGAATTTAAACTGGTTAATCAATTCATAATCCATTGGGTATGATAACCAAACTAAAATTATATATTATTTTTATGACCACATACACTTACATATTTGTTTGGATGCAATATTTTTTGACGTCATCGGTAGGGATTTAATTTGAAATTTATACTGTTTTGAATTTTTATTGAGCTATTTAGGTTTTACTTTTTTGTTGTTTTTGTTTCTTTTTAGGGTAATGGTTGGTGTACTCAAAGCATCCAAAGTCAAGGCAATACATTGATTCCCATTAATCACGAGCTTGAACATACTCTTAAAGGTCTGAAGCTTTAGGTAAGGAACCAAACCACCCCAAACATTCCAAACAATCCAAATAATGTGGTAGACAAGTATGGAGACCTCCCCTATACTAAACCACATATTTCAATATTAAAAGTTATATGGCTGAATCATCAACTTCTTCTAAAGTAATTGTTAAGTCTATATCACTACAAGTTTTGACTTAAAAAGGGCATAATGTGACTATTGCAAAGCACTTGTCAATATAAGAATAAAGCACAAGAAGACCCATACAAGAACTTGCAAGATTTTACTAAGTTAGGTGACAACTTCCACTACCAGAATGTTTCATATGAATAGGTGAATTTGACATCATTTATTTTCTCACTAATTGGGGAAGCTAAGCACAAAATGAGCTTGTAGGGTTGATTATGAGTTGGGATGATTTGTCTGAAAAGTTTGTAATTAGATTTTTCTCATATATATGAAAAAATAAGTGGATATAGGTCATTGGGAACAACTTTATTAAAAGGTTGAGGTTTGATTCCTAGTCTTTGTTAGATTCTATAGCTTAAGGAGAATTTTTATCATAGAGCTATGATGAGATAAAGGCTCTACTCAACCTTATATATATGCAATTACTGAGATTATATAAAGCCCAACAAAGTATTCACTTCTACATAAATAACACTAAACAAACTTCAGTTGGATAAGGTGTCAATTGTTCAAGCTGATGTTTGTCAATTATGTATGTTAGTGAGGTAGACTTTAATAGCTTCAAGTACAGGGAATTTTTAGCAGGTGTAGAAGATTCAAATATCTACATTATTTTTTGAAAAGTGTGGTGAGAACCATGCTTTCTATGGATGCCCCTTAAATATTTAGTCTATCTTCTATATGGGGAAGCATTATAAAGGTCATGGTTATCAAAGCAACATATTAGACCCTAATTATAGAAACCACCCAAATTTCTCTTGGGGTGGTAGTAAGTAGTATGTGTACCAGGTCAACAGGTTACTAGTTCTTTTGAGGAAACCTTAAAGTAGTTTATGACCTAACAATAGCAGGTCTAATAGGAACACAGACATGTTAGTGCAGAAATAAAGAAGGCTACTAGTGAATTATGTGTTTTGATAGGGCAACTTTCCACTTCACTTCATGATACGCCTCAAGGTGCCTTGTTGGGTGAAACAAAGAGGTTTAAGAAATTTATGAAGATTACATTGAGAAGTGGGCATTACTTGTCAGATTTGAAGTCCTCACATAAGAAAGTGGTTGACTGGACTTAATATAAGTATCCACATCCTTTTCCTTAAAGGTTGATTCTAACATAAACACTAGAGCCAAATTTTGTGCAAGAGGAGAATATTGAGAAAAAGGGTGTTGAGCTGCCTAAACTTACAATTTTAATACCTTTACCATCATTCCTATAGAGATTAAAAAATCAAGAAAAAGGCCAACTTTAAAAAGTTTCTAGATATTTTTAAGCAACTTTATAATTACATCCCTCTAATTGATACCCTGATGTATATGCCTAAATATACAAAGAACTAAGGAATGACATACAAAGTTTGAGGTTATGACACTCACTAAGGTATGTAGTTTGAGAGTTTTGAGCAAGCTTCCTCAAAAGCTCAAAGATCTTGGGAGTTTTACCCTTCCATATAGATATGGAAAAGTAATATAGGGAACACATTGTATGACTTAGGGGTAATTATTAACTTGATGCCTCTATCCATTTTAAAGACACTCAGCATGGGAGAGACACATATAACCACCATTTGTCTCCAGGTAGCAGACCAATCTCATGTGTATCTAGAGTGAGTAATTGAAGATGTAATCATTAAGGTATGTATGTTTGTGATTCCTACTAACTTTATTATCCTTGTTTTTAAAGCAAATAAATAGGTGATATTCATATTGAGGCACCTAATCCTTACCACCATAGAGCAATGCTGAATCAACATTTTTTATGACTCATTTACCATAGGGATAGTAAGAAATCAAGTCCTAAATGTCATTTTGAGCTAATTTTAATGTCTATTTTCTTTTTAGTGTTGAATCCAAAAGGTGATCAATAAAGAATAAGAAAGAAAAAAGATAGAGAAAATAATCAAAAAATCAAAGTAGCATCACCCAATAAGGTAGTCACATCACCATCACCAAAGTGGAAGATCCATCTCCAAAGAAAGTAGTGTGTCTGGTTTTAAAGTTAGCAGTTTGGCGAGAAACAATGAAATTTGGCATATTACTGATGAGTTTAGCGATGATGTGTTTGCATCACCAAACTCAATAGTCTTAAAGAATTAATGCTTCAAGATATAAGTAAATTCAGCAATGTTGGGTATGTTCAACTTACCCCTGGTGCTTTCTCTATTGCCTAAAGTTATGTTGTGGCAGTTTAGTCAATATATTAGCCCCAATTTGCTTTAGTTATAAATAGATTTTGTGACATCAAAAACTATGTTTTGCATAATTTTGAGTTATGAAAAGTTGTAATCAAACCCTAATGTAGGACTTTGCTTTTATTTTACTTTTCAATATTGGATTTGATCGAAATGATAGAATAATTTCTTTATCTTTCATTATGCTTGGCTAATTTTCCCAAATTAAGGGTGTGATTTTTTAGTGTTGATAAATATATGGGTAGTGATTATTTACTTTTCTAATTGGTAATTTATTATTTATTAAGTCATTATCTCATGTTTCATCTTACAATTGAAGGTTTTAAACTCTAATTATGCTTATCCGTTATCTTTCTTAAGAAAGGGGACAAGGGTGAGGAATAATGATTAACTATAAGTAGATTAATATATTTTAGTTCTAGATATTAAAAATAATGCTATCAAATTGAGGTTGTATATTGGTCATGATGGTACTCATAGGGGTTTGAGAGAACCCATGTAATGACCTATCTCATTGTTATTAAAAGACACCTTGTTATGGGTACGCTTATGGAAAATTTTGAAAATATGTTCTTGAACTAGTATGAGACAACACGACTAAAAATTTCAAAATTTGAAATTTTTTATTGGGATGATGTCATCCTGCTGTAGCAGAAATTTTCCCGCAATAGTAGTGTAATGGCCCCCCAGTTTTTCCTTTACTTTCATTCTTCTCTATGTTTAAATATTTTCTATAGCTTATTTATGACTTGTTGGGACTAATAGTTCAGTTCTCGGGCAGTCCTGTGGTTGTTAAAGCCATTTTTCTATTTTAGAGCTTCTAAAGTTGAGAACTTGATCTCAGGCCTAGACCTTAAGTAAGAAGCCTCAAGTGCCATTTTTTACAGTCTCAACAAACCTTGAACATCAATTTTAGGATAGGAAACCCTTGGTTTAGGTCCCAAGGATTTCAGACTCATTTTAGGGTATGGGGCAAAATTTGGAAAAAAATAGAACTTTCGGGTGTAGGACCCATTTTTATTGAAATGATGCTGAATGGAAATTTTGATGGTATAATTGTGTCTAAAATATCAAATTTGGTAGGGTGGCATAGTTTTTTTGTGAGCACAAGATTCCAAACCAATCCCAAGATCCTGGTCGAAATTTGTTTTGACTAGTTAAACTTGGCAGGTGCAATTATTTAAGTGGTCAGGGGACTGCTTTAGCAGTAGCTGCTTTAGCAGTAGCTTCTTTAGTAGCCCTGTATCTTTTTAGTGGAGCTTCGTCAACCTTGGTTTGGCGCTTTAGCGACTCTTAGGTGCTTAAGAAGTAGCTACTAAAATGACCCATGAGCAATTTAGTGAAGCCTGGCAGGCTAGGGCAAGGGCGCTTTAGCAACCCAAACACACTTTAATGGTGACCGCTAAAGTGGCAATCGCTGGCATTCTATATATAAGTCCCTCTTCTATTTTTTATATTTTAACTTCCAATAAAATCCTCCTTTGGTATACATCATAAGATTGAAATCTTATGGAAAATTTGATAATTGAAGCTGATTTTAGCTTTGGGGAGGAATCTTGAGTGTCTAAACATTGTTTCCCTATAAGTTTAGCTCGATTCTAGCTTATTTCCCCCGATTCATTTTTTGAGATTCCTTAGTTATTGTTGTGACTGATTTTGGGTCTATGGAGCTTAGATTTAGCTTTCTTTCATGTGGCTAATAATCCTTGAGCTGCGTTCCATGCTATGATGGTTTCAATTTCATGATTGCATAAGCAGTCCCTACATAGAATTTTTAGTCCGATTATTGACCCAAGTTATTTATACAAAATATGGGTATTATTTCTCTTATTTTGACGTATATATCCTTATTTTGATAGCATGATAGATCTCAGAGGCCTCTTAATAGGGGAAAGCTTCTATTTAGAGAATTCGGTGAGCGTTCGATGGCATTCAGGTAGTCTAGGTTTACCCTACTTTTATATTAAGCTTACTTATTGTATTCTTTTACTATTTTACTAGTTTTAGGCAGTTATTCTTATATCGGGCTTTATTTTAGTATTTTTATGCCTTATTTCGCCAGTTAACGCCCCAATTTAGTAGATTTTAGGTAGTTTATCCCTATTATAGTGTTGTATGATCCTTTAGAGATAATATTAGTGCTACTAGTACCTTGAGATAGGAATGGGAAGCCTTAGACTAGACTCAACTAGCTTTCAACCTAGGTTTTGTTATTGGGACCCTGTAGTGGGCCTCACTACCTTTTTTAGCTAGTATACTCGGCATTAAGTTCCTTTAGGCTTAGTTAGAATCCTGGCTACTACTAGTATAGGTTGTTACCTGGGGTTGAGTTTGACTTAGACTTGATTTTTAGCCTATTTTAGCTCTTTTTTCCAATGTAAAGTAGTGACAAATCCTAGACGACATCTTCTTGATCGAGTACTCAGGACCCGCCTTGCCTTAGTGGAATTATCTACTTGATATTTGCATTTATGACTTTAGGATTTGGAAATATGCTTTAAACCCTTACTTCTTCCTATTAGCTGGTTATGCTTATATTTGTATAAATGTATTTGAGTATTGGTTCGAGTCTGGCATATGTTTTTTTTCTTTTATTATTATGTGTTCTGGACACGGTATGGTTACTATGAGTTCTTTTTTGACTCCAACATGTTTTTATGATTGTGATTGGGATGTTCTAGTGTTGATTATGTCTATTACTAGGAGTTTGGCAGTGATATCAAGTTCTATTGCACATGATTTATATGGCATCGTGTTATTACCCACTATTATCGGTTCAAACCCAACATCTAGCCTCTTGTTATTGTCCATTAGTTTCAGTTTAAGCCTGATACATACCTGAGTTTTTAATCATGGATTTGGGATTAGAAAGTTACTTAGGATGAAAGTTTACTATTATCTACACTTGCCGGCTTATGGGGGATAGGTTGGGTTAATTACCTTCTTATGTGTTCCTTTTACGCTTATATGAGCCTAGTTAGGTTGTAGCTAAGGAATTTCTCTTCTTTTCTGAGTTATTTACTGTAGTGACCCTCTAGGCTATTTCCTTATTTTTTAGCACTATTGATATTTTTAGCTTTCCCACAGTGTCCACAGTCCATGTATGACTTGCTGGAACGGTCGGTATGGTTATTCGATAGTTTGTCTGGGTTTACGATGCATTTTCCTATTTTAGAGTTTTATTTGTTTTGAATTTGGTTTTAGATAAAAAATCCTAATAGGTGATCTCAGATATAAATTTTGACAACTCTAGCAGCTCTAGAATATTGAGTTTAAGTTAGGGGGACCTTTGGTTCAGGTCTCGAGGCATCTGAACTCATTTTGGGCTATTGGGCAAATTATATGAAAAATGGAACTATTGGTGTGGTCCCTAGTCAAACCAATCTCATATGAGAGCTTTTATGGTTCGATTGAGTCTAGAATGTCGAATTTGGTATAGTAGCATAGTTTGTTTGCACACACGGAGTTCTAAATGAATTTTGAGCACCCGATTAAAGTCCATCATTGGACTTAATCTGGTATTTTGTATGACCACTTTTGTTCTCATGGAGCTACGTTAGCGTCCATGATCCGCTTAAGCGGCCTTGTTCATTTGGCTAAGGACCAATTTAGCGGTAAGGGGGCCGCTTAAGCGGACCCTGCTTTAGCTCTAATGAGGCCTTTTTAGCAGTACCCACACCAAGCTTTTAGAGTGCTTTAGGGGTTGAGATGCCGCTTTAGTGCCAAGGTGACCACTTTAGTGGCACTTGGGAGCATTTTTACATCCCCTTTCTACACCCAATTATACACAATTTTCACACTAATTTGAGAGCTCAAAGAGAGGAAAAAGTGGGGAATCATCCATTGAAGCTAAGGTAAGTTAGCATAACATTCCTTGGTTATTTACCGTTAAGTTTGTCTTAAATTTCAATCATATTTCATGGTAAATTCTTAGAAATTAGGTCTTTAAATGTCTAAACTTTAGAGGCTGATTTGGTCCTCAATTCATGCCCCATTTGTGTTAAACTTTTGAGCGCACATTCCTTGTTTTTCAAGGGTTCTCGTAACAGATTCAATTTTTTTATTTTGTTTGTGGGTCTCATGGGCATGTTCTTGACCCAAATTTCAACCCAACATTTTATATAACAATATGGGTTTTGTTTTACTCTGAATGGCATGTAGATTATGATTTTGTTAGCATGGTGACATTTCGTGATCACAGAGGCAAAAGATGACAATTTATGGACGATTTGATGAGTTGTGGTTTGACATCGAGGTAGGCTTCTGTCCACTCTTCTTTACGAGATAGTGTATTATGTATGTTGAATTTTAGATAGGGATGTTAGGATATGATTATTGGTAGAACACCATGACTTAGCCTAAATTGTAAGTTCAGGGACTAGAAGGGTTAGTCGGCACTTAAGATAAAAATCTTTCATGCTTTCAGAATCCTATTACCATAGGTTACAAGTATGTTAGACATAGTTGAGGATAATAATCCTTTAGTATAAGGCTTACTACTTGACTCGGTGGATTATGATGGTTTCCCAAATTATGATGTGGTTATGTCGGTTAAATATTGTTGGGCCCAAGGCCTTGATTATGATATTAGTTTGATTTTTGGTGAGTGATTATCCTTGTAAAGGATGTGGTTTAATCTATTATCATTTATGCACTTATAGTTGTATTGTTTCGATACTGGTGATGGCCTTGCATAGATTGGTACCTTCAAGCTCACTAAATGGTATGATTCCAACTAAAAACATGGTTTTACTATTGATATCCTAAAAATGGATTTATTTTCACTTTTCACCTTTAAAACGGATTCATTCATAATGGGAATCACACCACTCTAATAATTATTCATGAGCTCTTGAGATTAAAAATAATGTTTTAGAGATTAGACCGAGATAGATTCTGATCTGCGATTTAACTACAACTATTTACTTCAAGCGAGAGAGATTCTGACCCTTTCTACACTTTTATGACAATTTAGTCTCGAATTTGACCCAGGCAATGAATTTATAGACTTACACTCTTTTAGCCATGGTCTGTTACAACCCAATTTATGAATCATGATGGCACCTACTAAATCCCGTCAGTAGGTAATCCAAATCATAACCCGGAGCTGACATAATGGGTTGATGTGGTAGAAAATACCCAACATAGGATAAATTCAAGAAACACAAGTCATAAACAAACCAAGTGTTCTAAATAGATAAAATAAACAATACAAGATACCGATCCCACAGTCTGATAGAGCCAGTACAAATGCATCTAATAGTATCAATACAACTCAAAAGTCTAGAAAGGTCAATACATATGTCTCAAGACAAAATACTGAAAATAAAGATAGAGGGAAATGGGCAACTCGAACTCCAAGAGCTCTCCCAATCTCTGAAAATCAGTCACTATATAAACAACGATCACCGACGACAAATAACATAAACGAAATCAAGGTATGGAAGCGAACCTGAATCATATCCAACATTTATATACATAACATGTAATTAAATTGGAATAACAATACAACATGAGACATCAACATATGCTAATATCACTATGCAAACATACATAAGCAATTCAGAATATTAAAGCATCATAAAGAATCATCACAAGCAAACATAACTATAAAATTGGCTCCCATATGCCAGTTGATGAAAAAAGTAAAGAACTCATCACAACCTCCTATATGACCGGATAGTACACCCAAGAGAAGAATAAAACAATCAACCAACTTAGTAGTTAACTTTCATCATCATTCCACAATTATAATCAATATACCATTTACCAACATTATCCCAACTCCCCAACATTAGGAAAAGTACTCACATTCCATAATATTATCGTCATTTAATAATTTTAACATCAATATACACTAATTATCATTTACTAGTAAGCCATCTCTTATTAACTAATCCATTTGACTACAAGTCATCATATAACCTCTAATTATCGTTCGACAACTAGTTGCTACAAGGCTACTAACCTCTATTCATTAGGAATGTCATCATTACTATGACAACATCATTTGTTATCTAGACCACATTTACCAACAAATCTCAATTGCCAATTAGTCATAATTAGTCACCTAAAGAATATCCACCACCAATCATCAATAATTAATCAACACTAATCATAAATCATCACAAATCATCAATTGTACCTCTTTATAAACTTTTAACACTTAAGAACTATAACCAACACCACTAATCTCAACAACATACCCAAATTGCTTATAAGTGATTATAAACATATAATTTCCATACATAGGGATAGCCAATCTCGAACCGGTAGATCTATACATGAGCACATCAGTATAATTATTCTCTAGCCTTGCCAGGTATCAATATCATCACAATGTCCTCTGGCCTTGAGAGACATGATCATATCATCATAATATCCTCCGACCTTGTCGGGTATCAACATATTATCATAATATCCTCCGTCCTTGTTGGGTATCAACATATCATCATAATATTCTCTGGCTTTGTCGGGCATTAATATATCATATCATGATAAATTCCTCCGGCCTTGTTGGACATTAATATATCACTATGATCATAATTGGTTGCAAAATAAATAGCATGAGCGATCATATAATAAAGTATTATGATTTTACACATAATGAATGGCATAACTTCCCAAAATAATCAATAAGCATGACTTCTAACATAATTCATGGCACAATTGCTAATATTATCATTAGGAATATTTTATAGCATAAATTCATAGGATGACCATAATCTTAAGAGATATCATGAACAATGACTCATTAATAACCTATGCAATGACCCATCATTAGCATAATGATAGATTATCAATAACTTGAGCAACAACTAATCCATGGAATGATCTATAGCTTATTCATGGCATGGTCTAAAATATAATTTATTGTTGTGATAATATCCTAGTCAAGGGATCATTCAATAGTATATTTGATATCCCAATCAATATCCCTAACAATATCTTGTCATAAGTTTAACCAATAAATCATACATGTCATAATCGTTAGGCATTACTTTTAGCGTTATTCATCATAACCAATAAATCCCAAGGACCCTCAATATTGCCTCAAAAGGGTGTTCTCTAAGAATATAATAATGGCACGAAGGTTTTAAGATAACTAACATTAATCTTAACTTAAGGTGGGTCAAAGATCTCTCTTCTAAATCTCTGAAATACATACTAAGTCAATTTCTACCCTGGATAGGCTAAAGTATCTAAATCCACTCTTAGATTATAGCAAGCAACGCTTAGTCCTAAGGTAAAGGTTCTTTTAAAATACAACAACTATTTATACCCCTTTCGGTAATCAGGTGTTGCAATAGCAACATGCATGTGTGCAATCGAACAACCTGGCATCAGTATAAGGTGTTGCAATTGCAATAACCTTATTGAAATTTCACTATCTCCTCTGTAGATAGAGGTGCAATCGCCATTCAAGAAATGAGATCACAGGGGCACCAAATATCAGCTAAAATTTGGAAAATTTTCAAGTTTCCATCAAGCCCTCAGGATTCATTTAGAATTCAATATACACAAATGAACTATGTAACCACACTAAACTCGACGTTCCTTGGATTTTCCATCTAAGGTTGTTTTTACTAAATGTAGTTCCCACACACAAATTTTCAATTTTTCAACTTTTTAACCAATAGGTCAAAATGAGCTTGGGTGCCTCGAGACCTGAACCAAAGGTGTACCTAGCCTAACATTGATATTTCAGAGCTGCTGGCACAGTTGAAATTTGCATTTGAGACTTCTAAAAGTTTTTGTTTGGTAGTCATTTGGAACCAACGAAGACTTCAAAATAGGAAATTAGCTCTAAAAATCAAACAAACTGTCGGTAATTGAACTATCAATCCCAGTAAGTCATAAATAACTAGGGGCAGCTCTGGAAAAGCTCTAATAGAGAAAATAAGTGGAAATATAAAAAATAACCTGAAGGGTCATTATAATAACCACTTCTAAAGGAACTTTCATCCTAAAAAATTGAGTAGGATGTAACTTTTTCAAACAGGTGAGGACACTAGGCCCATATCTCGTTCTCAATCTCCCAAGTGGCCTTTTCTACTAGGTGGTGTCTCAACTAAACCTTAACTACAAGAATCTCTCTATAGCACAGTTGCCTCACATCACTAACCAAAATGAGCATCAACTCATCTACAAAGGTCAAACACTCATCCAACTGGATTAAGTCCCATCTAAGCACAAAAGATGGATCAGTACTATATCACTGCAATATAAAGACATTGAAAACCAGATGAACAGAGGCAATATTTAGAGGTAAAGCTAACTCATAGGCTACCTCACCAACTACGTGAAGAATCTTAAAAGGTCCAATATATAGGACTGATCTTGCCCTTCTTTCTGAATATTATCAAAACCTTCATAGGGAATACATGGCAAAAAACACAATTACCAACTCTAAATCTCAAGGAACAAAGATGATGACCCGCATAGGACTTCTGCCTACTATAAGTTGCTCTCAACCTATCCTGAATCACCCTGAATCTCTATCCAACGACTCCTGAAGCATATCAGTACCATGGCGCCTAACCTCAGAAGTCTCAAACCATACAACTAAAGAATGACATCTCCTACCATACAAAGCCCCAAAAGGGACCATCTCAATATTCGAATAATAGTTGTTATTGTACGCGAACTCTGCCAAGGCTAAGTGCTACTCCCATTAGCCTCCAAAATCCATATCATAGGCTCAAAGAATATCTTCGAGAACCTAAATAGTCCACTTGAACTACCATCGATCTGCAAATAAAGGGATGCACTCAGATCCACCTGAGTGCCCAACTCCTCCTGAAATGATCTTTAAAACCTCAAAGTGAACATGAAACCACGGTATGAAATGATAAAAATAGGTACCCCATGCAAACAAACTATATCCCAAACATAGATGTGGGCTAATCTCTCAGTAATGAAAGATATTTGAATAGGAATGAAATATGTTGATTTGGTCAAACGATCAACAATAACCCAAATACTATTGGAACCATGGGAGGTACGAGGCAAAATACTAACAAAATCCATAGTAATTCATTCCCATTTCTGCTAAAAAATAGGTAACCTATGAGTCAATCCACTGAGACGCTGATGCTTAGTCTTTACCTACTGACAACATAGGCAATGGGCTACAAAGACTACCACATACCTCTTTGATAACGCTCAAATTATACTCTTGAATGGGTGTAAGCGATCCTTGTCAATATAAAAACCCAACTTAGGTTGGGGTCGACTCCACGAGTGAAAGTATTGAATTTAAAACTCAAGAGTTTTAATAGTCTACTAAAAGATGACCCATAATGTGAATAAAGCAGTCATAAATGTAAAATGGGGGGATTTAGTTTGAATGTGTTTATAAATGACAACTACTTCAATTTTAGTTCACTAGCTTGACGTTGAAGAATGCTAAGAGTGAATTCAATTGAGAATAAGCCTTGGGGTTATGCAATTATAGGTATGGGATCATGCATGGGTATTTGGCCATTTGTTTAAATTTTATCTAAAAATCATGGGTAGGCAAGATGTCAATGTATTAGTGTCAATCTTTCAATTACAACACCAAATTTCACAAATAGGTTCTTTCGAACACCTCACAAGTGTGACAATTCTCCACATCTATTGCCTCAATTGACATCCCTATGTCTAAGAGATATCATTAAATGGAATGAATCAAGTTATTAGTTGCATTTATTCCTCACCCATGTCCTCTCTTTCAAGAATGACATAGGTTCTAAGGTGGTTGGAGTTTGCAACCCCGAACTCTCAATTAATTCATGAAATAAATGCAACACCCATCATAACTAACTAATTAGAAAAATAATTAGCTAAAACCCATGCACTACCACTACCTAAGAAAACATAACCCCAAGATTGAAATTTAGTACTCATAGATAAAAGAGATAAGAATATACCAAAGTTATCATTATCCTTATCCATGAGAGATAGGGACAATGTAATTCCATACTTGGGGTTTCAATGATTCTTCAAAGGAAAATAACTACCATGTATTTTTCATTCAAGCTTAGTAAAAAATTCTCAAAAGATGAAAAGATTAGTGCTAAGAGAGAAGAGAGAAGCTAAAAGCTAAAAAGGAGGCTATCTTGCTAAGAGATGAAAAACTAGGTTTTCAAAAATAAGCTAAAAGACCCCTTTTAAACTTCACTCTACATTTGATGAAAATTACAAAACTGGCACCTTATTCTTGATCTTCTTAAGAGGATCCGAAGCGGATAAAGAGAAGACAAAGAGCAGATGGCTAGCAGCTCCAAAGAAGATGTGAAGTGGATGAAAATGGATGAGAATTGAATGACTCATTTCCTTTACTTTTGGCCTCTTGATGACTTGAATAACTTGCCTAATCTTCTCTTTTTACTTTTACCTACATAAATGGGAATTAAGTAAGAGAGTACCATCTAATCAATAGAAAAACATGATAATTTAGGCTTAAAAGGTGCTAGCAAGTCATCATATTGACGACTTATCAACCCCTCAAACTTAAACTATTACTTGTCCTCAAGAAACCAAGAAAATTCAATGAGATAGGGTATTTAGCTCAAATACACCTTAAAAAAATACATCAAAGGAATAGTCTAACAAGACTCTACAAACACTTTCCACACATGTCATGGAAACAAGCAAACGAAAACTTTTCAATAAGCACATATTTATGAAGCAAGGATGCAAGTTTGTATCTAATGAATTTTTCAAGTCACAAAACATCTTAAGATAAGACACAAAATCATCAACGATTGTCTCAATCTTCACAATGCAACTTACTTCACTCATTTACCTAAACCTATAGTAAAACATCACTCTCTACCCAAAAGTACCAATCCCGCTCACATGCAAGAGTTAGCTCCACACACCAAATATATTTCAATTCTTAAGGGAGCTCAAATAAAGAAAGAATTCACACTCACTCTCACAAAGAAATTCAAGTGCATTAAATAGAACCATAGGCTTGCCCTTTGTGTTTTTTGCCACTAATGTAGACTTACTTAATTTGGAATCACAAGGTCTTGCGGGTCAAGATAAAGTTTTAAGGTACGGGAAGGAATACATATGGATCAAGTGACTAAAGGACCTCCTTCAATGACATCGCTCAATCCTTTCTACCCCCAAAATTTTAAAACCACCCACCTTATTCATTTTCAAATCATTTCCCATATTTTCGTAACTATTTGCTTAGCATTTACCCAACCGTTCAAAGCCACCATTTTTTTTCTTTTTTTTCACTTCTTTGTCTTTTTTAATAGATTCTCTACCTATAAGCCTTTCTTAGCCCCTCACTCATTCAATTTTTATTTTTTTCAAGTTCTATGGGCTAGGATATTCAATTTTATCATCAAGCACATCTCTTGTCTTTTAAGTACATGCATTGACAACCTTACATACACCTTTTTTATCTTTTTTTTTTTATCATCTTCTCCCAAATACCCAACCCCCCAAACTTAGGCTCTTGCCTATAATCCATTATCTATAATCATGCAACAAATCAAAGGAGGTTAAGTGCCAAAAGTGAGGTTTTCAAAAGAGTTTAGGTGTTTTAGCATGGTCATCATTACAATAAGAAAGAACGAAGGGCAAAAAGGTTCAAATGGGTTTACTAGGGAACAATGTTAAGGTGGAAATTTGGCTATGTGACGGGTTAAAAGGGGCCTCGGATCATCCTCCAACCCAAGCTTGCCTAGAATTTCCCTTTGAATACACTCGGGGCAAGTTCTAGACTACACAAATGCATAAGAATTATTCAAAAATCTCACCACTCATGGCATCGTACTCGTAGAGTAAAAAGTTAGTCTCCCAACCAATTTGAGCAATTTGAGTTTCATAAGTTACTCTGAGTCAATGACTCATCCTTGTATAGAGAGAGCCAAAAATTGAGTTTAATGATCTTACTTTAAAGAAAACTCAAGACATCCTTTATCTTACAACTAGATTTTTTTTTTTTTCAAAAATATTTTATTCCTTGCCAATGACATTTTGGAAGCATTTTTGAATTTTCGCTTCTTTCTAGTTAACCAAAATGACTAGATAGTTCACCTAAGGATGTCGCCTCACCATCCCTCATGGGTGAATTATCACTTGGTTCGACAAAGAAACTAAACTTAAACTAAAAATAAAAGATCAAAAGAAAGAGAAAATAAAAATTTGCTCCTTAGGAAAGAACCGAGTTTCGAAGAAAATGCTTGAAGTTTATTAGACACGTATATACAAAAGGTGACAAGAGCAATGTGCAAAGTTGGATACCACATTTAAATTAAGTGCATGACACTGATTCAAAAACAAAACAACAGTATTTGACAACATTATCAAAATGCCCGACAAGGGCCCATCCAAAGCAATGTCAATAATATTAAAATAAAAACAAAATGTCATAAACATCGAAAGTAATAACACAGAATATGTCTCCACAATCTACCAAACCACATTCCATAAACTGAGACAGTAGATACCGACCATCAAATAAATCATAACCATACCCCACCCCCTCACCCCCCACTAAAAATATTGCATTATCCCTAATGCAAAAGTAAAAACGAGTAGGGGCAGAGACTCCATGTGGCGCACTAGGCGCTCGGATCCCTATCAGTGAATGATCGTACTGTATCAATGGGAGCCTCATCAAGATGGGATCCTCTCATCAAATCTTCTATAAAGGGTGATTCATTATTATATCGAGTGTTAGAACAAGCCCCAACCCTTTGAGCATACTCCTCATCCCTGGATAACTGCATGGCGAGCTCAACCTGTAGAGCCTCAGGTAGCCCCTCTAGAAGATCAATCTCAACCTCATCATCAATGTCCTCATGTACCTCTCCAAACAAATTATTAAATGGAAGAACTGGGCCAGAATTCTCCAGTGGAAAAGTAATTTTTGCCTTATCAAAATTGAAGGAGGGCTGTCCGAGGTGAATCTCCATACATAAACTATCAAGGTCTGCCTCACAGATGCCACCCCCTCACAATCTCCCCTCGCCTCAAGCGTGGTTACCTTTTGCTCTAACTTTACTACATGGGCCTGAATAGGTGCTATAGCAGCCTGAATAAACTGGGGAATATCCGCTACCAATCGGGTAAGTGTAGCATTGTTTGCCAAAGTCATGGAAGCAACCTTGGCAAACATCACCGTAGAAGACCGTGTTAATTATATAGAACGAGGTGGTGGTATGATGATCTATGATGGAAGAGTATTGAAATAATCCTAATGGGCCTCGGCATTAAGTTTAGAGTTCGAAGGAATCTCTACCCCTTCTGAGCTCGACAATCCTTCCACACTTAAATCTACCAAAACCAAAGCTTTCCTTTTTAAGCTCACAGGGTTGTCCTCATCCTTACACTGTGTGATGTCAATGAAGCCGGTGCATATGACCCGATGATCAATCTTAGAGAGTAGCAGGACTTTAAACTTAAGACAAAGCATGGATATAACTGCCGAAAAGGGCAATAAAGTACCCGGTAGCTTTACCCTAAAATTAATCATCTCTGCTATCAACTCTCTCAAATTGATAGTAATTTTATCCATTATGCACCTGACAAGATGACCTTATCAACCACGACATCTTGGTTATTTCTTGAGGGAAGTAGATGGTTACCAACAAATCTAAGTCAATGCTTGGCTTGAACTGAAAGATCTCTCCTCTTGATTTGACCCACACCATTAGCCCATGGAGGAATACCCTTTGCAATCACCCTAGCAATCTATGGATAACTCTGACGTCTGCTAAATATCAACCTTTTGCACTGCACCACAGAATCTATGTCACAAGAAAAATAGATCTCATTGATAACCGAGGCCGTGCAAGAGACTTCCACTCCTCGAACCAATACACTCTCAAGGAAAGGTTGTGCGGCAATTGACATTTTGTATTTTTGTTCATTGTGACTAACAACATAAGAAGCATAGCACTCCCGAACAATCATCAGGAAATAACATAATGGGTAAGAAGGGGGCGTCATATCTGTGAAGAGTTCCCAACCCCGTTCTTCAATTTCGGCATTGATTTCGGGGAAATGGGTGTCCACTCCCTTCATGTTAAAGATCTTCTCAGGATTAAACCCCTGAGTAGTTACCCACTCATCATATAACTCCTTCACACCTTCTACACCAAACCGAATTTGATCCACTTCCTTTTCTACCTCCCCTGCACGATCATTGATAGCTTAGGTATTTGGGACTTTTGGAGTATCTTTGGAGACCGGTGTTTTACCCCTTTCGAAAATTGCTTTCGCCTTGCCTTTATTTGGGGTATTACCCTTTCTAGCTTCTCGCGGTAAGTTTTTCCTTGGAGATATGACTATGGGAAAGAAAAAACACAAAACCAAAACAAAATACATAAGGTAAAACATATTTTTTGGTAATTTTTTAAGTTAAGAAAGAAAATCAAGATAAGAAAAGAAAATTGATGAAAGATACAAGGTAACTCATCACTAGAGTCCATGGGTTTCATTTATTACAACACTTAATCATTTAGGAACGACATTGTCTCACATTCTTCACATTTCTAAAAACTATCTCATAGGACATCCATAACCTTCAATGGAAACAAGAATGACCAATACCCTTAAGAATGATGTCTTCCAATCTATCATAGGGAAAGGCAAGCATTCATGTTTTTGGGTTAGGCTTAGTAACCAACAAGAACCATGGATGCCCTATCTCCGAACAATCTCCCTCAACCAATGACTACCAACAATTTCATTATTAGGTTCAATTGGACCTAAAAGAATGAATAAAAGATGACCACACCATGTCCTAAGGAAAGTTACATTGGCCATCACATGCATACTACACATTCCTCTCCTATTGTCATTTAAATAAACACATGGTGGGCATGCCAAACAAGAACTTGGAGAAAGAGAATAAGAGCACAAGAGAGAAATCTCATCTCACCAAATCATCTCCAAACATATTCAAGTTGTTCATACTATCGTACTTGAGCCACCCACCCCACAAAATAAGCAAGAAAGGTTTTATGGTCATTTTTTCAAACACATGGTGTACTAGCTTCATTTATCAGAGTATTATGAGTTAAACTAGTGAAATAAGGCACCAACTACAATCTAATCATTCCAACAATTATTAATTACCCCACTAAGATTTCAAAAACCAACTTTACATGACCAACTATCATAAGGTGTCAAGTATTATGTCCATCCCTTAAGAGAGAATATAAAAGTAAAGTCATGAGAGAGCATACCTTTCTTGCTTTAAGAGAGGAGAAAAATTAAAGCACAAGTCCAAAAGAATTCTTCCACTTCTTGCTTAGCAGTTGTTGTTCAAGAAAGAGAGATGTTGTGTTTGTGAGAAAAGAGCCTTTTGGAAGTTCATTGTAAGGGGAAATGTTCAAGTATAGACTGATTTGGCTTCATTTCTTTTTGTGTTTAAAAAATTTTGGGCTGATGGGTCGGGTCACCCCACAAGGTTTGACCCATTTTTAAAATATCATTAAAGTTTAAAAACAAACCTGCGCGCCATATGCTTTGCATCTGCGGCTGGACTGCTGAAGCAGTTCCAGCGTATACCTGGGTAGAATACTACCAGTTTTTGTTTGCTTCATCATGAGGTCATCCGTGTCCAATGTGTGATGGACCTGCACCTGTAATGCTTAAGCAGTTGCAGTACAGGTCAAGGAAGCAACTTACTAGGTTATTCTTTGCTTTTTCTGCATTTGGATTGCGCCCAACATGTGCCTGGACTGCTGCAGCAATTGCAAAGCTGGTCCAGGCAAAATGCTCCACTGAAATTAGTCTCACATACATCCCAAATGCCTTGTACCTGTGGCTGACCTACTCAAGAAGGTGCAGCACAGGTTGTTCAAGTTTAAGACCCGAATTTTCCTTCACAAGTTCATGGTTCAAAGCTTAGTTTCGAACCTTCGAGCCAACCTTCTCGGGCCTAAATTTTTTTATATTACCTGCATCAAACAACCCTAAACTAAAATTAATATTAGAAACATTAAAAACATAAAAAATAAATCTTGGGTTGCCTCCCAAGAAATCATTTTGGATCTTTGAAGCGAAGCGACTCAACCTTACTCACTCCGGGTCCACCCACATAATAGTGCTTCAATTATTGGCCAATCACCATAAATTTCTTCTTCGCGTGACCTTCCAACTCAATAGCTACACTCGGGTAAACATTTGAGATCACGAACGGGCCTAACCACTTTGATCTAAACTTTCTCACAAAAGTTTCAATCTAGAATTGAAGAGGAGGACATCATCTCCCATATGAAACTCTTATTTTAAGATTTTGGCATCATTCCACCTCTTCATCTTCTCTTTGTACTACACAGAACTTTCATATTCTTTGAGTCAAAACTCGTCCATCTCATGAAGTTGATTCACTCTCGATTTTGAAGTGTTCTCCCAATTCATATTCAACTTCTTCAAAGCCCACAAAGCCTTATGTTCTAACTCGATGGGTAAGTGAAAATCCTTCCCAAACACCAATTGGGAGGGGGACATACCAATATGAGTTTTATAGGCCGTTCTATATGCCTAAAGAGCATCATCGAGTTGCCTTGCCCAATTCGTACAACCAACATTCATGGTTTTCTCAAGGATGGACTTGATTTCATAATTCGAGACTTCAACTTGGCCACTAGTTTGGGGATGATAAGGGGTAGCAACCTTAAGCTTCAACCCATACTTATCAAGTAAAGCACTGAAGACCCGATTTCAAAAATGAGAGCCGTCATCCCTAATAATTGCCCTTGGAGTCCCGAACCTTGTAAAGATGTACTTCTTCAAGAAAAAGGTGATACTCTTGCCTTCGTTGTTAGGTAAAGCAATGGCTTCCACACACTTTGAGACATAATCGATGGCTACCAAGATGTGTTTATTACCATATAAGCTCATAAAGGGACCCATGAAGTCGATCCCCCACACATCAAATAGTTCAACCTCGAGATTGGGCTTAGGAGGAATCTCATGCCTCCTCAAAACACCACCTTGCATTTGGCATTGAGGGCATGTTTTGACCATTTCATAAGCATCTCTATGAAAGGCAGGCCAATAATATCTATTTTGAAGGACCTTAGCATCCGTTCAGATCCCACCATAATGACCATCGAACTGAGAGGAGTGACAAGCCTCAAGAATATCTATCATTTTTGCTTCCATGACACACCTATGGATCACACCATCTGCACACTCCCTAAACAAGAATGGTTTATCCCAAAAATACTTTTTCACATCAAATAGAAACCGCTTTTTTTTATAATGATTTAACTCGTCGGAAAGCATACCACTCATAATATAGTTTGCATAATCCACATACCAAGGTGTAATGCTCCCCAAAGGTGACGTGACTAGATCATTGGGGAAGGTGTCATCAATATTAATCTCACCCCACTTTTCATGATTGTATTCAAGGCGGGAAAGGTAGTCGGCTACTTCATTTTTGCACCCCTTTCTATCTTTCACTTTAAAATCAAACTTTTACAAGAGCAATATCCATCTAATAAATCGAGGTTTTGCATCTTTCTCTGCCATGAGATATGAAAGAGTGGTGTGGTTTCTATGTACAATCACTTTCATGCTTAACAAATAAGCCCAAAACTTCTCAAAAACATATACCACTGCTAACAGCTCTTGTTCCATAACCGTATAATTACATTGAGCATCATTCAACATCTTGATTGCATAATAGATTGGGTGGAACAACGTCTCTTTTCTTTGGCCCAAAACTGCACCTAAAGCAACACCACTTGCATCAAACATTAATTCAAAGGGCGATGACCAATCAGGGGCTACTATGATAGGAACCGACACAAGGAGTTCCTTGAGACAATTAAAAGCTTTCACACAATCACCATCAAACTCAAATTTTGTCTCCTTTTCAAGAAGCTTACACAAAGGGTGAGTAATCTTCAAAAAAACTTTAATGAAGCACCGATAGAACCTGGCATGACCAAAAAAACTTCTAACGCCCTTCACGGAGATCGGTGGAGGTAACTTAACAATCATCTCAACTTTTGCTTGATCCACTTGGATGTCCTTTATCAAAATTTTGTGAACTAGAACAATGCCTTCCTAGACCAAGAAATGACATTTTTGCCAATTCAAAACAAGATTAGTCTCCACACATCTTTTAAGGACTTTACTTAAGTGAGCGAGGCAAGAATCAAATGAATCCCCAATCACGGAGAAGTCATCCATGAAAAACTCCATTGTATCCTCTAACATATCCACAAAAATGGACAACATGCATCGTTGAAATGTGGCCAGCGCATTGCATAAACCAAAGGGCATGCGCTTGAAAGCAAATGTACCATAGGGACAAGTGAAAGTGGTCTTTTCTTGATCTTCTGGGGTGATAAAAATTTGATTGTACCCCGAGTAACCATCAAGAAAAAAATACCAACCTCGATCAGCTAGCCTATCCAATATTTGATCCATGAATGTCACGGGAAAGTGGTCTTTCTCGGTCCACGCATTTAATTTGCGATAATCCATACACACTCTCTAACCTTGACAGGGCGCATAGGTACAAGATCATTATTCTCATTTAGAACCACCGTCATGCCGCCCTTCTTAGGAACACATTGCACCGGACTCACCCATGTGCTATTTGAAATTGGGTAGACAACTCCCGCATTAAGCCACTTTATAATTTCATTCTTGACCACCTTTTGCATCGGTTGATTTAGTCACCTTTGGTGTTCCACACTAGGAACATGATCATTATTTAGATTGATTTTATGAAAACAAATTCTGGGAGGGATGCTTATAATGTCCGCGATAGTCCATCCGATGACACCAATGAACTTTTTCACAATTGATTTTAAGGTATCCACTTGACAAGGTTCAATATCACCCGCTACAATGATTGGAAATGTGTTATTATTACCCAATAAAACATATTGGAGATGGGATAGTAATGGCTTAAGTTTGAGTTGAGGTGGTTCAATAATAGATGGATTGGTGGGTGAACTCTCATGATTTTTTAAAACAAGATCCAATTTGATCGGGTTCTTTGTATAATATCCAAGACCCGTCAATAAAGCTACCACTTCATCATATTCTTTAACCACCTCACTTCCAAGGTTCCACAACATACCCACCAAGGGGTTATTCACAAGATCCATTTCAACGATGTTAGCTACCTCATCATCAACCACATTAATCACCGAAATAACTTGAAAGTCGATAGGTTGCTTTATGGACTTACACACATTAAAGGATACATCTTCATTGTTCACACAAAATTTCATCTCCCCATATTCCACATCCACTAAGGCCCTTCCTGTAGCTAAGAATGGTCTACCAAGGATGATTGGTGACTCATGATCAATCTCCCATCAAGATTAACAAAGTTGGCCAGAAAGATAAACCGATCAACTTTTACCAAAATATCTTACAACACTCCAACGGGCTTTTTGATTGAACGATCAGCCATTAGAAGCCTCATAGTGGTAGGATTAGGAGCACCCAAGCCTAACTTTCAAAACACGGAAAATGGCATCAAATTAATACTTGCCCCAAGATCACACAATGTTTTTCCAAATTTGTAGACTCTAATTGTGCAAGGAATAGTAAATGCACCTGAATCTTCATTCTTCACCACCATTGTGCTAGACATTATAGCACTACAATTGTGGGTTACCTAAATTATTTCAAAATCCATGACTCGCTTCTTTGTAACTAAGTGCTTCATAAATTTAGCATAATCGGGCATTTCTTGTAAGGCTTCTAGTAATGGAATATTCATCGATAAATTGCTAAACTTTGCAAGAAACTTGTTAAACTTGGTATCATCATCCTTCTTCTTGAGCCTTTGTGGGAATAGGGGAGGAATTTTTATTTATGGAAATGGAACAATTGGAGTTTTATCCATTTTTAGAGTATCATCCTCAATCTTCTTCAAAGTTTTCTCACTTTTAACATTTTTTTCAACTACCGTTGGCCATTCAACACTTGTCTTATTAGGCTTTAGATCATTATCAATTGGCTCTTCTAGCCGTTTTCTCTTTGCATTGGCTTGTTCTTCATTTGCCTTTGCATTGGGGTATTTACCATGATCAACAACATCTTTACCAAGAGTTCGACCACTCCTAGTGACAATAGCCATGATGTGAGCATTATTTTTAAGATTGACAACCGTGTCACTAGGTAATCCACCCTTGGGTCTTACATTAAGTTATGCCGAGAGTTGGCCCAATTGAGTTTCAAGTTTCTTGATAAAGGACGAGTGAGATGTCATCATTTGATTTAGTTGTGAGAAGTCACCTTTCATTTCTCTCACTATTTTGTCAGTCCCCTCAACACCCATTAAAATCTGAGCAAGGACATCTTCACTTTTAAGCTTATTCGGGTAAATAGAACTTCACTCTTTACCCTTTACCTGATCATGTGGAGGTACATACCGATCATAATCTCTCTCATTATCTCTCCAATCAAGATCTCTATCACACCAATCTTTATCACGATCTCTTTCCTTCAAACCTTGATTCCCACCTTGCCTTTGGTAGGTAGGGCGGGAACCCCCCAATTGGTTTGACAAGAACCAAATTTCTTCATCTAGAGATTCCATTTTCTCATCATTATAAGCTTTAGAAATCTTATAATAAATGAATTTAACCACCTTTAGAGGATCCCCCATCACATACTTTGTAAGAAGATCAAGTTGCGTCATAACTTTAGCCATATTTGCATTTTTTCTTCATTTTTTTTCTTTTGTTTTTGGCTCACAAAAGATATGGAGGGAACCCCCACAGCCACCTCGGTGTCTCTTGTATGCCACCCTCTAATTTGATTGGTTACTTGATCTAATAAAGTTGGCATAACACCATACGATAGCCTAACAAGAGAACCCCCAGCAGCATTATCGACTACTATCTTGTGCAATTGATCTAATGCCTTATAGAAAATTTGTAGAAGCATCTTATCCGGAACCTTATGATTTGGGTATTGCATTAACTTGTTTTTGAATTATTTCCTACCCTCATACAATGGTTCACAATTAAGTTGATGAAATTTTATGATTTCATCCCTTAGTTGCAACATCCGAGAAGGAGGAAAATATCTTTCCAAGAATGCCTCCGTGAGATCACTCCATGTTGTGATAGATCCCGTGGGTAAAGACCACAACCATAAGACCACTTCTCCCATAAAAGAAAATGGGAAAAGACACAACCGGATTGACTCTTAAGATATGTGGGCTATGTCAAATGGAGAACACACATCAATAAAATTCTTCAAGTGCAGATTAGCATCCTCATGAGTATGGCCTCCAAATAACCCTTTCATTTGAAGCAAATGAAGCATCATGTTAGTAATGTGAAATACTTCATTTCCTTTTGCTGGTGGGATATGAATAGCACTAACTCGGTTCACATCACCAAGGTGATCCGCATTCTCAAGATATCCATCAACCGTCCTGGCATTACAACCATGTTGGCTCATAGTATCATGTATACTATTATACGCACCTGAGAAAGAACAAAAACACCAAAAAAATGTAAAATAAAACACTACGGCTAAACCAAAGTAAATAAAAATACTACAAGAGTGAAAACGGTGTTTCACTCCGCGACAACGACGCTATTTTTTGATAACGCTCAAATTACACTTTTGAATGGGTGTAAGCGATCGTTGTCAATATAATAACCTAACTTAGGTTGGGGTCGAATCCACAAGGAGTGAAAGCATAGAATTCAAAACTCAGGAGTATTAATAGTCTACTAAAAGATGACCCGTAGTGTGAATAAAGCAAGCATAAATGTAAAATGGGGGGATTTAGTTTGAATGTGTTTATAAATTAAAACTACAATTTTAGTGCACTAGCATGATGTTGAAGAATGCTAAGAGTGAATTCAATTGAGAATAATGCTTGGGGTTATGCAATTATAGGTGTGGGATCATGCATGGGTATTTGGCCATTTATTCAAATTTTAGCTAAAAATCATGGGTAAGCTAGATGTCAATGTATTAGTGTCAATCTTTTAATTACAACACCAAATTTCACAAATGGGTTCTTTTGAACACCTCACAAATGTGGAAATTCTCTGCATCTATTGCCTCAATTGACATTCTTATGTCTAAGAGATATCATTAAATGAAATGAATCAATTTATTGATTGTATTTATTCCTCACCCATGTCCTCTCTTTCAAGAATGACATAGGTTCAAAGGTGTCTCGAGTTTGCAACCCCCAACTCTTAATTAATTCATGAAATAAATGCAACACCCATCACAACTAACTAATTAGAAAAATAATTAGCTAAAACCCATGCACTACCACTACCTAAGCAAGCATAACCCCAAGATTGAAATTTAGCTACTCATAGATAAAAGAGATAAGAATATACCAAAGTTATCATTAACCTCATCCATGAGAGATAGGGACAATGTTATTCCACACTTGGGGTTTCAATAATTCTTCAAAGGAAAATTACCACCATGTATTCTCATTCAAGCTTAGTATAAAATTCTTAAAATATGAAAAGATAAGTGCTAAAAGAGAAGAGAGAAGCTAAGACTAAAAAGGAGGCTATCTTGATAAGAGATGAAAAACTAGGTCTTTAAAAATGAGCTAAAAGTCCACTTTTAAACTCCACTCTACATTTGATGAAAATTACAAAACTGCCACCTTATTCTTGATATACTTAAGCGGATATGAAGCGGATAAAGAGTAGACAGAGAGCAGATGGCTAGCAGCTCCAAAGCAGAAGTGAAATGGATGCAAAATGTATGAGAAGCAGATGACTCATTTCCTTCACTTTTGGCCTCTGGATGACTTGAATAACTTGCCCAATCTTCTCTTTTTACTTTTACCAATATAAATGGGTATTAAGTAAGAGAGTACCATTAAATCAATGGAAAAGCATGATAATTTAGGCTTAAGAGGTGCTAACAAGTCATCAAATTGGCGACTTATCACTCTTCATACCACTCTACCAATAATGTTATTTCTCTGCTCTATACATCTTGGCTGAGCCTTATACAAAATTAGCTAAATCAAGTCATCAATTTGAGGAACACAAACATAGCCATCAAACCTTAAAATTCCCTTAGAATCATTGGTTCACCTCTTGAACTAACAACTCAAAGCTTGATTATGAAGAAAGCAAAGCTTGCTATCCTCATACCGATAATCACTAATCTTCTCATATAATAAGGACCTCACCTCCATACTAGCCAAAATCCTTCTAGTATCTGAAATATCAAGGTGAACTATCAAGTTAGCTAAGAACTGAATGCCCTGTGCTACCAACCTTTAAGAAACCAAAATATATGCCAAGATACCCATACTTACTTTCTTCTAACTCAAGGCATCTGTTACCATATTTTCCTTTCTTAGATGATACAAGATCAAAATATCATAGTCCTTAAATAACTCCATCCATCGACGTTGTTTGGCATTAAGCTCCCTCTGGGTTATAAGATATTGAAGGCTGTGATGATCTATGAAAATCTCACAATGCACACCATAAATATAATACCTCTAAATCATAAGCATGAAAACCACCACTTCTAACTCCAAATCATGAGTATGGTAGTTGTGTTTGTGCCCCTTAAGCTATCTGGAAATGTAAGCAATAATATGACCTTATTGCACTAATACACAACCTAGACCAACACCAGAAGTATCACAGAACATGATGAATACCTCACCCTTAATAGAAAGAGTTAAAATAGGACCTAAAGTGATAAAATCCTTGAGATTTCCAAAGCTTAACTCACTATCCTTGTACCACCAAAAGGAAGCTCCTTTTGAGTCAATCTGATTATGGGGCTGAATGTAATGACCCTTCAGGTCATTGTCTATGCTCTAGCTTATTGTCACTGATAGAGTTTCTCCATAGATTCCCTAAGTCATTAATGACTTACTGGAACCGATAGTTTTATTACATGGTGGTTCATTTGATTTTTAGAACCACTTTCCTAATTTGAAGTCATCATTGGTTCTAATTGACCACTGGGCTAAAACTTTAGTAAAATTACCTTAAATGCAAAATACGACTTTGCCAATAAATCCAAAATGTCAAAATATATGTGGCTACATATCTCATTTGCTCAAAATGGACTTTGGATGCATCTTTAGGAATTGGCCGAAGCTCGGAACCAAGTTCCAAGCTTCAACCATAGCCTAGCATATAAGGAGATACCACGACTACGGTGAGAGCGGTTTCAACATAATGCCGCAACAGTGCTACCTGAGGTCTTGGTAAATCCTATTTAAAGGATGTCTTGCCCAAAATTTTGGCCATTTTGTGCCTCCGTCTGGAGCTCTAAGCCCTAATATAGAGTAAAATTTTTGACTGAGTCTTTCAGGTTGATTAGGATCTTGAATAAATTGTGTAATAGATTTTTTCCTACAAATCTAAGGTAAGATTTCTTCAAGTTTTGTATTAATTTCTTAATTTCTAGACCCAAAACCCCAAATAGGTTGAGGCTCAATTGTTGCCATGATTGTGATTGATTTACTCAAATATCTTGAGGGTTATAGATCCCTAATAATAGTTGAGCAATAGGTTGGTCTCGAAAACTCATTTTTTAAAGGTGCGACCCACTTAGAGGTTTGATGTCAATTTGGACCCATGACATAATGGTGCCATAGTAGGTATTGTCATTCTTGTATTAATGTTTAGATTATGTTATGATAGCTTGGATTATGGAAGAAGCTTCAAGAAAAGGAAAGGTAAAGCTCATTAGTTCATAAGCAATTTGGACTCAAGGTAGGTTAGGCTTACTTGTAGTTAGATTGAGCTTAATTATAGTATAATTAAGATATCTTGTGAGATTGGGTGGGGTCTTAGATGATAAATGGGTAAATGATGATACTTGGGATTATTTGATCCTCATATGCGATTAAACTTGTAAAATATTATGCTTGACTATAGCCTAGAACCTTGGATAGTTCTACTTGTAGTCTTATGAATAGTATGAGAATTCTTTAGTTGCTCTAGTAGAGGAGAATGATGTTGGTGACTGACCTTAAGAGTATGTTGACCTAGATATGACTAGTTATGAATTGGACTTAGTGTCTAGGGTGACTTAGGATACTTGATGAAGATTTTCCCTTATAGGCCTAGTAAGGATTGAAAGCCCTTATGGTGCAATTTAGATAACCTAGCCTAATTAAGGGTTGAATTTAGTCTTATAGAAGTGAACTTTGGAATTATTGGTATCTACGAGTGGGACTTAACCCATATTAAGCTTAAAGTATGTGATTCCTTAGTAACCTAGATACTTAATGAAAATCAAAGTTACGTTATTGAGGTTATAATTGTTAAACCTGATTGTCGGTTATGCATGTGGTAGATGGTTGGATAATGTGTATACTTGATTGATTATCGTGTTTTCATGACATGGATAGCCTTGGAAAGTGTTGTAAATCGAACCTATGACTATACAATCACTTGGCTTATTGATGAGTTCACCTAGTTAACCTCTAATTATGTTATCACTCTTGCTATGGCCCAATCCTAATGATTATGCTAATGTTTATGTAAAGGGTTTTTCTTTGGGGTTAGTATTGATAAAAGTGGGAGTAAAAGAGGAATCTAGAGAGCATGAACTTGACTTGATAATAAACATGTTAACTTGGAAAAATGGTGATTGAGTATATCTTTTAGTTACTCATGGTCATGCATCTACTTATATTATGTAGTGATGATTAATAGTAAAGTATGATATTATATGTTACCTTACATCACTTGTTACCTTACATCACTTATACTTTATCAATTTGGGTTGTATGTGATTATTTATTTTACTATATATGTATGTGTATATCGCTGTCTTGGAAGATATGTTAAGGTTATGATAATGCCCGGTTAATCCGAAGGATATAATAATGTTATGATAATGCCCAGTGAATTCGGAGGATATAATAATGTTATGATGATGCCCAATAAATCCATAGGATATAATGATATTATGATGATTCCTGGTGAATTCAAAAGATTTAATGATGTTATGATGATGCCCGGTGAAACCGAAAGAGGTAATGATGATATGATGATGCCTGGTGACATCAGAAGAGGAAAAGATATTATGATAATGTTATGCGTGGTGAGTATATCTGAATACATAGATGTATGTGAGGTTACTGTGTGTGGCTAAACCCATTTATGTACTTAGGACATGATGTCTTCCTTGGTAAATTGTTATCCATTCTTTATCATTAATCACTAGATAAGATGTGTGACCCTTGTTAACTCTAATTAGTAACTAGAAGTAGATTATGCCGAGTATTGAGTTTAGGATAATCGATATGTGTAATCTTGTACAGAATCAAAGGATCACCTAGTAAATCTACTTAACTAGGATAAATGGTTATCTTATGGAATTTCACTTAGTAAAGTGGCTTATGTGATAACTAGTTGTCTCTAATAAATGACTATGAATTGTAAGAAAGAAGCCTAGTGAACTAGTTGGTGAACCATACTTAGATAAAATATGGAAACTAGTCCTTAGGGTTGTGACATGCTCAATGATAATAGACCTAGTATTGTATGATGAGCGGTTAAGTTGACATCTAGTATATGATTTCATGGTGGCTTAATTGATAACTTAAATAATTAGGAGGATAGCTAGAAGATGGCTTTGTGATGGTCGAATAAATAATAGTGTTGGTAAGTTTTAGCTTTTCCTTATTTGATGACTAGTAAACTATTAAACTTGCAAACTAGTGGATCATGGAAATGGAGGCTAGCTAGTATAGGCTAGACATGAAGTTTATTAATGACTTAGAGTTTAAATAATAATATAATCATGTTAGAGTGTTATCGGCTTTGTTGTATCAAATTGCAGTATTGATGATGATTGTAGACCTTGTTAAGAGGCCATAGAGGGAATGTACAAATCGTGGCTTTGGCGAGTTGCTTGTGTAGTTGTTCCTTGATATGTTGATGAATTGATTTTTTGGTGTACTCTCCGGTGGTATGGGACGCTGTGAAGAGTTCTTTGTTTGTTTTCCTTGAGTGTCCTTCCTGGCGGTATGGGATGCCGTGGTATGTTCTTTTTCTTTATATCTAATGATGGTAGTTGTATTGATTATGATAATTACATGATTTTTATTGTATATATGTGGTTTTACACGTCCAAAATGATTACTCATGTTATATGAAAGTTATGGTATATGTGGATAAGGAATGTCGTACTATTGTTCTTGTTGATTGGTTATTTAGACAGTGATACCAAAGAAGATTTAGGTTTGATTTTTTACCTTGACTTTAAGTTATTGCCTTACTTTATATTGTCATTATATCATAATTTAGCTCAGTCGGCCGATGATGCCTACTGAATACCCATGTTCTGGTACTCATACTACATTTTTGTACCTTTTTGGTGCATACTCGAGTTCTAGTTGCCACCATTGACTCAAGATCATACGGTGTTGATCATCAGGATATAGTGTGAGCTCTTGGAGTTCGAGTTTCCCTTTTTCCGTTCTATCCTTATTCTATCATTAGTATTCGAGACAAATGTATAAGACTATTTAAGACTATTAGACGTTGAGTTGTAATTTCTATTATGGAATGTAGAGATTCTCTTGTACTAATACTATCAGGTCATGGGATTGGTATTCAAATTTCAGTTGTTTCTTTATGGAATGTCGGTGTTATATTGTGTTCCCATATAGGGTCCATGTTAGATGTTCCTACCAAGGTATCGCATTAGCTCTGGGTTATGGTGTTGGCTTACACACTGGTAGGTTATGGTAGGTGCCATCATGACTCAAACATTGGGTCATGACATTGAAATAGTAGCAAAACCCTCGATGAAGCATCTATAATAATCGACTAAACCAATGGAGATATGAACCTCAGTCAGAGATGTCAGTCTAGCCAAATCTTAAATAAACTCTATCTTGGCTAGGTCTACCATAATACCATCCTTAGACACCAATGTCCAAGAAATATCAGTGACTCAAGCCAAAAATCACACTTGGAGAACTTGCCAAAAAACCTGTGATCCCAGAGTCTGGAGGATGATCCTCAAATGTTGCGAATACTCCTCACTACTCCTCGAATGCATAAGGATGTCATCTATCAACACAATCCCAAGGGCATCAAAATAAGGCCTAAATACTTGGTTCATAAAATCCATGAATGCGGCTGGGGCATTAGTCAACCGAAACGACATCACTAAGAACTCATAATAATCATAACAGGCCCTGAAAGCTATCTTCGGGATACCCTAAGCTAGAATCCTCAATTGATGGTAGCCAGATCTCAAATCAATCTTAGAAAACACCGCCACACCATAAAGCTGATCGAAAAAAGTCATGAATGTGAGGCATAGGATTACATTTCTTTAACATCACCTTATTAAGCTTCCTATAGTCAATAAACATATGCGTAGAACTTTTTTTTATCCTTCACAAACAAAACAGGAGCTCCCCAAGGCGATACACTTGGTTTAATAAAACCCTTACCATAAAGATTTTAAAGATGAGAATTTAGCTCATTAAGCTTGGTATGAGCAATATGGTAAGGTGCCATAGAAATAAGTCGGGTGCCAAGCTCAAGATCAATAGCCAACTCAATATCACTGACAGGATGAACACCAGGTAGGTCAGTATGGAACATATCAGGGAACTCACAAACAATAGGAATGGAGTCAAGCGATGGACTCTCTACACTAGTATCAAAAATAAAAGAAAGATAAGACACGCAACCCCTCGAAATAAGTCTACTAGAGCACATATAAAAGATAATCCCTATCGGCTCATGGATAAAAATTCCCTGCCACATGATTGGGGATATATCGGACATGGCTAAGGTAATGATTTTGTAAAATAATAAATAACCGCATGATAGTGGGATAACCAATTCATGCCCAAAATTACAGCAAAATCCATCATATCCAGAATAATAAGATTAGCATAAGTATCAACATCACTATCACAACACATAATCTAAGAACTCGATCCACTACTAAAGAATCACCTACGAGAGTAGATACACATAATGGTATAGATAATAAATTAATAGGAAACCCCAACCGTGGTGCATAATAAGCAGATATATAAGAATAATTGGATCCTAGATCAAATAAAACAAGGGCCAACTGGCGGCACACTAAAATCGTACCTATAACAATAGCATCTGAAGTCTCAGCCTCGGGTCTAGCAAGTACTACATACAATTGACCTCGCCCGGCCTCCTATCCCGCCTGTCTGAGAACATCCTTGAATACCCTGGAAACCACCCCTTGCGACCATGAGAACCACCTCTAGGTGAGGGATGAACTACTCTAATAGGGGGGAAACTTTGACCTAAAGAAAAAATCACCCTACGACTTAGGCAATCTCATAAATAGTGATCAGGGAGTCCACAAGTAAAATAGAAAAAATGAGATAAACCAGAACCAACAGATTTGGCTGACCCAGAGTAAACACCACGACTAGAATAACTAGAAGCTAAACCCTTCAAAGCTGACCACTTCCCTTACCAGGGTGATCACTAGAACTAGACTGGCCTTTATTAGTAATCTAAAGTTCATCTTGAACCGGTCGACTAGGTTGAATCCAAGTCAAATAGGATGGGTGCGGAGGATACCTACTCTAACAATTACCATCTCTAGGTCGGGAACTATGATGGATCCCACTAAATTTGCCCTGAAACCTAGGCCTCTTATAACGACCCTCATGACCTTCATGGTGCATCTCCTCCATCACCCTAGTATGACCCAAAACCTCAATAAAAGACCTACCTACGACAACTAAACTTTGAGTAGACATACGAATAGGGAGTCTCAACCCTCTAATAAAGCAACAAACTCTATCATACTTGGTATCCAGAATCAAAGTCAAATGTCTATCCAACTTGTGAAAATAAGCCTCATACTTTGCAACTATCATGTAGCCCTACTCTAATCTAGAGAACTGATCTCTCAAACGATCTCTACGTTTGTGAGGCATATACTTCTATAAAATATCTTGGAGAATAGAGACCATGACAAAGAAAAAGATCCATCTAGCCTAGAATAGATATAACATCTACACATATGATGAGAATACAAGACCAACTAAAATATGGTTTAATACACATCAGAAGTCTCAACAAGACCCAAACCAAGAAGCCTATCCTCATAAGTAATTAGAAACTTACTATCTTAGTGCAATAGAAAACCTAGGCGAAGCTAATCTCAAGAATCTACCCATCATTTCTATTCCTTAGAAGACATAGCAGGCTAGAAAATAATCAGATAAGCAACTATTGGCTGAGAAACCAACAGTGCAGGAGGAACCCCAACTCTAGGAGCTGCAGCTATAGGTTGTGCCCCAACATTAGTAATACTCTAATCTGTAGACTGTGCACTATCGGGCTACATAACATTAACTAAATGCAAAATTTAAACTAACGTATCTCTAAGCAATGAAGAGGAAATAAATCCAGGTAGATCTTGGGCTGGTCCCTAGCCCACCACAGGCTGGGGCAAAATATCCTATAGCTCAGGAGTGTGAATAGGACCTGGGGAAGGAGGCCTATCCTGGACCTTAGCTGTGGACATATTATGAGGATTTCCATGACCTGTAGGTTATCAACGAATAGGAGAAGGATTCTTAGGCTCGATCTCGAGACCCTCATCTCGTATAGCGATAGAACGTGTATTGGCCATCTACGAAAGAGTAAAGTCAAGGGAATACTTCTACAAACAAACTCAGAATCTTAGCACGATATGAATAAAAGAAGTGATGAACTCCTAAGAATGTCCTCTATCATCCCAAAGATAGGAAATGAATATCATCATTTCAATCCACAGGACTCTACTAATCGTACTATCTATACCGGTGAAACCTAGCTTTGATACCAATTTGTCATAACCTGATTTACGATTCATGATGGAACCTACTAAATCCTGCCAGTAGGTAAGAGGAACCATAACTCAGAGCTAACACAATAGGTAATTTTGTAGGAAATGCCCAACCTAGACCAAATTCAAAAAACACAAGTAATAAATAAACCAAGTGTTCTAAATAGATAAAAATAGACAATACAAAATACCAATCCCACGACCTGGTAGATCTAATACAAGAACATCAAATAGTATCAATACAACTCAAAAGACTACAAAGGTCAATACATCTATCTCAAAACAAAAGACATAAAATAACGATAGAGGGAAATAGGCAACTCAAACTCCAAGAGTTTAGCCTATCTCCAAAAATCAGTCAGCACATGAACAACAATCAACGGCAACAAGTAGTACTTGAATCTATACCAAAAAGGTATATAAGTATCGAATGAGTACCAAAACAATAGGTAATTAGTAGGCATCATTTGTCGACTAAGCTAAATTATGATATAAGTATGATAAAATATAAGATAACATAAACTAAGTCAAGGTACAATTCAAACCTAAATCATCTCTAACATTGTTGTACAAAATAAGTAATTAAAACAGAATAACAATATAATATTAGACATCAATATATGCAAATATCGTCGTGCAAACATACATAAATATTTCATAATAATAACACATCATAAAGCATCATCATAAGAAAAAATAACTATAAAATTAACTCCTATATGCCAATTGATGCAGAAAAGTAAAGAACTCATCACAGCCTCCCATACGATCGAAGAGTACACTCAAGGGAAGAATAAAATAATCAACCAATGTAATAGTTAACTTTCATTATTATTTGATCGTCAATCAACACTTATCATCAATACACCATTTACGAACATTATCCTAACTCCCCAACATTAGGAAAAGTACTCACATTCCATAATATTATCATCATTTAAAGATCTTAGCATCAATATACACTAATCACTATTTACGGGTAAATCATCTCTTATTAACTAAACCATTTGACTACTAGTCATCATATAACCTCTAATTATCATTCAAAAACTATTTGCCATATGGCACGAATCACTGTTTATTAGGAAAATCACCATTACTAAGACAACATCATTTATTATCAGCTAATATTTACTAATAAATCTCGATTGCCAACTAGTCATTATTAGCCACTTAAGCAATATCAACCACTAATCATCAATTATCCCTAGTCCTCTATTATCATCAATCATTAATTAACACTAATCATAAATTATTACTATTCATCAATTATACCTCTTTATAAATATTTACCACTTACGAGCTATAACTGGAACCACTAAAATCAACAACATATTCAAATTTCATATAAGTGAATATAAACATTTAATTGTCATACATAGGGCTAGCTGAAATCAAACTGGTTAATGTACAACGGGCACATAAAAATAATTATCCACTGGTATTACCTGGTATCAATATAATCACATTGTCCTCCAGCCTTGTCGGGCATCATCATATCATCATAATATCCTTCAGCCTTGTCGGTATCAACATATCATCATAATATTCTCCGACCTTTTCTGGTATCAACACTTCGTCATAATATCTTCTAGCCTTGAATGGCATAAATATCTCATCATAATATCCTCCGTCCCTATCGGGTATCAATATATAATCATAAATTTCTCTGTCCTTACTGGGCATCAGTAAATCATAATAATCATTATCAGTGGTAAAATCAATAACATAAGTAATCATATAATAAAGTATTATGATTTTACACATAATGAATGGCATAACTTCCCAAAATAATCATTAAGTATGACTTCTAACATAATTCATATCACAATTGCTAATATTATCATCAGAAATGTTTTCTAGCATAATTTAATAGCATAATCATAATTATAAGCGATATCATAAACAGTGACTTATTAATAGCCTATGTAATGACCCATCATTATCATAAGGATATCTTATCAATAGATTGAGAAATAGCTAATCCATGACATAATATATAGCTTATTCATAGCATGGTCCATAACATAATTTATGGCTTCTAGAATATCATAGTCAGGGGCTCATTCAATATTATATTTAGTAACCTAATAAATAGCCATAACAATAGCATAATCAATAGATCATCATAAGCTTAACCAATAAATCATAAATATAGCATAATCATTGGGCATTACTTTTAACATCATTAATCAAAACTAATAAGTACTAAGGCTCCTCAATATTGCCACAAAGTGGCATTCTCTAAGCATATAATAAGAGAACAAAGGTTTCAATATTACTAACATCAATATTGACTTTAGGTGGGTCAAATAGACCACTTCTAAATCTCAAATACAACAACTAAGCCAATATAACAACTAAGACAACCTTTCTTTGGTGTAGGCAACTAAGGCCACTTCACCCTAAGCATGAGTAATAGAGTATTTTACTTAATTTAGGGAAAGCTAAGGCATTCTCATGCTTAATATGAGTAATGAAGTCTAATACACTAAGGTTCAAGGCAACAAGCTAAGTATTTCAACTCTACAATTTTAATTTAGCCTAAACGATCCAACTAAATCCAAGTATTGAATTTCATCAATCCAACACCTAAAAACTATCCCAAATACAACATAATCTTATAAGAACATAATGACATAGCTCAATCTAACTATGGATAAACGTAGCCTACCTCGACACTGAAGAAAGCTCAACGAACCGTTAAACCTTTCCTTTTCCCTTTTGATAAGCCTTCTCAATTTGCAAGCTATCAAAACCACATTCTACATGTCAATATGATAATAACAATACCCGTATTGTACTATTGTGCTAAGGTTCCAAAAATAAAATCAAAAACTCTAAGTGGATCCCAATTACAAAAAACATATTTTTGAGGCCAACCAAATATTCATACATGATCAAGGAATCATAAACCTCAATAGTGGGTCAAAATAAAGCTAAATTGGGGATAAAATAATGACCTCAAGATATTTAGGGTTTTGGTCAAGAAATCAATAAAATTCACAAATAAAAGGGTGGAATCTTAGCTTAATTCGGACGTTAATCACAAAAATAGATGTTAATCTAGCTACTAAGTTACCCATAATTCTCAATGTTAAGATATCACACTTCTTAGGGTTTTTCTCTAAATATATAGGTGAGATATAATCCAATTCATGACCTAAGGGTCTATTTATACCCCTTTCACGTAATAAGGTATTGCAATCGCAACATGCAGGTGTGAAATCTCACAACTTGGCATCATAAGTAGGTGTTGCAATCATAAAAATATAATAATAATTACACTACCTCCTCTACACACAGAGATGTGAGCACCATTCAAGAGGTGCAATCGCAGAGGCACCAAATATTCATTGAAATCTAAAAAATTTCAAAGTTTCCACTAAGGCCTCGGGATTTATTCAAAATCCAATTTACACAAATGAACTATGTAACCACACTAAATACAATGTTTGAGATCTAATGTAAAATTTAGATTTTCCATCCATGGTCTTTTTGACCAAATATGGGTCCTTCACCTAAATTTTCAATTTTCAACTTTTCGACCAATAGGTTAAAATAAGCTTGGGTGCCTCGAGACCGAAACAACCCAATAGGTTAAAATAAGATAGAGTGCCTTGAGACCTAAACAAAAGGTCTACCTATCCTAAAATCAATATCCCAAAGCTACTGATATAGTTAGAATTTGCATTCGAGATTATTTTGCTAAAGTTTTTGCCCGGTGGCCATTTGGAACCAACAGAGACTTCAAAATAGGGAATTGGCTCTCAAAACCAAACAGACTGGCCTGTAACTAAATTGTAGTCCTAACAAGTCATAAATGACTTGGGGAAACTATGTAAAAGATCTAATGGTGAAAATAAGTAGAAATATGAAAAATAACCTAAAGGATTCCCATTCTAGATAGAGTAGATTGATGATGATTGGAATCCTGAATTAGGACCAAGTCGGTGTATACATGTACTCATAAACCCCCTAGGGGACCCTTGGTCCGTGATTTATCATGCCAGAGAAATGAGGATGCTTAGATCCTGCCTTTGAAAGCTGTCGAGCTGGAGAAGATGTATATACTGGGTTACTTTATGGAAATTATATTGGTAATGATATTATGAATTTACTTTACATTTATTATTGCATACACATTTCCTATCACTAGTATGTTATTTGGTTTCTAGATCTATCAACCTTATGGTGGGTTTTATAGGTGTATGTTATGTATATTATTTGTTTTATATTGTGTGCTAATTGAGCCTTTTGAGTTATGAGGCTTGATTTGGGTATTGTTTGTCCAGAATAGCTGGCCAATTTATTGTTATTTTTATGGTTAGTTCATAACAGATTGATTATGGACTAATATGGAGATTTGAAGTATTATTCTGATTTCCTTATATTTTAGTTATTTTACTATGGATAATTGTCTCATAATTAGATGATTGTATTAGGGGCCCTGATTAATCCAGTACTAATTCCTACTATGATTAGGACACCTCAAGATACTAACAAAACTACCCTAGGTTGTACCTTTGAGTTAGTCCTATGTAGGTATACATATACATATATATAGTTATAGTATTACCATACATCCCTCTCCTCTTTTGTTTATTCATGTTGTATATCCATTTTTTGGCCTTTTATACTACTATATATCTTTCTTCTACTCTTTATTTATATAATGGCCAATGATATTGTAATGCCCCGAGTCTGTACCCCAGATGCGATACATTGCTCATAATCTCGAAGGACCACAAGCTAACCCATGACTGGTACCTACTGTAATAACTGAATAATAATATGATATATATGCAGAAAATAGGTGGAAAATTGGCCATAAGGTTCAATACTGTAAATAATACTGGATATGGTACAACAATACCAAAAGTAAACATCAATACTGAAAATGCATGTGTCTGAACCTATGTTCGACTGCTAAAAATAATATCAAAATACTGAAAACAACCATGTTATCAAACTATGAGGACTCACAACTATGCTGACTGCTGAAAATCTAAACTGCTAAGGGTGCTCTAGAGCCCTGTGTCTGAACCTATGATATAAGACATCATAGCACAAAAGAAATGCACGCGTCAGTACTTTAAATATACTAGTAGTCTCAGTGAGGTAGGTTGAAATGCATGGGTTCATATGCATGGACAATAATAACTAAATAACATGAGTATGAGTGATAAGAATACATGAATAAATACGTATACTGTAACTGAGATCGTCATAATACTGAATACTAAATTTTAATGCTGATCTACTGATGTATGAGTTTACTAATGCTATATTTTTGATAACTGAATGACTGTATCTGACAGTCCTGAGTTTGTGGAACTATACTGAGTTTCGTACTAAGCTCAGTGACTATACCTGATAGTCCTAAATTTGTAGAATTGAACTGAGTTCTATTCTGAGACTGAGACTGTGGAAGGTAATCATCTAATCGACATGCCCTTTTCTGAACTGATTGGGTCTAACCGGTCAATGCCATGGGTAGAGACAAGTTGTGAGTTAACCTTCTTTGACAGGAAGCTCTTTCATCAACCCTCGCTGGTAGGAAACCTCAAATGAGATGTATCAACCCTCATAGTATCTGGCAGGAAGATATCTTAACCTACGGTGGCTACGTAGTTCTGTAATGTAGGGATTTCTACTAATGTTCAAACCCTCTGTTGATAGGAATGCCCCAATCCCTAGGTTCGCTCGATGTTGAATCCTACTCCCAACTGAACGGACACTGAACTTCATTCTAGTCTATACTAGAATGGATTGATCTATTAGTTATATTACTATTTGACTAAACTGAACTGAGTTCACTAAGTTTCATAGACTTACAGAATACTACTAAATTCTATTAATTGACTGAGTCTACTGAGGTCTAATCTGAGTACTGTGATTTAATTATGAACACTACTGAGATTTCCTAGGTTTTTGTAACTGGCTGAGTTCTACTGATCGAGTCACTATTGAGATTACTTTGTAACTAACATAGGATCTAAGTAAATAGCTAAATTGTCGGGTATTAAATACCCTAGGACTCGATAGCATGAAAATAAAGCATCACGTGATCTTGCTTAGCATAAGAATGGACATTGAATTCATAACGCATCTATAGAGACATCTTATCAAACTCTTGCATGGTATAACTTGAAAATAATCTAGCATGACATGATTTCTTTCTCTTATTAGTACACATGAACAATTCATCAAGCACTTGGTGAGCATACATATGCACTTAACACTAAACAACAAGTAGACATCATAATTCAAATCCCCATTGACAATTTCAAGTGTTTTACATGGATCCTAATGATATTACATACATATCAATTAACCTCACATGAAATATATCATAAAATATGGATTAGAATCCCAATTAATTATTATAAACATGAACATAATTAAACCCAACATAGAATTCATGAAATCCATAAATTTAAAGTTTAAAAATAGTTTCTTGGACTCCAAGGGTGGAAGGGGCCCTTGGATGAACACTTCACATACCTTAGTTGATGAATTTTCAAAAGTTAATGGTGAGTTCTTTATTTGAAATTTGAACACCTAGGGTTCTTATTCTTGGGAAATTTGTGAAAGAATGAATATAATTGCTCTCCAAAGGGTTTAATTTCATGTTTTGGGGGTCGAAGGTCATGGGGAAAAGACCTAATTAACCCTGAGGATGAGGAATTTTAATGCCTGTAAACTGTATTACTGATGTACAGGCCGATGCACCGCGTCGTTGGCATTAATGCGATTGCCAATGCTCCTATCCAGTTCATCCTTCGGAACTATATCACATCCCAGATCTGATGAAATAGGATGAATTGAGATGGTATTTTGTAAATACGTAATTATCTTGAATATATTAACCATTTATTTATTTTCCAATCGCCTGGAAGGGACTAAAGAAAGGTCTTATTGTTTCTTCAACAATTTCTGATCTCTAGTGGACCTCTCAGTATGATTTGAACCCAGATGAAGTTCTGACCATCTATCAGAGAAAAAAAAATGCTGGATCTTGTAGGATTCCCAATAAATTCTTTGATTTCTTCCAAAAATAGATAATTAATCATCTTCTTCTCACATTTTGTGAATAGCTGGGACATTAAGGAATATCCAGAAAGGCATTTCGGGAATCGTCTTGATTCTATCTCTTTTCGTTTCGTTTGAATAAAGGAAGGATCCCAAAGAATCAATCTTTCTTTTCATTGTTGAATCTCTCTTTGATTAATTAATGTGTGATATTCCAAATCCTCATTACTAATGGAATGCAAATGATCTCTGGATTGATCAGAAGATCCTTTTAGTTGGATAGAATCTGTTACTTGAACAAAACTAGATCTTGTGGAATCATATTAAATATTTGACGATACATTCTGTACCTTGCTAAAAAACCGATCCTTGTTTACCAACCACACATTGTCTAACCAAATCCAATTCTCTCTCAATACATTCCTCAAAAAATTTGATTCGGGCAGATTCTTCCCCCAACTAACAAAGCGATCTTGGCGGAATTTCCACATATGAAATTGAGCACAATTTTGTAAAGAAATAGCCCACTTATTTCTCGAGAAGAGATGGGAAACATGCTCAATATCATTTGATTGAATAGTTGACCCAGCCCCTTGTTGTTTGAAGAAACCCTCTACTTTAATTGGTATTTTTTCACAAAAAGCAGACATGAGATAAGAAATCCAGTGTTTCACTAAGATTTTGAATAGCGGTCCCGAATTCAAGTTGATTCTATTTTGACTCTTCCTCAAAGAAAGACGATCAAATAATTCCCAATCATGGTCCTTGCGGATTGGATAATCCATATAATATACAAAAAGAAACTCCAGATATTTGAGATCTTTCTCTTTGAATAAGATCTCAATTCCAGTGACGATTTCATTAAATATCTTACAACTAGAATCCCTCTTTCTTCCAATCCAGTTCCTCCACCAACGCGAACCCCAGTTAGATTCAGGCATGCTACACTTTTTAGTTATTAGGAGAAACCAAGTACTCTCTTTCGGATTTGAGAAACAACTCTTAGTGATCTTTTTTCCTTTGGGAAGATACAGGAGCGAAACAATCAACCTATTGATATTGGAAGACCCAACGAATTCTTCCAATGTATCATTTCTGGGTCCAATGGAATTCATAGGTATAGGAAGAAGCCCTATCAAATAAAGATTTTTTATTTTGACCACATTTTGATTATTAATATGATATATAAGGACCGCTACTACAAAGAGTATTACACCCTTGATCATGAAATATCGATTGCTTGTTGAACCCTGTGAATTGCGTAAAAGTAGGATACTCCAAATTCGGGGGTCAAAGAGTTTTAGGAAATGTTCTTGGTGGAAAAAATGTGAATGAGGGATCCCACTGAATTTAATTAGGTCCATGAATCTAAGAAATGGTGAGAATCTTGATCTCTCTCAATATATCTCTCAATTCAAAAATCTATGATTTGAATTGATGTCCTCTCATTGATTCCTCCTAAATTGCATTGCATTGATTCCTCCTAAATTGCATTGATTTATCCTAAAGATTTAATTTCAATTGGATTTTGGTTATTCACCATGTACGAGGATCCCCGCTAAGCATCCATGGATGAATGGTTTAAGCGCCCAACTCATAATTGGCGAATTTGTACGTTCAATTCCTATTGGATGCACGCGAATGGGACCCTCCAATAAGTCTATTGGAATTGGCTTTATATCAATTCAATCGCATCATCCATACATAACAAATTTATTTGGAATTGGCTCTGTATCAATGGAATCGCATCATCCATACATAACGAATTGATGTGGTATATTCATATCATATTATATGAATATATAACGAATTGATGTGGTATATTCATATCATAATATATGAATACATAATGAATTGATGTGGTATATTTATATCATAATATATGAATACATAACAAATTGATGAGCTATATTCATATCATAATATATGAACAGTAAGAACTAGTATTCTTATTGAGACTATAACTCATAGGGAAGAAAATGGATTTATGGATGGAATCAAATATGCAGTATTTACAGACAAAAGTATTTGGTAATTGGGGAAAAATCAATATACTTCTAATGTCGAATTAGGATCAACTAGGACAGAAATAAAACATTGGGTTGAACTCTTCTTTGGTGTCAAGGTAATAGCTATGAACAGTCATCGACTTTTGGGAAAGAGTAGAAGAATGGGACCTATTATGGGACATACAATGCATTACAAATGAATGATCATTATGCTTCAATCGGGTTATTCTATTCCACTTCTTAGAAAGAAAAGAACTTAAATAAAAATACTTAATAGTATGGCGATACATTTATACAAAACTTCTACCCGGAGGACACACAATGGAGCTGTAGACAGTCAAGTGAAATCCAATCCACGAAATAATTTGATCTATGGACAGTGTCGTTGTGGTAAAGGTTGTAATGCCAGAGGAATCATTACCGCATCGTTGTGTCGAGTCCACAATGTTATCGATGCAATTTTCAATGCGACGCATCAAGATCGCATCGACCCACTATTTTGGGCACTCAAACACAGTCTAAACGAGGTCCAAAAAATTTAAAACTTGTCTGAGAACCTCTACTGACATTCCTGATCATGAATTAACTCAAATATCAACATTTAAAGGACGTAAAGGTCATGACATAAGATTACCAACTTTTTAAGGATAAAATGGCTCTAAGCCTGAAGACTTAGTTAATATATTCTAAGTCTGGGACCCCTAACAAGCTTAAAGGACTGATTTAAGCTAGAAATTTTTGAGGGGTCTTACATTATCTCTCCCTTGGAAATATTCATCCTTGAATGAGACTGAATAAGATGAGAATACTAGTAGACTGAACTTATAGGACATGAACATCTGACATATAATTTCATGGCTGAAGTTACTGATTGACTAAATTATCACACTAAACATGCATAAGTACGTAGATGAACAAGATTCATGAATGCATGATTGGGATTAGTGATAAGTTAAGTTTATATACTGATCATGCATATCTGATGCATGGGAACATGTCTAAACTGACTCATGAGCCAATGACCTTATATGCAATAGTAACTGATACCAAGCTTGTAATGGAAATCTAAACATGAGATTGAATAAGCTTAAGGAAAACTATTACCTTGGACCGAGTCTAAGTTTGCGAAGAAGAGGTGAGGATAATTGGTCCACATGTTTACTTCTGCTTCCTAAGTAGCTTCCTCAACTAACTAATTCTCGATAAAGAACTTTGACTAGAGGGACTTCTTTGTTCCTCAGTCTGCGATCTGATAGTCAAAGATTTTAACTAGGATATCTTCATAAGAGATGTTGCTCTGAACATATATGCCCTCTACAAGGACTACGACTGCTGGGTCACCTATGTATTTCTTTATCAAGGAGACATGGAACACTGGATGAACTTATGATAAACCTGAAGGCAACTCAAGCTTGTAAGCTACCTTTTCGAAATGGCTGAGAATTCAGTAAGGACCGACATATCAGGGACTGAGTTTCACCTTCTTGCCAAACCTCTTCACTCTTTTCATAGGAGAGATTTTCAAATACACTTAGTCACCAATTTAAAACTCAAGATCCTTTTAGCGTACATTCGTGTTTGATTTCTGACAGCTCTGAGCTGTCTTAAGCCTTTTCCTGATTAACTAAACTTTCTCTAAGGTATCAAATACCAGGTCCATCCCTATCACTGAGGCCTCGCCTACGTCAAACAAACCAATGGGAGATCTACACCTTCTCCCATAAATCACCTCAAGTAGAGCCATCTGAATGATGGAATGATAGTTGTTGTTGTATGCAAACTCAATCAAAGGCAAGTGGTCATCCCAACTACCTTTAAAGTCAATCACACACGCTCATAACATATCTTTTAAATTTTGAATGGTCCTTTTTTCTTTACCATCTATGTGAGGATGAAAGGTGGTACTGAGGTGAACTCGGGTGCCAAGACTCTTTAGGAAAGCTTTCCAGAACTGAGAGGTAAAATGGGTACCTCTGTCGGAGATAATGGACAATTAAACACCATTCAATCTAACCAACTCCCTAATATAGAGTTTGGCATAATCCTCAACTTAGTAAGAGGTATGGACTGCTAGAAAAGGGGCTGATTTGGTCATTAGTCTACAATGACCCAAACTGAATCATGTTGAGGCGAGTACGAGGTAAACCCGTCACAAAGTCCATGTTCACTTCTTCCCATTTCCAGGTGGGAATATTGAACTCCTGCATGGACCCACTAGGCTTATGATGTTCAACCTTAACCTACTGTCGTATTAAGCATTTAACCACAAACTCTGCAATATCCCTCTTCATCCCACACCACCAATAGATCTTTCATAAGTCATGGTACATCTTAGTGGCCCCTGGACGAATAGAGTAGAGTACACCGTGCGCTTCTGCAAGAATTCTCTGCCTCAAGTTATCTATATCTGGCATACTCAAATGGCCCGAACAACGCAAAATACCATCTCCCCCTTAGGAGAAAACCAATACTTTCTGATCTCTAACTGATTCCTTCAGCTTGACTAGACTGGGATCCCTATCCTACTTTTTCTTTACTTTAGAAACTAGGGATGATTTTGATCTACTCTGCACCCACACACTACCTTCGGCTGAATTGACCAAGAGGACACCTAGTCGGGCTAGTTGATGAACTTCCTGAGTTAACTTCTTCTTACTGTCCTTAACATGGGCAACACTACCCATAGACATTCTACAGAGAGCGTCAGCCACTACATTGGCCTTGCCCGAATAATACAGGACACTCATGTCGTAGTATTTTAACGACTGCAACCACCTTCTCCGGCGAAGGTTGAGGTATTTTTGAGGGAAAACATACTATAGGCTCTTGTGATCCATGAACACATCAACGTGCACCCCATACAAGTAGTGTCTCCAAATCTTAAAGGAAAAAACTATTGCTGCTAACTTAAGATCATAAGTAGGATATTTCTTCTCATGGGGCTTAAGTTGTCTAGAGGCGTAGACTATGACCTTACCTCTCTGCATTAAAATGCACCCCAAACCAACTCTGAAGGCATTACAATACACAACATAGTCATCTTAACCATCTAGTTTGGTCAAAACTAGAGCTATAGTGAGTCGAGTCTTCAACTCCTAAAACTCTTCTTATAAGATTATGACCACTAGAATTTGACTTTCTTCTGAGTCAATCTGGACATAGGGGATGCAATTGACAAAAATCCCTCAAAAAACCATCGGTAATAATCGCTAAGCCCAAGAAACTCCTAATATCTGATGGAGATATGGGTCTAGGAGAGTTTCTCATTGCCTCAATCTTTTGGGGATCGACTCTAATGCCATCACCATAAATGATATGGCCAAGGAAAGCTACTGACCTTAAATAAAATTTGCACTTACTAAATTTGGCGAATAACTTATGATTTCTGAGAGTCTGTAATACTATTCTGAGATGGTCTGCATGATCATGTTCACTGTGCGAGTAAACAAGGATATCATCTATGAAGACTATAATCAATATGTCCAAGTGCTACTTGAACACACGGTTCATCAAGTCCATGAAAACTGTTAGGGCATTGGTAAGACCAAAGGACACTACAAATTCAAAGTGACCATACCGAGATTTGAAGGTTGTCTTTGGGATGTCACATTCTCTGACTCTGAGCTAATAATAGACTGATCTGAGGTCTATCTTAGAGAAATAGCTAGTACCTTAAAGTTGGTCAAATAAGTCATCGATCTTGGGAAGTGGATACTTGTTCTTAACCGTGACTTTATTTAGCTGATGGTAATCAATGTACATTCTGAGAGAATCATCTTTCTTATGTATGAATAACACTGGTGCGCCCTACAGGGACATATTGGGCCTGATGAATCCATTATCTAGGAGATCCTTTAACTACTCTTTTAATTCTTTGAGTTCTGCTGGAGCCATTCTGTATGGAGGAATAGATATGGGTTGAGTATCTAGGAGAAGATCAATTCCAAAATCAACTTCCCATTCAGGAGGAACTCCGAGAAGATCTTCAGGAAACACATCTGGGAATTCACAAGCTACTGACTCTGATTCAAGAGTAGAGGTTTCTGAGCTAGAGTCCTAGACCCAAATGAGATGGTAGACACATCCCTTAGCTATCATTTTCCTATCCCAAGGTAAGAAATAAGCTGACCCCTAAATGTTGAAGTATTACCCCTCCACTCTAGGATGAGCTTATTTAGAAAATAAAACTAAATAATTCTATTTCTATAGTCGACTGAGGCATAGTAGGAATGAATCCAATCCATAGCGTGAATGACATCAAAATCAGTTATCTCTAATTCAACTAAGTCTGCTAAAATGACTCTATGACATATCATAATCGGACATTTCATGTATAACCACCTGGCTATGATAGATTTACCTACTAGAGTAGAAACTGAGAAAGGCTTTGCTAAAATTTCAGGACTTACTCCGAAACCAACTGCTACTATATATGGAGTAACAAAGGATAAAGAATCTCCTGGATTTAGCAAAGCGTAAACATGGAAATAGAAAACTTATAACGTATAAGTGACCACATCATGAGAACTTTCTTGATCCTGCCAGGACTGAAGAGCATAGAGTCTATTTGGGCACTGCCCACTGGTGGCACTAAAAGGAGCACCTTGCTGATTCGGGTGACCGAACTAAGCTGGGGGACGATTGTGCTGACTCTATCAACCCACCTGAGGATATTGTCTGACTTTATGACTTGGCTTGCCATACCTAAAACATATATCACTGCTTGCTCTGTAGATACCCTGGTGGTTTCTGCCACACCTCTAACAAAGGTGATTGGCTTGGACACTACTAACACTACCTTAAGGCTTAGGGCCTGATGCCCATCCCTATTACCATCTCTGAATTTTTACACTAGATTACTGATTGAGGACAAAGATGGAACTGAGGATTTCAGGTAGAACTGAGGATGATTCCCACTCTCAGACTTAAGCTGAGCAAAATTGAAACTACTTGTTCTCACTCTCTTGTTCTCTCTCTCCTTCTTTTTATTCTTGGCCTTTTTTATCTGCTGAGCATATGATGAGTCTGGACATGTCCATCTCTTTTATTATCATTATGGTCCTACACTCCTTGACCACATTGCTAGACACCCCCGACACAACCTTACTCATCTTAGATCTGCTATCTGCTACCATATGCAAGGCATATCTGGCAAACTAAGTAAACTTAAGAGAATACTCTTGTACTATTATATTTCCCTACCTCAAGTTTATAAATTCCAAAACCTTTGCTTTCTTCAACTCTAGCGGGAAGAACCTATCCAGAAAAGCAACTGCAAACTCCTCTCATTCTATAGGCCCTGCGTCGGTGGCCTTCTCTGCTTTTCACTATTTGAACCATGAGTGTGCCACATCCTGTAACTGATAAGCATCCAACTCAGCACTCTCAATAGCTGTCACCCCCATAATATTGATAACCTTTTGCACCTAATCAAGAAATTTCTGAGGGTCTTCATTTGAGTTAGACCCGGTAAACGATGAAGGGTTCATTTGGGTGAAATCTTGAATTCAAGAAACAGTAATATTGGACACTGGGTTGGCCAGAACAGTAGCTGGACTTTCATTTTAAGATTCCACAAAATGATCTAGGGTGGTGAAGGTTGATCTAAACTTAGCATGGTGACGTGTTCGTCCAGAGGATCTGGCTGGATGGGTTGGGGTTCTGGCTGGTCCCCTATTCCTCTTTCCTTAGTCCTCTTTAGAGTCATAGTCTATAAATGGAAGAGAAACTTGGATTAGAAGGAGAGTGTAACTGAAGCTCATGCAAACTCATACGGCATGAATACTGAAAGAAAGAAAACTCTTCCTAAAACACCTCATAGCCTCCTATTCATAAGCATGGCATGCAACACACCTATGCATAAGACTCTACTATATGTATCTTTTAGACTTCCTAGGACACTTTTGAACCTTAGGCTCTGATACCATGTTTGTAACACCCCGAGTCTGTACCCCTAACGCTACATGGTGCTCCTAATCCCGAAGGACCACTAGCTAACCCATGACTGGTACCTGCTATAATAACTGAATAATAATATGATATATATGGGGAAAGTAGATGGAAAATGAGCCATAAGGTTCAATACTATAAATAATACTGGCTATGTTATCAAAATACCAAAACTGAACATCCATACTAAAAACTAAACAACTATTTAAAAATACTCTAGTCTGGAAAGCCTCTAAACTGTCTGAACTATGGATTTGATGGAACAAGTCCCCAACTACTCTGACTACTAAAAATAATATTGAAATACTAAAAATAACCATGTCCTCAAACTATGAGGACTCACCAATATGCTGACTGCTGAAAATCTGAACTTCTAAGGGTGCTCTGGAACCCGTGAGGCTGAACCTATAATGTAAGAGATCATAGCGCAAAAGAAAAGCATGTGTTAGTACTTTGAATGTACTGGTATGATCATGAGGTAGGATGAAATGCATGGGTTCAAATGCATGAATAATAATAACTAAATAACATGAGTATGACTGAATAAAAATACATGCATAAATATGTATATTGTAACTGAGATCATGATAATACTAAATACTAAATCTAAATACAGATCAACTAATGTCTGAGTCTACTGATGTTGTATTTTTGATAACTAAATGACTGTATCTGATAGTCCTGAGTTTGAGGAACTATACTGAGTTATGTGTTGAGCTGAGTGACTATACCTGATAGTCCTAAGTCTGTAGAACTGAACCGAGTTCTATTATAAGACTGAGACTAAAACTAAGAATGTGGGAGGTAATCATCTAAGTAACATACCCCTCTCTAAGCTGATTGGGGTCTAATTAGTAACCCCAATTAGAAGGGTTTCAATACCGTGCCATGGGTAGAGACAAGGTGTGAGTTAACCCTCTCTGATAGGAAATTCTTCCATCAACCCTCGCTGGTAGTAAAACTTAAATAAGATGTATCAACCCTCATAGTATATGGCAGGAAGATATTTCAACCTATTATGGCTACGTAGTTCTGTAATGCAGGGATTGCTACTAAGGGTCAACCCTTTGTTGAAAGGAATCCCCCCATCCCTGGGCTCGTTCGGTGGTGAATCCTACTCCCAACTGAATGGACACTGAACTAATTTTTAGTTGTACTTGACTAGACTAAATTATTACTAATATTACTGTTTGACTAAACTAAATAGAGTTCACTAAGTTCCATGGACTGACAGAATACTACTAAATTATGTTAACTGACTGAGTCTGCTGAGGTCTGATCTGAGTACTGTGATTGAATTATGAACACTACTAAGATTTCCTGGATTTCTATAATTGGTTGAGTTCTACTGATTGAGTCACTACTGAGATTACTTCGTAACTGACACTGGCTCTAAGTAAATGGCTAAATTATTGGGTATTAAATACCCCCAAGACTCGATAGCATGAAAATAAAGCATTACATGATCTTGCTTAGCATAAGCATGCACATTGAATTCATAATGCATCTATTAAGACATCCTATCAAACTCTTGCATGTTATAACTTGCAAATTAGCTAGCATAACATGATTCTTACCCTTATTAGTTCACATACACAATTCATCAAGCACTTGGTGAGCATACATATGCACATAACACTAAACAACAAGTAGATATCATAATTCTAATCCCCATTGACAGTTTCAAGGGTTTTACATAGATCCTCATGATATTACATACATATCAATTAACCTCACATAAAACGTGTCATAAAACATGGATTAGAATTTCAATTAATCATTATAAACATGAACATAATCAAACCCAACATACAATTCATGAAATCCACAAACATAAAGTTTAAAAATAGTTTCTTGGACTCCAAGAGGGATCCTTGGATGAACACTTCACATACCTTAGTTGATGAATTTCTAAAAGTTAATGGTGAGTTCTTGAGTTCTTGATTTGATATTTGAACACCTAGGGTTCTTGTTCTTGGGAAATTTATGAAAGAATGAATTTAATTTCTCTTCAATGTATTTAATTTCTTGTTTTGAGGGATGAAGGGCGTGTGTAAAAGACCTAATTAACCCTGTGGAAGCGGTCTTTTAATGCTTGTAAACTTGGTTACTAACACACATGCTGATGTGCCACATCATTATCATTGACACGATAGCCAACGCACCACGTCAAGTCCACGTCGGTTTACTAGAATTTGCACTAAAACTGGGGAAAAACTATCTTATCGACATGATGGTCAATGCAACGCATTAAGATCGCGTTGACCTACTATTTTGGGCACTCAAACATAGTCTAAATGAGGTTTGAAAAATCCAAAACTTGTCCGAGAACCTCTAATGACATTCCTGGTATGATTAACCCAATATCAATATTTAAAGGATCTAATGATCGTGAAATGAGATTGCCTACTTTTGAAGTCTAAAATGGCACTAAGTCTAAATACTTAGTTAATATATCTAAGTATGGGACCCCTAACAAAGTTAAAAGACTAATTTAAGCTAGAATTTTTTGCGGGGTTTTACAGATATACGGTATAGTACTTACGTTTCTCAGTATAGGTAAAATAAGATGGTTCATCCTCATTGACTCATTAGTTTTATTATTTTAGTTTCCTTGGTATTTAGGTATAGTTTGTATTCCTTCTTACATGTTATTTATATTTGCATTATCTTTAGATATCAGTCGATAGTTGCCTATTAAGTACCATATGTTGGTACTTATACTACACTTTTATATCTTGCAGATCATAGTACAAGTTTTCACCATTATTGTGTGCCTCATGTAGAGAAGCTATGTATTGGAGATTTAGGGTTATCTCTTGGTATTTGAAGTATTGCTATTCTCTCTTTTAAAAACTTGACTAATCTTTATTTTTATTCAGAGATAGGTTGTATTGGTATATTCATTCTTTGTTTCACTGGTATTCCTATTATATTAGAATATCTTATACTTATTCCACTAGGTTTTGGGACTGTCTTATATATATTACTCTCTTATTATAATCATTCTGCTATTTTTATTCATTTCTCTTGGTAGTCCATTACTAGCAATTTTGAACTATTGGTTGGTTTACCTGCGGGTGGGTTATAGTAGGTGCCATCATGACTTGAGAAATTAGGTTGTGATAAATTAGTATTAGAGCCTCGGTTTACCGTGTGTTCGTACAAGAACTAAGTGTTTAGTAAAGTCGTGGGATTGATGTGGAGACGTTCATAACCTAGCTTCGGGAGGCTACATGGCATTCTTTGGAATTTTTTTTTGACTCCATGTAATGTGTCCGTATTTCTATGAACCTCTAGTCGATTATTTAACTCTATTTTGTCCTAGTTGGATGATGTGAGGTTATCAATAGGTAAGGATGGTACTTTAGCTTGCATTTATAGAGTTTCAACACATATCAGACTAGGGAGTTAGGGATTGACTGTAATACCCTAAATTTTTACTAAGCTTAATTTCTCTTCTAGAAGGTTAAGGAGTGACTTCCTAAGTGAGTATCGTTTTAACCATATTGTTTATTATATGGGAAATTTAATAAGCTTTACGTTGATATAAGATTCCCCCAAATCCGATGCCCAGGTAAGAAGTTATGGCTAATTTAAGTCCTAGTAGTAAAACAACGTCATTTTAGTGCTTGGCATGTCACGGGGAGGGTTTATTTGAAAATTTTCAAATTTCAGTGGAACTCCGTGATAGTGGCACGTTGTGGAGTCCCCAATTTCTCAATAGTCAATTTCCAGTGGCCTAGCACGATTGTGATGTGTCATGCTGAAGTTCCAGGTCCCAACCAGTGGGACAACACGATGGCTCCGCATCACGGTGACTCCCAGATTCCAATTTGTCAATTTCCAATAAGCCACCGCGATAGTGGCGCATCACGGTGGACCATAATATCGGGTTCCTAGTTCAATTTTTTCAGCTTCATACAAAAGTTAAAAAGGGCATTTTGGACTTTTTTTCAAGCTTCTTAAACTATGCAAACACCAAATTAAAGTCATTTACAAGCATTCTATGAAGTTTTTCTCAAGTTTTCTCTCAACAAAAACCCTAAGTATCTAAAACCTCTTCCAAGAATCTTAAGAATCCACCATAGATTTTCTAAATTGATTCAAGATTCAAGGTTTCCAAGTCAAGGGCTTCAAGAACCCTCATTCAAGAGTACGAATAGAGTCCTAAAAGCGAGAGTTCATCCAAAGATTCTAATTCAAGGTATCTGGGATTTTGAACAAGGATAATCCTTTCACCCTTGTACCCAAAGGCTTATTTAAACTACAACTCTCTGCAATTTATGAGATTTTACATGAAATTGAATTGAGGGTTTTCACCCATTGTTATTGGTTGCAAGCTTTTGATGTTTCCCTTGAATTGAGAGTCTAATGACATGATTTTTATATGTTTTCTTGAGAAATTGCAGCTGGGTCTATACCCCATGAGTTTAATCCTTGAGAAGTTAATAGTTCAAAAGTTTAAAACATTGAAGTATATGAGTATGTTGAGATTTTGAGACAAATTGCTGAAATTTCCAGATTTCTACATAAGTTATGAATCTATATGTTATCTATTATGCTTTTGATGAGTTTTAACTTGAGATTGAATTATGGGTTATTAAGCCCTACTTGAGATTAACAATTTTATGAAATCTTGTGCTATAAGAACCCTTGATTTGAGTATTCTGAGATTATTAAGAAATGTTTTGACCTAATGGTCATGGAGTTTTAAAATCCATTTCATTGCATGAGATTATAGATTTGATTGTTGGGTTTTTGATGAACCATGAGACTATTTGAAAGTGGATTTTCATGAGATGAGCGAGATAAGTTAAAGGGAGTAGTATTTAGCACCGAGTTGGGAAAGTTATTATGGTTTCTTACCCCAGAACTACGTGCCTCCATAAGTTTGAAATTTTGGGCTTAAGGCTGAGATATTGAGCCCGTGGCTGAGATAATTGATCACTGAATTAAGGTTATACTCCCTGAAAAGTGTATGACGCTCCTCCCCAACGTGGGGTCTCTTCCTTAGGAGGACGAAATGTTTGACTCCGTGTAGCTCACATGGTTTATATCGGTTGGGAGAACCTCCCTTGATACAAGTTATATTCCTACCAGTAAAGTTGTTGATTTGCTCCTTAAGACTAAAGTATTTTTCCCTTGATATAAGTATTTTCTCTAAAGCTAGGAGATAAGATAGTTCCCCAAACTATAGTATCTTTCCAGTGAGATAGAATGATTTCCCTAAAGCTTGAAACCAGATATTTTCCTAAAGTGAATGAAATGCCTTCAAATATGTTTCAAAGTTAAACTATGATGACTTACGAGATTTGTGTTACATGCTCCATTCTATATGATTCATGAGCTTTACATTTTTATACTTATTCAAGACATGTGAGTCATTATTAATTGTATGCATGATTTGAATAAAGAGTATTGATGTTGTTTTATATAAATGCATGCATCCCTGTATACTCAGTACATTCTCAAGTGCTGATCCAAAAATACGTCTATGTGCTACATTATCTATACTCGGTACATTCCCAAGTGTTGATCCTCAAATACATCTATGTGCTACATTATCTTATAATGTAGGTTTAGGTTATCAGTCCCAGCCTCGTCAGTGATTTTAGAGTACCTCTATCTACATTTTTACACTGGTGAGTCCTCATGGTTCGAGGACCTATCTTCAAATATTTCCACATTTGAGAGACTATTTTATTACTTTTAGTTCATTTCGAGTAAGTTGGGGACCTTTCCCAATGGCTCTCTAGTTCATGGATTAGTAGAGTCTTTGTTAGACTACTTATCAGGTTGTGTTGAGGTTTTTCGGTATTGCTTGGTTATTTGGACCAAGCATTTTCTCCGTATCTCTCTTCATATGATATTACTATGTTAGTGTTTGAATTATTTCATCTTAAAATGAGTATCATTAGTAGAAACAGGCTCAAAGGGTTAGCTTGGGGATACTTGTAGCCTTAAGCATCGTATGACATCTCGGGAGACAATTTTGGGTCGTCACAGTATGTAGTTTATTTAGTATGGGGTCCTCTCTCTTGTGTGACCCTATTAGTGGTTGTGTATTTTAGTATTGGTCCCAAGGTTGTTTCTAACTCTTTTCTTCTTCTGATTCTACCCCGGTAGGTGACATTGCGATTGTCAAAAATGTCTATGAGGGCGTATGGTGTCTTTTGGTAATAAAGAGGTCTTGGTAGAAATTATTTAACTTGGATGTGGTGGATTCTGTTGTCATTTGAGGGATGGATTTAGTTGCACTCGTGCTTTTAACTATTAGATTTTTAGACTTTTTAGGATCCATGGTGAGTCGGTCATGGAATGGGAGGATGGCTTTATTCCTTAATTATTAAGGGGAAAGGTTATATCATGTCTTAGTACTCGAAGATTGGTCTCCAAAAGGGGGTATCTTTATTACTTGGTCGGGGTTAAAGATTCTAACTCGAAAGGTCTTTCCTTGTATTCAGTTTCGGTGAGGAAAGAATCTCTTGAAGTCGTCTTGACAAACCTTATGGTATCTTTCTAATGGAGAGGTTGGTTTGGGATTGGTTTTGTTTCAGAAAATTATCCAAATTTCTATTCTTTCTTTATGGAATAGTTCCATTTGGGTTAATGGAGCCTAAGGAGAAATAAAGGAATCTCTTGGGTGAAGGTTTCATCAATCTTAATGTTTCTCTGTGGAGTGTCTTCATTCTTGCATGCATAAAGAAGAATGGTTCCCTAGAAATAGGTAGGTTGTCAGTAGGTAACTAAGGAATTTATGGTGTCCTTCTAGTGGGGATGGACCGAAACTTGAAGATGGTTTGATGTGGCGGTCTAGGATTGGTCCAACAACACGAGATCAAACTATCTTCAAGTTTCGGTCCTTCCCCACTAGAAGGACACCATAAATTCCTTAGTCACCTACTGACAACCTACCTATTTCCAGGGAACCATTCTCCTTTATGCATGCAAGAATGAAGACACTCCACAGAGAAACATTAAGATTGATGAAACCTTCACCCAAGAGATTCCTTTATTTCTCCTTAGGCTCCATTAACCCAACTGGAACCATTCCATAAAGAAAGAATAGAAATTTGGATAATTTTCTAAAACAAATCCAATCCCAAACCAACCTCTCCATTAGAAAGATACCATAAGGTTTGTCAAGACGACTTCAAGAGATTCATTCCTCACCGAAACTGAATACAAGGAAAGACCTTTCGAGTTAGAATCTTTAACCCAGACCAAGTAATATAAATACCCCCTTTTGGAGACCAATCTTTGAGTACTAAGACATGATATAACCTTTCCCCTTAATAATTAAGGAATAAAGCCATCCTCCCATTCCATGACCGACTCACCATGGAGCCTAAAAAGTCTAAAAATCTAATAGTTAAAAGCACGAGTGCAATTAAGTCCATACCTCAAATGACATCAGAATCCACCACATCCAAGTTAAACAATTTCTACCAAGACGTCTTTATTACCAAAATACACCACACACCCTCATAGACATTTTTGACAATCGCAATGTCACCTACCAGGGTAGAATTAGAAGAAGAAAAGAGTTAGAAACAACCTTGGGACCAAAACTAAAATACACAACCACTAATAGGGTCACACAAGAGAGAGGACCCCAAACTAAATAAACCACATACTGTAACGACCCGAAATTGTCTCCCGAGACGTCACACGATGCTTAAGGCTACAGATATCCTCAAGCTAAACCTTTGAGCCTATTTCTACAAATGATACTCGTTTCAAGATGAAATAATTCAAACACTAGCATAGTCATATCATATGAAGAGAGATACGGAGAAAATACTTGGTCCAAATGACCAAGCAATACCGAAAAACCTCAACACAACCTGATAACTAGTCTATCAAAGCCTCTACTAATCCATGAACTAGAGAGCCATTGGGACAGGTCCCTAACTGACTCGAAATGAACTAAAAGTAATAACATAGTCTCTCAAATGCGGAAATGTTTGAATATAGGTCCTCGAACCATGAGGACTCACCACTGTAGAAATATAGATAGAGGTACTCGAAAATCACTGACGAGGCTGGGAATGATAACTTGAACCTACATCATAAGATAATGTAGCACATAGACATATTTGAGGATCAACACTTAGGAATGTACTGAGTATAGATAATGTAGCACATAGATGTATTTTTGGATCAGTACTTGGGAATGTACTGAGTATATAGGGGTGCATGCATTTATATAAAACAACATCAATACTCTTTATTCAAATCATGCATGCAATAAGTAATGACTCACATGGCTTGAATAAGTATAAAAATGAAAAGATCATGAATCATGTAGAATGGAGCATGTAACACAAATGTCGTGAGTCATCATAGTTTAACTTTAAAACATACTGGAAGGCATTTCATTCACTTTAGGAAAATATCTGGTTTTAAGCTTTAAGGAAGTCATTCTATCTCACTGAAAAGATACTCTAGTTTGGGGAAATAAATTATCTCATAGATTTAGAGAAAATACTTATATCAAGGGAAAAATACTTTAGTCTTAAGGAGCAAATCTGCAACTTTACTATTAGGAAAATAACTTGTATCAAGGGAGGTTCTCCCAACCGATATAAACCATGCGAGCTACATGGAGTCAAACATTTCGTCCTCCTAAGGAAGAGACCCCACATTGGGGAGGAGCATCATATACTTTCCAGGGAGTATAACCTCAATTCAGTGATCACTTATCTCGGCCTCAGGCCCAATATCTCAGCCTTAAGCCCAAAATCTCAAACCTATAGTGACACGTAGTTCTGGGGTAAGAAACCATAGTAACTTACCCAACTCGGTACTAAATACTACTCCTTTTAACTTATCTCGCTCATCTCATGAAAGTCCACTTTCAAATAGTCTCATGGTTCATCAAAAACTCAAAAATCAAATCTGTAATCTCATGTAGTGAAGTGGATTTCAAAACTCCATGACCATTAGGTCAAAACATCTCTCAATAATCTCAGAATACTCAAATCAAGGGTTCTTATAGCACAAGATTTCATAAAATTGCATATCTCAAGTAGGGCTCAATAACCCATAATTCAATCTTAAGTTAAAACTCATCAAAAGCATAATAGATAGCATCTAGATTCATAACTCATATAGAAATTTGGAAATTTCAGCAATTTACCTTAAAATCTCAACATACTCATATACATCAATCTCTCAAATATTTCAACTATAATTTCTGAAGGATTAAAATCATGGGGTATAGACCCAGCTACAATTTCTTAAGAAAACATGAAAAAATCATTCCATTAGATTCTCAGTTCATAGGAAACATCAAAATCTTGCAACCAATAACAATGGGTGATAAAAGAGTGGAAAGACCAAAAAGCCCCTTGTTAAAATAAGTTAAAAACACTGAACGGGGGTTACAACGGTCCATCGCAACTCCAACGGTTGGTCGGGTCGTCCGTCGCATGGTGACTAGAAATGGAACACACTACCTCGATGCGACGGTCGAATCGACGGTCCATCGCAGGTCTGACTGTCCGTTGGATCGTCCGTCGTATGATGGCCAGGATGAGACCACACTTCCTTAGTGGCGACAGTCTCAGCGACTGTCCATCGCAGCCTTAAAGGTCCGAAATCCTGGCTGTCTTACTTGGGCCAGGAAGGGGATTTCTACCTTGGTCGCGATAGTCTGAGCAACGGTCCATCGCAGACTCGACGGTCTGTCGGATCGTCCATCGCACCTAGGCGGTTTCGACAACTCTCAATAAAATGGCCATAACTTCTTGCCCCGATGTCGGATTTGGACGAAATCGGTATCATTGGAAAGATAATTTAATTCTCTACACGAAAAAAAGTCAAATTTTCTATATGGTTTAAATACCAATCACTTGGGAAGTCTCTTCTCAAATTTTTAGGGCCGGAATTACACTTCCCTTGATACGCTCTAAGGCCCAAACTACTAGGGAACTTTGCGGGGTCTTACAATATCTCCCCCTTGGAAACATTCATCCTCGAATCTCGCTAGTTAGACCAGAAACATAGGACAAATAGAGTACACATAGCTGAAGAAATTTTTTGGTAAACGGCTTAAAATCTCTCTAAACTTTTGAATACCTCAGAAATTGCAAGAACTCATACAAGAATAGATATATAGCTGAACTTTAGATTAGAAAGGCTGAATTTAGGAAGAATAATACCTTCAGATCAATCTGAACTTGCGGAAAAGAGGTGCGGGTACTTGGCTCGCATGTCTGTTTCTACCTCCCAAGTAGCACCCTCAACTGACTGGTTCCGCCACAATACTTTGACCAGGGAAACCTCTTTGTTCCTCAGTCTACGGATCTGAAAATCTAGGATCTCAATAGGAACCTCATCGAATGAAAGACTATTATGAATATCAGCACTCTCTGAAGGATCTACCACCATGGAATCACCAATATGCTTTTTAAGTATGGAGACATGAAAAATACGATGAACGGCTAACAACTTTGTGGGCAACTCAACCTCATAGGCTACTTTGACAACATGGCTCAAGACTCTACACGTGCCAACATAACGGGGACTAAGCTTTCCCTTTTTACCAAACCTCTTCACCCCTTTCATGGGTGAAATCTTTAAGTACACCAAATCACCTACTTCAAACTCAAGGTATCTTCTTCTTACATCGGCATATGACTTTTGAGGACTCTGAGCTGTCTTTAACCTCACTTTAATCAACTTAACTTTCTCCATAGCTTTAAATACTGCATCAGGCCCAATCACAGTAGCTTCACCCACTTCAAACCAACCTATGGGTGATCTACATCTTCTACCATACAAGGCCTCAAATGATGCCATCTTGATGCTAGCATGGTAACTATTGTTATAGTCAAACTCTAACAATGGAAAATGCTCATCCCAGCTACCTTTGAAATCTAGAGCACACGCCCTCAACATGTCTTCTAGGGTCTGAATGGTCCTCTCAGCCTGACCATCTATCTACGGATGAAAAGCAAAACTCAAAAGAACTTGGGTACCAAGACCCTGCTGAAATGCACTCCAAAACTGAGAAGTAAATTGAGTACCCCTATCCGAAATTATAGATGAGGAACTCCGTGCAGCCTGACTAGCTCCCGGATATACAATCTAGCATAATCCTCAGCCATATAAGATGTATACACGGGCAAGAAGTGTGCGGACTTTGTCAGCCTTTCTGCACCAACCCAAATAGAATCATGATAATGAAGCGAAAGAGGTAACCCAGTCACGAAGTCTATATTCACTACCTCACACTTCCAAGTGGGTATACCAAACTCTTGCATCACACCGCCAGGTCTTTGGTGCTCTACCTTAACCTGTTGGTATGTTGCACGCTTTGCTACAAACTCAGCTATATCTTTCTTCATACTATTCCACCAATAGATTTCCCGTAAGTGGCGATACATCTTGGTAGTGTCGAGATGAATAGAATACCGCATGCTATGCACTTCAGCCATAATCCTCTGCCTCAAATCATCTACACACGAAACACACAACTTACCCTGCAATCTCAACACGCCATCTCCCCCTTGGGAGAAAACCTCTACTTTTTGGTCCTTAACTGACTCCTTCAGCTTGACCAAACTAGGATCTCAGTCTTGTTTCTCTTTCACTTCCGACACTAAAGAGGATTCGGAACCACTCTGCACCAACGTACTCCCTTCAGCTGAATCAAGCAACCTAACACCCAATCTAGCCAGACAATGTACATCACGATCTAACTCTTTCTTATGTCCCTCCACATAAGCAACACGACCCATAGATAATCTTCTTAGGGCATTCGCCACTACATTGGCCTTACCCGGGTGATACAACACACTCATATCATAGTCTTTCAACAACTCCAACTACCTTCTCTTCCTAACATTCAACTCCCTCGAAGTAAACACATACTGCAGGATATTATGATCAGTAAACAGATCAACGTGAACACCATAAAGATAGTATCTCCAGATTTTCAAAGCAAAGACCACAGCAGCTAACTCAAGATCATGGGTTGGGTAATTCTTCTCATGCGACTTTAACTATCTAGAGGCATAGGCTATAACCTTACCTCTTTGCATCAACAGACAACCCAAACTAATTCTAGAGGCATCACAATACACCACAAAACCATTTGTACCATCAGACAAAGTCAACACAGGGGCTGAAGTAAGTCGATTCTTCAACTCCTGAAAACTCTTCTCATAGGAATCTGACCACTGGAAATTAACTTTCTTTTAGGTCAATCGGGTCATGGGTGACACAATAGAAGAGAAACCTTTAACAAAATGGTGATAGTATCCCGTTAGATCTAAGAAAATTCTAATATCAGATGGAGAGATAGGTCTAGGCAAATTTCTTACAGCTTCTGTCTTTTGGGGATCAACTCTAATACCTTTGACTGAAACAATATGACCCAGAAAGGCTACAGACCTTAGCCAAAATTCACACTTACTAAATTTGGCAAATAACTGGTGACCTCTAAGAGTTTGCAAGATAATTCTAAGGTAATCTGCATGATCATGCTCACTGCGGGAGTAAACAAGGATGTCATCTATGAACACTATGACAAATATATCAAGATATTGCTTGAACACTCGATTCATGAGGTTCATAAAAGATGTTGGGGCATTGGTTAGCCCGAAAGACATGACTAAAAACTCAAAGTGACCATAGCGGGTTTTGAAGGTTTTCTTTGGAATATCACATTTCCTCACTCTAAGTTAATGATAGCCGGATCTAAGGTCTATCTTGGAGAAATAACCTGCACCTTGCAACTGATCAAATAGTTTATGAATTCTCTCAACCGACATAAACCATGCGAGCTACATGAAGTCCAACATTTTTTCCTCTTAAGAAAGATACCCCATGTTGGGGAGAAGCGTCATACTCTTGCCAGGGAGTATAACCTCAATTCAGTGATCACTTATCTCTGCCTTGGGCCCAATATCTCAGCCTTAGGCCCAAAATCTCAAACCTATGGTGGCGCATAGTTTTGGGGTAAGAAACCATAGTAACTTACCTAACTCGGTGTTAAATAATACTCACTTTAGTTTATATCGCTCATCTCATTAAAATCCACGTTAAAATAGTCTCATGGTTCATCAAAAATCCAACAATCAAATCTGTAATCTCATGTAGTGAAGTAGATTTAAAAAATCCATGACCACTAGGTCAAAACATTTCTCAATAATCTCAGAATACTCAAATCATGGGTGCTTATAGCACAAGAGTTCATAAAATTGCAAATATCAAATAGGGCTCAATAACCCATAATTCAATTTCAAGTTAAAACTCATCAAAATCATAATAGATAGCATCTAGATTCATAACTCATATAGAAATTTGGAAATTTCAGCAATTTACCTTAAAATCTCAACATACTCATATACATCAATCTCTCAAATATTTCAACTATAATTTCTGAAGGATTAAAATCATGGGGTATAGACCCAGCTACAATTTCTTAAGAAAACATGAAAAAATCATTCCATTAGATTCTCAGTTCATAGGAAACATCAAAATCTTGCAACCAATAACAATGGGTGAAAAACACCGATTCAATTTCATGTAAATCTCATAAATTACAAAAAATTATAGTTTAAATAAGTCTTTGGGCACAAGGGTGAAAGGATTACCCTTGTTCAAAACCCCACATACCTTAGATTATGAAATTGGACGAACAAGCTTTCTTCAACTCTTCTTCTTACTCTTGAGAGAGAAATCTTGCAACCCTTGAACTTGGGAAACTTAAATCTCAACTCAATTTGTAGAATCCATGGTGAGTTCTTGGATTTCTTGGAGAAGGGTTTTAGATTTGCTCTTGAGGGAGAAACCCCAGCCATTGGATGTCTTAGGAGATAATGAGGCTATCAAGTTTGTTTGGAATATATCTGATTGATAAAAGAGTGGAAAGACCGAAAATCCCCTTGTTAAAACAAGTTAAAGACACTGAATAGGGGTTGCGACAGTCGAAGCTATGGTCCGTTGTAAGTCCGACGGTCAGTCATGTCGTCCGTCATATGATGACCAAAAAATGGATACACAGCCTCGATGCGACGGTCAGATCGATGGTCTATCGGATCATCCATCGCACAATGGCAAGGATGAGATAACACTGCCTTAGTGGCGACGGTCTCAGCGACGGTCCATCGCAGCTTTGATGATCCGTCATCCTAGCCGTCGTACTTGGGCTAGGAAGGGGAGTTCTGCCTTGGTAGAGACAGTTCATTGCAGACTCGACGGTCCATCAGATCATCCGTCACACCTATGCGGTTCTAACAACTCTCAGTAAAACGACCATAATTTCTCACCTCGATGCCGAATTTGGATGAAATTGGTAGTGCGGAAAGCTAATTCAATTTTCTTTATGAAAAAAAGTCAAATTTAAGAAAATTCTATATGGTTTAAAGACTAATCACTTGGGAAGTCTCTTCTCAATCTTTTAGGGATGGAATTACAATTCACTTGACACACTCTAAGGCCCGGACTACAAGAAAACTTTACGGTGTCTTACACATACACCAAAATGAAAGGAGTTTTCAACATACTAGTGTCAGAGGTAGAAATATAACCTTAGACGCAAGAGCTAGAGAAGTAGAAACCAATATCCTTTTTGCCTAAGAGGAAATCCTTATAGGACACTCTTATTTATCAAAGAAACCGTGACTCCTTACCTGAACTATTTGCGACCTTACCTCACTCATCTCTATACCAATAGGACAGGACTGGTGGGACGTAATTGTCACTATTTGGGTCTATAGATTAATAATATGATAAAACCCATCTTTTAGTAACCTTTACTTGAGGTAAATGAGAAGGAGTTTCACCTTTCAAAATAGGGTTAGTAGAGACCGGTGAGATTCCATAGGGAAAACAAGAAGTTGTGACCCTTGACAAGGTCTGTGCCCCATGATCTGAACTTGATCCATCCATGTTGTCCTCGAGTGGGACAAGTAAGTTTCCAATAACCCTTAGATCATTGAGGAGTCATGATCTGAAGAGTGAACCAAAGAATATTCAGAGAAGAGTTTATGATCTTTAGACTTCATGGCCCGAAAGTAGAAAACCAAGAAAGTGAAACATTCCTAGATGCCTCATAGCCTCCCGATTATTAGGGTAGTGTACGACACACCCATAACCAAGAATCTACTCGACACGGATTTTTGGATACCCTTTGACACAAAAACCTAAAGCTCTGATACCAACTTAACATGACCCAAACAATGGCCTTGTCATAATGGGCAATTCCAAGCCTAACCAGGACCGGGAACCACCACCATTTCCCAACCTAATCACTAAACGTGTACCTTGAGTCGACTAAATTTCAAATATATAACAAGATAGCGTGTTTACCCATGTGGTGACTTTAGGATAACTCTATAACTAAGACCAACCCAATCAAGTTTAACCACCCAATAACCAACCAAACCAATGCAGAAACCTTAAATCAAAATCATTTATAATAAGTTAATGTATGTATAAACTATAATTAGTGCATACTATACCTAAGTCCACAGTTGTCCATACAAAGCCTCTAGACCAACCAAAGAGTACTAAGTCGGGACATGCCCCTAACTATAGCCAAAAACCAAAGTCTGTGAAAGACAAGGAATATGTAAAGTAAACCATGACATGAAATAGATACCTTCTGAACTATGTAAGATCACCACTTCAATACAACATTGACTTTACCCAAATTCGATTACTAAGCAAGAGGGAATGGCCATACATTTATAAAGCCAGTAGACGGGTTAGTGGATGAACACTAGAATGCACTCAGGATAAGAATAAAATAATTTTATTTATAAAGCCAGGTAAAAACCATCCATAATTCGTACTACCATACATATATATATGTATAACCATGCCAGGAAAGGGAACGACATTTAGTATGCCTTGAAAACCATTACCTGGGTTGTGTAGCTTGGTCATCCTAAATTACCTACAAGCTATATAGGTTCAGCTCCCCCTATTATAAGGGCCTCAATGCGTGTAGCCGCACGACTAGGGAAGTATCTCCTGGGATGCCTAACACATCCTACAATAGTGTGACATCATGCACACGGTCCACTAAGACCAATCCTTATATCGACAAATTTGAGTTTCTAGTTTTGGTCCCGTCGGGACCGCCACCTTCTACGACTTTGCTACACACCTCGCCATTAATGCCCAATTAGAACCAGTTTCTAAATAACCAAACCATTATCTATTTATTAACTAAGGGCAATATTAGTGGTATCATAATACTACCCCTTACTTGCAAGTAATATCTATAGCAAACCTATTTAGGGTAATGGGACTTTCAAGTGCCCTTCCATATACCATATTAAATAATTTGGGAGACTTATATATTCCCCACAAGCATAACCATTTAGCCTTTAGCCTTTTCAAACCATTTAATCCATGTTTAAGTCCATTACAAAATTTGAAATATACAAGAGTTCCATTAAAAGAAGTCAATGCAATAAATATGTCTTTATAAGCATTTTATCAAACACATTGGTGGCATAATATAATCAAAACTAATTCCAAAGACCATTAAACCATTACAATAACATCCAATTGTCCAAATCCAAAATTAATGCATATAAAAGTATACTTAAAACCAGAAGAAACCATAACCAAGAATTTAATATCAAAACCCCTAAACAATAGTTGAAAACCATAATTATGAAATAGTAAAACCATGAAATCAATCATATAAACCATGCCTTTAGTTTAAATTACAATGAGGGGTGAGTATCATGCCTTATACAAGAAGATTCCAAAGAGAAACATGACTCTTGAGCCCAGTTGAAGATCACATGAGAAACCTTAGCCTCCAATCTTCTAAGAGTGAGTTTGAGAGAGTATTTGATGTGTTATGATCCCTTAATAAGTGTTATGAAACACGATATAGGGTTATATAATGTGATAACACAAAGGTTTAGGAGGAGGAAATGTCCAATATACCCTTGACTTAATAATTAAAACAAACCACGCCCAGGGGTACTACTCTACCCTACGATCCGTATCCTAGGGTACTAGTGGTACCCTAACTCGTACCCAAGATCTTTAAAGACCTTACCTAATTTTTTATATGACTCACACCTACCCACTCATACCTAAGGGTAGGAGTGACACCTAAATTGTACCCACCACTTGTATAAGGACAAATTCGACAAGAAAACTCAAACATGCACCATACGACTTGCCTTGCACCACTCGTATGTTCCTCTATGATTGTTACCTAGTTGAGTCATATCTTGGGTAGTATATAAGACTAACATACTTCCTAGTGTATGATTGAACCCTTATGACAGCCCATAAGTTGTATACAATGGGTACAAGTGACTCCTTTGAGTCGTACCAAGCCAAAAAGGTCCCAAGCCTAAGAGAATTTACAAGGGCCCTAGTCCTAGGGTGGCTCAAACACATAAGATAAATTGTATTCAAGAGACAATAGAACAACAAAAATTAGACTGACACGAGATTAATAAAAGGACAGGGATAATAGGGCTTAGGTAGAGGGAGGTTTGGGGAAAAAGACTTAAGCAACATCTCCATTCCTGCATTTTCAGCAATGTGGGCATCCAACAACTATTTGGTAAGGACCTTCACTTCAACATTAAATCTTTGAACTTCATCCGCTAGTTCTGCCATTTTTCTCAGAGTTTTGCATTTTCAGCTGCAAGTTCATTAGTGGCACTTGGTCCCTTAGAATATTACTTCTAATTCTGTAACTTTAGGTGCACTATATCAACATCTTTGGAAGCCAACTTGATCCTTAACTCCTCCATTTCCTTTCCCAATTTTTCTTGAACAACTAGAAACTTAGATACTTAAGGCACCAATCCAGGTTTTCCCTCCATACATTCATTCTCTACAAGAGTTATTAGACTGAATATCTACTTAGCTGCTCCAAGTATTCCTTTAGTTCCATCCACATCATAATGTTCAAACTTCTTGCTCAAGAGATATCCATATTTTCCTTCTTTTTCATGAATCACTTTATGCATAGGCTCTATCATTAGAGCAGGAAGATTTCTCAATTCAAACTTACTCAAGATTTCAATCAAAAATAGGTCAACACCAGAGGAAATTATTCTTCTTTTAGATCTTGTCAATAGGACCTTGTTAATGAATTCAAATACTAGCCGATACTAATTAGGATTTTTTTTACTATAGATATGGAAGTCCCTCCTACCTTTGATGCATTGATCATGAACATATTTGATGGCTGCTACTTCACAACTATCCTCACACCTATTATAGGTACATCCAAGATCTTTCTCAATAATTTTTCATAAAGATTGATAAGCTTCCCTTGCACCTGGGCATTCAAACTTAGCCCATCTTCTGAGAATTCCATGGTGTAATAAAATTCCCTTACCTCATTTTCAAAAACCACTAGTGTTATTTCCTCAAATAGATGTGACCATCTTTGGTGCCTGATGTTGACACCTAATTTTTTCCCTCCATAGCCAAGTTTAATTAAGAGTTTCTTTGATTTTCAAATAAAATTACAACTTTTTGTTCTATCTGAATAAAGGATTTTCAAAATATTTTCTATACATAATTTCGACATTATAATTAGCGATATTATATGGAATTATGTAATCTTAATACTTAAATGTTTGTTTTACACATATTGGGTTTTAATCAAGGCCTATATGAAAAATAAATTTAAAAGATTAAAACTTTGATGTAAATATAATTTGTTCTCAAAATAATGTTCGGATAAATATGAGTTTGATTTTATTAAATCAAGAAATTTCAAAATTGAATTGGTTGCTAATTCACTTCAAATGTTGTTTTAATTTAGTCAATTTGTTAAATTAGACCTTAATAAAAATTAACTTGACCATAATTGAAAAATAATGGATTAATTTAATTCAAATTAGGCTAAAAATTTAATTATGATTGTTTAAATTTTCATCCATTGACTATTTGATAAGTAGCCTAAACCTCTACATTACCCAAATATCCCAATTCTAGCCCAATCCTTCAGGTACCTTCTAAGACAACCCTAATTTTGGCCCAACTTCTTCTTTCTTAAACCAATTCAGAAACTCAATTTCATAATACCACCAAGGGCCCAAATCAAAACTCATCACCAGCTGTCAGGCCCAACAAAAATCCCTTTTGACCCTACCACTTATTTCTTAACCTCTTCATCAACACAAATACTAAAACAAACCTCAAAAAAATGCACAACCTCAGCCAAAACAACGAACCACATCAAACACCATGCTCTGACCCTAACCAGATTTTATAAAAACAACCCCGTATGATCCCGCGTGTGGCCCTCTTTACATGTCTCTCACAAGTTCAAGCGAAGAGAACCCTCAAAGCTTCTAGAAACAAGTATAGGTGTCATCCCCATTGTTCGAAATCTGTGAATCTCAGGATGACCGGTATGATTTCGTATGTTTTTGGCATTTTTTCATTGGTGGAGATGAAGTCCCTTCCTTATTGGTGGCTTATTATAGATTTGGGGGGTGGAAAAATCCAAAAGTGGGTACTACTGAGGATAAGAAGCGAGGCTTTTGGAGGGACTTGAAAAAAAAATTAGAAATTCCAGGGTATCTTTCAGGGGGAATTCGAAAAAGGACCCCAATGGAGGGAGCTATAAAAAGACCTTTGGGGTCACTATAGAGGGGGAGGCTTTTTCTCTCCCCTTTTCTATTGGATTTGAAGATTTATTATAGGCATAGGATTTTCTTTATTTTGGTTTCGAGGGTAAAGAGACAGAGAGGGTCTTCTTTCTCTTTGGAGGTCCCCTTTTCTCTTTTAGGGGGGAGTCGAGGCTCTGACGGGAAATTTCAGGGTTATAGACTCTAGGTCTTGAATGAAGAATCTAAAGAAGAATTTTTCTCATTAGGGCTGGTTCAAAGATCTGGGTTTGAAAATTAGAGTCTCAAAATTAGAGAGTGGAAATAAGAAAAAGCTGAAAGGGAAATGCTAGAGTTCTAAATTTAGGCTGGAAATTTTTAGTTGAAGTTTAGGGAGTTTCAAAAACTTCAAGAGGAAAGGAAAAAATATGCTCTATTGGTGGTCGATGTCGTGAGACCCGATAGCAACAAGTTTGCTGATAGCTCATCGTCCCGTTTGCTGCCTCAAAAGAGGTAAACGCATGCTCGTCCCTCTTTCTGCTTCATTTTAATGTTTCTTGCTTCATCCCTCTTTATTCGTATAAGTATTTATCTATGTATCATGAATGATACTGGGTTGTCTGTTTGGGTTGTCTGTTGTGGAGGTCTTTAAGACCACAGAGCATAGTTTGCTAAAATTATTGCTTGTCGTATAATTATGTGTGGTGTCAAATTGCCTGCTTAGCTGTTAAGGAATACTGCTTGAGTCTCACATGCATGTCTCAACTTCATAATCTTCTACTTAATTTTAACCTTGTTAATTAGTTTTTCGATTCGCTGATGTATATTGGTATTGATCATGGATTTAATCCATTGTTTCACTTCACTGGTTAGCCAATGTATCGTGTTATAATTGGTATTACGTAAAAGTTTCATGTGTTAATAGTTGTAGGGATAATAATATTCTATTATAAATTATCCTACGTCAAGTTCATGTTTTGCATTTATTTCATAGTTTCAGGGTGCGGGTATGTTGTTCTATCTAATCTCGCGGGTAAGGTTTGGTATTTTGACTTGTTTAGTAAGTGTAGAGCTGCCAGAGTTCTGTTTATCTGATTCGATGGTTAGAGTCGCATGTTTTCGCGCTTATCAAAGTTTTATTGGAATTTTGTTGATATTTTCATGACTAAGGTGGCCTATTTTGGTTCTGTTTGATAAATTTAGGGTTTCCAGAGTTTGTTTACCTGATCTCAGTGTTCCTGTCATTATGAGATTTTAAAGTTTGAACTTTTTATTTCTCTTTAGAGTTAATTCTAAGTCGATACTTCTATTTGTTGGATCCCCAAGGGAAATGTAATTGTCTTATTGAAAAGAGAATGGGTAGGTCCCTTTGACATTGTATTTGAGTCTGAATGATATTGTTTAATGAAGATATGATCTTGACTTTGAAATGACCTAGTTTATGAACATCCTTCGCATTTCGTTCGAAGCCTGAATGTTTAAATTTCGAGGTTATAATATGTGAAAAAAATATTTTGACCATTAAGAGAAATGAGTCTTCCGTTATGTGTTTGGGATTCCTCGTGTTTCATTCTTGGTGTTTTATATAGTGTTCTGACGATGTGTTTGATGTCAATTATTTGGGTGGATTGCTAGTGTTAGCTCTAGTTCCTCAACTCATTAATTAATATGAAAGATTTAAGCAGGTGGCAGTGCAGTTGATGTAAGGGAAATTCTCCTGCTTTGCTCAAACAAATTTTCTTTGATTGCCTCTCCATGGTCTGATATTTTGAGTTTTCTATTTGTTACTTTCCAACTAATCTTATAGGATTTTGAGGGTATGCATAAGGAAGATTTTGACTCAGCATGTTGTTTTCCTATATGAACGCACCCTCACCCTTCTCATTATCCTTATGGTTTTGCTGTGACTTACTAGGAGTCAGTTTGCTCTGTGATGTCTTTCCTTCAGATAGTCATATCTCATGTAATTTGTATATTTATTTCCTTGATTGAATGATGTGTTTTTCTCCTTTAACTCCCCTTTTTATTTTCTTTCTTAGTTGATCACATATTAATGGTCATTACTTTCTTGCTTTGTATGAACCCACTTGAGAGTCCCAACACATTTTTTCCATTGCATTTCGTAGTGGGCCATGGAGGCCCATTCTTTAGGAGACTTTGAAAATAAAATTGCATGGCATAAGATGTCGAAAGAGGAATAATGGGTTAAAATCCCATACTTAAAGCGACGACGAAGCCCGAACCTCATTTCTGTTTCTTTATTTATTGTCATTATCTACCTATTGTTGTCATTTTATTGTCGTTTATTTCCTCTTTATCTTTCACTATTCATTCATTTGGGCCTCGAAGCTGAAGTTTTATTTAATACAGGTGGAGCAAGACTCGAGCCAAAGGCTCAAAAAATAGTTTAGGACAGGTGAAATAGGTCGGAAGCCCAATTAGACTAGGATAGGTCTCGTTGATTTGGTCCCAATGGCTTAAATCCTTTACTTTCTCCTCCCTTCTCCTTTTATGTGTTTATTTATTTATTAGTTTTGTTTAGACTTAGTTAAAATTCCTACTAAGTCGCCTAAATCTATTTTACACAAGTCTTTAAAAAAATCAAATCATTATTTCAACAAATTAATCTTTTCAGAAGTTAATCAAAATATTTTTTCAAATAGTTTGGATAACCACAAGTTAGCGGACGTTTTTGGTGCCTAACACCTTCCTAAAACGTTAATAAGAACCACTTACTCAGAATCTCAAACTTAAAATGATTTTCCTGTTTTGAATTGTTTTAAGTAGCTCTCTAAAGGATTCTTAATTCTTTTTCAAAATTAAGTGGCGACTTTTTCAATAGTCAAAATTTATGCAAAACAGAATTGGCGACTCTATTGGGGATCTCTAACTTGGTTCTAACCAAATGTTTGATTTCGTCTTTTGATTAACTGTTTATGTATTTATGTGTTTCGATTCTGTAGAGTTTAATTATCGCATCTCATGGCATATTCCTACATTATTTAAACTGTTTTGAGGTTTCGTGGGTATCCCGGCCCCTATTGATCAATTCCAAAAATGTGTTGGAAATAAAAACAGTTTATTAGCACGTGAATCGTCTGATGGCTGTTTGTATTTTCAAACTTAAGTTGTCCGCTTGATAACCAGTTTTCAAACCCACTCTAGATACCTAGGATAGAGCAAAACCAAAACCCTGTTTCAGGCATGAGCCTAGGATGACCTAATACCCGAGCGAGGTGTTGGGACCATTAGAAAACTTTCCCTGCGTCTATTGACCCCGAGTCAATTACAGACAAATCATATTTATGTGTTGAAGAAATATATGCTTGTGTAATTTAATCCATTACCCTTTAAGGGGCGGGGGAAGGCTTATCTTTGTTTTCTTTCATGTAGGTATGGCTCAATTGCATTCCCACAAGAAGTTCAAGATGGTTACTATACCTGACGATTACCAAAAACTATGGTGGGACTATATGAGTGCAGAAGAGAGAAAAATTGTCAGAACACAGATTGGATACCTTCTTTCATTGGTCGAAATAGATGCTTGGCCCAAAATTATCCACGTGCTTACAACTTTTTGGGATGATCAGAATATGGTATTTCGCTTTGGGGATGTGGAATCGACTCCTACCATAGAAGAAGTGTTAATTTGCTATGAGAGTATTTAAATGTGTTTCAAGAGAAAGGAAAAAACTGATAAGAACATTTTAGTTCCTATCGTGTGGGACCGTCAAACAATCAAAGAGGCTTTTTTAACTGACAACGACACCTGGTTAGGGGAACGTGATGGATCAAATATAACTTTTTGGGAGTTGTATCATTGGTTTGGAAGATTCAATGTCTTCCACAAATTTGGACATAAATTTGAGTCCAAATCAAAATGGAAGGAGATGAGAGCCTTTGCGTTTGTGGTAGGTCTACTCGGAACCATGGTATTCCCACAGGGGGAAAATGGCACAATTCATCCAAGGGTTGTTACGGTGGATCATACACTTTTCTTTGGAGTAGATTATGATCCTAACAAGGTCTTCCAAAATTTATCTCCCATGATTGTCGCCGACATATATCGAGCCTTGGGAAGGTGTCAAGTCAAAAATCATTTCTTTCAAGGTTGCAACCTCATATTACAATGGTGGATGATGAAGCATTTGGTAAATAATTCGAGAACAGTATAACCTGATCATAAAACAAGGGTGGATATACTAGCTTCGCACGACATGTGGTTGTTTCTACACAAGTTCAAAAGGGAAGCATCTCACGAATTTTGGTTTAAGACTTTCGGGGAATTAAGATATGATGATGTGCAATGGTCTATTAACACTCTTCATTCAGGGAAATACACCATTAGAGGGGGAAATTGGCCTTTCCTAGTGCTTTCTGATCTCAGAGGGACCCGTCCCTACAATTCTGGCAGAGTTCTTAGGCAATTCGAGATCAAGCAGGAGGCACTACAAATAGATTCCAAGCTTAGTTTTTTCACCGAATACGACGAAAGTGAGTCTCCTCTCAAAGACGGGATGATAAATGGATGGAGAAGAAGAAGGTGGACGTAAGTGACTTTTCGTATAGAGAATGACCCTGAAGTTAGCAATACTTACAAGGAGTGGTTGAAAAAGCGCCTCGCCGGAGCATTGATTTCGGGACCAAATGTGCCCACTCGGGTTGTGGATATAGAATCCGAGCATCAAGTTTGGCTCCACAGGCTACAAGATGAGTTCAAGAAAAGTTAAATCGCACACTGGAAGGTACACATGGAGGAAACTTTAACAATACGTATGTTGAGGGAAGAGCTGAAGAGAGCTAGGCAAGAGGCTGATGATGCTAGGCAGTGTTTAATCAATTTGGATGATAGCATGGCCTATCAACTCGATAGTATAGGGAAAATGACTTACGACAGCAAGGCACAATTATGTGGGAGTCATCTTATCATCAATAGGTATCAAATAGCATAGGAGGTAAAGAAGGCAAAGAAATTAAAGGCAGACGAAGGAGCCTCTAGTAGCTAGTTTTTCTATTTCCCCTATGCAGGAACTTATCTTCTTTCATGTTATTTCCCTTTTTCCCTAAAGATTGTATCCCTTTTTTATTATCTTTTGTAGGCATTTATGTCCTTTTCGTGTCTATATAAGTTGGGGGTTAATGGATTGACTTTGAGAAAGCATATATTTTCTTCAAAAATCGTTTGGCCTGAACCCTTGGCTCAAAAAGGGTCACCCCAGCTAGGATACGCGTTATTGTAATGTTTTTGTGTGATATAACTATTTTATGTGCTTATGTGAGTTTGTTTGGATCCCGACGAGCCCCTTTTCTCCTCGGTTCACAGAGACAAAATGTAGGACTGGTGCCAACAGTTCATCACGGAAGATAGCTTTTCTCCAACATGCGGTCACACAAGAAGGTTGGAAAGGCAAGTTTATCAACTATGTCCTATGGATGAATTTGGCTATGACTCAAACAACTCTATGTGGTTATTTCCTGTCAAATATTTTGCATTACTTATCACATAGGGAAAATAACACATCTTCCTTTGAGTTGTTTTACTTTACAGATAATAGAAATTACTCCGTGTTCATATAAGCCAGCAGAACATCCCTACTTCACCCGATCGAAAGCGCACAAAATCCCATCCTCTGACCATCATTCAAAAATGATAGGAAATGACAAAGAAAGCGCACTGACTATCTGGGACAATGTGATAGTGGAACAGAACGAGATGATTGCGGAACTTGAGAGAAAGTTAGAAATGCTTCTGGAAGAAATAAATCCCACTCGGTATTTGGATAACTTGGCCATCACCATCAATGCCCCCGCTCCAGGAGAACATGGGACTCCACTCCAAATTCCTCCCCTCAACACCCCTACTGTTAGGGATCAGCCACATAACGTACCGTCCATCTCTGCTCCCTCATTTGTCCAAAATACCAATCACAAAAATAATCCAGACGCCTACCATCCGTAAAATCCATCTCTAACCCCACAAAACCCGTCTCCAAGTCCATTCCCAAATCCTCAAAACACATTTTCAAGTAAACAAAATGTATTCCCAAATTCGCAAGATTCACTCTCAAACCCACAAAATACATCAAACCTACCTTCGAATCCCCCAAATTCATTTCCAAATCTGCAAAACCCATTTTAGATTCCACCAAACTACTCGTAAAGTCAACAGAATCTTTCCCATTTCCAAAACATCCTCCCCACTTACCAACCAAATTCCTTTCATACGCAAAATCAAGCCTCCTTCCAAATCCCCCTTAGGTCATCATATCCCCTGATATCTATGAACCCCTTCCTAATCTTGAGATGGACCATTACAAGGGGAAGGAGAGAAAGTGGAGGACCAAGCATGAAAGAAATTTGATAGCTATGAAGGAAGAGATCAGGAGGATCAAAGAGGCTCATAGAGCCAGGGACCATGACGGTTTGGGGTATGATGACTTATGTGTTTACTCGGGAGTAGACCTACCAGATGGGACAAAGTCCCTAAGTTTGAAATATTTAACGGTACCAGAAACCCAATGTCCCATCTGAGAAGGTACTGTGAGCAACTAGTAGGGATAGGAAAAAATGAGGCATTTTTTATGCGCCTATTCAGTATCTACCTGAAACATAGGATCCAGTATTTAATCGATCAGAAGGTCATCACGCTCTAGGCACCTACACCAAATGTTAACAGTAATCCATTTCCCAATCATGGGGGAGCTATAGTTAATATGATTGAAATCGAGGATGAATGGGCGTCTGGCAAGATCATTACTAAGGTGAACTCTGAAAACCCCAAAAGGGAGAAGAGGTAAGAAAGATAGAGAGGGTTATGGCTGCCTTAACTGTCAATAAAAAAGCCCCATTTATAATGATAAAGGATCCAAGTCATGTGCACCCTCCCCCATCAAGGAAGGAATTCATTGTACAAACCATTATTTCCCAAGGGATGAAGCGGTTGGGACGATGCTATAACCCTGAGAAATTGACAAACAAAAAGGATTCACAGAAAAGGCCAATCACTGAAGGAGAGGTTGAGGAATTTTGGAGGCGTATGCAACCAAAATATTACTCAATTGTGAAACATTTAGAGAAGACACCAGCCCAAATCTCCGTTTTGGCACTATTAATGAGTTTGCAATACCAGCAACAAGCTTTATCAAAGTTTTGGATAAAGCATATGTTCCCGTAGGAACAAATGTTGAGAACCTGGTTGTGATGATAGGAAAAATTGTGGGAAATCATCGCATTTCATTCAGTGATGAAGAGTTGCCATTTGAAGGAGCGATGCACAATAAAGCCCTGCATGTCACTGTCATTTGCTGAAATTATGCAATTAATCAGGTATCAATAGATGATGGATCTGGTGTGAATATTTGACCCCTCTCTACATTTGTTCAAATGGGCTATAATCTGGGGAAAACTCATCAAAGCCACGTAAATATGAGAGCATTTGATTGAGGGAAGAGAGATACCATAGGAGAAATTGATTTATACATCCAAATGGGACCTGCTGAGTTCAAAACTAAGTTTCATGTTATGGATATCCATCCTAGCTACAACTTGTTCTTAGGAAGACCATGGATACATGGTGCAAAGGCAGTTTCATCACCCCTTCATTAATTATTGAAGTTCATTTGGGAGGATCATGAAGTACTCATTCAAGGAGAAGAAACTCGAGCGGATCGTTCCAATGGTTATGTGCCGGTGATTGAAGATGTTCCAAAAGGTAGTAGTTTCTATACAGTGGAAATTGTAAATGCTGTGGACAGGGATTCAACGTCCAAAGTGCCAATGCCTTCTGTCTACAAAATGATTGCGAGGGTGATATTAAGAAATGGGTTCAAACTTGGTTGAGGTTTGGGTAAGTATACAAGGAATTATTGAGCCTATTTCTATCCCAGAGAATAACGCTAAGTATGGGTTAAGATATCAGCCTGCCAAGAAGGATAGGGTTGAGGATAAGTCAGAGAAGAGTCTGTTTAGGCCCTTGCCACTCTTATTCCAGTTATTTCCTATACGAGAGGTGTCATATGATGATGGTCTTAGGGATGGAATAGAAGATTTGTTTGAGGAATGCAATGTTGTACCAGAAGATGTCCCAAAGTCCAGCGGGGTGAAGCAAATTGCTCAATGGGAGGCCTTGCAAAACTGGACCTCCACTCCACTCATAACCCTTCGCCCGTCATGGTAGATGAAAGGGCCATTACTAATCATTTTTAAAATTGGTGATGACCCATAGGAGGCCCCATGATCCACCTTTTATATCTCAAAACTTTCTTTTTGTATTTTACTGCTTTCAAAAAGGCATGGACTTGTATCTGCGCAAGTCATAAGCCATGGTTTTGTAATTATCTCTCAAATTTTAATGAAAAGGCCTTCATTTATTTAGAAAATTCTATTATTTCTAAAATAGTCCTAGTTATATATTTTGTTATTATCTTGTTATCATCTAACTTGGTTTGTTTGTCCCTTACAGTAACAGCAAATTAAAATCTACCAATGTCACGTCACGTCAAAGTTAAAACAAACAAAATAAAGGGAATGATGATGATTGGAAGGACGGTGATGAGGAACAATTAGTTAAAGATATGGAGGAGTTTGAGAATCGAGAAAAACCCAACCTGGAGGAAACTAAAAAAGTCAACTTCGGAGATTATGATGAAATCAAAGGAATAAGCGTCAATTCCCACCTGGCGAAAGCACAAAAGAGAGAGCTCATTCACCTGTTGAAGAAATATATTAATGTGTTTGCTTGGTCCTATGATGACATGCCTGGATTGAGAACCAGTATTGTGTCGCATAAGTTGACGATAAATCCAGAGTTTGATCCAATCGAACAAAAAATACGAAAATTCAAGCCAGATTTAAGTCTAAAGATCAATAAAGAAGTGACAACACAAATCCAGTCTAAGGTTACGGAGGTCAAAAAATATCTGAGGTGCTTGGCCAACATCGTCCCTACGTTGAAGAAGGATAGCAAGATTCGAATTTGTGTTGACTATAGAGACTTGAATAGAGCCAGTCCTAAAGATAATTTTTTGTGCCCAACATCCACATCCTTATCGATAACTATGAAAAGCATGAAATGCAGTCATTCATTGATTGTTTTCCCGGGTATCATCAAATATTGATAAATGAGGAAGATACAAAAAAATGGCTTTTACTATGCCCTGGGGTGTTTATCATTACAGGGTAATGCCGTTTGGTCTCAAGAACGCGGGTGAAACATATATGAGGGCTATGACGATGAATTTCCATGATATGATTCATAAAGAGATTGAGGTGTACGTGGATGATGTAATTATCAAATCCCACGAGAGTTCGGATCATCTGTCTCATCTGGAGAAATTCTTCAACAGATTAAAAAAGTACAGTTTGCAGTTAAATCCAGCTGAGTGTGCTTTTGGTGTGCCATCAGGGAAGTTGTTGGGGTTTATAGTCATCAAAAGAGGCATCGAGCTAGAACCATCAAAATTAAGACAATTTAGGACTTGCCACCGCCGAGGAACAAGAAGGAAGTCATAAGTTTCATGGGTTGTTTGACTTACATTAGCAGATTCATCGCTCAATCGACAGTCATATGTGATCCAATTCTCAAGATGTTGAAGAAAAATGGATTGAATAAGTGGACAGAAGAATGCCAGAGAGCTTTTGAACTCATCAAGGAATACCTATCTGCACCACCAGTTTTAGTGCTGCCAAGATAAGGAATACTATTGTTGCTTTATCTGTCAGTATCAAAAAATGCTTTTGGATGTGTCCTTGGACAACATGATGAGATCAGTAGGAAAGAAAAAGTCGTTTACTACTTGAGTAAAAAATTCACACCATATGAAGCTCGTTACACTCTTGTAGAAAAGACATGTTGTGCTTTGACTTGGGCAGCACAAAAGTTGAGGCATTATTTGTCGTCCTACACAACATACCTCATCTCGAGAATGGATCCGTTGAAGTATATATTTCAGAAGGCCATTCCTACAGAAAAGCTAGCCAAGTGGAAAATGTTGTTGAGTGAGTTTGACATTGTGTACGTAACCCAAACGGCAATCAAGGGGCAAGCCTTAGCGGATCATTTGGCAGAAAATCCAGTTGATGAGGAATACGAGCCACTTCGAACTTACTTCTCAAATGAGGAAATGTTATTCGCTGGGGAAGATATTATAGAGATTTACCCCAGATAGAGGCTATTCTTTGATGGGGCGGTCAACTTTAAAGGTTCAGGAATTGGAGCAGTTTTGGTGTCAAAGACTGGCCAATATTATTCGGTAACTGCTAAGTTATGTTTCCCATGCACCAATAACATGGCTGAATATGAGGCTTGCATCCTGGATCTCAAATTGGCACTTGATATAGGTGTTCGTGAATTGTTAGTCATTGGAGATTCAGATTTGCTGATTCACCAGGTACGGGGAGAATGGGTGGTTAAAAAACCCAAGATTACTCATTCTATGGAGATAGTGCAAGAGTTATGCGAAAGATTCAAAGAAGTTGATTTTAGACATATCCTACGGATACAAAATAAGTTTGTTGACGCTTTGGCCAACATATCTTCAATGATTCAGCACCCAGATCAGAGTTACATTGATCATTTGGAAATAAGCTTGAAGGAGCAACCCATGCATTATGTGCACGTGGAAGAGGAGCCTGATGGAAAGCCTTGGTACTATGACATTAAGAGTTATTTGGAATCTAGAGTATATCCTGAAGAGGCCAGTAACAACCAAAAAAAAGACAATCCGGCATTTGGCAAAGAACTACTTTCCAAGTGGGGAATTTCTTTTTAGGAGGACTCCTGATTTGGGATTCCTAAGATGCGTTGATGTTGCGGAAGCCAATAAATTGATAAAAGAGGTACACGATGGAGTTTGTGGGCCCCACATGAATGAGTTTTCCTTTGCCAGAAAGATCCTGAGGACCGGTTACTTCTAGATGACTATGGAAAACGATTGTAGTAAGTATGTACAGAAATTTCCAAAATGTCAGATACACGGAGATCTAATTTGCATGAATCCACATGAGCTTTATGTGATAAGTTCCCCTTGGCCTTTAGTAGCTTGGGGTATGGATTTTATCAGACCGATAAAACCATCAACATCGAATAGGCATAGGTTTATTTTGTTTGCCATTGATTACCTTACTAAATGGGTTGAAATTGTTTCATACAGAGCCGTCACTAAGAAAGTGATTGCAGATTTCATCAAGAATAACCTGATTTGCCGATTCGAAGTGCCAAAATCAATCATTACGGATAATGGGGCAAACTTGAATAGTCACTTGATCAATGAAATTTGTGATCAGTTCAAAATCGTGCATTGCAACTCGACTGCATACCGTCCTCAAATGAATGGAGATGTGGAAGCTGCCAACAAGAATATTAAGAAGATCCTGAGAAAGATGGTCGAAAATGATAGATCATGGAACGAGATATTACCTTATGCCTTGCTAGGGTATTGCATGATGGTTCAAACCTACACCGGGGCAACCCCATATCTATTGGTTTTTGGAAATAAAATGGTGATACCTGCTGAAGTTGAAATACATTCCCTAAGGATTATCCAAGAAGCTGGACTAAGTAACGAAGAATGGGTTCGTGCTCGCTATGAACAACTCATATTGATTGATGAAAAGAGAATAGTTGTTGTATGCCATGGTCAGTTGTATCAACATAGGATAATTCATTCCTTTAACAAGAAGGTAAGAGTTCGAACATTTGAAGTGGGGCAACTGGTTCTCAAATGAATATTCCCTCACCAAGAGGAGTACAAGGAAAATTTCGCTCCAAACTGGCAAGGGCCATACATAGTTTGCAAGGTACTATCTGGAGGAGCTCTGATTTTTTCTGATATGGATGGAACAGAGTGGACCAAACCAATCAATTTTGATGCGGTAAAGATATATTATGTTTGAAAGACGTTCTAGTTTTCGTGTTTCTTTAGTTAATTTACTTGTAATCGCGTTCGTAGTAATGTTGTTTTCTAGTATGTAACTACCTAGAACCCTTTCCCTCTATGTACAAACTATGTTTGACCTGAATTCCCAAGAAAAGGATAGTAGTCCGCCTATGTCGGCTTTGGTCAACCCCTTAGGATAATTTATTGTTTCTCTTTATGTATGAACCACGTGATGACCTAAATTCCCAACAAAAGGGATCGTAGGCGGCCTATGTCGGCTTCGGTCAACCCATTAGATTTTTCTATATATATCCCTAGCGTAGTCGTAAACTATGTTTGACCTGATTCCTGCTTCAACGAGATACGTATGCGCCCCAACGGCTCGGTCATATAACCCCAGGAAATGGAAACTGGGGCAGAATTTTTGAGAAGGAATCTCGAAAATTCACAAGAGAAGATCAACGAAGAGAATGAAGACCAACAAAGACTTCAGATCCACTTGAGATGATATCATCTCAGACTACTTTAAATTGGGGCAGAAATTTTGAGGAGGTCCTTAAAATTTCCACTAATATATTGAAATATATTTCAAATTCCCTAGGACTAGAGGTCGAAGTTGAGATTGGAGAATCACCACCTGTGATAAAGTCTAGGAAGATTGAATCTCCTTCTTTGATAAAACTTCTGGTAGAGAGCCTTGACAATGTTGAATCCCTAACAATCCTCCGCCAATCATCGGACATTGTCAGAATCAAGAGAAAGATGGTCGTTGGACTAGCACATGACATGACTGGCAGAGATTTTCTAAAGTTTTATAGAAGCTTTCGAAACTATTTTCTAAAATTTAAGACTACTTTCAAAAATTTTCATAAATCTTTTAATTAGTATTTGCCTAGACATCAATTGGGACGGAGAGTCAGGGGTGGAGGTCCCAACATGACGAAGCACCTGAAAGATGGAGAGGAGCAAATCAAGGATCGAAGGAGGTCAACACGGAGTAATTTCATTCAAACTAATCATTTTTTTGTGGATGCAGGGATCAATACACAAAAATGAGGGCCTCTTTCAAAAAAATCCCCAGCAAATTGGTAGCCACACAAGAGTAGCAATGCTCAAGAACGGTATTTTAGGGTAGCCCTAAAAATGGGTTTAATACCCATTTATTGAGGACATTTTGATTGTCTACCTCATTTCTTGAGATCATGGAACACAAACAAAGGCGTCTTATCTTCTTTACAAATATTGTATTTAGAAGTTTCCTAAAAATAGTCGTTAGCAAAAGCGACTTTGTGTCTACTAATCGTATACCTTGAGTACAGGTACATGTAGAAAGCAAGACGCTGGCAAATAAAGTCAGGTAAAATTATTTTAAAATTTTCCAAGAGGGCCATTGCATATCATTGCCGCAAGGTCCGTTGAATATCATTGCCGCAAAGGCCATTGCATATCATTGTCGCAAGGGCCATTGTATATCATTGCCGTAAGGGACATTGCATATCATTGCTACAAAGGCCATTGCATATCATTGCCGCAAGGGCCATTACATATCATTGCCGTAAGGGCCATTGCATATCATTACCGCAAGGGCCATTGCATATTATTGCCGTAAGGGCCATTGCATATCATTGCCGCAAGGGCTATTGCATATCATTGCAGTAAAGGGCCATCATATATCATTGCCGCAAGGGCCATTTCACATCATTTACTAGAGGTTCATCTCATACCATCACCCAAGAAGGCTATTCATATATCTATTGACGCGCGAGACACAATGTTGGCGTCAAGGATATCATCAGCATTCAATATATCCGTTGACGCGCTAGACACAACGCTGGCGTTGAGGATACCATCAACATTTAATATATTTGTTGATGCGCTAGACACAATACTAGCATTGAGGATATCATCATCATTCAATATCTGTTGACACGCTAGACACGATGCTGGCGTCGAGGATATTATCATCATTCAATATCTGTTGACATGCTAGACATAACGCTGGCGTCGAGGATATCATCAACATTCAATATATTTCTTGATATACTATAAACAATGCTGATATCGATGATATCATCATATTTTCATGAATTAACATCTGAATACATCAGAGCACACGATTTGAAGGGACGCCTTTAAGTTGCTATCTAAGGATGAATGATATATAAGGTTTCCTGGAAATTAAAAATTTAAGGGTCATCTATAAGTCATATTATTTGAAATAGGATAGTTTCCAAGATCACCTATGATTTGATAGTCTGTAGGTCATCCGCAAGCCACAACAACATCCTAACTGGATAGTGTGCAAGATCGCCCAAAAATCAATAGTTCAAAGGTTATCCATAAGTCGCAACTAATTTCTTACCAGAGAATATGCAATATTATCAAATTGATACGTCCAAGGGTTCTCTATAAGCCGTGTCATATCCAAGATCGATTATGCACAGGATTGCCCAAAGACTAACAATTTGAGGGATTATCTATAAGTCATATTATATTGAAGGCCGGATGATGTGCAGGAACACCTGAAAGCTAACGATTGGAGGAATATCTATAAGTCATATCTTATCTAAAGTCAAATAATGTTTAGGATTACCTAAAAGCTAGCAATTTAAATGATATCCGTAAGTCACCTCGCATCCAACAATCAAATAATACACAAGATTATCCAAAGATTGATAATTTAAGGAAAACTTATAAATCGATCATCGACTATAATCGGAGAGGTTATCATTCCACATACAACAAGTTATATAGGTAACCGAAAGGGTTGCCACTCTAGCACAAGATTACACGATTGTAGGGACCGTTCTGCATAAAGTATCGCCGGTGTCCAAAATAGCCACCCCACTTGGAAGACATATTCAATTGACAAATGTCATAATTACGCAACAACCAAGAGGGTTGTTATGTTTGTTATTGCAATTTATTTCATTCTAAACAAGTACATGAAGAAATGACTCCACTTTTCAGGTCACAACTCACATGAAGATATGGTAAAAGAATACATACCTCTTTTGTGAATTATGTTTAGCACTAACACTTTTTGCTTGAGGCATTGTTGAGAGCATCCGAGAGGATTAAAATCTCAAATCAAAACCACAAGTGCGGACGACTTCAAATAGGATGCAGCACAATGTGGAACTCTTTCTCAGCAGCAAAATGGGATAGAGTCTGGAGAGGGATGTCAAACTCTCTAGACGCGAGCTAAATGATGATCACCACCACCATCTAACCACACCTCTATTAGAAGGCATGTGAATATTCTTGGATGTTCTGGTCTCAGATTTACCTCTGGGATATTTTCTTAACTCATACCGAGGGGAACTTTCTTTTTCTTTCAAATTTGGGTGACAACATATTTAGAGTTTTGGAAATTATGTTCGGGTAAGTTCTTTTCTATGGGTGTGAAGGATCCCACATTCATGATTAAGAGGTTAGAAGCTTCTTTTCTGCAACTCAATCAACTTGTCACTCGTCCTAATCCAAAGATTGTCTGAAAATAGAAGATTATCTTTTCTACCGATAGAGTCAAACTACAAGCAGTCTGATTCCCTAAGTCTCGGGGATACGTAGGCTGGGCTCTATGTAGAAAACTCGACTGTATTCCAAAATTCCCCCAAATTCCTCTATTCTGCAGCTTTTTGATTTTATCAAAAAACTCCCAAAATCAAGATAGCTTGTGGATTTTTTTGAAAATCGTGCTTTAAATCAAGACTTATGAACAACAAGTGGCTTGAATTCTCACATAACCTGAGATATGTAGGAAACCTGATGCCAAGGTTCGTTCATAATTCTATAAACTCGTGCGTAAGTCATCCTCTTTCAGATGTGAATTTATGGTCGGACAAAATTAGGAACGTCAACCTCCCTTTGCCTAGGGTCACTTACATCCACCCTACCCAAAGGGGGGGAACAATTGTTGACACCTAATTTTTGTTCTCCATATCCAAGTTTAATTTGGAGTTTCTTCGATTTTCAAATAAAATTACAATGTTTTGCTCTATCCAAATAAAATATTTTTAAAATATTTTCTATACGTAATTTCAGCATTATAATTAGCGATATTATACGTAATTATGTAATCTTAATACTTAAATGTTTGTTTTACACATATCGGGTTTTAATCAAGGCCTATATGAAAAATAAATTTAAAAGATTAAGACTTTGATTTAAATATAATTTGTTCTCAAAATAATATTCGGATAAATGTGACTTTGATTTTATTGAATCAAGAAACTTCAAAATTGAATTGGTTGCTAATTCACTTCAAATGTTGTTTTAATTTAGTCAATTTGTTAAATTAGACCTTAATTGAAATTAACTTGACCATAATTGAAAAATAATGGATCAATTTAATTTGAATTAGGCTAAAAATTTAATTATGATTGTCTAAATTTTCATCCAATGGCTATTTAATAAGTAGCCTAAACCTCTACATTACCCAAATATCCTAGTTCTAGCCCAATCCCTAAGGTACCTTCTAAGACAACCCCAATTTTGGCCCAAATTCTTCTTCCTTAAGCCAATTCAGCAACTCAATTTCACAACACCACCATTGGCCAAAATCAAAACTCATCACCAGTTATCAGGCCCAACAAAAATCCCTTTTGACCCAAACCAATATTGCTTAACCTCTTCATCAACACAAATACTAAAACAAACCTCAAAAATAAACGTACAACCTCAGCCAAAACAACGAACCACATCGAACACCATGCTCTGACCCCAATCTAATTTCACAAAATCAACTCTATATCAACCCGCGTGAGGCCTTCTTAACGCATCTCGCACAAGTTCACGCAAAGATAACCCTCGAAGCTTCTAGAAACAAGGATAGGTGTCATCCCCAATGTTTTAACTTCGCAAATCTCATGATGACCGGTATGATTTTGTATATTTTTGGCATTTTTTCATTGGTGGAGATGAATTCCCTTCCTTATTGGTGGCTTATTCCGGATTTGGAGGAGGGGTGGAAAAATCTAAAAGTGGTTATGATTGAGGATAAGAAGCGAGTCTTTGGGAGGGACTTGAAAAAAATTAGAAATTCTAGGGTATCCTTCGAGGGGGAATTCGAAAAAGGACCCCAACGGATGGGGCTATAAAAAGACCTTTAGGGTCACTATGGTAAGGGTGGCTTTTTCTATACCCTTTTACATCAGAGTTGAAGATTTTTTAGAGGCATAGGATTTTCTTTATTTTGGTTTCGAGGGTGAAGAGACAGAGAGGGTCTTCTTTCTCTTTGGAGGTCCCTTTTTCTCTTTTAGGGGGGAGTCAAGTCTATGAGGGGAGATTTCAGGGTTATAGACTCTAGGTCTTGAACGAAGAAGCTAAATAAGAGTTTTTTTCTTTAGGGCTGGTTCGGAGATCTGGGTTTGACAATCAGAGTTTCAAAATTAGAGATTGGAAATAAGAAAAAGCTGAAAGGGAAACGCTGGAGTTCTAAATTTAGGCTGGAAATTTTTAGTTGAAAACTAGGGAGTTTCAAAACCTTCAAGAAGAAAGGAAAAAATATGCTTAGTTGGTGTTCGACATCGTGAGACTCTGGTAGAGATAAGTTTGCTGATAGCTCGTTGTCCCATTTGCTGCCCCGAAAGAGGTAAACGCATGTTTGTCCCTCTTTTTGCTTCATTTTGATGTTTCCTGCTTCATCCCTCTTTCTTTATAGAAGTAGTTATCTATGTATCGTGAATGATGTTGGGTTGTCTGTTTGGGTTGTCTGTTGTAGAGGTCTTTAAGATCACAGAGCATAGTTTGCTGAACTTATTGCTTGTCATATAATTATGTGTGGTGTCAAATCGCCAGCTTAGCTGTTAAGGAATACTGCTTAAGTCTCACATGTTTGTCTCAACTTCATAATCTGCCACTTGATTTTAACATTGTTAATTAGTTTTTCGATTCGCTGCTGTGTATTGGTATTGATCGTGGATTTAATCCACTGTTTCACTTCACTGGTTAGACAACATATCATGTTATAATTGGTATTACGTAAAAGTTTCACATCTTAATAGTTTTAGGGCTAATAATATCCTGTTACAAATGATCCTACGTCAATTTTGTGTTTTGCATTTATTTCATAGTTTCAGGGTGCGGGTATGTTATTCTATCTGATCTCACGGGTAAGGTTTGGTATTTTGACTTGTTTAGTAAGTGTAGAGCTACCAGAGTTCTGTTTACCTGATTCGACGGTTAGAGTCACGTGTTTTGGCGCTTATCAAAGTTCTGTTGAAATTTTGTTGATCTTTTCATGACTAAGGTGGCCTATTTTGGTTCTGTTTGATAAACTTTAGGTTTTCAAAGTTTGTTTACATGATCTTAGTGTTCCTGTCATTATGGGATTGTAAAGTTTGAACTTTTTATTTCTCCTTCGAGTTCATTCTAAGTCGATATTTCTATTTGTTGGATCCCCAAGGGAAATGTAATTGTCTTATTGAAAAGAGGATGGGTAGGGTCCCTTCGACATTGTATTTGAGTCTGAATGATATTGTATAACGAAGATATGATCTTGACTTTGAAATGAACCAGTTTATGAACATCCTTTACATTTCGTTCGAAGCCTGAATGTTTAAATTTTGAGGTTATAATATGTGAAAAGATTAGTTTGACCATTAAGAGAAATGAGTCTTTCATTATGTGTTTGGGATTCCCCGTGTTTCATTCTTGGTGTTTTATATAGTGTTCTGATGATGTGTTTGATGTCAATTATTTGGGTGGATTGCTAGTGTTAGCTAAAGTTCCTCAACTAATTAATTAATATGAAAGATTTAAGCAGGTGGCAGTGCATTTAATGTAAGGGAAATTCTCCCGCTTTGCTCAAACTAATTTTCTTTGATTGCCTCTTCATGGTCTGATATTTTGAGTTTTCTATTTGTTATTTTCCAACTAATCTTATAGGATTTTGAGGGTACGCATAGGGAAGATTTTGACTCAGCATGTTGTTTGCCTATATGAATGCACCCTCACACTTCTCATTAGCCTTGTGGTTTTGCTGTGATTGACTAGGAGTTAGTTTGCTCTGTGATGTCTTTCCTTTAGATAGTCATATGTCATGCATCTTATTTTTTTATATTTATTTCCTTGATTGAATTTTTGTGTTTTTCTCCTTTAACTCCCCTTTTCCTTTTCTTTCTTAGTTGATCACATATTAATGGTCATTACTTTCTTGCTTTGCATGAACCCGCTTGAGAGTCCAAACGGACTTTTTCCCTTGCATTTCGTAGTGGACCATGGAGGCCCATCCTTTAGGAGACTTTGATAAGCAAATTGCATGGTATATAGATACAAGAAGTCGAAAGAGGAATAATGGGTTAAAATCCCATACTTAAAGCGACAATAAAGCCCGAGTCTCATTTCTGTTTCTTTATTTATTGTCATTATCTACCTATTGTAGTCATGTTATATCATTTATTTCCTCTTTTTATTTCATTAATCATTCATTTGGGCCTCGAAGCCGAAGTTGTATTTAATACAGGTGGAGCAAGACTCGAGCCAAAGGCTCAAAAAATAGTTTAGGACAGGTGAAATAGGTCGGAAGCCCAATTAGACCAGGACAGGTCTCATTGATTTAGGCCCAATGGCTTAAATCCTTTACTTTCTCCTTCCTTCCCCTTTTTTGTGTTTAAATTTTTATTAGTTTTTTTTAGACTTAGTTAAAATCCCTACTAAGTCCCCTAAATCTATTTTACACATGTCTTTAAAAAAATCAAATCACTATTTCAACAAATCAACCTTTTCAGAAGTTAATCAAAAGATATTTTCAAACAGTTCGGATAACCGCAAGTTAGCGGACGTTTTGGGTGCCTAACACCTTCCTAAAACGTTAATAAGAACCGCTTACTCAGAATATCTAACTTAAGATGATTTTCCTATTTTGAATCATTTTAAGTAACTCTCTAAAGGTTTCTTAATTCCTTTTCAAAATTAAGTGGCGACACTTTCAAAAGTCAAAATTACCACAAAACACGTGGCATATTTTAACAAGTCCACCATCCCAGGCTTCTCATAAATTTTAGGATAAAAAAACCTTCCTGACAAAACCTTCTGTATTCTCAAGTTTCTAGTCCTTCTTTCTTTAGACATATCTTTCTTTTTCTCTTCCTTCTTCTTTCTTTTGGGCTCATTACTTGGCTCTTCTTTTTCAATAGTTTTCTTTTCTTGGGACCAGGTCCCTTAGAATGTTTTTATTTCTTAATAATTATATATTTCTACCTCATTCTAGTAGAGCTACAAGATTTTAACTTAGAGGACCTGGTCCTCTCAGCTGTAAGAACATCCTTTCTTCCTTCTTTGGCAACAAAATCTCCTGAATTCAAGTTTTGTCCTCCTTCAACCTCTACAACTTTAGTATTTTCATTCTCCTCTACTACGGTAGTTTTCTTGAACTTCTTCTTTTAATGGTGGAAGTTTTGTCAGCCTTCATAACTTCTTCCAACATTTTATTTTCAGATCCTCTTGTAGAATAGTATCTTATAAATTTTACCTCAAAGTCCATCACTTTCTCCTTTCCTCTACTTCCCCTTAGTTTCTTCATAGACCATCTTAGAGGCAATTTATCCTTATCCTCCTCATTTAGAGGTAACAATATATCTTTTCCACCATTCACTTTATTATTATCACTTACTTCCTATTCTATTCCATCAATTAAGGTTTATTTGGTGTTATATATATGCAAGAGTAAATTCTTAGATACCCAGTTCTCATTGAAGGAAATATCAACCGTTTTTACAAAAATTTCTTCACCAAATAGCTAAGCAAAAATAAGGTTTGAATATGAGGGTGTAGGAGAATTAGGTGCTTGTAGTGTTTCAAAGAATTCAATTTTTTTGATATTAGCATGAGTCATGCATGAGTTTCTAAACTTATTCGATCAATTACGACCTAGTCTGTAGGTGCCCCGAACACCGCCCCAGTATTTCAGCGAAGTGTGTTTAGAGGGACATAGAGTACCAAGGGGGAGATACCCCATGGTATTATGATGTTGCATGTCATTAGATTCATCCAGATGCATGTTCAGATTTTATTTATGAAGTTATCATCAGTCTTTATTGCATTTTCAAGTCGTGCTTTCAAAAATCATCTTAGCTGGACATCCATGCATCAGATATGCATATGTGTTATGAGAATTCAGCTATGAGTAGATTCAGTTAAGTATTCCATGTATCAGATACGCATGCCCGGTGTGAGAACTCAGTAATTCAGTCATTCCAGTTGCGTAGTCATTCCTTGAGATGTTTTCGTGTCTTGAATAAGTTCTGTTGATCCGTATTCTCAGTCTATCAAGCAATATTGGAGGATGAATGTTCACAAGGGGGAGATATTATAATACCTTGAGAATCCCAACCGATAGTAGAACCATGATTCAAGCTCATGTTAAATAAATCTTAGTGAGTTGGTAGTTTTATGATCAAGTTTGATGTGTATTAAGGCCTTAAATACGTCCTAGCTATTAGATGAATAAAAACATCCCTTACCGATTGAATTCCTGAGAAGGACATTGTCATAGTCAACTTCAAACGCGCATATCTCCCATTATACAAATAATTTTTTATCTCATAACCTACCAATAGATAGATAATTGAATTATCTTTCCAATTATACCAATTTTACCAAAATCCAATATCGGAGTAAGACGTTATGGCCATTTTACTGAGAGCTATCCAAGCTGTCCACGAGTGACGGACAAACTGACGGACCGTCAAGTCAGTGATGGTCCATCACTTTGGCCGTCAAAACAGAAGCAGTAAGGCCCTTTTCTGTACCAAAAATGATGGTGGGAGTGACGGTTAGTCACCAGAGTGATGGTCCATCACTCTGACCGTCAGAATATTTCGAGACAGCGCTGAAGCACCCTTTTAAAGGGATTTTTGGGTCATTTTTCACCCTATTTAATACCCAATCACCCCAAATCAAAGCTCATAACTTCTCCTCCATCCAAAATATCAAATTATGGTTTATTTTCAAGATCAAAACTCTTATTTCTTCTTTAACAAAATTCAAGAAAAATCAAGAGAAGTCAAGAAATCAAGAATCTCTCCAAGAACCTTCAAGAAAGAAGTTTCTCCAAGGTATGTTGATGTTAATTCTTGGGTCCCTTTCATCCAAGAAGCTCAATTACCCTTTCATAAATCTCCAAGATTTATGTTTATGAATTTTTAATAATTCTTGTGAGTTGTGATTCATGTTTGTCTACAAGAATCAAGTCTTATCCTTAGTGTGTGGTATTTGTGTGGTAAATGGATTATGTACTTGTTGTTGATATTGAATGTTCTCCAAGATGGGATATTTATGTGTTTTGTATGAATCTATGATAATATATGAGTTTGAAACATGTACATTTGGTTGTTCATGATAAGTAGTTGGGTTATTATACTTATGCCTAAGTTGTGCATGTGAGGTGTTCGATAAAATGTCTAAGAGACTAGAAATCAAGCATTGTAGTTAAATTGTGATCTAATGGCAAATGCATGCTACACCCTAATGAAAATAATGACTTCTAAGATATTGTTATGTGTTATGGTTGTTGATGAAATGTTCGTGAAGCTAGATCGATGGACGTATGGCATGTTGTTATATGCACTCCCCTCCATTTATAAGACTTTGAAAACTATGAGTGTTACAAAATGCCCTAGTTAATGAATTGTACCATGATAGTGTGAAATCCCAAAATAAGTGTGAACCTATACATGTCTAGTGTTTGTTGAAGGACCTTAGTGAACAAGTAGAGATGTTATAGTAGTAAATTCCCCAATTATGTGCCCTTTGACATATGGTAAGTTCTTAATACATGCCAAGTGGTTAGAAAATAAGCTATGACATGATAGTATGACGTTTCCCTAAGCCATATGATACCCAAACATATGTCAAGACTGATATAGGTATGAAATAGGTGAGGTAAAAACTTTGTTGAATGGAGTACGATCTAATAGCATGTTTTCCCTATGTTATTATATGATTATTATTCCGAGATGCTTAAAGCGACCCTTTGGTGATTGTGCTGATGAATAGAGGCCTATGTTTCTTAAATGCTTGATGCGATGCCTTAAGGATTTTTTAGGGGGAAAGGATGTTATGACTCCTAATTACTTGGAGAAATGCTTGAATTCTTGTGTTGATGAATGAATGATTGTGATGATGAATGGATGATCGTGATAATCCAAGCATAATTATGTTTCACAATTATGTTTCACTTTTATGTTATCGAGTCTTGGGGTATTTATAACCGACAATAGAGTTGTTGTCTAAAGGGGGTGTCAGTTTCGCGATAATTCCAATCGAGCCACGATTCTCAGAACTTAGAGAACTACAGAACTCTGTATCCTCAGAAAAGTGCAGAACATAAGAAAACTCTGTAATCTCATAAATCTTTGTAATCACTGTATCGCTAGTAATCTAGCTTCAGTCCTGTAAATTAGTTCAGATATAATAGTATTCAAATGATTCAATTCTAATCTCTGAAGTGATTTGAGTAATCTATTCAAGCTCTATATCATTAGTCAAATACCATGATTCAATACCTTTTTTCATCAGATACAAAACTAAGTAATCACAGCGTAACTCAGTCAGATCTCTTGAGAAAGATGATCAATATCAGATTCGGCTCAGTCTATTTTTAGTTAAGAATTAGATTAGTCTCTTTCAGTTGGGAGTAGGATTTAGCATCGAGTGAGATCAAGGATTGGAACTCACCTACTAGTAAAGGGTGTGATTCTTAAAAGCAATCATTACGCTCCCAAACTACGTAGCCAGCATAGGTTGAGAAATCATACCTGCTAGTTGAGGGTAGATAAGGTGGCTTGACCTATTAGATGAGGGCTCCACTATTATTGTTTAAGTACCTGATAGATAAGGGTCAAATAAAGTTGTCTTTACCAGTGGTGCGGTACTGACACCTTTCCAACTGGGACACAGGTTGGACCCCCCACTTAGCTAGGTGGGGCATGTCGGTTAGAAGACTACTTCCCACAGTCTCTATTTCAGAATTAGTCTCAGAATTTAAGAAAGAGCTCAGTTCAGTGTACAGAATGCAAGGCTATTAGATACAGGCCATCAAGTATGATTATCTGCAAATTCAAATATCCGTAGCTAGATAGGCCGATCTTAAAATCAATTATCAGATCTCAAAATTAGTTATCAAGTAGTATTATTATCCACAAATTCAGAGACTACTGGCTGGATAGGGTTGATCTCAGTTTCAATCAATCATTCTTATTATTAGCAGATTTGGAGATAACCTATTAGCTAGGGTTGAAATCAGTTTTAGAAGCTTTAGATATTCGTAGTCTCAATATGTCCAAAAATTTTAGAATTTCAGTATATTCAGTATCAGTTACCAGAGTTATTTTGAGTATGCTCAGTGACAGTATGCGCAGTATGTTCAGTAATTACAGATTCTTTATGTATGCTAATCCAGATCTTGTATGTTATTCAATTAAGTTATGTTCATGCTTATGCCCTTGTATTTAGCCTTACCTCATCTACATACTCGGTACATTTTATTACTGACGTATTTGTGCTATGGTATTTTATTTGACATCATAGGTTCAGAGGCACAGGATCCAGAGTATCCCCATCAGTTCAGTCCTAGTCAGCAGCAATAGTAGTGAGTCCTCTTCTTTCGAGGATGAATCTCAGTTTACTATTATTGCATCATATTTTGTTTATATTTTCAGTTGACAGAGTTAGTTGGGGACATGTCCCATTAACTCCACAGTTTAGATAGTTTAGAGGCTTTCAGACGGATGTTGATGTATTAGTATTCAGTTTTCAATTTTGAGTATGCGTAGATGTATTGAACCTTATATCCAGTATCCACATTTATTTCAGATATTATGAAGTGTACAGGTACAAATATTAGTAAAGGGTTAGCTTGTGGTCCTTCGAGTCCATAAGCATCGTATGGCATCTCGGGATTGGATCTCGGGGCGTTACAAACTTGGTATCAAAGCCTAAGGTTCAATAGTGTCCTAGGGAGTCTGAAAAGCCGTATCTAGTAGAGTCTTATGCATGGGTATGTAGCGCACCCTATTTATATACAAGAGGCTACAAGATGTTATTAAGATGTTGTTTCCCTTCTTTCAGTGATCATATCATGCGATTAAGCATGAGCTCAAGGTTATTCTCAGTCTTATCCACTTCTTTCTTTTGAATACAGAGTATGACTCCTCTTATAGATTTTGTCAATGGGGTGGATGACCAGCCCCCACAGCCAGTAGATCTTGAGAATGAGACTGTGTCACATGCAGAGTTTCGGGCAGCTTTCCAGGTGCTAGCCTAAGCTGTGACTGATGTTTAGAGTAATCGTCCAGCTGCAACCCCACCTCAGCATGATGGGAATTTTGCCGCAGTCAGGGTTAGAAATTTTATAAAAATGAACCCGCCAGAATTTTTTAGGTCTGTAGTAGGTGAGGACCCACGGTATTATCTAGAAGAGGTAAAGAATATCACCCAGGTTATGTATGTTTCTGAGGAGGAGAGTGTGGAATTAGCATCTTATAGGCTGAAAGATATTGCTCATGATTGGGTAGTGATGTGGGAGAAGAGTAAAGGGGAGAATGCAGCTCCTATGACTTGGTCAGAGTTTTAGAGTGCCTTTCTAGATAGATTTTTCCCACTAGAGATCAGAGAGGCTAAGGTAGAAAAGTTTATGAAACTAAGGCAAAGTTCTATGGTCATGAGAGAGTATTGTATTAAGTTCAACCAATTATCTAAGTATGTTCCCAACTTGATAGCTGACCCTAGAACCAGTATGAGTAAGTTTTTGACTGGGGTATTGAGTGATGTGTTGAAAGAGTGTAGAGCTTCTATGCTCAATAGAGACATGGATATTTCTAGGATAATGATGCATGTGCAACAAATTAAGGCAGATAAAATAAAAGAAAGAGAGAGAGTAAGTAAGAGAGCCAGAACAAGTAGTCATAGTTTCTCCCAAGCAGGGTCATAGAGTGGTAACCATTTTCACCATAGTCAGAAGCTTTCACTCCCAACTCTATCCTCAGCTAGTGCACGATGCTTTAATATTCAGAGTAGTGAGAGTAGGGGTCTTACCTACTCACTGTGTGAAGAATGTGGTAAGAATCATAAGGGTGTATGTAGAGCTGGTAGTGATGTGTGTTTTGGATGTAGCGAGCTAGGTCACAAAGTTTGATACTGTCCTAAGCTAGGTCCCCGAAGTCAGCACAGTCATTCTCTAACTCATAACAAATTTTATGCACTTCAGACTGACCAAGATAATGAAGATTTCCCTGACATAGACCCGGGTAGGTTATGAGCCCTTCATCTTTGTGATATGCATTATTAGATCCCTTTCTTATATTTCGAGCTTGTATGTTAGCATGAGTCATGCATGAGTTTTAGATCTCATTCGGTCAATTACGACCTAGTCTGTAGGTGCCCCGCACACTACCCCAGTATTTCAACGAAGTGTGTTTAGAGGGACATAGAGTCCTAAGGGGGAGATACCCCGTGGTATTATGATGTTGCATGTCATTAGATTCATCTAGAGGCATGTTTAGATTTTCTTTATGAAGTTACCATCAGTCTTTATTGCATTATCAAGTCGTTCTTTCGAAAATCAGCTTAGCTAGACATCCATGCACCAGATATGCATATGTGTTATGAGAATTCAGCTATGAGTAGATTCAGTTCAATATTCCATGCATTAGATATGCATGCCCAGTGCGAGAACTAAGTATGTCAGTCATTCCAATTGCTTAGTCATGTCTTAATATGTTTCTGTGTCATGAGTAAGTTCTGTTGATCCGCATTGTTTGTCTATCAAGCGACATTCGAGGATGAATGTTCCCAATGAGGAGATATTGTAATACCCCGAGAATCCCAACGGATAGTAGAACCATGATTCAAGCTCATGTTAAATAAATCTTAGTGAGTTGGAAGTTTTATGATCAAGTTTAATGTGTATTAAGGCCTTAAATACGTCATAGCAATTAGATGAATCAAAACATCCCTTACAAATTGAATTCCTGAGAAGGACATTGCCATAGTCAAATTCAAACGAGCATATCTACAATTATACAAATAATTTTTCTGATCATGACGTACTAAAAGATTTATAATTGAATTAGCTTTTAAACGATACAAATTTCGCCAAAATCCGATATCGGAGTAAGAAGTTATGGCCATTTTACTGAGAGCTATCCGAGCTGTCCAAGAGTGACGGACAAACTGACGGACCGTCAAGTCAGTGATGGCCCATCATTTTGGCCATCAAAATTGAAGCATTAAGGCCCTTTTCTGTACCAAAGTGATGGTTAGTCACCAGAGTGATGGTCCGTCACTCTAACCGTCAGAATTGTCCGAGACAGCGCTGAAGCATCATTTTAAAAGGACTTTTGGGTCATTTTTCACCCTATTTAATACCCAATCACCCCAAATCAAAGCTCAAAACTTCTCCTTCATCCAAAACATCAAATTATGGTTTATTTCTAAGATCAAAACCCTTATTTCTTCTTCAAGTAAAATCAAGAAAAATCAAGAGAAGTCAAGAAATCAAGAATGTCTTCAAGAACCTTCAAGAAAGAAGTTTCCCCAAGGTATGTAGATGTTGATACTTGGGTCCTTTTCATCCAAGAATCTCAAGTACCCATTTCTAAATATCCAAGATTTATGTTTATGAACTTTTAATGATTATTGTGAGTTGTGATTCATGTTTGTCTACAAGAATCAAGTCTTGGCCTTAGTAAGTGGTATTTGTGTGGTAAATGGATTATGTACCTATTTTTTATGTTGAATGATCTCCAAGATGGGATATTTATGTGGTTTGTATGAATCTATGATAATATATAAGTTTGAAGCATGTAAATTTGGTTGTTCATAATGAGTAGTTAGGCTATTATACTTATGCCTAAGTTGTGCATTGAGGTGTTCGATAAAATGTCTAAGAGACTAGAAATCTAGCATTGTAGTTAAATTGTGATCTAATGACAAATGCATGCTGCACCATTATGAAAATAAGGAATTCTAAGATATTGTTATGTGTTATGGTTGTTGATGAAATATTCGTGAAGCTAGGTCGATGGAAGTATGGCATGTTGTTATATGCACTCCTCTCCATGTATAAGACTTTGAGAACTATGCGTGTCACGAAATACCCTAGTTAATGAATTGTTCCATGATAGTGTGAAATCCCAAAATAAGTGTGAACCTATGCATGTCTAGTGTTTGTTGACGGACCTTGGTGAATAAGTGGAGATGTGATAGTAGTAAATTCCCCAATTATATGCCCTTTGACATAGGCTAAGTTTTTAATACATGCCAAGTGGTTAGCAAGTAAGCTATGACATGATAGTATGAAGTTTACCTAAGCCGTGTGATACCCAAACATATGTCAAGAATGATATAGGTATGAAATAGTTGAGATAAAAACCTTGTTGAATGGAGTATGATCTAATTGCATGTTTTCCCTATGTTATTATATGATTATTATTCGGAGATGCTTAAAGAGACCTTTTGGTGATTGTGATGATGAATAGAGGCCTATGTTTCTTAAATGCTTGATGCGATGCCTTAAGGATTTTTTAGGGGGAGAGGATGTTATGACTCTTAATTACTTGGAGAAATGCTTGAATGCTTGTGTTGATGAATGAATGATTCTGATGATGAATGGATGATCGTGATGATGCAAGAATGATTATATTTCACTTTTATGTTATTGAGTCCTAGGGGTATTTATACCCGACAATAGAGCTATTTTCTAGAGCCGGTCTCAGTTTCGCAGTAATTCCAATTAAGCCACGATTCTCAAAACTCAGTGAACTACAGAACTCTGTATCCTCAAATAAGTGCAGAACATAAGAAAACTCTGTAATCTCACAAATCTCTATAATTACTATATCGCTAGTAATCTAGCCCCAGTCCTGTAAATTAGCTCAGATCTAATAGTATTCAAATGATTCAATTCTAATCTTAGAAGTTATTTAAGTAATCTATTCAAGATCTGTATCATCAATCAGATACCATGATTCGATACCTTTTCCCATCAGATATGGAACTAAGTAATCTCAGTGTAACTCAGTCAGATCTCTTGAAAAATATGATCAGTATCAGATTCATCTTAGTCTAAGTTTAGTTAAGAATAAGATCAGTGTCTGTCAGTTGGGAGTAGGATTCAGCACCGAGTGAGCTCAAGGATGGGAACTCACCTACTAGTAGAGGGGGTGATTCTTAGAAGTAATCTTTGCGCTCCCAAACTATGTAGCCAGTGTAGGTTGAGACATCATACCTGCTAGTTGAGGGTATATAAGGTGGCTTGACCTATTAGATGAGGGCTCCACTATTCTCATTTGAGTACCTGATAGATGAGGGTCTAATAAAGTGTTCTTTACCAGTAGCGCGGTACTGACACCCTTCCAACTATGGCACAAGTTGGACCCCGACATAGCTAGGAGGGGCATGTTGATTAGAAGACTACTTCCCATAGTATCAGTTTCAAAATCAGTCTCAGACTTCAAGAAAGAGCTCAGTTCAGTGTACAAAATGCAAGGCTGTTAGATACAGGCCTTCAAGTATGATTATCTGCAAATTCAAAGATCCACTGCTAGATAGGACGATCTCAAAATCATTTATTAGATCTCCAAATCAGTTCTCAAGTAGTATTATTATCCACAGATTCAGAGACTACCTGCTAGATAGTGTTGATCTCAGTTTCAGTCAATCATTTTTGTTATTAGCATATTTGGAGGCTACCTATTAGCTAGGGTTGCTATCAGTTTCTGAAGCTTCAGATACTCGTAGTCTCAGTATGTCTAGAAATTTTAGAATTTTAGTATATTCAGTATCAGTTACTAGAGTTATTCCAAGTATGCTTAGTGACAGTATACGTAGTACGTTCAATAATTACAGATTCTTTATGTATGCTAATCTAGATCTTATATATTATTCAGTTAAGTTATGTTCATACCTAAGCCCTTGCATGTAGCCTTACCTCGTCTACATACTCGGTATATTTTTTTACTGATGCATTTGCACTATGGTATTTTATTTGACACCATAGGTTCAGAGGCACAGGATCTAGATTATCCCCATCAGTTTAGTCCCGATCAGCTGCAGTAGCAGTGAGTCCTCTTCTTATGAAGACGAATCTCAGTTTACTATTATTACATCAGATTTTGTTTATATTTTCAGTTGACAGAGTTAGTTGGGGACATGTCCCATCAACTTCACATTTCAGACAGTTTAGAGGTTTTTTAGACGGATGTTGTTTATTTGTATTTAGTTTTTAGTTTTGAGTATGTGCAGATGTATTGAACCTTATGGATAATTTCCACATTTATTTTAGATATTATGCAGTGTAAAGGTACTGATATCAGTAAAGGGCTAGCTTGGGGTCCTTTGGGTCCATAAGCACCGTGTGATATCTCGGGATGGGATCTCGGGGTGTTATAAGTACATTCTCACTTACTGATGCATACTTTTCTCTTGCACTACGGTGTTTTCTACCATAGGTTCAAACTCTCAGGTTCCCGATCACGCTTAGCAGCTCAGATATCAGTAGTCAAAGTCAGTGGTGAGTCCTCATATTTTGAGGACATAATTATTTCATTCTTTCAGTATTTTAGTACTTAGTTATTTTAAGTAGATGCAGTTAGTTGGGGACATGTCCCATCAACTCCGTAATTCAGACATTTTAGAGGCTTTCAGACTATTGCATGATTAGACAATTATTTCAGTCTTGGTATTATCATACCTTATTCAGACATTGTTTTATTCAGTATTGTTTAGTATTTGAACCTTATGACAAGTTTTCTGCCAGATTTCCACATTTATTTCAGTTATGTTGTTATTACAATATTACTATTATCCAGTGCTCAGTTATAGATATCAGTCATGGGTTAGCTAGAGGTCCTTCGAGATTGTTAGCACCTTATAGCGTCTAGGGTACCATACTCGGGGCATTACATAAAACCCCTAAAGATAAATTCAGAAGAATATGCAGGACTAGAATGGAACTTAGAAAAATTTACTAACAAAGAAATACTAAAGCCAATCGATCATTTAATGTATATAAACACTATAGTTTAAACTTCAGTAAGATTCACAGACTACCAATATACAAATGAAAAAGAAACTGATGAAGAAATTGAAGAATATGAAAATATTAATTTTATGAATATAGAAATATTAGAAGAAGATTTTCAAGTAAATAAAGCTATAATCAAAACAGAAGCCCTATACAAAATTAATAACAATAGAAAGTTCAAATGTATAGGATGTAAAATGGGAAATCTTAATCTCGCCAAAGCTAAAGAATAGATACTAGATTACCAAAATTACAAGTGCAAATAGAATATTCTAGACATGAATTGAAGACCGAAGAGTGTTGGAAGAGGATAAATGATATTTATCTAGCTTAATAAGAACACCTAGGAATAATTAGAAGATCCAAATCAAGACATAGATCAGCAGCTTTCATAGTAAGAAACCATAGTGAAATAGTAAGAGGAAAAGCTAGAATGGTAATAAATTACAAAAGACTAAATGACAATACTGTAATGGATGTGTATAAGTTACCAGACAAAATAGAGTTAATATACATAATACAAGGAAGAAAAATATTTAGTAAATTTGATTGTAAATCCGGATATTGGCAGATTAAGATGCATGAAGAGAGTATAGAATGGACAACCTTTACATGTCAAGAAGGACATTTTGAGTGGATAATTATGTCGTTCGGACTAAAGACAGCTCCTCCAATTTTCCAAAGAATAACGGATAGTATTTTTGGAGACTATAAAAATTTTGTATTGGTTTATGTAGATAATATTCTAGTCTTTAGTAATAATATGAGAGAACATTTAGGACATTTACAACAAGTTTTTAAATTATTTGTAGATAATGGAATAATAATAAGTAGAAAGAAAATGGAATTATGTAAAAATAATATTAGCTTCTTAGGAGTAGTCATTGGAGATTGTACAATAAAACTACAACCAAACATAGCTAAAAAGGTCTTAGAAATTCCAGATATATTAGACAAGACTAAAGATTTGAAAAATATTTTAGGACTATTAAACTATGTTAGAGCTTTTATTAAAGATTTAGGAAAAGTAGCGGGACCGTTATATTCTAAAACAGGATTAACAGGACAAAAATCTTTTAATACGAAAGACATAAAATTAATCCAACAACTTAAACACATGATACAAGATATCCCAGACTTAACATTACCATTAGAAATGGACTATTTAATAGTCGAGATAGATGGAAGCCTTCAAGGATAGGGAGCAATATTAAAGGCAAAACCCAATAAATATAGTGACAAAAATAGAGGAAAAAATTTGTGCTTATGCAAGTGGAAAATATAAAGAAAAAGGCAATCTAAGCTGTATAGATGCAGAAACACTAGCAGTAATTTATGATTTAAATAGTTTTAAGCTTTACATATTAAATAAACCCAAAATATTAGTAAGAACAGATTGTGAGGCTATAGTAAAATTCTATCAGAAAATAAAAGAAAAGAATAGTAGAAAAAGGAGGTAGTTAAATTTCTTAGATGCCACTTTTATTTACAATATTGTTTTAGAGCATATTTAGGGAAAATATAATAACCTAGCAGATCAACTTAGTAGATTAATAAAAGAGTACAACTAACAATTTTTGTTCCAGTATGTAAATAGGCAAAGACAAAGGAAATTCAGAAGTCTCATCCTCTCAAGACTACTTACAGAAACTACTAAGCAACACTCATTACAAGCCACTAACAATGTTGGAACATCCGAAATTGGAAAGGCTGATTTTCGGACCACACAATCTCATCAGTTATGAGCCATCCAATTTAACTTTAAAACTTAGACCAGATGTAAGGGTGGACAAATCACAGATCTTCCTGATCGACAATTTATGGATTTCCTACAACAAGACACCTAGAGATTCTAGATATTTTATTTCATCTCTAAATGCTTTAAGCTATTATTTTACTGAGACAAAGAGCACTAACAAATTTAAATTTTATATTGTTCTTACGAGAAAGAAATAAGGAGTGTTTCAGATATGGATATAGGTAATGGATTTGGTAAAGGACTATACAACCCCTCTCTATAAAGGCTTTAATAATTAATAGAGGCATTAGATTATACCCGTGGAAATCTAGGGCCAAATTATTATATTACTCCTACTCTAAGACTAAATATAAAAGAAGTTCCCCAATATAATAAACATAGACAAAATTATATTTTATGATCATTGTTCCTCCATGAATGAAGCTTTTAAAAGACTAAATCACGCCAATGAGATTTTAAGATAAGATAATAAAAAGGTACAAATGTTAGAACATATAGGTATTTTACAAGATTGTTTAAAGATTCGTCATTTTGAACTATCACAATAGACTCAACAGATTTATGAGACTCAAATAATCCCAAAAATTTCTCCATCTTATTCAAAAATGGGAAGATCTACTGTATCGGGTAAAGATACAGCTAGTCTAGCCTAAACGGTAGCTAGTAAAGACTCCTTAAATCCGTTAATGGGTGTGCATTTCCCAATGAATACAGAAAGATATACTATATCAGATAATGATACAGCTAGTCTAGCTCAAATGGTAGCTGGTAAAGACTCATCAAATCTGTTGATCGTTGACACTTTGCCAAAAAGTGTAGGGAGAATATTCCCAGCTAGTTTCAAAACCACAGGTACCTAGACAACAGACGAAGGAAGATCTTTAGAGACTAGAAAAGGTTTTTTCTTCGAAAAAAAGAAATATAGAAAAAATAGTAGTCGACTCAATAAAAAAGTTGTTAGCATAATAATTGCCCAAAGAAATAGCAATGAATCCAGAATCGCCAGAGCCAAGATCCAAAATTCCAAGAGAAGAAATAACATCACCCAGAACATAAACAAGACTGGGACTATCAGACGGAGACAGTGACGAGTATGATCAAGACTATAATTCGTCTGTGGATCAATTTTCCCAAGACCCAAATGTAGCCGATGATTCAGGAATGGATTTTGACTCAAAAGTGTTACACAATTTAGAAACGTAAGCAATGACAATATTTACAATAGACAAAATAAGAGACGTATACAATGATATAATAGATAAATAAATAGACGGATAGAAGTTAAAGTTGAAACATAGCCATGTGACTTTGGGATCCACCCAACTTGCCAAATTTTTTATCAAGCATATTAAATTAAAGATTTGAAGTCCATAAATTCCTATAAATACCACCTTATAGAAAACTTAAAGACATATATCTAGGGAGAAAAAGTGAGATAAAAATCAAGATTGAGAAAGTTCTTAGTTTCTTAAAGTTTGTTAAAAAAAAAAGTGTGTAGTGTATATTAGATTTTTATTTTCTTATTCCGGCAGCTGTTAGATTTTAGGAGACTCCCAAAAGGGAAACCTCACTTCTTCCTTATGACATGTAAGTAGTTGTTACATAGATTATTGTATTTTTCTCCATAGTTTGTAAATTATGTTGAATTATATCAAGTTCATATTTTTTTTCCAGATGAGTGTTAAATATTATAGATATGATAGCCATACGAATTACCGCCAGCTTTCCAATCTTGTAGAAAGATGGTGGTAATACGCATGGTTATATGTTCAAACATTTGTCCTTTTTCATTTACAAGGTTTTCATTATCTTGTCTTAAAATCTTGTTGGCATGATTTAGTCTTTTAAAAGCATTAGTCATGAAGGAACAATGATCACAAAATATAATTTTGTCTGTGTCTTTTTTAATATTAGATTGGGGAACTTCTTTTATAATTGGTCTTAAAGCTGGAGTAATATAATAATTTGGCCCTAGATTTATGCGAGCATAATCTAATGCCTATGTTAAATCATTAAAGCCCTTATAGAGAGGGGTTGTATATTCCTTTACCAAATCCATTACCTATATCCATGTCTAAAACACTCCTTATTTCTTTCCCCTAAGAACAATATAAAATTTAAATATGTTAGTGCTATTTTTCTCAATAAAATAATAGCTTAAAGCATTTAGAGATGAAAAAAATATCTAGTATCTCTAGGAGTCTTGTTGTAGGAAATCCAAAAATTGTCGATCAGGCAGATATGTGGTTTGTCCACCCTTACATCCGGTCTAAGTTTGAAAGTTAAATTGGATGGTTCATAACTGATGACATGTGAGGTCCGAAAATTAGCCATTTCAATTTCAGATGTTCCAACATTGTTAGTGACCTGTAATGAGTGATGGTTAGTAGGTTCTTTAAGTAGTCTTGAGAGGATGAGGCTTCTGCCTTTCCTTTGTCTTTTCTTGTATACATACTGAAATAAAAATTCTTAGTTGTCCTCTTTTATTAGTCTACTTAGTTGATCTACTAGGTTATTATCTTTTTCTTTAATATGCTCTAAAACAATATTGTAAATAGAAGTGCCATCTAAGAAATTTAACCACCTCTTTTTACTACTATTATTTTCTTTTATTTTCTGATAGAATTTTACTATAGCCTCGCAATCTGTTCTTACTAATATTTCAGGTTTATTCAATATGTAAAGCTTAAAACTATTTAAACCATAAATTACTGCTAGTGTTTTTGCATCTATACTGTTTAGATTGCCTTTTTCTTTATATTTTCCACTTGCATAAGCTCAAATTTTTCCATCCTTTTTGTCACTATTTATTGGGTTTTTCCTTTAATATTGCTCCCCATCCTTGAAGGCTTCCATCCATCTCGACTATTAAATAGTCCATTTCTAATGGTAATGTTAAGTCTGAGATATTTGTATCATGTGTTTAAGTTGTTGGACTAATTTTGTGTCTTCTGCATTAAAAGTTTTTTATCCTGTTGATCCTATTTTAGAATATAACGGTCCCGCTACTTTTCCTAAATTTGTAATAAAAGCTCTAGCATAGTTTAATAGTCCTAAAAATTTTTGTAAATCTTTAGTCTTGTCTAATCTATCTGGCATTTCTATGACCTTTTTATCTATGTGTAATAGTTTTATTCTACCATCTCCAATGACTACTCCTAAAAAGTTAATATTATTTTTACATATTTCCATTTTATTTATACTCATTATTATTCCATTATCTACAAATAATTTAAAAACTTGTTGTAAATGTCCTAAATGTTCTCTCATATTATTACTAAAGACTAGAATATCATCTACATAAATGAATACAAAATTTTTTGTAATGCCCCGAATCTGGTACCCGAAACATTACACGGTGCTCATGACCCCAAAGGACCACAACCTAACCCATGACTGATATCTGTACTTGAACACTGCATAAAATACTGTAGAAATACAGAATAAAGGTTGTAAGGTCGTAAGGTTCAAAACTGATACATAATATCTGATAAAAATATAACATCTAGGTGGGGTAGAAATACCCAAAACAACTGAAATAACTGTATAAACATGCTAGTCTAAAAACCATCTAACTGACTGAACTGTCTGAATAAGGAGTTGATGGTAGATGTTCCCAACTAACTCCAACTAATAAATTAATTAATGAGATATAAAGTAATGGTCATGTCCTCGAAGGATGAGGACTCACTGCTAACTCTGATTGTTGAGACTGGAATACTACTGATGCTCTGGAGCTCGTGCTTCTGAACCTATGGTATAAAACACCATAGTGCAAATGCGTCAGTACGTTGGAATGTACTGGTATGCATGTGAGGTAGGTTGAATGCAAAGGGTTTACATGCATGAACTATACTAACTGACTAAATAACATAAACATGAGAATACATGCATGAATACATAGTAACTGTAACTAAGTTCGATGATAACATAATTACTGAGCCTGAGTACTGATAACATGAGATACAAATAACTATATAACTGAAATAACTAATACTGAGCGACTGTATCTAACAGTCTATTTTCTAATGGAGCTAGCTGAGTTCCATACTATTCTGAGTTAATTGTACCTGATAGTCATGAAATCTGAAGAACTAGCTGAGTTTTTTTACTGAGACTGAATAACTGTATCTGACAGTCCTGATCTGTAACTGAGACTGTGGGAAGTAGTCATCTAACAAACATGCCCCTAATATGCCATTATGGCTGAAGTGGAGTCTAATCTATTACCCCAATTAGAAGGTGTCAATACCGTACCACTGGTAAGGAAAATCTATGAGTAACCCTCATATAACAGGTGACTCTAGTGAGAATGGTGGAAACCCTTATAAAACAGGTTAAGACACTTTATCTTCCCTCATATAACAGGCTATGATGTCTCAACCTATGTTGGTGACGTAGTTCTTGAATACAAGGATTGCTTCTAAGAATCTTACCCTCATATAACAGGTGGGTTCCCATCCTTGGGTTCGCTCGGTGCTAATTTCTACTCCCATCTGGATAGACACTGAACATGATTAATTGAACTGATTGGACTAAGTTAACTGAGTTCCATTGACTGACGAAATGCTACTGAGATTACTAAATTTATGAGGTTTCTAAGATTACTGAGTTTTTGAGTTTTCCTGAGTCACATGACTGATTGAATTTCTATGAACATGGCTCGACTGAAAGTATCTTGAAAACATGACACTGGCTCTAGGCACACAGCTAATTGTTGGGTACAAGTACCCCCAGGGGTCGATAGCATAAAACTGACAAAGCATGACTTTCTTGAATACATGACCAACATCATAATCCATAATACAATAAGTTGGAGAATTCATGAAGTACAAGTTCTAAAGAACCACAATGGCCACACATATATCCATAACTCATTGACTAAGACATTTCATAAAACACTTGACATGCATAAACTTGTAGATAAATGGGGATTTCATATTATCATACTAGTATGGCACTTTTCCTTCACATAGGTATTTAATCAAACACATGGGGAGCATACTTTAGTTATACAATCATCAACACATCAAATAATCATGGATATATAAATCAACTTGTAATTTAAGGGTTTATTATGATTATTATGCAAATAATCACATCCTAGGGACAATCATCGAAATATGTAATTTCAAACATGAATCAAAAAATCCCACAACATCATGAACATCAATTTCAATTCAATTTAAATCATGAACATTCATAAATACACAAATCTTGGATTTTGAAAAGAGATTCTTAAGTTTCATGGGTGAAAAGGACCCATGAATCAACACATGACATACCTTGGTGGATGATTTCTTAAAGATTGATGGAGGAAAACTTGAATTTTTGACTTGGAATTAAAAACCAAGGGTTTTTTGTTCTTGGGGATTGATCTTTGAGTGAAACCTTAATTTGATGTTTTGAATGAATAATGAACTTATGAGCCTTGGTCTGATATAATTAGGGGTTAAAACGGGTGGAAAAAGACCCAAATACCCTTTAAAAATGACTTAAAATTTGCTGAACAGGACCTGGGATGGCTCGTACAATGGTCCATTGTTGGCTCGATGGTCTGTCATTTCAAATGTCGTACGTGGACTAAAAATAAGACTCACTGCCTTATAGCGACGTCTTGGTCGACGGTCTGTCGTAAGTTTGATGGTACATCAACCTGTCTATCACACATTATCTAGAAGGTTGACTCACTACCTTGGCTATGACAGTCTAGGCGACGGTCCATTGCAAGTTCGACGGTCCGTCAACCTGGCTGTCATACCTGGGCGATTCTGATAATTATGAGTAAAACGTCCATAACATTTTACTGCGACACTAGATTTGGACAAAATTGGTATCGTTGGAAAGCTAATTCAATTTTCCACATAATAAAAAGTAAAAATCTTAAAAATTCCATGTGTACAAAAATGGATTCATCTTTCAAAGTAAGTTTCTCACATACTTGGGATGATTTCAAGATAGGTAGAAGTACGGGGTATTACAATGTAATACCCCAAAGTTTCCTAATTAATTTTTTCTCAAGAATGTCAAGTATTAGCTTCTAAATTGAATGATGTTTATTCCATGGGGAATTTTCAATAATCGGGTAAGAAGTTATGACTATTTCAAGTCCTCATCATAAAACAGTGTCATATTTATCTGTGGCGCGCCTCGCTACAAGATAAAATGGAAATTTTCCTTTTTCCAGTGTCCCAGTGCAATTTATCCACGCTTCACCAAACTTCCAGGTCACAAACAAAGTGGAAACGCGATGGCTCCGCATCGCACCATTTTCCTATTTCCCAATTGTCAAATTCTAGTGACACGACGCGATAGCACCGCGTCGCGCCAGGGGTCCAGGTCAGAAAATTTTCACCAATTTAAAAGATGCATGTAGGATAAAAATGGTCAATTTCCCACCCCTATTTAAGCCCTTTAACACAAGATTTAGCTATTTAGAACCCAATATATACTAGTTTCTCTCAATTTTCTCTCAAGAACAAGCTAGGGTTTCAATTGGAGATTCAATTTCAAGAAAGTCTCTCCGTCAATATTCACTAAATCAAGAACAAAGTTATTTCATGTGTTGATTCATGGGTTTCTTTCACCCATTAAGCTCAAGAATCTCTTTTTAAAATCAAAAATTTGTATATTTACAAATGTTCATGATTTGATTTAATTGAAAAGTGATGTTCATGTTGTTGTTTGGTTTCGTTCTATGTTATAGACTATTAATTACAAGAATTGATTCTAGTATGGGAGGAATTATGTAGTATTCATGATAAACCCTTCAATTCACAAGTTGATTTATCTATCCTTGATTATTAAATGTGTTGATGATTGTATAACCATAGCATGCCCCCCCCCCCAATGTTTGATTAAATGCCTATGTGAAGGAAAAGTGCCATACTAGTATGATAATATGAAATCTCTATTCATGTACAAGTTATGTATTTCAAGTGTTTGATGAAATGTCATAGCCAATGGATTATGTATTGTTGATGTTGGTCCTATACTCAAGAAAGTTATACTTTGTCAGTTTTCTTCTATGAAGTCCTGGGGGTACTTGTACCCAAAAAATATAGCTGTGTGCCTAGAGTTTGTGTCATGTTTTCACGATATCCTCAGTCAAGCCATGATCGTTTGAACTCAGTCAGTTATGTTACTCAGTAAAGCTCAATAATACAGTAATCTCAGTACTATCTCGTCAGTAATGAAACTCAGTTAATTCAGTCTAGTTAAGTTCAGTAATCCATGATCAGTGTCTATTCAGATGGAAGTAGGAATTAGCATCGAGTGAACCCAAGGATGGGAACACACACTGTCAGATGAAGGTATGATTCTTAGAAGTCATCCTTGTCTTCTTAAACTATGTAGCCAGCAAAGTTTGAGACAACAATATTGTCAGATGAGGGTCGATGAGGTGGATAAGCACTATCAAATGAGGGCCCCACCATTCTCTTTTGGGGATATTATCATATGAGGTTCACTCAAAACTTGTCCTTACCAATGTCACGGTATTAACACCCTTCCAATTGGGGTTACGGATTTACCCCAACTAAGCTATAATGGCGTATTAGGGGCATGCTAGTTAGATAACTACTTCCCACAATTTTATTTACAAAATTAGGACTATCAGATACAGTCATTCAGTATCAGTAATAGAACTCAGATAGTTCTATAAAATTTAGGACTGTCAGATACAGTCAACTCAGAACAGTACAAAACTCAGCTAGTTCCATCAAATTTAGGATTGTCAGATATAGTCACTCATGTCATCAGTTATATCTGTTATTATTTTATCCCATATCTATATTTTTACATTTTTAGCTTTATATGTAATTAAGCTTCCTTCATTATTAAATCCTTTGACTACTATTCGTGATTTTAATTTATCCCATTTACTTTCTGGTAAACAGTTGTATCTACATAAGTTTGCTTCTGCTCCTGTATCTATCATAGGTGTATAATACCTATTATAATATCCTTCTACTATTATTTTTACAAGTAATTATATTTTCATATCATGTTAAAGTTCTTTTTATGAATAATCTTTCTTTATTTTATGTTATAGATAATTGTGTATGTTCTATATTATATGGTTTTACTTGTTCTAACCATTTTATTCCTAAAATTATGTCTGCTTTTTGCATTTCTTCCTTTATTTCAAATTCTATTTTTATTTTTCTGACTCCTATTATTATTTCTTTTTCTGTCGTATCTTTAATGTTTATTAGACTCCTTGGTAGATCTAGACATATATCACTATTAGATTTTATTTCTTCACTTTTTACTAGACATTTTGCTATATAATTTTCTTCTTGTCCTGTGTTTAAGAGTATTAAATATTCTTTTTCAATTATTCCTGTTATATAATATTGATTTAAATTAAATGTTGAAGTTGTTTCATAACTTGTTCTTTTTTATGAGATTGATGATTCTGGTTTTTCATGAGCTTGTTGTGCTTATTCTATCATTTATTATTTCTAAATCTTCTTCTATATCTATGTCTTTGTAATTATTCTATCATTTATTATTTCTAAATCTTCTTCTATATCTATGTCTTTGTAACTATAATTATTATTATCAATTCATTTTACAAATTATTTGAAAGAACTTTCTATTTGTATTTTATTAATTTTATGTTTTCTCGTTATTTTATGTTTTGTTGTTAATACATATAGATTTTTACATCTTGCTGTAAATATTTTACTTCCTGGGGTTAGTTCTATTCTTGATATTTTCCAACATAATACTAATGATTTATCTATATTTTTATCTGTTATTGCTACTGAATAATTCGCACTTATTATAAATTTAAATTTTTGGTATATTAAATTTCTTTTTATGGCTGTTATTATACTTTTTTCTGTAGGTTTTATAATTCTATCATCTGCTAAATATAATTTTATTGGTGTATCTATTCCTTCTCTAAAACATGCTTTTATTAATATCTCTGTTCCTCCAAGGTGTACATATTTTATTGGGTCTTTACTTTTTATATCGTTTATTTCTTTATTAATTATTCTTTTTGTTACTTGTGGTATACTAGCTCTTCCTTTTGCATATCTACAGTTTATTACATGTTCTTTTTGGCTTACTACGTAGTATTCTTTCCTTTTTCTACGAAATATATTTTTTACTATTGGTATTTTAAATATTTTTTCTACACGTAAGTCCAACTCTTTTCCTTTTATTTCGTCAAATATATTACTGTTAAATATTATTTTTTAATCTGTTCCTTCTTCATTTAAATATTCTTCCTTTGTTATTATTTTTATATCTTCTTCAATTATTTGGTTCATTTTTATATCTTCTTCAGTCATTTGATTCATCTAATTCACTATCTATTTCATTATCTGTTTCATTTTCCGAAATTTCATATATACTATCTTCACTTTCTAATTCATAATCTATATAATATATCTGCATATATTCTGTATTTTCTATTTTTATTTCTGATATTTGTTTATTTTCGATTTTTTGGTAATTTACAATCTCTAGCTAAATGTCCTAGTTTTCCACAATTATAACAAGTACATTCTTTTATAGATTTCTTTTTTCTATATGGTCTTTTATGTTTATAATTTTTTACATAATATCTTTTTCTTGGTTTCTTATATTTATATTTGATTTTTTATATTTCTTATATTTATTATGTATTTTTCTTTTCTTACAATATCTTTCTTCACATTCAAATTGAGGTGTTATTTTATCTTTGCAACATGCTAAATTTCTTATTAATGTTTTTTTCATTTTTATTTCTTCTCTATATTTTTCACATAGATTTCTATACCATTGTTGTAAAAAATTTATTCTTGCTCCTAGGGTATCTACTATTTTTCTTCATCCCAACTCTTTATTATTTTTGAACTAAATGGTTCAGGTAATTTACTAAAATATAATTTTCTTATTTTCTTACTTTCTTCTACATTATATGTTCCCCCTATAATAATATTCTTTAAATGTGCATGTATACTCATCTATATAGCACATATTACATATTGCTAATTTTAACATTAAATTCCTCTTCGTATCCTTCTTTTTATTTTGCTCTTCTTTTTTTGTTGTTATACTACTAAATTCTTCTCTTATAGCTATTTCATATTTTTTCAATATTTCTGGTGGTAGTATTTTAGTAGGTATTGATGTTCCTTCTGTTTTATTATCAGATCTTAGTACTTTTTTACTTGCTTCGGCTAGGTTTAAAAACCATAATTTTACTATTCCTATTAATGTCTTTTCTATATATTCTGGTGTGTGTTTTGTATCTATTTTATTATCTAATAATTATTTTGACATGTATCCTATCCTTAGTTGTATTGTTTTATTTGTGTCTATTACACAGTCTAAATCTAAAAAGTTGTAATTAATTATTTATTTTGGTGTCCATTTATTATATTCATCCTTTGGATTATATCTTTTAAACTTATTTTTGTAATTATAGGTTGGTTTTGATGTACTAGGCATTATATTTTTATCTAGAGTATTTCTATCTGATTTATATCTAACTCTTCATCTTCAATGTTAAATATTTTTTCCCATAATATTTTCTTTACGTATAATTTCTATATCTCTAAGTATGTATAAAACTAGTACTTCAAAATTATCTGTCATTTAGGTGGGTTAATTAAATGCTTTTTCATAATTTTCTTTAGTTGTTTGTTTTAATCTTATTAATTCCTCTATATTTTCATTAAGGTATTCTATATATTTTATATCTTTGGTTCTCATATATTCTTCTAAATTTGGTTTTTATTAGTTTTTCTATTAATTGTATATTTTTCATATCCATTTTCCAATATTCTAAATATACGTAATTTATCATGGTTGATGTATAGGTTTGGTATGTAAGTATTTCTAAGAGTAGTTAGGTAGGTGAGGTATGTAATTTATTCTAGTCATAAAATATTTATCAAATATTTTTTCCAATATGATTTTTCTTATATCTACAATTTCTATATCTTTAAGTACATACAAAACAAGTACTTTAAATTTATCTACCATTTAGTCAGATAAATAAGTATTCATTTTTCTTATGATGCTTTTTCAAAATATTACCTTCAATCATACACATAACAAAATATGATCATTTTAGATTACTATATACTACATTATTCTTAAATAACATATTCTTCGGTTACTATTAGCATGGTAATCTGGATACTTTTCCCTTAAACAGCGTCTCTACTCTGGCTACTACCCTATCACAGCTTTCTTGCCTCACCGGTTTCACCTTTAAAATGACATAGTTCTTAAGGATTTTTCTCCCTTTCCACTTTGCTAAAAAACTTCTTAACATGCTATTTTTCGAATAATTCTACTATAAAGTAACTAATATGAACCTATTTTATCATATCATGATTGTTAGAAATTTATGAATTTTGCTATTCATAATCATAAATAAATATACCTGTTCTGGTAGGTTTGATAATTCTGGGCTTTGTTCATCCATAGCTTTTGCTTAGAAATATATCTGATTTTTATTAAATATTCAAAAGTTTTTTGTTTACAAAGAAGGAGGCTTGCTTCAACACATGAAGACTTGCCTTCTAACTGAGCAAAATGCTCTCTATTTATAATCCTAAGAAAGATAAAGAAAACGTCTATCCTATTTCTATATTGTTCCTACTTTACACGTATCCTATCTATTTTACAAAAAAGTCTTTGCATTCTGAGAAGAAAAGACTTAAAGCTAACAAAAACTTAAAAAAGTCAAAAAGGCTATTAAATGAAAAGAAAAGTCAAAAAGGCTATAAAAACTTTACAATAATTTACATAAGAAGTTTAGATTTTTCTTCATATGTCAGTTTTCTATTTTTAATGCTTTGTCTTCTTATATTATTGCTCCGTCACTATCTCATTTTTATCTTCTAGCTGGCGTCCTTATCTTCTTGGTTGATGATTTTTTTATTCTAGCAGAACTTTTGGGATAATATTTTCTTCTCCGTAACACCTCAAACATTGATGGTCTGGATATATGTGTCCAATTATCTTGCAATATCTTGTTAATAATCAGTATGAAATAAATTATTTCCCAATTGCTCTTGCAGTAGATTGTTTTTCTGGGTTAAGAAATGTCATTATCCATTGTCTAATATCTTCCATATCTGTTTGTCGTAGCTCTCTTGAATTTAAATTTATTTGATGGTTTCTTGAATAATAGCTCTATATTGGGTTTCCATTGATGTAATTATTTGCTAATTCTTGAATAATTGTAGTTAATCTAATAAGTCGTTTATTTGCATAAAAATCAGGTATCTCGATCTTAGGTATCTCTGGCTGCTGTACAATATCTTCTGGTATAATCATATCTCTGGTTAATCCTATTTTTATAACTTGTATAACTGGTTTGAACTCGTCATATAATATCTCTGCTGGTGCAGTATAAAACTTTATATAAAATAGATTTCCTTTGGTTGCTCTTTTATAGGTGGTGAATACTTTATATGATTCTTCTATAGCTGTTAGTTCTTTTCCATCTTGGGTATATACGGTATTTAATAATCCACAGTCGAAACATATTTTTATTAAGCTTGGATTGGTTTTGGGTAGTGCGATTAGCTTGTTGTAACCTTGCAGTTTTTGGGTTATATAGTTTGTGTTTGGTTCTTGGATATTTGTAGCTCTGGAGTTAAGGTTTAGAAAAGTTTGTCCTTTGTAGATATTTTCTATATGTCCTCAGGCTATATGGTTATAAGTTTTTTTATCTTGGTTCAAACTATCTCGATATGTGGTAATTTGTGGGGGTACGTACAAGGGGCCTTTTTGTATTCTTGGTATAAATGGTTTTTCAAATATCTTATTCATATTCATGTTATGATATCTTACTCTTTTGGTTGTACCTGCAATTGTCTATTGACAAACGTTATGGGTTTTATGGAGTGTCCCAACGTCTTTTTTCAGCTCTGGAATTTTAATGTCTTCCAATCGACATAGCTCTGCACACTGCTGAGTTAGCTGATTCATAGCTTTAGACTTCAGTTTAACTTCATTAGTCTTTAGCTTTTCTATATCATTACCCATACTGTCCATTTTCATTAAAAGCGTAGTTAGGGTTTTGAATATCTTTTCTAAAGCATCATCTTCTATTATATCAGTATGAGTAGCTTTGTCTTAGTATGCAATCTACAATAACATTTCTGTTAGTACTAATTACTTCAATTGTAAATGTAAAATTTAATATATTCAATACTAGTCTCCAAATCTCTTTTGTTGTAACTGAACTTTGTATTTTCTTTGTTAGCCACCAGCGAACCTAGGTATTATCTGTTCTCACAATAAATTTGTTATATACAATATATGGTTAAAATGCTAATAAACATTAATATAACGAACATAATTCTTTTCTATTTATTTTCCATTTTATTTCTGTTTCATTAAACGTACCTGAGTAGTATCTGCAATGATGTTCTAATTTTTCATTTTCGTACCTATATTTAAGTACTCCTCCATAACTATATTCACTTGCCTCTGCTTCTACTATATATATAAATTTTTTATTTTCATCCGGGAATTGTAATTTTGGTAATTCTTTACAAAGTATTTTTATTTTCTGGACTTATTTTTTATCTTCTTCATTGTAATTATATTCTACGTCCTTTTTAATTTTTTCTGTAAAGGCTTTAGTTTTTCTGCTAGTTTTGGTATATATTCTCTTACTTGGTTTACTAATCCTAAAAATGATTGTAATTTCTTTTTTGTATCTAATTCTTCTTTTGAATTTATTATTTTTTGTACTATATGTTGTTGCATTTTTACTCCACTTTTTATCTATTTGTATTTCTAAAAACTCTATCTGGTTTTCATAATTTTGGCTTTCTTTTCACATGAACTTATTCCCAATTTTTCTATTATATCTGTAAATTGTTCTAATAATTTTAAATGTTCCTCTTTAATTTTTGTATATAGTAGTATACCATCTATATATACTATACAATTAGGTAATTGTTTAAAATAACTATCCATAAAATGTTGATACCTACCTGGTGCATTTTTATATCCAAATGGTAATACATTCCATTCATAAAATCCTTGTGGTACCGTAAATGCGGTTAATTCTTTAGAATTTTCATCTAACTTTAAGTGGTAAAATTCTGATTTACAATCAAATTTACTAAAATAATTATATCATTGTATTTATCTTATTTTTAATATCTTATTTGGTATTGGACGATTATCTTATTTGGTATTGGATAATTATATGTTATAGTTTTTGCATTTAGATTTCTATAATCAATAACCATTCTACTTTTTCCTGTTTTTTGTTCATTATGTTTATTTACTATAAATGCTGGACTATTGTGTTTACTATTTTCTTTTTGTATATAATGTTTTTCTGATAATTCATCTATATGCATTTTAAATTCATTTAAATCGTCAAAATTACATGTTAATGATTTTTGAGTTATTATGCTATTTTTATCTATTAATTCAATTTTTATAGTAGTTTTATGTTTTTTTCATCCTTTTAATGGATCTTCACTATATAATTGTCTTAATTTTTTCTTTATTATTTCTACCCTATCTATTGAAAATATAGTCATTTCTTTTTTATTTATCAAACACACAACTAGTTCTACTGTGTCTTCTGTATTTTTTATATTTTCTAACTTTTGTGTAATTTTTTCACTTTCTTCTATCCAATCAATTTTTTTTCTTATTTTATTAATAACTCTTTTTGCTCTTACTTTTTGTTTACATGGTGTTGTAAACCACCAATCTGTTTTAGTTATTATATGTGGGTATAATTTATCTAAAAATAGCATTCCTAAAAGCATATCTTTTGATGTTAGTTCATAATTATAGATTTCTTCTATTGTTATTATTTTATCTCATATCTGTATTTTTACATTTTTAGCTTTATATGTAATTAAACTTCCTTCATTATTAAATCCTTTGACTACTATTCATGTTTTTAATTTATCCCATTTACTTTCTGGTAAACAGTTGTATCTACATAAGTTTGTTTCTGCTCCTTTATCTATCATACGTGTATAATACCTATTATAATATCTTTCTACTATTATTTTTACAAGTACTTATATTTTCATATCATGTTAAAGTTCTTTTTATTAATAATCTTTCTTTATTATATGTTATAGATAATTGTGTATGTTCTATATTGTATGGTTTTACTTGTTCTAACCATTTTATTCCTAATATTATGTCTGTTTTTTGCATTACTTCCTTTATTTCAAATTCTATTTTTATTTTTCTGACTCCTATTATTATTTCTTTTTCTGCCGTATCTTTAATATTTATTAGACTCCTTGATAGATCTGGGCATATATCACTATTACATTTTATTTCTTCATTTTTTACTAGATATTTTGCTATATAATTTTCTTCTTGTCCTGTATTTAAGAGTATTAAATATTCTTTTTCATTTATTGTTCCTTTTATATAATATTGATTTGAATTCACCGTTGAAGTTGTTTCATAACTTGTTCTTTTTTATGAGCTTGATGATTCTGGTTTTTCATGAGCTATTCTTTTTGTTGTGCTTATTCTATCATTTATTATTTCTAAATCTTCTTCTATATTTATATCTTTGTAACTATAATCATTATTATCAATTATTTTTACAAATTGTTCGAAAAGACTTTCTATTTGTACTTTATTAATTTTATTTTTTTCTGTTATTTTATGTTTTGTTGTTAATAATATAGATTTTTACATCTTGCTGTAAATATTTCACTTCCTGGGGTTAGTTCTATTCCTGATATTTTCCAATATAATACTAATAATTTATCTATATTTTTATATGTTGTTGCTACTGAATAATTCAGACTTATTTTAAATTTAAATTTTTGGTATATTAAACTTCTTTTATGGCTGGTATTATACTTTTTAATATAGGTTTTATAATTCTATCATCTGCTAAATATAATTCTATTGGTATATCTATTACTTCTCTAAAATATGTTTTTATTAATATCTCTTTTCCTCCAAGGTGTACATATTTTATTGGGTCTTTACTTTTTATATCGTTTATTTCTTTATTAATTATTCTTTTTGTTACTTGTGGTATACTAGCTCTTCCTTTTGCATATCTACAGTTTATTACATGTTCTTTTTGGCTTACTACGTAGTATTCTTTCCTTTTTCTACGAAATATATTTTTTACTATTGGTATTTTAAATATTTTTTCTACACGTAAGTCCAACTCTTTTCCTTTTATTTCGTCAAATATATTACTGTTAAATATTATTTTTTAATCTGTTCCTTCTTCATTTAAATATTCTTCCTTTGTTATTATTTTTATATCTTCTTCAATTATTTGGTTCATTTTTATATCTTCTTCAGTCATTTGATTCATCTAATTCACTATCTATTTCATTATCTGTTTCATTTTCCGAAATTTCATATATACTATCTTCACTTTCTAATTCATAATCTATATAATATATCTGCATATATTCTGTATTTTCTATTTTTATTTCTGATATTTGTTTATTTTCGATTTTTTGGTAATTTACAATCTCTAACTAAATGTCCTGGTTTTCCACAATTATAACAAGTACATTCTTTTATAGATTTATTTTTTCTATATGGTCTTTTATGTTTATAATTTTTTACATAATATCTTTTTCTTGGTTTCTTATGTTTATATTTTGATTTTTTATATTTCTTATATTTCTTATGTCTTTTTCTTTTCTTATAATATCTTTCTTCACGTCCAAATTGAGATGTTATTTTATCTTTGCAACATGCTAAATTTCTTATTAATGTTTTCTCCATTTTTATTTCTTCTCTATATTTTTCACATAGATTTCTATACCATTGTTGTAAAAAAATTATTCTTGCTCCTAGGGTATCTACTATTTTTTCTGCATCCCAACTCTTTATTATTTTTGAACTAAATGGTTCAGATAATTAACTAAAATATAATTTTCTTATATCTTTACTTTCTTTTTTATTATATGTTCCTTTATAATAATATTCTTTAAATGCGCACGTATACTGATCTATATACCATATATTACATATTGCTAATTTTAACATTAAATTCCTATTCGTATCTTTCTCTTTATTTTGCTCTTATTCTTCTGTTGTTATACTGCTAAATTCTTCTCTTATAGCTATTTCATATTTTTTCAATATTTCTGTTGGTAGTATTTTAGTAGGTATTGATGTTTCTTCTATTTTATTATCAGATCTTAGTACCTTTTTTCTTGCTTCGGCTAGGTTTAAAAACCATAATTTTATTATTCCTATTAATGTCTTTTCTATATATTCTGGTGTATTTATTGTATCCATTTTATTATCTAATAATTATTTTGACATGTATCCTACCCATAGTTGTATTATTTTATTTGTGTCTATTACACAGTCTAAATCTAAAAAGTTGTAATTAATTATTTATTTTGGTGTCCATTTATTATATTCATCCTTTGGATTATATCTTTTAAACTTATTTTTTTAATTATCCGTTGGTTTTGATGTACTAGGTATTATATTTTTATCTAGAGTATTTGCTTTTGTATTTATTAGTTCTAGGTTTTCTACATTAATTACTTCTTGTTTTTCATTAATTTCTAGTTTTTCTATGTTTTCTAGAATTTCTGTATATATTTCACTATCTTCCGAATCATAATTATCTATTTCTTCAGCATCTATTGTATTTATTTCTAATTCACTGGTTTCTGGTTCTTTATTTTCAATTTCTAATTTTTCTTTAAATTGATTTATCTCATTCAATAATTTTTGTTCTTTATCTTTTTCTTCTTTTTCTTTCTGTCTCTTTTCATATAAATCTTTTACCATTTGTAGTTCTTTTTCTAATTTAGCAATCCTACTATTTTTTGTATTTCTTCTGTGGTTTATTGTTTATTTTATCTATTTCCTTTTTTCTGTCTATCTCTTCGTTTTCTCTTTCTATTCTTACCATGACTGCCAACTTATCTTTTAATTTTAATTCTTTTTTTAATATTAAATATAAATGTTCACCTATTTTCTTATATCTTCTTCCTAAATTAGAGAATACTATTTTTATTTTTAATGCTTCATGATTTTCATATGTTTTTTCATCTATTATAAATTCTTTTTTAGTCATTTTATTTAAATGTATATAGGTTATGTTGATATATATATTCTAGACTATCTATTGCTGATACTAAATTTGATATTTCTTCTATTTGTGCATTTATTGAGTTTTTACTAACTCCGACAATTGTGTTATACTGTAGTCTTTCTATCCTTATTTTTAGTTCTTTATGTTTTTTCAGATATTAGTTGTTTTAATTCATTATATTATTGTGGTTTTTGTGCGTTATTCATCTAAATAATATTTATAATATTTTGGTGGAAATCTACATCTAATTTTATCATAATTAATAAATTAATCAAATAAATCAATTATATACCACTTTCGTAACTTTAATTAGCATAGGCTCTAATACTATTTGTAGGGGGTGCGGATAACTTAGGTAATAAATAGATCTATTATAGTTCTAATGGATCTGTTTTTATTTATGCGTGGATATTTCTTAATTTCTCTAAACATTTTTATTTATAGTGTATTTATTTTAGTTTTATTAATGTTCATATCTTGGGGGGTGATTAGATGGTATTTGATTAAATGTTTTACTGTAGTATTCTTTAGTTTTTATCTTAGTCTTTGTAATTCTTGTATATTATTTTAGAGGTATTCTAAATATTTTATATCTTTTGTTCTAAAATATTCTATTAAATTCTCTTTCATAATTATTTCTGTTAATCTTATTTCTTCCATATCTTGTCTCCAATATTTTAAATACTCATAGTCTATCATTTTATCCTAAGGTAGTTGTAATAATGCAAATTTCTTTGTAATAATTTATGGCAAGTGCCAAAAAGTCAACAAAATTAAAAGCCAATAGTTCCTATACATTATTTATGTAAAGGAAATCAAGAAAGCTATCTACATGTCGCTTTCATGATTTAATATCTTGTCTTTTATTTTTTCTATTATTGCTCCGTTGTTATCTTCTAGCTGGTGTCCTTATTTTCTTGGTTGATTTTTTCTTTTATTCTAGCTGGACTTCTGGGATAATATCATCTCCTCCATTACATCTCGAACATTGATGGTCTAAATATTTGTGTCCAATTATCTTGCAATATCTTGTTAATAATCTATCTAAAATAAATCCTTTTCTAATTGCTCTTGCAGTAGATTGTTTTTCTGGGTTAAGTAACGTGATTATCCATTGTATGACATCTTTCATATCTGTTTGTCGTAGTTTTCTTGAATTTGAATAAATCATTTTATGGTCTCTTGAATAATAGCTCCATATTGGGTTTTCATTGATATAATTATTTGTTAATTCTTGTATAATTGTAGATAATCCAATAAGTCGTTTATTTGCATAATAATCAGGTATCTCAATTTTGGGTATCTCTGGCTGCTGTACAATATCTTCCGGTATAATTATATTTGGTTAATCTTATTTTTACAATTTATAAAACTGGTTTGATCTCTTCATATAATATCTTGTTGGTGCAGTATAAAACTTTATATAAAATAGATTTCCTTTGTTACTCTTTTGTAGGTGGTGAATACTTTATGTAATTCTTCTATAGCTGTTAGTTCTTCTTCATCTTGGGTATATACGGTATTTAAAAATTCATAGTCGAAACAAGTTTTTATTAAGCTTGGATTGGTTTTGGGTACTGCGATTAACTTGTTGTAACCTTTCAACTTTTAGGTTCTGCAGTTTGTGTTTGGTTCTTAGATATTTGTAGCTCTGGGGTTAATATTTAGAAAAGTTTGTACTTTGTAGATATTTTCTATATATCCTCGGGAAATATGGTTATAAGCATTTTTATCTTGGTTCAAACTATCTCGATATATGGTAATTTGTGGGGTTATGTATAAGGGATCTTTTTGTGCTTTTGATATAAATGGTTTTTCAAATATCTTATTCATGTTCATGTTCTGGTATCTTTGTCCACTAACTCATTTGTTTGTACCTGCAATTGTAGATTGATAACATTATGGGTTTTATGGAGTGTCCCAACATCTCCTTTTAGCTCTGGAATTTTAATGTCTTCCGATCGACACAGCTCTGTGCACTGCTGAGTTAGCTGGTTTGTAGCTTTAGACTTCAATTTAACTTCATTAGTCTTTAGCTTTTCTATTTCATTACCCATACTGTCCACATTCATTGAAAGCGTAGTTACGGTTTTAAGTATTTTTTTCTAAAGCATCATCTTCCATTATATCAGTCTGAGTAGCTTTGTCTTAATATGCAATCTAAAATAACATTTTTGTTAGTACTAATTACTTCAATTGTAAATGTAAAATTTAATATATTCAATACTAGTCTCCGAATCTCTTTTATTGTAACTGAATTTTGTATTTTCTTTGTTAGCCACCAGCGAACCTAGGTATTATCTGTTCTCACAATAAATTTGTTATATACAATATATGGTCCAAATGCTAATAAACATTTATATAACGAACATAATTCTTTTCTATTTATTTCCCATTTTATTTCTGTTTCATTAAACGTACCTGAGTAGTATCTGCAATGATATTCTAATTTTTCATTTTTGTACCTATATTTAAGTACTCCTCCATAACTATATTCATTTGCATCTGCTTCTACTATATATATAAATTTTTTATCTTCGTCTAGGAATTGTAATTTTGGTAATTCTTTACTAAGTATTTTTATTTTCTAGACTTATTTTTTATCTTCTTTGTTGTAATTATATTCTACATCCTTTTTAAATTTTTTCTGTAAAGGCTTTAGGTTTTCTGTTAGTTTTGGTATATATTCTCTTACTTGGTTTACTAATCCTAAAAATGATTGTAATTTCTTTTTTGTATCTAATTCTTCTTTTGAATTTATTATTTTTTGTACTATATGTTGTTGCATTTTTACTCCACTTTTATCTATTTGTATTCCTAAAAACTCTATCTGGTTTTTTCATAATTTCAACTTTCTTTTCACTTAAACTTATTCCCAATTTTTCTATTATATTTGTAAATTATTCTAATAATTTTAAATGTTATTCTTTTGTTTTTGTATATTGTAGTATATCATCTATGTATACTATACAATTAGGTAATTGTTTAAAATAACTATCCATAAAATGTTGATATCTACCTGGTGCATTTTTATATCCAAATGATAATACGTTCCATTCATAAAATCCTTGTGGCACCATAAATGCGGTTAATTCTTTAGAATTTTCATCTAACTTTAAGTGGTAAAATCCTGATTTACAATCAAATTTACTAAAATAATTATATCCTTGTATTTGTCATATTTTTAATATCTTATTTGGTATTGGATAATTTTATGTCATAGTTTTTGCATTTAGGTTTCTATAATCAATAACCATTCTACTTTTTCATCTTTTTTTGTTCACTATTTAGTAACTCTTTTTGCTCTTACTTTCTAACCACCAATCTGTTTTAGTTATTATATGTGGGTATAATTTATCTAAAAATAGCATTCCTAAAAGCATATTTCTTTATGTTAGTTCATAATTATAGATTTCTTCTATTGTTATTATTTTAACTCATATCTGTATTTTTACTTTTTTAGCTTTATATGTAATTAAGCTTCCTTCATTATTAAATTCTTTGACTACTATTTGTGTTTTTAATTTATCCCATTTACTTTCTGGTAAACAGTTGTATCTACATAAGTTTGCTTCTGTTCCTTTATCTATCAAAGGTGTATAATACCTATTATAATATCCTTCTACTATTCTTTTTACAAGTAATTATATTTTCATATCATGTTAAAGTTCTTTTTATGAATAATCTTTCTTTATTATATGTTATAGATAATTGTGTATGTTCTATATTATATGGTTTTACTTGTTCTAACCATTTTATTCCTAATATTATGTCTGTTTTTTGCATTTCTTCCTTTATTTCAAATTCTATTTTTATTTTTCTAACTCCTATTATTATTTCTTTTTCTGCCGTATCTTTAATGTTTATTAGACTCCTTGGTAGATTTAGACATATATCACTATTAGATTTTATTTCTTCACTTTTTACTAGACATTTTGTTATATAATTTTCTTCTTGTCCTATATTTAAGAGTATTAAATATTCTTTTTTATTTATTGTTCCTGTTATATAATATTGATTTAAATTAACTGTTGAAGTTGTTTCATAACTTGTTCTTTTTATGAGATTGATGATTCTGGTTTTTCATGAGCTTGTTGTGCTTATTCTAACATTTATTATTTCTAAATCTTCTTCTATATCTATGTCTTTGTAACTATAATTATTATTATCAATTGACTTTACAAATTATTCGAAAGGACTTTCTATTTGTATTTTATTAATTTTATTTTTTTCTGTTATTTTATATTTTGTTGTTAATACATATAGATTTTTACATCTTGCTGTAAATATTTTACTTCCTGGGGTTAGTTCTATTCCTGATACTTTCCAATATAATACTAATGATTTATCTATATTTTTATCTGTTATTGCTACTAAATAATTCGCACTTATTATAAAATTTAGATTTTTGGTATATTAAATTTCCTTTTATGGCTGTTATTATACTTTTTTTATAGGTTTTATAATTCTATCATCTGCTAAATATAATTCTATTAATGTATCTATTCCTTCTCTAAAACATGTTTTTATTAATATCTCTGTTCCTCCAAGGTTTACATATTTTATTGGGTCTTTACTTTTTATATCGTTTATTTCTTTATTAATTATTCTTTTTGTTACTTGTGGTATACTAGCTCTTCCTTTTGTATATCTACAGTTTATTACATATTCTTTTTGGCTTACAACGTAGTATTCTTTCTTTTTTCTACTAAATATATTTTTACTGTTGGTATTTTAAATATTTTTTCTACACTTAAGTCAAACTCTTTTCCTTATATTTCGTTAAATATATTACTGTCAAATATTATTTTTTGATCTATACCTTCTTCATTTAAATATTCTTTCTTTGTTATTATTTTTACATCTTCTTCAGTTATTTGGTTTATTTTTATATCTTCTTCAGTCATTTGATTCATCTAATTCACTATCTATTTCATTATTTATTTCATTTTTCAAAATTTCATACATACTATCTTCACTTTCTAATTCATAATCTATATAATCTATCTGCATATATTCTGTATTTTCTATTTTTATTTCTGATATTTGTTTATTTTTGAGTTTTTTGGTAATTTACAATCTCTAGCTAAATGTCCAAATTTTCCACAATTATAACAAGTATATTCTTTTATAGATTTCTTTTTTCTATATGGTCTTTTATGTTTGTAATTTTTTACATAATATCTTTTTCTTGGTTTCTTATATTTATATTTTGATTTTTTTATATTTCATATATTTCTTATATCTTTTTATTTTCTTACAATATGTTTCTTCACATCCAAATTGAGGTGTTATTTTATCTTTGCAACATGCTAAATTTCTTATTAATGTTTTTTCCATTTTTATTTCTTCTCTACATTTTTCACATAGATTTCTATACCATTGTTGTAAAGAAATTTTATTCTTGCTCCTAGGATATCTACTATTTTTTCTTCATCCCGACTCTTTATTATTTTTGAACTAAATGGTTCAGGTAATTTACTAAAATATAATTTTCTTATTTCTTTACTTTTTTCTACATTATATGTTCCCCCTATAATAATATTATTTAAATGCGCACGTATACTCATCTATATAGCACATATTACATATTGCTAATTTTAACATTAAATTTCTCTTTGTATCCTTCTCTTTATTTTGCTCTTCTTTTTTTGTTGTTATACTACTAAATTCTTTCCTTATAGCTATTTCATATTTTTTCAATATTTCTGGTGGTAGTATTTTAGTAGGTATTGATGTTCCTTCTGTTTTATTATCAGATCTTAGTACTTTTTTACTTGCTTCGGCTAGGTTTAAAAACCATAATTTTACTATTCCTATTAATGTCTTTTCTATATATTCTGGTGTGTGTTTTGTATCTATTTTATTATCTAATAATTATTTTGACATGTATCCTATCCTTAGTTGTATTGTTTTATTTGTGTCTATTACACAGTCTAAATCTAAAAAGTTGTAATTAATTATTTATTTTGGTGTCCATTTATTATATTCATCCTTTGGATTATATCTTTTAAACTTATTTTTGTAATTATAGGTTGGTTTTGATGTACTAGGCATTATATTTTTATCTAGAGTATTTCTATCTGATTTATATCTAACTCTTCATCTTCAATGTTAAATATTTTTTCCCATAATATTTTCTTTACGTATAATTTCTATATCTCTAAGTATGTATAAAACTAGTACTTCAAAATTATCTGTCATTTAGGTGGGTTAATTAAATGCTTTTTCATAATTTTCTTTAGTTGTTTGTTTTAATCTTATTAATTCCTCTATATTTTCATTAAGGTATTCTATATATTTTATATCTTTGGTTCTCATATATTCTTCTAAATTTGGTTTTTATTAGTTTTTCTATTAATTGTATATTTTTCATATCCATTTTCCAATATTCTAAATATACGTAATTTATCATGGTTGATGTATAGGTTTGGTATGTAAGTATTTCTAAGAGTAGTTAGGTAGGTGAGGTATGTAATTTATTTTAGTCATAAAATATTTATCAAATATTTTTTCCAATATGATTTTTCTTATATCTACAATTTCTATATCTTTAAGTACATACAAAACAAGTACTTTAAATTTATCTACCATTTAGTCAGATAAATAAGTATTCATTTTTCTTATGATGCTTTTTCAAAATATTACCTTCAATCATACACATAACAAAATATGATCATTTTAGATTACTATATACTATATTATTCTTAAATAACATATTCTTCGGTTACTATTAGCATGGTAATCTGGATACTTTTCCCTTAAACAGCGTCTCTACTCTGGCTACTACCCTATCACGGCTTTCTTGCCTCACCGGTTTCACCTTTAAAATGACATAGTTCTTAAGGATTTTTCTCCCTTTCCACTTTGCTAAAAAACTTCTTAACATGCTATTTTTCGAATAATTCTACTATAAAGTAACTAATATGAACCTATTTTATCATATCATGATTGTTAGAAATTTATGAATTTAGCTATTCATAATCATAAATAAATATACCTGTTCTGGTAGGTTTGATAATTCTAGGCTTTGTTCATCCATAGCTTTTGCTTAGAAATATATCTGCTTTTTATTAAATATTCAAAAGCTTTTTGTTTATAAAGAAGGATGCTTGCTTCAACACATGAAGACTTGCCTTCTAACTGAGCAAAATGCTCTCTATTTATAATCCTATGAAAGATAAAGAAAACGTGTATCCTATTTCTATATTGTTCCTACTTTACACGTATCCTATCTATTTTACAAAAAAGTCTTTGCATTCTGAGAAGAAAAGACTTAAAGCTAACAAAAACTTAAAAAAGTCAAAAAGGCTATTAAATGAAAAGAAAAGTCAAAAAGGCTATAAAAACTTTACAATAATTTACATAAGAAGTTTAGTTTTTTCTTCGTATGTCAGTTTCCTATTTTTAATGCTTTGTCTTCTTCTATTATTGCTCTGTCACTATCTCATTTTTATCTTTTAGCTGGCGTCCTTATCTTCTTGGTTGATGATTTTTTTATTCTAGAAGAACTTTTGGGATAATATTTTCTTCTCCATTACTTCTCGAACATTGATGGTCTGGATATATGTGTCCAATTATCTTGCAATATCTTGTTAATAATCAGTCTGAAATAAATTATTTCCTAATTGCTCTTGCAGTAGATTGTTTTTCTGGGTTAAGTAATGTCATTATCCATTGTCTAATATCTTCCATATTTGTTTGTCGTAGCTCTCTTGAATTTAAATTCATTTGATGGTCTCTTGAATAATAGCTCCATATTGGGTTTCCATTGATGTAATTATTTGCTAATTCTTGAATAATTGTAGCTAATCTAATAAGTCGTTTATTTGAATAAAAATCAGGTATCTCGATTTTGGGTATCTCTGGCTGCTGTACAATATCTTCCGGTGTAATCATATCTCTGGTTAATCCTATTTTTACAACTTTTATAACTGGTTTGAACTCGTTATATAATATCTCTGCTGGTGCAGTATAAAACTTTATATAAAATAGATTTCCTTTGGTTGCTCTTTTATAGGTGGTGAATACTTTATATAATTCTTCTATAGCTGTTAGTTCTTTTCCATCTTGGGTATATACGATATTTAATAATCCACAGTCGAAACATGTTTTTATTAAGCTTGGATTGGTTTTGGGTAGTGCGATTAGCTTCTTGTAACCTTGCAGTTTTTGGGTTATATAGTTTGTGTTTAGTTCTTGGATATTTGTAGCTCTGGAGTTAAGGTTTAGAAAAGTTTGTCCTTTGTAGATATTTTCTATATGTCCTCAGGCTATATGGTTATAAGCTTTTTTATCTTGGTTCAAACTATCTCGATATGTGGTAATTTGTGGGGGTATGTACAAGGGGCCTTTTTGTATTCTTGGCATAAATGGTTTTTCAAATATCTTATTTATGTTCATGTTCTGATATCTTACTCCTTTGTTTGTACCTGCAATTGTCTATTGACAAACGTTATGGGTTTTATGGAGTGTCCCAACGTCTCCTTTCAGCTCGGAAATTTTAATGTCTTCCGATCGACATAGCTATACACACTGCTGAGTTAGCTGATTCATAGCTTTAGATTTCAGTTTAACTTTATTAGTCTTTAGCTTTTATATTTCATTACTCATACTGCCCACTTTCATTAAAAGCGTAGTTAGGGTTTTAAGTATCTTTTCTAAAGTATCATCTTTTATTATATTAGTCTGAGTAGCTTTGTCTTAATATGCAATCTAAAATAACATTTTTATTAGTACTAATTACTTCAATTGTAAATGTAAAATTTAATATATTCAATACTAGTCTCCAAATCGCTTTTGTTGTAACTGAATTTTGTATTTTCTTTGTTAGCCACCAGCGAACCTAGGTATTATCTGTTCTCACAATAAATTTGTTATATACAATATATGGTTAAAATGCTAATAAACATTAATATAACAAACATAATTCTTTTCTATTTATTTTCCATTTTATTTCTATTTCATTAAACGTACCTGAGTAGTATCTGCAATGATGTTCTAATTTTTCATTTTCGTACCTATATTTAAGTACTCCTCCATAACTATATTCACTTGCCTCTGCTTATACTATATATATAAAAAATTTATTTTCATCCGGGAATTGTAATTTTGGTAATTCTTTACAAAGTATTTTTATTTTCTAGACTTGTTTTTTATCTTCTTCGTTGTAATTATATTCTATATTCTTTTTTAATTTTTTCTGTAAAGGTTTTAGGTTTTCTGCTAGTTTTGGTATATATTCTCTTACTTGGTTTACTAATCCTAAAAATGATTGTAATTTCTTTTTTGTATCTAATTCTTCTTTTGAATTTATTATTTTTTGTACTATATGTTGTTGCATTTTTACTCCACTTTTATCTATTTGTATTCCTAAAAACTCTTTCTGGTTTTCATAATTTCGGCTTTCTTTTCACATAAACTTATTCCCAATTTTTCTATTATATCTGTAAATTGTTCTAATAATTTTAAATGTTCCTCTTTAATTTTTGTATATAGTAGTATATCATCTATATATACTATACAATTAGGTAATTGTTTAAAATAACTATCCATAAAATGTTGATATCTACCTGGTGCATTTTTATATCCAAATGGTAATACATTCCATTCATAAAATCTTGTGGTACCGTAAATGCGGTTAATTCTTTAGAATTTTCATCTAACTTTAAGTGGTAAAATTCTGATTTACAATCAAATTTACTAAAATAATTATATCATTGTATTTGTCTTATTTTTAATATCTTATTTGGTATTGGACGATTATCTTATTTGGTATTGGATAATTATATGTTATAGTTTTTGCATTTAGATTTCTATAATCAATAACCATTCTACTTTTTCCCGTTTTTTGTTCATTATGTTTATTTACTATAAATGCTGGACTATTGTATTTACTATTTTCTTTTTGTATATAAGGTTTTTCTGATAATTCATCTATATGCATTTTAAATTCATTTAAATCGTCAAAATTATTTGTTAATGGTTTTTGAGTTATTATGCTATTTTTATCTATTAATTCAATTTTTATAGTAGTTTTATGTTTTTTCCATCCTTTTAATGGATCTTCACTATATAATTGTCTTTATTGTTTCTTTATTATTTCTACCGTATCTATTGAAAATATAGTTATTTCTTATTTATTAATCAAAAATACAACTAGTTCTACTGTGTCTTCTGTATTTTTTATATTTTCTAACTTTTGCGTAATTTTTTCACTTCCTTCTAACCAATCAGTTTTCTTTCTTATTTTATTAATAACTCTTTTTGCTCTTACTTTTTGTTTACATGGTGTTGTAAACCACCAATCTGTTTTAGTTATTATATGTGGGTATAATTTATCTAAAAATAGCATTCCTAAAAGCATATCTTTTGATGTTAGTTCATAATTATAGATTTCTTCTATTGTTATTATTTTATCTCATATCTGTATTTTTACATTTTTAGCTTTATATGTAATTAAACTTCCTTCATTATTAAATCCTTTTACTACTATTCATGTTTTTAATTTATCCCATTTACTTTCTGGTAAACAGTTGTATCTACATAAGTTTGTTTCTGCTCCTTTATCTATCATACGTGTATAATACCTATTATAATATCTTTCTACTATTATTTTTACAAGTACTTATATTTTCATATCATGTTAAAGTTCTTTTTATTAATAATCTTTCTTTATTATATGTTATAGATAATTGTGTATGTTCTATATTGTATGGTTTTACTTGTTCTAACCATTTTATTCCTAATATTATGTCTGTTTTTTGCATTACTTCCTTTATTTCAAATTCTATTTTTATTTTTCTGACTCCTATTATTATTTCTTTTTCTGCCGTATCTTTAATATTTATTAGACTCCTTGATAGATCTGGGCATATATCACTATTACATTTTATTTCTTCATTTTTTACTAGATATTTTGCTATATAATTTTCTTCTTGTCCTGTATTTAAGAGTATTAAATATTCTTTTTCATTTATTGTTCCTTTTATATAATATTGATTTGAATTCACCGTTGAAGTTGTTTCATAACTTGTTCTTTTTTATGAGCTTGATGATTCTGGTTTTTCATGAGCTATTCTTTTTGTTGTGCTTATTCTATCATTTATTATTTCTAAATCTTCTTCTTTATTTATATCTTTGTAACTATAATCATTATTATCAATTATTTTTACAAATTGTTCGAAAAGACTTTCTATTTGTACTTTATTAATTTTATTTTTTTCTGTTATTTTATGTTTTGTTGTTAATAATATAGATTTTTACATCTTGCTGTAAATATTTCACTTCCTGGGTTAGTTCTATTCCTGATATTTTCCAATATAATACTAATAATTTATCTATATTTTTATATGTTGTTGCTACTGAATAATTCAGACTTATTTTAAATTTAAATTTTTGGTATATTAAACTTCTTTTATGGCTGGTATTATACTTTTTAATATAGGTTTTATAATTCTATCATCTGCTAAATATAATTCTATTGGTATATCTATTACTTCTCTAAAATATGTTTTTATTAATATCTCTTTTCCTCCAAGGTGTACATATTTTATTGGGTCTTTACTTTTTATATCGTTTATTTCTTTATTAATTATTCTTTTTGTTACTAGTGGTATACTAGCTCTTTCTTATGCATATCTACCGCCTATTACATATTACTTTGGGCTTACAACGTAGTATTCTTCCTTTTTTCTACTAAATATATTTTTTATTGTTGGGATTTTAAATATTTTTCTACACGTAAGTCCAACTCTTTTCCCTTTATTTCATCAAATATATTACTGTCAAATATTATTTTTTGATATGTTCCTTCTTCATTTAAATATTCTTTCTTTGTTATTATTTTTATATCTTCTTCAGTTATTTGATTTATTTTTATATCTTTTTCAGTCATCTGATTCATCTAATTCACTATCTATTTTATTATCTGTTTCATTTTTCGAAATTTCATATATACTATTTTCACTTTCTAATTCATACTCTATATAATCTATCTGCATATATTCTGTATTTTCTATTTTTATTTCTGATATTTGTTTATTTTTTTGGTTTTTTGATAATTTATAATCTCTAACTAAATGTCCTAGTTTTCCACAATTATAACAAGTACATTCTTTTATAGATTTGTTTTTTCTATATGGTCTTTTATGTTTATAATTTTTTACATAATATCTTTTTCTTGGTTTCTTATGTTTATATTTTGATTTTTTATATTTCTTATATTTCTTATGTCTTTTACTTTTCTTATAATATCTTTCTTCACGTCCAAATTGAGGTGTTATTTTATCTTTACAACATGCTAAATATGTTATTAATGTTTTTTCTATTTTTATTTCTTCTCTATATTTTTTACATAGATTTGTATACCATTGTTATAAAAATTTTATTTCTGCTCCTAGGGTATCTACTATTTTTTCTTCATCCCAACTCTTTATTATTTTTGAACTAAATGGTTCAGATAATTAACTAAAATATAATTTTCTTATATCTTTACTTTCTTTTTTATTATATGTTCCTTTATAATAATATTCTTTAAATGCGCACGTATACTGATCTATATACCACATATTACATATTGCTAATTTTAACATTAAATTCTTATTCGTATCTTTCTCTTTATTTTGCTCTTATTCTTCTGTTGTTATACTGTCAAATTCTTCTCTTATAGCTATTTCATATTTTTTCAATATTTTTGTTGGTAGTATTTTAGTAGGTATTGATGTTTCTTCTGTTTTATTATCAGATATTAGTAGCTTTTTACTTGCTTCAGATAGGTTTAAAAACCATAATTTTATTATTCTTATTAATGTCTTTTCTATATATTCTGGTGTATTTATTGTATCCATTTTATTATCTAATAATTATTTTGACATGTATCCTACCCATAGTTGTATTATTTTATTTGTGTCTATTACACAGTCTAAATCTAAAAAATTGTAATTAATTATTTATTTTGGTGTCCATTTATTATATTCATCCTTTGGATTATATTTTTTAAACTTATTATTGTAATTATAGGTTGGTTTTGATGTACTAGGTATTATATTTTTATCTAGAGTATTTGCTTTTGTATTTATTAGTTCTAGGTTTTCTATATTAATTACTTCTTGTTTTTCATTAATTTCTAGTTTTTTTATGTTTTCTAGAATTTCTGTATATATTTCACTATCTTCCGAATTATAGTTATCTATTTATTCAGCATCTATTGTATTTATTTCTAATTCACTCGTTTCTGGTTCATTATTTTTTATTTCTAATTTTTCTTTAAATTGATTTATCTTATTTAATAATTTTTGTTCTTTATCTTTTTCTTCTTTTTCTTTCTGTCTCTTTTCATATAAATCTTTTACCATTTGTAGGGTTTTTTCTAATTTAGCAATTCTACTATTTTTCGTATTTCTTTTGTGGTTTATTGTTTATTTTATCTATTTTTTTTTCTGTCTATCTCTTCGTTTTCTCTTTCTATTCTTACCATGACTGTCAACTTATCTTCTAATTTTAATTCTTTTTTTTAATATTAAATATAAATGTTCACCTATTTTCTTATATCTTCTTCTTAAATTAGGGAATACTATTTTTATTTTTAATCCTTCATGCTTTTCATATGTTTTTTCATCTATTATAAATTCTTCTTTATTTATTTTTTTTAAATGTATATAGGTTATATTGATATATATATTCTAGACTATCTATTGTTGATTCTAAATTTGATATTTCTTCTATTTATGCATTTATTGAGTTTTTACTAACTCCAACAATTGTGTTATACTGTAGTCTTTCTATCCTTATTTTTAGTTCTTTATATTTTTCAGATATTATTTGTTTTAATTTATTATATTATTGTGGTTTTTGTGCGTTATTAATCTAAACAATATTTATAATATTTTGTTGGATATCTATATCTAATTTTATCATAATTAATAAATTAATCAAATAAATCCAATTATATACTACTTTCGTAACTTTAATTAGCATAGGCTCTGATACTATTTGTAGAGGGTGCAGATAACTTGGGTAATAAATAGATCGATTATAGTTCTAATGGATCTATTTTTATTTGTGCATGGATATTTCTTGATTTCTCTAAACATTTTTATTTATAGTGTATTTATTTTAGTTTTATTAATGTTCATATCTTGGGGGGTGATTAGATGGTATTTGATTAAATGCTTTACTGTAGTATTCTTTAGTTTTTATCTTAGTCTTTGTAATTCTTGTATATTATTTTAGAGGTATTCTAAATATTCTATATCTTTTGTTCTAAAATATTCTATTAAATTCTCTTTCATAAGTATTTTTGTTAATCTTATTTTTTCCATATCTTGTCTCTAATATTTTAAATACTCATAGTCTATCAATTTATCCTAAGGTAGTTGTGATGATAAAAATTTCTTTGTAATAATTTATTCTAATTGTACTATATCTGATATTAAATTCAAGGTTATCTATTTCGTTAATTATCCTATATTTTTCGTCTATGAATAATTCTATGTCTAAATCATATTCACTTGCCTCTGCTTCTACTATATATATAAATTTTTTATCTACGTCTAGAAATTGTAATTTTGGTAATTATTTACAAAGTATTTTTATTTTCTGGACTTGCTTTTTATCTTCTTTGTTGTAATTATACTCTACGTCCTTTTAAAATTTTTTCTGTAAAGGCTTTAGGTTTTCTGCTAGTTTTGGTATATATTCTCTTATTTGGTTTACTAATCCTAAAAATGATTGTAATTTCTTTTTTGTATCTAATTCTTCTTTTGAATTTATTATTTTTTGTACTATATGTTGTTGCATTTTTACTCTACTTTTATCTATTTGTATTCCTAAAAACTCTATCTGGTTTTTCATAATTTCGGCTTTCTTTTTCACATAAACTTATTCCCTATTTTTCTATTATATATGTAAATTATTCTAATAATTTTAAATGTTCCTCTTTAATTTTTGTATATAGTAGTATATCGTCTATGTATACTATACAATTAGGTAATTATTTAAAATAGCTATCCATAAATTGTTGATATCTACCTGATGCATTTTTATATCCAAATGGTAATACGTTTCATTCATAAAATCCTTGTGGTACCGCAAATACGGTTAATTCTTTAGAATTTTCATCTAACTTTAAGTGATAAAATCCTGATCTACAATCAAATTTACTAAAATAATTATATCCTTGTATTTGTCTTATTTTTAATATCGTATTTGGTACTGGATAATTATATGTCATAGTTTTTGCATTTAGGTTTCTATAATAAATAACCATTCTACTTTTTCCTCTATTTTTTTCATTATGTTTATTTACTATAAATGCTGGACTATTGTGTTTACTATTGCTTTTTTGTATATACTGTTTTTCTAATAATTCATCTATATGCATTTTAAATTCTTTTAAATCGTCAAAATTATATGTTAATGATTTTTGGGTTATTATGCTATTTTTATCTATTAATTCAACTTTCATAGTAGTTTTATGTTTTTCCATCCTTTTAATGGATCTTCACTATATAATTGTCTTAATTTTTTCTTTATTATTTCTACCTTATCTATTGAAAATATAGTTATTTCTTTTTTATTTATCGAAAATACGACTAGTTCTATTGTGTCTTCTGTATTTTTTATATTTTCTAACTTTTGTGTAATTTTTTCACTTTCTTTTATCCAATCAGTTTTCTTTCTTATTTTATTAGTAATTCTTTTTGCTCTTACTTTCTGTTTATATGGTGTTGTAAACCACCAATCTATTTTAGTTATTATATGTGGGTATAATTTATCTAAAAATGGCATTCCTAAAAGCCTATCTTTTGATGTTAGTTCATAATTATAGATTTATTCTATTGTTATTATTTTATCTCATATCTATACTTTTACATTTTTAGCTTTATATGTTATTAAGCTTCCTTCATTATTAAATCATTTGATTACTATTGGTGTTTTTAATTTATCCCATTTACTTTCTGGTAAACAGTTGTATCTACATAAGTTTGCTTCTGCTCATGTATCTATTATAGGTGTATAATACCTATTATAATATCCTTCTACTATTATTTTTACAAGTACATATATTTTCATATCATGTTAAAATTCTTTTTATGAATAATCTTTCTTTATTATATGTTATAGATAATTGTGTATGTTCTATATTGTATGGTTTTACTTGTTGTAACCATTTTATTCTTAATATTATGTCTGCTTTTTGCATTTCTTCCTTTATTTCAACTTCTATTTTTATTTTTCTGACTCCTATTATTATTATTTTTCTGCCGTATCTTTAATGTTTATTAGAATCCATGGTAGATCTGGGCATATATCACTTTTAGATTTTATTTCTTAACTTTTTACTAGATATTTTTCTATATAATTTTCTTCTTGTCCTGTGTTTAAGAGTATTAAATATTCTTTTTCATTCATTATTCGTATTATATAATATTGATTTAAATTAACTGTTGAAGTTGTTTCATAACTTGTTCTTTTTGATGAGTTTGATGATTTTGGTTTTTTCATGAGCTATTCTTTTTGTTGTACTTATTCTATCATTTATTATTTCTAAATCTTCTTCTATATTTATGTCTTTGTAACTATAATCATTATTATCAATTATTTTTACAAATTGTTCAAAAGGACTTTCGATTTGTATTTTATTAATTTTATTTTTTCCCGTTGTTTTATGTTTTGTTGTTAATAATATAGATTTTTACATCTTGCTGTAAATATTTTACTTCCTGAGATTATTTCTATTCTTGATATTTTCCAATATAATATTAATAATTTATCTATATTTTTATCTGTTATTGCTACTAAATAATTCGCCATTATTATAAATTTAAATTTAGGTATATCAAATTTCCTTTTATGGCAATTATTATACTTTTTTCTATAGGTTTTATAATTCTATCATCTACTAAATATAGTTCTATTGGTGTCTCTATTCCTTCTCTAAAAGATGGTTTTATTAATATCTCTGTTTCTCCAATGTGTACATATTTTATTGGGTCTTTAATTTTTATATCGTTTATTTCTTTGTTAGTTATTCTTTTTGTAACTACTGGTATACTAGCTCTTCCTTTTGTATATCTACAGTCTATTATGTGTTCTTTTTGGCTTACTACGTAGTATTCTTCCCTTTTTCTACTAAATATATTTTTTATTATTGGTATTTTAAATATTTTTCTACACTTAAGTCTAACTCTTTTCATTTTACTTCCTCAAATATATTAATGTCAAATATTATTTTTTAATCTGTTCATTCTTTATTTAAATATTCTTTCTTTGTTATTATTTTAATATCTTCTTCAGTCATTTGATTCATCTAATTCACTATCTATTTATTATCTGTTTCATTTTCCGAAATTTCATATATACTATCTTTACTTTCTAATTCATAATCTATATAATCTATCTGCATATATTCTGTATTTTCTATTTTTATTTATTTATATTTCACTGGTTTCTGGTTCATTATTTTTTATTTCTAATTTTTCTTTAAATTGATTTATCTTGTTTAATAATTTTTGTTCTTTGTCTTTTTCTTCTTCTTTTTTCTGTCACTTTTCATATAAATCTTTTAGCATTTGTAGTTCTTTTTCTAAGTCAGCAATCCTACTATTTTTAGTTTCTTCTATTTTTCGTATTTCTTCTGTGGTTTGTTGATTTATTTTATCTATTTCTTTTTTTTGTCTATCTCTTCATTTTTCTTTCTATACTTACCATGACTGCCAACTTATCTTCTAATTTTAATTCTTCTTTTTCTAACATTAAATATAAATGTTCACCTATTTTCTTATATCTTTTTCCTAAATTCGAGAATACTATTTTTATTTTTAATCCTTCATGATTTTCATATATTTTTTCATCTATTATAAATTCTTCTTTGTTTATTTTATCTAAATGCATATAGGTTATGTTGATATATATATATATATTCTAGACTATCTATTGTTGATTCTAAATTTGATATTTCTTCTTTTTGTGCATTTATTGAGTTTTTACTAACTCCGATAATTATGTTATACTGTAGTCTTTCTATCCTTATTTTTCATTCTTTACGTTTTTCAGATATTATTAGTTTTAATTCTTTATATTGTTGTGGTTTTTGTATGTTATTCATCTAAACAATATTTATAATATTTTGGTAGATATCTAAATTTAATTTTATCATAATTAATAAATTAATCAAATAAATCCAATTATATACTACTTCCGTAACTTTAATTAGCATAGGCTGTGATACCATTTGTAGGGGGTGCGGATACTAATTGTAGGGAGTGCGGATAACTTGGGTGATAAATAGATCTATTATAGTTCTAATGGATCTATTTTTATTTGTGCGTGAATATTTCTTAACTTCTCTAAACATTTTTATTTTTAGTGTATTTATTTTTAATTTTATTAATGTTCATATTTTGGGGGGTGATTAGATGATATTTGATTAAATGCTTTACTGTAATATTTTTTAGTTTTTCCTCTTAGTCTTTGTAATTCTTGTATATTATTTTGGAGGTATTCTAAATATTCTATATCTTTTATTCTAAAATATTCAATTAAATTCTCTTTCATAAGTATTTTTGTTAATCTTATTTCTTCCATATCTTGTCTTCAATATTTTAAATACTCATAGTCTATCATTTTATCCTAAAGTAGTTGTGATACTGTAAATTTCTTTGTAATTATTTATTCTAATTGTACTATATCTGATATTAAATTCTAGGTGATCTATTTCGTTAATTATCCTGTCTTTTTCGTCTATGAATAATTCTATGTCTAAATCATATTCTAAACTATTTTTTAATTCTAGTTGTTTTATGGTTTTATTTATCCAAATTAATCTTTCTTTTAATTGTTCTCTTCCTTTTCTAAGCTGGTTTCTATAATTAATTTCTTCGTATAGCCAACTTTGTTTTTCTCTTACTCTTTGAATATATTCTAGCATTTCTTAATCTGTATAATATCCATCTAAATAATTATCTAGGTAGTAATAGTGATTGCCATCACTTAAGTATATTTCTCCTAACTCGTCTTCTATCTGGTTTATATCTAACTCTTCATCTTCAATGTTAAATATTTTTTTCCATATTATTTTCTTTACGTCTATAATTTCTATATCTCTAAGTATGTATAAAACTAGTACTTTAAAATTATCTGTCATTTAAGTGGGTTAATTAAATGCTTTCTCATAATATTCTTTAGTTGTTTGTTTTAATCTAATTAATTCCTCTATATTTTCATTAAGGTATTCTATATATTTTATATCTTTGCTTCTCATATATTCTTCTAAATTTGCATTTATTAATTTTTCTATTAATTGTATATTTTACATATCCATTTTCCAATACTCTAAATATACGTAATTTATCATGGTTGATGTGTAGGTTTGGTATGTAAGTATTTATAAGAGTGGTTAGGTAGGTGAGGTATGCAATTTGTTCTAATCATAAAATATTTATCGAATATTTTTTCCAATATGATTTTTCTTATATCTATAATTTCAATATCCTTAAGTACATACAAAACAAGTATTTTAATTTTATCAACCATTTCGTCAGATAAATAAGTATTCATTTCTCATATGATGCTTTTTCAAAATATTCTCTTCAATCATACACATAATAAAATATGATCATTTTAGATTACTATATACAAGATTATTCTTAAATAACATATTCTTCGGTCACAATTAACATGGTAATATGGATACGTTTTCCTTAAACAACGTCTCTACTCTGGATACTCTCCTATCATGGCTTTCTTGCCTCACTGGTTTCACCTTTAGGATGGCATAGTTCTTAGGAATTTTTATCCTTTTCCACTTTGTTAATAAAATTCTTAACATGCTATTTTTTGAATAATTATACTATAAATTAACTAACATGAACCTATTTTATCATATCATGATGGTTAGGAATTTATGAATTTAGCTATTCATAATCATAAATAAATATACATGTTTTGGTAGGTTTGATAATTCTGGGCTTTGTTCATTCATAACTTTTGCTTAGAAATATATCTTCTTTTTATTAAATATTCAAAAGCTTTTTGTTTACAAAGAAGGAGGCTTGCTTCAACACATGAACACTTGCCTCTAACCGAGCAAAATGATCATCTATTTATAACCTAAGAATGAAAGTGTGTATACTATTTTACTTTACACCTGTCTTAATATATCTTTACACGTCTCCTACTTAATAATTACATCTTTTACAAAAAGTCTTACAAAGACAAAAAAGCAATTATGGCAAGTGCCAAAAAGTCAACAAAATTAAAAAGCCAATAGTTCCTATAAATTATTTACGTAAAGGAAATTAAGAAAGCTATCTACATGTCGCTTTCATGATTTAATAGTTTATCTTTTATTGGCTCCGTTGTTATCTTCTAACTGGCATCCTTATCTTCTTGGTTGATTTTTTCTTTTATACTAGCTGGACTTCTGGGATAATATTATCTCCTCCAATATATCTCGAACATTGATGGTTTGGATATTTGTGTCCAATTATCTTGCAATATCTTGTTAATAATCCGTCTGAAATAAATTCTTTCCTAATTTCTCTTACAGTAGATTTATTTTCTGGGTTAAGTAACATTATTATCCATTATATGACATCTTCCATATCTGTTTGTCGTTGCTCTCTTGAATTTGAATAAATCATTTGATGGTCTCTTGAATAATAGCTCCATATTGGGTTTCCATTGATGTAATTATTTGCTAATTCTTGAATAATTGTAGCTAATCCAATAAGTCGTTTATTTGCATAAAAATCAGGTATCTCAATTTTGGGTATCTCTGGCTACTGTACAATATCTTTCGGTATAATCATATCTCTGGTTAATCCTATTTTTACAACTTGTATAACTGGTTTGATCTCGTCGTATAATATCTCTGTTAGTGCAGTATAAAACTTTATATAAAATAGATTTCCTTTGGTTGCTCTTTTATAGGTTGTGAATACTTTATGTTATTCTACTATAGCTGTTAGTTCTTCTCCATCTTGGGTATATGCGGTATTTAATAATCCATAGTCGAAACATGTTTTAATTAAGCGTGAATTGGTTTTGGGTAGTGCAATTAGCTTGTTGTAACCTTGTAATTTTTGGGTTATATAGTTTGTGTTGGTTCTTGGATATTTGTAGCTCTGGGGTTAAGGTTTAGAAAATTTTGTACTTTGTAGATATTTTCTATATACCCTCAGGCTATATGGTTAGAAACTTTTTTATCTTGGTTCAAACTATCTCGATATGTGGTAATTTGTGGGGGTATGTACAAGGGGTCTTTTTGTGCTTTTGATATAAATGGTTTTTCAAATATCTTATTTATGTTAATGTTCTGGTATCTTTGTTCACTAACTCCTTTGCTAGTACCTGCAATTGTAGATTATTAAACGTTATAGGTTTTATGGAGTGTCCCAACATCTCTTTTTAGCTATAGAATTTTAATGTCTTTCGAGCGACATAACTCTGCACACTGCTGAGTTAGCTGATTCATAGCTTTAGACTTCAGTTTAGCTTTTTTAGTCTTTAGCTTTTCTATTTCATTACCCATACTGTCCACATTCATTGAAAGCGTAGTTAGGGTTTTGAGTATCTTTTCTAAAGCATCATCTTCTATTATATCAGTCTTCGTAGCTTTTTCTTGATATGTAATTTGCAATAACATTTTTGTTAGTACTAATTACTTCAGTTGTAAATGTAAAATTTAATATATTCAATACTATTCTCCGTATCTCTTTTGTTGTAACTGATTTTGTATTTTCTTTGTTAACCACCATCGAACCTGGGTATTATCTGTTCTCACAATATATTTGTTATATACAATATAAGGTTCAAATGTTAATAAACATTTATATAACGAACATAATTCTTTTCTATTTATTTCCTATTTTTTTCTGTTTCATTAAACGTACCTGAGTAGTATCTGCAATGATGTTCTAATTTTTTATTTTCGTACCTATATTTAAGTACTGCTCCATAACTATATTCATTAGCATCTGCTTCTACTATATGTATAATTTTGTTATTTTCATTTGGGAGTTATAATTTTGGTAATTCTTTATAAAGTATTTTTATTTTCTAGACTTATTTTTAACCTTCTTCGTTGTAATTATATTCTATGTCCTTTTTTAATTTTTTCTGTAAAGGCTTTAAGTTTTCTGCTAATTTTGGTATATATTCTCTTACTTGGTTTACTAATCTTAAAAGTGATTATAATTTCTTTTTTGTATCTAATTTTTCTTTTGAATTTATTATTTTTTGTACTATATTAACAACAAAATATAAAATAACAGGAAAAAATAAAATTAATAAAAAACAAATAGAAAGTCCTTTCGAGCAATTTGTAAAATCAATTGATAATAATGATTATAGTTATAAAAAACATAGATATAGAAGAAGATTTAGAAATAATAAATGATAGAATAAGTACAACAAAAAGAATAGTTCATGAAAAACCAGAATCATCAAGCTCATAAAAAAGAACAAGTTATGAAACAACTTCAACAGTTAATTTAAATCAATATTATATAACAGGAACAATAAATAAAAAAGAATATTTAATACTCTTAAACATAGGACAAGAAGAAAATTATATGGCAAAATATCTAGTAAAAAGTGAACAAATAAAATGTAATAGTAATATATGCCCAAATCTACCAAGGAGTGTAATAGACATTAAAGAAACGACACAAAAAAACATAATAATAGGAGTCAGAAAAATAAAAATAGAAGTTGAAATAAAGGAAGAAATGCAAAAAGCAGACATAATATTAAGAATAAAATGGTTAGAACAAGTAAAACCATACAATATAGAACATACACAATTATCTATAACATATAATAAAGAAAGATTATTCATAAAAAGAATTTTAACATGATATGAAAATATATGTACTTGTAAAAATAATAGTAGAAAGATATTATAATAGGTATTATACACCTATAATAGATACATGAGCAGAAGCAAACTTATGTAGATACAACTGTTTACCAGAAAGTAAATGGGATAAATTAAAAACACCAATAGTAATCAAATGATTTAATAATGAAGGAAGCTTAATAACATATAAAGCTAAAAATGTAAAAGTATAGATATGAGATAAAATAATAACAATAGAAGAAATCTATAATTATGAACTAACATCAGAAGATAGGCTTTTAGGAATGCCATTTTTAGATAAATTATACCCACACATAATAACTAAAATAGATTGGTGGTTTACAATACCATATAAACAGAAAGTAAGAGCAAAAAGAATTACTAATAAAATAAGAAAGAAAACTGATTGGATAAAAGGAAGTGAAAAAATTACACAAAAGTTAGAAAATATAAAAAATACAGAAGACACAGTAGAACTAGTTGTATTTTCAATAAATAAAAAATAAATAACTATATTTTCAATAGATAAGGTAGAAATAATAAAGAAAAAATTAAGATAATTATATAGTGAAGATCCATTAAAAGGATGGAAAAAATATAAAACTACTATAAAAATTGAATTAATATATAAAAATAGCATAATAACCCAAAAACCATTAACATATAATTTTGACGATTTAAAAGAATTTACATGCATATAGATGAATTATTAGAAAAACAATATATACAAAAAAGCAATAGTAAACATAATAGTCTAGCATTTATAGTAAATAAACATAGTGAACAAAAAAGAGAAAAAAGTAGAATGGTTATTTATTATTAAAACCTAAATGCAAAAACTATGACATATAATTATCCAATACCAAATAAAGATATTAAAAATAAGACAAATACAAGGATATAATTATTTTAGTAAATTTGATTGTAAATCGGAATTTTACCACTTAAAGTTAGATGAAAATTCTAAAGAATTAACCGCATTTACGGTACCACAAGGATTTTATGAATGGAAGGTATTACCATTTGGATATAAAAATGTACCAGGTAGATATCAACATTTTATGGATAGGTATTTTAAACAATTACCTAATTGTATAGTATACATAGATGATATACTACTATATACAAAAACTAAAGAGGAACATTTAAAATTATTAGAACAATTTACATATATAATAGAAAAATCAGGAACAAGTTTAAGTGAAAGAAAGCTGAAATTATAAAAAACCAGATAGAGTTTTTAGGAATACAAATAGATAAAAGTGGAAGAAAAATGCAACAACATATAGTACAAAAAATAATAAATTCAAAAGAAGAATTAGATACAAAAAAAAATTATAATCACTTTTAAGATTAGTAAACCAAGTAAGAGAATATATACCAAAATTAGCAGAAAACCTAAAGCCTTTACAGAAAAATTGAAAAAGGACGTAGAATATAATTACAACGAAGAAGGTTAAAAACAAGTCCAGAAAATAAAAATACTTTGTAAAGAATTACCAAAATTACAATTCCCAGACGAAAATAAAAAAAATTATATATATAGTAAAAGCAGATGCTAGTAAATATAGTTCTGGAGCAGTACTTAAATATTGGTACGAAAATGAAAAATTAGAACATCATTGCAGATACTACTCAGGTACGTTTAATGAAACAGAAAAAAATAGGAAATAAATAGAAAAGAATTATGTTCGTTATATAAATGTTTATTAGCATTTGAACCTTATATTGTATATAACAAATTTATTGTGAGAACAGATAATACCCAGGTTCGATGGTGGTTAACAAAGAAAATACAAAATCAGTTACAACAAAAGAGATACGGAGAATAGTATTGAATATATTAAATTTTACATTTACAATTGAAGTAACTAGTACTAAAAAAAATGTTATTGCAGATTACATATCAAGACAAAGCTACACAGACTGATATAATAGAAGATGATGCTTTAGAAAAGATACTCAAAACCCTAACTACGCTTTCAATGAAAGTGGACAGTATGGGTAATGAAATAGAAAAGCTAAAGACTAAAGAAGTTAAACTGAAGTCTAAAGCTATGAATCAGCTAACTCAGCAGTGTGCAGAGTTATGTCGATCGGAAGACATTAAAATTCCAGAGCTAAAAGGAGATGTTGGGACACTCCATAAAACCCATAACGTTTATCAATCTACACTTGCAGGTACAAGCAAAAGAGTTAGTGGATAAAGATACCAGAACATGAACATAAATAAGATATTTGAAAAACCATTTATGCCAAGAATACAAAAAGGCCCCTTGTACATACCCCCACAAATTACCACATATCGAGATAGTTTGAACCAAGATAAAAAAGCTTATAACCATATTTCCCGAGGATATATAGAAAATATCTACAAAGTACAAACTTTTCTAAACCTTAACCCCAGAGCTACAAATATCCAAAAACCAAACACAAACTACAGAACCCAAAAATTGAAAGGTTACAACAAGCTAATCGCACTACCCAAAACCAATCCAAGCTTAATAAAAACTTGTTTCGACTATGAATTATTAAATACCGTATATACCCAAGATGAAGAAGAACTAACAACTATAGTAGAATAACATAAAGTATTCACCACCTACAAAAGAGTAACAAAGGAAATCTATTTTATATAAAGTTTTATACTGCACCAACAAGATATTATACGACGAGATCAAACCAGTTTTACAAATTGTAAAAATAGGATTAACCAGAGATATAATTATACCGGAAGATATTGTACAGCAGTCAGAGATACCCAAATTGAGATACCAAATTTTTATACAAATAAACGACTTATTGGATTAGATACAATTATTCAAGAATTAGCAAATAATTATATCAATGAAAACCCAATATGGAGCTATTATTCAAGAGACCATAAAATAATTTATTCAAATTCAAGAGAACTACGACAAACAGATATGAAAGATGTCAGACAATGGATAGTGACGTTACTTAACCCAGAAAAACAATCTACTGCAAGAGCAATTAGGTAAGGATTTATTTCAGGCGGATTATTAACAAGATATTGCAAGATAATTGGACAAAAATATTCAGACCATCAATGTTCGAGATGTAATGGAGGAGATAATATTATCCTAGAAGTCCAGCTAGAATAAAAGAAAAAATCAACCAAGAAAATAAGGACGCCAGCTAGAAGATAACAACGGAGCAATAATGGAAAAAATAAAAGACAAACTATTAAATCATGAAAGCGATATGTAGATAGCTTTCTTGATTTCCTTTACGTAAATAATGTATAGGAACTATTGGCTTTTAATTTTGTTGACTTTTTGGCACTTGCCATAATTACTTTTTTGTCTTTGTAAGACTTTTTGTAAAAGATGTAATTATTAAGTAGGAGACGTGTAAAGATATATTAGGACAGGTGTAAAGTAAAATAGCATACACACTTTCATTCTTAGGTTATAAATAGGCGAGCATTTTGCTCAGTTAGAGGCAAGTCTTCATGTGTTGAAGCAAGCCTCCTTCTTTGTAAATAAAAAACTTTTGAATATTTAATAAAAAACAGATATATTTCTAAGCAAAAGCTATGAATGAACAAAGCTCAGAATTATCAAACCTACTAGAACAGGTATATTTATTTATGATTATGAATAGCTAAAATCATAAATTTCTAACAATCATGATATGATAAAATAGGTTCATGGTAGTTACTTTATGGTAGAATTATTCAAAAAATAGCATGTTAGGAAGTTTATTAGCAAAGTGGAAAAGGAGAAAAATTCCTAAGAACTATGCCATCTTAAAGGTGAAACCGGTGAGGCAAGAAAGCCGTGATAGGGGAGTAGCCAGAGTAGAGGCATTGTTTAAGAGAAAAGTATCCAGATTACCATACTAATAGTGACCGAAGAATATGTTATTTAAGAATAATCTAGTATATAGTAATCTAAAATGATCATATTTTGTTATGTGTATGATTGAAGGGAATATTTTGAAAAAGCATCATATGAAAAATGAATACATATTTTCTGACGAAATGGTAGATAAATTTAAAATACTTATTTTGTATCTTTTTAAGGATATAGAAATTGTAGATATAAGAAAAATCATATTGGAAAAATATTTGATAAATATTTTATGACTAGAATAAATTACATATCTCACCTACCTAACTACTCTTATAAATACTTACATACCAAACCTACACATCAACCATGATAGAATTAAGTATATTTAGAGTATTGGAAAATGGATATGAAAAATATACAATTAATAGAAAAACTAATGAGAACCAAAGATAAAAAATATATAGAATACCTTAATGAAAATATAGAGGAGTTAATAAGATTAAAACAAACAACTAAAGAAAATTATGAAAAAGCATTTAATTAACCCACCTAAATGACAGATAATTTTGAAGCACTAGTTTTATACATACTTAGAGATATAGAAATTATAGACGTAAAAAATATTATATGGAAAAAAATATTTAACATTGAAGATGAAGAGTTAGATATAAATCAAATAGAAGACGAGTTAGGAGAAATATATTTAAGTATTGACAATCACTATTACTACCTAGTTAATTATTCAGATGGATATTATACAGATTAAGAAATGCTAGAATATATTCAAAGAGTTAGAGAAAAACAAAATTGGCTATACGAAGAAATTAATTATAGAAACCAGCTTAGAAAAGAAAGAGAACAATTAAAAGAAAGATTAATTTGGATAAATAAAATCATAAAACAACTAGAATTAAAAGATAGTTTAGAATATGATTTAGACATAGAATTATTCATAGATGAAAAAGACAGGATAATTAATGAAATAAATAACCTAGAATTTAATATCAGATATAGTACAATTAGAATAAATAATTACAAAGAAATTTGCAGTATCACAACTACTTTAGGATAAAATGATAGACTATGAGTATTTAAAATATTGGAGATAAGATATGGAAGAAATAAGATTAACAAAAATACTTATGAAAGAGAATTTAATTGAATATTTTAGAACAAAAGATATAAAATAGTTAGAATACCTACAAAATAATATACAAGAATTACAAAGATTAAGAGAAAAAATTAAAGAATATTACAGTAAAGCATTTAATCTAATACCATCTAATCGCCCTCCAGGATATGAACATTAATAACAGACATAAAGTATTCTCCACCTATAAAAGTGTAACCAAAGGAAATCTATTTTATATAAAGTTTTATACTGCACCAGCAAAGATATTATACGACGAGATCAAACCAGTTATACAAGTTGTAAAAATAGGATTAACCAGAGATATGATTATACCGGAAGATATGGTTTTATTTATCCAAATTAATCTTTCTTTTAATTGTTCTGTTCCTTTTCTAAGCTGGTTTCTATAATTAATTTCTTCGTATATCCAACTTTGTGTTTTCTAATTCTTTGAATATATTCTAGCATTTCTTAATCTGTATAATATCCATTTGAATAATTATCTAGGTAGTAATAGTGATTGTCATCACTTAAGTATATTTCTCCTAACTCGTCTTTTATCTGATTTATATCTAACTCTTCATTTTCAATGTTAAATATTTTTTTTAATATTTTTTTATGTCTATAATTTCTATATCTCTAAGTATGTATAAAACTAGTACTTCAAAATTATATGTCATTTAGGTGGGTTAATTATATGCTTTTTCATAATTTTGTTTAGTTGTTTGTTTTAATATTATTAATTCCATTATATTTTCATTAAGATATTCTATATATTTTATATCTTTGGTTCTCATATATTCTTATAAATTTGTTTTCATTAGTTTTTCTATTAATTGTATATTTTTCATATCCATTTTACGATACTCTAAATATACGTAATTTATCATGGTTGATGTGTAGGTTTGGTATGTAAGTATTTATAAGAGTAGTTAGGTAGGTGAGGTATGTAATTTATTCTAGTCAAAAAATATTTATCAAATATTTTTTTCAATATGATTTTTCTTATATCTAGAATTTCTATAGCCTTAAGTACATACAAAATAAGTATTTTAAATTTATCTACCATTTCGTCAGATAAATAAGTATTCAGTTTTCATATGATGCTTTTTCAAAATATTCTCTTCAATCATACATATAACAAAATATGATCATTTTAGATTACAATATACTAGATTATTCTTAAATAACATATTCTTCGGTCACTATTAGCATGGTAATATGGATATTTTTCCCTTAAACAACGCCTCTACTCTGGCTACTCCCCAATCACGGCTTTCTTGCCTCACCGGTTTCACCTTTAAAATGACATAGTTCTTAGGGAATTTTCTTCTTTTCCACTTTGCTAATAAACTTCTTAAAATGCTATTTTTCAAATAATTCTACTATAAAGTAACTAACATGAACCTATTTTATCATATCATGATTGTTAGGAATTTATGAATTTAGCTATTCATAATAATAAATAAATATACCTATTCTGGTAGGTTTGATAATTCTGGGCTTTGTTCATCCATAGCTTTTGCTTAGAAATATATAAACTTTTTATTAAATATTCAAAAGTTTTTTGTTTACAAAGAAGGAGGCTTGCTTCAACACATGAAGACTTGCCTCTAACTGAGCAAAATGCTCGTCTATTTATAACCTAAGAATGAAAGTGTGTATACTATTTTACTTTACACCTGTCCTAATAGATCTTTACACGTCTCCTACTTAATAATTACATCTTTTACAAAAAGTCTTACAAAGACAAAAAAGTAATTATGGCTAGTGCCAAAAATTCAACAAAATGAATAGTCAATAGTTCCTATACATTATTTTCGTAAAGGAAATCAAGAAAGTTATCTACATGTCTATTTCATGATTTAATAGCTGGTCTTTAATTTTTTCCATTATTGCTCCATTGTTATCTTTTAGCTGGTGTCCTTATCTTCTTGGTTGATTTTTTCTTTTATTTATGCTGGACTTCAGGGATAATATTATCTCCTCCATTACATCTCGAACATCGATGGTCTGGATATTTATGTCCAATTATCTTACAATATCTTGTTAATAATCCATCTGAAATAAATTCTTTCCTAATTGCTCTTGCAGTATATTGATTTTCTGGGTTAAGTAACGTCATTATCCATTATTTAACATCTTCCATATCTGTTTGTCGTAGTTCTCTTAAATTTGAATAAATCATTTTATGGTCTCTTGAATAACAACTCCATATTGGGTTTCCATTGATATAATTATTTGCTAATTGTTGAATAATTGTATCTATTCCAATAAGTCATTTATTTGAATAAAAATTAGGTATCTCGATTTTGGGTAGCTCTGGCTGCTGTGCGATATCTTCTGGTATAATCATGTCTTCAGTTAATCGTATTTTTATAATTTGTATAACTGGTTTGATCTCGTCGTATAAAAACTCTGCTGGTGCAGTATAAAACTTTATATAAAATAGATTTTCTTTGGTTACCTTTTATAGGTGGTGAATACTTTATGTAATTCGTCTATAGCTGCTAGTTCTTCTCCATCTTGGGTATATATGGTATTTAATAATCCATAGTCGAAACAAGTTTTTAATAAGCTTGGATTAGTTTTGGGTAGTGCGATTAGCTTATTGTAACCTTGCAATTTTTGGGTTATATAGTTTGTGTTTGGTTCTTGGATATTTGTAGCTCTCGGGTTAAAGTTTAGAAAATTTTGTACTTTGTAGATATTTTTTATATATCCTCGGGCTATATGGTTATAAGCTTTTTTATGTTGGTTCAAACTATCTCGATATGTAGTAATTTGTTGGGGTATGTATAAGGCGTCTTTATGTGCTTTTGGTATAAATATTTTTTCAAATATCTTATTCATGTTCATGTTCTGGAATCTTTGTCCACTAACTCCTTTGCTTGTACCTGCAATTGTAGATTGATAAACGTTATGGGTTTTATGGAGTGTCCCAACATCTCCTTTTAGCTCTGAAATTTTAATGTCTTCCGATCGACATAGCTCTGCACACTGCTGAGTTAGCCAATTTGTAGCTTTAGACTTCAGTTTCACTTCATTAGTCTTTAGCTTTTCTATTTCATTACACATACTGTCCGCTTTTATTAAAAACGTAGTTAGGGTTTTGAGTATCTTTTCTAAAGCACCATCTTCTATTATATCAGTCTGTGTAGCTTTGTCTTGATATATAATCTGCAATAACATTTTTGTTAGTACTAATTACTTCAATTGTAAATGTAAAATTTAATACATTTAGTACTAGTCTCCGAATCTCTTTCGTTGTAACTGAATTTTGTATTTTCTTTGTTAACCACCAACGTACCTATGTATTATCTGTCCGTACAATAAATTTGTTATATACAATATATGGCTCAAATATTAATAAACATTTATATAATGAACATAATTCTTTCCTATTTATTTCCCATTTTATTTCTGTTTCATTAAACGTACCTAAGTAGTATTTGCAATGATGTTCTAATTTTTCATTTTCGTACCTATATTTAAGTACTCTTCCATAACTATATTCACTTGCATCTACTTATACTATATATATATAAATTTTTTATCTTCGTCTGGGAATTGTAATTTTAGTAATTCTTTACAAAGTATTTTTATTTTCTGGACTTGTTTTTTATCTTCTTCGTTGTAATTATATTCTACGTCCTTTTTTAATTTTTTCTGTAAAGACTTTAGGTTTTCTACTAGTTTTGGTATACATTTTCTTACTTGGTTTACTAATCCTAAAAATGATTGTAATTTCTTTTTTGTATCTAATTCTTCTTTTGAATTTATTATTTTTTGTACTATATGTTGTTGCATTTTTACTCCACTTTTATCTATTTGTATTCCTAAAAACTCTATCTGGTTTTCAAAATTTCGGCTTTCTTTTCACTTATATTTATTCCCAATTTTTCTATTGTATCTGTAAATTGTTCTAATAATTTTAAATGTTCCTCTTTAGTTTTTGAATATAGTAGTATATCAGCTATGTATACTATAGAATTAGGTAATTGTTTAAAATAACTATCCATAAAATATTGATATCTACCTGGTGCATTTTTATATCCAAATGGTAATATGTTTCATTCGTAAAATCCTTGTTGTACCATAAATGCGGTTAATTCTTTAGAATTTTTATCTAACTTTAAGTGGTAAAATCCTGATTTACAATCAAATTTACTAAAATAATTATATCATTGTATTTGTCTTATTTTTAATATCTTATTTGGTATTGGATAATTATTTGTCATAGTTTTTGTATTTAGGTTTCTATAATCATTAACCATTCTACTTTTTCTTCTTTTTTGTTTATTAGGTTTATTTACTATAAATGCTGGACTATTGTGTTTACTATTGCTTTTTTGTATATACTGTTTTTCTAATAATTCATCTATATGCATTTTAAATTTATTTAAATCGTCAAAATTATATGTCAATGGTTTATGAGTTATTATGCTATTTTTATCTATTAATTCAATTTTTATAGTAGTTTTATGTTTTTTCCACCCTCTTAATGGATCTTCACTATATAATTGTCTTAATATTTTCTTTATTATTTCTACCTTATCTATTGAAAATATAGTTATTTCTTATTTATTTATCAAAAATACAACTAGTTCTACTGTGTCTTCTGTATTTTTTATATTTTCTAACTTTTGTGTAATTTTTTCACTTTCTTTTATCCAATCAGTTTTTTTTCTTATTTTATTAATAACTCTTTTTGCTCTTACTTTTTGTTTACATGGTATTGTAAACCATCAATCTATTTTAGTTATTATATGTGGGTATAATTTATCTAAAAATTACATTCCTAAAAGCATATCTATAGATTGATGGTTTACAATACCATGTAAACAAAAAGTAAGAGCAAAAAGAGTTATTAATAAAATAAGAAAAAAAACTGATTGGATAAAAGAAAGTGAAAAAATTACACAAAAGTTAGAAAATATCAAAAATATAGAAGACACAGTAGAACTAGTTGTATTTTTGATAAATAAAAAAGAAATAACTATATTTTCAATAGATAAGGTAGAAATAATAAAGAAAAAATTAAGACAATTATATAGTGAAGATCCATTTAAAGAATGGGAAAAACAAAAACTACTATAAAAATGAATTAATAGATAAAAATAGCATAATAACTCAAAAAACCATTAACATATAATTTTGACGATTTAAAAGAATTTAAAATGCATATAGATGAATTATTAGAAAAACAGTATATACAAAAAAGCAATAGTGAATATAGTTATGGAGGAGTACTTAAATATAGGTACAAAATGAAAAATTAGAACATCATTGTAGATACTACTCAGGTACGTTTAATGAAATAGAAATAAAATGGAAAATTAATAGAAAATAATTATGTTCGTTATATAAATGTTTATTAGCATTTGAACCATCTATTGTATATAACAAATTTAATGTGAGAACAGATAATACCCAGGTTCGCTGGTGGCTAACAAACAAAATACAAAATTCAGTTACAACAAAAGAGATTCTGAGACTAGTATTGAAAATATTAAATTTTACATTTACAATTGAAGTAATTAGTACTAACAAAAATGTTATTGCAGATTACATATCAAGACAAAGCTACACAGACTGATATAATAGAAGATGATGCTTTAGAAAAGATACTCAAAACCCTAACTACGCTTTCAATGAAAGTGGATAATATGGGTAATGAAATAGAAAAGCTAAATACTAATGAAGTTAAATTGAAGTCTAAAGCTACAAATTAGCTAACTCAGCAGTGCGCAGAGCTATGTCGATCGGAAGACATTAAAATTTCAGAGCTAAAAGGAGATGTTGGGACACTCCATAAAACCCATAATGTTTATCAATCTACAATTGCAGGTACAAGAAAAGAAGTTTGTGGACAAAGATACCAGAACATGAACATGAATAAGATATTTGAAAAACCATTTATACCAAAAATACAAAAAGACCCCTTGTACATACCCCCACAAATTACCACATATCGAGATAGTTTGAACCAAGATAAAAAAGCTTATAACCATATAGCCTGAGGATATTTAGAAAACATCTACAAAGTACAAACTTTTCTAAACCTTAACCCTAGAGCTACAAATATCCAAGAACCAAACACAAACTATATAAGCCAAAAATTGCAAGGTTACAACAAGCAAATCGCACTACCCAAAACCAATCTAAGCTTAATAAAAACATGTTTCGACTATGGATTATTAAATACCGTATATACCCAAGATGGAGAAGAACTAACAGCTATATAAGAATTACATAAAGTATTCACCACCTATAAAAGAGTAACCAAAGGAAATATATTTTATATAAAGTTTTATACTGCATCGGCAGAGATATTGTATGACGAGATCAAACCAGTTATACAAGTTGTAAAAATAGGATTAACCAGTGATATGATTATACCGGAAGATATTGTACAGTAGACAGAGATACCTAAAATCGAGATACCTAATTTTTATGCAAATAAATGACTTATTGGATTAACTATAATTATTCAAGAATTAGAAAATAATTACATTAATGGAAACCCAATATGGAGCTATTATTCAAGAGGCCATGAAATGATTTATTCAAATTCAAGAGATCTACGACAAACAGATATGGAAGATGTTAGACAATGGATAATGACGTTACTTAACCCAGAAAAACAATCTACTGCAAGAGCAATTAGGAAAGGATTTATTTCAGATGGATTATTAATAAGATATTGCAAGATAATTGGACACAAATATCCAGACCATCAATGTTCGAGATGTAATGAAGGAGATAATATTATCCCAGAAGTTCAGCTAGAACAAAAAATCATCAACCAAGAAGATAAGGACGCCAGCTAGAAAATAAAAAGAAGACAGCGACGGAGCAATAATAGAAGAAGACAAAGCATTAAAAATAGGAAAATGACATATGAAGAAAAAGATAAACTTCTTAAGTAAATTATTGTAAAGTTTTTATAGCCTTTTTGACTTTTCTTTTCATTTAATAGCATTTTTAACCTTTTTAAGTTTTTGTTAGCTTTAAGTCTTTTCATCTCAGAAATAGGATATGTGAAAAGTAGGAACAGTATAGAAATAGGATACACGTTTTCTTTATCTTTCTTAGGATTACAAATAGAGAGCATTTTTCTTAGTTAGAAGGAAAATCTTCATGTGTTGAAGTAAGACTCCTTCTTTGTAAACAAAAATAATAAATTCAAAAGAAGAATTAGATACAAAAAAGAAATTACAATCATTTTTAGGATTAGTAAACCAAGTAAGAGAATATATATCAAAATTAGCAGAAAACCTAAAGCCTTTACAGAAAAGATTAAAAAAGGACGTAGAATATAATTACAACGAAGAAGATAAAAAACAAGTCCAGAAAATAAAAATACTTTGTAAAGAATTACCAAAATTACAATACCCGGATGAATTTTTTTTTTTATATATATAGTAGAAGCAGAGGCAAGTGAATATAGTTATGGAGGAGTACTTAAATATAGGTACGAAAATGAAAAATTAGAACATCATTGTAGATACTACTCAGGTATGTTTAATGAAACAAAAATAAAATGGGAAATAAATAGAAAAGAATTATGTTCATTATATAAATATTTATTAGCATTTGAACCATATATTGTATATAACATATTTATTCTAAGAACAGAGAATACCCAGGTTTGCTGGTGGCTAACAAAGAAAATATAAAATTCAGTTACAACAAAAGAGATTTGGAGCCTAGTATTGAATATATTAAATTTTACATTTACAATTGAAGTAATTAGTACTAACAAAAATATTATTGCAGATTACATATCAAGATAAAGCTACACAGACTGATATAATAGAAGATGATGCTTTAGAAAAAGATACTCAAAACCCTAACTACGCTTTCAATGAAAGTGGATGATAACGCTCAATCTACAGCTCTTGTAAGAGTGTAAAGCGGTCGTTGTCAAATATATAACCCAACTGGGTTGGGTATCGATCCCACGGGGAATAGCCGGTCAATAAGTAAGCAAAAATTATTAGACTTTTGGTGAAAGTCTCATAAAAAGGGGGGATTGTAACGTGTAACCAAAATAATAGAGTAAAAACGGAAATTAGCAAAGTAAGAAGAAAGAATGTTTGGTACGATGTTAACCAATGAGAATTGAGAGTTGGGGTTATGTCCACCTTATGAGTTATACGTCTCTATTGGCTATGAGTTATGCGGAATTCAGACATATATGTGCTTATAGAGAATTGTATTCTATGGTAAATCCAAGCGTCTTTCGACCTAACAAGGACTATTTCACTTTAACTCTTTCGAGCTTAAAGTGTATCTAATGGTACAAATTCTCCAAGAGGTTAATCCAATTACAGCACTAACTTTTTAACAGGGGTTGGTGCCCTATTACCTTGACATTATCTCTTTTCCAGACATATAACTTTTTTTTCGAACAAGTTAATGCTATACTGACGTATTCTATGCATTTGCAACCACAAGAATTTGCATTAAGATGAAGAGAATAATGATATAAGCAGCATACGTGTCGCGAATTCACAAACTCATAGCAATAGATAGTATCTCATACGGCTTCCATAACCCCAACAGAGAAGTTTAGCTACTCATGAGTGCGTTGGAACTCACAATAGACATTATTATTTTACCACAATAAAGATATCACGTGTAGTATGGTATGGTATGGCTTTAGGTGTGAACTCCCTTGCAAAGTAGCGTTTCTCTTGTTGTGGAATTTAAGAATTGAATAGATGAATAGAAGAATAAAAAGTAGAATTAATGAAAGAATTAGAAGTAGTAGTAGTGAATGATGAGAATAATGATGTGTATCAGAATGAATAAAAGCTTCAGCAAAATAGGGTATTTATAATACCCATATCCTATTCCTACTAGGCTACTGCGTACTTATCCTAATCCTAATAAATTACTGCATCATTATCCTAATCCTTATAGGTTACTGCTAATCCCCAAAGTCTTGGAAAATGCTGTTTTTGCCCGGGACAGGTTTCCCATGCATCACTTTTGGTCCTTGGCATCCAAGCTTTCCCTTCCTTCTTTCGTGAAGCTTCCTTTGGTGTCAAGTTATCCATAAAATGCTGAAATCTGCATCATTTATATCTGAAAACTTGCTAATCACGTTTGTTAGCTCACTTACAGGAAAAAGGACTAAAAGTGCATGAGTTATATATTTTGTCCTCAAAACTTAGCTAAAATATGGGTAAATTAAAGCACTTTAGGCGTGTAAATTCGCCTATCATCAGTGGACAGTATGGGTAATGAAATAGAAAAGCTAAAGACTAATGAAGTTAAACTGAAGTCTAAAGCTATGAATCAGCTAACTCAGCAGTGTGCAGAGCTATGTCGATTGGAAGACATTAAAATTCCAGAGCTAAAAGGAGATGTTGGGACACTCCATAAAACCCATAACGTTTGTCAATCTACAATTGTAGATACAAGCAAAGGAGTTAGTGGACAAAGATACCAGAACATGAACATTTATATCAAAATAAAAAAAAGACACCTTGTACATGCCCCCACAAATTACCACATATCGAGATAGTTTGAACCAAGATAAAAAAGCTTATAACCATATAGCCCGAGGATATATAAAAAATATCTACAAAGTACAAACTTTTCTAAACCTTAACCCTAGAGCTACAAATATCTAAGAACCAAACACAAACTATATAACCCAAAAATTGCAAGGTTACAACAAGCTAATCGCACTACCCAAAACCAATCCAAGCTTAATAAAAACATGTTTCGACTATGGATTATTAAATACCGTATATACCAAAGATGGAGAAAAACTAACAACTATAGAAGAATTACATAAAGTATTCACCACCTATAAAAGAGTAACCAAAGGAAATCTATTTTATATAAAGTTTTATACTCCACCAGCAGAGATATTATACGACGAGATCAAATCAGTTATACAAGTTGTAAAAATAGTATTAACCAGAAATATGATTATATCGAAAGATATTTTGCAGTAACCAGAGATACCCAAGGTCGAGATACCTGATTTTTATGCAAATAAATGACTTATTGGAATAGCTACAATTATTCAAGAATTAGCAAATAATTATATCAATGAAAACCCAATATGGAGCTATAATTCAAGAGACCATAAAATGATTTATTTAAATTCAAGAGAACTACGACAAACATACGTGGAAGATGTCAGACAACGGATAATGACGTTACTTAACCCAGAAAAACAATCTACTGTAAGAGCAATTAGGAAAGGATTTATTTCAGGCGGATTATTAACAAGATATTGCAAGATAATTGGACAAAAATATCCATACCATCAATATTCGAGATGTAATGGAGGAGATAATATTATCCTAGAAGTCCAGCTAGAACAAAAGAAAAAATCAACCAAGAAGATAAGGACGTCAGCTAGAAGATAACAACGGAGTAATAATGGAAAAAATAAAAGACAAGCTATTAAATCATGAAAGCGACATGTAGGTAGCTTTATTGATTTCCTTTACATAAATAATGTATAGGAACTATTGGCTTTTTATTTTTGTTGACTTTTTGGCACTTTTCATAATTGCTTTTTTGTCTTTGTAAGACTTTTTGTAAAAGATGTAATTATTAAGTAGGAGACGTGTAAAGATATATTATGACAGAAGTAAAGTAAATAGTATACACACTTTCATTCTTAGGTTATAAATAGACGAGAATTTTGCTCAGTTAGAGGCAAGTCTTCATGTGTTGAAGCAAGCCTCCTTCTTTGTAAACAAAAAACTTTTGAATATTTAATAAAAACAGATATATTTCTAAGCAAAAGCTATGGATGAACAAAGCCTAGAATTATCAAACCTACCAGAATAGGTATATTTATTTATGATTATGAATAGCTAAATTCATAAATTCCTAACAATCAAGATATGATAAAATAGGTTCATGTTAGTTACTTTATAGTAGAATTATTTGAAAAATAGCATGTTAAGAAGTTTATTAGCAAAGTGGAAAAGGAGAAAAATTCCTAAGAACTATGCCATCCTAAAGGTGAAACCGGTGAGGCAAGAAAGTCGTGATAGGGGAATAGTCAGAGTAAAGGCGTTATTCAAGTGTAAAATATCAAGATTACTATGCTAATAGTGACCGAAGAATATGTTATTTAAGAATAATCTAGTATATAGTAATCTAAAATGATCATATTTTGTTATGTGTATGATTGAAGTGAATATTTTGAAAAAGTATCATAGGAAAAATGAATACTTATTTATCTGACGAAATGGTAGATAAATTTAAAATGCTTGTTTTGTATGTACTTAAGGATATAGAAATTGTAAATATAAAAAAAAAATCTTATTGGAAAAAATATTTGATAAATATTTTATGACTAGAATAAATTACATACCTCACCTACCTAACTACTCTGATAAATACTTGCGTACCAAACCTGCACATCAACCATGATAAATTGCAAATATTGGAAAATGGATATGAAAAATATACAATTAATAGAAAAATTAATAAAAACAAATTTAGAAGAATATATGAGAACCAAAGATATAAAATATATAGAATACCTTAATGAAAATATAGAGGAATTATAAGAGTAAAACAAACAACTAAAGAATATGATGAGAAAGTATTTAATTAACCCACCTAAATGACAGATAATTTTGAAGTACTAGTTTTATACATACTTAGAAATATAGAAATTATAGACGTAAAAAAAATTATATAGGAAAAAATATTTAACATTGAAGATGAAGAGTTAGATATAAAACATATAGAAGACGAGTTAGGAGAAATACACTTAAGTGATGACAATCACTATTACTACCTAGATAATTATTCAGATGGATATTATACAGATTAAGAAATGCTAGAATATATTCAAAGAGTTAGAGAAAAACAAAGTTGGCTATACGAAGAAATTAATTATAGAAACCAGCGTAGAAAAGGATGAGAACAGTTAAAAGAAAGATTAATTTGGATGTAAGTATTTATAAGAGTAGTTAGGTAGGTGAGGTATGTAATTCATTCTAGTCATAAAATATTTATCAAATATTTTTTCTAATATGATTTTTCTTATATCTACAATTTCTATATCCTTAAGTACATACAAAATAAGTATTTTAAATTTATCTACCATTTCGTTAGATAAATAAGTATTCATTTTTCATATGATGCTTTTTCAAAATATTGCCTTCAATCATACACATAACAAAATATGATCATTTTAGATTATTATATACTAGATTATTCTTAAATAACATATTCTTCGGTCACAATTAGCTTGGTAATCTGGATACTTTTCTCTTAAACAGCGCCTCTACTCTGGCTACTCCCCTATCACGGCTTTCTTGCCTCACCGGTTTCACCTTTAGGATGACATAGTTCTTAGGTATTTTTCTCCTTTTCCACTTTGCTAATAAACTTCTTAACATGCTATTTTTCAAATAATTCTACTATAAAGTAACTAACATGAACCTATTTTATCATATCATGATTGTTAGGAATTTATGAATTTAGCTATTCATAATCATAAATAAATATACCTGTTCTGGTAGGTTTGATAATCCTAGGCTATGTTCATCCATAGCTTTTGCTTAGAAAAATATCTGTTTTTTATTAAATATTTAAAAGTTTTTTATTTACAAAGAAGGAGGCTTGTTTCAACACATGAAGACTTGCCTTCTAACTGAGCAAAATACTCTATATTTATAATCCTAAGAAAGATTAAAAAAAATGTGTATCCTATTTCTATACTGTTCCTACTTTACACGTATCCTATCTATTTTACAAAAAAGTCTTTACATTCTGAGAAGAAAATACTTAAGCTAACAAAAACTTAAAAAGGTCAAAAAAGCTATTAAATGAAAAGAAAAGTCAAAAAGGCTATAAAAACTTTACAATAATTTACATAAGAAGTTTAGCTTATTTTTCATATGTCATTTTCCTATTTTTAATGCTTTGTCTTCTTCTATTATTTCTCCGTCACTGTCTTCTTTTTATCTTCTAGCTGGCGTCCTTATCTTCTTGGTTGATGATTTTTTTATTCTAGCTGAACTTTCGGGATAATATTATCTTCTCCATTACACCTCAAACATTGATGGTCTGGATATTTATGTCAAATTATCTTGCAATATCTTGTTAATAATTCGTCTGAAATAAATCCTTTTCTAATTGCTCTTGCAGTAGATTATTTTTCTGGGTTAAGTAACGTCATTATCCATTGTCTAACATCTTCTATATCTGTTTGTCGTAGCTTTCTTGAATTTGAATAAATCATTTTATGGTTTCTTGAATAATAGCTCCATATTGGGTTTCCATTGATGTAATTATTTGCTAATTCTTGAATAATTGTAGCTAATCCAATAAGTCATTTATTTGCATAAAAATCAGGTATCTCGATTTTGGGTATCTCAGGCTGCTGCACAATATCTTCCGGTATAATTCTTTTCTATTTATTTCTCATTTTATTTCTATTTCATTAAACGTACTTGAGTAGTATCTGCAATGATATTCTAATTTTTCATTTTCGTACCTATATTTAAGTACTCTTCTATAACTATATTCACTAACATCTGCTTCTACTATATATATAAATTTTTTATTTTCGTCTGGGAATTGTAATTTTGGTAATTCTTTACAAAGTATTTTTATTTTCTGGACTTGTTTTTTATCTTATCTGTTGTAATTATATTCTACGTCCTTTTTTAATTTTTTCTGTAAAGGCTTTAGGTTTTCTGCTAATTTTGGTAAATATTCTCTTACTTGGTTTACTAATCCTTAAAATGATTGTAATTTCTTTTTTGTCTCTAATTCTTCTTTTGAATTTATTATTTTTTGTACTATATGTTGTTGCATTTTTACTCCACTTCTATCTATTTGTATTCCTAAAAACTCTATCTGGTTTTTCATAATTTCGGCTTTCTTTTCACTTAAACTTATTCCCAATTTTTTTATTATATTTGTAAATTGTTCTAATAATTTTAAATGTTCTTCTTTTGTTTTTGTATATTGTAGTATATCATCTATGTATACTATACAATTAGGTAATTGTTTAAAATAACTATTCATAAAATGTTGATATCTACCTGGTGCATTTTTATATCCAAATGGTAATACGTTTTATTCATAAAATCCTTGTGGCACCATAAATGCGGTTAATTCTTTAGAATTTTCATCTAACTTTAAGTGGTAAAATCCTGATTTACAATCAAATTTACTAAAATAATTATATCCTTGTATTTGTCTTATTTTTAATATCTTATTTGGTATTGGATAATTATATGTCATATTTTTTGTATTTAGGTTTATATAATCAATAACCATTCTACTTTTTCCTCTTTTTTGTTCATTATGTTTATTTACTATAAATGCTAGACTATTGTGTTTACTATTGCTTTTTTGTATATATTGTTTTTCTAATAATTCATCTATATGCATTTTAAATTCTTTTAAATCGTTAAAATTATATGTTAATGGTTTTTGAGTTATTATGCTATTTTTATCTATTAATTCTATTTTAATAGTAGTTTATGTTTTTCCCATCCTTTTAATGGATCTTCACTATATAATTGTCTTAATTTTTTCTTTATTATTTCTACCTTATCTATTGAAAATATAGTTATTTCTTTTTATGTATCGAAAATACAACTAGTTCCACTGTGTCTTCTGTATTTTTTATATTTTCTAACTTTTGTGTAATTTTTTCACTTCCTTCTGTCCAATCAGTTTTCTTTCTTATTTTATTAATAACTCTTTTTACCTTTACTTTTTTTTTACATGGTGTTGTAAACCACCAATCTATTTTAGTTATTATATGTGGGTATAATTTATCTAAAAATGGAATTCCTAAAAGTATATCTTTTGATGTTAGTTCATAATTATAAATTTCTTCTATTGTTATTATTTTACCCCATATCTGTATTTTTACATTTTTAGCTTTATATGTAATTAAGCTTCCTTCATTATTAAATCCTTTGACTACTGTTGGTGTTTTTAATTTATCCCATTTACTTTCTGAATTATCGTCTTCTATGGTTTGCAAACTTTAAGCTTTCATATGACGTCCTCTCGATTTTGAACCCAACAAGTGGTACAAAGCCTATGGTTCAATAGTCCGATGGTTTAGATTGATGACATGTTGAGATCAAAGTTGATACCAATTTGATGATAATGAAGATCTTTGTCTAGCTACATGAGGAGAAAAGTTTTAAACATGTTTTCAACAATCCTGCTGCTAATTCATCTTTAAAAGTAAAGTTAATTTTCTATCTATATTTATGAGCTCTAACTTTTAACCCTTGTTTACTTTTAATGCTTGAGCTTCTTTTGAATCGTGCATATATTTCTTTCGAATCGTGCATATATTTTAACGCATGAACTCCACTTTTAACCTATGCTCACTTTTAATGCACAAAGCTCTACTTGTAACCTTGTTCACTTATAACACAGGACTCCAAGAGTGTTAACTCATACTTTTATTTTTTAACGCATAGAGCTTCAATTTTTAACCCATGTCATCTTTTAATCATGGTAAACAACAATGATATATGAAGATCGAATGAAGAAGGAAGATCAAGATTATTTTGTCAGAAAATCAAACCAAAAAAGGAGATTTGTTAGTTTTTTTGCCCTCATTTTCTTAACAAATTTAATTTTTACATTTCTTAGAAGAAAAACAAAAGTAATACCATAATTACTTTTAGTTTTCTGAAAGAAAAATATAATTTATTTTTTATTTGGCTAGCCTCTTTCTTGGAGGAGAGATTTTAGAACTCTATAAATAGAAGACCCCCCTTCTCATACAATAACACAATAACATCCACAATGTAGTCACTAAAGAATTTTATTTAGGAGGAGATTTTCTCTCAATAAGTTTTATAGTTTTCAATATTAGTGTTTCATATAAATGTCGTTTGACAAATCATATAAATAATATTTTTTTGATATAGTTTTCTTTGTCACTTGAATTATCGTTTTCTATGATTTGCAATGTTTACGCTTCTGCCTGATATCCTTTCAATTTCGAACCTAACAATTGAATTAATGATTTTGTAATTTATTGGGCTATCGATTCGATTTTTGATTTTAAGATTTTTGTTAATGGTTAAAAAGATAACCTAATAAAAATATATTAAAATGATATTCTTATCCTTATTTAATAGTGATTTTAGATATTAAAACACATATCCTATTGTTTTCCACATTTTTATAGTTGTTGTATTCGTGATGTAGTTTTTTCTTTCTAAAGTCATTGATTTGGTTGAGTTCTACCCATCAGTGTAAACTATGAATCAATATATATATTTTTTGAGAGATCATTATCATTATTGTTGCATTTATGTTTTCCACTTAACCAAAAAGAAAAAAAGTTTGTTTAGTAATAATGTATTTGGATATGCTTCTACTTGTAATTTGTGTAGACTTTTATGCATGAAGGTAATGCATATATGAATAGATGAAAACAAGGAAAGAAAGTAAAATATTAAATTAGAGGAGCATTTGCTTATCAATTAAATTGAAAATTGATAAACTGAAAGTCAATAAAAAATATTTTATTGATTTGGTTGTGCATTTAGCATGTTTACAAATCGAATATCAATAAATCAAATTAATAGAAATACTTATGAAAAAGAATTTATTCGACTACATAAAAACTAGAAATATGGAACATAAAGTATACCTTAAAAATAATATAGAAGAATTAATTAGGTTTAAACAAATAACTAAAGAATGTTATGACATAACATTTCAACAAACATGATAGATCTAGTATTTACAAGTACCCCGCCTCCCTCCCCCCCCCTCCCCCCCCCCCCCAACTTTGGTATCAGAGCTATGTTATTTAAAAATAGAGGAGTTGTATGTATTTATTTAAGGAATGCATATTATGATAGAACTAAATTTAGAAATCTTCCAAAATATTATAAATACTAATGAATAAAATAGATCAATCCCAAAAATATAAGGAACTAAAACAAATATTATCTGAGAAATGAAGAGAATTAAAAATAAGAAAAGAAAGACTACAATATAATTTAATTGTTGGAGTATGTCAAAAATCAATAAAAGCACAAAAAGAAGAAATATCATATATAGAAGCTCTAATAGATAACCTAGAATACATACATCAACATGACTTCTATACAATCAAATAGATAAAATGAATAAAGAAGAATTTATAATAGATGAAAAAACATATGAAAATCACGAAGGGCTAAAAATAAGAATAGTATTTTTTAATTTACGAAGAAGATATAAGAAAATAGGTGAACATTTATATTTAATGTTAGAAAAAGAAGAATTTAAATTAGAAGATAAACTAACAACTATGGTACGAATAGCAAAAGAAAATAAATAAATAGATAGAAAAAAAGAAATAAAAAAAATAAAACAACAAACTACGGATGAAATACGGAAAATAGAAGAAATAAAAAATAATAGGATTACTGAGTTAGAAAAAGAATTATATATACTAAAAGATCTATATGAAAAAGGAAAAAGAGAAAAAGACGAAAAGGATGAAGAACATAAATACTAGATGAAATAAACCAATTTAAAGAAAAATTACAAACAAAAAATAAAGAATTAAAGACCAATGAATTAGAAATAAATACAACAGATACTGAAAAATCGAAAGATTATGATTCAGAAGATAGTGAAACATATACATAAATTTTAGAAAGAATAGAAAATCTAGAAATTAAGGAAAAAGAAAAAACAACTAATAAAGAAAATATAGAAGAAATAAATACTTTTGATAGAAAAGACGACGAAAATATAATACCTAGTACATCAGAAATAAGAAAGACAAAATATAATTACAAAAATAAGTACAACCCAAAAAATAAATATAGATGGACACCAAAACAAATAGTTAATAAAAATTACAACTTCTTAGATTTAGACTGTGTAATAGACACAAATAAGACGATACAATTATGGGTAGGATATATATCAAAACAATTACTAGATAATAGCATAGACACAACAAATACACCAGAGTATACAGAAAGAACACTAATAGGAACAGTAAAATTATGGCTATTAAATTTAACTTAAGAAAGTAAAAAGGTACTAAGATCTGACAAAAATACAGAAGGAACAACTAAAGAAGGAACAACTAAAGCATCACCTATATAAATATTAAAAAAATATGAAACGATTATAAGAAATGAATTTAGCAGTATAGAAACATAAGAAGAAGAACAAAATATAAAAAAGGATACAAATAGGAATTTAATGTTGAAATTAGCAATATGTAATATGTGCTACATAGATGAATATACATGTGCATTCAAAGAATATTATTATAAGGGAAAATGTAATGTAGAAGAAAGTAAGGAAATAAGGAGATTATATTTTAGCAAACTACCTAAACCATTTCGTTCAGAAATAATAAAAAGTTAGGATGAAGCAAAATAGTAGATACTTTACGAGCAAGGACAAAATTTTTACAACAATGGTATAGGAATATATGTGAAAAATATAGGGAAGAATTAAAAATAGAAAAAATATTAATAAAGAATTTATCATGTTGCAAAGATAAAATAGCTCCCCAATTTGGATGTGAAGAAAAATACTACAAGAAAAGAAAAAGACATAAAAAATATAACAAAATATAAGAAATCCCAATATAAATATTAAAAACCAAAAAAAAGATATTACGTAAAAGACTATAAACATAAAAGACCATATAGAAAGAAGAAATCTATAAAAGAATGTAAATGTTATAATTGTGAAAAATTAGGACACCTAGCTAAAGATTGTAAAGTACCCAAAGATCCCCAAAAAGAAACAAATATCAGAAATAAAGATAGAAAATGCAGAATATATGCAAATAGATTATATAGATTATGAACTAGAAAGTGAAGATAGTATATATGAAATCTCGAAAAATGAAACAGATAATGAAATAGATAGTGAATTAGATGAATCAAATGACTGAAGAAGATATACAGATAATAAGAAGGAAGATTATTTAAATGTAATAAAAAAGAAAGAATATTTAAATGAAGAAAGAATAAATCCAAAAATCATATTTGAGAATAATATATTTGAAGAAATAAAAGGAAAAGAATTAGATTTAAGAGTAGAAAAAATATTTAAAATACCAACAATAAAGAATATATTTAATAGACGAAGAGAAGAATATTATGTAGTAAGCCAAAAAGAACATGTAATAGATTGTAGATATGCAAAAGGAAAAACTAGTATACCACTAGTAACTAAAAGAACAGTTAATAAAGAAATATAAGATATAAAAAGTAGAGACCCAATAAAATACGTACATCTTGGAAGAACAAAGATATTAATAAAAACATGTTTTAGAGAAGGAATAGATACACCAATAGAATTATATTTAACAAATGATAGGTTGAAAAGTATAATAAGTGCTATAAAAGGAAATCTAATACACCAAAAGCTTAAATTTGTAATAAGCGCAAACTACTCAGTAGCAGTAATAGATAAAAACATAGATAAGTCATTAGTACTATATTGGAAAATATCAAGAATAGAATTAACCCCAGGAAGTAAAATATTTACAGCAAGATGTAAAAATTTATATGTATTGACAACAAAACACAAAATAACAGGAAAAATAAAATAAATAAAATACAAATAGAAAGCTCTTTTAAGCAATTTGTAAAAACCATAGATAATAGTGATTATAATTACCAGGATATAAATATAGAAGAAGATTTGGAAATAGTAAATGAAAGAATAGGAACATGAAGAAGAATATCTTATGAAAAAACATAACTATCAAAAAGAATAGCGTATGAGATAACTCCAAAACCTAATCTAACCCAATATTACATAACAAGAACAATAGATGAAAAAGAATATCTAATACTAATAAACACAGGACAAGAAGAGAATAATATAATGAAACACCTAGTAAAAAATGAAGAAATTAAAACTAATAATGATATATGTCCATATTTACCAAGAAATTTAATAATTATTAAAAATACGGCTGAAAAAGAAATTATAATAGGAGTCAGAAAGATAAAAAATGAATTTGAAGTAAAAGAAGAAACCCCAAAAATAGATATAATATTAGGAATAAAATGGTTAGAACAGGTAAAACCATACAATATAGAACACACTCAATTAACTATAACCCATAACAAAGAAAAACTGTTAATAAAAAGAGCTTTAATATGAAAATATATGTACTCATGAAGATAATAGTAGAAGGATATTATAATAGATATTATACGCCAATGATAGATACAGGAGCAGAAGCCAATTTATGTAGATATAACTGTTTACCAGAAAGTAAATGGGATAAGTTAGGAACACCAATAGTAGTTAAAGGATTTAATAATGAAGGGAGTCTAATTACATACAAAGTTAGAAATGTAAAAATAAAAATATGTGATAAAATATTAATAATAGAAGAAATTTATAATTATGAACTAACATCAAAAGATATGCTTTTGTGAATGCAATTTTTAGATAAACTATATCCACACATAGTAACTAAAACACACTGGTGGTTTACAACACCATGCAAACAAAAGGTAAGAGCAAAAAGAGTTACTAATAAAATAAGAAAGAAAACAGATTGGATAAAAGGAAGTGAAAAAATTATACAAAAATTAGAAAATATAAAAACTACCGAAGACATGATAGAATTAATTATATTCTCTATAAATAAGGAAGAAATGACCATATTTTCAATAGATAAAGTATAAATAATTAAAAATAAATTAAAACAACTATATAGTGAAGATCCATTAAAAGAACAGGAAAAACATAAAACTACTGTAAAAATTGAGCTAATAAATAAGGATAGTATAATAACCCAAAAACCACTAACACATAATTTTGACGATCTAAAAAAATTTGAAGTGCATATAAATGAACTATTAGAAAAACAATATATACAAAAAAGTAATAGCAAACACACTAGCCCAACATTTATAGTAAATAAACATAGTGAACAAAAAAGAGGAAAAAGTAGAATGGTTATTGACTATAGAAACCTAAACGCACAAACTATGACATATATTTACCCAATACCAAACAAAATATTAAAAATAAGACAAATACAAGGATATAATTATTTCAGCAAATTTGATTGTAAATCAGGATTTTACCATTTAAAATTAGAAGAAGAATCTAAAAAATTAACTGCATTCACAGTACCACAAGGATTTTATGAATGGAATGTACTACCATTTGGATATAAAAATGCACCAGGTAGATATCAAAATTTTATGGATAATTATTTCAAACAATTACCTGATTGTATAGTATGTATAGACGATATATTGCTATATTCAAAAACTAAAGAAGAACACCTAAAATTATTAGAACAATTTATAAATATAATAGAAAATTCAGGAATAAGCTTAAGTGAAAAGAATACAGAAATAATGAAAAACCAGATAGAATTTTTAGGAATACAAATAGATAAAAATGGAGTAAAAATTTAACAACATATAGTTAAAAATAAATAAATTCAAAAGAAGAATTAGATACAAAAAAGAAATTACAATCATTTTTAGGATTAGAGAATCAAGTGAGAGAATACATACCAAAATTAGCAAAAAATTTAAAATCATTACAGAAAAATTGAAAAAGGATGTAGAATATAATTATAGTAAAGAAGATAAAAAACAAGTGCAAAAAATAAAGATACTTTATAAAAACCTGCCAAAATTACAATTTTCAGATAAAAATAAAATTTTTACATACATAGTAGAAGCAGATGCGAGTGAGCACGACTACGGAGGAGTACTCAAATACAGGTATGAAAATAAAAAATTAGAACATCATTGTAGATATTACTCAAGAATATTTAACGAAACAGAAATAAAATGGAAAATAAATAGAAAAGAATTATGTTCATTATATAAGTGTTTATTAGCATTTGAACCATATATCGTATATAACAAATTTATTGTACGAACAGATAATACACAGGTACGATGGTGGCTAACTAAGAAAATATAAAATTCAGTAACAACAAAAAAATACGAGGATTGGTATTAAATATATTGAAATTTACATTTACAATTGAAATAATCAGTTCTAACAAAAATGTTATTGCAGATTACATATCAAGACAAAACTACACAGATTGATATAACAGAAAATGATACATTGGAAGAGATACTCAAAACCCTAACTACGTTTTCACTGAAAGTAGATAGTATGGGCAATGAGGTAGAAAAGCTAAAGACTAATGAAGGTAAACTGAAGTCTAAAGCTACAAGTCAGTCGCATGACTATAAAAATGCAGAGCTATGTCGATCGGAAGATATCAAAATTCCAGAGCTAAAAGAAGACGTTGGGACACTCCATAAAACCCATAATCTTCATCAATCTATGTTTGCAGGTACAAGCAAAGGAGTTAATAGACAAGGATTAAATATGAATAAGATATTCGAAAAACCATTTATACCAAAAATACCAAAATGCCCTCTATTTATACCCCCACAAACTACCACATATCTAGAAAGTTTGAACCAAGACAAAAAAACATATAACCATATAACTAGATTATACATAGAAAACATCCACAAAATACAAACTTACTTGAATCTTAAACCCAGAGCTACAAATATCCAAGAACCAAACACAGACAATATAACCCAAAAACTACAAGGATACAACAAGTTAATCGCACTACCAAAAACCAACCCAAATCTAGTTAAAACTTGTTTTAGTTATGGACTATTAAATACCGTATATACCCAAGACGGAAATGAACTAACAACTATACCAGAAATATACAAAGCCTTCACTACTTACAAAAAAATAACCAAAGGAAACCTATTTTTTATAAAATTTTACACCGTACCAGCTGAGATATTATATGATGAAATAAAACCATTTATACAAGTTATGAAAATTGGATTAACCAGAGATATGATTATACCAGAAGATATTGGACAACAATCAGAGATACCTAAAATTGAGAAACCTAATTTTTACGCAAATAAACGAATCATTGGAATATCTACAATTATCCAAGAGCTAATAAACAATTATTTCAATGAAAACCCTATATGGAGTTACTATTCATGAGACCGGCTAATGATCTATTCAAATTCAAGGGAGCTACTACAGTCAGATATGGAAGAAGTCCAAAGATGTATTTTGACATTACTCAATCCAGAAAAACAACCAACCACAAGAGCAATCAAGAAGGAATTTATTTCAAAAGAGTTACTGACAAGATATTATAAATTAATAGGACACAAATATACAGACCACCTATGCTTAAAATGCAATGGATGTAATTCCGAAAGTTCAACTAGAATAAAAGAAGATAAGGACACCAACTGAAAGATGGACAAAAGATAGAAAGCAACGGAATAATAAAGAAATAAAGAAGAAGACAAGATAAAACTATGAAAAAGACATGTAATTAAGCCTTTTTGACTTTTTAGGATCTATTGTATAGCCTTTATAACTTTTTAAAAGTAAATTATTAATAGCCATTACTAGTTTTGTCTTTTTTGACAAATGTAGAATAAGAATAACTTTAGGATTTTTATGACTTTTGTAAAAAGTAGGACAGGTGTAAAGTTAGGAATAGTAGTTTACGCGTTTTTCATCTTTTAGAGATTATAAATAGAAGAGCCGTTGGCAGATCTAAGGCAAGACTTTCTACATGGAAAGCAAGCCTCCTTGTACACAACAAAAATTCTCTTAAATATTCAATAAAGATATTCAGTTTTATAATCAGCTATGGATAATCAAAGCTCAGAATCATCAAATCTACAAGAACATGTATTCTCATTTATAATTATGAATAGCTAAATTCATAAATTTTCGACAATCATGATATAAAAAAATAAGTCTATGTTAGTTACTATATAGTAGAATTATTCGAAGGATAATATGTTACGAAGTTTATTAGCAAAGAGGAAAAGGAGAAAAATTCCTAGAGCTATGCCATCCTAAAAGTGAAATCAGTAAGCAAAGAAGCCATGATAGGGTAGTAACCAGAGTTGAGACGCTGTTTAGGGAAGAAGTATCCAAACATACCATGCTAATAGTGACAGAGGAACATAATTATCCAAGGATAATCTAGTGTATAGTAATCTAAGATGATCATATGTTGTTATGTATATGGTTGAAGGGAATATTTTGAAATAAGCATCATATAAAATAAAATGACTACCTACTTATTTGATGAGATGATAGATAGATTTAAGATACTTGTTTTGTATATGCTTAAGGATATAGAAATAATAGATATAAAGAAACTTATATGGGAAAAGATATTTAATTTTGAGGATGAAGAGTTATTAGATCTAGAATGGATAGAAAATGAGTTAGAAAATATAGATTCGATGGTAGAAATTATTATTCAGATTGATATTATTCAGATTAAAATGATAAACTATGAATACTTGGAATATTGGAGAAAAGATATGAAAAGTATAAGATTAATAGAAATACTTATGAAAAAGAATCTACTCGACTACATAAAAACTAAAAATATGGAACATATAGTATACCTTAAAAATAATATAGAAGAATTATTTAGGTTAAAACAAATAATAAAAGAATGTTATGACATAGCATTTCAACAAACATGATAGATCTAGTATTTACAAGTACCCCTCAACTTTGTGGCAACCAAATCGAACCAACCGGTGTGCACCTCTAATTTAGATAATAATTTAGGACTTTAGTGGGATAATTTGAACTAATTTTGATGGGATCAGTAGTGATTTAGATGGTTAAGTAGCAATGTAATGAATTTAAAAAATAAAAACTCATCATGATCAAATATGTCACGATCCCAAATTGGTGAGCACGGAGATGCAATGTTTGATGTATACCATTATATTCTTAGAATTGTAAATTCAAAAAGTAAGATGACAATGACAATTGATGAAATGAAAAGTACGAGTACTTTCTTATAGCCAATGGAACTTGAATTCTTGATTTTGCACGATTGAGAAAGTTATTAGTTATCGATGGGATACTTTTGAAGAGCAAGTATGATAGAGTGTTGTTGTGTACTGTGGTACAGGGCGCAGATAACCATGTTTTTTTTTTATAATACGCTCTAAATGTTTTGCTTTTTATAAATACTTTTTCAACCAAATGATTATCTCCGTGCCTGATATCTTTGAGTTGTGCATAATTTTTGGCAGATATCCAAATGTAGCAAAAACAATTTTAATTGTCTACCCTTCAATTCATTACGATTAATACAAGACATCTTGAAAGAAATCTAAAATATATGTGAGTCACATACCACTTTAATGAAGCAGAAAAAGTGAATTAAGTAAACCTCACTGTTATTATTTTACTTTAATAAAATTAAGGATATAATTTCTAGACCACTGGACATCTTAAATATGTTGGATTTTACAAATGAAGCAGAATATTTTGCCTAGGAAATAGGTACACCTTAGTGTTGTTATTGCATATGAATTTAGATTCTTAAAATATCTTGCTATTTATTTTTAAATTTATAATATTATGATGATTAATAACGCTCAACTCACACAACGATTTAAGTGCAAGGCAGTCGTTGTCAATATAATACCCAACTTTGAGTCGGAGTCAAATCCACGAGGAGCAATGTGAATGGTGATTGAGTAAGTTCAAAATGAAGTTACTTGCTAAATTAAAATTTAGGATACAAGTATTTGGAGATGTTTGAACGTTTTAAAAAATATAACAATTTTTGGACTTCTAGAGTACCAACTCGAGGCAAAGAATAATTAGAGTATAATTAATTAAGACCGGATCTTGGAGTCATGCCATTCTAGGTGCGAACTCATGCATGGGTAATTGAGAATTTATCCAAATTTAGCTAGACTCATGGGGAGGCTAGATTTATAGGTATTAGTGTCAATCTTTCAATAGAATATTAAATTTCATTCGTGGGTTCTTTCAAACACCTTACGAATGTGGCAAAACAACCAATACAATACCTCAATTAGCACCTTTATTTCTAAGATAGCACTATCAAATGAGTTAAACAACACTCTTATTTTTGAGATGATGTCATACCAAAAGCTAACTCAAGTTATTGTTTTGTAAATACCTCTCACCCAATACCCCTCTTTCAAAGATAATATGGGATCCAAAATAATTAGATTTTTCGCATACAATATCCAATTCAAGCTTGGGTATCAACAAAACCCATAACAAATAGCTAATTAGAAGGATATATCACCAACACCCATACACTAATAACCAATTCAAGCATAACCCCAAGAGGAAGAAATAGTTACTCATAAAGATACAAAGTAAAGCTATACCAAAATTTTCACCAAATTGATCCATGAAAGATAAAGAGAATGCAAATCCAAACTCAAATTTTAATGAATCTTCAATGGAACTTTATATTTCTTCGCTTAGGAATTACTCTAACGCCTTCTTATCTCAAGAGTAGTACAAATATGATCCAAGCTCCAAGATATATGATAAAAAGTGAAGATGAAAGATAGGATAAAAAATGGATAAAAGCCTCTTGTGAAAGGGTTTAACCCCTTAAGATTTGGGACTCAACTCTGTGAAATTACAATCTTGCCCCTAATTTTTTTCCGCCTCATCGCTATTGCCATCCCTTGATTGCGATCATAATACTGCGATCGCGGTGGTCCTATCATGATTGACCTTCAATTGAATTTTTGACTAGGCATGATCGTGGCCCACAGGCCATGATCGTGGTACTTGAGGGTCGATCCCCGTTTCTGATTCCTAGCTTGTGTAGTCAGTTTTCTTTTTTTCTTCCCCTTTCAGCTTACTTCTCTCGTTTTCTTCCAATTATATGTAAATAAGTAAATCAAGTAAATTCATGCATTTAAATGGAGAATTAGCCCCATTTACACAATTTAATCATAGTAATGTGCACAAATTTGGATGTCAATAAGTGGTAAATTTGTCACTCATCAATACCCCCAACTTAAAACTTTGTTTGTCCTCAAGCAACACTACCCTATACTCAATGAGGCTAATCAAGTTATAAGCCCATTCTTATAACCAAATTATCACCATGATTTTAAGCTCGATTAACACTAACAATTAACCAACAAACATGAGAGGAACTATTCATACAACACCCTTCAAAATCAATCACATTGTTAAGGAGACAAAAGACTTTTAAGAACAATCAAGCAACAACTACTAACTCTCTAGAAGTGACTCATTATCAATAGTAACTTAACTACACTCCTTTGCTTTATTTTCAGAACATGACAATTCAATCAACCTCTATTAATTTGCATGCCTCTTTACGAAGGAGAGTCCCTACACACCTTAGTTTCTATCATGCAACAAAGGACTAAAAGTGCAAGAACTCACTCTCACAAGGAATCTCTCAATGCAACCCTTATTTTCAATCACCACTAACTTAAAGACACTTGGTTGGGGATTTCGAAGAACTTCCCAAGCTTGTAATGTAGGATCGTGAAAGGATAGGATAAAATTTTGAGATTAAAGTGACTACACTCTCCTTGTACATCTACATAGCACACTATTCGATTAAACTTTGGATTATGGGCCATTTCATTAATTTCCAACTCACACATATGCCTACTTTTACTGCCTTGATTCACCCATCTTTTAAAACCATTATTGTTTCATTTCTTACCTATGTGCAATATCATAATTTTATTTCTTTTGTTGATCTATTTTGTTTTCTCATTCATTTTCCTTCAATGCTTATCTTTTCGGCATCCATTTACAATACCGTGGCCCAAGATCATATTTTTCAGGATTTACCACCCCCAACTTAGGATTTTAGCCTCAAGTTGCACTTTTAAGTTCAAGGAGGGTAGGGTTCAAAAAAGGGATAAATTACAAATGGTTCATGGTTTATAATGTGGTTGCCAAAGAAAGGTCCAACGGCTAAAAAGGGGTGACTAGGGATACTATCCATGCACAGGTAAGTTTTTTTTAGTTAAAGTGGATTTCCATTATCACAAGGAAGACCTAATATCATTCCTCCAACCACGTGTAATCAAGATTAGTTTTGAAAGACCAACGAGTCAAGTTCTAGATGACACAAGTAAGCATGAGAATAAATCAACTATACTTACCGCACATGGCATACAAACTTTTCAAGGAGGATCAATTGGATTTACTACTAGAGACAAAAGATATTATTTACAATGCACTACTGTAAGACCCCGTAAAATTTTAAAGCTTAATTCAGTCCTTTAAGCTTGTCAAGGAGTCCCAGACTTAGAAAATTCTGGCTAGGTTCCCAGACTTAGCCTATTATTGGCTTTCGAAAGTTGGCAATCTCATTTCGCCACCTTAACGTCCTTTAATGGTCCTTATTTTTATTAGTTCATGATCAGGAATGTCAATAGGTATTCCCGGATAAGTTTTGGATTTTTCAGAACCTGTTTAGATCATGTTTGGAGTCCCAAAATAGTGGACCAACGCGATCATGGCGCGCCACATCGCCAATTGCGTTGGTCAATATTTGTGCATGGGACCAAAGCCAAAAATTCTTAGGCTCGACACGATCATGGAGCGACGCATCGGGTATCACGTCGCAGCCATCAACATGCCACATCGGTTGTAGCATCGGCACCCAATTTTTAGTCATTAAATATACGTATTTTAAGGGAAAAAGTGTCAATTTGCCATCCTTAGATAAACCCAATAATATGTGATTCAACCATATTTCACCTAAAATATAGAGTTTCTCTCAAGAACAAGCTAGGGTTTTCAATTAAGAATTCAAATTCAATACTCAAATTCAAGAATCTCTCCGTCAATCTTTGTAAAATCAGGAACTACGGTATGTCAAGTGTTGATTTATGGATTCTTTCATCCTTGAAGTCCAAGAACCCTCTTTAAAATTATAAAATATGATATATATGTTGTGGGTTGTTTGTAACCATGTTTATCTTGTTGTATGATTCCCAAGTTGAAATCTTTATGTGTTTTTATGAAACTACGTTAGCATGCAAGATGAAATCCATGAATTGAGTTGTTTATGATATGTAATTTGATGATTTCACCTATGCCCTAAGTTGTGCATGTAGGGTGTTTGAAAAAAATAGCAAGGAGGTTATCAATTGGGTATTTAAGCTCAATTGTGACTCAAATAATAAATGAATGCTTTACCCTTATGACCAAGACTAACTTCCATGATATTGTGTGCATTATAAGTATTTGATGAAATGTTCATGAGATTAGGTTGATTAAAGTATGACATGTCTATATGCAATTCCATCCATGTACAATATTATGACAACCATGTGTTTCATGAAATCCCCAACTTATTGTATTATGAATTGTTGATATTGGTTATGCGTTCACAAAGTGTCAAGTCTTGTCAGTTTCATGCTATCAAGTCCTGGGGGTACTTGTACCCAATAATTTAGCTGTGTGCTTAGAGTTAGTGTCAGTTTTTACGATACTCCCATTCAATCCATGATCATCAGAATTTAGTCAGTTACATGACTCAGAAAAACTCAGTAATCTCAGTCAGTTATCCGATCTCAGTAGTATTCCATCAGTCAACGGAATTTAGTGAACTCTGTTCAAATCAGCTAAAAGATACTATCAGTAATAGTTCAATTCAGTTTAAATTAGTTCAGTGTCTCTTCAGTTGGGAGTAGGATTCAGCACCGAGTGAACCCAAGGATGGGGACTCACCTGTTAGCCAGTAGATGGTGTGATCTTTAGAAGCAATCCTTGCATTCCAGAACTAAGTAGCCAGCATAGGTTGGGATATACCCTACGAGTTTAGGGATTATACACCTCATTTAAGTTTTTCCTACTAGAAGGGGTTGACGGAAGAGCTCCCTGTGAGAGAGGGTTTACTCACAGCTTGTCTTTATCTGTGGCACGGTACTAACACCCTTCCATCTAGGGTTACAGGTTGGACCCCACCAGTTTAGTTTTGGGGCATATCGGTTAGATGATTACCTCCCACAGTCTCAGTTTTGGATCCAGTATCAGTAATAGAACTCAGTTCAGTTCTACATTTTCAGGACTGTCAGATACAGTCGCTCAGCTCAGTACCAAACTCAGCTAGTTCCATCAGAATTAGGACTGTCAGACACAGTCACCTAGTTAATAGTATATTAATTATATGAAATTCATATTACCTGCATTCAAATTTTAGGACTGTCAGATACTGTCAATCAGACCAGTTCATCATAATTAGAACTGGCAGAAACAATCATTCCTTTATCAGTAATATGACATCAGTTCCTCAGTACTCATTAGACTTAGTCATTTAGTATCCTAGTATTAGTACTCAGATATCAGTAAATCCATGTTATCAGAATTCATGAGTCAATGTTATCACTATCTCAGTTACAGTTACGTATTCATACATGTAGTCTCATATTTATGTTATTCAATCAGTTCACATTATTCATGCATATGAACCATTGCATTCAGCCTACCTCACTTGCATACCAGTACATTCAATCATACTGACGCATTTGCTCTGTGGTGTTTTATACCATAGGTTCAGAAGCACACGCTCCAGAGTATCAGTAGCATTCCAATTTCAGCAGTCAGAGTCAATAGTGAGTCCTCAACATTTGAGGATGTTATTATTTGATTATTTTACTCTTTTAGTACTCAGTTTATTTTAGCAGATGGGGTTAGTTGGGGGATTATCCCATCAACTCCTTATTCAGACAGTTCAGTTTTAGAGGCTTTCAGACTACAACATGTTCAGACAATTATTTAAGTTATTTTTGTATTGTTATACCATATTTTTAGTTATGTATCAGTATTGAACCTTATGGTCTTTCAGTTTATGTTTTCGTATTTATGATATTACTATTATTATTCAGGGCTCAGTTACAAATATCAGTCATGGGTTAGCTTATAGTCCTTCAGGATTATGAGCTACGTGTAGTATTTTGGGTACCAGATTCAGGGCATTACAAACTTGGTATCAGAGCCTAAGGTTCAACAGCGTCCTAGGAAGTCTGAAAAGCCGCATCGAGTAGAGTCTTGTACATGGGTATATTGTGCACCACACTTACGTGCAGGAGGCTATGAGATATTTTAGGAATAGTTTCCCTTCTTTCAGTATTCATGTCGTACGGGTAAGAATGAACTCCAGTCAAACTCTCAGTTTAATTTCTTCTTCTTTTTCTTTTACGGAACATACCTTCAAAAGGGCTAACGAAAGAGGAACAGGGAATTAGTCAGCACCTCAGCCTATCCAGGCAGATCCTCTGGATGAACACGTCTCTCATGTAGAATTCAGAACTACATTCACTACTCTAGCCAATTCAGTCACAGGTCAGAATGACTGACCAACTGCTATTTCGGCTAGCCCAGTGGCTAATTCTGCTGTAGCCAGGATTCGGGACTTTACCCGAATGAATCCTCCCCTATTTTTCGGGTCTAAGTCTGAAGTGAATCCACAAGAGTTCCCCAACTAGGTTCAGAAAGTCATAGATATCATGGGTCTTCCAGTGAGAGTGCAGAGTTAGCCACCTATTAGCTACACGATGTAGCCCATACGTGGTTTAAGCAATGGAAGGTAGATAGGGGTGCAGATACAGAGCCCATAGAATGGGAAGAGTTTGCTACGACTTTCTTAGGTAGATTCTTTCCCCTAGTGCAGAAAGAAGAAAAAGTGTTAGAATTCATCAACCTTAGACAAGGTAGCATGAGCATAAAAGAATACTCCCTCAAGGTCACTCAGTTAGCTAGATACGCTCCTCATGTAGTAGCAAACAGTAGATCTAGAATGAATAGGTTTGTGTCTAGGATATCAAGTAGAGTAGTTAAGGAGTGCAGGACTGCGATATTGATTAAGGAGATGGACATATCTAGGCTTATGGTCCATGCTCAATAGATTGAGGAGCAAAAACTTAAGAAAAGAAGAGGGAAAATAAGAGGGCCAGAACTACTAGTTATAGCTTTTCTTAGCCAGGGTCGCAGGGTGGTAACCATTCTCATCATAGATAGAATTTTTCAGCCCCAGTTCCATCTTCAGCTAGTGCACCAGTATCAAAGTTTAGAAATGACCGTAGAGATAGGACACCAAGCTCCAAGGCCCAGGGTAGTGAGAGCAGGGTTTTTACTTATCAATTTTGTGAAGAGTGTGGTAAGTATCATAAGGGTATATGTAGATCCAGTAGTGATGTGTGTTTCGGATATGGCGAGATAGGTCACAAGGTTTGAGATTGTCCTAGGCCTGGCCATAGAAGTAAGCACAATCATCCTTCAACTCAGTCCGGTCCCCAAAATTAGTAGGGTGCCAATTCCAGTGCTATCAATGGGCAACGCCCAAACATACTCTATGAACTTCAGTCCTGACAGGATCAGGAAAGTCCTCCTGATGCAGCCACTGGTATGTTATAGATCCCTGATTTACATATTCACATTTCTTCAGATTCAGGAGCTTTCTTTTTCTTTTGTAACTCTTTGCATATCAGTCAACTTTAAGGTTAGACCAAATGTTAATAGGAACTTTTTCCAGTCCCCACCCTAGTGAGTTAGTCTAACACAGCCTGACAGGTATACAAGAACTGTCCAGTTATGAAATCTCTGAAAGTCATGCCTTCAGGTTCCAATAGTAATACCAGTATGTGTAGGAAATCCATAAAAGAAGATGATTCCCAACCTATTCCTATCTCAGTGCAAAGTTTTGTACTTCAACCATCATGATACTTATGCATGCTTTCCATTTCAGTCATATGAATACAACTTATATCCATGCGTTTTTCATAAAATAGTATGTGTTTCAAGTACGAAGAGTTCAAGTTCATCCAATGTTACAGATCATGTTCCACGAATTCAGAAATTCCAAACCTAGTTCGTGCAGCTCATGACTCATGCACTCATGTCACGCTTTACAGTATGCTTAGCCCACATGATTCATGACTTTACTCCTAGTGTTCAGTCAAACTCAGATTATGCCAAGTATACCCTCAGTTTAGATCCCTCGGTGAATCTGTAGGGTTAATGTTCCATCCTTCAAGCCTTAGTTACATTGTTAGTTCAGTAATCAATATTCAGTAAAGGACTCAGATAGTTCTACAGAACCATGGCTTTCAACTATCAGTTACTTAGCCATCAGAATTCAGTACTCCCATACCATTCTAACCCTTAGTTATAGAAAACCAACATTTAGTCTCAGTTACAGTCATAGTTATGGTTATAGTCTCAATTACCATCTTAGCTACAATCTCAGTCCCAATCCTAGTCCAGTAGTCAGATCAGAAACTCAGTCTAGTTTTAAGATTACCCGACCATAGCATATGTCCATCAATTACTCAATTATTAGTATTACAGTACCTCAATTTACAGAATATTTCTAAATCATGATTAGACACCTGGTCTTGTATCCCTAAGGTAATAGAATTTTCTCTTACTCATTCTCACTTACCTCATGTTGCCCAGTCAGTTATTACCTCCTATGTATAATACCCTATAGTCTCAGTCCAGCTATTCAGACTAAGTATAGTTTAGTCTTACATGCCCAGTATTTAGATATAAGTTATTCAGTTAATCAGATAAAATTAGTATATATTTATACATTCATGCTTATCACCCACGTAAATATTTTCAGTAGTCTCAGTTGCAGTGCATAAGGTCTAATTACTTTATCTTAGCTTTAGATCCTCGATATCCAACTGAGATTTAGTTCGTAGGTGCCATGTGCATTGCGCTAGTTTTCCTCAGTATCTTAGCAAAATCAGTATTTTTCGAGGGATCTAGTGCCCCAAGGGGGAGATACACAAAAATTCCCCAAACTCTCATGACATAAAACATGCCATTATCTCTTCTCGTAATGAATCCAATTTGGAGTAAAGGGGTACTTATAAGTTGACCCTCAAAGTTTGACCTCACCTGTAACCCAGGTATTCAAGGTACTCAGTTCAGATCATGATATCCAGCTCATGTATCACGTACCAAACTTAGTTACGTTCATGTGTTTTCACTCGTGCATATCTAGTAATTAATTTCAGGCTCATTAGTATTTTCAATTTAAGGAAACAGTCTCCCTTGAATGTATCTAGTTTTATGCTCAGATTTCAATGATAAACTTAGTATCAGTTACCATTGCATATTCAGTCATGTATTCAGGAACCAGTTAACCATGAATCAGATATGCATGTTCAGTATGATACATTCAGTTTATCGATTATGTTAGTCATGGAATCATGTTCCAGTTGTTCATGTTCAGTATGTATGTCAGTTTATCTTTTCTTCCCTCTCAGTCAGTCTCATTCGAGGATGAATATTCTCAAGGGGGAGATATTGTAAGAACCCATAGAATCCTAAATCTTAATTTCGTCCTTTAAGCTTGTCAAGGGGTCCCAGACTTAGAAAATTCTAGCAAGGTTCCCAGACTTAGCCTATTATTGGCCTTCGAAAGTTGGCAGTCTTATTTATCTAACTTAACATCCTTTAATGGTCTGTATTTTTATTAGTTTATGATCTGGAAGGTAAATAAGTGTTCTTGGACAAGTTTCAAATTTATCGGAATACATTTAGATCATGTTCGGAGTTCTAAAATAGTGGACCAACGCGATCATGGAGCACTGTGTTACCAATCACGTTGGTCAACATTTGTGCAGGCTGCCAAATCCAAAACTTCTGAGGCTCAACGCGATCATGGCGCGATGCATCGATTATCACATTGCAGCCATCAACGCGCCACATCGGTTGTAGCATCGACACCCAGTTTTTAGTCATTAAATGTACATATTTTTAAGGGCAAAAGGGTCAATTTCCCATCCTTAGATAAACCCAATAACACGTGATTCAGCCATATTTCACCTAAACTATAGAGTTTCTCTCAAGAACAAGCTAGGGTTTTCAATTAAGAATTCAAATTCAATACTCAAATTCAAGAATCTCTCCGTCAATCTTTGTAAAATCAGGAACTAAGGTATGTCAAGTGTTGATTTATGGATTCCTTTCATCCTTGAAGTCCAAGAGCCCTCTTTTAAATTATAAAACATGATATTTATGTTGTGAGTTCTTTGTAACCATGTTTATCTTATTGTATGATTCCCAAGTTGGAATCTTTATGTATTTTTATGAAACTACGTTAGCATGTAAGATGAAATCCATGAATTGAGTTGTTAATGATGTGTAATTTGATGATTTCACCTATGCCCTAAGTTGTGCATGTAGGGTATTTGACAAAATGACTAGGAGGTTAGAAATTGGCCATTTTAGCTCAATTGTGACTCAAATAAATGCATGCTTTACCCTTATGACCAAGACTAACTTCAATGATATTGCGTGCATTATGAGTATTTGATGGAATGTTCATGAGATTAGGTTGATTAAAGTATGACATGTCTATATGCAATTCCATCCATGTACAATATTATGACAACCATGTGTTTCATGAAATCCCCAACTTATTCTATTATGAATTATTGATATTGGTTATGTGTTCACGAAGTGTCAAGTTTTGTCAGTTTCATGCTATCTACTTGTAAAAAATTAGCTGTGTGCCTAGAGTTAGTGTCAGTTTTTATGATACTCCCATTCAAGCCATGATTATTAGAATTTAGTCAGTTACATGACTCAGTAAAACTCAGTAATCTTAGTAATCTCAGTTAGTTATCCGATCTCAGTAGTATTCCATCAGTCAACAGAATTTAGTAAACTCTGTTCAAATCAGCTAAAAGATACTATCAATAATAGTTCAGTTCAGTTTAAATCAGTTCAATGTCTCTTCAATTAGGAGTAGGATTCAGCACCGAGTGAACGCAAAGATGGGGACTCACCTGTTAGCCAGTAGAGGGTGTGATCCTTAAAAACAATCCTTGCATTCCAGAACTAAGTAGCCAGCGTAGGTTGAGATGTACCCTATGATTTTAGGGATTATACTCCTCATTTGAGTTTTTCCTACTAGAAGGGGTTGACAGAAGAGCTCCCTGTCAGAGAGAGTTTACTCACAGCTTGTCTTTACTCGTGGCATGGTACTGACACCCTTCCAGCTAGGTTTACAGGTTGGAACCTACCAGTTTAGCTTCGGGGCATATCGATTAGATGATTACCTCCCACAGTCTCAGTTTTGGATCCAGTCTCAGTAATAGAACTCAGTTCAGTTCTATAGTTTAAGGATTGTCAGATACAGTCACTCAGCTTAGTACCGAACTCAGCTAGTTCCATCAGAATCAGGATTGTTAAACACAGTCACCTAGTTAATAGTATATTAATTATATAAAATTCATGTTACCAGTATTCATATTTTTGGACTGTCAGATACAGTCAATCATACCAGTTCTTTATAATCAGAACTGTAAAAAACAACCATTCCTTTATCAGTAATATAACATCAGTTCCTCAATACTGAATAGACTTAGTCATTTAGTATCCCAGTATTAGTACTCAGATATCAGTAAATCCATGTTATCAAAATTCATGAGTCAGTTTTATCACGATCTCAGTTATAGTTACATATTCATGCATGTATTCTTACGTTCATGTTATTCAGTCAGTTAGTATTGTTCATGCGTATGAACCATTATATTCAGCCTACCTCACTTGCATACCAGTACATTCAATCATACTGAAGCATTTGTGCTATGGTGTTTTATACTATAGGTTTAGAAGCACGTGCTCCAGAGTATTAGTAGCATTCCATTTTCAACAGTCAGAGTCAGCAGTGAGTCCTCATCTGTAACAGCCCAGCCCACCGGCGCATGCGAAATTGTCCGCTTTGGAGCCTCGGCCCCTCACGGTTTTAAAACGCGTCACATACGTGGAAGGTATCTGTCACGCCCCAATAGGATTTGAGGCGAGTAATGTAAATGTGAAAGTATAGGTTATGAACGGGTTCTCCCGGGCCTCCTTGGCTACGGGTGCCAGTCCGCTCTAATGGGATTTGGGGTATGACATCATCATTCGAGGATGTTATTATTTGATTATTTAATTCTTTGATTACTTAGTTTATTTTAGCAGATGGGGTTAGTTGGGGGATTGTCCCATCAATTTCTTATTCAGACAGTTCAATTTTAGAGACTTTTAGACTACAGCATGTTCAGACAGTTATTTCATTTATTTTGGTATTGCTATACCATATTTTCAGTTATGTATCAGTATTGAACCTTATGGCCTTTCAGTTCATGTTTCTGCATTTACGATATTACCATTATTATTCAGGGCTCAATTATAGATATCAGTCATAGGTTAGCTTATGGTCCTTCGGGATTATGAGCACCGTGTAACATTCCGGGTAACAGATTCGGGGCGTTACAACTACCTACTAAAGAATTTGGAGTCATAAAAGAAGTTAAAGTGTTGTTACATAATTATCCATGTCTATGCCTTTGATTTTCACAAAAAATTTTGGATGGAGGGGATGCATGTTTTTCATTTCACCATGTAATATGGCTATTACTAGCACCAAACTAAGACGTTATCTCACATTTGGGCTCTCATCAGCGCATACCATATGGCTACTCAGACTTCACCATAGGAACAACTGTAATCCCAAATCTATAATGCCACAGGTACTCAACTTTTCCTGCATCTATGGTTCAAAACCACAATATGATAATTTTCCCTTAAGAATATTGCCACTCAATATTTGATAGGGAAAGGTTTGGCCAAAATCATTTTTAAAAGAGGGATTAAGAAAAATAAAAAGCTAAAAATGCAACAAACAATTCACAAAGTCTCTATATTTTGTGTGAACTAGATTAACAAATTTCTAACCAAGTGTGAATTATGAAACACGGGCACCCCCCCCCAACTTGAAGGCTTATGGTGACCTCATTACATATCATAAAAGCAAAAGAAGTGTAAAAGGGGCTCCCTTAAGCTGCAACATGAGTTGAAATTAGCAACATAGCTGCGATTGCGATAGGATGAGTTGCGATCGCATGACCGCGATCATGATCCATGGACCGTGATTGCGGTAGCTAAGGATGATTTTTTCCTATTTTTATTCATAGCTTTCAACTTCCTAACTCGGTTTTTCCCTGCTTTTTGGGCTTTTAATCTTTCCAACACTTGTAAAGCATCAAAACTAAGTAAGTTTGTTAAGGATAAATTTAAGAAACATGTAACTGATGGGGTGCCTCCCATCAAGCGCCTTAGTTAAAGTCACAGCACGACATCTTTTGACTGTAATTTATGTCTCCACTTAGAGAATTTGAATTGTCGGCCCAACTTTCGATCAATAGAGATACTTTGGGAAAAGATAAGGTCACAATGATACATATTCTGTGCTGCCACTTTGAAGACTTGAAACTTTTACCCAAATTCATATCAAACTTCCGAATAGGGTCGTTGGGTATTGTGAGAACATAATAGATCACTAGTTAAACAGAGATTTTAAATTCTTGGCCTTCAAGTGAGGGATGCCATTTTGCCCTTTTGGAATGACAAACTACAAAATATAAGGAGTTTGTACCTCATCTCAAAAGTTCATCACTTGCTCAGGTGGTTCAACTTTTATCACATCCACCAAGCATAATGACGAAAAGTAATTAGAATGAGATCATCTTTCTAATTCCGGATTTGCATTTTTCTTGAAATTCTCACCCCAAAAAGAACTAGAGCCTTTACAAAAGATTTGATTGGCTTTTTCATTCAACTCTAGTACCATTTCCTCAATTTTGGCATCCTTTATTATTTTTGGTTTGGTTGATTGGCAAATCACTAAGAATTCTTCAACATCAAGCTCACCACTAACCACATGGCTTGATATCTTTTCTTTATCAACCTCATTTTGAATATTGGGCATATTCATGGTACTTGAAAGATCGGCCTCCTTACCAACTTCTTCTTTCTTTTCATTTTCTTTTCTAAATGCTGCCATGGATTAATGCAAGAGATACATGTTCTTCCTGTTATTGTCATCGATCCAAGATAGTTAGAAGAATTGCTTCAACACTATTGTATCCGAGACGTTGTTCTTCCTTTATCACATCATTAGACCTATCAAACCCCTAAGAATAACTAGCATTTTTGTTAGCATAACTAGGGGAGGGGGTATTTGAACAACCACTCCAGTGTCCATCTTGACCACCACATAAAGAACAATCATACTCCCAATAGGATCAAGATGATGCACATACCTCTTTCCGAGGAATATATTTACAATTTTGCCAAAAGTGGGGTCTACCACACTATGGACATGGATCATCAAGATAATATTTGTAACCACCAAACTCATATTCCTTCCAAGATGCCATAGTGATAAGTAAACCAAAACAAAAATCTATCTAACACAAGAAACAAAAGAAAATCAAAACAAATATTCACAAGTTTGAATCAAAGAAAGTAATCTTAAATTTCAAACTAACTCAATATGCCAAATTATTCCCCAACAACGATGCCATTTCTGATAACGCTCAACTTACACGTTGATTTAAGTGCAAGGCCGTTGTTGTCAATGTAATACCCAACTTTGATTCGAGGTTGAATACATGAGGAACAATGTTAATTGTGATCGAGTAAGTTTGAAATAAAGTTACTTGCAAAATTTAAATCGAGGATACAAGTATTTGGGGGTGTTTGAACGTTTTCAAAAATATAACAATTTTTGGGCTTCTAGAGTACTAACTTGAGGCTAAGAATAATTAGAGTGTAAACAATTAGGAGCGGATCTTGGGGTCAAGACATTCTAAGTGCAAACTCATACATGGGTAATTGAGAATTTCTCAAAATTTAGCTAGAGTCATGGGGAGGCTAGATTTATAGGTATTAGTGTCAAGCTTTCAATAAAACACTAAATTTCATTTGTGGGTTCTTTCAAACACCTCACAAATGTGGCAAAAAAACCAATACAACACCTAAATTAGCACTCTTATTTTAAAGGTAGCACTATCAAATGAGTTAACTCAAAACACCCTTATTTCTAAGATAATATTTTCCCATAATATAACTCAATTTATTGTTTGTAAATACCTCACAACCAATACCCCTCTTTCAAGGATGGTATGGGATCCTAAACAATTAGGGTTTTCACCCATAATTTCTAATTCAAGCATTGAGCATAAGCAAAACCCACAACAAATGGCTAATTATGAGGATAAATTACCAACACCCATACACTAATTAGAACCTATTCAAGCATAACTCCAAGAGAAGAACTAGTTATTCATAAATATAGAGAGTAAATATATACCTAAATTTCCACCAACTTGATCCATGAAAGATAAAGAGAATGCAAATCAAAACTTTAAATTTCAATGAATCTTTAATGGAACTTGCTAATCCTTCACTTAGGAATTACATTAATGTCTTATTAGCTCAAGAGTATTACAAATATGAAACAAGCTCTAAGATATATAATATAAATTAAAGATAAAAGATAGGATAAAAGTGACTACATACTTCTTGAACATCAACATAACAGACTATTCGATTAAACTTTTGACTATGGGCCACTTCATTAATTTCCAACTCATACATATGCCTACTTTCACTACCTTGATTCACTCATCTTTTGAAAGCATTATATTTTTATTTCTTCCCTTAGTGAAATATTATTCTTTTTTTTTGATATGTTTTTTTTTCTCATTTATTTGTCTTCATTGCTTATCTTTTAGGCATCCATTTATAATACTGTGCCCCAAGATTACCTCTTCAAAGATTTACCACCCCTAACTTAGGCTTTTATTTTCAAGTTACACTTTCAAGTTCAAGGAGGGTAGGGTTCAAAAGAGGGATAAAGTTCAAATGGTTCATGGTTTGTAATGTTGTTGCCAAAGAAAGGTCCGAAGTCTCAAAAGGGGTGACAAAGTCTACTAACCATGCACGGGGTAAGCTTTTTAGGTTAAATTGAATTTCCATTATAAAAAAGAAGCCCTAAGATATTTCCTCCAACCACATGTAATCAAGATTAGTTTTGAAAGACCAATGGGTCAATTTCTAGATGACACAAGTGAGCATGAGAATAAATCAACTACACTCTCCTCACATGGCATTCAAATTTTTCAAGGAGGATCAATTGCATTTCCTACTAGAGACTAAAGGAGTTATTTACAACGAACTACCGACTAAAGAATTTGGTGTCACAAAAAGAGGGTAAAATATTGTTACATAATTATCCACATCCATGTCCTTGATTTTCACAAAAATATTTGGACGGAGGGGGATGCGTGTTTTGCATTTCACCATGCAATATGGCTATCGCTAGTACCAAGTAAAGTTGTTATCTCATATTTGGGCACCAGGGCATACCATATGGCTACTCACACTTTCCTATAGGAATATCCACAATCCCACATTTATAATGCCATGGGTACTCAAACTTCCCCTACATCTATGGCTCAAAACCCTAATATGATGATTTTTCTTTAAGAATATCGTTACTCAATCTATCATAGGGAAAGGCTCACCCAAAATCATTTTTAAAAGAAGGATTAAGAAGAATAAAAAATTTAAAATACAATAAACAATTCACAAAGTTTCCATATTTGGTATGGACTAGATTCACATATTTCCAACAAAGTGTGAATTATGAAACACGGGCAGACACCCCCAACTTGAAGGCTTACGGTTCCCTCACTACATATCATAAAAGCATAAAAAGGGTAAATGGGCTCCCCTAAGCATCAACATGGGTTGAAATTTTCTACATAATCATGATTGCGGTAGGCTGAGCTGTGATCGCGTGACTGCAATCACAATCACGACATCTGATGTTGATTTTCCCCTATTTTGCTCTATTTTTTTACGTGGATGCCAACTTCCCAACTCAATTTTTCCCTACTTTTTGGGCTTCCAATCTGTCCAACACCTACAATGAATCAAAAGTAAGTGAATTTGTTAAAGATAAATGAAAGAAACATGTCACCGTTGGGCTGCCTCCCATCAAGTGCCTTAGTTAAAGTTGCGGCACGACATTTTTTGACTATTATTTATGTCTCCACATAGAGGATTTGAATCATCCGACCAATTTTGATCCATATATCTTTTAGATACTTTGGGCAAATATAAGGGCACAATGATACATATTCTATCTCACCACTTTGAAAACTTGAACCTTTTATCCAGCTTCACATCAAACCTCTAAATAGGCTCATTGGGTATTGGTGAGAATATTAATATACCATTGGTTAAACAACAGATTTTGAACTTCTTGGCCTTCAAGTGAGGGACGCCATTTCTCCCTTTTGGAATGACAAACTCCAAAATATAAGGAGTTTGTGCCTCATCTCCAAAGTTCATCACGTGTTCAGATGGTTCGATTTTCATCATATCCACCAAGCATAATGTCGAAAATAGATTAGAATTAGGACATTTTCCCAATATTGGATTTGCATTCTTCTTGACATTCTCACCCTGAAAAAACTAGAGCCTTCATAAAAGATTTGCTTGGCTTTTTCATTCTACTCTAGTACTTTTTTCCTCAATTTTTACATCCTTCATTATTTTTGGTTTTGGTGGTTGGAAAATCACCAAGAACTCTTCAACATCAAGCATACCATTAATCAAATAGATTGATATCTTTTCTTTATCAACCTCATTTTGAAGATTGTCCATATTTATTGTACTTGAAAGATCGGCCTCCTCACCCACTTCTTATTCTTTTTCATTATCCTTTCAAAATGCCTCCATGGGTTGATGCAAGAGATGAACGTTCTCTCTCATTATAGTCATCCGATCCAAGATAGTTAGAAGCATTGCTTCAATACTATTATATCCGACATGTTGTTCTTCCTTTGTCACATCATGAGACCTATCAAACTCATAAGAAAAACTAGCATTTTTGTTAGCATAACTAGGGGAGGAGGCATTTGGACAATCACTCCAATATCCATCTCGATCTCCATACAAAGAACAATCGTACTGACACAATGTGAACCAGGGTCTAGTTATGTTGGGCATCTCTAGTATGACCCTGACCAGAGACCACCCCTAATACCCAACCATAACTGCCCTGCACCCTATGTCGGATGAATTTCAAACATATAACATGATAAGACAAACACAATTCAAAGACATTCAAAGAGTTCATAACCATACCCAACAAAACATATGACAAAATATCCAACCGTTGTCAACCCCAATGCCAATACCAATACCAAGGCTGGAGCCAAGACCGACACCGTTCATGCCCATAGTAGTCCCACAAAGCATCTAATAAAAAAAATATCTGGTCGGTACATGCCCCGACCATAGCCAAAATTAAAGTCCAAGAAATAATAATAATGAAAGAAGTCCATAGCATGAAATGGAGTCTTTTTAAGTATGAAAGTTCACCACTTCAATCTGACACAAAGTTGTCCCTAAATCTAAGTCACTGAGCAAGAGGAGTAGTAGGGTCAGTTCCTACATCACGTGGGGATTCATCACTCGAAGATGGTTAGCGGAATGAACGCTAGCATGTACTCAGGAATAAGGATAAAATAATGACATTATTCAAAATCAAAGTAAATAAACATATTTAATCACATACATATATACATATATACCATGCCAAGAAAGGGAACTAGGTTTAGAATGTATTTAAAACCTTAATCTGTGTTGTATAGATTTGCCATCCTAAAACCACCCATGGGCTATATAAGTTTAGCTCCCCCTACTGAAAGGGCCCTAGTGCGTGTTAGATGCACGAACCAGAGAAAAGAACTTGAGATGACTAGTAAATCTCCCAAAATATAAGTCTGACATCATGTAAGCGGTCACCAAGACCAAACCTCTCATCAACAAACATGAGTTTCTAGTTTTGCCCCTCGGGACCTCCACATTCACCAGCTTTGCTAACACATCCCTCTTTAAGCCTATATTAAAACTATTTACACATAACCAACCATTTATCAAGGAGTATTTATAATTAGGCATTAACCATTGGTATTTTCATACCAAGCTTAGAGGTAGCAAGTCTATCCACTTATGCCATACCTAAGCCATTAAACCAATTTGACTCTAAAGTTTCCAATTTAAACAATATAATGGCCACCAAGTCCTTTCCAATTGATTTTAAATCAACCAAACCAATTTAATTTCCATTAAAATACTATGCAATGCAAAGGTTTCAAGAATAGTCAAACCATGTGACAAAATCACTCATTGGCATTTTAACAAACATATTAAGGGCATATAGTTTCCAAAACCAAAACCAAGTATCAATTGACCATTCCCATGAAACCACATGTTCAAACCATAATTATAACATGAAAACCCATAAGTAAAATATGGACAAACATTATTCAACCATAAACAACCAAAACCCCCAATATCTATTTCAAAACCAAAACAATACAAAAATAATACCATTAAAACCATTCATTAAAACATGTTTTTAGTTGAACTAACAATGAGGGATGAGTAACATACCTTAGACACCAAGGAAGATAGAGAGATTCACTCTTGAAAGCCCATAATTGATTGCCTTTTAGAAACCCTAGCCTTTTCTTGAACCAAGATCTTGATAGATTTTAAGAGATTTTTAAGAGTGTTTGATTTAGAATAATAGGTTAATGAAATCCCAAAAGATGTTTTATGTCGTGGGGTCTAAAGGAGTTAAGAGGTGAAATGTCCAGAATACCTCTAACTTAAAACTATAAAATCACCGCAGGTGGGTACGAGTTGACCCTCTAACTTGTCACCATAACTTATGACTAGTACCATCCAATCATAACCAGAATAGAGGGTTGGAAACCTACACAGTGTCCACCATACGACTCCATTGACCTAACTCGTGATCAGACCATACTACTCATATGGTCAAGTTTTTCTCAAGATAAAATACTAAGGGGTTGACACTGGACAACATACGACTAGACTATATAACTCATACCCAATCCTCACAGCTCTTAGTGAACCACTTATACTCAAAGTCAATTCAAGTTACTAAGTTTTATATTTAGTGAAGGGTTAACCTGATGACCCATTACCATACCATAAGACCTGTATCCACCAAGTCGTACCCATAACAGAAACTCAACCACCAATTACTAGACACCTTACGAGTTGGGTCACCTGACCTGTACCCACATCATACAACTTATATGATAAGTCATTATAATACCAGCGAGCTCAAAGCTTGGGAAATTTCCAAGCTCAAAATCTAGGGTGTTTTAATTCTCCTGCATTTGGATCATTCATCCCTAATTGATGGGACAATGCATTACGAGCATCATTTAAACCCGAACACCTATACTCTGACTATTAACTTAATACGAAAAAAAGATGCAAGGAAATCAATATTTCTTTTAACTAAGTTAGAAAACAAGGATGTTAAGAAGAACACATACCTTACGCATGAATTTTCAGAGTGGAAGATAGGAACAGAGACTTGGACTTCATGTCCTCTTCAGATTCCCATGTTACCTCTTCCACCTTGTGGTTCCTCCATAGAACCTTTACCAAGGCTACATCCTTGTCTGTAATCAACGAACCTGCCAATCCAATATCTCAAATGCGATCTCCTTATAAGATGGGGAATCTGAAATACCAATACCCTTGATAGGCATAATTTGTGATGGATCATCTATACACATCCTCAACATAGAAACATGGAATGTCGGGTGAATGCAGCACAAACTAGAAGGCAACCCCAACTCATACACAACATTTCAAACCCTTCTCAAAACCAAGTACGGACCAATATACCAGGGGTTGAGCTTCCCCTTCTTCCCAAACCGTATCACTACCTTTATGGGAGACACCTTCAAGTACACCCTATCCCCAACCTGAAACTATAGATTCCTACACCTCAAATCTGTATAAGACTTTTGGTAACTTTGGGTGCCTTTGAGCCTATTCCGAATTACCTTCACCTTCTCCATATCTTGGTAAACCAAATCCAGGCCAAACATCTCTTTCTTACCAACTTCGAACCACCCTATAAGAGATCTACATCTCCTACCATACAACACTTCAAATGGAGACATTCTAATGCTAGAGTGCTAGCTATTATTATAAGCAAACTCTATCAGAGACAAATGCTCAACCCAACTATCACCATAGCCAATCACATAAGCACATAGCATATCCTGTTACGTTTGAGTAGTTCTTTTTACTTACTTATCTGACCATGGGTGGAAAGCAGTACTAAGACTCACCTTGGTCTCCAAACCTTTCTTAAATGACCAAAGAAATAAGATGAAAATTGCGCACCACGATCCAAGATGATAGAAACAGGTACCCTATGCAACTTCACAATCTCTTAGAGGTACAACTTTTCGTAATCCTCAGCTGAGAAGTTAGTACTCACTGGCAAAAAGTGTGCCGACTTTGTCATCCTATCTACGATGACTAAAACCAAATCAAACTGATTTCGAGATTGAGAAAGAGCGGTAATGAAATCCACGTTGATCACTTTCCACTTCTATTATGCCAACTTAATTTCTTGATACAATCCTTCGAACCTCATGTGCTCAACTTTTACTTGCTAGCACACCATGCACTTGGCCACAAAATTTGCCATATCCCTTTTCATATTGTTCAACTAAGACATCTTCTTAAGGTCAGGATATATTTTTGTATAACCAGGATGAACAACTAATGCAACTCATGTACCTCATACAAGATCCGCTCTCACAAACCATCCACATGGGGAACACATAATCTCCCTTGGTACTGCAAGGTACCATCACCACTAGTATCGAAGGCCATCACATTTTGCCCACCTACATCACTCTTGATCCTCATTAAGTTCGGATCTGACATTTGCTTCTTCTTGATTTCACCACCAAGAGACGACTATGCCACCTCTTACACAAACACACCACCATCCTCAGAGTCCAAGAGACAAACTCCAAGGTTAACCAAATAGTGAATATCCTTCACCAACTCCCGCTTCTCCTTACCACATGTGCTAGACTCCTTATGGATAACCTGCTAAGAGCATCACCAACCATGTTAGCTTTACCTGGATATTAGTAATGACTCATGTCATAATCCTTAAGTAGCTTAAGCCATCTTCTTTGCTTGAGGTTAAGCCTTTTTTGAGTCAACACATACTGCAGACTCTTATAATTCAAATTATATCCATATGAACTCTATACAAATAGTGATGTCAGATTTTCAACTCGAATACCACAGCTAACAATTCCAAGTCATGAGACAGATAATTCTTTTCCTGTACCTTTAACTTTCTAGAGGCATAAGCTATCACCTTGTCACGCTGCATTAAAACACAACCAAGCCCCATTAGGATGCATCATAGTAGACCACAAACTTATCCATGCCTTCTGGAAAAGTCAAAATTAGAGCCAAAGTTAGCTTATCCTTTAGATTTTCAAAACTACCCTCACAAGCATCAGACCATAGGAACTTTACCTTATTCTAAGTCAACTTAGTCAATGGGAAATCTAAAGAAGAAAAACCCTCTACAAACCTCCTATAGTAACCAACTAAACCCAAGAAGCTCTGAATATCGATTAGAGTCATGGGTCTATGCCACTTCTTAACCACTACAACCTTCTGTGGATCAACCATAATCCCTTCACCAGAAATGACATGCCACAGAAAAGTGACAACATTCAACCAAAATTTACATTTCAAAATTTTAGCATACAACTGCTATCTTTTTAGGGTCTACAACACTATATAGAGGTGGTTTGCATGATACACCTCACTCTTTTGAGTACACTAGGATATCTTCTATGAACACAATGATGATTAGATCTAGAAACTGATGTAAGACCCTATTCTTCTAATCCATGAATGCTGTCGGGGCATTTTTAAACCCAAAAGACATAACCAGCAGCTCAAAATGCACATACCGAGTGTGAAAGGCAATCTCAGGGATATCTACTCCCTAATATTTAATTGATGATACCCTGACAAAAGATTATTCTTGGAAGAAAATTTAGCACCCTACAACTGATCAAATAAATCATTAATCCTAGGGAGAGGATACTTATTCTTTATCATAACCTTATTCAACTATCGATAATCAATGCACATCCGAAGGAAACCATACCTTTTATGCACGAATAATACCAGTGCACCCCACGGGGACACACTAGAATGGATCAAACACTTGTATAAAAGTGTAATACCCCATAACGTTTCTTAGTCCCGTTTAACTCCAAGTATGTTAAGGGTCAACTTTAAGAGTGTATAACTCATCATACGTGTAGAATTTTCTAGCTCTAGACCCACCAAATTATATATAATTCAATTAGCCTTCCAATGATACTAATTTTGCCTCAATTCGATACTCGGTTAAGAAGTTATGGAATTATTAGTGTAAAAAATAGTAGCCCCACATGATTAGGCCACATCGCAATAATGGCCAAAATCATGTTCATCCTTTTCCAGTGGATCACCGCGATGACACCACATTGTGTTAAGGGTCAAATTCATATTCAGAGGGGTACCACGTTGCACCAAGGTGTCAAATTGGGATTGTCCATTTCCAGTGGCGTAACGCGATAGCACCGCATCGCGCCATTGGCCAAAATAGGGATTTTCATTTTACAGTGGCACAACACGATAGAACCACATCACACCAGAGCCAAAAATTAGGATTTCCAATCCCAGTTCTGAGTTTTAATTTCCAAGGGTAGTTTAGCCTTTTCACTAAGCCCCAAATTGTGTTAAATAAAGGATTTAGACTATCCTAAGCACATTATATCGATTTTTCATCAATTTACTCTCCAAGAAAACCCTAGGCTTTAACATTCAACCTCAAGAAACCCTAAAATTTACTATTCTTGTTCCAAGATAACCCAAAATTCAAGATTTCTACTTCAAAATCTTCAAAAAACAATCTTCAAGAGCACAATAGGAACTCAAAGTTCAAGCTTCTTCATATATTCATAAATTAAGGTATGTGTGGGGTATGAACGAGGATAATCCTTTCATCCTTGTGCCCAAAGTTAGTTTAAAAATTGAATTTTTACTTGAATTTACATGAATTTCAGATTAGGGTTCATACCCAAATATTGTTATTTGAAGATTATGATCCTACAAGTGATTGAGACATTGAATTGCATGTCTACTTTTATATTTTTATACGTGTGATATTATTTTCTAGATTTCGAATTGAATTTTCAAGGTTTTCATTATCAAGCATGAATGTTATAATGATTTGACATGACTTTGATGAATGAGTTATTAATCCCCAGGTTGGATGTTGATATTTCAAGAAGCTTATGCTTTTAAGCATCCCATGATTAGTTTATTTTTAAGATTTTGATCAAGATTTGATATTTTGATCTCAGCTAAGATATGGAATCCATTTTACAATTTTAATTACAGTTTACAGTAAACAAATTCATAAGTAGTTTTCACTATAAACCCTTATATTAGTTTTAAAAGTGGATTTCCTGCAGATCGAGCACACATATTAAAGAGAGTAGTATTTAGAATCGAGTTGGGTATGTTTACATGCCCTAAAACTATGAGCCAATGTAGGTACAAATAATTCAAATTATTCCCATTTCTATATGGATGATAGTTACAGATGTGATCATTCTTTTAGGTTTAATTTATACTTTTATTGATAATCAAAAAATAATTTTGTATTGAATGGACCAACCCATTCAATACCAAAAATCTGTATACAAAAACACAAAATAGCCTGATCCAATAGAAAGATCCAGCCCAAAAGGGAAATAAACACAAATATAAATTGAGTAGAGTTTCTAAAAAAGAGTTCTTCAGTTAATCCCCCTTGCTTTCCGCCTCCTTTGCTATGGCTCCCTTCAACAATGATCAGTTCACTATGCTTCTTCTTTGGATCATAAATACATTGCTATGATTTTTCAACTTGAGATACATGTCCAGCTTGCAAGAGTAATTTCAGCTTCTACTTGTCTTCATTTGTTCTGGATTTGAGTTCACCTGCTAATACATACTCCATTCCTTCATTAGCCACTACTAAAAAAGGGGAAAACCAATCACAAAAACTGACCATATGTGGTCGGTTTTCCCTAATTTCTGACCACAAAACCGACCAAAATGTGTGGTCGGTAAAGTGGTGGCAGTTTTTTAAAAACCGATCACAAGTGGTCGATTTTTTTAAAATATATATATATTTTCAAAATTCATTATTATTTTATTAAATTAGGAAAAATAATTTTAGAAAAAAAAAAGACCATAATTTGTTGGTTTTTTATTAAATTATAATTAATTTTAATATTAAACCGACCACTTGTGGTCGATTATTTAATAAATTAATTAATTTAATATAAAACTGACCACAAGTAGTAAGTTTTAATTAAATTAATTAATTAAATTTAATATAAGACCTAACACTCGTGGTCAATTTTTTGGAAAAAAATTCAAAGTAGTCGGTTTTTTGGGAAATTAAAAAAAAATAAAAATCAAAACCCAAATATAGCATGCAACAACAACAATCCAATACAGCAGTAACCAAATCAAATGCAGCAGTGACAACAACCAAAAATCAAATGTAAATACTTCCAAAAGTGTACAACACATACAAAATGTCCAACAAAAGTTAGTATGAAAAAACTACAACAATAGTTTCAAACAACAAAATGTCTAATTCAAAGTAGAACACATACAAAAATAAAAAAAAACTAAAAGTCATCATCATCGAATTCGTCCTTGTCTTCTATATCATCATCCATGCTGAAATCATCCAAGGGGACTAGACCTTTTGCAGCCCGAACTGCATTACCAGGACACAAAGGAATAACCCCCGTAGTCTGAATGAAAGAGCTAAAATGTTGCTACAATATCGTGATTTGTGATGCTGTTGCCTTCTCCATCTTCTTCTGCCTCTCTCTCTATTTAGCAAACCTCTCTCTCTTTTCAGCAAGCTCTTTAGTTAGTTGAGAAACCGTATTTTATAGTCTTTCAATTGTTTCTCTATCAACTGAAGAGCTAGAGTATGCAGCAACGGATGAACACCTAATATTATCACCAAAAAATTTTGTGTGGTATCCATAGAAAAGACCTCTATTTGCAGGACCCCCAGTTTTTGTCCATAACTCCTCCTGTATATGCTGTGGTGTTGAGTCACCCTGACTTTTAGGAGCCTGACTACTACGATACTCACCAACAAGACACGTATATTCATCCTGTATTCAAAGTAAAGTTAATACTAAAAGTCAAACAATATTAAAGTAGTTATAATTGAATAATACCAACTTTGAGAAAAAAATTCATAAATTCAAAATTTATTTCTTATGTGGATAGCTTTTGCACGAGCTTCAACCCAGACATCTTCATCAATCGAGTTTTTTTTCTTTTTTCAGATGAGTCTACTCGAATAGCTCATCAGTTGGTATTTCCTTACCCTTTTTTTTCCTGCATATCAAAAAATTATCAATGTTCAAATAATAAAAAAATTTAAATAGAAATAAATAATTAAAACTGTGAGAGTTACATACCATTTTTTCCTTCACAACAAGAGTACTTCTGGCACCCGTAGTATGTAAGGAGCCACTCTTGGATGATGCCTGGTCGTTCTTTCCTTTTTTACTCAAAAATTAGTATTTTGCGCTACTCCAATGGCAAAGGTATAGTTGCCATACGGCTTCAAGAATCCACTTAGGTTTTACCAATTTTTTCGGGCATAATCCAAGAGATCATTAAATCTGGCTCTACATCTTATGAAAAAGTTCTTATTTATAAGAAATGTATTTGCATCATCCCACTAGTAAAATTTCTACAACAAAAATATAATATTCAATCTTTTGTTCTAACAAAGTGCTAATAAGTAGTCGATAAGTTAAATCCTTACCTTAAATTCTTCAAACATTCTATCCCTGTCAAGTTCTGGAACCTTTTGCCAGCTGGTCCAGTAGCCGTTGAAATGTCGAGTAATGCATATTTGTGCCTTTTGTCCAACTCAAGCATCCAGCCTAAACCTACAACACAAGATCAAAAAGTAATTTCATAGAGCATAATAATATAGTAATGAAAAAATGAGTAACGTTATTATATTTAGAAATCTTACCCTCTCGCAAATGGAACAAGATAAATCCTCCCAGAATTGTCTCTGTCTCCTGGCTGCCTAGGAAGTGATGGTGGTTGCACTGGAGTGGGCAGATCTAAAGCACCAGATAGAGTGCCTCCAATCTGAAGATCCGACAACCCAATAGATCCAACAGGATCATTGTGTGAAGCTGCGTGACTACTGTAAGAGGGTATTGATGATGGTACATATCTGGAGGGGCCAGCGACTATCCGATAGTATTGTGCAGAAGGTAGCATGGTCATAGCAGCAGAATGAGTCGGTGCATACCCATTTAGTGGCCCCACATATATAGGAGTAGGTATCAAATCCTCGGGAGACCTAGAATATGAGGGTTGTACTGGCGCATCAGTAAACTGACCCTCAGATATATGATTGCCTGTTGGTCGTCTATAAGGCAGAGGTTGTCTATTCTTTTTTGGTTTCGTAGTATCAACTTTTTCCTTACCTTTGTCACCTCTGCCTGACATCTAAATTATGTTAAGTTAACAAGTAGTTTGTTTGAATGTATAAAAAAACATTCCAAGTAAATAATTTCAAGATAATAATTCACATTTCAAATAGCTCCAACAACACGAGATATAGATAAAAATATTTTTATTACTATATAAATCGTGGAAAAGTGGAAACAACAAAGTAAAACAGTATATTACATATCAATCTTAAACAAGAAGCATAAAGGTAAATATATAGTACAAAGCATAAAGACATCAATATATAATAAATACAACCCACACAACTATTCCTCCTCTTCTGAAGACTCTCCACTAAACCATTCACCTTCTTCGGAGGTTTCCATCTCCTACCCACTTAGCCTCTTCTTCCATAATATTAACTTCTTTAAATATATTTTCTGGGTAATTGTCCACTAATTCAACATCCATTAGCTAGTGATAAATCTAGATTTTATTTTGATACGCAGTCTCCAGCACATTCTCAACTTCCACCCAGCCTATAGGCTTCGTTTTAATTATAGCCCACCAATCATACTTGTCATTGCACAATGGATAAGGAGCATAATACACTTGTTTAACATTTTACTCTAGAACAAATGAATCATAAATAGGATACGAACTATTGTGCTTCACTTACATGATGTTATGCTCCTTATGTACTTTTGTGCCTCTTGTACATGGATCAAACCACTAACATCGAAAGAGGACAATTTTTTTATTGGGAAACCAGCATACTTGATAGCCTAAAGACTACCAAATACACAAAATTGATACTAGAATGCAAAAATCAGCAAGTAAACAAAGGGAAAATCATCACACTAGAAGGAGATGAAGAAGAAGAATTGCATTAACATAAAGATAGTAGAGAGACCCTTACTTCCACTATGTGATTAACAAAAGAAGATGTATCAAATATTCAATCACACCTCACTAATGGAAGATCAAATCACTCTCTTAGGTGTCCAAAAGGACACACTTCCTCAATCACACCTTTCTTGCCAAATGTTCAACACAAATAAATTCCATCAATTGTATTAAACTCTCAAGTTTTTTGATGTCTTTTCCAAGACCTACACTAAGATGGCTTCTCCAAGCCCTACACTAAGGAAAGAAACTAAATTAAGAGTAATAATCAATTTCAATTCATCAAAGTCTACTGAAAATGAAAGCTAAAAGGTCTATTTATACTATTACATAACAATGACTAAAATGCCCTTAATGAAGGGTGCTCCTTTGAGGTGTAAAATGAAGGTCTTAAAAGACCACAATGCCCTTAGTTGAGGTGCCTATGTGATGTAGAAATCCCCCCTTCTCTCTTTAATTTGGACAAGGTTTTGTAATGGTTCCAAAAGGTCTTCAAGCACTTGCAAATCCGAGACTTGATCCTTTGACTATTCGAAGCTTGAACCTTCTACAAGACCTTATAAACCTTGTTCTCTTTATGCTTTTATCATCCACCTAAATGATAACCTAAAGTAAGGTTTAACACAAAAATGGACACACAAGGAACGAAAAACTGCAACTAGAAAAAAAGGAGATGATGAAGAAGAATTGCATAAACATAAAGATAGTAGAGAGACCCTTACTTCCACTATATGATTAACAAAAGAAGATGTATCAAATTTTCAATCACACCTCACTAATGGAAGCTCAAACCACTCTCTTAGGTGACCCAAAGGACTCACACTTCCTCAATCACACTTTTCTTGCCAAATGCTCAACACAAATAAATTCCATCAATTGTATTAAACTCTAAAGTTTTTTGATGTCTTTTCCAAGACCTACACTAAGATGGCTTCTCCAAGCCCTACACTAAGGAAAGAAACTACACTAAGAGTAATACTCACTTTCAATTCATCAAAGTCTACTAAAAATGGAAGCTAAAAGGTTTATTTATACTATTACATAACAATGACTAAAATGACCTTAATGAAGGGTGCTCCTTTGGAGTGTAAAAAGAAGGTCTTAAAAGACCACAATGCCGTTAGTTGAGGCGCCTATGTGATGTAGAAATCCCTCCTTCTCTATTCAATTTGGACAAGGCTTTGTAATGGTTCCAAAAGGCCTTCAAGCACTTGCAAATCCGAGACTTAATCCTTTGGAAATCCGAAGCTTGAGCCTTCTACAAGACCTTGTAAACCTTGTGCTCTTTATGCTTGTATCATCCTCTCCATCTTGAAAGGAATTTGTCCTCAAATTCAGATCCTGTAAAACCAAAGAGAGAGCAAAACAAACACACAATCCTCTTGGTGGGAGGGTTAGTATTAGTACCACACTCATATCATCAACCCATGGTTGGTCACACTTGACATACACGCACATATCTTTAAAATTTGACATGAAAAACTTTGCATAAAAGGGTATAAAGAAGTGGATGGCATAAACATCAAAAGGAATTGAGTATGAATCAAAACTATACCTTTCACAACTCAAAAGTATTTTGGGGTCAAATGGGAGTAGAAGACAAGGGGTTAATCCGAGGTGACTCACTCCTTTCACTCCTTTCACTAGGATACCAAACTTACAATCATCATCATTCAAGCAAGAAAACCATCCACCAAAATTACTACCTCTACATAATACCAATTCAAAATAAATATGGTTATTATCATAGGCGAAGAGGTAGTATTGGAAGGAATCATATGTAAAGACATCACCCAAGGTGATATCATCTAGAAGAGGGTCACTTGGTCCAAAAGATATAGCACATAAGGCACACAAGGATGGAATTAAATCACTTAAGCACATATGACTTTTTCCCCTTAAGTAAAACATCAACTTGGCATCCACAAGTTGGGATTTACTCAATTCAAGTATAAGCGTGTCAAGTAAGGATGCACATTTAGAAACATTATCCAAAGATGACAATGATACTTTTTCCTTTGGGTTTTCAAGAATAATACTTTGCTTGTCATGTAGACCAGGAAACAAGGTGGTTGTGACAACATCATCATATCCATATTTTGCACTGAGGTTAAATGGAAAAAGTGTACTTAGGCATGGATCTAGACAACACTCTTTTCCCCCATAGGCTTTACCTAATCTAAAAGACATACTCTCTATAATAGCATACACATCATCATAGGCAAATAGAGAGTAGAGAAAGGTGTCACACAAATCAACTTCAACTATGGTACCCTTATACAAGTACTCACTAGTCCCAAGTTCATCACCACTAGGATGCTCAACATAGGAAACACACAAAGAAGAAATAAAAGAAATTTCTAAGCATGCACCACTTTCTATTTTAAGAGACTAATCCCCACATATATATAAATCACCATGATTAGCAAAGGGATCACACACAAAAATATGTTCACTAGAAGAATCATAATTCGGGTTTCCTAAATATTCAAGTAATTCAAGGGCACCTTCACCTAATTGTGCCTTTTCTTGGTTTCTTTGAGTAAATCTATCAATATGGCTTTCATCATACAATATGCTCAAAGAATCATCTCCAATCCCATGATCAACTCTATCAACTTCATCACTAACTCGAGACTTATCAAACACACCACACATATGCTCAAGTAGCGGGCTACATTCATGAGTAGGTTGACCATCATTCATATCCTCACTAGTTGTTGGCAACTCACATACCAACGTAGACTCACCTTGGTTTTCATAAGGGTCAACTAGTGTGTGAATACTATTTTCACTTGGTAATGGAACCTTAAGTGCTAGCACTAGATGGACACAAATCATTCTTATGAAAAGAATTGATTTTGTCATCTAAAGGATCAACCAGTTCTTGCATACTCACAACAAGAGTTTGGTCCTTATTCAACCTAAGAACATCAAGAGTATCACAAAGGGAAGACTCATGCAATTCTCCTCTAAGAAAACCATCAACTACATCCACTTGGCTACTACTAGCCACATCACGGCATTTTAAGTTTATAGGAGTGTAGGAGATAGCATTGTTACCTTTTAGCTCACATGAGGTATGGCCTTCATCACGATTTTATTGGACGTCACTCTTTCAAAATTTTCAATTCTCAAATTCTTGTCTCGGCCAAAAAACACTTAGGGAAGGAAGAGAATTCATTTGGAGGGAAAAATATTCAAGTTTGAAGCCTTTTCAAGCTTTAAAATGGATTAGAAATGAATTGGTCCCCCCTTGTACTTGTAATTATACTTGAAGATTTCTTTTGTCTTTGTTGTTTTCTTCTTTTGGCAAGACTAGGAGAAACTTCTTGGAAATTACCTTGAAAAGCTAGTTCACTCTCTTTCCTCCCTTTTTAAGATCAAACAAGAACGTTTGAATATTCTTCTCCAACAAGATATGAAGATTGAGGAAGAACAATATGAATATTGAAGAGTTGACCGAGGTTTGACCACTAGGCAAATGAACCCCGAATTCAATTTTTCTTTTAGATCTAGGTTTCTTTTGCCAAGACAAGCAAAACCAACACAAAATCAACCAGAAATCACATCACCAACACAAACCCAAAATGGATCTCACCTCCAAAAGCTTCAAATAAGTCACAACAATGTGGATCTACCTCAAAAACAACCAAATCTTGTTCCAAATGTAGATCTAGACTCCCTAGGTGCTAGGAAACAAGAATCTAGCACTTAAAACTAACAAAACAAAACAACACAAAAACATGTAGATCTAAGATTTAAAAATCTGCAAAAACACATAAACGGGTTTACAATTTTTTTGTGAGATTTTTTGATTTTCTACACTCTTTTTTGTTGAGATTTTCTTAGATCCAGGACTTAAAGTTGTGGGAACAACTCTAATACATGACTTTGATACCAAATGATAGACTAAAGACTACAAAATACACGAAATTGATACTAGAATGCAAAAATCAGCAAGTAAACAAAGGAAAATTAACATACTAGAAGGAGATGAAGAAGAAGAATTACATAAACATAAAGATAGTAGAGAGACCCTTACTTCCACTATGTGATTAACAAATAAATATGTATCAAATCCTCAATCACACCTCACTAATGGAAGCTCAAACCACTCTCTTAGGTGACCCAAAGGACTCACACTTCCTCAATCACACCTTTCTTGCCAAATGTTCAACACAAATGAATTCCATCAATTGTATTAAACTCTCAAGTTTTTTGATGTCTTTTCCAAGATCTACACTAAGATGGCTTTTCCAAGCCTTTCGCTAAGGATAGAAACTACAGTAAGAGTAATACTCAATTTCAATTCATCAAAGTCTGCTGAAAATGGAAGCTAAAAGGTCTATTTATACTATTACATAACAATGACTAAAATGCCCTTAATGAAGGGTGATCTTTTGGAGTGTAAAAGGAAGGTCTTAAAAGACCACAATGTTTTTAGTTGAGGTGCCTATGTGATGTAGAAATCTCTCCTTCTCTCTTCAATTTGGACAAGGCTTTGAATGGTTCCAAAAGGTCTTCAAGCACTTACAAATCCGAGACGTGATCCTTTGACAATCCGAAGCTTGAACCTTCTACAAGACCTTGTAAACCTTGTGCTCTTTATGCTTGTACCAATACTCTAGTTCTAAGATCTTATGTATGATGCCAAAGTCATCAACATCATTATCACTCTTAACCCAAACAACACTATTGTTTGTTTTCCTTGTTCTAGAGTGTTGTTCTGGGGAAAATTTAAATCCATTTACTTTGTATTGGGATGTTGCATTAGCTTTAACTGGACCCAAAGAAATGTCTCTCAAGAGCTGATCGTATGCGGCTGAATTTGGTGAATGGTGTACCTAAAAATATTATACATATATATATTTTAGTTGAGGAATGTGTAAATGTTTAAACTTTGTAGAAATATTAATACACTTACAAACCTCATTTTTAAACCATGTTGGAAAGGATGCATACACTTAATTTTTGTGGATTTGAGTCTTAAATGAACTGAACATCCAACATGGGAAACACAATTAGTTTCTTTAAGTGAATGAGTAAACAAATAAGATATGTTAAAATTTTAATCTCCTTACTTCAGAAAGGGCTCAATTTCCGGGAAATTCAGCATGACATTCAAAGTTGCTGACTTGCGCTCCGTGGGAGTGAGGCGGCCAGGTATGGTCTTTTTAGCCTTACAACCAGATTGATTGAAAATTGATATCAATTGCAAATGAGGCTCATTCACATCGCCCTGATGATGATTTGGTCGATTTCTTGAACAAGCAACTTCATCACAAAAGTAGTATGAACAAAATTGAGACGTTTCTCTTGCCAGATATGCCTCAGCTATAGAGCCTTCCACCCTGTGTTTGTTTTTGGGACCCCTTTTCAATTTTCTAATTGCCCTGTACAATGTTAAGGTTAGATGTTTACTATATTTAAAAAAGATATTTATGGATTTAAATATGTTGCAAATGCTTACCGTACGAATGGATACATCCACCTAGTTTGAACTGGACTGCCTAGCTGAGCTTTGTGCACAAGGTGAATGGGAAGATGTTCTATCACATCAAAGAATGCTGGCAGGAAAATCTTCTCCAGCTTGTTAGTGATAACAACAATATTACTTTTCATTCGGGCCAGATTTTCTATTTTTTAATGTGGTGGCACATAAATCCTTGAAGAACAAATTGATCTCTGCTATTAGTTTCCATATGTTTTCAGGTAAACCAATAAAATCAATTGGAAGTAATTGTTCCATAAAAACATGACAATCATGGATTTTCATTCCATTCAAGATTTCTTGTGTCATATCAACCCTCTTTCCCAAATCTGAGGCATATCCATCAGGCATTTTCAAACTTTAAACCCACTCACATATTTGATGCTTTTGGTTTAACTTGAATGTAAAACTAGCCTTGGGCTTAAGAACATTGTCGTTGGGCCCCTACTGTAGTGTAACTCTCTGCGGTTGCAATATTCTGGCAAGTCAAGTCTGGCCTTAGGATTATCCTTTATTTTGCTGGTGATATCCATAACTGTGTTGAACAAGTTGTCAAAATAGTTTTTCTCAATATGCATGGCATCAACATTATTTGTAAGTAAATTATCTAGACAATATTCTAATAAGCAGGAAAATCATTAACAATCCACATTGGATATGCACATAGATTAAAATTATGTTTAAGAGAGATGTCCCAAGTTTTAACCCCCTCATGCCATAAAATTTGAAGTTCATCAATCAAAGGTTGCAAGTAGACATCTATTCCGCTTTTTGGATTACGTGGTCTAGGAATAACACAATTAAGAAATATATAGGGACTAGTCATCAACAGTGTAGGAGAAAGATTATAAGGAGTGATAAATACAGGCCAACATGAATATAGCGCACCACCCACTAAAAAAGGAGAGAACCCATCCGCACATAACCCCAATCAAAAATTTCGTGGCTCAGCTACAAAATCTGGATAAGTTGCATCAAAATGCTTCCAAGCCTCTCCATCAGATGGATGACACATAACACCAGTGGGCCTTCTATTTTCACTGTGCCATCTCATATGAGGAGCTAAGTTGTTTGCAGTATACAACCTCTTCAACCTTGGTATAAGAGGTAAATAATGCATCGCCTTAATAGCAATTTTATTTCCAGTTGAACAACGCTTATATCGAGAGTGCTAACAAAACTTACAAAACTCTAGCTTAGCATCTTCCTTAAAGTATAACATGCAATCATTTTCACAACAATCAATTCTAACTGAGGAGAGACCTAACTTTGACATTAATTTTTTTTCCTTATAGAAAAAATCAGGAACCTCCAAGACGGGGTCAACTAACTCTTTAATAAGGTCTATCATTGAGTCCATTCCTCCTTCAGCAATATTCCAGTCAGATTTAATACTTAGTAATCTAACAGCAACAGAAAAATGAGAATGCGAACACCCGTCAAACAAAGGATGACTAGAAGCAAGCAATTCTTTGTAGAAATTGCCCTCTTCGCTTTTAGGAACATCTTCAATATTTTCCCTAAAGTCAACCCCGCATTGCATCCCAAAAGAATCGTGTACCATTTATGTCATCCTAGTATCTTTATATTCATCATACCCTGCAGATCAACTACTTTCTCCAACAACAAAGTTATTTTGTGCAACATCCCCATGAATACCACACAATCTTAAAAAGTCCTCGTGAAACCCCTTTCTATAAAGATATTTGTCACGCCCCAAATCCTATTAAGGCGGACTGGCACCCGTTGCCGGTAAGGCTCGGGAGAACCAACCTGTAGCAATACATTACCTATGAACATTATAAGTTACTTTTATACTAAACATGCCCTCAAAAGATAAATGGGACTAGCAAGCCAAAAGATGTTGTATGACTAGGCCGTTGGAGCCACAATGTCTACGATACGATACATGACCATACTATACTTTACATAGTCTACGAAGCCTCTAGACAAGAAACATTATCTTATAAGGGTCGGGACAGGCCCCGCCTCATGATAAGATACTATACAATGCAAAAAGATATGATAAGACTCAAAGCCCCGAAGCAACCTGGAGCTCAGTGACTGCAGTTGATATCCTGTACTCTTACTGGGGAGGTTTATTAGCTTCTGCACCTGCAGCATGGAATGCAGGTCCCCCAACAGGGATGTCAGTACGAAATAATGTACTGAATATGTAAGGCAACATGTACTATATATGAGATAAAAGCTCAAATGAAACCATACACTGCTGTAGGGTAAAAGACCACCTTTATGAATATTGTGGAGTCATGCATCTTATAACAATTATGTTACTTTACTCTTATCACTTGTATAATCTGTGCACATCATGTAATACAAATGACCAGCTGATCAGTGGTAAATCTATATCAGGATCGACCCATGCTAGGCTTTCCTTTCACCCCTGGGATACCCCCTGTAATACTGGGATTGACCCATGCTAGGTGATTCTTTCACCCCTGGGATACCACCCAATAGAAACAACTGTATACATATATCTTATTACTTTTGAGATGAATCTTTGGTGATCATAACATTTGAGCTATAAGACTATAAGCATGACAAATGACAAGTATGTGACCATGTAACATCATATCACAATGAAAAGAGTGGGTTATACAATTAGTGAAACATGTAGGACATAAACAACGTATGAACTTTATTTAGCTAAAAAGAAGACTCATATGTCATGGTATCCAATGTATGTATGCAGCAGTGACAATGCTCGAATCTGGACACACAAATACATGTGAGAGAGTGGAGTGGTTATATCGAAGTTTGTAAAGATCTCTATGTGCCAATAAAGACTTTGGATTCCATGCCAAATAATAAGAGATCGAATAGCCTTACATACCTCGACATATCAACTTGTTTTTACCTCAAAATGACTTCTTTTCTTCCAACTATTTATCTACAATATCATGTTTTAATGCTAGTATTAGCAGCTAATCAATGCATCCGGACAGCCCAATCTCACAAAACACAACACTTTGGCAACAAACGTATAACCATCGACTCAATGGTGTTATTCCGACTTTCTCAATTCTAACTGTCTTCAAACAGTACACATTATCATATACATGATGTACACAGCCTATATCAGCTCTATAACATGCTGGCAACAGTCCATAACTACAACACAGAACCATTTTACAAAACGCTTAACTAAGAAGCACAACATCTCGTCGTCTCCCTACATTTCGTCGTTAACAATTCATACTTGTCCCAACTTTGAACCAGATGCTCCCAATATATATATACATCAAATAAACCTTAACATAGTCACAAAATAGCTCAAAACACAGGGGGGAAAAGTGAAACATCAGCCCCCTCATCAAAACAGTCCAATACCATTTTGGAAGAACATAAGATCATATAAGGATACTTGTTTCCAAAGAACTAGCAAAACAGTCCAGCAACCTTGGCAACCATATACACACTATAACATATTAATAACCTCAACTTTATATCATATCAAAGTCAAAAATCAGGGTAAGAATCGTTCCAAATCCAAGAAAATCAAACAACAACTTTCAGGACACAAGCTGTCCAGAAATTCCTGCACAGTACACCAGCCAACTTATCTTGTTTTCCATGGAAAATTTATATCAAGTATATGGTTATTTTTACATAACTTAACTCCCAAGGTGTAGGTCTAATTCAAGAACTCAAAAAGTAGCCTTTTGTTGCCTTCCAAGGTGAAGAAATGCCAAGAGAAACTTAGAGAGAAAAACTGAAATTTTTGGTCTTCTACTAGTTAACCTAAGGAGCTCGGTTTTGGTCCCTTTTTAAGGAGGCCTTAGACCGACTTTCTCCTGATATTTGCAACTGATTAACTCAAGTTGGTCAATGACTAATTTTCCCCTTTCACTTGGGCCTTTTGGATCTCTAAATCAATGGGCTTTAGTGGCCCATTTTCCTTAATCTTTCTTGCACTTTGTTTGGGCCCAATTTTGTTAGTAGTGAATGAATGTAGTTGGGCATATTATATAAAAATCTTGGGCTGAACATCTTGGCCCAATATAATGCTAAACCATTGGCTTTAATAGCCTCCCTAACTTGGGCTTCGTTTGTCACAAGACTTGGAAAGTTTCGGCGTTAAGCCTTGTCTTCGTTCCCCTTTCTTTTTACTAACGTCTAGACTTCAAGTGAGCTCACTTATGAATGAATTATTCTCCCTCATGTATATATACATTTTTTTTAAGCCAACCACACAGGTGACTCACCTGCTAGCTTCCTAAGTTCCATAAGCACGTCAATGATTTTCTCCGTTTAAGGCCACAATCTCTAAATAGACTTCCATATAGTGCCCCAATCTAACACTTGAACACTTGAAAAAAATTTTGGTAGTAATTAAATCAAGTCGTATGTCATTTTATGTGAACATTACTAGTACATGTAAAATGTGGGGTGTTACAACTAAGTCACCTAACAAACCACATTCAAAACAAAAAAACCCCCTTTAAAGACCCTAGACTTAACCATTTTCATGAAACTAAGTCACTTAACAAATCGCATTCAAAACACAAAAATCCCCTTTAAAGTCCATAAACTTAACCATTTTCAACCAACTAAGTCAGCTAACAGACCATATTCTAAACAAAAAAAATTCCCTTCAAAGTCCCTAGACTTAATCATTTTCAACCAACTAAATCACCTAACAAACCACATCCTAAACAAAAAAACTTCCCTTCAAAATCCCTATACTTAACCATTTTCAAGTAACTAATCCACCAATCAAACCACATTCTAAATAAAAAAATCACCTATAAAGTTCCTACACTTAACCATTTTCAACTAACAAAGTCACCAACCAAGTAACATTCACAACAAAAAAATTTCCTTTAAAGTCCCTAGACTTAACCATTTCAAGTAACTAAGCCACCAAACAAACCACATGCAAAACAAAAAAATTCCCCTTCAAAGTCCCTATACTTAACCATTTTCAACTAACTAAGTCACCTAACAAACCATATTCAAAACAAAAAAAATTCATTTAAAGTCCCTAGACTTAACCATTTTCATGTAACTACGCCACCAAACAAACCACATTCAAAACAAAAAAATCCCCTTCAAAGTCCCTACACTTAACCATTTTCAATCAACTAAGTCACTTAACAAACCACATTCAACACAAAAAAATTTCCTTTAAAGTCCTTAGACTTAACCATTTTCAAGTAACTAAGCCACCAATCAAACCACATTCAAAACAAAAAAATCCCCTTCAAAGTCCCTACACTTAACCATTTTCAACCAACTCATTCACCTAACAAACCACATTCTAAACAAAAAAATTCCCTTCAAAGTCCATATACTTCACAATTTTCAAGTGATTAATCCACCAATCAAACCACATTCTAAATAAAAAAATCACCTCTCAAGTTCCTACACTTAACCATTTTCAACTAAAAAAGTCACCAACCAAGTAACATTATAAACAAAAAAATCACCTCTAAAGTCCCTACACTTAACCATTTTCAAGTAACTAAGCCACTAAACAAACCACATTCTAAACAAATAAATCACTTTTAAAGTCCCTACACTTAACCATTTTCAAGTAACTAAGCCACCAATCAAACCACATTCTAAACAAATAAATCACCTTTAATGACCCTACACTTAACCATTTTTAAGTAACTAAGCCACCAATCAAACCACATTCAAAACAAGAAAATCCCCTTCAAAGTCCCTACACTTAACCATTTTCAAGTTACAAAGCCACCAATCAAACCACATTCTAAACAAATAAATCACCTTTAAAGACCCTACAGTTAACCATTTTCAAGTGACTAAGCCACCAATCAAACCACATTCTAAACAAAAAAATCACCTTTAAAGTCCCTACACTTAACCATTTTCAAGTAAATAAGTCACCAAACAAGTCACATTGTAAACAAATAAAACACCTTTAAAGTACCAACAATATGATACAAGTTCAAATTCACAATACAAGAAACAAGCAACAACAAGACCAATAAGTTGTTAACAACAATGCTAGTGAATCAAACAAGGCCTCACACGACTTTACTACACTTTAATATGAACAATAACAAGAAGATAACAACAATGCTAGTGAATCGAACAAAGCCACACACGGCTTCACTAGACTTCAATATAAAAAATAACAAGGCTTCATTATAACAAATTAGAGAGAAGTCAACTTACCTTAGCTTAGCCTAAATTAAAGTGAAAGAGATAAGCGGTCACTAGAAAAATAGCAAAGCAATTCTTTTTCTAAATTCAGATTCTGTCAAACGGTAACATCAAATTCCAAGCAACCCATTAGGCTAGTAGAATTAAAAAAACTTTATCATTATGCAAAATAACAAAATTCTTGGCATCCTTATTTTCACGTATTTTAGCTTAAAATCACCACAAATAAACCACCGAGATTCTGCTCAAATCACCTCTAAAGTCCCTAAATTACTTGCTAAAACACAAAAACAGGGGAACTTTTAGCTAAAATTAAATCTTGACCTTATTAAAAGGAAATTTCTTGAACTAAAATTGAATCTTAAACTAACTAAAAGGAAATTTCCATAATTTTTTTTACTTTCAACTAACAAAAATTATGTAATGAAGCATAATAACTAAAATTGAATGTTCAACTAACTAAAAGGAAATTACTTCAACTAAAATTGAATCTAGAACTAACTAAAAGGAATATTTCTTGAACTAAAATTGAATCTTCAACTAACTAAAATGAAATTTTCATTACTTTTTTTACTTTCAACTAACTATATTATGTAATGAAGCATAATAAATATAACAAATACTTTTTTAACTTTGACCTAACTAAAATTACTACCAAGACATAATAATTTTGACCCTTTACCTAGTATCTAACAAGAAAAATAAAGAGTTAAAGTTTTTGGCACTTACCGGAGTTTGGGGTGGCTCAACGGCAATGGGAGTAGATTTGCGGATTTAGAGGATTTGGGGAATGTGAGAATCGGGTTTTTTTATGTGTATGTGTGTGGGGGGGGGTTGATTTGGGGTTTTTTTTGGTTATAATGTTTAAAACCGATGGGGCGGGGCGGGTTGGGTTTAATTAATTTTTTTAATAATTCACGAAAACCGACCACAAGTGGTCAGTTTTCATGAATTATTAACAATATATATATTTTAATTAGTTAAAAAAATTAAAAATTAGTTAAAAAAATAAATTAATATATTAATTAATTAATTTAATTATATAAAATTTTACAAAAAATGATCATAAATTAAAATATAAGTGTTCGATTTACTTTTCTAATAATTATTATCAAAAAACAATCACAAGTGCTTAATTTTAATAAAATAATTAAATCATATAATTAGTTATGTTATCATCATATTTAACGCAGTGCGTACATGTACAATTAGATACTTGGTTATTTTATCAATACATTAACAGTAGTAGTATATTTCCTCAGTAATATAATAATATTAATGAATTTTACAAATTATGATATTTTATATATTTATATATATACAATATCGTAATTAAAATCTAATTAACCAAAACTTTATTGTAATTTACAAAAGTCATTAATATATATATATATATATATATATATATATATATATATATATATAAACCTCGCTCATAATACAACGTGTTAATCCCCCTCCCCTGATTCCTTTCTCCCCCTCTTATGCATATACCTCATAATACTAGTCTTACATTATTACAACTTCAAAAAAATATACGTGTCTACATTGACCAAAAATAGTATATCGACTTCCTCAATAGTTTGATATATAGATTCAATTATCTAGCTTTTGATTACTACATACGTCACTACACAAGATATACGTACATATACATATATTCAATTGTCTGTCAGTTTTAAAATACGTACAATAAACATCACATACTTGATTTTACTATCCCATAATAATATACATCGTATTTCATAAATATTCGAATGAATTATAAATTACATTATCTTATGTGATTAGTGTACCTTCACTGTATATTATGTATATACTATATATATATACCTATATATACACACACACATATGCACACTATTGACTATATCAAGTTCTAAGTACGTACTATATATATCACACATACGTACACAAGTACTAGGTTTAGACTACATCATTCATCAATCGATCACTACATCATAAATAAATATCTAAATATATATACATATATATATATATATAGAGAGAGAGATAGATAGATAGATAGATAGATATTTATATACATAAACTCTTGAATTCATACAATATATATCACCTCCACCACAAGTGGTCGGTTTTTGTTGACCACTTTTTGTGGTCGGTTTTTTAAGTTTTTTTAGTAGTGAACTGAGATCTCTAGTGTGATAATATATGAAATCGTTTTTGGTGCTAAACCGATGGGTCTAGTCTACTGAGAGTTTGTAATTTATCTTGGTAAGTACCTTCTTCCTTAGTGTTTACTTCGTTTGTCTGATCTGTATGCAAAGTTATCATTTTTGTACAGTTGATGAAGGTAGGGAGATTGTATGATGCTCAGACCCACTATTAACCTGATGAAATCAATATTCTCAGTTGCACTGATTGAAGATCTGACCTCTGGACCCCCAAATCTACTAAGAGTCCTTTTTTGTTGGCTGGTATAGTTAGGCTAAGTAGTTTTCCTCCTTTTGTATGCTCTCTGATTTTGTAATTATGATGCATGTGCATAACTTTGTTGTAGCCTTCCCAGTTTGTCTGTCATTTTTCTACTACTATCCTTAAGTATGAACCGTGGTATTTATCACTCTTTAGGATCTTTCTACCCCTACTTGGCAATAACTGAAATGTTGTATATGTAAAGGGCTCTTCTTCCTATTCTAAATTAGCCAAGGAATCTACTAGTTGATTACCTTATCTCTATATCTATACCATGTGAATCTATTTGGTAGCTAGTAAATGCCACATCTATCTGATTATATCTTCTAACATCTATGGTATCTCCCATTCCCTAACTAACAACTTCTGTATCAATAATGAATCTGTCTGTATGATGACTTTATCATACTTTGATGAATTACAGTGTCTTGCTTCCTTTAGAATAGCCATAGCCTCTTATTCCATACTGTTATTACCCTCAATTGAAGATCCTTCTGCATGAATTAAATCTCCCCGAGCATTCTTTAAGCAAAAGACCCAAAAAATCTGCCCTGAATTGCCTTTTGAAGCCACATTAGTATTATACATGACCCAACCATTGTTAGGTAGTTCCCATACTACTGATATTGCTTTAATTCTAGGTTTCAATTGATCAAACAGATTTAAAATTTGTGGCCATTCACATGAGAATTCTATATTTGGTTTTCTAACCTTCAGTAGCATTCTTAAATGTCTGGTTACATTAGAAATCAACCTGTGTACTGATATCCCTTTCCCTTCATATTTCAAAGCATTTCTTCTTCTCCATAACTCCCACATAATCATTCATGGAATGGCTCTGAAATAAGTTCTCTGCTTTGGTTTAACCTGTGCATTCCACCAAGAATATATATTGTTCCTCATACTCAGTCCTTGAATATTTATACTTGCAAAAGAAGAGAAATAGGACCATGTCCTGTTAGCATAATCTGACCTTAACAACACATGAGACACAGTCTCTTGTGCTGAATTCTGGCAACACCAACATTTAGAAGGTCCCTCCACACCCCATCTTCTAACAGTAGCATCCACTGAGACCTTGCCTCTCCACATTCTCCACATAAAAAAGATCATCTTAAAAGGTAAACCTTTTATCCATAGGTGTTTGTAGAACTCATTAGTTTCTTCTCTATGTCTGACATAATTCCATGCTGATTTGACACTAAATTTCCCTCTAGTATCTATTGACCAAACTGGTATGTCTTCCTGTAATGTTTGGTGAGGTGAATATACCTACTGCAAGATATGATCTACCAGTTCCACCTCAAATAATTCATTTAACACTTCCATATTCCACTGTCCATTCTGTTCTAAATCCCTAACACTTTGGTATCTTCCATCCCATTCTATGCTATTTTCTATAATTGAGAAAAAATCCCCTACTCCACTCCAATTTTCAAACCAAATATGAGCATTTCCTTTCTTCACTTTCCACATAATAAGATGATCAATCAGTTCTCTTACTTGCAATATTTTCTTCCATACTTAGGATCCACCTCCTACTTTCTACATGACTTCCTTTGGATAGAGCTTTTTGTAATATTTATTTAACATGAATGCACTCCAGATTGAAGATTTAGTTCTGATATTCTACCATAGATTACAGAAAAGAGCTGTGGATACATTTTGAATAAATCTAAAACCCAATCCACCCTTTTTTCCGGCAAAGACATATTAGACCAAGATACCCAATGTCTACCCTTTTTTCCTATAGTATTACTCCAAAAAAATCTAACAAAGTATTTCTGAATAGTAGATAGGACATTCTTAGGGGGGATTCATAACTGACAAACAATGAATTGGGATACTCTAAAGTACATGCTTAATTAATACAACCCTCTCCCCAAAAGATAAAAGCTTACCCTTCTATGATTGCAATTTATTGCTGATTCTATTCATGAGGAGCTGATAATAGAGCTTTTTCTTTCTCTTGTAAGAATTGGACATCCTAGGTAAGTGAATGGAAAGTCCTTCTTCAATATTGCTGTAGCTACTTCTGCCATGACCACAACTCCATTAGATGCACTACTGTGTAAATATAATGCACTCTTATCCTTGTTAATCTTCTGACCAGACACCCTTTAATACCTTTCTTAAGTTGTTGTAACTAATTGTAGAGTTCCCAATTCAGCTTTACAAAGAATGATCATATCCTCTGCAAAAGAAAGATGATTGAGCCTTGGACTTCCCCTAGGCATGCCAAACATCTTGAATTCCTTTCTTAACAATAACTCCTTCAATACTCTGGATAGCACCTCTGCTACAATGATAAATAATGTAGGAGATAAAGGATCCCCTTGCTTAAGACCTCTTGAAGATTGAAAAAATCCCTTAGGTTGTCCATTTAATAACAAGGAATACCAATTATTAGATAATAACCTGAATATCATATCTATGATTTGCTTAGAGAAGACAATCTTCCTTAAACCTTGGTTAGAAAAAGCCACTCCACTCTATCATATGCCAATATTATGTCTATATTTATGACCATGTTAGGAGGTTTCCCCCTCTTTTTAATTTCTGTACTATCTCTTGCACTACCAAAATATTCTCAGCAATACTTCTTCCTTGTACAAATCCATGTTATTCTTCAAACACAATATAAAGTAGAATACACTTAACTCTTTCATTAATAATTCTTGAGAAAATTTTATTCACAAAATTGCTAAGTGAAATAGGTCTTAAATTTGAAAAAGTATTTACCACTACTTTCTTTGGTAGCAATACGAAATTAGTCTGAGTAATGAATCTCCATAGCTCATAACCACAAAAAAAGGCTATTACCATTTGGTGAAGATCTGTAGCAATGATATCCCAAACATCCTTTAAGAATGCTTATATCATACCATCAGGTCCTTCAGTACTCTTTTTGTTTAATCCCATGATTGCCTCTCTTATTTCTTTAATTGTTGTAATCCTCTGTAATTCTGCATTTTCTATTTCAATTATAACTTTTGGTAACACATCCAACATTGTAAAGTCTTCTGCATCTTCTTATTTCAGAAATTGATTCTGATAGAATCTAGTAGCAGCTTCAGCTATATCCTCCTGATTTTCTAACCATACACCTTTATTATTCTGAATTTTCCTTATTCCTAGACTTGAAATCCTTCCCTTTACTATTGCTTGGAAGAATTTTGTATTCCTTTCCCCATCCTTTAACCACTCAAAACTTGCTTTCTGCCTCCAGAATTCCTCTTTCTTTTTTAATTACAATGCCAATTTAGTTTATGCCTTGAACAAATTAGTTCTATTATTAGCTGTTGGTGCCTGTTAAATTGTTTCTCCCTTACTTTGACCACCTTTTCAAAAGTAGCAATCTCTTGGAAAATATTTCCAAAAGTTTGCTTTCTCCTCCACTGTGTCAAAGTAATTTTAGTCCTTTTAAGCTTCTGATGAAAGATAATGAAATGATTCCCTTGTATTTCCACCTTCTAATTTTACCTTGTTACCTCTAAACATGATTCTTATTTTAAATAAAAGTTAAGAAACTTAAAAGGTTTAACCAGATGATCCTATTGAGTATTGAACTTTAACAACATAGGTGCATGATCAGATCCACTCCTTACTAGATTCTCAATCTCCAAAATAGTAAAAATTTCCTGTTACTTCTCATTAGATAAAACCCTATCTAACCTTTTGAAAATGCATTCCCCATCAGTTCTGCTATTCCACCAAGTGTATTTGCTGCCCTTGAAAGGAATCTCATCTACATTACAAGTACTAATATAATGATTGAAATCCATTGTCTCTTCTAAAAGTTACTAGTAGGCCCCTTAGTTTCTCCTCTACCTTTCTCATTTAATTAAAATCCCACCTACCAAACATGCTTCATTTATTGAATCATTCAAGGAACCCAGAGAATCCCACAACTGCATTCTTTCAATTTGAGAGCATTTTGCATAAATTAAAGTAATTACTACTACTATTCCTGTACTCTGGTTTTCCACTCTAAGAGAAAGTTGTTCTTCTTTATCACTAAGGATAGTACACTCTACAGAAGATTCCCTAAATGCCCAAATCTTGTGTGACATGTTAACTACTGCATGTTGCATTCCTAATCTTCTTTTATACTCATCTATACATTGACTTTCCTGAAATGGTTCCATAAAACCTATGAAACTAAATGGTATCTTCTCTACATTGTAATCAACCTAGTAAAAGCCTTCTGTGTGTTCACAAACCTGATGTTCCATATTAAAGCATTCATTTTGAGGCTGATATTGATGTAAATCTCCTTGTATGCTTTGGATTTATTACTATAGGTTTATTTCTCTTGGATTGTTTACCATGCTTGGCTTTATGTGATTTGATCTGCTTTGGAGATAAATCTCCACCTGCTACTGCATCTGTAATATTATCCACTAAATTTTTTATATCTAGGTCCTCCTTCTTACTATTTACAATGTCCATTATATTTACTGCCTCAATTGCAAAAGGTATAATATCTTTCATAATTTGCTGAGCATTGTCTGTATCATCTTTCTCCCTTAGTATCAATTCCATTGATTCATTTGGAGATACTGCATCCATATTAGATTTTGATTGTGCTTGTTCAATTTGATTTTCTTCAACTTGTTCTTGTCTTCCTTCTTCTCTATCACCTTGACCATGTTCGTTATTTCCGTTATTGCTAGTCATACCTTCTATTGTTGATATGGACTCTTTTGTACCAAATCTTTTATTGACCCAATCCTTAGTGCTTTCCTTCTCCGTTGTATCGCTGTGTTAAATATCTTCTACCTTTTTTTGATTTAAAACATCAAATGCATTTGATGTTTCAATTTCACCTTTTTTCTCCATTACTTCCTTAAGTATATGACCATATTAATCTTTCCTGCATGTATTCCTTCTTAGCATCCATTGGTTTTTGATATTCTTCATTCTTACTAGCTGCTTTTCATTTTAAGCTCCTTCTACCCTTCCTTAACTTCATCTTCTTGTTTCTTTTGGATTTGAACTTGCTCAAATAATTTTGGGTGAAGGATCCAATAGGATTCCTTATTATGGCCTTGTAAACAACATTCTTTTGCAATACTTTAGTTTGTGATCATACTGAATATGGATCCATTTAGATTTAATCTTTCCACTCACTTCATTCTCTTTATTAATCTTCACTCTATGTGGAAGTTTAGCTACCAAATCTACCTCAACCTTTACACATGCAAAACTTGGCCTTGTATGATTTTTAGTAGCCATATCTACCATCAAAGGTTTTTCCACTGCCGAAGCAATAGAAAAAATTGCTTCTTTTATAAAAAAATTTGGTGGCAGATCTGGAAAAGAGATCGATGCTACTCCTATTATTGTTTCTACTTCTGATTCAAACCATGGATCCTATTTAAGGGTCCTCATTTGCCAAGACAAATCCTTAGCCATAATATAATAAGCACTGGTCGAAAGCAATTGAACATAATCCTCCAGTTGATTTAGTTGAATAAGTATATGTCTTGTATCAAGGAAACCTATCAAAAATTCTACCTTAATCCCACATCGCTTAGGTATGACTTTCCTAAGTTCATTGACATCTGATTTGCCATAAGAGAATTTGCTAATGATTTTATATTGCAAATTCTCTTGAATAATAAAATTTTTAACCTTAGACAATTTCCACATAACTGAAGGTTCACTATGCATCATAATGACATGTTTAAATGGAACCCTAGTATTTTAATGCACATAAGGTTTACTTTTTAGTAAATCAACAATTTTGGAGCTGATACCTTCTTCTGACTATCTCCCTCTTTATTCTGTTGTTGCAAATTATTCGGTGGGCTTTTCCCACCGAACGTCGTTGCCATAGTGATCACTTAGATTAGGTTATACTCCTTGGAAAGAGTATGACACCTCTCCCCCAATGTGAGGTTTTCCCCTAAGGGAACAAAATTTTAGACACTATAATAGCTCACATAGTGTATGTTGGTTAGAAGAACCTCCCTACAGAAAAGAGTAATTCTAACAAAAAATCTTTTAGAAACTAAGTGTAAAGTCTCATAGCTCTATTCAGATATTGCTTTACATAATACATTAGCTATGAGATTTCATCTTTCAGTGTACAAACATAAAAGTGAGTCCTTTCTACACTTAGGCAGCATGATTTAAAGATAGAATACAAGTACAACTTTTAGAAACTAAATGTTATGACTCATAAGTTTTATACAATATGCCTTAATACTCATGATTATGATTCTCAGTTTGCAGTTAATCAATATAATGTGAGTCATCTACATTTAGCATGCATTCTTTACAAGTTTATATTACCGTTGAGGTATTATTTTACCTATGCATTTACCCCCACATGCTCAGTACATTCCAGATGTATTGATCCACATATATGTCTATGTGCTACATTGTTTAATAATGTAGGTTAAGGTGCTTAATTTTAGCAGTATGAGTAATTTCGAGTATCTCTATCTATATCCTAACAGTTGGTGAGTCCTTACAATTTGGGGAACTAGTTATTCAGTTTTCCAGCTTATTAAAGTAGTTGATTCACTATTTTCAGTCAGTTCGAGTCAGCTGGGGGTTTGTCCTAAGTCTCTCTAGTTGTTAGTAGTAGAGTCTTGTCGACTGCTAGTTATAATTTAGATTTCCAATATTAATTGTCCAAACTTTTAAGTCAAGTATTTTCAGATATTATGTTCAGATAATTTTAGCTTAGATTAGTAGACTTCGGCCTCGATTTTATGTTATTATTTCTTGATTATGAGTTTCAAATTTAGTAGAAGGCTTATAGGGTTAGCTTAAGGCTACTCGTATCTTGAGCACCATGTGACATCTCAGTACCCATTTTTGGGGTGTTACAAACTTGGTATCAGAGCCTAAGGTTATAAGAGTCCTAGAGAGTCGGACAAGCCGCTTCACATAGAGTCTTAATCATGGGTGTGAAGCATGCCAAATTTATAAGTAAGAGGCTATGGGACATTTAAGGAAATCATCTCTTTCTTTCATGATCTATCGTGCTTACAGTGTCTCTATATTTATTTAACTCATGCTCTTACATGGCAGTTGAATATGACTCCTCGTCGAGCTAATGCATGCAGAAATAATAACCATCCACCCTATCCTGCTGATCCTCTGAATGAGAATGTATCCCATACTGAATTTTGGGCTGCTTTTCAGGCGTTGACCCAGGCTGTGACTGCCAACTTTCAGGGAAACCCTCAGGCGACAGTCCCACTTTAGCAGAATGGTGATTTAACCGCAGCCAAAATTTATGACTTTATGAGAATGAATCTGCCTGAGTTCTTTGGGTTAAAAGTAGGTGAGGACCCATAACTTTACTTAGATAAGGTGAGGAAGATTACCTAGATTATGCATGTTACTGAAGAGGATAGTGTAGAGTTGGTATCCTATAGGTTGAAGGATATAGCGTATGATTGGGTAGTTATGTGGAAGAATGGTAGAGGTAAGAATCCAGCTCCTATGAGTTGGCAGGTATTTCAAGATACGTTTTTAGATAGGTTCTTTCCACATAAAATGAGAAAATCTAAGGTAGAGGAATTTGTGAACCTGAGGTAGGGATCGATGAAAGTGAAAGAGTACTGCCTTAAGTTTAACTAGTTGTCTAGTTATACCTCTGATACAATGGCTGACCCTAGGTCGAGTATGAGTAAATTTGTTACTGGAGTATTTAGTTTGGTAGTCAAAGGGTGTAGGATTGCCATTCTTATTAGGGATATGGATATTTCTAAGTTGATGATTCATGCTAGTAGATTGAGGCAGAAAAGTTAAAGGGGAGAGAGAGAGAGGAAATAAGAAGGCTAGAACCGGGCATTTTAAGTATGGCCAAACAAAGTTTGGAGAGGGAAATCATTCACAGTTCTAAAATCGTTCCTCTATGCCAGTGCCATCTTTATTCTGTGCTCCCACCTCCAGAGCTAGACATGAACAGTGGGGTAATACTTCTATGCCCAGATCTTAGAATAGTGTGAGTGGAAAACATAGTTACCTTTCATGTGCTAAGTGTGTTAAGAATCATCTTGGTGAGTGCTTGTTGGGGCAGAAAGGTTGTTATGGTTGTGGTAAGTTGGTTCATGGAATCAAAAAATGTCCGCATGCTAAGAAGGAAAATAGGGATGTTCGTCCCCAGACTCAAGCTACTAGCGCACCAGCTCCTCTAGGTCACCCAGTCCCTCTTCAGGGTGCATCATCTAGTACCGGTGGGGGTCAGCGCCAGAATTGATTTTATACTTTACCATCCCATTAGGAGAAGGAGAGTTCACCAGATGTTGTTACTAGTATGCTTCATGTCTTTCATTTTGATGTTTATGTGTTGTTAGACCCCAGGTCAAATCTCTCTTATGTGACCACATTAGTTGCATCAAATTTTGAAGTAGGTCCTGAAAAGCTTCCTAAGCCCTTCTTAGTTTCTACTTAGTGGGTAAGTCAGTTGTTGCCACATAGATCTATAGAAAGTGACCTATCAATGTCCTTCATAAGATCATATTAAAAGATCATATTAACAGACTTAATAGAGTTAGATATGGTTGACTTTGACCTTATTCTAGGCATGGATTGGCTCCATTCCTGTTATGTATCTATAGATTGTCGCACTCGAGTGGTGAAGTTTTAATTTCTAGATAAGCTAGTCTTTGCATGGGAAGGTAATTTAGTGTCTCCCAAGAGTCACTTTATATCCTATCTTAAAGCCCAAAAGTTCATCTCAAAAGGGTGCATCTATCATCTAGTTTGAGTCAAAGACACTAAGTTTGAGACTCTAATAGTTCAGTCAGTCCACATAGTCAATGAGTTTCCTGAAGTTTTTCCCAAAGATTTGCCAGGGGTACCTCCCAAGTAGGGAAATAGAATTCGGTATTGACCTTCTTCCAGATAATCAATCTATCTCTATTCCTCTATATTGTATGGCCCCAGCTGAGCTTAAGGAGTTAAAAGAGCAACTTAAAGACTTCTTAGATAAAGGTTTTATAAGGCCCAATGTCTCTCCATTGGATGCTCCCATCATATTTGTGCGAAAGAAAGATAGTTCTTGCGAATGTGCATTGACTATCATCAGCTAAATAAAGTCACAAACAAAAACAAATATCCTCTTCCTAGGAATTCTAACTTATTCGACCAAATCCAAGGTGCAAATTACTTCTCCAAGATAGACCTTAGATATGGCTATCATCTGCTTAGAGTAAGGGAATGTGATATTCCAAAGATAGATTTCAAAACACGTCATGGTCATTTCGAGTTTTTAGTCATGTCTTTTGGGTTGACAAATGCTCTGGCAGCCTTCATGGACTTGATGAATAGAGTTTTCAAACAATGCTTGGACATGTTTATTATAGTCGTTATTGATGATATTTTTGTCTATTCTCGTAGAGAGGATGATCATGTAGAAATCTTAGAATTATGTTGCAGACTCTCAGAGATCACCAGTTGTTCATCAAATTCATCAGAAGTGAATTTTGGATAAGATAAGTAGCTTTCCTTGGTCATATTATTTCCAGTGATGGCATTAGAATTGATCCCCAAAAGACAGAAGTAGTAGGAAACTGGCCTAGATCTATCTCTCCATCGAACATCAAAAGTTTCTTGGGTTTAGCTGGCTATTAAAGATGTTTTGTTGACTGGTTTTCATCTATTGCACCCCCCATGTCTAGATTAACCCCTAAAAAGTAAAGTTTCAGTGGTTAGATTCTTGTGAGAAGAGTTTTTAGGATCTGAAGACTTGACTCACTTTAGCTCTAGTTTAAGCACTACCTGATGGTACAGATGGATTTGTTGTCTATTGTGATGCTTCTAGAGTTAGTGTGGGTTCTGTTTTGATACAGAGAGGTAAGGTTATTACCTACGCCTCTAGACAACTTAAGCCTCACAAAAAGAACTACCTTACCGATGACCTTGAGTTAGCTACTGTTGTATTTGCTTTAAAAATTTGGATACACTATCTTTATGGGGTGCACGTCGATATATTCATGGACCACAAAATCTTGAAATATGTGTTTAATTCGATTGAGTTAAATCTTAATCAAAGAAAGTGGTTAAAATTATTGAAGGATTATGACATGAGTGTTTTATATCATTCGGGCAAAGCCAATGTAGTGAATGTCCCCCCTTAGTAGAATGCCTATAGGTAGTGTTGCTCATATGGAGAATGATAAAAGAGAAATAGTTCAAGAAGTTCATCGATTAGATAAATTGGGTGTGAGGTTGATTTACTCAGCTGAAGGGAATGTTTGGGTTAAGAGTAGTTTAGAATCTTCTTTATTTTCTAAAGTGAAAAAGGAGTAGGATAAGGACTCTAGTTTGGTCAAACTGAAGGGTTTATTTAAAGACCAAAAGGTAGAGCTTTTCTCCTAAGGGGGTGATGGTGTGTTGAGGTACTAGGGTATATTATGTGTCCCATGTGTTGATGATTTGAGGCTGCGGATTATGGTAGAAGTGCATGGTGCATGTTACACCATCCACCTAGGAGCCACCAAGATGTACCACAATTTGTGGGAAGTCTATTGGTGGAGTGGTATGAAGAGAGATATAGCATAATTTGTAGCTTAGTGTGGAACTTGTCAACAGGTTAAGGTAGAACACTAAATACCTGGTTGCACATTGTAGGAGTTTGGTATTCCTACTTAGAAGTGGGAAGAGGTTAACATGGACTTTGTGACACGATTGCCTGATTCGCATCGACAACATGATGCGATTTGGGTTATTGTAGATAGATTGACCAAATCAGCCCACTTTGTTCCAGTTCACACATCCTACACAACTGAAGATTATGCTAAGCTGTATATATTAGAGAGTTGGTTAGAATGCATGGAGTTTCCTTGTCTATCATTTCTGATAGGGGTACTCAGATTACATCTTAGTTTTGGAAAGCCTTTCAGAAGGGTCTTGGTACCCAAGTTTATCTCAGTTCAGCTTTTCATCTGCAGACAGATGGTCAGGCAGAGAGGACCATTTAAACCCTAGAGGATAAGTTAAGGGCATGTGTTCTTAACTTGAAAGGCAGCTAGGACGACCACTTGCCATTGATCGAGTTCGCCTATAATAACAGCTACCATTCTAGTATTCAGATGGATCCATTTGAGTCTCTTTATGGGTGGAGATATAGATCACTAGTCGGTTGGTTTAAAGTAGGTAAGGCCACTTTGATTGGGCCAGATATGTTTTTTGAATCTATGAAGAAATTTTAGTTGATTCGAGAGAGATTGAAGGCAACTCAGAGTCATTAATAAGTAGACGTAAGACGGATAGATCTTGAGTTTGAAGTAGATGATCTTGTCTATTTAAAGGTTTCACCCATGAAAGGGGTGAAGAGATTTGGCAAAGAGGGGAAGCTTAGTCCCCGTTATGTAGGTCCCTACAGGATATTGAGTCATGTGGAGAAGGTAGCGTATGAGCTTGAGCTACCTGTAGACTTGTCATCAGTTCACCCAGTGTTCCATGTGTCCTTATTGAAGAAGTGCATGGACGATTCAGCTTTTGTAGTCCCTCTAGAAAGCACAGATATTCAGAATAGCCTTTTATACGAAGAACTTCCAATAGAGATTCTTGATCACCAGATCCGTAGACTAAGGAACAAAGAAGTTCCCTTGGTCAAATTTCTGTGGCGAAATTAGTCGGTTGAGGGTGCTATTTGGGAAGAAAAAGCAGACAATTCATGCATTCATAGATTAGTTTATCTTCATGTCAATTCATGCATTCATAGATTAGTTCAGTCACTCAGTATGATTTAGATTTAGTCATTCGGTTTTGTTTCAATCATTAAGTTTTGTTTCAGTTGTGCATGTCAGTATATAGCCTTAGTTCCTCAGTATCCTCTATTTAACTAGTCTCATTCCAGGATGAATGTTCCCAAAGGGGAGATATTGTAATACCCCATACTTTTCTTAGTCCCGTTTAGCTCCTAGTATGTCAAGGGTCAACTTTAAGAGTGTATAACTCATAATACATGCAGAATGTTCCAGCTCTAGACCCACCAAGTTGTGGATAATTGAATTATCTTTCCAACGATATCAATTTTGCATAAATTTGATACTCAGTTGAGAAGTTATGGTACTTTTAGTGAAAAAAATAGTAGCTCAATGCAATTAGGACGCTTTGTGATGATGGCCAAAATCACGTTCATCCTTTTCCACAGGAGCACCACGATAACACTGCATCACGCCAAGGGTTAAATTTATGTTCAGTGGGGCACCACAATGGTGCCGTATCGCGCCAGGTGCCAAATCAGGATTGTCCATTTCCAGTGGTGCAACGTGATTGCACCGCATCGCGCCGTTGGCCAAAATAGGGATTGTCATTTTCCAGTGGCGCAATGCGATAGCACCGAGTCATGCCGGAGCTAAAATTGGGATTTCTAATTCCAGTTTTGAGTTTTAATTCCCAAGGGTAGTTTAATCTTTTCCCTAAGCCAAAAATCATGTTGAACAAAGGATTTAGCATATCCTAAGCATAGTATATTGATTTTTCATCAATTTATTCTCCAAGAAAACCCTAGGCTTCAACATTCAACCTCAAGAAATCCCAAAATTCACCATTCTTTTTCCAAGATAACCAAAATTCATGATTTAAAATTCAAGATCTTTAAGAAACAATCTTCAAGAGCACAAATAGGAACTCAAAGTTCTAGCTTCTTTATCTATTCATCAATTAAGGTATACGGGGTATGAACAAGGATAATCCTTTCATCCTTGTGCCCAAAGTTAGTTTAAAATTTGAATTTTTACATGAATTTACATGAATTTCAGATTAGGGCTTATATCTAAATATTGTTATTTGAAGATTATGAACCTACAAGTGATTGAGACATTGAATTGGATGTCTACTTTCATATTTTTATGCGTGTGACACTATTTTCCAGATTTAGAATTGAATTTTAAAGGATTTAATTATCAAGCATGAACTTTATAATGATTTGACATGACTTTGATGCATGATTTATCAAGCCCTAGTTTGGATGTTGATATTTCAAGAAGATTATGCTTTTATGCATCCCATGATTAGTTTATTTTCAGATTTTCATCAAGATTTGATCTTTTGATCTTAGCTAAGATATGGAATCCACTTTATAGTTTTAATTACAATTTACAGTAAACAATTGTAAAGACCCGAGACTACCCCCTAGTCGTTACATGGTGCTTACAGTCCTGAGGGACTGCAAGCCAATCCATGAGCTGGTACCTGCTGTAAGCACTAGATAATATCTTGTATATGGAAGAATGAATGAAGTACCATAAGGTTTTAAATATCTAAATTCAAATTTAAATATAAATCTAGGAAAATGAATGTCTGAATCTGATAAAGTACTGATAAACTGAACAGCTAACTGACTGTAATATCTGAAAAGTCTCTAAGACTAACTGACTGAGAGTTGATGGGACAAGCCCCCAAATAACTCCACTGACTACTGAAATAAAGACATAAAATAAGATAGCCTGTCCTCGGGTGATGAGGACTCATCACTGCTACTGTACTACTGATAATCTGAGGGACTAAGTGCAATCCGAGAACTGAGCATTAACACCTATGATATGAGACATCATAGCACAAAATAAAGATATGTAATCAGTGCTTTCAATATATTGGTATGCTAAATGAGGTAGGCTAACATGCAAGGTTTCATGAATAGGAGTAATGACCTATCTGAATATTCATGTAAAGCATGGAATACAGGATAGAGAGTACAAAATCTTTAGATACTGAACATGTATAAAAGTCTGTAAAATACTAAAAATCCCTGAAAATCTATAAACACTGAGGATGAATGACCAAGCATATGACATGAACTGAGTAAAATCTGTAAACTAAAATACTAAAATTAACTGAAATCTGTATGCTTTGGTCAAATAATACTAAGATTGAAGAACTGAACTGGAACTGTAACTGAGACTATATCTGAGACTATGGGAGGTATCATCTACCCAAAATTCCCCAATTTGAGCTAATCGGGGTCTAACCTGTAATCCCAGTTGCAAGGGTGTTAATACCATGCCACGGGTACTAACTCTGGCTGTGTGGATCCACTAAACTGATATCACATCCAAAGGACTAAGGGTATTAAGCCTGAACTGATGGGTGACCCTTGTGAGATAGTCAAGCCTAATCTGATGGGTGACTACTCATATCCTACGCTGGCTATGTAGTTCTATAGTATAGGGACTGCTACTGAAGACTCTTCCTATCTGATGGGGAAGCTGCCACACCTACACTCGCTCGGTGTTAAATCCTACTCCCAACTTAATGACACTAAAATGCTAAACTATTTCGAGTTTAGCTGACTGTCCTGATAATGATCATGATATAATCTGAAGTTTTGCTGAAGATACTGAGACAACATTAAGTAAACAACTAGGATTTTGGGTATTCAATACCCCCAGGTCTCAAAACAACAGTAGTAGCATGACATTAAAACATTGAAGGATATAGCACGAAGACTCTTATAAAACAATTGCTCTTATAGGCATTTTATCAAACACTTATAGTTCATGGTTTAAAATAATCATAGAATTACTAAAGGACCGACATAATTGACATGAAATTATCATGGAAAACACTAAGTCATGCTTTGATTCCACAAATGATAACACTAAAACATAAGGAATCAAATAACAATAATAACTTCATTAAAACATGGTATTAAATCAAAGTTCATGGAGAATAATGGATGAAATCATGATTTAAAATCAAATAACATAAAAGAATCATAACTTTATAATTAGAAATATTATTGAGCTCCATAGATGAAAGGAATCCCTGGATGAACATCTAACATACTTGGGTTAATGAATTTGAAATGATTGATGGAAAGTTCTTGAAGAATTGCCTTGAATTTGAGAGCTAGGGTTTCTTGTTCTTGAAAAGGGGATATTTAATTTTGAGAAGAATTGAATAATTATGACTACTTAGGATGTTTAGGGGTTAAATTTTGTGTTTAAGGTTAATTAGGGCTGTGGAAAAAGACCCAATTACACTTGGACGAATTTAAAAACAGAAGCTGAAAACTAAAAAACTTGATTTTTGGCCTTGGCGCGATGCACCACTATCGCGTCAAGACACTGGAAAATGGACAACTGGGACTTGGACAACCTTCGTGATGCGGTGCCACCGCGATAACACTTTGGATGCCATTTTGGCCACCTCCGCGATGCACAACATTGCAAAAACCCACTGGAAATTGACAAAAAGGATTTTGGCCTGCTCCGCGATGCACCATGATTGTAGAGTCACACTAGAAATTGAAAATTATCATTTGGGCTGCCTACATGACGCGCTGAGAGTTGAAATGATGGTGCTTAATGACTGAAACTTAAAATTGCCATAAATTCCTACCCGATTATCGGATTTGGGTGAATTTTAAATCGTTTTAAAGGTAATTAAATTTCCTACGCAATGGAAGGCTCTAAACTGAAAAATATTAAGAGCATTTCAGAAATTTCATATACGAATACTCATGCAGTGGGACTTGGATTATGCTAGGAAAATACAAGGTGTTACAATATCTCCCCCTTAGGATCATTCACCCCCGAATAATACTGGTTGAGCTGAGGGACTGAGCTTAAATACTGAATATGCATGTCTGATGCATGGAATGCATGACTGAACTGATTCATGAATGCACGATTGACATGAACATGATGTGCAACTGAAACTGAGCATGATCGAGAAAAAAATCTCAAGAAGATTTGATACCTTATACTGAATTTGGGTTTGCAGAGAAAAGATGAGGGTACTTTGTCCGCATATCTGCTTCTACTTCCTAAGTGGCTCCCTCAACAGACTGATTTCACCAAATAACTGACTAGTAGAACTTCTTTGTTCCTTAGTCTGCGAACTTGATGATCAAGAATTTCGACTGGGACTTCCTCAAAGGAAAGACTGTTCTGAATATCTACACTTTCTAAGGGAAAAACTACATCTGGATCACCAATACACTTTTTCAACAATGAAACATGGAACACTGGGTGTACTGAGGCTAAATCTAAAGGCAACTCAAGATCACAAGCTACTTTTCCAAAATGATAGAGAATTATGAAGGGACCGACATATCGGGGATTAAGTTTCCCTTTCTTGCCAAATTTCTTCACTCCCTTCATAGGATAGATTTTCAAGCACACGAAGTCACCGACCTCAAACTCAAGATCCTTTATCTTCACATCTACATACCATTTCTGTTGGCTCTGGGAAGCCTTAAGTCTTTCTCTAATCAACTAAACCTTTTCTAACGCATCAAACACCAAGTCAGGCCCTACTACTACAGCCTCACCTACTTCAAACCAACCAATTAGAGATCTACATCTCCTACCATAGAGAGACCCAAATGGAGACATATGAATACTGGAATGATAGCTATTATTGTATGCAAATTCAATCAATGGCAAATGGTCATCCCAACTACCCTTGAAATCAACAACGCACATTCTCAGCATATCCTCAAAAGTCTGAATGGTGCTTTCTGCTTGACTATCTATTTGAGGGAAGAAGGTTGTACTGAGATAGACTTGGGTGCCAAGACCCCTTTAGAATTCTTTCCAGAAATGAGAAGTAAACTGGGTCCCTTTATCTGAGATAATAGAAAGGGGAACACCGTGAAACCTAACCAACCCTCTGAGATAGAGATTGGCATAGTCCTCGGCTTAGTAATACATACGGACTGGCAAAAAATGAGCTGATTTGGTCATTCTATCTATGATAACCCAAATAGAGTCATGCTAACGATGGGTACAGGGCAAACCTATCACAAAGTCCATATTCACTTCCTCCCATTTCCACATGGGAATATTGAACTCCTGCATGGACCTACTAGGCTTCTGGTGCTCAATCTTAACCTGCTGGCATGTAGAGCACTTAGCTACAAACTCTGCAATATCTCTCTTTATCCTACTCCACCAATAGATCTCCCACAAATCGTGGTATATCTTAGTGGCCCCTGGATGAATAGAGTAACACACACCATGCACTTCATTTCCTCAACTCATCTACACCAGGCACACATAATCTACCCTGATAATGTAAAACACCATCTCCCCCTTGGGAGAAAACCTCCACTTTCTGATCTCTAATAGTATCTTTCAACTAAACTAGACTGGGATCTTTATCCTGCTTTTCCTTCACCTTAGAAACTAGAGATGACTCTAAGCTACTCGGAACCCATACACTACCTTCTGCTAAATCGAGTAAACAGATACCTAGTCGGGCAAGCTGATGAACTTCTTGATCTAACTTCTTCTTACCATCCTCAACATGAGCTACACTACCCATAGACAATCTACTGAGAGCATCATCCACTACATTGGCCTTGCCTGGATGATACAGAATGCTCATGTCATAATCCTTCAATAACTCTAACCATCTTCTCTGACACAAATTCAAATCTTTTTGACAGAACACATACTGAGGGCTTTTGTGATCTGTGAACACATCTACATGCACCCCATACAAGTAACGTCTCCAAATCTTTAAGGCAAACACTACAACTGATAGCTCAAGATCATGAGTCAGATAATTCTTCTCATGAGGCTTAAGCTGCTTGGAGACGTAGACTATGACCTTACCTCTCTGTATGAGGACACAACCCAAACCTACTCTGGATGCATCACAGTACATGAAAAAATCATCTAAACCGTCTAGTAGAGTAAGAATTGGGGTTGAGGTGAGTTGAGTTTTCAACTCCTGAAAACTCTTCTCGCATGAATCTGACCACTGAAACCAAACTTTCTTCTGAGTCAATTTGGACATAGGGGATGAAATAGTAGAAAACCCTTCAACAAACTGACGGTAATAGCCAGCTAAACCCAAGAAAATCGTGATGTATGATGGAGAGATGGGTCTAGGCCAGTTTCTCACCACTTTAGTCTTTTGATGATCAACTCTAATTAGAAAGGTTACTTGAGCTCTATGGATGAAAGAAATTCATGGATGAACATCTAACATACCTGGGTTAATGAATTTGAAAGGATTGATGGAGAGTTCTTGAAGAATTTCCTTGAATTTGATAGCTAGGGTTTCTTGTTCTTGAAAATGGGATCTTTAATTTAGAGAAAAGTTAAATAATGATGACTACTTAGGGTGTTTAGGGGGTAAATTTCGTGTTTTAGGTTAATTAGGGCCGTGGATAAAGACCCAACTACCCTTGGTTGAATTTAAAAATGAAAGCTGAACACTAAAAACCCAATTTTTGGCCTTGGCGCAATGCGCCACTATAGCACCAAGACACTGGAAAATGGAAAACTGGGACCTGGACAACCGTCACGATGCGGTGCCATAATGGTAAACTTTTTGATGCCATTTTGGCCACCTCCGCAATGCGCCAACATCGCAGAAACCCACTGGAAATTGACAGATAGGATTTTGGCCTGCTCCGTGACGTTCAATGATTGCGGAGTCATACTGGAAATTAGCAATTGTCATTTGGGCTTCCTACGCGATGCACTGAGGATTGAAATGACGGTGCTTAACGACTAAAACTTAAAATATCCATAACTTCCTAACTGGTTATCAGATTTGGGCAAATTTATATCGTTGTAAAGCTAATTGAATTTCCTATGCAATGGTAGGCTCTAAACTGAAAAAAATAAAGAGCATTTCAGAAATTTCATATACAAACTCATACACTGGGACTTACATTATGCTAGGGAAATATGGGGTGTTACATAAATGCACAAGTGGTTTTCATTATAAACCCTTATGTTAGTTTTAAAAGTGGATTTCCTACAGAATGAGCATACATATTAAAGAAAGTAGTATTTAGTACAAAGTTGTGTATGTTTACATGCCCCAGAACTATGAGCCAACATAGGTACAGATTATTCCCATTTCTATATGGATGAAAGTGATAGATGTGTTCACTTAGCTTAGGTTATACTCCTTGTCAAGAGTATGACACCTCTCCCCAACATGAGGTTTCCCCTAAGGGAACTAGACATTGGACACTATGATAGATCACATAGTGTATATCGGTTAGAAGAACCTCCCTACAGAAAAGAGTAATCCTAACAGAAAAGCTTTTAGAAACTAAGTTTAAAGGCTCATATCTCTATTCTGATATTGCTTTACCTAATAAATTAGCTATGAGATTTTAGCTTTCAGTGTTCAAATATAAAAGTGATTTCTTTCTACACTTAGGCAGCATGATTTAAAGATAGAATACAAGTACAACTTTTAGAAACTAAATGTTATGACTCACAAGTTTTATACAATATGCCTTACTACTCATGATTATGATTCTCAGTTTATAGTTATTCAAGCTAATGTGAGTCATCTATATTTAGCATGCATTCTTTACAAGTTTATATTACCGTTGAGGTATTATTTTATTTATGCATTCACCCCCACAGGATTAGTACATTCCAGACGTACTGATCTACATATATGTCTATGTTCTACATTGTTTAATAATGTAGGTTCAGGTGGTCAGTTTTAGCAGCATGAATAATTTCGAGCATCTCCATCGACATCCCAATAGTTGGTAAGTCCTCATAGTTTGGGGACCTAGTTATTCAGTTTTCCAGCTTATTAAAGTAGTTGATTCAGTATTTTCAGTCAGTTCGAGTTTGCTGGGGGTTTGCCCCAGTGGCTCTCTAGTTGTTAGTAGTGGAGGCTTGTCAGACTGCTATTTATAATTCAGATTTCCAGTATTGATTGTCCAGACTTTTGAGTCAAGTTTTTTTAGATATTATGTTCAGATAATTTCAGCTTAGATTAGATAAACTTTTGCATCGATTTTATGTTATTATTTCTCCATTATGATTTTTAGATTTAGTAGAAGGCTTATACGGTTAGCTTGAGGCTACTCGCAGTCTTGGGCACTGTGTGACGTTTCGGGACCTATTTTTGGGGCGTTACAAAAAGATCCTTTACTTTTTCCTTCATCTCCTTCAACTCAGCCGAAGCCATTCTACACGGAGAAATAAAAATTGGACAAGTGTCTGGAACAAGATTAATCCCAAACTCAATCTCCCTATCAGGAGGAACATCAGGAAGTTCATCAGGGAAGACCTCAGGAAATTTATTTACCACCGAGATGGAATGCAAATAAGGACACTCTGAGTTAGAACCTTTAACCCAGACTAGATGATATAGACACCCCTTGGAGATTAATCTCCAAGTTTTAAGATATGATATGAACTTCCCCTTAGAAGCTAGGGAAGTACCCTCCCACTCAATTACCGAGTCATTAGTGAATTTAGAGATAACCTTATAGTTCTAATAGTCAAAAGATGGATAGAATGAGTGCAACAAATCTATCCCTAGGATGACATCAAAATCGACCATATCTAATTCAAATAGATCCACCAAAGTTTCCCGGCCACTCACAGATACCACACATCCACTATAGACTCTTCTAGATACCACAAAATTACCCATCGGGATAGAAATAGGAAAGAGGTACGAAACACACTTAAGACCAACATCAAAATGCACGACCACAAATGGGGTCACATAAGAGAGAGTAGACCTCAGATCAACAAACAATATACATCACAGGAAAAGAGTTTCACCATACCAGTCATGACATCAGGTGATGTCTTAGACTCCGAGTGGGTAGTGATAGCATAAAGATGGTACCGACTAGTGCTAGAACTAGATGGCATAGCCTTTGGTGGTAGAGCTAAAGTAGGGGAAATATGAACCTTGTTCACCCCCGAAGCAACCTCGGCCACTGGACAGTTCTTAATCAAGTACCCTGGCTGACCATAACTAAAACACTTATCCCTTCCTTCTTCACAGTAACCCGATGCAATCAACGACAAAATCTGCATGGATGATATGATGGAGCTGACTAGGCCCCACTAGCCAGAGATTGTACACCTAGTTCCTTAAAGTTGTTGCTACCATGGAAAATTTTATCACCCAACGACTTTGGGTAAAGAGCATTAGCCATCGAGTAAAACCTAAAGTTGCCCCACTTCTTCTTATGCCACTTCTCACCATCCCAGATACTCTGCTGTTGGCCACCACCTTGCTCAGAAAATTTGAACATCTTGCTCTGGATCTCCCCAATCTCCGCCTGCTTCTTCTTCTCTTTCTCTACCTGCTGCATGTACACAACCAACTTAGAAATATCCATGTCCTTGTTCAAAAAGGTGGCCTTACTCTCCAAGATCCAATCTCCAGATAACTTGAAAGCGAACTTTCTCATTCTAGCCCTTATGCTAGAAACCAACTCCGAATCATACAAAGATAACTATTGAAACTTCAAGGCATACTCCTTGATTGACATCTTGCCTTGATTTAGGTTTACAAACTCTTCCGCCTTTTCTTTCCTCAACTCCTGAGAAAAGAAGCGGTCTAAAAAAGCATTAGAGAAATCCTTCCATAGAGCTGTCAGCACCGTTACCTCTAGTCTATTCCTATTCCTCATACCATTGGTATGATACATCTTTCAGTTGATAGGAAGAAAATTCCACACCCTCCACATTCTTGTCATGCATAAAATGTAAGATCTTTTCTATCTCATCCAAAAAACCCTAAGGATCCTTCTCTACCTTAACAATGGTAAAGGTTAGAGGATTTAACCTCATGAATTCACCAACCCTTGTGGCCTCAGAAGATGGAGTAATAGAAGAACCTCGTTTAGCGTGAGAAGCTACCAACTGAGCCAATATATGAATGGACTGATGAAATTCAACATTCATCATATCAGCCTGAAGGACTCGAGAAGTAATGGAGAGAATCGATGGAAATCTAGGAAAATAATTAGGAATTGGACCCCTAGACCGAGTCCTGACCTCATAAGTAGAATAGGTCCCATCAATATTGATAATTAGGCATTAACCAATCCCCAACAATAACTACCCTGCACCCTATGTCAGATGAATTTCGAACATATAGTAAGATAAAACAAACATAATTCAATGACATTTAAAATATTTTATAACCATACCCAGTAAAACATACGACCAAATATCCAATTGGTGTCAACCCCAATGCAAATACCAATACCAAGGATGACACCAATACTAACACCGCTCATGACCATAGTAGTCCAACAAAGCCTCTAATAAAAAACCAAGAGCATCTGGTCGGGACATGCCCCCGACCAAACCCAAAACCAAAGTCCAAGAAATAAAAATAATGTAAAAAAGTTGATATCATAAAATAGAGTCTTTCGAAGTATGGAAGCTCACCACTTTAGTTTGACATAAAGATGTCCCCAAATCCAAGTCAATGAGTAGGAGGAGTAGTATAGTCGGTTTTTGCATCACGTGAGGATATAGCATCCAAAGACGATTAGCAGAATAAATGTTAGTGTTTACTCAAGAATAAGGATAAAATAATTCCATTATTCAAAACCAAAGTAAATAACCATATACAATCACATACGTATATACATATATATCATGCTAGAAAGGGAACCGGGTTTAGCATGCATTTAAAAGATTAACCTGCGTTGTGTAGCTTTGTCATCCTAAAACCAGCCTTGGACAATATGGGTTCAGCTCCCCCTGCTAAGAGGGCCCCCGTGCGTGTTAGCAATATGAATCAGAGAAAAAAACTTGATATGACTAGTACATCCCCTAAAATATAAGTGTGACATCATGCACACGGTCACCAAGACTAAACCTCACATTGGAAAACATGAGTTTCCAGTTTTGGCCCTCCGGGACCTCCACCTTCTACAACCCTCTTTAACACATCCCTCTTTAAGCCCATGTTAAAACCATTTACACATAACCAATCATTTACCAAGGAGTCTTTATAATTAGGCATTAACCATTGGTTTTGCCATACAAAACTTAGAGCTTGTAAGTCTATCCATTTATGCTATCCAAAAGACATTAAACTAATTTGACTCCAAAGTTTCCAAATAAACCAATATCATGGCCACCATACTTTCCAATCCATTTAAAATCAACCAAACAAATTTAAGTTACATTACCATATTATGCAGTTCAAAGGTTTCAATAATAGTCAAACCATGTGACAAAATCATTCTCAATGGCATTTTAACAAACATGTTACGAGCATATAGTTTCCAAAACCAAAACCAAAACCAAATATCAATTAAATATTCCCATGCAACCACATGTTCAAACCATAATTATAACATGAAAAACCATAAGTAAAACATGGAAAAACATATCCAACCATAAACAACCAAAATCCCCAACATCTATTTTAAAACAAAGCCAATGCCACAATTACACCATGAAAACCCTGAATTAAAACATGCTTTTAGTTAAACTAATAATGAGGGAGGAGTAATATGCCTTATAAACCAAGTAAGATGGGGAGATTCATTCTTCAAATCCCCTAATTGATTGACTTGTAGAAACCTTAGCCTTTTTTTGAACCAAGAGCTTGAGAGATTTTAAGAGATTTTTAAGAGTGTTTGATTTAGAATAATAGGTTAATGAAGTACCAAAAGATGTTTTATGTCGTGTGTTCAAAAAGAGTTAAGAGGGTAAATGTCCAAAACTCCCAACTTAAAGCTATAAAATCACCGCAAGTGTGTACGAGTTGAACCTCCAACTTGTCTCCACAACTTACGACTGGTACCATCCAGTCGTAATGAGAACAGAAGGTTGGACACCCACACACTGTCCACCATACATATCCATTGCCCTAAATCGTGACCAGACCATATGACTTGTATGGTCCAGTCATAGTCAAGGCAGAATACAAAGTGGTTAACACTAGACAAATACGACTAGACTATACTCTAACACTATCCTCACGAATCTTAGTGAGTAACTCATATTCAAAGCCAAGTCAAGTAACTAAGTTAGAAATTAAGTGAAGGGTCAACCCAAAGACCCTTCACCACACATACGACCCGTACCCACCAAGTCGTACCCATAATAGAAACCCAACCACCAATCGCTGGACATCTTATGAGTTGGGTCCCCTAACCCATAACCACATCATATGACTCGTATGATAAATCAATACAATACCAGTGAGCTCAAAGCTTAGGAAATTTCCAAGGCCAAAAACCAGGGTGTTTCAATTCTCCCTCACTTGGATCATTCATCCCTGGATGATGGGATAAGGAAATACGAGCATGATTTAAACCCCAACACCTTTACTCTGACCTTTAGCTAAGTTAGAAAACAAAGATGCAAGGAAATCAATCTTTCCCTTAACTATGTTAGAAAGCAAAGATGTTAAGAAGAACACATACCTTACACACAAATTTTTAAAGAGGAAAATAGGAACAGATGCTTGGACTTTATATCCTCTTTAGCTTCCCATGTAGCCTTTTCTACCTTGTGGTTCCTCTGTAGAACCTTTACCGAGGCTACATCATTGGTCTGCAATTGATAAACCGCTGATCCAAGATCTCAACTGGGATCTCCTAATAATATTGAGAATCAAAAATACCAATATCCTTGATAGGAACAATTTATGACAGATCAACTATACACTTCCTAAATATAGAAACAGGAATATCAGGTGAATAGAGCTCAAACTAGAAGGCAACTCCAACTCATACACAATATTGCCAACTTTTCTCAAAACCAAGTACGAACTGACATACTGGGGATGAGCTTCCCCTTCTTCCCAAACTGCATTACTCCCTTCATGGCAGACATCTTTAAGAACACCCTATCCTCAACCTCAAACTCTAACTTTCTATGCCGTACACCACACAGGATTTTTGGCAACTTTTTGCGGCTCTAATCCTATCTCAAATTACCTTCACCTTCTCCATGGATTGGTAAACCAAATTTGGGCCAAACATCTTCACGTCACCAACTTCGAACCAACCAACAGGAGATCTACACCTCCTATAATACAATGCATCAAATGGATCTATTCCAATGCTAGAGTGGTAGCTATTATTATAAGTAAACTCTATAAGAGGCAAATGCTTAACCCAACTACCGCCATAGTAGATCACACAGCCACGTAGAATATCCTCCAATATATGAATAGTTCTTTCCACTTGCCCATCTGGCTGCGGGTGGAAAGCAGTCCTAAGACTCATCTTGGTCACCAAACATTTCTAAAATGACCGCCAATAGACTACTTGTTAAGCATTAGATTTTAAACTTCTTGGCTTTGAATTGAGGGATGTCATTTTGTCCATTTGGAATGACAAACTCCAAAATATAAGGAGTTTGTACCTCATCTCCAAAGTTCATTAATTGCTTAGGTAGTTTGACATTCATCACATCCACTAATCATAATGTCCAAAAATAATCAGAATAAGGCCGTCTTCCCAATTTTGGATTCGCATCCTTCTTGACATTCTTACCCCAAAAAGAACTAGAGTCTTCACAAATGATTTTTTTGGCTTTTTCATTCAACTCTAGTACCATTTTCTTAATTTTGGCATCCTTCATTATATTTGGATCGGTTGGCTAGAAAATCATCAATAATTCTTCAACATCAATCTCACCATCAATCACATGGCCTGATATCTTTCCTTTATCAACCTCATTTTGAAGATTGGGCATATTCATGGTACTTGAAAGATCAGCCTTCTCTTCCACTTTTTTTTTCACTTTTCTTAAATGTCGCCATGGATTGATGCAAGAGAAGCATGTTCTCCCCTATTGTAGTCACTCTATCCAAGATAGTTAGAAGCCTTGCTTCAATACTATTTTATCCAACATGTTGTTCTACCTTTATCACATCATGAGACCTATCAAACTCCTAAGAAGAACTAGCATTTTGGTTAGCATAACTAGGGGAGGGGGCACTTGTATAATCGCTCTAATGTCCATATTAACCACCATATAAAGAACAATCATACTTCTAATAGGATCGAGATGGTGCACACACCTCTTTCTGAGGAATATATTTATAATTTCTCCAAAAGTGGGGTCCACTATAATATGGACATAGATCATCAAGATAATATTTGTAAGCACCAAACTCATATTCATTCCAAGATGCCATAGTAACAAGTAAACAAAAACAAAATCTATCTAACACAAGAAATAAAAGAAAATCAAAAACAAATTTTCACAAGTTTGAATAAAAGCAAATAAGCGACCAAACTAACTTAATACACCTTATTGTTCCCCGACAACTGTGCCATTTTAGATAATGCTCAACTCACACAGTGATTTAAATGCAAAGCTGTTGCTGTTAATATGATGCTCAACTTTGAGTTAGGGTCGAATTGATGAGGAACAATGTGAATGATGATCGAGTAAGTTCAAAATTCAGTTACTTGCTAAATGTAAATCAAGGATACAAGTATTTGGGGGTGGTTGAACGTCTTACAAAATATAATAATTTTTGGGCTTCTAGAGTACTAACTCAAGGATAAGAATAATTAGAGTGTAAATAATTTAGAGTGGATCTTAGGGTCATGCCATTCTTGGTGCAAACTCATGCATGGGTAATTAAGAATTTATCCAAATTTAGCTAAAGTCACGGGGAGGCTAGATTTATAGGTATTAGTGTCAATCATTCAATAAACAGTAAATTTCATTTGTTGGCTCTTTCGATCAACACACAAATGTGGCAAAACAACTAATACAATACCTTAATTAGCACCCTTATTTATAGATAGCACTATCAAATGAGTTAACTCAAACAACACCCTTATTTCTAAGAGGATGTCGTCCCATAAGCTAACTCAATTTTTTATTTGTAAACACCTCTCACCCAATACCTCTCTTTCAAGGATGGTATAGGATCTTAAATAATTGGAGTTTTCACTCATAATTTCTAATTCAAGCATTGAGTAAAAAAAATCCTTAAGCTAATTAGGAGGATAAATCACCAACACCCATACACTAATCAGAACCTATTCAAGCATAACCCCAAAAGGAAGAACTAGTTACTCATAAATATAGAGAATAACGATATAACTAAATTTTCATCAAATTGATCTATGAATGATAACAACAGTGCAAATCCAAACTTTAAATTTCAATGAATATTTAATGGAACTTCCTAATCCTTCACTTAGGAATTACGCTAAAGTCTACTTAACTCAAAAGTAGTATAACTATGATCCAAGCTCCAAGATATATGATAAAAGGTGAAGATGAAAGATAGGATAAAAGTGACTACACCCTTCTTTAACATCTACATAGCAGACTATTTGATTTAACTTTTGATTATGGACCACTTCATTAATTTCAAACTCACACATGTGTCTACTTTCACTACCTTGATTCACCTATATTTTGAAAGCATTATATTTTTATTTCTTCCCTTTGTGCAATCCTATGCTTTTTTTTATTTCTTTCTTTTTCTCATTCATTTGCCTTCATTGCTTATCTTTTAGTCACCATTTATAATATAGTGGCCCAAGATTACCTATTCAAAGATTTACCACCCCTAACTTAGGCTTTTCTCAAGTTACACTTTCAATTTCAAGGAGGGTAGGGTTCAAAAGAGGGATAAAGTTCAAATAGTTCATGGTTAGTAATGCATTGTCCAAAGAAAGGTATGAAGGATGAAAAGGGCTGACTAGGTATACTATCCATACATGGGTAAGAAAAGTGGATTTCCATTATTAAAAAAAGCCCTACGATCATTCCTGCATCCATATGTAATCAAGATTAACTTTGAATGACCAATATGGCAAGTTCTAGATGACACAAGAAAGCATGAGAATAAATCAACTACACTCACCACACATAGCATGCAAACTTCTCAAAGAGGATCAATTGTATTTTCTACTAGAGACAAAATGAGTTATTTACAATGCACTACCTACTAAAGAATTCAAAGTTACAAAAAGAAAATGGTAAAATGTTTTTACATAATTATTCACGTCTATGCCCTTGATTTTCACAAAATATTTTGGATAGATGGGGATATGTATTTTGCATTTCACCATGCGATATGGCTATCACTAGCACCAAATCAAGCTGTTATCTCACATTTGGGCACCAGGGAATACCATATGGTTACTCATACTTTTCCATAGGAATAACCGCAATCCCAAATCTTTAATGCCATGGGTACTTAGACTTCTCCTGTATCTATGGCTCAAAACCCCAACACAATGATTTTTCCTTAAGAATGTAATCACTCAATCTATCGTAGGGAAAGTCTTGTCTAACATCATCATTAAAAGAGGGATTAAGAAGAATAAAAGATAAAAATGCAACAAACAATTCACAAAGTTTCTATATTTGGTGTGGACTAGATTCACATATTTCCAACCAAGTATGATATATGAAACACGGGCACACATCTCCAACTTGAAGGCTTACGGTTCCCTCAGTACATATCATAAAATCATAATAAGGGTAAAAAAGGCACCCTTAAGCTGCAACATGGGTTGAAATTTTCTACATAACCACAATTGCGACAGGTTGAGTTGTGATCTTGTGACCGCGATCGCGATCCATGGACCGCAATTGTGGAATGTGATGATGATTGTCCCCTATTTGCCCTATTTTTCTACATGGCTACCAACTTCCCAACTCAGTTCCCCCTGCTTTTTGGGGTTCTAATCTTTCCAATACCTGTAAAGCATCAAGACTAAGTGAATTTGTTAAAGTTAAAGAAACATGTAACTAATAGGCTACCTCCTATCATGTACCTTAGTTAAAGTTGGGCACAACATCTTTTAACTATCATTTATGTCTCCACTTAGATGATTAGAATCGTTAGACCAACTTTCGATCCATATATGTTCGAGGTACTTTGGGCGAAGATTAGGGTACAATGACACATATTCTATCTCACCACTTTGAATACTTAAACCTTTTAACCAACTTCACTTCAAACTTCCAAATAGGATCGTTGGGTATTGGTGAGAAAATCAAGAGACCACTACTTAAACATTGGATTTTTAACTTATCGGCCTTCATATGAATGACGTCATTTCACCTTTTTGGAATGCCAAACTCCAAAATATAAGCAATTTGTACCTCATCTCCAAAGTTCATTATGTGATTGTATGGTTTGATTTTCATCACAACCACCAAGCATAGTGTTTAAAAGTGATAAGAATGAAGTCAACTTACCAATTCTAGATTCGCATTCTTCTTGACATTCTCACCCTAAAAAGAACTAGAGCATTCAGAAAAGATTTCCTTAGCTTTTTCATTGAACTCTAGTACAATTTCATTAATTTTAGCATGATTCATTATTTTTGATTTTGTTGATTAAAAAATCACCAAGAAATTAACATCAAGCTCACCATCAACCACATGGCTTTATATCTTATCTTTATCAACCTTATTTTGAAGATTAGGCATATTCATGGTACTCGAAATACCGACCTCCCCACCATTTATTCCTCTTTTTCTCTTTCCTTTCTAAATGCCTCTATGGATTGATGCAAAAGATGCATGTTCTCCCCCGTTATAGTTTCCAAAAATAAAACCAACAATTGACCACTCCCATGCAACCACATGTTGAAACCATAATTATAACATGAAAAATCATAAGTAAAACATGGAAAAACATTATCTAACAATAAATAACCAAAACCCCCAACATCTATTTCAAAACAAAAACAATACCCCAATAATACCATGAAAACCATTCATTAAAACATGCTTTTAGTTGAACTAACAATATGGGAGGAGTAACACGGCTTAGACACCAAAGAATACAGAGAGATTCACTCTTGAAAGCCCCTAATTGATTTCCTTGTAGAAACCCTAGCCTTTTCTTGAACTAAGAGCTTGAGAGATTTTAAGAGATTTTTAATAGTGTTTCATTTAGAATAATAGGTTAATAAAGTCCCAAAATACATTTTATTTCGTGCGATCAAAAGGAGTTAAGAGGGGAATACTCAGAATACCCCCAACTTAAAATTATAAAATCATCGCAGGTGGGTACGAGTTGACCCTCCAACTCATCACCACAACTTATGACTGGTACCATCTAGTTATAAATAGAAGAGAAGGTTGGACACCCATACATTGTCCCAACTCATGACCAGATCACATGACTTATATGGTCCAATCATACTAAAGACAAAATACAAAGGAGTTGACAATGGACAACATACGACTAGACAATACCACTCGTACCCTATCCCCACATCTATTAGTGAGCCACTCTTACTCAAGACAAGTGAAGTTACTAAGTCTCAAATTAAGTAAAGGGTCAACCCAATAGCCCATCACCACACCATAAAACCTGTACCCACCAAGTCATACCAATAATCAAAACCCAACCATCAATCACTTAAAACCTTATGAGTTGGGTCACCGGACCTGTACTCATATCATATGACTCATATGATTGGTCGTTACAATACCAGTGAGCTCAAATCTTAAGAAATATCCAAGGCCAAAACATAGGGTATATCACATACTCTAAATAGGATTGAGATAGTGCACATACCTCTTTCTGCAGAGCTTATTTACAATTTTTCCAAAAGTAGGGTCCACCATAATCAAGATATAATTTATAACCACCAAACTCATATTAATTCCAAGATATCATAGTGATAAATAAAAAAACAATAATCTATCTAACACAAGCAACAAAAGAAAATCACAAACAAATATTCACAAGTATGAATCAAAGCAAGTAAGCTACAATTTCAAACTAACTCAATACACCAAATTATTTCCCGACAATAATGCCATTTTTGGTAATGCTCAACTTACACATTAATTTAAGTGCAATGAGGTCGTTGTCAATATAATACACAACTTTAAGTCAGGGTGAATCCAGGAGGAATAATATGAATGTTGGTCGAGTTGGTTCGAAATGAAGTTGCTTGCTAAATTTTAATCGAGGATACAAGTACTTGGGGGTGTTTGAACATTTTCAAAAATATTTCAATTTTCGGGCTTCTATAGTACTAACTCGAGGCTAAGAATAATTAGAGTGTAATTAATTAGGAGCGGATCTTGGTATCATGCCATTCTAGGTGCAAACTCATGCCTAGGTAATTGAGAATTTATCTAAATTTATCTAGAGTCATACGGATGCTAGATTTATAAGTATTAGTGTCAATCTTTCAATAAAAATCTAAATTTCATACATGGGTTCTTTCGAACACCTTGTGAATGTGGCAAAACAACCTATCCAATACCTTAATTAGCACCTTTATTTCTAAGATAACACCATTAAATGAGTTAACTCAAGCAACATCTTATTTCTAAGATGATGTCATACCAGAAGCTAACTCAAGTTATTGTTTTAAAATACCTCTCACCCAATACCCCTCTTTCAAGAATGGTATTGGATTCTAAGTAATTAGAGTTTTCACCCATAATTTCTAATTCATGAATTGAGTATAAGTAGAACCCATAATGATTAACTAATCAGGAGGATAAATCACCAACACCCATACACTAATAACAAACTCTTCAAGAATAAACCCAAGAGGAAGAACTAGTTACTCATAAAGATAGAAAGTAAAGATATACAAAAATTTCCACAAATTGATCCATGAAAGATAAAGAGAATGCAAATCCGAACTTTAAATTTCAATGAATCTTCAATGGAACTTGCTAATCCTTCACTTAGGAATTACTCTAATGTCATCTTAGCTCAATATTAGAATAAATATGATCCAAGATCAAAGATATATGGTAAAAAGTGAAGACGAAAGATAGGATAAAAAATAGATAAAAGCATCTTGTGAAAGGGTTTAACCCCTTAAGATTTGGGACTCAGCTTTGTGAAATTACAATCTTGCCCCTAAATCTTTTCCACCCCATCAAAACTGCTATCCCTTATTTGTGATCATGATATTGCGACCTCGATGGTCCTATCGTGATTGCCTTTTAATTAGCTTTTTGACTCGGTGTTGGTGTTGGTGTTGATGTTGGTGTTGGTTTTGCCATTGGATACTTAGAGAAAATTAATCTAGTGAATTCTAAAGTAGATTAAAATTTTCTCTAGAGATTTTAGAGAGATAAATACCTTTTTTATTTGTTGAATTGGGCAAACGACTATGAAAGCAGAAAAAAAGGAAGCATGAAATCAATAAACTATTTTCATCAAAAATATCTCTTATAGCTTACCTTTTAGTCACTTTGAGGGTAATAACTTACCATAACCAGTATCGCCAAGATACTTTGGCATATCGCCAAAGAGTTTGGTAGAAACAATATGCCATTGCCAAAATAAATAGTTTAATTACAGGGATAAGTTTAGTGAGATAGGGTAATTATTTGGTAAATAACTGAACAAATTGGTGATCACCATTTAGCATTACCAAAATAATTAATACACTTAAACTAAAACATCCTTAAGGAAGCGTAACCAGTCATTATCAAATATAAAAACCAACAAAGGTTGGGGTCGAATCCCATAGAGAATAAGATGCTATTTAAATTATATGTAGTTCAAATGACTATTAGTCACTGATTTTTAGGAAATTTTTTTTTTTTAAATATTTTTAATGTATAACAAGTTAAGATGTCTAAATCCACAATGTTAAATCAATAAAGAGAATATAAAGTAGAATTGTGTCCACATTGGCATCCAACCACTTTCGGATTGAGTAAAGGTTAAATTTTCATTAACACATGTAATTATAAAGAAGTAAACTCCAAATGTTCATCTAAATATTTTTCAACCTACATAGATGATTTTTACTTTATATCTTTCAAACATAAAGTGATGGAATTATAAGTTGATTTTAGCCTCAAGTGATTAATGTCATCAAAACATTAACTTTTGTATAGAGGTTAGAAACTCCGAATACTCATTACCAATTCCTTTTTCAAGTTTTAACTGTTCCAACAACTCCAGAACATTAATTTTAGGATGGGTGAACCCTTGAATTATGTTTTAAGTATTCCTGACTCTTTTTGGGATATTGGCCAGAAGTTAAGAAAAAATAGCAAGTGGGTGTGGGATCCACTTTTCATTAAAATGACATTGAATGGAAATTTTAAGTGTGCCATTAAATCCGAAATGTCAAATTTAATAAGGTAGTATAGTCTGTTTTCATATACAAAATTTTGAATGAATCTAGAAGGGTTGGCGAAGATCTCGTGCATCGCTTAAGTAATTCCCTTGATCGCCTAAGTGATCTGGAAAACCCCAACAAGTGTCACTTAAACATTAAAGTGTGTCGCTTAAGCAATATTCTTGGAAGTGGGGAAAGTATTTCCTAAGTAAAACTATTGTCGCATATGCGATATTTTCTCTGCTAGACACATATCGCATAAGTGATAGGCATATCACGTAAGCAATACGAGTGCCAAAGCATAAGTATAGCTTAAGTGACTTGAAGTTTATTTAAGTAATACTTCTGCACCTAGGAAGGGTATAAATATCTTACTTAGCCCATTCATCTCCACTCTCCATCCATTTTGAAGATATTGGAACCCTAAAAAGTGAGAAAGCTTGGGGGAAGATATTTGTGGGTGATCTTAGAGCTTGGATAAAGTTTATTTACATGATTTCCCATCAAATAAGAGGTAAGATTCCATTATTTTCATGATTGATTTTTCCATACTTTTGCTAAGTCCCTAAAATCTTGGTGAAACAATTTTAGCACCGTTAGAGCTCGAAATTCTCTAATTTTGAGGGTAAAGGTTCCTTGAATATAGGAGGACGTTGTGTTGAATTTGATTGTGCGATTCTATAAATAGGCCGCACTTGGGTTTTTACATAATTTTTGGACTCGAAGCACAATAGTGCAATATATGTTTCATTGTTCTCATTTTGATAAGTAGATTATGACTTTGATAGCATGGCATCTTGTAGAAGATTTTTGAAAGGAATAATCGATGGTTTAACGAATTCTTCAGGCTTTTCTTTGGAGTACAAATAGGCTAGGATTACCCTCCTCATAGATTAAACTATTTTGTAGTATACTTATAATATTATCTAGATTTGGGATGGGATCTAGGCATTGGAGGTATAATCGTCAAATATTTGGGTTAGTTTGACTGTTTAGGCTATCTTGAAACCATAATTTAGGCATAATTGACCTAGTTGCTCATGCTTTAGGTTGAATTTCTATCTTAGGGATAATTAAGGCTTGTTTAACCTCTAATAGTGGATTTAGATACCTTAGCCTAGTTTAGGTAGACCCTAATGCGCTTGTTTTAGTTTTCGAAATGCTTACTATAGGATTTAAGGAAATTACATACTTAGCAGTCATGATGGCTTAACTTTAGGAGTTGATGCTAGATATGGTAAACTTGGTAATTTAATTAGATTGATATGTGCACTAGTTTAAGTTTGGTAATTGACTATGATATTAATGATATGAGAACCGATTCAAGTCTGACAATTGACTATGATATTGATGATATGAGCACCGGTTCAAGTTTAGAAATTGAGATTCGTTATAACATGATGTGGTCCGGATGGATTTGTGGTTATGGACGGACGATTGGTGGATTATGATTGTTCAATTATTTTCTTTCCTTGATTGTACGTTTCAGGATTATGGTGTCCTATATTGGATTATTTACTTTTCCACACTTATTGGCTTATGGGGCCCTAATTTAGTCGATATACTTATGTATTTTTTATTTTACTATTTTGGAGTTATTGATTTATTTATGCACAATAGTATTGGAGTTTATTTCCAGGTTTTCCCATTCACTTTGACTTATCTTGCTTTATCTCGCATTTTATCATATTTATACCATGATTCAGCTCAGTCAGCTAATGATGCCTACTGAGTACCCATGGTTTTGGTACTCATACTACACTTCATTACCTTTTTGGTGTTGATCCAAGTGCTAGTTGTTGCTACTGATTTGATGGTTGCACTGTGGTTGGATTTCTAAGATTGCATAAGCTCTTGGAGTCAGAGTTTCGCCATCTTCCTTCTATTTATCTATGTCTAGTCTTTTTTCTAAGATAACTTACATTGACTATTTTAGAACTTATAGTATATTTGTATTTTCTCTTGTACTAGTATTACTAGGTCGTGGGATGGTTGTTTGTGTTTTATCTGGATAGTTCTCTGTGTTTTATCTATCTCTTGGATTATATTTATTGTCTTGTTATTATGAAAAGTCTTAAATATGTAGATTCCGGTAACATAGGACATTTTCTACCAAATTATCCCATCACTTATAGCTCTGGGCTATGGTTTGGGTTACATATTGGCGGGGTATGGCAGGTTCTATCATGACAAATAAATTGGGTTGTGACAAATTGGTATCATAGTCTAGGTTCACTAGTATTGTTGGTACAAGAGTAAATGTCTCGTAGAGTCCTGCAGATCAGAATAATGATGCTTGTTTCTTATCTTCAGGAGGCTATCAGACATTCATGTGAGTTCTTTACTCTTTTACTCACCTTATGCTAAGATTCTAAGTTAGTTTCTAAATAATTCCTTTGGTTTAACTCGGCCCAAATGTCTAGGATTCGTACTACTGCTAATTGAGATGAATGTCTCGAGACTGAGCTTAGGGATCCTATCACTATTCTTGGATGACCTAGAGGTCATGGACAACCTCGAGATGTGTCCCTATCTAGGGGCAAGAATATGGGGCCTTCCCCAGACCCTATTCCTACTCTAGATCTAGATATTCATCTGCCACAACTAGCAATGGGCCAGGGACTATCCCAAGCTCCACTGGGATCTATTTCTTCTTCAATGCTTGGGGATACTTTGGTTCAGATTTTGGGTTTGGTTGGTGGTGCACAGTCTGATGGCATGCATTCCACATATTAGAGTGGTACTGAGGAGGTAGCCTAACTTATAGATGTGGATCCTAAGGTTGAGGTGTCACGAACCAAACTAGGGCCTGGCTATGATCGAAACCCCAAGTCCCACGTGGACCAGAGATCACCACGTTCACCTAACCTAGTCCACACAACAACCTTAGAGTCGAATAAATTTTGACCATACAATAAGATACACGTTTAATTATAAAAAATACATCAAATTATAATCATAATCAACACTATCGAATACCGGCGTCAATGCCAATACCAATACCAATTCTGATGCTACTACCGACACTGTCCATACCAACAGTAGTTCTACAAAGCCTCTAATCAAATCAAAAGAGTGTCCGATCGAGATATGACCCCGACCATAGCCAAAACAAAGTCTAAACAAAGTCTAAAACATAGGACATAAAGACTATGAAATAAAGCCTTCCGAAGTATGGAAGCTCACCACTTCTATGTCAACTCACTAATCAACTCAAACACCTGATCACTGCACAAGAAAGGTAGGAGGAGATCTGATCCCTATATCACATGGGGATACTGTGTTCAGAGATGGTTAGCAGTTGGAATACCAGCATATAAGTCAGGGATAGAGGAATAAAATAATGCTATCATATAAAACCAAGTCAAATCATCATATGCAATAACATGTATACATATATATAGTGGCGGGATAGGGAGCAAGGTTTAGTATGAACTTTTAAAACTTTAACCTGGGCTGTGCAGCATAACCATCATATAACAAGGCACCTACGGCCTATATGAGCCCAACTCTCCCCTAGCTGGAAGGGCCCCAGTGTGTGTAGCCGTACGACCAGAGAATATCCATAACTGTATATACCATTATAGGGGACTCAAACCTCCTGACATAGTCAAGGTGACTTAAGCACCAACGTATACAACATGGGGGAATCGAACCTCTCATTCATATATCTATTTGGGGGACTCGAGCCTCCCAATCATATAGACACCCATATCAACTAGCGCGGTTTCTAGTGTTAGTCCTTCAGACTTCTTTTTTATGGCCAGGCTACACATCCCTCTTTAAATCCCAATTAATACATTCCTTACAACTATACACAACCATTAATCCAATTACTTACCAAAGGCATCCCGTTGGTATTGTAATAACAACTCCACTTGCAAGTGTACACCATGCCACAATCCTTATTAGTAAACTTTGGGACTCAAACCCATTGTCTAAACAAAGACCACAATTCAATTCAATATTTAGGGACTCGAACCCATTTAGCCAATTAAACCAACAAGGTTATGATTTAAATTAATTTATGGTCATCAAGGCCTTGATAAACCATTTACTAATCATCAACATTCATAGGCCAATGTCATAGTTGAAAACACAATTCATATATGACAAGATTCTTCTAATTGACATTTTCACAAATAGGTTGAGGTCATACCATAATCAAACTATTATTCAAGCCAAAAACCATCAAGTTAGGGTTAACCATGACTCCTTAGTTTAAATCATAATTTCCAAGCACCCACATGGGCAGAACTATTTTCAAAACATGTATAATCATAATTTAAGCCATGAGAAAACAATACTCAACATTATGCATTCAAACCCTCAATCATGGCTTTAAAACCACCATTAATAAACCATGAACAATGTTTAAACAACATGATTTTTGGGAATTAACAATGAAGGAAGAGTCATATGCCTGAGTTACGAAGTTACTTGGTGAGATTTCGATCCTTAATCCCCTAGATGACCACCTTGAAGAAACCCTAGTCCAATTATCTAGAGAGGTTTTTAGAGGGTGTTTAGAGATTGCTTCAATCTTCTAATGTGTTGAATGAGGGACCCAAAATTGTTATAAGATATGGGGTCTTAAGGTCTTGGGGTGGGAAATTTCCAAAATACACCCAACTTAAAGTTGTAAGAAGAACACAGGAGGGTATGGTTGGTCCCCTCAACTCGTATCCATAACATACGAGTGGTACCTTTATTCATAATTTGATCAGAAAGTTGGACTCCACATTATGTCCAATATGTGACTCCTTATCCTAACTCATACCATCATTATACGACTAGTACCCTTCAAGTCATACCCTAAGCAAATATCAAAGGCTAGACACCGGATAACATATGGTTGGGCACTATACTTCTTGTATCATGAATATATGACTCATGTGGAGTCTTCTCATACCTTGAACAAAACTTGGCCAATATGACAGTGACAAGCATACAACTAGGGTCCTAGACCCGTATCCACACCATACGAGTTATGGTGCAAGTCGTATAGTGATAAGAAGGTTCAAGACTCCAAAAATTTGGCAAGGGCTAGAGTTTGGGATGTTTTAGTATCCCCCTTAGGATCATTCATCCTCAAATGATAGGACAATGCAAGGAAAGCACGATTAAGCCTCAAATTCCTCTACTCTTACTTTTAAGACAGAAAACTAAATACCAAGGAATTTACAATCTATGACCAATAAAGATAGGAAACAAGCTATTAAGATCAATACATACCTCAAGCATGATTTTCCAAAATAGGGAATAGGAATGGATATTTGGACTTCATGTCCTTCCCGGCTTCCTAAGTATCTTTCTTGGTCTTTTGGTTCTATTATAGAACCTTTACCAAAGCCAGGTCTTTCATTTGCAACTGATGAACTTCCCGATCCAAGATCCTTACCGGGACCTCTTTATATGACAAAGAATCTAAAATACTAATGGTCACCAAGGGAACAACAAACAAAGGATCACCCACATATTTCTACAACAACATAGACACATGGAATATCGATGAATGGAACTCATGCTAGAGGGAAACTCCATACGCAACATTACAAACCATTCTCAAAATCAAGTATGGGCCAATGTACTGGGGACTGAGTTTTCCCTTCTTCCCAAACTGCATCACTTCCTTCATGGGAGATAGCTTTAATAACACCCAATCTCCAACCTCAAACTCCAAGTCCATTAGCCTTACGTCTGCGTAGGACTTTTGGCGACTTTGAGCAGTATTAAGCCTATCCCGAATCACCTTCACCTTTTCCATAGCTTGGTGATCCTAATCCAGGCCAAACATTTCCGCTTCACCAACCTCAAACAACCAAATAGGAGACCCACATCTCCTACTATACAATGCTAGGATGGTAACTATTTTTATAAGTAAATTTAATCAAAAGCAAATGGTCAAACCAAGTACAATAATAGTCAATCACACAGGATTGCAACATAACCTCCAAAGTCTGAATAGTCCTTTCGACTTTCCTATCCGACAGCGGGTGAAAGGCTGTACTAAGACTCACCTTAGTCCCCAAACCACACTGAAAAGTGCATCAGAAATAGCACGGGAATTGAGTACCATGATAAAAAATAATTGAGACAGGTGGACCATGCAACTTTACAACTTCCTAATGGAACAACTTTGCATAATCCTCGAAATAATAGGTAGTCCTCAGTGGAAAAAAGTGATCGGACTTAGTCATCCTATCCACGACGAACCAAATGGAGTCACACCAATTCCACGACCGCAGAAGGCCAAAAACAAAATCCATATTAATTATCTCCCATTTCCACACTAGTAGTTCAATCTCTTGAAGTAGCTCACTAGGAATCATGTGATCCGCCTTCACTTGCTGGAACACTATACACTTAGCCACAAAGTTGGCTACATCCTATTTCATGTTGTTCCACCAATACATCTCCTTAAGGTCATGATACAACTTTGTTGAACTAAGATGAAGTATATACCACAATTCATGGGCCTCAACCAAAATCCTTCATCACAATCCATCAACATCGGGAACACATAACCTCTCTTGGTAACTCAAGATACCATCAACGCCGTCCTTAAAAGTCATCAACTTCTGCTTACCCACATCATACTTTATTTTCATCAAGAGAGGATCTAATACATGCTTCTTCTTTATTTCTAAACTAAGAGAATATTACGCCACTTGTTGCATCAACATGCCACCATCCTCAGAGTCCAAGAAAAAAACTCCAAGGTTAGAAAAATGGTGAATATACCTCGGCAATTCCCAGTTATCCTCATCCACATGCAACAATCTACCTATGGACAACCTGCTAAGAAAATCAGAAACTACATTACCCTTACCTGGATAGTAGTGCAAACTCATATCATATTCCTTCATCAACTCAAGCAATCTCCTTTGCCTGAAGTTAAGATCTTTCTGAGTGAACATATATTGAAGGCTCTTATGATCAGAAAAAATATCAACGTGGACCTATATAGATAGTGATGCCAAATTTTCAATGCAAAAACCACAACTTACAACTCCAAGTCACGAGTTGGATAATTCCTCTTGTAAACCTTCAACTGTCTAGAGGCATAAGCAACCACCTTACTATGTTGCATCAATACACAACCTAAGCCAACCCCAGATGCATAACAATAGAACACAAAACCTTCAGTACCATCAAGTAGAGTCAAGACTAGGCTGAAGTTGACTTATCTTTTAGCTTCTCAAAGCTACACTCGCAAGCATCAGACCATAAGAACTTTACCTTATTTGAGTTAATTTGGTTAATGGATCAATAATAGAAGAAAATCTCTCAATGAACCTCTGATAATAATCCACTAAACTCAAGAAGCTCCGAATATAGATTGGAGTCGTAGGTCTAGGCCACTTCTTAAACACAACAACTTTTTAAGGATCTACTATTATCCCCTCACTAGACACCACATGACACAAAAAGTTATGATATTCAACCAAAATTCACATTTAGAGAACTTAGCATATAACTGTTGATCTTTAAAAGTCTGCAACACAAGACAGAGGTGATTGGCCTGATCCTCCTTACTATTAGAGTACACCAAAGTGTCATCAATAAAGAAAATAACAAATAGGTATTGAAACTAATGGAAAACCCTATTAATCAACTCCATGAATGCCGCAGGGGCATTGGTTAAGCCAAACAACATCACGAAGAACTCAAAATGCCAATATTGGGTATAGAAAGCTGTCATAGGGATATCCACCTACCTAATCTTTAACTGATGATACCCGGATCAAAGATAGATTTTAAGGAAGAATTTATCACCCTAAAGCTAATCAAAGAGATCATCAAGTCTCGTAAGGGGGTACTTATTCTTTATCATCACTTTGTTTAACTATAGGTAATTAATACACATCAAAAGGGAACTTCTTATGCACGAATAATACCGGTGCACTCTACGGGGACATACTAGGCCAGATGAAACCCTTGTCTAAAAGATTCTTCAACTGCTCTTCGAGTTCCATCAACTCAGCTGAGCCAATATATATAGGGAATAGAGATTGGACGAGTGTCCAAAACAAGATCAATACCAAAATCAATCTCCTTATTGGGAGGAACACTAGTAAAGTCATCAGGGCAGTTCTCAGGGATTTCATTTACCATAGGAAAAGAATACAAAGAAGGACCTTCCAAATTAGAATCTTTAACCTAAACTAGATGATAGAGCCAACATTTGGAAATTAATCTCTGAGCTTTAAGATATGATATGATTTTTCCCTTAGGAGCTAGGGAACCACCCTCCTATTCTATAACTGGATCATTTGGGAATTTAAACATGGCCTTACATATTTGACAGTCTAAAGAAGCATAGCACGAGAAAACTAGTCTATCCCTAGAAAAACATCAAAGTCAATCATGTCTAGCTCTATCAAGTCTACTGGATTTTCATTACTACTAATAGATACCACACACCCCCTATAAACTCTTCTAACAACCACAGAGTCCCCTACTAGGGTAAAAATACAAAAAAAGTCTAACAAACACTCAGGACTAAATAAAAACATGCATCCATAAATAGGGTCACATAAGAGAGAGAAGACCCCAAATTAAGTAAATAATATACATCATGGGAAAAGAGTTTCAACATACCCGTAAAAATATCTAAATAAGCCTCAGACTTCTGACGAGTAGCAAGAGCATAAAGATGGTTCTGACTAGTGTTAGCGCCAAAAATAAAAGAAGAAGTAGAAATAGCACCCTTCGATGCAGGAGATGATGAGGTAGTAATAGGGACCCTTTTGTCCCAGAAGTAACTCTAGAGGGATAATTTCGCTGCATATGCCTAATATTACCATGGCTAAAACATTAGTTCCTCTCCTTCTCAAATTGAACATAGTGGAGCTAACTATAAAATCTAAGAGAAGGGTAGGATGGTGCTGACTGGGCCTCACTGGCCTGAGATTGGGAACCCTAAGCCCTAGAAGCATCACCACACTAAAAACATCAATCTCCAAATAGCTTTGGGTAGGGACCACTGGCCATCAAATATGAGGTAGGACTCCCCTAACTCTTCTTCTAAAACTACTTACCACTCTATTATTGGCCCCCACTCTATTTTTTAAATCAAGACCTCTTACTCTTCCTCTCACCAATCTCTGCCTATTTTTTATTCTTTTCTTTGACCTTCTGCAAATACATAACAAATCTAGAGATGTCCATGCCCTTAATCAACAAGGAAACCTTACTCTCAAGAATCAACTCATAAGAACATCCCAAAGTAAACTTTCTTATCTATGGCCTCATATACCAATTCTAGAACATACTGGGACAATGGATGGAATTTTAAAGTATAATCTTTGACTATCATTCTTCGTTGATTCGAGTTATCAAATTCCTCTTCTTTTGCCTTCCTCAACTCTGAGGAAAGAAGTTATCCAAAAAAACACTAGAGAAATCATCCCATAAGGTAGAACCATCATATTCACCTCTCGACTATTACCACTCTTCAAACTATTAGTACTCAACATCTTTCAATTAGTGAGTTGCAAACTCTATATCTTCAATCTCCAAAGCATGCATAACCCAAAAGATATTCTATATATCATCAATAAAGCTTTGAGGATCCTTCTCAACCTTTGTACCAGTAAACATTGGAGGGAGAAACCTCATAAATTGTCCTACTCTAATGGCCTCAGAAGAACCTATAGCAACAATAGAAGAACACAATTGATGGGATTGAGATGTGACAAAATGTGTCAATAGGGTAATAGAGCGATAGAACTCAGCATTAATAATCTCCATAGGAGATGTCTAAGTATGAGTGTCACCTTTAGGAGTAGGATCAATGGGGACAGGTGGAACCTCATGAGGACAGTCAGATGCAGTGACCCCTGACCGGGTCAGGCCTTAAAAGTTGGACTAGCTCCATCAACATTGTCCCTAGATGGGACGTAAGAGTTGTATAAACATCAGATCTTCTTGGTGGCATAATCTGGAAGGTGAGTAAATGAAAGTAAAAAGAATCTAAGACCTTAGACTCTATACCTCATAGTTAAGACAACAAGAAAGGGAATCTTTCCTATATGTCTTATAACCTCTCTCTTATAAATGTGGAGTGTTACATACCCATAAAAAACACTCTACTTGACACGACTTTGTCAAAAAACCAATGACACCAAATGTAGGCTCTGATACCACCTTTGTCATGACCCAAACTAGGGACTAGACATGATGAGTATCCCAAGTCCCACGTGTATCGAATATTACCTCCTTCACCTATCCCAGTCAACACAACAACCTCTAAGTCAAATGACTTTTGATCATACAACAAGATACAAGTTTAATTATAAAAAGGACTAAGTCTAAAAAAATTCTAAAACATAGGACATAAAGACTATGAAATGAAGCCTTTCAAAGTATGAAAGCTCACCATTTCAATGTTAACTCAAAAACTAACTTGAACACCCATTCACTACGTAGGAAAGGTAGAAGAATCTCCATTCCCTATATCGCATTAGGATACAGTGTTCGGAGATGATTAGTGATTGGAACCCTAGCATATAACTCAAGAACAGAGAAATAAAATAATGTCATCATTCAAAACCAAGTCAAATCATAATATACAATCACATGTATACATATATGTACAGTGCCAAGATAGGAAGAAAGGCTTAGCGTGAACTTTTAAAACTTTAACCTAGACTGTATAGCATAACCTTCATATAATAAGGCTCCTAAAGGATATATACCAACTCACCCTTAGTTGGAGGGGCCCCAGTACGTGTAGCCGCACAAACCAGAGAATATCCATAATCGTATATGCCATTATGGGGAACTCAAACCTCCTGACATAGTCAAGGTGACTTAAGAACCAATGTATACACTATGGTGGACTCAAACCTCCCATTCATATATCCATTAGGAGGACTCAAACTTCTCAGTCATATAGACATCTACAGAGGCTAGTGCGGTTTTCAGTATTAGTCCTTCAAACTTTACTTTCATGGCTTGACCACACATCTAACTTTAAAGCCCAATCAAAACATTCTTTACACATATGTACAACCATTAATCCAATTACTTACCATAGGTATCCAGTTGGTATTGTCATACAAACTCTACTTGTAAGCGTACAACATACCATAATCATTATTAGTCAACTTTGGGATTTGAACCCATTGTATAAAAAAAGACCACAATTTAATTCAACATTTAGGGACTCAAAACCATTTAGTAAATTAAACCACCAAGGTTATGATTTAATTAAATTTATGGTCATCAATACCTTCATAAACTATTTACCAATTACCAACATTCATAGGCCAATGTCATAGTTCAAAACACCATTCATATGTGACAAGATTCTTCTCATTGACATTTTCACTAATAGGTTGAGGGAATAGCATAATAAAACCATTATTTAAGCTAAAAATCATAAGGTTAGGGTTAACCATGACTCCTTAGTTTAAATCATAATTTCCAAGCATCCACATGTGCAAAACTATTGTCAAAACATGTATAATTATAATTTAAGACATGAGAAAATATTACTCAATATTTTGCAATCAAACCCTCAAACATGGCTTTTAAAACCACCAATAGTCAACCATGAGCGATGTTTAAAAGATATTATTTTTGGGAACTAATAATAAAGAAAGAGTCACATGCTTGAGTTAAGAATATTCACAGAGAGATTTTGATCCTTAAGTCCCTAAATGACCACCTTACAGAAACCCTAGACCTATCTTCTAGAGAGGTTATTAGATAGTGTTTTAATATTCTAAAGTGTAGAATGAGGGACTTAAAAGTGTTATAATACGTGTGGTCTTAAGGGTTTGAGGTGGGAAACGTCGAAAATACCCTCAGCTTAAAAGTTGTAAGAAGAACGTAGGAATGTACAGTTGGACCGCTCAACTCATATCCAAAACATATGAGTGGTACCCTCTTTCGTAACTTGATCAAATAATTGGACTCCATATTCTGTCCAACATACGACTCCTTAGCCTAAGTTGTAACATAACCATACGACTAGTATCCTTTAAGTTGTACCATAAGAATAACATCAAAGGCTAGAAACTAGACAACAAAGGGTTGGGCACCATACTTATCGTATCATGAACATATGACTTATATAGAGTCTTCTCATTCCTTGAATAGAACTAAGCCAATATGACACTAACCAGCATACGACTAGAGTCCTAGAACCATATCCACACCATACGAGTCATGGTACAAGTCATATATTATCAGAAAGTTCAAGACTCAAGAAATTTGGCAAGGGCTAGAGTTCAAGGTATTTCATGAGGTCCCTCCAATACCGGCGGTTGCTTAGTGGGTATTTACTCATTCAGTGGTTTCCCAACCTACTATATATATTGAGGAGAAGAATATGTTGGGTAGTTTCTTGAGATTAGCTCCGTTAAGGTTTTCTAGTGCACCAAGGATGGATGCTTATGAATTTCTGATTGCTTGTGAGGATAGGCTCTATAATTTAGGCCTAGTTGAGACTCGTTGTATGGACTAAATTACCTTTTAGTTATACTTGGTATCTCAATATTGGTATATAGGTCATCTTGATTCCATGCCTAGATTACCTCCTTTGATATGGACTCAGATATCTGAGTTTTTAGTAGAGAAATGTATGCCTCCCAGCCTTAGGAATCATTTGAGGTATCAATTTTTGAGGTTGTAGTAGGGATTTATGACTATTATGGAGTATGAGGCTCATTTTTATGAGTTAGATAGGCATGCTACTTCTATTAAGACAAGGCATGCTACTTTTATTCAGACTACTGAGTATGAGAGCATTTGTTACTTTGTTTGGGGTTTCAGACCTCCCCATTGCATGTCTACTTATAGTTTGATTCATTTGGGTAGTTTTTTTTGAGTTGTTAGACCATACTTAGGTTATGGAGGAGATACATTGCGATGCCCAAAGGGGCAATGATAAGAGGCCATGATATCAGTGCACTCTAGAAAGAGCTATACTGGCTCATAATTCAAAGGTAGTAGTTCTCAGGGTAGGTACCCACCACATCAGCCATATCACCCTTAGGTTCTGTCTGGTATGCCTATTCAGACTGCACTCCAGATTATAAATAAAGGTTAGTTTAGTGTCAATGATCATCCTAGATAGGGTAGTGGTTAGTCTTTGAGGGGTTTATTTTTTTGTTATTCTAGTCGTGGCGGTTATTTTGGGTCAGCCGATCTTTTAGTTTTGGTGTAGTTCATGGGACATGTCATGTTTTTAGAGTTCTTAATCATTTCTCATAAGAGTATCCCAGTCGTGGAGCGATTGTTCCTTAAGCGTTGGGTGTTCCACCAATTAAGGCAGTTCATCCCTCAGCTAGAGGTGGTATGCATAGTTGTAGGGGTGGTTCCTAGGGTGCTCACAGAGACTCCCAGGAATGTAGGATAGGATATTGATCAGAAACCTAGCTTAGTGGTAGGCGCGGTCAGTTGTATGCAATACCTGCTAGACCCAAGGCTGAGTCTTCACATGCGGTTATCACAGGTAAAATCTTGGTATGTCGTCAGTCGACCTTTGCTTTGTTTTATCTGGGATACACTAATATGTCTGCTTATTATTCCTTATAGTTAGAGTTATCTAGGATTTATTATCTGTGCAGTTTTGTATATCTACTCAATGGGAAATTCTTTGGTAGTAGATTAGGTTTTCAAATCATGTGTTGTGACTGTTAGATATATTAATACTCATGATGATCTTATTATATTGGACATGGGGGATTTTGATGTGATTTTGGGCATGGACTTGTTATCGCACTATCAAGTGATCATGGACTATTTTTCCAAGATTGTTACCTTAGCCATGCCCGGTATAACCCCAATCATGTGGTAGAGAATGGTTAGTCATGAGCCTACTGGGATTATTTCTTATGTTCATGCTAAAAGGCTTAGTCCGAAGGGTTCGAAGTCTTATCTGACTTATATTTGTGATGTTAGTGTAGAGAGTCCATTGCTGGACTTTGTCATAGTATTTCATGTGTTTTTTGATATTTTCCCTACCAATATACCTGGTATTCCTACTGCTCATGATATTGATTTTATTATTGATCTTGAGTTTGGCATTCGACCTATTTCTATAGAACCTTACCGTATGGCTTCTATCGAGCTTAGGAAGCTAATTCTTAGTATTAGGATCTTCTTGTAAGGGTTTTATTAGACCAAGTATGTCTCTTTGGGGAGCTCCAATATTGTAAGGGTTTTACCGTGTTCTTGATTGATCCATGAACTTTTCATGCATAACATTATTCATATAAAAGAATTTTGGATAAGAATTTGTTGTAGATGATTATGTTAACTTTCTCATGTTCGTATTGTAAGTAGTACTATATTTATCTTTGTACTTCTAAAGTTATAATACTTATTATATTTTATTTTAATCACAGTTGTTGCTCACAATATTAATTGTCTTTGTTGATTTGCCTAACTAATGTATGCTAGCACTTCAAAAGGTTATATATTTATCTAAAGAAAAAATTGTACTTAGTCAGGATTGGTTTTAATCCAAAATTAAGTTTGCCTTTAAAAACCGTTTGGCTTAGATTAATTTGGTATGAAACGTGAAAGTTGCACTAGTTGGAAAATTAGTAAGCTTTAGTACATTAATTGTTTTTGAGATCATGAAATTGTCTAATGATATTTTATCCCAGCATATTATGTTATTTATTTTAATTCAACTCATTTTTAGAAGTTATATTTATCATTGGTATAAATTTCTTATTCGATAAATTTGATTGAATGCATGTAACTAAATGAGTTACTTTAACGTCATAGTTTCCATTTTCTTAATTCAATATTAAGAACAAACATACTCTCACCCTTTTGAATATTTACTATAATGGGGTGAATCTCTTGGAGTTCAACCATGGCAAGTAAAGGATCCAACACGAGAAGTATAGCTCAAATGGAATCATCACCCTGTTGGGGTCAGTTACGTTTAAGAAATGATGACAAAAAGATAGACAGTAGATGACTTCTCATATGAAGCACATTTAGCTTTCTTAAAATATAAAGCACCTTATTACTCCCTTCTTTTCTTATTGATATGTCACTATTTTAAACGTCTCAAAGACGTGACAACTCTTACTACTATAGTTACACTCTTTTATACGATTTATATATTATACTTACACATTTTTCTTTACATGATAAAATATTTTACTTAGTGCTTTTCAATAAGTTTCTTTAAGAATTTCTTTCATCTTGTCTTAAGGCATTTGAGAGAGTAGACATAGAAATTGAAATAGAGGGAGTAACATCGCATTGTTCCCCATTTCAGCCTTCTCATGCCCTACTCCCACTCACATTCTCTCTTATCTTTTTACTCTATGTATGTATTATTGCATTACCTATTTACTTCAATTAATTCCATACATTAATTTGTCACCGAAATTGAGGTGACACACATGTTACTAACAAGTTTTGCGTCATTTGTAGTTTCTCCTTACTTTTACGTAAGTTTAATTTATAGTTTATCTTGCTCCAACTTTTTCCACATGGTAAAAAGCAAAGGAGCTGGCTAGAGTCCTTAATCCGGGGAAGATGAAGATTACCAGAATTATGGTACTTTCATTTATTATTTACATGTTGCAAAAGATCAGTCTCACATCTATTGTATTTTTTTTATTCTTTGTATGATATGAACACTAGTTGAAGGTTTTATTTATTATTTTCATCACTTAGTTATTATTAAGTTAATAAAAAATAATCAACCTTTGTTTATAACGTAGAATCCCTACGTAAAATACGAATTCAGTCAGGAACCACATTTGTTGGCCTGGAAAGGTTTCTAATACCTTCGTTTTGAGGTAATTTAAACCCTTACTTGAATTTTTGATGAATTAAGACTAAATAATAAAAAATAGATTCATAGTTAGCCTAGACTGGTTCCCTAACACACCTTAATTCGTTAGGTGACGACTCTTCACACTCTTCAAAATAATCCCAAAAAATAATGTTCACGTTGAATCCCACTTTTTGCAAAAAAAAATAGGGTATGATAGTACCCACCACTCATACCTAGACCTCTCTCTTAAACCCAATAATGTCCACCATACGAATTACCCAACAAAAGTCATATCAAACCATATGATTAGTACCCCTAAATCGTATCCTTAGAAGAATAGAATCAAAAGAAGTTTGAATATTGCCTACCATACAAGTCAGTGGTACGAATTGTACCCAATCTTACGGCTCAGGTGATCTACTTGTACTCAGGTCCAAGTTAAGTTACTAAGTCTCAAATTATCTGAAGGAAAAACCTAAATCATACGACCCGTATTCGACTGTATAACTCATGTCCACCAAGTCGTATCCATTCCAGAAATGAACCCAACCCACCAATCATTACTGGTTAGCATACTTCCAAGGCATACCACTCATACCCCTTCATACGACTGGTACCGACAAGTTATATTAGCACAAAATCTAGAAACCCAAAAAATTTTCTAAGAGTCCAAACTTAGGGTGTTTTAAATAATTACCCTCAAAATGGGTGAAAACTAATATAAAATTTGGTTAAATTCATTCCATGAAATTTTTAGTGTTTTGAGCAAAAAATCAAGAAATATCGCCAAGAAAAGGGTGAATTCTTACCTTAAATCAAAGGTAATCGCAAAAATAAATGTTAAACAAGCTCCAAGTCACCCAGAAGCTACAATTTTAAGATATCAAACTATTTAGGGTTTATTCTCTGAAGTAATGGATGAAAAATTGCTAAAATTGCGACATTAGGGGTCTATTTATACCCATACCAAGTCCTCAAATCCCGCCATCGCAACCCAGGACCTTCGATCATAGCATATTAAGGATGCAAGTGCAGTTTTTGATTGTACATATGCTCTACGATTACACCATCTACTCCTACAAAGGGTAACACGATCGTGGCCCTTGGCTTGAGATTGAAGCTGCACCAGATGATATGTGAAACTTGAAAATTATTCCATGCTTTGGCCAAGCCCTTTAGATTCATCCAGAATCTCATATATGGAAATGAAATATGTAACCACACCAAATTTGGTGTTTTGGATAGTATGGCACCCTTGAAATTTCTATGTTAGGTCATTTTGACCAAATGTGGATCCTACAACTATATTTTATTTTCTTAACTTTACGACCAATAGGTCAAAATGAGATTGGGTGCCTCGGGACCCAAGCCAAAGGTCTACCTAGCAAAAAATCAACATTTCAGAGCTATTGGCACAATTAGAATTTATATACGAGATTGTTTGGATAAAATTTTATTTCCATTTGAAACTAGCGAAGACTTTTAAATGGGGAATTGTCTCTAAAACAAAACGAACTTCCTGGTAACTGAATTTTTATTTCAAGCAAGTCATAAATGACTTGGGGCAGCTATAGAAAATCTCTAACAGTGGAAATAAGCAAAAATATGGAAAATAACCTAAAAGGTCATTACATTTCTTCTTATATCTTTAAGCTTCGACCGACCTTGTAATCCAACAATTGCATATTGAAATAGTTCAAATTTTTCATCCTTGATATCTCTGTGTTAGTCCATTTAATGATGGGAACTCTATTATTATAATTAATAAATTTTAATGGAATTGATTTGATTTTAGAAGGAACTATGAATTTTGATTCCTTAATATTGAAAACTTTTCCAATATCTAGTGATTTTGATGAGTCAGATGCAACATTGGTCTTTGGTTGCCACACTGTAGGCTTGATTAAAGGAGGGAATTGATAGAGTGAAAGTGATCTTGACCAACCACCACCAATGGATGGCCAGAGGCCATTTTAGTCATTGGTGCTATTATCTAAGGTTCACCATCTCAGGAATCTTAGGGTATGTGGTTATCAAGGACTCACACATTAATAAAATAGAACATAATTAGGTATTTTTTACAATAAATCCATATTTTATCCATCCAAACTCCATGCCTGCAGGCCTAAGCATGATTTTTCCCATCAAATCTACATTATGGGTTTGATTACTAACCATAATCTACTATTCATAAACCATAACCTACCTGGGTGCCAAGCGTTGCAACAAATAAGTTATACCATGGATGATATTCCCTTTTCTTCATGTTTGCAAAGGCTAAATTATCTAATAAATAACAATTACAAGAGTAATTAATAAACTACTTTACAAAAGAATACCACTAGAATTCAAACCCACTAATTTTACAATTATTTACAACCTATAAATTTATCCAAGGTCAATTAATTATCAACTTAGTTATGTGAACCACAAACCAATCCCAAAAGTTGAACCAAAGAATCCCTAAGTACTGAAGAAGAAATAAACCTCGGTAGAGCCTGGGTTGGTCCTTGACCCATCGCTTTCTGGGGAGAAAGAATCTTCGGGCTTTGGAGAAGGAATAGGGCTTGGTGAAGTCCCCCTATCATAGACCCTAGCTGGGGACACATCCCTAGGTTTTCTATAACCTCTAGGTCATCCAAAAATCGCAAAAGAATCCCTAGGCTAATTCTCGATATCCTTATATCGTGTCGCGACCTAGCTATCTGCGAAAGAGTGAAACCAAAATAATTCTTTAGGAACAAACTTAGACTCTTATCAAAAAATGAATAAAACTCTTAAGAATGTCCTATATCCTCCCAATGATAAAAAACAAATGCCATCATTCTAATTTTCTAGACTTTACTAGACACTTGCACTTGTACTAATAATATTAGTGATCCTAGGCTCTGATACAATTTTTTCGTGATGCAATTTTTGAGTCATGATGGCACCTACTTTATCTCACCAGTAGGTAAGCCAAACCATAGCCCAAATCTATAAGTAATGGGCAAACTTGGAGGAAAATAGCCTAAAAGCTAGAAATCAATGATTAAAGACTTATAATAGTAATAAAATAGTCAAAAAGGTAGATAAAACATCAACAACCATCCCACGACCTAGTAGTTTCGATACAAGAGCTACTACAAATGGAACATAAGTACTGAGATAGTCAAATACAGTCTATCTAAAAAATGAAAGACTAGGCATATATAATAGAAGGAAAAAGAGAAACTCTGACACTGAGCACACACCTAATCTTTGAAACAAACATAGTATGATTGTCATGTCAGCGATGGCTACTAGTACTCTAATTTGCACAAAAGAGGTAGAGAAATGTAGTATAAGTACCAAAACCATGAGTACTAGTAGAAATCGTGATCAACTAAGCTAAATCACGATATAATTATGATAAGATACAAGATAAATTAAGCTAAGTCAAGGTAAAAGGACAAACCTGGAAATAAGCTCCAGCACTGTTATGCATAAATAAATAAATAAATAAATAAATATAGAAAAGTAGCATAAAGATCACGTAATTATAACTAATAAATTGGGGCCCATAAGACAATAAGTGAGAAAAAGTAAATAACTCAATGTGGTTCCCCATAAGCTCAGAGGATACAATTAAAGGAAAATAAATGACCAAAGAAAATAACTTTATCGAATATCAGCTATAACAATCAAACTATCCATACTGCATAATATCATATCCAACTCTCAATTTCAAAACTAAACTAAAACTCATATCATTCTCATCATAACATCCTCAATAATATTAAAATCATAACATTATTTATCAAGCATGAATGAGAACTTATATTATCAATATCACTATTAATCGTTAGACTTGAATTGGAACTCATATTATTAGTATCATTATTAATTGCAAGACTTGAACCTGAACTCATATAAATAGACCATATCAGTAAACCATACCAATAAACCATATCCATAAGCCTCATCAATAAACAATATCAATAAACCATAAAATATTACCTAAAATTAGCCCCAACTCCCAAACACCAAACTAGCATAATAGATGTGATGGGATTAGAGGCACATTTAATGCTTAAAATAAGGAATTTATGCTTTGACTTAGGTTATCTTGTTGGACATGATATGGTTCTGTGTGTTATTGCAGGTACAATAGGTTGACAGTGGTGTTGGACTTAAAAAAAGAAAGAAAAGTTCTACCAAGGCTAAGTACTGGGCAAACTATGAGTCGTCAAGTTACTTTATGACTTGTATCTAGACTCATGAGGGTACTAAAAGCAAAAGTGAATCTGAGAAACCAAGTAAATATTGACTACAACTAGTAAGAAGTGGCTATGAGTCACTAAGAATAGTCGTTAAGAGAATAGTGAACATTATTCCCCTTTTCATTGATGGGGGGAAACAAAGAAGTGGTTGAATGTTGAGCCATCAAATTCAATCACAACATTGAATGACTTGCCTAGGAAATTCCTTATCCGATTATTTTTTTCTGGAAAGACTGTGAGACTTTACAGTGAGATTGTGTGCTTCAAACAAAAGCCAGACGGGAATTTATATTATGCTTGGGAGCGGTTAAAATCTCTTCTTTGGGACTTCCCACATTATCAACAGTCCAATGAGGTATTATCTAATACTTTTGTAGAGGCACTTAACCATAACATAAAATTTTTTCTTGATTTATTTGCAGGTGGTTAAGCTTTGGAGCTAACGTATGTTGAGCTATATACTTTGTTGAACCGCATTACTTAAGGAAATCCCGAGTGGCATTAAGACTTAAGGAATGCTACAAAGAAGATTACAGGTGTGTTGGAGGTGGACCAATTTACTGCTATATCTGTCCAGATTTTAGCACTGCGAAGTCATATGAGCAATATGAAGTTGGGAGTCAGACAACCTGCAGCCACAGTTAATGCAATTTAATAAGCAGCATGGTGGTGTGATGTTTGTGGTAACAGTGACCATTCTATAGTTATGTGTGCTGTAAATCCTGAGTTAGTGATATATGTAAGAAATGTTCACAGGCAGAATTATGGGATCACATAAAATCTAAAGTGGCAGACTCAGCCACAAAATCAGCCATGGAATGCCCAAAAACAGCAGCAACCATAGGTTTGAGGGAATCAGGCTACAAAGAGAAATATGGAAGAGATGCTAAAATAGGTGCTAGCTTATCAAACATAATTGGCATCAGATATAAAGAGTCAGTGAGAAGATATAAAGACTTAGTAGGCGACTAGAAGGAACTTGAAGTTGTTGTTGGGGTAACTACAACAAACACTACATACCAGGCCTTAAGATGGTTTTCCATGTTATACTAAACCTCCTAAAAAAGTAATGGCAATCACTTTGAGGAGTGGTAATAAGATTAATCAAGAACCATCGATGACAACTAAGGTGGTAGATGTAGAGAAATCACCGAAACAGGTAAATAAAAAAGTTGCTGAAAAATTTGAGAAAGTCTGAGTGCTCAAAAAACAATTATTGAAAAGGTAAAGGAGAATCAACCACTACCTTTTCCATAAGTTATGAGAAAAAAAGGAGGATTCATGCTTCAAGAAATTCTTTGACACGTTCAGAGAGCTATACATTAATTTACCTCTTTTAGATATTTTGCAGGGAATGCCCAAGTATGCTAAGTACTTGAGGGACAGGGTTGGTAATAAAGTTAAGCTGCAGGATGTTGAGACAGTACCACCCACTAAGGATTTTAGCTTTGTGGTTACTCAAAAGATGCCCAAAAGCTTAAGGATCCTAGGAAGGTCACTCTCTCCATTAAAATTAGTAATAGTGAGGTGGTCCATGCACTTAGTGATTTAGGGACAAACATCAACTTGATTCCCCTCTCTTTGTTCAATACTTTATGCTTGGGAAAGACTATACCGAGCTTTGTGCAATTTCAGCTGGCAAACAGGACTATAGCCCATCCTAAAGGAGTCATAGAGGATGTTCTCATAAAGGTTGGTAAACTTATTATTCCTATTAACTTTATTATTTTAGATTTCTAGGCATATGAATAGGTGATGATCATCTTGGGACATTTATTCTTAGCAATGAGAGGAGCTTTGATAGATATGAGACAGGGCATGATCACAGTTACGTTGGAGGATGAAGACGTTATTTTAAAGTATACAAATCACTTAACACACTATCCTATTACAAAGACTTGTGCATGATTACTGTGATTGAACGGGATAAGTGTGGGGTGGTAGAAATGGTTGTACAAAGATATCTTTGGACTTTCTCATTGAGCAACCAAAGCCACAATCACCTAAGCCTTACATGATACAGATCGATGAGCTTAAGAAGGCTATTATTGAAAAAGTTGTTGACCTTGAGAGCTCACACTCAAGAGGTCATAAATAAATAATAAGATGTCCTTAAAGTGTGATGAAAAGGATGAATGTGGATTTATTCATAGTTGGGTCATGCCGCCACACTAAATCAGGTGCTGCTTCGGGGGCAACCCAAGTTAAGTAGGTAGGTTTTATTTTTTGTATTCCAAATTTTGCTTCACGTAGTTTTTTTTTGTTGAGACACAAGTTGATGGGAACTATAAGTACTGGAAAACCTAAGCTATGGAGCATGGCGATGACTACGTTTGGGGTCCTCAAACCCTTTTTATGCAAGAAGATACTACTATCTAGGCCTAGAGGCCTCAGGGAGTATTTCTATCTCTACTTCTAAGTATACTTTGGGGACAAAAGTGATATATTAAAGCGCTTATGTAAGATAGTCACTATTTTTGTCCGAAATAGTTCCTCTCCGTCCCTTAGCTTACATTACAATCATTAAAGACCTATTTGATCCTAAGCTTCAACATTCTGATATTAGGGGAGTACTACACTAAGGTCAATCATATGGTTCATTTTCTATAACTTGTGAGTTCCTTGTGCGAGTGAGTGTAACTTAAATCTTGTACCCATTGTGTTATGAATTACATTTAAGTAAGTGTTTATTGGTAACTCTCTATTTGTGAGGGCACATGTTTAAAGATATTTGGGTGAATTGTATGATATCTTTGATTGAACAATATGTATGATTTTTCCAACTAGGTAAGTTAATTCTTGAGGCTGGGATATTTTGGAGTAGTGGTCTTGAACTCTCAATGGTGTACATAGCATGCTTAGTGTAGAAACTTGCATTCAGTGTATTCACTATAGTACTAAATTGAGTGTCTTTCTTATAGTAGAAGTGTAGATTCTCATCAGCTTATGATTCTTAGAGTATAGAGTTGTTCGAGGACGAACAAGGCGTTAAGTGTGGGGTGATGATGTGGGGTGTATTTATGCACTTTAGTATCATTATCCTAGCTTATTTAGCTTTGTTTTGAGGATAATTCATGTTTTTTAAGTGTTAATGATGATATCAATAAGCATCTAAGTTTTTAAGCATCTGGTTACAATGTTTAAAATTGTTTTCAAACAAATTTGGGTTCAAAGAGATCATTTAGAGTCTGGACTAGAAAACTAGTTTTACTAGCTTGAGCTAGTTATCGTTCTAGTTGATCTTGATAAATTATAATGTGTCGAATGAGTTCCTTGTGTAATTATTGTTGATTTATGAGAGGAAAAAATTATTTATATTGTGAAAAGTTTAATTAAAATGATCCAAGAGTCAACAGTAAGTTTAAGCGTAAGTGGTCGAGACTAGTGCTTTGTTTGAATTTCTAGCTTGTAGTTCTTGACGTGGTGCTGTGTTGAACTCTAATTCTTGGTTTGTGATGTTTTATGATGCTTTTGGAGTTAAGGTTGATGATAGTTTGATGTTGAACAAGCTGTATTTGAAGGTAAAATAACACCAAAAGTCAAGGATGGACGGCGAACACTTAGACAAAATTATGCGAGCAATTTCCATTGTGTGCACGTGATATGCCCGCGATGCCTCAACCATAGTAGTTCACTAGATACTGCTAAACCTGACTTGGAGAGGTGCAATGGATCCATGGTGCCCCTCTCAGTCTGTTGCTCCCAATCCCGCGACGCCCCCATTCCTACACTGCCTAGGCTTTCCTTCCATTAAATATACGACACTTAAACACTTTGTATCGTATATTTGGACATCTTAGAGCATTGTGAGGGGATGCTAAAAACTTTATTTAGTTTTTCTATTCTTTAACTTTAGATTTTTAATAGAGTTTTTTATGTATTCAAGTATTGGGATCATGATTATGCCGGTTAGTGGCTAAACACCCACTTTTCGGGGTTAAAGCCAAGAACATGACTACTATCATTTTGAATTGACTTTGTTGATTTTGTTATCATATTCAGTTGGTTTTTTATCCTTATTTTAACTATTTTAAGGATTCACGACCCTTAGAATAGTATATTGTCAACCTTGTTATCTAGGGAGGGGGAATAGGAAGATAGAACATGGGGATAAATAAAGTAAGGTTCTTATTCCTTTATTAAATTTGAATTAGCATCTAGGACAAGGATGTACTTAGAAGCGTTGCTTGGTTCACATGTAGTATGATGACTTCATGTATCTAATTGTATTATTACATCCCTACTCAACGATGTAGTTGTAATGTATAAGTTAGGTAAATGATTAGAGGTCGGGGGACCATGATCATACGATACACCCTATGAATGAATAACAAAGATAAGAGATTTAATGAATGAAGTTCAATAGCTTAGTATGATTGTTCAAAGTGCTTTAACTTGGGATTTACTCTATTGATTGTCTTTTAGTCTTTTAGTTGATGCGCTATTTACTTTATTTTTTGTTTACCAATAACAAACTCTTTTTGGTTGCCTTGCATCAAGTTAATCTCAATAAGTGCAATAGAATTTGAATAGTTATTGGAAATAGTCCCTGTGGGATCGATATTTGGCTTTCTTTAAGGCCACTATTACTTAGCAGACCACATACACTTGCGTGTGTGCTTGGGCATTGTCAGTTCTTCATTGATTATCACGGATTGTTGCTTGAACATAAGCAGCTAAATTCCTTAACTAGGGTTGTGGAAACCCTGGTGGATTAGCTAGTAAGAAAAGTGGGAGATTTATCTATTCTACTGTAGTTGGGTGTATTGTAGCCTTCTTAATATTAATTGGACCCAAGCTACTACAGAATCTTAGGAATGGCATATATTTGAGAACGTCCTCGCAAGGGAGTTTAAGATTTGGAAAAGGAGGTTACAATAGTAATTTGAGGCTATCAAACCTCGTCTTATCAAGTCGTGACTCAGAAGGTGTGATTTGAAATGATATTATAGTCAAGGGACAACAAGGCAACTCCCTGAGACTCACAAGGTAAAGGGTGAAATCTATCAATGTATTTACAAAATAGTTGGTAGTACATAACTTGTCAACTTTGCATACAGAGCAGGAGGTTAGGTGGATTGAATAGATGAATCTTACATAGTTGCAAAACTAGGGTGAAGACAATCCTACTGTTCATCTTCTATTATTTACAAACTAAAGCATTAAAGTTAGGCTACCAACTATTGACTTCAAGATCTCCCATTTACTTTTCCGCACTGCTCGTGGATTTTATCAAGTTTAAGATACTATTTGATGGATTCCCTATAGGTTCGACCCCAACCTGAGTTGGGTTACTATATTTGGCATCACCGCAGCATACTTCTTTGGAGGTTAGTTTAGGGTGACATCAAATTTTGGCGCCATTATCGGGGAACACAGAGTAAATTATTGATTGAAGTTGATAGAGTTTGCAAGTTTTTATTTCTTTTTTAGTTGGGTATATGTCAATGTATGCCTAGCACTACTAGTTAAGGCAATCCCTTACTCCTTATTGATCCTGAACAGGAGAGAATTTTTCAAACACCATGATTGATGTCAGAGCATGTAAATGATGGTGTTCCTATTGGGGTCCGAGACCCTCAAGATGTACCTCTCTCTCTTCCTGCTAATCTATATAATAATACCAATAGACAGACAAATCAGTTTTTATCAAAGACAAATAAAAAGAAAAGAGTAGCCGATGAAACCTAATTAGCTCAATAAGCACATCTGGATTTTCCAATACTAGTAGAAGATCATCGAGAACCACACGATATAAATCATGATAGAGGGTATGATGGCAGAGCTAGAGTAGTCCTGGATTATCTGTATCTACCACCATATGATGAAGATGAAGACATGGGGTATGTAGAGCCAGCTAAGACTGGAGCCATTGTTCCACCTGCTTTCCCCCCTAATGTGAAGTTTGATATTACCAGTGCAATGATCCAACTGCTGAATCTAAATGGTGTATTCTCAGGGGTGGAAAAATATGATGCAAACATGCATCTAACAAATTTTACTTGGATATGCACTTCATATACTATCCTTGGGATGGATAAAAAAACGTTGAGCTTATGATTGTTCCTTTTTACACTGACAGGTGAAGCGTCATTGTGGTTGCGGGAAATCTCGAGAGACTCAATCAAAACTTGGTATGAGCTATGAAGACAGTTTTTGATATAAATTTTCCCTACTTCTAGGATTCTACAGTTAAAATATGAGATCTATAATTTTTGAGAGTTACCTGCAAAGTCTATGTATGAAGCATAGTTTTGATTCAAAAAGAAGTTGAGCATGGTACATCATCATAGGATTCCATGATCCAACCTATTGGGAATATTCTGTTTATTCTTGAATATTAGCTCTAGGCTAAAGGTAGACACAATATCTGGAGTTGCACTTATTCGTCTACGTTATGAGATGGACCATGAGATGCTAGATAAGATTTATGTTACTAACCGAGGATGGCATACTCGAGAGGCTGATAGAGGGTTTGGCACATATTCTATTAGAGCTAGAAGTGACTTAGAGCTAGTGATGATACAGTAGAACAACAAGTTGCATAGCTCAGATCTGATATTGAGCTTCTCTCAAAACAAATTGTAGCAATGATGGCTGAATAGGTGAACATAGTTGGGCCATAAGGATCTACTTCCTGAGCTTATGAGTCTGATGAAGATGAAGAATCAAAGTATTTGGATCACACAGTAGTGGGTTTCTGAGCTAAAGGGAATGAAGCAAGGTCAAAACTATAATGGTGATAGGTAGTGAGACAGGAGCAGAGAATGAGATGGTGATTGAAGGTGCAAGGATGACTACAAAGAGAAGAGAGACAAATATGTACCATTGGGTAACCGAGATACCAAGTCTATAATGGAAGCAATGTTGTCAAAATTAGTAAAAGGAGTAGCAGTTCAGACAAATATCAGCCACATTTAATCAAAGGCATCCTGGCACTCTTCTTAGTAATATAGTAAAAAACCCGAAGAATGATAGTCATTTCCACGCATTACTACTTAAAGTGGTAAAACCACCATGGATCCACCCATGCCCACTGTGAATATGTGAGTCAAAGAATGATATTGATCCTGTTTTCTTTGAGGAAGCTCCTAATGTAGACACAGAAAAATCTTTAGATATTGAGGATAGTAGTATAGAAACAAAAGTAAGGGTAAGGTTGAGGAGCCTTTTTTGAAAACCATTCCAAGACCTTAACCACTGTATCCTTAGAGATTGAAGAAGAAGAAGGAAGAAAGTAAATATCAAAAGTTTTATCTATGTTGAAGGATCTGTTTGTAAACATTTCATTAGTTGAGGCACTGAAGCAAATGCAAGGCTATGCGAAATTTATGAAATATCTGGTCAATAAAAAGAGGACTGTAAGCTTTGAACCATTTAAAAATGTTCATCACTGTAGTTATGTTGAATCTAGATTATTACTAGAGAAGAAGGAGGACCCTGGATCCTTCACCATTCCATGCACTATTGGATTTTTAAACTAAGCTCAGGCTTTATGTGATCTAAGAGAAAGTATTAATCTCATGCCATTGGTTATGTTTAATTGGGGTTAGGAGCACCTAAACAAACTTTGATGAGATTTTTAATGGCTGACTGAACCATGAAAAAGTTGGTTGGTATTCTATGTGATGTATTGGTAAAGGTGGTATCTTTTATCTTTCTAGCCAATTTAGTGATACTTGATTGTGAGGTGGACATTCAAGTCCCTATCATCTTGGACAGACCCTACCTAGCTAAGGTTAGGGCATTGGTTGAAATGTAGTTGGGACAGATAAGGTTCAAACTCAATGATGAACAGGTATTCTTCAATGTATTCCAGTCGATGCAGCAACAAGATTACATAGGAGTTGCGCTGTGATAGATCCCATTGCTGATGAAGTTGATTTAGTGACTGTTCTAATTGAAGAGAGGCTGGGTGTTGAATCATTAGCAATAATTATTATAAATTTTGAGAGTAATGAAATTGTGGAGTATTATGAGATGGTTAGTGCTCTATATGGGAGAGGTTCATATACTTACACTCTAAAAAGGATTGATTTGGATCTTAAGAATAGAACCACTCCTTCCGCTCATCCATCAATTGAACAACCACCAGTATTAGCATTGAAGGCCCTTCTATCATATTTTTGCTATACTTTCTTGGGGGGCCCAACTACATATAGGTAGAGGCATTATTGTATGTATTGCAAAAGTTTAGATGAGTTATACAATGGACTATTGCAAATATTGTAGGTATTCTACTAGAAATATATACTCACAAAATTAAACTTGAAACAGATTATATACCAACTGTTGAGCACCAACGATAATTGAACCCTCATATGTAGGAGGTGGTAAACAAAGAGATAATTAAGTGGTCAGACGTTGGTGTCATTTATCCCACTACTGATAGAAAGTATGTCAGTCTTGCTCAATGCATCCCAAAAAGGCGGCATTAAAGTAGTGACAAATAACAAGAATGAGCAAGTTCTTGTGAGACCAAACATAGGCTAGAAAGTGTGTATGGACTACAGAAAGTTTAACCCATAGATCAAAAAAGGACCACACCCCAATGTCCATTATGGATCAGATGTTAAATAAACCGGATGGTATTTTTTTTTGGATAGCTATTCAAGGTACAATTAGATCACGATGGCTCTCGAATATCAGGAGAAGGAAACCTTTACCTACCCATATGGGAAATTTGCATTCAAGATAATACTATTTAGGTTGTGCAATGCTCCAGTGACATTTCAGAGATGCATGATGTCCATTTTCTCCAACTTTATAGAAGACACAATTGACGTACTTATGGATGATTTTTCTATAGTTGGTAATTCTTTAGATGACTATTTGATTTACTTTGCCAATGCTCTGTTTCGATGTGAGGAATGTAATTTGGTTCTTAATTGGGAGAAGTGCCACTTTATAGTGAAAGAAGAATTTTCCTTGGACACAAGATCTCAAAAAGAGGCATAGAGGTTGAGAAAGCAAAAATTGAAATGATTGAGAAGTTTCCACCACCAATTTAGGTTAAAGAAATTCATGATTTCTGGGCTATGTAGGTTTCTATAGGCGATTCATAAAGGATTTCTCAAGGATTGAAAATCCTTTATCCAAACTTCTTGAGAAATAGGTGAGGTTTGATTTTGATGAGGTATCTCTAAAAGATTTTAAGTGCTTAAAGGAGAGGTTGGTGTCTGCTCCTATCATTCTGTCTCCTGATTGCTCCTTTCCATTCGAGATTAAGTGTGATGCAAATGGAGTGGCCTTAGGTGTTGTCATAGGCCAAACACGAGAAAAGATTCTATACCCTATCTATTATACTAGCAAGGCATTAAACCCTACTTAAAAGAATTATATCGTGACTGAACGAGAGCTACTAGCAGTGGTTTTTGTAGTTATGAAAATTTTGATCTTATCTCATTAGCACTAAGGTTGTTGTGCATATCATGTATCTTTGAGGTACTTGATGGAATAGAAAGATTCAAAGTGTAGATTAATCTATTGGGTTCTCTTGCTGCAAGTGTTTGATTTTAAGGAATAAGATTAAAAGGGTACAAAAAATCAAGTTGTTGATCATTTGTCCATACTTGACAATAAAGCAATATAGAAAGAAAGGAATGGGGTTGAAATTGATGACACTTTTTTTAGACTAGCAGATTTTGGCAATATCATATGACTTAATTACTTGGTTTGCTGACTTAGCAAATTACCTGACTAGTGATCTCATTCTAGAAGATTTTTCCTTCCTATAGAGAAATAGGTTTATGCCGCAGTAAGAAAGTTTTTATGGGATGAACTATAACTCTTCAAAATCTGTGTAGATGGGGTTATTTGTAGATGCATCCCTGAAATGGAGATGATGAGCATTCTTGAGGCTTGTCATGATTCACCAATTAGTGGTCTCCATGGAGGGACCCATGCAGACCACAAGATCTTATAATATGGGTACTACTAGCCTACATTATTCAAGGACACTCATGACTTTATGTAATGCCCCAATTTTCTAGAACCGAAATGCCACACGGTGCTCAAAATCTCAAAGGACCACAAGCTAACCTTTATCTGGTTCCTGCTGCAATAACTGTATAAAAATACTAAATACTGCAGAAAACTGGTGGAAAACTTGCCATAAGGTTCAAAACGTCTAAAATAATCAATACTGAAAACTGAATACTAATACATCTGTCCGAAAAGCCTTTAACTGTCTGAACTGTGGAGCTGATGGAACATGTCCCCAACTAACTCCGTTTATTAAAAATAAACTGAATTTATTGCCATAATAAAATAAGGATCATACTCGAATGAAGAGGACTCACTGCTACGTATACTGCTGCAGACTGAGTTTAGACTGCTAAGGGTGCTCTGGATCTTGCACTTCTGAACCTATGGTGTAAGACACCATAGCGCAAGATAAAAGTATATGTCAGTACTCTGAATTCACTGGTATGCTAGATAAGGTACGGCTAAATACAAGGGCTTATGTATGAACAGTTACTTATTTGAATAACATGAGAGTACTGAAGGAGGACATATGCATGAATGCACAAACCAAAATTGGAATCGGAGTAACACTGAATATGAACTCTGAATACGGGTTTTTGAATACTGACTTACTAATGACTGAGTCAACTAGTACTAATGTCTGAGTTTACTAATACTGAGTGACTGAATAACTGAGTTTATTGAGATTGATGTCTAATCTTGCTGATACTGATACTGATTTATTATATCTGAGATCGAGCCTATATAACGGGTGACCTCTGAGTTTACTAATAATGAATATGATTGTATGAATCCGAGATTAGTCCAATATATAATGGGTGATCTCTGAGTCTACTGATATTGAATATGATTATCTAAATCTAATATCAAGCCTATATAACGGGTGATCTCTGAGTCTACTAATAATGAATATGATTGTCTGAATCTGAAGCCTATATATAACGGGTGATCTCTGAGTCTACTGATATTGAATATTATCATCTGAATCTGAGATCAAGCCTATATAGTGGGTGATATCTGAGTCTACGATATTGAATATGATTGTCTGAATCTGAGATCAAGCCTATATAACGGGTGATCTCTGAGTCTACTGACATTGAATATGATTTTCTGAATCTGAGATCAAGCCTGTATAACGGGTAATCTGTGAGAGGTAGTCAAGCCTAGTATAACGGGTGAATCCTCAGCTGACTTCTATTACTGAGACTAAATCTGAAACTGAGACTATGGGAGGTAGTCATCTAACCGACATGCCCCTTATAGCTAGTTGGGGTCCAACCTGTACCCCAGTTGGAAGGGTGACAGTATCGTGCCATGGGTAAAGACACTTCTCTCTAAACCCTGGATGCCATGCCTAATATAATGAGTGACACCTGGTTGGAGCCAAGCCTAATATAATGGGTGACTCCTAGGTGGTAGTCAATCCTAATATAATGGGTGACTCCTTATCCTACACTGGCTACGTAGTTCTGGAGGTATATGGATTGCTACTAATGATTTCTCCTAAATAATGGGGAAGCCGCCATCCCTGCCCTCACTCTGTGCCGAATCCTACTCCCAACTGAATAGACACTGAACTAATTCTTAGACTATAGTAGAATGAGTTGAATTTGTTAATGTTCATATTTCTTCACTGATCTGACTGAATTCACTTGGTTCCGTTGACTGACGGAATACTACTAAGGTATGAACTAAATATTGAATACTACTAAAATCTGAGCTGAGTACTGAACTGAAGCTGGAATGCTAATTATTCTTGGATAACTGAGATTTCTTTTGTTCTATAACTGTCTAAGAGTACTGAATTCTATAACTGACTGAGTTCTAAGAATCGTGACTTGACTGAGATTATCATAAAAATTGACACGAGCTCTAAACTTGCAGCTAAATTATCGGGTATAATTACCCCCAGGACCCAATAACATACAAGTAAACGTAACCATCTTAAATAATCATGACCATGGACTTTCATTCACTATTACAATCATTAAAGCATCTCTTCAAGCACTTGGAAATTATAAACAAGTAATAGTATAGGGAGACATGCTACTGGTTCATACTCCATTCAACAAGGTCTTACAACATACATTTTATAGGAATTGAAGAGCACATAATTAGGAAATTTCATGGTAACATCTCACAATTCATTCACTAAGGCTTTTCAACAAACACTTGGCATGCATGAACTTGCACTCAATTGGAGATTTCTAGTCTACATGCTAAATGGCTCTAATTCATTCACATAAGCATTTTAGCAAACATATGGGGAGCATTCTTTGGTTATACCAAAGATTCTATACTTAATCATCATAAATACATCAATATTATGCAACTTGAAGAAGGTTTATCATGAACATCATACAATTCATCACATACTAGAATCAACTCTTGAAATTGATAATCTAAATCATGAATTAAAACTCAATAATAACATGAACTACAATTTCAATTCACATGAATCATGAAAACTCATAAATATAAGATCTTTTAATTTAGAAAAGAATTCTTGAACTTCTTGGGTGGAAGGAACCCAAGATTCAACATCTAACATACCTTGTTATATGATTCTCAAAATATTTACGGAGGAATCTTGATGACTTGGGTCTTAGATTAAAAACCCTAGGTCTTGTTCTTGAAGAAAATTGAGAGAAACCAACAATATTTGGGTGTAAATGTGCTGAATCTCGTGTTAAAGAGTATATATAGAGGTTGGAAAAAGACCCTTTTTGCCTTTGGAATTAAAATCCAGAACTGGAAAAATCCCGATTTTTCATGCTGGCGCGATGCACCATAATCGCTCTAGCTTACTGGAAATTGGACAATTGGGAAAATGAGCCTTGGTGCGATGCGGTGGAAATAGCATTGCCACCTTGCTTGCGAACTGGAAAGACACCGGATGTGGTGAAATCGCGGAGGTTCACTAGAGTTTGACAATTGCCATTTTGGCTAGCTCTGCGATGTGCTAAATTGCTAGGTGGCACACTATCTCACTAAAATGGCTCTAACTCTTCGCCTGAGTGTCGGATTTGGGAAAATTTGGTATCGAAGGAAAGCTTATTCAATTCTCTACATGAAAAAACTCGATATTAGGGAAATTATACATAGTTTAAAATATTTTCCACTTTGGAAGTCACTTCTCAATCTTTTAAGGCTGAAATTACACTTTACTTGACATACTGTAAGGCTCAAACTATGAGAGAACTTTGCAAGGTCTTACACCTTAGTTTAGCCTGTGACCAATGCCAACGTCAAGGCTGTATCTCTAGGCACCATGAACTCTCCATGACACCCATTCTAGAGTTAGAGTTGTTTGATGTATGCGGGATCAACTTCATGAGTCCATTTGGAGCTCCTTTGTACTTTACTTCAGCCTGTGAGTAGTTCCAACATCAAGGTAATATCTCTAAACAACATGAACTCTCCATAACACCCATTCTGGAGTTAGAATTATTTGATGTATGGGGGATTGACTTCATGGGTCCATTTATGAGCTCTTTTGGTATAAACTACATTTTTGTACCAGTGGACTATGTGTGCAAATGGGTGGAAGCAGTTGCACTCCTTAATAATAAAGGAAGAAGTGTCATCGCCTTCCTGAAGAAATACATTTTCTCTCTATTTTGCACAACACGTGCAATCATTAGTCCCAGTAGGTCACACTTCTACAATCACCTATTCAAAAAATTACTTGAGAAGTATGGTGTAAAGCATAAGGTGGAAACACCTTATCACCCTCAAACTAGCAGATAGGTTCAAGTGTCCAATAGAGAGAAAAACTCTATTCTGGAGATTAATGTTAATTCCATCAAGACTAATTGGTCAATAAAGCTAGATGATGCATTGTGGGCCAACAGAAAAGCTTTCAAGACCCCCATGGGTGCTTCTTCATATCAGTTGGTGTATGGTAAGGCATACCACTTGCCTGTTTAACTTTAGCACAAAGCACTGTAGGCATTAAAGAAATTAAATTTTAATTGGCATGAAGCAACAAAGGCAATAATGAGTAAAGTGAGTGAGAGGTTGATGAGTTTTGACTTTAGTATTGTGATAGATCTACACTATTCAAAGAGAAGATAAAGATGCATCATGATCAAAAAATTAAGGAAAGTGTGTTTGATCCAGGTGACCAGGTATTGTTGTATAATTTGAGACTTCTATTATTTCCAGGCAAGTTCAAGTCTAGATGGCATGGGCCATTTATTATAGTGAGGGTGTTTCCATATGGTGCTTTAGAATTGAAGTGTGATGGCGAATCCCCATTCAAAGTAAATTGACAAATAATAAAGCACTATATGGGTAATATGAAAGAAATTAAGGTAATTGAGGATTTGAGCCTTAGTGAGTCTGAGTAACCAAGGAAACTGAGTCGTACCGCGATATTAAATCAGGCGCTGCATGGGATAAAACCCATGGGGAAGGTCGGTGAAGTCTGAGTATCCAACATAGCCATGTCATGCCACGATATTAAATTAAGTGCTTTATGAGAGGAAACCCATGTTTTGTACTTATTAAATTGTAGGGTAACATATCTGTTCAGTGTGCAGAAGTCCATCTAAAATTTGATGAAACCATGCCATATGGTGCTCTTTATGAGTCGTAACCAACCATTACGACTCATGAGTAGGAGTATTAGGGACATGGAACTCAGATTACTTCCAAGTAATTTGTTTTTGGAGTCATTACGACTTTCAGAATGAGTTGTAGGCAGTGACTCTAACTCGTCACATTAAGTCATAAAGACTTGAGACCCATGTAAGGTTCTAGTCTTTATAGATAGGGTTTGAAAATCATAATAAATGATTATGAGTCATAATCAAGACTTGTAACAAAGAACGATAGATCAGGCATTGCGGGTTGACCCTGTCTAAATCACAATTTAAAATAAAAAGGGCAACCAAAATAAGCGCCCAACCTTTCAATTTATGGACTCCCTCCATTTTTCATGTCTAACAAAGCTCCAAAGAACTCCACGTTCACACTAAAATACAAAATCAACCAAGTCCATTCCTCCCAAAATTCAAAAATTTCATAAAGAATTGGGCCTAAAGTTTTTTGAAGTCATGAAATCCAAACCTTAAGAAAACAAGTACGTGTTCATGCTTAAAAGCTCTATTTATTAAGTTAATTCCTAAAAATGGTACAAAGTCCTTGGATGTATAGATTCAAATATGTGTATACATAGGTAATTAAACCCTATTCTTGATCAATCCCTATGACTCGTAGTCTAGAGTCATAATGACAAGGGAAACTTTTACAGAATATAAAATATTCTTGTCAGCATACTAGTGTTGGTAACAAGTCGTAGCTTAACCTTATGACTCATTCGGAGGACTTGTAATATGACTAAAAGCTACTGACCTAGACTCTATCTACATTACGACTCATTCAAATAAGTCATAATTTGTAGTTCTAACTCAATACCTATAGTTATATAGAGTCCAGTACATTTACAAAGACACCAAAATTTTTTGTTTTTCTTTCCTCTTCTTAGAATTTGCTAATCGGTCTTATGCAAATTGGTACTCATGGCTCTAAAAGGTGATTCATCATCTATGCAAAAGAAGAACATCAAGAAGAAACCTACCCAAAAGTATGATTATTAGTTAAGAAACAAGCATACCGATGAGTCAAGCAGTGACCTTTAAGAATAACCAGTAAAAGGGTAGATTAATACTCAGGAGAAACTACCTTGGGGTAAGAAAACAACTGTGCAAGAGTCTACACCTCCCAGGAAGGCACCAATAATGAAATATCCCAGCACTTCCCCACCATATTCACCACTATCTTCTACCGACGACAATGATGATGATAATACTAAAGAAGAAGAAAATGATGATGATAGAGGTAAAAAAGAATCGAGCTTCTATGATATAGATACTAAGAGCAGGAGTGAGGAGCATAATACTTCCATTGATATCCAACCACCACCACCACAACCTCAAATTCCATTTCCCACTGAAGCTACTCAGGTACCCATCATTGAACAGTGGGGCTACCCTGAGATGCAGCAAACATACAATGTGGGGTTGGTAGAAAACCCAGCCACGGGTAACCCTAAGAGGGGAATATATCTGGAGCGCAGGTTGACCACTACAAGCATGTTTGAAATACATGAGTTTGAGGCTTGGTTTTAATAATACTGTTTCCAATGAATGACCACAACCCTCAGAAAATTCAGCCGCACATTAGTTTAGGAGTTCTACGCTGCTTACGAAGGAGACTTGAAGAGGCAATGCCTACAACACAACTTGTGGAAGGTTGGTGAGCTAATTACTTTCTTAACTATTGGAGGGGTTTGAGTGAATATCTCCGTAAGGAATATCTAAAGAATCTTGCATGGACCTGATTTAAACCACTGGTGAATACTATTGAAATTGATTACTGCATTGATGAGATAGAAAAAATAACAAGGAAACAAATGGGCACTGCGGCTAAGATGATTCATTTTTGGTGGATGGCCAATATTATTGCTATAGATGGAGAAGAAACTAGTTGGGTTGTAGGTTGTCCTAGAGTGAACTCATAGCAGATTATAGCGAACACTCTGAACCTTAAGGCAAAGGCGTTGTGAACTCTTGCTCGACATTGATTGTTTCCCACAACTAGGGACAATGTTCTTAGTCTAGTCCGTGCAGCGTTAATAGCTGGACTGATGGCCGGATATGAGTTTGATGTTTCATAATTCATATCTAGGGAAATACGAGATCGAGTGGTGGTGGGTTCTGATATAATTTTGGCATTCCCATGTTCTTTTTATGAAAATATGGTTGGTGGCAAAGTTGCCAAAGCTTCCAAAAGTAGATTAGTATATTGAGCCAAAGAACGCCACTAACTTGGGGTTGATTTAGGATGCAGAAAATCCCATGGCTAGGCAGGAAAAATAAGGAGAAATAATTCTAGCTGAGATACTGTAGAATAGGGACCCGAGTACCACTACTACTAGATTCACCAATGATACTTCGGTTGGTATTGGGCAGTTTGAGCCCTAAACCTCTGATACAACTGGCACCTCTAGTATTCCCACTCCACCACTGACTACAACACCAAGTTCATCCAAATCCAATTTATCTACAGCTAGCTATGGAGTTATCCCACAAGCATTTTGGAAAGATGTGATGAAAAGGTTGAGCAATATGGAGAAAAAATTATGGTTGATAGAAATCAGAGTAATACCATGGGTCTATAATAGACTAAAAGACCAAAGAATAAAGATACAAAAGAGGTTAGATGGTTTTGAGGTAATGATTACTCACCGACTTAAAGGTGTTCAAGCTCTTCACTTAGCAGGAGTTAAGCCTGAGATAGCTAAGTTGCGGAAGTTGGTGAATAAGTTACATGAGAGGTCAGTTTTCCCCATGTGGATTATTAAGGAGATTCAGTCAAAAAAAGAAGGCAAAAAATATTTGGGGAGCTGAAATTGAAGAAGAAAAAAGAAAGGAAAAAATTAACAAGAAAATAAAGAGATGAAGAACCTAAGAAGAAAACATTGAAGCAGAAAAAAAATAAAGTGTGCAGAGTGAGAAGGACAAGGAAATCAGGGTCCAAGGGATAGTGGAGAGGGCCAGTAGCTTAAGACTCATTGATGCTGTTGAAAGGGGCATTGATTCAGCTCCACCACCTGGTTCACCACTGAGAGCACAAGCCACAACTAGTGCCACTACTATAGAGATGGTTCCAATAGTTAGTGGGACTAATATTGAGGAGAGTGGGCCCGTTCTGTGGGTCCTTGTGCTGATCTAACATAAGCTGGTTCCTAGGGTACCCAGGTATGTCCTCGATCCCTTTTTTACATTGCTACATGAACTGGGGACAATTCATAGGTTTAGTTGGGGGTGGGGTGTACCAAATTCACCATGGGTTATGGTTTCCATGTTTCAAAACACGTAGGACACAGTTTGAAAGATGAACCAACATGTGTCTATGTGTGTTGTTGTGTGATGCTTATGTAAGAGGAACGATGTGCATAGGTAATTGATAATTGGTACATAATATATAATAATGATTCTGTTTGAAAAATTTACACCCCTTCTAAAATTTTTTGCGATAAACTATGTGATTAGTGCGTGCATACAACTGTTGAGAATCCTTTAATGGGATTAGAAGTAGGAATGAGATAATTATGAAATGTAGGTGCATGACTAGATCAGTAGTGGCTGACAATGTACTCTTTACAATGTGAATTTGAGGCATTACTTAGTTCCAAGTGTATAGAAAGTCTAAAACTTGCCCGATTGCTTTTTCCTAGATTGTAGGATAGTTGGTTAGGAAGTAATTATAGGCCATTTTCTTGATGAGTCCACTCGAGATTAAATTCCTAACCAAATAAAATATGAACCCCTTGATCCAAAAGTTTGGCCTACTTGACCTATTGTTGTTGTTAACACCAATTTCACCTTCCTATTTGACTACAATGAACCTATTTTAGCCCTGGTCCTCCTTGGAAGTTGTGCACCTCAACACAGGCAAATCGCCTTAGTTAAGGGTGGCTATTATAGGGGAACAAAGGAAAAAATGAGTATGAAAAAAAAGGTGTAGATAGAAAAAAATGAATAAGGGTGGGTGTGTTAAGAATAACAAAAAAATAAAAAGGAAAAATAAAAGAAAAGAAGAATGAGAAAAGAGAATCGCACCCAGCCCAAAAATAAAGACAATCGCACCCGGCCCAAAAATAAGCATGAAAAAGAATCAAAAAGGAGAGATCAAGGAAGATTGAGAGAAAACATGGAACCCTAAGAAAACATAGCACCAAGGAGGCTAAGTCACTTTAAAATTTCCTAACCATACTATAGCCAGCCCCAAGCCTACGTTTCAAGCCTAATAAACTCCTATAGTGATCCTAGCCTGACTATTAGAAAAATTAGGCAAAGAGCTTAAGGGCAAGCCTATGGCATTCTGTGTACGCTGTTTGGAACTTCTTTGTTAGTGTGAGCATCTTTAGACCATCCCTGAAATAATAGTCTGAATTAAAATGAGTGATAGGGACTTCTTTGACTAAGGGGGTGCATGGGTTACACTGTCAGGATATATATCTATTGAAGTAGTGTATGTTTCTTAGGCCTAGTAGTTCATCACTAATTTAATGACATCATTGAATTCTTTTAGTTCACTCTGTGGTACTGGATTATTATACACAGTAACATTTTAAAAATTATTATAGGAGAGGGGTAAAAGTATTCTTGAGCTGATTGAGAAATCGACTGTCAAATATATCACAGATTCTTTGAAGTTAAGCATCGTGTTTTTGTGAATTTTATTTTTATTTTTCCTGAGGATGCACAAACATTTTAAGTTGAGGGTGTTGATGTGTTGGGTTTTAGCGGCACATTTAATTCTTAAAATAAGGAATTTATGCTTGGAATTAGGTTATCTAGTTGGATATGATGTGGTTCTGTGTGTTGTTGAAAGTAAAATAGGTTGATAGTGGTGTTGGACTAAAAATAAAAAATAGAAGTTCTACAAAGGCAATGTACTGGTTAAGATATGAGTCATCAACTCACTTTACGACTAATAGCCAGACTCATTAGGATACCAGAAGCAAAAGTGAAGCTGAGAAACTAAGTAAAAATTGCCTACGACTTGTAAGAAGTAGCCATGAGTCACTGAGAATAGTGGTCGAGAAGTGAACATAGATGAAGTCCTGAAGTAAAGTTATAAAAGACTACAAGTTGAAAGTTCAGATTACCACTCATAGTGTGCAATAGTACTAAGATCAGTGTGCAAGGTTCTGAATTTACAAGATCAAGTGATAACGAGTGAAGACCATGAGTCCTAAGGACTGACTACGACTCATGGTGATAAATCGTAATAACAATACAAGCTTACATCCCAGTAGATAAAAGTTAAATAGAATGCCTACGACTAGCAATATATGACTCGTAAAGAGACGTTACGAGTCTTAATGACTGCCGAATTACTTTTTCTATTCTACTTTTATTAGGATTTCTTTATTACTTTGAGATACTATAAATACCTTATCGTTATTCCCTTATTAGGTTACACTTTTACATCACTTTTGAAACTTTTACCATACTTTGATCATTAAGATTTTGCTCTTGAGATTTTGGGTTCGCATTTAATTGGAGACTTCGGATTTTATTCTTTCATGATTGTACATTTAATTACATGTGTTATTCATTGATTATCATAGGTTTCTGCATGAATATGAGAGACTAGATTCATTAACTAGTGTTGTGGGAAACCTGGAAGATTAGATATATAAAGAAAGTGGGAGATTTATCTATTCTACTGTAGTTGCATGTATTGCGACCTTCTTCATATTAATTGGACCCAAGATACTGCAGAAGCTTTGTAATTACTTGTATTTTAAAAAGTCCTCACAAGGGAGTTTAAGATTTGGAAAAGGTTGTTACAATAGTGATTTGAGGCTTCCAAGCCTCGTCTAATCAACTCGAGATTCAATAAGTGAGTATTGTGATGAGGTTAATGACAAAGGACAATAAAGAGACACTCTGAGACTCATAAGGTAAAGGGTGAAACATATCAATGCATTCACAAGACATTTGATAGTACATAGCTTGTCAAATTTTCATGCAGAGCAGGAGGTTAGGCTGATTGAATACGAGAATCTTACAAAGTTGCAAAGACAAGAGAACACAATCCTAGTATTCGTCTTCTATTTTTTACAAACTCAAGCATCCAAGTTTTGCTACCTGTTACTATTGACTTCAAGATACCCTCTTTTACTCTTTTGAACTGCTCGTGGATTTTTTCAAGTGATACTATTAGATGTATTCCCTTTGGGTTTGACCCCAACCTGTGTTGGGTTACTATATTTGGCATCAATCGCCACATACTTATTTGGATGTTAGTTTTGGGCGACTTCAATAACCATTAAGGATTGAATCTACTCAAATTCCCAAAATAATCATTAATATAGGTATAATATGCATAAAAAGGTCTCTAAAAGCTAACACAAGCCTTGGCCAAAGGTGGGCCGAGCAGGGCCTACTTCTAATTCCCAAAATCTATTTTTGTGCAAATTCTACTCCAAACCAGGATAATGTATCTAAATTTATTACTAGATGTTAAAAAAGTCATAATTAGACTTAATATATAATTTCTCCCTAAAACTTGACAAACTAAGTCAATTCCATCTAAATGTGACCAACTAAGTCAATTCTACGTAAGTTGTGGTTCCAAGATCGCCTAACTAGTCCAAGTAAGACTAATCATTCCAATTATTCTTACAATACCTAAATCCTATCCCATAACTAGCATAGTATCATAATTATACTATGAATTAGCTCAAATATGAAGAGGGTAAGAATATCCTACCTCGACGCCGAAGAAAAGACTGAAGAATCCACTGAACCCCCGATTTCCTTTTTCGAGAAGCTTCCACAAGATTCCACACTATTAAAATCACAATCTACTCTTAAAAAATAAGAACAATGATGCCCATATTGCACTATTGTTCTTTGGGTCCAAAATTATGTAAATTCCCCACATGGGGATCGTTTGCAGAATCGCATTTTCAAAACCACCAAAATGTCCCTCTATGCTCAAGGAATATATAACCTTAAGAATGGGTGAATTCCAGGCTCAAATGGTGCAATAATTAACCCACCATATGAAATTTGGAATTTGAAAAAAAACATCGGTTAAGTGGGGAATTCATGAAAATTTTTCCATGGAATTTGAAAAAAAACATACCAAGAGTTCAAAGAAGAAATGCATTAATCGAGCTTATGAACACTCCAAAACCACCCACTAAAGATTCTTCCAAGTTTTCACACTTTTTAGGGTTCAATAATCTTGAGAATGGATTAAAAATGGGGAAATCATGCTAAGTGGGGTTTTTATACCCTTCCCAGGCACATGGGTATCGCTTAAGAAGACACCGGGTCGCTTCAGTGAACATCACTCAAGTGACCAGGTGTCATTTTTGAGACACTAGAAGCCTCAACATATGTCATGTAAGCTATACTGGCATCGGTTAATCTTTTCTCACATATGTAATTGGAGCCTCTTTTAAGAAATATAATACCCCTCACGTACACGATGAACCATCTCCATCAAACCCTCGAAATTCATTCAAAATCCTGTATACATAAATGAACTATGCTAGCCTATCAAATTCGACATTCCTGGCTTAATGGAGCAATCAAAATTTTCATCTGGGGTTGTTTCAACAAAAAGTGGGTCCCACACTAACTTGTCATTTTACTTAACTATTGGACAATATCTCAAAATGAGTCCAAGAGCCTTAGGACCCGAACCAATGGTCCATAGCCTAAAATCAATGTTTCACAACTTTTAGACTTGTTAGAATCAATATACGAGGTTGTTTGACTAATAGTTTTTCTCGGTATCCAATTTGAACTAGAGAAGACTTCAACATAGGGAATTAGCCCTACAAATTAAATGAACTTCACATTAACCAAACTATCAATGACAGTAAGTCATAAGTGATTTTAGATAGCTATAGGAAATCTCTTAACTACAAAAATGAGTAGAAATATAGAAAATTACCTAGAGGGTCATTACAGGAGTAGTGTGATGCTAAAATAAATTTGATCAAAAAGTGAATCATAAGGTTGTTAAGAATACTCCGCCCATACTATATATGAACTGGCTTAAAGATATGGGTAAAAACAAAAGTGAAGAACAAATATTGAAGTGGTGAGAAATTGGTTTTTTTGAAAGGAGCCTATTACATAATGTGATGTATTAAAGTGCTTAAGGAAGATAGTCACTATTATTGTCCAAAATAGTTCCTACTCATCCCTTAGCCCACATCACAACCCTTCAAGCCCTATTTGATATTAAGCCTTGATATTATGATATTAGTGGAATACTAAACTAAGGTCAAGCCTATGTTTCATCTTATGTGACATGTGAATTCTTTGTGAGAGAGATAAGTTTGATTCTTATACCCATTCTTATGATATATTACATATCTATAATTGAATTTGGGTATCTCTCTTATACTAAGGGAAAATATTTGATGATGGTTAGACGACTTGTATGACCTCTATTATTGGGTAATATGCATGAGTTTTCTAACTGTGTAGTGTCAATTCTTGAGGCTAGATTGTTTTGAAGTGGTTTTAATGAGTTTTTTAGTTGTATATGACATGTTGTATATGGAACTTGCTATTTGTGTAGTCGTTGTAATGCTAAATTGGGTGTCTTGGTTATAGTAGTAATATTGTAGTCTTCCTTGTATAGTGCTTAACGTAAATATTTGCACTAAGGTGAAAAAGTCTTTAAGTTTGGGGTAGTGATCTTAGGTGGATTTATGCACGTAAGTGTCATAACTTACATGTGCTCAACCTAGTTTTAAGGACTTCTTGTCTTCTTAATGAGTTTGTAATTATATAATTGAAAATCTATGCGTTAAAATACTTGTTTATGGTGTTTATGGTGTGTTCAAAATAAGTCTAGAATCAAATTGGTTACAAAGAGTTTAGCCGAGAAAACTAGAGTTACTATCTTGAGCTATTTGTTGTTCTATGTATCAAAGTAAAAATCATCAGTTAAGATTGATGCCCTCTTCTTTAGTTCAGAATTCTCAGTTTTGAGCATTTTCTTTTCACATTAGATACCTTGGAGAGATGCTGAATTTTCACCTGAAGCTTACTGATCTCTTCATCCTTGGGTGATAAATTGCCCTTTATTTACTTTATTTCCTTGTTGTTATCCCTTTGATAAATGATAACTATCTTGACATATTTAATCTTGACTAATGTCTTCATTCCAAGTATTTAAAGCACAGTCCCTTTGGTTTCATTGCCACATATAATACCAAACTGGTAAAATGCCTTGTTCAACCAATATCCTTTAAGCTTGCAATGCTTTCTATTCTTTCCAAGAACCACTTTGTGAATGTGCTCCATCATCAATATAGGTAGATTAATTAACTCAAGATACCGAGGCATTACATTCCATTTAAATCAGTAGATTAGGCAATGTTTTTCTTCTGTGACCTAGGAAGAATTACCTTTTTCACAAAGTCAAAGACCACTTGAAACTAACTCTTAAGTGATTTTCTATTTACTTTATCCACTAATTTCACATTGACCATGGAGGCATGTTCTATGAATTCTATGAAAGGTAGTTGCTTGGAGATAGTTCTTACCCCATATATAGGAACTTTTAGAATCCTTCCCAGTGTTTTCTTATTTAGCTTTATCTTCTTCCCTTGGACCTGTGCAGTCAGATACATCCCATTTTCTGAGAATTCAAAGTGAAATAGAATTCCCTTACCATTTTATAAAAAATAATTCGAATAGGACCTTATATGAGATGCATCCACCCTTGTTTCTTAACCACCTCAACAAGTTCCACCATACCATTTTCTGCTAGCATGTTTAAATAGAAAAATCCTTCCAGTAAAATCCTTTTGATTCTGCAAAACATTTTTCTTTCTTGTTTAGATACAAGCTCATTTTCACTCTATTCTTTATTCTAGTATAAGTGATCATAGATTCTTTTTTATCTACTTTTTCTTTTTGGGACTAGGTCCTTCAAGAGTCAACTACATCTCAGTGAAACTTCCAGACCATTTTCCAGATTTTTTTTGTATTTTACTGATATTAGTTTTCTTGTGATCGACCAAGCTTTTTCCTTGACTATTCGACAACAAGATGTGATATTCAACGACCTAGGTTTCACCAATCATATAATTATCATAATAGTTTTGAATATTCAGGGATGATTCTTCATTGATAGTTTGTTTTTGAAGAATAGAAGAACGGGGATGTTTTTCAGGAAGGTTTAGGAAGGGATTTTTCATAATACTATGCTCAGTTTCCTTTGAACGATAAGAAAATGGGAGAATTTTAACCATTAGAAAGGTCCTTTTTTGTTGGGCTACTTGGGATTTGGATTTTTACTTTTGATGGAAGAGCGAGTGGATTCAGTAAAATTTAAGGGATCAATAGGAACAAATGAGGATTTTATAGGTGAATAAGATATGATCATTATCAGATTTTATAGGTGACACACATTTCCCTTTTAGAATAGGAAAATTTTTTTTTGACACAAGGACAAGGAGCACACGACTTCTCTATAAAGAATAGACAGAACTTGTACATACAAGATACTAACTTGAGAGATATGACCAGGTCTCTATCTAGCTTTAATTAATCTCTAGCTTTGTTGTGGTCACATCTATCCACCTTCAATGTTGTTCCCATGAGTGTATACCTGTAAAGGTATGGTACTGAGTTAGACCAACATATACCTAGTTTTCCAAGGACACCTACCTCCTAAGCATAGCCAATTTTGTGATGAGACATTGATTCACTTTATAATAGGTCAGGTTGATTTGATAAATTCAACATCAACTTGCTACATGCATTACACCATATGATACCACAATATTTTAGGAGAATAGGTCTAAGAAGAACATACTAAACTTGGAATTTGAATTAACATTACCCTCATATGCACTTTTCAGTCACTCACCATCATCATGAATAAATTTAAATTTCTTAGACTTTACTACCACTAGGGATCAATAGATTTTCTGATTCATCAAAAGCTCCATGAACTTCTTACTTTGAGAATTTCAACATTGTTTTGCAATGGACTATGTCATTTAAAATTTGCCAGTTCAACATGTGGCACTTTCATTTAAAGTATCTTGAGAGATATGACACAATCGGTCTTTTTATTACTATGCTTTGAAGCTTTTCAATCAATGAGTTGTTCGTGACTATAATCCCCTTCCTCATCCCTGAAGTCATGAACAAAATTTGATTTTGGGAACCCACTTTAGTTTGAGTTCCCTGTAGTATTATAATTGTCTGATTAAATCCATTTTGTCACATCTAGGGACTGATGGATTAGTGTTTACCCCTTTTCAAGATACTTAAAACCTTTGGAATCTGCATTCTCCTATTTAATTTATTTAGTACTCCTTAAATTAGCCTTACACCCAAATTGACATTGTTCAATTGTCCATCTCTTCTATGGTGAGTACATACAAGTTCTTCCCCTTTGATTCTAATATGATGAACACCCTTTCCTTTATGCATAATAGGTTTGTGTTCTCCTTCATAGACCATACCTTTACCATCACTTACACCTTGACTAGTCAATCCAGAAAGAATTAGTGAGGAAGTTGTCCAATTTAGAGACTTTTTCGATTATTCTTTCAAATGGACCAGGTCTCTCTATAATTCTTCATTTCTTTGTAGTGTTGTCGTAAGGTGTTTTTATGAAGATTTCAGTTTCTCCTCAAGATCAATCTTTAGACTTAAGGATTCCTTCTTCACTTTAGCATCTACACTATTTGTTTCTTCACATTACTTATTAGACTCATATTTTTAGAGTTCATCTTTGTGAACAAATCTTTAGTTCCAGAAAATTTTAGAGTTAAAGAAATCAACTCATGCTCTTGATTCTCAATTTTTTGTTCTAAGGCATTCTTCCCAGCGGCTAGTTCACAAACAGAGTCTAACAACACACTTTCAAGCCTTTTTATCTTTCTAGCAGTGTAATTATCTAGATTCTCAATAATATCAGATATAGTTACCTTATTTTATTTTCATCTTCTGTGTCTACCCTAAGTTAAAACATGGAATCATAGATAACTTGAACCTCTTACACTACAAACCTAATAAAGTCTCTAGTCTTCACATCTTTGTCTGAAACACTGGAAGAATCTCCCCATGCTCCTAGAGCTAGTTGTTCAGCCTATTCAGTTGCTGCCTTCCTTCTTGAATTTTAAGGGACCTGGTCCCTAATCTTTCCTTACCAGTTGTAGTCTTTTGGTAATCCTGATATTCCATTTTTTGCATGGGACAATCCTTGATCAAATGCTTAGGACTTCTATATTTGTGACATTCTTCTCTATCCCTTTCTGCTTCTTGAGCTCTTGGGTTCTTAAATTTCAAATTAGTTCATCCTTGGTGATGGTCTTCAAGTTGCTAGTTTAAGTTATAACATCCACTTTTCTTTCCAAGAAATTACGAAGAACACCCAAAATCTTTCTTACTTGCTTATACATGGGAATTACCTCTCTTAAGCAATAAAGCTAATTTGTGAATGAAGTGAACCTTATATGCATTTCTTTAATAGTTTTCTTTTTATTTCATGGTGAAGGTTTCATACTGAGTAATCAACATGTTTACTTTTTAATCCTTCACATAATTAGTCTCTTAATGTGTAGTCCTAAAGCATTCCCATATCTCTTTATCATTTTTACAAGCTGAGATCTGTTATATTCGCCAGGTCCTATTCCACAAACTAATGATTTCTTGGCCTCATAGTTTTTCTCATCTTTCTTCATTCCATATCACTGAACTCCCCCCATATCTTGACGACCATTCTTATGATTTCCTTATTATTGATTTATTTTACTAGAACATGAGGACCATCAAGGAATATGTCCATCAGTTCACTATCTTAAACCATAATAAAGTTAAACATCCTAGTGATGGTCCTTGATCATTCTTCTCTATCCCTTTCTGCTTCTTCAGCTCTTGGGTTCTTAAATTTCAAATAAGTTTATCCATGGTGATGGTATTCTAGTTCCTAGTTTAAGTTATAACATCCACTTTTCTTTCCCAGGAATTACGAAGAACACCCAGAATCTTTCTTACTTGCTTATACACTAGAATTACCTCTCCTAAGCAATAAAGCTAATTTGTGGATGAAGTGAACCTTATATGCATTTCTTTAATAGTTTTCTTTTACTTTCATGGTGAAGGTTTCATACTGAGTAATCAACATGTTTAATTCTTAATCCTTCACATAATTAGTCTCTTAATGTGTAGTCCTAAAGCAATCCCATATCTCTTTAGCATTTTCACAAGCTGAGATCCTGTTATATTCGCCAGGTCCTATTCCACAAACTAATGATTTCTTGGCCTCATAGTTTTTCTCATATTCCTTTAGTCCATATCACTGAACTCCACCCATCTCTTGACAACCATTCTTATGATTTCCTTATTATTGATTTATTTTACTAAAACATGAGGACCATCAAGGAATATGTCCATCAGTTCACTATCTTAAACCATAATAAAGTCAAACATCTTAGTTTTCCAAACACATAATAATGTCTATTAAATCTAGATGGTCTAGTGGTTGATTTTCCTTCTACGAGGTTAGGTGGAGCATCCATACAAACCAATAAATTTTAGGAGTGAAAATTTTAGAGTGATCTTTCTCCACTACTAATTATTAAAATCCTTGGGGGTATGCACCACATAGTAAGGGACCAGGTCCCTTATGATCAATCAAAGAAAATCAAATAGTAGAGTGAAGGAAAACTAAAGACAGTGTAGAAAGACTAAATGCACAAGGATTTTATGTGGAAACCTAGGAAGGGAAAAACCATGGCTTTCTCTAACAAGAAACAAAGAAATCAACTATAATCGACCTCCTGATTATAGTCTAGTTTTTCGCCTACCTCTAGGCTCCTTGTGCTAATAGCAACACTATTACAAGCTTATCTTGGTAACTCTACCAAGGATTCTCCCCACACTGATTTACTCTAATAAATTTTTAGCTAAGGTAATTCCTTAGGAAACTCTACCTAAGAAAGCTCTACTTCAAACAAAAACACTATTCTTATAGCATGAGTTGTTCATTTACAATTCTGCACTCAAGAACACTCACTCACTCTTTAAGCATATTGGAAAGATAAGAACATGAGCTATGCTTGAGCAGTCTTGAAAATGGAGTTTTGATGCCTTTCTTCACTCTTTAGATTTTTTCAAAGACCACATATGATGAAAAGGCGTATCTTTTCTTTTACAGCTGAGTGATGATTAGGGATGAAAGATCTAGGACAAGTTGTCCAAGTCAGTACAAAATTGCCCCTACAAGTTTGTTACAGAAGAGAAAAAAATCATACAGATAACTAGCATGAACTGTAGTGTACCTTGCACATCCAGGGACCTGGTCCTTTGTAGTTTAGTAGCTCATCTTCTTAAATACATTTAGAATATTGATAATTATTCAACCTATAGATGGTTTTGATAGAGGAGTTGTCTTATTCTTTAAATTAATGTTCAACCTTATTGGAGCAGAAAAATATTACCTTATTCCATCCAAAGCTCTTACAATCTCCTCATAATATGCTATGTCCTTAACATGGAAGTTCATGATTAAAGCAACTATTTTTTCAACTATATATCTTTCTTTAATATGCACCTCAAACTAAATTTCACCAAAGACATCAATAACAAATATAATACTCAGGTCCCTCAGTTGTTTCATGGACTGGCATATCTTGAACTTCACCTCTTCATTATTCGACCTAAGTTTCAAAATATTGTACTCTATGTCTACTAATACTCTTTTTGTGGCTAAAAATGATCTACCAAATATTATGGGCACATCAAAATCCAGCTCTCAAGAAAGAATGATAAAATACACCAAAAATGAATGTGCTTAACATTCACTAACATATATACATTATTTCCATAGGCATTTTGACTAAATGATATGCTAGTAAATGCCCCATGGTCATCACTTTGGGGACTCCTAAGACCAATTCTATTCAGCGCTAAGGGGGTAAAATTAGTAATTTCACCAAGATCACACAAATACTTTCCTAAAGTAATGGCCACAATTATGCAAAGAATAGTGAAAGCCCTCAGATCAGACTTCTTAGATGAATGATTGTGAAGCAACCCCAACACAATGATGAATGTTATATTCATAGTCAAAGATTATATTCACTCTTTTTTGACTAAGTCATTATGAAATTAGTGTATCTCGGTGATTTCTTAAGAGCCTCTCCTAATAGGATAGTCATAGGCAACTAGTTTAGCATGGCTAGAAACATACGAATGAAACTTACCATCAAATAGATTCTTCATTACTTAGTATAGGAAGGGAGGAAAAGGTCAGGGTATTTGAGTTAGACGAATATTAGCATCATTATACTTCATATTGTTCACAACAATACTTTTTGGATCGATAGACTTATGAAACTTTTTTTATTATATATACCTTCTGAATTTTCAAACTCGTGAGAAAACTTATCGATAAAAATATCATCATCCACAATTTCATAATCAAAATACATCATCAACATATGTTTTAACTATTCGACAGGTTTCAGGCAAAACTCTACCACTCCTAGTGGTGATCACTACACAACTCCTATAATTTATATGATTTTAAATAGTATCACTAGGCATGGTAAAATTTTCCCATTAGCTGAATATTGCAAACAATTGACCGATTTGATACTCAATTTCTTAATGAAAGTTAAACGTGATTTTATAAGTTGACTCATTGAACATGAATAATTTTTTTTGTTACCTTAACTCCTGCATCATTAAATTCCATACTCTTTAACATCTTCACTACTATTTCTTCCATTTAAAACATTTCTAGGAGTGTCTAACTTGATCAAGATTTCATAAATTTGAGCCTTTTTTGTAGTTCTTTCTTTTCACTATCCCTTGGTCAAATTCTTTGTAGTCAGCCTTATCATAATAGTTATCCCACTAATTGTTATGAACTTTGTTTTCTTGGCCATTAGATTGGAAACCCCTTATTTCATTACTCAAGGAGTTAGCTTCATCATTACAATAAGACTCAATTGTCTTGCCCTATAAACTAAAAGCTTTCATATTCTTACCACCTCCTATAAACAAGTATTTGTTTAGAAAATATATGAGGCTTTTCTTGTATGTGATTTATTAGTTACATTCTTCCTCTCATAGACATTTCTTAGTTAACATAAGTATATCATAGATACTACTTTCTACCTATGAATATTTTACATGACAATCTTTTTTAGTTTTTATAAGCCTGTCTATAATCATAGTCATATCTGCAAAAGACAATGCAACGAATTTTACACCTACAATATTATCCATTGATGGATCAGTATTCAAATTCAGAGATAAATAGAAAATTTTCATTAAGTGCTCATCTATTAGCTTATTATTGGGACACAATATCAATTTCTTCTTGAACCTTTACCATATGTCATGGAATGATTTATTTGGTAATTTCATAAAATTACTAAACTCATCCCTCAATAATAACATCCTAGAAGGTAGAAAAAATATTTCTAGGAAAGCTCTTTGTAGTGTTTTTAAGTTTGTTATAATCGGGTGCCTGCTTAGTCAACCATCATATTTCCTCCCTAAACAGAGGCAGTAGAAATAGCCTCAACCATATTACATTCTAACTGACTCCTAGGAAATCAAAAGAGTTATACATTCCTATCAAATTCATCTGGTCCATACACAGATCATCATCAAACTTCCCTTGAAATAACCCTTTAAGGTTAAATAGCTGTATGTTTATGGTAGTGATGTTAAACTTGGTTCCTGGAGCTAGTAGTGGTATAAAAATAGTTCTAGGGGTGCCAACTCAATCTAAATTGGCATCATTTTCCTTGTTGAGGTCAAAAGTCCTAGCTTGTTACCGTTAGCCCCTATCTCTTTGCTATTAATGGTAGTTAGTTGGTGCCGAGTTTCCATCAAGTGTTACATCTTCTTCATCACAAAAATCATTATCTAGTACATTATGGGGTACATTCAAATTATGTTGATACACTTGACCAGGAACAAGTGCAACAAGCCTTGTTGTTTCATGTTTTTGTGCATTCGTGTTTCTTTACAGAGTTTTTTAAATTTGTGGTCATAAGTTAATAATGGATTACTTAAATATCGAGTACTTGGTATACACAACCAGTAATATCCAAATTACAAAAAGAAAAAACAAAATTAAAATTAAGAATTGGACTAAATGTCAAACAAACATAACTTAATTGACAACCGTATTCCCTAAAAATGGTACCCAAATTTGATACATCCAAATTACAACTCTTTTTATAACCGTAAGTGGTCGTTGTCAAATTTATAACCTAGCAAAGGTTGGGGTAGAATCCCACAGGGAATATAGTGATAACTAAGTCACATTAAAGTTAAATGACTATTAGTCAATAATTTCAATGAAATATGGGAATTTATACTAAGTGTTTTAAGATTAATATCCAATTTTTGACTATTAACAATTATTAAATCTATGACTTGATAACCAATGGAAAAGAAAAAATAGAATAATGTTTACCGTTGATCTTTATTATTGGTAGAGTAATGTTTATAATGAATTTACATTACTAAAATTAAATGTCAGGTAACTAAACTAAACTATTTACCAAAATGTTTCTCAATCTATTTAGGTAACTATCCCTTTAATACTTTAAAACCTAAAGTTATGAAAATAATAAACTAAATTTAATCCCTAAGTTGATTATTCTCATTAGAGGATTACTCATTAGATGAAAGTTAGGATCTCTGAATCCTAGTTGTTAAACTCTTTTCCTGAGTTTAACTTCTTATTCAAAGCATGTTAAAGTTGAGATTGTTTGCAACCACTAGACATACATTAACATTAAAAAAATAACTATTCATTCATATGTATTGCACAAATTTATACACACATTCACCCCACAATCATTAAGTAGCTATGGATTCCACAACCATAGTTATAGGATTTTTATCCACTCATAATGATTAGAACATGACAGTAATATATTTCTTAATTAAATGATGGATTCATACAAAGATGAAATTCAATTCTTCAAATTAGGACAAAAAGAGAAATGTAGCATTTGAAAATCCTTATAAACTTTCTCCAATGAAAATCCTTATAAACTTTATCCAGAATAAACAAGATGTGATATCATTCAGAGTATAAGAAGATGCTTATTATAACTCCTAGACTAAATATTTATAGACTCCAAAAATATAGGATTTAAAATTCAAACTTTGGTTGCCTCTTCACTTGTGATGCCTAGCATAGTGACTTGTCTGCCATGTAATGGTTCATGACCTAAACCGTTACTAGACTTCCAGTTGACTTGTGATCCATTTATCTATGATGGACAATCTGATGGTTCCTCAACCACTTGGTGGATTATCACAATGTTATGTTATCGATAAAAAAAATTAGTTAAATCTATTTCAACATAATGATTGGAGTGACATCTCATCATGTCCTAGATGAATCATAAATTGAGTCACTATACTATTATTTATTGATTCTATTTATGAAAGACATAGGTGCAATGGAAAATCACTCTCTTGGCGGTTCATCAGATAAACTATCATACAAAACTTTTAGCATAGTGTTCACTCCTTTTGTCCTTAGACTTATTTATAATATAACACGAAAGACACAAAAACTATCAAAAATTGCTTAAAATCTCACAAGTATTCTCATTTAGCGTGTAAAATGTGTCCTCATTAACAGGCAGATCATAAATTCCTAATGTATTACATTGCTCAGTTAATTTTTTAGGCTACATCATTTAGCATGAACTATTTTATTTTAATTCAATGTACAAAGTTTGTATAAGAGTAGCCTTTATGTTTGAATTATCTTATTTGATCTAGATAGGAGCAGACATATTTAAATTTCGTATTGTAGTTAGGTAAGCTTATTAATTGTCTTTTTATTTATTCAAGGATAAATAAATGATCAAGTCTGTGGTAGTGAAATTTGGTTAACTTACACTCTTTTTTCTATTTTCACCTATATTTAAGCTTTATTTGGAGTATTATCTAGCTTAATACTCCTTATGTTGTGCTTATTTATGGTGTTTTATATTTTTTGCTGAAATGAGCTTCGAATTAACTAAGTAAGGGGCTTAATGTGAAAAATATTGCAAAATAAAGACCAAAGTAAGGTTTGGAGGTCTCTGAGAAGTCCTCAATTTAATGACTTGTTAGTGTTTTTTAATCTTAGATTATCATGCTTTTTGTAATAATTTAGTGTCAATCTCATGTAGAATGCTCATTTGTGTAGGTAAAGGTTGAAAATTAGGATAATCAAGCTATTCAAGTCAATGAGAGGTTAAATATTAAAGAGATCATATGGACATGTCGGGACGTCACCCCCCTGTGTCCAAAACAACCCCAACTATACTTAGGGTGTGCCATATCTGCTCTAGATCTGCTTTAGATCTACTCAAGCAGATCATGAGTGCAATGTCATTTAATAAAATATTAAAAATATGAAACCGAGATTAAAAAGGTAGTTTTCAACTTATCTCAACCATTATTGTACAAGTATTGAGCTAAGAACACATTAGAGTTACTCTAATGTGAAGAATTAGTGATTCTTATAGAATATTTACTGAAATTAATGCTTGTATTTTGCATTCTATTTACTTTTATGGATCAATTTAATGAAAATTTGGTATATTTTTAAAACACCCTAGGTTTTAGCCCTTGGAAATTTCCTGAGATTTGAGCTCACTTGTCTTGTAGTGACTCATCATATAAGTCATATTATATGGGTACCGGTTAGGTGACCCAGCTCGTAAGCTGTCCAGTGGTTGGTGATTGGGTCTATTTTTTGGGTACGACTTGTTGGGTATGGTTCATGTGGTTGGTGAATGGTTGCTGGGTTGGTCCTTTACTTAATTTAGAACTTATTAACATAACTTGGCTCTGACTTAGAAGGCCTCACCTAGATTTGTGAGGATAAGGTACGAGTGTTAATGTGTAATAGTATATTTTCCAGTGTCAATCCCTTGGATTATGCCTAGGGTTAGACTGGAACATACTAATTATTTGGTTTGGTCATGAGTAAGGGCATTGGAGTCATATTTTTGATATAATGTGGCATCCAACTTTTTGAACAACTTATGAGTAGAGAGTACTACTCGTATATTGTGGATACGAGTGGAGGGGTCTAACCGTACTCTTTTGTAAAAAAATTTACAGTTTAAGTTAAGGTACTCCTTTTGACACCATGACGTAAAACATCATTTAGGGCTTCATTAACCACTTAATGTTAATCAAAAACACTATTAGAATCACTCGAAAGCTTTGGGTTCAGGAAGAGGCTAGTGTTTTTTCAAACCAATCAATTAAGGCTCTTAAGGGTGGTTTCTCGTAGTCTTCCTTAGTGTGTAAGGCATTTTACCCCACCCACATTGTTCGTTAAACTAAAAGCTTGTTTTAATGAATGGGTTTTATTGTATTATTGTGATATGGTTTTGGGTTTGAAGTATATGTTGGGGGTTTTGGTTGTTCTCTATTAAATAATGTTTTCCAATGTTTTACTTATGGTTTTTATGTAATAATTATGTTTCGAGCATGTGGTTACATGGGAATTTTCAATTGGTACTTTATTTTGGCTTTTGAATCGATATGCTCTCTACGTGATTGTTAAAATGCCAATGAGAATGCATCAATCACATAGTCTTACTATTATTGAAATCCTTTCATTGCATAAAATTTAATGGAACCTAAATTGTCTTATATGGTTTTAAATGGATTGGAAAATCCTTGGTGGCCATGTTATTTGTTTAAATAGAAACTTTGTTGTCAAATTGGTTTAATATCTTTTGTATGGCATAAATTGATAGACTTGCAAGCTCTAGTGTTGGTATGACGATTCCAACGATTAGTGCCCAATAAATAAACATTTTGGTAAATGGTTTATTATGTGTGAAATTTTTTAATATGGCTTAACGAGGGATATAATTGTAGTGTCATGGAAGGTGGCGGTCCCGAGGGGACAAAAACTAGAAATTCATGATTGCCGATATGAGGATGGTCTTGGTGACTGAGTGATTTATGTCACACTTATATTTTAGGAGATGTACTACTCATCTTAGGTATTTCTCTAGCTCATGCGGCTAAACACACATCAGTGCTTTTCCATAAGGGGAGATGAAACCATATAGCCCATAGGTGGATTTTTGATGTAAGAACTAAATAATCCTGGTTAAAGGTTTTACATGAATACTAAACTCGATTCTCTTTCCCAACATGGTATATATATGTGTGTATATGGTTGCATATGGTTATTTAATTTTTCTTTGAATAATGTCATTATTTTATCCTTATACTGAGTACATGCTAGCATTCAGCCACTAACCCGTCTTTGGACACTATATCCCACATGATGCAGGAACTGACCATACTGCTTCTCCTTCTTAGAAACATAAACTTCGGGGACAACTTGGTGTCCGACTTAAGTGATGAACTTCCATACTCTAGAAGACTCAATTTCATGCTATGGACTTTTTTTATACTTTTAATCATTTCTTGGATTTTTTGTTTTTGCTATGGTTGGGGGCATGTCCCAATTGAATATTCTATGATTTAAGTTAGAGGCTTTGTGTGTCTACTATTGGTATGAGAGGTTTTTGTATTGGTGTAAAGCATGGCATTGGTATTGGCATTAGGGTTGACACTGATTTGATGTTAGGTCTGATAGTTGTTTGGCCATGGTTATGAACTTCTCTAATTGTTTTCTTATAAATTTTTTATATCATATTATATGTTTGGAATTCATCCAACATGGGGCACCGAACGGTTATGGTGGATTGTTGGGGGTAGTCTCTCATCGCGGTTGGACTTAAGATGCCCGACATGACTAGGCTCTAGTTTGGGTCATGTAAGATTGATATCAGATCCTTAGGTTAATGGTCCCTTGGGAGTCCACAAAGTTTTTTTGAGTAGTGTCTATTTTAAGGGTGTGTAGTGTACCACACACATAAGGCAAAGGCTATGAGATATTTAGGAATATTTCTTTTTCTTGTGTTCTGTTATCAAGTTGTAAAGTCTAAGGTCCTGAATTCTCCCCTAATTTCTATTTGGTAACTTATTAGATCATGCCTCCTCGATGATCTAAAGCTCATAAAAAATCCTTTGTCCTACCTGAGGAAAATATTTATGGGACCCATTCTACTTATGGGGTCCAGACCCAATCTAGGGGTCTAGTTCTTGATTGATCTCCTGGAGTACCACTGGTTTGCTCCAATCCTTCTCTATCTCCCTAGGCTAACATAAGAAATGATGAGTTTCATAAAGCTGTTCATATTTTGGCGATATTTGTAGCTTCTAAGGTTAAGTGTGGTACATCTGTTACTCCATCTTCTTAGGGCATGAAGGTTTGCTAGTTTATGATGTCGAACTCTCTGACCTTTACATGTGTTAAGGTAAGGAGAATCCTCAAGGTTGTTTAGATGGATGGGAAATATCTTTCATGTTTTGCATGCCATTAACGTTTAAGGCGTGGAGTTTTCTGCCTACCAGCTGAAAGATGTCGCATAAAAATGGTATGAGAAATAGAATCAATTAAGGAGTGATAATTCTGAGTTAACTCTGGGAGGATTTCTATAATTCCATCCTAGACCACTTCTTTCCTTATAAGTTAAGGGAAGCAAAGGCAAAAGAATTTGTAAATCTGATGTAAGGCAAGATATTAGTCAAGGAGTATGCCTTAATGTTTCACCAACTGTCTTGGTATGCTCCGAAGATGGTTTCTAGAAAAAAGGATAGAATAAGGATGTTCTCTTTTAGGTTGTCTCGAGAAGTAATATTGGAAACTAAGGTTGCCTTATTAATCAAGGACTAATATCTCAAGGTTGGTTTTGTACATCTAACAGGTGGTGGAAGAAAAGAAGAAGTAGGTTGATATAAAGGAGAGGCAAGGCAAGAAGTTTACATTTTTAGAGTAGGGTGGTGGCCAACAACAACGTGGTAGGGATGGGGGAAAGTGGCCCATGAAGTAGTGAGGCAATTCAGGGCCTTACTAGATTACTAGTGCTCCCTACCAAAAGTCATTGAGTGACAGATTCCTCCAAGGTGCCCAATCTCAGGCTAGGGGGCCCAGTTAACTTCATCATATCCTCCCTATAGATTTTATGGTAGATTGCTTTGGTGTTATTGTTAAAATGGAAGGGATAAGTGCTTCCGGTATGGTTAGCCAGGGAAAATGATTAAGAATGATTGTGTTGGTAAGGTTGATTTTAGGGAAAAAAAAGGTTCACGTTGCTTCATCTTCAGCTCTGGCACCAAAGGGTGCACCAACTAGTTATGACAGTGGTTAGAACTGTAAGTATACTCCCACTACCCAACGGGAGTCTGTGGCATCGCCTAATATCGTGAATGGTATGTTGAAACTCTTTTCTCGTGATGTGTACTGTTCACTTGATCTGGGGTCTACTCTCTCTGATATGACGTGATTTATGGCTGTGCATTTTGGTTTTTGTCCTGAGTGTGTTTCAAACCCTTTTTCTCTCTCTACCCTTGTAGGTGACTCTACTATGGATAAAAGAGTCTATAAGGGTTGTTTGGTATATGCGAGTGGTTGGGAGACTTTGGTGGATCTATTTAATTTAGGCATAGTTGATTTTGCTATGAAATTCGGGATGGTTTGGTTGCACTAGTGCTATGCCTCTCTAGACTGTCAAACCCATAAAGTCATTATTACATTCCCTAATAAGCTAGTTACTAAGTAGGAGAGTGGTTCTTTACCTCCTAGGGGAAAGTTTATATCATATTTTAGAGCTTAGATATTGATCTCCAAGGGGTGTCTCTATCATCTTGTCTTTGTTAATCATTCTACCTTGAAGGTTCCTTCTTTGCATTTTGTCCCGATGGTGAATGAATATCCTAAAGTCTTCCATGATGAAATTCATGGTGATTACCCTGATAGGGAGATTGAGTTTGGGATTTATCTTGTTCCTCGACAAATATTTAGCCCCCTTATAGAATGGCTTTGGCTGAGTAGATAGAGCTTAAGGAGAAACTCAAGGTTTTTTAGAAAAGTGTTTCATTCATCCTAGTTTGTCCCTATGGGGTACATCTGTGTTATTCATACATCAGAAGGATAGATCCCTTTGAATGTTTATTAATTACCAGCAATTGAATAAGGTAATTTTAATGAATAAGTACCATCTTCCAAGGATAAATCATTTGTTTGATCAGTTTTGGGGTGTTAAGTTTTTATTCAAGATTGATCTTCAATCTGGGTATAACCAGTTAAATATTAAAGAGGTCGATATCCCTCAGACTGATTTCGGTACAGGAATTTTGAGTTTATAGTTGTGTCTTTTTGATTGACTAATGCTCCGACGACATTCATTGATTTGATAAATAGGGTTTTTCATTAGTTTCTTTATTTTTTCATCATTATTTTCTTAGACGACATCCTTGAGTAATCTAAGAGCGGGGTAGACTATGCAAATCAACTCTGCATTGTGTTACTAACCTTTGAAGGGTAGCAATTGTATGCCAAATTTTCAAAATATGAGTGCTGGTTGAACACTGTCATTTTTCTGGGTCATGTCATTTCTAGTGAAGGGATCGTGGCATATCCACAAAAAATTGTTATAGTGAATATGTGGCCTGGACCCACTATTCAACCCGATATTTGGAGCTTTTTGGATTTAGCTGGCCACTATAGGAGGTTTGTAGAGAGCTTTTCTACTATAGCTTCCCCATTGACTAAATTAACTCAGAAGAAGGTAAAGTTCTTGTTATCAGATATTGTGAGGGTACTTTTGAGAAGCTGATGGATAAGATAACTTCAGCTCCAGTCTTGACTTTGCCTAAATTAATAGATGGATTTGTGGTCTACTGTGAAACATCCAGTGAGGGACTTAGTTGTATCTTTATGTAGCATGGCAAGGTGATAGCTTATGTCTCTAGATAGTTGAAGGTGCATGAGATGTATTATTCGACTCATTACTTGGAGCCTTTTGTTGTGATATTCACATTGAAAATCTGGCATCACTATTTGTATGGAGTGCATGTGGATATATTTTCTTATCATAAGATCCTACAATATGTGTTTGCTCAGAATGAGCTTAAATTGAGACAAAAGAGATGGCTTAAGCTTCTCAAGGATTATGAGATGAGTCTTTATTACCACCCAGGTAAATCTAATATTGTTTTTGATTCTCTTAGCAGGTTATACATATGGGGCCTAGATAGTGTGGAAGAAAAGAAGTATGAGTAGGTGAAGGAAATTCATTGTTTGGCTAAACTTGTAGTTTGCCTTTTAGACTCCATGAATGGTGGTGTAGTTGTACAGGAAGTGGCGTTGTCATCTCTCGGTGCTGAAATAAAAGAGAAGCAAATGTTAGATCCTACTTTGATTAGGATCAAGGGTGATTTAAGTTAGAAGAAGGTGATGGACTTTGAGATTGGTCGTAATGGTACCTTGTAGTACAAAGAGAGAAAATGTTTTCCTGATGTGGATGGTTTGCAAGAAAGGATATTTCCTGAGGAGAATGAGTTGCGCTATGTTGTTCATCCTTGTTCGACTACAATTTATCATGACTTCAAAGAGTTGTATTGGTGGACAAATAGGAAGAGGGATATGGCAAATTATGTGGCCAAGATCATGGTGTGTCAGCAAATGAAAGTTAAGCATATGAGGTATGATAAAGCACAACTCACTCCCATAATTACGGAGGGCGGCGATCGTTGTCAAGTAGCCCAATGTAAATTAGGGTCGAATCTTAAGGAGTGAATGCTATCGACTTCTAACTTATGGATTCTCACATTACTATAATGTTACCTTGAATGCTAATGGAATCAACATTTATAAGTAAATGGGGGGAATTAGTCAAAAAATCTTCGCACACATTTTAAATATTAAGGAGTGAATGCTATCTTTGGTCTAAATTAGTGGTTTGGAGGAATCTTCGGATTATGTCTCCTTAGAGGTAACGTATGTAGAATAATGTTGGTTTATTAAGGGATTTATTTGTTAAGTAATGGATAGGCTACGTCAAATGTCATTTAGATCAATTTTTCGACAAAACCACAACAATTTAACTCATTGGCTCTATCGAGCACCTAATAAGTGTAGGGTTTATGTAATCACTCAAAACGTCAACCAAATATACTTATTTCTAGGATAATACTCTTGACCAGAATCGTAATCCCTAAACACTTATTTCTAAGATTGCAAAGTGTAGTAACCCACAGGATTAGTTGTTCACCAATGCCTTGTCCGGGTAACCCTCTTTTGAGGATGACAGAGGGTTTCTAGAGCTTGGAGCTTTCACCCATCAAACCGATTTAGAAATTTGGAGTTTTAAACCATCAAATACCCACTCATAGGTTCAAGCAATGGTGAAACCCATACTCTTCAACTAAAATCCATGCAAACAAAACAATACCCATACACGATCACACACTAGTTCAACATAATCCCAAGACTAAATTGTTTAACTACTCATGAAGAAAGTAAAGAGAAATATACCATGTGGGTCAAAAAAAACATTCATTCTTCAATAAGAAACTAAGCAATTTGAGTCTTCGAAGTTTATTACACATTTACCCAATTAGGGTCTCAAGCTTAGAATTCAAAACTATATTGTGAGACAAGCAATACACAAAGAAGAAAGGGTTTTTGCTTATATATGATTTGGGATTAGTCCATGATATTTTACAGTTCTACCCTTGGGCCAGTTCTCGCTGATCCATGATCACATGGATTTGACTGAGATCACACCTACATGACTGCGATTAGATTCCATGACTGTGTTGATCTGACCATCTAGAAAGATTGTGACCGTAGCTAGAGAACTATGGTCGCAGTAACCGGGGCTAATGCAAACCATGTCTTTATCTGTAGTCTTCTATTCTTCTCTTTTATCATTTTTAGCTCTAATCTACATCTTTTGACCTCTATAGCTTTTTACCTGCATCGAGAAGATGTTAATGCATCTAACTACAAGTTTGTCTCATTTATGCATTCAAATCAAGGCATTGTGCATGAATATTGAGTATGAATGAGTGGCAGAAACACCACTCATCAACATCCCCAACTTAAAACTTTGCTTATCCTCGAGCAACACTACCCATATATTGTAAGACAACATGTTCCCTCATTTTGTGAATCAATGATTATGATGACTTAACTTGAGTGGCACCATTAAAGGCATTTCACATATGTACAAACAATTTTCCAACCGCTCCCCTTATTATAAAGTGGAATTGCAAAGGATACAAAAGACTATGGTGAGCAACCATGTATCAACTACAAACACTCTAAAAGTTACTTGCATGCTATACCCTCATTTACCTCATTGTCTTGGAGATAACAAAATCACCCATCTCAACTAGCTTGCATGCCTCCCCACGATAAAGAAAACTTTTACACACCTAGTTACTAATAACACAACAAAGAACTTTATGTGCAAGACCTCACTCTCTCAAGAAGTGATCCATGTTAACAAGCACCATACCATAGGCTTTACTCAATTTTCAATCGCCACTACAAAGAAGGTAAACGGTTAGAGATATCGAATGACTTTCTAACATTATAACATAGGGTTGGGGTAGGGTAGGATATCTTTTTTGAAACAACATGGCTACACCCTTCCCTGAACTTCTACATCACATTTTTAGAGGTTTTTTTTTCTCTATAACTATGGACCACTCTCCTTGTTTTCTTTCTTTTACCATGCCTATTTTTTTCTTTCTTTTCTCACCCAACTTCTTTTATATTACTTTTATGCAATGATAAAGCTCTCTATTCTTCATTGGGTCCTTTCCTCTTCTATTCACTTCTTTTCAAAACATAGGCACATTAGGCATACACTAATTTTTTGTGGCACCAAACTTTCTTCCATCAATATTTTTCCACCCCAACTTAGGTTTTTTCCTTAAATTACAAACTTAAGTTCAAGAAGGGTATTGCTTAAAAGAGGGATAAAAGAAATTGTTCATGGCTTGTAATGTGTTTGCTAATGAATGGTCCAAAGGCTCGAAGTGGGTACGAAAGATTACACTTATGCAAGGGTAGGCATTTTAGGATAAAATTAGGTACCAAAATCACAAAGATGGCCTAAGATCATTTATCCAACCAATTACAATCTAAATTTTCTATGAAATACTAAAAGGGGATGTTCTAGATAGCACAAGTACACAAGAGATGAAGACAATAAACCTTACACACATGGCATGCGAGTACCTGTAATACCCATACATTTTCTTGCTAAGTTTAACTCCTAGAATGGTAAGTTTTAGCTTAAAAAATTAATAACTGCTAATATATATAGAATTTTCAAGATCTAGACTGACTAATGTGTAGATAATTGACTCAACTTTCCAACGATATCAATTTTGCCTAAATCCAATTCTTGCTTAAGAAGTTATGTCAATTTTAGTAAAAGCCGTAGGGCATCGTGATAAGCACCACATTACGGTGAATGATAGATTCGGGATTGTCCAATTTCCAGTGGACCACCACGATTAGTCCGCATCATGTTAAAGCTCCAGTTTCTATTCATTCCATTCCTACAGCTCACCATAATTAGCTTGTATCACAACCAAATTCCTAATTTGACAGACACTGCATCACAGTGGAGTGAAAAATGGCACTCATCTTTTTCCTATGGCATAATGCAATCACACCACATCGCATCAAAGACCAAAATAGCGATCGTCTTTCTTCTAGTAAGCCGCTACGATTATAGCGTGTCGCGGTGGGTGGCAAAGTCGAGATTTTTAGTTTTGAGTAAAATTTTAAATGGGCAATTTAATCTTTTATCAAGCCCCCCAAATCATGAATAATAAAGGATTAAACCTATTCTAAGCCGATTATGCTAACATTTCCTCAACGTTTTCTCAAAGAAACCCTAGAACATCAAACCTTCCTCCCCAAGAAATCCCAATTCCACCATTTTTTCCAAGATAGCTCAAAATTAAAGATTCCTAATCAAAAAAATTCACGAATCTATCTTCAATAGCTCCAATAGGAACTCAAAGTTCAATTTTCTCCATTTAATCATCACTTAAGGTATATGGGGTTTTTCAACAAGGATAATTCTTTCATCCTTCCGCCAAAAATTAGTTTTTAGAGGTAATTTTACATGAGTTTTGAATTATGGTTCATACCCAATATTGTTATTTGCAAGATTATGAGATTTCAAGTAATTTCGATGTTGAATTGCATGTCTACTAGTATATTTTCATGCGTATTGCAGTAATTTGTGGAATTAGACTTGAATTATTAATCTTTTCATTACTTAGCATGATTTTTATGATGATTTAAGATGAAATAAATGTATGGGTTACTAGCCATATTTTGAATATTGTTATTTTAATAAGATTATGCTTTTAAGCTTCCCATGATTTGTTTAATATAAATTTTTAACAAAGATTTGATATTTGGATCTGAGCTTAGACATGGAATCCACTTTATAGTTTTAGTTATTGTTTAAATAATAGATATATAGTTGGTTTCCATTATAAACCATCATATTAGTTTAAAAAGTGGGTTTCTTATAGAATGAGTATACAGATTAAATGGAGTATTATTAAACACCGAGTTGGGTATAATTACATGCCCCAAAACTATGAGACAATGTAGTAACTGATTATCATATTTTTCCCATTTCTATATGGATGATAGATATAGATGTGGTCACTTAGATGAGGTTATACTCTTTGGTACGAGTATGACACCTCTCCCAAATGTGAGGTTTTCCCATAAGGGAACTAGACATTGGACACTATGATATCTCACATAGTGTATGTCGGTTAGAAGAACCTCCATAATAGTAAAGACTACGAAATAATCATAACAGAATAGCTATCAGAAACTAAGTGTAAAGGCTCATAATTTTATCCAGATTTAGTATTGTATAAGTCTTTAGCTACTATATTTCATACTTTAGATTTCAGATTTAAAAGTGAGTCCTTTCTACACTTAGACATCATGATTTAAAGATAGACTACAAGTACAAGTTTTAGAAGATAGATGTTATAACTCACTAGATATAAACAACATATTTTTACTCTCATGATTATGATTTTCAATTTTTTAGAAATTCTAGCTTATATGAGTCATCTATATTTAGCACGCATTCTTTTACAAATTTATAATAATATTGAGTTACTGATTTAATTAGAAATTCGGCCCCATATACTTAGTACAATCTAGAAGTACTGATCCACATATATGTCTATGAGCTACATTGTCTCTAATGTAGGTTCAGGTGCTCAGTTTCAGCTGCGTGAGTGATTTCGAGCAACTCCATCTTCGTCCCGTAGTTTGTGAGTTCTCATAGTTCGAGGACTTAGTCATTTATTTTTTAGATTATTAGTATAGATGATTTAGTATTTCCAGATAGTTTGATTTAGTTAGGGGTTTGTCCCAGTAACTCTCTAGCATTAGTAGTAGAGGCTTGTCAGACTGCTAGATATGATTTGATTTTTTAGTATTTATTGATAAGAATTTTGAGTTTAGTATTTGTAGTTATTATATTCAAATAGTTTTATTTTAGCTCATACAGAATTCCACATTTTAGTTTGATTATATATCTATACTTCCTTTTTATGAGTTTTAGATTTAGTACATGGCTTATAGGGTTAGCTTAAGGCTAATCGTAGTCTTAAGCACTATGTGACCTATTTTTGAGGTGTTACAATCTTTGTATCAGAGAGTAAGGTTATACAAGTCCTTCAAAGGTAGACAAGTCGTGTTACGAAGAGTCTTGATCATGGATATGAAGCACGTTATATTTATGAGCAAGAGGCTACGGGATGTTTTAGGAAATCATCTCTTTATTTCATGATCTATCATGCTTATTGTATCTTTATCTTATTTTAAATCATGGTCTTACATGATAGTTGAATATGCCTTATCGTTGAGCTAATGCCCACGTAAATGATAACCAGCCACCCCAGCCTACTGGCCCTTTGAATGAGAATATATCCTATGCTGAATTTTAGGCTACATTTTAGGTGTTGGCCTACGTTGTGACTTGGAATGTTCAGGCAACCATAAAGTGATAGTCCTACTTCAACAGAATAGCAATTTAGCAGCAGCCAGAATTCATGAATTTATGAGAATGGACCACCTAGAGTTCTTTGGGTCAAAAATAGCTGAGGACCCATAACTTTATTTAGATGAGGTGAAGAAGATAACACAGATTATGCCTATTTTTGAGGAGGAGAGTGTAGAGTTATCCTTTTATATATTGAAGCATGTAGAGTATGATTAGGTGGTTAGATGAAAGAATGGTTGAGGCGAGAATGCAGCTCCTATGAGTTGGCAGGTGTTTTAGGATATATTTCTAGATAGTTTCTTTCAGTGTGAAATGAGAGAAGATAAGGTAGTATAGTATATGAACCTGAGGTAGGGCTCTATGACAGTGAAGAAGTATTGCCTTAAGTTCATTTAGTTGTCTAATTGATAACGCTCAATCTACAGCTCTCGTAGGAGTGTAAAGCGGTCGTTAGCAAATATAGAACCCAACCTGGGTTGGGTGTCGATCCCACAGGGAATAGATTGGCCAACAAGTAAGCAAAATTACTAAACTTTTGGTGCAAGTCTCGTAAGAAGGGGGGATTGTAATATGTAACCAAAGTAATGAAATAAAAGCTGAAAATAGCAAAGTAAAAAGAGGAAGATTGTCACGTTGGTTGTAGAAAATGAGAATTGAGGCGTTGGGGGTATGTCCACCTTCTGAGGTATACGTCTCTATTGGCTATGAGTGTGTAGAGTCTTGACATGCAATTGCTTATAGAGAATTGTAGTCGATGGTAAATCCAAGCGTCTCTCGACCTAAACAAGGACTATTTCACTTTAACTCTCTCGAGCTTAAAGCGTGTCTAACGGTACGAATTCTCCAAGAGGTTAGTCCAGTTACGACACTAGCTTTTTAATAGGAAAGAGTGTCCTACTACCTTGACATTATCTCTTTTCCAGACAAATAACCTTTCTCTCGAACAAGTTAAATGTTAGACTGGCGTTATTCTATGCGTCTGCAGCCACAAGAATTTGCATTAAGATGAAGAGAATAATGATATAAGCAATATACGTGTCACGAACTCACAAAATCACAGCAATAGATAGTATCTCATTCGGCTTCCATAACCCCAACAGAGAAGTTTAGTTACCCATGAGTGCGAAGGATATCACGATTTGCATGGTTGATGGCGTGAGACGTAGGTGATAGGCGTGTGGTTTTGGTGATTCCCTAGCAAGTAACGATTCTCTTGTTGTGGAATAGATGAATAGAAGAGTAGATTAGAAGTGTTTGTGGTGGAAGATGAGAGGGATGGAAGAAAATTAATTGTTGAATTAAGTGAAGAATGAATTTCTTGAATTAAGGGAGGAGTTGCCTCCACTAAGGGAGGACTTGATTAAAATCTCTAGCATGATAGGGTATTTATAATACTCCTATCCTACGCCTACTATGCTAATGAAATAAATAACCAAATCCTACTAAACTAAGGAAATACTTAACCCATTTGTACTAGGTTAATGTAACATTCTCCTAATCCAAATAAACTAATGAAATACATAACCCAATTGTACTAGGTTAATGTATCATTGTCAAAATCCAGCTTTGTGTCTATAAGTCCCCAAAGTCTTCAGAAATGTTGTTTTAGCCCGGGACAGATTTTCCATCCAGCAGTTTTGGTCCAGGTCCCCAGAGTCTTCAGAAATGCTGTTTTAGCTCGAGACAGAGTTTCCATGCAGCAGTTTTGGTCCTTAGGCGTGTAAACTCCCTTTCCTTCCTTCGTGAGCTTTCTTTTGCATCAAGTAAGCCATAAAATGCTGAATTTTGCATCATTTATACCTGAAACTTTACTAATTATGTTCGTTAGCTCATTTATAGGAAAAAGGACTAAAAGTGCATGAAATATATAATTTGTTCTCAAAACTAGGCTAAAATATGGGCAAAATATATTGATATAGGCGCGTAATTTCGCCTATCATCAACACCCCACACTTGAAGCTTTGTTCGTCCTCGAACAAAATATCATGTCCTTCTAAACATCAACTTAGGGTTTTACAGCAACAACACAAAACATTCTTCAAGACAAGCACAACAATTATCAACGAAGAGTAGCTTTCCGATTATAAGTAGAAATAATTTAACCTCAAGCATAGACTCGTGATGGTGATCAACTCGCATGCAAACGTTAAGGTGCATAGACTCATGTACAACTATCCAAGACTCATCAACCATGTGTGTCTCACAATATAGTACCCATAATCACTCACAAGTATAGCATATTTTTCAAACATGGGTATCAAAATGTCCTTGCTCTCGCTCTCACTATGTAGCAACTAATGACCATAGGCTTGCCCTTAATGTAGTACTCCACTAAATGTCGAAATGTTAAGGTTAGGATCAAGTAGGTCTTTTGATGGTTGTAATGTAGGCTAAGGGACGGGTAGGATCAACTATTTTGGCCAGAAATAGTGACTAAGTTCCTAAGCACTTTAATACATCACATTGTATTATTGACACTTTTTTCTTTCAACCTTTTTTTTTTCTTTTATTCTACCACCTTTGTTCTCCTCTTTTGTTTTTCAATTTTAAAGCACAACTCACTTTTCAGCTTTCTTTTCCTTTTTCTTTTCACAACATACCTCCTATGATAGCACTTTCTTTTTCATAACACATTCAAGCACCATTGCAATTTAAAGCATCATACTCACCCAATTTCCTCTTATGTTGTCACATGACTTTTTCACTTTAAAGCACTTAGGAATTTGGATCAAATTACGGTCTTGAAAGAAATGGATTAGGCTTACATACGAGGTTGTCAAAGAAATAGGCCAAAGGCTCAAAAGGGTTTGACTAGGATGATGTCCATGGGTAGGTAAAACTGAAGGTAAACATGTATAGGTTGCCAAAGAAATGCCTAAATCATATCCTAAACTTACATTCCTTATTTTCGCTTTGCATAAATACCAGGCAAGTTCTAGCATCAGCCACAAACATAGAATATACTATTAATCTCACACACACAAGGCACATGGTCGACTTGCTTGGAAGTAATATAGACTCTCGACCCAATCAATTGAAGGAATTGAATCACACAATATCATATAATGAGTCACAACTAGAGCCTAAACGTCTCAATAGTCACAATTGTAACACATACTCTTGTTATAATCTCATGCTGCATATCAAAATAATTTCATGCGAAGCTAGAAAAAATTTTAACTACTAAAAAAACGAAACAAAAATGAAACAAACACAAACAAACATAGATGCGAATAGATAAGTATAGCATGAAATACCACCACCCCACACTTAGTCGGGACACTGTCCTCAGTGGAAAATAAATACAAGGAACCTGGTTGGTCGGACTTATCCTCTATGTCTGGGGTCATACCCCTTGCATTGGAATCATCGTCAGAGTCGTCATCCTCAGAAGTTTCTCATAAGTATCCCACTTAATTCCAAGCGTGAGTCGGGGTATTTGCTGCGAGGAGGGTTCTCCTTGGTCCTTGCGGCCTTAGTTTCTTGCTCTTTTGGAAAGTGGTAGCCTTTTCTTTGCCTTGTCTTGCTTTGGGTGCCATTGTACCTGAGACTAGAAATAGTGTTAATGGTAGCACAATCTCAATGGTTACAATCTATACACAAGCAGTAGGGGTACCACCCCACACTTAGTTTTGTTAACACAAATCAGTGAAGTGAAAGAGGTCGAGTACTCAGATTTCGTCGACATACGTTTTAGGATTGTATTCCGACAAGAAAATCAGCAATGCATCACTTACTTGCAGCCATTGGACTACTTTCATGGTAGATATAGCAACACTACTACATAGGGGTTACCACATGGAATAGTTATTCTTACAACAATCACAACCTCTTATGTCGGTAGGCACTATAGGTCTTATCCCGATGGTCGGGATAGTCTAACATGTAAGTATCCAAACAACAATCTTAAGCAATGTTCTTATCCATAGTAATTCCGTAAATATCATAACAATGCTATTGAAACCAAATTCAAGTCGGAAACAAGTCAAGATTTTCCTACGTATATGTTCACTCACATGATTTTGTATCAACTATCCAAACACATAAACATCACCAACAATCTTATACGATTTAGCAATTCATAATAAACATAGCAACGTAGTACTTACGAGAAATAAATGAAGAATAAGAGAGTACTTACTTGCTTGAATCTTGTGGGGATGGTTTTGTGAATTGGAAGAGCAAAAGAAGAAAATTTTGAGAGGATTTGGAGAGGGAATGCGGTGCCTTTAGGTCAATTTTTAGTGTGGTTATGTTTCAAGACTAAGTCCCCTTTATATAGGAAGAGTATGGGTCGGGTTATGAATCATTTACAATCGGTTTTGGAGACAAAAATGCCACATATGCGGCGCATAATGCTTAGCATAGTCATGACATATGCGGCGCATTGTCTATGTTATAATGGGACATATGCGCCGCATAGTCTATGGCATTTGTAGACATATGCGCCGCATAGTCTATGGCATATGAGATACTGAGACCAAATTCCATAGCATAGGCGGCGCATAGTCAAAAGCACACTTAGGAATAGGCGGCGCATAGTGTATAGCACACTAGATTCCGAGACCTTAGGCTATAGGATAGGTTGTGCATCGTTCGTGACCTAGTTTTACCAAGGCCTAGCCTTTATCGATGCCTATTTTGACAAGGAAAAGGCTCAATCCATAGCCTTATGCATCACCATTCCTAACTCACCAACTTTACCATACAATGCGTCCAAATCGTCAATTGAAATCAATCTCCTCGTTGAATACTTCTTGCACCTATTTTTGCTCAAAACCAAACGAAAACGATTAGTACGATGGGTTGCCTCCCACCTAGCGCCTTAGTTTTGGTCGTGGCACGACTCTTATTTTTGGATTTTTCATAAAACAAAACAAGTACTAGAATGAAAGAAAACAAAAAAATGATAAAACGATGGGTTGCCTCCCATCTAGCGCCTTTTTTATTGTCGTGGCTCGACATAGTTACCTCGAGTACTTAGACTTCGTCGAGATAAGTGATGGATCATTTTCTAAAAGGATTTAGACGACAATAAGGCTTACCTGTGGTCATGCGATCTTTTTCGAGCTGGCTCATACGTTTCTCCAGAGAGTCACCAATTATATCATCAATAGTCCAACCCATAGCTCTCTTGTATCTCCTCAGAGCAGAGATGAGAGCTTCTACGTGCTGTTCACTTAAATCATCTGCTCTCTCTGGAAGTATATTTCTACTTTCCAAGAACACGTACCTTAGATAATCGGGGAGCTCTTGCAATTCTAGCATTGGTGGCTCGTCAAAGTGAGTCTTCGCTGTTGGTTGATTCTTGAGATCACAATTCGGTTTCTTAGGAGTATAAGACTCTATTTCTGTTAGATCACCCATAAGTTCTTCATAATCTTCATTATCCTCATGCTTAACATTCAGTGGCGCAGCAGACAATGGCTCAACAGTAGGTTGTTTCTCTATAGATAATGCTTTCGTATCCTCATAATGAACATCAGCTACAGATGACTCATTCATATCGCTGGGCTGCTTCATTGTTTTGCATATATCAAACCGTACCACTTCGTCAACCACTTGCTTGCCTTTTGCTGAAGTTTCCAGCACCTTACCACTTCTGGTAGTGATGGCCATGCATGACCCATCATTCCTTGGGTTTTGCACAGTATCGCTTGGTAAAGTGCCAGCCTTTCTTTGATTGAATGCTGCTGAAAGTTGGCTCAATTGCTGCTCTATTTGCTTGATAGAAGTGGAATGAGAATCAACTAGTTGCTTCATGGAGGACAAATCATCAATCACCTCCTTAACTCCTGCGCTCGTTGCTTCCACTTCTTTCAATAACTTAGCCATCATGTCTTCCATACTCCCAGAATTAGATGTGGTGGTATCACGTCTACCAGGGGGAACGTACAAACCAGTCTTTTCATTTTTGTTCTTCCAACTACCTTGGTCTTTGTTTCCAGATTTATCATAATGGTTCCGACCTTGGTTTCCTTGGGCATTCCCACGGAAACCCCTCTGATTGTTCAAGTAGTCGGCCTCCGCTTCAGAATCAGATTCGTCTCTTCCTTTTAGCGCTACAGCTTTCACTTTTTCGGTCTTCCCTGATAATAAGTGCTTGGTAAGAAGATCCATCTGCATTTTCATGTGAGCCATGTCTTGGTCACGATCCTCTTGTCTTCGCCTCTGCTCTGCAGTCATGCCAAAAGATAATGTGGGGCTTGTTACCTCAGAATCCCTGGTATGCCAAGCTCTACTTTGCTTTGTCATCCGATCTAACATATGGCTTGCCTGCCCAAAGGTGAGGTCCATAAAAGATCCTCCAGCCGCATTATCAACCACTGACTTAGTCACCGAATTCAAAGCTCTGTATAATATCTCCATCAAGTGGTCATTGGTCATATGGTGATTTGGGCACCGCATGAGCTTCGTCTTGAACCTCTCCCATGTTTCGTGGAGAGCTTCAGTTGGAAGCTGTCGAAAATTTATGATCTCATCTCTCAACTGTGCTCTTTTGGATGGCGGAAAGAATCTTTCTAGGAAAGCGTCTTTCAATTGCCTCCAATTAGTAATAGAATCAGGAGTCAGCCCATTCAACCATAGAGTTGCCTCCCCAGACAAAGACAATGGAAATAGACGTAATCGAATTGTATTCTGTCCAACGCCCGGATTGTCGAATGACTTGCATGTGGAAATAAAGTTGATCAGATGCATATTCGGATCATCGCCTGCTAGTCCACCAAATAATCCCTTGAGTTGCAAAAGCTGAATCATGGTGCTAGTGATATTAAACTTTGCTCCGGGTGCCAATGGCGGAAGAATAATAGCTCCGGTGGCACCAGGTCCGTCCAGATCGTCCTCATCGTCATCAAAAGGAATTTGCATAGCTCGGCGATCATGCCTCAATCTCTCTTGATGATCTCTCCTCTGCATGCGTGCCGCCACCTCAGTAGTATGTCGTGGGTTTAGTAGCTCTTCATCGCCCAGGTCCTCATCATCAGGATTTGTTGCACGGCCTGGGTTATAAATATTCTGTTGATGCACTTGAGCAGCTATCCTTTCAATTTCACGTTGTGCATCCATTGATGCACTAAATAATCCTAAAAAAAAACAAAAACAACAACTAAAAGTAAAAGTACGAGAATCTTTGACCAAAGGGTTTAGTAATTATCATAAACTTGATTGACACTCGTATTCCCCGGCAACGGCGCCAATTTTTGATAACGCTCAATCTACAGCTCTCGTGGGAGTGTAAAGTGGTCGTTAGCAAATATAGAACCCAACCTGGGTTGGGTGTCGATCCCACAGGGAATAGCTTGGCCAACAAGTAAGCAAAATTACTAAACTTTTGGTGCAAGTCTCATAAGAAGGGGGGATTGTAATATGTAACCAAAGTAATGAAATAAAAGATGAAAATAGCAAAGTAAAAAGAGGAAGATTGTCACGTTGGTTGTAGAAAATGAGAATTGAGGCGTTGGGGGTATGTCCACCTTCTGAGGTATACGTCTCTATTGGCTATGAGTGTGTAGAGTCTTGACATGCAATTGCTTATAGAGAATTGTAGTCGATGGTAAATCCAAGCGTCTCTCGACCTAAACAAGGACTATTTCACTTTAACTCTCTCGAGCTTAAAGCGTGTCTAACGGTACGAATTCTCCAAGAGGTTAGTCCAGTTACGGCACTAGCTTTTTAATAGGAAAGGGTGTCCTACTACCTTGACATTATCTCTTTTCCAGACAAATAAACTTTCTCTCGAACAAGTTAAATGTTAGACTGGCGTTATTCTATGCGTCTGCAGCCACAAGAATTTGCATTAAGATGAAGAGAATAATGATATAAGCAATATACGTGTCACGAACTCACAAAATCACAGCAATAGATAGTATCTCATTCGGCTTCCATAACCCCAACAGAGAAGTTTAGTTACCCATGAGTGCGAAGGATATCACGATTTGCATGGTTGATGGCGTGAGACGTAGGTGATAGGCGTGTGGTTTTGGTGATTCCCTAGCAAGTAACGATTCTCTTGTTGTGGAATAGATGAATAGAAGAGTAGATTAGAAGTGTTTGTGGTGGAAGATGAGAGGGATGGAAGAAAATTAATTGTTGAATTAAGTGAAGAATGAATTTCTTGAATTAAGGGAGGAGTTGCCTCCACTAAGGGAGGACTTGATTAAAATCTCTAGCATGATAGGGTATTTATAATACTCCTATCCTACGCCTACTATGCTAATGAAATAAATAACCAAATCCTACTAAACTAAGGAAATACTTAACCCATTTGTACTAGGTTAATGTAACATTCTCCTAATTCAAATAAACTAATGAAATACATAACCCAATTGTACTAGGTTAATGTATCATTGTCAAAATCCAGCTTTGTGTCTGTAAGTCCCCAAAGTCTTCAGAAATGTTGTTTTAGCCCGGGACAGATTTTCTATCCAGCAGTTTTGGTCCAGGTCCCCAGAGTCTTCAGAAATGCTGTTTTAGCCCAAGACAGAGTTTCCATGCAGCAGTTTTGGTCCTTAGGCGTGTAAACTCCCTTTCCTTCCTTCGTGAGCTTCCTTTTGCATCAAGTAAGCCATAAAATGCTGAATTTTGCATCATTTATACCTGAAACTTTACTAATCATGTTCGTTAGCTCATTTATAGGAAAAAGGACTAAAAGTGCATGAAATATATAATTTGTTCTCAAAACTAGGCTAAAATATGGGCAAAATATATTGATATAGGCGCGTAATTTCGCCTATCATCACTAATTATGCCCTTAATACGGTGGTTAACCCTAGGACGAGTATAAGTAAGTTTGTTACTAGAGTATCTGGTTTGCTAGTCAAGGAGTGTTGGATTTCCATGCTTATTGGTGAAATGGATCTTGCTAGGTTTATAATTTATGCTTAATATATTAAGGTAGAAAAGTTGAAAGAAAGAGAAAGAGGAAATAAGAAGGCGAGAATCGGGCAGTTTGAGTATGGGCTGCCAAAGTATGGAGTGGGAAATTATTTGTAATTTTATAATCATTAATCTATGCCATCACTATCTACATCCAGTGCTCGAGATCCCAGAGCTAGACTGGAGCAGTGGGTTAAGACTTCTATGTCCAGATCTTAGAATAGTATGAGTGGAAAACCTAGTTATCTTCCTCGTGCTTAGTGCGATAAGAATTATCTTGGCGAGTGTTTATTGGGTTAGAAAGGTTGTTATGGTTGTGGTAAGTTGGAACGTAAAATCAAAGAGTGTCCGCATGCTAATAAGGGAAACAAAGATGTTGGTCCCCAGACTCAGGCTACGAGCATACCAACCCTTCTAGGTTGCCAAGTCCCACCTCTGGGTGCATCACCAAGTACCAGTGGCGGTTAGTGCTAGAATTAGTTTTATACTTTACCATCCCATCAGGAGTAGGAGGATTCAGTAGATGTTTTACTTGTATGCTTCGTGTCTTTCATCTTGATATTTATGTGGTGTTAGACCCCAAGTCGAGTCTCTCTTATGTGACCCCATTAGTTGTAGTAAATTTTGAAATAGGTTTTGAAAAGATCCCTGAGCCTTTCTTAGTTTCTACACCAGTCGGTGAGTCAATTTTTGCCAAAAATATCCGTAAAAAGTGTCCTATCACTGTCCTTTATAAAATCATGTTACCAGATTTAATAAAGTAAGATATAGTTGTCTTTGAATTTATTCTTAGTATGGATTGACTCCATTCTTGTTATGCATCTATAGATTATCGCACCCAAGTAGTGTAGTTTCCATATACAGATGAGTCAGTCTTGAGTGGGAAGGTAATTTAGTGTCTCCCGAGAGTCATTTCATATCATATATTAAAGGAAGAAAGTTGATCTCCAAAGGTTGTATCTATCATTTAGCTGTATGCAAAGACACTAAGTCTGAGACACCAATAGTTCTGTCAGTCCATGTAGTCAATGAGTTTCCTGATGTCTCTCTCGAAGATTTCCTAGGGGTACCTCCCAATAGGGAATTATAATTTGGTATTTACCTTCTTCCACATACTCAACCCATCTCCATTCCTCCATATCATATAGCTCTAGCCAATCTTAAAGAGTTAAAAGATCATCTTAAAGATCTTTTTGATAAATGTTTCATACGACCCAGTGTCTCTGTATGGGGCGCTCCCATCATATTTGTGCGAAAGAAAGATGGTTCCTTGCGAATGTGCATAGACTATCATCAGCTGAATAAAGTCACAATAAAAAAAAATATCCTCTTCATAAGATTGATGACTTCTTCCACCAACTCCAAGGTTCAAGTTACTTCTCAAAAATAGACCTTAGATCTAGCTATCATTAACTTAGAGTAAGGGAATGTGACATTCCAAACACAGCTTTTAGAATCATTTATGGTCATTTCGAGTTTTTAGTTAAGTCATTTGGTCTTATCAATGCCCCAGCAGCCTTTATGGACTTGATGAACTGTGTATTCAAATAATATATGGACATGTTTGTCATAGTTTTTATTGATGATATTCTTGTCTATTCTCATATGTGGATGATCATGCATCCTATCTTAGAATTATGTTGCAAACTCTTACAGATCACCAGTTGTTCGCCAAATTTAGAAAATGTGAATTTTGGCTAAGATCAGTAGCTTTCCTCAATCATATTATTTCCAATAATGGTATTAGAGTTGATCCCCAAAAGACAGAAGTAGTAAGAAACTATCCTAAATCTATTTTTCTATCAAACATTAGAAGTTTCTTGGGTTTAGCTTGCTATTATATACTCTTTGTTAAGGTTTTTTCTTCAAAGCATCCCCTATGTCTAGATTTACCTAGAAGAAAGTAAAGTTTTAGTGGTTAGATTATAGTGGGAAGAGTTTTTAGGAGTTAAAGAGTCGACTGACTTCAGCCCCAGTTTTCGCAATACCTGATAACACAGATGGGTTCGTTGTCTATTGTGATGCCTCTAAATTTGGTTTGAGATGTGTTTTGATGCAGAGAGTTAAGGTTATAGCCTATGCCTCTATATAGATTAAGCCTCACAAAAAGAAATACCCTACCCATAACCTTGAGCTAGTTGCTAGTATGTTTGCATTGAAAATCTAGAGGCACTATCTTTATGGGGTGTTGTTTGATGTGTTTGCGGCCCATAAAAGTTTTTAGTTTGTATTTACTCAGAGAGAGTTAAATATTTATTAGAAAACGTGGTTAAAATTGTTGAAAGATTATATATGAGTGTGTTATATCATCCGGGCAAGGCCAATGTAGTGGCAGATGCCCTTAGTAGATTGTCTATGGGCAGTTTTCTCATGTACAGAATGATAAGAGAGAATTAATTTGAGAAGTTCACCGGTTAGCTACATTAGGTGTGAGATTTCTTGACTCAGCTGAAGGAAATATTTTTGTTCAGTGTAGCTCAGATTCTTCTCTAGTGTTTGAAGTGACAAAAGAAATAGGATACGGATAGTAGTTTGGTCAAACTGAAGGGGTCAGTTAAATACCTAAAGTTAGAGGTTTTTTCCCAAGGGAGAGATGGTATGTTAAGATACTAGAGTAGATTGTGTGTGTCATGTGTTGATGATTTGATTCAGTGGATTATGGTAGAAACGCATGGTGCATATTACTCCATTCATCCAGGATCCACTAAGATGTACTATGACATGCGGGAAGTCTATTGGTAGAGTGGTATGAATAAAGATATAGAAGAATTTGTAGAGAAGTGTGCGACTGGTAAAACAACTAAGGTTAAGCACCAAAAACCTAGTGGCACTTTGCAGGAGTTTGGTATTCCCACATTAAAGTGAGAAGAGGTGAATATGGACTTTGTGACTTGATTACCCCATTCGCGTTGATAGTATGATTCGATATGAGTTATTGTAGATAGATTGACCAAATTATCCCATTTCTTACCGGTTCAAATGTCGTACATAACTGAAGATTATGCTAAGTTGTATATCAGAGAGTTTGTTAAATTGCATGGAGTTCCCTTTTCCATCATCTCAGATAAGGGTACTCAGTTTACCTCTCAGTTTTGGAACTCTGTTCAGATGGGTCTTGGTTCCCAAGTTCATCTCAGTTCAGCTTTTCATCCATATACAGATGGTCAGGCAGAGAGGACCATTCAAACCTTAGAGGATATGTCGAGTGCATGTGTTCTTTATTTCAAAGGTAGTTGGGATGACCACTTATCGTTGATTGAGTTTACCTACAATAACAGTTCCTATTCTAGTATTTAGATGGCCCCGTTTGAAGCTCTTTATGGGCAATGGTTTAGATATCTATTAGGTTAGCTCAAAGTAGGTAAGGATGCTTCGATTTGGCAAGATATGGTATTGAGGCCATGGAGAAAGTTCAATTGATTCAAGGGAGATTGAAAGCAACTCAGATGTGTTATAAATCTTATGCAGACATAATATGAAGAGATCTTGAGTTTTAAGTTGATGATCTTATGTAACTGAAGGTTTCATCGATGAAGGGGGTGAAGAGCTTTAGCAAAAAAGGAAAGTTTAGCCCCCGATATATAGGCCACTATAGTATTTTGAGTCGTGTTGGGAAGGTAGCGTATGATCTTGAGCAACCAATAGACTTGTCATCATATCATCCAGTGTTCCATGTATCTTTATTAAAGAAGTGCATGGATGATTCAATTGTTGTGCTCCCTCTAGAAAGCACAAATATTTAGAATAGCCTTTCATACGAAGAATTTCCAGTAGAGATTCTTGATCATCAGATTCTTAGACTAATGAACAAAGAAGTTCTCTTGGTCAAAGTTTTGTGGCTATAGAATTCTATCGAGGGTGCTACTTGAGAATTAAAATAAGACATGTGAACTAATCTCAGATAAAAACATATAGTTATCTTCATGTATATTGATGCATTTGTAGATCAGTTCAGTCACTTAGTATATTTTAGATCAGTTATGCTGTTGGTTTCAGTTGTGCCTGCCAGCATATAGCCTTAGTTTCTCAGCATTTTTAGATTAACTAGTCTCATTCGAGGACCAATGTTCCTAAGGGGGAGATAATGTAATACCCCATAATTTTCCTATCTTAGTTTAACATGTAGAATTTTCAAGCTCTATACCTACCAATGTGTAGATAATTTTCTCTATGTGTCAACAATACCAATTTGGCCTAAATTCGATACTCGGTTAAGAAGTTATGGCTATTTTAGTGAAAGTAGTAGAACATCGCGATAAAAACTACGTTATTATGAAGGTCAAATTTGCGATTGTCCGATTTCCAGTGGAGCACCATGATTATCCCATATTGTGGTGAAGCTTTAGTTCCCATTCTGCCCATTCCAGTAGGTCACCGCGATTAGCTTGTATCGGGCCAAAATTCCCAATTAGACAGACACCACATCGCGATGGGGTGCAAAATAGTACTTGTCCTTTTCGAGTGGCACAAAACGATTACGTCGCATCGTGCCAAAGGCCAAAATGACGATCATCCTTTTTCCAGTAAGTAACCGCGATAGTGTCGCATCGTAGAACTTGGAAAACTCAGGATTTTTTTTCGAGTAAAATTTTAAAAGGGCAATTTAGTCTTTTCCCAAGCCCCCAAATCATGAAAAACATAGGATTAAACCTATTCTAAGCCTATTATGCTCACTTTTCATCAACTTTCTATTAAAGAAACCTTAGTACATCAAACCTTCCTCCCCAAGCAATCCAAATTCCGCCATTTTTTCCGAGATAGCTCAAAGTTAAAGATTCCTAATCCAAGAACTTCAAGAATCAATCTTCAAGAGAACAAATAGGAACTCAAACTTCAAGTTTCTCCATCTAATAATCACTTAAGGTATGTGGGGTTTTCAACAAGTATAAGCCTTTCATCTTTGTGCCAAAAATTAGTTTTTAATGATAATTTTACATGAGTTTACATGAGTTTTGAATTAGGTTTTATACCTAGTATTGTTATTTGCAAGATTATGATATTTCAAGTGATTTAGATATTGAATTGCATGTCTACTATTGTATTTTAATGCGTATTGCAGTCATTTCATGATTTGGACTTGCATTATCAATATTTTCATTACTTAGAATGAGTTTTATGATGATTTGACATGAAGTGGATGCATGAGTTATTAATCCTTGTTTTAATGTTGTTATTTTTAGAAGATTATGATTTTAAGCATCCCATGATTTGATTTTGAACAAAGATTTGGTCTTTTGATCTGAGCTTAGATATGAAATACACTTTAAAGTTTTAGTTACAATTTTAATTAATAGATATACAGTTAGTTTCCATTATAAACGATAATATTATTTTTAAAAGTAGATTTCCTACAAAATGAGCATACAAATTAATGGTAGTAGTATTGAGCACTGAGTTGGGTATGTTTACATTACATGCCCCAGAACAGCCAACGTAAGTTCAAATTATCTGATTATTTCCATTTCTCTATGGATGATAGATATAGATATGATCACTTAGATTAGGTTATACTCCTTGGCAAGAGCATGCCACCTCTCCCTAACATGAGGTTTTACCATTAGGAATCTAGACGTTAGACACTATGATAGCTCGCAAGTGTATGTAGGTTAGAAGAACCTCCCTAATAGAAAAGACTACAGAATAATCATAACAAAATAAATTTTAGAATCTAAGTGTAAAGGCTTACAATTTTATTCAGGCATTATTTTATATAAGTAATTAGCTACTAGATTTTAGACTTCAGATTTCAGATATAAAAATGAGTCCTTTCTACACTTAGACAGCATAATTTTAAGATCGAGTGAAATTACATATTTTAGAACGTAGATGTTATGACTCACTAGATCTATGCAACATATTTTGCTATTCATGATTATGATTTTTAGTTTTTCAGATATTCCACCATTAGAGAGTCATCTACATTTAGCATGCATTCTTTTACAAATTAATAATAATATTAAGATATTGATTTACTTGTGCATTCACCACCATATACTCAGTACAATCCAGAAGTACTGATCCATATACATGTCTATGTGCTACATTATCTCATAATGTAGGTTCAGGTTCTTAGTTTAGCAGCGTGAGTGATTTCGAGCTTCTCCGTCTACATCCCGATAGTTGGTAAGTCGTTATAGTTCTGGGACTTAGTCATTCAATTTTTTAACTTATTAGTATAGATGATTCAGTATTTTTGAACAGTTTGAGTCAGCTGGGGGTTTGTCCTAGTGACTCTTTAGCGTTAGTAGTAGTGGCTTGTCAGACTGCTAGATATGATTCAGATTTTTAGTATTGATTGATTAGACACTTGAGTTTATTATTTTGAAATATTTTATTCAGATAGTTTTAGCTTAGATTATAAAGAATTCTGCATTTTAGTCTAATTATGCATCAATACTTCCCTATTCTGAGTTTTAGATTTAGTAGATGGAATATAGGTTTAGCTTAAGGCTACTTGAAGTCTTGACCACTGTGTGATGTCTCGGGACCATTTCCATAGCGTTACAATGTTATCAAGAGGATTCAATCATTCTACCCGATAAAGATAAAGATGGATTATTCATTAACTTTTCAACGCCAATTCTCAAAGTCATAAAAAAAGGAAAATCTCAGTACAAAGTTACTCATGTCTATGCCTTCAGATTTCATAAAATTTTTTAGACGGACGGGTTTATTACCTTTTTATCTTCACCATGCATGATTTTCTAAATATGGAATCAACTCAATCAATAGTCTCACATTGTGAATAATAATATGGGCTAACTACCCATATAGTTACTCAGGCTTCACCAATGGATATGGACGTAATCCCAAATAATCAGTGCGAGAGGTATGCAGACTTTCCTTGTAGTTTATAGCTTCAATGCCACAGGTAATCAAATTTCCCCTGTAGCTACTGATGGAAACCGAATAACGATGGCAAGACTTATCTAGTGTAATTCAAATTAAAAAGGCCAACTAAGAATAACAACTTACTAGTCCAAGCAAATGTGGGCACCATAAGAGTACCTGAATATTACAACTCAAATAAAACTAGAGGTAACGATTATCCAAAAGAGAAGAGAAGTATGCAAACATATCAATAATACAGGCCAAAATGTCATTAATAAGGAAACACCCCCAACTAATGAGGTAGCAGTGTCCCCACTGCATAAATAATTAATAGTAGAAGAGATTAGGGTGCTCCTTGAAACTTCATCAAGGGCTACTATCACTTGCAAACCCTAAATCATCACCATCCTCTTCAAGGTCTAACCACTCAGACAAGGCCTCATCATCACTATCCACCCAAGAAATAGGAAGCCTGTTTCGGGGCTTTAGAACCTTCCTTAGGCACTTTACCCCTTTCCATATCTTTGTAAAGAACTCGTCCCTGTTTTTCTCCTTAGCAACAATCTTTTCATATGTACTATGAAGATCCTAGTATGATGCTATGAAAGAGGAGTAGGCTTTCTCAAACCAGTCAATGGCAGCTTTTTGCTTTTATCGGTACTTCTTGTATTCATCAAAATCGGCACAAGATTTTATTGGCTTTCCCAACCCTTGAGGTAAGCTAACCACAAGATTATTAAAGGTAACAATATTAACTCAAATCTCTTCAAGAGATCCCATGGTGGTTGGCCTATAAGGCACAGGTTTGCTACATATTGGCTCTTCCAAGTTAAGCTTTCTTTTCTTGCTTTTTCTAGTGCACCCTTTCTTTAAATCCTTAATAGTTAGATGGGGGAACTAGGATTCACCGATGTATCACTATCATATGCTTCCACCCCTGCTCTCTTGCACAACTCAATAATCATAGAAGGGTAAAATAGATTTGTACTACCATGGTTTTTGAAATGATCTATTTCATTAACCACAAATTGTCCAACATCAAAAGGAATGTCGTCTAGAATATAAGCAACCATTCGAGTACACAATTCAGGGACTGTCATCATGTGGGTGCAAGGAAACACTCGGCTTTAAATGATGTGCAACCATATCCGAGCTTTAGAAGTGAATTCATTCATGGAGATGTTGCTTTTAGTTTTGGTCTATGATACTTTCTTTTTGAGACACAGCCATCGTGCAAACAAACTCTCCCATTTACACCCCTTCTCCTTGAATTCACCCATGTCTGCCTGCTTGACCACACAAACATCATTGATTTGCTTAGCCTCAACTTTCAGCAGATTCCCCCATACTTTTACAAGCACATTAAGCGGGTCTAAGAAAGATACTTCACAGATATATGCATAAAATTCATGGACTCATTGCTCATTTGCAAGGCATGGATCAAGGGCAAAGCACCTCCACCCTATGGATTCATTGATATTTGCATAAAATTAGTGATGGTTTTGGCTACCATTGACAGGGTATCAAGTGGCACAATTTCTACTTTTATAGTAGATCAGCAGTTAGTGTAATTGCAGTATAATATGTCGCGATACCAATGATGATTCATGAATTTACCACTCATTTGAACTTAATATTCATGAACACAACTATGATTTGAAGACATAAATGAGACAACATTTAGATTAAATGCACTAATTTAAACATTTTTCAAGAATGTAGGTGACGAGATAGAAGTATGTAGAATTGAGCTAAAAAAGAACAAAGAGGAGAAGTAAATTGTACAACTGAAGGATCTTGTAAATAACGAGGCTCAGTTACTTTGATCGTGGTCTAAGGGCTGCAATCGCAGATAATTAAGCAGGTTAACAACCTTAACTACATGGATCTAACCACGGTCATGGTAGCCACGATCATAGTAGCCATGATAGCAAGAAATCTAGTGTGATCGCAGCAATACGAAATTGGCTCAGGTGCAGTTTTGTAATTTTCAGTAGCCGACCCCAAATCCCTTAACATCCTAAAACCCTTTCTCATTTTTGGCATACTAGAGACTAGAAATATTAAGAATTAGAAATTGTAATGCCCCGCAATTTGGGCTATAATATAGACCATGATTTCGATGCATTGTTAATCTTGTAGGCATAAAATCCTATGCCAATACGGCCTGCTAATTAATGTGTAGCATGTGAATCCACTCAAGCTTGAATTTATACCATAGAGGTCCTTCAACTCAAGGACGAGTAGATACTATTTCGATCGACTAAGTTTTAGTGGATGTTGTAAAGTGTATTAGATTTTATAGACCATAACTCTCTGTATATGTCGAATAATAAATCCTACTATGATTTAAATGATAGGTATTCGAGTTAGCTTTCCAACGATACCAATTTGGCTAAAATCCGACACTCGAGCAAGAAGTTATAGCCTTTTAAAGTAATAAGTGTCGCCTAACCAATCGCCCATGGCCACTGGAAAGCATAGGCAATAGCCTAGGCGACACCTATGAAACCATAGAAGATAGACTAGGCAGTGCCTAGGTAAACATAAGCGATATCCTAGGCGGCGCCTATGTGAACATAGGCAATGGGATGAGCGGCGCCTATGTAAAGAAATCTAGTGACTTAAACACTCCGTGTTGGGGACAAAGTAGTCCTTTTCCACCGTTAGTTAGCCCTAAAACACGAAATTCAGTTCCAAGGATCCTAAAATACATCTTCATTCATTAAAAGTGCTCAAAGATTCTCCTTAGGATTTCAAAATAAAAACCCAAATAGTTCAAGATTTGACCATAGGTTTTCAAAGATAATTACATATTCGGAATCACCAATCTGCAAGCTTCAAGAAACATCTATTATCCTTGGAAATAGAGGTACGTGGGGTTATTCAAAAATCTCATGGGTGTAGTTTTTATGAACGTGCATGCTTTTAAATGGGGGTTTTCAATCAAATGCTATTAACTTACTTTCAATATGATTTCTAAGTCATTTTCTTTATGTTATGGGATTTGTTTGCCTATATACTTCAATGGTTGAAACCATGCATATGTGATTTGAGATTTTCCATGGAAGTTTGATAAATATGAATAATAAATTGTTTTCAAATTTCTATGATAATGTTTCGATACTCCATATTCTATTGTGATCAACAAAAGAGAGCATGAATTTGAAACAAATATTGTTCACCATTTGTAAATGATGTAGCACCTTGGTTTTTACATGATTATGCATATGTGGATGTGATATTGATGACTTAAAAGTATGGTATGAAGAAACCCTTCAGAATACGATATATGATTGAATAAGATGAAAGTTGAATGCATTGATTTTATATGAGAAATGTGGATGCCCGAAGAAGGCATTTGAGACACAAGGGCTCATCGCTGTAAAACGTGTTTGCCGGCACGGAATATTGGTACTAGGCTAAGTGATCTTATGTACTTGCTTCATGTCATTTGCAAATTGGGACTATAGGTAGGAGCCTAGGCTAAGTGATCTTGGGCACTACCATAGGGTCAAGACACCATGCTATGTGATCTTGTGTGTCTTTCCCTCACTTATACTCTAATCTCGGTGGCAACTGGGGTTTAACAGTTGGTGTAAGTTATGTAGGGTATTCCACCTAGCTCAGTTGCTTTTCATTATTGTTGAGAAAAACTATTGCATTACACCCATGTACTTTCAAATGATTATATACGAAATTGCTTTATAATGACTCTCAACTATATTTTGTAAAAATATTATGTTTTTCTTTGATATCTCTGTGTTCCAGTACTTTTGTGTTGACTCCCTCCCCTCTCCAACCTCTCGGGTTCAGAGGCCTAGTCTAGGGGTCAAGAGAATCAGTAGATCTTTCAGACATAGCTGTAGAGACAAGGGATGAGCCTTCTATGTTTTGGAAGGTCTTATATCCTGCAGTCCTTTTATCTTATATTTAGTTTTAGGGTCTACTGGGGGCCTTGTCCCAGTTTATATACGGTTACTTGACTCAGTCATTTATTAGAGACTTTTGCAGATAGTTGTTTAGAGGTTAATTGTTGTTGAGGGAACCTTATCTCCCCGTTATTGTTTCTTTTTATATTTATGACCATGTTTTTGTTATATTATGTTTTTCTGCATTACTTTGGTCATATGAATTAGGTTCATGATTACCAGATAGATAGGGGTGTTTGGGGCCTCCATGATTCGAAATGCTCGTCACGGCCAGGCCCTGGTTCGGGTCGTGACAAGCTTGGTACCAAAGCACCGTTCATGGTCCCAGGGTGTCTACAAAATTGCATTAGGTAGAGTCTTATTTATGTGTATATAGCACGCCACACTTATAAGCAGGAGGCTGCTAGGCGTTTAGGAAATGTTTCCCTTCTTTGTGATTTAGTTTGTGCTTCAGAGTCTGAACTATTCCTTAATCAATGATCACTTGTGTTTCAGAAACACAGTTATGCCTCTACGTCGTATGATCATTCAGAATGCTCAGGAAGATGAGGTCCGTCCCACTCATGGGATGCAGACCCATAACAGGGCTCACACTTAAGAATTTGTTCCTACTCCGGGAGTCCCTCCAGTCCCGACCAGTCCACCTCAGGCTCCACAGACTAATGCCAACCCTCCCCCAACTGCTCAGGGAGATATTTCAAATGTAGAATTCAGACGTTCTATTCATATGCTGACACAGTTGGTAGCTAACTAGGCTCAATGATCGAAAGATGTTGAGTCTGCATCTATTACGTTTGAGGCTACTAGATTTGGATATTTCATGAAGATGAACCCACCTAAATTCATTGGCACCAAGGTAGGGAAAGATCCATAGGTGTTCGTGGATGAGATGGAAAAAATCTTTAAGGTGATGCATGTGGATGAGGTTAAAGGGGTGGAGCTAGCAACCTATCAGCTCAAGGACGTTGCGAATCAGTGGTATGCCGACTGGGAAGATGAAAAAAGTGAAAGTGCTGAGCCTACAGTTTAGGGAGAATTTGTGAAAGCTTTCCTTGATCGATTCTTTCCTCTAGAGTTGAGGGATACCAAAGCGGAAGAGTTTATGAATCTGAAGCACGGCAGTATGAGTGTCCAGGAGTACACTTTGAAGTTTAATAAACTAGCCCGCTATGCACCAGAGTTTACTAGTAATATGAGAGCTCGGATGAGGAAATTTACATCTGGCCTTGCTGATAACCTGGTACTTGAGTGCCAGGGGGCTATGTTGAATAAGGAGTTATACTTTTCTTGACTAACCGTTCATATGCAGCAGGTGGAAAAGAAAAAGAAAAAGATTGCTGAATCTTGAGAGAAAGACAGATAGGCTAAGAGAGCTAGATCTGCAGACCAGCACCAGAGTCAGCTGCAGAGTGGTAACTGGGGTATTAAGTGGTCGAAGAAGAAGAAGTTTTGGAATAATGCACAGTCAGCAGCCAGTGCCCCAGCACCTAGACCACCAACAAACAGACAAACTTAGAGTTTTCAGACCCCTCATGGGTCCAAAGCTCTAGGTACACAGTCTCAGGGCAGTATGGACCAACAACGTCATACTTATCCATGGTGTGAGGTTTGCGGAAGAAATCATCTGGGAAAGTGCTAGTTTGAGGGGAGAAACTGCTATACTTGTGGCAAAGTAGGTCATCTTCAGAGAGATTATCCTTCTGCTGGAGTAAATACCGGGGGGCTAAGTCCCAAGCTGCCTCTACAGCTCTTTTTCCTAGGGGTGCCCCTTCAGCTGCCGGAAGTGGTCACAACTGGTTATATTCTTTAACTAACTGCTAGGAGGTGGAAGCTTCACCAGATGTTGTCACCGGTATGTTATGAATCTTTTCTTGTGATGTTTATGTATTTCTTGATCCTGGGTTTACTTTATCTTATGTGACCCTTGTGTGGCTGTTGGTTTTGGGTTTAAGCCCGAAGTTATTGTAGAACCCTTCTCTATTTCTACTCATATAGGTGATTCTGTTATTGCTAGAAGGGTATATAGAAATTGTGTCGTGTCTATTCCTAGTAGGGAAACTGTGGAAGACCTTATAGAACTAGATATGATAGATTTTGATGACATCCTTGGGATGGACTGGCTCCATTCGTGTTATGCCACTCTTGATTGCAGAACCCAAAAGGTCACTTTTTCTTCACCAAATGAGACGCCAATTGTATGGGCAGGGAGTTCTGTGGAACCTAGAGATCATTTTATCTATTATCTTAGAGCCCAAAACCTTATCTCTAAAAGTTGTTTGTATCATCTAACCCGAGTAAAAGATTCAAAAATTGGAAACCTTCCTCTGCAATCAGTCCCTGTAGTGAATGAATTCCCAAAAGTCTTTCCCAAAGATCTCCCAGGGATACCCCCTGATAGGGATATAGATTTTGGCATTGATGTATTGCCAGGCACTCATCCTATTTCTATTCTGCCATATAGAATGGCTTCCGCAGAACTAAAGGAGTTAAACAAACAGCTTGCAGAACTCCTAGACAAAGGTTTTATTCATCCCAGTGTTTCCCCATGGGGTGCACCTGTGCTCTTCATGTGAAGGAAGGATGGGTCCTTTCGGATATGCATAGACTACCGCCAGTTGAATAAGGCCATGATTAAAAATAAATATCATCTTCCTAGGATGGACAACCTTTTTGACCATCTTCAGGGTTTCAAGTGTTTTTCAAAAATAGACCTTCGTTCGGGTTATCATTTATTGAAAGTGAGGGAGTTAGACATACCCAAGACATCCTTCCGAACTTGATATGATCACTATGAATTTCTAGTCATGTCGTTTGGGTTGACTAATGCCCCTACAGACTTCATGGATCTTATGAATAGAATGTTCCGTCCGTTTCTTGACTTGTTCCTCATTGTATTTATTGATGATATTCTAATCTATTGTAAGAGCAAAGAGGATCATGCCAATCACCTCCGAATTATCCTTCAGACCCTTAAGGATCATCAGTTGTATGCCAAATTTTCAAGTGTGGATTTTGGTTAGATACTATTGCCTTCCTGGGGCATATTGTGTCCAGTAAGGGGATAAGACTGGATCCCCAGAAAGTAGAAGAAGTGACAAAATGGACCAGAGCCACGACTCCAACCGATATTTAGAGCTTCTTGGGTATGGCAGGGTATTACAGAAGATTCGTTGAGAGTTTTTCTTCCATAGCTTCTCCGCTTAGTAAACTGACTCAGAAAAAGATGAAGTTTATATGGTCTGACTTGTGTGAAAACAGTTTTGAGAAATTAAAGGACAAGCTGACTACTGCTCCTGTTTTGACCCTTCCCGAGGGTGTAGATGATTTTGTGGTTTATTGTGATGCGTCCCATGTGGGACTTGGTTGTGTATTGATGCAGTGTGGTAAGGTGATAACTTATGCATCTAGGCAGTTAAATGTGTATGGGAGTAATTACCCCACTCATGATTTGGAGTTAGCATCCATGGTGTTACACTTAGAATCTTGAGGCACTATCTCTATGGAGTGCATGTTGATATTTATACTGACCATAAGAGTTTACAGTATGTTTTCTCACAGAAAGAATTGAACCTTAGGCAGAGGTGTTGGATTGAGCCTTTGAAAAACTATGATATGAGTCTGCATTACCATCCGAGTAAGGAAAATGTTGTAGCCGATGCCCTCAGCAGGTTGTCTATGGGCAGCCTTTCTCATGTAGAAGAAGGAAAAGAAGAGATGATGAAGGATATTCACTGCCTTGCAAATCTAGGAGTGTGACTCTTAAATTCCAAAGATGGAGGGGTGATTGTTCATAAGTTATCTAAATTATCTCTTTGTGCTGAAGTTAAGGAGAAATAGGTTGAAGATCTCATCTTGAAGCAAATCAAGAAAGATGTGGGTCAACAAAAGATTATGTTGTTTGAAATTGGTGGCGATGGTATTCTGTGATTTCAGGGTAGGTTGTGCATTCCGAATGTTGATGGGCTATGCAAAAGAATCCTTAATGAGATGCACACTTCGAGGTATGTCATTCACCCAGGCTCTACTAAGATGTACAATGATCTGAAAACCATGTATTGGTGGAATAACATGAAATGTGATGTAGCTGATTTTGTGTCCAAGTGTTTGAACTATCAACAAGTGAAGGTAGAACACATGAGGCTAGGTGGTACTTTCCAAGAGATACCCCTGCCTTTACGGAAGTGAGAGATGATAAACATGGACTTCATTACAGGACTTCTGAGATTCCAAAACCAGTATGATTCTATATGGGTAATTGTAGATCGGTTGACCAAGTCAGCCCACTTTTTATCTGTGAGGACTAATTATTCGGGAGAGGTTTATGCTAGGATTTACATTGAGGAGATAGTTCGATTACATGGGGCACCAGTGTCTATTATATCCGATAGAGGTATGCAATTTTCATCTTAGTTTTGGAGATTCTTTCAGAAGGGTTTAGGTACACAAGTGAATTTGAGCACAACTTTCCACCCTCAAACGGATGGGCAAGCTGAGATTACCATTTAGAACATCGCAGATATGTTGAGGGAATGCGTCATTGAGTTTAAAGGTAGTTGGGTAGATCACCTGCCACTGGTTGAATTCGCTTACAATAATAGCTACCATGCCAGCATCAAGATGGCTCCTTTTGAGGCTTTGTATGGAAGGAGATGTAGGTCTCCGATAAGATGGTATGAAGTGGGTGAGACTCAGTTGTATGGGCCTGATCTTATCCATCAGGCGATGGAGAAAGTGAAGATCATTAAAGAACGACTCAAGACTGCTCAGAGTCATCAGAAGTCCTATGCCGATGTTCGGAGAAGAGAACTAGAGTTTGAAATTGGTGATTGGGTGTTTCTCAAGGTTTCTCCTATGAAAGGAGTTATGTGGTTTGGAAAAAGGGGTAAATTGAGCCCTCGTTATGTAGGGCCATATCAGATTTTTAAAAAGATTGGTACAGTTGTATATGAGTTAGAATTGCCTCCAAGTTTGGGTTCTGTTCATCCGGTATTCCATGTATCCATGTTGAAGAAATGCATTAGAGATCATTCTATGGTATTGCCAGTATAGGGTATCAAAGTGACAGACTCCTTGTCTTATAAAGAAGAGCCTGTTGAAATTTTAGATCGCCAAGTTCGAAAGCTGAGGAGCAAAAAGATAGCCTCAATAAAGGTATTGTGGAGGAATCAGAATGTCAAATAAGCAACTTGAGTGTCAGAAGATGATATGAGAATTATATATCCCAATTTGTTTACTTTGATGAAGGAGAAGACAGAATGTACTATTCCTATCTTATCTTTCCTAGATCCTTTATTATGCTTGAAATCGTGTCTGTCTATGTCCCGCATAATCATTCGGGGGCGAATGATCCTAAGGGGGGATAATGTAATGCCCCGTAATTTGGGATACAATATAGACCATGATTTCGATGCGTTGTTAACCTCGAAGCCATAAAATCCTATGCCAATACGGCATGTTAATTATCGTGTAGCATGTGAATCCACTCAAGCTTGAATTTAGACCTTAAAGGTCCTTCAACTCAAGGACGAGTTGAAACTATTTCGATCGACTAAGTTTTAGTGGACGTTGTAAAGTGTGTCAGCTTCCATCGACCATAACTCTCCATATATGTCGAATTAGGAAGCCTACTATGTGTCAAATGATAGCTATTCGAGTTAGCTTTCCAAGGATACCAATTTGTCTAAAATCCGATGCCTGAGCCAGAAGTTATGGCCTTTCAAAGCCTAACCAATCGCCCATGGCCACTGGAAAGCATAGGCAATAGCCTAGGCGGCGCATATGTAAACATAGGTGATAGCCTATGTAAAGAAATCTAGTGACTTAAACACTCCGTGTTGGGGACAAAGTGGTCCTTTTCCACCCTTACTTAGCCCTAAAAGACAAAATTCAGTTCCAAGGACCCAAAATACATCTTCATTCATCAAAAGTGCTCAAAGATTCTCCTTAGGGTTTCAAATAAAAATCCAAATAGTTCAAGATTTGACCGTAGGTTTTCAAAGATAATTACATATTCGGAATCACTAATCCGCAAGCTTCAAGAAACATCTATTATCCTTGGAAATAGAGGTACGTAGGGTTATCCAAAAATCTCATGGGTGTAGTTTTTATGAACATGCATGCTTTTAAATGGGGGGTTTCAATCAAATGCTAATAACTTGGTTTCAATATGATTTCTAAGTCATTTTCTTTATGTCATGGGAATTGTTTGTCTATACACTTCAATGGTTGAAACCATTCATATGTGATTTGAGATTTTCCAACAAAGTTTGATAAATGTGAATGATAAATTGTTTTCAAATTCCCATGATAATGTTTCGATACTCCATATTATATTGTGATCAACAAAAGAGAGCATGAATTTGAAATAAATACTGTTCACCATTTGTAAATGATGAAGCATCTTGGTTTTTACATGATTATGCATATGTGGATATCATATTGATGACTTGCAAGTCGGGTATGATGATACCCTTCAGAATAGAATATGTGATTGAATAAGATAAAATTTGAATGCATTGATTTTACATGAGAAAGGTGGATACCCGAAGAAGGAGTTTGAGACACAAGGGCTCATCACTGGAAAATGTGTTTGCCGACACAGAATATTGGCACCAGGCTAAGTGATCTTTTGTACTTTCTTCATGTCATTCCTAAATTGGGACTATAGGTAGGACCTCGGGATAAGTGATCTTGGGCACTACCATTGGGTCGATCCACCATGCTATATGATCTTATGTGTCTCTCCCTCACTAATACTCTAGTCTCGGTAGCAAATAAGGTTTGACATTTGGTGTAAATTATGTAGGGTATTCCACCTAGCTCAGTTGCATTTCATTATTGTTGAGAAAAATTATTGCATTACACCCATGTGCTTTCAAATTATTTTATACGAAATTGCTTTATAATGGCTCTCAACTATATTTTGTATAACTTTTTGGTTTTGCTTTGATATCTTTGCATACCAGTACTTTTGTGCTGACCCCCTCTCCTCTCCAACATCTCAGGTTCAGAGGCCCAGTCTAGAGGTCAAGAGAATCAGTAGATGTTTCAGATATTGCTATAGAGACAAGTGGTGAGCCTTCTATGTTTTGGAAGGTCTTATGTCCTGCAGTCCTTTTATCTTATATTCAGTTTTAGGGTCTACTAGGGGCCTTGTCCTAGTTTATATACGATTACGTGACTCAGTCATTTGTTAGAGATTTTCGTAGACAGTTGTTTAGGGGTTAATTGATGTTGAGGTAACCTTATCTCCCTGTTATTTTTTCTTTTCATATTTATGACCATGTTTCTGTTATATTGTGTTTTCCATATTACTTTGTTGATATGAATTAGGTGCATGATTACCAGACAGATAGGGGTGTTTTGGGCCTCCATGGTTAGAAATGCTCATCACGGCCAGACCATGGTTCGGGTCGTGACAGAAATAGAAACCTTAAATTAGGCAGGTATTATAATTTTATTTGGAGACTTAGAACTTAGTAATTTCTTGAAGAATGAATGCTTTGCACAACCCTTATGGTATATTTTTCTCTCATTCCATCATGAGTTAATAGATTTCATTTTCTTGGGATTATATTGAACTATGGTGCAATTACTTGGGGGTTGTGATGTATATGTCTATATGCTAGTTGGTTTATGATGGGTTCTACTATTGTTTTAATAAATTGCTTGGGATTTGTGGGTGAAAGCCTCAATTACTCAAAATGGTTTTGTGGATGACAACCCAAAACTTTTGAAAGCTCAAATCGTCCTTGAAAGAGGGGGTTTGTTGAACTTTTGGAACCCACACCATCCTTGAAAGAGGGACGTGGGAACCAAGGCAATAGTATATAATTAATGGGTATAGTTTTCTAATTCTCAATATCTTAGACATAAGAGTGATTATGAAGTTAACTATATCTTGGGCATTTTTCTAGAAATAGAAATACCCAATTAAGGTAATAGTTGAATTTGGTTTACATACTTGTTTGGTATTTGAAAGGTTCAATAAATGAAATTCTTAAGGTTTTGTTGAGAAGATAACTTCAATGATCTTATACCTCGCCTACCATATTCTTAACAACTTGCGTGTACACCAAATCTACACATACCCAAACTTAATTTACCCTTAGGTAGACATAATTCCAAGATTCTCTCTATATAGAAGTTAAATTAAAATCGTTGTGTAGTTTGTTGAATTGATTCACTATTTACACACTCTCCCAAAACCAAAACCCCCAATCTTAAATCATGTTTTTTACTTTATTTTCACTTCAGGTGTTTTCTTAGTATGATTTGAGACCTATAAGACTAGAATTCTAATTTTCACTCTTTATGGATTCTACCTAAATAAAAGTTGAGCTATTGACAACGATCGTCCTTTACCACTTTATATGGTGTAGGTGAGTGTTATAAAAATAGTGTTGTTGCTTGGGAGTGAAATTTAGTTTTCACTTGTGCGGTATTGATTCTTACATGGGGCATGCCCATTGTAGTGTATATTTATTTTCTTTGTTGTTTTTGCTTCCTTTTAGGTGACCTCCGTGGCATAAACGGAACCATGAGTGACAATACTAGTCAGGTCAGGTCTTTCGATGGCCTTTTTTATGATAAGGAACATCTTAATTACATTGTTCGATCGAGTACTATCCATATCGTACCTACTCATAGGAATGGTGTCTTTCATGTCACAAGGTCATGTTGCATATTCTACAAGTAAAGGGACTTTTTGGTGGACAAGCCCATGAGGATGCCAACATATATTTGAAGAATTTCATCAAAGTGCGTCCACCCTTTTGTATTGCACAAATAACCCAAGAGTCCATCTGGATTCATCTCTCCCCTTTTTCTATGATGAGAGAGATGGTATTATTAGTTCAATCTCTTCCAGTCGGGTCTATCACTTCATGAGATGAACTCACCGAGGTTTTCCTTGAATAGTATTTCCTACTATTTAAAATGCTCCAAATGCGTGATGAGATTACATACTTTGGGAATTTGAATGTAGGACCCTTGTACAAAGTGTAGGAGAGGTTCAACGGAAAACTCATGCAATGTCCCTACCACGACGTCTAGAAGAAGATGCTTCTTCATATCTTCTACTGGGCTCTTGATCCGCTCCACAAAATGATGGTAGAAAGTACGGTGGGGGGCTCTCTTATGAAGTTGACTTATCATGCGACTTAAAATTTGCTTGAGAAAGTTACCAAGTAAATTCGGGGATGACATACCTGGGATGCCAAAGTGCAAAAAGTGTCTCCTACTACCTCTGTGGATGACAAGGAAAAAAGAAAGAAGGATTATGAAAGATATGAGAATATGGAAAAATGATGACATAATTGGAGCATTTGATAAAATATATGATGGGTTCACCCACAAAGGAGGTAAATTCTATAGTATCCAAGGCCTATGATTAAGAAGAGACCAAGCAGTGTGATGAGGAGATTTAATATTTGGCAAATTATTTGGGAAGTTCCCACCCCGCCTATCAAAGGCAAGGTAGGAATCAAAGTTAGACGAATCGTGAACGTGACCGTGATTGGAAGGATAGAGATCGTGATTATGACTGGTATATGCCCCCTCATAACTTGGTGAAGAACAAAGATGGTAGCACTGTGGACACCGACAAATATAAAACCAATGAGGTCCTGGCAAGGATGTGGATGATAGGGAAGGAACACAAAAAATGGTCCATGAAATAAAAGGAATATTTTGCAAATTTATCAAATTGTGGTGTCCCACTCCATCTCCATTAAACAATTGGAGTGTCAAATTGAGAAAATTTCTACCCAATTAAATTCCAAGCCAAAGGGTGTTCTTCCTTGTTACACTATTGTAAACTTGAAGAATGAAGATCAAGTTTTAGCATTAGTTAATATTAATGGGAAGACCCTTGGTGGTAACTTGGAAGAAAATTTATGTGACAAGATGCCTAAGGTTAATTCAAAAGAAGTGCTACCACAATCTCAAGAAGAAGATGATTAAAAGGAACCGGTTGAAGTTGATGAAAGCTGGTGGAAAATGAGAAACCACAAAGTGATGTGATGACTACAATACAAGTCCCTCCCCCTTTTTTTTCAAAGGCTTAAAATAAAAGATAAGGGTGATAAACTTATGAAATTTATAACCAAGGTTAGCAGCCTATCTATCAATATCCCACTGCTTGAAGTAATCTAAGAGATCCTCAGATATGCTAACCTCATGAAGAAGTTGATGTCAAAGAAGAACAAGATCGAAGGTGACACGATCAAAGTCACCCATGGCTGTAGTCTATAATGAGCAACAAAATGATGGAAAAGATGTAAAACCACAAAGCTTTTACCAACCCTTGTACAATTGGAGCACATATGTTTGTGAAAGATCTATGCGACCTCGGTGCTAGTATAAACATCATGCCTTTTTTTAGTTACAAAAATCTTTGATCGGACACCCAACTCCAACATCTATGAGAGCTTTAATGGCAGCTTGGTCTATCAAGAGGTCGGTTGAGATTTTGTTTGATGTTCTAGTCAAAGTGGACAAATTTATACTTCCAGCGGACTTCATGGTTTTAGATAGTGAAATAGACCAAGAGTTTGCCGTTATTCTTGGTCGAACTTTCTTAGCCACTGGAAGAGCCATTTTTAACTTAGAGATGGATGAAATAAGGTTTAGAGTTCATGATGAAGAGATCTCTTATTGAGTATTCAAAATAAAGAAACAACCCATGGAACTTAAAGTGATATTAGTGATTTTTGTTGAAATCAAAGAAGTTAATAACTGTCCCTTGAGGACCCAACTTGAGAAAGAAGGACATCATTGCGCCACAATGTAAGCTATGGCGCTATGTGGGAGGTAATCTATAAATGCCATGAGAATGGCTCGTATCATTTACTTTAATTTTTGTATAGTATATTTTAATTTTGTCAGTTGAGTAACCCATTTATTTATGGCGCTATATATTATGTTGGATGAGTTATAGAAGGAGAAATTGTGAAATTTTTGCATGCTTAACCAAATAAGGAATAATATATCCAAATGTTAAATAAGCTGAACATGGGAATACAGGGGTACAGAAATGGCCCTAGTTACTGTGATCGTAGTACATTGGCCGGGATTTTAGGACATTGGTCCATATAGCAGGACAGTGTCCTAGATGCTAGTCACTCGTGTGTTGGTGATTGCGGAACCCTACCTGCGATTGCAGTCACAATAGTCTTATAACTATCTAAACCCCACATTCTCTCACAACTCCCTTCTCAACTTGTCTCTCTAATTGGACCCAGTTCTGGCCACATTGTGAGAATTTTAACAATATCCCTACATCTCTCTTTTATTACTTACCCAATAGGTGTCTTGAATTTGTGCCTTGATTGGGAAAATAAACCATGGAATGCATGATATAGCAAAGGCCTGAAATTATGTTTTTCATACTTAAATGATTCATAAATTGTACCTGTGTGGTGTTTAGCTTCTATAATATGGGTTGCATATGAGTGGAGATGTCTTGAGTATCCAAATTGTGTGTGAAATTGAGAAAAATTAAGAGTTCACACTTAGAGATAGGTAGGTTGCCCATATGAGTATTCACTAATTTTTTTTTCATTTTAGGTTAATAATCGAGTACTGAGTGGCCTTGTTCAACTGTTTTAGTGTAAATCCTTGTTATAGAACATGCTTTGGGCTTTAAATTTGAAAATTTTGACATTGAAATATGATGGTTGAAATTGGTCTCAGATACTGCAATAGGGATCATCGAGATCACAATTGTAGAATTATGGCCTGCGATAGTGGTAATTGAGGCTGATTTTCTACCTGTGACAAATATTCTACACTTCTAATTTTCATCCAAACACCACCAATTAACCATCGAATAAGCTTTAGTGGAAAATGTAACATAGTTTATTGATGATAGGCGAATTTACGCGCCTATATCAATATATTTTGCCCATATTTTAGCCTAGTTTTGAGAACTAATTATCTATTTCATGCACTTTTAGTCCTTTTTCCTATAAATGAGCTAACAAACATGATTAGTAAAGTTTCAGGTATAAATGATGCAAAATACAGCATTTTACGGCTTACTTGACACAAAAGAAAGCTCACAAACGAAGTAGAAAGGAGCTGGACGCCTAAAGGACCAAATCTGTTGCATGGAAAATCTGTCCCGGGCTAAAAAACAACATTTCTGAAGACTTTGGGGACTTACAGACACAAAGCTAGATTTTTACAAAGATACATTAACCTAATATAATTAGGTTATGTGTTTTACTATTCTATTTGGATTATGATATTGTAACCTTACCCTAGTACATTTGGGTCAAGGATTTCCTTAGTTTAGTAGGATTTGGTTATTTATTTCATTAGCATAGTAGGAGTAGGATAGGAGTATTATAAATACCCTATCATGCTAGAGATTTTGAATTAAGTCCTCCCTTAGTGGAGAGGCAAGTCCTCCCTTAGTGGAGGCAACTCCTCCCTTAATTCAAGATATAACTTCTTCATCTATCAATTCAACTATTAATTTTCCTCCATCCTTCTCATCTTCCTCATCTACAAACACTTCTAATCTATTCTTCTATTCATCTATTCCACAACAGGAGAATCGTTACTTGCTAGGGAATCACCAAATCCACACGCCTATCACCTATTTCTCACGCCATCCACCATGCAAAACGTGATATCCTTCGCATTCATGGGTAACTAAACCTCTTAGTTGGGGTTATGGAAGCCGAATGAGTTACTATCTACTGCTGTGAGTTGTGAGTTCAAGACACGTATATTGCTTATATCATTATGCTCTTCATCTTAATCTACATTCTTTGCGGTTGCAAACGCAAGAATAACGCCAGTCTAACATTTAACTTGTTCGAGAGAAAGGTTATTTGTCTGGAAAAGAGATAATGTCAAGGTAGTAGGACACCCTTTCCTATTAAAAAGCTAGTGTCGTAACTGGACTAACCTCTTGGTGAATTCGTACCGTTAGACACGCTTTAAGCTCGATAGAGTTAAAGTGAAATAGTCCTTGTTCAGGTCGAGAGACGCTTGGATTTACCATCGACTACAATTCTCTATAAGCAATTGCATGTCAAGACTCTACACACTCATAGCCGATAGAGACGTATACCTCAGAAGGTGGACATAACCCCAACGCCTCAATTCTCATTGTTTACAACTTACGTAACATTCTTCCTCTTTTTACTTTATTATTTTCAGCTTTTGTTTACATTACTTTCACGACAAGACTCCCCCCTTCTTACGAGACTTGCACCAAAAGTTTAGTAATTTTGCTTACTTGTTGGCCAAGCTATTCCCTGTGGGATCGACACCCAACCCAGGTTGGGTTCTATATTTGCTAACGACTGCTTTACACTCCCACATGAGCTGTAGATTGAGTGTTATCATTTATGCAAAAATATGTCAATGTTTTTGTTATTGTGTTGTCTATTGTATTTCAAGAGAATCTCATGGAGAAATACAACCACATCTTATTCATGGAATCCGAGTGCCACACTCACTACTATGGTAATATTATTTGGACAAAGCTTCTTCCTAAAAAAGGAATATGCAAGGAGAATGTGCTGAAAAATCTTCCGACAATTCATGACAAACTTGTGGCCATCAAGGAGCTCATGTCAAGTTTACCGCAGGGGCCGAGAAAACCTCCACCACACGTCATTCGTATGTGTCCCAATCTAATTATGAGGATTATTGGGAGGAACAAAAGAAGAACAGAGATATCATTGCTAGACTTGAGAGAGCCTACTTATCCTTGGCCGAGTCACATCATGATCTTTGGGTTACACATGAGAAGATGGTAATAAGGGAGAATAAAAGAGATAAGTTCTTTATCAAGATGTGGAAGGGGGTGAAGGGACTATGGAAGGTCCTAAAAACCTATGATATACTCCCTTCCTCCCAAGTGCATAGTGATGATGAGCTGCACACTGAGTTGTCCAGTTTTGTAGATGTCAATAATGATGTAGAGTCTAAAATGAGAGAAGTTCTTAATGCAGTTTCAGGGAGCACCCTTATCCCTTCTTATGCTTAATTGTTTATGTAGTGAGGACACTGCTAGCTAATTAGTTAGGGATAACTATCTACACATTCATTTGATTTATTCCTATATTGTTGATATTTTTTATGTCTTTATGATCTTTTGGATGATTCTTATTTATATTTGGATTGTAATACTCAAGCACTATAATGTTTCCCACATTTGTATTGATTAGTTGTTTATTTTGTTGTTACATTTTTATGTCATCTTTATTTTGTTTGTGATGATATCCGGCGAGCATTTCGCCATGATAAATTGAGTGACAACATTCTTAAGGGAAAAACATTTTGATTGGGTTTTAAGTTATGGGTACAGGGGAAGTTTGAGCACCCATAGCATCGAGGTGATAAATTCAAGGTAAATCTGAGTACCTATGACATTTTGGATTTGGGATATCACTTGTACCTACAACAATGTTTGAGTAACCATATGGTTTCACCCGCGTAAAAGCCAAAATATGTGACGAAGGATTATGTTGGTACCATAGTTAGAAAATTGTGCGTGTTGCAAATACATAGAAAATATCCATCTATATCTAAAAAGTTTCCAAAAATTAAGGGCACAGACGTGAGCAACCTTATATCAACACTTTTTCTCTTTTTTTGACTCCAAAATTTTGTCTTGTAAGAACTGGTAGATACTCTAATTTTTTCTCTAATGGAAGGGGAAATCGATACTCCCTGGTGAATTGGCTTGCCATGTGTGGTGAGCTTATTTGTCCAAATCTCATGTATACTTGTACCATATAGAACTTTCTCCATTAGTCTCTCGAGGCTAATTTTTATCGTACTTGGTTGGGGAGATGATCTTAGGTCATCGTTGTGACATTCTAAGTCCACTTTAGATTATAAAGCTTACCCATACATGGTTGTTATCCCTAGTCACCTACTTTGAGCCTTTGGAACTTTCTTTAGCATACACATTCAAGCCGTGAACCTTTGAATTTTTATCTCTTTTGAACCGTACCCTCCCTGAATTTAACACTTCAACTTGAGGCTAAAAGCCTAAGTTGGGGGTGGTGATGCACTACAAAATTGTAAGTCATTGCCTATGGACTTAAGCATTGAGAATAAATGAATAATAAAAAAAAGATCAAACAATGGAAAGAGAATCACAAGTGTGCAAGAAAAAGAAATGAAAAGAAATAGGGTGAACAAAGGAAATAAAAGTCGTCACATATGTAAAAAAAGGGGTGTGAAAACAAAAAGAAGTGGCCAATGATCAAAAGTTGTATAAGATATTATGATGTAGATGTTCAATGAGGGTATAGACTTGTTGTTCCTAAATGAAAGCCTACTTATCCCCGGACCTACATTACAATCTCAAAAAGCCCTTTGAGATTTCTAACTAAGTATTTTCCTTATAGTAGTGATTGAAAATAGGAGCAAGCCTATGGCATGGTACTTTTTAGCATCGAAAGTTCGTGAGGGATAGAGTGTTTCGTACTTAAAATCCTTGATGACTATTTGATTTCTTGGTGTGTTAAATTATCATTCTTGTGAGGAGGCATGTGAACTAGTTGAGGTGGGTGATTTTTCCATCTCTTGAAAAAAAAGGCAAAAAGAGTATAATGTAATTGAAGTCAAAAGGGGGTCATTTCTTGAGTATTACTAATTGTGGCATGGTTTCTCTTTGAAGTCTTTGGCATCCTTGAAAATGACATTTTATGTTGAGGGGCGTTGTGAAAATAGATTTGCCCATGTTGAAGAGCTAAATTGTGGTAATATCTAAGCTTGAAGTCATTATGATTATTTGGTCATTTGACTTGGGCATAAATATACATAGTCTCATGGTAAGAAGTAGTATTACTTGAGAACAAGCAAAGCTTTAAGTTGGGGTTTTGATGAGTGGTGAATTTACCGCTCATTTGCACTTAACATTCATGCACACTATAATGATTCGAAGACCTAAATGAGACAACATTGTGATTAAATACAATAATTGCCACATTTTGCATGTATAAAGGTAATGAGATAGAAGGATATGGAATTGAGATCAAAAGGAACAAAGAGGAGAACAAAAGTTCATAGATGATGGACCAAGTACAGAACAAGGCTTAATTACCACGATCTCAGTCTGAGGGCTACGATTGTAGCAATTCAAGAAAGTCAGCAACCGCGATCGCATGGATCTAACCACGGTCGTAGTATCCCCGATTGCAGCCAATCTAAACATGGGATTAGGCCCAAGGGCAGTTTAGTAATTTTAAGTAGCTATCCCCAAATCCCTTAAAACCTTAAAAACCTTTCTCATTTTGGGAATTCTAGATACTAACAATATTTTGAATTTGAAGTTGAAACCCTAAATTGGGAAAGAATTGTAATTTGATTTGGAGACTTTAAATTTATTCATTTCTTGAAAAATGGATGATTAGCACAACCCTTATGGTATATTTTTCTCTCCTTTGATCATGAGTAGCTAAATTTCATTATGTTGGAATTATGTTGAACTAAGGTGGAATTTATTGTGAGTTTTGATGTATTTATGTATATGATAGTTGGTTGATTATGGGTTCTACTATTATTTGAATAAATTGGTTGGGATTTATGGGTAGAAGACTTAAATACTCAAAATGGGTTTATGGGTGAAAACCCCAAACTCTAGAAATCTCAAACCATCCTTGTAAGAGAGGTTTGGGTGAACTTTTTGATCGCACCGCATCCTTGAAAGAGGAATATGAGAACCAAGGCAATAGTAGAAAATTAATGTGTATATTGGGTACTTTCCTAGAAATAGGGATACTCAATTGAGGTAATAGGTAAATATAACTAACACACTTTTTAGGTATACGAATGATTCAATAAGTGAAATTCTTGAGATCTTGTTGACAATCTAACTTCAAGGATCCTAAATCTAGCCTACCATATTTTTATCAACTAGCATGTACACAAAATCTACACATACCCATACCTAATTTTCCCTTAGGTAGACATAATCCGAAGGTTTTCTCAATATCAAAGTTAAATTATAATTGTTGTGTAGTTTGTGGAATTGAATTACTATTGACACACACACTTTCCCAAAACCACAACCCCTTATTTGAAATTATGTTTTTACTTTATTTGTAGTTTGGTGTTTTCTTAGTAGGTGTTAAGACCCATAAGACTAGAATTCTAATTTTCACTCCTTGTGGATTCAAAAACATCAAAAGTTAAGCTATTGAAAATGACCACCCTCTACTCCTTCAGATGGTATAGGTGAGTGTTATCAAGCAACTCGTGTGTACAACTTCAATATATCATTGCAGCGGCAGTCGGGTCACTATAATCACACCCGAGAACCTAGAATGGCTATAAATACCCTATTTAAAGCCTTTTGCTATTCCTTAATTAATTCTATTGAGTCTAAAACTATAAATAAGAAGATGGCTTTGAATTGAGGCTTGTGGGTGATTAGGATCTTTGCTACCACTTTTACTTTAGGACTCTCCTTTGATTTGTGGTAAGATTTCACCCTTTTCATGGAAGAATTTCCCAGTTCTTGTTCAAAAATCCCAAAACCTCAGAGGTGTGATTTAATCCATAAATTAGCTCGAATTTCACCCGTTTTTAAGGGTAGTGACTCCTTGAGCATGAGGGAATATTAGGTTGATTTCTGAAATATGATTCTCCTTAAATGGGACACATAAGTAATTTTTAGACCCGAAGCATAATAGAGCATATTTGTATCATTATTATTTTATTGATGATTAAAATATGATTTTGATAGCTTGGCATCTTGCAGAAGCTTCTCCAAAGGGAAAACAGTGATTTAGAGGATATTGTGAGCTTTCTTTGGTATCTAAGTAGACTAGGTTTTACCCCTTGTTAGATTGAGCTACTTTATAGTATGTTTATGATATTTTGTTAGATTTGAGATGGATTTTAGGCGTTGGTGGAATAAATTTTAATACATTGGTTTGTCAAACCGTTAAGGCTATTTGTATACTGTTTTGGGTGTAATTATCCTAGTTATTCCTATCCTATGTGAAATTGAACTTTTAGGCCCTTGTTTAGGATAAATATTCCTTAGTTACTTAATCAATGAGGATATTTCCTTAGTCACTCAAGTTTAGGATGAGACTTACCCGAATTACCATTACCATAGATGGAATTAACTTACTTGCTCTACATTAAAAGTAATTGCTAACTTAGTGATAGTTATGGCTAGTTGAATATCTAATAGTGGATTTTGATACCTTAGACTATTTAGGGAATGTCACAACCCAAACCAAGGCCTGGCCATGATGGGTATCTAGATCCCACCGTGGACCCAAGACCAACCCCTTAGCCTAACCTCAAGAGTAGAATAATAATAATAATAATAAATCAGAAGAACAATCAAGGTAGACATAAAAGATGAATAAATAACTCAAAGAAGACTAGGAGTTAAACAACTACCAATCCACATTTGTCCATGAAATCCTATAAACCATAATAATATCTAATTGGGACATGCTCCCGACTATGACAAATAGAATACAAAGTATTGAGTCAATAAGGAAAGAAAAACAAAATGATAAGGCCTTCCAAAGGATTGAGGTTCACAACTTCACAACATCCTAAAGAACGTTCTCAACCACTAAATGTTTCATAGGAACAACAGAAATGTTGATGGACCTGACATCATGAAATGATGTAGCATCCTAGAAAAATCAATGAGATAAGAATTGGCATATGACTTAGGCAATGTGATAAAATAATGTCATGCCTAAAATCAGTCAAAACTGCATGCACACATCCATATATAGATTTTTAAGATGTCGGAATAGGGTAAGGATCATGAACTTTAGAGTTTTAAAATATTAACCTGGACAATGTTTCACAATCCGTCCTAAAGGTATCCATGGGATGTATGGGTTCAGCTCCATAAATGAAAGACTACCATGGCATGTTAGCTTCACAAACTAAGGAAAATTCAAGTGAAAACTAAACCTACCATAGATTATAGCCATCCCAAATATATATCAAGTTTGTAAGAAGCACACAGTCATATAGATCCCAATGTAGTTTCCTATGTTTGTACCCCTAAGACATACACCTTTACCATGAGCTACACAACCCCATTAAGCCCAAATTAAAATAATTTTCCTATAATTCCATCCATCTACCCAGGAGTCATTCATTATGGCATTTAACACTTAGTATCGTCATACCAACACTCTTGAAAGCTAATATATTTATGCCAAACATTCACACAGCTAAATTGGACTCCTGAATTTCATTAAAACCAAAACATGGCCCCAGTCCATCAAAATCAATTTTTATATCTATTTATCCATTAATGCAGTTCATTGGGCACAAAATCAAGTTAGATCGTGCAATATTCCTTAATACAAATAAAATTTACCATTTGGGTTTAGTTTCATACAATTCCAAGCCAAAATTTATCCAATTTGGGAAAACCCATATCCCCTTTTTCAATCATTTAGATAATTTACTATTTTAGTCCTAAAAACATCAATTTAAAGCATGATAATCAATTCAAAATCTTGGACAAGTAACTCATCCAGTAACAACCAAAACCACTAACAATAATTTCAAAACCCAAACTTTAATCATATGAAAATCCATTCAATTTATGCCCATAATATAAAATTACATGTAAGATACATCCTTGGTCCTAAACCTACTAACTTGCCTATCTAATATTTCAACCGATACTTCCTTGTAAGACAAGGAATCCTTTACACAACCGTCCTTAATAGGAAATATCTAGGAAGGATCACCCAAACACCTTTTTAGCATGAACACGTAAAACATGAGATGAATGGAATGCAGCTCGCAAGAAAATCTAACACATAAGTAACATTCCCAATTATCCTCAAACTCATATATAGACCAATGTACTAGGGACTTATCTTTCCCTTATCCCCTAACCCCAGGACTCATTTAACAGAAAACACCTTTGAGAATACCCGATCGCTTTCTTCAAACTCTAATTGTCTTTGCCTCATATCTGTATAATACTTTTGGCAACTTCAAGGAGTCCTAAGTCTTTATCTAATCACTTTTACCTTCTTTACTGATTGGTTAAACAAATTCGGATGAAATAATCAAGTCTAACCAAACTCAAACCATCCAATAGGAGATCTATACCTCCAATAATTAAGAGCCTCAAAAGAATACATTTGAATGCTAGAATGATAACTATTACTATACTCAAACTCAATATGAAGCAAGTAATCAACCTAAATATGTTTAATGTAAATCACAAAATCCTTTATCACATCCACCAAAGTATATATAGTATATTCTGCTTGTACATCCTATTAGAATATGAGTAGGAATAGGAATAGCATATAATATCCTACTTGGAAAATGATTGTAGTGTAGTGTCCTATTAGGAAAAGGATTGGAATTTATTGTCTTTAAATAGGGCCTCAATGTAATATTATAGTTATAATAATTCAATAATATTTTCTCTTATATTTTCTCATATGGTATCAGAGCCTGTCCCACCCAGTTCATTGTTTCCAATGTTGGGCCCCCATCTTATACTGTCCATGCTCTAGATGTCTAGCCCTGGGCGGGGGGTGTTGGAGTCCCACATCAGTGGGTTAAAGGGTCCTTGGTTTCCTTATATGGTATTGGACAATCCTCCCCTCATGAGCTAGCTTTTGAGGTTGAGTTAGGCCCAAGGTTCATTTTTTTGCATATGGTATCAAAGCTTCCACGATCTTGGTAAAGAATCAAAGAGTTTTCGTTGCCGGTGGGCGGCTATAATCCATATATGCCGCCTGTCTCGCGAATGATCATGTTAGAAAAAGTTGGGTCACTGATACACTGTACATCTTTCTAGTGACTATTTTCTCATATCTTTGCTTAGTACCATGCATCTGTCGGGTAACTACTTTGTCATATCTATTTTTCTTAGCACCGTACTTTTTTCGGTGACTATTTTCTCATATCTAATTTGCGTAGTACCGTGCATCTTTTCACACTACTTTCTTATATTTGAGCTTCATAGTATTGTGCATCTTTCTAGTGACTCCTCAGATTTAACTTTGGTAGTTCCATACGTCTTTTCTATGACTCCTCAAATCTAATTTCTCTTTTGTTCAGTAGGGTCGTACCATAATTCCAACCATACCCATATAATTTATCCTCTATAGTAGGGTCTTGTCATCATTCTAACCCTACCTATATAATATTTTTCTTTTTTAGAAGGGTCCTGCCATCATTTCGACCCTGCCCATATAATTTCTCTTTTCCAGTAGGATCGTATCGTCATTCCGACCTTACTTATATAATTTTTATTTCTCAATAGGGTAATACCATTATTCCGACCCTACACATATTTCTCTTTTTTAGTAGGGTCATTTCATCATTTTGACCCTACCCATATACTTTTTTTCCCTCAGATTGTAGTCACTTTTCAGCCATCAAATCTAATAATCTGGCGTGTGAGGATGTTTTGGATAAGTTTTCAATGACTTTCATGTTCAAGATCTACTCGTCTCTTGATTTAGAGATGATCTATATATTTTATACTAGTTTTCAACAATTTTTCAGCAACACATCGACTTTATGGCAATATTTACTACTTTTCAGATCATTTTTTCAGTTTGTTCCATTTTAATTGAGGTCTCCCAGATGTCCAAAGCAGTCCTTATTAGTTTTCTTGCAGATATCTTCACCAAGTCCCTCAGCGATTCTCATATTAGTTACATCCATAACAAACTTGGTACATATGTCTTTTATGCACCAGCTTGAGGGGGAGTGTTAGAATATCAGTAGGAATAGGAATAGCATATAAAATCCTACTTAGAAAAGAATTATAATGTAGTGTCCTATTAGGAAAAGGATTGGAATGTATTGTCTATAAATATGGCCTCAATGTAATAATGTAGTTACAATAATTCAATAATACTCTCTTATATTTTCTCACACATCCATTTGAGGGTGTAAAGCGGTGCTAAGGTTCACCTAAGTGCCCAAAACTTTCTAAAATGAACTCCAGAAGTGAGATAATACGGCGTTCCTAGGTTTGAAATAAGTGTCAGTAGAAAATAGTGAAAGTTCACAATCTCCTAAATGAACAACTTATCTTAATCTTCTCCTTAGTAGTTAGTCCTCACAAGCAAGGAGTGGGAAGACTTAGTCATCCTATCCACAATTTCCCAAATCGAATAATACTAAGTCAGAAACTGCGATAGACCCATAATAAAATCCATATTAATCATCTCACACATCCACATGGTCAACTATATATCTTAAGACATTTCACCAGGCCTCAAATGCTCAACATAAACTTGTTGACAAACCATTCATTTGGAAATAAATTTTGTCACATCTCTCTTTATATTGTTCCACTAGTAGATTTTCTTCAAGTCATGATACATCTTTCTCAAACCTGGATGAACTCTACATATGAACTCACGAGACTCAATCAAGATAATTTCCCATAGCCCATCAACATAAGGAACACATAATCTTCCTTGATAGCTAAAGATGTCATCTACCCTAATGTTGAAATCTATAACCTCTTGCTAACCCGCATAATGCTTAATCTACATAAGTATAGGATCCAAATACTTCTTCTCCTTCATCTCATCACCAAGAGATGATTTGACCTCTTCTTGAACGATAACTTCCCCATCCTCAGATCGGAGAAAAAAACTCCCAAGTTAGCCAACCTATGAATATCATTCACCAACCCTCTATTATCCTCATCCATATAAGATAAGCATCCTATAGACAACTTTCTAGGAGCATCAGCATCCAAAGTAGCTTTACTTGGATGGTATTGAAGGCTCATGTCATTATCCTTAAGAAATTCAAGACACTACCTCAACCTAAGTTTTAACTCCTTCTGAGTAAATACATACTGTAGTCTCTTATAATCAAAATTGATATCCACATGCACCCCACACAAATAATAGTGTTAAATCTTCAAAGCAAAAAACAAAGATGCCAACTCTAAAATGTGAGTTGGATAATTTCTTTTATGAACAATAAGTTGACTAGAAACATAGGCCACAACCTTACCATGCAACATCAAAATACAACCTAGTTCCACACGGGACACATAAAAAAATACCACAAAACCATCAATACACTCGAGCAGGGTTAAAATTGGTACATATGTCAACTTATCGTTCAACGTGTGAAAACTACCTTCATAAGCATGGGCAACAAGAACTTAACCTTCTTCTGATTCAAATTTGTCATTAAACGACCAATATATGTGAAACTCTTCACAAACCTCATATAATACCTAGCAAAACCCAAGAAGCTCCTAATGTCAGTTTGAGTCATCAGTTTAGTTTATTTTATAACTTTTTAAACTTTGAGTGGATCCATCTTGATCCCTTCACTAGAATCCACATGCTTAAGAAAAGTCATAATATTCAACAAAAACTCATACTTAGAAAATTTAACATAGAACTTCTGATCCTTAAGGGTCTGTAACACAATTCAAAGGTGATTTGCATGATCCTTCTCCCTCTTAGAATACAACAAGATGTCATCAATGAAGACTACAACAAACAAATACAAAAACTACTTGAAAACTTGATTCATAAGATCCATGAAAGCAGCCAGAGCAATAGTAAACCCAAATAACATCACTAAAAATATATAGGTTACATATCAACATTGAAAAGTAGTCTTGGGAATGTCAACCTCACAATTTTTGAACTGATGATAGACCGATCGCAAATCAATCTGATAGAAACATCTAACACCCTAAATTTTTGTCTAAAAAGGTCATCAATCCTAAGAAAAGGGTACTTATACTTTTGTATGACCTTATTCATCTAACAATATTCTATCTATTGGAATAGACCCATCTTTCCTTAGCACAAAAAGCACAGGTGCACCATACAGAGAAACATTAGGATAAATGAACCCTTTATCAAGAAAATCTTTTAACTACTATTTTATCTTTTTTAGTTTAGTCAGAGTCATTCTATAAGGAGGAATGGAAATAGGATGAGTATCCAGTAGAAGAACAATCCCGAAATCTATTTCACTATCAGGAGGAATTCCTATAAGATCATCGGGAAAGACTTTAAAAAATTCATTAACCATACAGATATGTTTCAAAGAAATACTTTTAGAGTCAAAATCCTTATCCCAAACTAGATGTTATAGACACCCTTTTGTGATTAATTTCTAAGCTATAAGATAATATAAAAAAAAATTGTCTCTAAGGATTTCTCCTTCTATTTGATCACTGGTTCATTAGGGAATTGAAAACATACCTTTCGGGTCTGCAAAATCTAGAGAATCATAGAACAAATAAAACCTATTTATCCCCAAGATAACATTAAAATCCATCATATCAACTCTATGAAATCCACTAATACCTTCATATAGAAGAAAAACATCACACAACCCCTATAGATTTTTATATAAATTATAGAATCACTTACCAGGGTAGACAGAGAAAGTGGGTCAAAAATTCATTCAGAATCAAAATAAAAATGCATAGCCACATAAGGGGTTACATAAGATAGGGTACAACCTGGATTAAGAAACTAATAAATGTCATGACAAAAAAGGTAATATACTAGTAACAACTTTTGGAGATACCTTAGATTCCCGATGAGTACCAAGTACATAAAGATGATTCCGACTAATTTTGATATAAGAAGTAATGCCCTTTGTCATAGGAGTTCAAGAAACGGAGACTAGAACTGTATTAGCTCTAGTGGAAACCTTGGTTAAACGACAATATCATAGCATCTGACCCAGGTGACCATAATTATAACATTGATTTCTCTCTTCATCACAATATCCACAGTAAAACTACCAAGAAAAATGACAAGGAGGATAAGGTGGGGCAAACTAAGATTCACTATACAGAGACTGGGCACCATGTGCCTTAGGACCACTCTTAGCTTAAGAATGACGATCGCCTGAAGGCTTAAGATAGAGAGAATTATCAAACACATAAGAATTACCCCAGTTATTATTATTGGTCCACTATCTACCCTCTTTCCCACTATTTTGCTGCCCCACCCTTCTTGAAATATCTAAACTTCTTATTTTGCCTCTCTCCTATTTTTTCATGTCTCTTTTTTCATCCTTTACCTACTACATATAAACCACAAGTCTAAAGATGTCTATTTTATTATTTAACATTGAAGCCTTACACTCTAATACCAAGTTATGGAACAACCTAGAAGAAAACTTCCTCATTTTATCTCTCTCTCTCTAGACACTAACTCAGGAGAATAACAAGACAACTACTAAAATTTTAATATATATTCCTTCATACACACTTTACCCTACTTAAAATTCAAAAACTCTTCGGCAATTGCTTCTCTCAACTCCTTGGGAAATAAATAATGAAGAAAGGGACACAAAAACTTATCCCATAATGTCGTCTACACATCATCATACCTCAAATTATCCCACTCCTCATACCACCAATAAGCTACATCATTCAATAAATATGAAACAAACTCTACACCTTTAAAATCAATAGCTTGCATTACTCTAAAAATCTTCTCCATCTCATCCACGAATCCTTTAGGATTATCCTCAACCTTAGTGTATGTGAAGGTTGATGAGTTCAACCGCATAAACTACCAACCCGAGTGACCTCGGATGAAGCAGAAACAGAACCAACACAATCTAAATTATTTGAAAAATATGTCACCAACTAACTATGAAAATAAATAGACTATTATAACTCCGCCTTAGAGATTTCCCCTTGAGCTAGTTGATTATAAGCATCACTAACTTGAGATGCCCAAGAAAGACTAGTGGTGATAGATGGAACTCTACATGGTGCAACATAATTAGGAGCAAAGATCCTAGATCGGGTTTGTACTCTATACACAGGGTGAGTTCTCTCCACATTGTACTCAGGTAGGATAGGGTTCCTAATAGAGTTTTAATAAATATCATATCTTTAGGGGGCATGATCTTAAAAATTGAGGAAGCTAGGAGTTGGAGAAGTTTAATAACACTAGACTCTACAACCTGAATTACAACCCAAGAGAGGGAATTTATAATACCCCTCGTAATCCAAAGCTCAAATTAGTCTTTTAAGCTTGCTAAGGGGTCCTGGACATAGAAAAATCTAGCTAAGTATTCGGACTTGGTGTTATTTTGGCCTTTGTAAGTTGACAACACTATTTCACGACTCTTATGACCTTAAAGTATCAATTTTTAGATTGATTCATGATCAGGAATGTCACTATGTGTTTCCAAATGAGTTTTAAATTTTTTGGACCTCATTTGAACCATGTTTGGGAATCCAAAATAGTGTATTGATGCATTCTCGGCGTGGCGCGGTGGCTATCGCATTAATAAATATTTTTCCTTGGATCTTGTGGAAATTTCTAGTGAACCAACATAGACTCGATGTGGTGCGTTGGCTATCTAATCGATACCAATAACGGGGCATGTCGGTCTATGCATCAACAATTTGGTTTTTAGTCATTAAAAGCAGTGTTCTTAGGGGTATTTGGGTCTTTTCCCACGTTTTTCATCCCCCCAAAACATGAAATTTATCCTTATAATTGCAACATAAACTCATTATTTTATGAATTGCTCAAGAATAAAAACCTTAGGTGATTGAATTTCAAATTCAAGGATCAAGATTCCATCATTAATGTTCAAGAATTTTGCAACCAAGGTATGGTAAGTGTTCATCCAAGCTTTCTTTTGACCCTTGGAGTCCAAGAAACTCTTTTAATCTTCAAGTAACTTGATTTCATGCTTTCCATGATTTGGATTCAAGTGTATTCATGATTATAATATTGATTGGATTTCTATTCCATAATTAAGTGCAAGATTTATGTAAAAAAAACTATTATGTATGTAGCCTTGAAATTTGTGATGCTCATGGGTTGATTAGTACTATGTGCATATAAAATGCTTTCCATGTATTTGATGAGTTGTTCATGAGAATTAAATAATGAAATTATATCATGTTAGAATGTATTCAAGTTTATGTCATGTAAGTGTCTGCTAGAATGTCCCAGTGAATGAATGATGATTAAGTAGTTATTTATCATGTTTTAAGAATTATGCCATGTCTTATAATTTGTGCTATCGAGTCCTGGGGGTATTTAATACCCAACAATTTAGCTGAATACTGAGAGCCATGGTCAGTCTCAGGATAGCATCAGTCGTGTCATGATCAGTAGTATTATCAGTCAGTTACAAAACTCAGGAAAGACTCAATAGACTTAGTATAAGTCTAGTCTAGTTCAGTATTTAGTTCAGAACTCCATAAATTCAGCCAATTAATAGAATTTAGTAGTATTCCGTCAGTCAATCAAACTCAGTTTAGTTTAGTTAGATAGTATAATCAGTAACAGCTTAGTGAAGCCTAGTATGAACTAGAACTCAGTTTAGTACCTATTCAGTTGGGAGTTGGATTCAGCATCGAGTGAACCTATGCATAGGGACTTTCTTGACAGTAGATGGTGTGATCCTTAGAAGCAGTCCTTGTGTTATAGAACTACGTAGCTCGAGTAGGTTAAGACATCAACCTGCTAGTTGATGGTTGATGCGGTGATCTACCTGCTAGCTGTGGGTACCACCATTCTCATTCAGAGTACCAGCTAGATGAGGGTAACTCAACTTGTCTTTACTCATGGCACAGTATGGACACCCTTCCAACGGGGGTTACAGGTTGGACCCCAATTAGTTCAGAGAGTGGCATGTTGGTTAGATGATTACTTCCCACAGTCTTAGTTTTAGATTCAATATCAGTATAGAACTCAGTTAAGTTCTACAGATTTAGGATTGTTAGACACAATCATTTAGTTCAGTACGTAACTTAGTATAGTTCCACAAGATAAATAATGTCAGGTACAGTCACTCAATTATTAGCTTCATAGTATCAGTAAACTCAGGTATTAGTAAATCAGTAATTTAGAACTCATACCTAGTGTTATCATGATCTCAGTTACAGTTTTCATCTTCATATATGTACTCTTATTCAGTTATATTGATGTCATGCAGTCAGTGTTGTTCATGCATAGAAACCCATGCATTTCAACCTACCTTACTTTGCATACAAGTACATTCAAAGTATTGATGCATTCCTTTCTCATGCGTTATGATGTCTTATATTATAGGTTCAGACACATGGGCTCACGATTAACCCTAGCAGTTACATATTTTCAGCAATCAGAGTTAGTGGTGAGTCCTCATAGTTTACAGACATGATTATTATTTCAGCATTATAGTTTTATTTTAGTAGCCGAAGTTTGTTGGGGACTTATCTCATCAACTCTATATTTTAGCTTATTTAGAGGCTTCTCAGACTAGATTATTTTCAAACATAGATTTCAATTTTGGTATTGTTATACCGCATTCAGTTTTATTATAGTATTGAACCTTATGGCATCTTTTCTGCCTAATTTTTGCATATTATAGTACTATAATTTAGTTTATACAGCAGGTACCAGTCATGGATTAGCTTGTTGTCCTTTGGGATTATGAGCACCGTGTAATATTTGGGTATAGACTCAGGGTGTTGCAAACTTTGTATCTAAGCCTAAGGTTTAACAGAATCCTACGAAGTTTGAAATCCACATCTAGTAGATTCTTATGCATGGGTCTATAGCATGCCATACTTATGGACAGGAGGATGCTAGGTGTTTTAGGAAAAGTTTCCCTTCTATCAGTATTCATGTCGTGTGAGTAAGCATGAGCTCTAGTTAAACTCCCTGCCTAATCCAAATTTCTCTTCATTTATAGAATATACCTCCAAAGTAGACTAAGGGAAGAGGAATGGGAGACCATCCAGAACCCCAGCCCATCCAACTAGATTCTCTGGACGAACACGTCTCCCATGCTTAATTCAAAGCAACTTTCACCACACTAGATCCTTCTGTGGTAGCCCAGAATAAACGTCTAGCTTCTATTCTATCCAACTAGTGGCCAATACTGCTGCTGCTAGGATTCATGATTTCACCCAAATAAACCCTCTTTGTTTTACTGGGTCTAAGTCAGATGAGGACCCTTAGGAGTTTCTTGATCAGCAGTAGAAAGTTACAGATATTATGGGAGTGACTGCTGTTGAGAGAACTGAGTTGGCCACATATCAGTTGAATGATGTGGCCCACTCACGGTTCAAATAGTGGAAAGCAGAAAAGGCCACAAATATAGGGCCTATAGAATATGAGGAGTTTGCCACTAATTTTTTGGATAGGTTTTTCCCATTGGAGTTGAGAGAAGTAAAGGTTTTGAAGTGTATAAATATGAAGCAGTGCAATATGATAGTGAAAGAGAATTCTCTTAAGTTTACTGAATTAGCCAGATACGCTTCTTATATGGTAGCAGATAGCAGATAGCAGATCTAATCTAAATAAATATATGTCTAGCGTGTCTAATAGTATGGTCAAGAATTGTAGGACCGCAATATTGATTAAGGACAAGGACATATCCAGTCTCATAGTCCATGCTCAAAAAATAGAGGAGGCTAAGAATAGGGAGAATGAGAGGGAGAACAAGAGAGCGAGAATAGGTAGTTTTAACTTTGCTCTACATAAGTCAGAGAGTGGGAATTGTTCTCTGTTCCTCTTGAAATCCTTAGCTACAGTTCTGTGCTCATCCAGTGTTCTAGTGCCAAAATTTAGAGAGGATAATAGAGATAGGGCACCAAGCCCTAAATACTAGGGTAAGGTCAGTAGTGCCTGAACCAATCCCTTTTGTCAAAAATATGATATAAATCACTAAGGTGTCTGCAGAGTGGGCAATAATGTGTTTTTTGGGTGTGGCAAGCAAGGCCACAGAGTTAGAGATTTTCCCCAGTTAGATTCTTAGGATTAGTATAACCGTCACCCAGCTTAGTCCAATTGCCTAAATTAGCAGAGTACTCTATCCTGTGCCACCAGTGGTTAGAGCCTAAATAGACTCTATGCTTTTTAATTCCAACAGGATTATGAAAGTTCTCCTGATGTGGTCACTGGTGCATTACAAGTTTTCCATTTATATGTTTATGCTTTGTTAGATCCAGGAGATTTGTTGTCCTTTGTTACTCCATATATAGTCGTTTATTTCGAATTTAGTCCCAAAATTCTAGCAGAGCCTTTATCAGTCTCTACCCTAGTGGGTAAATCTATCATAGCCCAGTGTGCATACAGGAACTGTCCAGTTATGATATCACAGAAAGTAACTTCAAATGACTTAATTGAATTAGAGATGATTGATTTTGATGTCATTCTCAGCATGGATTGGCTTCACTCCTTCTATGACTCATTCAACTGTAGTAATAGAATTGTCCAGTTTTAGTTTCTGAATGAGCTTGTCCTAGAATGGAGGGGTAGTACTTCAGCACTTAGTGGTCCGCTTGTTTCTTACCTGTGGGTGAGAAAATGATATCTAAGGGATTTTTCTACCATTTTGTTCAAGTCCAGGACTCTAGTTAAGTAACCCCTACTCTTCAATTAGTGTCAGTAGCATGTGAATTCCTAGATGTGTTTCTCGAAGATCTTCCTACAATTCCTTCTGAAAGGAAAATCGACTTCGAAATAGACCTTTTTCTAGATAATCAGTCAATATCTATTCTGCCATACAAAATGGCTAAAACAGAATTGAGAGAATTAAAAAAATAGTTTAAATATCTCCTAGATAAGGGATTTATTAGACCCAGCATTTACCCATGGGGCATACCAATTTTATTCATGTGTAAGAAAGACGGTTCTCTTAGAATGTGTATTGACTATCGTTAGCTAAATAAAGTCACGGTAAAAAAAAGTATCCATTTCCTAGAATCGATCACTTATTTGACCAACTTAAGGGTGCCAGTTAATTTTCTAAGATAGACCTCAGATCAGGCTATCATTAACTCAGAGTAAGAGAATGTGTCATCCCAAAGACAGCTTTCAGAACCCGGTATAGTCACTTTAAATTCTTAGTCACGTCCTTTGGTCTTACCAATGCCCCTATAGTCTTCATAGAATTGATGAACCATGTGTTCAAGTAGTACTTAAACATGTTCATCATAGTATTCTTAGATGACATCCTTGTCAACTTCTGCAGTGAGCATGATCATGCAGACCATCTCAGAATAGTATTGCAGACTCTCAAGAACCATCAGCTATTCACCAAATTCAGTAAGCACAAATTTTTGAAAAGGTCAGTAGCCTTCCTTGGCCATATTATTTATGGTGATTGCATTAGAGTTGTTCCCCAAAAGACCAAAGTAGTGAAAAATTGGCCTAGACCCATCTCTCTAATAGATGTCAGGAGTTTCTTGGGATTTTCTTGCTATTACCGATGGTTTGTCGAGGGATTTTTATCTATTGCATCCCCTATTTCTAGATTGACTCAGAAGAAAGTCAAATTCTAATGGTTAGATTCTTGTGAAAAGATTTTTCAGGAGTTGAAGACCCTACTCTCTACAACTCTAATTTTGACCCTACCAGATGGTAGAGATAGGTTTGTGGTCTATTTTCATGCCTTCAGAGTTGGTTTGGGGTGTGTTTTAATATAGAGAGGTAAGATCATAGCCTTTTTCTTTAGACAGCTTAAGCCATATGAAAGAACTATCCTATTCATGATCTTGTGTTAGTAGTAGTAGTATTTGCCTTAAAGATTTGGTGGCACTATTTTTATAGTGTGCACGTTGATGTGTTCATATACCATAATAGCCTGCAGTATGTGTTCTCTTAGAAAGAACTAAACCTCCATTAGAGAAGGTGGTTGGATTTGTTTAAAAACTACAACATGAGTGTCCTGTATCATCTTGGTAAAGCCACTGTAGTGGTTGATACTCTCACTAAGATATCTATGAGTAGTGTTGCTCATGTGGAGGATGATAAGAAGAAATTAGATTAGGAAGTTCATAACCATGCTCGACTAGGTGTTCGCTTAGTTTATTTAGCAGAAGGTAGTGTATGGGTGTAGAGTAATTCAGAATCATACCTAGTTTCCAAAGTGAAGGAAAAGCAGAATAAGGATCCCTGTCTAGATATCTTTAAGAAATCAATCAGAGATTAAAAGGTAGAGGTTTTCTCCCAAAGGGGGAGATGGTGTGTTGTGCTGCCAGGGTTGGCTATGTGTGCTAGGTGTAGATTATTTGAGATAGTGAATTTTTTTAGAAGAACATGTTGCATGCTAATCTATTCATCAAGGGACCACTAAGATGTACCGTGATTTGGGAGAGATCTATTAGTGGAGTAGGATGAAGAGAGACATTGCAGAGTTTGTGGCTAAGTTCTCAATATGTCAACAGGTTAAGATTAAGCATCAGAAGTCTAATGGGTCCATGTAGGAGTTCACTATTCCCACCTGCAGGTGGAAAGAAGTGAACGTGGACTTTTTGATGAGTTTGTCTCGTACTCATTGCCAACATGATTCATTTTGAGTCATTGTAGGTAAGATGACCAAATCAGCTTATATCCTACCAGTCCATACCTCTTAGTTTGTCAAGGATTATGCCAAATTATATATCAGGGATTTGGTCTAATTGCATGGTGTTTCATTGTTCATTATCTCAGATAAAGGTATGCAGTTCACCTCTCATTTATTAAAGGCATTCTAAAGGGGTCATAGTACCTGAGTTCACCTCAGCACAACCTTTCATCCTCAGAAAGATGGTCAAGAGAAAACAACCATTTAGACTTTAGAAGATATGTTGTGTGTATGTGCGATAGACTTTAAAGGTATTTGGGATGACCACTTTCCTTTGATTGAATTTGTATAAAACAACAACTATCATTCTAGCATTCAGAAGGATCCATTTGAGGAACTTTATGAGAGGAGGTGTAGATATCTTATAGTTCATTTGAAGTGGGTGAGGTCGCAGTGCTATGGCCTGACAAGGTATTTGATACCTTAGAGAAATTTCATTTTATCAGGGAAAGGCTTAAGACAGCCCATAGCCGACATTAATCATACGCAGATATGCGTAGAAAAGATCTCGAGTTTGAGATTGCTAATTTTGTGTATTTGAAAATATCTCATATCAATTAAGTGAAGAGGTTTGGCAAGATGGAGAAACTCAGTCCCTGATATATCGATCCTTACCGAATTCTCAGTCCTTTAAAAAAGGTAGCTTATGCGATTGAGTTGCCTTCAGACATATCTTCAGTGCATCTAGTGTTCCATGTCTCCTTACTTAAGAAATACATAGGTAACCCAGATGATGTAGTCCGTATAGAGGACATAAATATTTAGAATAGCCTCTCTTATGCAGAGCTCCCAATCGAAATCCTTGATTATCAGATTCGTAAACTGAGGAACAAAGAAGTCTCTCTTGATAAAGTACTTTAGCAAAATCAGAACTTTGAGGGAGCTATTGGTGAAGTAGAAGCACATATGCGGACCAAGTATCCTCACATTTTCTCTGCAAACTCAGACTCAGCCAAAGTTAATAGATTTATTTTGATTTTACTTAGTCTCATGTTCAGCTATAGCTACCAACTTGGTTTCAATTAACGTTGCATACTCAGTCATACATTCACAAAGCAGTTTAGTCATTTACTCACGCATCAGACATACATGTCCAGTGTATAAGACAGCTTATCGGTAATCCCAATCATGCATTCATAAAATATGTTCAACTATGTACCCATGCATTATATTTGCATGTTCAGTATGATAATTCAATATATCAATAATTTTATTCATGAAATCATGCATCAGTTGTTCATGTCCAGTGTCTAAATCTAGTCTATAAGTTTTCTTATTTTAATAAGTCTCATTAGAGGACAAATGTTCCCAAGGGGGAGTTATTGCAAGACCCCACAAAATCCTAAACTCAATTCAGTCTTTTAATCTTGCTAAGGGTTTCTAGACTTAGAAAATTTTAGTTAAGTATTTAGACTTGGTGTTATTTTGCCTTCGTAAGTTGGCAACTCTATTTCATGACTCTTATGACCTTAAAGTATCAATATTTAGATTGGTTCATGATTAACAATGCCATTATATATTCCTAGATGAGTGTTGGATTTTTTGAACCTCGTTTGAACCACTTTAGGAATCCAAAATAGTGCATCAACACGGTCTTGGTATGGCGCGTCGGTTATTGCGTCGATCAATATCTTTTCTTGGCTCTAGTGGTAATTTTCAGCGAACCGATGCAGATTTGACACAATGATGCAGAGTGCCAGTCTGCGCATCAATAGTTCAGTTTTCAATCATTAAAAGTCGCATCCTTAGGGGTATTTGGGTCTTTTCCCACATCCTTCAGCCCCCATAAACACAAAATTTAGCCTTCTAATTGCTACATATACTGATTATTTCACCAATTACTCCAGGATGAAAAACCTAGGTGAATGAATTTCAAATTGAAGGCTCAAGATTCCACAAATTATCTTTAATAATTTAGAAACCAAGGTATGTCAAGTGTTCATCCGAGGGTTCCTCAACCCTTGGAATCCAAGAAACTCTTTTAAACATCCAGTAACTTGATTTTATGCTTTCCATGATTTGGATTCAAGCGTATTAATAATTATAATGTTGATTGGATTTCTATTCGATTATTAAGTGCAAGATTTATGTAAAAACAACTATTATGTATGTAGTATCATGTGAATTCATGTTAAAGCCTTGAAATTTGTGATGCTCACGTCTTGTTTAGTACTATGTGCATATACAATGCCTTCAAAGTGTTTCATGAGTTGTTTATGAGAATTACATAATGAAATTATATCATATAAGCATGTATTCAAGTTCATGTCATGTAAGTGTTTGTTAGAATGTCCTAATGAATGAATGATGATCAAGTAGTTATTTATCATGTTTCTATAATTGTGTCGTATCTTATAATTTATGTTATTGAGTCCCCGGGGTATTTAATACTCAAAAATTTAGTAGATTAATAGAGCCATGGTCAGTCTAATTGTATCATGTCATGATCAGTAATACTCTCAGTTAGTTACAGAACTCAGGAATGAATTAGTGCACTCAATATAAGTCCAATCCAATTTAGTATTCAGTTCAGACCTCAGTAAATTCAGCCAGTTAAGAGAATTCATTAGTATTCTGTCAATCAATAGAACTTACTGAACTTAGTTAAGTTCATTTAGATAGTATAATCAGAAATAGATCAGTCAAGCCTAGTATAAACTAGAAATCAATTCAGTGTCCATTCAGTTAGGAGTAGGATTCAACACCAAGTGAACCACCAGATGGGGACTCACCTGCCTGTAGAGGGTGTGATCCTTAGAAGCAGTCCTTGTGTTCCATAACTACATATCTAGTGTAGTTAGAGACATTAACTTGCAATTTGAGGGTTGATAAGGTAATCTACCTGCCTATTAAAGGTACCACCGTTCTCATTCAGAGCACCTACCAAATGAGTATGATTCATCTTTTCTTTACCCATGGCATGATACTGACACCCTTCCAATTATAGTTACTGGTTGTACCCCAATTAGTTTAGAAAGGGGCATATTGGTTAGATGATTACTTCCCACAGTCTCAGTTTCACATTCAATCTCAGTACAGAACTCAGTTCAGTTCTATAGCTTCAGGACTGTCAGATACAGTCAGTCAGTTTACTACAAAACTCAGCATAGTTACATTGTATCAAGACTGACAAATACAGTTACATAGTTATTAGCTTCACAATATCAGTAAACTCAGATATCAGTAAATCAATAATTCAGAACTCAGTACCAAGTGTTATCGTGATCTCATTTAAAGTTTACGTATTTATGCATGTACTCTTATTCAGTTATATTCATGTCATTCAGTCAGTGTTTCTCAAGAATATGAACCCATGCATTGCACCCTACCATACTTTTGATACCAGTACATTCAAAGTACTGATGCATACCTTTTACTTCCACTATGATGTCATATATCATTAGTTCATACGCACGGGATGCCAATTTTCCCTGGAAGTTATAGATTTTCAGTAGTCAGAGTTAGTGGTGAGTCCTTATATTTTAAAGACATATTATTATTTCAGCATTACAATTTTATTTCAGTAGTCAGAGTTGGTTGGGCACTTGTCACATCAACTCCATATTTCATATAGTTTAGAGGCTTTTCAGACAAGATTATTTTTAGACAGATGTTTCAATTTTATTATTTTTATACCGTATTCAGTTTTATTACAGTATTGAACCTTATGAAATGTTTTACACCTAATTTTTTCATATTACAGTGTTATCATTCAGTTAATACAGTAGGTACTAGTCATAGGTTAGCTTGTGGTCCTTCGGGATTATGAGCACCATGTAGCATTCGTGGTACAGACTCGGGTGGTTAAAAAATTATTCCTAAATTCTTTGTGGTCTACTACTTTTAAGTATGGTACACTACATATCCATAAAAAGACTCTAATCGACATGGCTTTGTGGATACCCAATGACTCCAAACCATGCTCTGAAACTAAGATTTTCATGACCCAAACTAGTGACTGGTCGTGATGGGTATCTCAAGCCCACTGTGGATCAGAGACCACCCCCTTATCATAAACTCAAGAGCACAAGAATAATGATAATAAAGTAGAAGGCAAATAAAGGTAGAAATAAACAATGAATAAACAACTCAAATAATACTAAGAGTCAACCAACAACAGACCAATATCTGTCTATGAATACCTCAAACCAGAATAACATCTGAGACAAAACATACCTCTGACTATGACTATAAATAATCCAAAATAATGAGTCAATACTGAGAGAAAAATAAAATGATAAGGCCTTCCAAATGATGGAGGCTCACTTTTTTAGAGCAACCTAAAGAATATGCTCAACCACCTAACACTACGCCCGATTAATAGAAATGTCTTTAGACCGTACATCATTAAATGATGTAGCATCCTAAGACTACCAGTGGGGTAAATATGGGCATGTAACTCAGGGGAAGTGATAAAATAATTCCATTTCAAAATTCACTCAAAACCACATGAACACATCTAAATATACATATATACGATGTCAAGATAGGGTAAGGTTTATGAACATGATTATTTACAAATTTAACCTGGACTGTTGATGTTGGGCGTATTGTTACGTCTAAGCACCATAACTTACCCATGTTTTATCTAAGTTTTGAGGATAAAATACATAATTCTTGCACTTTTAGTCTATTTTTAGTTAAGTGAGCTGACCTATGTGATTAGAATGCTTTTCAGGTACTAATGAGGAAGATTACAACACTTTGGGGACCTATGGACAACAAAGGAAAACTTCACATAAAAAGGAAAGAAACTCTTGGACTGAATGTGATGCATGGGAACTTTTTCCCGGGAAAACACAATATTTTTAAATAGTTAAGGATGCAGTAGCAATTTATTAGAGAAGGATGTTATTAAAAGCCTCATTGCTGAATTTTTAGGGATTATTCACATTCAGTATTATTTTGAAGACAAGAAAAAAACGTCTTAGCTTGAGGACGGAAAGAGAGAAAAACTTTTATCTCTTATTTTTGCTATTCATCTTTATCACCAAGATCATTCTAAGTTTCGGTATGATGAATATGTCTATTTTGATTTCCGTTTTATTCATGAGTAGCTAAGTTTATTTGTTAGGGTTATGGAAACCTTGTGGTATACTTTCTATTGCAAAGAGTTTTTGAATTTATGATGTGTTAATCTACTTATATCATTACTCTCTTTATTTTGATTGAATTCTCGTGGTTGCAAACATAGGGAATGCACCATTATAGCAATAACTTGTTCGATAGAAAAGTTACTGTTTGGAAAAGAGAGTGTGACAAGAAAATAGGGTTTCCAACCTATATTTTACACGTTAATGCCTTTGCAGGATTAACTTCTTGCAGAGTTCGTACAATTATGTCCAGCTTCTCTATATCAAACTGAGAAATTGTTATGTAAAGAAAAGGGTTGAAAGTGTGACTCCACTAATAATATTGTTGGCTGATGATAGGCGAATTTACGCGCCTATATCAATATATTTTGCCCATATTTTAGCCTAGTTTCGAGAACTAATTATCTATTTCATACACTTTTAGTCCTTTTTCCTGTAAATGAGCTAACAAATGTGATTAGGAAAGTTTCAGGTATAAATGATGCAAAATACAGCAATTTATGGCTTACTTGACGCAAAAGAAAGCTCACGAACGAAGTGGAAAGGAGCTGGACGCCTAAAGGACTAAATCTGCTGCATGGAAAATCTGTCCCGGGCTAAAACAGCAATTCTGAAGACTTTGGGACTTACAGACACAAAGCTGGATTTTTGCCATAATACATTAACCTAGTGCAATTAGGTTATGTGTTTCATTATTCCATTTGGATTATAATTTTGTAACCTTACCCTAGTACATTTGGGTCAAGGATTTTATTAGTATATTAGGATTTGGTTATTTATTTCATTAGCTTAGTAGGAGTAGGATAGGAGTATTATAAATACCCTATCATGTTAGAGATTTTTAATTAACTCTTAACTTAAGACATCTTCCTACAATACATTCTCAATTCTTCATTCTTCTATTCTTAAATTCCACAACAAGAGAATTGTTACTTGCTAAGGAATCACCAAAACCACACGCCAAACACCTACTATTCACGCCATCCACCATGCAAAACGTGATATCCTTCGCATTCATGGGTAACTAAACCTCTTAGTTGGGGTTATGGAAGCCGAATGAGTTACTATCTATTGCTATGAGCTTGTGAGTTCAAGACACGTATATTGCTTATATCATTATTCTCTTCATCTTAAATCATTCTTTGCGGTTCAAACACAAGAACACGCCATTCTAACATCTAACCTGTTCGAGAGAAAGGTTATTTGTCTAGAAAAGAAGACGCATAGACCAACGCCAGGTTAACATTTAACTTGTTCGAGAGAAAAGTTATTTGTCTGGAAAAGAGATAATGTCAAGGTAGTAGGACACCCGTTCCTATTAAAAAGCTAGTGCCGTACCTGGACTAACTTCTTGGAGAATTCGTACCGTTAGACACGCTTTAAGCTCGAGAGAGTTAAAGTGAAATAGTCCTTGTTTAGGTCGAGAGACGCTTGGATTTACCATCGACTACAATTCTCTATAAGCAATTGCATGTCAAGACTCTACACACTCATAGCCAATAGAGACGTATACCTCAGAAGGTGGACATAACCCCAACGCCTCAATTCTCATTGTTTACAACACACGTGACAATCTCTCTTTATTTTGCTATTTTCAGTTCTTACATTCTTGTTTCGGTTACATACTACAAAACCCCCCTTTCCTACGAGACTTGTACTAAAAGTCTAGTAATTTCTCTTGCTTGTTGGCCAAGCTATTCTCTGTGGGATCGATACCCAACCCAGTTGGGTTCTATATTTGCTAACGACCGCTTTACACTCCTACGAGAGCTGTAGATTGAGCGTTATCAAAAATTGGCGCCGTTGCCGGGGAATACAAGTGTCAATCAAGTTCGTGAAAATTACTAGACCCTTTGGTCAAAGATTCTCGTACTTTTACGTTTAGTTTTTGTTTTTGTTTATTGCAGGTTTTTCTTTTAGTGCATGCCCCATACTAGAAGTTCTGGTCAACCGTTATTACCAATCAATCCGGAACCGCAACGAATTAGAAGAATGGAAGCACAAGCGGAAATCGACAGGATGGCTGCTCAACACGAGCAAGCAAGATTAGCTGCTCTTGCCGCTGCTCAAGTCCAACAACAAAACATTGATAATCCTGGACGAGCAACAAATCCTGACGATGAAGATTTAGGAGATGACGAGTTGATCAACCCAAGGCATGGCGCTGAAATGGCAACACCTGCCAACAGACGAGGTCGACAAGCTCGGTACAGATATGATCGCCAACCTTTGCAACCAGCTTTCGACGATGATGATGATGATCTTGATGGTGCCGGAGCCACTGGAGCTATAATTCCACCACCATTAGCGCCCGGAGCCAAGTTCAACATCACTAGCACCATGATTCAGTTATTGCAACTCAAGGGATTATTTGGTGGACTAGCAGGCGATGATCCGAATATGCATCTCATCAACTTTATTTCTACATGCAAGTCTTTTGACAATCCTGGAGTTGGTCAGAATGCTATTCGGTTACGTCTATTTCCATTGTCTCTGTCTGGGGAGGCAACATTATGGTTGAATGGGCTGACTCCTGATTCTATTACAAATTGGAGGCAATTGAGAGACGCTTTCCTAGAAAGATTCTTTCCGCCATCCAAGAGGGCTCAATTGAGAGATGAAATCAGCAACTTTCGTCAGCTTCCCTCTGAAGCTCTTCACGAAACATGGGAGAGGTTCAAGACAAAGCTAGCGAGATGCCCAAACCATCACATGACTAATGTTCACCTCATGGAGATCTTATATAGAGCCTTGAATTCAGTAACTAAACCAGTGGTGGACAACGCAGCTGGAGGTTCTTTTATGGACCTCACCTTTGGTCAAGCAAGCAACATGCTAGATCGTATGACAAAACAAAGTAGAGCTTGGCATACCAGGGATTCTGAGGTAGCAAGCCCCACTTTATCTATTGGCATGTCTGCAGATCAAAGAAGAAGAGAAGAAGAGCGTGATCAAGACATGGCGCACATGAAAACCCAAATGGACCTTCTTACAAAGCATCTATTAGGGAAGACTGAAAAAGTGAAAGCAATTGCGTCAAAAGGAAGAGACGAATCTGATTCGGAAGAGGAGGCCAACTACTTGAACAATCAGGGGGGTTTCCGAGGGAATGCCCAAGGAAACCAAGGTCGGAACTATTATGACAAATCTGGAGACAAAGACCAAGGTAGTTGGAAGAAAAATAATGAAAATAGTGGTTTGTACGTTCCCCCTGGTAGACGTGATACCACCACATCTAATTCTATGGAAGACATGATGGCTAAGTTATTGAAAGGAGTGGAAGCGACGAACGCGGGAGTTAAGGAGGTTATTGACGATTTGGCCTCCATGAAGCAATTAGTTGATTCTCATTCCACTTCTATCAAGCAACTAGAGCAGCAATTCAGTCAACTTTCAGCAACACTCAACCAAAGAAAAGCCGGCACCTTGCCTAGCGATACAGTGCAAAATCCAAGGACTGATGGGTCATGCATGGCCATCACTACGAGGAGTGGTAAGGTGCTGGAAACTTCAGCAGAAGGCAAGCAAGTAGTTGACGGAACAGCAGACAAGGACGCCACATCTAGTGACGCCACTAGGGAAGACGCCGCAATATCCACTTCCAACGTTAAGGACGTGTTGCCTAGTGACGTGCAGCCTGAAAAAAATAATAAACGGAAGCAAGAGGAGAAGAAAGCCATGGAAAGAACACTTCCATACCCACCACCACCTTTTCCACAAAGATTGAAGAAGGTGGCCGATGACACTAAGTTCAGCAAATTTATGACCATGTTGAAGCAGCTAACTATTAATGTCCCATTGGTAGAGGCACTTGAACAAATGCCTGGGTATGCGAAGTTTATGAAAGATCTTTTGACTAAGAAGAGGGCAGCAAGCTATGAGCTGAAAGAAGATGTGCATCATTGTAGTGCAATAGCTACCCGATCTATAGTTCAGAAGAAGGCCGACCCCGGAGCTTTCACTATTCCTTGCACCGTCGGATCTTTGGACTTTGCTAAAGCATTATGTGACTTAGGAGCCAGCATCAACTTGATGCCATTATCAATCTACAAGAAGTTGGGGTTAGGAGATCCTACACCAACTAATATGAAGCTTGTTATGGCGGATAGGTCGGTAAAACGACCGGTTGGTATTCTATGCGATGTCTTGGTGAAGGTATCTTCATTCATATTTCCAGCAGACTTTGTCATCTTGGATTGCGAAGCAGATTCAGAGGTTCCCATAATCTTGGGACGCCCTTTCCTTGCTACGGGAAGTGTGCTCATAGACTTGAGAGCTAATGAGCTTTCATTCCGAATAAATGATGAAGTGGTGCGCTTTGATGTTTGCAAATCAATGAAGCAACCCAAAGATCTAAGTGTATTTTCTGTGGCTGATGTTGTCGTTGATGACGAGGATGAGTTACTTGCTGAAGAGCAAATTCTTGATGATCCTTTAGAGGTTTTGCTCATGGAAGAAGATGATGATGATGCTGAAATTTCTGAAGATGATATTTGTGCTCTATCGGGATTAGGAGCATATCGCTGTCCTCCTAAGAAGCTGGATCTTGATCTCAAGAATCGACCCACACCACCAGCTAAGCCATCTATTGAAGAACCACCCACATTAGAATTAAAGGAGCTGCCAAGCCATTTGAAGTATGCATTCTTAGGAAGCGGAAACACTCTTCCAGTCATAGTGGCAGCCGATTTAGGTGAGCAACAAGTTGCAGCTCTTATTGCAATTTTACGCAAGTATATTAGAGCTATTGGATGGACCATTGCAGATATCCTTGGTATTCCACCTGGGATTTGCACTCATAAAATTCAGCTCCAAGAAAAGTGCACACCCACCATCGAACACCAAAGACGTCTAAACCCACCAATGCAAGAGGTGGTGAAGAAGGAGATTATTAAGTGGCTAGACGCAGGAGTTGTGTATCCTATTTCTGATAGTACATGGGTAAGCCCAGTACAATGTGTTCCCAAGAAAGGAGGTATGACGGTGGTTGCGAATGCAAAGAATGAGCTTATACCACTCAGGCCCGTCACTGGATGGAGAGTATGCATGGACTACCGCAAGCTGAATTCTTGGACTCTCAAGGATCACTTCCCCATGCCATTTATGGACCAAATGCTAGATCGATTAGCGGGAAAAGGATGGTTTTGCTTTCTTGATGGTTATTCAGGTTACAATCAGATTTTTATTGCACCAGAAGACCAAGAGAAGACAACGTTTACATGCCCATATGGTACGTTTGCCTTCAAACGTATGCCATTCGGGTTATGTAATGCACCAGCCACCTTTCAGCGATGTATGATGTCTATTTTCTCTGATATGGTAGAAGACACTTTGGAGGTATTTATGGACGACTTTTCAGTTGTTGGGGAGTCTTTCGAAGCATGTTTGGTGAATTTAAGCATGGCATTACAAAGATGTGTTGAGTTCAACCTTGTGCTGAATTGGGAGAAGTGCCACTTCATGGTAAAAGAAGGAATTGTTCTTGGGCACAAGATCTCCGAAAGAGGAATAGAGGTTGATCGCGCCAAAATAGAGGTAATTGAGAAGCTACCACCTCCAATTTCGGTGAAGGGAGTTCGTAGTTTTCTTGGCCATGCTGGGTTTTATCGTAGATTCATCAAAGACTTCTCCAAAATTTCTAGTCCACTATGCAAGCTATTGGAGAAAGATGCGAAGTTTGACTTTAATGATGATTGCTTGAAGGCATTCGAATGCCTTAAAGAAAAACTCATTGAAGCCCCTATCATGGTAACACCAGATTGGACGCTCCCGTTCGAAGTCATGTGTGATGCTAGTGGGGTAGCCGTTGGTGCTGTTCTTGGACAGAGGAAGGAGAAATTATTTCATCCTATCTACTATGCGAGTAAGGTCCTCAATGAAGCCCAAAGGAACTACACCGTCACTGAACAAGAGCTATTAGCGGTTGTGTATGCGTTTGAGAAGTTCCGCGCCTACCTATTAGGTACTAAAGTGATCGTTCATACAGACCATGCAGCTCTTAGGTATCTAATGACAAAGAAGGATGCAAAACCAAGGCTGATTCGATGGGTGTTGCTGCTGCAAGAGTTTGATTTCGAAGTTAAAGATAGACGAGGTTGCGAGAACCAAGTGGCTGATCACCTATCTAGACTTGAGAATGAGTATGTGGCGCAATCAGAAAATCAGATTGGCGATGCATTCCCTGACGAGGAGATATTAGCGACAACAATGGAAGACTTACCATGGTATGCCGACTTTGCAAATTTCGTGGTGAGTAATGTGTTACCTTCCAATTTATCTTACCACCAGAGGAGGAAGTTTATGCATGACATTCAGCACTACTATTGGGATGAGCCTTATTTGTTTCGAAGATGCGCGGATGGTATCATTCGACGATGTATATCCCATGAAGAAGTGCCTACTATATTGGAAGCATGCCACACTTCGCAAGTCGGAGGACATCATGCGGGTAATCGAACAGCAAGAAAAGTCTTGCAAAGTGGTTATTATTGGCCTACAATATTCAGAGATGCACACGACTATGTGAGAAGGTGTGACCAATGCCAACGTCAAGGTGCTATTTCAAAACACCATGAAATGCCCATGTCCACAATTCTGGAGGTAGAACTCTTTGATGTATGGGGTATTGATTTCATGGGACCATTCGTGAATTCGTTTGGAATGAAGTACATCTTGGTTGCTGTGGATTATGTGTCGAAATGGGTTGAAGCTGTAGCATTGGCCGATAATGAAGGAAAGCGTGTTGTAGCGTTTTTAAAGAAGAATATCTTCTCTCGCTTTGGGGTACCTCGTACTATCATAAGTGATGGAGGATCTCACTTCTGCAACAAGCTATTCAAATCGGTATTGGCCAAGTATGGAGTCAAGCAACACAAGGTAGCTACGCCTTATCATCCCCAAACTAGTGGACAAGTAGAGGTTTCCAATCGTGAGATCAAGCAAATCCTCGCCAAGACGGTCAATGCGAATCGGAAGGATTGGTCTCGGAAGCTAGATGATGCACTATGGGCGTATAGGACTGCATTCAAGACGCCCATTGGGATGTCACCTTATCAGCTAGTTTATGGGAAGGCTTGTCATCTACCCATCGAGCTTGAATACAAGGCATTATGGGCATTGAAGCACTTGAATCTGAATTGGGATGATGTGAAGAACCTGAGGTTGGAGCAGCTGAACGAGCTAGATGAATTCCGTCTCCATGCATATGAAAGATCAGATTTATACAAAGAGCGGATGAAGAAGTATCACGATCAGCGGATTTTTCGACGACACTTCCAAAAAGGTGACATGGTACTACTTTTTAACTCCAGATTCAAGCTCTTCCCAGGTAAGTTAAAATCAAAGTGGTCTGGTCCATTTAAAGTCACCCACGTCTACTCGTCTGGGGTAGTCGAACTGGAAAATAATGAGGGTGTTATCTTCAAGGTGAATGGCCAACGTGTTAAGCCATATATCGGTCCTCTTGACTCGATGAATGACATGGCCATCACTTATCTCGACGAAGTCTAAGTACTCGAGATTACTACGTCGAGCCACGACAATAAATAAGGCGCTAGAAGGGAGGCAACCCTTCGTTTTATTGTTTTATCGTTTTGTCGTTTTAGTATTTTTTCTTTTTGATAAATGAAAATCCAAAAATAAGAGTCGTGCCACGACCAAAACTAAGGCGCTTGGTGGGAGGCAACCCATCGTACTAATCGTTTTCATTTGTTTGAGCAAATATAGGTGTAAGAAGTATGCAACGAGGAGATTGATTTCAATTGACGATTTGGTCGCATTGTATGGTAAAGACGGTAAGTTAGGAATGGTGATGCATAAGGCTATGAATTGAGCCTTTCTCACGTCATAATAGGCTTCGAGGAAGGCTAGGCCTTGGTACAAATAGGCCACGAACGATGCACAACCTATTCTATAGCCTAAGGACTCGGAATCTAGTGTGCTATACCCTATGCGCCGCCTATTCCTAGGTGTGCTTTTGACTATGCGCCGCCTATGCTATGGCATTTGAGATACTGAGACCAAATGCCATACCATATGCGCCGCATATGCCTAGATATGTCATACCATGTGCGGCGCATATGTCCCATTATGCCATGGACAATGCGCCGCATATACATGTGATATGCCGAGGGATATGCGCCGCATATAGGGTGATTTTGTCCCCAAATCCGATTATAAATGGGTCATAACCCGACCCATACTCCTCCTATATAAAGGGGACTTGTTTTTATTTTACAAACACATTAGAATCAACCCTAAAGGCGCCGCATATCATCCCAAATCCTCTCAAATTTTTCTTCCTTTGTTCTTCCAATCCACAACAACTTCTCCACAATCTTCAAGCAAGTAAGTGCTCTCTTATTCTTCATCTATTTATCGTAAGTACTACTTTACTATGCTTATTATTAAATGCTAAATCATGTGAGATTAGTGGTGATGTTCATGTGATTGGATAATTGTTGCAAAAATCGTGTGATTGAATGAATACGAATGAAATTCATGACTTGTTTCCGACTTGAATTTTGTTTCAATGGCATTATTGTGATACTTGCTGAACATATGTGGCCATGAATATTGATTGAGAGTGTTGTTTGGATGCTTGCATAATTAACCATCCCGGCCATCGGGATAAGGTTATAGTGATTATTGATTGAGAGTGTTATAGTAACCCCTATGTTGTAACGTTGCGATATACACCATGCAAGTCGTCCAAATGGCTGCTCATAAGTGATGTAATGCTGATTTTCTTGTCGGAATACAATCCGAGGACGTATGTCGACGAAGTCTGAGTACTCGACCACGTTCACTTCACCGATTTATGCCAACAAGATTAAGTGTGGGGTGGTACCCCTAATGCTTGCATATAGATTGTCTAAAGTGCGATTGTGCTGCATCTAACATTATTTCTAGTCTCAGGTACAATGGCACCGAAAGCAAGGCAAGGCAAGGAGAAGGCTACCACAACCCGCAAGGACAAGAAGAGAAGCCGAAAAGACCAAGGCGAATCATCTTCCGCACACCTACCACGCAGAATGTTCGGAATCAAATGGGTTCTTGAGGAAGAAGCCAAGGCATGGTACAGCAGCAACAAAGAAAAGAAATATGTGCACGTCGACTTAATCAACAAGGAGACCTTAGCAAAGAAGGAGCCGCAAATGTTGGCTAAGATTATGGCTTTGAAGCTGGATTTCATCTTCCGTGACATGGGAGAGTGCAATCTTGACTTAACAAGAGAGTTTTATGCCAACTGGTCGCCAAACACAACAGGCAACGAAGTCAAAATTCGGGGCCAAGTGTTACAGCTTACAGCGGATTGGATCAACTCGTTTCTAGGCCTACCTTCGGTCGACACTGCACCATACAAAGAGCTGTACAGCAGGCCTCCTTACAGAGCTATAAGACACACGCTTTGTGGAAGCAGATCGATGGCGAGATGGGGCAGACATAAGGAAACAGGCCGTCACAACACATTCCCCTATGCTCCACTAAATAGGGAAGCAAGAATCTGGATGCGCATTGTCAACTCATGCCTCATTCCTGGGACACAATACACAAAGATATCGAGAGATAGAGTGTGCCTGGTTTATGCATTGATGACGAATGTCCCTATCAACTTTGGGGCAATCATTCGATCTACCATGAGAAAAGCCAGACTCCACAGCAGGTCCCATTTCACATTCGGCAATTTGTTGACAGCAATGTTGCGGAAGGAGGATATAGAAGAGGAACCAGCTGACCACAAACTCCCACATACCCCAAAGAAGGTTGACCTCACCAAGGTCAAAGATGCTGAAACAACGCATGGAGTCAACCTTACCACTGCGGAGAGACATGCTCGTGACGAGAGTTTCTTCCGTCATCTCTATGGCATGACGAGATTCACTATGATGAGTGGTGGACGTATTCCAACTGCTGAAGAGCTCCAACAGCTGGACCACGACTACCCAATGAACAGACATGCCCGGGAGATGTGTGGAGTAGGAGTCTATTTCGAGGAACCTCTTGATGATGACGTGCCAACTGATGATGATAGACGCCTGCCTGATTCTGATGCTGAGGAGAACTCTGACGATGACTCTTACGATGATTCGGACGAAGGGGGTATGACCCCCGACATTGAGGAAGAGTCTGACTAATCAGGTTCTTCGACTTTATTTTCCACTGAGGGCAGTGTCTAGTCTAAGTGTGGGGTGGCAGAATCTGCATGCTATGTTTGTATGTTCGCTTGTTTTACTTGTTTTACTTCGTTTTTAGTCCAATTTTTTCGTTTGACGTTTTTTTTTGTTTTTTAGGAGTAAAAATTTTTTTCTAGCTACGCATGAAATTATTTTGATAGGCAGCATGAGATTATAACAAGAGTATGTGTTACAATTGTGACTATTGAGACATTTAGGCTCTAGTTGTGACTCATTATGTGATAGTGTGTGATTCAATTCCTTCACTTGTTGGGTTGAGAGTCTATATTACTTCCAAACAAGTCGACCATGTGCCTTGTGTGTGTGAGATTAATAGTATATTCTATGTATGTGGCTGATGCTAGAACTTGCCTGGTATGTATGCAAAGCGAAAATAAGGAATGTAAGTTTAGGATATGATTTAGGCATTTCTTTGGCAACCTATATGTGTTTACCTTTAGTTTTTCCTACCCATGTAAATCATCCTAGTTAAACCCTTTTGAGCCTTTAGCCTATTTCTTTGACAACCTTGTATGTAAGCCTAATCCATTTTTTTCAAGACCTGATTTGATCCAAATTCCTAAGTGCTTTAAAGTGAATAAGTCATGTGACAACATAAGAGGAAATTGGGTGAGTATGATGCTTTAAATTGTAATGGTGCTTGAATGCGTTATGAAAAAGAAGAAAGTGCTATCATAAGAGGTATTTTGTGAAAAGAAAAAGGAAAAGAAAGCTGAAAAGTGAGTTGTGCTTAAAAGTGAAAAATAAAAGATGAGAACAAGGGTGGAAGAATAAAATAAAGAAAGGTTGAGAGAACAAAGTGTCAATGATACAATGTGATGTATTAAAGTGCTTAGGAACTTAGTCACTATTTCTGGCCAAAATAGTCCTACCCATCCCTTAGCCTACATTACAACCATCTAAAGACCTACTTGATCCTAATCCTAACATTCCGACATTTAGTAGAGTACTACATTAAGGGCAAGCTTATGGTCATTAGTTGCTACATATGAATTTTTTGTGAGAGTGAGTGCAAGGACACTTGGATACCCATGTTTGAAAAATATGCTATATTTGTGAGTGATTATGGGTACTATATTGTGAGACACACATGGTTGATGAGTTTTGGATAGTTGTATATGATTCTATGTACCTTAACGTTTGCATGCAAGTTGATCACCATCACGAGTCTATGCTTGAGGTTAAATTGTTTCTACTTATAATCAGAAAGCTACTCTTCGTTGATAATTGTTGTGCTTGTCTTGAAGAATGTTTTGTGTTTTTTCTGTAAAAACCTTAAGTTGATGCTTAGAAGGACATGATATGTTGTTCGAGGACGAACAAAGCTCTAAGTGTGGGGTGTTGATGATAGGCGAATTTACGCGCCTATATCAATATATTTTGCCCATATTTTAGCCTAGTTTCGAGAACTAATTATCTATTTCATACACTTTTAGTCCTTTTTCCTGTAAATGAGCTAACAAATGTGATTAGGAAAGTTTCAGGTATAAATGATGCAAAATACAGCAATTTATGGCTTACTTGACGCAAAAGAAAGCTCACGAACGAAGTGGAAAGGAGCTGGACGCCTAAAGGACTAAATCTGCTGCATGGAAAATCTGTCCCGGGCTAAAACAGCAATTCTGAAGACTTTGGGACTTACAGACACAAAGCTGGATTTTTGCCATAATACATTAACCTAGTGCAATTAGGTTATGTGTTTCATTATTCCATTTGGATTATAATTTTGTAACCTTACCCTAGTACATTTGGGTCAAGGATTTTATTAGTATATTAGGATTTGGTTATTTATTTCATTAGCTTAGTAGGAGTAGGATAGGAGTATTATAAATACCCTATCATGTTAGAGATTTTTAATTAACTCTTAACTTAAGACATCTTCCTACAATACATTCTCAATTCTTCATTCTTCTATTCTTAAATTCCACAACAAGAGAATTGTTACTTGCTAAGGAATCACCAAAACCACACGCCAAACACCTACTATTCACGCCATCCACCATGCAAAACGTGATATCCTTCGCATTCATGGGTAACTAAACCTCTTAGTTGGGGTTATGGAAGCCGAATGAGTTACTATCTATTGCTATGAGCTTGTGAGTTCAAGACACGTATATTGCTTATATCATTATTCTCTTCATCTTAAATCATTCTTTGCGGTTCAAACACAAGAACACGCCATTCTAACATCTAACCTGTTCGAGAGAAAGGTTATTTGTCTAGAAAAGAAGACGCATAGACCAACGCCAGGTTAACATTTAACTTGTTCGAGAGAAAAGTTATTTGTCTGGAAAAGAGATAATGTCAAGGTAGTAGGACACCCGTTCCTATTAAAAAGCTAGTGCCGTACCTGGACTAACTTCTTGGAGAATTCGTACCGTTAGACACGCTTTAAGCTCGAGAGAGTTAAAGTGAAATAGTCCTTGTTTAGGTCGAGAGACGCTTGGATTTACCATCGACTACAATTCTCTATAAGCAATTGCATGTCAAGACTCTACACACTCATAGCCAATAGAGACGTATACCTCAGAAGGTGGACATAACCCCAACGCCTCAATTCTCATTGTTTACAACACACGTGACAATCTCTCTTTATTTTGCTATTTTCAGTTCTTACATTCTTGTTTCGGTTACATACTACAAAACCCCCCTTTCCTACGAGACTTGTACTAAAAGTCTAGTAATTTCTCTTGCTTGTTGGCCAAGCTATTCTCTGTGGGATCGATACCCAACCCAGTTGGGTTCTATATTTGCTAACGACCGCTTTACACTCCTACGAGAGCTGTAGATTGAGCGTTATCATTGGCACATACCACCTAAATGTATGTCGATGAAGTCTGAGTAGTTGACAACACTCACTCAATTAGTTTGTACAAACAAATTAAGTGTGGGGTGGTGCCATCACTATTTTCTTTTTCGATTATAGTGAATTTTATGAAATGAGACTAACACGACCCTATTATGATCTCAGGTAACATGGCTCCAAAAGGAAGACAGGGAAAGGAGAAAGCATCCACCTCACAAAAAGGTCAAAAAAGGTCAAGAAAGGACCAGGCTGATTCCTCCTCTTTTCAAGTGCCTCGACGTACTTTTGGGATCAACTGGGTTCTAGAGGAGGAAGGGAAGGAATGGTATAGAAACAATAAAGTGAAGAAATATATACATGAGGAGTCGATGCAGAAGGAAAGTTTAGCCAAGAACTGCCCTCACATTTTGGCAAAGATTATGGCACTAAATCATGACTTGATCTTCTGAGACATGGGTGAATGTAATCTTGATTTGACTTGAGAGTTTTATGCCAAATGGTCCCCAAGGACTACGGGAAATGAAGTAAAGATTCGGGGGCAAGTCTTTCAATTGAACGCTGATTTCTTCAACTCTTTCCTGGGTACTCCAAGTTTAGATCAAGCACCACTCAAGGAGCTCTACAAAAGACCTCCCTACAGAGCCATCAGACATACGTTGTGTGGATCAAGGTCCATGACCCGGTGGACTCGTCATAAGGATAATGGTCGTCACAATACTTACCCATATGCTTGTTTGAACAGAGAACCTCACATATGGTTATGAATAGTCAATTCCTTCTTGATTCCTGGGATACAATACACTAAGGTCATGCATGATTGAGCCAGCTTGGTGTATGCTCCAATGATAAATGTTTCCATCAATATTGGTGCAGTTATACGAACGTCGATGCGAAAAGCAAGGGTGCACAAAAGGTCCCATATCAGTTCCGACAACTTATTGACTGCAATATTAAGGAAAGAGCACATTGAGGAGGAGCTTGCAGACCATAAGTTTCCACATAACCTGAAGAAGGTACATCTTACGAAAATCAAAGATCCAAAAACTGGTCAAGGCATCAACCTTACCACTGCTGAGAGACATGCTCGAGATGAGAGTTTTTTTTGCCATATGTATGACATGACTCGGTTTACTATAATGAATGGGGGTCGTGTGCCGACTGATGCAGAGCTTCGGCAGTTGGACTATGACTACCCGCTTAATGAGCATAGTCGGGCCATGTGTGGAGTGGGGGTAAATTTTGAAGAACCTGTAGATGATGATGTGCCAAAAGACGATGATCACCAACTGCTAGACTCTGATGTGGAGGACAACTCTGATGATGATTCTGAGGTAGGGGGTATGACCCCGAATGTAGAGGAGGAGTCTAACTAACTAGGTTTTTGCTTATTTATTTACACTAAGGGCAGTGTGTTCCTTCTTTGTGTGGGGTGTTGCATACTGCTTGCCCGTATTTATTCTATAGTCGTTTTGATTTAGTCGTAGTTAGTTAGTTATAATTAGTAAGGTTTTTGCATGAAATTGTTCTTATAGACGGCATGGCATTATAACAGGAGTTTGTGCTGATTCACTACTATTGAAACATTTAGGCTCTAAGTTGTGACTCATTCTGTGATAAATGTTTGGGATTTAATTCATTTATCTGTTGGGTCAGAAATCTAAAATGGTCCCAATTAAGTTGACCATGTTCCATGTGTATGTAAGGTTATTGTATATTCTTTGTTGCGGCTGATGCTAGAACTTGTCTAGTGTGTGTGTGAAGCAAAATAAAGATTATGAGTTTAGGAGATGATTTAGGCATTTCTTTGGCAGCCCTGATTTTTTTTATCTTCTTTTTACCTACCTTTGTACATTGTCCTAGTGAACACCCATTGAGCCTTTCTCTAGTTTCTTTGGCAACCCCATATGCCTAATCCACTTTTTTTGAAAAGACAATAATTTGATCCAAAAGCCCCTAAGCGCTTCAAATTGTAGAATCAGGTTGCGTAAAGAATGTGGCAAAATAAGAGGAAAATGGTGAAAGTGATGCCCCAAAGTTTAGTTATTGGTACATGAAAATATTGTGATCAAGGGTGGCTATCATAAGGATGCCTAATAAAAAAAATTAATAAAAAAGAAAAAAAAGAAAAAAAAATGGGTTGTATATACCCATCATAGTGTTTTTGATTGAGTAACAAAATGGGTGAAGGGGGGTTGGTAGATGAAAGGAAGATAGAGTGGTTGTTAAAATTTAGTGTAAATGGCATAAGGTAGTGTATTAAAGCGCTTAGGGAACATAGTCACCATTTCTGGCAAAAATAGTCCTACCTGTCCCTTTAGCCTACTTTACAACCCGTAAAGACCTATTTGATCCTAACCTTAGCATTCTGATATTAGTAGAGCATTACACAAAGGGCAAGCATATGGTCATCAGTTGTAATCTAAGAATTCTTTTTGAGAGTGAAAGCAAGCAAGTTCTTATGCCCATATTTCTGAAAAATGCAAAACTATTAGTGATTATGGGAAACATTTTTTGTGAGCGCACATGGTTGATGATTGTTGGGTATATGATATTTTTTAGGCTTAACTTGTTTATACGAATTAACCAACTTAATGAGCCTATGTTGGAGGGTGAGTTGTTTCTAGTAATGATCAAGAAATCTACTCTTTGCTAATAATTGCAGTTTATGTCTTGTTGAAAATTTTGTGTTGCTCTTGTGAATTTTAGTTAGGTATTCGCATGGATGTACTATTTTGTTCGAGGACAAACAAATCTTTAAGTGTGGGGTGGTGATGTTGGGCGTATTTATACGTCAAAGCACCATAACTTACCCATGTTTTAGCAAAGTTTTGAGGATAAAATACATAATTCTTACACTTTTACTCTATTTTTAGTTAAGTGAGCTGACCTATGTGATTAGCATGTTTTTCAGGTACTAATGAGGAAGATTACAGGACTTTGGGGACCTGTGGAAAGCAAAGGAAAACTTCACATAAAAAGGAAAGCAGCTCTTGGACTGAATGTGATGCATGGGAACTTTTTCCCGGGAAAACTCAATATTTTTAAATAGTTAAGGATGCAGTAGCAATTTATTAGAGAAGGATGTTATTAAAAGCCTTATTGCTGAATTTTTAGGGATTATTCACATTCAGTATTATTTTGAAGACAAGAAAAAAGCGGCTTAGCTTGAGGACGGAGAGAGAAATGCTTTTCTCTCTTATTTTTGCTATTCATCTTTATCACCAAGATCGTTCTAAGTTTTGGTATGATGAATATGTCTATTTTCATTTCCGTTTTATTCATGAGTAGCTAAGTTTATTTGTTAGGGTTATGGAAACCTTGTAGTATACTCTCTATTGCTATGGGTTTTTGAATTTATGATGTGTTAATCCACTTATATCATTACTTTCTTCATTTTGATTGAATTCTCGTGGTTGCAAACATAGGGAATGTGCCATTATAGCAACAACTTGTTCGATAGAAAAGTTACCGTTTGGAAAAGAGAGTGTGACAAGAAAATAGGCTTTCCAACCTCTATTTTACACGTAAATGCCTTAGCAGGATTAACTTCTTGCAGAGTTCGTACAATTGGTTGTACACTTTCGATTCGAGAGAACTAACGGTAATAAATCCTTGATGGTTGAAAAACACTTGGATTTAGAATTAGAATACGTCTCTCTATAAGTGCATGCATGTATAAAATTTGTATTACTCATAGTTAATAGAGAAGTAGAAGCTACAAGGTGGACAATACCCTAACTTGCCATTCTCTGTGATCAAATATTATTACACATATCATCTCATTGTTACACTGATAATATTATTTTGCACCTAAACTGAAACCTCCCTTACCTTGGAACCTTCGATCAACAGTCTTATGATAATCGCAATACTTAGTGATCATAGTATTTCCTGTGGGATTCCACACCCAACCCATTTGGGTTCTATATTTGACAGCAACCGCTTACACTTTCTAACGAGAGTGGTAATTTGGGCGTATGAAATTTTGGCGCCGTTGCCGAGGAATACGGTTGTCAACTAAGTTTGTGATAGTTAATAGACCCTTTGGTCAAAGATTCTCAAATTTTAATTTTTGTTTGTTGTTTTTGTTTTGTTCAGGTTTAGTGGAGTGCATGCCAAATACACGAAGATCTGGTTAGCCATTATTACCTAGAAATCCTGAACCACATATCATCGGCAGAATGGATGCGCAACAAGACCTTGAAAGGATGGCTACTCAACAGGAGCAGTCTAGATTAGATGCATTGGTAGCTGCGCAAGTAAATCAACAGAATGCTGATAACCCAGGTTAGGTACCAAATCTTGATGATAAGCACCTGGGTGATGATGAGTTATTAAATCCAAGGCGTGCAGATGATGTGGTTGCACCAGTGAATAGGAATGTCAATAGAGATCGTCAAGCTAGAATGAGACCCAAACACTGAGCTGTGCAAGTTGCTTTTGATGATGATGATGATGACTTGGATGGGGATGGTGCCACAGGGGCTATTATTCCTCCGCCCTTGGCACCCGGAGCCAAGTTCAATATCACTAGAACCTTGATCCAGCTATTTCAACTCAAAGGGTTATTTGGTGGACTTGCAGGCGACGATCCGAATATGCATCTGATTAATTTTATCTCAACATGCAAATTGTTTGACAATCCAGGGGTTGGACAGAATGCGATCCGGCTCCGCTTATTTCCATTATCTCTATCTGGAGAGGCAACTCTATGGTTAAACGGGCTAACTCCTGACTCTATTACCAATTGGAGGCAACTGAAAGAAGCTTTCCTAAAAAGATTCTTTACACCATCCAAGAGAGCACAATTAAGAGATGAGTTAAGAAATTTCAGACAGCTTCCAACTGAAGCTCTCCACGAGACATGGGAGAGGTTCAAGAAGAAGTTTATCCAGTGCCCAAATCATCAGATGACCAATCTCCACTTGATGGGAATATTATATAGGGCTTTGAACTCGGTGACTAAGCCAGTGGTAGATAATGCTGCAGGTGGGTCATTCATTGACCTTACTTTTATTGAGGCATGTGATATGCTGGATCGTATGACAAAGCAAAGTAGAGCTTTGCATGCCAGGGATTCTGAGGTAGCAAGCTCTACTGTATCTATTGGCATGACGATAGAACAGAGACGAAGAGAAGAGGAACGTGACCAGGATATGGCTCACATGAAAATGCAGATGGACCTTTTTACCAAGCATTTATTATCGGGGTAGACAGAAAAGGTCAAGGCTGTTGTATCACAGGGAAGAGATGACTCCAATTCTAAGGACGAAGAAAATTATTTGAATAATCAGGGGGGTTTCCGAGGCAATGTCCAAGGAAACCAAGGTCGGAACTATTATGAAAAATCTAGATACAAGGACCGAGACCAAGGGAATTGGAAGAATAATAATGATAGGAGCGGTTTGTATGTCCCTCCTAGAAATCGTGAAGCAGCTGCACCTAGCTCTGGGAAGATGTCCGTGGAGGACATGATGGCTAAGCTGTTGAAAAGAGTGGAGGCAACCAACATGGGAGTAACTGAGGTAAAAAATGATTTGTCCTCAATAAATCAATCGGTTAACTCGCATTCCACATCAATAAAACAGCTAGAACAACAAATGAGTCAACTATCAGCGGCATTCAATCAAAGAAAAGCTAGCACTTTACCGAGTGACACTTTCCAAAATCTAAGGAAAGATGGATCATGTTTGGCTATTACAACCAGGAGTGGTAAGGTGCTGGAAAATCCATCCAAGGGAAAGCCCGTGGTTGATAGTATAGAGGAGAATGTTATTGAAGCAGATTGTGATGATTCTGTGGAAATTGAAAATCAGGATAAGAACATTCATGATACTACACCTAGATGCCAGCAGTCTGAAAAGATTGATAATGGGAAGCACAATAAAAAGGAAGTGGTGGAGAAAACTCTTCCAAATCCACCACCACCTTTTCCTCAAAGACTAAAGAAGAAGGCTGATGACACTAGGTTCAGTAAATTCATGACCATGCTGAAGCAGCTGACTATAAATGTGCCTTTGGTGGAGGTACTGGAGCAAATACCAGGGTACGCCAAATTCATGAAGGACCTTTTGACAAAGAAAAGGGCAGCGAGCTATGAACTGGCAGATAATTTTCATCATTGCAGTGCAATTGCCATGAGGACTTTGGTACAGAAGAAGGTAGATCCAGGTGTTTTCACTATTCCTTGCATGGTTGGATCTTTAGACTTTGCTAAGGCTTTATGTGATTTAGGGGAAAACATTAATTTGATGCCACTATCCATTTATAGACAGTTGGGGTTGGGCGATTCTACACCAACCAACATGCGGCATGTAATGGCTGATAGGTCGGTAAAATGACCTGTTGGTATCTTGTATGATGTATTAGTAAAGGTTTCTACCTTCATTTTTCCTGCAGACTTTGTCATTTTGGATTGCGAGGTGGATTTTGAGGTGCCCATAATCTTGGGTCGACCTTTCCTCGCAACAGGAAGTGTGCTTATTGATTTGCGAGCAAATGAGCTTTTATTTTGGATGAATGACGAAGTGGTATGTTTTGATGTATGCAAATCAATAAAGCAACCCAAGGATATGAATTTGTTATGTATAGTTGATGTTTATTATGAGGATGAGAAGGAATTATCCTTAGAGAAGCAGCTTACTGTTGAGCCATTGGCTGCTGTGCTTTTGAACTTTGATCGTGAGGATGTTAAAGAGTAGGAAGAAACTATCTATGCTTTGATAGGAATGGGGTCGTATTCTTATGCACCCAAGAAGCTGGACCTTGACCTTAAGAATTGACCTTCACCACCGGCGAAGCCATCCATTGAAGAGCCACCGATGCTAGAATTGAAAGAGCTACCCTATCATCTAAGGTATGTGTTCTTGGGTAGCGAAAATATACTGCCGGTTATTATTGCTGCTGATTTACGTGAATAACAGGTAGAGGCTCTCATCTCTGTTTTGAAGAGGTACAAGAGAGCTATTAGTTGGACTATTGCTAATATAATTAGTATCCCTCCTGGAATATGTATGCATAAGATTCAGCTAGAGGAAGATTGCGTACCTAATATTGAGCATCAGCGTCATCTGAATCCACCTATGCAAGAGGTGGTGAAGAAAGAAATCATAAAGTGGTTAGATGCAGGGGTGGTGTATCCAATCTCAGACAGTAAATAGGTGAGTCCTGTACAATGTGTGCCCAAAAAAGGGGGCATGACAGTATTAGCAAATGAGAAGAATGAGCTAATTCCACTCAGGCCTGTACAGGGTGGAGGGTGTGTATGGATTACCGGAAGCTAAACTCGTGGACATTAAAGGACCACTTTCCAATGCCATTGATCGATCAAATGCTTGATCGATTGGTAGGGAAGGGATGGTTCTGTTTCTTGGATGGTTATTCCGGATATAATCAGATTTGCATTGCTCCTGAAGATCAGGAGAAGACCACTTTTACATGCCCATATGGTACTTTTGCATTCAAACGAATGCCATTTGGGCTATGTAATGCACCTGCCACTTTTCAGCAGTGTATGATGTCTATTTTCTCTGATATGGTTGAAGACACCTTGGAGGTGTTTATGGATGACTTTTCAGTTGTAGGTGAGTCATTAGAGTCATGCTTGGCAAATTTGAGTATGGCTTTGCAGCGGTGTGTGGAATTCAATCTGGTGTTAAATTGAGAGAAGTGCCATTTTATGGTTAAGGAAGGCATTGTTCTCAGGCATAAAGTCTCTGAAAAGGGAATTGAAGTTGATCGAGCCAAGATTGAAGTTATCGAGAAACTACCACCTCCAATTTTTGTGAAGGGGGTTCGTAGTTATCTCGGTCATGCTGGTTTTTATTGGAGGTTTATTAAAGACTTCTCCAAGATTGCAAACCCATTATGCAAACTTTTGGAGAAGGAGTCAAAGTTTCACTTTGGTGAAGATTTCTTGAAGGCATTTGAATGCCTCAAAGGAAATCTAGTTAAAACCCCTATTATTGTAGCACCCGATTGGTCTCTACCTTTTGAAATTATATGTGATGCAAGTGGTGTAGCCTTGGGTGCTGTATTTGGTCAGAAAAGAGAAAATCTATTTCATCCAATCGACTATGCGAGCAAGGCCTTTAATGTAGCACAGAAGAACTATACCGTCACTAAACAAGAGCTTCTTGCGGTTGTTTATGCTTTCGAGAAGTTCCGTGATTATTTGTTGGGAACCAAGGTAGTGGTTCATACAGATCATGCGGCTCAAAGATATCTAATGAAAAAGAAGGATGCCAAGCCAAGGCTAATTAGATGGGTGCTACTGCTTCAAGAATTCGATTTCGAGGTAAAGGATAGAAAGGGTTGTGAAAAGCAAGTAGCTGATCATCTATCTAGACTTCAGAGTTAGCACACAGTGCAGACCGATCTTGATATTGATGATACATTCCCTGAAGAAGATATTCTAGAAACTATGGTGCAAAACATACCGTGGTATGCAGATTTTGCAAACTACTTGGTAAACGAAGTGATTCCTGAGCATCTCTCCTTTCATCAAATGAAAAAGTTCATGCATGATGTGAAACATTACTTCTTGGATGAGCCTTATCTTTTTTGACGATGTGCTGATGGTATTATTAGGCGGTGCATCCCAAATATAGAGGTGCCTAGCATACTGGAAGCAAGCCATGCTTCCCAAGTTGGAGGTCACTATGCAGGTGATCAGACAGCCAAGAAAGTACTACAAAGTGGCTACTATTGGCCATCATTATTCAAGGATGCCTACGATTTTGTAAGAAGATGTGATCAGTGTCAGCGGCAAGGTTCTATTTCAAAGCACCATAAGATGCTCATGTCCAAAATGCTTGAAGTGGAGTTATTCGATGTATGGGGTATTGACTTCATGGGCCTATTTGGGATGAAATATATCTTAGTTGCTGTGGATTACGTATCCAAATGGATCGAAGCAGTCGCTCTAGCTGATAATGAAGGTAAGAGTGTTGTGGCGTTCTTAAAGAGAAATATCTTCTCTCCGTTTGGGGTACCCCATACCATCATAAGCGATGGAGGATCACATTTCTGTAACAATCTGTTCAGAGCCATATTGGCAAAGTATGGGGTTAAGTAACATAAGGTAGCTACACTGTACCACCCACAAACTAGTGGGCAGGTGGAGGTTTCAAACTGGGAAATCAAGCTGCTCCTTGCTAAGACTGTGAATGACAGCAGGAAAGATTGGTCCAGGAAGCTGGATGATGCCTTATGGGCATATAGGACCGTATTTAACACACCAATTGGCATGTCACCATACCAACTAGTTTATGGAAAGACTTGTCACTTGCCAATTGAGCTAGAACATAAAGCAATGTGGGCACTAAAGTAGCTTAACCTGAACAGGGATGATGCTATAAATATGTGATTGGGACAACTCAACGAGATGGATGAATTCTGTCTAAATGCATATGAAAGAGTAGATCTTTACAAGGAAAGGATGAAAAAGTACCATGATCGGAGGATTATCCAACAAAACCTTCAGAAAGGCGATTTGGTACTCCTTTTCAACTCCAGACTGAAGCTGTTTCCAGGTAAGTTGAAGTCTAAATGGTCTGTTCCATTCAGAATCAGCCAAGTTTACTGATCTAGAGTAGTGGAGTTAGAAAATGATGATGGTAGTTTCTTTAAGGTGAATGGCCAAAGAGTGAAGCTATATATTAGTCCAACCGACTCGATAAAATGTATAGCCACCATATATCTTGATGAAGTCTGAGTAATCGAGATAACTGTCGTGCTGTGACAATAAATCAAGCACTACATGGGAGGCAACCCATCATTTAACTAGAATTTTGTTTTTGGTAAATAAAAATTCCAAAAGAAGAGTTGAGCCACGACCAAAACTAAGGCGCTTGGTGGGAGGCAACCCATTCTTCTAATCATTTTTGTTGTTTTTGATTAAGTGTAGGTGCATAAAGTACAAAGGAGGAGATTAGTCCCAATTTTGATTTGGAAGTGAGTCATGTCAATGGTGGTAAGTCTAGGAATGATGGAACAATACAGGTAAGTAGGAGTGGTCAAATGTGTAAGGTTCAAGTATGATTTGCATTAGAGTCTCACCTTGAATTATGAAGATTCGACACAAAAAGTTTCATGGTGCGACTTTATTTTGTGACATTCAATGAGGTCTGTGGTGGTAGCGTAGGGATCGGGTGTTTTTCAGTGCGCCACTTTTCCAATTGCCTATGACAACAAAGGCGATAGGTTAGGCGCCGCCTATGCCAACATGGGTGATAGGTTAGGCGCCGCCTATGCCATTGCGTATGCTCACTGTCTCACATAGGCAATAGATTAGGCACCGCCTATTCCAACATAGGCGATAGGTTAGGCACCGCCTATGCCAACATGGGCGATAGGATAGGCGCCGCCAATGCCATTGCGTATGCTCACTGTCTCACATAGGCGATAGGTTAGGCGCCGCCTATGCCAACATAGGCAATAGGTTAGGCGCCACATATGCCAACATAGGCTATAGGTTAGGCGCCGCCTACTTATGCTTAGGAGATTCTATAGGCGCCGCCTATCAACGTAAATTTTGCCTAATAACCCATTTTTGAATGGACCAACCCGACCCATGTCTCATCTTTTAAATATATCCTCTACCCTTAAACACCACTCAATTTTTCTTAAACCTAAGCGCCGCCCAAACATCCTTACCCTCTCCAAGTTCTTCTCTTTTCTCATCTAATCCTGCAGGCTCACCTTCCTGATTCATCACGAATTAATCACCAAGTAAGTTGTTCTTTCATGTTCTGTAGTTGTTTCAGTGCTACGCTCATAATGGTTAACTAGATTTTGTAGTAGTGCTTGGTGATAAGAGTATGGTTAGTTTGTTATCATTTTTGAAAAATACATCTCATTGAGTGAAAGGATTCTCTTAGGTAATCTTGATTTTACTCCGGCATGTATTGAATGGTATTCACTGTCATAATTTTTTATTATTATGGAGTTGAAATATTGAAGTTTAATTCATAATTTTGGGAGTTGTAAGCTTGACTATGTGAGTGACTCATTCATCGATGTAATGATCATGGTTAACCAAAAGCATAAGATTGTGTAATTGTCTCTATGCTATAGCATGATAAGATTTCTATGTGGTAGCCTTGTTCAAAGATTGCATTGCTCAAATGAAATAAAGTTAGAAATGATAGTCAAGATTACAGGACCATTGTGTGTTGCTTCTCTATATCAAACTGAGAAATTGTTATGTAAAAGGAAGGGTTGAAAGTGTGACTGCACTAATAATGTTGTTGGCACATACCATCTAAATGTATGTCGATGAAGTCTGAGTAGTTGACAACACTCACTCAATTAGTTTGTGCAAACAAATTAAGTGTGGGGTAGTGCCATCACTATTTTCTTTTTTGAGTATGTCGACCCTATTATGATCTCAGGTAACATGGCTCCGAAAGGACGACTTGGAAAGGGGAAAGCATCCACCTCACAAAAAGGTCAAGAAAGGGCCAGGCTGATTCCTCCTCTTTTCAAGTGCCTCGACGCACATTTTGGATCAAGTGGGTTCTAGAGGAGGAAGGGAAGGAATGGTATAGAAACAATAAAGTGAAGAACTATGTACATGTGGAGTCGATGCAGAAGGAAAGTTTAGCAAAGAACTGCCCTCGCATTTTGGCAAATATTATGGCACTAAATCTTGACTTTATCTTCTGAGACATGGGCGAATGTAATCTTGATTTGACTCGAGAGTTTTATGCCAACTGGTCCCCAAGGACTATGGGAAATGAAGTAAATATTCGGGGGCAAGTCTTGCAATTGAACGCTGATTTCTTCAACTTTTTCCTGGGTACTCCAAGTTTGGATCAAGCACTACTCAAGGAGCTCTACAACAGACCTCCCTATAGAGCCATCAGACATACCTTATGTGGATCAAGGTCCATGACCCGGTGGACTCGTCATAAGGATAATGGTCATCACAATACTTACTCATATGCTTGTTTGAACAGAGAACCTCGCATATGGTTAAGAATAGTCAATTCTTGCTTGATTCCTGGGACACAATACACTAAGGTCATGCATAATCGAGTCTGCTTGGTGTATGCTCTAATGACAAATGTTTCCATCAATATTGGTGCAGTTATACGAACGTCAATGCGAAAATCAAGGGTGCACAAAAGGTCCCATTTCAGTTTTGGCAACTTGTTGACTGCAATATTAAGGAAAGAGCACATGAGGAGGAGCCAACAGACCATAAGTTGCCACATAACCCGAAGAAGGTAGATCTCACGAAAATCAAAGATCCAAAAACTGGTCAAGTCATCAACCTTACCACTGCTGAGAGACATGCTCGAGATAAGAGTTTTTTTGCCATCTGTATGGCATGACTAGGTTTACTATGATGAATGGGGGTCATGTGCTGACTGATGCAGAGCTTCGGTAGTTGGACTATGACTACCCGCTTAGTGAGCATGCTCGGGCCATGTGTGGAGTGGGCGTAAATTTTGAAGAACCTCTAGATGATGATGTCCCGATAGACGATGATCACCAAATGCTACACTCTGATGTGGAGGACAACTCTGATAATGAAGACTCTGATGATGATTCTGACGCAGGGGGTATGACCCCGGATGTAGAGGAGTAGTCTGACTAACCAGGTTTTTGCTTATTTATTTGCAGTGAGGGCAGTGTGTTCCTTCTTAGTATGGGGTGTTGTGCTGCATACTGCTTGCCCGCATTTATTCTATAGTCGTTTTGATTTAGTCATAGTTAGTTAGTTATAATTAGTAAGATTTTTGCATGAAATTGTTCTTATAGACGGCATGGCATTATAATAGGAGTTTGTGTTGATCCACTACTATTGAAACATTTAGGCTCTAAGTTGTGACTCATTCTGTGATAATTATTTGTGGTTTAATTTATTTATCTGTTGGGTCAAGAATCTGTAATGGTCCCAATTAAGTTGACCATGTGCCATGTGTGTGTAAGGTTATTGTATATTCTTTGTTGCGGCTGATGCTAGAACTTGTCTAGTGTTTGTGTGAAGTGAAATAAAGATTATGAGTTTAGGAGATGATTTAGGCATTTCTTTGGCAACCCTGATTTTTGTTATCTTCTTTTTACCTACCTTTGTACATTGTCCTCGTGAACACCCATTGAGCCTTTTGCTATTTTCTTTGGCAACCCCATATGTAGCCTAATCCACTTTTTTTGAAAAGACCATAATTTGATCCAAAAGCCCCTAAGAGCTTTAAATTGTAGAATCAAGTTGAGTAAAGAATGTGGCAAAATAACTGGAAAATGGTGAAAGTGATGCCCCAAAGTTTAGTTATTGGTACATGAAAATATTGTGATCAAAGGTGGCTATCATAGGGATGCCTAATAATAAAAAAAAAGAATAAAAAAAATAAAGAAAAAGAAAAAAAAAGAAAAAAAATGGGTTGTATATTCCCATCATAGTGTTTTTGATTGAGTAACAAAATGGGTGAAGGGGGGTTGGTAGATGAAAGAAAGGTAGAGTTGTTGTTAAAATTTAGTGTAAATGGCATAAGGTAGTGTATTAAAGCGCTTAGGGAACATAGTAACCATTTCTGGCCAAAATAGTCCTACCCGTCCCTTTAGCCTACTTTACAACCCATAAAGACCTATTTGATCCTAAACTTAGCATTCTGATATTAGTAAAGCATTACACTAAGGGCAAGGATATGGTCATCAGTTGTAATCTAAGAATTCTTTGTGAGAGTGAAAGCAAGCAAGTTCTTATGCCCATATTTCTGAAAAATGTAAAACTATGAGTGATTATGGGAAACATTTTGTGTGAGCGCACATGGTTGATGATTGTTGGGTAGTTTTATATTATTTTTTTAGGCTTAACTTGTGTATACGAATTAACCAACTTAATGAGCCTATGTTGGAGGAAGAGTTGTTTCTAGTAATGATCAAGAAATCTACTCTTTGCTAATAATTGCAGTGTATGTCTTGTTGAAAATTTTGTGTTGCTCTAGTGAATTTTAGTTAGGTATTCACATGGATGTACTATTTTGTTCGAGGACAAACAAAGATTTATGTGTGGGGTGGTGATGTTGGGCGTATTTATATGTCTAAGCACCATAACTTACCCATGTTTTAGCTAATTTTTGAGGATAAAATACATAATTCTTACAGTTTTAGTCTATTTTTAGTTAAGTGACCTAACCTATGTGATTAGCATGCTTTTCAGGTACTAATGAGGAAGATTACAGCACTTTGGTGACCTGTGGACAACAAAGGAAAACTTCATATAAAAAGGAAAGCAGCTCTTGGACTGAATGTGATGCATGGGAACTTTTTTCGCGGGCAAACTCAATATTTTTAAATAGTTAAGGATACAGTAGAAATTTATTAGAGAAGGATGTTATTAAAAGCCTTATTGCTGAACTTTTAGGGATTATTCACATTCAGTATTATTTTAAAGACAAGAAAAAAATGGCTTAGCTTGAGGACGGAGAGAGAGAAACGCTTTTCCCTCTTATTTTCGCTATTCATCATTATCACCAAGATCGTTATAGTTTTGGTATGATGAATATGTCTATTTTGATTTCCGTTTTATATCTGAGTAGCTAAGTTTATTTGTTAGGGTTATGGAAACCTTGTAGTATACTCTCTATTGCTATGGGTTTTTGAATTTATGATTTGTTAATCCACTTATATCATTACTCTCTTCATTTTGATTGAATTCTTGTGGTTGCAAACATAGGGAATGTGCCATTATAGCAACAACTTGTTCGATAGAAAAGTTACTGTTTGGAAAACAGAGTGTGACAAGAAAATAGGGTTTCCAACCTCTATTTTACACGTAAATGCCTTAGCAGGATGAACTTCTTGCAGAGTTCGTACAATTGGTTGTACACTTTGGACTCGAGAGAACTAAGGTGAATAAATCCTTGATGGTTGAAAAACACTTGGATTTAGAATTAGAATACGCCTCTCTATAAGTGCATGCATATATAAAATTCGTATTACTCATAGTTAATAGAGAAGTAGAAGCTACAAGGTGGACATAACCCTAACTTGCCATTCTCTGTGATCAAATATTATTACACATATCATCTCATTGTTACACTGATAATATTATTATGCACCTAAACTGAACCCCCCTTTACCCTGGAACCTTCGATCAATAGTCTAATAATAATCGCAATACTTAGTGATCATAGTATTCCCTGTGGGATTCGACATCCAACCCAGTTGGGTTCTATATTTGACAGCGAGCGCTTACACTTTCTAACGAGAGTTGTAATTTGGGAGTATCAAATTTTGGCGCCGTTGCCGGGGAATACGGTTGTCAACTAAGTTTGTGATAGTTAATAGACCCTTTGGTCAAAGATTCTCAAATTTTAATTTTTGTTTGTTGTTTTTGTTTTGTTCAGGTTTAGTGGAGTGCATGCCAAATACACGAAGATCTGGTTAGCCATTATTACCTATAAATCCTGAACCACATCTCATCGGCAGAATGGATGTGCAACGAGACCTTGAAAGAATGGCTACTCAACAGGAGCAGGCTAGATTAGCTGCATTGGTAGCTGCGCAAGTAAATCAACAGAATGCTGATAACCCAGGTTAGGTACCAAATCTTGATGATAAAGACCTAGGTGATGATGAGTTATTAAATCCAAGGCGTGCAGATGATGTGGCTGCACCAGTGAACAGGAATGTCAACAGAGATCATCCAGCTAGAATGAGACCCGAACGCCGAGCTGTGCAAGTTGCTTTTGATGATGATGATGACGACTTGGATGGGGCTGGTGCCACAGGGGCTATTATTCCTCCACCCTTGGCACCCGAAGCCAAGTTCAATAACACTAGCATCATGATCCAGCTATTGCAACTCAAAGGGTTATTTGGTGGACTTGCAGGCGACGATACGAATATGTATCTGATTAATTTTATCTCAACATGCATATCATTTGACAATCCAGGGGTTGGACAAAATGCGATCCGGCTGCGCTTATTTCCATTATCTCTATCTGGAGAGACAACTCTATGGTTAAATGGGCTAACTCCTGACTCTATTACCAATTGGAGGCAACTGAAAGAAGCTTTCCTAAAAAGATTCTTTCTGCCATCCAAGAGAGCACAATTAAGAGATGAGATAAGCAATTTCATACAACTTCCAACTGAAGCTCTCCACGAGACATGGGAGAGGTTCAAGAAGAAGTTTATGCGGTGTCCAAATCATCAGATGGCCAATGTCCACTTGATGGAAATATTATATAGGGCTTTGAACTCGGTGACTAAGCCAGTGTTAGATAATGTTGTAGGTGGGTCATTCATGGACCTTACTTTTATTGAGGCATGTGATATGTTGGATCGTATGACAAAGCAGAGTAGAGCTTGGCATACTAGGGATTCTGAGGTAGCAAGCTCTACTGTATCTATTGGTACGACGACAAAACAGAGATAAAGAGAAGAGGAACGTGACCAGGATATGGCTCACATAAAAATGCAGATGGACCTTCTTACCAAGCATTTATTATCAGGGAAGACAGAAAAGGTCAAGGCTGTTGTATCACAGGGAAGAGATGACTCCAATTCTAAGGAGGAAGCAAATTATTTGAATAATCAGGGGGGTTTCCGAGGAAATGTCCAAGGAAACCTAGGTGGGAACTATTATGAAAAATCTAGATACAAGGACCGAGACCAAGAGATTGGAAGAATAAGAATGACAGGAGCGGTTTGTATGTCCCTCCTAGAAATCGTGAAGCAGCTACACCTAGCTCTGGGAAGATGTCCATGGAGGACATTATGGCTAAGCTGTTGAAAGAAGTAAAGGCAACCAACACGGGAGTAACTGAGGTAAAAAATGATTTGTCCTTAATAAATCAATTGGTTGACTCGCATTCCACATCAATAAAACAGCTGGAATAACAAATGAGTCAACTATCAGCGACATTCAATCATAGAAAAGCTAGCACTTTACCGAGTGACACTGTTCAAAATCCAAGGAAAGATGGATCATGTTTGGCTATTACAACCAGGAGTGGTAAGGTGTTGGAAAATCCATCCAAGGGCAAGCTCGTGGTTGATAGTATAGAGGAGAATGTTATTGAAGCAGATTGTGATGATTCTGTAGAAGTTGAAAATCAGGATAAGAACGTTCATGATACTACACCTAGATGCCAGCAGTCTGAAAAGATTGGTAATGGCAAGCACAATAAAAAGGAAGTGGTGGAGAAAACTCTTCCAAATCCACCACCACCTTTTCCTCAGAGACTGGAGAAGAAGGCTGATGACACTAGGTTCAGTAAATTCATGACCATGCTGAAGCAGCTGACTATAAATGTGCCTTTGGTGGAGGCACTGGAGAAAATGCCAGGGTACGCCAAATTCATGAAGGACCTTTTGACAAAGAAAAGGGCAGCGAGCTATGAACTGGCAGATAATTTTCATCATTTCAGTGCAATTGCCATGATGTCTTTGGTACAGAAGAAGAAAGATCCGGGTGCTTTCACTATTCCTTGCACGGTTGGATATTTAGACTTTGCTAAGGCTTTATGTGATTTCGGGGATAGCATTAATTTGATGCCACTAGCCATTTATAGACAGTTGGGGTTGGGCGATCCTACACCAACCAACATGCGGCATGTAATGGCAGATAGGTCGGTAAAACGACCTGTTGGTATCTTGTATGATGTATTAGTAAAGGTTTCTACCTTCATATTTCCTGTAGACTTTGTTATTTTGGAGTGCGAGGTGGATTTTGAGGTGCCCATAATCTTGGGTCGACCTTTCCTCGCAACAAGAAGTATGCTCATTGATTTGCGAGCAAATGAGCTTTTATTTCGGATGAATGACGAAGTGGTATGTTTTGATGTATGCAAATCAATGAAGCAACCCAAGGATATGAATTTGTTATGTATAGTTGATGTTTATTATGAGGATGAGAAGGAATTATCCTTAGAGAAGCAGCTTACTGTTGAGCCATTGGCTGCTGTGCTTTTGAACTTTGATCGTAAGGATGTTAAAGAGTACGAAGAAACTATCTGTGCTTTGATAGGAATGGGGTCGTATTCTTATGCCCCCAAGAATCTAGACCTTGACCTTAAGAATAGACCTTCACCACCGGCGAACCCATCCATTGAAGATCCACCGGTGCTAGAATTGAAAGAGCTACCCAGTCATCTAAGGTATGTGTTCTTGGGTAGTGGAAATACACCGCCGGTTATTGCTGCTGATTGAGGTGAACAACAGGTAGAGGCTCTCATCTCTGTTTTGAAGAGGTACAAGAGAGCTATTGGTTGGACTATTGCTGATATAATTGGTATCACTCCTGGCATATGTATGCACAAGATTCAGCTAGAGGAAGATTGCGTACCCAATATTGAGCGTCAGCGTCGTCTGAATCCACCTATGCAAGAGGTGGCAAAGAAAGAAATCATAAAGTGGTTAGATGCAGGGGTGGTGTATCCAATCTCAGACAGTAAATGGGTGAGTCCTGTACAATGTGTGCCCAAAAAAGGGGGCATGACAGTAGTAGAAAATGAGAAGAATGAGCTAATTCCACTCAGGCCTGTCATAGGGTGGAGGGTGTGTATGGATTATCGGAAGCTAAACTCGTGGACATTAAAGGACCACTTCCCAATGCCATTCATGGATCAAATGCTTGATCGATTTGCAGGGAAGGGATGGTTCTGTTTCTTGGATGGTTATTCCGGATATAATTAGATTTTCATTGCTCCAGAAGATCAGGAGAAGACCACTTTTACATGCCCATATGGTACTTTTGCATTCAAACGAATGCCATTTGGGCTATGTAATGCACCTGCCACTTCTCAACAGTGTATGATGTCTATTTTCTCTGATATGATTGAAGACACCTTGGAGGTGTTTATGGATGACTTTTCGGTTGTAGGTGAGTCATTAGAGTTATGCTTGGCAAATCTGAGTATGGCTTTGCAGCGGTGTGTGGAATTCAATCTGGTGCTAAATTGGGAGAAGTGCCATTTTATGGTTAAAAAAGGCATTGTTCTCAGGCATAAAGTATCTGAAAAGGGAATTGAAGTTGATCGAGCCAAGATTGAAGTTATCGAGAGACTACAACCTCCAATTTTTGTGAAGGGGGTTCGTAGTTTTCTCGGTCATACTGGTTGTTATCGGAGGTTTATTAAAGAATTCTCCAAGATTGCAAACCCATTATGCAAACTTTTGGAGAAGGTGTCAAAGTTTCACTTTGGTAAAGATTGCTTGAAGGCATTTGAATGCCTCAAAGGAAATCTAGTTAAAGCCCCTATTATTGTAGCACCCGATTGGTCTCTACCTTTTGAAATTATGTGTGATGCAAGTGGTGTAGCCTTGGGTGGTGTATTTGGTCAGAAAAGAGAAAATCTATTTCATCCAATCTACTACGCGAGCAAGGCCTTTCATGGAGCACAGAAGAACTATATCATCACTAAACAAGGCTTCTTGCGGTTGTTTATGCTTTCGAACAGTTCCATGCTTATTTGTTGGGAACCAAGGTAGTGGTTCATACAGATCATGCGGCTCTAAGATATCTAATGGAAAATAAGGATGCCAAGCCAAGGCTAATTAGGTGGGTGCTACTGCTTCAAGAATTCGATTTCGAGGTAAAGGATAAAAGGGGTTGTGAAAACCATGTAGCTGATCATCTATCTAGACTTGAGAGTGAGCACACAGTGCAGACCGATCTTGATAGTGATGACACATTCCCTAAAGAAGATATTCTAGAAACTATGTTGCAAAACTTACCGTGGTATGCAGATTTTGCTAACTACGTGGTAAGCGAAGTGATTCCTGAGCATCTCTCCTTTCTTCAAAAGAAAAATTTCATGCATGATATGAAGCATTACTTCTTGGATGAGCCTGATCTTTTTTGACGATGTGCCGATGGTATTATTAGGCGGTGCATCCCAAATATAAAGGTGCCTATCATACTGGAAGCAAGCCATGCTTCCCAAGTTGGAGGTCACCATGCAGGTGATCGGACAACCAAGAAAGTACTGCAAAGTGGCTACTATTGGCCTTCATTATTCAAGGATGCCTACGATTTTTTAAGAAGATGTGATCAGTGTCAGCGGCAAGGTTCTATTTCAAAGCATCATAAGATGCCCATGTCCAAAATGCTTGAAGTGGAGTTATTCGATGTCTGGGATATTGACTTCATGGGCCTATTTGTGAGCTCATTTGGGATGAAATATATCTTAGTTGCTATGGATTACGTATCCAAATGGGTCAAAGCAGTCGCTCTAGCTGATAATGAAGGTAAGAGTGTTGTGGCGTTCTTAAAGAGAAATATCTTCTCTCCGTTTGGGGTACCCCGTACCATCATAAGCGATGGAGGATAACATTTCTGCAACAAGCTGTTCAGAGCCATATTGGCAAAGTATGGGGTTAAGCAACATAAGGTAGCTACACTGTACCACCCACAAACTAGTGGGCAGGTGGAGGTTTTAAACCGGGAAATCAAGCTGCTCATTGCTAAGACTGTGAATGCCAGCAGGAAAGAATGGTCTAGGAAGCTGGATGATGCCTTATGGGCATATAGGACCACATTTAAGACACCAATTGGCATGTCACCATACCAACTAGTTTATGGAAAGGCTTGTCACTTGCCAATTGAGCTAGAACATAAAGCAATGTGGGCACTGAAGCAGCTTAACCTGAACAGGGATGATGCTATAAATATGTGATTGGGAAAGCTCAACGAGATGGATGAATTCCGTCTAAATGCATATGAAAGAGCAGATCTTTACAAGGAAAGGATGAAAAAGTACTATGATCGGAGGATTATCCAACAAAACTTTCAGAAAGGCGATTTGGTACTCCTTTTCAACTCCAGACTGAAGCTGTTTCCAGGTAAGTTGAAGTCTAAATGGTCTGGTCCATTCAGAATCAGCCAAGTTTATTGATCTGGAGTAGTGGAGTTAGAAAACGATGATGGTAGTGTCTTTAAGGTGAATGGCCAAAGAGTGAAGCTATATACCGGTCCAACCGACTCGATAAAATGTATAGCCACCATATATCTTGATGAAGTCTGAGTAATCGAGATAACTATATCGTGCTGTAACAATAAATCAAGCGCTACATGGGAGGCAACCCATAATTTTACTAGAATTTTGTTTTTGGTAAATAAAAATTCAAAAAAAAGAGTCGAGCCACGACCAAAACTAAGGCGCTTGGTGGGAGGAAACCCATCCTTCTAATCATTTTTGTTGTTTTTGATTAAGTGTAGGTGCATAAAGTACAAAGGAGGAGATTAGTCTCAATTTTGATTTGGAAGTGAGTCATGTCAATGGTGGTAAGTCTAGGAATGATGGAACAATACAGGTAAGTGGGAGTGGTCAAATGTGTAAGGTTCAAGTATGATTTGCATTAGAGTCGCACCTTGAATTATGAAGATTCGACCCAAAGAGTTTCATGCTGCGACTTTATTTTGTGACATTCAATGAGGTCTGTGGTGGTAGCGTAGGGATCGGGCGTTTTTCAGTCTGCCGCTTTTCCAATTGCCTTTGCCAACATAGGCGATAGGTTAGGCGCCGCCTATGCCAATATGGGCGATAGGTTAGGCGTTTTCTATGCCATTGCGTATGCTCACTGTCTCACATAGGCAATAGGTTAGGCGCCGCCTATGCCAACATAGGCGATAGGTTAGGCGCCGCCTATGCCAACATGGGCGATAGGTTAGGCGCCACCTATGCCAACATAGGAAATAGGTTAGCCGCCGCATATGCCAACATAGGCTATAGGTTAGGCGCCGCCTACTTATGCTTAGGCGATTCTATAGGCGCCGCCTATCAACGTAAATTTTCCCTAATAACCCTTTTTTGAATGGACCAACCCGACCCATGTCTCATTTTTTAAATATATCCTCTACCGTTAAACACCACTCAATTTTTCTTAAACCTAAGCGCCGCCCAAACATCCTTGCCCTCTCCAAGTTTTTCTCTTTTCTCATCTAATCCTCCAGGCTTACCTTCCTGATTCATCACGAATTAATCACCAAGTAAGTTGTTCTTTCATGTTCTGTAGTTGTTTCAGTGCTACGCTTATAATGGTTAACTAGATTTTGTAGTAGTGCTTGGTGATAAGGGTATGGTTAGTTTGTTATGATTTTTAAAAAATACATCTCATTGAGTGAAAGGATTCTCTTAGGTAATCTTGATTTTACTCTAGCATGTATTGATTGGTATTCACTGTCATAATTTTTTATTATTATGGAGTTGAAATATTAACGTTTAATGCATAATTTTGGGAGTTGTAATCTTGACTATGTGAGTGACTCATTCATCGATGTAATGATCATGGTTAACCAAAAGCATAAGATTGTGTAATTGTTTCTATGCTATAGCATGATAAGATTTCTATGTGGTAGTCTTGTTCAAAGATTGCATTGCTCCAATGAAATAAAGTTAGAAATGATAGTCAAAATTACAGGACCATTGTGTGTTGCTTCTCTATATCAAACTGAGAAATTGTTATGTAAAGAGAAGGGTTGAAAGTGTGACTGCACTAATAATGTTGTTGGCACATACCATCTAAATGTATGTCGATGAAGTCTGAGTAGTTGACAACACTCACTCAATTAGTTTGTGCAAACAAATTAAGTGTGGGGTGATGCCATCACTATTTTCTTTTTCGATTATAGTGAATTTTATGAAATGAGACTAACACGACCCTATCATGATCTCAGGTAACATGGCTCCGAAAGGACGACATGGAAAGAAGAGAGAATCCACCTCACAAAAAGGTCAAAAAAGGTCAACAAAGGACCAGGCTGATTCCTCCTCTTTTCAAGTGCCTCGACGCACTTTTGGGATCAAGTGGGTTCTAGAGGAGGAGGGGAAGGAATGGTATAAAAATAATAAAGTGAAGAACTATGTACATGTGGAGTCGATGCAGAAGGAAAGCTTAGCAAAGAACTGCCCTCGCATTTTGGCAAATATAATGGCACTAAATCTTGACTTTATCTTCTGAGACATGGGCGAATGTAATCTTGATTTGACTCGAGAGTTTTATGCCAACTGGTCCCTAAGGACTACGGGAAATGATGTAAAGATTCGGGGGCAAGTCTTGCAATTGAACGCTGATTTCTTCATCTTTTTCCTGGGTACTCCAAGTTTGGATCAACCACCACTCAAGGAGCTCTACAACAGACCTCCCTACAGAGCCATTAGACATACGTTGTGTGGATCAAGGTCCATGACCCGGTGGACTCGTCATAAGGATAATGGTCGTCAAAATACTTACCCATATGCTTTTTTAAATAGAGAACCTCGTATATGGTTAAGAATAGTCAATTCCTGTTTGATTCCTGGGACATAATACACTAAGGTCATGCATGATCTAGTCTGCTTGGTGTATGCTCTAATGACAAATGTTCCCATCAACATTGGTGCAGTTATACGAACGTCGATGCGAAAATCAAGGGTGCACAAAAGGTCCCATTTTAGTTTTGGCAACTTGTTGACTACAATATTAAGGAAAGAGCACATTAAGGAGGAGCCAGAAGACCATAAGTTGCCACATAACCTGAAGAAGGTAGATCTCACGAAAATCAAAGATCCAAAAACTGGTCAAGGCATCAACCTTACCACTGCTGAGAGACATGTTCGAGATGAGAGTTTTTTTCACCATCTGTATGGCATGACTAGGTTTACTATGATGAATGGGGGTCGTGTGCCGACTGATGCAGAGCTTCGGTAGTTGGACTATGACTACCCGCTTAATGAGCATGCTCGGGCCATGTGTGGAGTAGGGGTAAATTTTGAAGAACCTTTAGATGAAGATGTGCCGACAGACGATGATCACCAACTGCTACACTCTGATGTGGAGGAACACTTTGATGATGAAGACTCCGATGATGATTATGACGCAGGGGGTATGACCCCAGATATAGAGGATGAGTTTGACTAACCAGATTTTTGCTTATTTATTTACACTGGGGGCAGTGTGTTCCTTCTTAGTGTGGGGTGTTGCGCCGTGTACTGCTTGCCCGCATTTATTCTTTAGTCGTTTTGATTTAGTCGTAGTTAGTTAGTTGTAGTTAGTAAGATTTTTGCATGAAATTATTCTTATAGACGGCATGGCATTATAACAGGAGTTTATGCTGATTCACTACTATTGAAACATTTAGGCTCTAAGTTGTGACTCATTCTGTGATAATTGTTTATGGTTTAATTCATTTATCTGTTGGGTCAAGAATCTATAATGGTCTTAATTAAGTTGACCATGTGCCATGTGTGTGTAAGGTTATTGTATATTCTTTGTTGCGGCTGATGCTAGAACTTGTCTAGTGTTTGTCCGAAGCGAAATAAAGATTGTGAGTTTAGGAGATGATTTAGGCATTTCTTTGGCAGCCCTGATTTTTTTTATCTTCTTTTTACCTACCTTTGTACATTGTCCTAGTGAACACCCATTGAGCCTTTAGCTATTTTCTTTGGCAACCCCATATGTAGCCTAATCAACTTTTTTTAAAAAGACCATAATTTGATCCAAAAGCCCCTAAGAGCTTTAAATTGTAGAATCAAGTTGAGTAAAGAATGTGGCAAAATAACTGGAAAATGGTGAAAGTGATGCCCCAAAGTTTAGTTATTGGTACATGAAAATATTGTAATCAAGGGTGGCTATCATAGGGATGCCTAGTAAAAAAATAAATAAAAAAAGGAATAAAAAAGGAAAAAAAAAAAAAAAAAAAAAAAATGGGTTGTATATTCCCATCATAATGTTTTTGATTGAGTAACAAAATGGGTGAAAGAGGGTTGGTAGATGAAAGGAAGGTAGAGTGGTTGTTAAAATTTAGTGTAAATAACATAAGGTAGTGTATTAAAGCGCTTAGGGAACATAGTCACCATTTTTGGCCAAACTAGTCCTACCCGTCCCTTTAGCCTACTTTACAACCCGTAAAGACCTATTTGATTCTAACCTTAGCATTCTGATATTAGTAGAGCATTACACTAAGGGAAAGCATATGGTCATCAGTTGTAATCTAAGAATTCTTTGTGAGAGTGAGAGAAAGTAAGTTCTTATACCCATATTTCTGAAAAATGCAAAACTATGAGTGATTATGGGAAACATTTTGTGTGAGCGCACATGGTTGATGATTGTTGGGTAGTTTTATATGATTTTTTTTGGCTTAACTTGTGTATAAGAATTAACCAACTTAATGAGTCTATGTTGGAGGGTGAGTTGTTTCTAGTAATGATCAAGAAATCTACTCTTTGCTAATAATTGCAGTGTATGTCTTGTTGAAAATTTTTTGTTGCTCTTGTGAATTTTAGTTAGGTATTCGCATGGATGTACTATTTTGTTCGAGGACAAACAAAACTTTAAGTGTGGGGTGGTGATGTTGGGCGTATTTATACGTCTAAGCACCATAACTTACCCATGTTTTAGCTAAGTTTTGAGGATAAAATACATAATTCTTACACTTTTAGTCTATTTTTAGTTAAGTGACCTGACCTATGTGATTAGCATGCTTTTCAGGTACTAATGAGGAAGATTACAGCACTTTGGGGACCTGTGGAAAGCAAAGGAAAACTTCACATAAAAAGGAAAGCAGCTCTTGGACTGAATATGATGCATGGGAACTTTTTCTCGGGCAAACTCAATATTTTTAAATTGTTAAGGATGCAGTAGCAATTTATTAGAGAAGGATGTTATTAAAAGCCTTATTGCTGAATTTTTAGGGATTATTCACATTCAGTATTATTTTGAAGACAAGAAAAAAATGGCTTAGGTTGAGGACGGAGAGAGAGAAACGCTTTTCTCTCTTATTTTCGCTATTCATCTTTATCACCAAGATCGTTCTAAGTTTTGGTATGTTGAATATCTCTATTTTTATTTCTGTTTTATTCATGAGTAGCCAAGTTTATTTGTTAGGGTTATGGAAACCTTGTAGTATACTCTCTATTGCTATGGGTTTTTGAATTTATGATGTGTTAATCCACTTATATCATTACTCTCTTCATTTTGATTGAATTCTCGTGGTTGCAAACATAGGGAATGAGCCATTATAGAAATAACTTGTTCTATAGAAAAGTTATTGTTTGGAAAAGAGAGTGTGACAAAAAAATAGGGTTTCCAACCTCTATTTTACACGTTAATGCCTTAGCAGGATTAACTTCTTGGAGAGTTCGTACAATTGGTTGTACACTTTGGATTTGAGAGAACTAAGGTGAATAAATCCTTGATGGTTGTAAAACACTTGGATTTAGAATTAGAATACATCTCTCTATAAGTGCATGCATGTATAAAATTCGTATTACTCATAGTTAATAGAGAAGTAGAAGCTACAAGGTGGACAGAACCCTAACTTGCCATTCTCTGTGATCAAATATTATTACGCATATCATCTTATTGTTAGACTGATAATATTATTGTGCACCTAAACTGAAATCCCCCTTACCTTGGAACCTTCGATCAACAGTCTAATAATAATCGCAATACTTAGTGATCGTAGTATTCCCTGTGGGATTCGACACCCAACCCAGTGGGGTTCTATATTTGACAGCGACCGCTTACACTTTCTAACGAGAGTTGTAATTTGGGCGTATCAATTGTGTAGCTTGATCCATCCTAAACGTAACCATACGCTATATGTTTTTAGCTCCATTGTTGAAAGAGCCTAGGGTGTGTTAGCTGAACAAACTAAGAAAAACAATAGGAAAAACTAATTCCACTAGGCCAATATCCCTCATAAGTATTTATCAAATGTGTATCAAGCACACGGTCATATAGACCCCAACACCGGCAAACATGGTTTCTAATGTTCATCCCCTGTGTGTTACACGTTTAAGATGAGCTATACCACCCCTATTAAGCCCAAAAAAATTAATTTGCACATAATTTTAACCATTTACCCAGAATTCCTTTATTAAGGAGTTTATCAGTTGGTATCATCATACCGACACGCTTGCAAGATAATATATTTATGCCAAACCAATTCACATATCTAAATTGGACTAAAAAGTTCAATTAAAACAAAACCATGGCAACCAAGGCCATCCATATGAATTTTTATATCTATTTATATATTTATTCAATTCGTTGGGTTCAAAAGCAACTGAACCAATACAATTCTACATAACAAAAATCTAATTTACCAACTGGATTGAGGTTCATGCAATTCCAAGTCAAAATTTATCAAATTTAGGGAAACCCATGTCACCATTCCAATCATTTGAATAATGTACCAATTCATCCCCGAAAACATCAATTTAAAGTATGAATAATTAATTCAAAACATGGGACAAGTAATTCAATAAGTAAAAACAAAAATCCCTTAACAAAATTTTAAAACTCATTATTTAATCAGATGAAAATCCATTCAATTTATGGTAAATTTTAAAATTAAAGTTTACGTAAGACAAACATGTTTAAGATACACAAGAATTTGAAAACAATTAGATGTTTTGAGCTTGGATGATGACTTCTTTACGAAACCCATGAATGTTGTTGGATTTTGTGTTTAAATGTAAAAGGTAATGATTTGATATTTAAAATCTTAATAAAATGGGGTCATTTTATGTTTAAAATTCATAAAATGGGTATAAAACCAAAAGACCCTCACCTCCATGTGAAAAAATATAAAATTTAATGAAATTTGCACCGCAGTGTGGCACGGCTTTATCGCAGAGGTTAACCTCCATACCACACCAATAATGATGAGGCTAACCTCCTTGGAACGATGATATCATATAAGCACATTCCTCGGAGTTCCAAAATAGCCACAAACTATTTCTGAAAAAGGTAAAACTTTCCCAAATTATCCATTTAGCATCACCAAATACAATTCAAGTCAAAATTTTATGTTACACATATGGGAACTTCATAAATAAAATGATTAAAATTGTAAGGGTTCTTATAGGGTAGATATTTTATTGTAAATGATTTTGTGGATTTAGATGTGGTTACTTCAACCCAGCAAAGGCCAAGACTTGAGGTAGTTATTAAAGACCTTTTATACGCTAGTGCATATCTAGAAAAAGCTTATTGTGTTGATATTGAGATATTCCTGGCACCTAATGTTTATGGTGAGTGTCATTTGAATTAATGCTTAATGATTGTTCTATGGATGAATCATTGATTAAACTTATGATGAGGTCTTGAATATGCTATTGATTTAGCTATTGATTGGGCTACCGGATATACTATTTAATAAGCCCTTGATTATAATATATCCTAAGTCATAAATTATACTATGGAATGAGACAACGAATAAGCTTTTAACTATGCTAGTGATTATTTTTATTGAAATATTAGCATTTATCCTATTATTTATGCTAGAGGTCATGCTTACTGAATACATTGATGACTAAGTCCTTGACTATGATATGAATAAACTCTATAGCATATCATGGATTAGCTATTGATCAAACTATTAATAGTTATTGATTATTCAAATGATAAGCTATCTGTTATGATAACGATAAGCCATTAATTAGACTATTGATAAGTTATTGCCGATGCTTTAGATAATTCATACTAATTATATTAGTGATCTTTTTTATTTACTATATTAACAAAAACGTCATGGATTATGCTAAAGATCATGCTTATTGATTATATTATTGATTATGCTGAAGACCATGCTTATTTACTATATTAAAAAGCATGATATTGATTATGCTAGGGCTCACGATTTTTATTATGATTGTTGGTCATGTTAATAGACTATGTTAATAGTTAAGTTATTAAATATTTTAATGATTATGCTACTGTCCATGATAATGATGATATGAATTAAGATACATGTCCTAATATTACTTATTCTATGAACTCTACAAACACCAGTACCAGATTGCCGGATGTCTATATTAATCTTGATGACATCAATTACTTATACCTAATATAAGTTCTGAGGATGTCTATAATAATGATGATGATATCAATTATTTATGCCCTATAGAAGTCTGAAGGATGGCTATGATAATAATCATGATATCAATTATTTATACTCGGTAGAATTTTGGAGGATGGCTATATTATTGATATTGATATCCATTATTTATATCTAGTAAAAATCTGGAGAGTGGCTATAATATTGATGATGATATTAATGTTTTTTTGGTGATGATATTGAAGAAGATACTAATGAAGTTTATAAGGATATTATTGAATATCCATATTGGTTTGAGTCTCTCTCTCTCTCTCTATATATATATATATGTATATATATATTATACTATGATATTATACTTTCTATGATCTGATAATTTCGAGGCGTGAGATTGACATTAGTGATTCTAGCTAAGCCTAAAAGGAGGAAATAATTATAATGTGGTATGATACGAATGGATTCTAGTGATACAAGGATTAGTTGATAAATGTTGGATAGTTGATAAATGTTGGTTAGTTGATTAATATTGGTTTGTTGATAAATAATAATTACTTGATAAGTGATGATTAGCTTCGATATGAAGATTAGTTTATAAGTGATCTTTATTTCATAAAGGATGATTTATTGATAAATGAGGATTAGTTTCTACATAATGGTTAGTTGGTAAGTGTGATAAATAGACATGTGGTGAATAGAGGCAATCGATAGTTATAGTTTGGCATAACTTGGATGGAATCAAATTGTATTATGAGTGTTGATAAATGATGATGGTGGGTTATTTTATCTTCTTTGTACCTTCAAGGCTCGTGGGGCCTTGTGATGGATTGTCTACTTTTCTGCACTAGTTGGTCTATGGAAGCCAATTTTGTAGTTATTATTGCATGTGTTGATGCTCTATGTTATGTTATCATATTATTCTGGTTATCTATATATTTATGTACAATAATTTTAGAGTTATTTAATGTTTTTCCATACATTGACTTAGTTATGTTATTTTACATTTTATCATACTTATATCATGATTTACCTCAGTCGACTAATGACGCCTCCTGAGTACCCATGATTTTAGTACTCCCACTATATATTTGTACCTTTTTAGTGTAGATCTATGTACTAGTTAACAGTATTGATTAATATTCATGTTGTATTAATATTTGAAGATACGGTGAGCTCTTGGAGTCGAAGTCACCTACTTTCCTCTCTCTTTCTATGTTCAATCTTTTTTTTTGAGATATATGTCATTTACTATTATAGATACTTGTGTTGTATTATTATTAGTAAATGTTCTTGTAGTGGCCTACCAAGTCATGGGATAGTATCTATGTTGACTATCTTTTATATATTTCAAAAACTATGCTTATTTATAAGTTGTACTTGTTAATTTCTGCCAATGTTGGGAATTTTCCACCAAGTTAACCCATTTTGTGTAACTTCGAGTTACAACTTATCTTTCCTACTAGAGGTATAGAGTAGGTTCCATCATGACTCCTAAATTAGGTCATTGCAAATTAGTATGAGAGCCTGGTTTCACTTATATTGTTGGTACAAGAGCAATTGTCTAGTAGAATCTTGCAGATAGGAATGATGACTTTTATTTCCTATCTTCTATAGTCTATGGAATGTTTTTAGAAGTTCTTCACTTATTTCACACATAATGTGCAAATATTCTCAATTTATTTGTAGATCATTTCTTTGATTTCACTCTTTCACTGATACCTAGGAAACATGCTACCGCTACACAAAATGAGGGTCCTGAAACCGAGCCTAGAGATCCTACTCCTATTCATGAATGACCCAAAGGTTGTATAAAGCCTAGATATGTGTCCCTAGCTAAGGGACAGGAGAAGGGGCCTTCACTAGACCTTATTTCCACTTTTAAGCCAGATATTCTTCCGCCCCAGCCAATGGTGGTCCAGGGACCAGCCCAGGCTCCACCATGGTTTATTTCTTCTACAATGCTCATAGATTATTTGGTTTAGATCTTACGGTTAACCTATAGTGTATTATATGATGGTGCACAATCTACAGATCAGAGTTATTTTGAGTTGGGGGTGTATCCTGTAGTTGTGGCTCCTAGAGTGGAGGTCCCTTCCACGCCAGCAATTGCTCTGTTAGTAGTTGATCTGCCAGTGGTTTCCTAGTCTACATGCCTACTTAGGAGGATATAATGTTGGGTAGATTCTTTATATTAGCTCCTCCTAGGTTTGTTGGCATTCTGAATTAGGATACATATGAATTTTTGATAATTTGTTAGGATAGGCTACGTAATTATGTCCTTATTGATACTCATGGTGCAGATTACATCATATTTTTGTTTGACTTGGCTTCTCAATATTGGAGGAGAGGTTATATGGACTATAGACCAGCTGGATCTTTTTTTTTCCATATAAACTAAGTTCTCTTAGATCTTATTTGAGAAGTATATTCCTCGTAGCCTTAGGGATCATATAAGAGGTCAGTTTTCGAGATTGGAGTAGGGCTTCTTGATAGTTTTGCAGTATGAGCCTTGTTTTCACAAGTTGGCTAGGCTTTCTACTTCTATTTTGGGCACTGAGTTTGAGAGAGTTTGTTGCTTTGTTTGAGAATTGGGACATCCTATTTGTATGTCTACTAAGAGTTTAGTTTTTGTAGGTATGTCTTTTGTTGTGGTGTAAAATCATGCTCAGCTGATAGGGGAGATCATCGCGGGGCCTTTGGGGGCAGCAATAAGTGTCTCAGACATCAAGGAAGTTTAAATAGGATTCGTAGTAATTACCAATCAGAGATAGCCCATCTCATGGTAGATATCCTCCACATCTATTCTAATAGTTTCAAAGTCAAACCTACTAGATATGTTAAGGCAACTTATTAAAATTACTAATAGATGTCAGTCTAGTGTTGGTAATCACCCAAGTCAGGGTTGTGGTTAGTCTTAGAGAGGTTCTTCTTCTAGTTATTCTAGATGTGGCAGTAGTTTTGGGTCAGTCAGATCTGTGGCTTTTGGTTAGATTTTTGTACATGTTATATTTGTGGAGCTCATGGTCACTATTCCCGAGATTGCCATAGTCATAGGGTGATTGTTGATTTATCTCAAACTGTTCCCCTTATTAGAGTAGTTCATCCTGCATATAGAAGTGATTATCAGGGTTGTAGGGGCAGGTTCCAAGGTACTAGAGGAGATTCTCAGGCCGGCATGATAGGATGTTGGTCAGGAGTCCAGCAAGATGGTGGGCATGGTCAGTTATATGTAGTACCTGATAGACCCAAGGCTAAGTCTTCAGATACTAGTATTATAGGTACCACTTTGGTGTTTCTGTCAGTCGGCCTTTCTTTATTTGATATGGGATCTACTTATTCTTAGTTATCTCTTTATTATGTTCCATGATTACAGTTATCTTAGGATTTATTATAAGTGTCATTGCGTGTTGAAACAACCCAAACCAGGGCTTGGTCATGATGGGTATCCTAAATCCAACAAGGACCGGAGACCACCCCATACACCAACACCTTACAACCATGTTTGATGAATTTTGAACATATAAAAATATAAGAGAACTTAAAATTAAAGATATTATGATACGTGTATAACCAATCAAACCAACAACCTAATATCCCAAGTCCATAGTAGTCCAAAAAATCTTCTACCGAACCAAAAATAAATAAAGTATCGGCACATACACTCTGCTATAGCCAAGAACAGTATCCCATAGACTATAACTAAAAAAAAAATATTATCATTAAAAGGATCCTTCCAAAGCATGGAAGCTTACCACTTAAATTCAACTATCGATCAATCAACAATCAATGAGCAGGAGTAAAAGTATGGAAAAATCCTACATCGTGTGGGGATATAACATCCGAAGATGGTTAGCGGGTTGAATGCAGACATGTAACTCAAGGATAAATATAAAATAATCCCGTCAATTCAGACCAAGCCAACCAATGCAGATAACTATATGTAAATACATATATATTCCATGCCAGGACTGGGAGCAAGGTTTAGCATGTATATTAAAATCCTAACCTAGATTATGGAGATCAACCATCATATAATAGTACCCACGGGATATATGAGCCCTAGTTCTCACCCCCTGGTCAGGTCACAGTATATGTTGCAGCATAAATAAGAAAATAATCTCATATATATGCATGGGGCACTCCAACCCACCTATCATAGACTAAGGTAACTTAAGCATCAGATCATGAAATTTTATATGGGGGACTCGAACCATCCAATCATAATAATATTAATAAGGTGGACTAGAAACACCTAGTCACAAGAAAGGGGAGTCGAACCCTCAATCTATAACAACCCCCTCATCGGTTAGCACGATCTCCAGTATTGGTCACTTGGACCTCCATTTTCACGACTCAGCTAGTCAACCCTGTTTTAAAGCCCAATTATAAACATTTATCACACATTCCCATTCATTGAATCATATTTCACATTAACGCATATATTTTTCGTATCATCATACCAACTACACTTGAAAGGTAACAATAACATGCCAAAACAATTACATCACTTGGGGAATTCACAAATCCTTTTGTTCAATTACACCATTACTTGTGAAAACACAATTTCATACGGTTCAATTCAACATCATGATGCAATAATTCAAGAACAGTTCAATTTCGACATTCCTCTTAAAAAAATCAATTCCATAATTTCGAGTTCTGATCATAACAATTTAAAAAGTCAGAAGTTTGGGGAAAATCACAATTCCTTAGTTCATTCAGCATACCCAAGCATCCACGTGTTCTATATTATAATTAAATCATAAAAATCCATGAGAAAACATTGTTCAATGATCAACATACAAAACCCTTAACCTTTGTTTAAAAACCAACTTAAAAATCTCAGGAATAATACTTTAAAACACATCCATTTACAAAATTAACAATAAGGGAAGAGTAATATGCATGAAATAGTAAAATGTATGCAGAAAAATCACCCTTGTAAGCCTTAATTGATCAACCTCTTAAAAAACCTAATATTTTTTGACCTTGGAATTTGAGTTTTTTGAGAAGTTACTTTGATGAGTTTCTGAGTGATAATAATACCCTAAAGGGTTTATAAGATATGGGTTTCAAGTAGGGTAAGAGGTGAAATATATAGAATGCCCTTAACTTAAAAGCTGAAAAAGTGTTGCCTTGGACTACGAGTCAACCCTTGACTCGTAGCCACTCTTTATGACTCCTTAACACGAGTCGTAACCAAGGTAGTACCACCAAATCACTATAAACTTTTATCCATATGACTCAATGGCAACAATAGTAATAGTACCCTATGACTTGTAGGTTCCAGTTGTAGTGAACACAAAACACAAATTGGGACTTACACTAGACACCCTATTACTATATATAATGACTCATGACATTTCCTTACAGTTCTTAGTGAGCCACTCGTAATAAGAGAAGAATCAAGCAACAAACTTGCTAATTTTGTTACAACTTGGTCCTTAGGACACGTAACGACACTCAATGACTCGTGGGGTAAGTCATTATCAAGGTAGTAAGCTCAAAGCTCAAGAAATTTTCAAGGACCAAAAATCTATGGTTTTTCTACTCTCTCCCACTTGGATATTCATCCTTGAATAAGTGGCCAAGGAATACACAAACACGACTTAGCACAGCGACCAACCATACTACCCTTTAACAAAGTTAGAAAACAATGATATCAATGAATCACAATTCTCTTAACAATCTCAAAAAATAAATATGCTTAGAACAACACAAACCTTAAGCATGATTTTCTGGAATAGGGAATAGGAAAAGATACTTCGACTTCATGTCTGCTTCTTCTTCAAAAGTAGCCTCTAAAACCATATGGTTCCCCTATAGAACCTTTATCGAATAAACGTCCTTTGATCGCATCTGGTGAACTTTTTGATCAAAAATATCATCCAGGACTTCCTCATAAGATAAGGAATCTGAAACTCCCACCTCCTTTAAGGGATCAACTGTTAAAGGGTCACCCACGCACTTCCTCAACATCAAAACATGAAAAACTAGAAAAATAGAGTTCAATCTAGGTGGCAACTCCAACTCATATGCAACACTACCAACCCTCTTGAAGACCAAGTGTAGGCAAAGATATCGAGGATTGAGCTTCCCCTTCTTCACAAATCGCATTACTCCCTTCATGGAAGACACCTTCAAGTATACCTAATCACCAACCCCAAACTCTAACTTCTTATGCCTCACATTCACATAGGACTTTTGGCAACTTTGGGTAGTCTTAAGTCTATCTGGAATCACCTTCACCTTCTCCATATATTTGTGAACTAAATCAGGGACACACACCTTTGTCTCACCAGCCTCGAACCACCCAGTAGAAGATCTGCACCTTCTACCATACAACTCTACAAAAGGAGCTATCCCATTACTAGAGTGGGAGCTATTATTATATGCAAATTCTATAAGAGGAAAATGATCAACCCAACTACCATCATAGTCAATCATGCAATCTCGAAGCATATCTTCTAATGTTTGAATAGTTCTTTCTTATTGCCCATCCGAATTAGGGTGGAATGAAGTACTAAGGTTCACTTTAGTTCCCAAACCACTCTAAACGAATGCCATAAGTGTGATGAGAACTTTGTACCATGATCTGACATGATAGAAATAGGCAACCCAGGCAACTTCAGAGTTTCTAAGAGAAACAACTTCATATAATCCTCTGCCGAATAGTTAGTCCTCACTGTGATGAAGTGCCTAGACTTAGACATCCTATCTATGATAACTCAAATCAAATCAAACTGACTTTGAGATAGAGGAAGACTAGTTAAAAAATCCATATTAATCACTTCCCACTTCCACACAGGCCTCTCATTTATTTGAGTCAACTCTCCAGGTAGTAAGTGCTCAACCTTCACTTATTGACACACCATACATTTTGCTATAAAACTGGCCATATCTCAGTTAAAATTATCCCACCAATAAATCTTCTTAAGATCATCATACATCTTCATCAAACAATAATGAATGGCATAACGTGAATCATGAGACTAAGCTAGGATCCTCTGTCGCAACCCATCTACATCACGAACACAGAATCTTCCTTGGTACCTCAAGATACCATCACCATAATTCTCAAAAGGTACAAACTTTGGTCGTCCCACATCTCCCTTAATCTTCATTAAGGTAGGATCCAGTATTTGCCTTTTTTTTTATTTTAGGAACTAAGGGATGACTTTGCCACCTCTTGCTCAAACACACCACCATCCCCATAGACTAAGGGAAGAACTCAAAGGTTAGCCAGACAGTGAATATCTTTCACCAACTCAAGCTTATCCTTATCCACATGAACTAGACTCCCTATTGATAACCTTCTGGGTAAGTAGAGACTCATGTCATAGTCTTTAAATAACTCAAACCACATTCTTGTCCTGAGATTCAACTCTTTCTGGGTGAACATTTATTGCAGGATCATATGATAAAAAAAGATATCTACATATACTCCACACAAATAAAGACACCAAATCTTCAATGCGAACACTACAACCTACAACTCCAAGTCATGAGTTGGATAATTCTACTCAGGAACTTTTAAATGCCTAGAAGCATAGGCACCACTATACTATGCTACTCAAGAGAAACTAAGTCCCATACGGGAAGAACAAGAATAAAACACAATCCATCATTACCCTCAAGAAGGGTCAATATAGGAGTTAAAGTCAAATTATTTTTCAGCTTCTCAAAACTACCCTCACAAGCATCAGTCCATAAGAAATTGACCTTTTCTGGGTCAACGTGGTCAGCGGGACAGCTAAAGTAAAGAAATTATCCATAAATCTTCAATAGTAACTAGCTAAACCTCTGAAGCTCCGAATATCAGTTGGAGTCGTGGGCCTAGGCCATTTTTTAATCATAACAACTTTCTGGGGATCCACCATGATCCCTTTATAAGAAATAACATGACCCAGAAAAGCCCAACTTTTAACCAAAACTCACACTTTGAAAACATATCATACAAATATTGATCTTTCAAGGTTTGAAATATAATACAAAGGTGATAGGCATGATCCACCTCACTTATTGAATACACCAGAGTATCATCTATACAAACAATGATGAACAAATCAAGAAACTGATGGAAAACCCTATTAATAAAGTCCATGAATATTGTCAGGGCACTATACAAACCAAAATACATAACTAGAAAATCATAATGACCCTACCAGGTTCATAAGGAAGTCTTAGGGATATCCACCTCCCTATTCATTAGATTATGATAATGAGACCTAGGATCTATCCTAGAGAAAAATTTAGCACTCTGAAGGTTGCCAAACAAATTATCAAATCGATGATGTGGATACTTATTATTCACTTTAGTATTATTCAACTAACAGTAATCAATGGACATCGAAAGAGAACAATCCTTAGTTCACCGGAACAAAATAGGAGAACCTCATGGAGACACACTAGGAAAGATATAAACCTTGTCAAAGAGTTCTTCCCAATTGCCTCTTAATGTCTTTTAACTTAGTCAGAGACATCCTAAAAGGAGGTATAGATATAGGATAAGTGTTCGAAATAATGTCAATCCTAAAATCTATCTCCCAGTTATTAGGTATTCTAGGAATTTCATCTGGAAAAAACTTAGAAAATTCTTTAACCACGAGAATGGATTATAAGGAAGGACCTTCCGAGTTGTAATCTTTAACTCGGACCAAATAATAAAGACATTCCTTGGAAATAGACTTCTAGACCTTCAGATATATTTTGAATCTTCCCTTAGGCAAATAATAACCCCCTTCCCACTCAATGACCAACTCATTTGGAAATTTAAACATGACCTTATGGGTTCAACAATATAATGAGAAATAGCACGAGTGCAACCAGTACATCCTCAATATGACATCAAAATAAACCCCATCTAACTCTATAAGATCTACCAGAATTTCCCTACCACAAAAATATACAATGTAACCACTATAGACTCTTCTAGAAACCATAAAGTCACACACAAAGTTAGAAATAGAAAAGTGATCAAGGATACACTCGGGACCAAAACCAAAATATATAGCCATAAATAGGGTAACATAGGAAATAGTAGATCCTGAATCAAGAAAAAAGTATACATCATGAGAAAAGAGTGGTAACATACTAGTTACAACATTGGGAGATACCTCAGAGTCCTATCGGTAGGAATGGCATACATGTGATTCGAACCACTACCGATACTAGAAGTGAAAGCAACATCTTTTGGTCCAAGAGATGATGAAGTGGCAACAAAAATCTTATTTTCCCTTGAATCAACCTTAGAAGGACAATACCCCTTCAAATGACCAATCTGACCATATTTAAAAGACATATTCCTCCACTCTTTACAAAAACCATGGTTCACCTTCTTGCTGAATTAAGATGAAGGATATAATGGAGCTTACTGTGCCCCATTAGGCTGATATTAAGCACCCTTTGCACTACGCCCACTAATATGCTGAGAACGATAATAACCCAGTGGCTTTGGATAAGGAGTTGTATCCGTAGAGTAGTAACTAGAACTCCCCTTCTACTTCTTAGACCACTTTCCACTAGCTCTACCACTTTTCAAATGACCTCCACCCTTATTAGAAAATCTATACATCTTAATCTGCCTTTCCATAGAGTTGAAACTAGAACTCCCCTACTATTTTTTAGACCACTTTCCACAAGCACTACCACATTTCTACTAACCTCCACCCTAATTAGAAGATCTAAACTTCTTACTTTTCCTTTTCCCAATCTTAACCTACTTTTTCTTCTCTTCCTTAACCTGTTGTGTATATACAACCAATCTGGAGATGTTAATATCCTTGTTCAACAAGCCACCTTTACTCTGTAGAATCAAATTACGTGACAACTCGGAAGCAAATTTCCTTATTTTAGTCCTCATGCTAGACACAAACTCAGTAATAAACTTGGATAACTAATGGATCTTCAATGCATACTCCTTGACCATCATCAAGCCTTGCTTTATAATAACAAACTATTTTGCTTTCGCTTCCCTTAACTTTAAGGAAATAAATGGTACTAAAAATCACTAGTGAAATTATCCTATAGTGCAGATTAGGCATTATCTCTCCTAGACTGTTCCCATTCCTCATACTATTGGTATGCTATATGTTTAGTTGATAGGCAACAAATTCCGTACCCTCAACGTCTGAAGAATGCACAACCTAAAAGATGTTCCCAATCTCATCTATAAAACCTAGAGGACCCTTCTCAAATTAAATACCAGTAAAAGTTGGAGGACTGAACCTCATAAACTGGGAAACCTTTATGGCCACAGAAGATGGAGTAATAGAATCTACATGCTTATAATGAGAAGCTACCAACTAATAAAACATATGCATAATAAAAGATACCTTTATCTTAACCTGGATGGTAGTGGAGACTCATGTCATTGTCTTTAAATAACTAAAGCCACCTCCTCGGCCTTAGATTCAACTCTTTCTAGGTGAACACTTATTCCAGGATCTTATGATAAGAAAAGATATCGACATATACTCCACACAAATAGAGACACCAAATCTTCAATGCGAACACCACAACCTCCAACTCTATGTCATGAGTTGGATAATTCTACTCAGGAACTTTTAAATGCCTAGAAGCATAGCCACCACTATACTATGCTGCTCAACATAAACTATGTCCCATATGGGAAGAAAAAGATAAAACCACAATCCATCATAACCCTTGGGAAGGGTCAATACAGGAGTTGAAATTAACTTATTTTTTTGCTTCTAAAAACTACCCTCAAAAGTATCAGTCCACAAGAACTTAACCTTTTATGGGTAAACGTGGTCAATGGGGCAGCTAAAGTAAAGAAATTCTCCACAAATCTCCAATAGCAACTAGCTAAACCTATGAAGCTCTGAATATTAGCTAGAGTCGTGGTCCTAGGACATTTTTTAGTCATAACAACTTTCTGGGGATTCACTTTGATCACTTCACTAGAAATGACATAACCCAAAAAAGCCACAACTTTTAACTAGAACTCGCACTTTGAAAATATATCATACAAATATTGATCTTTCAAGGTTTGAAATATAATACAAAGGTGATAGGCATGATCCACTTCACTTATAAAATACACTAGAGTATCATCTATACACACAATGATGAACAAATCAAGAAACTCATAGAAGACCCTATTCATAAAGTCCATGAATATTGTTAGGGAATTATACAAACCAAAATACATAAGTACGAACTCATAATAACCCTACCGGGTTCAGATATAAGTCTTAGGGATATCCACCCCCCTAATCTCTAGCTTATGATAACGAGACCTAGGATTTATCATAGAGAAAAGTCTAGCACTCTGAAGCTTGCCAAGCAAATCATTAATCCGATAAAGAGGATACTTATTATTCACTTTAGCATTATTCAACTGACGATAATCAATGCACATCAAAAGAGAACAATCCTTAGTTCATCGGAACAAAATAGGAGAACCTCATGGAGACACACTTAGAAGGATAAAAACATTATGAAAGAGTTCTTCCAATTGCTTCTTAATCTCCTTCAACTAAGCCAGATACATCTTAAAAGAAGGGATAAATATAGGATAACTGTCTGAAATAATGCCAATCCCAAAATCTATCTCCCAATTGGAAGGTCTACTAGGAAGGTCATCCGGAAAAACCATAGGAAATTCTTTAACCAGGAGAATGGATTATAAGGAAGGACCTTCCCAATTATAATCTTTAACTCAAACAAAATGATAAATCACTTGGAAATAGACTTCTAGACATTAAGATATATTTTGAATCTTCCCTTAGGCACAAGATAACCCCTTCCCACTCAATGACTGACTCATTTGGGAATTTAAACATGACCTTATGGGTTTAACAATCTAATGAGAAATAGAACGAGTGCAAAAAGTACATCCCTAATATGACATCAAAATCAACCATGTCTAACTCTATCAGATCCACCAGAATTTCCCTGTCACCAAAATATACAATGCAACCCCTGTAGATTCTTCTAGAAATAATAGAGTCACCCACAAACTTAGAAATAAAAAAGTGATTAGGGATACAGTAGGTACCAAAAATAAAATATATAGCCATAAATAGGTTAACATGGGAAAGAGTAGACCCCGAATCAAGCAAGAAATATACATCACAATAAAAGAGTCGTAACATACTAGTTACGACATTGGGAGATAACTCAGAGTCCTAAAAGAAGCAATGGCATACATGTGATTCTAACCACTGTCGATACTAGAAGCAAAAGAAACATCCTTTGGTGCAAGAGATGATGAAGTGGCAACAAAAATATTAGTTTCCCTAGAATCAACCTTAGAAGGACAATCCCTATTCAAATGACCAATCTAACCATATTTAAAAGATATGTTCCTCCCCTCTTCACAAAAACCATGGTTCATCTTCCTGCTGAATGAATAAGAAGGATATAATAGAGCTTACTGTGCCCCATTAGTTTGAGATTGGGCACCCTGTTCACTTTGCCCACTAATATGCTGAGAGCGATAATCACCCAATGGCTTTGGATAAGGAGCACCATCGTAGAGTAGTAACTAGAACTCTCCTTCTACTTCTTAGACCTCTTTCCACTAGCTCTACCACTTTTCTGCTGACCTTCACCCTTATTAGAAAATCTATACATCTTACTCTGCCTTTCCATAGAGTAGAAACCAGAACTCCACTACTATTTCATAGATGACTTTCCACAAGAACTGCCATATTTTTGCTAACCTCCACCCTAATTAGAAAATCTAAACTTTTTACTTTTCCTTTTCCCTATCTCTACCTACTTCTTGTTTTCTTCCTCAACCTGTTGTGTATATAAAATTAATGTGGAGATGTCCATATCCTTGTTCAACAAGCCAGCATTACTCTGTAGAATCAAATCGTGTGACAAATCGGAAGTGAATTTCCTTATTTTAGTTCTCATGCTAGACACTAACTCAGTAATAAACCTGGACAACTAATGGAATTTTAAGGCATACTCCTTGAACATCATCAAGCCTTGCTTCAGAATAACAAACTATTTTGCTTTCGCCTCTCTTAACTCTGAGGAAAGAAATGGTACTATAAATCACTAGAGAAATCATCCTATAGTGAAGATTAGGCATAATCTCTCCTAGATTGTTCCCATTCCTTATACTATTGGTATGCTATATGTTTAGTTGATAGGAAACAAATTCCATAACCTCAACGTCTGAAGCATGCACAATGCAAAATATGATCCCAATCTCATATATAAAACCTAGAGGATCCTTATCAAACTTAACACCAGTAAAAGTTGGAGGACGGAACCTCATAAACTGGCGAACCTTTATGGCCTTAGAATATGGAGTAATAGAATCTACATGCTAATAATAAGAAGCTACCAACTAAGCAAACATATGCATAGATTGATCAGATTCTGCATTTGGCACATCAACCTGAGGAGCTCAAAGAGGACTAAAAGGGATCGGTGGAACTCTAGAGGCTATTAGGAACTTAACCTTTAGTTCTTGTATGTACCCTATAAATAGGATGTGTCCCATTAGCATTGTCATAATATGGGACAGAGGAGTTTCCATGAGCTTTACATTATCTGGGAGGAATGATCTAAAAAGTGAACAAATAGGAATTAGAGGAGATTTAAAGTTCTTAGGTTCTACAGCCTGAAATAAGACAATAAGAAAGGGAAACATTCCTAAATGCCTCATAGCCTCTCCCTTACAAGTGTTGCGCACTACACACCCATAAAAGAGAATCTAATCGATATGACTTTATGGACACCTAATTGACCTTGAACGTAGGCTATGATACCACTGACATAACCCAAACCAAGGTCTTATATGGACGGGTATCTCATGTCCAACAAGGATCGAAGATCACCCCCACAACAAAACTATAGACCACCTTACATCCATATCGAATGAATTCTAAACAAATAATAAGATAAGAGAACTTGAAATTAAAGATATAATGATATGTGTATAACCAAACAAACAAATAACCAAACCATCCCAAGTCAAAGTATTCTGACAAAGACTCTACCAAACAAAATATCAATATAGTGTCGGGGCATGCCCCCAACTATAGCCAAAAATAATATCCAATAGTCTATAACTTAAAAAAAAACATAATCCTCATGGAAGCGCGCCACCTCAATTAAACTCTTGATCAATCAGCAATCACTTAGCAAAAATAGTAGAAATATGGCCAAATCCTAAATTGCATGGAGATACAACTTCAGAAGACGGTTAATGAGGTTAACACTATCATGTAACTTAGGGATAAATATAAAATAATGTTGTCAATTCAAACCAAGCCAATTGATGCACATAACCATATATAAGTACATATACATATTCCATGGTGAAATAGAGAATAAGGTTTAGAATGTTATTTAAAACCATAACCTATATTATGTAGCTGAACTATCGTATAATAGTACCCACAGATAATATGGGCCCTAATTCTCACCCACTGGTCGGGCCCCAGTGTATGTAGCCACACGAATTGGAGAATAATCTCATATGGATACTAGGGGGACTTGAACCATCCAATCATATACTAAGGTGACATAAGCACCCGATCATGAAATGTTATATGTTAGACTCAAACCCTCTAATCATACGAATAACAATAAGACTGACTCAACCCACCAATTTACAATAAAGGAGACTCGAACCATCAAGCGGTAATGAGACCTACACTGGCTCGTGTGGTTTCTAGTATTGGTCACTCAGACCTCCACTTTCACGAATCAGCTAAACAGCCTTCTTTTAAAGCCCAATTAAAAACATTTATCACATATTCCTATTCATTGAACCATATTTCACATTAAGTCATATCTTATTTGTATCATTATACCAACTACATTTCTAAGCTAACAACAACATCCCAATCACATGGTTGATCCTGAAATAGAGCTTTCTAGAATGATGAAAGCTCACCACTTTAATCTATTCCTGAATTTTGATCACTAAAAAGAAGTAGAATAACCAGTTCCTACATCGCGTAGGGATAGAGCCGCCTGAAGATGGGTTATAGGATGAATCCTAGAGTGAACTACGGATAAAGATAAAATAATGCCATTTAAAAAAACCAAGTAAACCATATTTATGCATATAAACCATTCATATACATATATATAACCATTATAGGAAAGACAACTTGTTTTACCGTTCATTTGAAACCATTAACCTTGGTATGCGTAGCTTATACATCCTTATCCACCCACGGACCATATGGTCAATCGGATCCTATTTAGTGGGTCCTAATGCATGTAACTACATGAGCTGGAGATACCATAAGAGTTAGGGATTCACAAGTACACTCACTCTCCTTGATACGTATGTACTATGTACTTAGAGGATTACCGCGTAACCCATAGTATCATAAAAGATTTGTCATGCACTACCACTTATGTTGGAAAACATAAGTTTCTAGTGTTCATAGATTGAACTTCCACCTTCACTATTAGCTATCACACCCTGCCATGATTGCCCAAATAAGAACATTTCCAAGCAAACCATTATTTCATTATTATTAACTAAGGTTATTAGTAGTGGTATCATTATACTGACTATAACTTCCTAGTACTGTCCCTAGCAAAACCTTCTTTAGATCAAGGGTGTCCCATGTACCTATAGATCATATTTTTGAGTTTTCTTATGGGAGTCCCATGTACTCACAAGTATTCCATGATTAGCTTAGGGAAATCCCTTGTTTCCCTCAAGTTTTTCAATTACCACGATTATTTGAGGGATTCCTTTATAATTGACATTGATGTTTAATTAACTAAACAATTACCATCAAAACCATTTGAAACATTTATATCATTTAGGGATCCCTTACCAAGTTTAAATCATGGATAAGTTCCATTGAAAATCGAATATTATATTGAAAGCAATTTTATGGGCCTTTTATTAAATACATTCGAGGCATAGTATTTCCAAACCCAATTCCAATTACCAATAATCATGCCCATGCAATCAAATTATCCGAACCACCAATAAAGAGTGTAAAAACATAATTAAAACATGGAAAACTATAACCAAGAATTCTTAACCAAAACCCAAAATCATATTCTAAAACCCAATACCATAAAATAATCAAAGCATGAAAAAATTGCACAAAGTTCACGACTCATACCTTAGCTTACGGATCTTATTTTCCCCCACTAGGAACATTCATCTCCGAATGATGGACAAGGTAGGCTAACCATAAGCATGATTCACTCTCATTATCAAATATCAATCCAACCTTTAAAAAGTAAGAAAACAAAGATATAAAGATATTAATATTTCCTTTAATAAAGTTTGAAAACCAAAGTATATACTGAAGAACACAAACCTTTGCACAAATCCCAGTTGCATAAAATAGTTGCATATATTAGGACTCTATGTCCTCCTCCACTTCCCATGTACCTTGTTCCTCCTTGTGGTTCCAACATAGAACCTTAACTGGGGCCACATCCTTTGTTCGTAAATGATGAAAACTCAAATTGAATATCTTAATTGAGACCTCTTCATAAGGAAAAGAATCTGAGATACCCAATCCTTCCAAAGGGACTACCAAAGAAGGATCACCAAGACATTTCCTCAACATAGAGACAAAAAATATAGGTTGAATAGAGTTCAAAGCAGAAAGTAACTCTAATTCATAAGCAACATTACCAATCCTCCGCAAAATCGCATAAGGAACAATAAATTACGGACTGAGCTTCCCCTTCAGTACTAAACTGCATTACTCCTTGCATGAGAGATACCTTTAGGAATACCCTATCCCTTACCTGGAACTCTAAATCTCGAAGCTTTACATCCACATTGGACTTTTGGGGACTCTGGGTAACCTTAACCCTATCATAAATCACCTTTACCTTTTCAATAGACTGATAAACAAAGTCAGGATCGAACATATCTTCCACACCAAACTCAAACCAATGAATACAAAATCTATACCTCCTACCATACAATACCTCAAAAAGGGATATCCCAATACTAGAATGATAGCTATTGTTGTAAGTAAACTCTACCAAAGGTAGATGCTCAACCCATCTACCGCCATAGTCAATCACATATTCCCGACGCATATCCTCCAATGTTTGGATAGTCTTTTCTGCCCGCCCATCCAACTGAGGAAGGAAAGCAATACTTAGACTAACCTCAGTACCCAATCTTTTCTGAAAAGACCACAAAAAATTAAACAAAAAAATACATACCACGACCATAGATAATTAAGACAATTACCCGATACTGCTTCACAATCTCCTGAAGATTCAACTTCGCATAATCCTTCACCAAAAATGTAGTCCTCACTAGCAAAAAGTGAGTAGATTTTGTCAACTTATCCATGATGACCCAAATTAAATCAAATTTGTTCTGTGATCGAGGAAGACCGGTAACCAAATCCATATTGATCATATCCTATTTCTATTCAGGAAAATGAATCTCTTGATACAACCCACAAGGCTTAATATGCTCAACTTTGACATGTTGGCACACTATGCACTAAGCTACAAAATTTGCCAAATTCCTTATAATCCTATTCTACCAATATATCTCCTTATGATAATGATACATTTTTGTCAAATCGGGATGAACAACATAGCGTGATTCATGCACCTCTACCAAAATACTTTTTCGTAAACCATCGATATCAGTAACACATAACCTACCTTTGTACCATAAAGTACTATCACCACTGATCTCAAAGACCATTACCTTTTAAGCACCAACATCACTTTTGATTTCCTTAAGACAGGATCTAGCATTTGCTTCTTCTTACTCTCTTTACTAAGACATGACCTAAATACTTCGTGAACCATCACACCACCATCCTTGGAGTCCAAGAGACGAAATCCAAGATTTGCCAAGCAGTTAATATCCTTAACCAATTCCCGCTTTCTTTTCTCTACATAAGTGAAACTCCCCTTGGACAACTCCTTAAGGTCATCAACAACCACATTAGGTTTACCTGGGTAATAGTGGAGATGAATATAATAGTCCTTGAGAAGTTCCAGCCATGTCATTTTCTCGAGATTTAGCTCATTTTGAGTGACCACATTCTGCAGGATCTTATGATAAAAAAATATGTCTATGTGCACTCTATAAAAATATTGCAGCTAGATTTTCAACGGAAAAATAGTGCCAATAGCTCCAAATCATGATTTGGATAATTACTATAATGCACTTTTAACTGCTTGGAAGCATAGGCAATCATCTTCCTATGGTGTATCAAAACATTGCTGAGTCCTACTAAAGGCTCATCAAAATAAACCAAAAATACCTTATTACCTTTAGAAAATGTAAAAATTTGAGCCAAAGTTAATTTATCCTTAAGCTTCTAGAAACTCCCTTCACGCATCTCCGACCAAGAAAACTTTACCTTCTTTTGAGGGAACTTAGTTAATGAGGCAGCTATCAACAAGAAACATTCCACAAACCATCTATAATACCCAGCCAAACCAGTTGCAGTCATGGGTTTAGGCCACTTTTTAACTATATCCACCTTCTGCAGATTCGCTATGATCCACTCGTTAGAAATAATATAACTTAAGAAAGTTACAGCTTCTAACCAAAACTCACACTTGGATAACTTTGCGTATAACTACTACTCTTTAAAGGACTGACACACCATACAAATATGATTTTTATGATCTACCTCATCATTAGAATACACCAAGATATCATTATTAAAATTAATGAAAAAAAGATACAAGAATGGCCTGAAATCCCTATTCATCAAATCCATAAATGCCGCCAGGTCATTCGTTAAACCAAATAACATCACCAAGAATTCAAAGTGCCCATATTGAGTATGAAAAGCCATCTTAGGGATATCCACCTGCCAAATCTTAAGCTTATGTTATCCAAAATGAAGATATATCTTAGAAAAATACTTAGCATCATCTAACGGATCAAAAGGCATCTATCCTTTGAAGAGGATAAATTTTCTTAACTGTTACCTTATTCAACTGTTGATAGTCAATGCACATCCAAAGGGATCCATCCTTCCTGTACAAGAACAACACTGGTGCACCCTATAGGGATACACTAGGATGAATAAATCCCATATCCAGAAGATACTTAAGTTTCTCCTTAAGTTCCCTAACTAAGCCAGAGCCTTTCCATAGGGAGAACTAGAAATTAGATGAGTGTCTAGAAACAAAACAATACCAAACACGATTTCCCTATCCATAAGAACACTAGGAAGATCATCTAGAAATACCTCAGGAAATTCATTTACCAGTGGAACCGAATGTAAAGAAGGACACCCTGAGTTAGAAACTTTAACCTAGACCAAGTGATAAAGAGACCCTTTAGAGATTAATCTCTGATCTTTAAGATAATAAATAACCACCCAGGAGCTCGGGAACCACCTTAACATAATATGTTCACCAAGGAACCTAACCACAACCTTATGGGTCTCAAAATCTAAGGAAACTTGACAAGAGTGTAACCGATCCATCCTAATTATAATATCAAAATCCATCATATCTAGTTCAAACAGATCTACCAAGATTTACATAAAACCAACAGATATCACACACCCTCTATAAACTCTCTTATTAATAACTGAGTTACCTACCATGGTAGAAATAGAAAAAGGATCCAAAATAACATCAGGATAAAAAACAAAACATATGGCCACATATGGGGTGACATAAGAAAGAGTGGAGCTCGGATTAAACAGGCAATACAAGTCCCAAGGAAAGAGTTATAAAGTACCAGTAACGATATTAGGTGATGCCTCAGATTACTATTGAGATGCAATAGCATACAACCTATTCCGATTAGTCCCAGTACATGAAGTAGGAGCAGATGCAAAAACTGCACCACTAGGTGTAGGAGCAAAAGATGAAGCAATTGAAGCTTTTACCGCTCCCAAAGAACCCTTGGTAATTGGATAATTTCTGAGCATTTGGCCTAGCTAGCCTCATAAAAAACACATGTCCCTCCCATTATCGCAATATCCCTAACAAAGACAACCACAAAACTGACAAGGAGGGCATGAGTAGCTAACTGTGCCCCACTCGCCTGAGATTAGGCACCAGTGTAACTTAAAAATTATAGCTACCTAATTGATGCCTATCACTCTACTGCTTCAAGTAAGGAGCGTTGGCAGTAGAAAGGGAACCAAAACTCCCCACTTTCTTTTAAGCCATTTTCTGCCATCCCGATAACCCTTCTACTAAGCACCACCCTATTAAGGAAACCTACTACTTTTACCCTGCCTTTCCATAAACTCTACCCATTTTTATTTTTCACACTCCACCTATTGTATGTGAATAATCAACCTTAAAATATCTATATCCTTAATCACCAAATCAATTATGCTTTTAAGGATTAAATAATTAGATATCTCAGAAGTGAACTTTCTCATCCTCTTTGTCATATCAGCCACAAAATCCAAAGCATATCGTGAAAGCTTATGAAACTTCAAGGAATATTCCTTGACAGACATTCTACCTACCAAAGAATCACAAACTTCTCTATATCCATTCACTAAGCTCCTGAGAAAGAAACAGATCCAAAAAGGCATTACAAAAAGCCTCCCATAAGGACAACTTATTATTATCACCTTTATCCCTATCCCACTCCTCACACTATTAGTACACAACATCATTGAGCGGATAAGCTAAAAGTGTATGTCTTCCATATTTATGGCCTGCATTACCTTAAATATTTTCTCTATTTCATCTAAAAAAGACTGCGGATCATTCTTTATATTCATACTAGTAAAAGTAGGAGGATTTATCTTTATAAACTGTCCAACCTTAGTGGCCTCAGCAGATGCAACAAAAGATCCATCCCACTCAAACTAAGTAGGAACCAACTATGCAATAACGTGAATAGATTGGTGAAATTCTGCATTAGTCACCTCATCTTAGGGAGGACTGGTAGCAACTGGGAGAACTACAAAAATAGGGAGAGGACCCTGAGATCAAGTGTGAACTCTATGTGTAGGGCATATCCTATCAACATCATCCCCAAATGGGATTAAAGAATTTCCTTGTATTTCAAATTGTCGAGGCATTATTTGAAAAGAGAACAAACATGGATTAGAGAAAATTCAAAGACTTAGACTCTAGACTTAAAAATAGAGTATCAAGAAAGTGAAACATTCCTAAATGCCCTGTAGCCTTTCTCTTATGAGTGTGGCAGGCTACACATACATAAAAGATACTCTAACAGACATAGATTTGTCAACTCTCAAATAATAGTGAACATCAAGCTCTAATAGAAACTGTCATGACCTAATCGGGGGTCTTGTTGTAATGGGCATCCTAAGACTATTTAGGATCGGGAACCACCCTAAATATCCAACCCAATCATCCATCACAGTGCCTAATGTGGATGAATTTTTATCATATCAAAAGATATCGTATATCTATCAAAATCTAGACCATGGGATAGGTGTACAATCGCGACCGACCCAAACGAGTCCAGCTATCCCAAAACCAACTGAAAACTATGTCCAAACCAAACCATTATCTGAAGCGTAACCATATAGGCTTTATAATAATTATATATATGTAATACCAGAAAAAAGAGGATAGAACAACAAACAATACCATCAACCGGTGTCATCCCCAATACCAATACCATTACTAACACAAACACCAATATTGATCCCTCCCATAACAACCCATAGTAGTTCCACAAAAGCCTCTAACCAAAAGAATACCAAAATTTGGTTGGAATATGCCCCCAACCATAGCCTAATCCAATATCCAAAAGTCAATGAAATAACATCCAATTAATGGAGCCTTCAAAAATGATGAAAGTTCACCACTTTAATCTAATAGCTTATCCCAAAGTATGATTTCTAACCTATAAGAGTAGAACACCTGGTTCCTACATCACGTGGGGATACAGTCGCTCAAAGATGGGTTAGCGAATGAACACTAGCATGAACTCAAGACAAGGATAAAATAATGTCAATAATAAAACCAAGTAAACCATCCGTATTCATATAAACCATACATATACATATATATAACCATTCCAGGAAAGAGAACCAGGCTTAGCATGCATTTGAAACCATAACCTTGGGTATGTGTAGCTTAATCATCCTTATCAACCTATGGGCTATATGGGTCCAGTGTAACCTCCTGAATATGTCCAAATACGTGTGTCCGCATGAACTGGAGATACCATAAGAGTAAAGGATACCCAAGTAACCTCTTTCTCAATAATACATATGTGTAATATACTTTAAGGATTCTTACGTATGTGATAGAATCATAAAAGGGATGCCATGCCCTACCACTCATGTCAGAAAACATGAGTTTCCAGTGTTTATTTATTAAACTCCCACCTTCAGGGTTAGATAACACACCCCGTAATTATTTCCTAATTAAAACCATTTCCAACCAAAGCATTATTCCATTATTATTAACCAAGCCTATTTGTAGTGGTATCATCATACCGACTATAAATTGTAAGTATTATCCCTAGACTAACCTTTTAGAGATCAAGGGAGTCATAGGTACCCATAGATCACATTTTTGAGTTATCTTAGGGGATTCCCATGTAACCCACAAGTATTCCATCATTATCTTGTGCGAATCCCATGTACCCCACAAGTTGTTCAATAATCATGTAAACTTAAGGGATTTTTTTTATTCCCTACAAGGATGTTTAATTTACCAAACCATTACCACCAAAATCATTCAAAAACAATTTAAAACATTTATATTTTTTAGGTCCTCCTTACCAAGTTTAAACTATTTATAAGTTCCTTTAAAATTCTAATATTATAGTGAAAGCAATGTTATATGCATTTTATCAATCACAATGGGGCATTGTATTTCCAAAACCAATTCCAATTACCAATAACTATTCTCAAGAAATCCTGTTATCCCTACCATCAATTAAACGTGTAAAAACATAATTAAAACATGGGAAAACCATAACCAAGCATTTATAACTACATCCCCAATCATATTTGAAAACCTAAAATCATAAAATAAGCAAAGAATGAAAAGATTTTAGATAGTCCATGCCTTTAGATAGAACAAACAATAGGGGAAGAGCACATGCCTTAAATAAAAAAGATGATTGAGAAATATTACCAATAAATGCCCTAAATAAACCCTTATGTTGAAACCCTAGCTTTTCTTTCCCATGAGTTTAGAGAGGATATAAGAGTGTTTTATAAGTGTTAATAAATAAAATAATAAGGAAAATAACCTTTAAAGTGAATTAAAAGTTATGTGGTCTTATTAAATTAAGTACATAAATATCCAGATTACCCCTATTTAAACTGCATAAAATTCTCATCATATGGTACGACTGATCCATACAACTCGTACCATCCATGTACTAATGGTACCCTTCACTCGTACCATAGGCCTTCCCCTTTGACCCAAGACTGTATAAGGTATGACTCACCCAAACCAAAGTTGTACCATAGTATATGACTAGTCCCCCTGACCTGTACCCCTGGCAAAAAATAGAATCTAAAAAGGATTGAACACTAGTCACCATACGAGTCCATTGTATGACTTGTACCCTGTATTAAGACTCTTGCTGAGCCACTCTTAGCCAGATCCAACTTAAGTTACCAAGCATAAGATTAAGTGAAGTAACCAGACAACCCTTAGCCTCCTATACAACTCATACCTCCAAGTTATATCCATTACAATAACTAAATCTAGAAAACCAACTAACACTGGTTAGCAGATGACTAACTAATACCTTTTGTATCCCAGCATACAAGTTATTTCCCCTAGTCATACCCTATTTAGATACCAAAAATCTTGAAAAATTTCTAAGCGCCAAAAAATGATAGTATTTTACCTTCAATCCCTAGACTAATGGCAAGTTTGACTTGACTATTTAGGTGCTTAAGGATATGGTTCTTATTTATGTTATGGATTTCAGAGTCTAGTGAGAGGTGCACTTAGCCTCAACAAAGTTTGATTTTAACAACAATAATTATTTGAGTAGTAAGTTGATGCCTTTTGAGGCATTGTATGGTAGGACATATAGTTCTCCAATGGGATCGGTAGAGACTTTTTAGATTTGTTCCTGAGGTACTGATTTTCTTTAGGATACCTTGGATAAAGTCAAGGTTATTCAGGACAAGTTAAGACCAACATTGAGTAGGCAAAAGGCCTATGTATATCATATGCTTCCTGCCTTGAGATTTTTGAGTTGGTGATTAAGTAATCCACCAAGTATTACCCATGAAGGGTGTAATGAGGTTTGAGAGGTAGAAAAACATTATCCCAAGATATATTGGACCTTTTAATATTCTTTGTATAGTTGGCGAGGTATCTTATGAGTTAACTTTACCTTTAAATTTTACTATTATCCATGCAGTTATCCATGTATCTAGGTTGTGGGTATACATTCATGATCCATATCATTTGATTATATGGGACTCATTCTAGTTAGATCAGCAGTTGACCTTCATGGAGGAGCCTATTCTTATTTTGGCTAGTGATGTTAGGTGGTTGCACACTAGGTATATTCTTATATTTCAGGTTCAGTAGAGGAACTACCAGTGGAGGAGTTCACTTCAGATATTGAGAGGGAGATGTATACAGAGTATGATCACCTATTTGAGACTTAAAGTACATCCTAATCCTTAACTTCTGCGAACAAAAAATCCTTTAGTAGTGGATATTGTAATGACCTTTTATGTCATATTCTATATTTCCCCTTATTTTAGATATTAGAGCTTCTCTATATTTGGACTAAGTAATTTATGACTTGCTAGAACTGACAGTTTGATTATTGGGTAGTTTGTTTTGTTTTAAGACTAAATTGCATATTGTCTTTGTTGGTTAGAAATGGTTGTATAGTGAAAATTTCAGCTAAACAACCTTGAATGCAAATTTCAAATACTCTTGCAGCTCCAAAACACCTATTTTTGGCTTAGAGGACTATTGTTTTTAGGTCCTGAGTAACCGATGCTCATTTTGACCTATTAGTCAAAAATTTAAGAAAATAAAAATTAGGTGTAGGACCAATATTTCATCAAAATGACCATGGATGGAAATTTTGACTGTGTGGTTGAGTTTTGAACACTAAATTTGGTATGGTTTCATAATCTATTTGTGTATGTGGGATCCAAGATGAATCCCGAAGGCCTATCAAAGACTTGGAAAAATTCCATGTCTCATTTGTATCTTGCATAAAACGATTGAGGTTATTTTGGTTACGATTGCGATTCGCTTTACAAGGTACATTTGTAGTGATCACAGGGCTGAGTGTAGCAATCATGACTCCTATAGCACATCCAAGGGTACCTAGATTGTGGTATGATATGTCGAATAGAGAAACTTATGTACAACTGCAATATATCACGATACCGATTATTGGGTCGCGATAGTAATACCTAAGAACTTCGAAAGGGTGTAATTACCCTATTTAAGCCTATTTTTGTAATTCCTTAATCCATTTTCTTGAGACTAAAACCCTAAATAGGGAGATAACTTTGAATTAAGGTTTCTGGGTGATTTACGATATTGGCCAACACTTGCTTTAGTGATTCTCAATCGATTTGTGGTAATATTTGACACTTTTCATAGGCGAATTTCCCGTTTCTTGTTCAAAAATCTAAAAAGCTTGGACGCTTTAAGTTAGCCCTAAATTAGCTCAAAATTCACCCATTCTCGGGGCTTGTGATTTCTTGAGCATGATGGAACATTTTGTTGGTTTAGAAATAAGATTTTCCATAAATGGAACCCACAAAGGATTTTTGGTGATTTTTTAACACAAAGAATAATAGTGAAATAAAGATATCTTTATTCTCACATTGATGGGTACAATGTGATTTTGATAGCTTGGAATCTTGCAAAAGCTTTACAAAAGGGAAAATTCATTATTTAGTAGCTACTGTGAGATTTCTTTGGCGGCCAGGAAGGCTAGGTTTTACCCCTTGTTAGATTGAGTTACTTCATAGTATGTTTATGATATTGTGATGGATTTGCGAAGGTTTTTAGGTGTTGGTATGATTAATTGCAGTACATTGGTTAGTAAGACTATTTTGGCTATTTTGATATAGTTTTTGGTATAAGTAGCCTAGTTATTCCAATATCAGGTAAAATTAACTTTGTAGTCTATTGTTTAGTAAGGAAATATCTTAGTTACTCAATCAATCAGGATATTGCCTTAATCAGTAGACTTTAGCATGAGACATACCTGAATTGCCATTACCTTAGGTAGAAGTAACTTAGTTTTCTAAATTAGGAGAAATCTCTACCTTAGGGATAGTAATAGCTTGTTGAACACTCAATTGTGGATTTAGATGCCTTAGCATAGTACGGGTAGATAATGCTTGGTAAAATATATTAGGGATTTTGAAGTGGGCACTTCAACCCACTAATAGGGCTCAACATACATGTCAATTTGAGTGCAAGACGGTCGTTTTTAATATATTTTTCAAACTTTGGAGTTGGGGTCATATCCACAAGGAACAATGTGAGTGGCAATTAAATTAATTTGACATGATAGCTACAAGTTAAATTCAAACAAATGGTACAAAAAAGATTAAATAGGGGAGGTAAGTTCCTACACTAATATTTCTTTTTGGGATTTTATTGTATAAATTTAGGGCTACGAATAATTAGAGATGTAAAAATTATGCACAGATCATGGGATTATGCACTACTAAAGGAGTGACATGTGGGAGTTAGTCATCAACATTGATTTAGTAACTCAAATATGGGTAGGTTTGGTCATAGATTTTAATGCTACACTTTAAACAAAACACCAAACTTTCACCCATTGATCCTTTCGAATACCTGATAGGCGTGTTCAACAATTAGCAACCACAACCTAGATCAAGACATCCCTATTTCTAGGAAGTCACCCATGGCGTAGTCAACCTCACTTTCACCATTATTTCAAAGATAGTGAGAATTTAGCATACAACACACATAATTCTCTATTATTTCTTTTGTCTCCACATCCCTCTTTCAAGGATGATGTAGATTTTTAATTTTAACTGAAAACCCTACTTTCGAAGATAGCCTTGGGTTTTCTAGAGCTTGGAGCTTTCACCCATCAAACACATATGGGTATTTGGAGATTTCACCCATCAAATCCCAATAAAATTAGCATAGAAATAATAGAACACATAAATATTAACTACCAAATAGATGCTAACAATAACAACCAACACACACTTTAAGTCCTATTAACACATCACCCCAAGAAGGATATTTAGCTACATATAAGATAAATAAGCATAGATATACCCATAATCTGCATTGAATTAATTTTTTGAAGATCTAAATGAATATTACTTCAAACTTGGCTACTCCAAAATATTAACAATGAAAGTTAGCAAATGTTCTACTTGGAGAGTCTCCAAAGTATTCTTCACACAAAATTTATACAATATTTTACTCTCCAAAAACTGGAGTCTACCAAACCCTAAGCTAAACTTGAGAGATATTTGGGAAGAAGGAACATGATGATATGAATCCTCCTTCAAATTAGGGCTTAAGTCCTTTTGTTCCAATTACAGATTTGCCCTTGGGCTGACCATTTCCACCATGCCTCAATCACGCAAGTCTGGCTGCGACAACAATTGATTGACCATCTTGACTGACCGCGACCCAGTAGCTGAGGCTAGTTCACTGCAGGTCTTCAATTGCAGTTTTTATGCTCCCTTTTGATTATTTCAAGATCCAATATATATTTGTTGGTCTGTTCAACTGATATACCTACAACCAGTCTATATTAGTGAATTAAATACCAATTATGACTAATTTTCTCTTTTGAGACAAAGTAATGTCCACAAAAAATGAGTGCGAATGAGTTGTAAAATCACCACTCATCAACACCTCCAACTTAAGACCTTGATTGTCCTCAAGCAACACTACCTCTTTGCCATGAGCCACAATTATTTATGCCTAAATTTCATGTATTAAGGGCCATAACGACTTCTACTTGAGTCGCATCCCCAAGTAGTTCATCGCACATGTGCTAGGCTAATTTCTCAACACCCCTCATTATAAAAATTAATAATTTAGGCTACATCAGGATTTATGGAGCAATCAAACAACAAAAACCCATACTCTTGAACCTGATCACGTTTTGACTAAACTAACCTATAATCCCCTTGCCTCTCATCCGGGAGGTGACAAAAAGAACTCACCTCAACTTGCTTGCATGCCTTCCTCACAAGAAAGAAAAGTTTCACACACCAAAATATCGAACAAGTGACAAGGAATTTTAAGTGAAAAATTCTCCACTTACAAAAGAAATCTCGATGCAACAATTCTCATGCCATAGGCTTGCCTATATTTTCAATCACCACTACAAAGAAAGTAAATGGTTAGAGATCTCAAAGGACTTTCTAAGCTTGTAAAGTAGGTCCGGGTTAGGGGATGATATTATTTAGGGGACTAGGTTACATCCTAACTTGAACATCTACATCACACTTTACAACAGTCCACCTTTCGACTAAGGGCCACTCCAGTTTGTTTTCTCTCTTTTCTTATGATTACGTTGTCCTTTCTTTGTAAACCACTATTTTTTTCATTTAATTTTGATTTAATTTTCATTCAAAGCCTTCCTTTGTTGGACTTCTTTCTATTTCATCCTTTTACTTTTAAAACATAGGCACACTAGGCAATTTAGGTACAACTTCGTGGCTCCAAACTCACTTCTATCAGTCTTTACCACCCCAACATAGGATTTTAGCCTCACCTTAAATTTTCGAGTTCAAGGAGTGTATGGTTCAAAAAAGGGATAAAATAATGTTTCACGACTTATAATGTGTTTGACTAAGAAAGGTTTAAAGGCTCAAAATAGGTACAAGGGATTACACTTTTACATGGGTAGGTGTTTTAGGCTAGAGTGGGTTCTGAAGTTACAAAGAGGGCCTAAGATCATTTCTCCAACCAAATACAATCAAAATTAGTTTTGAAAGACTTATGGGGGAAGTTCTAGATAATACAAGTATACAAGATATGAATGTAATATTGTCACCACACATGGCATGAAAATTCCATTAAGGAAGCTCAAATGTCACTCCCGATGGAAACAATTATTTAGCATTTATTACTATTCATAGGTGAAAATTTGTGAAACCTCATAGAGAGAGAAGGATTTATTACGACATTGCTCATGTCCATGCCCTTGATTTTTCAAAAAAATTTGGACGGAGGGAGTTTCATGATTTTCCATAGCACCATGCACAAATTACTAACATATGGCTATGTCTACAACCGAAGCCTTTGTCTCACATCTTGGATCAATCATGGACAAGATAACTATATGGCAACTCAGACTTAGAAAATGGTGTATAAAGTGATCCAATTTATAAAATGAATTTCTACAGGTACTCAAACTTCCCTTGCATTCTCCGGCATTCGTACTATGGTTAATCAGAATTCCCCTGACTTGATGCCTCAAACCTAAATATGGTGCTTTACCCTTAAGATCGTAATCGCTTAATCCGTCATTAAGTAAATCTAGTAAAGGATTAACAAATCAAACTAAAAGTAAATCTAAAGAATAAAAAAAATAGGAGGGAAACATGATAATCCATAAAACAAATGATATCCAAAGCATTATCTCAAATCAATAAGATAAAAGAATTAGTGTCTAGTATTAAGTCATCAAAACACCATGATTTTAGGGACACCCCCAACTAGATAAAATGCAGTCTCCTTACTGTATACACACTAAAGCAATAGTAAGAAATATCTCTATGAGTCTACCTTAAGATTTGCTCTCCCTATCTGCCTCTATGCTGGTACCACCAGTCTCGCCAATTGATCAATTAGCAGGGGCCTCATGTTCACTATCTATCTTTAAAGAAGGAAAATTCTTATTTGGCTTGAGCAAATTAAAGATGCATTTTACTCCCTTCCAAAGATTCTTGAATAACTTGTCTCTCTTCTTCTCTCTATGTAACATCTTCTCAAATGACTGCTTGAGGTCCTTGTGTGCTCCTACTAAGGTCGTGTATGCTCTCTCTAGGCTGGCAATGGTTGCTCCCTATTACTGCTTCTCTTTAATGTATTTCTCATAGGTAGATTGTGTTACATATACATGACGGCCTGTAGAGGGCTCTCTCGGATCCTAAGGCAATCTAGAAACTAACTCTCTAACCACCCTCATTTAAACTGAAAAATCATCTAGGGGATTTGCTGACGAGGGTGCGCATACTGTTGGGTCCTGTTGAGCTGCTTTTTATGAATCTATCTTTGTTTTATTTCTATGGCCTGGGGTACCTTCACCTCTGAATTTGAGTGGACAGACAATGGAGCCTAGGAGCACCCAAGTTTCAGCTCCATACACCTCTACCCCTACTCTCTTACAGAGTTCAGTGATAAGTGAAGGGAAAAGTAGGTGCATAGCTCTATGGGTCTGGTGAAACCTCAATTCTTATAAGATAATATCTCCCACAATAAAAGGGATGCAAAAAAACATACAAGCCACCATTCAGGCTCTTATGTTTGTGATGTTAATCATATGGGTACAGGGCAATACTCCACTGTATATGATGTTTAACAAAAGTTTGGCCTCTGCTTTGAATTCCTTCATTTAAATGACTTTCTTGGTGATGGACCAAGGAACTTCTTTACTAGGGCATAAAATATTGGCCATCTAGAATCTAAGATCACATTCCCTTTTGTGAAATTGTCACATGTCGACATTTGGGAGCCCATACACCTCATTGACATACTCAGCTTCAAAATTTACCTTTTTACCTCAGACTATCATCACGGGGTTTGTGGTAGGTACTATGTTGAGGTTTGCATAGAATACACACATCCACATCTTGTTGGCCTCATAGGGTTCTAGGGCAAAGCATTTCCACCCGATCACAGTGAGTCTAGCATAGAATTCTAGGAGCTTCTCTTTCACTTTTTCCAGGTTGATGCCCGTTTCAAGGAGGATCTTAATCCTATGTAAATCATCATAATAGAGTTGGCGACATTGTGCAGTCATGAATCTAGTTTCTTTAAAGCCTTCCATCTTTGGGGATGATGATCTGTGAGCAATGTAACTTAAACCAATATTATTTTTCATAAACTAAACACATGCTAGGTCAAACAGTTAAGCTCATATGGTATTACCATTAGGATTTTAGGGTAGAAAAAGGATATGCAGTAATGTTCAGACTCTTCCATAACCTTCCCTCGGGTATGGAAATCATAGAGTGAAAATCGTAATCATGGTTAAGAGATCATTTTCATTGGGTCCACGATCATGGTACCTGAGGTCGGGTTTTGACAGAATCTATGAAATACCTCGAAAATGGTTTCACCCTATAATTTTTCTAAAGAAAGCAGGATAATGTTGTGAACAATGAATTATAGGCCTAGAGTATGTGATCTTAGCCCCAAACTTAAATAATTTAAACATAGAATTTATAGAGGCTTTGAAGCTCACTCATGGTGCACACTTCCACTTATGTGGTTTAAAGCTTAATTATTTGGTACTCAAGACTTCCCTACACATTGTGTGCACTATCTACAGTAGAGAACCACATAGCAATAAAAATTTAGCATGAATGTGACAATGCAAACATAAGTTCAGGATCTATATGCACAATACAAGATTAATTTATACATTTTCATTCAAATCAAAGGAATTTAGACAACGTACCATGATAGTAGATGCTATTGGAATGAGATGACCCTTTATTATGCACTGTAGTGCCAAAAAGTAAAGACAATTTTGAGAGAAAAAAAAGAAGGGGCAGGTGAAAATTAACAATTGGATAGTCATTTAAATTGATATTACCGCGATCATAGTCTTAGTCACTCGATTATGGTCACGCAACCACTATAATTGAGTTGACACGGGCTGCAGACATGGTAACTTAGACCAAACATATGATCCCTTGCCTTTCCTGTTCAGTCCAAAATGCCAAATTCACACTTTTTTTCTTCAAATTCGATCAAAGTTTTGGTGAGCACCACCATCTCAAGGCTTATACATGCATTAAAAAACAAAATTTTTATTGTACCATGCATAATTAAAAGGATATATGCCACTTTTAGTGGCATGATGGGTTGCATCCCATCAAGCGCTTAGTTTAAAGTCTTAGCAAGATGCCGTATCCATTTTTTTTCTTCCTCCACTTCAAAGATTTGAATCTCCATCCCAAATTTTGATCAATTTTTAAGTAGCGATAGAGGGTCAACAGATTCAGATCTTCCAAAAAGATGCTTAGATGAGGAGGAGCAATGGTAAGTAAATTTCGGTCTCGCCATTTTAAAGATTTTAACCACTTACCCATCTTCATATTGAACTTTCATTTTATCTTCTTGGTTAAAATAGATCACATCACGAGGCCATAACTTGGACTTTTGTAATTGAGTGTATTGGACTTCGATGTGGGGGGGGGGGAGAGGGGGAAGGTTCCATGCTCTCCCGTGGAAGGTCAAACTCCAAAATACAAGAGTTAAACTCTTCCTCTCAACAATCCTCCATTTGTTTAAAGGGATGGATCTTTGTAATATCCTTTAAAAATAATGTCAAAAAGTGTTTTGAATAAGGTGCAACACTTAATTTTGGGTTAACCTCCTAAGGAGCATCTCAACCCAAAATGAACTAGAGTTATTAAAAGAGACTTGTATTAATTCATCTCTTGACTCTAGTACCATTTTCTTTATTTGGGCTTCTTCTCCTTCATATGAGTTGGATGGCTGAGAATCCATTGAGGAGTCATCACTACCAAACTCTTCATCATAGCTTCATTTCTTTTTTTTATAAAAATCCTCCTAAGTATTGGGAAAGTTAGTGATAGTTTTAATCATTTCTTCTTTGCCCAATAACTCTTCCTTGACACCCGTCCATTCATAGAACATGCATTCTAAATTTTCCCTCATTGAATTTACCCAATACAAGATGGCTAGTAACCTTGGGACATAATTGCTAGACTCAGTGCATTAATTCTTCAGGTTTATCATCATATGACCTAAGAAAATCATATGAAAAACTAGCAATTTAAATAGTATAATAGGGGGAGGTAGTGTTTTGACACTCATCCCAATGTCCTTGTCGACGGGCACACATAGGGAAACCATACTCCCAATCGGATGGAGACGATAAAATCTCACACCGGGGAGCACACTTACAATCTCTCCAAAAGTGCGGTCTGTAATTTATGAACATGGCGGGTCATAATATGACTTCCAATCATTAAACTCATACTTGTTAGAAGATTCCATCATGAAAAACAAATATAAAATAAAATCTACCAATAAAGAAAAATCACAATCAATTATTTTCAAGGTTGAATTCAAGTCATTAGTTAAGATTGCAAACTAACTTAATAGGCCAAATTATTCCCCAACAACGGCACCATTTTTGATAATGCTCAACTTATAAGTCAATTTGAATGCAAGGTAGTCGTCGTCAATATATTAACCAAACTTTAGAGTCGGGGTCGAATCCACGAGGAACAATATGAGTGGTGATAAAATTGTTTTAAAATGATAGCTACAAGTTAAATTCAAACAAATGGTACAAAAATATAAAATGGGGGAGGTGAGTTCTTACACTAGTGTTTCCTTTTTAAATTTTCTTATATAAATTTTGGGCTACGAATAATTAGAGTTGTAACATTTACGCATGGATCTTGGGATTATGCATTACTAAGGGAGTGACAAGTGGGAGTTAGTCATCAACATTGAATTAGTAAATCAAATATGGGTAGGTTTGGTTATAAATTTTGTTGCTAGTCTTTCAAAAAAACAACAAAATTTCACCCATTGATCCTTTCGAATACCTAATGGGTGTGTATAATAATTAGCAACCACAACCTTAAACCAGGCATCCCTATTTCTAGGATGACACCCATGGAATAGTCAACCTCATCATTAACCTTATTTCTAAGATAGTGAGACTTAAGCAAACAAAACACATAATTATCTATCATTTCTTTGGTCTCATCATCCCTCTTTCAAGGATGATATAGATTCCTAATCTTTACCTAAAACCATTATTTTGAAGATAGCCTTGGGTTTTCTTGATCTTGGAGCTTTCACCCATCAAACCCACGTGGGTATTTGTAGCTTTCACCCATCAAATCCCAACCAAATTAGTATTGCATTAATAGAACACACAAATATGAACTACTAAATAGATGCTAAAAATAACAAACCATACACACATTAATCCCTATTCACACATAACCCCAAGAGGGAGATTTAGCTACACATAATATAAATAAGCATAGATAGCTACACATAATATAAATAAGCATAGATATACACATAATCTCTATTTAATTAATTTGTGGTAGATCTAAGAGAATTCTTCTTTAAACTTGGCTCCTCCATAATATCAATAATGGAAGTGAAAAAATCTTCCACTTTGAGAGTCTCAATGCATTTTTCAGCAAAAATTTAAACAATATTTACTTCTCAAAAAAATGGAGTCAACTAAACCCTAAGCTAAACTAGAGAGATATTGGGGAATAATGAATGTGGTGATATGAATCCTTCTTAAAATTAGGGCTTGAGTCTTTTTGTTCAAATTGGGATCAGCGCATCCAATTAGAGTTTTGCCCTTGGGCTGTACATTTTCGCTAAGCCACAATTGTGCAAGTTTGGCTGCATTTGCAGTTGACTTCCGGGGTTGCAGTTGATTAACCATCTTGACTGACCACAATCACGGTTCATCGATCGCGATCGAGGTAACTGAGGCTAGTTTACTACAATTATTGAACTTCACTTTTTCTCCTCCCTTTTGATTATTGTAAGCGCCAATAGACATATTTGGTCTCTTCAACTCCTATACCTACAACAAGTGGATATTAATACATTAAATTACAATTATGACTCATTTACTGATTTGAGACAAGGTAATGTGCACGAAAAATGAGTGCAAATGTAACGCCCTGGAAAATGGGTCCCGGAGCGTCACACGGTGCTTGAGCCTACGAGTAGCCCCAAGCTAACCCTTTAAGCCATTTTCATTCAGTTCAACACAAATCAACGGAGTTTCCATAAATAACCCTCAAATATCAACAGAGTAATCATCATCCAAGAATAAAAGAATTTCATAAAGATAACATAATACGATTTATTAGTCAACTCCCAACATCTATACTAGTCTGACAAGCCTCTAAGAAAATCAATAAAACTAGTGAGCCATTGAGACATGCCCCAACTGACTCATACTCAGTTATCAAATGTAAAGAATTTTGTGAAACCAACATCAGACATCACGTCCTCAGAACATGAGGACTCACCACAACATAGGATGTATAACAGCATGCCCGAAGAATCACAGTCAAACCTTAAACTAAGCACCTAAACCTATATTCTGAGAAAATGCAGCCCATATCCGAAGATGTGGGTCAGTATCATGGAAAGGAACCGAGTATATAGGGGTGTATGTAGTTGTATAAACATCATCACCATAAATATTTATAAGAAATATACAGGATGTATGGAAGACTCACATAGCCCGAAGAAAATCATCATAATCATTAGAGGATGAAATAAGTACAATAACACATGTGAGTCATCATATAATTTGTCAATCACTTTCAGTTCATCAAGAATATCAATTCTCATAATGTAAATATCATTTAAATCTTTTGAAAGAATAACTTTCACAATTCTACTTTCAAATCCCTTCACCATTCACCATAGACACAAGGAAACACACACACACTGGGAGGTCCTATAACCGATATAAATCATGTGAGCTACATAGAGTCCAACGTACAACCCACGTTGGGGACAACCATCCTATCCTTTCCATCGTAGTAGGACTATCGATATCAAATCCACACAAACTAGTGATCACTATATAAATCAGCCTCAAGCTCACTCCTACGGGGGCACATATTTCTAGCGAAGTAAGGTCTCTTTATACCTCCTACTCGGTGCTAAAGATTTCTCCCATACTTACCTCAGATCATTTCAAAGACAATCCACAGTAAAATAATTTTAGTAATATATAAATATACATCGGGAGCCATCATGCCTCGCATTTATCAAAACAACTCCATTAAGACCAAAAGGTCAAATCATTCAAAATATCTCAAATAGTCAACATCAACGTGCTTATAACACACACTTTCTTAAAAAACACAATTTCCAATGGGGATTGATGACCCAAATATCAAAATCATGATAAATATCGTTCAAGATTCATGCTTTATATCTCCACACATGTAAATTTATCTTTCAAAATCATAAACATCAAGATTTCATAATAATCACCATAAGATATGGGTTCATGCTTCAAATTTGTAAAAATCAAATAAAAATTATGCCTTTGAAAAGAAAATTACTTTTGGGCACAAGAACGAAAGAGAGTTCTTATTGAAAAATCCCACATACCTTGAATGATGAACTTTAGATCGATACTCATTTTTGAGATGTTAATCGTGCCTTTGAATAATGGTTCTTGGAGTTCTTGAACTAGGAACTTGGGATCTTGAATAAATTATGCAGAATTAATGGTGAACTTTGGAGGTTCTTGAAGTTGGATGTAGGAGCTTAGAATTTTCTTTTTGAGGAAATTTGATGAAATATAATAGATAATGCTTCTAATAAGCTTTAATATAGGGTTTGGATGGATTTTGGGTGAGGGGGAATGACCACAACGCCCCTAAAAATCAAATAATTCTTGAATCTGTTCTTTGGTGGACTATTTTTATCGTCTGAAGTAGATCAACCATACTGTTTTACTCCAATATACAAATTACATGAAACTAATTTCATTAGAAAGAGGACTCTGATATCTTTCCATTGATATATAGTATATCACCCAGATCGTTGTGTATGAGGATTTATGATCGTTTGAATTTGACCCAAAAAATCGCTTTTGTTAGGCTGAAGCAGATCGACCATAACTGTTTGGTCCGATAGACAAATTGAATGAAACCAATTTCATTGGAAAGAGGACTCACATAGCTTTCCGTAGATATATAGTAGATCACCCAGATCATTATGTCCAAGGAGTTATGATCATTTAAATTTGGAGAAAAAATACGTCAGGCCTCAGTACTTTTTCCTGCACGTTTTACTGTTCACTACTATTCACGGTTCGATTGAAATTTTCATAACTCGTCACTCGGGTGTCCGTTTTTTATGATCCACATATCGTTGGAAAGCTTATTCAATACTCTACGTAATGGTGGGTCATAATATAAGACATTCTGCACGAAAAATTTATAATTTATTCTAGAATATAGAACCCAACACGTTTATGCAAAAACTTTTAACTTAAAATTTCCCGGGGTATTACATCATCCCCCCTTGGAAATATTCATCCTCGAATGATGCTAAACATGCCAAGTTTAGATAGGGAATAGAGAATACAGCTAACACCATTCGTTAGATTCATCACCACATCGTTTCTCACTCTGAATGCAACATAGAATGCATAAATTCAAGAAACTACAGCTGAAAACATAATAAATGACAACTAAACTGCTGCAACTTTTATCAAAAGTGCATAATTTAGGAAAGAACGGTACCTTCGGCTTGATCGGAGTCCACCGAAAATAGGTGCGGGTACTTGGATCTCATATCCGCCTCAGCTTCCCAAGTTGCACTCTCAATAGATTGGTTTCGCCACAACACCTTGACTAAGGGAACTTCTTTGTTCCCCAGTCTTCGGACACTAAAATCAAGAATCTCAACAAGAATCTCATCAAAAGAAAGATTTTCTTGAATGTCAGCACTTACAGAGGAATCCACTACCACAACATCGCTAATATGCTTTCTAAGCATGGAGACATGGAATATTGGATGAACAAAGGACAACTCGGAAGGCAACTCGACCCCACAAGCTATCTTACCAACACGGCTAAGAATTTTGCAAGGACCAATATAACAGGGACTAAGCTTCCCCTTCTTTTCGAATCTCTCCACCCCCCTCATGGGTGAAATTTTCAGATACACTAGGTCACCAACTTCAAACTCATGGTCTCCCCTTCTAACATCCGCATATGACTTCTGACGACTCTGCACAGTTTTTAACCTTTCCCTAATCAACTTAATTTTTTCCATAGCCTCAAATACCGAATCAGGACCACTCACAGCACTTCACCTACCTCGAACCAACCTATGGGTGATCTACACTTCCTCTCATATAAGGCTTCAAACAGAGCCATGCCAATACTAGAGTGGAAACTGTTATTGTAAGCAAACTCTATCAACGGTACGTGATCATCCCAACTTCCCTTAAAGTCAAGTGCACAAGCTCTCAACATATCCTATAAAGTTTGGACGGTCCACTCATCCTGACCATCGGTCTGCTGATGAAAAAAAAATTCAAAAGCACTTGGGTACCAAGACCTTTCTGAAATGCTTTCCAAAATTGTGAAGTGAACTTTGTACCCTTATCCGAAATGATAGACAAGGGAGCTCCATGCAGTCTGACTAGCTCTCAGATATACAATCTAGCATAATCCTTAGCAGTATATGAAGTATGAACAGGCAAGAAATGAGCAGACTTAGACAACCTATAAACCACAAACCAAATGGAATCATGATGGCGTTAGAAAGGAGGTAAACCAATCATGAAGTCCATATTTATCTCTTCCTACTTCCAAGTGGGAATACTAAACTCTTGTATCATACCACCAGGTCTTTGGTGTTCAACCTTAACCTGTTGGCATGTTGCACACTTAGCTACAAACGTTGCTATATCTTTCTTCATTCCACTCCACCAATAGATTTCCTACAAGTCTCGGTACATCTTGGTGGCACCAAGATGAATAGAATATCGCGCCTCGTGCGCTTCAGCCATAATCCACTATCTCAGATCATCAACATTCGGGACACACAGTCTACCTTGAAATTTCAACACGCCATCTCCCCCTTGGAAGAAAACCTCTACTTTTTGGTCCTTGACTGACTCCTTTAGTCTGACCAAACTAGCATCTAAGTATTGCTTTTCATTCACTTCCGAAACCAAGGAGGATTCAAAACTACTCTGAACCCCTATACTACCTTCAGCAGAGTCAAACAACCTAGCCCCCAATCTAGCCAAACGATGTACATCATGATCCAACTCTTTCTTACCTTCTACCACATGCGAAACACTACCCATGGACACTCTACTTAGGGCATCTGCCATAACATTGGCCTTACCCGGATGGTACAACATACTCATATCATAGTCCTTTAACAATTCTAACCATCGTCTCTGCCTAACATTGAATTCTCTCTGGGTAAAAACATACTGCAGACTCTTATGATCAGTGAAAACATCAACATGGACACCATACAAATAGTATCTCCAGATTTTCAAAGCAAACACAACAGCAGCTAACTCAAGGTCATGGGTGACGTAATTTTTCTCATGGGGTTTCAACTATCTAGAAGCATAAGCTATCACCTTACCCTTCTGCATCAATACGCAACCCAACCCAACTCTCGAAGCCTCACAGTACACCGCAAAACTATCAACACCATCAGGCAAAGTCAAAATAGGCGATAAAGTGAGTCGAGTCTTTAACTCCTGAAAACTCTTCTCACAAGATTTGGACCACAAGAACTTCACTTTCTTTTAGGTCAATCGAGTTATAGGAGACGCTATAGAGAAGAAACCCTCAACAAAATGGTGGTAATAGCCAGCGAAACATAAGAAACTTCGGATATCAGTTGGAGAAATAGGTCTAGGCCCATTTCTAACATCTTTGATCTTTTGGGGATAAACTCTAATACCCTCAGAAGAAATGATATGACCCAGAAAGGCAACTGACCTTATCCAAAACTAACACTTACTGAACTTGGCAAACAACTTGTGATCTCTAAGAGTTTGCAAGACAGTTCGGAGATGATCAGAAATTTTATCCTTACTATGGGAGTACACCAGCATATCATCAATGAACATTATGACAAACATATCCAGATATGGTTTGAACACTCGATTCATGAGTTCTATGAAAGATGTTGGGGCATTAGCTAACCTAAAAGACATAACAATAAAATCAAAATGTCCATAATGAGTTCAAAAAATAGTTTTCAGGATGTAACACTCCCTAACTTTGAGTTGATGATAGCCAGAACGAAGGTCTATCTTTGAGAAATAACTTGCTCCTTGAAATTGATCAAACAAATCATCTATTCTCGAAAGGGGGTACTTATTTTTTATGGTGACTTTATTCAGTTAGCGGTAATCAATGCACACATGCAAAGAGCCATCTTTCTTTCTCACAAACAAAACAGGAGGACCCCAAGAAGAAACACTGGGCCTTATGAAACCCTTATCTAGTAGATCTTTGAGTTGCTCTTTCAACTCCTTAAGTTCTGCAGGGGCCATACGGTAAGGAAGAATAGAAATGGATTGAGTATCGGGAAGAAGATCAATCCTAAACTCTATCTCTCTATCAGGAGGTATCCCTGGGAGATCATCCAGAAAGACATCAGAAAACTCATTAACGACGTTAACAGACTAGAGAGTTAGAGTCTCAGACTTAGTGTCTTTGACTCTAACCAAATGGTAAATACACCCCTTGGAAAAAAGCTTTTTAGCTTTGAGGTAAGATATAAAATGACTCTTCGGTGACACAGAATTCCCAGACCACTCAAACACGGATGCACCTAGAAACTGAAACTTGACCACTCGTGTCCGACAATCAATAGAGACATAAGAAAAATACAGCCAGTCCATATCCAGAATCACATCAAAATCTACCATGTCTAACTCAATCAGATCAGCCAATAAGACTCAATAAAGAATGGTAACAGGACACTTTTTATACACTTTCTGGGCAACAATCGAATCACCTACTGGGTTAGAAACTAGGATAGGCTTAGGAATAATCTCAGGACTCATTCAAAATTTACAGCAATCAAAGGTGTAACATATGAGAAACTGGATCCAGGATCCAACAAAGCATACACATCAAACTGAAATATACGAAGCATACCAGTAACAACATCGGGAGAGTCCTTCTGTTCCTGGTGGGATGATAAAGCATCGAATTTATTCTGGCGCTGCCTGCCAGGATTGCTAGAAGAGGCACCCTGAGCTGGGGTTGGGCGAGTCGCTTGAACTGGAGCACTAACAGTCTGAGTCTGGGTCTGAGGGCGATAGTCACGATGCCCTTATCTATCCTGTAGACAATCTCTAACTCTGTGACCCATGTCACCACACCTTAAATAACCCTTTTTCTCACCCCAACACTCACCCAAATGAGCCCTACCACACTTAGGACACTGGGATAATTTGGCTCACTGCCAGCACTGTACTGGGACCTAGATGCATATGACCTGCTACCTTGCTCCTACCTACCTCTAGGCACGAGAGCACTAGTAGATGACGGTGATGGCATAGATGAATGATCCTGATACTGAGGGTAACTCCTTTTCTGTGATCTAGTCTGACCTTGTCCGTGCCGCTCAGACCTAGCTCTCTTATTCTCTCTCATTCTATCTCTCTCCTTAATTTTGTCTACCTCAATCTGTTGGGTATGAGTCATCAGCCTAGAAAGATTTATCTCACTATTTAGCATAGCAGACCTACACTCCTTAACCACATAACTAGACACTCCAGTCACAAACTTACTTATACTAGCTTGATTATCAGCCACTAAGTTAGGAGCATACTTGGCCAACTGGTTGAACTTTAGAAAGTACTCCCTAATAGTCATAGAGTCGTGTCGCAGGTTCATAAACTCTTCCACCTTCGCCTCCCTCATATCCAAAGAGAAAAACTTATCCAAGAATACATCCTGGAACTCTTGCCAAGTTGTAGGGATAACTCCCTCACCTCTACCTTTTCTTCAAGCAACAACCCAGTCATAAGCAAGGTCTTTCAACCTATACGCAGCCAACTCCACACTATGTTCCTCAAATACATGCATCACCTAAGTAATCTTCTGCACCTCCTCTAAAAACAACCGTTGATCCTCATCATACTTGGACCCATAGAATCTCAGCGAATTCATCCGCATGAAGTCATTGATCCTGGTAGCAGCTGAATCACCTCCCTACTGCTGTAGAGCTGAGGCTGGGTTAGCCTGAATATTTGCAGTAACAGCTTGGGCCAGCGCCTAAAAGGCTGCTTAAAATTCAGCATGAGATACATTTTCATTCAATGGGTCAGCGAGTTGAGGTTGCTGACCATCATTATTTCTTCTCACTCGATGTGGAGGCATATTTTAAAAGAAGAGAGCATGAATCAATAGCAGAGAGAGACACTTTAAGCAAGATACACTTCTGAAAGAAAGAATCACATTTTTTCCTAAAATGTCTTGTGGCCTCTTGCTCATAGATATGACGCGCTACAAACTGATGATCAAGACTCTACTTAACACGGGTTGTCAGACTCCGTAGGACACCTTTAAACCTTAGGCTCTGATACCAAGTTTGTAATGCACTGGAAAATAGGTCCCAGAACGTCACACGGTGCTTAAGGCTATGAGTATCCCCAAGCTAACCCTTTGATCCACTTTCATTTAGTTCAACACAAATCAACGGGGTTTCTATAAATAACCCTCAAATATCAACAGAGTAATCATCATCCAAGAATAAAAGAATTTTAGAAAGATAACAAAATACGACTTATTAGTCAACTCCCAACATCTATACTACTCTGACAAGCCTCAAAGAAAATTAATAAAACCAGCGAGCCATTGAGACATGCCCCAACTGAATCATACTCGGTTATCAAATATAAACAATTCTGTGAAACCAACATCAGACATCACATCCTTAGAACATAAGGACTCACCACAACAGAGGATGTAGAACAGCGTGCTCGAAGAATCATAGTCAAACCTGGAACTAAGCACCTAAACCTACATTCCGAGAAAATACAACCCATATCTGAAGATGTGGGTCAGTACCATTAAAATGAACCGAGTATATAGGGGTGTATGCAGTTGTATAAACGTCATCATCATCAATATTTATAAGAAATATACAGGATGTATGAAAGACTCACATATCCCAATGAAAATCATCATAATCATGAGAGGATGAAATAAGTAAAATAACACATGTGAGTCATCATATAATTTGTCAATCACTTTCAGTTCATCAAGAATATCAATTCTCATAATGTAAATATCATTTAAATCTTTTGAAAGAATAACTTTCACAATTCCACTTTCAAATCACTTCACCATTCACCATAGACACAAGGAAACACACACACACTGGGAGATCCTATAACCGATATAAATCATGTGAGCTACATAGGGTCCAACATACAAACCACGTTGGGGAGAGACTTCCTATCCTTGCCATCGGAGTAGGACTATCGATATCAAATCCACATAAACTAGTGCTCACTATATAAATCAGCCTCAGGCTCACTCCTACGGGGGCACATATTTCTAGCGAAGTAAGGTCGCTTTATACCTCCCACTCGGTGCTAAATATTTTTTCCGTACTTAGCTCAGATCATTTTAAAGATAATCCAAAACAAAATAATTTTAGTAATATATAAATATACATCGAAAGCCATCATGCTTCCTATCTATCAAAATCAACCACATTGTGGATTTCTTTCACACTCGAGTTCAAAACAACTCCATTAAGATGAAAAGGTCAAATCATTCAAAATATCTCAAATATTTCACATCAACGTGCTTATAACACACACTTTCTCAAAAAAACACAATTTCCAATGGGGATTCACAACCCAAATATCAAAATCATGATAAATATCATTCAAGATTCATGCTTTATATCTCCACACATGTAAATCATCTTTCAAAATTATAAACATCAAGATTTCATAATAATCACCATAAGATATGGGTTCATGCTTCAAATTCATAAAAATCAAATAAAAATCATGCGTTTGTAAAGAAAATTACTTTTGGGCACAAGAACGAAAGAAAGTTCTTGTCGAAAAATCCGACATACCTTGAATGATGAACTTTAGATCGATACTCATTTTTGAGATGTTAATTGTGCCTTTGAATGATGGTTCTTGGAGGTCTTGAACTAGGAACTTGGAATCTTGAATAGGCTATAATATAGGTTTTAGATGGATTTTGAGTTGGGGGAATGACCAAAACGCCCCTAAAAATCAAATAATTCTCAAATCTATCCTTTGGTGGACTATTTTTATAGTATGAAGTAGATCAACCATAACATTTTACTCTGATATCTAAATTAGATGAAACTAATTTCATTAGAAAGAAGACTCTCATATCTTTCTATTGATATATAGTATATCACCCAGATCATTGTGTATGAGGAGTTATGATCATTTGAAGTTGATCCAAAAATTCACTTTTGATAGGCTGAAGTAGATCGACCATAACTTTTTACTTCGATAGACAAATTAGATGAAACTAATTGCATTTGAAAGAGGACTCACAAAGCTTTCCGTTTATATATAGTAGATCACCCAGATCATTATGTACAAGGAGTTATGATCACTTAAATTTGGAGCAAAAATACGCCAGGCCTCAGTACTTTTTCTTGCATGTTTTACTATTCACAGTTCGATCAGAATGTTCATAACTCGTCACTTGGGTGTCTATTTTTGATGATCAACATGTCATTGGAAATCTTATTGGATAATCTACGCAATGGTGGGTCATAATCTAAGACATTTTGCACGAAAAATTTATAATTGATTCTACAAGATAGAACCCAACACGTTTACGCATAAAATTTCAACAAAAAATTTCCTGAGGTATTACAGCAAATAAGTGGTAAAATCATAACTCATCACCCACCTTAAGTCAATACTTGTGGTAGTTATTGAAATTGTTGTATACACTTGCACATATCTAGAAAAATCTTACTGTGGTCGTTTTGAAATGCCTTTGGAAATTAATAGTTATGATGAGTGATGTTCAAAGTAATTCTTAACGATTATACTATGAATTAATTATTGAGTAGCCTTATGATGAGCTATCAAATATGTTATTGATTTGTTTATTGATGGGGCTAGTGAATATACAATTGAATTAGCCCTTAATTATAACATTGACTAAACCCTAAATTTTGCTATTGAATGAGACAAAAAATGAGCTAGAGACAATGCTAGTGATAATGCTTATTTATATTTTAGCGATTATACTATTTTTGATGATAGAGGTCAAGATTATTTACAACGTTTGTGATTAAGTCATTGACTATGCCATAAATAAACTATAGAGTATGTCATGGATTAACTGTTGATCAAGTTATTGATAAGCTATCGATCATACAAATGATTAGATATTTATTATGCTAATGATAAGCCATTGATTAGGCTATTGATAAGTTTATCCCTATGCTTTTGATAATGCCTATTGCTATTGATTATGATAGAGAAAATGTTCATTAACTATATTGGCGAAAATGTTATGGATTATGCTAAAGAGATTTCTTATTGATTATATTAGTAAATGTGTGATTGATTATGCCAAAGATCATACTTATTTACTATATTTATACTCATGCTATTGATTATGCTAGATCTCACAATTTTAATTATGATTATTAATCATGTTAATATACTATGTTACTGCTTATGTTATTAAATACTCTAATAATTATGCTAATGGCCATGATAATGATGATATGACTACCAGTACTTGTTCTGATATTACTTATGCTATGAAATATATAAATATTGATTCAATACTTGAAGATGTCTATGATGTACCTAATGATATTGATAATTTATACCTGGTAGAAGTCCAGAGAATGGCTATGATAATAATAATGAAATCAATTATTTATACGCGATAGAAGTACGGAGAGTGCCTACGATAATAATGATGATATAAATTATTTATGCCCAATAGAAGTCCATAGGATGGCTATGATATTGATGATGCTATCGGTTATTTATACCTGATAGAAATTTGGAGAATGACTATGATATTGATGTTATTGTAGTGTTAATATGGAGGAAGATACTGATGATGATGTTTATGAAGATATTGTTTAATATACATATCGGTTTGAGACCATATATATATATATATAAGCACATTATACTATGATGTCATACACATTATAATATGGTGATATTAGGGTGTGACTTTGACAATAGCGATTTTAACTAAGCACAAAACAAGGAAATAGTTATAATATGGTTGATATGAATGGATTTTTGTGATATAAGGATTAGTTTATAAATGTTAGTTAGTTGATAAATGTTGTTTATTTAATTAATATTGGTTAGTTGATAAATATTGGTTATTTGATAAATGTTGGTTAGTTGATAAATATTTGTTAGTTGATAAATAATGATTGGTTGATAAGTGATGATTAGCCATTATATAAATATTATCTGATCAGTGATGTTTAGTTGATAAACAATGATTTATCGATATATGAGGATTCGTTGCTACATGATGGTTAGTTGATAAGTATGATAAATGGACAAATGATGAATATGGGTAATTAATGGTTTAGTGTGGCATGACTTGGATAAATTATACTTATATTATGAGAGTAGAAATATGATGGTGGTTGGTTATTCTTTCTTGTTCGTAACTTCCAGGTTTATAGGGGCTTGAAATGGGTTTTTTACTTTGCTGCACTAATTGGCGCACATAAGATAATTTTGTAGTTATGATTGCACGTGTTGATATTTTATGTTACATTATGTTTTTATCAAGGTTGTCAATGTATTTATGTACAACAATATGGGAATTACTTTAGGTTTGTCGATACCATGACTTAGTTATGTTATCTCATATTTTTTGTACTTATATCATGATTTAGCTTAGTTAACCGATGATGCCTTCTGAGTACCCATGGTTTTGGAACTCATATTACACTTATGTACCTTTTTGTTGCAAATCTAATAATTAGTTTTTATCATTAATCGATGTTTGTGTTGTTTTGATATTATGAGATAGGGTGAGCTCTTGGAGTCGAAGTCATCTATTTCTTTCTATCTTTCTATATATAATATTTTGTTTTGAGACAAATGTTATAGACTATTCTAGATTCTTGGGTTATTTTGTTATTACTAGATGCTCTTATAATTTCTCTACAAAGTCGTAGGATGGCATCTATACTGACTATCTTTTATCCATTTTCTGAAAACTATGCTTATTTATAAGTCAAACTTTTTTGATTTCCTTGAATAAAGGTGGACATGGAAAAGAAGGTCAATCTTTATCTCCATTATTCCTGAGTTGCTTATCTTTGTGGAACTCTAGTGACAAACTAGAACGTGTTTTCTCTAAGAAGATTGGAGTGATTAATATTGACACTTCACTCTTATATCATTAAATTAGAATCTGAGTTCCAAGATAAGGATTCAACTTCTACTCTGTGAACTGGTCAATCTAATGAAATAGAGGATGCAATGGGAAAACAAGACAAAGCAACAAAATTTTACATCTTATCCCTGTTGGGGTGGAATTTTAGATATGCAACCAAAGACTGGAACAAAGGCATAGCTTTCAGGAAAAATTGCACCAATACTCTTCCTTACCCACAAGTGCATCATGATCATCCAACAACTTGCCTATCATACCGTTGGGCAAATAATTACTTTGGTGCCTATGTTGGGCATTTTCCTCTAAGTTAACCTAGTATGTTTAATTTTGGGTTACGTATTAGCTCACCTAATGGTGGGAGAGAATAGTTTCTATCATGGCTCATAAATTGAGCCGTGATAAGATTCTCCCTGCATCAGTTATATCAGCATTTGAGTCAGTCTAGTTAACCCATTCAGGCACCACTTTATATTTCTGATGGAGGTCAGTGTTGTGTTATTGATTTCCCTAGTCAGGGTATTGGTCTTTTTGTGAGGGGCTTATCTTCTTGTTATTCTATTTGGGTTAGTTATTTTGGGTTCGTTAGATCTTTTGGTTTTGGTTTATCTCATGTGAAATGCTATGGTTGTCGAGATTTATTCATTAGTCATGAGAGTTCCCGAGTCGTGGGGTGATTATTAACTCAACTCAGAGTGTTCTCCCTATTAGAGTAGTTTATCCCTTAGCTAGAGGTAGTTGACGTATTTATAAGGGAGGTCTCCTAGGTACTCGAGGTAGTTCTTAGGTAGGTAGGTAGGTAAGAAGATCGATCAGGATCCTAGACCGGTAGCAAGCATGGTCAATTATATGCATTACCTACTATACCCGAGGCTGAGTTTTTGCATGTTGTTATCATAGGTACGATTTTGGCTTGCCGTTAGTTGAACTTTTCTTTGTTTGATCAGAGATCCATGTATTTTAATGTGTCAGCTTATTATGCCCTACGTTTAGAGTAATCTTGGGATTCTTTATCTATTCCTTTATATGTTTCTAGTCCTATGCGCAGTTTTTTAGTAGTGGGTCGAGTGTTCAAATCATGTATTATGATTGTTAGGGATGTTGATACTCATGCAGATCTCCTTGTATTAGACATGGTAGTTTTTGATGTAATTATGGGCATGGATTGGCTATCCCACTATCATGTGGTCTTGGATTATTTTTCCTAGACCGTTACCCTGGATATGTGTAGCATGCCCCTGATCATGTGGCAAAGAGTTATTAGCTATGAGCAAACGGGTATTATTCTTATATATTGCTAGGAGACTTATATCAAAGTGTTGTAAGTATTATCTCGCTTATATTTATCATATTAGTGTGAAGAGTCCATTGCTTGACTTTGTTCTTATATTCCATGTGTTTTCTCATCTTTTCCCTCCCGATTTACCTTGCATACCTCCTGCTCGTGAGATTAAGTTTGTTGTTGATCTTGAGCCTGGTACCCAACCTATTTCAATGGTAACTTAACACATGGCTTCTGTCGAGCTTAAGGAGCTGAATTCTCAACTTTAGGATCATCTTGGTAAGATTTCATTAGAGCTGGTACGTATCCTCAGGAAGATCCTACATTTTTTGTAAAGAAGAATGAAGGCTCCACGCATATATGTTTAACTATAAATAACATAATAAGGTAATGGTGAAGAAACATTATTTAATGCCTTGGATTGATGTTTTTTTACCAGATTAAAGGTGCAACTGTGTTCTCTAAGATTTATTTGAGGTTTGGTTACCATCAGTTGAGGATTTGAGTAGAGCATATCCCAAAAATAGCCATAGGAAACCAATATTTTCATTATGAGTTCCTAGTGATGTCTTTTCGGTTGGCTAATTCCCCTTCTACATTCATGAATTTGATGAACCGAGTGTTCAGGCCTTATTTAGATTCTTTCATGATTATCTTCATAGATGACATCCTTGTGCATTCAAAGAGTAGAGAGTACCACCAGTAGCATTTGAGGACAGTGCTCTAGAGATCATGTCCTTTTTGCTGAATCGACTAAGTCTCTGAGCATGTTTAGTATATTCATTGGCTTGGATAGTAATTATAGATATTTTGTTGAGGGTTTTTCCACTATTCAAGCACTAATGAATAATTGATACAAAAGGAGGTTCCTTTCTGATGGTTCAAGGAGTGTGAGTCTATATTTTGTAAGCTCGAGGAGTTCCTTGCACCAGCTCCTATTTTTGCTCTTTATGTTGAGAATGATTGATTTATCATGTATTATGATGCTTCTACTGTTGGTGTAAGTTTTGTACTGATACAGTAGGGTCGTGTTTTAGTTTTTCTTTGGGGGCTACTTAAGGTGTATGAGTGTAACTAATCCACACATGATTTGGATTTGGCAGTAGTAATTTTTGCACTCTAGATTTGGAAGCATTATATTTATTGCGTACATTGTGAGATTTGCACCGATCATCATAGTTTTTATCATCTTATGATCCAAAGGGAACCTAATGCTAGGCAACAAATATTGATAGAGTTGATTAAGAGCTATGATATCTCCATCTAATATCATCAGATCATGGAAAACATTGTTGGAAATGCCTTGAGACAAAAGGCAGTGAGTACGAATAGCTTGGCTTATATTTTAATTTCTCAGAGGTCGTTGGCACAGGAAACTCAATCTTCAGCCAATTTAATTGTAAGACTTCACATTTCAGACCCTAGGAGGATTATTTCAAATGTTGACGCTAGGTCCTCACTATTTGAACTGCTTTGGGATAGTCAGTTTTAAGATAATAGACTTCGTATCCTCTGTGAGTAGGTATTGAATGGTGAGTCTAAGAGGTTTTCTATAGATTTTCAAGGTATGTTGGGATTTGGTGGCCGCATTTATGCTTCAAGGATAAATGAGTTGATTTAATTGGTTTTTCATAAGGCTTATACATTTAAATATTCCATTAATTAAGGTATAGCTAAGATTTATAGAGATTTGATGCAGCATTATTGGTAGAGTGGGATGAAGAGAAATATGGAAGACTTTTGATCTGAGGTGGATTTATGCACCTCAGAGTTGTAATTCGGGCTTATTTAGCTTTATTTGGACTTCTTGAATTTGTAATGTATTAATAATTACTTAAATGACTATATAAGTGTTAAAGTACTTGATTACAATGATTATGGTGTTTTTCAGACAAGTTAGTGCCAAAATCGGTCACTTAGAGTTCAAATGAGAAAACTATTGTTACTAGCTTGAGCTAGGTGTTGTTCTAGTTGATTTCAATGAATTCTAGTGTTTATAATGAGTTCATAATGGTGTTAGTATTTAATTATATGTGTACCAACTTGTTCATAGTGTTTAATGTCCATTAATCAAGCCAAGAGTCATCCAAGTTAAATATCAAAAGATGTAAAACTAGTATTCTTATCTTAAGTTTCTAGTTCACTGTTATGGATTGTGTGTTTATTTGAGCTCTAATTTGATGTTTTTAATGCTATAGGATTCTTGTTGAGTTTATGGATATAATATATTAATGACATAAAAGATGGATATCAAGTGAAAACAACACCAAAAAGCTTGGAATGGATCAATGAAAGCAAAAGACAAGAATTTACATAAAATAGACACCTTGGATGTTCATAGAGGTTTGGGGACACAAGAATATTCTTTGGGGGTCATTCCACACATAAGGAGCTTTCTAAGGGACCCAAAACAATGTGTATCCTCGATTAGGACACATTTCCAACCCTAGCTTCTGCGATAGAGGGTGGGACATGGACCCTAGTCCAAGTTCGGTAGATTTGACCTCCTAATTACTCTCTTTAATTAACCTAACTCTAGGTTTCTCCTGCTTGTAAAATCTCTATTACAAGCCTCCCTTAGTAACTCTAGTAAGAACACAATTTTATATTGATTAGCTCTGACCAATATCAACCTTAGGTACATCTACCTATGTTCTCTCAAAGCAAAGATAAACTAGTATAACTCTTATAAAATGAGTAATTCAATTACAATTCAAGACTCACTCGAGAACACACTATTATTTATGCAAGAAATAAGAACCTGTGCTATACATGAGAAACTAGATTGAGTTTTTGCCTTTCTCAATTTTCACTCTTTAATTTTGAATTTTTCAAAAACCACTTGATAAAGAAGCATCCTTTTCCTTTTATAGATGAGTGATGAAGAGGGTTGAAATATAATTAGACTAGGTTTCCTAAATAGTACAAGTTGCACCTGGACAGTTTGTTACACTAGAGGAAAAAACTGTACAGACACATGCAAGATGTACTATAACCTTGCACATTTAGGGACTTGGTCCCTTGTATTCATCGGCTTATCATAAAAACAAGATATAATAGGATTCAATGATAGAGCCTGGGTGATTTAGGACAGGTTTAGTGTAGCTCAGATTAGGCAGAAAGTTTATATAGATCGCATGCTTTGTACCTTGAAATTTGAGTTGGTATTTCTCCACAAGTCACCCATGAATGGTTTGATGTAGTTTCATAGGAAGGCAACCTCATCTACAGATATATCAAACCCTTAGAGATTCTTCGCATCGTGGGTGGGGTGGCTTATGAATTAGCTTTACCTCTAGATTTTGATGTTGTCCATTTGGTTTTTCATAGTTTATGTTGTGACAATACATTCCTAATTCACTAATGGGATTAGATGGGACTAAATTAAGTCGGATGAGTGCTTAACCATCATGGAGGAGCTTGTGCGAGTTTGGGCTATAGATGTCAGGAAGTTTCACACTAGGGGGATTCTAATAGAGAAGGTTCAGTGGAGGCACCACCCTGTAGATAAGGCTACTTGGGGTATTAAGAGCGAGATGCGAAACCAGTATCCTTACTTGTTGAGACTTTAGGTACATTTTAATCCTTTAATTTTGCACATCAAAGTTCTTTTAGAAGTGGATATTGTAATGACCCTTCAAGTCATTTTTTGTACCTTTACTTATTTTAGCTATTAGAGCTTTACTATAGCTACCTCAAGTCATTTATGACTTACTAGGGATAACATTTTTAATTATTGGCATTTCATTTGGTTTTGTAGAGACAACTCCATGTTTTGAAGTCTTCGCCAATTTTAAATGGACACTAGGAGAAAACATTAGTCAAATGACCTTGTATGATAAAATTGTTATTCCAATAGCTCTAAAATATTGATTTTAGTATAGGTGGACCTTTGGTTTGAGTCTCGAGGAAACCGGGCTCATTTTGAGCTATTGATCAAAAGTTAAGAAAATGAAAAGTTGGGTGTGGGACCCATTTTTATTAAAATAAACTCCAATGAAAATTCTGACTCTGTCATTGTGTCCAAGACATCGAATTTGATAGGGTAACATAGTTCGTTTTTGTATATGGGGTTCTAGATGAATTTTGAGGGGTTGAAATCTCCAAGTCTCAGTTAGTACTGATGCACTTGAATTTCTAGCTATGAAGAACGATGGCAATTGGGAAGCCACCCTTTGAGTACTTAATTTACAATATTTGTGTCGCATATGCAACATCCTTGAAATATGGCAAATACCGTGATGACGAAGTTCGATCGCAATAGTAAATCCTGAGCACTTGGGAATATCATAGATACCCCATTTCTACTTCTTTTTTCCCATTTCTCATCAATTCTAAAGATACTCAATCCCTAAGAAGTGGAATAGCTTAAGTATTATGATTGTGGGTTGTTTGGGATCTTTGCTAATGATTAGTTATTTAATTTTTCTTTGAATTTTTGGTAAGGTTCATCCATTTCCATGGTTTATTTCTCCTTTTCTTCTCTCAAATCCCTAAACCTTGGTGACATGATTTTAGCAAAAATATAGCTTGGATTTCACCTATTTTTATGGTAATTAAACCTCGAGCATATGGGAACGTTGGTCTTGATTTGAAAATGCAATTTTCAAAAATGATACCTACATGGGAATTTTAAAAGCTTTAGGACCTGATGCATAATAGTGCAATATGGGCATCTTTGTTCTCATATGGATGAGTAGATGGTGGTTTATATAGAATGACACCTTGTGGAAGTTTCTTGGAAGGGAAAATCAATGATTTAGTGAATTCTTTGATCTTTCTTCGGTGTCCAGGTTGACTAAGTTTTTCCTCTTCTTAAATTGAACTAATTCATACGAAGTTTATGATATTGTGTTAGATTTGGGATGGGTTTTAGGTCTTGGTGATGGAATTTGAAATACATGGGTTTGTTGGACCATTTAGGTTATTCAAAAGTTGTAGTTTAGGCATAATTGACTTAGTTGCTCATGTATTAGTTAAAATCTCTATCATAGGGTTGATTGTGGCGTACTTAACATCTAAAAGTGGATTTACATACCTTCACCTAGTACGGGGTAGAATTTGACTTTTTTTCGATCTCGAGGGTTTAGAAGTGGCTTTTTGATCCACTTTAGGCCATTATTCCTGTTAATCATTGTAAACTCTTATATGCTGGTTATAGACCTTAAAAAGTCTTACTAGGGTTATATTGAGGAGATTTAGCACTTAATGGTTATCATGGGGTGGTATTTGGAGTTGATGCTTATTGGAATTATTATATTAATTATATATATTTATCAGTTTAAGTCCAACTATTGTTTATGATTATGATATATATGATTACCGATTTAAGCTAGACTACTGATTATGATATTGATATATAAATACTGGTTCCAATTTTGATATTAGCGATAATAATGATTATATAATTTCATGTTTTAGTCCATCTATTTATTATAGTATGGATGATATAATTACTGATTTGAGTTCAGGAATTTATTAGGATATTGATAATATAATTACTGGTTCGAATCGAAATAATGATTAAGACTATGCTGATAAATGTACCATTCCGAGTCCAACAATAGAGTATGATTATAGTAATATGGATACTGATTTATGTTCAAAAAAGAGAAAGGGTTATTGTGTGGCATAACATGGATGGATTCTAGTTATATCATGGAAGTTGGTAAATGATGGTGGTTTAGTTATGCTTTACTTGATTGTACCCTCTAGGATTATGGGAGCCTGCGTTGGGTTATTTACTTTCCTCACATTTTTGCTTATGAAGGCCAATTTTGTTGTTATAGTTTCTTCATCTTTATATTATTGTTATTAGCTTTTCCATTGACATATGTAAAGCAATGATGAATTTTCTATCAGGTTTGCCCCTTTTTATTAACTTTGTTATATTATCTTACATTTTATCATATTTATATTATGATTTAGCTAAGTCAGTAGATGATTCCTGATGAGTACCCATGGTTCTTAAACTTATACTATATTTTTTATACCTTTTTGGTGTATATCCAAGTACTAGTTGTTGTTATCGATTCGACGATCATGTTGTTGCAGATTTCGGAGATTGGGTGAGCTCTTAGAGTCGGAGTTGACCTATTTCTCTCTATCTATCTATGTATAGTGTTTTATTTCAAGACAAATTGTCTTGAATACTTTAGAATTTATGGTATGTTTTAGTAGATCATATACTAACTCTACCACGTCATGGGATGTTTATCTAAAAATTAGCTATCTTTTAAACTATTTCTATTGCCTTGTGTAATTATAAGTTGCAATTGCTTATTTCACCCTTCTTAGGTATTTTTAACAAAGATAGCCTATTGCATCTAGCACTGGGCTATGGTTCTTCTTACATATTAGTCGGATTAGGTAGGTTCCTTCAGGACTCATCAATTGGGTCATGATAGGAGAAATCTTATCCTTAACTTCAAATATACACTCAGTGAAGGTTCTACAATGGAGACATGTATCCAAGTGAAGCATTGGGTTATTCTCTACACCTTACAAGGAATCAAGCTAACATCCGTTGAATATTTAACTACCCGTGCCCACAAAATGGAGTAAAGCACGTCTTCTTTTAAAAAAAATATAGTCTCTATCCATGACCCTTAATAGTGAAGGGACAAGTGAGAACCTAGGAGATGGAAAAAGTTTGTCACCAAAAGGAACAGTTAAGGAACAATAAAGAATTTGTTTATGTAAAATTATTTGTCGAACCCTTTGGAGTTGCACCACAAACGAGGGATTAGGTCCCTTAGGATCAATTATAAGCAATAGAACTATTATGCAATTATGAGATAGTGAGAAATTCAAGGGAATGTAGTAAATGTAAAAACACAAGATATTTACAAGGAAACCCAGAATGGGAAAAGCCATGGATTTCCCTTACAATCACCTATAAATCAACTATAGTCAACCTCCTAATTAATGTAAGATTTAAGCCTACCTCTAGGCTCTTATCTATAGTAGTAACTCTACTACATGTTCATCTTTGTAACTATAGTAAGGACTCTCGCAACTGATTACCTCTAATTATCTACAAGCTTTGATAACTCTACCTAACTATAACTCTAAGCGAAGAACAATTTACAAAATCAACAGTCAAGAACAATTTAAATATAATCTCATATAATCAGCTAAGAACTTGAGCAAAGTTTGAACTTGTCTTTTGCAGCCTCAGTTCACACTTTAGAATTGTAAAAAACTAATTATTGAAGAGGCATCTCTTTCCTTTTATAGCTAGATAATGATTAAGGATGGAATATAATTGGACCAGTTGTCCAAGTTGGTACAAAATAACAAAAAATAACACTTGCAAGTTTGCTACAAAAGTAAACAAAAATATGTAGAAGGCATATACCAGCTGTACTGTACCTTGTATGACCAGTCACTTGGACCCTCGTAGTTTAGATGCTCATCATCAAAACTACATTTAGCCACTTTCCCCCTTTTTATTGATGACAAACCAAAAAATACAATTTTAGCATTAATGCATATTTATCACATTTAATTATAGTGATTACCACCTTAGGATGAATGTTCCCCCTATCATCATACTTCATCTACCATGCAGTATAGGAACCTGGTCCCTTGTTGTCATTTTGATGAAAAAACTTTACCCTGCCATCCCGTACCTTAAATTTGTGTAGTTGCATTTCTTCAACATTTCTCCCCCCTGTGATTATACCTGTTCATTTCATTTAGTGCCTTTGCATTTGTCATTTGCACAATTCCCTTTGTCATTTCTCATTGCACACACTTCTCTTTGACACACTTATCCTTGTCATTGTGCTTCCATACTATGCTACAAGGAACTTACACATGAAGTCAGTACTTCCCTTTTTGACATCATCAAAAAACAACATAGAGATGCGTCTCCTACCTTGAGTGACTTCTCATATTTATGTTCACTTCCTCTGATTTCATCCAAAGTTGTTTCTATATGTGTATACTTATAAGGTATGATGTTGAGTTAGACTAATAGCTACATATTTTAACAAGAACACATGTTTACTAATCATAGACTATTTTTTTAGAACTACTGATTCACATGGTAGATTAGGTCATTTTAGGTAGGCGTAATCTTAGCCTATTCTTAACAAATTGCTCCCTGTGTAGACAATTAGTAAATATATCTGCTATTTGATCCTGAGTCTTGCAGAACTTTGTGCAGATAGATCCTTTCTTAACATTGTCACTTGGGAAGTGATGCCTCATATCAATGTGCTTAGTCCTCTTATGTTGCACAAAATTCCTTTCCATGTTTAGAAAATTTATGTTATCACACATTAGAGGGAAAGTATATGAGACAATACTAAAATCTTTCAGTTATTGCTTTATCCATAGTAGTTATGTGCAACAAGAAGATGCTGCAAAATATTCAACCTCAACAGTAGATAGAGAAACTAAAATTTTCTTCTTTGCACCCTAATAAATTAAGGATAAGACAAGAAAATATGTCATTCCTGATGTGGTTTTTCTGTCTACTGAATATATAGCATAGTCAGCATCAACATAGCTTACTAAGATAAAACTATCTCCCAATATATAATAAAGGACTAGGTCCCATGTACCTTGCAGATACCTAATAATTCTTTTTACAGTTTTTAGATGAGATTCCATTGGGCATGCTTGAAATCTAGCACACATTCCTACACTTAAAACAATGTTAGGACTGCTTGTAGTAAGATATAGAAAAAATCCAATAATCTCTCTAATAATTGTTATACCAATAGGCCTAGGACCACATTCGGGATATTGCTTCTTTCAAATTGATGCAATTCTTCCAGCATTGCATTAATCCAATCAGCAAGTTTTCAAGTCTGTTTTATACTCTTGGGCTAAATTAGAGATAGAAAGGCTACAAATGCCATAGAATTCCTAGCTTGAGGCCTTGTTTTGAATCCTTTTTGCAAAGGTATAGTCAGCTTCTCAAGGGAATAAGAGGACTTATGTCTCCACTTTTCCTTCTGTGATTTATACCACTAGGACTAAGAACTTTTGAATTTTGACTATTTTCACCTAGTTGTTCTTCTAGTTGAGCTAGAATTTGTTGATGAGATCCTGGATTATCATCCTCATCATCACTCGTAATTGCATCATTGATGCCTTAGTCACCATCTTCAGTAATACCATCCCTTATGAACAGGAATATGTTCTTCATCTTCTGTGCTTTCACTCCCCCCAATGTTCATTTGTCTTCCTGACTTATTAAATATCACATGAATACTTTCTTCAATACAAAGTGTTCTTTTGTTGAACACTGTATACGCCTTGCTAGATTATGTGTAGCCTACAAACACAGCCTCATCACTCCTGGAATCAATTTTTTCTAACTTTCTCCTTCCATTTTTAGCACAAAACACTTGAATCCAAAAGGAATGAAATAGCCAATTCTAGGTTTTCTATTGAATACCAACTCATATGGAGTTTTATTTAGAAGTGGCCTAATTAAACACCTATTATTCACATATCAAGCAGTATTCTCTGGTTCAACTTAGAAATTCTTTAGAAGACCACTATCAATTAGCATAGTCCTTGCAATATCGATAAGAGTTTTGTTTTTTCTTTCAACAACTCCATTTTGTTGAGGATTTATGGAAGACGAAAAGCTATGACTTATTCCATGGTCACTACATAATTTTGAAAGTTAAGACGTAAATTCAATAATTTTGAAATTCAGCCCCACTTGGATTTTCTTTGCAAAAGTTGCAGGAATCCAATATTTTTCATCCTCTGTTCTTATGAAAATTGTCCAAGTAAACCTGTAAAAGTGATCTAAAATAACCAACACATATTTATTCCCTCCTCTACTTTGGGATTTGATTGGTCTACATAAATCCATGTGACTTATTTCAAGGGTTCTGAAAGTATTTACTTGATTCTTTATTTTGAAAGAAGATATGGTCTATTATCCTTCAACACATGCATCACAAACTTTGTTGTCTAGAATTTCAACTTTGGAATACCACAGACCAGGTCACTTGAGATTTGCTTTTTTAACAATGACGAACTCATATGCCCTAATATTTTGTGCTGCAAATTTTCATCTTCACTTTGTGCACTTAAACAAGTTAATTCCCCAAAAGCCACAACTCCATATCATCTATGTACATGTTCTTAATTCTTCCAGCCTTAAGAATAATCTTTTCATATTTCATGCTTGATATAGTGCATCCCTCTGATGAGAATTTTACCTCATTTCACTTGTCACATATTTGGGAAACACTAAGAAGACTGCATTTTAGCTTATACACATAACACACATCTTTTATTGCCTGATGAGATGATTTGCCAATTTTTCCAACACCTTTGATGTACCCTTTTTTCCTATTTAAAAAGGACACACCTCCCCCTTTTAGTGTTTTAAGAGTGAGAAAATAATCAACCCTCCTAGTGATGTGTCTAAAGCAACTACTATCCATATACCAGTTTTGGTTGCCATCCCCCTTTTCAATTAAATTTTCTTCCTTTTCTTTAGTAGTGTCCATTACAGAGCTAAAGGGGCAATAAATTATCCTCTTTTCACCATGTTTATGTATGAGACCATCTTATTTTTCCTTGTCTTTCTCATATTTACTTAAGGATACTTCACATATAGCAAACATCTTCTTAATTATACTGTTGACTGTATCTTTCCTTATTTTTTCATAGTTCAATTTATCTTATTGCTAAGCTAACCAACCCTTTTTATATCTCTAATAATCTTTGTTTCTAGAAGTGAAACTTCAGTGTCTTCTTCATCCAGGATATATTCTAGAGTCTTTAAGTTCAATAGTTTCTTCCCTTTTGTTTCTTTTCTATCCACGCCTAGTTCAGTCATAGATGTCATAATGAATAGAGCACTCTAGGTATGAACATTTTATAGTGAACCCCCACTGATACTGAATATTAAAACCTTGGGGGTTTCACCACACAATAAGGGACTAGGTACCTTAGGATCAATTACAGGAAATTGAACTGTAGTGCAATTTTAAAATGTTGACAAATTCAAGGCAATGCAGGAAGAGGAAAAACACAAGATATTTATGCGGAAATCCAGAATGGGAAAAACAAAGTGTTTCCCTCACAAGCTCTACCAAATTTACTATACTCAACCTCCTGATTACATAAATATTTCTGCCTACCTCTAGGATACTTTCGCTAGTAGTAGCTCTACTACAAGCTTATCTTGGTACCTCTACCAAGGACTCTCTCAACTAATTACCTATAATTAGCTACAACTTAGATAACTATACCTAAGATGTTATCTCAGATGAAAAAACTATTCTTATAACTTGAGTAGTTATTTTACAAATCAATACTCAAGAACAATTTAAATATAAGTTCACATAATCAGCTAAGAACTTGAGCAGTTTTTGAATTGTGCCTTTACTGCCTCCCATCACTCTTTAGAATTCAAAAACCTAACTATTTAAGAGGTATCTCTTTCCTTTTATATCTTGGTGATGATTAGGGATACAATATTGTGTGACCATCTATCCAAGTCAGTATAAAATAGCACAAAATAACAACTACAAGTTTTTTACATAAGATAAAAAGACTGTGAAGAAGTTGTGTGGCAGCTGTACTATACCTTGCACATCCAGGGACCTAGTGCCTTGTGGTTCATCTTCTTATAACTAATTATAGAAGTATGACCTTGGAAGTTTACTTGAAAAGCAAGCTTGGAGCGATGCATGAAGGTAACTTCTTCCCAAGCATGTCAAAATTAGAAGCTGACTATATCAAAGGGAATACACCTTCCTTTATTCTAATGTTCCTACAAATTTTGATGAACTTCTCGAGCTAAAGCTAATTGATCTACCAAAGATGAAGTCTCAATAAAGTTCAAAGAACTGAAGACCAAACTATTGGAAGTATCATAGGCTTATGCATAACCTTTTAAGGAAATGTTTAATCTTAAAGATCAAAATCATGAAATTGGCTAACAAGAAAAAAATGTTATTAATGTAGAGAAGGACAGTTATAATTAAATCTCCATTACTTTTGTCTTGCTTAATTTGTTGATATGTAACTTCAAAAAGTATAATGAGGAGCCATTTGAGCATAAAATGTCTTTAATTTTTTAAGTGGTAATAAAGGTTGGGTTCTAGTGACTAGGCAAAGACTCAACAATATGAGTCTAATAAGAGTCATCCAAGTAGCAAACCATAAAGAAGATGTTGAAAAACCAAGGAAGTAGTTAGTAGTTGAACCTCCAAATAGGGCAAGAGTAGTGGAGAGTCAACACCAAAAACCACCGCGTCATCTTCCTTTAGAATAATACTTGCTAAGTTGAATCCATGCATAGACTACTTAAGTCAATATTGCGGCACCTTGTTCTACTATTTGAAAAGGAGAACTATAGTGCAAAATCATATCCAGGGAACCACTTTAACCTCCTAAGAATCCAATTGAATACCTTCTCCAAGAAGTACATATATGTTATACAAAATGATATTTACAAATAATGATCTCATATTTGGTGAAATGCTATACAAACATCCATTGAATATGGTAGGTCATATTTTAGAGAAGAAGATAAATAGAATCATGATAGATGGGGTATCTTGTATCTATTTAATGCATATTAACAAAATGAGGGAACTTTGCATTACAACTGATGATCCAAGTGTTTAATCTAGAGGGTCAGAGGACCATAGCTTCTATCGAGCTATAGATACATACGGATGATTTGTAATCAAATATATTGATGCATATGATTGATGTCAGAACTTTATAGATTATATTTCTTATAGGCATTGGGTGCATGAATATATTATTAACTAATCCTCCTATTATTAATGATTGAATTATCTTAAAGATAGAGCGGAAAGGAAATTAGTTATCAATGACAAACCATTAAGTAAAATTAAGTCACACTTCTCCGATGCGAAATTCTACTTTAAGAATTATGTTATAAAAGTGATAAAGGTTGAAAATTTAACAACCAAGTGTGATGATCTTTCAGCTAATAAAGTTTACGTGGATGTTAAAAATGTCTCCATTAAGAAGTCTCCCTCTATTTCAAATAACGGGAACATCACGTCCTTGAAATAAATGCAACCCTTGTGCTCCTCTATTTATGAAAAGTTAAGATAGAAGAACATCACTAATCCATAATCCAAGATAATTTACTAGGGGATTGACTTTTCTTATCAATAGATTTGATGGAATAAATTTGGCCTCAAATCCACAGGCTAAATTTCAGTCTTGAAACCAACCGCAAAATATGACACTCCCTACGAGGTGTACAAAAGAAACTTTTGATCAAAATTCTCAAAAGTTATTCGCAAAGTTCGAATACATCCATAATGAGCCATCAAAGTATGGAAAACGCCCATTTGAACCTACTACCAAGAAGCTGCTTGAGGGCTTGGGTACACGCCACCACAACCAGTTTGCATCTCTATAAGAGGGGAAGATAGAAACTACATCACTATGGAAGAGGAGTCTATTTCTTCTAACAAAATTCCTTTTGTGTATGATTGTTTTGGAAAAGCAACCATAAGAAATTTTTGCATTTTAGAGGCTGGGTCCACTAGAAAGAAGAACAAGAATAAGAGTAATAGGCATTATAGAAGTTATCAAGATACGATAAAGGCATTAGAGAAGTTATCAAGCCTCGATAAAGCTTTCTTTATATTGAATCTAGAAGGATTTACAAAGTTTGATTCCTTTTAGAATAAAGTGGAAAACTAAAATTGTGGTTTCATGTGAGGAGGTGCTAAAGGAAAATACTTATAATGTGGTAATGCAAAGGAACATGAGGAAGATTAAGAATATATAGGATCATCATACCATATTACAATACAAAATGAGAAAAAAACCTAATCTTAAATAAAGGGTGATAAAGAGTTGAAAAATATTTCTTAGTGTTACGATGTATGTGTCATTGATGATGATCCTTAAGAGGAGGAAGCTGGAAACGCTCTGCAAGAACATAAAAAGGAGTGAATACCATAATATATCACTTGAAGAAAGTTAATCTTTGAACTGGTGAAGACCCAAGGCCAACTTACTAAGCAATTTTCAAGAAATGGATGAAGAAATCTCTTATATGCACATAATTAATTTAGGGATGTCTTTGCTTTGAGTTATAAAGAGATCTCTAGATTAGATAAAAAATTGGTAGTTCATTAGTTGGTGGTTAAAATTGGTGCTCATCCTGTGAAGCATGCCTAAAGGTTCTTTAGGGTAGATTTGGTCCCATTGATTTAAAATGAGGTTAACAAACTCATCGAAGATAGCTTTATACATGAAGTTAAATAGCCCACATAGATTTCAAATATTATCCCTGTTAGGAAGAAAAATGGTCAAATTTGAGTTTCTGTTGACTTTAGCGATCTTAATAATGTATGTCCTAACAATGAGTTCCCAATCCCCATTAACAGTTAATGATTGATGCTACCACTAGTTATGAGTATATGTCTTTCATGGAAGAGTGATCTGGCTATAATAAAATTTGCATGGCACTTGTAATGACCTTATATATAAGTCATGATGGCACCTACTTTATCCAGCTAGTAGGTAAGCCAATCCATAGCCCGAAGCTATAATTAATGGGCTAACATGGAGGAAAATGTCCTAAAAGCTAAGAATCAATGATCAAATGCTTATAAAAAAAAATAAGACAGTCATATAGTCAAATTGATAGATAAAACATCAACAATGATCCTACAACCTAGTAGTGTCGGTACAAGATCTATTGCAAATGAAACATGAGTCCTGAAATAGTTAAATATAATGTATCTTAGAAATTGAAAGACTAGACAAAGATAATAGAAGGAAAAAAGGCAACTCTGACTTCGAGAGCTTACCCTATCTCTAAAATCCAATGCAGTGAAATCATCACATCAGCGGTTGGTACTAATACTCGGACCTACACCAACAAGGTACAGAAGTGTAGTACGATTACCAAAACCATGATTACTTAGTAGGCATTATCGGTCGACTAAGCAAAATCATGTTATAAATATGATAAAATGTGGGATAAATAAGCCAAATCAAGGTAAAAGTGGCAAACCTGGAATTAAGATCAAAAACTTTAGTGGATAAATAATTAATTAAATACAAAATGGTAACATAAATATCAAAAAATTATAACTACTAAATCTCCCCTTATAAGCCAATAAGTATAGAAAAGTAACTAACCCAATGCGGGCCCCTATAAGCCCAGATGATGCAATCAAACGAAAGTAAAGAGCAAAGATCTATAAGTTTAACAAATATCCTCTATAACCATCAAATCATCCAAACTGTATCATATCATACCCATATCTCAATGCCAGACTGAAACTAGAACTCATATCATTATTATCATAACATCCTTAATATTATAAACATCATAACATTATTTGTTGAACTTGAATCGAACAACATATCATATTCATCATAACATTCTCAATGGTATCAACATCGTAATATCATTTTACGAACTTCAACTGAAACACAGATATCAGTACCATAACCATTATCAGACTTGAACCAAAACGCATATCAATAAACCATAGAAATAAACCATTTTGTTATCCCATATCAATAAACTTTTCTATAACCCATAACAATAACCATATTTATGAAGCATACCATTAACCAAATCTATAAACCATACAAATAACCATATCCATAAAACATAAAAAAAATAATGAACCAGAAAATAACCATATTTTTAAATCGTACCAATAATCATATCTATAAACCATAATAATAAGCCATATTAGTAAACTACCCAATTATACTAGCAATTAGCCAAAATTAAAAATACCAAATAAGCAAAATTATTAAGTATTAAATCTCCTCAAATTCCTACAATATTCATTAATAAGGGTATAACGTGTAAAAAGGTCTGCAAAAGTTAACACAAGTCCTTCCCTAATATGTGTTGAAAGGGCCAACTTATAATCTCTGAAATGTATTATTTTGGAACATTCTACCCCCGATAAGGATAATGTGTATAAATTAATTTATAGAATTTAAATAATCCATAATTATCACTAATATGGAACTTCTATCCTAAACTTCAACAACTAAGTCAATTGTGCCTAAATTACGATTCAAAGATAGCCTAAATAGTCCAAATAATCCTAATATTGTCAATTATAGCTCCAAAACCTAAATCCCATCCCATATATAGTATAATATCATAATCTTACTATGAAATAGCTCAATCTATGAAAAAGGTAAACCTAGCCTACCTAGTCACCAAAGGAAAGCTCAAAGAATCTACTAAACCACTGTTTTCCCTTTTCGAGAAGATTTCGCAAGGTATAATGCTATCAAAACTACAATATACTCATCAAAATGAGAACAATGACACCCATATTGCTCTATTATGCTTCGGGTCCAAAATTACGTACCAACCCCATGTAGGGCCCATTTATAAAATCACACTTTCAACATTGTCAAAACGTGCCTCTATGATGAAGGAACATTTACCTACAATAATCGATAAACTTCAAGCCTAAATGGTGCTATAATCATCCAACAAATATTGTAGGGATTTTGGTAAAATCAAGAGAAATTATCCATAACTTTGATGGGACTCGCTAACAATTCAAAGATGAAATGAGTTAATCGAGTCTACAAGCAAATCAAAATCACCAACTAATGATTTAGCCATATTTCAACACTCTTTAGGGTTTTAGACACTTGAAAATTAATGAAAAAATGGAGAAACTCAGGCTAGGTGGGGTTTCTATACCCTTCCTTGGTATCCAGTTACTGTTTATGTAGACACATGGCTGCTTAAGTTGTCACCACTTATGTGACCTAGTGTTGCCTTAGTGATACCTAGTTGCATGCACAGGTACCACTTAAGTGATCCCTTGCCACTTAAGTGATAGGCCTTCGGCTTTAGAAGACCACAATAGGGCCAACCTAATCACTTTAGCAATGGGCCGATCGATTTATCAGCCCCTTCTCTTAAGTGGCCCATAAGGGCTTTTAAGCAGTCCACTAGCACCAGCTGAGTTTTGAAGTTCTACCATTCCATTGAGATTTATCCAGAATCCCGAATATGCAAACGAACTATGCTACCCTAATAATTTGACACTCTAAACTCAATGGCTTAATTGGAATTTTTATCCGAGATTGTTTTGATGAAAATTATGTCCCACAACCATGTGTCATTTTTCTTAACATACGACAAATATTTTGAAATATGTCTGGGAGTGTCGAGACCCAAAATAATGGTTCACGAGACCTTAAAATGATGATTTAGAGTTATTGAAATTCTCTGAATTGTCATATGAGGTCATTTGACTGAATTTTTTGCTCGATAAAATTTTTTAACTAATGAAAACTTAAAAATATAGTATTGGCACTAAAAACAAACAAACTGCCCGATAATCGAACTGTTAGTTATACCAAGTCATAAATTTCTTGGGGAAGAAATAGGAAAGCTCTGAATTGAAAAAAAAGCACAAATACGGAAACTTACCTGAAGAGTCATCATAATATCCACTACTTAAAGAGCTTTCATCTGCCAAAGTAAGCAATTAACATGTACTTGAAGTTTCGATCAAGAGAGCATACTGGGTCTACATCTTACTTTTGATCTGTTAAGTAGCCTTCTCTACTGGGTGGTGCCTCTACTGAACTTTAACCACTAGAATTTCTCTAGTGCCAAACTATCTGACATCACTTGCCAATATGAGGACAGCTTCCTCCAAAAAGTTCAATCACTTATCCAACTTAACTAAGTCCCATCTAATCACATGAGATAGGTCAGGAATATATCGCAACAACATAAAAGCATAGAAAACAAAATAGGTAATAGAAAAATTTGAGGTAAGGCTAACTCATAATCCATCTCACAAATTGTGTGAAGAATCTCATAGGGTCCAATACATCTTGGGTTGAGCTTAACTTTCCTCCCAAACCTCATCACACCCTTCACAGGCAATACTTTGAGGAATACCCAATCACAAAACCCAAATATCAAGGAATAAAGTCTACAATAGGCACAAGCATTCTACCTATTCTGAGTTGCCTGCAACCTATCCTTAATTACCTTGACTCTATCCAACAAGTCCTGAAGCAAGTCCGTATCAAAGGGTCAAATCTAAATGGTCTCAAACCAACCAATCAGAGAACAACATTGTTTACCATACAAAGTCTCGAAAGCAGCCTTCTCAATATTCAAATGGTAGCAATTCAAATCTACGAAAGATAACTTCATCTCCCACTTAACTACATAATCCATAACACAGGCTTAGAGTATATCCTTGAGAACCTGAATAGTCATCTCCACCTGCCCATTGGTATAAGGATAGAAGGTTCTACCAAGATCCATCTGAGTACCCAACTCCTCTTTAAAAGCTCTAAACAATCTAGAATTGAACACCAAACCCTGGTCTGAATGATAAATATAAGCACACCATGCAAACAAACTATCTCACTAAGATATATATATAGGCTAATCTCTCTATGCTAAAGGACATTTAAATTAAAAAGTAATATGAAAACTTGTTCAATCAATCGATAATGACTTAAAGACCATCGAAACTACGGGAATTATGAGGCAAGCCACTATTAAAGTCCATGGTAATTTGCTCTTATTTTCTCTTTGGAATAGGATATCTCAAAATCAGCCACTAGTTCTCTAATACTTGACCTTCATCTGCTGACAACATAGCTAATAAGCTGCAAAGTCTGCTATATCTCTCTTCATACTATTTCACCAATAATGCTACCTAAAATCTCTATGCATCTTTGTTGTACCGAATTGAAGGGAATATCTAGAGTTGTGAGCCTCACGCAGAATCGACTAAATAAAGTCATACACCCATAGAACACAAATACAGCTATAAGTCTAAAAATAACCTCAAAATCCATGGTATCCCACTTAGAATCACCATGTAATACCTGATCATAGATGATGTAAAGTCTCACATCTTGAAATTGACGAATCTAAATTTGCTTAATTAGTAAGGACCTCACCTCAACACTAGTAAGAATCTTCCTAGGGTTTGAAATACCAAGTCGCACCATAAATTTAGTTAAGTACTGAATCCTATAAGAGTTACCAATCATATTCTGGCTGAAGGCATCTGCTACCATGTTCACCTTGCCCGAATGAAGCAAAATTTGGAAGTCATAATCCTTAAGAAACTCCATCCATCTATGCTTCCATGAATTAAGCTCTCTCTAGGTCATAACATATTGAAGACTCTGATAAACCATGAAGTTATCAGAATGCTAACCATAAAAAATATCTCAAAATATTTATGATAAAAAACTATTACTGGCAACTCCAAATCATCAGTCGGGTAGTTGTAGTCGTGCACCTTTAATACCTCTATGCATAAGTAATAACTTGACCCTACTATATCAATACACAACAAAAACCAAAACCAGACATATCATAATAAATAGTGAATCCCTCAACCTCAACAAGAAGACAAATGATAGGAGCTAAAGTAAGAAATCTCTTTATCTTTCCAAAGGTCAACTCACACTCCTCAAACCATAAACAAGGAACCTCATGATGAGTCAATCTAGTCATCGATTCAGCAAGCGTAGCAAAACTCTAAACAAAATGTCTAGAGTAAACGGCCAATCCACGAATGCTACAAACTTCATATAGAGATATAGGCGTGGCCTAATCATGAATAGACTGTATTTTCACTGATTCTACCATAATGCCATCCTTAGACACCATATATCCAAGAAATTTAATGGATCAATCCAAAAATCATACTTAGAGAATTTGGAAAAAAGCATATGATCTCTTAATGTCAAGAGCATATTCTGAAATATTGTGCATGCTCTTCTTTTTCCACGAATAAACAAAGATGTCATCGATGATAACAATCACAAAAGAATCAAAATAGGCCTAAAAACATGGTTTATCAGATCCATAAATATGGTTTGGGCGTTGGTCATCCCAAAATACATCACAAGAAACTCATAAAGACTATGTCGGGTCCTAAAGGCTATCTTTGGGCTATCCTCAGCCTAAATCCTCAAGTGATAGTAATTAAACCTCAAATTAATCTTAGTGAGAACCACTGATACCCAAAGCTGATCAAATAAATCATTAATTCGAAGAATAGGATAATGGTTATTCACCATTACCTTATTAAGTTGCATATAATCAATACACATATGCATGGAACATTCCTTCTTCTTCATAAACAATATGGGATCTTTCTGAGGAAACACACTTAGTCTAATGAAACCATTACCAAGAATATCTAGAAGTTGAGTGTTTAGCGCCTTAAGCTCTAGAGAAGACATACAGTAAGGTGCCTTAGAAATATGTTTGGTTCCCGCCTTAAGGTCAATAGCAAACTCAATATCACGCTCAGGAAGAAGATCAGTTAGATTGGTAGGGAAATATAAGGATACTCAAAATCTATAGGTATAGTGTAAAGAGATAGACTAGACACACTAACATTGCAAATCTAAGTAAGACATGTCTCACACACACTTAAAATAGGCCTGCTCACAGGAATATAAAATAATCCCCATCAACTCATAATTAATAGCTCCCGTCCACATAATCGAGGATACATCAAGCATAGCTAAGGTAATGGTCTTAGCAAAATAATCTAAGACCGCATAATAGTGGGATAACAAGTCTATGCTAGAATCACATCAATATCTACTGTATCAAAAATAATAAGTTCATCTTGAGCATTAAACTCACAAACAATAACTACACATGATTTATAAACCTTATCCACTACTAAAGAATCACCCATGGGAGTAGATACACATAATGGAATAAATAATGAATCCCAAGATAACTCTAATTGTGGGGCATAATATGCAGACACATATGAATAAGTTGGTCTTATATCAAATAAGGCAAAATCCAATTTATGGAACACCAAGATCATATCTATGAAAACAACATGTGAAGATTCTTCCTCTAGTCCATTATGTACTACATATAACTTACCAAGCCCGTCACCTGGCTAAGATCTTAACTAACCTCCTATCCTACCTACCTTAGAACCTCATTAGAATCCTGAGGACCACCCCTACAACCATGCATACTATCTCTGGTTGGGGGGAGTTACCTCTATAGTTTGAGGAATAATCTGAGCTGAAGGGATAATCTCTCTACCAGTGGGCACAATCACTAGAAATGGCAAAAAACTCAACAACTAAAATATGCCCCAGGATATGTACTAAACCCAAAAGATCTAGAGGACCCTGAATAACTCCCTTTACTATATTAACCATAAGACAAACCCTTTGAAGACTGATCACTACACTTGACAAGACAATAACTATAACTAAACTAGCCCGCTTCAATAATCAAAAGTAAAACTTGTACGGTCCTATAAGAATGACTTTGATATTAATATGGTTGACGTCGAGGGGACCTACCTCAAGAACCACTGCCTTTGAACTATGATCTATTATGACTTCCACTTAAACTACCTTGATATTATGGCCTCTTATCTCTTTACCCTTAGGCCATGAAATTCATCTCCTCTATAACCCAAGCATGATAATAACCTCATCAAAAAACCTACCCAAAACAACCAAACTCTATATAGACTTGTGAAGAGGAAATCTCAATCCCCAAATAAATTAATGAGCCTTCTCATACCTAAAAGTTAGCACAAAAAGAACATGTCTAAAAAACTCATGAAATTGGGCCACATACTCTACAATAGTCATAGAGCCCTATTCTAATCTCAAGAATTGATCCCTCAAACAACCCAAAAGGCTGTAAGGCATATACTTCTCAAAAACGATTACGGAGAACTAATTCCATGACATAGGAGGTGATCCAACAATCCCAGAATCAAGATAATCTCTCCACCAATGTTGAGTTTCCAAACCCATTTGAGAAGTCTTGTACTTCACACCATGAGTTTCAACTAGGGCCAAATCATAGAGCCGATTAGCACAATAAATTAATAACTTCTATACATCCTCGATTAGAGCACTAGAAAACCTTGGAAAATTTAATTACAAGAACCTACCAAATATCTAATGCTTCTTTATAGACATATCAGGCTGGGCAATTGCTAGCTGAGCAACCATCGATGTACGAGGGACCTTAACTATAGGAGTCACAGCTTCAGGCTATGCCTTTACCTAAGTACCACTTTGATCCATAGAATGTGCACCATCTGATGGTGATCCACCAAAAAATCCAAAAAGATGAACTAAAGCATCCTTGGGCAATGAACAATAAATAAAACCTAGTGCATCCTTAGATGGTCCCTAGCCCACCACTTGCGAGGACAGTAGAATCTTTAACTTTGGAGAGGGAATAAGGTCTTGTGAAGGTGCCCTATCCTGTCCCTAACTATGGACATATCTATGTGTTTTCCACATCCTTTAGGGAACTAATTAATAGTGACAAGATTACTAGGATCAATCTTGGGACCCTTACCTGGTGTAGCATAAACATGTGTCATAGTCATTTATGAAAGAGTGAAACCAAAGGAATTAAATGAAAAGAGACTCAAAATGTTAGCAAAAATGAGTAAAAGGAGTGAAGAACTCCTATGAATATCGAATCGCATCTCGAAGAGAAAAAATAGATGCCATCATTGTTTTGCGGGACTCTACAAGACACTTGATCTTGTATCTAAAAACACCATTGAACCTTTATAAAGCTCAACTTACACGTCAATTTTAGTTTAAGACAGTCGTTGTTAATTTATTTACCCAACTAAGAGTTAGGGTCAAATCCATAAGCAATAATGTGAGTGATGATTAAGTAAAGTCCAAATAAAAGTTACTTTAAATGTTCAAACCTATTGTATAAAATAGTTTGCGGGGTTTCAATCTTGTTAAATTTAAAGGAAAATCTTGGGATGCAAAGGGACTAATTTGTGACTAAGAATAATTATGGTATAGTCAATTAAAATGGAACTTGGGACTATGCTTTCCCAGGGTCAAGTTATGCATGGGAACATGATAATTCGGTAAAAATTCTATTCGTTGATGATGTGGTAGGCTAGGTCTAATCTGATTGAGGCTAGTTTTTCAACAAAACATCAAAGATGTCACTAATTGACTATTTCGAGTACCTAACGAGTTTGTCAATTAAAGTCACCCAATACCTCAATTAGCCATCCTTATTACTAGGATTGTACCTAAGGGATAATCAACCTCATATTCACTCTTATGTCTAAGATGGTAAAAATTAGCAAACTAAGATTAATAATTGTCTACTATTGCCTTGGTTCCCACATCCCTCTTTCAAGAGTGATATGAGTCCCAAAAGTTCACCCAAATGCCTCTTTCAAAGATGGTTTCATCTTTCAAGAGCTTAGAATTTTCATCCATCAAACCCAATTGGGTCTTTGGGGATTTCACCTACAAATCCCAACTAATTTGATCAAGCCATAGTAGAACCTATCATCAACAAACTAGAATCTATACAAATATATCACAACCCATACATAATTGCACCCTAATCAAGCATAACCCCAAAAGGTAGATGTAGCACATCATAAGAATAATGAAAAGAATTGTACCAAGATGTCCATAAAAGTTATTCATAAGAAAAATAAATAGAGGATAAACTACACTTTAGACTCAAATGACTCTTCAATAGACAAATCCAAATCTACACTTTAGAGTTTCGCTAATTAAATCATCCCTCAAATTAGTGCAAAGTTAAGCTCCAAGCTCCAAGAAATTGCAAAAACCCTAAACTAAGGATGGGAGGTAGGTTTGTAAAATGATGATGATCTTTCAATGATGATTTTGAGCCTTTTCTATAAAAATTGAGATCTGTAGTGTGGAGTGATGATTTCTTCCCTTGCTGGAAATCTCGTTATACCATGATCGCGGCACTACGATCGCTGAAATATTTATGCTATCGCTGCCCTATGACTTTTTTTACTTCCCACGATCGTAATGGACACCCGCGATTGTGGTACCTTAGGCCTTGTCTTCATGGTTTTTGAGCGTTTGCACTTATCTACCCTTTTTACTTCTTTTTCAACACATTTTTCTTGTTTTCATCTTTGTATTTTTGTACCTACAAAAAGTGGATTAGTGCATTTAAATCACAAAATAGTCTCATTTATACCTTTAGAAAGTAGTAATGTGCACTAACTCAGATGTCAATGAGCTGTAACTTCACCACTCATCAACACCCTCAACTTAAATCTTTGTTTCTCCTCAAGCAACACTACTTCATACTACATGAGACTAAGAACTTATGAGCCTATTTGTTTCTTTGGATGATCATAAAGACTTTGATCTTGGATTTTACTAACCATATGCACCTATTCATGAGTACAGATATTTTCCACTATTCCCATCATCAATAAACTCATATGGTAAGATCCGATGGGCTTATAAGAGCAATGATGCAACAATTGCCCACTCTCTAGAAGTGAATCTTGACTGATAGAACTTTTCTACACTTTTTCTACCTCTTTCTTTGTAAAATGACAATGTCAAACACCTTGATTCATTTACATGTCTATCACAAAAAGAAAATCCCACACACCAATTTATTTTTGTAACAACAAGGGATATAAGAGTGACAATCTCTCTCACAAAGAATCTCTACGCACAAGTGTGAATCATACCATAAGTTTTTCCGTATATTCCATCGCCACTAATATGAACATGCTTGGCTAGAGATCCTAAATGACTTTTCAAGATTGTAGGTTCGGGGAGAATAGGTAGGATAAAATTTAGTAATATGGTGACTACACCCTCTTGAACATCTATATCTCTTTAACAATTTTTAACCAACTTTTCGACCATGGGCCTTTTGATTTTCTTATAGAATTCACACATGCCTATATTTTCCTTTTTTTTCTTCACCCATCTCATTTGAAGGCATTTTTTATTCATTTGACTTTGTTGTAATTTATATCTTTGCTTTTTTAGCCTCTTTCTCTCTTTTCTATTTTATCTTTTGCTTTATTTTCTGACCACGTAGGCATTTAGTTATATTCCTATGGCCTAAGGTTACCTTGTTTTAATACCCACCACCCCCAAGTTCAAGGTGGGTTGGGTTCAAAATTGGGATAACATTTGAATGGGATAAGGATTGCAATATGGTTTCCAAAGAAAGGTTTGAAGGCTAAAAATGGGTGACTAGGGATACAATCTATGCACGGATAGGCTATTTAGGTTAAAGTGACTCCTATGTTCACAAAGATGGCCTGAGGTCATTTCACCAACAAAGCAATGATCATAATTAGCCTTGAAAGACTAAACATGCAATTTATACATGATACAAGCAAGCATATAAGCCAAACAATTATTCTCACTACACACACGACATTCAAACTTCTCAAAAGGGTTCATTTGCACATCCTACTAAAGAAAAGGGAAGTATTAACTAACTTTCCAAAGCTAACGATCTACAAGTCATAATGAGAGGTAAAGCATTGTCAAAAAATTTCTCACATCCATGCCAATGATTTTTAAATATTTTAAAGGGAGGGGTGTGTGTTTTTCATTCACACCAAACAAGATTTTCTATTGTTCGCATCAATACCAAGCCGCCGTCTCACATTATGGCTCTTCGCGGGGGCAAACCATATGGTTACTGAGACTTTGCCAAAGGTATGAGTGCAATCCCAATCCACAATTCCATAAGTACTCAGACTTCGATTGAATTTATTGCCTTGATGAATGGGTACTCAGACTTCCCCTGTACCTGTGGCTCAAGATACAATCACGACATTTTTCCTTAAGAATATCGTCAATAAGTCTATAATATAGAAAGGCTCATCTAACATCATTATTAAAAGAATTAGAAAACTAAACAATGAAAACAATCAATTCACAAAATTTATATCCTTTAAGTGAACTAAGTTCGAGTATTGAAAAATAATGAATACACACAAGGGTAGGGCCGCACCCCTAACTATTAGACTTCTAGTGACTTCACTATATAAAAAAAATCATAAGAAGGGTTAAAGGGCTCCCTAAAACCACAATGACAAAAAAGGTGCAAGATGGAGAAGTTATTTCCATCACTACATAGTTGACGCGATCGCGGTACCCGAGGCATTTTCTTCCCCTATTTTATCATTTTTTCTGCAGGACTACCACACTTCTCAAACTTGGTCTTCCCTTTTTTTAGCTTTCAATACTGTCAAAAGCATCTACAAAACATCAAAATTATGTGACTAATTCAAAATCATATGGACAAAACATAAAATGATTTGTTGCCTCACATCAAGCGCTTGATTTAATATCACAGCATGACTACTTTTTAATCTTATTTATGTCTCCACAAGGAGGATTTGAATTTCCTTTCCAATTTCTGATCATTACATCTTGAAGGTTCATTCGGCTAATATAAGGGCATGACAAAGCATGTTCTATCATTCCACTGTAAAGACATGTACCATTTACCTAATTTTACATAAAATTTTTGAGTGGGCTCCTTAGGTAATGGTATAAAAATCAATAGGCCATTATTTTAATAATGGAAGTAGAGCTCCTTGGCCTTTGATTCTGGCGCATCAGTATGCCCTTTTGGGAACACAAACTCCAAAATATAGGTAAGTTGCTCTATCTCTCCAAGATTCATCATTTGCTTTGCTGGATTAACTTTCATCAACTCCACCAAGAATAATCTTAAGATATGGTTTAAGTGAGGTCTGCTTCCTGATTCTGGAGTTGCATCCCTCTTGGCATCCTCACCCCAAAATGCACTAGAGTCTTCATAATCGATTTTTTTTGCATTTTATTTAGACTCCAGTACCATTTCTTCCATCTTGGCATCTTCAACATTTTAGGTTTGGTAGGTTGAGAAATCGCCGACTATTCTTTAATGTCAATCTTATTTAGCAGTGTAGGCATGGTCATAGTATTTGCCTGACTGACCTCCATGCCCATGTTTTCTATCTTCTTGATTTTCTCATTACATGCCCCCATGGATTGATGACTAAGATGAATATTATCCCCTGTTGTGTCCACCCGATCCAAGATAAGTTGAATCATTTCTTTAACACCATTATTTTTGGCTTGTTGTTCTTCCTCTTTCTCATCATAAGACCTGTCAAACCCATAAGAAGAATTAGCATTTTGGTTTGTATAATGAAGGAAAGGGGTATTTGGGTAATCGCTCTAATTTCCATATCGACCACCATATGTGAAACAATCATACTCTAAAGAACATCGATATGGTGTACATATCTCTTTTTAAGGAACATATTAACATATTTTTCCAAAAGTGTGATCCACCACAATATGGACACGGATCATCAAGGTATGATTTCAAACAACCAAACCTGTATTCATTCTACGATGCCATATTAACAAATAAACATAAATAAAAACTACCTAACACAAGAAATAAAACAAATCACAAAAACTTATTTATAAGTTTGGATTTAAGCAAGTAAGATAAAATCTCAATCGAACTCAATGCGCGCTGGTAATGACACCATTTTTTATAACGCTCAACTTATACGTCAATTAAAATTCAAGGCGGTCATTGTAAATATATATACCCAACTAAGAGTCAGGGTGGAATCCACGAGGAATAATACGAGTGATGATTGAGTAAATTCCAAATAAAAGTTGATTGCTAGGGTAAAATCTATGGTACAAAATAGTTTGAGAGGTTTTCAATCTTGTTGAATGTACAGGAAATTCTTTGGCTTCTAAGGGAATAATCCGAGACTAAGAACAATTAGGGTATAATAAATTATATTGGATATTAGGACTCTTTAGAGTACCAAACGAATGGGTCAACTAAAGCCACCCAATACCTTAATTAGGAACCCTTATTTCTAGGATAGTACCCAAGAGATTGTCAACTCATAGTCACCCTTATTTCTAAGATGGTGAAAATTAGCAAACTCAGCTCAATAATTGTCTGTTATTTCCTTGGTTCCCACGTCTCTTTTTCAATGATAATATAGGTTCCAAAAGATCCCCCAAACCTCTCTTTCAAGGATGGTTTGAGATTTCAAGAGCTTGGGATTTTCATCTATCAAACATATTTGTGTATTTGAGGATTTCAAACACAAATAACTACTGATTTAATCAAGCCATAATAGAAACCATCATCAACAAACTTTAATCTATATAAATATCAAAACCCACACATAATTGCACCCTAATAAAGAATAACCTCAAGAGGTAGATCCAGCACATCATGAGAATAATGAAAACAATTATACTGAGATGTTTATAAAAGTTATTCATAAGAAAAATAAATAGAGGACAAAGCACACGTCAGACTAAAATGAATCTTCAATAAACAAAGCGAAATCTACACTTTGGAGTTTTGCTAATTTAATCTTACCTCAAATTAGATTAAATTTAAGATCTAAGAAAGTAAAAAAACCCTAAACTTGGGATAGGAGGTAGGGATATAAAATAATTATGATATTTTAATGAGGGTTTTGAGTCTTTTTTATAATAATTGGGATGCGCATTATGGAGTAATGATTTTACCCCTGGATGGAAATCCCTTTATACCGCAATTGCGGTACTGTGATTGCTGAAATATTTACGTGATCGCGGCCTTATGACTTCTTTGAATTACCACGATCATGGTGGACACCGTAATTCTAGTACTTGAGGCCAGTCTGCACGGTTTTCTAGCTTTTGCACTTCTCTCCTATTTTTGCTCTATTTTATCTCGTTTTGCTTCTTTTTGTCTCAATATTTTTGTACCTACAAAACATGGAAATTAGTTCATTTAAATCACAAAATATTCTTATTCATACCTTTAGAAAGTAGTAGGTTGCGCTAATTCGGATGCCAATTAGTAAATTAACCACTAATCAAACCTAGGCTCTGATACTAATTTGTCACAACACAATTTAGGAGTCATGATAACACCCACTAGTAGGTAAGAAAAATCATAGAATGAAGAATTAATAAATGGACTAACTTTGTGGAAACTGGCCTAAAATCTTAGAATTACAGATCAAAATCTTATAATAGTAATAAGACAACCAAAATAGTCAAATAGATCCATAAAGCATCACCAACCATCCTGCGACCTAGTAGTGTCGGTAAAAGAGATACAAATAGAACATAACTACTAAATAATCAAATACAATACTCCTCAAAATACTAAAGACTAGATATAGATAATAGAAGGAAAAAGAGGCAACTCCCACTCTATGAGCTCACCCTATATACCAAATCAAACTCGACATGATCGTCACGTTAGTGGTAGATAGTAGTACTCGAATCTACACCTAAAAGGAATAGAAGTATTGTATGAACACCAAAACCATAGGTATTTAGTAGGCATCATTAGTTGACAGATCTAAATCATTATATAAATATGATAAAATGTAAAATAAATAAACTAATTCAAGGTAAAAAGGACAAAATGGAAATATGTCCAAAAATGTTATGCATAAAAAAAAAACTAAATGGTAACATAAAGATCACTCAATCATAAATACTAAATTTTTCCTAATAAGAATGGAGGGTGCAATCAAAGGAAAATAAATATAAAAATTCCCTGACTCTTCCAAATATTAGCCATAACCATCAAACCATCTATACTGTATCACACCATACCCAAATCCCAATGCTGGACTCGAATCAAAACTCATACCATCATCATTATAACATCTTCAATAGTATCAATATTTTTTGTCAGACTTGAACCGGAACTCACATCATCATTATCAAAATAAAATTCTCAATGGCGTCAAGATCATAATATAATTTGTTAGACTTTAACCAAAAGTCATATCATCAATACCATCACCATTGATAGATTTGAACCAAAACTCATTAATAAACCATATCAATGAACCATATAAAACAAAGACACCATTTCCATAACCCAGACCAATAACCATATCCATGAACCATATCAATAAATAATATAAATAACAACATTTATGAATCACACTAATAACCATATCTATAAACCATATCTATAAATAATAATAATAATAAGACATATCAGTAAACTATAAGGTCTTACTCAGTATTTGCACCAACTCCTAAATTCTAAAAAAGCATAATAATTAAGTATTCAATCTCTAAAAATTCCCATAATATTCATTAATGAGGATATAACATGTGTACAAAGGTCAAAAAAAGTTAAACATGTCTTAGCATAAGGTGTCCTTAAAGGGCACACTTCTAATCCCCAAAATCCATGTTTAGGCAAATTCTAACCTTTATAAGTCTAAGGTTTATAAATTCATTTCTAAATTTTAAATATGTCATAATTAGACATAATATAGAAGTAGTACCTAAAATATGAACAACTAAGTCAATTATGCCTAAATTACAGTATCACGATAGCTTAAATAGTCCAAATAATCTAAATATTATCAATCATACATCAATCACCTAAATAAATATATCACATAATATCATAATCATATTATGAAATAGCATAATACATAAAGAGGGTAAACCTATCCTACCTGAACTCTGATGGAACCTCAATGAATCCGCTAAATCATCGCTTTCCCCTTTCGAGAAACTTCTGTAAGGTTCCACGTAATTAAAATCATAAGATACTCATAAAATGAGGACATTGATACCTATATAGCACTATTGGGCTTTGAGGCCAAAATAATGTAAAAACTCCATGTTGGTCCTATTTTGTGAATCAAACTTTTTAAACCATTAAAACGTCCTTCTATGCTCAAGAAACATTTATCCTCAAGAATTGGTGAATTTTGAGCCTAGATTCTGCTAAAATCAACCCACCAATATTTTAGGAATTTTGGGGAAATAATGAGAAATTAACTATGGAATTTGATTAAACACATCAAGAATTAAAAGAATCAACTCATTAATCGAGTCTATGAACACTTAAAATTCACCCACTAATGATTATCAAAAATTTCTACACTCCTTAGGGTTCTATACAATTGAAAATTGGTAAAAAAAATGAGAAAATAAGGCTAAGGTGGGGTTTTTATACCCTTCATAGCTATTCACGTACCGCTTAAGCGGAGACTAGGCTTCTTAAGTGGTCAAAAGTTAAGCGACCTAATATTTATTAAGTGGTAGGGGTTCTGCTTAAGCGAACCTCCACTAGGACAACTCGGTCCCTTCAGTGATAGGCTAGATACTTCAGTATCCCAGTCCCTTCCATCTACCCAGAGGCGCTTAAGAGGTACACCAACACCAACTAAGACTTGGAAGTTTCCAAAATCATTGTCAAATCTTTGGAATTCATCTAGAATCCCATGTACAATAACAAACTATGCTAACCTATCAAATTCAACAATTCAGACTCAAAGCCGCAATTGAAATTCTTATAGAGGTAATTATAATGAAATGCGGGTTCCACACCCATGTGACATTTTTTCTATCACTAGACCAAAAGCCTGAAATGAGTTTGGGGGTTTCGAGACATAAAATAAGGGTCCACAGAGCATAAAATTAATTTTCTGGAACTATCAAAATTATCATATGAGATAGTTTTACTGATGTTTTTCATAGTATCCAATTTGAGCCAAAAAAGACTTAAAAATAGTGAATTATCACTAAAAACTAAATGAAATACCCGATAATCAAACTATCTGTTCCAGCATGTCATAAATGACTTAGGGTGGATAAGGATAGTTCTAAACAGTGAAAATAAGTGGAAATATAGAAAATGACCTGGAGGGTCATTACTATATTGAAGGATAAAGAGATCACTATAAGTCATATTACCAAAGGAATTTATTGATACAAGGTGATGCCTTTTAATTTTGAAAGACCTACTGCCACTTAGGAAAGGACAATGCAAAACATCTTCTATTGCTTACTCTATAAGAATGTTGAATGTTATGCGGAGACATAGTGTTGAGGTTAATAAAGTGAAATGAACACTTGATAGACTTGAGAATGGTATTTGAGTTTCTCTAATTTCATCAACTTAGGATGAATCTATTGAAATGTGCCTCTGGTGTTACTTATGAAAGTTCTTTATCTTCAATGTATGACATCAAGGAGTTGAAATAGATTAGGCCAAGGTGGATGCATTTTTATAGATTCTAGGTCCTCCAAATATTCATGAGTTAAAAGGTCATCAAGGAAAGCTATAATATTTAATTGATGGTTTATCTCAAAACTGGTGTAAAAATCTCAACCATTTAGCCATCTTAGGAAGAAGAGCGTTCCTTTCGAATGGTACCAAGATTGTAGTACATACTTTGAAAGTATTTAATCATACTTAATGAAGCCTCAATTTCTAAGAACATATACCTGAAAATCCATCTATTCTCTGCATCGTGGAACAATATAGATCAATTAGACCAGTACTGCATCAATAAAAAAGCAAAGTCAAAGAGAATGTTCTTTAGTACCTTTGTTGAATGATGACACCAAATAAGTTAAGTAATTTACTAATTGAAATGTTATGTCTTACGTTGGTCTTCTCAATCCAAAAGACAAAGCACTTATTTCCATCTCGTGATGTTCTTCTTGTGTCTAGAGCAAATACTATTAAGTTCGTGATTTCACAACTAGTTCTCAGTGATTGACTTGCAAGATGGTACCTTAAGTTTTAATATCTATAGATTTTTACATCCTTAAAAAAATTATCATGGGATAAGCATTAGCAAACCTCTTAGAACACCACCTAATACTTGATGATTGGGAGCTAACTGATGATCTTCTTAAAGAGGATGCAATAGTTATTGGAAGATGTACTTTGATGGTACAAATCATCGTGGTAGTGCGAGTGCTAGTTTAGGATTTTTCACTCCACATGAAAAGCTTCTTCTATAATCCATTATATTGACATAATGTTGCTCCAATAGTGTCATCGAATAACAACAATTGATACTTGGACTTAAAATGGATGTTTATGTGATTCAACAACAATTGAAAGTCTTTAGTGACTCCAAATTGGTGATTATGAAGCTGTTAGAAACAATAGAGCGAAAAAAAATAAGCTACACCTATATCATAATTATGCTCAAAGGTAGATAGGATGTCTTGGATAAGTGACACTTCAACATGTGTCATGGAAGGAAAATAAGAAAGTCGATGCCTTGGCCGCTATATCTTCAACCCTTACTCTTTTGAATTAAACTTGAGTTACTATCTTTTAGGAATGGGTAGTGCATTGCCGAATGAGGATGAATATATAGATGACACACATTAGGATCTCACAGTTGCATCTGAAGCCGTTAAAGAAGATTGGTGACAACCTATACATAACTACTTGTGCTACGGAATACTACAAGAATATCTAAGGAGAAAGAGTGACATCCGTTGTCATGTATCTCTCTTCCTTTACTACAAGGACATATTATACATAAATTCATTCGAGGGAGAACACTTGTGATGTTTTTTAGAGGAAAAAGTAGTTCAATCTTTTCAAGAAGCACACCTGAGAGTATGTGGATTCATTAATTTTTACCAAAGCTCCACTTTTATATAAAAAGGAAGGGATATTTTGGCCAATCATGGTAAAAGATTATTAAACTATGCTAAATGGTGCAAGGCTTGTTAATTACATACAAAAGTTCATCCATCAACCTCTTAATATGTAACACCCAATTGTCGCATCAAGGCAATTCAATGCTTTGGGATTGGTTGTCGTTGGACCAAGACCAAAATTCTTTAGTGGATATTTGTACATCTTAGCTGCAACATATTACTTCTCAATATAGGCTTAAACTAATGCTCTTTAAAAAGTAAAGAAGGAAAATACTGTGAACTTCATCCGAGTTAATATCATTTACCGCTTTGGAATTCCTTATACATAATAAAGAACTATGGAAAGCCATTTGATAACACGATAATGAATAAGCTTTATGATCTCTTTGGTTTCAAGTAGCATAAGTCCTCTATGTAACATGCTTCCATTAATGGTCTAGTTGAAGCATTAATTTAGACATTATGCAATGTTTTGAAGAAAGTCATTTCCATGCCAAAATAAGATTGGCTTTAACGAATGGAATAAGCTTTGCGCGAATATAGGATGACATACAACACACAAATATAAGAAACCCCATGCTTACTTTTGGGGTTGAAAATATTCTACCACAAATGTCAAATAGCTTCTTTAAGACTTGTTGTACAGAAAGGGTTCCTTAAAGAAGAAAATGCTCAACTGCACCTAGTGGAGTTAAAATCTCTTGATAAGAATAGACTAGAGCTCAAGAAAATTTTCACAACCCAATTTATGAGTCATGATGGCATTTACTTTATACCCCGAGTAAGTAAGCTGAACCGTAGCCCAAAGCTATAAGAAGTAGGGTAATTTGATAGAAAATGGCCTAAAAGTTGAAAATCAACATTTAAGGAGTTCAATCACTAATAATGTAGTTAGAACGTTCTAATATATTAGATATAAGAGAAATAACCATCCCAAGACTCAGTAATTCTGATACAAGAGATACCACAACTGAACTATAGGTATTGAATACTCAAATACAAACTGCTGCAAAAATAAAAGACTAGGCAAGGATAAACAGAAGGAAAAAGATCAAATTTGATTTCGAGAGCTCGACCAATCCTTGAAATCAACTCAACACAATCATCGAATTAGTGGTGGTTACTAGGACTCACATTTTTAAAAAAGGTACAGAAGTATTGGATGAGTTCCAAAACCATGGGTAATCAGTAGGCATCATAGACTAACTGAGCTAAATCATGATAAAAATATTATAAGATACAAGATAAAGTATCTTAGCTAAGTAATAGGGAAAACCTAGAAATGAGCTCCAACGTTGTTGTACATGAATTAATAAATAATTATAGAATGATAATGTAAAGATCACATAGACATAACTATAAACTTTCCCCCCATAAGCCAATAAGTATGGAACTATAAACAACCCAACACAAGTCTCCACAGGCCTGGAGGGTACAATCAAGAGAAATAAAAATAGAATATCCATAACTCTACTAAATATTAGCTATAACCACCAACTATCCATACTGAATGAAATTATTTCCAACTCTCAATGTCGAACGCAAATCAAAACTCATATCATTCTTCGTAGTATCAACATTATAACTTCATTTACTGGACTTGAATCGAAACTAATAGTATAAATATCATCATCAATTGTCGGACTTGAATTGGAACTAATAGTATCAATACCATCATCAATTTTCCTTCCTTAACTGGAACTCATAGTAAATAGATCATAACCATATGCCATACTAATGAACTATATAAGTAAACTATACCAATAAACTACACGATTTTACTCAAAATTAGCATCAACTTTCAATACCAAAATACCATAATAAATAAATATTAAATCTCATCAAAGTCCCAAATGAATAACTAATAAGAGTACATACATGCATAAATAGGACTACAAAAGCTGACACAAGTTGTGGACTAAGATGGGATGAAGAGTCCCACTTCTAGTCCTAAAAATCTATTTTTAGGAAAATTCTACCTTAAACTAGGCTATGGTATATCCAATCAATTCTAGATTTTAAATAACCTTTAATTAGCCCAAAGATACCAATTTATCCTAAAACATGAGCAACTAACACAAATATATTAAACTATAGCTCCAAAATTGAAATCCAACCCCATATCTAGCATAATATATTACTCATAATACAAAATCGCTCAATCTACTAAGAGGGTTAACGTAGCCTACGAGGACACCAAACAAAAGCTTGGAGAATGTGATAAACCATCGATTTTCCTTTTTAAGAAACTTCTGCAAGATGCCATGCTATAAAAATTGCAATCTACACATCAAAATTAGAACAATGATACCCATATTACACTATTGTACTTTGGGTCAAAAAATTACATAAAATTCCCATGTGAGGTCCGTTTGCATAATCACACTTTTTAAACCAACATAGCATCCCTCTATACTCAAGGAAATTTATCCTAAAAAATGGGTGAATTCTTTGCTTTAATGTTTCAACAATCATGACACCGAGCTTTTAAGGATTATAGAAAAAAAGATGGAGATATCAACCATGATAACAATGAAATCTTACCACAAATTAGATGAAGAATCACATAAATTAATGATACTACAGTTCCATTATCACACACAAATGATTCTCCTAAGGTTTCCCACTTTTTATGGTTTAATACTACAAGAAATAGACCAGACAAAGGAAAAATTTGGGCTAAGTGGGGTATTTATACGTTTCCCAGGCCCACAGATGTCGCTTAAGTGAAAATTAGATCGTTATGCGACAAGTTGTCTCGTTCACGACAATAAAAATCCACACATATATTGCATAATCAATGCTGGTATCACTTAAGTAGCATTCTCTTACGTGACACGTGCTTTGCTTATACAGTCCTAGTGGGTCAAGACAAATCACTTAAGTGACCAGTTGGCCACATACGCGATGCACATGGAACTAGCATAGACATGGAATTTATGCAACTCTCCACCGACCCCTCAAGATTTATTTGAAATTCCATATAAGCAAATTCTCTCTACTATACAACGAAATTCATCATTTAAGACTTAATAGAATACTAAAGAATTTTATCCTGGGACATCTTAATAAAAAGTGGGTCCCACACCTACATACTTTATTATAAATTTTGGTCTATAGATAAAATGAGTCTGAGAGCCTCATGACCCAAACCAAGGGTCCACCTAACCTAAAATCATTATTTTTAAGCTGTTGGAATAGTCAAAACTGTCATACGAGGTCATTTGATTGAAGTTCACTCGGATGCTAATTTAAACCAACAAAGGCTTCAAAATTAGGAATTGGCTCTAAAAAACAAATTAGCTGCCCGATAACCACACTTTAAGTCCCAAGAAGTTATAAATGTCTTGGGGTAGCTATAGGAAAGCTCTAAATAATGAAAATGAGGGCGAATATAGAAAAAGACCTGGAGGGTTATTATAATATCCACTACTAAAAGAATTTTTGTCTGAAAGTAAAGGATTAAGTTATACCTGATGCCTCAAATAGGTAAGGATAATGGGTGTGCATCTTATTCTCGAACTTTAAAGTAGCCTTCTCTATTGTGTGGTACCGCCAATAAACTTTAACTACTATAATATTTTTAGTGCAACCACCTGACATAACTGGCCAATATGACCACATGCTTCTCCCCGAATGTCAACCACTCAACCTGCTGAATCGAGTCCCATCTAAGAATATGATAAGGCTAAAAATATATTGTCGTAAAATTTTAACAAGGAAAATTTGATGGACAACAACAAAATACATTGGTAAGGCTAAATTATAAGACACCTTACCAACCGTGTGAGAACTTCAAAGGGTCCAACTTATCTTGGGATGACTATACATTTCCTCTAATACCCCATAACACCCTTCATTGGTGATATACAGAGACATACCAGGTCTATAACCCCAAATATCAAGGCACAAAGTCTATGATTTGCATAAGCCTTCTTCTTACTTTGAGCTTCCCTCAACCTATCCTGAATCACCCAGACTCTATCCAATAACTCTTGAAGCAAGTCGATACCAGGTGGTCTATTCTAAGAAGTCTCTAACCATCCAATTGGGGAATGACATTACCTACCATAAAAATCCTAAAAAGGCACCATCTCAATACTTAAATGATAACTTTTATTTTCTACAAACTCTGCCAAGGTTAACTAATGCTCCCACTGACCTCCAAAATTCTTAACATGGGCTCGAACCATATCCTCGAGAACTTGAATAGCCCACTTTGACTATCTATTATTTAGGGGATGAAAGGTTGTACTAAGATCTTCCTGAATACCTAACTCTACTTTTAAAGCTCTCCATATGGTAGAAGTGAACACTAAACCTAAGTTTGAAATGATAGATATAGGAACACCATGCAAGCAAACTATCTTACTAACATAAATTGGGCTAACCTCTTATCATTGGAGGAAATCTTAATCAGAATAAAATATGTTGACTTGGCCAGCCGATCCATAATGATCCAAACACTAGCAAAACAATGGGAAGTACAAGGAAAACCACTAACAATATCTAGCAAGAATCCTCCAAGGTTTTGAATTATTATGTCACACTATCAAGAAGCCTAAGGATTCAATATCCCATGCCGATAGCCTTTGAGATGCTGAATTGCTAGACAAGCTACCCATGATCACCGTCTTCAGGCTTAAGGCATCTGGTACTACATTAGCCTTTCCCGGATAATACAAGATAGAGATGTCATATTTCTTAAGAAATAAAAATCCATCTATGTTGTCAATAATTAATCTCTCTCTAGGATATAAGATGGTGAAGACTATGACAACCCATAAAGATCTTACAATGCACACTATAAAGATAATGTCTCCAAATCTTAAATCTGAAAACTATCACCACTAACTATAAATCATGAGTTAGGTAGTTGCGCTCATGCACCTTTATCTATATCAAAGCTTCAAAAATAAAACAATGTTATTGGATTAATACACAACCCAAACTAACAACAGAAGTATCACAATACATGGCAAATCCCTCAACTTCAATGGGTTGAGCCAAAATAGGAGTTGAAGTAAGAAATCTCTTGAGCTTTCAAAAGCTTGACTCACACTACTCGAACAATCAAAAAGAATCCTCTTTTTGAGTCAATCCTTTCATTACTGCTGCAATAGAATTAAAACTCTCAATGAGCCTTCTAATTTAATTAGCCAAACCAATAAAGTTACGGATATCATAAGGATATGTACGCCTATCCTAATCATGAATAGCCATGATCTTCACTAGGTCTACCAAAATCCCATCCTTAGACACCACATGCCAAAGCAATGTCACTTACCCAAGCCAAAATTAACATTTAGAAAATTTGGCATAAAATATATGATTTCTCAAGGTCTAGAGTATAGTTATCAAATGTTCCATATGCTCCTCTGTACTCCTCAAATGCAAAATGATGTCATTGATGAATATAAATAAAAAGGAATAAAAATGAGGCTTGAAAATATGTTTCATGAATCCATAAATGCAGCTACAACATTAGGAAACCAAAAAGACATCACTAGGAACTCATAATAACCATAATGGGGGCTAAAGATGGTCTTTGGGATATCCTTAGACTAAATCCTTAACTGATGGTAATCAAATGTCAAATCAATATTTGAGAACACTACTTCTCCCTGATGTTGGTCAAAAAATCATCAATGCAAGGAATAGGATACCCATTTTTCACTGTTACCTTATTAAGCTGCCTATAATCAATACACATATGCATGGAACCATCCTTCTTCTTAACAAACAACATAGAATCCCCTGAAGGAGACACACTAGGTATAATTAAACACATATCAAGAAAATCCTAAAGATAAGAATTGAGCTCCTTAAGCTAAGAAGGACCAATATAATAAGGATTAAAAAAAATAGGTTGGTTGCCTAGCTCACAATAAAAATCTCAATACTATGCTTAGAAGGAAGGCTAGGTACATAAGTAGGAAAATATCAGGAAACTTAGGAACTACAGTAATAGAGCCAAGCAATGGACTCTTCATATTAACATCATGAATATGAGCGAGATCATACTTTTAACCCCTCAAAATAAGCCTCCTAGAGCGAATATAAGAAATAGTCTTACTGAAGAATCATCCAAGAGGATAGAATGACATAATGGCATAGATTATGAATTCCAAGATAACTCTTACTGTGGAGCATAATAACAAGACGCATAAGAATAAGTTGATCCAGAATCAAACAAAGAAATAGACAACTAATGGCATACCAAGATTGTACCTATAATAATAGCGTCCAAATATTTATTCTAAGATCTAGCAGGTGCTCCATACAACAAACCACACCTATCACCTGGTTGGATACCAAACAAATATCTAGTTCTACCTTCTTTATAACCTTCATGAGAACCCTGGGAAATACCACCTCTATTTGGGGGATAAAAAAACCCAAATTAGGGGAATACTCTAAACTGAAGGAACTATGGCTCCACGACTAAGGTACATTTTGAGAAATAACAAAAATATCTACAATCATAATATATTTAAGGCATAGCACCTAAACTAAAAGATCTAGATAACCCAAAATAACCACTATAAGAAGAAGATAAATACTTCAAAGATTGACCACTACCCTGGCCAGGACTTTTATTGAAACTAGACTAGCGATCATCAGTAATTTGAAAAGTAACTTGAATGGGCCTACTAGACTAACCTTGATGCTGATATAGTTGATGCGGAGGATACCCGCCCTGAGAACTACTACCTATAAATCATAAGCCACTACGACTCCAACTAAAACTACATTGATAACATTGACTCGAATAGTTGCCCCTGTAGGCGTCAAATGCTTCTCCTCAATAACCTGAGCATGATCTAAAACCTCAACAAAAAACCTACATGCAACAACTAAACTCTATGTTGTTAACAAAGAAGAAGTTCATGTTCTAGTATTTGATGAAATATTTTTCATCTTTTATAGTGGATAATTTTTTGTTTTATAAAAACTATTATTGTATATGATATTGGGTTTGCTTGTTCTCAAGGAATTAAATTAGGAGCAAGAGCATCTTGGAAAAGTAAATACTAAATTTACTCAATGGGCAAACTAACAAGCCATCACAAATTTGACAAACCATCAGCATAATAATCATGCCTAAGGTAGAAATCATAATCTACTAGAGTTAGGTTATGCTAAGAGTGAATGAACGTCGGCCCTTTGATGGACCATCTGTTTGGTCAATGCACATAAGTAGAATAAAGCAAATTTAAGAGCTCAGTGATGGCCTAGTTAATGTAATGTCAAACCTTTGATGGACCATCGCATGCCCTATCATGTTTTCAAGGCATAATTATTTCCATTCTTTATATCACTGATGGAGTGACCAACAAAACGTCACTTGCCCGATGTACCATCAGGTCAACCGTCAGTGATGACGTGGTATCCTAGTTTTTGAATTCTAATCCCCACTTTTTGGGAGCCTATAAATACCCAACTTAGTGTTATATTAGGTATATTTGGATATTGTCAAAAGTTATGACATACAATTCATTGAGAAATAAGTTGAGAGTACGAAGATTCCTCCATTATTACATGTAATTTGGGATGTAAGAAACATCTTTGATTTTGTAAGTTAATTTTGAATTGTTTATGAAATATAAATTATTTTTCTTCTCCATAATTATGTATTGCTAAAGCTCCCTTTACTAGGGTTATGAGATCCTAATTTTAATTCATTGCTAGGGTTATGGGATTGATAGAATTCTAAAAAAGAATTTCAATCAAATAACCTTCTCTTCAATTTAATGTTTCTTCTTGGATTCCCAGGATGTTTATAAGAGGAATAGTCTTAATTATCTTGGGTCTATAATTTAGAGGAATAGTAAGATTGAGAAGGATGTCTCTAACTGTATTGGAGAAGTTGGATAAAGTGGGGGCTCACCTCACGAGTGTTGTGTGATATGAAGATGCCCCTTAAGCTTAAAGGAAAAATCTATAGTGTGGAAGTCCATCCGTCCATGCTGTATGGATTAGAGTATTAGCCAGTCAAGAACTCCCACATTCAAAAATTAAAGGTGGTAGATATTATAATATTGCATTGGATTTGTAGACTTACTGAAGGGTATAGTGTTAGGAATGATACAATCCAGTAGAAGGAAAGAGTGTCTTTGGTGAAGGAAAAGATGCGAGAAGGAAGGCTTAGATTATTTAGGCATGTGATGAGGAGGGGCACAGATGCCCAATTCATAGGTGTGAGAGGCAATCTTTGGATGAATTCAGGTGGAGTAGAGGTAGGCTAAAGAAATACTATAGAGAGGAGATTAGACATGACATGGAGTAGCTACATCTTACTGAGGACATGACCTTAGACAGGAAGATGTAGAGGTCGTGGATAAGGGTGGAAGGCTAGTGTAAGTAAGTGGATTGTTGTAATGTGTTAAGAGAGCACTTCTGTAGCCTGGTTAGTAATCCTAAGACCATGTCCTTGAGTAGGAGCCTCTAGACATGAGAATTTGGGTGTGATAGATGTGTTTGGTCTGTGAGTGTATGTTACTACTAGGTGGGTGTCCTATATCTTATTTCTTATTTTGAATTGCTCATATTTCTCTTATTTTATATTTCTGTGCTATATATTTTTATTATTTCTTATTCCTTATTTTAGTTATTCCATCCATTCTATTTAATGTTTCATTCAACCTTGGGTACTACTCTTTATCTTAAACATAGGGTCTATCGAAAACAACCTATCTACTACTTCAGAGGTAGCGTTATAGACTGCGTACATTTTACCCTCCCCATACCTTATTTTATGAGAATACACTAGGCTTGTTGTTGTTGTTGTTGTTATTCTTGGTTTAAACTTGAGGGATTCACCCATGAATACAACTTGCTTGAGAAACAAGTTAGTGTTGTGAAGATAAAAGAGTTATAAGATTGGGGTAATTGTCTTCCAATTTTATTGTTAATGCGATAAATTGATAAATGTCTTGAGGACATAGGTGTTAAACCAATCTATCACTTTAAGTTTTGAAGAATTAAAGTGAATCCATGTTTGAAGGTTGAAAAATAATTAGTTGGAATTAATGAATAAGTTGACCTATAATTGAAATTGTGAAGTATGGATTTGTAATATTCCACAACGCTTAGTATTGAAACATCTTCGTGATCATAATTCTTGTATATAATTTATCATTGGTTATATATTCCAATTGAAACATTAGATCTCTATATTTTAAAAACACTTGAGCAATATTCTTGACACGACAAACCCCCTTTATTTGACTTAGCTAACACCATATTCCCTATGAGATCAACCCCAACCTAATCGGATTATATATTTTATGATGGCCTCTTATGTTCTTTTAAGAGAGTTTTAATTTTAGCATAGCCAGATTTGGCGACGTGGTCGGGGAATATAGTTGTAAATTAAGTATATGTGTATTAATTGACTTTTACTCAAGTTTCCTATTTTTACTTTTATTTGTTGTTTTTTTATGCTTATAGGCTATTTATTGTGTATGACATGTACCCAAAGTTCAGGAGAGCCATTATTACCTTTCAATACCAAATCTCAACAAATAGGAAACGATACTAAGTAATAATAAGCTGAACGACTTGCTTCTTTTGAAAATGCACCGGTTAACCAATAGAATACAAACCATCTTCGGAGTGTAACTAATACGGATGATGATAACTTTGGTGATGATGAGTTAGTTGAATCTCAAAATAGGTAATGGGCTTAAAATGTTACACCAATAAATTAAAATCGGCAAGCAAGGGATAGAGTGCACCAACAACCTGTGGTGTAGTTTGATTTAGATGATGATGACAATGCAATTTTGGATGGAGATAGAACTACTAGAGTAGTCAATCCACCACCATTGTCTACTAGGGTGAATATTAACATCACAAACATAATAATCCAACTGTAAAACTTTAAAGGGATATTTTGTGGACTAGCTAAGAATGATCCACATATGCATTTGGTGAACTTCATCAACATTTCCAAGTATTTTAACAATCTTGGAGTGGGGAGGAATTCTATCCATTTGTAGTTATTTCTGATTTCTCTATCTAGGGAGGCAATATTATGGTTGAATGAGCTGGCACCTGATTCTATAACAAACTAGAGGAAACTGAAAGGAGCTTTCCTAGAAAGGTTCTTGTCGCCTTCCAGGATACGATAATTAAGGGATAAGATTTGCAACTTTAGGCAACTACCGCATGAAGAGCTTCATGAAGCATGGATAAGATTCAAAAATAATTTTACCCAATATCTAAACCATAAGCCAATTGACGAAATCTGATGGAAACATTCTATAGGCCTTTGAATTCTATTACAAAGCCAATTATAGATAATACAGTAGAAGGAGCATTCATTGATCTCACATTCATTGAATCTTTAGAGATGTTGGAGAAAATGACCAAGACGTGTAGAATTTGGAATATAATGTCTGTTGTGGTAGCAAGCAGTGTATATTCTAGTGAGATGTCAGTAGAGCAATATAGGAGAAATGAGAAACGTGACCAATATATGGCTCACAAGAAGGAAGAAATTGACTTTCTTATAAAGCATTTTCTCTTTAGGAAGGTAGCAAAGGTTCAATATTTAGGGTCATACAGTAGAGGAGCAAAATCTGATTCAGAGAAGGAGGCAAACTATCTTAACAACCAGGGGTTTTTTGAGACAATAGCCAAGGAAACCAATGTCTGAATCACTATAATAAAAATGGTTATAGAGATCATGACCATCAAAGATGGAAGAATAAAAATGATAGGGGTGTACTATATGTACCACTCGGGAGCTGTGATAACGCTACACATAATTCTAGGAAATTTTCAATGTAGGATATAAAGTCAACAATATTGAATGGAGTGAAATCAACAGAGGTTGGAGTGAGGGAAACAGAGAGTGACTTATTGAATATGTGTCAATTAGTTGACTCACATTCTACATTTATTAAACAATTAGAACAATGGGTGAGCCATTTATTAGAAGAATTAAACCAAAAGAAGAGCAGGAGTTTACCAAGTGACAAACTGCAGAACATGATAAATAATAGTTTATGTATAGATATTTCCACTAGGAGTGGTAAGATATTACATATCCCATGCCCGAGCACACCTATTCATGATGATGTGATGGAGCTAGAAGAGGAAGTAAATGATAAATATCCAGTAGATCTTAGAAGATGGAAAATATAGAAAAGATTGCATAAAAGGAGAAGTTACCTGAGAAAAGTAGGTTAATGATATATAGAAAAGTAAAGGAAAAGATGTTGAGTCCACTTTAGAAGGAATACCAAGGCCACCACCTCCTTCCCACACAGATTGAACAATATAGAATATGAGGGTAAGTTTAGCAAATTCATTGCTTTATAAAGTGTTTGATAGTGAATGTTCCTTTTATTGTGGAATTAGAGAAAATATCAAGATACACTATGTTTATGAAAGACCTTGTGATAAAGAATAGGAAAGTCAAGTATGAGGCTGTAGATAATCTTCATCATTGTGGTGCGATTGCCACTAGCTCAATCGTATAGAAGAAAGCAGATCCAGGTGAAACACCTAGGATTATGACCCTTAGAAATTGTTTTTTAATTGAAGCTTCTGAACAAGGTATGACTTGGGTACCAATCGTACCATTGGAATAAAACTTAGTGACCCCTCTCGTATCCTAGGCAGTGTGGTTGGGGTTACACATTGTCTAAGATACAACTCAAAGTCCCTATTAACTTATATTACTGTACGATTCATACCAAGCCAAGTCATATGGTGCTATGTACTTACCCTCATTGACACTATTGTGCGTATGGTTTGAAAGTGTAGTTCAGGATACATTTCGTACCTTGGGTACTAGTAAAGGTTGTGTGGTCTTACCTTGTCCAATGTAGGGTTCCTTGGGGAAGCCTAGATTACGAGTTAGGGTATCACTAGTACCCTATGGTACGGTTTACTTAAGTGAGTTGTACCCACCTAGGAAGACACTTTTCAGATTTTGAGTGAGGGATTTATGGACATTTCCCTACCCTAAAACCACCAATATATAACATCTTTTGTCTCTTCATTCTTCAAAATTACAGTATAACAACATATAAAAATCCTCTCAAACACTTATCCCCCAAGATTGAAGCTACGGTTCCAAGGGGTGTTCATCTAGAGGAAAAGTGGAGTCAAGATTATTTAGTGAATCATCTTGTTTAAGGAATGTGACTCTTTCCCTGGTTATCAACTCAAAAACATGTATTTTAAACATGGATTAATATTTGTAAATGATGATTTTGAAATCAAATGATAAGGGTTTTGTTTACTAATGATGAGTACTGTTTGCTCTTGCTTAAACTTATGTTTTAACATAGTTCTTGTAATGATTTGCATATGTGGGCCCTTGTTGTTTGTCGTTTAACAAATTGGTCTTGAGTAACCCTAATATTGATTATTTCTACTTTTAATTTATTGTTAGTAAAGGCTTTCACAGAAAGTGTTTGTGAAAATATATAAGTGAAATATCTTTTCACATATTGATGATTTTTGAACTAGGAATGGCCCAATAAGTGTGAGTGGTTCATAAATCGTATTGTAAATGAAATATTAGCCATGCTATTATCTAATTGATTAACTTATTGGTTTGATGTCTAAAAAGGGGTTAAAATCCCTAAACATAAATTAGAGTGTGCTTGAAATAAAGTGTGGTATAAGATTGATAATGAGGAATGATTGGTTTTTAAGAGTCTTGATGACCATAAATTGAATTGAATGAAAAATTGAATTATGACATTAGCTTATTAAAATTGTTTGATTGATAAATAGTTCCATGAAGACCTTGTGGTCATATATGGTTTTGAATTAGTTACATGGGATAGAGTACCTAAGTTTTCAAGTGAATGAATGGTGATGTATGGACAAAGGGTTATATTGGCAATGTCGACTAATGATAGTCTCAACGGTATATGTAAAAAGTCCCTTTCCTACTAAAGAGGCTTGTGGTTAGAGTCCTTTTCGCAAAAAAAATGGCTTGTTTTTAGAGCCCCTTGCTGAATGAGATTACTTGAGGTTAGAGTCCCTTGCCTAAATATATTGTCTTGGGGTTAGATTCCCTTACCTAATTACAAAGTCTTGTGCTTAGATTCCCTTATCTAATATGAATTGAGATTAAAGTCCCTTTCCAATCAAAATGGTTTTTGGTTGAAGACCATTGCCTAATGAAAATGTATGTTGTTAAAGTCCTTTCTCTAATAAGAAACGTTCAAATATATATGTGTGGATGGTCGGAATCCTCCACTTCATGACTTATGATTGAATGCATAAAGGATTCTTGTTATTTCTTGGTTTCTTTTCGGCATATTATGAACATGCTATGTACTTAGATGTACGCCTATGCATATGAATGCGGTGGAATATGATGGTTTGACTTGGTTTTTCAAAGATGTATTTATTTTATCATTATCCTTGATTTAAATGCTAGTGTTCCAACCACTAACCATCTCTGGACTCGATGTCCCCACTTGACATAGGGGCTGGAGTTTCTTCTTATCTTCCTATGCAGTGACTAGGTGACCGAAGATGATCGTGTCTTAACTTGAAGTTGTGATCTTTCCTATATAGGAAGACATACATTTTATAGTCTATTTTATTTGGTCATTGACTTATTTAGATTTGGTTTTGATATTGTCAGGGGCTTGTCCCGAAATATTTAGACATCGAATTTGTAGAGTGTTGTGGATGACTTTGGATTTAGGTATGTTGGTTAGTATGTTGTTGTTAATGAAATGTTTAGACTTTTCCTAAAATATGATTACTAGTTTTGTTTCTGCAATCATGATATATGGTCGGAGTTCCTCCGACACTGGTGGATTGATGTGATGGTTCGGGTGGAGTTCTGGGGTGATCTCTAGCTCACGTTGGGCTTGAGATGCCTATATGAAAGGCCCACTTTTAGGTCATGTCAGGTTGGTTTTAGAGATGGCTCAACCTGACCAGGGGCCTTTTTGTAATGGGAATCCCAAGTTTGATAGGGATAGGAGATCACCCCTTTACCAAACCCAACCTCCATCTGCCAACCCTGAGTTGGCTAAATTTTGAGCATTTTAACAAGATAATGTAACAATTCATATGAAGACTCTGGGATAGGATCACAACTATGACCGACCCAACTGAGTCTAACCATACCATATCAACAATCCAACCATACTAAACCAATACCGAAACAATGACCATAAACCATGCCATAACGAAAGATGATCCAAAACATCGTATAATTAATCCCAAAATGAAATATCATGGAACGGTTAGAAATTATGTCCGATGGTGTGGCACTTCCATCTTATTACAATACCAAGCCTAACACCAATTCCGATCCCGCTAATTCTAACTTGTAGAAGTACCAGAAAGCCTCTAACCGTAAGAGTAATAAAATCCAGTTGGGACATGCCCCCGACCATAGCCAAAACTAATATACAAAATAATATCAAAGTTTCTAGAAATATCCATAACATGAAATGGAGTATTCCAAAAGGAAGGAAGCTCACAACTCTATTCCAAATTCTATCCCCGAGTCAATCACTATGTAGGAGGAGTAGAGCGGTCGTTTCCTGCATAGCGTGGGTATACAGCCGCCAGGATATGGGTTAGCTGGTAAATGCTAGCATGATATAGTGATAATGATAAAATAATTCCATTTAATAAACCAAGTGAAACCATCCATATGCAAACAACCATACATATATTTATAACCATGTTGGGAAAGGGGACCGGGTTTAGCATGCCTTTAAAACCTTATACCTGGGTTATGTATCATTGTCGACCTAAACCACCCATGGGATATATGGGTTCAACTCCCCCTGCTGAAGGGTCTCAGCGCGTGTAGCCACTCTAACAAGTAAGAAAACCTGGGATGACTTGTACATCTCTCAAAATACACTATGACATCATGCACACGTTCACCAAGACCAGCCTCACATTGAAACATACACTATGATATCATGCACACGTTCACCAAGACCAGCCTCACATTGAAAAATATAAGTTTCCAGTTTTAGTCCCCTTGGGACCTCCACTTTCCATGGCTTTACTACCCATCCTCCAATTATTGACCAATTAAAAAAAAATCCAAAAAACCAAACCATTATTCATTTATTAACGAAGGTCATCATTATTGGTATCATTATACCAATCCTTATTTCCATGTATTATCTATAGCCAATCATATATAGGTTTAAGAAAACTTTGAAGTGCCCTCTCATTTACCATATTAAACAACTTGGGGCATTCCATGTGACCATAAACAATGAAATTTTAGCCATTTACCTTACCAAACATTTAAACCATGAATAATTGCATTACCATGTTTTAAAATAAGTAAGAGTTCCATTAAAAATACTCAATGCAATGAAAACATTATTATAGGAATTTTGCCAAACACATTGGGGGCATAATATGACCAAAACCAATTCTAATTACCATTAAACTATTCTCAAGGAATCCAACTATCCAAAAACACCATTAATTCATATAAAAGCACAATTAAAACCATGGAAAACCATAACCAACTCGTTCATATTAAAAACCCCAATTCATAGTTGAAAACCAAAATCATAAAATCAATGAAATCATGAAAACATTCATAAAAAACATGCCTTTGTATGTAATTAACAATAAGGGAAGAGAAAATGCCTTTAAAAATGATGATTGAAAGAAATAACAAAGAAAATCCCTATATCAATCTTCTAGTTGAAACCCTTGCTTTCCTTGCCCAAAAGCTTTTGAGAGAATAGTAGAGTGTTTAAAAGAGTTTCTAAGTGTTAAGGATTGGAATAATAGGGTAAATAACTGTACAAGTTGGTTAGAAGTCATGGGACCTTATTAGGATAAGTGGGAAAATGTCTGGAATACCCCCACATAAGTTTCACCAAAATCACATCACAAGGGTATGACTGACCCACACGAGTCGTAACCTCTAATACAAGTGTTACCCTCTGCTCGTATCCTAGCTTCAAACTTTGGATCCAAAATTGTACAACATATAACTAATCCAACCTAGTCGTATCGAAATCATACAATCCTTACCTTTCACCCGCAACCATGACATATTTAAACCCAAGGAAGATTTAGACACTGTCCATCATACGAGTCCTGGGTACGACTCATACCCTGGCTTACGAATCATGGTGAGCTACTCGTAATTCAATCCAACCTATTTAACCAAGTATAAGATTATGTTAAGGAACCAATTAATCAGTAACTACCAATACGACTCTTACCCCTAAGCCATTCCATTTCAGTAACAAAAATACATCCCGCCAACCAACGCTGGTCACCATATGACCATACCATACCATCCGTACCCCAACATATGACTCATGGGTAATGGGACCATAGATCAAAATTCCAGGAATTTTTCTAAGGCCCAACAATTAGGGTTTCTTAGTCTCCCATACTAGGAAAATTCATCCCCAAATGACGAACAAGGTAGGGGTAACCACACGCACGAGTCATTTGCATTATCAAAAATATTTCCAATCTTTAACAAAGTTTTAAAAAAAAAACGAGGAAAGGATATTAATATTTCCTTGAATAAACTCCAAACAAAAGATGTGTTGAAGATATATTCCTTTTGCACAAATTCCAGGAGAAGAAAACAAATTCGGATATTTGGACTTTATGTCCTCCTCTGATTCCCATGCAACTCTTTCCACCTTATGGTTCCACCAAAAAACATTAACCAAATCCATATCCTTGGTCTAAAACCGATGAACCTGCCTATCCAAGTTATCAATTGGGACTTTGTGATAAGACAAATACTCTGAGATACCCAATTCTTCCAATGCAACAACCGAAGAAGAAACACTAATGCACTTCCTCAGTTTGGAAACATAAAAGACCGTATGAACCAAGCTCAATCTATAAGGTAACTCTAACTCTTAAAAAATATTACAAATTCTCTACAAAACCTTATAAGGACCCACATACCGTGGTTGAGCCTTCCTTTCTTACCAAACCAAGAAAACCCTTTCATGGGAGATACTTTAACGAAAATATTATCCCCAACCACAAACTCCAAGTATCTATGCCTAACATCTGCATAAGACTTTTGACTGACTTTGGGCAGCCTTAAGCCTCTCTAAAAAAACCTTAACCCTTTCTATAGCTATGTAAACCAAGCCAGGACCAAACATGTTTTCCTCACCAAGCTCAAACCAACCAATAGGAGATCTACACCTACAACCATAAGATGCCTTAAAAAGGGCTATACCAATACTAGACTGGTAGTTGTCGTTGTAAGCAAACACCACCAAAGATAGATGTACAACCCAATTGCGACCATAATCAATCACACAAGCTTGACGCATATCTTCTATTATTTGAATAGTTCTCTCTGCTTGTCCATCTATCTACAAGTGGAAAGTAGTACTCCGACTGACCTTCATCCCCCACCCTTTCTAGAAAGATCATCAGAAGTGATATATATACTACGTGCCACGATCACAAATAATTGAAATAGATATCCCATGCAGCTTCACAATCTCCTGAATATACAACTTTGCATAATCTTCAACCTTCAAATCATATTAATTTCGAGACAGGGGAAGACTGGTAACAAAGTTCATTTTGGTCACATCCTATATCCACTCGGGAAAATCAATTTCTTGATACAACCTTCCACGCCTCATGTGCTCAACCTTAACCTCTTGACACACTATCCATAGGAGCCAAACATTACATTGATAACCTACTAAGAGCATCAAAAACCATGTTATCCTTACCTGGGTGGTAGTGAAGACTCATATCATAGACCTTGAGAAGCTTAAGCTATCTTCTCTGCATGAGACTAATCTCTCTCTGAGTGAGCACATACTGTAGACTTATATGATGAGAAAAGATATCCACATGAACACCATATAAATATTGCTACCATATTTTCAAATAAATGCTCCTGTCAACCACTCCAAATCATGAGCAGAATAATTCCTTTCCTACACTTTTATCTTCTTAGAAGCATAGATAATCACCTTCCCATATTGCATCAAAACACAATCAGGCCCTACTTGAGATGTATCACAATAAACCATGAACCCATTATTACCTTTCGACAGAGTCGGAATTAGACTAGAAGGTAATCTAAATATGATAATAAAATCATGATTTGTTTGACTTGCTACTTGAAAACGAAAACATGTAAAAATATATAGGTATCAAGTATTCATATCCCTCTAGAACATAATGATACTTTATAAACAATAACATAATTTAAAACACTATAATAAAATACGTAATTCAAAGAACAAAGCATAGTATAATTCACTAAACTAATAAAATATATATATGAGACGTAGGGGGTTGCACCACACTATGATGTACCTGGTCCGATAAAGTCTGTCATAGGAGATAACACAATAAAGTAGTAGGGAAGCTAAAACTTTGAAAGAATTTAAAGAACACAAAGAATTAATATGGAAACCTCCTTGCTCAAAAGACGAAAAACCATGACTTTTCCTTATAAGAACTCAACAATCCACTATTATCAACCTCTTAATTATAGACTTAATTTGAACCTTGTTCTAGGCTCAACTAGTTTGTAAAAACTCTAGTACAAACCTACCTAGAAAACTCTATCAAGAACTCACCTTGATATTAATTAACTCTAATCCAATATCAAACTCAGGTACCTCTACCTACGCATTCTCAACAACATAAAGAAAGGTTATTACTCTTATGACATAAGCAATTCAATTACAGAATCAAACATGACTCAAGAACACTAAACATTTTAGCACACAAAAACTATAAACTTGACAATGTTGCAAAGTGAAGATTTTACCTCTTTCCCTCTCTTATATTCTGATTTGTAAAAACTCACCAATTGAGAAACATTCTTTTTGTTTTATAGTTGAATAAGGATTAGGGTTGAAATCATATTGGACCAGCAGTCTTGATGGGTCAAAGCTCACCTGGCAGTTTGTTACACTACAAGACAAAACTATGTAATACAGTGATAGTTGTACATTTCCATGAAGTTTGCGGGACCAGGTCCCTTATTATTAGCTTTTTACCATCCAAACAAGATATATCAATTCAAATACCCAAGGACCTGGTCCCTTGTTGTCAGCTGATCATTATCAAAATATGATATAGCAATTTTCCCTCTTTTTGATTATGACAAACCTACCACAGATTTTGTGCACCAATGTTCATTCATCATATTTAATAGAAGTGATTACCACTATTGTCGATGAATATTCCCATATACTATGCACCTTTCTTCCCCATGTCAATATATCATGCGACATAAAGACCTAGTCCCTTATTTTTAATTGACATAACAATTCTTTCATTGGATTTTAATGTTCCCCCATCAATATAACTGCACTCATGAATATTCACTCAGTTCATTTTTCCACTTACAATATTCAACATTCTTCCCCCTATAAATATGCCATCATCATTACCATCAGCATTCATTTAATACATATGCACCTAGTACCTAGTCCTTAACATATCAGCATATCATGCAATACACTTTATCCCTACAACATGAATTCAGTATACCCCTTTTAGCATCATTAAAATGTGATAATAGTAAACCAAGAGTAAAATAACCACAAGTTAGTTAACTCATCTCCACTAGTCTCTTATTGTAAATTGACATCAAAATTCTTTCATTGTGTTTTAATGTTTCCCCTATCAATATACCTGGACGCAACAATATTCATTCAATTCATTCTTCAAAACTACGACATTCAACATTATCCCCCTATAAATATTGCATCATCATTAGCATCAACATTTATTTAACACATATACACCTGGTACCTAGTCCTTCACATATCTTTATATCATGTAATACACTTGGTCGCTAGAACATAAATTCAATATTCCTCCTTTTGGAATCATTAAAATATGATAACAGTAAACCAAAAGTAAAATAAGTAAAAGTTAGTTAACTCACGACCACTAAGGAAATACTAACCTGATGAATAATTTATTTTTAAAAGTAAAGAGAAAATAGATGAAATACACTAACAGGAATTAGTTCATTCTTAAGGGAGACCAGCATAATTACAATATACCAAGAAATATAAAAGAGTTGTCTACAAAAATCACAATAGAAACAACAACTTAACAAAACTAGGGATGACAAACTGATACAAGAATGATAGGACTCAGTTGGATGGGGGATAAGGGGAGAATGATTTAAGTAATAACTCTATTCTGGCAGCCTCAACTACATAAAAATCGAACAAAATTCTAGTGAGGGTTTTTTCTTCTGTGTTTAGCCCTTGAAGCTCACCAGTAATTTCTTCAACCAAGGCCCAGAGCTTTGTATTTTCAGTAGTGCCAGGTTTCTTTAAGGATAACTTCTGAATCTGTAAGTGAACTATCTCATTATCCTTAGTATGTAACTTAATCCTCATACTCTCCATTTACTTGCTTAACGTTTTTAGAGAAACAAAAATTTCTTACACTTGGGACACTATTGCCACTTTTTCTTATATGCATTCATTTTCCACTGATGTTGTTAGACTGAATTTTTCTTTAACTATTCTAGGTGTTTCTTTATTCCCGACTAATTAAAGTGGTCACAAAACTTGTTTAATAAGTACCCATAAGTAATACCATGATTCTTTTCCTTGTTATGGATGAACTTTTGCACACGCTCTATCATTAGATCAAGTAGACTTATCAACCCAAATTTACTCAGACAATCTATTAGGAATAAATCAACAACAGACAATGGTACTTTTCTCTTACCTAAGTAAAAGGAACTTGTTCAAAAATTCAAATACTAATTAGAACTAACTTGTGAGAAATTTCTTACTCAGACTAGCTATTGATGTCCCTCCCACATTTGAGGCATCAATCATTAACTCAGTTGAGACTTGTTGTTTGACAATAGTCCTCACACTTGTAATCAACATATTAAGAATTTTTCCCAGTGCCTCTTCATCCGGCTTTATTTTCATTTCTTGCACATGGGAAGTCAAGCTCAACACATCATCTGAGAAATCCATTATTTAATAGAATTCTCTTATATTTTCTTAAAACACTATCGAAGATAGTTCCTCTAGGAGGTGTAACCATCCCTGATGTTTGACATATTCCACCAACTAAATGATTCTAGGTTTTTGATAAATCATGGGATCAAATACACTTCTAGAGAATACATTCTCAGTTTTAAAAATTTTATTTCTTTCCTATCTAGACCCATATATCTTTTCTTCGTCTGTTCTTCTTCTTTTTGTATCACTGGCTATTTTTTTCAATGATATTTCTCTTCTTGGGACCAAGCTTCTTAAAGATTTTCTTCTTTTCCATCGAAATGTGTTTCTACTTTATTTCTACAGGGCTACAAGACTTAGAATGGGAGGACTTGGTCCTTCCAACTATATGAATTTCATGAGTTCTTTTCTTAATTACAGCAACAACATCAAGAGCAATGTCCTCATCCTCTCTAACCCCAACAACTTCAACATTGTCCTTCTTCAATACGATAACTTTATTTAGTCTTTTTCTATTAGTAGTAAAAACTTTCTAGCCTTTATAGTATTTACTAACAGCTTCTTTTTATAGCCTCTAGTAAAATAGGATCTGGCAACTTTTACCCAAGAAACAATTACTTTCTCTATGCATTTATTCCCTCTTTTTTTCATAGGACGCCTTAGAGGTGGTTCATCCTCATTTGTTTTTTCCTTATTTAAAGGGGCACAAATTCTCTGTCCTTTGACACATTACCTTTTTCAACTACTACTTTCTCTTCTACACTAAATAAGGTTTCCGTGGGGTCATTTACAATCAGAAGTAAGACTATAGTAACCCTATTCTCACCGCTAGAAAGTTCAAACATCTTTACAAATATTTATTCGTCCAACAGTTAAGCAATAATAGGGTTTCAATCTAAGGGAGTAGGGGAACCAGGTACTTGTAAGTTTTCTAACAGTTCTAAATTTTTTGGTTCTTTAGTAGAAATAAGGATTTGAGTCTTTTGGTAATTTTGGTTCATTTGAAGATGGAGAAACTTTTGATCAAGGGATTTCTTCATCACGTGGTGATCAAAAACCTTGATATAAATTTTCTACCATGGTTGACTTAGCAGAAATTTTAGTGTTTTAGGATGTTTCAATAAGGAGAGACTCTTTTGGGGTTTTAGGAATTTTTGATGAGGACTCAGTGGGAAGAGTTAGTACAGGTTCTTGTTTGGAACTTAATATGATTTATTCTATGATTTTTGGTGTTAATGGACCAGAGATTTCTATTCATGTTTTTTAGACTAATTTTCTAGGACTATAACAACTTTTAGCTGTTTAACAAGAGTTGTAAAAATGGGAATGTCTCCTATTTCAATTTTTTGTACGAGAGAAAGAAAAATAGCATCTCAGTTTAGAGATGAGAATGATTGAGGGGGATGATTTGAATTAATTAGGATAAGAATGAAATAAAAAATATTTGATTTTATAATTAAGGGATGTGAATATTTGATATTTAAAAGGTACCTTGTTGAAATGATGCATCTGACTACAATAGGTGTGACTCTTCATATTTGCTGTAAATTGACAGCTTTTGTTCAGACAATGAAAATCTGTGGCTTTTAAGATAGAACTTTTTGGTACTAACCTGAGATATGGGACTAGATTCCTCTCTTTCTAAAGTGAATTCTTCATTTGTGTTTGCCTCAATAGTTTTTCTCCAAAATTGTTTCCAGTGGTGTATACCTACAAAGGTATGATACTGATTTAGACCAATTTTTACTTGCTTTACCAAGGATAACTGTCTTTTGATCATAACTAATTTTAGTAAGAAAAACTGTATCATTTAGTAGGTCGGGTTGATTTGATCAATTCACCCTCAACTTGTTAGTTTTAGTATGCCGCATTATTCCAAAAGTTATTATCTTAGTAGGTATGAGGAAAATGTCCCAGACATAAATTCTTTAAAGTTTCTAAATATCCTCCTTCTTTTCATTTATCCATTCAACATTTTTTGAGCTTCTTCTATATTTTTAGCTTAATTTGAGATAGAAAAGCTGAGAATGTCATGTAATTTCTAGATTGAGCTCTTATTTGGACTCTAGTATTCAGAGTTAAAGTTATATTGTTAAGGGGATTAGAAGATCTATCCCTTCAGTTTTGCCTTCTGAAATGAGTTTTTTAGAGACCAGGTCCCTAAAGAACTTAAGTGGATCTTTCTTTATATTCTTTCAGTTAGAGCAGGGGTTTGTAATTGAGATCGTGATCACAATTGCTTTCATTATTTTTATTTGTATCATTGAGTCCTTTGACTGTCATCTGCAGCAGTATCATCTCATTTAACAAGAATGAGTTCTTTAAATATTAAGTCTTCATCATCACCTAGATTCACCATCTTTCCTAACTTATCAAGTACCACATACACATTCTATTAAACACATGAAGTTCTAAGATTTTGTTCCATGATTAGATCTAAATTTAACAATATTAAAATTTATCATAAAGGAATAGTTTGTTTGTTATGACCCCAACGCAGGCATTCAAAGCCTTGTTGATTAGAAATTTAAGCTTTGGTATTCCACCGCCTAGGTCCTTTGAAATTAATTTTTTTAGCAAAGAGAACTTTTGATGTCCCAGTCTTTTATACCATAAATCAGTGTCTTCAATCTGAACACGTAAGCAAGTTAATTTCTCATTATCCACAGAAACCAAATCAACTACATACATATTTTTTATCCTCTTGGCTTTGAGAATAACTCTCCTAGACTTCAAGCTTGATACAGTGCTTCCATTAGATGAGATCTTAATCTTATTACCTTTTCCAAGTGAGACACCACCATCTTATAGTATCTGGAGAGAGAATGTAGTCTGATATTCCAATGATATGCTTTGAACATTTATAATCAATGAATCAGTTATGACTGCAATCCTATTCTCCCACCTACAAACAAAGTTATTATTTAGATTTTAGAACTAACTTGAGTTATATTTCCAGTAGAAAGGCAACGGTGTGATTAAATCTTTCTTGTCCTTCTAAACGTAGAAGAATTTTTGACATTTGCGAGTATGAAACCCTTAGTATAAGAATTCTCCTGCTAAATGTATCCAGAACTACTCATTTTAGCTCTATTCCAACTTTAATAGTTTTTTTTCAAATGCCCATCTCTTCTACAATGAAAGCATAGAGGTTCTTGGACCTTTTTTCTACATCCATGATCATCTTTCCCATGAGACCCAAGTGATTGGGTTTGATACTTATATCCAATCCCTTTACCATTATTAACTCTCTGACCAGTTCAATTGGAAAGGATCTGAAAGGATGTGTGCTATATGGAGTTTTGATAATGAGCAACTAACTTCTAGGGAACAGGTTCCTAGTTGTTCAAGGTACTATACAAATGGTATACGTGACTGCACAGCTTTATTCTCTTGTTTAACATACTTGAAGGTGTTGCTTATACTAACTAGGATAGTTGATCCAATGATATTTCAACCCTAATCATCACTCATCTATAAAAGGGAAAAGACATTTCTTCATCAAATGTTTTTTGTATATTCCAATTCTTGATCTTAAAGAGAGAAAAGGAAAAACATAGAATTACTTAATTACTTAGCATATGTTAGAAGAAATTGAAATTGTTCTTGAGTGATGATTTGTATTTGAAATACTCTTTCCATAAGTGTAGTATTTTTATGTTATTGAGAGAAGTGATTAGGTAGAGTTGCCTAAGTTTGTTGTTGGTTAGATTTAATCAAATTTTTTTATGAATATTGGCAGAGATGTCAATGTATTCTTCTAATAGAGGGATTACAAGTAGAAGGAACCTTGAGTTAGGTTCATAGTCGAGTCTAAAATTAAGAGGGTGGATATATTAGACAGTTTTGAGCTTGTTAAGGCAAGTCGTGGTTTCTCTTCCCTTGAGAAAGGGGGTTTCCACATTAAATACTATATTCTATACATTTCCTGTACTTCATTGTTATTCCTGATAATGTACTATTTCATTGCCTATGATTGACGTTGAGGAATCCGGTCCCGGACAGTGTAGTGCAACCCCCTTTGGGTTTCTACAATTGGTATCAGACCTAGAACACTCTAAAAGCTTTACACCAAGAGTGATTTAGTTGGAATGGATGCCCTAACTAACCTAGAAGAAGGGCAATCTTCTACTAGACCACTAAGATTCAATGGGCAGTATTATGGGTGGTGGAAGCCAGGATGTTTGACTTCATTATGGTTGATGATATTGAACTTATGGACATATGTCTTGATGTTACTCATGTACCTGTTAAAGAAACTAAAGAAGGAGAGGTTACATAGATGATTATTAAAAGTTGAGAGGAGTACAATGATGAAGATAGGATAAATATTGAAAAAACTACAAGGCCAAGAAACTGCTTGTTTGTGGGATAAGTCCTAATGAGTATAAGAAAATCTCAGCTTGTGAAAATTCCAAAGAGATTTAGGACTTCTTGTGGAATTCTCATGATGCTACAACTAATATGACAGATTCAATAAAATATATTCTTACTACTAAGTATGAGACCTTTACAATGAAATAAAGAGAAATAATACAAGATTCACTTCTATCACAAATGAGCTTTAGTAACTAAGAGAAGTGATACCCTTGTATAAACAAGTAAGAAAAATTCTTGGCATTCTTCATAAGTCCAGGGAAAGAATGGTTGATGGAATAACAGAGGCAAGGAACCTAAAGATTGTCATAATGGATGAACTTTTTGAAAATCTAAACACTCTTAAGCTCAAGAAGCAACAAAGGGATGGAGAAGAAGAATGTAAAAAAAGAAAAATCCCTACCATTAAAGGTCTCTAAAAGTGATCTATATAAAGATGTCATTGGTGTTGCCTATTTGGCAAAAAGAATTTTTAGAGCCATGAAGAAGAGTGGTCAGTTCCTAAGAAGATTTGGGACTTCTTGAGGGCTTCTCATGAAACTACTACCAAAATAAAAGATTCAAAAAATATATACTTACTTCTTAGTATGAGACCTTTATAATTAAAGAAGGAGAAACAATGCAATAAATGCATGCAAAATTCACTTCTGTCACAAATGAGCTTCACTATCTAGGAGAATTGATTCCCTTGTACAAACAACTGAGAAAATTTCTTGGTGTTCTTCCTAAGTCCTGGGCAAGAAAGGTTGATGCAATAACTGAGGTAAGGAACCTGAAGATTCTCAAAATAGATGATCTTTTTGGAAATCTAATGTAACACCCCAAAATCTCATCACGAGGTGTTACATATTTCTTAAGGCTATAAGTAGCCCCAAGCTAACCCTTTGAGCTTGCTACAAACTACAACTTAATTTAAGATAATTAGATAAAAATGATAATACTGTATCTTATCAAGTATGAGCTGAAATAATTGAAAGATACTATTTGAACAACCATTATCGAAATCTAAAACATCATCTAATAGTCCGACAAGCCTTTACTTACTAAGGAACTATAGAGTCATTAGGAAAAAACCCCAATTGACTCAAACTGAACTAAAAAGAGATGAACCCACTACTATGAAGACCGATAATCAGAGAAATAGGTCCTCAAATCATGAGGACTAATCAATTGCAGAAATGTAGATAGAGGTACTTGAGGATCATTGTTGCTGGTGAGACTGAGCACCTGAAACTACATTATGAGACAATGTAGCACATAGACGTATATATGGATCAGTACTTTGAGGATGTACAGAGTATATGGAGGTGTATGCAATAAGTAAACAATATCATTACTCTTTATAAAACCATGCATGCTGATATAAATAACTCGCATAGCTTGAATAACTCTGAAATCTAAATCTCATAAATCAAGAATAATGAAATAGGTAGTATAAATTTCATGAGTCACGATACTTAATTATAAAATTTGTATTATCCTCTTATTCTCAAAGCTTGTAAACAAAAGGAATCTTAAAACATATACTTTAACCATATGGATAATAAGGGATTTCTTTTGAACTTGGAGACTATAGGATTTTGGAACGTAGAGACTTTGTAACTTTTGACTTAGGAACTTGGATTTTGGGGACTCTGGGAGTTTTTTCTAACCGACATAAACCATATGAGCTGACATGGATTCTAATGTCTTGCCCACATTGGGAAGAGATTTTCTACCCTTTCTATCGAAATAGAACCTTAATTTTAGTGATCACTATCTTAACCCATTTGGGGTAAATTATAATCATAAGGTAGCTCGTAGTTCTAGGGCGTTAGATCGTGGAATCATACCTACTCAGTGCTAAATACTACTACCATACTTAGGCTTAGAACTGTTAGGAAAATCCACCTTAAAATACAGTGTAAGGTCTAAAACGAAAGCCAACTATGCATATTTTTGCTTTAAATCATAAATTGTATGAAATATATGGATTCCTATCTTAGCTTAGACCAAGAGGTCAAATCTTTATCTAAATTCTTAAAATAATCTAGTCATGGGGTGCTTATAGCACAAACAATCTTGAAACCACAATCTTTAAATGGGGTCTATTAACCCAAACATTAATCTCATATCAAGACATGTTAACAGTTCATTTTTTATACTGCAATTATTCATAATCATCTTAAAATCTATAAATTTCATCAACAGGCATAGAAATATAAACAAAATCATGTAATTCAACCTTTAATCCATGGGAAATCTCATAATCTTAAAAATAATGATAATGGGTATAGACCCTAACTTGAATTTCATGGAAAATCTCATAAATTATAGTAATTTTGTAATTAAAATAATCCTTTGGGCAGAAGGGTTAAAGAGTTACCCTTGTTCAAACCCCACATACCTTATTTGTCTTGATTCGATGGAACAAGTTGACTTTTGAAGTCTTAAGAATATTCTTAGATGTTTTTGTTAAATGTTCTTGAATGGTGATACTTGATTCTTGAGTTTTTCTTAGAGAAGGGTTTATATCAAGTTCTTGGGGATTAATGGGTTTGTATCAAGTTCTTGGGGATTAATCTTGAAAGATACCCTGATTTTATGTTATAGGTGAATATGATGTTGTGAGCTTTGATTTGATGTAATTGTGTGTTAAAAAGGGTGGGAAAAGACCCGAAAACACTTTAAAAAATGTCTTTAAATCACTGAACAGAAGTTGTGACGGCTTGGGTGATGGTCCTTCGCAAGCTCGATGGTCCGTCATCCTACCCATTGCACTTGGACTAGAACACGGACTTACTTTCTTAATTTTGATGGCTTGGGCAATGATCCATCATTATCTCGACGGTCCGTCAACCCTCCCATCAAACTTTGGCCAGTGAATGGGTTTACTGCGCAGTTGCGATGGCTTGGGCGATGGTCCATCACTGGAGTGATGGTCCATCGTCCTGCCTGTCGCTTGTGGGTAGTTTGGACACCTCTCAGTATAACGGCTATAACTTTTTACCCCGATACCAGATTTGGGTGAAATTGTATCAAAATTGTGGAAATTCTATCAGATTTAAGCATTAGTCACTTAGAAAGTCATCCATTAATCTTCTGGAGAATAAATTATACTTAAAGAAAGGGTGGGGCATAAATTACCTAGCCAAACATTAGGTGATGGCTTATTAGTAGGATACTATCCCATCAATTCAGTCATCAACCTATGGTAGAATGTGAATTAATTGCACTTTAGCTAACGATAAGGAGTGACAGCTCGTCACTTTATTTATACCTTGTAGACTTTATCATCACCTTTGTCCAGATTGTACCATTTTCTTTTTCCGGTTAACAACTACAGGTGATAGGTTGTATACTTGTTGATGTCCTATGAACTTAGTTGCCAACTCTATCCATTGTATGTATTTTCTTAAGCTCTAGTTGATGACTAAAAGTGACGGGTCATATACTTATTGGTATTGTTGTCAACTCTATTCAAAATTAACACTGATCCTAAATTAGTTCTGCACACCAAAGCAAACACATTACTTAAAATAAAATCTTAAAACAAGTAAAAATATTGGGCTTCCTCCTAATAGTCTTGATTTAATGTGGCAACACGATTCGCTTATCTTTACTACTCAAACTTCATCAAGATACACTTTAGACAACAACTTTTCTTCATCCTCTGGGCCAATATAACTCTTGAATCATTGGTAATTTACCATAATAAAATTTCCTTCTTTGTTTTCAAGTTCCACCACTTCCAATAAAGAAACCTGAGTTATTTTGAAGGGTCTAGACCATTTCGACTTCAACTTGCAACGAAAAAGATTGAAATGTGAGTTAAACATCAGTACCAAATCACCCGCATAAAATTCCTAATTTTTTAATTCTTCAGTCTTAGTACTTCTTTATTCTTTCCTTGTACAAATCAACTCTTTCGTATACATGGAGCAAAATATCATCTACCTCATTTAGATAATCTAGCTTCAATTAAGATGCCTCTTTTGAATTTAAATTCAATCTCTTGAGTTCCCATAATGCTTTGTGTTCCATTTTGACTAGCAGATGACAAGCTTTATTGAAAATAAGCTGATAAGGCGACATTTCTATTGGTGTTTGGAAGGTTGTCGAGTAAGCACAAAGAGCATTATCCAATTTCCTTGACCAATTAACTCTGTTAGCATTTACAGTCTTTGCTAAGATAAAATTTATCTCCCTGTTCAATAACTCCACTTTCCTGCTAATTTACCAGTGATAAAGGGTGGCTACCTTAGGTTGTTTCACCCCATAGTTTAGAAGTGCAGCTCGAAACATTTTGTTACAAAAGAGCGATCCTCTACTTCTGATAGTTCTAGGAATACCAAAATATGATAAAATATTATTTCTCAGGAATGCCACTATTCTTTTCCCTTCATTTTGTACCAATGTTAATGCTTTAACCCACTTGGACTTGTACTCCATAGCAAACACTATATATTTATGACCGCAGGAACTAACAAACAGTCCTACAAAGTCTATGCCCTAAACGTAAAATAGTTCCACCTCTAGCATTTTAGACATACACATTTCACGATGCCTAGAGATCAAACCCTATTGTTGGATAAACCCCTCTAACCCAAATTTCGGATCTGTGGGTTAAGTTTAGGTAAGATTCTGTGTTTAAGATTCAACAGGTAATAGGACTCCTTGATAATTCCAAGATTTTAATCATTGTCTATTGTTTGAAAACAATAGATAGCACCTACTTAGATTTTCTTGAGATAAGAAATCAAATACAGTAGGAAGTGAATTATTGACAGAGACTTAGAAAAACTAAAAATTTCCATTTAATAATCAACATTGTAACAAGGTTGATTAACCTACGGTAAATTCTGGTCAGTGAATATAAATTCCCTAATTCTGAGAGGATTAGGTAATTAAATGCTTAAGTAGGTCGAGAGATAATTAGGCATAACTTCGATAAAGTAATCTGTTGTCCTATTTTCTATGAGAATCTTGTATCACTATTAGCATCTGCCAAGTACCCAAACCCATAGTGAACATAATTCTGGTTTTTCCATAACCTCTTGATTACAAACGCTGAAGCTAAAGTGACCAACAATTATTTGTTAAACACAAAACCCCCATTTCAGGAAACATCCAACTATCAGTTGATTAACTTTAAAACAACTTAAGTTCACACCATATTCCCTGTGGTTTTTTACCCCAACCTAGTTGGTTTATATATTGAAAATGATCGCTTACATTCTTATTGAAGAGGTATAGTTTGAGCGTTATCAAAAATAGCATCGTTGCCGGTGAATACAACTATAAATTGAAGTTTGTGTGCGCTAATTGACTATTAGTAAACTTTCCTATTTTTATGTTTATTTGTTGTTGTTTTTTATTTCAAGGTCTTTGTAGTAAATGCCAAGAACCAGAAGTTTCGGAGAACCATTAGTACCAATTAATTTGGAATCACAACGTATTGGAAGAATGGAAGACCAGTAAGAGGCTAACAGACTAGAATCCTTAGCTAGAGCTTATATGAATATTCCAAATGTCGGGCAACAAGCAAGAAATCCAAATCCTCAGGATAAAGATTCGGGAGACGAGGAGTTGCTAATTTCCGGTAACCCAAGGCGTGCAGAGTAAGTAGCTACACCAGTACAATGTAATGCTAATAGGAACAATCCATTCTGAGGAAGGCAAGATTACCAGCCATTCTAGTATGACCTCAATGATGATGATTATGGAATGGATGGATTAGGTTCAATGGGTGTAATTATACCTCCATCATTGTCGACTGGGCAAAATTTAACATTACAGGTACTATGATTCAACTCCTCAATCTGAAGAGGTTGTTTGCTGGCATTCCTGGGGATGACCGAAACTTGCATTTGGTGATCTTTTTCACCATCTGTAAATCTTTTGATAACCCAGGAGTGGGTCCGAATGCAATCCGATTGAGGTTATTTCCATTGTCTCTATCTCGGGAGGCAATATTGTGGCTTTATGAGCGGACACTCGATTCTATAACAAACTGGAGACAGTTAAAAGGAGATTTCCTAGAAAGGTTATTTTTGCCTTCCAAGAGGGTACAGTTGAAGGATGAAATCAGCAACTTTTGGCAGCTCCCGACTGAAGCCTTGCATAAAACCTGGAAGAGATTCAAGAAAAAGCTGACACAGTGTTCGAAGCACAATTTGACAGACATACACTTGATGGAGGCTTTGTACAGGGCTCATAACTCTGTTAAAAAACCAATTTTAGATAATGTTGTTTATGGTTTGTTTGTTGATCTTACATTCCTAGAGGCTTCAGAGATGCTAGAAAGAATGACTAAATAGAGTCGGGCATGGTATACTGGAGACTTTATGGTAGCCAACCCCATTGTTTCTACGGGAATGACTGGGGAACAATGCAAAAGAGATGAGGAGCATAACCAAGACATGCCTCACCTTAAAACGCAGATGGATCTGCTAACCAAGCACTTGCTATCAGGTAAGACTAAGATGGTAAAAGCTGTGGGATCTCAAGATAGAGTTGATGCAGATGCAGATGCAGAAGAAGAGTAAAATTATGTTAATAATTAGGGGGTTTCCAAGGAAATGGCCATGGGAATAAAAATTAGAATTATTATGATAAGGCTGGTTATAAAGATAGGGAGCAGTGAAATTGGAAGAACAATAATGATAGGAGCGGGCTCTATGTCCCTCTTAGAAATCTTGAGGTTGCTATAAAAAGTTCTGAAAAGATGTCCGAGTAAGACATGATGGTTAAATTGTTGAAGGAAGTCGAGGCTACCAACTCTATTATGACAACCTTGAGGACCGATTGTTATCTATTATTCAGTTGGTAAACTGATACTCCACCACAATCAAATAGTTAGAGCAGCAGATGAGCCAACTGTTTGTAGTATTTAATAGTGGAAGTATGGATCGTTACCAAGATATACGTTCCACAATCTACAGAATGATGGGTCATGTATGGCGATTAGCACTGTGAGTGGTAAGATGTTACCTGGCCCTTTTGTGGGTAAAAGTTTAGTTAAAGATGTGACTGAGGCAGAGGATGAAGCCAAAGAAGAATGTCTAGTAGAGTTTAAGAAGTTTGATGGTTCTGATGGTCCTCTAGGAAAAGAGGAAAAGAAGGAGAAAGAGGTAGTGTTGAAACCTCTCCCAAAACCACCACCTCTCTTTCCTCAATGCTTGAATAGAATAATTAATGATGCAAAACTCAGCAAGTTTATGGCAATGCTCAAATAATTGATGGTGAATGTACATTGGTTGAGGCACTTGAGCAAATGCCAGGATATTCAAAGTTCATGAAGGACCTTGTGACTAAGAAAAGAGCGGTGAGCTACAATCTGGAGGATAATCTCCTCCATTGTAGTGATATCTCTATGCGGACTTTGGTGTAGAAAAAGCCAGATCTAGGAGCATTTACTATTCCCTGTATGATTGGGTCTATGGAATTCACTAAGGCATTATGTGATCTAGGAGAAAGCTTTAACTTGATGTCACTGGTTTTATATAGAAAGTTGGGACTAGGTAATCCCACACCCACTAACATGCAACTCGTGATGGAGAAAATGTCGGTAAAATAACCTGTTGGTATTTTTATAATGTGTTGGTAAAGGTAGCTAGCTTCATATTCCCTATATATTTCGTGATTCTAGATTGCGAGGTGGACTTTGAGGTACCCATAATCTTGGGTAGACCATTCCTCACAACTAAAAGTGTGTTGATTGATTTGAGAGCAAATGAGCTTTTATTCAGGATGAATGATGAGGTGGTATGATTTGATGTGTTTAAGTCAATGAAGCATCATGAAAAAATGAGTGTGTTCTCAGTGGTTGATGTGGATTATGAGGACCAAAGAAGATGTCAATTGAGAAGCAACTTATTATCGAGACTTTTGCAATAGTTCTGATGAATTTTGATTGTAAAGGCATAGAGGAATACAAAAAGACTATTTGTGCTTTGTCAGGAATGGTCTCATATCCATATTCTCCTAAGAAGCTAGACCTTGAACTTGTAAATCGACCAACACTGCTGGCTAAGCCATCCATTGAAGAGCCATCAGTGTTGGAATTGAAAAAACTGCCTGGGCATCTAAGGTTTGAGCTATGGAAATATGCTACCTATAATTATTGCAGCTGATGTATATGAGCAATAGGTAGAAGCACTTACTTCCATACTTCAGAGGTACAAAAGATCAATCGGATAGACTATCACAGATATTATTAGCATTTCCCCTGGCATCTGCACGCATAAAATACAACATGAGGAATATTGTATTCCAACCATCAAGCACCAACGCCATCTTAAACCACCAATGCAAGAGGTGGTTAACAAGGAAATTATTTAGTGGTTAGATGCAGGAGTGGTTTACCATATTTCAAACAAAAAAAATGGGTGAGCGCAGTTCAATGTGTGCCCAAGAAAGGGGGCATGACTGTGGTTTCAAATGATAGGAATGATCTAATTCCACTTTGGCCTGTGACTGGGTGGAGAGTTCGCATGGACTACTGCAAACTAAATTCATGGACTTTGAAAGACCATTTCCTGATGCCCTTTATGGACTAAGTGCTTGATTAATTAGCTGAAAGGGAATGGTACTGCTTCTTAGATGGCTATTCTAGATATTACAAGATTTGTATTACTCCTGAATATCAAGAGAAGACGATATTCATATGCCCATATGGCACCTTTGCATTTAAGGGGATGTTGTTTGGGTTGTGCAATGCACCCGCTACTTTTCAATGGTGGATGAAATTTATCTTCTCGGATAAGTTGGTGGACAACATAGAGGTATTCATGGATGATTTCTCTATGGTGGAAGACTTATTTGAGTTATGTTTGTCAAACCTGAGTATGGCCTTGCAATGATGTGTCAAATTTAATTTGGTGCTTAATTGGGAGAAATGCCACTTTATGGTAAAGGAGGGCATCGTTCTCGGGAACAAAATTTCAGCAAAAGGAATACAAGTTGATTGAGCCAAGGTTGAAGTTATTGAGAAACTACCACCTCCCATTTTAGTGAAGGGAGTGCATAGTTTTCTTGGGTATGTTGGCTTTTATCGGAGGTTTATAAAAGATTTCTCGAAAGTTAAGAAATCCACTTTGCCAAATTTTGGAGAAAGAAGTGAATTTTTCCTTCGATTATGAGTGCTTAAAGGCATTTCAATGTCTTAAAAAGAAGCTGGTTGAGGCCCCTATCATGGTTGTACCGGACTGGTCAAAACCATTTGAGAATATGTGTGATGCAAGCGGTGTTTTCCTTGAAGCTGTACTGGGACAAAATAGGGACAAACTATTTCATCTAATATATTATGCCAGCAAAGCACTGAATGAAACCAAAAAGAACTACACTGTCATTGAGCAGGAACTCCTGGCTATAGTGTATGCTCTTAAGAAATTCAGGGCTTATCTATTTAGGACCAAGGTGGTGGTCCACACTAGCCATGCAACTTTAAGGTATTTGATAGCTAAGAAGGATGCAGAATCGAGGCTGATTAGATGGGTGTTGCTACTACAAGAATTTGACTTTGAAGTCAAAGATAGGAAAGATTATGAAAACCAGGTTGCGGATCATCTGTCTAGAATGGAAAGTGAGCAGGCAATTAGTGATGAAATGGAGATAAATGATGCATTTCCTGATGAGGATATCTTGGCTGCTGATGTGGAGAAATTGCCTTGGGTACGCTGATTTTGCAAATTATGCTGTGAGTGAGGTCATTCTAGAAAATCTTTCTTTCCATCAAAGAAAGAAATTTTAGCATGATGTGACACATTACTTCTGGGATGAGGCATATTCTTTTTGGCAATGTGCTGGCAATATTATAAAGAGATTGTGCCAGAAGTAGATGTATTGTGTATATTAGAAGCATGTCATGCTTCTCCAGTTGGAGGTCACACTGCAGGTGACCGAATGGCTAGAAAGGTGTTGCAGAGAAACTACTATTGCCCAATATTGTTCAGGGATGCCCAGTGTCAGAGGTAGGGGTCAATCTCCAAAAGAAATGGGATGCCTTTGACTAGGATGCTTGAAGTGGAATTGTTTGATGTTTGGGGCATCGATTTCTTGTGTCCTTTTGTAAGATCATATGGGATGAAGTATATTTTAGTTGTTGTTGACTATGTCTCAAAATAGGTCAAAGTTGTTTCCTTGTATGATAAAGAATGAAAGAGAGTTATTGTTTTTCTCAAAAAGAACATCTTCTCTCGATTTGGAATACTACATACTATTATAAGTGATGGAGTATCTCATATTTGCAACAAAGTGTTTGGAGCGGCTTTAGCAAAATATAGGGTGAAACAGCATAGAGTAGCCACTCTATATCACTCATAGACTAGTGGGCAAGTGGAGGTGTCAAATTGAGATATTAAAGCCATCCTAGCCAAAATGGTGAATATTAGTCGGAAAGACTGGTCTAGAAAGCTCGATGATGCCTTATGGGCATACCGAACGATTTTCAAGACACCCATTGGCATATAACCATTTCAGTTGGTCTATGGAAAAGTGTGCCACCTACCAATAGAGCTGGACCACAAGGCCTTATGGGCACTCAAAATGTTGAATTTGAGTTAGAAAGAGACAACAGAGCTGAGAATGAGACAACTGAATGAGATGGATGAATTCCGTCTCAGGGAATAAGAACGAGTAAACCTATATAAAGAAAATATGAAAAAGTATCATGATTGGAGGATAGAGAAATGAGACTTCCAAAAAGGTGACTTGGTGCTTCTGTTCAATTTTAAACTCAAACTGTTCCTAGGTAAGCTTAAATCCAAGTGGTTTGGTCCATTTAGAGTTATTCAAGTCTACTCATCTTAAGTAGTAGAACTTGAAAATAAAGATGGCAGCAGTTTCAAGTTAAATGGGAAACGAGTCAAACTTTATATTTGTCAAAAAGACTCGATAAAAAAGTAGTTATGCTATCTATCTCAAAGAAGTCTAAAGTAATTGAGATGAGTCGTGCCGCGACTTTAAATCAAGCACTACATGGGAGACAACCCATGATCCTCATGTGTGATCCACTCCAAGTATATCCTAACCCTTAGTTAAGATTTTCTTTGATTTTATGTTGAGGGTGTAGGGAAAATTGTTGTAACATTTTGTAGCCGACTAGGAGAAATTCTAGTACTTGAGGAAATTAACATGCTTTTGTAATTCTTGAGCACCTCTCTAATGGAATGAGTAGTTACTTGTGTGAATTGCATCTAAGTGTGACCACTGTGCACATTTCTATTGGATTAGTTCTAGTGATGAAATAATCGGTGCTAAACAGCTACATGAACTAAATGAGCAGTAACTTGTGATATACATGTGTGCCATGAGCGTGTGAGACATTAGTCAGTTCCCATTGTATGTTGAATCCAAAACATGGCCAGTTAGTCTTACCTAGGTTGAAGGATAGGGGTTAGGAAAGGATCATAGGTCACTTTTATATTAGCTCACCTTTAGCCTAAATAACCTTGCTCGTACGTAGAATATCCCTCGATCCCTGCTTTGAGCCTGAGTATCCTAATTTTTTTTACACTTGTCACCTTTCCGTTTATATCATAATGAACTTTTTTTCCCTGGTCCTCCTTGGACACTGTGCACCTTGACCTATGCAAATGGCCTAAGTTGAGGGGTGCGTGATGTAAAATGAATAGGAAGAAAGGTAAAGTTAAAGAAAAGAATAAAAGTTGGGTGCGGTGGAAAAGAGCAAGAAAAAAAGTTGTGAAATAAAAGTGATTGTAGAAAAGACCGCACCCATCCTGAATAAGTGTGAAGAAAATAGAAGAATAGAACAAGGCTAATGAGTGAAACCCCAAAAAGATAGTGTAGTGTGAAGGAGGCATAGTAACTATAAATATCATCTAGTATCATACCAGCCCCTAGCCTACATTACAAGCCAAAGAGAAGACCTATAGTGATCCTAGATGACCTGTCTGAAGATCGGGGTAATGAAAATAAGGTCAAGACAATGGTATTCGACATACATTGATTGGAACTTCATTATGAGAGTGAGTGTCTTATAAGGAAAGGGGGATTTTTCTTGTAGTAAGGGCACACTGGTTATATTATTAGTTACTGACTTGTTTAGATAGTGTAAACTTGATACATGCACGGTTGTGTTGCTGAGTTGGTGCCATATCTTGATCACTATGTGTTGCATTTTTGTACTTCAATAATATACATAGTTGTTCTTGAATTGACTGACCTTAGAGATGGTGAAGATGTTTTGATATGATATAGATGATTGACTACCAAATGTACTTCGTATTCTCTTAGTTGTGTTTGAGTTGCTTGAGGACAAGCAATTGTTTTAAGTTGAGGGTGTTGATGTGTGAGTAGATGCTAACAAATTTGAGTCTTTTAACTCAGAATAATTGTAAATTCTTAAGCAATTTTTGTCATTTTTGATTGTTTTATCTTTGATTTTGCTAGAGAACCAACAAGGATGGAAGCAAAAAAGTTGAAATCTGAAGGAAAAAGAAGAAAAATATAGCTGACAACATTCTTGATAAGTCATCAGCCCTGTGATAAGTTATCAGCTTCATCGTCAACCTTAGATAGAGAATGGACCTCAGCTAAAAACTATGACAACTTTTTGTGATAAGCTGTCAAGGAGTTGATAGGTCATTAAAATTGTGTCAGTCTAAGGCAAAACATGGGTGCTAAGGTAGATAAGTGATGACATTCGTGATAAGTCATCAAAGATCTATAGTCCATCACAGCTAGTCGTCAGCCTAAGGCAATGAATGTCAAAATCAAAGAGGAGCTGGCGACATTTGTGATAAGTCATCAGCCTCCTGATAAAGCATCACGAATGGCGTTACCTGTCCGATAAATTGCTGCACTCTATGATTTTGTTTCCATAATTAGAGTAAACTATTTAAATTATTGTTTAGGGTTTTCTAAGGAGGGCCGAACATCTTTTGGAGACACGTATTTTGTTACTTTTCTCTATAGTTTCTTGGATTGAAAAACAATTAACTTTGAAGAGATTCCCATCAATACTTTGGGGATTTCTATTGTGATTAAATCTGAGAATAACTAGTTATTATTCATTTTATGGTAAGTTTATCTTTCAAATTAAAAATTTATCTAGTTGTTCCGATCATTACATCATGAGTGGCTAAACCCTAACCTGAATTGTAGGATCTATGTGTTAAGTTTTGGTAAGATACTAAGTGTTTAAGATTCAAAAAGTAATAGGACTCCTTGATAATTCAATGATTTTAATCATTGTCTATTGGTTGCAAACAATAGATAGCGCCTGCTTTAATTTGCTTCAGATAAAAAAATCAAATACAGTTGAAAGTGAATTATTGACAAGGACTTGGAAGCACTAAAAACTTCCATTTTATAATTGATGTTGTAACAAGGCTTATTAACCTGAGGTAAAGTCTAGTCAGTGAATGTAAATTTCCAAAGTCTAAGAGGATTAGGTAATTAAATGCTTAAGTAGGTCGAGATACATTTAGGCATAACTTTGATAAAGATAATCTGTTGTCCTATTTACTGTGAGAATCTTGAATCACTATTAGCATCTGTCAAGTACCAAAACCCATAATGAACATAATTTTGGTTTTCCATAACCTCTTGAGTACAAACACCGAAGCTAAAGTCACCAAAAATTATCTGTTAAACTCAAAACCCCCCATTTTAGGAAATAACCAACTATCAGTTCATTAACTCGCAAACGACTTAAGTTCACACCATATTCCCTGTGGGATTCGACCCCAACCTAGTTGGGTTATATATTGACAACGATTGCTTACATTCTCATTGAGAGGTGTAGTTTGAGCGTTATCATATATCTTATGATTATGTTATAAGCACAACGTCTGAACAAATGGGGCTTATCCCAAAAATACCTAGTTACATCATGTATAAACTTCTTCTTTTAATGAAATAATAAGTATTCTAGGATGATATAACAGACCACTAAATTAGCAAAGTCTGCATACCATGGCACCAACTCAAGAGTAGCAACTAATGTTAGAACATAAGGACATGAATCATGAAAGAATACTATGAATAATTGGGACACTTAACTAAGGACTGAGGAATAGAGTATCAACGGCATGGATTCATTACAGAGGTCAAAACTGCGGATATACATGACATAATCTAAATTTTTCTGATTACTAAGAGGGTAACATGAGTTCTTAGAACTGATCATATTGTAAAGTGTGAGTACATGAGTCATGAGTCGCCTTCCCTGAGTTTGGAGTTCACAAATTCGTGGAATATGATTCGTACTGCTGAATGAACTGGAACTCCTCATACTAGGAATTATGTGAGTATATGATTCTCTATTATGTGCATAAACATGACCTATGATCATGGAGCTGATATGTAAGGCATGAGTAGATATCATGATGATTGAAGAACAAAATTTTGAACTAAGATAATAATGGATTGGGCATCTTCCTACCCTACTGATTTCTACAATACTCTGGCATCACTGTTAGACTCTGAAAGCCTGACTTGGTTACTTTTTCTATCATCGCCCCCTTATCTTTAAGCCATCATTATAAGTTTCTGAACCATTTGATAAACTTTAACTAAACTATACCTATTTTACTCCAGATTTTGGGGTATAATAACACACATAAATGATAAACTTACGCTGAAAGACTACACCTAAAAATGTAAGGCCCATTGCTAGTACTTGTTTCTGATGTACAATTCTTAGCATTCCTTAGCCTCGACAATCATCACACAATAGATTAAAAGCTGACTAACTTAGCATTTTTTAGGAGCATCACCATCTAGAATTTCAACTTTTTTTTTCCATTAGCTCAATCCTCAAAGATTTAAACTTATATTCTAACACTTAACATGGATATCCCCAAACCTTCAATGAACCATACTAAATTCCTTCATAGCCTACTAACATCATATCTAAACCATGACAATTACCATCACACCAATATAACCAATATCAAAACATATAATTTTTAATCAACACATATAAATTTTTGCATACACTATTTCAATTCTGCTAGCTTACCTTCCATACGACTAGCCCCAAGGATATAAAATCTACTAAATTCAGATAACACAATCCCCACTTTTTTGTTGCTAAGCTTCTTGGTTTATGATTCTAATTATAGATCACATTCTATCATAGAATTCTAAGGAAGGATCTGAAAGAACATCTGACTTCGGCTCAAAGAATGATTTTTCATCATCATGAATAAAATATTTCAAACTTTAGAACATAAGGGCACTAATTTGATCCTTTTAATACTGCATGTAATCCCATAGTTATCTGTGGGGACTACCTGGGAAAGCTTTATTTGTAAGGATTTGAGCTTGACTAATTCTATTTCCACATGAATATGGAAGAGTTGACATGAATAGAGAAAGATGAGGATCTGTATAAGTTTCATGGAGAACCTTTCTATAGCATGATCTGAGACATGAAAGAAGGTAAACATTTCTTAAATGCCCTTTAGCCTATCAAAGAAAAGCACAAACGTCTCTATACCATTCTGCAAGACACTACTAGACATAGCTTCATAGACACCCTAGGACACTTGAACTTTGGGATCCGATACCAAGTTTGTTATGACCCGAGACTACCCCCACTGATAACACGGTGCTTGGAACCATAAGTGATCCCAAGATAACCCATGATCTAGCATACTGTTAAGGAACTAATTCATAATGTATTAAATAACTATTCCTGCTGTGTAGAAATATAATCATGACAAAATCTGGGAAAAATTATAATATTGATATAATTTAAAAGCTATTAAAACTGAAAAGTGAACTAAAATTACATGACTGACTCTAACTGAGATCTATGAGGCCTCTACTATATTAACAATAGATAGTTGTGAGATGCCTCTAACTACCACTAATCAATACCTATGAGTAATAAAGTAAATAAACTGCACAATATCTGACTGAATTTCCAAAAATAGGAGAACTCATCACCTACTGGCTGGAAACTGTAAATGTCTGGTCATGATGTGTGGACTACAACAGGTACCTATATTATGAAATAATTTAGCCACATAGACGTATATGTAGATCAATACTTCTGGAATGTACTGAGTGAGCTGGGTTGAATTCAATAAGTAAAACTGACTTTATATGAAATCATAAAGTATGCATGCTAAGTGTACATAGACTCATCAAGAGAATAAAAGATGAAATGTCTTAAAATATGAGTACTAACATAATCCGATAAGTTGGTGAATCACTAAACTTAGTTTCTTAAAACTTTACTTTTATAATATAAGAAGAACCAAAGTCGAAAGACAGTAAAACATGGGTACTGTGTTAATACTGGGTCTGAAATTACAAGGTTGAAATCAACTAAAGTCAAGGATCTAAATACACAAATATACTAAGCATGAGTGCATGAAAATTGTGATATCTATGAATGCAAGGAAGAGAATAAACATATTTCTAAAATAATTTATAAACTAAAATACTGAAATCTGATAACTGAATAGCTGAGAATCTATATGCTTTGGTCAAGTAAACCTGAACTAAAACTATATTGAATACTAAACTGAGATTGTGGGAGCCATCTATAACCGATATTCCTCAAATTGATTAATTGGGTCCAACTTGTAACCCCAGTTGGAAGAATGTTAGTACCGTACCATGGATACTAATATTGGTTGTGTAGGTCCACTAATATGATGTCCTAAAGGAATAGGGTGTCATGACTAACTTACGAGGGATACCATAAAGTTGACAGGGGCGTCGTAGGTCTGTAACTTAAAGATTGTTACTAACGTTTCATGCCAACTGACGGGGGAGACAAGTGCCTCATTCTTAACTGATGGGGGAGACGTTGTACCTATGTCACTTTATGCTACATTTTAGTCCCAACTGGAAAACACTGATTCTTGGACTAAAGTAAGCTTAACTGAACAAACAATTGATTATAATAATAGACTGAATAACAATGCTTATGGTTTATCTGAACATATTCTAAAGATACTAAAATTACGTAAACAACTAGGTATCGGGTGTTCATAACCCACCAACACTAAATGGAAATAATAATGATGAAATATCAAGCTTTAAAAACCATAGTAGGGGATTATTACTCAAAACCCAACATTTATACATTTTGTCAAACACATAAGAGTTATGAACTTGAACTTGGGAATATGGTATATATGTGAAAGAAACATGAGTGCATTACTAAATTCATAAGTTGGGGATTTAATGTGGAATCAATGGAGTAGAAAATAGAAACTTGCAACTCAAAGCATGAATGGATTAAATCACTTCGAAACCCTTGTAACAAGTAAGATTCATAATTCAATATTAAAACATGAAATTCAATAGGATACGTCATGGGAATCTATACTTAAAGCATGAGATAACCTAACTTTTCATGAAAATGACAAGAATTTAGTCAAATTACTAATGAAATCATGATTTATATTCATCTTGAACACATCATACTTCATAAAAAAAGGGAAAGCTCATATCTTTAATTAAATAAATGCTTTTTGGGTTACATAGGTGAAAGGGGACCCTTGGATGAACTTCCACATACCTTAAAACCTTAATCTTGGGAAGGAAGGACCATTATTGAAGCTTTCTTAAAGGTTCTTAAACTTGGTGAACTTGAATTCTTGATTTTCTTGGAGAAAAAGTAATGAATTTGATGTTCTTTGGAGATGATTAGGGTTTCTTTGAGAGGAAAATTGGAGAAGAAGTCCAATTACGACCTAACATTTACCCCAATTGTGCTATGGATGATGGGGTTGGGGGAAAAATATAAAATTTCCCCTCGGGAAATTAAATTCACAACTAGAATATGGTTTACCAGATCATCACGATGCGATTATATCATGGTGGCTTACTAGTTCTGAAAAAAATGATCCTAACTTTTTGCTTGGATATCAGATTAAGCAAAATTTGTATCGTTGGAAAGTTATACATGTTCAAAGTTGACCCTTGAAGGATTGAACACCAAACTTTTAACAAATCAAAGGCTTTTAATGCAACTTTTTTCTAAGTTATTCCTATGAAAACCTTTCACCTCATATACACTTCACACACTAGGATAAAGATTATGACATATAAATTCAAATTATAAATCAAGAATTGGGCAAAAAACACACACAATGGCATGATAAGAGTGCCATCACAATTAACACCGTAATGTGACACTATCGCGGTGAGTTGTTGCAATCATGATCAAAACATGACCCAATGCTCTTTAGAAAAATATAAAACTTCTTTGAAAAATACTTTCTATATCTCTAAATATGAATTAACTCAAAAACTAACATCTCAGGAATGGGAAGATAAAAATAAAAATTATCAAAATTTAGAGGTCTTAGAAATGGCTAAGTCCCCAACACTTGGTGAAAATTTTAAGCCTTAAGCCCCTTAAGCATACAACTAAGATCTAAATTGAGCTAAGATTAGTAAAGGGTATTACAGTCAATGAGTGACATCTTTGAGCCATTGTTGACAAAGTAGCCTCAATGACTTTCAACCTAGCCTACCACATCATTAATGATTAGAATTTGCACAAAATCATCATGTTCCCCTGCATAACTTGCCCTAGGAAAGAATTATCCCAATATCCATGCCTAATTGATTATACTCTAAATATTATTAGTCTTGAATAGTTGTTTAGAAAGACAAAATTAATCATATCTTCTAAAACGTTTAAAGAACCCAAAACATTATATCTTAAGTTTGAATTTATTAAGTAATTTCATTTTGAACTTACCCATTTGCCACTAATATTATTCCTTGTGGATTCAACGCTGACTCATATTGGGATATTATATTAAAATCGACCACCTTGCACATAAATTAACGTAGTTGAGAATGATAAAAAATGCAATCGTAGCTGGAGAATAATTTGGTGTATTGAGTTAGTTTGAATTTTGGCTTACTTTGGTTTAAACTCAAAAATATTTGTTTGTTATTTTCTTTTGTTTCTTGTGTTAGGTAGATTTTTTTATTTTTTTTATTTGTTACTATGCCATCTTTGAATTAATATGAGTTAGGTGGTTGGAAATCTTATCTTGATAGTCCATGTCCATATTGTGGTGGACCCCACTTTTGGAAAGATTTTAGATATGCTCCCTGAAAAAGAGATGTGTTCACCATTTCAATCCTCTTGGGAGTATGATTATTCCATATGTGGTGGTCGAGATGGACATTGGAGCGATTGTCCAAATGTCCCTTCCTCTTGTTATACTTACCCAAATGCTAATTCTTCTTCTGAGTTTGATAGGACATATATTGAGAAAAAAGAAGAACAACATATTAGATAAAATGGTGTTGAAGCAATGCTTCAACTTATCTTGGATCTGGTGGAAACATATATCTCATGCATTAAGCTTTGGTGGCATGTAAAAAGAAAATTGAAAGGATAGAGAAAGTGGGTAGGGAGACAAATTTTTCAAATACCATGGGCATGCCCACTTTACCAAATGAGCTCAATGTTGATGAATCCTCAATCTATGACCCCGCAAAATACTAAGCTTAATTCATTCTTTTGAAGCTTTTTAAGGGGTCCCAGACTTTTAAAATTTTAGCTAAGTATTCATACTTAGAGTTATATTATCCTTCATAGTTTGTGTTCTTATTTTTCTACCCTTTACGACCATTAAATGTCAATCTTTAAGTTGCTTTATGATCAGGAATATCAGTAGGTGTTCTTGGATGAGTTTTGAATTTTTGAACATCGTTTAAAGCATGTTTGGAAGTTCAAACTAGTGTATCAATGCAATATCGACATGCTGCATTGCCTATCGTATCGAGGAATATTTCCCCCCAGATCCCAGTGTAATTTATTGTGAACCAATGCGGACTTGATGTGGTGCGTCAGCCTAGCATCAATCCCTTTGATGCGATGCGTCAAACTAAGCATCGCTAGGCAAGCTTTTAGTCATTAAAAGACACGTTCTCAGGGGTATTTTGGTCATTTTTCCTCGTCTATCAACCCCAAAACATGAGATTTATCCAATTTAGAGGTAAAATCCATTCACTATTCTCAAAATTACTCAAGAAAAAAAATCCTAGGGCTTCTAATTCAAGGTTCAAGATTCAAGAACTCACCATCAACCTTCATTACTTCAAGTACTCAGGTATGTAAAGTGTTCTTCCAAGGGTTCCTTTCTCCCTTGGGGTCTAAGAAACTCTTTTAAACTTCAAGTATATTCATTTCATGATTTCCATAATTGGATTTAAGTATATTCATGATTATTATGTTTATTGGGTTTCTAATCCATAGTTTATTACAAGATTAATGTTGAATTGATTATCATGTGTGTAGTATCGTGTGAATTCATGTTGAAGCCATTGAATTTGTGAATTTGTGGAATTTATGTTATGATGCCTATATGTTTTTTTAGTATCATGTGCATAGTTATGCTTCCCAAGTTTTTGTTGAAATGCTCATGTAAACTAAGTAGGGAAAACTCAAATCATGCTAGTATATGTGTAAACTTATGCTTTACAAGTGTTCGATAAAATATCCCTATGGATGAGTAATGAACAAGTGCACAGTGTTATGCTTTTCATGTTTACTCTATGCTTTACTTTTTAGGCTATCGAGTTCAGGAGGTATTTTAATACTAAAAAATTTAGGTGTTTACCTAGAGCTATAGTAGTTAAAGGACAGTATCAGTAGTGTTATGAATAGTGGTACTCAGTAGTCAGTCTCATTCTTAGTTCAGTATTAAGTCAAGCATTCAATGAACTTAGTCAGTTAACTAGATTCAGTATTATTCCATCAGTTAGTAGAAACTAGTGAATTCAATTCAGTTTAGTTAGATAGTACGATTAATGATAGATCAGTCAAGCCTAGTATGGACTAGAAATTAGTTCAGTGTTGATTTAGTTGGGAGTAGGATTAAACACTGAGCGAACCCAGGGATAGGGGCATTCCTGCAAGTATAGGGTTTGATCCTTAGTATCAATCCCTGCATTACAAAACTATGTATCCAATGTAGGTTTAGATATCTTCATGCCTGACAAGGTTTGATACATCTCATATGAGTTTTCCTGTAAGCGAGGGTTAACGAAAGAGCTTCTTGTCAGAGAGGGTTAACTCATAGCTTATCCTTACCTGTGGCACAATAGTGACACCCTTCTAACTGGTATTGTATGTTGGACCCCAATACATTCAGAGAGGGGAATGTCATTTAAATAACTACCTCCCACAGTTTCAGTTTCAGTTCCAGTCTCAGTATAGAATTCAGTTTGTTCTAAAGAATAGGACTATCAGATACAGTCACCCAGCACAGTATAGAACTCAGTTCAGTTCTATAGAATTAGGACTGTTAGAAATATACACCCAGTTATCAACCAGGACTGTCAAAAATAGTCACTCAGTTATAAGTATTACAGTATCAGTAAACTCTGATATTAGTTAATCATTATGCAGAACTCAGTAACCATCGGTGACATAATCTTATTTACAATTTATGTGTTCTTGTATGTACTCTTACTCATTTTTGTTCAGGTTATTCAATAAGTTATTGTTCCTGCATATGAACCCATGCATATCATCCTACCTCACTTAGCATACCAGTACATTCAAAGTACTAACACATACTTTTCTTTTCGCTATGATGTCTTCTATAATAGGTTCAGACGCAGGGCTCCTGACCCTACTTAGCATCCCAGCCTATCAGTAATAGACTTAGTGGTGAGTCCTAATAGTTCATGGACAGAGTATTATTTTAGTATTTTAATACAGTTTTTAGTAGTTGGGGTTTGTTGGGGGCTTGCCCCATCAACTCCATAATTTCGATAGTTAGAGGCTTTCAGACTAGAGTGTTTTAGACAGATATTTAAATATTTAGTATTTGTTTTCAATTATGAACATTATGGATATTTTAGCCTACCTTCTGCATTTATTTTAGTTATATTAGTATTATAGTGTTATTATTATTCATTGTTCATAGCAAGTACCAGTCATAGGTTAGCTGGTAGCCCTTCGGGGTCACTAAAGTTGTGTAGCATCCGGGGTACAGACTTGGGACTTCACAAACTTTGTATCAAAGCCTAAAATTCAATAGAGTCCTAGGAAGTTTAAAAACGCATCTAGTGTAGTCTTATGCATTGGTGTGTAGCACGCCACACTTAGGATAGGGGGCTATTAGATGTCTTAGGAAAAGTTTCTCTTCTTTCAGTATTCATGTCGTATGAGTGAGCATGAGCTCTAGATAAACTCTCAGTCTAGTCCTTTCCCCTTCTTTATATGAAACATTCCTCCAAAAATGACTAAGGGTAGAGGAATGGGAGACCATCCAATACCTCAGCCCGTCCAACCAAATCCTCTAGACGATCATGTCTCCCATGGGGAATTCAAAGTAGCTCTCACCACCCTAGCTCATTCTTTGGCATCGTATAATGATTACCCAATAGTCATTCTGATCAACCCAGTGGCCAATACTGCTGCAGCCAGGATTCGGCACTTCACCCGAATGAACCCTCTCTCTTTTACTAGGTTTAAGTCAGACGAGGACCTATAGGAATTTCTTGATTAGGTGTAGAAAGTTATAGATATTATGGGGGTGACTACTAGTGAAAATACTGAGTTGACTGCATATCAATTACAGGATATGGCTCACTCATGGGTCAAATAGTGGAAAGAAGAGAGGGCACAGATGCAGGGACCATAAAATATAAGTAGTTTACGATTGCTTTTCTTGATAGATTATTTTTATAATAGTTGAGAGAAGCGACAATTTTATCGTTTATTAATCTGAAGTAGGGCAACATGACAGTACAAGAGTATTATCTTAAGTTTACTTAGTTATCCATATATGCCCCTCATGTTGTACCAGATAGCAGATCTAAGATGAGTAAATTTATGTCTGGTGTGTCCAATAGTGTTTGTCAAGGAGTGTAGGAATGCAATCCTAATTAAGGAGATGGACATATCTAGGCACAAGGTCCATGCTCAATAGATTGAGGAGGCTAAGAATAAAGAGAAGGAGAGAGGGAGAACAAGATAAGGATAGGGTTCTAGGCCCTAAATCCCAGGGTAGTGTTAGTAGTGCCCAAACAAATCCTTTCTGCCAGAAGTGTGCCAGACACTATCAGGGTGTCTGTAGAGCTGTCAGTGACATATGTTTTGGATGTGGCAAGCTAGTTCATAGGGTTAGAAAGTGTCCTCAAGTGAGTTTGCCGAGTTAGCATAGTCTTCCCCCAGCTCAGTCCAGTCTCCCAAATCAGCAGGGTGCCACTTCCAGTGCCACTAGTAGGCAACGCCCAAATCGACTCTATGCACTTCAGTCCCAACAGGATCAAGAGAATTCTCCTAATGTGCTCAGTGGTATGTTACAAGTTTATCATTTACATATTTATGCTTTGCTAGATCTAGAAGATTATATGTCCTCTGAAACTCTTTATATAGCTATTGACTTTGGAGTCAGTCCCAAAATTCTAGTAGAGTCTTTCTCAGTCAAATTTATCACTTAGATCTTGGAGCTTGATTTTTTACTAATTTGAGGCAAAAATTAATTAGAGAAACTCCATAGTGACAAATTGAAAAATTCCATTAAGGATTCAATAGAATTTAATTATTGTTTACGTTCTATTTATTTTTCTTTAATCAAATTGATGGAGAATCTGGTATATTTTTTCTTATTATTTTTATGAGTGTCTAGTTCTTCCTTTTGATATTATGTTAGTATAGGGTGCAATTTCTATTTGAGTTATGATGAGTTTGTGTAGATTCTAGTTTGTTGATGATGGGTTTTACTATTGCTTGGTTAAATTAGTTGGGTTTTATGGGTTAAAGCCCCATATTCTCAAAATGAGTTTGTGAGTGAAAACCCCAAACTCTTAAAAGATCAAACAGTCCATTAAAAAGGGGTTTGAGTGAACTTTAAGAACTCATGACATCCTTGAAATAGGGCTATGTAGGACAAAGCAATAGTGGACTATCTTTTTGCTATCTTAGAAATAAGGGTGAATAGAGAGTAGGCTATATTGTAGGCATCTTCGTAGAAATAGGGATGTCAAATTAAGGTTTTGGGTGGATTAAATTGACACACTCATTATGTACTTAAAAGGGTCAATGAGTGATATCTTTGGGACTTTGTTGACAAACTAGCCTCAAGGACTTTCAACCTAGCATACAACATCATTAACGATTAGAATTTGAACCGAATTATCATGTTCCCATGAATAACTTGCCCTTGGGAAAGTATAATCCCAAGATCTACGTCTAATTCAGTATACTCTTAGTATTCTTAATCTTTAATTAGTCGTTTAGAAGGTCAAAATTAATCATATCTTTGAAAATGTTTAAAAACCCTAAATCTTTGTATCTTAAATTTAAATTTGTAAGTACCTTCGTTACAAACTTACCCATTCGCAACTCATATTGTTCCTCGTGGATTCGACCCCGACTCTTGTTGGGTTATTATATTAACAACGATAGCCTAGCACATAAATTGACGTGTAAGTTAAGCGTTATTAAGGAACAATAAATCAAAAGTTAAATTTTAAAACCCTAGCGGTGTATAAGTGCATTGAAGGGGAAGTAGGAACTGTATCTCAAGTATCAGAATTATTGGTTGTTCAAAAAAGCCTGAATAAAGAAATAGAGGAGTATAGGATCATGTTAGAAGCAAAGGACACTGAAATAGGGCACCTAAAACTATAACATCAGAATTTGTCCTCATAGGGACCTGGTAACACTGATAAACTTGCTACAGAACATTAAATACTCAAGGCCAAAATTGCACAGTTTAGTAGAGAGGGACAAACATTGAATGCTAAAATAGAAACTCTCACCAAAGAGTTTCTAGATGCACTTTTTATGCAAACCAAACACTAGAAATGTTAATTAAATCGTACTCCCCTAAACCTCCTTCTGCCTAAGTGCTAGTGTGTTAGAATCCTTTGCCAGTTTCTAGTCTTTAGCTCTATTTTGGCCTTTAAAAGATAGTTATTTGTTGTTTTTTATGGTATATGGTGTTGGTACTTAACTTCTTAAAAATGAATGAATCGATTTTGATTGATGTGCTTCATTTGTTCTCTCTTCTTAAACTATTCTTCATTTTGGTGTTACCCTAGTGTCCATGAGTTAACTAAACTTTACTTACCTTAATCTTAGTTTATTTTTATTTTCTTTTAAATAATTCTAAAAGGGATAATACTTACCTCATATGTAAGGTAAAGACTAGGTATGTGTGCTACTATGTGCTCATAATATGGTGCATATTGATATGGGGAATGATAGAATAGTGATAGGGTGAACTAAAAAATTGAGGCTTGATAAGAAAATTACAACAAGGGACTGGGTCCTTGTGTTGTATGATAGTGTAAGCATGATGATAGGGGAAACATTCATCTTCATAGTGCTAATCATAATGATTAAATATGGTGAATGTTCTCAAAGCTGTATGGTTGTTTTTTCATCATCCAAAAGGGTTAAAATTGCTATATGGAGTTTTGATAATTAATAGCTAACCACGTGGAACTAGGTCCCTAGATGTTAATGGTACAGTACATCTATCTTGCGTGTCTGCACAATTTTGTCCTCTTGTGTAACAAACTTGCAGGTGCTGCTTATGCTAATTAGGACAACTAGTCCATTGATATTTCATCTCTAATCATCACTCATCTATAATAGGAAAGAGAAACTTCTTCATCAAGTGGTTTTTGCATATTCTAATCTATGAGCTAAAAGAGAGAAAGAGGGAAAAACATAGAATTACTCAAGTTCTTAGAGTGGGTGAGCAAAATAGAAATTGTTCTTGAGTGTTGATTTGTAAATAAACTACTTATTCCATACGAATAGTGTTTTTGTCGAGGAGTGCTTAGGTAGAGTTGCCTAAGTTTATTATTGGTTAAAGTTAACTAGTTTTTATTTGAGGAATATTGGCATAGGTGTCAAGAAGTGATTGTAAAAGAGGTATCGCTAGAAGGAGGAACCTAGAGTAAGGTTCATAGTCGAGTCTGTAATCAAGAGGTTCGTTATAGTGAACTGTTTTGAGCTTATAAGGGCAAGTCACTGTTTTTATTACCTTGAGAAAGGTGGTTTACATCTTAAATCTTGTGTTCTGTATATTTCCGCAGTTCTTTGTTATTCCTTATGATTTACTATTTCATTGCCTGTTATTGACGTTTAGGAACCTTGTCCTTGATAGTATGGTATAACCCACTTTGGGTTTCTACAATGTGGTCTGTTGTAGATATATATTGAGTTCTTCATTTATACAGACCAAGTCCCTTTCTAATTCCTCATTCTTATGGAGGGTAGTCATAAGTTGATTTTAAGAATCCCATAATTTTTATTCAAGCTGAATCTAAAGCCTTGAAGTTTCTTTCTTTCATTTATCATCATTATTATTTACTTTATCCAGTTTACTTTCTAAACTCAGATTTTTAGATTTCAACTTAGCAACCTCTTCCTCTGTTTCAGAAATATGGAGAGTTAATGAAATTAATTCAAGCTCTTTCTTTCCTACCTTTTCTTCTAGAGCATGTTTTTCAGAAGTCAGTTCATACATAGAATCAATCAACATATTTGCAAGTTTTTTTTATCATTCTAACAAGGTAGTTATCTAAATTTTCCTTAATGATAGAGATATTTACCTCACTTTATTTTTCATCTTTAGTGTTGTCCATAAGAGCAAATAAGGAATCTTAGATAACCTCACTATCTTCCACAGCTATCATGGACACATTTGCAGTCTTCTCAGCTTCATCAGATTCACTCGAGGGATCTTCCAACATTGCTAAGGCTTGCTTCACTGCATAGTCAACTGCAACTTTTCTTCTTATTTTTACACATACCTGGTCCTATTTCTTTCTATTGTCACCTCCAGTCTTTAGATATTATTTATAGTCAATTTGTGCATTGGATAGTCCTTAATGAAATGCTTAGGACTTCCACATTTGTAACAAACCTCTATAGTTTTTCCCTTTTTTTCGCTACTTCCTCTTCTTTGAAATTGATCACTTTACTCCATTGCTTTAACAATTATGTTTGCCAAATAGGCAACATCTATGTTTTCTTCACTTTAATAAGCTTTTGAAGCCTTCAGTGCCAGAGATTTTTCCCTTTTTCTTTTTTCTTCTCTTGCCCTTGCTGCTTCTGGAGCTTATGAATTTTTAGATGACCAATAAGTTCATCCATAATGAGAGTCATTGGGTTTATTGCCTTAGAAATAGCATCCACTTTGCATTCCTGAGACTTAGGTAGAACACCTAGAATATTTCTCGCTTTCTTATACAAAGGAATTACTTCTACTAAGTAGTGTAGCTCATTTGTGATAGAAGTGAAACTTGTATACATTTCTTGAATTGTTTCGCCTTCTTTCATGGTGAAGGTTTCATACTATGTAGTCAACATGTCAACTTTAGAATCCTTCACATCAGTTTTTCCCTCATGAGATGTCTTCAGGAAATCCCAGATTTCTTTAGCATTTTCATAAGAAGAAATACTATTATACTCAACAGTTCCTGTGCCACAGACAAGAAATTTCTTTGCCTTGTAATTCTTCTCAAATTTCTTTCAGTCTTCATCACTAAACTCTCTCTTGTTTTTCACAACTATCCTTTTTATGTCTCTTTCTTTTACATCTCTAGTTAACCATCAACTATTATATCCATCAGCGCATTTTCTTCAGTCATTATAAAGTCGAGCATCCTGGTTTTCCACCACCTATAGTACTGTCCAATAAATCAGGGTGGTCTAGTTGTAGATTTTCCTTCTTCAAGATTAGGTGGGGAAGACAAGATAAATAAATCACTCTAGGTATGAACATTTTATAGTGACCTTGCTCTGATACCAATTGATGAAACGTAGGGGGTTCTACCACTCTTTGAGGGACTAGTCCCTTAAAGTCACCAGGTTTGAGTTAGCCTATTTAGAAGGAGCTCCAGATCACCCAGCTACATTTGAGAGGTACCGAATTGGATAGATAACCCATCCTTCAGGACCTTAAGTCATGACTCAAACTAGGGGTTGGCAATGAAAGGTATCTCAAGCTCCACCTGGACCGAAGATCAACCTGTACACCTAACCAAACCAAACACATCATCCCCAAGTTGGAATGAATTTACAAAATATAACACGATAGCATGTAACAACTTAAAAGACTTCAAAACATGTTTATAACAAACGATTGGTGACAGGACAAACAATCGACCAACACCGCTCAATAGCCACAATAGTCAGAACAATGATTTCTAAACAAAGAACGAAAACTAATTATCAAAGAAGTGCCGGGACATGCCTCCGACTATACCCATAAGGAAGTCTAAATAGTCGGAGACATAAGGGACCAAAACATAAAATGCCAAATTTTGATGTATGAAAGATCACCACTTTAATGTCAACTCACAAAATGATCCCGAATCCTAATCACCAAGAATAAGGAGTAGAAGAATGAACAAATCTTGCATTGCGTTAGGATACAACATCTAAAAACGGCTAGAGGTTGGGTATATAGCATGAAACTCAAGGATACAGTTAAGATAATGACATGGTCAACAGTTCAAAATCATTAAAAACCAATAAACATAATCAAATGCATATATATATATATATATATCACATATCGGGATAAGGAACAAGGCTTAACATATGCTTTAAGCTTGAATTATGTAGCTCAATCGTCATAACATTTACCCATGGGCTATATGGTCCCTAGCTCTCACCCCCTAGTCAGGACCTAGTACGGGTATCCACACGAATAGGAGAATAATCTCATATAATTTTTAAGGGTGACTCAAACTTCCAAATCATATACTAAGGTGACTTAAGAACCCAATTATGTGATAATTTACGGGTGAGTCAAACCTCAATAATCATTTAATAATAATGAGGGGAACTCGAACCTCCCTTGTCACGTTGACCTCCACATCGGCAAATGCAATGTCCAATATCGGTCACTCGGACCTCCACTTTCACGAATCATCTACAAAACCCCCATTAAAGCCCAATTAAAACATTTTTCACACTATTCCATTTATTGAACGGCAATGCACATTTAAGCTTTCATTATTGGTATCATCATACCAACTACATTTTCTAGTTAACAACAACATGCCAAAACAATAATATCACTTTGGGAAATTCACAACCCACTTTGTTAAATTTTACAAATTTCTATATTTCTCATAATTAAAAACAAATTTCATATTATGGGGTTGGGGTTATAATCACTTCAAAAGCCACAATCTTGGGAAAATCACAATTCCCTAGTTCGTTGACCATACCCATGCACCCACAATTTCAAAACCATAACAAAAGCACAAAAAATAATATGTAAACCATGGGAAAACATTGTTCTACAACAAGAATTAATAACCCATAACCCTTGTTATAAATCCAACATGAATATCTTATGAACAATACTTTAAAACATGTGCTTTGAAAAATTTAACAATGAGGGAAGAGTAACATGCCTTAAATACCATGAAATTTGGTGTGAAATCAACCCTTGAGCCCTTAGATGACCATCTTGATGAAACCCTAGCTTGACTTGCTTAAGGGAATTTAGGGAAACTTTTGGAGTGTTCGAGGAGTTACTATGATTTGTTTGAGAGTGCTAATGACATCCTAAAGGGGTTACAAGATGTGTGTTTCAAAATGGGCAAGAAGGGAAATGTCCAAAATGCCATGAACTTAAAAGCTAAAAAAGTGTCGCCATAGACAACGGGTCAACTGTTGACTCATAGCCACTCCTAACAAATCTTCACCACAAGTCATAACCAAGATAGTATCTAGGCCCCCTACACAGTTTTGACCCTATGACTCAACTGGTACCACACGTAATGAGACCCTAAGACTCGTAAGGTCCAATCGTAGTAAACACAAAACACAATTGGGTAAACATTGGACATCCTATAATTGCATCCAATGACTCATAACTAGTCCTTATGGCTGATAGTAAGAAACTCGTATTTAGAGAAGAACACAACCTATTAATTTCTAATTTGGTTACGATTGCGGCCATACGACCCGTCAAGACCCCTACGACTCGTACCCCAATGTCGTACGAAGGACAGTAACTCAAGCACCTTTCATTGGAAACCTTACGATGTCACCTAACCCATTAAGAAATATTATGACTCATTAGGTTTGTTGTTGATAGGGCAAAAAGCTCAGAACTCAGAAAATTTTTAGGACCAAAGCCCTGGGGCATTGCATACTCCATCCCTTAGGATCATTCGTCCTTGATTAATAGGACAAGGAATTTATTAGCACATTTTGACTCCAAAAACCACTACTCTTACCATTAAAATATAGAAAACAAATATGCCATGGAAATCACCATTTTCTTTAACAAAGTCAAAAAATAAAGACGTTAAGGATTACATATACCTTAAGAATGATTATTCTAAATGGGAAACAAGAACGGGTACTTGGACTTCATATCCTCATCGACTTCCCACATAACTTCGTCCATTTTTTGGTTATTCAAAAGAAACTTTAATGATGTAATTTCATTGGCTTTCAATTGACGGCCTTACTTATCCAAAATCTCAACCGGGACATCCTTGTAAGACAAGGCATCCAAAATACCCACCTCCTCTGAAGGATCACTTGTGAAAATTCTCAACATCGAAACGTGTAACACTTAATGAATGGTGCACAAATTAGAGGGCAACTCCAGTTCATATATAACATTACCAACCCTCTACAAAACCACGTACGGACTGACATAATGGGCAATGAGCTTCCCCTTCTTATCAAACGCATTATCCCTTCATGGGGTACACCTTCAAAAACCTAATAACCAATACTAAACTCCAACTCACTTCACCTAACATATGCCTAAGACGTTTGGAGTCTTTGAGAGACCTTAAGACTATCTCGAATCACGTTTTCATTCTATATAGCTTAGTGAACCAAATCAGGGCCGAACAACTTATTTTTACCAACCTCATACCACTAACTAGGAGACCTACACATACTACAATATAAGGCCTTAAATAGAGCCATACCAATGTTAGACTGATAACTGTTGTTGTAGGCAAAATCTATCAGAGGAAGGTGGTCAACACAAAAACCCCCAAAATCAAATACACAAGCTCGATGTACATCTTCCAAGACCTAAACTATCCTATCCACTTGACCATACCTCTATTGGTGGAAAGTGAAACTAAGGGCTACCTTAGTCCGGACACCTCATTGGAATGACCTCCAAAAGTTGGATGAGAAATAAGTACCGTGTTCAGATATAAATAAAACTGAAGTACCATGAAACTTCACGATCTCTTCAATGAATAACTTGTAATAATTCTCAAAAGAGAAATTAGTCCTTACTTGCAAGAAGTGAGAAGACTTAGTCATCCTATCCACGAGGACCAAAATTGAATCAAATTAATAGCGAGACTCTGTAGACCGGTAATAAAATCCATATTAATTATCTCTAATTTCCATACCGGTAGTTCAATCTCTTGAGTCAACCCATTGGGCCTCAATTGCTCTACCTTCACTTGTTGACATAGCATGCACTTAGCCACAAAATTAGCCATATCCTGCTTTAGATTATTCAACAAATAAGTTTACTTGAGATTTGGAACATTTTGTCAAACCTGGATGAATAGTATAATGTGACTCATGAGCTTCAACAAAAATTCTTCCTCACAACCCATCAACATCAAGAACACATAGTATGCCTTGGTACCTCAAGATACCATCACCACAAATCTCATAAACCATAACTTTCTGCCTACCTACATAATTCTTGATTTGCATCAGAATAGGATCCAACGCTTGCTTCTCCTTTACTTCATCACCAAGAGATGACCTGGCCACCTCTTGAACAATCACACCACCATCCTCGGAATTCAAAATACAAACTCCTAGATTAGCCAAACAGTGAATATCCTTCACCAAATCCAACTTTACCTAATCCGTATGAGACAAGCTTTCTATGGACAACATGCTCAGTGCATCATTAACCAAGTTCGCTTTACTTGGATGATAGTGGAGACTTAGTTTATAGTTATTTAATATCTCACGAAACCTCCTTTTCCTTAGATTCTATTCTTTCTTGGTGAACACATATTGTTGGCTCTTATGATTAGAATAAATATCACCATGTGCCCCATAGAAATAATGCCACCAAATCTTTAATGAAAATACTACAGCTGACAATTCTAAATAATGAGTCGGATAATTCTTATCATGAACTTTCAATTGCCTAGAAGCATAAGTAACCACCTTGCCATGCTATATCAACAAACAACCCAGCCCTACTCGGGATGCATCACAATAGAAAACATAACCATCAGTACCCTCATGTAGAGTCAAGACTGGAGTCAAAGTCAACCTATCCTTCAGCTTCATGAAACTACTCTCACAAGCATCAGACTATAAGAATTTCACCTTCTTCTAGGTCAACTTAGTCAATGGGGCAGCGATAGAAAAGAAACTCTCTGCAGATCTTCTATAGTAACCAGCTAAACCTAAGAAGCTACGAATATCAAATAGAGTCCTTGGTATAGTCCACTTCTTAACCACTGCAACCTTTAGTGTATCTACCATGATCCCTTCACTAGAAATAACATGACCCAAATAAGTCACAACATTAAACTAGAAATTATACTTAGAAAACTTTGCATACAAACGTTGATCTTTTAGGGTCTGCAACACAAGGCGGTGGTGATCGTCATGACCCACCTCACTCTTGGAATACATCAAATCACATCAATAGAGATAGTAAAAAACAAGTCCAAGAACTGGTGGAAAACCAAATTAAGAAGATCTATAAAAGTGGTCGAGGTATTGGTCAAACCAAAGGACATCATCGAGTTTGGAAAGTAGTCATAGGGAGATTCTGCCCCTAATATTGAACTCATGGTACTTAGATCAAAGATCAATCTTTGAAAATAACATAGCACCCTAAAGCTAATCCAAGAGATTAGGGTGGATAGTTATTATTCATGATTATTTTATTCAATTGGCGGCAATCCAAGCTAATCCAAGACCTAGGAAATGGATAGGTATTATTTATAATTATTTTATTCAATTGGAGGTAATCAATACACATTTAAAGTGAACCATCCTTCTTACGCACAAAGAGACTGGGAGTACCCTATTTAGACACACTAGGGCAGATAAAACCCTTTCAAAGAAGGTCTTTCAACTGTTCCTTGAGTTTCTTTAAAATAGTTGGAGCCATTTTATAAGGACGGATAAAAATAGGATGAATGTTTGAAAAAAGATCAATTCCAATATTTATTTCCTTATCATGAGGTACACTTGGAATTTCATCTGGAAACACCTCATAAAAATTAAATACCACAGGTACAGTCAACAAAGAATGATCTACGGATCTGGAATACCTAACATGTACTAAATAATAGAGGCACCCTTTGGAAACCAATTTTTGGGATCTAAGATATGAAATAAATCTTCCCCTAGGCACTATGGAACTACCATCCTATTCGATTACTGGCTTATTTTTTAAATGGAAACATACCCTTTAGGTGTTTTAATTAAGAGACGTATTGCACGAATGTGGCTAATCTATCCTAAAAATTACACCAAAGTCCAATATGTCCAACTCTATTAGATCCACTAAAGTCTCCCTACTATGAACCGACGATACATATCCCCTATAAACTCTTTTAGCAACAATGGAGTTAGCCACTAGGGTGGACAACTAAAAGTTGTCCAAAATATGCCTAGAATAAAAAAAAAAGATTACCACTAAAGGGGTCACATAAGAAAGTATATCCGGGATAAAGTAGACAATATATATCACAATAAAAGAGTTTAAGCATAACATTAATAACATTGACAGAAGCCTCAAAATCTTACTGAATGGCATGAGCATACAGAGGGTTCTTACTATTACCAAAGCCAAAAGAAGAAGTAGCACCCTTTGGTTCAGGAGCGGATGAAGTGGGAATAGGAATCTTATTAGCACCAAAATTAACCTTAGATAGATAATTCCTCTGCAGATAACCAGTCTGACCACATTGAAAGAACTTATTCCTCCCTTCCTCATAAAAACCATAATGCACCTGACCACAAAATCTAAAAGTAGTATATAGTGGAGCTGACTAAGCCCCACTAGCCTATGTCTAGGCTTCTGATGCTCCAAACCCACAATCATACAGAGAAAAATGATCCTCCAATTACTTTAGGTAAGGAGCACAAGCCGTAGAGTAGGAACCAAAATTTTCCCACTTCTTCTTAGACCACTTTCCACCATTACTACAACTCTCCTGCTGACGTCCACCCTAATTCAAATAGCAAAACTTCTTACTCTACCTGATCTCTACTTGCTTCTTATTTTCTTCCTACACTTGTTACATATACACCATAAGTGTTGATATATCCATATCCTTATATAACAAGGCAGCCTTGCTCTCCAAAATTAACTCAATGGACAAACCCAAAGCAAACTTCATCATTCTAGGCCAAATGCTAGGCACCAATTCAGGAGCATAATGTGATATTTGATGAATTTTCAAGGCATACTCTTTTATTGATATCCTTTCTTACTTCATATTGATGAATTCATTGCCCTTCGGTTCCCTCATCTATTGAGGAAAGAAAAGATTGAGGAAAGAACTAGAAAAATTATCTCAAAAAATAGACTCAACATCGTCACTCCTAGACTTGTCTGACTCATTATACCAACGGTATGATATATCTTTCAACTAATAAGCAGCAAAATCTTTACCCTCCATAGTAGTAACATGCATCACGTGAAAGATCTTTTCCAAATCATCAACAAAGTTTTGAGGATCTTCGTCAACTTTAGATCCAGTGAAAATATGAGGACTTAACCTCATAAATTGGCCAAGCCTAGTGTTCTCAAAAGATGGAGCAATAGAAGCAACACTCAAAGTTTGGGAGGCATGCAACTAGTAACCAAATGAATCAACTAGTGAAGCTCAGTATTAGACACATCAGCTCTAAGTGCCTTAGAGGAATAAGAGGAATCGATGGAGCTCCCTAAGTGAAATTAAAAGTTGCGGCTCTCAATTAGGTATGACTCCTAAAGTTGGAAAAGCTCCATCCACATTTTCCTTAAACGGGATGAAGATCTACCAAAAGCATCAGATCTTCTAGGATGCATGATCTTAAATGCAAACATATAGGAATTAGAGGAGATTGAAGACCTTATACTCTATAGCTTTAAATAAAACAACAAGAAAGATAAATAATCCTGAATGCCTAGTAGCCTCTATCTTATATGTGTGGAGCACTTCACACCCATAAATGTGAATCTACTTGAACTTTGTTGGACACCCAATGACTCCAAATGTAGGCTCTAATACCTTCTTTGTCACAAACCAAACAAAGGTCTGACTGGGATGGGTATCTCAAGTCCCACATAGACTGGAGATCACCCCCTAAACCTAACAAAATCAAACACATCATCCCTCAAGGTCGGATAAATTAAAAACATATAACAATATAGCATGCAATAACTTAAGAAAATTTAAAATATTTTTATTATTGATGACTCGTGACCGACCACACAAATGGCCAACATGGCCCAATATCAGTTGTAGTCCAAAAAAAGACTTCTTAATAAAGAAACAAAACTGAATATCAATGGTTGGGATGTGCCTCCTAATATAGCCAAAAACAAGTCTAAACAATCTAAGACATAGTAGACAAAAACATGAAATATAGACTTCTGAATTATGAAAGCTCGCTACTTCATTGTCAACTCAAAAACTAATCCCTAATCCTAATCACTGAGTAGAAAAAGTAGAAGAATGGCCAATTACTGCATCGCTTTGGGATATAAATTTTGAAGACGGTTAGCGGTTAGAGCACTATTTTGAAACTCAAGCATAAGGTTAACATAATGACATGGTTAAAAGTTGAAAATCATTAAAAACTAATGAACATAATCAAATGCATATACATACATACATATATATATATATATTTATTTATGTGTCAGGATAAGGAAGAAGTCTTAACATGCGCTTTAAAATTATTGCCTGGAATATGTGGGCTATATGGGCTCTAGCTCTCACCGTTAGTTGTTCCCCAATGCATGTAACCGTATGAATAGGACGATAATATTAAAGATATGCACGGGGGACTCGAACCTACCAATCATATACTAAGGCAACTTAAGAAGCAAATCATGTGATGATTTATGGGAGACTCAAAGCTCCCTAATTATGAAATAATAATGATGGGACTCAAAACTCTTGGTCACTTTGACCAAACATAGGCAAATGCAATTTCCAGTATCGATCACTTGAGCCTTCACTTTTATAACTCATCTGCACAACCCCTATTGAAGCCTAATTAAAAAATTTATCAGACAATCCCATTCACTGAACCATAATACACATTTATACATACATTGTTGGTATTCTCATACCAAATACACTTGCAAGGTAAAAACAACATGCCAAAACAACTACATAACTTGGGGAAATCCACAACCCTCTTGGTTCTATTTTACAAATTTTAACATTTCTCATAATTGAAAACCAATTTCACATTATGAGGTTGGGATCATAACCACTACAAATGTCACAAGTTTGGGAAAATCAGAAGTCCCCTATTCTTTCACCATATCCACGCACCCACAAGTTCAAAACCATAATTAAAGCATAAAAAATGATATGTAAACCATGGGAAAACATTGATCAACAACAAGCATTCAAACCCGCAACCATTGTTATAAAACAAACATGAATATCCCTTGAATAATACTCTAAAACATGTGATTTTAAAAAATTAACAATGAGGGAAGAGTAACATTCCTTAAATATAAAAAATTTTGAGAGAAACTGACCTTTGATCCTTTATATAACACACCTTGGTGAAACACTAGCTTGACTTACTTGAGGGAATTTAGAGAGACTTTTGGAGTGTTCGAGAAGTTAGTTTGATTTATTTTTCAGTGCTAATGACACCCTAAAGGGACTATAAGATGTTGTTTCCAATTAATGTAAGAGAGAAAATGTCCAAAATACCCTTAATTTAAAAGCTAAAAAAGTACCGCCATTGACTATGGGTCTACCATCAACTTATAGACTCTCCTTAAGACTCATCATCAAGAGTTATAACTAAGATAGTCTCTGGGACCCCAATACACTATTGACCCTATGACTCAACTGGAACCACTTGCAATGAGATCATATGTCTCATAGGGTCCGATCGTAGTCAATACTTAACCGAATTGGGTAAACAGTAGACATCCTACAATCGAACCTAATGAGTCATAACAAGTCCTTATTACTTATAGTAACACACTCATACTTAGACAAAAACTTAGCCACTTTATTTCTTATTTTTTATGATTCAGTCTATAGAACCCGTCTAGACTCCCTATAAATCATACCCCCAAGTTATAACTAGGACAGTAACTCAAGTACTATTTATTGTACACCTTATGACTAGGGTTTCCTAGCCCATCAATATACATTAAAACTCATCAGTTGAGTCATTTCTATGGCAAAAAGCTTAGAACTTAGAAAATTTTTATAGACCAAAACCCTAAGGCATTACACTTTACTTCCCAGAGGTTGTCCTAGAGTTCTATACTTTACATGAATTATAATTTTACTTGATTACCCCAATTGTGGGTAGAGGAGTTCACTAGCCCCCACTGACCCATACACTAGTATGGAGGGTTAAGGGGGATATATCTGTGGAGACCATCAGGAGATCTTTGTTTGGGCTATATTATATGGGGCTTACAACCACAGTTAAGTTTGACTACCATCTAGGCTAGTTTGGAGTCGGCACACGATAAGGAATATTGAGCATAGAGCATAAAAATAGACTTGGCTAGATAGGTAGTTGAAAAGATTGCATACTTGGGTACTGATGCCCCTTGGGTCTAGGGGACTGGGAAAATTAAGAAGGCATCACTTCACTTTGTAGCAAATTTTTGACGGACAGTAGGGTAGATTAATAAAGCATCACTGTACTTTATAGCAAAGTTCTAGTGGATAGTAGTGAGGCATGAGTTAAGTCTAACATTTGCGTATAAATCAGCTTGATAGCTAGTCATAACATCAAATTTGCTATGTAGATTCGGGCTAAGATCGAAGAAAGAGCATTTAGAGAATTTACCACCCTTCCCTTTCTATGTTTGGTGTAGAGGTTATATGATATGGCTGGAGTATCAGCTATTCTAGATAATTATTAGAGGGTCTAGGTAACCCATATGTTAGATATTGGCATGATTAAAAATGCATCTAACCTCATTATGTTGTATCAAGCTTAGCCACCTACATCTTTTGGAATGGGCCATTTTGATGGGCCTTTTATGTCTGCCGATCATGTTAAGAGATTGACATCTTTGAGTGTTTATATTGATATGTGCAATTAGAGAGTATAGACCTTAAGTATTGTAGGTAGTAAGATGGTCACGGGCAAATCATCACCAGCATTATCTCTACTTTAACACCAGCTGTGACTTCCACTTTACCCCCTTGCCCATTAGTTGCTAGTTTTGTGAGTGTGCCTTGAGAGTTCTTGCAGAAGATGGTGGAGAAACAATGTAAGTTATCGAATTGCTTTAAATAGTCACAAACCCAATTGTCCATACTTTTTAGTCAGATAAGACCATGGGTGCAGACCATATTAGAGGCTACTAAGGATAAACTTAAGGGAAAAATAATGACCACCAAGAAAGGGTTCATGAGAGTGATGCATGGTTGTATAGATAATTTTAAGTCTCGGATGAGTACGCGACATTGTATGGTCCAAATGCCTGATTTATCATGACTATGCTTGGATGTGGCCACATTGAGATAGAGGCACTCTTTTAGCAGAGAGCCACATTCCAATCATCCCTGTAATGACTCACTCTTTAATACAACAACTGCACAGACCTCCTCCTGTGATATTTGATTTTTTTGCTAAGTATTATGATTCCCCGCCTATTGGGTCCAAGAGAGGACATGAGGCAATAAGTTTGGGAGATGAGTATCAGAGGCCCTTGAAAAAGGCCACTATAGAGGAAATTATTCTGCTTACCATTGATGAGTAAAGTTTTGTCAAGATAGAATTGGACACCTCTTCTAGTCATGCACCACCACCTCCTCCCTGTGATGACCTACTTGATTGTAAAGCCCTAAAAATAGGTCTTGAGACATCACACAGTGCTTAGGACCATATGTGATTCAAAGCTAACCCTAGTATAGGCATACTGCTAAGCAACTGATTTAATATTTATAAAATAATTGAAGTTACTATGTGGAAATATAATTATTATGAGAGATGGAATAAAAATACAATAATAAAACTAAAGAGCAGAACTAAAATTCCAAGATTGACTCTAACTAACATCTGTGAATCCTCTACTATACTGACTATAGATTGCTGGGACATAACTCCACCTACCACTAATCAATACATGTGATTAAGAAAGTAAAGTACATAAATAAATATCTAAGTGAAGTCCCTAAAGTAAGAGGACTCATCATCTATTGGCTGGAATCTGCAACTGTCTGATCGTGATATATGGATGAAACTAAACTGGTACCTATATTATGACACAATGTATCACATAGACGTATATGTGGATTAGTACTTTTAGAATGTACTAAGCATATGGGTGTGGATTCTTAAGTAAAGCAATATCTCAACATTCATATAAACTCATAAAATAATGCATGCTAAGTATAAATGACATACATTGGATGGAATAACTGAAATCTGAAAATCATGAATCATGAGTGATAAAACATAATGTTTAAATCTTGTGAGTCATAATACTTAGTTCTAAAAGTTGTACTTTTACTCTTTCTACTAGTGGAATAAGAATAATTGATGTTAAGTCTTTTTTCAAATCATGCAGGCTAAGTGTAAAGAGACTCACTTTTATCATACTTAAATTGAAAGTTGAAATCTCTGAGCTGATATCTGATGTAAAACAATATTTGACTAAAATTATGTCCCTTGATACTTAGTTTCTAAAAACTTTTCTATTAGTCTTTTGAGTTTGGATTACTCTATACTGCAGGTTGTAGGAAATTCATTTAAAAAAACACTTTTCTCTAAGGATTTGCTATTAGGGATGTTCTTCTAATTGGCATACACTATGTGAGCTATCATAGTATCCAACGTCTAGTTCCCTTATGAGAAAACTTCACATTGGGGAGAGGTGTCATACTCTTTCCATGGAGTATAACCTAATATAATTGATCATATTTATAAACATCATCCATATATGTATGGGAATAATCTGAATATGTACCTATGTTGGCTCGTAGTTCGGGGGAAGTAGGACGCACTAAACCCACACTTTCTGCTCAGTGCTAAATATTACTCCCTTCAATTTGCATGCTTATTCTCTATAAAAATCCACTCTTAAAACTAGCATAAGGTTTTATATTGAAAACTAATTATGCTTCTGTCTGTTTTAAACTGTAATCAAAACTAATCTATTTTTTGTAAACTATAATAAAACTGTAATGTGGATTCCATAAAACTATAATAAATCTTTTTTGAAAAATCTGAATATAAACTAATCATAGGATGCTTAAAAACATCATCTTCATAAAATATCATTACTTATACTTAGGGATAAAAACCCTTGTTCTAAATTCTTGTAAAATAAAAATAATACTTCATGCTCAATAATCTTCTTGAAATACTTCACTAATTTCTGTCAAGATAATGATATCAAAATTACAAAATGAATCTTATGGATCAAAACATGAGCATGTGTAATCTTGATGCACTTAAAGCCTTTAAATCTCATGCTTTATTTCATATGACATAAAACATAATAGAATGCTTAAATCTCAATTTAAAATCTTTAAATCAAGGATAAATAGAGGAGAACAAGAATGCATTTTAACACTTAAATCACTTTAAAAATCCATAAACTCAAAACAGGATAGGTTCGGTATGAACCCTAAATTGAAATTCATGTAATTCATGTAAATTCAACTTTAAAGAATAGTTTTAGGAACAAGGATGAAAGAGTATTTGTGTTCATAACCCTACATACCTTATTTGATTGATTTGATCTAAAAGTTTGATATTCGAATATCTAATGGTGTTCTTGAAGATTTTTGTTGAATTTCTTGAACCCAGAAGCTTGGATTATTAAATTTCTTGGAGAAAACTTGGTGGAGTGCTTGAGGGGGTAAGTGTTTTATTTGAGAGAAAAAGATGAATAAGAATGTGTATAATATTTTTGGAAGCTAAAATTAAGTTTCATGGGCGGATTTGTGTGAGGGGAAGGGACCAAAGTGCACCTAGACCCTTTAGGTACTGAAATAGCATGCGAAATAGTTTCATAAGATGACGGCTGATGCGTTATGTCTCTAATCGTGTGGATGACCAAAGCGTCGTATCCCAATCGCGTCGGCTTACTTTCTCACACGAAAATACCATAAGTTTTTGCTCGAGTATCGGATTAAGGTGAATGTGGTATTGTGGTTTTAAGTGTTTCAATAATGATACTTGATGCATGGTGATTTTACCACTCAGTTGCACTAACTATGTATGCACACTACCTTGTGTTGTATAAAAAATGAGGCATGATCATGATTTAAATTGAATAATATCCATATTTTATAGGTATACAGCTAATAAGGTAAACATCTATTGAATGGAGCTAAAAAGAGAGAAAATGTATACAAAAAGAGTACAGTTAAAGATCTGAACCTGTCAACCCCAGTAACCGTAATTACGATCATCAGGTTGCAATATCGGTCAATCAAGATAGTCAGAATAACACAATCAAAAAAACACAATCACAGTCGTGCTAATGCGGTCACTGTTAAAGTTGCATTATCATGTATCAAAGGGAATATTCCCAAGGTCGATTTGTAAAATTAAATAGATGAATTCCAAGGCATATATAGGAAAAACCCTTTCTTCTTTGTGTATTGCTTACCTTATAAGTTATCTTGGAATTTAACCCTTGAAACCCTAATTTGGAAAGTGTGTAACTAACTTTCGAGGCTAAATTTCTTAGGATCTTTGTGAAGAATGAATGTTTTGGATAATATCCTAGTTATCCGCACCCCCTACAAATGGTATCAGAGCACAGTAATTTAAAAGATACGGAAGTGATATATATATGTTGGAATTAGTTAAATTAGTTAAGTTAGATTTAAATTTAGTTAAGTTAGATTTAGTTATTTATTAAATTAATTATGAGAAGACCATTTAAAAATAGAGAAGCTTTTAGAAAAATTAAAGAATCTTTAGTTAGTAATTATTCAGAATATATAAGTCTAAATAAAATAAAAGAAAATCCACAAAGATTAGCCTATTTAATTACATTAATATCTAGTATTGAAGCAAAATTAATAATCCATTTAAAGCTAGAAGAATGAGACATATACCATCTAATTATGATAAAATTAGATTTAGATATCCACCAAAATATTATAAACATAATTTAAATGAATAAAGAGCAAAAATACAAAGAATTAAAACAATTTATATCTGAAAAACGTAAAGAATTAAAAATAAGAAAAGAAAGGCTACATTATAATATATTTGCCGGAGTTAGTAAAAATTCAATAAATACACAAAAAGATGAAATAGCAAAATTAGAGTCCCAAATAGATAGTTTAGAATATATATATCAACATGAACTATTCAAAATAAAATGAATAAAGTAGAATTTATAATAGATGAAAAAATATACGAAAATCATGAAGGATCAAAAATAAAAATAGTATTTTCGAATCTAGGAAGAAGATACAAGAAAATAGGAGAACATTTATATTTAATGTTAGAAAAAGAAGAATTAAAATTAGAAGATAAACTAACAGCAATGGTAAGAATAGAAAAAGAAAATGAAGAAATAGATAGAGAAAAGGAAATAGAAAAAATTAAACAACAAACTACGAAAGAAATACGAAAAATAGAAGAAACTAAAAATAGTAGAATTGCTGAATTAGAAAAAGAACTACAAATGTTAAAAGATTTGTACGAACAAAGACAAAAAAAAAAGAAGAAAAAGATAAGGAACAAAAATTAATAAACGAGATAAATCAATTTAAAGAAAAATTAGAAATAAATAATATAGAGGTAGAAGAGACAGATAATTATGATTCAGAAGATAGTGAAACATATACGAAAATATTAACAAATATAAAAGATTTAGAAATTAATGAAAAACAAGAAAAAATTAATGAAGAAAACTTAGAAAACACCAATACAGAAATAAATACTCTTGATAAAAAAGAAGATGAAAATATAATACCTAAAACAACAGAAATAAGAAAACCTATATATTATAAAAATAAATTTAAAAGATATAATGAATATGACAAATGGACACCAAAACAAATAGTTAATAAAAATTATAACTTTTTAGACCTAGACTGTGTAATAGATACAGAAAAAACAATACAATTATGGATAGGATATATGACAAAACAATTATTAGACAATAATATAAATATAACAGATGCACCAGAATATATAGAAAAAAAACTAATAGGATCAGTAAAATTATGGTTTACAAATTTAACTGAAAATAGTAAAAGAGTATTAAGAACTAATAAACCTATGGAAGGAACATCATCAAAAACAACTGAATTAACACCTATAGAATTATTGAAAAAATATGAAACATCTATAAAAGATGAATTTGGTAGTATGACGACATTAGAAGAAGAATCAGATGAAGAAAAAGATACAAATAGGAATTTAATGATAAAATTAACAATATGTAATATCTGTTATATAGATGAATATGCTTGCGCATTTAAAGAATATTATTATAAAGGAGCATATAGCATAGAAGAAAGTAAAGAAATAAGAAAATTATATTTTAATAAATTACCCGAACCATTTAGTTCAAAAATAATAAAAAGTTGGGAAGAAGCAAAAATAGTAGATACGTTAGGAGCTAGAATAAAATTTTTACACCAATGGTATAGAAATTTATTGAAAAATATAGAGAAGAATTAAAAATGAAAAAAACATTAATAAGAAATTTAGCATGTTGCAAAAATAAAATAGCACCCCAATTTGGATGCGAAGAAAGATATTATAAGAAAAGAAAAAGACATAAGAAATATAAAAAATCAAAATATAAATATAAGAAACCAAGAAAAAGATATTATGTAAAAAATTACAAGAATAAAAGACCATATAGAAAGAAAAAATCTATAAAAGAATGTACATGTTATAATTGTGGAAAGTTAGGACATTTGGCTAGAGATTGTAAATTACCCAAAAATCCAAAAAATAAACAAATATCAGAAACAAAAATAGAAAATACAGAATAAATGCAAATAGATTATATAGATTATGAACTAGAAAGTGAAGATAGTATATATGAAATTTCAGAAAACGAAATAGATACTGAAATAGATAGTGAGATAGATGAATCAAATGACTGAAGAAGATATAAAAATAATAACAAAGGAAGAATATTTAAATGACGAAGGAACAGAACAAAAGACAATATTTGACAGTAATATATTTGATGAAATAAAAGGAAAAGAGTTAGATTTAAGTGTAGAAAAATATTTAAAATACCAACAATAAAAAATATTTTTAGTAGGAAAAAAGATGAATATTATGTAGTATGTCAAAAAAACATGTAATAGACTGTAGATATGCAAAAGGAAAAGCTAGTATACCACTAGTAACAAAAAGAATAATTAATAAAGAAATAAATGATATAAAAAGTAAAGGAGATCCAATAAAATATGTACACCTTGGAGGTACAGAAATATTAATAAAATCATGTTTTAGAGAAGGAATAGATACACCAATAGAATTATATTTAGCAGATGCTAGAATTATAAAACCTATAGAAAAAAGCATAATAACTGCCGTAAAAGGAAATTTAATATACCAAAAATTCAAATTTATAATAAGTGCAAATTATTCAGTAGCAGTAACAGATAGGAATATAGATAAATCATTAGTATTATATTGGAAGATATCAGGAATAGAATTAACCCCAGGAAGTAAATATTTACAGCAAGATGTAAAAATTTATATGTATTAACAACAAAACATAAAATAACACGGAAAAATAAGATTAACAAAATACAAATAGATAGCCCATTTGAACAAATTGTAAAAACAATAGATCATAATGATTATAGTTATAGAGACATAGATATAGAATAAAATTTAGAAATAGTAAATGATAGAATAAGTACAACAAAAAGAATAGCTAATGAAAAACCAGAATCATCAATCTCATCAAAAAGAATGAGTTATGAAACAAATCCAATAAGTAACCTAAATCAATATTACATAACAGGAAAAATAAATGAAAAAGAATATTAAATACTATTAAACACAGGACAAGAAGAAAATTATATAGCAAAATGTTTAGTAAAAAATGAAGAAATAAAAACTGATAATGATATATTCCCAGATCTACCGAGAAGTTTAATAAATAGTAAAGATATAGTAGAAAAAGAAATAATAATAGGAGGAATTAGAAAAATAAAAATAGAATTTGAGGTAAAAGAAGAAATGCAAAAAACAGATATAATATTAGGAATAAAATGGTTAGAACAAGTAAAACCATATAATATAGAACATACACAATTAGCCATAACATATAATAGGGAAAGATTATTCTTAAGAAGAGCCCTAACATAAAATGAAAATATATGTATTAATGAAGATAGTAGTGGAAGGATATTACAGTAGATATTATACGCCTATGATAGATACAGGAGCAGAAGCTAATTTATGTAGATATAATTGCTTACCAGAAAGTAAATGGGATAAATTAAAAATACCAATAGTAGTTAAAGGATTTAATAATGAAGGAAGCTTAATTACTTATAAAGCTAGGAATGTAAAAACACAAATAAGGGATAAGATATTGACAATAGAAGAAATTTATAATTATGAACTAACATCAAAAGATATACTTTTAGGAATGCCATTTTTAGATAAATTATACCCACATATAATAACTAGAAACGATTGGTGGTTTACAACACCATGTAAACAAAAAGTAAGAGCAAAAAGAGTTAACAATAAAATAAGAAAGAAAACTGATTGGATAAAAGGAAGTGAAAAAAATTACACAAAAGTTAGAAAATATAAAAACCACTGAAGATACAATAGAATTAGTAGTATTTTCGATAAATAAAACAGAAATAACTATATTTTCAATAAAAAAGATAGAAATAGTTAAGAAAAAATTAGAACAATTATATAGTGAAGATCCGTTAAAAGGATGGGAAAAACATAAAACTACCATAAAAATTGAATTAATAGACAAAAATAGTATAATAACCCAAAAACCATTAACATATAATTTTGACGATTTAAAAGAATTTATAATGCATATAGATGAATTATTAGAAAAACAATATATACAAAAAAGTAATAGTAAACATAATAGTCCAGCATTTATAGTAAATAAACATAGTGAACAAAAAAGAGGAAAGAGTAGAATGGTTATTGATTATAGAAATTTAAATGCAAAAACTATAACATATAATTATCCGATACCAAATAAGATATTAAAAATAAGACAAATCCAAGGATATAATTATTTTAGTAAATTTGATTGTAAATCAGGATTTTACCATCTAAAGTTAGAAGAAGAATCTAAAGAATTAACCGCATTTACGGTTCCACAAGGATTTTATGAGTGAAATGTATTACCATTTGGATATAAAAATGCACCAGGTAGATATCAACATTTTATGGATAATTATTTTAAAAAATTACCTAATTGCATAGTATACATAGACGATATATTATTATATACAAAAACTAAAGAAGAACATATAAAATTATTAGAACAGTTTACGGATATAATAGAAAAATCAGGAATAAGTCTAAGTGAAAAGAAAGCCGAAATTATGAAAAATCAGATAGAATTTTTAGGAATACAAATAGATAAAAGTGGAGTAAAAATGCAACAACATATAGTACAAAAAATAATAAATTCGAAAGAAGAATTAGATACAAAAAAGAAATTACAATCATTTTTAGGATTAGTAAACCAAGTAAGAGAATATATTCCAAAATTAGCAGAAAACCTAAAACCACTACAGAAAAAATTAAAAAAGGATATAGAATATAACTATGACGAAGAAGATAAAAAACAAGTTCATAAAATAAAATTACTTTGCAAGGAATTACCAAAATTACAATTTCCGGATGAAAATAGAAAATTTACATACATAGTAGAAGCAGATGCCAGTGAATATAGTTACGGAGGAGTACTTAAATATAGATATGAAGCTGAAAGAATAGAACACCATTGTAGATACTACTCAGGTACGTTCAACGAGACAGAAATAAAATGGGAAATAAATAGAAAAGAATTATGTTCATTATATAAATGTTTGTTAGCATTTGAGCCATATATTGTATATAACAAATTTATTGTGCGAACAGATAATACACAGGTACGCTGGTGGCTAACAAAGAAAATACAAAATTCAGTTACAACAAAAGAGATTCGGAGACTAGTTTTAAGCATATTAAATTTTACATTTGTAATAGAAGTAATCAGTACTAACAAAAATGTTATTGCAGATTACATATCAAGACAAAGCTACACAAACTGAAATGATAGAAGAAAATATACATGAAAAGATACTCAACGCCCTGACTACGCTTTCATTGAAAGTGGACAGTATGGGTATTGAGATAGTAAAGATGGGTACTGAGATAGAAACGCTAAAGCTAAAGACTAGTGAAGATAAACTGAAGTCTATAGCTATGAATCAGCTAACTCAACAATGCGCAGAGCTATGTCGATCGAAAGACAGTAAAATTGCAGAGCTAGAAGGAGACGTTGGGATACTCCATAAAACCCATAACGTTTATCAATCTACTTCTGCAGGTACAAGCAAAGGAGTTAGAAAAAATATGAACCTAAACAAGCTATTTGACAAACCATATACACCAAATACATCAAAAGACCCCATATTTATACCCCCACAAGTTACCACATATCGAGATAGCCTAAACCAAGACAAAAAGACATACAACTACACAACCCGCACATATATAGAAAATATTTACAATGTACAAACCTTTTTAAATAGCAACCCCAAAGCTACAAATATCCAAGAACCAGATACAAACTATATAACCCAGAAATTGACCGGATACAATAAGCTAATTGTCTTACCTAAAACCAAACCCAGCTTAGTTAAAACTTGCTACGAATATGGATTACTTAGTACCGTATATACCACGGACGGAACTGAGATATCCACTATACCCGAGATATATGAAGCATTTACCACATTTAAAAGAATAACCAAAGGTACTTTATTTTTTATAAAAATTTACACGGCACCAGCAGAGATATTATTTGATGAAGTTAAAAAGCCCATGCAAGTTGTAAAGATAGGAATGACACAAGATATGACTATACCACAAGATATAGGTACACAGCCAGAGATACCCAGAATCGAGATACCAAAATTTTATGCGAACAAAAGAGTTATCAGACTATCTACAATTTTACAAGAGCTAGCAAATACATATTGCAACCAAAATCCTATATGGAGCTATTTTTCAAGAAATCATGTATTAATATATTCAAATTCAAAAGAGTTACGAGAAACAGATATGGAAACTATTAGGCAATGGATTATCACGTTGCTTAAACCAGAAACAGAACCTATCGCCAGAGCTATCAGAGAAAAATTTATTTCAGAAGAATTATTGACCAGATACTGCAAGACAATTGGACACAAATACCCAGACCACAAATGTTCAAAATGTAATGGAGGAGATAATGACGTCCCAGCAGTGCAGCTAGAATAAAAAAAGATAAGGACGACAGCTGGAAAGATAAGACCAGAGCAATAATGGAGATACAACAGATACGACAAAATAAACGGAAGATAAGATATTTAATATATTGTACAAAGTATTTAGTATATTTAATTATGATCCATACGTTCACTTAAGGAATTTTTTAGATATGTCTACACTATTCAACATTTCTCATATTACTCAAGAGTCCTTTTGGCTCTATGTCTTTCCTTTCTCACTAATGGGTAACGCATTTTTGTGGTTTTGTACACTCTCTGTGGCTTTACTCGCTTCGTGGAATGAGCTCACAAAGATATTTTTAGATCAATATGCCCCTCCCTCCAAGATGTGTCACCCAAGATATGAAATCATAAACTTTAGAAAAAGGAATCGGGAGCTGCTTCATAAGTATGGGAGAGATTTCATAAGAAGTTAGACAAATACCCAAACCATGAGATTCTGGGGAAGACACTTCTCCAAATATTCTATCGGGCACAAGCTCCTTTGAACCAAATAATGGTAAATAATGCAGTAAAAGGTTCTCTCTTAAAATTATACTTCAATGCAGCTAGAAAATTGTTGAGAGAGGTAACTAAACTCCATCAAGAATGGAATAGCAAAGAAATCAACATTTCCTATCACTCTTCATCCATGCCCATGGTTAGTAGAGAACAAAGAAAGTGGGATAAGGAACAAGAGGAAACCATGTCAAATATCTTGAGTCAACTTGGGATCCTAACCAAGTATGTCATAGGTGCACCCATGAAAATAGAGAATTCCGTAACATCAAAAACCCATGATGAAGATGAAGAAGCAAGAAGGATGGATGAAGAAATTTGGTATTTAACAAACCATATGGAGGGTTCTCACCCATCCTATCATAGGCAAGGTAGGAATCAAGGTTGGAGGAATTGGATTGTTAGTTGAGTTTTGAGATATCGAAAACATGAGTATTGCCAGTTTGTTCCTCACCATGATCATACTTGTAACAAAGAGTCAAGCTTTATTGATACCGACATATGTAGAATAAATGATATCGTTTGGAAGAAATTGAATAGAGATGAAGGAAAGGGAAAAATGGTCCATAAATTAAAAGAGGACATTATTTCACTCACTAAAACTATGGTCTCCTATTTGGCCTCTATCAAAGAATTGGAGATCCAAATGGCACTAATCTTTGCATGTCTAGCTGTTAAACGTAGGGAAAATTCCACTAGTGGCACAATTGCCAACCTCAAAAATAAGGATCAAATCTTGTCAATACGTGCAGAGAGTAAAAAAGAAAAGGATGATCACTTGAAAAAGGAATTGGGAGAAAAGATGCCCATCCCTTAGTCAAAAGAGGGGTTATCCCAAATTAAAGTAGACAAAGAGAATAAAAAGATGGAAAGAATTTTCAAAAGGTTAATTAATAAAGCAAAGATTGATAAGTAGGGACTTGAGGATCCCCCTTTTCAAATTGATGAATGCTAACGTCGTGCCTTAACGATAACTAAGGCTTTGGAAGGGAGGCAACACACAAATGCCACAAAGATGGCTCAAATCCTTTTTATCATATTTTTGTAGTATTGATGTTAGTTTTTGCATATTAATAATTCATGCATATTTGACACTATGGAGTGCTTGGTATAAGCTTAGAAAGTGAAAAGTGTGCAAATTTAAGTTGAAAAATAAACAAGTATTAAATAGGTAAAAATTGATCAAAAAAGTTGTATAGGGGAAAACTGGGGAGCAGAACTACACTCGGTTACCATGATTACGGTCCCTAAGGGAGATCATGATTACCCACATATCCACGGTTACTGTCAGTTAATTGCGACCCCGGACACCGTAGCTTGTTGATCTTTTGACTCCCTTCCTAATTTTCTTACACCCTCATTCAAGTTTTTGCATATAGGTATGGATCAACCTTGAGGTAAATGGTGATGACACAGAAATTGTGATTGCTAGTGGTCCTTGATGGGGTTTCAGGAAGCACCCTTCTATCTTTGATAGCATTGATTTTTTATATAATAGGGACACTGCTACCTTTTCATTTCGGGGGTGTTTCCTTGTTCAATTTATTTGGGCTTGTATTATTTTTTCATACTCTTCTGCTCTTTTAGATGATCCTTAATTTTATTTTGGTTGTATAATTTGGGTAGTACTCTGTCGATGCCCACACTTGCATGAATTAAGTACTTTGTTTTCTTGTTGTTACTTTATTATAATTTTAATGGGCGATTTGTGATTGGGTTTTAACCATGGATGCAAGGGAAGACTGAGTACCTTTGGCATACTGATTTGGGATCGTATTTATATCTATTGGTGAAGTCTGAGTAATCATACAGGTGGTTCACCCACACTATAGCTCACAATATGAGACTATATCTTGGGTTGTTGCCATAATTAGTAAATTATGCATGGTACGGATACTAAACAAAAAACCCCCCAAAATACCCCATTCAAAAATTTTGCAAAATTGAAAGGCATGGACGTGAGCAACCTTATGACATAACATTCTCTCTTTCTATGACTACAAAAACTAACTTCAGAAAAATAGTGAATACTCTATCTTTGTCTCGAGTGGGTAGAACAATCGAACCCCCTTTACAATATTTGCATGCCATGTGTGAGAGCTTAATTGTCTACATCTCATATGTACTTGTGCCATCTAGAACTTACCCCATTAGTCTTTCAAAGTTAATTTTTTGTTGTTCTTGGTTGGTAAAATCATCATAGGCCATCTTGTGATTTTGGAATCCCACTTTAGCCTAAAAATCCAACCAATACATAACAATTACCCATAGTCATCCTCTTTTAGCCTCTGGTATTTTCTTTGGAAAATGCATTATAATTTGTGACCCTTCTATTCATCCTCTCTTGAACTCTATCCTCCTTGAACTTAAGAATATGAATTGAGGATAATAGCCTAAGTTGGGGGTAGTGGAAAGAAAAAGAAAGTGTTGATGAGCCATAAAGTCATAAGAAAGTGCCTACGAGGTTAAACAAGTAAGCATTTTTCTTTGAAGGACGAGATAGTCCATTAAAAAGATAAATACATGAATTCTAAATGCATGCAAAGTATGAAGAAAGGAGGAAAAGAGAATATGATTAAAGAAAGGGAAAAGTAGGCACATTAGCAAAGGAAAAAGAACTGGCCCCAAAAAGGGCTTATGATGTACAAGTTTAGGGAGGGTTTAACATTACCGTTATAAGTTAATATCCTTCCCTACCCTAAACCTAGAATACTAGCTCAAAAAGCCCTTTATGATTCCCATCCAAGTGTGGTCATTGTAGTGGTGATTGAAAATAGGGGCAAGCGTATAGAATTGTACTTTCTAACATGGAGAATTTCTTAAGAGAGTGAGTGTTTGCACTTAAAATTCCTGGTTGCGTGATTGGTAACTAAGTGTGTAAATTTTTCCTTTCTTGTAAGTAGGCATGTGAATTAGTTGAGTTGGGTGATTTTGGCATCTTTCGCACAGTGAGATAAATAGAGGTGTAACATGATTGTAGTCAATATAAGAGTCATTTCTAGAGTGTTGGTACTTTTTACATGGTTTCTCCTCAAGGTCCATTGTATTCGTCGCTATTCTATTTTTATGATAAGGGGTGTCATTGCAATTGTCTTGTCTATGTGTGAAAAGATTTTTATGGTAGCAATTGAGTTAAAGTTTTCATGAGCATTGGGACCTAAATTAGGGCATACATAGAGAAAGTCTCATAGTAAAGGGTAGTGTTTCTTGAGGACAAGCATCATTCTAAGTTGGGAGTGTTTATAAGTAGTGATTTTTCCACTCAGTCTCACTAACTATGCATGCACACCACCCTATGTAGTATAAAAATGAGACATGATCATGATTTAAATCCACTAATGACCACATTTTGCAGGTATACAGTGGAGAAGGTTAACATATGTGGAATGGAGCTAAAAAAGAGCAAATTGATGCAAAAAAATGCAGTTGGAGACCTCAAGTTTTCATCCCTAATTACCGTGATTGCGGTCATCAGGCCGCAGTCACTGTCAGACAAGATGGTCAGCATAATACGTTCATAAAATACAATTATGGTCACGCTAATGCGATTGCGGTCAAAGCTTTGCAATCGCAGATTAGCGGGAATATGCCCAGGGCAGATTTGTAAATTACATAGAAGAATTCCAAATCAATTATCGGCCAAAACCCTTTCTTCTTGGTGTATTTATTACCTCATAAGATATCTTAGAATTTAAAGATTGAAACCCTAATTTGTTAAATGTGTTAACTAACTTTGGAGGCTAAATTTCTTAGGATCTCTGTGAAGAACAAATACTTTAGATAATCCTTATTGTATGTCTTTCTTTACTTTCTTCATGAGCAACTAAGTAATTTAGTCTTAGGATTATGTTGAACTAGAGTGTAACTGTGTGTGGGTATGGTTGTGTTCGCATGGATTTTAGTTGTTGAGTATGGATTCCACCATTTCTTGATCTTATGGGTTAGAATTTTATGGGTGAAAACCCCAAATCTCCAAATGGGTTTGATGGGTGTAAACCTAAAACTCTAGAAACCCTTTGTCATCCTCAAAAGAAGGATGAAGGTTTACATTAGGTAACCCATAACACCTCGAAAAAGGGTTATATAGGGACAAGGAAATGGTTAAAGATTGAGCCTATGGTTTACTACCTTTTGCAATCGTAGAAATAAGTGTATTGGGAGTGTGAATTATGCCAAGAGAATCATTCTAAAAATTGGTATGCTTGATTGAGGTTTTGGGTGATTACAAAAAATTGCACACTTATTAGGTGCTCAAAAGAGACAACAGGTGAAATTGTTTTGGTTTTGGTTAAACATTGACCCCAATGATCTTTGACCTAGCCTATCTTTTAGTTAACAACCAAATTTCATAAATAAACATAATCAATCACATGCATTACCTTTATGTAGACATAATCTAAAGATCTCCTCAAATCTTGAATTCAAAGTAAAAGTTTCATTTACCAAGTTCTTGTTAAATTTTGTTGTGAAGAGTTTCCAAACAAATTCCCCCATTTTATTTTACATGTCAATTCTATTAGCATTTTAGGTAATTATATAGAAATTTTAACATCCATAGGGTTTGAAGTTTATAGTTCACTCCTTGAGATTTGACCCCAATTCAAATTGGGTTACTTGACAATGATCACCTCACCCTTAAATTATGGGAGTGAGTTGAGCATTGTCCATACAAGGAGATGTAGAGTCTAAAATATTAGTGTAGTATTTAGGAGGGTGATTTTCTATATCCCAAATATACCATACCTGCCCCATAACCTATGTTATAAGCCTTTGCTAAATCCTGTAGAGATCCTAGTCCAATAGTCCTAAAAACTAAGAAATAGAAAATAAGGGAAAGCCTATGGTATTTTATTCATATTGTTAGAAATTCATTTGAGAGTGTAAGTGTCCCGATATCATCACTGCATTGACATGCATTATTATACAGTGAAAGTTGGAATTTTTTTGTTGTCTGGGTAAATGGGTTGTACTATTAACTATTAATCTATTTGAGTAGTGTAAATTGTATATACATTTTATTGTTTGTTGCTAATGTAATTTAACTACTTGATTCCCTTAGGTCATAATGTTGTGCTACATGAAACCGCATAGTGTTTTTTGAAAGTTGGAATGAGGGGGTAAGTATTTTGAGCCAAATTGAGTTGACTGTTTTATGGAACTTTCAATGCTTAAAACAAGGAAATTATGCAAGTACACAGGTATTTTTGTTATATATGATGTCTTTTTATGTTAGTTTTACAGGAAAACAGGGTTCAAAATAGAAAAAGAGCAAAAAGTCATAAAGTCTAGAAAAAAAGATACCTACAAGACCCACCTACGGGCCATATGAAGTATGTAGGTTGAGTCCGTAGGTTATATGTTTGAGATTTGAAAGTTCAGTCCTTCTCTGATTCCTATGAAGGCCAACCTATGAGGTGTAGGTGGGACCTACAACCTTATAAGTACCCTCCTTAGGTTGGTTTTTATGGACCTAAAGGAAACTTTGATTCCTATGCACCCACCTAGGGCTTGCAGGTACTACCTATAGCCTGTAAGTGGGGTTATAGATTGGTGCCGACCTTATTTTACAACTTTGATTTGGATAGGTTTTCTAGGATTTCTGATGTAATTGATGTTTTATTATTAATATATGAACTTTACATACTTTTTGCATTATTTTGAGGTACAAGATACACTTTTGTTCTTGGAATTCTTGTTCTTGTTTTTTAGGGTTTGATATAAAGTTAAGCTTTCAGGTTCCATTCTTCATTATTTGTGAGATCATTCATATGCTTTCAATTATGAATTATATTTGTGTATTCTTATGATCACGAGTAGAGAAACCCAAAAACTAACATTGTGGGAACTTTGATGTATTAACAAAGTTGAGGAAGTTCAAAGCCATTCTTGGTTGGTGTTCTTGCATGTATTATGGTTTTCTTCGTATTATCATTCTTTATGAGTGTACATGTTAAGAACCTACCTCTATTCTATACTAATCCAACAGAGAGGTTGAAACTTGGAAAAAATGATAACAATAATAATTTGAAGCTACCAACCTTTATCTAATTAACTTGAGACCAAGATGAGATAGTTAATCTAGGATCCATGACAAGGTTTACTAATGCGATAATTTGAGACGAGAGGAGATGAATAAAATTCAGCCAAAACAAGGTCGAGATATGGTTAGGTGATAAATAGGTTGTTAGATTATGCATGCTAGGTAACATTATATTTTGAAGAGCATGATAAGTCTGCTGAGTTAAGAAGTCAGGGGCAACACAATCCTAGTGATCATCTCATACTGATAATAACTTTATTTCCCAGCAATTGTTACTATTACTAGCTTCCAAAAAATCCTTATTTACTTAGTGTACTTTCAAGATTTATCAACAATATTCTGACTAATTTATGTCCTATTCTATGTAGGTTCAACCCAAACCTTATTGGGTTCTATATTTGATAAGTGACCGCATTATACTTTTTAGGAGGTGTAATTTAGGTGATATCAGTGATAAGGGAACTAAACTTTAGAATTAGGTTAACTATAGGACTTAATGGGTGCAAGTTGACCTATTGATGAAATCCCATATCCTTTTATATGAGAACCTTTTAGAATTGTTTGAATTGGATGCCTGAGGAAGATGAACCCTAGCTCTGCCTTAGGGAAAGGAATCGTCTCTTTTCTCTATTTGAAACTAAGAGTCGGATGTTATTCTGAGAATAAAGGCCTAGGATGATACTAACCACAATAATGACCATTGATATCCCAAAGACAATGTGTTTTTGGTGTTGAAAGAGTACAAAAAGAATAATATCCCCCTTAAAAATCATAACTGGAAATTGTTGGGAGGAATGTAAGAGACCTTCCGTGGTCGTGGGAAAAACCTACAAACATAGGTTTCATTCGTGATTGGGAGATGGATGAGATATTTTTGAACATAAGTAGGTGAACTTTGTATGATATTTTAATCTAGGTATGGTTGTATATAGGTTCATACTTTTAATGGTTTCTTCAAGAGCATCTGCGGGACTCATGATTGTCCTGAGAATCATGGTATCGAATAATAATTGAGGTTCCTTCTCATAGAATAAGGGTATACTCTTAAACTTTCATATGTTGGGATTGTCTCGATCAGATGGGACTATTTTACCATCTCACAATGTAACCACATTTATGGTTTGGCTGGTGGTATCTCACTATTGACCAATCCTTTAATAAAAAGTCCATAACTTTTTTCTCTGATGTCATATTAAAGAAAAACTTAATGCATTGGAAAGATAATTCAAATATCTATTAGTTGATGGGTGTTGAGATCAAATATACATCTGAATATATAAGTTATTTTCTATTAAGGCTGCTCATTGGTTTAGGATTTGATCAATAAGGGAGGTTTTTGCTCGGTTAACGTCTTAGGGTCCTCTTGGACATGACAAATGGGAAAATCCCCTCTCATACTTGTAAAACTTGAGGATTAATATATACTTGACACATGGTTCTAGACTTGTCTTGGACTTTCCAAGGATTTACAACATCTCTTCTTTAGGGATATTCGTCTCCGAATAGAAGCTGGATAATCTGGAAAGTCAGGGGAAAAGAGTTGCATTTCCAACATTTTCTTCACTATTTCTACTAATATTATTGGAAAAATTTACACTATATGTATTGAAATTCCTACGTTGAGTTTCTAAGAGCTAAACACTGACAAAATACTGCATTGGTAGCAGAAACGAGGACTTAATTGGACACCGAGATGCATGTTATGGAATGACAACAACTGAGTAAAATGACATAAAAAGAATTAATTAATTAATGGGAAACTATTACCAAAAGTTGGAACTATGTTCTAATGGAAAAGATGGCTGTACTTGGTTATTATATCTTCCTCTACTTCCCAAGTAGCTCCCTCAACTGACTGATTTTTCCAAAGGACCTTTACCAATACGACCTCATTATTCCTCAACCTATGTTCTAATGATTTTTCTAAGGGCACAACTGTTGTGGGATGATTAATGCACTTCTTCAGCAAGGAAACATGAAAGGCTTGATGTACTACTGCTAAATCTGTTGGAAAATTTAGCTCATATACTAGTTCGCTAAACTGACCTACAATCCCATAGGGACCAATAATGAGGGGACTAAACTTTCATTGCTTCCCGAATCACTTACACTTTTCATAGGCAGAAATTTTAAGAAGACAAAATCTCCAATAGAAAACTAAAGTTCCTATCTCCTTATATTTGTGTAGGACTTCTGGCGACTCTAAGTCATTCTCAAGATTTCTCTGATCTGCTGAACATTCTCCATAGCATTATGGAATGAGTCTTAACCTATCAATATAGCCTCCCTTACTTCAAGCCAATCAATAGGAGATCTACACCATCTTCCATAAAGTGACTCAACTGGGGCAATCTAAATAGTAAATTCATAGTTGTGATTATATGCAAAATCAATTGAAGGTAGATGATCATCCTAACTACCCTGAAAATTAATCATGCATGCTTTAAATATGTCCTCTATGGTTTGAATGGTCAATTCTGCCTGACCATATGTTTGTGGGTGAAAAGTTGTACTCAGATGAACTTGGGTACCACGACCATTCTAAAAGTCCTTCTAAAGCCAAAAGGTAAACCAAGTACCTCTATCTAAGATGATATTCAAGGGTACTCCATGAAATTTCACCAACTCTATCAGTTGAGTTTCACATAGTGATTGGTTTAATATGAAGTGTTAACTGGCAAAAAATAGGTAGACTTAGTCATTTTGTACACCATAACCCAAATAGATTCGAGTAGACGACGAGTGTAAGGAAACCTATAATAAATTCCATATTTACTACCTCCCACTTCCAAGTAGGAATACTGATTCCTAAAGTATGTCACTAGGTCTTTGGTGCCCAATATTAACCTATTTGTAATTTGTGCACTAAGTCACAAATTCCACGATATCCTTCTTTATACTATTCCACTAATAGACTTCTCGTACATCAGGTGCATCTTAGTTTCTCCTAGGTGTAAATAATACCGAGATGCATGAACCTCCACTAGCATCTGTGGTCTTAAGTCATCTATATTGGAAACACATAGTCTGCCACATACCATCTCCTCCTTGGGAGAAAACCTCAATCTTCTGAGTTTGGACTTTTGTTTTCAATTAAAGCACACTAGGATCATTATCTTTCTTTTCCTTATCTACAATATAGGATTCTAAACAATTTTTAACGAAAATACTACCTTCGGTTGAGTCAATTAGCCTATTCCCAGCCTAGAAAATATATGAATCTCGCAAGCTTGTTCTTTCTTCTCATTTTCTATATGCGCAACATTTTACATAAATAATTTGCTAAGAGAGTCGGCCACCATATTGTTCTTAACTAGATGGTGTAAATAATCATATCATAATCCTTTAGCAACTCTAGCCAACTCCTCTAACAGGGATTTAGATATATCTAGTTGAAAACATACTAAGGACTTTTGTAAATGGTCAACACATTAACATGAACCCATAGAGGTAATGACTCAAAATATTTAAGTCAAAAACTACTACTGCCTACTCAAGATCATGAGTTAGGTAGTTCTTCTCATGAGGCTTGAGCTGTCTAGATGCATATTATAAAATCTTTCCCCACTATATAAACAAACAACCAAGTCTAACATTAGAAGCATCACAGTAAAACACAAAACTATCTAAGCCCTTGGGTAGGGTTAAAACCTGAGCAATGGTAAGTCAAGTCTTCAACTCTTAAAACGCTTGTCATAAGAATTTGACCACTAAAATTTGACTTTTTTATATGTCACCCTAGACATGGGATAACAAATAGAGGAAAATCCTTCAATAAACCACCTATATTAACTGAAAAAGCCCAAGAAACTCCTGATATCTGCTGGCGAGATATGTCTATGTTAGTTTCTTACTGCCTCTATTATTTGAAAATATAACCAAATGCCTTCCACAAAAATAATATGACCAACGAATGATTGTGATTTTAAGAAAAAATTCACACTTGCTGAATTCGGTAAATAGTGGAGATCTTTAAGAGTTTAAAAGATAATCCTCAAATGATCTGAGTGATCATCCTCACTCCAAGAATAAATGAGGATGTCATTTATGAAGATAATGACAAACATGTCCCATTATTTCTTGAATACCCTATTCATCAAGTCTATAAAATCTATAGGGTAATTCTTTAGTCCAAAAGACATTACAAAAAATTCAAACTGACCATACCAGTTTAGAAGTGTATCTTTGAATTTTCACATTCTCTGACACTGAATTGATGATAGCCTGATTTGAGGTCTATCTTATAGAAGCAACTTGTAACCTTAAAATGGTTGAAAAAGTCCACAATCCTATAAATAGGAAATATTTTTTATTTTGCCCTTGTTCAACTAATGGTAGTCGATGCACATTTTTATAGAACCATCTTTCTTGCACATGAAAAAAATAGGATTATCCCATGGAGAGATGTTGTCCTTGATAAACCCCTTGTCTATGAGGTACTTTAATTGATCCTTCAACTATTTAAGCTCATATGAAGACATTTTATAGGGTGGAACTAAAATAGGTTGGGCATCTAAAAGGAGATTTATTTTGAAATTAATCTCTCAATTGGGAGAAACTCTTGGTAGATCTTTTGGAAATAGTTCTGGAAATTCATTTACCACTGGAACTAACCCATGTGTTGAGGATTTCAATTTAGAATCCATAACCCATACAAGATTATATATACATCCTTTGGAGATCAACTTTGTATCCTTAATGTGAGAAATAAATTGAACAATAGGTTCTAAGATACTACCTTGTCACTCTAGAATTGGTTCATTTTAAAACTGGAAAGGGACTACTCTCTCCTATAATCAATCAAGAAATTAAAAAATTGTAGCCAATCCAAACAAAGAATAACATTGAAATCTACAATTTCTAACTCCACGATATCAATTGAGGTGACTTTCTAGGTAACTAGGCAGTTTCTATATACTCATTTAGCTATGAAGATTCAATAACTGGAGTAGAGACTGTGAAAGGTTCTTAAAGAATTTTGGGACTAACACTGATGTCCACTAATATGTAGGGAGTTAAAAAACGTGTTGCTTCAGGATCTAGTAATACATAAATATGAATATAGGAAACCTGTAACGTACCAATGAATACATTAGGAGAACCTTCCTGATACTTTCGAGTATAAGGGAAATAAAACTTCTTCTAATAGTGTTTTCTAGTTTCACTAGATAAGGTACCAAATTTAGTTGAGCGGCCTAAATCAACCATCACTGCCAGTCATAAACTCAACTTTATGATTCCTACCTTATGTTTTGCTCACCTAGTTAGTGGAAACACTGCCCACACTACCCTATGATATAGAGCCTAGTGCCCTCTATAAAATATCTTACCAAAACTTAGGAATTTGGGAACCTACAGTGACTGGGTTAAGGATGAAAATCTTAGGAAAAAATGAGAACGATTTCCACCATCTGACCTTTGCTGAGAAAAATTAAAGCTACCTCTTTTTGTCCCACTTGTTCTCTCTTTCCTTCTTATTAGATTTCTCTAACTATATTTTTTTAGATGAACCATCATCCTAATGATGTGCATCTTATTTTGCAATGTAATAGTCTTACATTCTTGGACTACATTTTCCAAAGAACTAGACTCAAACTTTCTTATGCAGGCCCTAGAATCAACAACCATAGTCGGAGAGTACCTTGCCAATTGTACAAGGCTAAGGAAATAATCCTTCACCTTTATTCTACATACATCAAATTTATGAATTCCTTCTCCTTGTCCTACCTTATCTCAAGAGGTAAAAACCTATCTAAAAATAAAATAACTGACTCATCCCCTTTTACTAATTTTTCATCCTTATTCTCCTTTGACTTCTTATACCAGGAATGAGCTACCCCATGCAACCAATGTGAAACTAGGTTGACACTTCTAATTGGGATAACACCCATAATCTCTGTACCTTTTGAGCACTATTCATAAACTCCTGTGGGTTCTCCTCAGGCTTAGACCCAAAAAACAATAGAGTATTAATCTGAGTAAGGTCTCAGACTCTAGTTGTTTCCGCATTAACTTTCAAATTGGGAGACTTGTACATTCAGAGGGTTTACTGGGCTGGTTTGGATATTTGTTGCTTCTCAATCTCACTATCATTCTATTCTTCCTTTCATTAGTTTTCTTTGGTGACATATTCTATAAGTATGTAGATAACGAGTTAAAAGATGGTCTTAATAGAGCTCACACTCTTTCACATAATATGAATAAGAAAGAAATAAAATTTTTCCTAAAATTTCTAATAGCCTCTTATGCATAAGTGAGGTGCACTTAATACCCATAAATAAGACTATTAAATGCGACTTTTAGATACCGAAGGAGACTTTGAACCTGCAGCTCTAATATCAAGTTATTAGGACCCTAGAGTCATAACATGGTGCTTAAAATCATAAGTAACCCCAATATAACACATGGCCTTTAAAACACTAAGAGTATCAATAATAACTGATATATAAATACTATGTGGAATCTAAACCAAATAACTTCTACTAAGATGAGTTTCTAGGACAAGCCCCCAACTAACTCTTATTGTCTAAAAAACTTAAAGGACAAAGACAAAATAAATGAATGCTGACTTTAGTCCTTGCATAATGAGCACTCACCACAGGTTATGTTGTTGATACGGTAAGAGATCGTACTAGGCGCAATGTAGATGTTAAGTGTTAGAACCTCTATTATAGGACAACATATCACAAAGAAAGTACATGATTAGTAATTTAAATACACTGAGTATTTGAGAAAGGAAAATGACTAATATAAGTTCACATGGTACATATAACATGATAAACTAATGCAAGACCAAGTAATGAACATGTGATGTATAATCAGTTGAGTATAAGGTCATGCAATAATCTAGGTCAAAATAGTAAATTGATAACCGACATACTCCAATTTGAGCTAATCAAGGTCCAACCTATAACCCTAATTAGAAGGGTGTTCAATACCTTTTGACAATTGAACTAAACTAGAGAATTGGGTAATCTTTGGGACTAAATGTGAAAAAGTAGATCCATTGATGAAATTCCACATATATAAATATAAGAACCCTGAAGAATTCTTTAGAATTGGATGCTTGAGGAAGATGAACGCTAGTTCTACCTTAGGGAAAGGATCTCTTATTTTCTTTATTTAAAACTAAATGTCAAGTGTTACTTTAAGTAACAAGGGCTTAGGGTAATATTAACCCTAATAATGGCCCTTTATCTATCTAAAATGATGTGGTTTTAGTGTTAAAAGAGTTTACAATGACTGATATTCCCCTTAAAAATTCTAATTGGAAAATACTTTGAGGGACGTACAATACCTTCCCATTATCGTGGGCTGTACTCATTGTTGGGAGATAGATGATATATTATTGAGCATTATTAGACAATCTTTTGTATAATTATTGGTTCTATCTACGATCATACCTTGGATCGTAGTATTGGTGGTTACTTCAAAATCACTTGTGGGACTTGCTTTCATTCCTAGAATCATGGTTTCAAAGCACAATAATGGTTACCTCTAGTGGTATAAGAGAACAATTTTCCAAATCATAGATGTTAGGATTTTCTTGATTAGAATAGACCATTGTATGATTGTACAATATAACCACAGTCGTGGTTTAGCTAGTGGTATCTCATTGTAGAAAAGTGTTGTACTAAAATGGGAATTACTTTTTACTCAAATATTGGATTAAGGGTTAACTTGATTTGTTGGAAATATTATTCAAACATCTATATTTGGTGCATTTGTAGCTTAAATATATGTCCAAATAGTGAATTTATGCTTCTTTAAAGCTGATTATTTCTTATGGAATCGATCTAAAATGGAGGTTTTGGCTTGGTTAAGGGCTTAAGGGTTCTTGTGTCCTTGGCACATAGACAAATCCATTCTCATTCTATTAAAACTTGAGGAATAATCCCACATGCACTTAAAGCATGGTTCTAACCTTGGCTCAAAATTTTGAAGGGTTACACTTATGTGTAAAATATTTGTGAGTATTACAATTCCTTGAGTGGACAATATCTATTTGTTGATTGATATATGTATTTGGTTCCTTGGGTCAAATGGTCCTAATTATTATTTTTATATTAATCCTTGTGTGGTTTTGGTTTATGACATGATTGCCAGGTATACTTTCTATTGATGACTACTTAAGAAGTAATTGAGACAAGGTGTAACTTATTATTATTAGCATGGTTTATTGACTTAGCGTATTATTGTTAGTCTTGACTTAGTATGTTGTTTATATTGACTCACACTTGGTTGAATTTATTTGGTGGTGCTGTAAATGGCTATTCAGAAGCATATTTAATGTAAAGGTAAATGTTAACTATTCATGGTAGTACTTTCTTATAAGGTTATAGCTATTTGTTTGCTTTTATTACTTTTGATTGGCTGATGACACTTCTAGTACATAGTGACTTTGTACTAATACTACCTATGCTCTTCTTTTTTTTGAGAATTGATCATCTATTGATGACTATATCAAGACCTCAACTTAATATCATGTTGTATATCGATTCAGGGTGAACTTCATCTTTTGGGAAGCCATGAGTAGTTTTTTTTATATTTCCCACTTTTTTCGAACATGGATACTTTTTGTACTATTTTTACTAACCCATTTTTGTAATTTTTAGATGTTTTACGTACAATGACTATCAATTCTTGTGTGTATTTCAGATATTTCTATATTTCTACATTTGATATTATTTCTTGAATATTTTGATAATATTAGTTAAATTAATGGAATTACTAGTTTCTTCTAAAATATGGTAAGTGTAATAGTTGTATATTTGGGTAGATGTTTCTCCTACCAGAGTGATTGTGTGGTTACCACTTGTAATGGGTTTAGGTCATGGAAAAAGTTTGTATTTGAGCCCCAAGTTTGTCAATATTGTTATACCAAAAATAAGTTTAATAAAGTCTTTTGAAATATTATGGAGACATCTATAATTTTCTTTAAAAGGCTATAGAACTTTACTAAATTATCACTTATTTCTTTATTATGCTATATATTAATTCTAAATGGGATATGGCAATCCAAATTTGTACTTGATCTCTTCACTCTTTTGTTCATAGATAGTGAAATGAGAACCAATACATCTAGTCCAGCAGCACCCATACTAATAACTCTTGTTGTGAAACCAGATGTTTAAGGTAGAGTAAGGAGTGAAACATTATAGGAAGGGAGGATCTTGGGTTATAGATCAATTGGCTCGATAGGGATTTAAGACACCTCACTCACCCTAAGATCATCTTGATGAGGTTCTAACTGAGGAAGTGTTGGAGCATAAGGAGGCTGTACAATTCTAGTTCATGAAGCTCCTACACTAATGTTGTCTGAGGTAATTCAACAGGTTTTTGCATTTCTATGTGGACTACAAGTACTAGAGACATGACAACAACACATACTTATCAGTTTTCAAGTGTTCATCCTACTACTACTTTTTTCTCTTAGCATGGATAAAGCCTTAGGCACTGAAATTTTCTCTTATATGGTGTTAGGTGTTAACATTAATAGGACTTAAGATGATATGTTAAATAAATTTTTAAGCATGAAACCTCCTATTATGTTGGTTCTCAAAATAAGGATGCATTTGAGTTCATAATTGATTTTTATGAGAGGTTCTATAAAATGAGTATTTTGGAACAACATGGTATTATGTGTGTAACCTTCTAACTACATGATGATAAAAAATATCAATGATGGGCTTGAGTGGAATGTTGATCCCCATTTTTACCTCCATTAACATTGACTTAGTTCCATACTCTACTTTTGAAAAAGAATGTACCCCGTACCCCTCATTATTGTAAGAAAGGCTAGTTTCTATCCCTTGATCAGGGTAGTATATCTATTTTCTCTTACGAGGCTAAGTTTTAAAAATTTCGTCATTATTCCACTTAATTACTTGGTATAAAAAAGGAGAGGATTTCGCATCTTATGAAAGATTTGAACATTGACAAGTAGGTTTTAGTAGTACGAATGACTTCTGCTAGAAAGGCACTTAATGTTGTTTTCGAGTATGTAAATAAAGAAGGAGGAGTTAACAATTTTACTAGGCTAAAGCTATAGCAAAGAAAACCCCAAATATAGGTAACTTTAGCATTTCTTACTCTAGAGGTTATGGTCATCAGACTTACCCAGGTTTCCGTATTTAGTTACTATTGCAAGAATCAACATTGGGTTCATCAAGGAACACTCAATAGTCCCCACTTATGAGAATGCAAGGGTTTTCTTATTTTCTTTCTATTAAGTCAATCCTATATCGATTTTGCTACACTTGCGGTGTTGTTGGTTGCTTCAAGAGAGAATGCCCTAATAGGTAAATGGTTTTTTAGGGGCAATAGTATTATAAAGTTATGGTTCCCACTGGTAAAGGTGTTAGAGGTAATGGTAAATCTCATCTATATTATAGGTGTGGTAATATATAAGATGGTCATTGAATCAATTTTGGTTGTGCTATTATAGGGAGAGGTGTTTTTTACCCCTTTAGACAGGGTTCTCAGATCGATAATAGAGGTCATTGTTATGTCTTCCTCGGTAAATCGGAGGTAGATGCTTCAGATACAGTCATTATGGATACTATTCTTATTTGTGACCCAATAGATACGGTCTTGTTAGGTTCGAGTTCAACTTATTCTTATATATCTATTAAGTTTACCTTAGGATTAGCCATTATTTATGATATTATTTACACACTTATGTAAGTATTTCTACTTTGATATGAGACTCTATGGTAGTGAGCCAAGTGTATGTACTTGTTCTGTTGTATTATCAGTTTTCATATTTGGAATATTAGATAATTTTGGAAATGATTAATTTTGATATCATCTTAAGCATGACTTGGCTATCTCCATATCATGTTATTCTAAACTATAAAGCTAAGAATATGGTCTTAGATATGCTTGTTAAGAATATGTTAGAAGGGAAAGGTGTGTATAGGCTCAGACATATAAAATTTATATCTTTTATTCAAGCTAAGAAGATAGTTGAGAGTGATGTGTATCCTTTCTGTCACATCTTCAACTTGTTAGTGCAGAGGTCGTCTCTATTGAGTTAGTTCCCATAGTGCCAGTGGTTTAGGAGGTTCTTTTCTCTGATTTACATGGCATGCATCTAGATTGGGACATTGACTTTTGCATTGATTTGGAGTCAAGCACTAACCAAATTTCTATACCTCCATATCGAATGGCTCTAACTGAATTGACAGAACTCATGAATCAGTTACAATAGTTCCTTGATAAGGGATTCATTTTTCTTAGTTGTTCACCTTGGGGTGCTCCATTGTTGTTTGTTAAGAAAGATATGATAGCATGAAAATATGTATTGACTACATTGATTTGAATAAGGTTACCATCAAGAATTATTATCATTTACACTGGATGGATTATATTTTTGACTTGTTGTAGGGTGCTTCAATTTTCTCCAAAATAGACTTGAGGCTAAGGTATCACCAATTGATTATTCGGCCTGAGAATATACCCAAGATAAGTTTTAGAAGTCAATATGGGTACGAGTTCTTAGTGATGTTCTTTGGGTTAACCAATGAACCATAATATTCATGAGTTTAATGATGGTATTTTAAAGCCTTTCTTAAATTTGTTTGTAATTTTTTTATTTTTGATATTTTATTTAACTCCAAGAGTAAGGAGGAACATGATGGTCAACTTCATATAGTCTTGGGGATTTGAAAAGTGAGGTAGTTATATGTGAATTCTCTGAATATAATTTTTAGATGTCTTGTAAGGCCTTTTGGCGGCATGTGGTTTTAGAGAAGGGGTGATAGTAGATCCTAAGAAGATTAAGGTTTTTAAGAGTTGGGTTCAAACTAGGTTAGTTACTATGGTTCAAAGTTTTATGGGTCTTGCTACCTATTATCATAGGTTTTCAAGAACTTTGCCTCTATTGCTACTTATTGACAAGGGTGACTCAAAAGGATATGATGGTTATTGGTCTAGAAAGTGCAAGGAGATATTCCATAAGCTTAAGTGTCTTCTGACCACAACTCTCATTCTTTCCTAACCATTTAAAGGTAAGGACTTTATTATGTTTTATGATTTCTCATTATGTAGTTTGGGTGATTTGTTGATATGGGATAGGAATGTGATTGCTTATGCTTCAAGGTAATTGAAGCCTTATTAGAATAATTACCAAATCAATACATGGAGTTTGTAGTGGTATTTTTTCACTTAGGATATGGAGACACTACCCTTAAGGTGTCAATTCTCAAGTGTTTACAAATCATCACATTTTATAGCATGCTTTCAGATAAATAGTTTTAAATATGAGGCAAATAAAGTGGAATTATTTTTTGAAGGATTATGAAATGACCATTCAATACCATATGGTCAAGATCAGCATAATGGAAGATCATTGAGCTAAAAATCCATAAGTATCGGTAGTTTTCCCTATTTGAAAATTTCAAGGTAATCCTTGTCTACAGAAATTTCAAATCTAGTAATGCGGTTCATGTAGTTTGGTGTGTCAAAATTGGGTGGATTGTTGGATAGTGTAGAGGTAAGTACAATATTCCTTGATCAAATGAAGGATAGATACTTTGAGGCTACAAATCTGAATAAGATTTGGAATAAGGTAGTGTGTGGTAAAGCTTCAGATGATGCACTTAATGCATGTGGATTGTTGAGGGTGATTGGATGTGTGTATGCCTCTTTTTGGTGATATGATTCCTAACTTTTCTTACAGAATATTATGGTTTCTCATACTCTATTTATTCGGATGCAACAAAGATGTACTGTGACTTGAGGCAGCTTTATTTGTGGCCCCAAATAAAGACAGATATAGTGGAGTATGTGGTCAATTTCTACAACTATCAGCAGGTGAAGTATGAACATCAAAGTCTTGTGGGTTTAACTTAAATATGCCCATTCTCAAGTGAAAGTGGGAGAGGACAGGGATTGATTTTGTTATTGGTCTTCTGGGACCTTGGGATTGCATGAATTGATTTTGTTCATACATGATGATAGGCAAATTTACACGCCTATATCAATATATTTTGCCCATATTCTAGCCTAGTTTTGAGAACAAACTATATATTTCATGCACTTTTAGTCCTTTTTCCTATAAATGAGCTAACGAACATGATTAGTAAAGTTTCAGGTATAAATGATGCAAAATACAGCATTTTATGGCTTACTTGACGCAAAAGAAAGCTCACAAAGGAAGGGAAGAAAGTCTACACGCCTAAGGACTAAAACTGCTGCATGGAAAATCTGTCCTGGGCTAAAACACCAATTCTAAAGACTTTGGGGACTTACAGACACAAAGCTGGATTTTGACAATGATACATTAACCTAGTACAATTGGGTTATGTATTTCATTAGTTTATTTGGATTAGGAGAATGTTACATTAACCTAGTACAAATGGGTTAAGTATTTCATTAGTTTATTTGGAATAGGAGAATGTTACATTAACCTAGTACAAATGGGTTAAGTATTTCCTTAGTTTAGTAGGATTTGGTTATTTATTTCATTAGCATAGTAGGAGTAGGATAGGAGTATTATAAATACCCTATCATACTAGAGATTTTTAAAATAAATTCCTCCCTTAGTGGAGAGAACAATCTTCTATTCAACAATTAATCTTCTTCCATCCCTCTCTTCTTCCACCACAACAATTCTACAACTCTTCTAATCTTTCCATTAATCTTATTTTCTTCTATTCTTAAATTCCACAACAAGAGAATCGTTACTTGCTAAGGAATCACGCCACACGCCTATCACTTGAGCTACACGCCATTCACCAATATTGTGATATAATAATAATGCCAATCGTGATCTCCTTCGCATTCATGGGTAAATAAACCTCTCTGTTGGGGTTATGGAAGCCGAATGAGATACTATCTATTGCTGTGAGTTTGTGAGTTCATGACACGTATATTACTTATATCATTATTCTCTTCATCTTAATCTACATTCTTTGCGGTTGCAAACGCAAGAATACGCCAGTCTAACATTTAACTTGTTCGAGAGAAAGGTTATTTTTCTGGAAAAGAGATAATGTCAAGGTAGTAGGACACCCTTTCCAATTAAAAAGCTAGTGCCGTAACTGGACTAACCTCTTGGAGAATTCGTACCGCTAGACACGCTTTAAGCTCGAGAGAGGTAAAGTGAAATAGTCCTTGTTTAGGTCGAGAGACGCTTGGATTTACCATCGAATACAATTCTCTATAAGCACATGCATGTCACAATTCTACACACTCATAGCCAATAGAGACGTATACCTCAGAAGGTGGACATAACCCCAACGCTTCAATTCTCATTGTTTACAACTCACGTAACAATCTCTCTCTCTTTACTTTATTATTTTCAGCTTTTGTTTACATTACTTGCACAACAAGAATTGCCCCTTCTTACGAGACTTGCACCAAACGTTTAGTAATTTTACTTACTTGTTGGCCAAGCTATTCCCTATGGGATCGACACCCAACCCAGGTTGGGTTCTATATTTGCTAACGACCGCTTTACACTCCTACGAGAGCTGTAGATTGAGCGTTATCAAAAATTGGCGCCGTTGCCGGGGAATACGAGTGTCAATTAAGTTCATGATAATTACTAGAACCTTTGGTCAAAAATTCTCGTCCTTTTACTTTTAGTTTTTGTTTTTGTTTCTTGCAGGTTTTTACGTTAGTGCATGCCCCATACTAGAAGTTCTGGTCAACCGTTATTACCAATCAATCCTGAACCACAACACATTGGAAGAATGGAGGCACAAGCTGAAATCGACAGGATGGCTGCTCAAAACGAGCAAGCAAGATTAGCTGCTCTTGCCGCTGCTCAAGTCCAACAACAAAACATTGATAATCCTGGGCGAGCAACAAATCCTGACGATGAAGATATAGGTGATGACGAGTTGATAAACCCAAGGCATGTTGCTGAAACTACAACACCTGCCAAGAGAAGAGGTCGACAAGCTCGGTATAGGTATGATCGCCAACCTTTGCAACCAGCTTTCGACGATGATGATGATGATCTTGATGGTGCCGGAGCCACTGGAGCTATAATTCCATTAGCGCCCGGAGCCAAGTTCAACATCACAAGCACCATGATTCAGTTATTGTAACTCAAGGGATTATTTGGTGGACTAGCAGGCGATGATCCGAATATGCATCTCATCAACTTTTTTCTACATGCAAGTCTTTTGACAATCCTGGTGTTGGTCAAAATGCTATTCGATTACGTCTATTTCCATTGTCTCTATCTGGGGAGGCAACACTATGGTTGAATGGGCTGACTCCTGATTCAATTACAAATTGGAGGCAATTGAGAGACGCTTTCCTAGAAAGATTCTTTCCGCCATCCAAAAGGGCTCAATTGAGAGATGAAATCAGCAACTTTCGTCAGCTTCCCTCTGAAGCTCTTCATGAAACATGGGAGAGGTTCAAGACAAAGCTAGCGAGATGCCCAAACCATCACATGACTAATGTTCACCTCATGGAGATCTTGTATAGAGCCTTGAATTCAATAACTAAACCAGTGGTGGACAACGCAGCTGGAGGTTCTTTTATGGACCTCACCTTTGGTCAAGCAAGCAATATGCTAGATCGCATGACAAAACAAAGTAGAGCTTGGCATACCAAGGATTCTGAGGTAGCAAGCCCCACTCTATCTATTGGCATGACTGCAGACCAAAGAAGAAGAGAAGAAGAACGTGATCAAGACATGACGCATATGAAAACACAAGTGGATCTTCTGACAAAGCATTTATTATCAAGGAAGACCGAAAAAGTGAAAGCTGTAGCGCTAAAAGGAAGAGACTAATCTGATTCTGAAGAGGAGGCCAACTACTTGAACAATCAGGGGGGTTTCCACGGGAATGCCCAAGGAAACCAAGGTCGGAACTATTATGATAAATCTGGAAGCAAAGACCAAGGTAGTTGGAAGAAAAACAATGAAAAGAGTGGTTTGTACGTTCCCCCTGGTAGACGTGACACCACCACATCTAATTCTGGAAGTATGGAAGACATGATGGCTAAGTTATTGAAAGGAGTGAAAGCAACGAGCGCGGGAGTTACGGAGGTGATTAATGATTTGTCCTCCATGAAGCAATTAGTTAATTCTCATTCCACTTCTATCAAGCAAATAGAGCAGCAATTAAGCCAACTTTCAGCAGCATTCAATCAAAGAAAGGCTGGCACCTTACCGAGTGATACGGTGCAAAACCCAAGGAATGATGGGTAATGCATGGCCATCACTACCAAAAGTGGTAAGGTGCTGGAAACTTCAGCAACAGGCAAGCAAGTGGTTGACGAAATTGCAGACATGGACGTTACACCTAGTGACGATGCAAAAGGAGATTATGCCGCAACAACTGCTTTCAACGTCAAGGACGTTACACCTAGTGAGTGCAGCCTGAAAAAAGGGAAAAACGGAAGCAAGAGGAGAAGAAAGCCACGGAGAGAACACTTCCATACCCACCACCACTTTTTCCCCAAAGATTGAAGAAGGTGGCGGATGACACTAAGTTCAGCAAATTTATGACTATGTTGAAGCAGCTGACCATTAATGTTCCACTGGTAGAGGCACTTGAACAAATGCATGGGTATGCGAAGTTTATGAAAGATCTTTTGACTAAGAAGAGGGAAGCAAGTTATGAGCTGAACGATGATGTGCATCATTGTAGTGCAATTGCTACCCGATCGATAGTTCAGAAGAAGGCCGACCCCGAAGCTTTCACTATTCCTTGCACCGTCGGATCTTTGAACTTTGCCAAAGCATTATGTGATTTAGGAGCCAGCATCAACTTGATGCCATTATCGATCTACAAGAAGTTGGGGCTAGGAGATCCTACACCAACCAATATGAGGCTTGTCATGGCGGATAGGTCGGTAAACAGACCTGTTGGTATTTTATGCGATGTCTTGGTAAAGGTTTCTTTATTTATCTTCCCAGCAGACTTTGTCATCTTGGATTGCAAAGCTGATTCTGAGGTTCCCATAATCCTGGGGCGCCCTTTCCTTGCTACAGGAAGTGTGCTCATTGATTTGAGAGCTAATGAGCTTTCATTCCGAATAAATGACGAAGTGGTTCGTTTTGATGTTTGCAAATCAATGAAGCAACCCAAAGATTTGAGTGTATTTTCTGTGGCTGATGTTGTCCTTGATGATGAGAAAGAACGACTTGAAGAAGAGCAAAATCTTGATGATCCTTTGGAGGTTTTGCTCATGAAAGGAGAGATTGAGGATGCTGAAATTTCTAAAGAAGCTATTTGTACTCTATCGGGATTAGGGACCTATCGCTATACTCCCAAGAAGCTGGATCTTGATCTCAAGAATCGACCCACACCACCAGCTAAGCCATCTATTGAAGAACCACCCACGTTAGAATTGAAGGAGCTACCAAGTCATTTAAGGTACGCATTCTTAGGAAGCGAAAACACTCTTCCAGTCATAGTGGCAGCCGATTTGGGTGAGCAACAAGTTGCAGCTCTTATTGCAATTCTACGCAAGCATATTAGAGCCATTGGATGGACCATTTCGGATATTATTGGTATTCCACCTGGGATTTACACACATAAAATTCAGCTTCAAGAAAAGTGCACACCCACCATTGAACATCAAAGGCGTTTAAACCCACCTATGCTAGAAGTGGTGAAGAAGGAGATTATCAAGTGGTTAGATGCAGGAGTTGTATATCCTATCTCTGATAGCACATGGGTAAGTCCTGTACAATGTGTTCCCAAGAAAGGAGGTATGACGGTGGTCGCAAATGCAAAGAATGAGCTTATTCCACTCAGGCCCATTACTGGATGGAGAGTATGCATGGACTACCGCAAGCTGAATTCTTGGACACTCAAGGATCACTTCCCTATGCCATTTATGGACCAAATGCTAGATCGATTAGCGGGGAAAGGATGGTTTTGCTTGTTGGATGGTTATTCAGGTTATAATCAGATTTGTATTGCTCCCGAAGACCAAGAAAAGACAACGTTTACATGCCCATATGGTACGTTTGCCTTCAAACGTATGCCATTCGGGTTATGTAACGCGCCAGCCACCTTTCAACGTTGTATGATGTCTATTTTCTCTGATATGGTTGAAGACACTTTGGAGGTATTTATGGACGACTTTTCAGTTATTGGTGAGTCTTTTGAAGTGTATTTGGCAAACTTGAGCATGGCATTGCAAAGATGTGTAGAGTTCAACCTTGTGCTGAATTGGGAGAAGTGCCACTTCATGGTAAAAGAAGGAATCGTTCTTGGGCACAAGATCTCTGAAAGAGGAATAGAGGTTGATCGAGCAAAAATTGAGGTTATTGAGAAGCTACCGCCTCCAATTTTGGGGAAGGGAGTTCATAGTTTTCTTGGCCATGCTGGGTTCTATCGTAGATTCATCAAAGATTTTTCCAAAATTTCTAGTCCATTGTGCAAACTACTGGAGAAAGATGCGAAGTTTGACTTTAATGAAGATTGCTTAAAGGCATTCGAATGCCTGAAAGGAACACTCATTGAAGCCCCTATCATGGTAGCACCAGATTGGACGCTCCCATTCGAAGACATGTGTGATGCTAGTGGTGTAGCCGTTGGTGCTGTTCTTGGACAGAGAAAAGAGAAACTATTTCATCCTATCTACTATGCGAGTAAGGTCCTAAATGAAGCCCAAAGGAACTACACTGTTACTGAACAAGAGCTCCTAGCGGTTGTGTATGCATTCGAGAAGTTTCATGCCTACCTATTGGGTACTAAGGTGATCGTCCATACAGACCATGCAGCTCTTAGGTATCTAATGACGAAGAAGGATGCAAAACCGAGGTGGATTCGATGGGTGTTGCTGCTGCAAGAGTTCGATTTTGAGGTCAAAGATAGAAGAGGTTGCGAGAACCAAGTGGCCGATCATCTATCTCGACTTGAGAATGAACATGTGGCGCAACCTGAAATTCAGATTGATGATGCATTCCCTGAAGAGGAGATATTAGCAATAACAATGGACAAATTACCATGGTATGCTGATTTTGCAAATTTCGTGGTGAGTAATATGCTACCTGCCAATTTATCCTACCATCAAAGAAGGAAGTTTATGCATGACGTTCAGTACTACTATTGGGATGAGCCTTATTTGTTTCGAAGATGCGCGGATGGTATCATTCGACGATGTATATCCCATGAAGAAGTGCCCACTATATTAGAAGCATGCCACACTTCGCAAGTTGGAGGACATCATGCAGGCAATCGAACGGCAAGAAAAGTTTTGCAAAGTGGTTATTATTGTCCTTCGATATTCACAGATGCATACGACTATGTTAGAAGGTGTGACCAATGCCAACGTCAACGTGCTATTTCAAAACACAATGAAATGCCCATGTCCAAAATTCTGGAGGTAGAACTCTTTGATGTGTGGGGTATTGATTTCATGGGTCCATTCGTGAATTCGTTTGGAATGAAATACATCTTGGTTGCGGTGGACTATGTTTCGAAATGGGTTGAAGCTGTAGCATTAGCCGACAACGATGGAAAGCGTGTTGTAGCGTTCTTAAAGAAGAATATCTTCTCTCGCTTTGGAGTACCTCGTACTATCATAAGTGATAGATGATCTCACTTTTGCAACAAGCTATTCAAATCTGTATTGGCTAAGTATGGTGTCAAGCAACATAAGGTGGCTACGCCTTATCATCCCCAAACTAGTGGACAAGTAGAGGTTTCCAATCATGAGATCAAGCAAATCCTTGCAAAGACGGTTAATGCTAATAGGAAGGATTGGTCTAGGAAGCTAGATGATGCACTATGGGTGTATAGGACTGCTTTCAAGACACCCATTGGTATGTCACCTTATCAGCTAGTTTATGGGAAGGCTTGCCATCTACCCATTGAGCTCGAGCACAAGGCATTGTGGGCATTGAAGCAATTGAACCTGAATTGGGATGATGTGAAGAATCTGAGGTTGGAGCAGCTGAACAAACTAGATGAATTCTGTCTCCATGCATATGAACGAGCGGATTTATATAAAGAGCGGATGAAGAAGTATCATGATCAGCGGATTGTTCGACGAAACTTCCAAAAAGGTGACATGGTACTACTCTTTAACTCCAGATTTAAGCTCTTCCCAGGTAAGTTAAAATCGAAGTGGTCTGGTCCATTTAAAGTCATCCAAGTCTACTCGTCTGGAGTAGTCGAATTGGAAGGCGATACGGGTGTTGTTTTCAAAGTGAATGGCCAATGTGTTAAGCCTTATATCAGTCCTCTTAACTCGATGAATGACATGGCCATCACTTATCTTGATGAAGTCTAAGTAATCGAGATTATTATGTCGAGCCACGACAATTAATAAGGCGCTAGATGGGAGGCAACCCATCGTTTTATTGTTTTATCGTTTTATTGTTTATCGTTTTTCCTTTCATTCTAGTACTTGTTTTGCTTTGCTAAATGAAAAATCCAAAAATAAGAGTCGTGCCATGACCAAAACTAAGGCGCTTGGTGGGAGGCAACCCATCGTACTAATCGTTTTCATTTATTTTGAGCAAATATAGGTGCAAGAAGTATTCAACGAGGAGATTGATTTCAATTGACGATTTGGACGCATTGTATGGTAAAGTTGGTAAGTTAGGAATGGTGATGCACAAGGCTATGGATTGAGCATTTCTCACACCAAAATAGGCTTCGAGGAAGGTTAGGCCTTGGTAAAACTAGGCCACGAACGATGCACAACCTATCCTATAGCCTAAGGTCTCGGAATCTAGTGTGCTATACACTATGCGCCGCCTATTCCTAAGTGTGATTTTCACGATGCGCCGCCTATGCTATGGCATTTGGTCTCAGTATCTCATATTCCATAGACTATGCGGCGCATATGTCTACAAATGCCATAGACTATGCGGCGCATATGTCCCATTATGCTATAGACAATGCGCCGCATATGTCATGACTATGCCAAGCATTATGCGCCGCATATGTAGCATTTGTGTCTCCAAAACCGATTGTAAATGGGTCATAACCCGACCCATTCTCTTCCTATATAAAGGGGACTTAGTCTTGAAACATAACCACACTAAAAATTGACCTAAGGGCGCCGCATATACATCCAAATCCTCTCAAAATTTTCTTCTTTTGCTCTTCCAATTCACAAAACCATCTCCACAAGTTTCAAGCAAGTAAGTACTCTCTTATTCTTCATTTATTTATCGTAAGTACTACGTTGCTATGTTTATTATAAATTGCTAAATCGTTTAAGATTGATGGTGATGTTCATGTGTTTGGATAGTTGATACAAAATCATGTGAGTGAACAAATACGTAGGAAAATCTTGACTTGTTTCTGACTTGAATTTGGTTTCAATAGCATTGTTATGATATTTACGGAATTACTTTGGATATGAACATTGCGTAAGATTGTTGTTTGAATTCTTACATGTTAGACTATCCCGGCCTTCGGGATAAGACCTATAGGGCCTACCGACTTAGGAGGTTGTGATTGTTGTATGAATAACGATTCCATGTGATAACCCCTATGTAGTAGTGTTGCTATATCTACCATGAAAGTAGTCCAATGGCTGCATGTAAGTGATGCATTGCTGATTTTCTTGTCGGAATACAATCCTAAAATGTATGTCGACGAAATATGAGTAATCAACCACTTTCACTTCACTGATTTGTGTTAACAAAACTAAGTGTGGGGTGGTACCCCTAATGTTTGCTTATAGATTGTATCAAGTGAGATTGTGCTGCAACTAACACTATTTCTAGTCTCAGGTACAATGGCACCTAAAGCGAGGCAAGGCAAGGAGAAGGCTACCACGTCCCAAAAGGGCAAGAAGAGAAGTCGAAAGGACCAACGAGAATCATCCTCAGCACAACTACCCCGCAGAATGTTTGGAATAAAATGGGTTCTTGAGGAAGAAGCCAAAGCATGGTACAACAACAACAAAGAAAGAAAATATGTGCACGTCGACTTGATCAACAAGGAAACCTTATCAAAGAACGAGCCGCGTATGTTGGCAAAAATAATGGCATTGAAGCTGGATTTCATCTTCCGCGACATGGGAGAATGCAACCTTGATTTAACAAGAGAATTTTATGCCAACTGGTCGCCGAACACAACAGGCAATGAAGTCAAAATTCGGGGCCAAGTGTTACAGTTCACCGCGGATTGGATCAACTCTTTTCTTGGCTTACCTTCGGTCGACACAGCACCATTCAAAGAGCTGTACAGCAGGCCTCCTTATAGAGCAATACGACACACACTTTGTGGAAGCAGATCGATGGCAAGATGGGGCAGACATAAAGAAACCGGCCGACACAACACCTTCCCCTATGCTCCACTAAATAGGGAAGCAAGAATCTGGATGCGTATTGTCAACTCATGTCTTATTCCTGGGACTCAATACACCAAGATATCAAGAGATAGAGTGTGTTTGGTCTATGCTTTGATGACGAATGTCCCTATCAACTTTGGGGCAATCATTCGCTCTACCATGAGGAAGGCCAGACTCCACAAAAGATCCCACTTCACATTTGGAAATTTGTTGACAGCAATCTTGCGGAAGGAGGATATCGAAGAGGAACCAGCTGACCACAAACTCCCACATAACCCAAAGAAGGTTGACCTCACCAAGGTCAAAGATGCTGAAACAACTCATGGTGTCAACCTTACTACTGCGGAGAGACATGCTCGTGATGAGACTTTCTTCCGTCATCTCTATGGCATGACACGATTTACTATGATGAGTGGTGGATGTATTCCAACTGTTGAAGAGCTCCAACAGCTGGACCACGACTACCCAATGAACATGCATGCACGAGAGATGTGTGGAGTAGGCGTATACTTTGAGGAACCTCTAGATGATGATGTGCCGACTGATGACGATCGACGCTTGCCTGATTCTGACGAGGAGGAGAACTCTGACGATGACTCTTATGATGATTCAGACGAAGGGGGTATAACCCCCGACATTGAGAAAGAGTCCGACTAACTAGGTTCTTCGTATTTATTTTCCACTGAGGGCAGTGTCCCGTCTAAGTGTGGGGTGGTGGTATTGCATGCTATACTTCTCTATTCGCATCTATGTTTGTTTGCTTTTGTTTCATTTTTGTTTCGTTTTGTTTCATTTTTGTTTCGTTTTGTTTTTTTTAGTAGTTAAATTTTTTTTTTAGCTTCGCATGAAATTATTTTGATAGGCAGCATGAGATTATAACAAGAGTATGTGCTACAATTGTGACTATTGAGACGTTTAGGCTCCAGTTGTGACTCATTATGTGATATTGTGTGGTTCAATTCCTTCACTTGTTGGGTCAAGAGTCTATATTACTTCCAATAAAGTCGACCATGTGCCTTATGTGTGTGAGATTAATAGTATCTTCTATGTTTGTGGCTGATGCTAGAACTTGCCTGGTATGTATGCAAAGCGAAAATAAGGAGTGTAAGTTAGGATATGATTTAGGCATTTCTTTGGCAACCTATATTTGTTTACCTTCAGTTTTACCTACCCATGGACATCATCCCTAGTTAAACCCTTTTGAGCCTTTAGCCTATTTCTTTGACAACCTTGCATGCAAGCCTAATCCATTTTCTTTCAAGACCAGAATTTGATCCAAATTCCTAAGTGCTTTAAAGTGAAAAAGTCATGTGACAACATAAGTGGAAATTGGGTAAGTATGATGCTTTAAATTGTAAATGGTGCTTGAATGTGTTATGGAAAAGAAAGTGCTATCATAAGAGGTATGTTGTGAAAAGAAAAAGGAAAAGAAAGCTGAAAAGTGAGTTGTTCTTAAAATTGAAAAACAAAAGAGGAGAACAAGGGTGGTAGAATAAAAGAAAGAAGAAAGGTTGAAAGAAAAAAGTGTCAATGATACAAAGTGATGCATTAAAGCGCTTAGGAACCTAGTCACTATTCTTGGCCAAAATAGTCCTACCCGTCCCTTAGCCTACATTACAACCATCAAAAGACCTACTTGATCCTAATCTTAACATTCTGACATTTAGTGGAGTATTACACTAAGGGCAAGCCTATGGTCATCAGTGGCTGCATACGAATTCTTTGTGAGAGCGAGAGCAAGGATATTTTCATACCCATGTTTGAAAAATATGCTATACTTGTGAGTGATTATGGGTAATATATGGTGAGACACACATGGTTGATGAGTTTTGGATAGTTGTATATGATTCTATGCACTTTAACGTTTGCATGCGAGTTGATCACCATCACGAGTCTATACTTGAGGTTAAATTGTTTCTACTTATAATCGGAAAGCTACTCTTTGTTGATAATTGTTGTGCTTATCTTGATAAATGTTTTGTGTTGTTGTTGTAAAAACCCTAAGTTGAGGTTTAGAAGGACATGATATGCTGTTCGAGGACGAACAAAGCTGCAAGTGTGGGGTGTTGATGATAGGTGAATTTACACGCCTATATCAATATATTTTGCCCATATTTTAGCCTAGTTTTGAGAACAAACTATATATTTCATGCACTTTTAGTCCTTTTTCCTATAAATGAGCTAACGAACATGATTAGTAAAGTTTCAGGTATAAATGATGCAAAATACAGCATTTTATGGCTTACTTGACACAAAAGAAAGCTCACAAAGGAAGGGAAGAAAGTCTACACGCCTAAGGACCAAAACTGCTGCATGGAAAATCTGTCCCGGGCTAAAACAGCAATTCTGAAGACTTTGGGGACTTACAGACACAAAGCTGGATTTTGACAATGATACATTAACCTAGTACAATTGGGTTATGTATTTCATTAGTTTATTTTGATTAGGAGAATGTTACATTAACCTAGTACAAATGGGTTAAGTATTTCATTAGTTTATTTGGATTAGGAGAATGTTACATTAACCTAGTACAAATGGGTAAAGTATTTCCTTAGTTTAGTAGGATTTGGTTATTTATTTCATTAGCATAGTAGAAGTAGGATAGGAGTATTATAAATACCCTATCATACTAGAGATTTTTAAAATAAATTCCTCCCTTAGTGGAGAGAACAATCTTCTATTCAACAATTAATCTTCTTCCATCCCTCTCTTCTTCCACCACAACAATTCTACAACTCTTCTAATCTTTCCATTAATCTTATTTTCTTCTATTCTTAAATTCCACAACAAGAGAATCGTTACTTGCTAAGGAATCACGCCACATGCCTATCACTTGAGCTACACGCCATTCACCAATATTGTTATATAATAATAATGCCAATCGTGATCTCCTTCGCATTCATGGGTAACTAAACCTCTCTGTTGGGGTTATGGAAGCCGAATGAGATACTATCTATTGCTGTGAGTTTGTGAGTTCATGACACGTATATTGCTTATATCATTATTCTCTTCATCTTAATCTACATTCTTTGCGGTTGCAAACGCAAGAATACGCCAGTCTAACATTTAACTTGTTCGAGAGAAAGGTTATTTGTCTGGAAAAGAGATAATGTCAAGGTAGTAGGACACCCTTTCCTATTAAAAAGCTAGTGTCGTAACTGGACTAACCTCTTGGAGAATTCGTACCGTTAGACACGCTTTAATCTCGAGAGAGTTAAAGTGAAATAGTCCTTGTTTAGGTCGAGAGACGCTTGGATTTACCATAGAATACAATTCTCTATAAGCACATGCATGTTACAATTCTACACACTCATAGCCAATAGAGACATATACCTCAGAAGGTGGACATAACCCCAACGCTTCAATTCTCATTGTTTACAACTCACGTAACAATCTCTCTCTCTTTACTTTATTATTTTCAGCTTTTGTTTACATTACTTACACAACAAGAATTCCCCCTTCTTACGAGACTTGCACCAAAAGTTTAGTAATTTTACTTACTTGTTGGCCAAGATATTCCCTGTGGGATCGACACCCAACCCAGGTTGGGTTCTATATTTGCTAACGACCGCTTTACACACCTACGAGAGCTGTAGATTGAGCGTTATCAATAGATAAAAGGCTAATCAAGTCTACTAATTTCATTCCCGATAAGGTAAATTACAATTCAAAGTAATAATCAAAGATTTATGTCAAGGAGATTTTGAGATATCATGGGGTACTAATTCCATCATATCTAATAGAGTTATGTAGTCTACCTTTATGTTTTGGCACATGTTGCATACAGAGTTGGTCACCAGGATTAACCTTACCATTGTATTTTATCCTGAAGCAGACAGAAGTCTGAGACGAGTATTCAGGTGGTTGAAAATATGTTATTGGCCTATGTGGCTGATTTTTGTGGTCATTGGGTTATGTTTTTGCAATTATGGGATTCCTCATACAACAACAACTATAATTAGTGACAAGGATCTATTTGAATAACTCTATGCAAAGAGGTATAGTTTACTAACACGACCCTACAGGGGTGGTCCTTGTTCTAATAGGCATCCCATGTCCAACCAGGATTGGGGACCACCCCCTGTTACCTAACCCAACCACCATTAGAATCCCTTGAGTTGGCTTAATCCCGAACATATAACAAGAGAGCATAACTTAAAAAAAACTGACTTTGGGATAGGTTTATTCCTAGACCAACCCTACAAAGTCATCCCATTCAACAAATCATACAAAACAAACCACAAAGCCAAACCAATACCGATTCGAGGGCCATAATCCAGGCCATAAAGAAATGAGTTCCAAAACATAATATAATTAACCAAAAAATGAAATACGATGGAACCAACAATATTATCTACCGGTATCATCCCCAATACAAATACCAATGCCAAGGCTGACACCAATAATGATCCCATTTATTCCAACCTATAGAAGTACCATAAAGCCTCTAACCAAAAGAGTAAGAATATCTGGTTGGAACATACCCTCAGCCATAGCCAAAACCATTATCCAAAAGAAAATCAAAACATCTAAAAAAATCTATAACGTCAAATGAAGCCTTCCAAAAAGATGAATGCTCACCACTTCAATCAAACAAGTTTTCCCAAGCCAATGACTATGTATGAGGAGTACAATAATTAGTTCTTGTATAGCATATGTATACATGCACCCAAAGATTGGTTAGTGGGTGAAAGTTAGCATGAACTCAGGATAAGAATAAAATAATACCATTTATAAAACAAAGTAAAACCATCTATATACATACACAAACCATACATATATATACATTCTGGAAAAGGGAATCAGGTATAGCATGCCATTAAAACCTTTGCTTGGGCTATGTAGCTTTGCCATCCTAAACCACCCATGGTATCTATGGGTTCAACTCCCCTAGTTGAAATGGCCCAATACGTGAAGCCATACGACTAGGGAAGAAAACATAGGATGACTAGTACATCCCCCAAATATAAAGTGTGACATCATACATATGGTCACTACACATCCTGCCATTATTTCCCAATTAAAACCATTAGCAACCAACCAACCAATCCATCAACCATTTATTAACCAAGGACATTAGTAGTGGTATCGTCATACTGACTATACTTGTAAGTTTCATCCATAGCAAACCATATATAGGCTTAATGGATTTTATGTACCCTTCCATTAACCATATTAAACCACTTAGGCGATTTCCGTGTACCCCAAAAGCATAAATATTTAACCTTTTTACCTTTTCAAAATATTTAACCATGCATAATTCCTTTACCAAGTTTAAAACAAGCAAGAGTTCCATTAAAATGATAAATGTAATGAAAACATCCTTATAGGTATTTTGTCAATCACATTGGGGCATAATATAACCAAAACTAATTCCAATTACTACTTAACAATTCCCATGGAATCCAATTATCCAAAAATACCAATTAAGCTTGTAAAATACATAATTAAAACCATGGAAAACCATAACAAATCATTTATAGTCAAAAACCCCAAATAAGAGTTGAAACACCAAAATCATACAATAATGAACTCATGAAAACCATTCATAAAAATCATGTCTTAGTTGGAACTAACAGTGAGGGAAATGAACATGCCTGTATTGACAAAGTTGACAGAAAGAAACCAACAACAAGATCCCAAATTTAGTCCTCTAGTTTAAACCTTAGGTTCCTTGCCCAAAAGCTCTTGAGAGAATTATAAAGTATTTAGAAAGAGATTCTATGTGTTAATGAATAGAATAATAGGATAAATAACCACCCAATTAAGTTAGAAGTTGTGCGGCCTTATTAGGGTAAGTGGGGAAATATCCACCAAACCCCTACTTAAGTTGCACAATAATCCCATCTCAAGGGTACAATTGAACCTCCCGAGTTGTACTCTTCGATATGAGTGGTACCCATCACTCTTATCCTAAGCCCTTTGACCTAAAATTTTCCAGTGTATGACTCATCCTACCCAACTCATATTTACAACATATGATTTGCACCCTTCTCCCATATCCTTGGCAGGATAGAATCACAGGAGGTTTGAACACTATCCACCATATGAGTCACAGGTACGATTAGTACCCTGACTTATATCTCACGGTAAGCCACTCATACTCAAATCAAAATTAAGTGACCAAGTCTAAGATTAATCTAACGAAAACCAAAACTAAATGATTCATATCCAACCATATGACTCGTACCATTCAAGTCGTACCCACTTAAGTGACCAAAATCCATCCTACTAACCAACACTGGTTAGTATAATACTGGACCATACCATTCATACCCCAATATACGGCTCGTACCCATGAGTCATATTGGGTATAGAGATCAGAAATACAGGAAATTTTCTAAGCGTCAAAACCCAAGGTATTTCATCCACTCATATGCTGGTGATTTAAATCCTTTGGGCATTGACTTCATGAAGGATGCTTAAGAAAAAATAAGGTTCCTTCAGTACAATTTGTTTGTAAATTTCAAGGTAGGAGATATGTTTTTCAAATAAAGAGAACATGTACTGTTGAGGGTGTTTCATATGCAGGGAGTTATGCGATTTAGCAATAAGGGTAAGCTTATTTCTCGGTATATTAGTATTTTTGTGATTCTTTATGATATTGGTATGGTAGATTACACTTTTGTATTTCCAACAATCCGAGTAGGAGTTCATCCTTTGTTTCTTGTTTCTATGCGTAAAAATGCCATAGAGATTTTGATTATATTATCAAATAGGACTCGGTTGTACTTGACAAGAATCTTATGTATGAAGAGGGACTGCTTTTGATTCCTAGTTAAGTTTTTTAGGAGTTGAGAACTGAGGAAATTTCATCTTTGAAAGATCAGTGAAAGAACCATCCTATTGAGGAAGCCACTTGAAAAATTGAGAAGGACATGCATTAAAAGTACCCTCACTTGTTTGAGGATTAAGGTACTTTCGTATTTCCTTTTTACTATATTTTTATTTGATAATTTGGGGACGAAATATGGATAAATTTATATTTCATATAATTAACCTTTTTTAATTATGGTAAAGTCTAGCATGCCAAAATTATACTTAAGATTCTCCTCAGATAAAGATTTAGAAAATTTCAGGCTTGGTTAGGCTTGAATGAAATCCAAGTTTGGTATGGTCTAGGATGATACCAGAATGGATTATTTAATGATTAAGTGCTTTGAGGTTATTTTAAGATAGATAAAAGTGATAATAAATACATAGAAACTTTCAAATGTCAATTTGGGTTAGTTAAACTCCAATAATCATATTTGACGTAAATGGATGGTTTGGAATGCCAATATTTTTAATTGTCTCGTGAAATGCGCAAATTTAAGGGATAGATAAACTTTTTAGGTTCCTTATGCTTCTATAGTGTGAGGTAGGCTGCTACCACTTTCCCTCTATCTTGGGAATATTTTAGTTATAGCGAGAGTCAAAGTCTACCAACTCTGCCATAGCGGGTGAATTCTGCTTCAGCGAGGTATACATTGATTAATGTAAAAATATCACAAAAATATATTTTTTATTCCAAATAAGTTCAAGGGATATAAAGTGTAAATTCAATTTGCAACAAAACCTCAATTGTTAAGGTAAGTAATCCTACTAGTTTAACTAGTTTTTCAATGATTAATTCTTAGAATTACTAGATTTTGATTAGAGGAGGGTATTTAACCTAACCTTGGTTTATTTTTGTGTAATTTAATTAAAACAAGGTGTAATCCTTGATTTTTTTGAAAGAATTATAAGTTTATGATTGCATGCTTAGAATTCATTCTTATAAAAACAAACTTGGTATAACTTAGGTAGAATAACAATAAAAACCCTTGGAATAAGTAAATAATCATGAATTTGACCTTGGGCTTATGGAATTAGGTTGTAATCCTTGATTTTTATAGGTCATTGTGCAATTATTATTACATTATTATTTTAAGACCACAACTAAGATGAGGTTGCAAGAAAAGACAAGGCTTAAGTTTATTTGAGAGGTATAAGGGTTGGATTAAGGTAGGTGATGGTGAAATATAGTTGAAAACCCATGTTGATTTATGTGTTCATATTAAATATATCTTTGTGTACTTGTCACAATGCATGTTTAAGATGAGTAATTTTTTATTTTTATCCTAATTTCTTAGTTAAATATTATGAGATTGCATTTCAGCTTGTTGGTTGTACAAGTGTGATTATGTATTGTAATTCTCGTTATGATTAAATTTGATATGATATCAGTTGTTACTATGAGATGAACGGATAATGTTCATCATCATAAGAAACGTGATACTTAAGGAATTTAAGGATAGGAATATTATATGAAGGGTGATATCACTCTGGTTTGGGATTAGGGTGGCAGACACTAGATGTCTACGATAATTGGTATATGGATAAAGCTTACCCACTACAGGTCATGGATAGTGGCCGACCATAAGACCTTTAACATGTGTGTAGAAGTACTGGTAGGTTTAGCAGTTTATTAGGGGTTGCATTTTTTGTTGATTGCTAAATATTTGGCTCCGTGTGTGAATCCGTGGATATTATTATTGTTATATTGGATCCTTTTGTGGTCCATCTCATTGACATAATTGAAAGGTATAATTTCTATTGATATCTATTTATGAAGTAATTGATAATGGTGGAACTTACCGTTATTAGTCATAGTTTGTTGACTTAATATATTATTTGTAGTTATGGTCTTGTATTGGTTGTTTTCTATATTTACTCACACTTGTTTTCAATAAATTGGTATTGTTGTAAATGGTTAATTGGAAACATAATTCATGTATAGGTAATTGTTAAGTGTGCATGGTTGTACTTGTGTATAAGGTTATAGTTATTGGTTCATATTATTAGTTAGGGTTAGCGGATGACCCAACCAGTACATAGTATCTTTGTACTAATACTACATTGCTCTTCTTTATATTCAATGTAGAGCATATTCCGATGACTATATCTAGACATCAACATTAGAACATGACACATATCGACTCAAGGGGGAGCTACATCTTTTAGGCATCCATGAGCCATCTTTTTATAGTCTTGTCCTCTTTTTTCAATATTGGATGCTTTTTGGATTATTTTGGGGATTAACTCATTATTGGCATTGTTAAAATACTTTTTGTACCATTTTGGGGATGAATTCATTAGTGGCATAGGTACAATTACTTTCATTTCTTGGGTAAATTTTAGAAATTCATATATTTCCATGTTTTATGTTATGTTAACATATTTAGATAATACTGGTTTAACTAATTAAATTGCTAATTTCTTCTAAAATATGCTAAGCCAATGATTTGGTATTTTTTAAATAGTTCTCCCACCAGACAGATATTTTGGGTGCCACTAGAGATGGGTTTGGATCTAGACATACATGATAATTGAGTCATGTCTAGACTGCTCCCACATTGTTTTATGATAATGTAAGTACTTTGTACATGACCACAAATATTGTAACGCATGCTAGAACTAGACATATATAACTATATTATCATTTTGTTAGGGAAAAGGTACATTAAGGGTAACTGGATTATTAATTTTAAAGATCAAAGGGTCAACTAGCAGATATCCATAAGAAACTCTAGTCAAGGACATGTGTAAGTTCTTTTGAGACAAGTTAGGTGTATTGACTCATCTCCCACTAGATTGGGAGGGATGGTAAAGATAATATAGATAGTGATAAGGATCAATATTAATGGTGTATTCCTAATAAGGACTAAACTCTATAAATGTGGTATACTAGGATTGAGTCTCTTATACAAACTGGAGTTCTATTATGATTAGTACAGCCGAAGCATAGCAACTTACATTTTTTTAAATAGAAGAGTTTCTGTACTTGTTAAATTATCAATACAATATTAAAGCTTTCTATAAGACCCCATAAAATCCTAAAGCTTAATTCACTCCTTTAAGCTTGTAAAGGGGTCCCAGACTTAGAAAATTCTAGTTTGGTTCCCAGACTTAGCCTATTATTATCCTTCAAAAGTTGGCAATCTCATTTCACCACCGTAACATCCTTTAATGGTCTATATTGTTATTAATTCATCATCAGGAAGGTATACAACATTGGATTTTTTAGAACACGTTTAGATTATGTTTGGAGTCCCAAAATAGTGGAACAATGCAATAATGGCATACCGCATCGCCAGTCGCATTGGTCAACATTTGTGCTGGCTTCCAGAGCTAAAAATTCTGAGACTCAACGTGATCATGGCGCAACAAGTCGTAGCCATCAACGTGCCATGTTGCTTGTAGCATCGGCACCCAATTTTTAGTCACTAAATGACCACGTTCTTAAGAGCAAAATGGTTAATTTCCCACTCCTATATGATTATAAATCATGGTATTATGCCCTAATTCAACCTAAATACACTTATCTCTCTCAAAATCCATTAAGAACAAGCCTAGGGTTTTCAATTAGGGATTCAATATCAAGAAAATTCCACTGTCAATCTTCGTAGAATCAAGAACTAAGGTATGCATATTGTTGATTTATGGATTCCTTTCATCCATAAAGCTCAAGAACCCTATTTCAAATTATAAATCATGATGTTTATGTTGTGGGTTATTTTGTAACCATGTTTATCTTATTGTACAATTCCCAAGTTGGAATCTTTACGTGTTTTTTATGAAACTACATTAGCATGAAAATTGAAATGCATGATTTGAGTTGTTTATGATGTGTAATTTGATGATTACACCTATGCCCTAAGTTATACATGTATGATGTTTGATAAAATGCCTAAGAGGATAGAAATTGTGTATTATAGCTTAATTGTGACCCATATGATAAATGTATATTTTACCCTTATGTTGAAATGGCTCGCATGCTATTGTGGTGCAATGTAGATGTTTGTTGGAATGCTCATGATATTACAGTATGAAATTATGAAGTTGATTATATGCATTCCTACCATGTACAAGATTATGATAACCATGTGCTTCATGAAATCCGTAATTTATTGTAGGATAAACTGCTGATATTGGTCATGTGTTTAAGAAGTGTCAAGTGTTGTCAGTTTCATGCTATCTAGTCCTGGGGGTACTGGTACCCAATAATTTAGCTGTGTGCCTAGATCCAGTGTCATATTTTCATAATATTCACAGTCAAGCTAGGATCAGTAGAACTCAGTAAGTCGTGTGCCTCAGGAAAATTTGGTGAATTCAGTATCAGTCCAGTAATCTCAGTACTCTTAGTCATTCATTAGATCTCAGTAGTATTTTGTCAATTAATGGAACTCAATCAACTCAGTCCAGTTCAGTTTAATTAATCATGTTCAGTAACTATTCAGATGGGAATAGGATTCAGCATCGAGAGAACCGAAGGATTGGGAACACATGCTGCTAGATGAGGGTGTGATTCATAGAAGCAACCTTTGCATTCTAGAACTATATAGCCAACATTGGTTGAGACATCAACGCTATTATTTAAGGGTTGATGAGGTGGATTAACATTGTCAGATGAGGGTCCTACCATTCTCTTTTGGGGATAGTGCCAAAGAAGGGTCACTCACAGCTTATCCTTACCAGTGGAGCGGTATTGACACCCTTCCAATTGGGTTTACAGATTAGACCCCAACTCAGCTATAATATCTTATTAGGGGAATCTAGGTTAGATGACTACTTCCCATAGTTACAATATTAGTCTCAGTCTCTGTAAAAGAACTCAGATAGTTTTTTAAAATCCAGAACTGTCAGATACAGTCAACTCAGAATAGTACGAAACTCAGTTAGTTCCATCAGAACCTAAACTGTTAGATAGAGTCACTCAATATCAATTATATCCATTATCAGTGACTCATGTTATCAATAATCAGACTTAGTAGTCAATGCCATCACAAATTCAGTCACAGTTACTTATTCATGCATGTATTCTCATATTCATGTCAGTTAGCATTATTCATGAATTTGAACCCTTTGTATTAGCCTACCTCATATGCATACCAGTACGTTTCAACGTATTGATGCATTTACGTTATGGTGTTTTATTCTATACAATAGGTTCAGAAGCATGAGCTCCAGAGCATCAGTAGCAGTCTAGTTTCAGCAGTCAGAGTTAGTAGTGATTCCTCATCCTTCGAGCACATGATCATTACTTCATTACTTCATTACTTTGTTTATTTTAGCAGTTGAATTTAGTTGGGGAAATTGTTTCAGTTTTGTATTGTCGTACCACATTATTCAGATATGGTTTTATCATATGTTCATTAGTTTTGAAACTTATAGCATGATTCAGCCTACTATTTACACATTTATATAGAATATTATTCAGTGTTCTGGTACTAATATCAGTCATGGATTAGCTTATGGTCCTTTGAGGTCATGAGCATCGTGTAGCATTTTGGGTACCATATTTGGGGTGTTATAAACTTGATATCTAAGGCTAAGGTTTAATACAGTCCTAGGAAGTCTGAAAGCTGCATCTAGTAGAGTTTTGTACATGGGTGTGTTTCACACCACATTTATGGGTAGGAGTCTATAAGATGTTTTAGCAATAGTTTCCCTTCTTTCAGTATTCATGTCATGCCAGTGAATGTGAGCTCAAATTTAACTCTCAGTCTAATCCATTTCTCCCTTTCTTCTATAGAATATGTCTCCCAAATAAAGAAATAGAAATTAGTCAGCCCCACAACCCGTTCAAGATGATCTCTTTGATGAAAACATTTCTCATGCAGAGTTCAAAACTGTATTCACCACTCTTTCTAATTCAGTTGCTGCTCAAAATAAATGACCAGCTATCGTTCCGGCCAACCAAGTGGCCAATTTAGCTGCATCTAAGATTTGGGACTTTACCCAAATGAATCCTCCATTCTTTTTCAGTTCTAAGTTAGAAAAGGATCCTCAGGAGTTCCTAGAAAAGGTTTAGAAGGTTGCGTACATCATGAGGGTTACTTCTAGTGAGAGTGATGAGCTAGCTGCATATCAGTTATAGGATGTTACTCACACTTAGTTCAAATAGTGAAAGTCTATGAGGTTACATAATGCAGGGCCTATTAAGTGGGAGGAGTTAGCCACTGATTTTTTAGATAGATTCTTTCTCCTAGAGCTGGGAGAAGATAAGGTTTTATAGTTTATCATCCACAGACAGGGAAACATGATAGTGAAAGAGTATTCTCTTAAGTTTACTCAATTATCCAGATATGCTCCTTATGTGGTTGTGGATAGAAGGGCCAAGATGAGTAAGTTTGTTTCTGGGGTTCATGATAGTGTGGTCAATGAGTGCAAGTCCGCGATGTTGAACAATGACATGAACATAGCCAAGCTTATGACCCATGTTTAGAAAATAGAAGAGCAAAAGATTAAGATAAGACAAAAGTAGAACAAAAGAGCAAGGACAGGTAGTTTATACTTTCCTCAGCCTAAGTCAGAGGGAGGAAACGATTCTCAGTTCCGTCCCAAGTCATCCATTCCAGCTCCTTCTTTAGCTATTACCCAAGCTCCTAAGTTAAGGAAGGGTAATATAGATAGGGTGTCAGGTTCTAAGTCTTGGGGTAGTGTCAGAAATGCTTGAACAAATTCTCTTTGTCAGACATATGGTAAGAACCACAAGGGTACTTATAGAGCTGGCAGTGATGTCTATTTTAGATGTGGTAAGCTAGGCCACAGAGTCAGAGATTATCCTCAGTCAGGTTATTAGGGTTAGCAAAACCTTTCCTCAGTCCAGTCCGGTCGCCCAAATCAATAGGGTGCCACTTCCAGTACTGCTAGTTAGCAACGCCCAAATAGACTTTATGCTCTCCAGTCCCGGCTAGATTAGGAAATTCTCCTGATATGGTTACTGGTTCGCTACAGATCCTACACTTGCATGTTTACGCTTTGCTATATCTAGGAGCTTCTTTGTCATTTATTACTCCTTATATAACAGATGATTTCGGAGTCAGCCCCAAAATTCTAGCAGAGCACTTCTCAGTGTCTACCCCAGTAGGTAAAACCATCATAGCCCAGTGGGTATACAGGAACTGCCCGCTTATGATATTTTACAAAGTCACTTCAGCATACTTTGTCGAATTAAAGATGATTAATTTTGATGTCATTCTCGGCATGGATTGGCTTCATTCTTTCTATGCCATAGTCAATTGCAGAAAAAAATAGTCCAGTTCCAATTTCTGAATAAACCTGTCCTAGAGTGGAGGGTTAGTACATTCAGCTTTCATAGGTCAGCTTGTTTCCTACCTTCGATCATGGAAAATAATATCTAAGGGATGTGCCTATCATTTTGTTCATGTTAAGGATTCTAGTTCTGTGACTCCCAGTCTTGAATCAGTCACAGTCATGAGTGAATATTCAAATGTCTTTTCCGAAGAACTTCCAAGAATTCCTCCCGAAATAGAAATAGACTTCGACATTGATCTTCTTCCAGATACTTAGCCTATATCAATTCCTCCCTACAGAATAGCACCAGAAGAACTAGGAGAATTGAAAGAGTAGTTGAAGGATCTCTTAGATAAGGGATTTATTAGACCAGTTTATCCCCATAGGGTGCACCAATCTTATTCGTGCAAAAGAAAGGTGGTTCTCTCAGAATGTGCATTGATTACCATCAACTCAATAAAGTTACATTCAAAAAGAAGTATCCACTTCCCAGGATCAATGATTTGTTTGACAAACTTCAGGGTGCCAGCTATTTTTCTAAGATAGACCTCAGATCAGGCTATCATCAGCTCAGAGTCAGAGAATGTGACATTCTAAAAATAGTTTTTCATACTCGGTATGGTCACTTTGAATTCCTAATTATGTCCTTTTGTCTTAGCAATGCCCCAGCAGCTTTCATAGACTTGATGAACTGTGTGTTCAAGTAGTACTTAGATATGTTCATCATAGTATTCATAGATGATATCCTCATTTATTCCCACATTGAGCATGATCATGCAGAACATCTCAGAATAGTACTTCAGACTCTCAGAGATCATCAGTTGTACGCCAAATTCAGTAAGTGCAATTTTTGGCTAAGGTCAGTATCATTCCTTGGTCATATCATTTTCGGTGATGGCATTATAGTTGATCCTCAAAAGAATGAAGCAGTAAAAAACTGGCCTCACCCTATCTCTCTATTAAATATCAGTAGTTTCTTAGATTTGGCTGGCTATTACAAATGGTTTGTTTAGGGATTTTTATATATAGTGTTCCCTATGTCTATATTGACTCAAAAAAAGTCATGTTTCAATGGTCAAATCCATATGAGAAGAGTTTCCAGGAGTTGAAGACTCGACTCACCTCATCTCCAGTTCTAGCATTACTAGATGGTCTAAATGGGTTCGTAGTATATTGTGATACATCCTGAGTAAGGTCATAGCCTATGCCTCCAGACATCTTAAACCCTATAAGAAGAATTACCTTACTCTTAATATTGAGTTATCAACCGTCGTTTTTGCCTTAAAGATTTGGAGGCATTATATACACGGAGTTCGTGTAGATGTCTTGCCAGATCATAAGATCCTTCAGTACATATTCTCTCAGAAAAAGCTCAACCTGCATCAGAGAAGGTTGTTAGAGCTCTTGAAAAACTCTGATGTGAGTTTTCTTTATCACCCGAGCAAAGCCAATGTAGTGGCTGCTGCTCTCAGTAGACTGTCTATGGGTAGTGTTGTTCATATTAAGGACAGTAAGAATAATTTATCATAGGAAGTTCATCGCTTGCCAGACTAGGTGTAAGTTTGGTCGATTCCTCAGAGGGTAGTATATGGGTTTAGAACAGTTCAGAATCATCTCTAGTTTCTGAGGTAAAAGAAAAATAGGATAGAGATCCCATTCTAGTCAGGTTGAAAGTGTCAGTCAAAGATGAGAAATTAGAGGTTTTCTCCCAAGGGGAAGATAGTGTATTGCATTGTCAGGGTCGTCTGTGTGTTCCTGGTGTAGATAACTTAAGGCAATAAATTCTCGCAGAAGCGCATGGGGTGCGTTACTCTATTTATCCTAGGGCCAGAAAGATGTACTGCAACTTGTCGGAGATCTATTGGTGGAGTGGGATGAAGAAAGATGTTACATAGTTTGTGGCTAAGTTCTCTACATGTCATCAAGTTAAGATAGAGCATCAAAAGCCTAGTGGGTCCATGCAAGAGTTCAATATTTCTACTTAGTAGTGGGAAGAAGTGAACATGGACTTTATGATGGGTTTGGCTCATACTCATTGTCAGTATGGGTCTTTGTAGACATGATGACCAAGTCTGCTCATTTTCTTCCAGTCCATACCTCTTATTCATCTGAGTATCATGCCAAACTCTAAATCAGAGAGTTGGTCAGATTATATGGTGTTTCATTATCTATTATCTCAGGCAGAGGTACCCAATTTACCTCTCATTTCTGGAAATCATTCTAAAAAGGTCTATGTAACCAGTTCATCGCAGTACAACCTTTTATCCTCAGACAGATAGTCAAGAACAAAGGAGCATTCAGCTTTTAGAAGATATGCTAAGGGCGTGTATAATTGGTTTCAAGGGTAGTTGGGATGACCACTTGTCTTTGATTGAGTATGAATGCAACAATAGCTATCATTCCAGTATTCAGATGGCTCTATTTAAAGATCTTTATGGTAGGAGGTATAGATCTCCAGTCGGTTGGTTCATAATTAGTGAGACCTTGGTAATAGGGCCTTACTTAGTATTCGATGCCTTAGAAAAAGTCCAGTTGATCAGAAAAAAACTTTGGGCTGCTTAGAGCCCATAAAAGTCTTATGCAGATGTGCGCAGAAAGGATCTCAAGTTCATGATTGGTGACTATTTCTATTTAAAGATCTCTCCCATGAAGGGAGTGAAGAGATTCTTGAGATTCAGCAAAAAGGAAAAGCTCAGTCCCTATTATGTCGGTCCCTTCAAAATTCTCAATCGTTCGAGTTACCCTCAGATCTAGCCTTAGATCATCCAGCTTTCTATGTCTCTTTGCTCAAGAAGTGCATAGGTGACCCAACATTTGTATTCCCTATTCAGAGCATAGATGTTCAGAATAGCCTCTCTTATGAGAAGATTCCAGTCGAAATCCTTGACTATCAGGCTCACAGACTAAGGAAGAAAGAAGTCTCTCTAGGTAAAGTTCTATGGCGGAATCAGTCCATTGAGAGAGCTACTTGGGAAGCAAAAGGGGACATGCGTACCAAGTATCCTCACCTCTTCTCTGCTAACTCTAACTCAACCCAAGGTAAAAGTTCTCCTTAAGCTTTAAGTTATATGTTCATATTTTATCCACAACTTGGTATCCAGTTCATGATCAGAATTCCATTATAAACTCGGTATCGATTACCATTGCATATTTAGTAATTCATTCATGTATCAGTTCAGTCATATAATCATGCATCAGATATTCATTCTCATTTTGAGAAACTTGGTTCATCAGAACACTCAGTCATGCATTCATAAATCAGTTACATATGTATAAGATAGGCATTCTCAGTATGATGTATTCAGTTATCAGTCAAGTCAGTCATGGAATCATGTTTCATTTGTTCATGTTTAGAATGTATGTCAGTTTATATTTTCTCCCCTCTCAGTCAGTCTCACTAGAGGATGAATATTCTCAAGGGGGAGATATTGTAAGACCCCATAAAATATTAAAGCTTAATTTAGTACTTTAAGCTTGTCAAGGAGTCCCAGAATTATAAATTTCTAGCTAGGTTCCTTGCTTAGCCTTTTCTTGGCCTTCAAAAGTTTGAAATTTCATTCGCCACCATAACATCCTTTTATGGTCTGAATTCTATTAATTCATTATTAGTAAGCACAATAGGTGTTCCCAGAAAAGTTCTAAGTTTTTTGGAACACTTTTAGATTATGTTCGGAGTTCAAAAATAGTGGACCAACACAATCATGGTATGCCTCATCACCAATTATGTTAGTCAACATTTGTGCAGGCTGCTGCTGATAGGCGAATTTACATGCCTATATCAATATATTTTGCCCATATTTTAGCCTAGTTTTGAGAACAAACTATATATTTCATGCACTTTTAGTCCTTTTTCCTATAAATGAGCTAACGAACATGATTAGTAAAGTTTCAGGTATAAATGATGCAAAATACAGCATTTTATGGCTTACTTGACGCAAAAGAAAGCTCACAAAGGAAGGGAAGAAAGTCTACACGCCTAAGGACCAAAACTGCTGCATGGAAAATCTGTCCCGGGCTAAAACAGCAATTCTGAAGACTTTGGGGACTTACAGACACAAAGCTGGATTTTGACAATGATATATTAACCTAGTACAATTGGGTTATGTATTTCATTAGTTTATTTGGATTAGGAGAATGTTACATTAACCTAGTACAAATGGGTTAAGTATTTCATTAGTTTATTTGGATTAGGAGAATGTTACATTAACCTAGTACAAATGGGTTAAGTATTTCCTTAGTTTAGTAGGATTTGGTTATTTATTTCATTAGCATAGTAGGAGTAGGATAGGAGTATTATAAATACCCTATCATACTAGAGATTTTTAATTAACTCCTCCCTTAGTGGAGAGATACATTCAACAATTAATCTTCTTCCATCCCTCTCTTCTTCCACCACAACAATTCTACAACTCTTCTAATCTTTCCATTAATCTTATTTTCTTCTATTCTTAAATTCCACAAGAAGAGAATCGTTACTTGCTAAGGAATCACGCCACACGCCTATCACTTAAGCTACACGCCATTCACCAATATTGTGATATAATAATAATGCCAATCGTGATCTCCTTCGCATTCATGGGTAACTAAACCTCTCTGTTGTGGTTATGGAAGCCGAACGAGTTACTATCTATTGCTGTGAGTTTGTGAGTTCGAGACACGTATATTGCTTATATCATTATTCTCTTCATCTTAATCCACATTCTTTGCGGTTGCAAATGCAAGAATACGCCAGTCTAACATTTAACTTGTTCGAGAGAAAGGTTATTTGTCTGGAAAAGAGATAAAGTCAAGGTAGTAGGACACCCTTTCCTATTAAAAAGCTAGTGTCGTAACTGGACTAACCTCTTGGAGAATTCGTACCGTTAGACACGCTTTAAGCTCGAGAGAGTTAAAGTGAAATAGTCCTTGTTTAGGTCGAGAGACGCTTGGATTTACCATCGAATACAATTCTCTATAAGCAATTGCATGTCACAATTCTACACACTCATAAGCAATAGAGACGTATACCTCAGAAGGTGGACATAACCCCAACGCTTCAATTCTCATTGTTGTCAACCGACGTAACAATCTCTCTCTCTTTACTTTATTATTTTCAGCTTTTGTTTACATTACTTGCACGACAAGACTCCCCCCTTCTTACGAGACTTGCACCAAAAGTTTAGTAATTTTACTTACTTGTTGGCCAAGCTATTCCCTGTGGGATCGACACCCAACCCAGGTTGGGTTCTATATTTGCTAACGACCGCTTTACACTCCTACGAGAGCTGTAGATTAAGCGTTATCAAAAATTGGTGCCGTTGCCGGGGAATACGAGTGTCAATCAAGTTCGTGATAATTACTAGACCCTTTGGTCAAAGATTCGCGTACTTTTACGTTTAGTTTTTGCTTTTGTTTATTGAAGGTTTTTACTTTAGTGCATGCCCCATACTAGAAGTTCTGGTCAACCGTTATTACCAATCAATCCTGAACCACAACGAATTAGAAGAATGGAAGCACAAGCTGAAATCGACAGGATGGCTGCTCAACACGAGCAAGAAAGATTAGCTGCTCTTGCCGCTGCTCAAGTCCAACAACAAAACATTGATAACCCTGGGCGAGCAACAAATCCTGACGATGAGGATTTAGGTGATGACGAGTTACTAAACCCTACGCGTGATGCTGAAATTATAACACCTGCCAACAGAAGAGGTCGACAAGCTCGGTATAGGTATGATCGCCAACCTTTTCAGCCAGCTTTCAACGATGATGATGATGATCTTGATGGTGCCGAAGCCACTGGAGCTATAATTCCACCACCATTAGCGCCCGGAGCCAAGTTCAACATCACAAGCACCATGATTCAGTTATTGCAACTCAAGGGATTATTTGGTGGACTAGCAAGCGATGATCCAAATATGCATCTCATCAACTTTATTTCTACATGCAAGTCCTTTGACAATCCTGGTGTTGGTCAGAATGCTATTCGATTACGTTTATTTCCATTGTCTCAGTCTGGGGAGGCAACACTATGGTTGAATGGGCTGACTCCTGATTCAATTACAAATTGGAGGCAATTGAGAGACGCTTTCCTAGAAAGATTCTTTCCGCCATCCAAAAGGGCTCAATTGAGAGATGAAATCAGCAACTTTCGTCAGCTTCCCTCTGAAGCTCTTCATGAAACATGGGAGAGGTTCAAGACAAAGCTAGCAAGATGCCCAAACCATCACATGACTAATGTTCACCCCATGGAGATCTTGTATAGAGCCTTGAATTCAATAACTAAACCAGTGGTGGACAACGCAGCTGGAGGTTCTTTTATGGACCTCACCTTTGGTCAAGCAAGCAATATGCTAGATCGCATGACGAAACAAAGTAGAGCTTGGCATACCAGGGATTCTGAGGTAGCAAGCCCCACTCTATCTATTGGCATGACTGCAGACCAAAGAAGAAGAGAAGAAGAACGTGATCAAGACATGGCGCATATGAAAACACAAGTGGATCTTCTGACAAAGCATTTATTATCAAGAAAGACCGAAAAAGTAAAAGCTGTAGCGCTAAAAGGAAGAGACGAATCTGATTCTGAAGAGGAGGCCAACTACTTGAACAATCAGGGGGGTTTCTGCGGGAATGCCCAAGGAAACCAAGGTCGGAACTATTATGATAAATCTGGAAGCAAAGACCAAGGTAGTTGGAAGAAAAACAATGAAAAGAGTGGTTTGTACGTTCCCCCTGGTAGACGTTACACCACCACATCTAATTCTGGAAGTATGGAAGACATGATGGCTAAGTTATTGAAAGGAGTGGAAGCAACGAGCGCGGGAGTTACGGAGGTGATTAATGATTTGTCCTCCATAAAGCAATTAGTTGATTCTCATTCCACTTCTATCAAGAAAATAGAGCAGCAATTAAGCCAACTTTCAGCAGCATTCAATCAAAGAAAGGCTGGTACCTTACCGAGCGATACGGTGCAAAACCCAAGGAATGATGGGTCATGCATGGCCATCACTACCAGAAGTGGTAAGGTGCTGGAAACTTCAGCAACAGGCAAGCAAGTGGTTAATGAAATTGCGGACATGGACGTTACACCTAGTGACGTGCAGCCTGAAAAAAGGGAAAAACGAAAGCAAGAGGAGAAGAAAGCCATGGAGAGAACACTTCCATACCCACCACCACCTTTTCCCCAAAGATTGAAGAAGGTGGCGGATGACACTAAGTTCAGCAAATTTATGACTATGTTGAAGCAACTAACCATTAATGTTCCATTGGTAGAGGCACTTGAACAAATGTCTGGGTATGCGAAGTTTATGAAAGATCTTTTGACTAAGAAGAGGGCAGCAAGTTATGAGCTGAACGATGATGTGCATCATTGTAGTGCAATTGCTACCCGATCGATAGTTCAGAAGAAGGCCGACCCCGGAGCTTTCACTATTCCTTGCACCGTCGGATCTTTGAACTTTGCCAAAGCATTATGTGATTTAGGATCCAGCATCAACTTGATGCCATTATCGATCTACAAGAAGTTGGGGCTAGGAGATCCTACACCAACTAATATGAGGCTTGTCATGGCGGATAGGTCGGTAAAAAGACCTGTTGGTATTTTATGCGATGTCTTGGTAAAGGTTTCTTCATTTATCTTCCCAGCAGACTTTGTCATCTTGGATTGTGAAGCTGATTCTGAGGTTCCCATAATCTTGGGGCGCCCTTTCCTTTCTACAGGAAGTGTGCTCATTGATTTGAGAGCTAATGAGCTTTCATTCCGAATAAATGACGAAGTGGCTCGTTTTGATGTTTGCAAATCAAGGAAGCAACCCAAAGATTTGAGTGTATTTTCTGTGGCTGATGTTGTCTTTGATGATGAGAAAGAACGACTTGAAGAAGATCAAAATCTTGATGATCCTTTGGAGGTTTTGCTCATGAAAGGAGAGATTGAGGATGCTGAAATTTCTGAAGAAGCTATTTGTACTCTATCGGGATTAGGGACCTATCGCTATACTCTTAAGAAGCTGGATCTTGATCTCAAGAATCGACCCACACCACCAGCTAAGCCATCTATTGAAGAACCACCCACGTTAGAATTGAAGGAGCTGCCAAGTCATTTAAGGTACGCATTCTTAGGAAGCGAAAACACTCTTCCAGTCATAGTGGCAGCCGATTTGGGTGAGCAACAAGTTGCAGCTCTTATTGCAATTTTACGCAAGCATATTAGAGCCATTGGATGGACCATTGCGGATATTATTGGTATTCCACCTGGGATTTGCACACATATAATTCAGCTTCAAGAAAAGTGCACACCCACCATTGAACATCAAAGGCGTTTAAACCCACCTATGCAAAAAGTGGTGAAGAAGGATATTATCAAGTGGTTAGACGCAGGAGTTGTATATCCTATCTCTGATAGCACATGGGTAAGTCATGTACAATGTGTTCCCAAGAAAGGAGGTATGACGGTGGTCGCAAATGCGAAGAATGAGCTTATTCCACTCAGGCCTGTTACTGGATGGAGAGTATGCATGGACTACCGCAAGATGAATTCTTGGACACTCAAGGATCACTTCCCCATGCCATTTATGGACCAAATGCTAGATCGATTAGTGGGGAAAGGATGGTTTTTCTTCTTGGATGGTTATTCAGGTTATAATCAGATTTGTATTGCTCCCGAAGACCAAGAGAAGACAACGTTTACATGCCCATATGGTACGTTTGCCTTCAAACGTATGCCATTCGGGTTATGTAATGCACCAGCCACCTTTCAACGTTGTATGATGTCTATTTTCTCTGATATGGTTGAAGAAACTTTGGAGGTATTTATGGACGACTTTTCAGTTATTGGTGAGTCTTTTGAAGCGTGTTTGGCAAACTTGAGTATGGCATTGTAAAGATATGTAGAGTTCAACCTTGTGCTGAATTGGGAGAAGTGCCACTTCATGGTAAAAGAAGGAATCGTTCTTGGGCACAAGACCTCCGAAAGAGGAATAGAGGTTTATTGAGCAAAAATTGAGGTTATCGAGAAGCTACCGCCTCCAATTCTGGGGAAGGGAGTTCGTAGTTTTCTTGGCCATGCTGGGTTCTATCGTAGATTCATCAAAGACTTTTCCAAAATTTCTAGTCCATTGTGCAAACTGCTGGAGAAAGATGCGAAGTTTGACTTCAATGAAGATTGCTTAAAGGCATTCGAATGCCTTAAAGGAAAACTCATTGAAGCCCCTATCATGGTAGCACCAGATTGGACGCTCCCGTTCGAAGTCATGTGTGATGCTAGTGGTGTAGCCGTTGGTGCTGTTCTTGGACAGAGAAAGGAGAAACTATTTCATCCTATCTACTATGCGAGTAAGGTCCTAAATGAAGCCCAAAGGAACTACACTGTTACTGAACAAGAGCTCCTAGCGGTTGTGTATGCATTCGAGAAGTTTCGTGCCTACCTATTGGGTACTAAGGTGATCGTCCATACAGACCATGCAGCTCATAGGTATCTAATGACGAAGAAGGATGCAAAACCGAGGTTGATTCGATGGGTGTTGCTGCTGCAAGAGTTCGATTTTGAGGTCACAGATAGAAGAGGTTGCGAGAACCAAGTGGCCGATCATCTATCTCGACTTGAGAATGAACATGTGGCGCAACCTGAAATTCAGATTGATGATGCATTCCCTGACGAGGAGATATTAGCAATAACAATGGAGAAATTACCATGGTATGCTGATTTTGCAAATTTCGTGGTGAGTAATATGCTACCTGCCAATTTATCCTACCATCAAAGAAGGAAGTTTATGCATGACGTTCAGCACTACTATTGGGATGAGCCTCATTTGTTTCGAAGATGCACGGATGGTATCATTCGACGATGTATATCCCATAAAGAAGTGCCCACTATATTAGAAGCATGCGACACTTCGCAAGTTGGAGGACATCATGCAGGCAATCGAACGACAAGAAAAGTTTTGCAAAGTGGTTATTATTGGCCTTCGATATTCAGAGATGCATACGACTATGTTAGAAGGTGTGACCAATGCCAACGTCAAGGTGCTATTTCAAAACACCATGAAATGCCCATGTCCAAAATTCTGGAGGTAGAACTCTTTGATGTGTGGGGTATTGATTTCATGGGTCCATTCGTGAATTCGTTTGGGATGAAATACATCTTGGTTGCGGTGGACTATGTTTCGAAATGGGTTGAAGTTGTAGCATTGGCCGACAACGAAGGAAAGCGTGTTGTAGCATTCTTAAAGAAGAATATCTTCTCTCACTTTAGAGTACCTCGTACTATCATAAGTGATGGAGGATCTCACTTTTGCAACAAGCTATTCAAATCTGTATTGGCTAAGTATGGTGTCAAGCAACATAAGGTGGCTATGCCTTATCATCCCCAAACTAGTGGACAAGTAGAGGTTTCCAATCGTGAGATCAAGCAAATCCTTGCAAAGACGGTTAATGCTAATAGGAAGGATTGGTCTAGGAAGCTAGATGATGCACTATGGGCGTATAGGACTGCTTTCAAGACACCCATTGGTATGTCACCTTATCAGCTAGTTTATGGGAAGGCTTGCCATCTACCCATTGAGCTCGAGCATAAGGCATTGTGGGCAATGAAGCAATTGAACTTGAATTGGGATGATGTAAAGAATCTGAGGTTGGAGCAGCTGAACGAACTAGATGAATTCCGTCTCCATGCATATGAACGAGCAGATTTATATAAAGAGCGGATGAAGAAGTATCATGATCAGCGGATTGTTCGACGAAACTTCCAAAAAGGTGACATGGTACTACTCTTTAACTCCAGATTTAAGCTCTTCCCAGGTAAGTTAAAATCGAAGTGGTCTGGTCCATTTAAAGTCATCCAAGTCTACTCGTCTGGAGTAGTCGAATTGGAAGGCGATACGGGTGTTGTTTTCAAAGTGAATGGCCAACGTGTTAAGCCTTATATCGGTCCTCTTAACTCGATGAATGACATGTCCATCACTTATCTCGATGAAGTCTAAGTAATCGAGATTATTATGTCGAGCCACGACAATAAATAAGGCGCTAGATGGGAGGCAACCCATCGTTTTATTGTTTTATTGTTTTATCGTTTATCATTTTTCCTTTCATTGTAGTACTTGTTTTGTTTTGCTAAATGAAAAATCCAAAAATAAGAGTCGTGCCACGACCAAAACTAAGGCGCTTGGTGGGAGGCAACCCATCGTACTAATCATTTTCATTTATTTTGAGCAAATATAGGTGCAAGAAGTATTCAACGAGGAGATTGATTTCAATTGACGATTTGGACGCATTGTATGGTAAAGTTGGTAAGTTAGGAATGGTGATGCACAAGGCTATGGATTGAGCATTTCTCACACCAAAATAGGCTTCGAGAAAGGTTAGGCCTTGGTAAAACTAGGCCACGAACGATGCACAACCTATCCTATAGCCTAAGGTCTCGGAATCTAGTGTGCTATACACTATGCGCCGCCTATTCCTAAGTGTGCTTTTGACTATGCGCTGCCTATGCTATGGCATTTGGTCTCAGTATCTCATATGCCATAGACTATGCGGCGCATATGTCTACAAATTCCATAGACTATGCGGCGCATATGTCCCATTATGATATAGACAATGCGCCGCATATGTCATGACTATGCCAAGCATTATGCGCCGCATATGTAGCATTTTTGTCTCCAAAACCGATTGTAAATGGGTCATAACCCGACCCATTCTCTTCCTATATAAAGGGGACTTAGTCTTGAACATAACCACACTAAAAATTGACCTAAGGGCGCCACATACACATCCAAATCCTCTGAAAATTTTCTTCTTTTGCTCTTCCAATTCACAAAACCATCTCCACAAGTTTCAAGCAAGTAAGTACTCTCTTATTATTCATTTATTTATCGTAAGTACTACGTTGCTATGTTTATTATAAATTGCTAAATCGTTTAAGATTGATGGTGATGTTCATGTGTTTGGATAGTTGATACAAAATCATGTGAGTGAACAAATACGTAGGAAAATCTTGACTTGTTTCCGACTTGAATTTGGTTTCAATAGCATTGTTATGATATTTATGGAATTACTTTGGATATGAACATTGCGTAAGATTGTTGTTTGAATCCTTACATGTTAGACTATCCCGACCGTCGGGATAAGACTTATAGGGCCTACCGACTTAGGAGGTTGTGATTGTTGTATGAATAACGATTCCATGTGGTAACCCCTATGTAGTAGTGTTGTTATATCTACCATGAAAGTAGTCCAATGGCTGCAAGTAAGTGATGCATTGCTGATTTTCTTGTCGGAATACAATCCTAAAACGTATGTCGACGAAATCTGAGTAATCGACCACTTTCACTTCAGTGATTTGTGTTAACAAAACTAAGTGTGGGGTGGTACCCCTAATGTTTGCTTATAGATTGTATCAAGTGAGATTGTGCTGCAACTAACACTATTTCTAGTCTCAGGTACAATGGCACCTAAAGCGAGACAAGGCAAGGAGAAGGCTACCACGTCCCAAAAGGGAAAGAAGAGAAGTCGAAAGGACCAAGGAGAATCATCCTCAGCACAACTACCCCGCAGAATGTTTGGAATAAAATGGGTTCTTGAGGAAGAATCCAAAGCATGGTATAGCAACAACAAAGAAAGAAAATATGTGCACGTCGACTTGATCAACAAGGAAACCTTATCAAAGAAGGAGCCGCGTATGTTGGCAAAAATAATGGCATTGAAGTTGGATTTCATCTTCCGCGACATGGGATAATGCAACCTTGATTTAACAAGAGAATTTTATGCCAACTGGTCGCCGAACACAACAGGCAATGAAGTGAAAATTCGGGGCCAAGTGTTACAGTTCACCGTGGATTGGATCAACTCTTTTCTTGGCTTACCTTCGGTCGACACAACACCATTCAAAGAGCTGTACAGCAGGCCTCCTTATAGAGCAATACGACGCACACTTTGTGGAAGCAGATCGATGGCAAGGTGGGGCAGACATAAAGAAACAGGCCGACACAACACCTTCCCCTATACTCCTCTAAATAGGGAAGCAAGAATCTGGATGCGCATTGTCAACTCATGCCTTATTCCTGGGACTCAATACACCAAGATATCAAGAGATAGAGTGTGTTTGGTCTATGCTTTGATGACGAATGTCCCTATCAACTTTGGGACAATCATTCACTCTACCATGAGGAAGGCCAGACTCCACAAAAGGTCCCACTTCACATTTGGAAATTTGTTGACAGCAATCTTGCGGAAGGAGGATATCGAAGAGGAACCAGATGACCACAAACTCCCACATAACCCAAAGAAGGTTGACCTCACCAAGGTCAAAGATGCTGAAACAACTCATGGTGTCAACCTTACTACTGCGGAGAGACATACTCGTGATGAGAGTTTCTTCCGTCATCTCTATGGCGTGACACAATTTACTATGATGAGTGGTGGACGTATTCCAACTGCTGAAGAGCTCCAACAGCTGGACCACGACTACCCAATGAACATGAATGCACGGGAGATATGTGGAGTAGGCGTATACTTTGAGGAACCTCTAGATGATGATGTGCCGACTGATGATGATCGACGCTTGCCTGATTCTGACGAGGAGGAGAACTCTGACGATGAATCTTATGATGATTCAGACGAAGGGGGTATAACCCCCGACATTGAGGAAGAGCCCGACTAACCAGGTTCTTCGTATTTATTTTCCACTGAGGGCAGTGTCCCATCTATGTGTGGGGTGGTGGTATTGCATGTTATACTTCTCTATTCGCATCTATGTTTGTTTGCTTTTGTTTCATTTTTGTTTCGTTTTGTTTCGTTTTGTTTTTTTAGTAGTTAAAATTTTTTTTTAGCTTCGCATGAAATTATTTTGATAGGCAGCATGAGATTATAACAAGAGTATGTGCTACAATTGTGACTATTGAGACGTTTAAGCTCCAGTTGTGACTCATTATGTGATATTGTGTGGTTCAATTCCTTCACTTGTTGGGTCAAGAGTCTATATTACTTCCAATAAAGTCGACCATGTGCCTTGTGTGTGTGAGATTAATAGTATCTTCTATGTTTGTGGCTGATGCTAGAACTTGCCTGGTATGTATGCAAAGTGAAAATAAGGAGTGTAAGTTAGGATATGATTTAGGCATTTCTTTGGCAACCTATATTTGTTTACCTTCAGTTTTACCTACCCATGGACATCATCCCTAGTTAAACCCTTTTGAGCCTTTAGCCTATTTCTTTGACAACCTTGCATGCAAGCCTAATCCATTTTCTTTCAAGACCAGAATTTGATCCAAATTCCTAAGTTCTTTAAAGTGAAAAAGTCATGTGACAACATAAGAGGAAATTGGGTAAGTATGATGCTTTAAATTGTAAATGGTGCTTGAATGTGTTATGGAAAAGAAAGTGCTATCATAAGAGGTATGTTGTGAAATGAAAAAGGAAAAGAAAGCTGAAAAGTAAGTTGTTCTTAAAATTGAAAAACAAAAGAGGAGAACAAGGGTGGTAGAATAAAAGAAAGAAGAAAGGTTGAAAGAAAAAAGTGTCAATGATACAAAGTGATGTATTAAAGCGCTTAGGAACCTAGTCACTATTCTTGGCCAAAATAGTCCTACCCGTCCCTTAGCCTACATTACAACCATCAAAAGACCTACTTGATCCTAATCTTAACATTCTGACATTTAGTGGAGTATTACACTAAGGGCAAGCCTATGGTCATCAGTGGCTGCATACGAATTCTTTGTGAGAGCGAGAGCAAGGATATTTTGATACCCATGTTTGAAAAATATGCTATACTTGTGAGTGATTATGGGTAATATATGGTGAGACACACATGGTTGATGAGTTTTGGATAGTTGTATGTGATTCTATGCACTTTAACGTTTGCATGCGAGTTGATCACCATCACGAGTCTATACTTGAGGTTAAATTGTTTCTACTTATAATCGGAAAGCTACTCTTTGTTGATAATTGTTGTGCTTATCTTGATAAATGTTTTGTGTTGTTGTTGTAAAAACCCTAAGTTGATGTTTAGAAGGACATGATATGTTGTTCGAGGAAGAACAAAGCTGCAAGTGTGGGGTGTTGATGATAGGCGAATTTACACGCCTATATCAATATATTTTGCCCATATTTTAGCCTAGTTTTGAGAACAAACTATATATTTCATGCACTTTTAGTCCTTTTTCCTATAAATGAGCTAACGAACATGATTAGTAAAGTTTCAGGTATAAATGATGCAAAATACAGCATTTTATGGCTTACTTGATGCAAAAGAAAGCTCACAAAGGAAGGGAAGAAAGTCTACACGCCTAAGGACCAAAACTGCTGCATGAAAAATTTGTCCCGGGCTAAATCAACAATTCTGAAGACTTTGGGGACTTATAGACACAAAGCTGGATTTTGACAATGATACATTAACCTAGTACAATTGGGTTATGTATTTCATTAGTTTATTTGGATTAGGAGAATGTTACATTAACCTAGTACAAATGGGTTAAGTATTTCATTAGTTTATTTGGGTTAGGAGAATGTTACATTAACCTAGTACAAATGGGTTAAGTATTTCCTTAGTTTAGTAGGATTTGGTTATTTATTTCATTAGCATAGTAGGAGTAGGATAGGAGTATTATAAATACCCTATCATACTAGAGATTTTTAATTAACTCCTCCTTTAGTGGAGAGATACATTCAACAATTAATCTTCTTCCATCCCTCTCTTCTTCCACTACAACACTTCTAATCTACTCTTCCAATCCATCCATTAATTCTATTCATCAATTCCACAACAAGAGAATCGTTACTTGCTAAGGAATCACGCCACACGCCTATCACTTGAGCTACACGCCATTCACCAATATTGTGATATAATAATAATGAGTTACTATCTATTGCTGTGAGTTTGTGAGTTCGAGACACGTATATTTCTTATATCATTATTCTCTTCATCTTAATCCACATTCTTTGCGGTTGCAAATGCAAGAATACACCAGTCTAACATTTAACTTGTTCAAGAGAAAGGTTATTTGTCTGGAAAAGAGATAATGTCAAGGTAGTAGGACACCCTTTCCTATTAAAAAGCTAGTGCCGTAACTGGACTAACCTCTTGGAGAATTCGTACCGTTAGACACGCTTTAAGCTCGAGAGAGTTAAAGTGAAATAGTCCTTGTTTAGGTCGAGAGACGCTTGGATTTACCATCGAATACAATTCTCTATAAGCAATTGTATGTCACAATTCTACACACTCATAAGCAATAGAGACGTATACCTCAGAAGGTGGACATAACCCCAACGCTTCAATTCTCATTGTTGTCAACCGACGTAACAATCTCTCTCTCTTTACTTTATTATTTTCAGCTTTTGTTTACATTACTTGCACGACAAGACTCCCCCCTTCTTACGAGACTTGCACCAAAAGTTTAGTAATTTTACTTACTTGTTGGCCAAGCTATTCCCTGTGGGATCGACACCCAACCCAGGTTGGGTTCTATATTTGCTAACGACCGCTTTACACTCCTACGAGAGCTGTAGATTGAGCGTTATCAGCTGCCAGAGCCAAAAATTCTAAGACTCGTTGAGATCATGGCACAACGCATCGAGTATCGACTCGTAGCCATCAACGCATCGCGTCGCTTGTAGCATTGACACCCAATTTTTAGTCATTAAATTACCGCATCCTCAAGGGAGAAAAGGTCAATTTCCCACCCCCTATATAAGTCTAAATCATGGGATTAAGCCCCAATCCACCTTTCTCATGTAAAATCAATGCATTCAAATTTCATTTAATTTAATCATGTATCGTATTATGTAGTGTATCATCATACCCGACTTGCAAATCATCAATATCACATCCACATATGCATAATTATGTAAAAACCAAGGTGCTTCATCATTTAAAAGTGGTGAACAATATTTATTTCAAATTCATGCTCTTTTTTGTTAATTACAATATAATATGGAGTATCAAAACATTATCATGGGAATTTGAAAACAATTTATCATTCATATTTATCAACTTCCATGGAAATCTCAAATCACATATGCATGGTTTCAGCCATTGACGTGTATAGGCAAACAATTCCCATGACATAAAGAAAATGACTTAGAAATCATATTGAAAGCAAGATATTAGCATTTGATTGAAACCCCCCATTTAAAAGCATGAATGTTCATAAAGACTACACCCATGATATTTTTGGATAACCCCACGTACCTCTATTTCCAAGGATAATAGGTATTTCTTGAAGCTTGCGGATTGATGAATCCAAATATGTAATTATCTTTGAAAACCTACGGTCAAGTCTTGAACTATTTGGATTTTTATTTTTCAAAACCTAAGGAGAATCTTGAGCACTTTTGATGAAACAATATGTATTTTGGGGTCCTTGGAACTAAATCTTGTGTTTTAGGGCTAAGTAAGGGTATAAAAGGACCACATTGTCCTTAACACGGAGTGTTTAATTCACCAGAATTCCTTACATAGGGGCCGCCCATCCCATCGCCTATCTTCATATAGGCACTGCCTAGGCTATCGCCTATGTTTACATAGGCGCTACCTAGGCTATCTCCTATGTTCACATAGGCGCCGCCTAGGCTATCGCCTATGCTTTCTAGTTGCCATGGGCGATTGGTTAGGCGTCTCCTATCACATTGAAAGGTCATAACTTCTTGCTCGGGTGTCGGTTTTAGGAAATTTGGTATCATTGAAAAGCTAACTCGAATACCTATTATTTGACACTTACTAGGCTTCCTAATTCGACATATATAGAGAGTTATGGTCGATGGAAGTTGACACATTTTACAACGTCTACTAAAATTTAATCAATCAAAATAGTTTCAACTCATCCTTGAGTTGAAGGACCTCGATGGTCTAAATTCATGCTTGAGCGGATTCACATGCTATACAATAATTAACATATCATATTGGCATAGGACTTTATGGCTTTGGGATTAGCAACGCATCGAAATCATGGTCTATATTGTAGCCTGAATTGTGGGGCATTACATTATCTGCCCTTAGGATCATTCGTCCCCGAATGATGATGCGACACACAGATAGACATGATTTCAAGAATAATAAAAGAATAGGAAAGATACGATAGGAATAGTACCTTCTATCTCCTCCTCCATCGAAGCAAACAAATTGGGATATCTAATTCTCATGTCATTTCTGACTCCCAAGTTGATTCTTCGACTTTCTGATTCCTCCACAGTACCTTTATTAAGGCTATCTCTTTGCTCCTCAGCTTTCGAATTTGGCGATCTAAAATTTCAACGGGCTCTTCTTCGTAAGACAAAGAGTCTGTCACTTTGATCCCCTCTATTGGAAATATCATAGAATGATCTCCAATGCATTTCTTCAGCATGGATACATGGAATACCGGATAAATGGAACCCAAACTTACAGGCAATTCTAACTCATAGACAACTGTACCAATCCTTTTCAAAATCTTATATGGCCCTACATAACGAGGGCTCAATTTACCTTTTTTCCAAACCGCATAACTCTTTTCGTAGGAGAAACCTTGAAAAATACCAAATCACCAATTTCAAACTCTAGTTCTCTTCTCCAAACATCGGCATAGGACTTCTGTCAACTCTGAGCAATTTTGAGCCATTCTCTAATAATCTTTACTTTCTCTATCGCCTAATGAACAAGATCAGGCCCATACAACTGAGTCTCACCCACTTCATACCATCCCATCGGAGACCTATATCTCCTCCCATACAAGTCCTTAAAAGGGGCCATCTTGATGCTTGCATGGTAACTATTATTGTAAGCAAATTCAACCAGTGGCAGGTGATCTACCCAACTACCTTTAAAATCAATGACGCATGCCCTCAACATATCTTTGAGGGTCTAAATAGTACGCTCAGCTTACCCATCCGTCTAAGGGTGGAAAGCTGTGCTCAAATTCACTTGTGTACCTAAACCCTTCTAAAAAGATCTCCAAAACTGAGATGAAAACTGCGTACCTCTGTTGGATATAATGGACACTGGTGCCCCATGCAATCAAACTATATCCTCAATGTAAATCTTAGCATAAACCTCTCACGAATAATTAGTCCTCACAGGCAAAAAGTGGGCTGACTTGGTCAACCGATCTATAATCACCCATATAGAATTATACTGGTTTCGGGATCTCGAAAGTCCTGTAATGAAGTCCATATTTATCATCTCCCACTTCCATAAAGGCAGAGCTATATCTTGGGAAGTACCACCCAGCCTCATGTATTCTACCTTCACTTGCTGACATTTCAAACATTCGGACACAAAATCAGCTACATCACGTTTCATGTTATTCCACTAATACAATGTTTTCAGATCATGGTACATCTTAGTAGAGCCTGGGTGAATGGCATACCTCAAAGTGTGTGCCTCATTAAGGATTCTTTCCCGTAGCCCATCGACATTTGAAACGCATAACCTACCTTGAAATCTCAGAATACCATCACCACTAATTTCAAACGACATAATCTTTTGTTAACCCACATCTTTCTTGATTTGCATCAAGATAGTATCTTCAACCTACTTCTCCTTAACTTCAGCACAAAGAGATGACTAAGCTAACTCATGAAAAATCACCCCTCTATCTTCGGAATCTAAGAGTCGCACTCCTAGATTTGCAAGGCGGTGAATATCTTTCACCATATCTTTCTTTCCTTCTTCTATATGAGAAAGGTTGACCATAGACAACCTGCTGAGGGCGTCAGCTACAACATTTGCCTTGCTCGGACAGTAATGCGAACTCATATCATAGTCTTTCAAAAGCTCCATCCAATGCCTTTGCCTGAGTTTCAATTCTTTCTATGAGAAAACATACTTCAAACTTTTATGGTCAGTATAAATATCAACATGGACTCCATAGAGATAGTGCCTCCAAATTCTAAGTGCAAACACCACGGCTGCTAACTCCAAGTCAAGAGTGGGGTAACTGTACTCATGTACCTTTAACTGCCTAGATACATAAGCTATCACCTTACCACGCTGCATCAATGCACAACCAAGTCCTATACGGGATGCATCACAATAAACAACAAAATCATCTATACCCTCGGGAAGGGTCAAAATAGGAGCAGTAGTCAGCTTGTCCTTCAATTTCTCAAAATTATTTTCACACATCAGACCACACAAAATTTATCTTTTTTGAGTTAGTTTAGTAAGCGGAGCAGCTATGGAAGAAAAACTCTCTACGAACCTTCTGTAATACCTTGCCAAACCCAAAAAGCTCCGAATATTGGTTGGAGTCGTGGGTCTGGGCCATTTTCTCACTATTTCAACTTTCTGGGGATCCACTCTTATCCCGTGACTGGACACAATATGCCTCAGCAAGGCAATAGCGTCTAACCAGAATTCACACTTAAAAAATTTGGCATACAGCTGATGATGCTTAAGGGTCTGAAGAATAACTGGGAGGTGATTGGCTTGATCCTCTTTACTCTTAGAATAGATCAGAATATCATCAATAAATACATTGACGAACAAGTCAAGAAACTGACGAAACACTCTATTCATAAGATCCATGAAGGCTACAGAGGCGTTAGTTAACCCGAAGGACATGACTAGAAATTTGTAGTGACCATATCGGGTTCAGAGAGCCGTCATGGGTATGTCTGACTCCCTAACTTTCAATTGGTGATAACCCGAATGAAGTTCTATTTTTGAAAAACACTTGGCACCCTGAAGCTGGTCCAAAAGGTCGTCAAACCTAGGAAGAGGATATTTATTTTTAATCGTGACCTTATTCAACTGGCGGTAGTCTATGCACATATAAAGGGACCTATCCTTTTTTCGCACGACCCATGGGGAAACACTAGGACAAATAAAACCTTTGTCTAGGAGGTCTGCAAGCTATTCCTTTAACTCCTTTAGTTTAGTGGGAGCCATTCTATATGGCGGAATAGAAATAGGATGAGTGTCTGGCAACACATCAATGCCAAAATTTATCTCCCTATCAGGGGGTATCCCTGGGAAATCTTCGGGAAAGACATCTGGGAATTCATTCACTACAGGGACTGACTGCAGAGGAAGGTTTCCAACCATTGATCATTTACTCAGATTAGATGGTACAAACAGCTTTTGGATATAAGCTTTCGAGCCCTAAGATAAGAGATAAAGTAACCTCTAGGTTCCACGAAACTCCCTGCCCATACAATTGGTGTCTCATTCAGGAAAGAAAAAATGACCTTTCGAGTTCTGCAATCAAGGGTGGAAAACACGAATGGAACCAGTCCATCCCAAGGATGGCATCAAAGGCTATCATATTCAGTTTTATAAGGTCTGCAACCGTTTCCCTAATATGAATAGACACGATATAATTTCTATATACCCTTTTAGCAACAACAGAATCACCCAAAATAGTAGAAATAGAGAAGGGTTCTACAATAACTTTGGGATCAAACCCGAAAACAAAAGCCACATAAGAGGTCACATAAGATAAAGTAGACCCGGGATCAAGCAATACATAAACATCACGAGAAAAGGTTCATAGCATACCGGTGACAACATCTGGTGAAGCTTCCACCTCCTGGCGGTTAGTCAAAGAATATAACCGATTACGACCGCCTCCAGCAACTAAAGGGGCACCCTTAGGAAAAGGAGTTGTGAAGGTCGCTTAGGACTTACCCCCCCCCCCCCCTTCACATTTCCTCCAGTAGAAGGACAATCTCTTTGAAGGTCACCCACTTTGCCACAAGTATAGCAGTTTCTCCCCTCAAACCAGGACTTCCCTAGGTGATTCCTTCCGCAAACCTCACACTGCAGATGAGCACGATGCTGCTGGGCCACACTTCCCTGAGACTATGTACCTGGAGCTTTGGACCCATAAGGAGTCTGAAGATTCTATGTTTGTCTGTCTGTCGGTGGTCTGGGTGCTGGGGCGCTGGCTGCTGACTGTGCATTATTCCAAAACTTCTTCTTTTTCGACCACTTATTACCCCAGTCACAACACTGCGGCTGACTCTGGTGCTGGTCCGAAGATCTAGCTCTCTTAGCCTGTCTGTCTTTCTCTTTAGATTCAGCAATCTTTTTCTTCTTCTCTTCCACTTGATGTCGAGCAAAGTCTAAATCCTTATTCAACATAGCCCCCTGACACTCAAGTACCATGTCATCAGCATGGCCAAATGCAAATTTCCTCATCTGGGCCATCATATTACTAGTCAACTCTGGTGCATAGCGGGCTAGTTCATTAAACATCAAAGTGTACTCCTGGACACTCATACTTCCCTACTTTAGATTCATAAACTCTTCCGTTTTAGGCTCCCTTAACTCCAGAGGAATGAATCGATCAAGGAAGGCTTCCACAAATTCGCCCCAAACTGTGGGCTCAGCACTTTCACCTTTTTCATCTTCCCAGTTGGCATACCACTGACTCGCAATGTCTTTGAGCTAATAGGCTGCTAACTCCACCCCTTCAACCTCATCCACAGGCATCATCTTAAATATATTTTCCATCTCATCCACGAACTCCTGTGGATCTTTCTCCACCTTGGTGCCAGTGAACTTAGGTGGGTTAATCTTCATGAAATGTCCGACTCTAGTAGCCTTAGATAAAACAGATGCAGACCCAACATCTTCCGATCGTTGAGCTTGGTTGTCTACCAACTGTGTCAGTATATGAATAGACCGTCTAAATTCTGCATTTGAAATATCTCCCTGAGCAGTTGGGGGACGGTTGACATTAGTCTACGGAGCCCGAGGTGGACTGGTCGGGATAGGAGAAACTCCTGAAGTAGGGACAAATTCTAGAGTATGAGCCCTATTATGGGTCCGCATCCCATGGGTGGGACGGAACTCATCTGCCTGAGTATTCTGACCGACGATATAACATGGAGGCATAACTATGTTTCTGAAACACAAGCAATTATTCATTAGGGGACAGTTCATACTCTGAAGCACAATCTAAAACACAAAGATGGGAAACATTTCCTAAACGCCTAGCATCCTCCTGCTTATAAGTGTGGCGCACTACACACCCATAAATAAGACTCTACCCGATGTGACTTCGCAGAAACCCTGGGACCATGAACCATGCTTTGATACCAAGTTTGTCACGACCCGAACTAGGGCCTGGCCGTGATGAGCATTTCGAACCATGGAGACCCGAAACACCCCTATCTGTCTGGTAATCATGAACCTAAGTCATATGATCATAGTTGCAGAAGAAATACAATATAACGGAAACATGATCAAGAATTATATAAAAATGAAAATGGGGAATAGTGTCCCACAATCTAAATCAACATCTCTAAAACTGTCTACGAAATCTCTACTACATGACTGAAACAATGTCTATCTAAAAACTGGGACAAGGCCCCCAATAGACCCAAAAACTGAATATAAGATAAGAGGACTGCAGGACATAAGACCTTCAAAAACATAGAAGGCTCATCACTTATCTCTGCAGCTCTATCTGAAAGTTCTACTGAATCTCTCAACCCCTAGACTGGGCCTCTGAACCTGAGAGGTTGGAGAGGGAAGGGGGTCATCACAAAAGTACTGGATCACAGAGATATCAAAACAAAACATAATATTTTATCTAGTATAGTTGAGATCCATTATAAAACAATTTCATATCAAATTATTTGAAAACACATGGGTGTAATGCAATAGTTTTTCTCAACAATAATGAAATGCAACTGAGCTAGGTGGAATACCCTACATAATTTACACCAACTGTCAAACCTCGGTTGCCACCGAGATTAGAGTATAAGTGAGGGAGAGACACTCATGACCATACAGCATGGTGTCTCACCCCAATGGTAGTGCCCAAGATCACTTGGCTTGGGCTCCTACCTATAGTCCGAATTTAGGAATGACATGAAGTCAAGTACACAGATCGCTTATCCTGGTACCAATATTCCATGTCGGCAAACACGTTATTCCAGTGATGAGCCTTTGTTTCTCAAATGCCTTCTTCGGGAATCCACCTTTCTCATGTAAAATCAATGCATTCAAATTTCATTTAATTTAATCACGTATCGTATTCTATAGGGTATCATCATAACCAACTTGCAAATCATCAATATCATATCCACATATACATAATCATGTAAAAACCAAGGTGCTTCATCATTTACAAGTGGTGAACAATATTTATTTGAAATTCATGCTCTCTTTTGTTGAGCACAATCTAATATGGAGTATAGAAACATTATCATGGAAATTTGAAAACAATTTATCATTCATATTTATCAACTTCCATGGAAAATCTCAAATCACATATGCATGGTTTCAGCCTTTGAAATGTATAGGCAAACAATTCCCATGACATAAAGAAAATGACTTAGAAATCAGATTGAAAGCAAGATATTAGCATTTGATTGAAAACCCCCATTTAAAAGCATGCATGTTCATAAAAACTACACCCATGAGATTTTTAGATAACCCCACGTACCTCTATTTCCAAGGATAATAGGTGTTTCTTGAAGCTTGCGAATTGATGAATCCAAATATGTAATTATCTTTGAAAACCTACAATCAAGTCTTTAACTATTTGGTTTTTTATTTTTGAAACCCTAAGGAGAATCTTGAGCACTTTTAATGAAAGAATATGTATTTTGGGGTCCTTTGAACTAAATCTTGTGTTTTAGGGCTAAGTAAGGGTGGAAAAGGACCACTTTGTCCTTAACAGGGAGTGTTTAATTCACCAGAATTCATTACATAGGCGTCGCCCATCCCAGCACCTATCTTCACATAGGCGCCGCCTAGGATATCGCCTATGTTTACATAGGCGCCGCCTAGGCTATCGCCTATGTTCCTATAGGCGCCGCCTAGGCTATCTTCTATGCTTTCCAGTGGCCTTGGGTGATTGGTTAGGCGTCGTTTATCACTTTGAAAGGTCATAAATTCTCACTCGGGTGTCAGATTTTAGGCAAATTGGTATCATTAGAAAGCTAACTCGAATACCTATCATTTGACACGTAGTAGGCTTCCTAATTTTACATATACAGAGAGTTATGGTCGATGTAAGATGACACATTTTACAATGTCTACTAAAACTTAGTCTATCGAAATAGTTCCAACTCTTCCTTGAGTTGAAGGAACTCTATGGTCTAAATTCAAGCTTGAGAGGATTCATATGCTACACAATAATTAACATGCCGTATTGGTATAGGAATTTATGGCTTTGGGATTAGCAATGCATCGAAATTATGGTCTATATTGTAGCTCAAATTGCGGGGCGTTACAGACTTAGAAAAAGTATACTATAGGAGAGATTCTTCCACATCATACCTATACCCATCCGACTATTCATGCCACTGATATGCAACCTCTTTGAGCTGATAAGCTAAAAAGTTTACCCCCTCCATATTGGTAGCCTACACCACCTAAAATATATTTTCCATTTCATCCAAGAAACCCTGTAGATCCCCCTCCACCTTCACTAAAGAAAACCTGGGAGGACCTATCTTTATAAATTGGCCAACCCTTGTGGCCTCATCAAATAAAGGACTAGTCGCACCCTGCTTATCCTGAGTAGTAACAATCTGAGAAATAATATAAATAGGTTAATGAAATTCCACCTTAGTCACCTCACCTTAAGAAAGACTAGTAGAAACTAGTGAAACTCCACAACTATTAGGGATAATAGTGTGAGATCAAGGATGAACCCCAGAAGAAGGATGCACCCCTTCAGCATTAACCCAGATAGGATAGAAGAATTTCCTTGTGTTCCAGATCTACGAGGCATGATCTGAAAGGCGAACTAATCAGGATTAGAGAAGATTCCAGGACTGATACTTCAATCTTTAAAATTGAATTTCAAGAAAGTAAAATATTCCTAAATCCCTTGTAACCTCCATCTTGTGAGTGTGGTGTGCTACACACCCCTAAAAGAAACTCTACTCTACATGACTTTATGGACTCCTAATTGACCTTGAACCTAGTCTCTATACCATCTTGACCTGACCCTACCTAGGGCCTTATCGTTATGGGCATCCTAAGTCTGTTCGAGACCAGAGACCACCCTTATTATCCAACCCAACCTCCAGGCAGCTGCCCTGAGTTGGCTAAATTTTAAGCATATAATAAGATAGTGTAACAGCTCACCTAAAGACTCTGGTATATGATCACAATTATGGCTGACCGAATCGAGTCTAACCATCCCACACCAATGGCCCAACCATACCAAACCATACCAAAGGCCATAAACCAGGCCTTAAAAAAATAAGTATGAAAATATAATATAATTAATCTTAAAATAAAATACGATGGAACAGTGAGAGATTATGTCCAATAATGTAATCCTACGAACTTATTCCAATGACAAGGCTGACACCAATACCAATCCCGCCCATTCTAAATAATAACGGTACCACAAAGCCTCTAACCAAAAGAGTAATAAAATATGGTTGGGACATGGCCCCGACCATTGACAAAACTAGTATCCAAAATAGAATCAAAGTATCTAGAAATATCCATAGCATAAAATGGATCCTTCTGAATGATAGAATCTCACTACTTAAGTCAAAATGTTGATCCCATAATTAATGACTATGTAGAAGTAGTAGAATGGCTTGTTCCCGTATTGCGTAGGTATACAATCACCATTAAATAAGCTAGCGGATGAATGCTAGAATAATCTCTGGATAAGGATAATATAATGTCATCTGTAAAGCTAAGTAAAAACCATCCGTATGCATACAACCATATGTATATATATAACCATGTAGGGAAAGTGAACTGGGTATAGAATTCCATTGAAACCATTACCTGGGTTGTGTAGCTTTTCCATCCTAAACCACCCATAGGCTATATAGGTTCAGCTCTCCCTACTGAAAGGGCCCCAGTGCATATAGTTGCACAACTAAGGAAGAAAACTTGGGACGACTAATACATCCCCCAAAATATAGTGTGACATCATGTACACAGTCACTAAGACAAACCTCACATTAGCGAATATGAGTTTACAATTTTGGTTAGGTTCCCCCAGGACTTCTACCTTCCATAACTTTGCTACTACATATCACACTATTATGACCCAATTAAAACCATTACCAAGCATCTAACCAATGCAATTTCAATTTATTAACCAAGGCCATTTACTAGTGGTATCGTTATACCCACCATACGTGCAAGTACTATCCATAGCCTACGATTTATAGGTTTAAAAGGACTTCTAAGTGCCCTTCCATGTAAACCACCTGGGGGATTCCATGTACCCAACAAGCATAAAAATTTAGCCATTTACATTTCAAGCCATTTAAACCATGAATAATTCCTTTACAAACTTTTAAAACATGCAAGACTTTAATTAAAAGTACTCAATGCGATAAAAACATCATTATAGGCATTTTTTCAAACACATTGGGGCATAATATAACAAAAAACAATTCCAATTACCATTAAATTATTCCCATGCAATCCATTTATCAAAACCCGCCATTAATAAACAAAAAGCATAATTAAAACCATGAAAAATCATAACCAATCATTTAATATCAAAAACCCCAATTCATATTTGAAAATCAAAATCATATCATCAATGAAGTCATGAAAACATTATTAAAAAATACTTATAGATAGAATAAACAATGAGTAAAAATAACATACCTTTAACAAAGATGATGATGGAAAAAATTACCAAGACAAGCCCCAAATTAATCCTCTAGTTGAAACCCCGGATTTCCTTGCTCCAAAGGTTTTGAGAGAATTGTAGAGTGTTTTAGAAGAGTTTCTAAGTGTTAATGATTTCAATAATTGGGTAAATAACCTCTCAGGTAGGCTAGAAGTTGTGAGACCTCATTAGGATAAGTTGGGAAATATCCAAAATACCCTCACTTAAGTTGCACAAAATTTCATCCCAAGGGTACGATTAACCCTCACGAGTGATAAACTCAAATACAATTGGTACCCTTCACTCGTATACAAGCCTCAACCTTAGAATCCAATACTATCCAGCATATGACTTATACAAGTAAGTCCTATCCAAAGCATACGATCCATACCCTTAATCCATTTCTCTTGCAAATTAAGCCTAAGAAATATTTAGAAAATACCTACCATATAAGTCCATGGTATGACTCATACCCTCGCTTACAGCTCATGGTAAGCCATTCATACTAAAATGTAACCTAATTAACCAAGTCTAATATTATCTTAAGGAACTAAATAATTTGTACCCACAAATATGATTCGTACTCTTAAGTCGTATCCATTCCATTAATTAAAATCCATCCCACCAACCAACACTGGTCAGCATATGAATTTACCTGACCATCCATACCTCTTTATACGACTTGTACCCATGAATCGTATTGGGTCCAGCGACCAAAATTCTATGAAATTTTCTAATAGAGAAAACCCAGGGTGTTAATAGCCCCTATAGGGTACACCAGTATTATTTGTGTGTAAGAATGATGGTTACCTTTAGATATCCATTTTTTATCTACAATTGAATAACGTAAATATTAAGAACAAGTATCTTCTCCAGAGGATAGATTACTTGTTTGATTAGATGCAGGTTTCCAAATTCTTTTGTATGATTAATATTCGATCTGGATATCATCAACTTAAGATTAGGTAATTTGATATCCCTAAGATGGCATTTTATACAAGATACAGGAACTTTGAGTTCTTTTTATTATCATTCGGTTTGACCAATGCTCTTACGACATTCATGGATTTGATAAATAGGGTCTTCAGTTTGTTTCTAGATTTTTTTTTCATTTTGTTCATTGATGATATTTTGGAGTATTCTAAGAGTGAGGTGGATTATGCCAATAACCTTTATCAGGTGTTGCAGACTTTTAAGGAACAACATTTGTATGCCAATTTTTCTAAATATAAATTCTAGTTAAACGTTGTCACTTTCCTTGGTCATATTATTCCAAGCTATGGGATCATTATGGATCCATAAAAGGTTGTAGTGGTTATGATATTGCCTAGACCCATGAGTCTAATTAATATTCGGAGCTTTTTGTGTTTAGCCAACCACTATAGGAGGTTTGTGGAGATTTTTTCGACAATAGCTACCTTATTGACTAAGCTGACTTGGAAGAAGGTAAAGTTCTCTTCGTAAGATGATCATAAGGATAGTTTTGAGAAGCTTAAGTATAAGCTAACTTTGGCTCTGTTTTTAGTTTTCCAAAAGGTAGTGAGGCTTTTTAGTTTTCTGTGATGTATCTCAAGTGGGACTTAGTTGTGTTCTGATGCAACATTTTAAGGTGATAGCCTATGCTTCTAGGAATTTAAAGTTACATGAGAGGAAATATCCTACTCATGATTTTGAGCTATTAAAAGTGGTGTTTGTGTTAAAAATCTGGCGGCACTATTTGTATGAAGTGCATGTGGTTATTTTCTTAGATCATAAGAATCTACAATATGTGTTCACTCAGAAAGATCTTAACCTCAGTCAAAGGATATGGCTTGAGCTTCTCAAGGACTATTATATGAGTCTGTTCTACAACCTAGGTAAAGCTAACATGGTTTTTGATGCTCTTAGCAAGTCCTACATGGGTAGCCTATCTCATGTGTATAATAAAAAGTGGGAATTAGTAAAGGATATTCATTATTTGGCTAAACTGGGAGTTCATATCTTAGACTTTAAGGATAGTGGTGTATTGATATTAGTGGAGGTGCAATTATCACTTTGTGCAAAGATCAAATATAAAAAATGTTAGATCGTATCTTGATAAAAATAAAGGGTAATGCAGGTGGGCAAAGAGTGATGGTACCTTGCAATACCAAGGAAGGTTATGTGTTCCTAGCATTGATGGTTTGTGAGAAAGGATATTGGCTGAGGCACATAAATCATGCTATGATGTTCATCTCGGTTTGACGAAAATGTATCATGATATCAAGGAGATGTATTGGTGAAGTGGTATGAAGAAAGAGGTAGCTGATTTTATGGCCAAATATATAGTGTGTCAACAAGTGAAATTTGAGCACATGAGGTAGGAGGCTTGTATCAAGAAATTAAATTTCTGTAATATAAATAAGAAGTACTCAACATGGATTTCATTACTAGTCTCCGTCAGTCTTGGAATCAATTTGATTCAATTTGGGTCATCGAGGTTAAGATGACAAATTTGTATCACTTTTTGCCAGTCAGGACTAACTTTTTAGCTAAGGATTATGCGAGGTTGTATCTTCATGAGATTGTGAAGATGTATGTGTTACCTATTTCTATTTTCTCTGATCGTGGTACACAGTTTTCTTCTTACTTTTGGCAATTATTTCATAAATATTTGGGTACTAAGATTACTTTGAGTTAGATAAATGGGTAAATAGAATGGATTATTTAGATATTAGAGGATATACTTTGTGCGTGCGTAATTGACTATGGTAGTAAATGGGTTGAGCATCTACCTATTGTAGACTTTTTGTACAATAATAGTTAACATTAGAGAATTATGATGGATCATTTGAAGGCATTGTATGGTAGGAGGTATAGATATCCTATTGGGTGGTTAAAGTTTGGTGAGGAGGGAATATTTGGTCCAGATTTGGTTTATCAAGCTATGGAAAAGGTAAAAGTGATTCGAGATAAACTAAAGGCTTCCCAAAGTTTCATAAAGTCCTATACAAATGTAAGGCGTAGGGACTTAGAGTTTTAGGTTGGGGGTCTGGTGTTCTTAAATGTGTCTTCCTTAAAGGGAGTAATGCAGTTTGGGAAGAAGGGGAAGCTAAATCCCCAGTATATGGGTCCTTACTTGGTTTTGTGAAAGGTTATTAATGTAGTGTATGAGTTAGAGTTTCTTTCTAGTTTGAACTCCATTCATCTGGTATTTCAAGTCTCTATCTTGAGAAGGTGTATATGTGACCCTTCATTGGTTATTCTTTTTGAAGGATTGGGTATCTTAGATTCTCTATCTTATGAAGAGATTCGAATTGAGATTTAGACCGATAGGTTTGTCGGCTGTGAACCAAGGATGTAGCCTCGGTAAAGGTTCTATAGAGGAACTACAAGGTGGAAGAGGCTACTTGTGAAGCAAAAGATGACATAAAGTCCAATTATCCATATTTGTTTTGTACTTCCGAGGTTTATGTGAAAGGTATGTTTTCTTCATAATAATTTTGTTTTAAAACATTGTGAAAGAAAAGATTTATTTCTTTTAATCTTTATTTTCTAACTTAGTTAAAGTTTAGAGTTGAGGTGTTAAACTGGAAATCATGCTTCTACTTCCTTGTCAATCATTCGGGGATGAATAATCCAAGTGGGGGAGAATTGAAACACCCTGGGTTTTAATCCTTTGAAACTTCTTTATTTTGGATTCTAGACATCATACGACTAGGGGGTACTAGTTGCATGGTAGGGTATATTTTGTGGGTCATAATCGTATCTTAACTAGTGTGGGTTTGGTTGGTTTTTGTTCAAGGTATGGTTAGATCATACTAGTCATATGTTAGGGTACTAGTGGTATGATGTCAATTAAATGTTGCCCGGTGTTTATCCTAGAATAGTCTATTTTACCTAGTATATGGATTTAGAATACTGGTTCTATGGTTAGGCATGGATTGGCCTTTGTGGGCGTATGTTGGACAGTGTTGGAGTTCGAGGGGAGGCCTAGTGTATGAGATAATGCTACCACTCATACCCTATGGTATGATTTGGGGGTGGACGTACCCTCCTACATGAGTTCTATATAGTTTAAGTTGGGGGTAGTTGTAATACCCTGAATTTTACCAAAAGCTTAATTTCTCCTCGAGAAGATTAAGGAGTGACTTCCTAAGTGAGTATCATATTATCTATATAAAATTTCCCAAATTTTTACTATTTATCACATGGGAAATTTGATAAGCTTTCGGTCGATAAAATATTCACCCAAATACGATACTCGGGCAAGAAGTTATGGCTAATTTAAGTCCTAGTCATAAAACAGCGTCATTTTAGTGCTTGGTGTGTCGCGGGGAGGGTTTATTTTAAAATTGTCGATATCCAGTGGAACTTTGCGATTGTTGTGCATCGCAGAGGACCACAAATTCCCAATAGTCAATTTCGAGTGCCTAATGCGATTGTGATGCGTCGCACTAAAGTTCCAGGTCCTAACTAGCGGGACAATGTGATGGAGCCGTGTTGCAGTGACTACCAGATTCCCATTTGTTAATTTACAGTGAGCCATCGGTATAGTGGCACGTCTCAAAGGCCCATAAAATCAGGTTCCAGTTCAATTTTTCTAGCTTAGTATAGAAGTTAAAAAGGGCATTTGGACTTTTTTCAAGCCTCTTAAACCGTGCAAACACCAAATTAAAGTCATTTACAAGAATTCTATGAAGTTTCTCTCAAGGTTTCTATCAACAAAAACCCTAAGCATCCAAAACCTCTTCCAAGAATCTCAAGAATCCACCATAGATTTTCTAAATTGAGTCAAGACTCAAGGTTCCCAAGTCAAGGGATTCAAGAACCCTCATTCAAGAGTACGAATAGAGTTCCAAAAGTGAGAGTTCATCCAAAGCTTCTAATTCAAGGTATGTGGGGTTTTGAACAAGGGTAATCCTTTCACCATTATGCCCAAAGGCTTATTTAAACTACTATTCTCTAGAATTTATGAGATTTTACATAAAATTGAATTGGGGGTTTTCACCCATTGTTATGGGTTGTAATCTTTTGATGTTTACCTTGAATTGATAGTCTAATGGCATGATTTTTACATATTTTCTTGAGAAATTGCAGTTGGGTCTATACCCCATGATTTTAATCCTTGAGAAATTAATAGTAGAAATGTTTGAAACATTGAAGTATATGAGTATGTTGGGATTTTTAGATAAATCGCTGAAATTTCAAGATTTCTACATGAGTTATGAATCTATATACTATCTATTATGTTTTTGATGAGTTCTAACTTGAGATTGAATTATTGGTTATTAAGCCCTACTTGAGACTTGATATTGTATGAACTATTGTGCTATAAGCACCCATGATTTGTGTATTTTGAGATTATTGAGAAATATTTTGTCCTAACGGTCATTGAGTTTTGAAATCCACTCTACTACATGAGATTACAGTTTTGAATATTGGATTCTTATTGAACCATGAGATTTTTCTGAAGTGGATTTTCATGAGATGAGTGAGATAAACTAAAGGTTAAGTATTTAGCACCTAGTTGGGTAAGTTACCATGGTTTCTTACCCTAGAACTATGTGCCACCGTAGGTTCGGCCTAAGGCTGAGATGATTGTTGGACCTATGGCTGATATATTGGGCCCGAGGATGAGATAAGTGATCATTGAGCTGAGTTTATACTCCTTGGCAAGAGTCTGATTCATCTCGACAACATGAGGTCTCTTCCATAGGAGGACAAAATGTTGGTATCCATGTATCTCACATGGTTTATGTCAGTTAAGAGAATCTCCCTTATAACTAAAGCTTTGAGATAAGATAGTTTCCTTTAAAACTAAAATACTTTCCCTTGATATGAGTATTTTTCCATAGAGCTTGAAATGAGATATTTTCCTAAAGTTAATGAAATGCCTTCTAGTATGTTCCAAGGTTATATGATTCCAAATTCCAAGTATTTTTCAAAAGAGTTATGAGTTCTTGAGAATTAAAGAAGTTTTACTCTCCATGAGCCATATGCATGAGTTGAAAATATTGCTTAAAGTATCCTTTAGCCTTGAGTAATGAGAATAATAGAAGAGTACGAATTTCAAAGCTAAAAGTATAATGACTCACGAGATTGTGTTACATGTTCCATCTTACATGATTTATGAGCTTTGCATTTTATACTTATTCAAGCCATGTGAATCATTTCTAATTACATTCATGGTTTGATTAAAGAGTATTGATGTTTTATATAAATGCATTCACCCCCATATACTCAGTACATTCTCAAGTGCTGATCCACATATACATCTATATTCTACATTGTCTTATAATGTAGATTCAGGTGCTCAGTCCCAACCTTGTCAGTTATTTTCGAGTACCTCTATCTACATTCCTACAATGGTGAGTCCTCATGGTTCGAGGACCTATATTTAGACTCCATATTTTGAGAGACTATGTTGTTATTTCCAATTCGTTTGAGTCAGTTGGGGAACCGTCTCAACGGCTCTCTCATTCATGGATTAGTAGAGGCTTTGTCAGACTAGTTATCTGATTGTGGTTGTGTTGAGTTTTCTAGTATTGTGGTCATTTGGACCAAGCTTTTTCTCCATAGTTCCTTTCATCTGATATGACTATGCTAGTGTTTGAATTATTTCATCTTGAAGTGAGAGTTATTAGTAGAAACAGGCTCAAAGGGTTAGCTTGGGGCTACTTGTTGCCTTAAGCACCGTGAGACATCCCGGGAGGAAATTTCAGGTCGTTACAAACTTTTTATCAAAGTCTAAGGTTTTAAAGGCTTCCTAGGGAGTCTGACAAGCTGCATTGAGTAGAGTATTGATCATCGGTGTGTAGTGCACCACATCTCTGAGCAAAAAGCTACAAGACATTTTAGGAAAAAGTTGTTTCTTTCTTTCAGATTCCATCATGCCTATAATTGTCCCTCTCATCTAATAATTCGTGCTCTTCTATTTTAGAAAATCCCTCTCCATAGAGCAGATGCCTGCAAAAATGACAATGAGAAACCCTAGCCTATTGATCCTTTGAATGAGATGGTGTTTTATGCTGAGTTTTAGGTGGCCTTTTAGGCATTAGCCCAAGCAGTCACCGCTAATGTTCAGGCTAATAACCAGGCCACAGTTGCTAATCGGTACGGAGGTAATGTTACCATAGCTAGAATCCATTATTTCATTCGGATGAATCCGCTAGAGTTTTATGGATCCAAGGCAGGTGAAGACCCACATTTGTACCTTGAGGAGGTGAGAAAGATCATGCAGGTGATGCATGTTTCGGAGGAAAAAAAGTGTTGAATTGGCATCTTAAATATTGAAGGACATATCTTATGACTGGGTTGTATCGTGGAGGAATGGTAGAGGTGAGGATGCTGCTCCTATGACTTGGCAGGTATTCTAAGATGCATTCTAGGACAAGTTCTTTCTGCCTGAGATGAGGGAAACAAAGATCGAGGATTTTATGAACTTGAGGCAGGGCTCCATGACTGTTACGGAGTACTGCTTGAAGTTCAATCAATTGGCCAAGTATTCTCCTGATTTGATTTATAACACCCTAGCTAGTATGAGCAAGTTTGTGACCGGTGTTTTTGGGTTAGTACTGAAGGAGTGTAGGACTGCAATGCTGTATAGGGATATGGATCTAGCTTGGTTAATGATGCATGCTCAGCAGATAAAGGCAGATAAGATTAGGGAGAGAGATCGAGTGAGGGATAACAAGAGGGCTAGATCTGAGCAGCATGAGTATAGCCAGCCTAGGTTCCATAGAGGGAACCACCCTCAATTTTAGAGGCGTCTGTTTATACCAGCGCCTTCATCAGCTAGTGTTCCTGCTCCTATAAGCAGGCAGGAGCAAGGGGGTAGATCCTTTATGTCTTGGTCATAGAACAGTGTTGGTAACAGGACCCGTTACTCTTCCTATCTAAGCATGGTAGGGATCATCTTGGTGAGTGTTTCATAGATCTGAGGGGTTGTTTTGGTTGTGTAAAGTAGGTCCACAAACTTAGAGATCATCCTCATGCTAGAAAGGGGAACAGAGATGCCTGACCTCAGGCATAGTCTACTAGTTCACCAGCTCCTGCACCCCATCCCACCCCTACTCAGGGCGATTCATCTAGCACTACTGGCGGTCAGTGCTAGAATAGATTCTATGCCTTACCATCCTATGAAGAGCAGGATTCTCCTGATGTTAATACTGGTATGCTCCACGTTTTTTGTTTTGATACTTATGTGTTGTTGGACCTCGGGTCAAGTCTCTCCTATGTGACCCCACTTATGGCTGTGAATTTCAAAATGAGTCCCAAAAGGATTCTTGAGCCTTTCCTAGTCTCCACACCAGTAGGAGAGTCAGTTATCTCTAAACAAATATATAGAGATTGTTATATTACTATTCTTCATAGAGTCATAATTGTGGATTTGATAGGGTTAGACATGGTGGATTTTGAACTAATTCTAGGTATGGAATTGTTTCATTCTTGTAATACGTCTATAGACTGTTGTACCCGTGTGATCAAGTTTCAGTTTCTTAATGAACCATCTTTTGAGTGGTCCAAGAGTTCGATATCTCCAAAGAGCCATTTTATCTTCTATCTCAAAGCCAGAAAGTTAATATCCAAAGGTTGCATCTATCACCTAGTTAGAATCAAAGAACTAAGTTTGAGGATCCAACTATTCAGCCAGTCTACATTGTTAATGAGTTTTCTAATGTTTTTCCAGGAGATCTCCCAGGGATACCTCCCGATAGGGAGATACAATTCGGGATTAACCTTCTTGTTTCTATTCTACCATACCGTATGGCACCTGCAGAGCTTAAGGAGTTGAAAGAGCAACTCAAAAATCTTTTAGACAAAGGTTTCATAAGGCCCAATATTTCTCCTTGGGGCATACCTATTTAATTTGTGTGAAAGAAAGATAATTCTTTACATAATGTACATTGACTATAGTCAACTTAACAAGGTCACAGTCAAAATTAAATGCCCTCTTCCAAGAATTGATAACTTGTTTGACCAGTTGCATGGTGCAAGTTATTTCTCCAAGATAGACCTTAGATCCGACTATCATCAACCTAAAGTGAGGGAGTGTGATATTCCATGGACAGCATTCTGAACCTGCTATGGTCACTTTGAGTTTCTATTCATGTCCTTTGGGCTAACCAATGCCCCAGCCTCCTTCATGGACTTGATGAATTGAGTGTTCAAGAAATATCTCGATATGTTTTTCATTATTTTTATAAATGATATCCTTGTGTACTCCCATAATGAGAATGACCGTGCGAATCATCTTAGAATTATCTTACAAACCCTCAAAGAGCACCAATTGTTCTCCAAATTCAATAAGTGTGAATTTTGGCTAAGGTCTATAGCCTTTCTGGGTCATATCATTTCTACCAAAGGTATTAGAGTTGATCCCCAAAAGACAAAAGCTGTGAAAAATTGGCCTAGACCTATCTCCCCATCTGACATTAGGAGTTTCTTAGTTCTAGCTAGCTACTACCACCGTTTTGTTGACGTTTTCTCTTCTATTACATCTTCTATGACCCAATTGACCCAAAATAAAGTTAAGTTCTAGTGGTTAGATTCCTGTGAGAAGATTTTTCAGGAGTTGAAGACTCAACTTACTTCAGCCCATGTGTTAACTTTGCCTGATGGTATAGATGGTTTTAGAGTGTATTGTGATACCTTTAGAATTGGTTTGGGTTATGTTTTAATGCAAAGAGGTAAGGTTATAGCCTATGACTCTAGTCAGTTAAAGTCGCATGAGATGAATTGCCCAACCCATGATCTTGAGTTAGCTGTTGTGGTCTTTCCTTTGAAAATATGGAGACACTATCTTTATGGTGTTCATGTTGATATGTTTACTGATCATAAAAGCCTACAGTATGTGTTTACTCACAGGGAGTTGAATATTAGGCAGATGAGGTAGCTGGAGTTGTTAAAAGACTATGATATGAGTGTATTGTATCACCCAAGCAAGGCCAATGTAGTGGTGGATGCCCTTAGCAGATTGTCTATGGGTAGTGTTGCTCATGTAGAGGAAGGTAAGAAAGAGTTAGCTCATGATATGCATTGTCTGGCTAGATTAGGTGTTAGGTTGCTTGATTCAGCCAAGGGAAGTATGTTGGTAAAGAGTAGTCTCGAATCCTTTTTAGTTTCGAAAGTGAAAGAGAAGGAAGATAGGGATCCTAGTTTGGTCAGACTGAAGGAGGCAGTTAAGGTCCAAAAGGTAGAGGTTTTCTACCAAGGGAGATATGGCATATTGAGATTGCAGGGTAGATTGTACATTCCATGGGTTGAGGATCTGAGGCAATGAATTATGGCTGAAGCACATGGAGCGTGGTATTCTATTCATCCCGACACTACCAAGATGTTCCATGACTTATGAGAAATCTACTAGTGGAATGGTATGAAGAAGGATGTAGCTAAATTTGTAGCAAAATGTGCAATGTGCCAATAGGTTTAGGTAGAGCACAAAGACCTTGTGGTGTGATGCAAGAGTTTGTATACCCACTTAGAAGTGGGAGGTGGTGAATATGGACTTCATGACCAGGCTACCTCTTTCACGTCATCATTATGATTCTATTTGGGTTGTTGCATACAGGCTGACTAAGTCCGCACATTTCTTGCCCGTGCATACGTCTTATACAACTGAGGATTATGCTACATTGTATATCGGGGTTCCCTCATCTATTATTTCAGATAGGGGAACTCAATTTACTTCTCAATGTTGGAGGGCATTCCAGTAGGGTCTTGGTACTCAAGTCCTTTTGAGTTTCGCTTTCCATCCGCAGACAGATGGTCAGGCTAAGAGGACTATACAGACCCTGGAAGATATATTGAAGGCATGTGCACTTAATTTCAAAGGTAGTTGGGATGAGCATTTGCCATTGATAGAGTTTTCCTATAACAATAGTTACTATGCTAGCATCGAGATGGCACCATTTGAGGCCTTGTATGGTAGGATATGTAGATCTCCCATAGGTTGGTTTGAAGTGGGAAAAGTTATCATAATTAGGCTAGATGCAGTGTTTGAAGCTATGGAAGAAGTTAAGTTTATTAGAGAGAGGTTGAAGACTGCCCAGAGTCATCAAAAGTCTTGTGCCGAAGTGAGGAGAAGAGATCTTGAGTTTGAAGTGGATGATTTAGTATACTTAAAGATTTCACCCATGAAAGGGGTGAAAACGTTTGGTAAAAGGGGGAAGCTTAGTCCCCGTTATGTTGGCTCGTATAGAGTCTTGAGTAATGTTGGTAAGGTGGCCTATGAGGTTGAGTCACCCACAGATTTGTAAGCTATTCATCCTATTTTTCATATCTCCATGCTTAAGAAGCAGATTGGTGATTCCGTTGTAGTAGATCCTTCAGAGAATGCCGATATTCAGAACTGTCTTTCCTTCGATGAGATTCCTGTTGAGATCCTATATTTTCAGATATGTAGACTAAGGAACAAAGAAGTTCCCCTGGTCAAAATTTTGTGGCGGAACCTGTCTGTTGAGGGTGCTACTTGGGAGGAAGAAGCAGACATGCGAGACAAGTACCCGCACCTCTTTTCCACAAGATCAGATTAATCCAAAGGTGTTATTTTTCCTTAGTTTAGCCCTTTTAATCTAAATTTCATCTATATGCATCTATCCTTGTATGAATTTTTGCAATTTCCGAGGCATTCAAGAGTTTGGAAAGACATAGAGTCTGTTTAGTGAGTTCTTCCAGCTTTACATACTCAATTTCCTCCATGCTCTTAGCTTAACTAGCGGCATTCGTGGATGAATATTTCCAAGAGAGAGATATTTTAATACCCTGAATTTTTCCTGAAGCTTAATATCTCCTCAAGAAGATTAAGAAGTGACTTCCGAAGTGAGTATCATTTTAACCATATACAATTTCCCAAATTTCAAATTTTTATTATATGGTAAATTTGATAAGCTTTCTGTTGATATAAGATTCGCCCAAATCCGATACCTGGGAAAGAAGCTATGGCTAATTTAAGTCCTACTCATAAAACAACCTCATTTAAGTGCTTGGTGCATCGCGGAGTGGGTCTATTTAACAATTGTCAATTTTCAGCGGAACGCCACGATAGTGGCGTGTCGCGGAGGACCCCAATCTCCCAATATTCAATTTCAAGTGGCATGACGCAATTGTGATGCGTCATGCTGAAGTTCCAGGTCCCAACTAGTGGAAAAACGCGATGGCTCCACGTCACGGTGACTACTAGATTCCCATTTGTCAATTTCCAGTGATCCACCACGATAGTGGCGCGTCGTGGTGGCCCATGAAATCGTGTTTCCAGTTTAATTTCATGCCATTAGACTCTCAATTCAAGGGAAATATCAAAAGATTGCAACCAATAACAATGGGTGAAAACCCCCAATTCAATTTCATGTAAAATTTCATAAATTGCAGAGAATTGTAGTTTAAATAAGCCTTTGGACTCAAGGGTGAAAGGATTACCCTTGTTCAAAACACCACATACCTTGAATTGGAAGCTTTGGATGAACTCTCGCTTTTGGAAATCTATTCATACTCTTGAATGAGGGTTCTTGAAGTCCTTGACTTGGGAACCTTGAATCTTGACTCAATTTAAAAAATCTATGGTGGATTCTTGAGATTCTTGGAAGAGGTTTTGGATGCTTAGGGTTTTTGTTGAGAGAAAACTTGAGAGACACTTTAAATTTTTGGCACACCATATACTTTCCCATGAAACTAGTCACATCCCAATTTATATTGTTCCACCAATGCATCTCCTTAAGGTCATGATATATTTTTGTCGAACCATGATAAATAGCATAGCGTGACTCATGTGCCTCAGCCAAGATCCTCTCTCATAAACCATTATATCAGGAACACATACCTCCCTTGGTACCATAAGAAAACATCACCACTAATCTCAAAGGCCATCACCTTCTGCCTACCTACATAAACCTTGATCCTTATTAAGATAGGATCTAACACTTAATTCTCCTTAATCTCTACACCAAGAGACGAGTGTTCCACCTCATGTACAAATACACAACCATCCTCAGAGTCCAAAAGGCGACCTCCAAGTTTAGCAAAATAGTGAATATCCTTTACCAACTCTCTCTTCTTTTTTTCCACGTGAGCTAGTCTCTCCATGGATAACCTACTAAGAGCATCAGCAACCATGTTAGATTTACCTGGGTGGTAGTGAAGACTCATGTCCTATTGATTGAGCAACTCAAGCCATCTCCTTATCCTGAGATTCAGCACTTTCTGGGTAAACATATTTTACGGGATCTTATGATCTAAAGAGAGATCCACATCTACTCCATAAAAATTGTGATGCAAAATTTTCAATGCGAACACCACAACCAATAACTCTAAGTAATGAGTCGGCTAATTCTTCTTATACACCTTTAACTGTCTAGAGTCATAAGTTATCATCCTGCCATTTTGCATCAAGACGTAACCAAGCTCCATATAAGATGCCCCAAATCCATTTTTTCCTTCAAGAATAGTCAAGACCAAAGCCGAAGTTATCTTATTCTTCAGCTTTTCAAAACCACCCTCACAAGCATCAGACCATAAGAACTTTACTTTTTTTTTGAGTTAGCTTAGTCGATGAGGAGTCTATAGAAGAAAAACTTTCCACAAACCTTCTATAGTAACCAGCTAAATCCTAGAAGCTTCGAAAATCAGTTGGAGCCATAGATATAGGCCACCTCTTAACCACTATAACATTCTATAGATCCACTATGATGCCTTCACTAGAAATGACATGTACTAGAAAAGTGACAGTGTTTAACCAAAATTCACATTTCAAAAATTCGGCATACAACTGCTGCTCCTTCAGGGTCTATAATACAATGCGTAGGTGATCAACATGACCCACTTGGCTCTTAGAGTACACCAAAATATCATCAATGAACACAATGGCAAACAAATCCAGAAATTGATGGAAGACTCTATTCATCAAATCCATAAAAGTCATCGAGGTATTGGTTAACCTAAAAGACATAACCACAAACTCAAAATGCCTATACCAAGTACAGAAGTTAATCTTAGGGATATCCACCTTTGTAATCTTTAACTGGTGATACCTGGATTGAAGATCAATCTTGGATTATAATTCTAGAACCCTATACCCTAACCAAACAAATCATTTATCATTGGAAGAAGATATTTATTCTTTACCATCACCTTATTCAACTGGCGATAATCAATACTCATCCGAAAGGAACTATCCATCATTCACACGAATAAAATAGGTACACCACATGGGGATACACTAGGATGGATGATACATTTGTATAAAAGATCTTTTAGTTGCTTCTTAAGCTCCTTCAACACAGTTAGACCCATTTTGTACAGAGAAATATAAATTAATCGAGTGTCCAAAAAAAGATCAATCCCAAACTCAATCTCCTTATCAGTAGGGACACAAGGAAGTTCATCAGTGAAAACCTCAAGAAATTCATTTACTACTAGGATGGAATGCAAAGAAGGACCCTCTGAGTTAGAATCATTAACCTAGACCAGATAATAGAGACACCCCATGGATATCAATCTACGATCTCTAAGATACGATATGAACTTCCCTTTATAATCTAAGGAACTACTCTTCCACTCAAAAATCATCTCATTAGGGAATTTAAAACAACTTTACAGGTCTAACAGTCTAGAGAAACATTAAATGAGTGAAACCAATCCATCCATAATCTGACATAAAAAGCAACTATGTCTAATTAAAAGAAATCCACTAGAGTCTACTGAACACCCATAGATACCACACAACCCCTATAGGTTATTCTAGTCATCATAGAGTCACCAACCAAGGTAGAAATATAAAAAGGGTATAAAACACATTCTAGACGAAAACCAAAAATGCACAGCCACAAATGAGGTCATATAAGAGAGAGTTGACCCTGGATTAAGTAAGAAGTACCTATCATAGAATAGGAGTTTCAACATACGAGTCACGACATCAGGTGATGCCTCAGACTCCTACTAGGTAGTGAGAGCATGAAGATGATTCCAACTAGTGTCAAAGCCAAAAAATGAACCTTGTGGTTCCAAAGTAGAATAAGAGGCAACATGAACCTCATTTTCCCCTAATTCAACCTTGGCCACTTAAAAACTTCTATCTATATGACCTAGTTTACCATAGTTGAAGTACTTGTCCTTTACTTCATCATAGTAACCCTGATGCAATTAAATACAAAATTTACATAGAGATACGATGGAGTTGTTTGACCCCCACTAACCTGAGATAAGGCTCCCTCTGCCTTGTAATTATCGCCCCCATAGAAACACGGCCTTTCACCCTATGACTTTGGTTAGAGAGAACTAACCATCGAGTGAGACCCAAAATTACCCCACTTATTATTGGGTCACTTCCCACCATTCTTGACACTTTTCTTTTGGCCACTACCTTACTTAGGAAATCTGAACTACCTTTTCTGCCACTCCCCTATCTCAACCTACTTCTTCTTTTCTTCCTCTACCTGTTGTATGTACATAACCAACCTAGATATTTCCATGTCCTTGTTCAATAAAGTATCCTTACTCTCAAAAATCAAGTCTTGAGACAACCCAAAAGTAAACTTTCTCATCCTAGGCCTCATGCTAGAAAGTACCTCTAAAGCATACAAAGATAACTGGAGAAACTTCAAGGAGTACTCCTTGACTGACATCTTACCTTGATTCAGATTAACAAATTCTTCCACCTTCGTTTTCTTTAACCCTGTAGAAAAAAAGTGGTCTAGGAAAGCATTAGAAAAATTATCCCACATGGCTTACTCAACATCGTCAACCCTTTACTGATCCCATTCCTCGTACCACTAGTATATCATATAATTTAGCTGGTTGGTGACAAAATCTATGCTTATGGCATGCATAACATGAAAGATCTTTTCCATCACATCTAGAAAACCTTGAGAATTATCCTCTGCCTTAACCCCATTAAAGGTTGCAGGATTAAACCTCATGAACTGGCTAACCCTTGTGGCCTCAAAAGATGGAGAAACCGAAGTACCTCACTTAGTTTGAGAAGCTAGAAATTGTGCAAACATATGGATAGGCTGACGAAACTCAGTATTTATCATATCAACATGAGAACCTTGAGATAGACTGGAGGGAACCAATAGAAATTTATAAGGGCAATTAAGAACTGGACCCCTAGACTGGGTCTAGACTCCGTAGGTATGATGGGTCTCATCAATATCAACATTGCTCTCCGGTGGGACAGAGGAGTTACAGTGAGATTCAGATCTTTGAGGAGTCATGATCTCAAAAGAGAACAAATAGAAATTAGAGGTGAATTCTAGAACTTAGAATCTTCATCTTGAAAATAGAACATAAGAAAGAGAAATATTCCTCAATGACTTGTAGCCTCTCCTTTATGAGTTTGGCATACTACACTCCCTTAAAAGATACTCTAGTTAACACGGCTTTGTTAGACACATAATTGACCATGAATCTAGGGCTCTAATACCAATTAGACATGTCCCCAACTAGAGCCTAGTCGTGTCGGGCATCTCAAGTCTAAATAGGATTGAAGATAATCCCCAATACACAACCATAACTGCCATGCACACTATTTTAAATGAATTCCAAACATATAATAAGAGAAAGCAATAATAGTTTACAAACATTAAATAAAGTCTATAATCATAATCCAACAACCTCAACCAATTATCCAACTAATGCCAACCTCCATAACAATACCAATACCTAGGTTGACACCAATACCAATACTATTAATGCCCATTGTTTTCTGACAAAACTTTTAACTAGAATAAAATAATATCTGATTAGGACATGCCCCTGACCATACATAAAACCAGAAAATAATAAACAAAAATAATGAAAAGAAGTCCATAGCATGAAATAGAGTCTTCTAAATTATGGAAGCTCACCACTTCAATTTGACTCAAAGTTATCCCCATACCGAAGTCACAAAATAGAAGGAATGGCAGTATGGATAGTTTTTGCATCACATAGAGATACAACGCCCGAAGATGGTTAGCGGAGTGAATGCTAGCATGTATTAAGGGATAAGATAAAATACTATTAGTAATTTAAAACCAAATAGATTAACTATGGGCTATCACATAGTTACATATATATACCATACCGGGAAAGGGAAGAAGGTTTAGTATGCATTTAAAACCTTTACCTGGGCTTTGTAGCTTTTGAAGTCCTAAAACCACCCATGGTCTATATGGTTATATATCCCCTTACTAAAAGGGATATAGTGCATGATACTCGCAAAACCAAAGAAAAAAACCCGAGATAACTAGTCTATCTCCCAAAATATAAAGTGTGATATTATGTGCACGGTCACCATGACAAAGCCTCACATAGGTAAACACGAGTTTCCAGTATTTATCCACCCAGGACCTCCACTATCCACGGTTTTGCTATACAGACCCCTTTAAGCCTATATTAAAATCATTTACACTTTCTAAGCTTTTACCAAGGATCTTTTATTAGTCATTAACCATTAGTATGGTCATACCAAAATAAGATCTTGCAAGTATATCCTTTTATACATTATGAAAGCCATGAAACCAAGTTGACTCTAATGCTTCCAATTAAACCATGACCATGTCCACTCAGGCCTTTTCACATTATTTAAAACCAAACAAACCAATTTAAGTTCCATTACCTTTTATGAATTGAAAAGATCTGAAGAATAGTCTAATTATGTGACAAAATCATTCTTATTGGCATTTTAACAAATAAGTTAAGGGCATATATGTTTCGAAACCATAACAAAGTAATTTGGGGAATCCATAATACCCAAAAATCAATTAACCATTAACATGTATCCCACAACATCAAAATCTTACTAAAAGCATGAAAAAAAATATAATTAAACCTCAAGAAACATTGTTCAACCATGAACATCAAAAACACCAATCATTATTTCAAACCACAACAATATAATGAAAATCATACACTAAAATACATGCTCTTTGTAAAAAAACAATAAGGTCGTAGTAACATGCCTTAGACATCAAGGAAGACGAAGTGAATTATTCTTGAAAGCCTCTAATTAATTGTCTTGAAGAAACCCTAGCCTTTTGTCTAAATAGGGAGTTTGAGAGATTTTTAAGAGTTTTCTATTAGGAATAAAAGGTTAAAAAAGTCCCAAAAGGTGTATTATGTAGTCGTATCAAAGGGAGTTACAAAGGAGAAATGTTTAAAATGCCCCCAACTTAAAATAAAAAATTACCGCAGGTGGTTACGAGTCAACCCCATCACTCATGACCACAACTTACGACTTGTGCCATAGAGTCTTTACTAAGATAGTGAGTTGGACATCTATACACTATCCACCATATAACTCTCTGTCCCCCACTCATGACCAGACCATACGACTCGTATGGTCATTGTCATACCTAAGACAAAATCCAAAGGAATTGACACTGGAAAACATATGGTTTGTCATAATGACTCATAACTTATCCTTACAGATCTTAGTGAGCAACTCATACTCCAAGCCAAGTCATGTTACTGAGTTTCTGATATGATGAAGGATAATCCTAACAACCTATTACTAGACCTAACGACCCATATCACCAAACCATAACAGTAACAGAAACCCAACAACAATCACTGGAAACCTTATAAGTTTTTTAACCTGACTCATACTCATATCATACAAATTATATAATGAGTCGTTACCTAGATAATAAACTCAAAGCTTAGGATATTTCCAAGGGCCAAAGCCCAGGGTTTTTAATAAAGAGGACTCAAACTATCGATCATATAGACACCTACATTGGCAACTGCGATTTCCAAAGTGGGTCTCACAGGACCACCACTATTATGAGTTAGCTACACAACCCTCATTAAAGCCTAATTAAAAACATTTATCACAAAATCCCATCCATTGAACCATATTTCATATTAAGGCATACATTGTTGGTATTGTCATACCAACTAAACTTACAAGTTAACATAAAAATTCCACATGAATTATCTTTCCTTGTGGAAATTCACAACCTCATTGGTTCACTTTTACATTAGCTTGAGTAATTACACAAACCCATAAGGATCAATTAAAAATAATAATACATTAGTTTGAGTATAATTCTATTCCTACATTTCTCATAATTAAAAAAAATTGCAAAATGGGCTTGAGGTCATAACCACTTTTAAAGTTAAAAGTTTGGGGAAAATCACAATTTCCTAGTTAATTCCCCACACCCATGCACCTATAAGTTAAAAACCTTAAAACCATAATTAAATCATGATTAATCACATGTAAATCATGCGAAACATTGTTCAATCCATAAACAATCAAAACCCTAACACCCTGTTCCAAAACAAAAATAAATATCTCATGAACAATACTTTAAAAAATATTCTTTTAACAAATTAATAATGAAGAAAAAGCAACATGCCTGAAATACCAAGTTTCATGGAAGAAATTCAACCCTTAATCCCTTGGATAACCTTCTTCATGGAAACCCTAAATATTATTACTTGAGATACTTTAAGAGATTTTTGGATGTTTTTGAGTACGTTAAATATAAATTATAACCCCTTTATATGTTTTATAAATGTGGGGTTTTAACTGGGTAAGGAGGGATTTGTCTAAATTACCCTTAAATTAAAAGATGAAATTTAGTCATCAATAACAACAGGTCACTATACGACTCATATAGACTTATTACGCCCTGTCCCTATGAGTCATACGCAAGATAGTTCCCAGGAAACCCACACTTTGTTGACCCTATAACTTAACTGGTACCACTTGTAATGGGACCCTACCAGTCATAGTGAACACAAAACCAAATTGGGTAAACACTGAAGATACTATGATCTGCACCCAACAACTTATAACAAGTCCTTAAGACCCTTAGTTAGCCACTCCTTTTCAGAGTAGAACTTTTACACTTACTTTCTAATTTCATTAAAAATGGTTCCCTAGGACCCATCAAGGTTCCCTATGACTCATATCCCAAAGTCGTACTCAGGACAATAATTTAACAACCATTTATTCAACACCTTATGACTAGGGCCACATGACCTATCAAAAAAACCAAAGACTCATAGGGGTAAGTCATAGAAAAGATAGTGAGGTGAAAATATCAAAAAAATTTCAAGGACAAAAAACTTAAGGTGTTATATAGCTCTAAAATGGCCTATGGTCTGCTTTAGCAGCCCAGATTTTGGGAAAAGGTACCACATTAGTAGCACTCAGGCGCTTTAGGGGTGACTACAAATATAGCCAAGTTCTTCTTTAACGACATTCGTATCCCTAGGAAGGGTATAAATACATTACTAAGCTTGAGTTTTACCATTCTTCTCCCATTCTCGAGAGAGTAAAACCATAAATAGTGTTGAAACTTAGGAGAAACATTGGTGGGTGATCTCAAACTTTGGTAAATTTATTTATGTAATTCTTAATAAAATTTGTGGTAAGCATCCATTAGTTTCATGATTTAATTCACCCTTCTTATCTAAAATCCATAAATCTTGGTTTCTTAATTTTAGAGCTATTGTAGCTCAAAATTCACCTATTTTGAGGGTGAAGGTTTCTTGAGAATAGATGGATGTTGTGTTGGTTTGAACAGTATAATTCCATAAATGGGCCAAACATTGGATTGTTACGTAAGTTTTTATCCAAAGCACAATACAACAATATGTGCATCCTTGTGCTTACTTTGCTGAAAAGATTGTGATTTTGACAGCATGGAACCTTGTATAAGCTTCTCTAAAAGGAAAAACAATAGTTTAGCGATTTCTTTAGGATTTTCTTTTTCATCCAAGTAGGCTTGATTTACCTTCTTCATAGATTGATCTATCTCATAGTATGATTATGATATTATGCTAGATATAGGGTCAGATTTTGGTGTTGGAAGAATGTTTAGAACATATGTATTAGTTAAATCATTTAGGATATCTTGAAATCATAAATTTTGTGTAATTGTCTTAGTTACTCATGCCTTAAGAGAATTTGGCTCTGTGGTTTATGTTTAGAATGGAAATATCCTGGTATCTGAAGCCTATTTAAGTCTTATTCATGATTTAGAAATAAGCTTAGATACCTTACCCTAGTCTGAGGTAGAAGTTGCCTAAAATGGATTTTAGAAATTAGAAGTGGGCCCCTTCTACTGATGTGTTAGTAATATGCTAGCACATTTAGGTATTTTAACTCAAAATAATTGTAAGTTCTTATGTAACTATTACTGTTTTTTATAATATTTAATGTGACATTGCATGGAAGTTGAGATGCATGATAATCTATGATAACCACGTCAACAAGGACAATTTTTTATCAAAGTAGATGTGAAGATGGTAGTTGATGACTTGTCTGATAAGCCATCAATTTTGTGATAAGCCACCAGCAGAGGGTGTTAGCTGTAGATAGTGTACAAGAATTGGAAAGAAATGTTGATGACTTTCCTGATAAGTCATCAACTATCTCATAAGCTATCAACTGAGGCCGTTAGTTGTAGGCAATAAGCAAGGATTTGGAAGAGTTGTTAAAATTCAAGAACAGTTTGACCTAGTTGGAAAACTAAAATTTGAAATTCAAATCTGGAAAGATCTCTAGTATTTATAGAAATTCTTTGGTTCTTATGGTCATCTTGAACTTATTTACAAGAACAGTTTTTATATTTTGGTTTTCTGAAGTATGATTTCAAATTATCTTTAAATTATTATTGTGTTTTTTTGGGATCCTTGTTTTAATTTAAAGAAAGAACAATCTTCAATTTCCATTTTTGTAAGTTAACTGTTTTTGAATTATAGATCTTAATATATGCTACTTCTTTCTATCTCATGAGAAACTACATCCCATAACCTGAGTTGTGGGATCTGTGAGTGTTATTTTATGAATTCTATAGTTGGCTAAGATTTGAATGACTATAGAAACTTCTTGATAATTCTTTTGTAATGAATTTTATTTGTTTGTTGCAAACAATAAATTAAGCCTTACATTGGTTTGCATTAATTAAGAAATCAATTAAAGGAAATTAATTATCATTGGGGATTTGAAAACGTTAAATTTTCATCTAATGATTAATATTTTAACAAGATTAATCAACTCGAGATAAAATCAGTTTAAAAATAAGGATTTCCTAGGATAAACAGAATTAGGTAATCAAGCAACTAAATGGGTCAGAAAATATCTAGCTCAGATATTGATGGTGATAATCTGTAGTTTCCTACATGTCATGTGAATCTTCTGATGCAACTATAGTTCAACATATAGCAACATTCATAGTCAAATCAACTCTGGTTTTACCTTATCATCAATTTTAAATATTAAAATATAGACTTTGGGTTACCAAAACAAAGAGAACAGTAATATTTGTTTGAATTCTAAAAAACCCCATTTACAATTAGCTATTAGCTATTAGTTGATTAAAGCACAAATAGTCTTGATATACACTATATTCTCTATGGGATTCGACCCAAACCCAGTTGGATTATATATTTGATGATGATCGTTTACTTTCTCATAAGAGAGGTGTAATTTGGGTGTATCAAAGTTTGGTGCCATTGTTGGGGAATACGATAGTTAATTAAGCATATCGATGTTAATTAACTGTTAGTTAAGTTTCCTAATTTTACTTTTATTTGTCATTTTTGATTATTATAGGTTCCTTATTGTATATGCTATAAAACAGAAGGTTAGGATAGCCATTATTACCTTTCAACCCAAAACCTTATCTTATTGGGAGAATGGTTGAACAAGAAGAAGCTGAGAGATTAGCCATTTTGGCTAATTCACAACTTGAACAGCAAAATCCAGATAACCCAGGTCTAGTGGAGAATGCAGATGATGATGACCTAGGGGATGATGATCTGATTGAGCCTACAAACATGAGGTATGCTGAGAATGTAGCTGGACTTATAAATCATAATTGGTCGATTAGAGAAAGAGCAAACTGCCAACTTGCTGTGCAGTTTATATTTAATGATGAGGATGATACTGAAATGGATGAAGTTGGTGCTACAAGAGAAATTATTCCACCACCATTAGAATCGAGTGTAAAGTTCAACATCATAAGCTCTATGATACAACTATTTAATCTCAAAGTGTTGTTTGGTAAACTTCTAGGAGATGACCCGAATATGCATTTGGTGAATTTTATTGATATTTGCAAATATTTTGAAAACCCTAAAGTTGGTCAAAATGTGATCCATCTGCGGTTATTTCTATGTCTTTATCTGGGAAGGAAACACTGTGGTTAAATGAGTTAGCTGTCTATTCTATAACAAACTAGAGGCTATTGAAAAGAACTTTTCTAGAAAGGTTATTTCCACCTTCCAAAAAGTTATTGTTGAGGGATGATATTAGCAACTTAAAGTAGTACCGAATAAAGATCTTCATGAGACATGGGTGAGATTCAAGAAGAAGTTGATCCAGTGACTTAATCACAACACAACTAATGACCACTTGATGTAAACATTTTACAGGGCTTTAAACTCTATCACAAAACCAAATGTGGATAATCCTTCTGGGGGAGCATTTATGGACGTTACTTTTACTGAGTCTGTGGAGATGTTAGAAAGACTGAATAAAACCAGTAGAGTTTGGCATACTATGGATTCAATGGTAGTAAGTAATACTATTTAGTGGGATGACAACTGAATAATGCAGGAGAGAAGAGGAATGTGACCAGGATATGACATATATGAAGACCTATATGGATTTTCTCATAAAGCATTTACTATATAGGAAGGCAGAGAAAGTGAAAGTTGTTGGGTCTCACAATAGGGGGGCTGAATTAGATTCCGAAGAAGAGGCAAACAACTTGAATAATTAGGGGATATTTGAGGCAATAGCTAAGGGAATCACAGCCGGAATTATTATGACAAAGCTTTTTATAGAGATCATAAGCAAGGTTGTTGAAAAAAATGATAGGAGTGGATTGTATTTACCTAATAGAAATTGTGACAATGCTGCTACTAGTTCCAGTAAGTTGTCAATAGAGAATATGATTGCCAAACTATTGAAACGGGTAGAGTCGACTAATGCTGGAGTGACTGAAATAAAGAGTGACTTATCATCTATGAGTTAGTTAGTTGACTCACATTCAACTTCTGTGAAGTAACTGGACTAGTAGATAAATCAGTTGTTCGCCGCTTTCAACTAGAGAAAAACCGAAACATTGCTAAGTGACACGGTGCAAAATCCATGGAATGAGAATTCTTGCATGGCTATTACCACTGGAAGTGGTAAAGTGTTACCCGGTTTGTCTATGGGCAAACCTATTGTTAATGATATGGTGGAGTTAGATGCAGAAGTAGAAAAAGAATATCGAGTCGAGTCTGAGAAGCTTGAGATTAATGAGGTTCTATCTAATCAAAAGTAGTTTGATGAGTTAGAGAAAGATAAGGGGAAGGAGAGACAGTAGTTAACAGGATGCCAAAATACCTTCTTCATTACCTCATAGATTTTAGAAGAAGGTAGATGACATGAAATTTAACAAGTTCATGGCAATGCTATTGAGTTCGCTTAATTTTGTAAATCCCCTTTGCGATCTTGGGAAAAGTATTAATTTAATGCCACTGGAAAGTTTAAAAAGCTGGGGTTGGGGGATCCTATACCCACTAACATATGACTATTGATGGCGGATAGATTTATAAAGAAGCCAGTTAGGATTATTTATGATGTTCTTGTGAAAGTGGCCAACTTTATCTTCCCGACAGACTTTATAATCTTAGATTGCGAGATATATTTCGAGGTCCCTATTATTTTAGGTAGACCATTCTTAGCTACCAGAAGTATATTGATTGATTTGCAGACTAATAAGATAAAATTTAGGCTCAATAATAAAGTGGTCTATTTTGATGTCTACTAATTGATGAAGCAGCAAAAGGAGATAAATTTCTTCTCAATTAATGATGTATATTATGAAGATGAGCAACAAGTACCGGTTGAGGAGAGATTTGATATGGAAACATGGGCTGCAATATTGATGAACTTTGATAGCGAAGGGATCGAAGATTATGATGAGATTGTCTGTGTACTGACTGGAATAGGGTCATATTATTATGCCCACAAGAATATGGACTTAGAACTTAAAAATCATCCAACACCAGCAGCCATACCTTCTATTGAGGATCCACTATTATTGGAACTAAAAGAGATGTCGGGCCATTTAAGGTACGTGTTTCTGGGTAGTGAAAATGCCTTACCAGTTATTATTGTAGTAGACTTGGTAGATAAATAGGCTGAGGCCCTTATTTCTATACTCAAGAGATATAAAAAGTTTATTATATGGACGATTATGGATATTATTAGTATTCCACTGGGCATCTGACCATACAAAATCCAGCTAAAGAAAGAATGCAGATCGACTATTGAGTATTAGCATAGAATGAACCCACCTATTCAAGAAGTGGTAAAAAAGAAGATTATAAAGTGGCTTAATATAGGAGTAAATTTCCCAATATATGATAGTAAGTAGGTGAGTCTAGTGCAGTGCATGCCTAGGAAAGGAGGCATAACGGTGGTTGCTAATGAAAAGAAAAATTTGATTCTACTTAGGCCAGTGATAGGGTGGTGAGTTTGCATGGACTACTGGAAGTTGAATTCATGGACATTGAAAGATCAATTCCCAATGTCTTCATCGATCAAATTCTTGATCGCTTGGTAGGAAGGGGTTGGTATTGCTTTTTGGATGGATATTTGGGATACAACTAGATTTTTATTGCCTCGTAATATCAGGAGAAAATAACATTTACATGCCCATATGTAACATTTGCATTCAAGCAAATGTCATTAAGTTTATGTAATGCACCGGCCATATTCCAAAGGTGCATGATGTCAATGTTCTCCAACATGGTGTAAGACACTTTAGAAGTGTTCATGGATGATTTCTTTGTGATGGGTAATTCATTTGAGTTGTATTTGTGATTTTGAGTAGAGCATTATAGAGATATGAAGAATTCAATCTCGTGTTGAACTTGTAGAAATGCCACTTCATGGTAAAATAAGTTATTGTGGTTGGACATTGAATTTAAGCAAATTGGGTTGAGTTTGATCGTGCTAAGGTAGAAGTGATTGAGGAACTTACCCCTCCTATCTTAGTGAAGGGATTCCATATTTTTCTAGGTCATGCATGATTCTACCGTCAGTTCATTAAAGACTTGTCCAAGATTGCAAATCCACTTTGGATACTATCGGAGAAGGAGACCAAATTTCTCTTCAGTGATGATTATATGAAGGAATTCCAATACCTTAAGGAGAAGCTGGTTACTTCCCTAATTATTGTTGATCCATATTGGTCTAGGCCATATGAAATAATGTGCGACAGAAGTAAAGTAGCACTTGGAGTTGTACTTGGACAAAAGAAAGAGAAACTATTTCACCCCATTTATTACGTAAGCAAGGTGTTGAATGAGGCGCAAAAAAACTATACCATCATTGAGCAAGAGCTTCTAGCTATTTTTTATGCTTTTGAGAAGTTTTGGTTATACTTGTTGGGAACCAATGTGGTGGTTCATACAGACCATGCTGCTTTAAGATACTTAATGGCGAAGAATGATGCCAAACCAATGCTAATTAGATGGGTATTGCTTCCACAGGAGTTTGACTTTGAAGTCAAAGATAGAAAAGGGTGTAAAAACTTAGTCGCAAACCATCTATCCAGGATAGATAGAAATTAGCTCACTATAGAAAAGCCTGATATTGATGATGTTTTTCTGGATGAACAAATTTTACTGGCTACACTTGAAATGGTGCCTTGATATGTAGACTTTGCCAACTTTATTGTAACTGATATTATCCCAGAGAATCTTTCTTTCCATTAGAAAAAAAATTCTCCATGATGCCAAGAGATACTTATTCAATGAGCCATGCTAATTCAGGCGTTGTACTGACAATATTATCAGAATATACATCCCAAAAGTTGATATGCTAAATATTCTAGAGGCCTTCCATACATCTCCAGTTGGGGAACATGCAAGCTATCGTATGGCGAGAAAGGTTATGAAAAGTGGCTACTATTGTCCAATACTTTTTAAGGATGCTTACAAGTTTGTAAAGATTTGTTATTAGTGCCAAAGACAAGGTTCAATCACAAAATATCATGAGATTTTGATGGCAAAGATGATGGAGTTTGAACTATTTGACGTCTGGGATATCAACTTCATGTGGCTATTTTTGAGTTTTGATGGGTTGAGGTACATCTTAGTAGCTATGTACTATGTGTCTAAATGGGTTGAGGGCATTGCTTTGGTTGAGAATGAAGTTAAAAGAGTTTATTTTCATTCCTTAAGAAGAATACCTTCTCCCACTTTGGGGTACCACATATAATCATAAGCGACGAGGGATCCCACTTCTACAACAAAATATTTCATGCTGCATTATTAAAATATAGTGTGAAGCAGCATAAGGTAGCCACCCCATACCACCCATAAACTAGTGGGCAAGTGGAGGTCTCAAACCAAGAAATAAAATAAATCTTGGCTAAGACAGTGAATGAGACTAGAAAGAATTGGTCTCGAAAGCTCGATGAAGTTTTTTGGGCATATCAAATGACATTTAAGACACCAATTAGGATGTAACCATATTAGCTAGTCTATGGCAAGGAATTCCATCTTCTGGTTGCACTGGAGCACATGGCTTTGTGGGATCTTAAATGACTAAGATGAAATGGAAAGAAGCAGCTGAGTTAAGATTGGGATAATTGAATGAGATGGATGAATTCCATCTTAGAGCTTATGAATGAGCTGACTTGTATAAAGAAAAGATGAAGTATTACCATGATCGAAGAATTTAGAAGTGATATTTTCATGCTGGTGATTGGGTACTATTGTTTAACACTTGACTTGAGCTCTTTTCGAGCAAATTGAAATCAAGATGGTTGGGGCCTTTCGAAGTGAGTCAAGTATTTCCATCGGGTGTGATGGAACGTGAAAGTAAAGATGAGAGTCTTTTTAAGAATAACGGGCAACTAATTAAGAATTATGTTGGACCAATGGATGAAGTGAAGTTGCTGTCTATAGTTTATCTCGACGAAGTCTAAGTAGTTGAGGCAACCAAGTCGTGTCGCGACAGTAAATCAGGCGTTATTAGGAGGCAACCCAAATTTTTGTGTTGTAAGTACTTTGTTTATTTTAAAGTTTTATTTAAAATTTTAAGTTTTTCAAATATGGCTGAATAAAGTTAAGATTAATGTTGCTGATGGAATGGAATCGACAACAAAAGTTTATAGGTTATCAACTTATTGAAGACCTGTCACTTAAAGTCATCCATTCAAAGCAAAAGGTAGTGCATCTACTGGATTGAGTGATGACCAATCTAATAAGTTGTCAAAAATTTGATGACTTATCACTTGAGTCATCAAATTAAGCAAAAATTTTGCACATTCATGATATAGATGATGACATGGTTGATAATCCATCACCCAAGTGATGGGTTGTCACACCTTGCCATTAGTTGAGCCAAAATACAAAAAAAGTTTGTCTTAGGGTGATGAGATGTGTGATGGGCTATCAAACAATTGTTAATCCATCACTTGAATTTTAACCCCAAGTAAGTCATTTTGACCCGAATCCAAGGATATGACCCGATCCAAACCCAATAGCCTTTCAATTTTCTGATAATAATTTTCCCACTTCTATTTTTGGCATATTTTTATTATTATTAGTCTTTATTAGTTTTTATTATTCATATTTTATTCAGATAAAATTAGAAAACAAAAATTGCGGCTACATCAGTGCAATCGTTTCACATTTCCTGTCTTTTTCCCTTTCAACTTCTAACATTCACTTTTTCTCTCCATCTTCTTAAAAGAAAAATAAGGGTGAAATTTTTTCTTCTCCTTTGAGCAAACTCGTTGAACTTACGAAAAACATAGATTGCAAAAGTATGTGTTTCTCTAAGCAAGTTGAAAACCCACAAAATTAGAGTGTGTTATCAAGTTGTCCAAAAGGTATTATCTAAAAGCTCTTTTCTTCATTCTAGTTGAAGTTATTGGGAATTGGATACAATTGAAATCTTTGAATGATTTTAGAGTGTTCATGAACAAATTTAAGGAATACAAAGTAATTGGGTCATGCGAACAACCTTAACTTTGTATAACTGAAAAAGTGTTGATGACCAATTTTTTAAAAGTTATAAAATTCATCATTTTTGGGGAAGATTTAAACTTTGATTGAGTGAAAAATCAATTGCTCCCACAATTTTCAAGCTTTATTGAATCAAATTGGGTGAAATATCTTGTTTAAGAACTGATAATTAGGTTTAACAAGTTGAATATTGGACATCAAGTTTGAATTAGCCTGTAATTCACTGATAAATAAGTTTGTAAATATGGTTTGGATTGACTACTATGTTGATAAGTCATCAAGAAAGTGATAACTTAACTAAGTCATTAATCCAAGTGCAACAATCTAAAGATTCTATTTTAAGGTGATGACATGGCTTGATAAATCGTCACTTAAGTGATGACTTATCAGAACAAGTGATCACTTGAGATAAAAACTCTTTTGATTCTATTTTAGGATGACAACATTTCTTGATAAGCCATCACTTAAGTGAAGACTTATCAGATCAAGTCATCGCCTAAGTTAAAAAAAAATTGCATACGATTTTTGATTGACAAAATGGCTTATAAGCTATCACTTAAGTGATGACTTATCATACCAAGTTGTCATTTGTTGCTCTGAAGTGAGCTGATTTTGTCTATGGATAACAACATGGATGATAAGTAGTCACCTAGGTGATAACTTATCAACTAAGTCATCACACACATGTTTACCTATTTTGCTTGATCCCTTTCAAGAGTGATCCTAAAAATGATTGACTTTGTGTGCTTACTCATGCTTTGATATTAAATGATTCTGTTTACTTTGTTGCAGAATATAATCATAACACCAAAATGAAAAGTCAAAGAAGGCAAGCAAGAAAGTCACTAAAAAAAGTTTGACTCAAAGACTGTTTAATGAGTCTAAAAGTAAACAAGAAGACGCATAACTTTAAAGGCATAGTATAAGGCAAAGTATTTGAATAACAGAGCTACCTCCCCAGCTTGAGAACAACGTGATTAAAGAAGTAAGTTGTAAAGAAGAAGACTCTTCTTCCTCTTAACAACCCTCTTTGGAGCAACCTACTTCTGAGCAACCTTTTTCTGAGCAACCTTTTTTTGAACAACTAATGAAGAAAGACACACAGACAAGGGGAGATATTATAAAAATAAAGAATCTAGGCATTTGAGATAGTGTATAGTGGAAAGTTAAAGGAGAAAATAAAATCTACCAATGGGATTGATAGAAACATGTTGACAAAGCCTTAAGAGACCCATATGTGAAGAGATAAAAAATAATCACATCTAGGATATGCAGGTACCCACAGCTAAAGGGAGCATTCAGAGAGTATGAGTTATCATTCACAACAAAGAAAGAAGATGCATATTACCCAACATTGGTAAAGGAATTTTATGCTAACTACCAGGCTGCATTAGAGAATATATGCAAGAAGGGACAGAAAGCTACAGACAAAGAAAACATGAATCAAATACCGGTGAGGGGTGTGATGTTGGACTTATCTGACCGAACAATCAATTAGTTTCTATATAGTCCCAACTTTATCTCTCCAGTCACCTCACAAGAGTTCTTCCTATCTTAGGCCAAGATTTATGATAACATTATGGATTTATTTAAGCATGGTAAAACCTTATTAATGTTCAATTTGGGACTTTAGGAGAGTTACTATATTTATTAAGTATGTTGGTCATATATTATAGGAGTGATGCTAATTTTGGGTATCACTAATGATATTACTTATATACATGAATAATGATATGCAAGTTTTGGGTATTGTAATTGATATTACTTAAATACATGATTAATGATATGATTTATAGATATGACCAATAAGATGTCTTACATATATATATATATATATATTATTAATTATATGGCTTCTAAATATAATAAAAGAGAATATTTATAGATATGGATAATTATATGAATTACGGGTATGATTACTAATATGATTTATATATATGACAAAAATGATTGCTTATATATACATATGATTATTGATATGGCTTCTAGACATGACAAATTAGATGATTTATAGATAAGACTTACGATATGTCTTTTACGTATTATTTAATGATATTATTTATAGATTTGACCAATGAGATGGGTTACGTATATCTATAAATATTGATATGGCTTCTGGACATGACAAATTAGATGATTTATAGATAAGACTTATGATATGTCTTGTAGGCATTATTTAATGATATTATTTATAGATTTAACCAATGAGATGGCTTACGTATATCTATAATTATTGATATGGCTTCTAGATATGATTAATGATATGATTTATAGATATTGGTGATGATTTTTCTTGTATACGTAATATTATTGATATGGATTATGGATATGATAAATGATATAGCCTATCGACATATTTGGGTATATCGTTGTTGATGTGATTAATGATATGGCATATAGACATGATTAATATGTCATAGATATGATATGGCTCATGGATATAATTAAAGGCTCAAGAATATGATATGACTTATAAATATGATTAAGGGCTCATAGATATGATATGTCTTATAATCTAAGGTGCATAGATATGATAAATCTTATAGATATGATTAATGGCTTATAGATATGATTAATGGCTTATAGATATGATTAGTAGTATATATACACAATTATTAAAATAACCTATGATTATGAATATGACATAGACTATGGGAATGATTATTGGCATGACTTAATAGATATGGTACTAGTATAGTCTATTAGGCTAGGTTATTGGTATGGCTTGTTGATATGATTCATTGATACAATTTATAAATATGAATTCCTATTCGAGTCCAATAGTTAATAATGATCTTTACAATATATTTTTTAAGACAAGCTCATCAAATAATTATAATAATGTTAATACTATTGATTTTTTTCCATGTTTGGCATAAGGAATTATATATAAGGTGATACAATTCAAATGGATTCTTAGATATTGCATGATAATTTGTTGATTTATGGCTATTAGTTTCTTATTTTCCTTGATTTTACCCTCTAGTCTTATGAGGGTATAGGTCGGATTATTTACTTTTTCGCACTTATTGGCTTATGGGGGTCAATCATAAAGTTAAAGTTGTGTGATCTTTATGTTGTAATCTTGAATTTATTTAATTATTTATGTACAACCGTGTTGGATATTATTTATAGGCTTTCCCCTTTTACTTTGACATAGCTTATTTTATCTGGTATCTTATTGTATCTATATCCTGATTTAGGTTAATCGAGCAATGATGCCTCAGATTACCTGTGGATTTGGTACTCATACTACCGTACCTTTTTATGCACATTTTAGTACAATTTGTTGCTGATGATTCAATGCTAGTATAGGTTGATTTTTGGAGATGGGGTGTACTTTTAGAGTTGGAGTTACCCTTTTTCCTTCTATCTCTGTCTACTCTTTCATCTTCTAGATAGATTTTATTTTACTATTTAGTACTCAAAGCTCATTTGCAGTAGCTCTTGTGATGACTTTATTGAGTCTTAGGGTGGCTATTGATTACCTATTTATCTATAAGACCATGGTGACTATATTATTGTTATTTAAGTTTTTAATTGTAAATTTCTGGCTTTTAGGTCATTTTACACCAAGTTAGCCCATTGATCTAGCTCGGGGCTATAGTGTGTATTACTTACTGGCAGGATAGATTAGGTACCATAATGACTCATAAAATAGGTTATGACAAATTGCTATCAAATCTAGGCTTTACTGCTATTATTGGTACAAGAGTGTGTGTCTAGTAGAGTCTCGTGTATCTAAATAATGATGTTTTCTTCTTATAATCAAAAGGCTATAGGAAATTCATAGGAGTTCGTCACTTCTTCCACTTATTATGTGCTAAGAGTTTGAGTTGGTTTATAAAGCATTCTTTTGGTTTCACTCTTTCGCATAAGGCTAGTACATATGATACCGCTACATAAAATAAGGTTCTCGAGACAAAGCCTAGGAATCTTATTTCTATTCATAGATAACCTATAGATCACAAATAGCCTCAAAATATATTCCCAACTAGGGTCCAGGATAGTGGGATTTCCCTAGACTCTATTCCTACTCCCAAGCAAAAGGTTCTTTAGCTACAACAAGTGGTGGGCTAGAGACCATCCTAGGCTCTACAAAGATTTATTTCTTCAGTGCTTAGGGATGAAATTATTTAATTTTTAGGATTGGTTGATGGTACGCTATCTGGAGTGGGGGCACAACCTATAGCTGCAGCTACTAGAGTTCAAGTCCCTACTATGTCCGTTGTTCCTCAACTGGTAGTTGTCCAACTTGCTATGTCATTCAAGGAGTAGAAGATGTTGGGTAGATTCTTGGGATTGGCTCTCTTTATGTTTATGGTACACCGAACGAGGATGTGTATGAGTTCTTGATTTCTTGTGATAATAGGCTCCATAATTTAGGCCTAGTTGAGACTCGTGTGGTTAATTACACTACTTTTTAGTTGGACTTGGCAGCTCAACATTTGGAAATGTTATGTTGATTCAAGGCTAGTTATATCTTTCCCTATGACATAGGCCCAGTTCTACGAGTTCTTCTTAGAGTAGTATATTTCCTTACAATCTTAGGAATTATTTGAAGGATTAGTTCTCATGGTTGGAGCATGGCTCTTTAATTGTTGTAGAGTATGAGGCTCAATTTTATGAGTTAGGTCATTTTACTTCTATTCTTATTACTGAGTATAAGAAGATTCATTGCTTTGTTCTAGGATTAAGACTTCTTCTTTACATTTCTACATAGAGTATGGTTGTTGCGGGTAGATTTTTTTGCTAAGGTTTCTAATCATGCTCAACTTCTGGATGAGATGCATTGCAAGGCTCAATGGGAAAGCAATAAGAGCTTGTGATATAAGGGTAGGTTCAGTGGGAGTTATAGTATCTTGTAGTTTAAAGGTAGTGGTTATCAGGGTAGGTATCTTTCACATCAACCATATCAGTATTAGGGTTAATCTAGTAGACCCATTCAGGCCATACTTCTGATTATCTATGGAGGCTAGTATGACTTTAGTGACCGTCATACCCAGAGTTGTGGTTATTCCTTGAGGGGTTGATATTCTTTCTATTCTAGTTATGGTGGTTATTTTGGGTCATCCAAATCATTGGGTTTCAGACCAGACGCCTAGGGCATATTATAGTTATGGTGATTTTGGTAATTTCTCAAAGGAGTGACAAGTCCCAGAGTGATTGTTCCATTAGCTTAGAGTGTTCAACCTATCAAGGTAGTTCATCCAAAAGTTAGAGAAAGTATACATAGTTATTGGGGTGGCCCCCATGGTGCTCATAGAGGTTCTCAAGTAGGGAGTATAAGAGGTTAGTCAGTAGCCCAGCTAAGTAGGGTGTGTGGTTAGTTGTATGTAGTGCTTGCTAGAGCATAGGCTGAGTCTTTAAATGTTGTTATCATAAGTAAAATCTTGATGTGAATCCAGTCGACTTTTTCGTTATTTTATTTTGTATCAACTTATTCTAATGTGTCTTTTTATTATGCTCCACTGTTAGAGTTATCATGGGATTCGTTAACCATTTCATTACATGTATCTACCCCTGTGGATGATTTTTTAGCAGTGGATCGGGTTTTGAGATCATGTGTTGTGACTATTTAAGAGTTTGATACTCATACTGATCTTATAATTTTAGACATTTGATTTTAATGTGATGGTTATCCCACTTCCATGTGGTCCTAGATTGTTTTTCCAAGACTATTACCTTAGTCATACCTTCCATACCCTTGATCATGTTGCAAGGAGCTGCTAGCTGTAAGCCGATGGGGATTATCTCTTATATTTGTGTGAAGAGGCTTATTTGAAGGGTCATGGAGTGTTATCTTTCTTATATCCACGATGTTAGTTTTGAGAATCCATCCTTGACTCTGTTCTTGTAGTTTGTGAGTTCTCAGATTTTTCCCTACCAATCTACCTGGACTTCGTGTCAAGTGTAGTATTTAATTTGTTATTAATATTGAGCTAGGCATCCGATCTATTTTTATGTAACCTTATTGTATGGCTCCTATCAAGGTTAATCAGCTTTAGGATCTTTTTTGTAAGGGTTTTATTAGATCGAGTATATGTCCTTTGGGAGCTCCAGTGTTTTATATGAAGAATAAAGATGGCTCCATGTGTATGTGTATTTCTTATAGGCAACTTAATAAGGTGACAACAAAAAACCATAATCCTATCCTAGAATTGATGATTTTATTGATATCTTTAGGGAGCAGCGATGTTCTCTAAGATTGATTTGAGATCTAGTTATAATCCATTGCAAATTCAAGCCGAGGATATCCCAAAAATAGCCTTTTATGACCTACTATGGTAATTTTGAGTCAATAGTTATATATTTTGGGCTGACTAACACCCCAACCGCATTTATGGATTTGATGAATCGTGTGTTCAAGGCCTATTTAGATTCCTTTGTGATTGTGTTCATTGACGACATCCTTGTGTATTCGAGGAGTAGGGAGAAGCACATGCAACAATTAAGGATTATGCTCTAGGATATGATATATCATATGCATTTCTCTATGTTCTCTATGTGCGAGTTTTGCCTTTTGTGTATAACATTCCTCGGGCATGTGGTCTCTAAGAATGGTATTATGCTATACCCAGCAACGATCGAGGGCATTTTGTGATTGGACAAAGCATATATCTTCTACTGAGGTTTGTAGCTTTATTAAATTGGATGATTATTATTGATCATTTATTGAGAGTTTTTCTATTATTACGGTGCCCATGACTAGATTTACCCAGAAAGAGGTTCTTTTTTTATGGTCTAAGGAATGTGAGTCAAGCTTTCAAAAACATAATGGATTTCTCACTTCATCTCTCATTTTAGCTCTTTATGTTAAGGTTGAAGGATTTATTGTGTATTGTGATGGTTTTAGTGTCAGTTTGGGTTATTTGATATAGCAGGGTCATATTATTGCATATGCATTGAGGCAACTGAAGGTGAACGAGTGTAACTATCCCACTTATAATTTGGAGTTAGCAGCGGTAGTTTTTATGCTTAAAATTCAAAGGCATTATCTTTATGGATTATTAAATCTCATGGATCATCATAGTCTTTAACATCTTATGACTTAGAGAGAGGTTAATGCTAAGCAGTGTAAATGGATGAAATTACTTAAGAATTATGATATCTCTATCTTGTATTATCCGAGTAAGATGAATATGGTAGAATATCCCTTGAGACAAAAGGCAGTGAGTATGGGTAGCTTTTCTTGAATATCAGTTTCTTAGAGGTCATTCACACGGGGCATTCATTCCTGAGCAAACTCAATGGTACAACTTCATATTTTAGACCCTAGAAAGATTCTTGCTTATGTTCAGGCAAGGTCCTCACACTTCGAGCAGATTTTAGATTGTCGATTCGAGGATAAAATACATTGCATCATTTATGGTCAAGTGTTGAGTAGTTAGTCCAAGAGGGATACTATTGATTATGAGGGCATTTTGAGATTTGATAGACTCATTTATGTTTCGAGAGTGGATTACTTGATTCAGTCGATTTTGCATGAGGCTCACATATCTAGGTATTCTATTTCTCTAGGTATAGTTATGATGCATAGAGATTTGAGATAACATTATTGGTGGAGTGTTATGTAAAAAGATATGGAAGAATATGGTGCTTGTTGCTTATGTTTTTAGTAGGTGAAGGTCGAGCATCAATGACCTAGTAGTTTGATTTAGAGATTGCCCATTCCCGAGTAGAAATGGGAGCATATTACGATGGACTTTTTTAGTGGCTTACCTTGTACTTCTTGTGGTTTTGATGGTATATGGGTCATTATGGGCCAGTTGAATAAGTCGGCATATTTCATTCCTACTTAGATATCCTTCAACACCAAGAGGCTGGCCCACATCTGTGTTAGTATGATAGTCCATTTTCATAGCGTTTCTATAATCATCATTTCAGACTATTGTTCAGTGTTCACTTCTAGCTTTTAGAGACCTTTCCATACAAAGAGGAGTTGGTACTCTGGTTGATCTTAGTATAGCCTTACATCCTCATATCAATGAGCAATTGGAGCACACTATTTAGGTACTCAAGAATGAGCTCTGTGCCAGTTTTATGGATTTTGGAGGTTAGTGGAAGCAATACTTAGCCTTGATAGAGTTTGAATATAATAATATTTACTATTTGAGCATTGAGATGGTTCCCTTTGAGGCCTTGTATGGTAATAGATGTCATTCTCAAATAAGATGCTTTGAGAGTTCAAAGATTAGGCCCCATTGTACTGACTTGCTTCAGGAGTTGTTGGATATAGTTAGGGTTATTCATGATAGATTGAGAGCAGCTCAGAGTAGGTACAAGGCTTATGCATATCATAGAATTTGTGCCTTGAAATTTGGAGTTGGTGATTGGGTATTCCTCCATTTATTGCCTATGATGGATGTGATGAGGTTCGGGAGGAAAGACAAGCTTAGCCCCTGATATATTGAACCCCTCGATATTCTTTGAACAATTCGTTAGTTGGCTTATGAATTAGCTTTAACCCCAGATTTTGCTGCTTTCCATCTAGTTTTCCATGTTTCTATGTTGCAACAATACATTTCAAACCCGTCTCATATGCTTATATGGGACTTATTTCAGTTGGATGAGCAGTTGACCTTTATGTAGGAGGTTGTGTTTATTTTGGTTAGTTATGTCATGCAATTGCGCTCCAGATAGACTCTAATAGGCAAGATTCAGTGGAAGAACCACCTTATAGAGGAGGCTACTTGGGAGGTCAATATTGAGATGCAGACCCAATATCCTCACTTGTTCAAGGATCCAGGTACATCTTAATCCTTTACTTTTGTGGATAAAAGAACTTTTAGTAATATGTTTAGTAATTGCATTGTCCATCCAGGTTATTCTTCATATTTTTACTTATTTTTGTCGTTAGATCTTTCCCTTATCTGCCTTAAGATATTTATGACTTGATGGGACTGACAGTTCGATTACCGGCAAGTTCATTTGTTTTTTAGAGCCAATTCCCTATTTAGAAGTCTTCGCTAATTCTAAAAGGCCACCGATCAAAAACATCAGTAAAATGATCTTGGATGCCAATTTTCACTGTTCTAGTAGCTCCAAAATGTTGATTTTAGGCTAGGTAGATAAAACACCAAGGGTTTGGGACGCGTAGAAAATTTCATGTATTTCAGGTTTCTGGTCATGGTACGACTAGGGGGTACAAGTCGTATGTTGGGATACGGTTGGTAAGGTTGGGCATAGACTAACCAGTGATGGTTGGTGGGTTGGATTAGTGTTTGGAATGGGTACGGCTTAGGTTGGTACATGTCGTATGGTTTGTACAGGTCATTTGGTTAGGTTTTTTCCTTCACTTGATTTGAGACTTCGTAAAATAACTTGGATCTAAGTACAAGTTGCTCACCATGAGCCGTAAGCCAGGGTACGATTCATACCATGGACTCGTATAGTCGACAGTGTTCAAACCTCTTGTGATTCTATTCTTCAAGTGGTATAGGTCAATGGAACTAGTTGTATGCGTGGCTATGACTAGGTTTGGGTAAATCGTATGTTGGACAGTGTTGGGTCCAAGGAGAAGTACGAGTGGTAGGTACCACTCGTATTGGAGAGTATGATCAGTATGGAATATGATACGAAACCATCAAACAAACACCCAAAATAGTCAACAAATGCACAAAACAATCCACAAACTCAGCTAGAACAAGAAAAACATAAAGACGGAAACAAAGGCGCAAACATAAAGACAAACAATCTTAATATATTAAAAGGATAGATAGATAGACAAATGAAGGTATAAATCCTAAGAACCCTAAGATATATCAAATATAAGGACCCTTAACATCTACACATGACAATCACCTAACTCCTGCATAGACACAAGAGGGACGTTACCTCCTCTAGCACCAACGTTTCAAGCCAAATTGCAACTCATCTGATTTTACACTTGAATTAGCCCTCATTTCAGTTTTGGCTTTTCCAAGCCCTACAACTAAGGTGATACACTCTCAAAGAGAGTACTTTCAATATTTCAAAGTCTTACATCAATAAACAACTAAGTATCAAATGAACCGTAAAGAGACTACTTATAGTTATTACAAAATGAAGGCAAAATGACTACACTACCCATAATAAAAAGGGCGACCATGGAATGCATTTTGGGCATAATGAATTGACCAAATGCACTTAATGAATATGGCCTAAACCTATAATCCATTAAGCTGCCAAACCCAAGAGTCCTCAAGTCTTTAAGACTCCAAGCATTCTTACACTCTCGGGTTTGTTTAATATGATGCTCAAAATGAACCCTCAAAGTATGATCTCATGCCCTTCATGCGACCAAAGCTTGATTCTTCATGTAGTGCTATTGAATGATGTTATCAAAAACCTAATATGGCCATTTGACTTGAATCATCCTCCCCTCCTTGAAAAGGATTCGACCTCGTATCCGAACCTTGCAAGAACAAAGAGAAGGAAAACAAGCACCACATCCTTATGAAATGAGGGTTAGAGTTAGCACAATAAATAACATCAACAAGCCAAGGAGATACATACTTGAAATATAACCAAACGTCCCTTTTTTTAATCAAGAGGAACATAGTATAAATGTTACAAATGAATTGGCTAAGGGAACTACCAAGACATAAGAAAGCCACCATGGTCGTAATTGTATTACTAGATACAAAAGGTAAGATTAGTTTTATCTAGAGGACCGTAAGATACAATTTTTTCCCTCTACCCATGATATAAAACATGCTCCCAAATCCCTACAAGATACTTCAAAATGTCCAACCTTATAAAGGTGACAAGAAGCCTTGAACATCCTTGTACTCTTCCACAAACAAAAATACAACTTGGCATTCACAAGTTGCGGTTCACATTACTTAAGTACAATGGTATCAAACATGGATGCATGTATATGAGCAACACCCTAAAGAGGCAATGACACATTTTCCCTAGGGCCCTCTAGTAAACACAACCTATCATTAACATCAAAGGGGTCAAAATTCAAGTCATCATAAATATTAAGTAAGTCATCCCAACATTTATCAAGGAAGGGTGGTGTGTTATGCAAATGATTACAATGGAACTCATTTTGCAAGGAATAGGCACAATTCGGGTTTACCAAGAAATCAAGCAAACCAAAGTCATCTTCACCCGATTGATTATTCCTAACCAAGACTACACATTCCCTACCCTTAAGAGTACTCTCATCTTCCTAGAAGAGATTTCCATCTTAAGGAGAAATGATTTCACACCATAGTGGGTTAACATATAGATTATTTCCCTCAAGACAAGATATACTATCATCCTCACCACTAGGTTATTTAGGAGTGATTGTACCACCTTTAAAAAAAGATATTATGCCTAAAGAGGCAGAGAGATTTAGAACTCTCACACTCTAAGGGATCATTTCTAAGTTTCAAAGTAGTTTCAAAATCATGATCATCCCTTTGAACCAATCAAACATCATAATCTTTAACTAAGAAAAAAATCACGAGTTCACTCCTAACAATGTCAAAGGTATCACTACGGGAAGGCTCATGCAACTCCTAAGTCAAACCACCCACCACACCCACTTGGCTACTTCTAGCCACATCATGATATTCCAAGTCCATAGGAGTGTAGGGGAGAGAATTTTTACCTTGTAGATCACATGAGATACGGCCTTTATCTTTACATGTGTCCGGTTAGCCTACTTTCTCCCTTGGAACTCCCATATGATCCAACATTTCATTTATCACTTTCCATTGATGGGCCATGACTTTAAGTTTAGCGAAAAAAAGCACTTGTGGCATCATTGCCCAAGGTTTGAGATGTTGAATCCGTAGTTTCTATTGTAATTGTACCTAAAACAAAACAGAATTACATAAAAAAGATAAAAATAATTAGTTCATAGATTACTCACCACACTCTCACATACTTTGATTATCTCACACTTGGTTTCACAAGTGTTGCACGTTGGCTTCTAGTTCGTGATGATTCGAGGTGTGAGTCTATGTGTTGGTTGGAATGGATTATTTTCTTGAAAGCTCATGAAAGTCATGTCCGAACTTGGACCAAGCAATAATATGTTTAAAAAATTAGAAAAGCACAAAAATAATGCTAACACGAAGAACGCACTCAAAAACAAATTTACAACTTAGTAGGTATTTACTAATTGCCAATTAGTATAAGAGTCAACAAACTTGAAGCCAATGAAAAAAAATAAAATAAAATAGGAATTCCAATTATTGAGCTTATGATGACATGGCACTCGACTATTGGTTGTTGGAATGATGTTGAAGTTGAAGAAAATTGTTCCAAGACTTTAGTAGTTCAATTCCACACCTTTGAAGAAGAAGTTTCGGCTATGTGTATAGGTTTACAAGGTTTTAGACTCTCTTTTCAAGATTTAAAATATTCTCACCTACTTGCACTCTTTTGGCAAGACAATCTTTTTGGGAGTCTTGTCCCCTTTCCTCTTTTGGCCTACCTAGAAAAGTGGTCTTACTCTTTTGTTGTAACTAGACTTTTGGGATGGCTTTTGTTCTTTTACCACTTTGGTGATTTATTGATAATGTTTCCAAAATAAATAAAAGTCTCACTCTTCTATTTCTTGTTTCAATATCAAACAACACATTTTGGAACTACTTCTTCAGCACAAATGAAGAACAATAAGAACAACAACAACACTAGTCAGCCAATCCTTCAACAACAACTTGTTAATAGATCAAGAACTTGGTTTTAGACTCAATAAGTGTTAGGGAGAAAGAAATCCAACACTTAAAACAACTAAGAAAACAAAAGCACGCCGCAAATCTTGTCCAAACACAACAACACAATTTTGGCCAAGAACGCAAACACGGGCAGATTGCTATTTTTCTAGCATTTTTAGATTTCAATAATTCTTTTTTTATTTTCTAGTTTACGAACCCAATATTTATCTTGTGGTAACAATATCAAGCTATGATATGATACCAAATGATATGAAACCATCCAACAAACACCCAAAAAATTCCACACATACACAAAACTGTCCACAAACTCGGCTAGAACAAGAAGAACACAGAGATGGAAACAAGGGCACAAATTCCATCATTTTTATTATGTTATGGAACTTGGTTTGGTTATTGTTATAGTTTTGTTTATTTATGGTTGTTTCTTGGTATCAGACAGTTGGACTCATTTTAGTTGTCACTTTCATAGACCTGCCCAGATTCTTGGGTTACATAATAATGCTATCTTGTTATATGTTTGGAATTTATCTGACTCAAGATATCCATAGGTTTGTTGGGTTGGGTATCGAGGGTGGTCTCTGGTACTGGTGGGACTTGGGAGCCCCATGATAATAAAACCCTATTTTGGGTCATGTCAAGTTGGTATCAGAGCTTTAGGTTAATACTCAATTGGGAGTCCACAAAGTTGTGCTGAGTAGAATCTCATTTAAGGAACTGTAGTGCACCACACTCATAAAGGAGAGGCTACAAGGCATTTAGTAATATTTCACTTTCTTTGTTTTCTATTTCAAACTGCAAGGTCAAAGGTTCTTTCTAATCCTGGTTTGTTCACTTTTGATATCATGCCTCGACGATCTGAGATACAAGGTAACTCTTCTGTCATAACTAGGGACAATGTTTAAGGGACACGTACTTCTCAGAGGAGTGAAGGGATCTAGTCCCTAATATTTCTAGTGTTTCACCACTTGCTAGTAGTTCTCCTTAGGGTGAGGTGACTAATGCAAAAATTTGCCAATTAATTTAAGTTATCGCACAGTTGGTTACTGCTGATTCTGAACGGGATGCATCTGGTGTTCCACTTGCTAAGGCTATAAGGGTTGGCTATTTTATAAAGATGAATTCTCCAACTTTTACTATTGTGAAGGTTAAGGAACCTTAGGGTTTCTTGGATGAGATAGAGAAAATCTTTAGCGTGATGCAAGCCAGGAATGTTTAATGGGAAAATTTTGCTGCCTATCAACTCAAGGATATTATGTACTAGTGGTACGCAGAGTTGTATAAGGATAGAGGTGATGTTAAAGAATCTTTTGGTTGGTAAGGGTGCTTGAAGAGAGGTCAAAGCTTCAGTTGCTTCATGTTCTACTCCTATACAAAAGGGTGCTGCTTCTGTATCTATTTCTACTATTGGTACCGGTGCAGGTCAGAATAGGTTATATGATCTTAATACTCGACATGAATCTATGGCATCACCTAATATCATGACTGGTACGCCATAAATTTTTTCTCGTGACGTGTATTATTTTCTTTATCCAGGGTTCACTCTTTCTTATGTGACCTTATTTGTGGTTGTGTATTTTGCTTTTGATCCTTAGGTTATTTTGGATTCTTTTTTTGTTTCTACCTTGGTAGGTGACTCTATGATTGCTAAAAGGGTCTATAGGGGAGGTGTGGTATTTATTGGTAATTAGCAGACTTTGGTGGATTTGTTTGAATAGGATATGATGGATTTAGATGTTATTCTAAGATGGATTGATTACACTCTTGTTATGTGTCCTTAGATCGTCGGATTCTTAAGGTTGTCTTTATGTTCCCTGGTAAACTAGTTATTGAGTGAGAGGGTAGTTTCCTAGCTCCTAGAGGAAGGTTTATTTTCTTATCTTAGAGCTTAGAGGTTAATTTCTAAAATATGTCTATATCACTTGGTTTGGGTTAAAGACTCTTACTCGAAAGGTCCTTCTTTACATTCAGTTTCGATGGTAAATGAGTATCCTGAGGTCTTTCCGGATGATCTTCCTATTGTTCCTCTGGATAGGGAGATGGATTTTGGTATCAATTTGGCTTTGGACATTCATCCAATATCTATTCCTCCTTATAGAATGGCTCCAGTTGAGTTGAGGAAACTAAAGAAGCAACTTAAGGATCTCTTGGATAAGGGTCTCATCCGTACTACTATGTCCCCTTTGGGTGTATTGATTTTAATTTTGCGCAAGAAGGACGGTTCCCTTCGGATGTGCATTGACTATCGTCGATTGAATAAGTTAATGATCAGGAACAAGTATCCTCTTCCAAGGATAGATGACTTTTTTGATCAGTTGAAAGGTGCATAATTCTTTTCTAAGATAGATCTTCGATCTGGGTATTATCATCTTAATATTAGGGAGGAGGATATCCCTAAGATGAATTTTTTTACTTGGTATGGGAACTTTGAGTTTTTGGTTTGACTAATGATCCAGTGTCATTTATGGTTTTGATGAATAGTGTTTTCAGTCAGTTTCTAGATCTTTTATCATTGTGTTTGGCATTTAGGGTTTTCACCCACAAATCCAACTAATTAAACCAAGAAAAAATGAAATCCATCATCAATAATCTAGAATCTATACAAATACATCGGAAAACACATATAATTGTACCATAGTTCAACATAATCCCAAGACAAAGAAATTTACCTATGCAATCGCAGTAACTAAGACCAAATTCTGCGCTAGGTCTTCCAGCTACACTTTTCTTCTCTTTTGATCCTTTTAGCTCAAATCCATATCTTTTATCCTCATCACCTACAAGCCTACAAAATGTGGAAACTAGTACATTCAATTGCAAATTTGTCTCATTTATACCTTCAAATCATAATAGTGTGGATGAATTTTGGATGCATATGAGCGTTAAATTCACCACTCATCAAATCCCACATACCAAATTATATATTATGCAACAAGAGATTTAAGTACAAATACACACTCTCATAAGGAGTCTTTCAATGTTAACAAGTACCATACCATATACTTGCCCTTGTTTTCAATCACCACTACTATAAATACACTTGGTTAGAGATCTCAAAGGGCTTTTTCCAGCATGTAACATTGGATAAGAAAAGAGTGTGATATCATTTAGGAACAAAGTGACTACACCCTCCTTGAACATCTACATCACATAATACAACCAAACTTTTGACCATGGACAACTTTATTTGTTTTCAAATTTACACATGCCTACTTTCGTTAACTTTATTTACCCATCTCTTTGAAAGCATTTTCTTCTCGACCATTTCTTTTTCAATTCATGTTATTCCTCTTTTGATAATTCCTTTCTTTTTCACCTTTTCACTTTCTCTCTTTGCTTAGCTTTTTAGGAACCAATTCCAATATCATGGCCCAAGTACACTGCTTCCAAAACATACCACCCCTAACATAGGCATTTAGCCTCAAGTTTCAATTTCCATCTTTGAGAAGGGTAGGGTTCGAAAGAGGGACAAACATTAAATGGTTCAAGGCTTGTAATGTGGTTGCAAAAGAAAGTCTTGAAGGCTCAAAATGGGTAACTAAGGATACTATTCTATGTACAGGTAGTTTATTTAGGCTATAGTTGGTTCCTATGTGTACAAATAAGGCCAAATATCATTTCACCAGCCAAGAACAATCACAATTAACCTTGAGAGATGAACGGAGCAAATTCTAGATGATATAAGTATGCATGAGAGTTAAACAACTATGCTCACCGCACATGGCATAAAAACTTTTCAAGGAGGCTCAATTGCATTTCCTATTACAGAAAAAACGATGTATTTACTATATACTACAAACTAAAGATATTGGATTCACAAAAGGACGTAAAGAATTGTTACAAAATTGTTCACGTCCATGCCCTTGGTTTTCAAAAATTTTTGGACAAAGGGGGTTTTTGCTTCACATATACACCATGCAAAATTTGTTATTGATGGCACCAAACCAAGTTGTTGTCTCATATTTCAGCACTCATGAGGGATAAGAATTTGGCAACTCAGACTTCACTATAGGTATAAGGGAGATCCCATAACTCTAATGCTACGAGTACTTACACTTCCCTTGCATCTGTGGAACAAAACCCAATCACAATGATTTTTCCTTAAGAATGTCATCACTCAATGTATGATTGGGAAAGGCTTGTCCGATATCATCATAAATATGATAAATATAAAATAAAAATCTAAGAATGAAACAAGTAACTATTCCTTGAAATGTAGGAACCATCACAGTGCCCAATTATTATAATCCAAAATTAAAAATATCCAAATCAACATACAAAAATCAAACAAATATCTGAATAATAAAGATCAAGGAAAAATAAATGAATATGGATATGGGAACCCTCATATGAGATCTTGCATTGACTACACTACATAATCAAGAAAGCATAAGAATAGAGTAAAAGGTGTTCCCTGTAACCGCATCAAGGACTCTTATCGCCCTTGGTCTCCGCATTATCTCCACCTCCTCCAACATCATCTGAATCTAAAAATATAGTTGGGACCTTATCATCACTATCATATCTAGGAGAAGGAATTCTGTCTTTGGGTTTCAGGACCTTCCAAAGGCCCTTCACCCCCTTCCATATCTTTACGAAAAAAAAATTTCTCTCTTCTTCTCCCTCTTTTTCATATTTTTATACGATTCTTTATTTCCCTATAAGAATGTTTTAGAGATGAGTAGGCCCTCTCAAGCCTATAAATAGTGGGCCCTAACTTTTTCAGATCCTCTTACTACTTCACATAGTTGGACCGAGCAACAGACATATAGAGGGTAATGGAAGACTCTCTCGGCCCTTGAGAGAGCTTGGAAACTAACTCCTTTATCGCTCTTATATTGACTAATATCTCATCAATCGGACTTATTATAGATGGCCTATAAGAATCTATGTCATCCTTCACCGTCCTCCATAAGTCAACGTTCTTCTTTTTGCTCTTCCAAGGGCTCCCTTTCCTCGGATCTTCAATGTGTAAATGGGAGTCTTAGGAGATACCCAACTATATTTCAGGGACTAATTAACCTCGGCTCACCTACACAGCTGTATGATCAATCATGGGAACAAGAGAATGCCCCTCCTTTTTGTTTCTATAATGTTGCATCTCTATAAGCACAAACAGGCCAACATTTAGAGAAATGTTGTCCAAGAAGCAGGCCACCATCTAAGAATAAATAGTTGGTAAATTTTTTAGGTTGTTGGAGGGCCAGACCTGGCTGTATATAATGGTCAAAATGAACCTTGCTTCGACAGTAAAGTTACTCATCCATATCCCAGTCTTAGTGGTAGCCTATGGGGCCTTCTTTATCGGGCATAAATACTCAACCAGCCAGCTCCTAGAAGCATAATCCTTGGCCTCGTAGCCCCTCATGTCAACATTTTTCAACCCATAAACTCCATCTATCTGCTCGGTCAAAACATAAACCTCTTTGCACCTAGGTTAGGGAGATCTACTACACTGATATTCACGTAAAACTCTTTCACCGAGTGCTCATTTGCCTGACATGTTTCCACGGAAAAGTATATCTATCCCGTGGCCTATATCCTTTCATAGAAGGTCGGGAGTTTATTGGACACTTTATATAATGAGATCTCTCTTTTGGGCAAAAGTTTTTTTCTCATAAGGTCCTCATAATATGTTACCTCACATTCTAAGGACATAAAATGGTGGTTATTATAGTCTTCTATTTAGTTCCTGGGATTCACACACAAGGCATTAGTTCATTATGAAAATGTGAGGAACATGTGTTATTTGACTTGATTGAAATGAAGGAAGGGCTTATGGGACATGGACAAGCTTAAAATTCAAAAGTTGTAATTTGGACCAGTCTGAAGTTGATTCTCTTCCAAGTTCAAGAGCAAAATCTCAAAACTAAATCAAAGAGTTGAAAAAATTGAATTCTAAGTTAAGAGCCCCCAAAGAGAGGTGTCTTTTTCTTTTCTTTTCAATAAGTTCAAGATGTTTTGCCCCCTATTTTAATTAGAAAATCCTAACATATGCTTTAAATACTTCATACTAATAATGAAACAAAAATCACCGATCACAGTATTTTCTCAGACAAACGACGACATGTGTGAGAGATTATTAAGAGTCTGATGCCTTATCAAGAATGTCATCAGCTCCTCTTCACATTTGAACAAGTTCTGTCTTTAGATGACGATGGGGCCTGACGGCTTATCAGACTTGTGACGACTTATCAGAATTGTCATCTCTTCTTCACTTTAAGTCCTCAAGCATTGCCTAAACCTGATGATGATCCTAACGGCTTATCACAACTCTAACGGCCTATCACAAGTTGTCGTCACTTCTTCCAACTGAATCTCATACACTGCCTAAGGCTGACGATGACTTTGATGACTTATCAGGACTTTAACAATATATCAGACAATGTCATCACTTCTTCACTTCAAATTTCATATATTAACTTAGTCTGACAGCATTCTCGATGGCTTATCAAAATTGTGACAACTTATCAGAGATGTTGTCACACTTCTGCTCTAACTTTCTCATACTATCTACAGCTGACGATGACTCTGATAGGTTATCAAAAGGCTGATGACTTATCAGACAAGTTGCCAGCTATAATTCCCTCTCTACTTGCTTAGAATTCAACTATTTTACTTATATTATTACTGTTTCTCTTACATCTTAACTTTTACTGCAATATCAAAGAGAAAACAATCAAAAATTACAAAAGTTGCTTAAGACTTTGCAATTATTCTCAATTAAAAGCCTCAAATGTGTTAGCATCTGCTCACATATCAGCACACTAATAACAACTTCCATACTCATAAGACTTCAATAAGTTCCTATCCATCATTCAAGGACAAATGATTCCAAGGAGGAGATAATATAACACCCCACATTTTCGGACTAGACTTTGAACCATTGTTCCTACGTGTGTAAACTTTAAAACCTTGATTTGTATGTGAATACATGTGTTATTATTATTATCCTAGTGTGTGAAGTTCTTTTGAGGTGAATAATATTCATAGGAATCACTTAGAGTGATGTTGAGCTAACAACCATTGATTTGCCAAAATCTTTGTATTTACTATACAAACATCTATTTTTAACGTGAATAAAATTTTTATATGTGGAATTTTTTATATCAAGACCCACCAAATGATAAATTATTGAGTTATATTTCCAACAGTACCAATATCTCCTTAATCCTATACCTGAACGAAAGGTTATGGAATTTTTTGTGAGAGGTAGTAAGGGCAGGCAATAAGCTTACACCGTGGAGGTTATTCCCATGGAATAAGGTGGGAGTCATGGGGGATACTCCTATGGAATAGATGGAGCTTTGAGAGTTCTATTCCTTCACTATTTTATCTTCTTAAGGGTCAAGGGGAACTTTGGTCCTTTCTCCTACACGCCAAATGTCCAAGACATGAATTATAAAACCCAAAAGGGAATTCTTTGCATATATTCTTCAAATAAACTCACGTAAAAACCCTCCCCTTTCCCAAGAACAATAATCCAAGCTTTTCTTCTCAAGAATACAAGGATTCAAGCTATAATTTCAAGTTTTTTTCACGAATTCATTCAATTAAGGTATGTGGCTAGAGTTTTTTTAAGTGTTCTTCAAAGGGTTCAAAGGTACTGATTTATTCTATGAATCTTCATGTATAAGGAATATACTCCTTCCCTTATTGTTAATTCCAACTAAATGCATACGTTTTGTGTTTTAAAAATTAATTTATGGATCACAAATGATGGTTTTTGAAATATATGTTGAGGGTGGTGATGTATATGTTTGGTATTGGTTTAAACTATATTTTTACATATTTTTGGTAGTGGTTTCCATATGTGTTTATTGGTTGGTTGTGTTTAAAAAAATGGATCTTGAGTAACCCTAATTATGGTGGTTTTATGCATTGTTTTTGGTCTTGGTTAACGTATGCCCTCAACATGCTTGATAAAATGCCTCAAAGAATGTTTTTACTCTATTATTGAACTTCCATTGGCACTCTTGAATCTTTTGGTTTGTTAATGGAACCTTAAATGGATTTGGAAGGTTTTGCATTGTTTAAATGGTTTAAATTATATAAATGTTTTAAATGTTTGGCATGGTCTAAAATGGTTTGGAAATGGTTTTAAATGGTGAACATGTGGTAAAATCTTGGTGTCTATAAAAATGGTTATGCTTGTGGGGAGCATAGAATCCCCTAAGTGGCTTAATATGGTAAATGGAAGGGTACTTGAAGGACCCCTTAAACCCATATATGGTTGGATATGGATAGTACTTTCAAGTATGGATCGTATGATGATACCGCCACTAAATCGACTTGGTTAATAACTGATAAATAAATTTATTATTTTCTTGGTTATTATTTTAATTGGGAAATAATTGTTGGATGTGTAGCATAGTCGTGGAAGGTAGAGTCCTAGGGGGACCAAAACTAGAAACTCATATTTGCTGATGTAAGGTTGGTCTTGGTGATCGTGTGCATGATGTCACACTATATTTTGGGGGTTGTACTAGTTATCGCAGGTGTTTATTGCCCTGTTGTATGGATACATGCATTGGGGCCCTTTCAGTAGGGGAAGGTAAACCCATATAGCCCGTGGATGGTTTAGGACGGTAGAGCTACATAACCCAAGTAAGGGTTTTAATGGCATGCTAAACCTAATTCCCTTTTCTTGCATGGTTATATATATATATATATATAGGGTTGTATGCATTACAAATGGTTTTACATGGCTTTGTAAATGACATTATTTTATCCTTATCTTGAGTACATGTTAGTGTTCACCCACTAACCCGTCTTTGGGTGGCTATATACCCATGCTATATAGGAACCGACCATTCTAGTACTCCCACTTAGTGATCAGATTTGGGGACATTCTATGTTGGATTGAAGTGGTGATCTTCCATACTTCAAAAGGCATTTATTTTATGTCGTGGTTTACTTTACATATCTCTTGTCTTTCATAGACTTTGGTTTTGGCTATGGTCGGGGGCATGTCCTGACTAGGTACTTTTTGGTTGGTCAAGAGGCTTTGTATGGACAACTATGGACTTGGGTATGGTATCGATTGTTTTGTTATATGTACATACATATATTAGCATATTATTATGGTATTGGTTTATGGTTTCTGCATTGGTTTGGGTTGGTTATAGGTGGTTGTACTTGGTTGGGTTGCTTTCGGATATAGAATTATCCCTGATTCATTAAATTGCTGAATAAGCTATCTTGGTATATGTTCGAATATCATCAGAATTAAGGTATGTGTTTGGTGGTCGGGTTGGGTAATGGCGGCCGTTCCCGATCTTTGTCGGTTTTGGGATTTCCAATTACGACAAGACCCTAGTTTAGGTCGGGACAATTTGGCATCAGAGCTTTATATTTTAGTATCATGGCGTATCCATAAAGGCATGTCGAGTAGAGTCTTGCTTATGAGTGTGTCGTGCACCACACTTATAATCAGAAAACTACTAGGAATTTAGCATGTTTCATGTACATTGTTATTATACTTTTAGTCTATGAAGTCTATGGTCTTGAACTCTTTTCTGAATCTTCCTTGGTTTACAATTCAGATCATGTCTCCTCAATAATATAAAGTGGTGGAAACTTACCTGTTCTACTAAAAAACAACATCTAGTCTAACTCATGGGGCACCAGCGCAGTCAGGGGTCACGGTTTTTAGTTATCCCAGTGGAGCCCAATCCTCATAATCCCATTTTACTTATAGATTTTATGGTTGGTTACACCATGATTGTTTTGAGGAAGGAAGGAATCAGTATTTATGTTTTGGTCAGTTGGGTCTCGTGTGATGAGGATGTCCCATAAGGGTTACCGCTTAGGAAAAATAGAGTGTTGGCTACTACCACTGGCTCCGATATTGGTCAAGATTATCTCAATATTCTTACTATTCCTTAGGAGTTAGAGGCATATTTTGATGTTGTTGCTGGTACATTGAAAAACTCCTTTCCTTGTGGTGTGTATGGTTTACTTGGTTCAGGGTTCCATCTCTTTTGTGACCTTATTTGTGGTTGTGTATTTTGGATGTAGTCCCAAGGTTATTTCAGACTCTTTTTTTCTTCCGTTTCTACCTTGGTAAATGACTTTTCAGTTTCCAATAGAGTCTATGGGGGTGTATGGTATCAATTGGTAGTAAAGGGGTCTTGGTGGATTTGTGTGTCTTGAAAATAGTGCATTTCAATGTCATTCGGTGGAATGGATTGGTCACTCTCGTGCTATGTGTCATTGGGCTATTGGATTCATAAAAAGATTGTCCTTATACTCCATGGTGAGTTGATTATGGGAAGGGAGGATGTTTTTGTTCCCTAGCTATTAAGGGAAATAGTTGTATCATATCTTAGAACTAGGAGGTTGTTTTAAAAAAGAACGTCCTTATTATTTGGTCTTGGTTAAATATTCCAAACCAGAAGGTCTTCCCCTACATTGGGTTTTGGTGGTGCATGAATTTCTCGGGGTCCTTTCTTATGACCCACATAGTGTTTTCTAATGGGGAGGTTGGTTTGGTGTTGGTCTTGATTTGGACATTTGTCAAAATTTCTATTCCTTCTTTATAGAATAGTTCCAGAGGAGTTAAAGGATCTTAAGGAGAAATTAAGGGATCTCTTAGATGAAGTTTTCATCAGTCTTAATGTTACCCTACAGAGTGTTTTGTTCTTGCATACATAAGGGGGATGGTTTTCCCTGTAAATGGATAGGTTCTCGGTGGGTGACTAAGGAATTTGAGGTATCCTCTTTGAGGGGTGAACCATTCTTATGTATTTTCTATAAAGGTGTGTTGCTAGTATTACATGGTGGTTGTTATATCCTAGGCTTGAATCAAGATACTTGATTTTGATAAAATGCAGTATGATATGCTCGAAAATAGCAATGCGGGAGTTGTGGAGGTAAACTACCAGGTTGGATAAGGTTGATGATTTGGGAAATAAAATAGTGGGAGAGATGTGCCATATAGGCCAGGGGTTTAGGTTGAACGGAGGGATAGGGGATTAACAATGATGTACCATAGGTCAGTTCAAGCACACATGTATCGTAGGTTACCCCGTAACCCAACCTAATCATCAACAATGATCCACACGTGTTGGATGGATCCCTACCATAATATAAGAATAACAAAAATATAAAACTAATAGACATTAGTAGACAATACCTATCATTTCATTGATAATCAATAATCTATACAAATATGCCAAAGTCCACAGTCATCCACAAAACCTCTACCAAAACGAAGTCGACAATATGTCGGGACATGCCCCCAAAAATAGGCAAGTACCACCCAATACAAGTCTATAACCTATAGTAAAATGACTTTGAAAGGTAGGTGCTCCAGAGAATAGGATCTCACCACTTTAAGGTCAATGCTCGAATCCACTCGAAGACCTGATCACCCTATAGAAGAAGAAGATGCTCTGGCACCTATGTCGCATGGGGACGTAGCGTCCGGAGATAGTTAGCAGTCGGAGTACTAGCATGAAATTCAAGGATAAGGATAAAATAATATCATCATTCAACAAGAAAAATATATCATGTTCAATCATGTTAAAACATTTATCCTTACACATAAATATATCACATGCCAAATCAAGTTGTCAATACTTAATAACATTCTCAAATGCTTCAGTCATATGACACGAAGTGGAGGAATCCGACATTCCACACTTAGATTCATACCATCCTCATTAGGCATAAGACTTTAACCACATTCACATATCATTATACAAGGTATTTGATCCATGGTTACACTTCATGAAGCAAAGGGACTACAACCATATAGTTATCTGTAGAAACGAGGGTTCTACCCATATACCAAAATCAACTAGGCATCGAACTCTATTCACATAATCACAATATCATATATTCAACTAGGCTTAGAAATCTAATCATATTTGATTGGCTATGGAACTTTAATCACGAGTTGGACCTTTAATCACGAGCCATCATATTTGATTGGCTATAGAACTTTATTCACAAGATGAAACTTTAATCCGAGCCATCATATTTGATTGGCTATAGAACTTTAATCACGGGATGGAACTTTAGTCTTAGCCATCATATTGTCTTGGCCATGGAACTTTAATCACGGAATGGAACTTCAATCTGAGCCATCATATTGGCTTGGCCACGGAACTGTAATCACGAGATGGAACTTTAATCTGATGCATCATATTGGCTTGGCAATGGAACTTCAATCATAGGATGGAACTTTAATTTGATCCATCATATTGTCTTGGCTATGGAACTATAATCACGGGATGGAACTTTAATCCGAGCTATCATATTGGCTTGTCTATGGAACTTTAATCCCTTAGTACGTGCTTTGGCATCCATATCAGTATTTTCGACATATTAAGACAATACCATACATTCAAAACCTCTAGCTTATTTAATTATTTCAATATTAATTGATACCACATGATTCTCATGGGAGCCTTCATTGTTTGACCATTTTAATATCCCAATGCCTTCATTCAATTCATCACACAATTCAACTTATGGTCCTCGTGACCCAAACAAGACAATCACATTTTTATCACACTTGGTTCCATACATAATTCAAGTTAAAACTTGGGGAATTGAACCCCGTTCTTAGTCATCAAACCAACTTGGTCATAGATAAACAAATTACATGGCCAACAATACGAACACAACATTAATCATCAATCATTCATAATTATAGGGCCATCATACCACTTAAAGTCGTAGGCTAATTCATTACATGATTAAAAAAGCTCATATAAACCATTTACAAAGCAATCACAATCATTATAACTCAATAAATGGCCAACAAGTCTTTTACCAACCATCCACAAGCATTTACATTCATTTATGCATTATCATAACTCATTCTTGTCCACTATGCCAATTAAATAGATGCACATTTGACCTTCACAAAATTATTTAACCATTGATCATTTCAATAGGCCACATGCCTTGATTCAACACATCATTTATTACATTTAAGGTCATCAAGACCCACATAACTATTCATAATTCACTATCAGGTTTCCACAACATTCTTACCACAGTTAGGCTCAACACACACAATAAGTTTATTTTCATGTCAAGGTTTCAATCCCTTACTAGTAATTGACACAATAAATAGCATCAAATACACAATACATGGTTCAAAATAACTTTAGCATACAATTTACCAATCATTCATGCTCATTAAGCCCTTGCCCTAGCTCAATACATCACCCTCATGTAACTAGGCATTTTACTTAGACATTTACACAAACACCTTTTATGCATACTTGTATCAAGGTCATTTTCATAGTAGATATCATCAATACTAGGGATACTCAAGACTCTCATGTTACCAAAATACAAAAATTATCCACATATGCAATCTACCATCAATAACATGTATCAACACGAGTATAAACAAGAACCATCATTATTCATTGTTAGGTAGTAAAACCCTTTTCGTTTGATTCAAAACCGCCATGTACACTTACTAATTCAAGTGTGAAATACATGGGTTTGTAGTTATTTAAAGAGGTGAAGAGATGCATACCTTAAAAAACATGACACACCAACAATCTTGACTCTCCTTCTTGCCACAAGATGAACACCTCCAAACCCTAGCCTCCAATCTTGTTCGAAGAGCCTTTTTGAGTGTTTGGAATGTTTAAGTCTTGAAAATAAAGACTTAGAAGGATACAATGACTTATATAGGTAGAGGTTTTCGGGTTTAGGCAATGTAAATGACAAAAATGTCCATGGTTACAATCTGGACAGTCCACACGTGCAGGGGTACGACTCCCCTATACGAGTCCTATGGCAATCGTGACCTAGGGTACAGGTGGTACCCTAAATCGTACCCTAGCAATATCCTGGGTCAACCACACTGTTGTAGGTACAAAAGGGACCTTTGATTCATAACTAAGGGTATGACTCACCCTCCAATTGTGAGCTCATGTCGTGACCAAAATAGTTCACTCTAGGTTTGAGACTTTACACTGTACGGTTGGCTAGTATACGACTCATAAGCTTTGTTACGACCAAGGAATGACCTTGTCATATGTAGTACAGTATGTTACCTTAATATACTTCTTAGGATACAAAAGGGGAGGGCATGGTGGGAATGATTCGTGACCTATGGTACGATTCAAGTACCCCCAACCGTATCTACTCCAGAGGCATCAAAAGTTGATGTTTTCTCAAGGCTTCAAGTCTAGGTGCTTCACCTCTTCCCCTCTTGGGATCATTTGTCCATGAAGGAAGGGTAAATCAAGCATATAGAAAAGTTAAATAATCTACATTCATTATGCAAACCTTTACACAAGTTAAAAACAACATACAACAAGGATACAACACAACACATATTATGATCATCGCCAATCAACCAAAATTATATTTTTTTGCAAGGTCATATTCTTGGGTGTTTCATTCTCCCCCACTAAGGATCATTCATCCACCAATTATGGGTACGATAAGCTCATTCTTGAGTTCATAAATTTGCATTCATCAAAACAATCTTCACACAATTGAGGGTAGGGAACACAACAAGTACATAACACAGATCATGCTCATTATCAATCAACCATTTATTTCATCAACTTTGGGGATCAACCATGACCTAACAAGGCATACTTAAATTCTAGTCTTGGGGATTTACCCCATTTTATAATCATGACATAATTCAACCTCGAACCTTGAGACTTTACTCCTTTTTTCTATCAATGACATAAATCAACTCCACAGGTTGGAGACTTTACTCCCTAGTCCATCATAGGCATGATACCATTTCAAATGTGGGAGACTTTACTCCATCGTCTATCAAAGACATAATTTAATGCAAGGATATTAACACATGCCTCCTTCATAAGTTTTCAAAAAGGAAAGCAAATGTGGATACTTGGATTTCATGTCCTTTTTCGCTTCCTATGTAGCTTCCTTAGACCTTTGGTTCCTCCATAGAACCTTCATTGAAGCCACTTCTATCATTTGCAATCGGCGAAGTTTCTGATCTAAGATCCCTATCAGGACCTCCTGACAAGACAAAAAAACCCAAAAATTCCAATGCCCTTCAAGGAAAAACAATCAACGAAGGATCACCTATGCATCCTCACAACATAAAGACATGGAAATTCAAGGAAAATAGGGTTCAACCTAGAAAAAATCTCCATCTTTTAGGAAACATTGCCAACCCCTTTTGAGACCACATAGGGACTAACATAGCGGGGACTAATCTCTCCCATTACCACTTCGCATCACTCTCGCCATGGGAGATACGACACTATAGGTACGGAGTGACTCATAGTAACCATCTAGGTCACTAACAAGACCCATCTTGACACAACATACCAAAGTTAAAGTCCTTTAGTCCGAAAACCAAAAGACATACCACGGTATACCTTTTGGGAATCCACCATGATCCCTCTACTAGATATAGATAACATGAACAAGAAAAGCTGCAACTTTCAACCAAACTCACACACGGAGGACTTAGAATACATATAATGGTCCTTCAAAGTTTGTAACACGACACGAAGGTGATCTACATGATCCGCCTGTCTCTTAAAATAACTAACATATCACCAATAAAGACAATGGCAACCATGTCCAGGAACGGACAGAAAAACCTATTCACCCAGACCATAATGGTCGCTGAGGCATTGGCCATCCCAAAGGACATAACAAGAACTCAATAACCATGGGAACAGGTTCTAGAGAAGGCCCATTTTCAAGTTAGGATCTTTAACTTAGACCAAGTGGTACAAATACCCATTTGAAATTGCCCCTTTGGCCTTGATACAAGAAAAGAATCTTTCTTTAGGCACTTAAAGAAAAAAAGAACCATATTTCCATACAATGACTGGCTCATTAGGGAAATCATCTTGACCCTATGGGTCTGACTATATAAAAGAGCATAACACAAATGCAACCAACTCTTCCTCAAATTCTATCAAATGCAACCATGACCTCCTCCATCAGTTAACATGACTTTCTTTACTACCAACAGCTATCACACACCCCTTATAGACTCTCTACAACTATGAAGTCTCTTACTAGGGTAGAAATAGGAAAACGAGCTGAAATAACTCAGAACCAAATTGAAATACATAATCGCTAATGGAGTCAAACATACCAAGAAAGCATATGCATACATAACATAGAGAAGGATTTTTCAACATACCCACAGCAACATTCGAGGCCACCTTGGACCCCTGGTGATTAGAAGGTGCATACAAGTGACTTCATCCAGTGTCGATACCAAAAATAGAAGCAGAGGTAGAACCTTTTTGTGCAGGAGTAAAGAAAGTAGCCACAGAGGCTTTGTTGGCCTAAGAAGTTACTCTAGAGGGGCACTCTCACTGTATATGACCGACCTGACCACAATGATAATATTTGCCATTCCCTATCTCACAATGATGATGATGACTCTAACCATAAAATCTACAAAAAGGGTGGGATGGAGTTAACTGGGTACCATTAACCTGAAATTGGGCACCCCTGGGTGCCAAAGCTAAAAAAGTGATAATCGACATCCTTTATTTTGCCTAATCAGCAACTCTTATGGGATAATCTAGTTGCATGTGGCCCAATTGACCGTATTTAAATACACTAATCCTTTCATTTCTTACAACAACCATGATGTGCTCAACTATAAAACCAACAAAGTGGGTAGGTAAATGCAAATTTTGCCCCACCATCTTGACGTCTATCTTATAATAGATTCAGGTAGGGAGAACTAGTCGTGGAGTGAAAACTAGGACCTGCCCAATACTTCCTCGTAGACCATTTTCCACTAAACTGATCCAACTGCACAAAGTATCAATGGAAACCAACATTTTGATACGACCTAGGAGAAGTGCCATATCAACAGTGAGGTTTTTTGGAACAAGTGGAACCTTATGAGAATAGTTAAATGTCACGACCCTTGACTGGGTCTAAATCCCAAAATTAGGATAAGCTTTATCCATATTACCCCCAGTTAGGACAGAAGAGCTTGCTTGAATGTCAGATCCTTTTGGATATATGATCAAAAAGATGATCAGACAAAAAATAGAGTTATCTAAGACCTTAGACTCTACATAGCTTGAGATTAAAACACAAGAAAGGGAAATATTCCAAAATGCCTCATAGACTCTATCTTATAATTGTGGCATGCTTCATACACATAAAATAGACTCTACTTGACATGGTTTTATGGTCTCCCAACTGACCATGAACCTAGGATCTGATACCAACTTGACACACCCCGAATTTTACGATATGTCATATGGGCACCATGAGCACACATGTACCAAATATCATCCTATAACCCAACCTAATAATCAATAATGATCTACACTGGTCGAATAAATCCCGACCATAATATAAGAATAGTGAAAATAATCAACACTATAGCCAAATATACTTAAGTCCACAGTAATCCACAAAACCTCTACAAAAATAAAGTCGACAATATGTTGGGACATGCCCTCGATAATAGCCAAATTCCACCTTATAAAGTCCATGGCATAGAGTAAAATGACTATGAAAGGTAGGTCTTCCAAAGAATGGAATGTCACCACTTCAAGGTCAATGCATGAATCTGCTTGAATGCCTGATCACTGCATAGAAGAAGAAGAAGAAGAAGAAGATTCTCCGGTGCCTACATCACATGGGGTTGTAGAATCCAGTGATGATTAGTGGTTGGAGAGCTAGCATGTAACTCAAGGATAAGGATAAAATAATATGATCATTCAACAACAAGTCAATATATCATGTTCACATATTTTTCCTTACACATAAATATATCGCATGCCAAATCAAGTTGTTAAAACTTAATAACATTCTCAAATACTTCAATCATATGACACAAAGTAGAGGACTCAAACATTCCACTCTTAGGTTCATACTATCCTCATTAGGCATAAAACTTTAACCACATTCACATATCATTAGACAAGGTACTTCATCCATGGTTACACTTTATCAAGCAAAGGGACAACAACCACATAGTGACTATTTAAAACAAGGGCTCTACCCATATACCACAATCACCTAGGCTTGAAACACTAATAACATAATCACATACTCCACTAGGCATAAAACACTAATCATATTTGATTGGCTATGGAACTTTATACACAATTTGGAACTTTAATCACTAGCCATCATCTGATTTACAATGGAACTTTAATCATGAGATGAAACTTTAATCATAGCCATCATATTTGATTGACTATGGAACTTTAATCACGGGATAGAACTTTAATATAAGTCATCATATTGGCTTGTCCATGGAACTTTAATCACAAGATTGAACTTTAATCTGAGCCATCATATTGGCCTTGCCATGGAACTTTAACCATGGGACAGAACTTTAATCTGAGCCATTATATTTACTTGGCCATGGAACTTTAATTACGGGATGGAACTTTAATTCGAGCCATCATATTGTCTTGGCCATTGGACGTAAATCATAAGATGGAAATTTAATCATAGCCATCATGTTAGCTAGGCCATGGAACTTTATTCTCTTAGTTCTTGCATCAGCACCCATATATGTAACGCCTTGAATCTGGTTCCCCGGATGCTATGCAGTGCTCATAATCTCGAAGGAACACAAGATAACCTATGACTGCTACCTACAGCAATAACTGAGTAATGATACTATATAATTCGGAAAAATGGGCTGAAATATCATTAGGTTCAAAACTGTAATACTGATGAAAAGAAAATGATAAAGTTTGATAAAACATTAGAATCTAAAATACTGAATACTGTCTAAACATCTAGTATAAAAATCCTCTAAACTGAATTTTATAAATAAAGAGTTGATGGGACAATCACCCAACTAACTCCATCTACTGAAATGTTGAATCTAATAAGATAATGAAATAAAAGAATATCCTCAAATGATGAGGACTCACTACTAGTATACTACTACTGGATGAATGTTTGAACTGCTAAGAATGCTCTAGGGACAGTACGTTTGAACCTATGGTATAAAATACCATAGCACAAAAGAAAAGTATGCATCAGTACGTGTGAATGCACTGGTACGTAAAGTGAGGTAAGGCTGAATATAAGGGTTCATATACATGAACTATAACTTACTGAATAATATGAACATGATTGCATGAGAATACATGCGTGATTACATAACTGTAACTAAAGTCATAAAGATTATGAATACTGAGTTTACTGATAACATAGATTATTGATAACTGATATAACTGATAAGCGATATACTATTTGCTGAGTGACTGTGTCTAACAGTTCTATTTCTTATGGAACTAGCTAAGTTTCATACTAAGATTAGTGACTATATTTGATAGTCCTAAAATCTGTAAAACTATCTAAGTTCTTTACTGAAGACTGAGACTAAGACTGTGGAAGGTAATCATCTAACTGACAACCTTTTTTTAATAGATTTGGGGTCCAACCTATAATCCTATTTGGAAGGGTGTTAGTATCATGCCATGGGTAAAGACACTAAAGAGATACCCTCATCTAGAAAGTTCTCAAATAAGAATGGTGGGACCCTCAACGGTCAGGTTAAGGCACCTCATCAACCCTCAACTAGCAAGTTTTGAGTCTCAACCTATGCTTGCTATAAAGTTCTGGAATGCAAGGACTGCTTCGAAGGATCACACCTTCTGCTGGTAGGTGAGTCCCCATTCTTGGGTTCACTCAGTGCTAAATCCCACTCCCAACTGAATAGACACTAAACTGATTTCTTAGTTCATAATAGGCTGGACTGATCTATTACTAATTGTTCTAATCAACTAAACTAAACTGAGTTTACTTAGTTCTGTTGACTGATAGAATACTATTGAGTTCCTTTATCTGACTAAGTTTATTAAGGACTAAACTGAATACTGAATGGGACTGGATTGATACTGAGTTTACTAAGTTTTCTTGAGTTCTGCAACTGAACTAGAGCACTACTGATCATGACATAATTGAGACTATTCTGTAACTAACATTGGCTCTAGGCACATAGCTAAATTGTCGGGTATTAAATACCCCCAGGACTTGATAGCATGAAAATAATAAGACATGATAATTCTTGAATAATTGACAATAGTCAACAACTCACAATACGATCTATAAGGCATTTCATCAATCACTTTAAAGTCATGGACTTGCACATGAATAGGAATGCATACTAACACATCATAATTTCATTAAACCAATCTCATGAGCATTCCATCAAACATATACAAGGTATAGCTTTAACATAGAAGACATTGTGAATATATGGGTATCGTATAAATTCATCATTTAGACCACCAAAGGATCATAAAAGCACTATATTCTCAATTTAGCATTTTATCAAACACATGGTAGGCGTAGCTTTATACATGGGTATGATCAACAATGCTAATACATCATGCCTTCATAATTCAAGGTTTTCATTATAAGATAATCAAAATTCAACTTATATGCTATCATAATATCAAGAAACACATAAATATTTCAACTTGGAAGACATTTCACAACATCAACATGATTACATTCAAACCCACAACATGGAAATCACAATTCATGTTTTAAAAAAAGTTTCTTGAACTCAAAGGGTGGAAGGGACCCTTGGATGAACACTTTATATACCTTGTTGAAGAATTTATAGAAATTAATGGTGAAATCTTGAGTTCCTGATTTGAAATTTAAAAACACTAAGCCTTGTTCTTGAGAAAAATTAAGAAAGAATGTGCTTATTTGCTTCCTAGGGTATTAAATTTTGTGTTTTGAGGGCTGAGATTTGGGCGAAAAGACACAAATACCCCTAAAAATGCGGTCTTTTAATAAGTGAAAACAAGATTACCGACATACAGGTTGACGCGGTGCATCGATGGAACCGATGTGATATCCAATGCATCACCCCAAGATTGCACCGACTCACTGGAATTTGACGCTAGTAGCTAGGGAAAATATTAACCAACGTGATAGGCAATGCGGTGTGCCAAGATCACATTGGTATACTATTTTGGGATTCCAAAGGATCTTCAAACAAAGTTCAAAAAATCCAATACTTGTCCAGGAACACCTATTGACCTTCCTGATCATGAATTGACTAAAATATAGACATTTAAAGGACTTTAAGGTCGCAAAATGAGACTGCCAACATTCAAAGGACTAAAATAAATTATGTCTAAATACTTAGCTAGAATTTTCTAAGCCTGGGACCCCTTAACAAGCTTAAAGGATTGAATGAAGCTAGGAATTTTTACGGGGTCTTACAATATCATTTTTTTGAGATATTAAGGCAATACCATGCATTCAAGAGATCTAGATTATTTAGCTATTTAAACATTAATTGGGACCACATAGTCCTCATGGGAGCCTTTATTGTTTGACTATTTTAATAGGTAAATGCCTTTATTTAATTCATCACACTATTCAACTTGTGGTCCTCATTACCTATACAAGCCAATCGCATGTCATTAACAACATTATATCATATTTTTATCACACTAGGTTCCATACATAATTCAAGTTAAAACTTGGGGAATTGAACCCCCTTCTTAGTTTTCAAACAAATGTGGTCATAGTTAAACAAATTACATGGCCAACAACATTAACATAACATCAATCATCAACCATTCATATTGCCATCACACCACTTAATGTGATAGGCTTATTTATTACATGATTAACAAGGTTCATAGAAACCATTTACAAAATAATCATAATCATGATAACTTAATATATAGCTAACAAGGCCTTTACTAACCATACACAAGTATTTACATTCATTTATGCATTATCATGACTCATTCATGACCACTAGGCTAATTCAATATATGTATATTTGACCTTCACAAAACTATTTAACCATTGGTCATTTAAATAGGCCACCTTCAAAGATTCAACACTTCATTTATTACATTATGGTCACTAAAACCCACATAACCACTCACAATTCACTATCAAGTTTCCACCATATTGTTACCATATTTAGGCTCAACACACACAATAAGTTCAGTTTTATGTCTAGGGTTTAAATCTTGTACTAGTTATTGACCTAAAACATATCACCCAATACTTAATACATGGTTCACAATAACTTTAGCATACCATTTACCAATCATTCAACTTATTAATCCCTTGCCCTAGCTCAATACATCGCCCACATATAACTAGGCATTTTACTTAGACATTTTTATAAACAACTTTTATGCATACTTATATCAAGATCATTTTCATAGTAGATATCATCAAGACTAGAGCTACTCAATACCCTCATGTTAAACCACATACAATATTTATCTACTATCAATAATATATATCATCATGAGTATAAACAAGTATCATCATTATTCATTGTTAGGTAGTAAGACATTTTTTATTTGATACAAAACCACCTTGTACACTTACTAATTAAAGTGTAAAATACAAGGGTTTAGAGTTATATAATAAGGGTAAGAGATACATGCCTCAAACAAGATAACGCACCAACAACTTTGACTCTCTTTCTTGCCATAAGATTAACACCTATAAACCCTAGCCTCCAATCTTCTTTCAAAAGCCTTTTTGAGTGTTTGGAATGTTTAAGTCTAGAAAATAAAGACTTAAGAAGCTACAATGACTTTATAGGGAGAGGGTTTATGGTTTTGGGCAAGGGAAATGACCAAAAGGTCCTTGGTTAAAATTTGGACAGTCCACACGTGCAGGGGTATGACTCCCACATACGAGTCCTATGGCAATCATGAACTTGGGTATGGATGGTACCCTAACTATACCCTATCTTTCTCCTAGGTCAACTATATTATTGTGGATATGAAAAGGGACCTTTGAGTCATAAGTAAGATGAGTCACCCTCCAATCATGAGCTCAACTCGTGATCAAAGCAATCCACTCTAGGTTTGATACTTTACTCTATATGATTGGCTAGTATATGACTCATAAGCTTTAGTTACAGCCAAGGAATGAACTTGTTGTATGGAGGATAGTATGTTACCTTAATATACTACTTTAGATATAAAAGGGTAGGGAATAGTTGGTATAAGTCATGAATTAGGGTAAGTCTCAAGTACCCCCAACTATATCCACTCTAGAGGCATCAAAATTTGATGTTTTCTCAAGGGTTCAAGACTAGGTGCTTCATGTCTTCCCCATATGGGATCATTTTTTCATGAAGGAACGGTAAATCAAGAATATACACAAGTTAACACATCAACATGCATCATATAAACCTTTACACATGTTATAAATAACACACAATAAGGATACAATGCAATACATATTATGACCATCGATAATCAACCAAAAAAACTTTTCTTGCAAGGTCATATTATTGTGTGTTTTGGGGATCTAGTCATTCGATAGGATAGATCAGGAAGCTTACATGTATACTTATCCCTATACTTGTACTTTATTGTTGGCATGAAATTAATTATTAAATTCATGGTTTTGAAATTAGTTTTTGGCACAATTAAGTCCTTTGACATGATTAATCATTTAAGTGACTTCCCATGGGTTATTATGCATTACTCATCCTTTATTTCTGTTTATGAATATTATGGGGTGCATGGGAATATAAAATAGATTTCATGGTACTATGAATTCCCTAATTACTTCATTTTGGTTTTGAAAATTTTATACCCTCAAAATATTTGTGAAATTGCCATTTGATATAATTTTGTTATATGATTTGACTACACTTGAATCATTGCATTGCATAGATGGTTAAAAAAATATGGAATAGGTTTTGATTTGATTTAAAAGATTTATGAAATGGCCTTGGTTGCCATGGTTTTATTTTAAATGGCTTTGGTTTAATTGGAAACCTTGGAGTTAATTTGGTCCAATGGCTTTTGTATATCTCTGTTGGGCCCTAGGTAGCACTGGGATGAATAAGCTTTTGGGTAGGGGATAACCAAGCGTCCTTGGTATACATCTTTGGTGATACCCAATAGAGCGGAGAATTGTATTCGTTGGTGTAATGGAATGGAGTTTGGTGGTTAACCTAGAATTCCCTTTTAGTGGTAGACTTCAAGGGAACATCGGGTTGCATATTCTGGTGATACCCTTCTCTCTCAAATAAGAGGGTACTATACTAGTGTTGCATGCATTCTTATAGCACTTTGTACTAAGGTTCACATTTGCCTTTGTATTATTCCCTAGATATGAGTCTCGACCTTATGTTAAGTTACTTATGGTATATGTGGTTGTGTTTTTTTCATTATCTAGTCTTCAGGACTCTTTTTAGGTATGGTTTAGTCAGGATGATTCCTCATTATTGTCTAGGTTGTTGTTATGAAGTACTTCTTGCCTATAGTGTCATATCTTTACTCTAGGATTTAACATTTGAAGGCATGGGTAACTCCTATAATTTGGTTTCTTAAAGGACTATTCTTGTGCTAGGGTGCATTGGTTTGGGAAACATGGTGATGTGTTAAGATGGGGAATGTAGAAGTCCCTAAGTGGGGAAGAGTCTAGGGTGACTACTAACAACTAAGGTTTTGGAAGGTAAGGTAAGATCGTTGTTATGGGAATGATTACGAAAGGAATGGGTGGTGAAAACCTTGTGAAGGTTGTAAAGAGTGTTAGATCTTTTGATGGAAAGATCATACCATGGGTACATAAGTCATAGGGTTGAATGTGGTGATTGGTAGACATACCTATAGTTGTGTTGCATACTTGAGATATGTTATAGGGCATGGTTTTATGCATTGTTTTCATGGTTTGATAATTGTAGGGTTTTGGGTTCTCAATTATAGGATGGAGGTTTTTGTTATAATGGTTGGATTTGGTTTTTTCCATGTCCTTTACTCATAGATCCTATATTATAATGGTGATGGAAGCGGAGTAGTGTTTCGGGATAGGGGTAAGGAAAAAAAACCAGTGGCCTAAGTTTGCTCTTTTGTGCTTTGGATAGGCTTGAACATAGAACCGGTGGTGTAAAGCTAGACTAAAGCTTTCATGGTGGTGTGCCTTAGTTAATTCTAAATCTAATTGGACTTGCTCTTTAGCATAAGTTTCATTCATCTGGTGATATATTTTTGTCTTAGGGCAAAAAGGGAATAGTTCTTTATTGGTTGGCTCCTTTGAGTTGTATTGATATCTTGGATCCTTTGTTTCTTGTTCTTTAAGGAGGTCCCATTGAGGATCTTGTATCGGTAAGTTTTTCAGTTCTGAATGAAAGGTATGGCTTTGGTAAAGGTTCTATTGTGAAACCAAAAGTCCGAGAAAGCTATTTGGGATGTAGAAAAGGACATGAGAGTCCAAAACTCTATGTTGGTTCTTTGTTCTAGAAATTTGTGCATAAGGTATGTGTTTTTCAAACACATCTTTTTTTTCTAACTTGGTTAAAGGTGAGGAATGGTTTATCTTATGTCTTTGTTTTCTAGCCTAGTTAGAGGTCGGGATAGAGGTGTTGGTGAATAGATAACGTTTGGGTTAGGTGATGATCTTCTCATCTTGGTTTATGTCCTTGTCTTCTATTTTAGTTTAGGGAAATTTTAATGGGTTATCTCATGCTTATTCCTACCCTTACCTGTCATTCGAGGATGAATGTTCCTAGTGAGAGAGACTAAAACACCCTGAAATAGGACCCTTGAAAATTTTCCTTTAGTTTTGGACTCACTAGGTTTGGTATGGCTAAAGGGTATGATTCTTACCCTTGGATAAGTGTTGTAGAGTGGCTTTATGGTGAAGTCGTACCCGAGGAAATGTGTTTTTCTTAGTTACTTCTATAGGTATGACTCCTCAATGTACGAGTCATATCTAAAGATACTAGTGATGCAAGGTAAGTCGTAGGAGCTTGATTGAGTTGTCTTGTAAAGTCTGTCCAAGTTACAAGATGTGGGTATAGTTTGGTGTATGAATTGTACCCTTAGGTATGAGTGGGGAGGTTTGAGTCATATAGAGACCAGTGTGTAGGGTCATGGCATGGTCTTGGGTATGATTTGGGGTACCACTCGTACCCTAGGATATGGATGGTAAGGGGAATCGTACCCCTGAACATGGTTTGTTTTGAGTTTTAAGTCAGGGGCAGTCCGGATATTTCCTACTTCAAATCCATTATGTTCCCACGTTATATAACCCTTGGTATCCTTCCATTACACTTATTAAAGGATGGAAACACTTAAAATATTCTCTCAAATACTATCTTGAAGATTAGAGTCTAGGGTTTCTTCGTGTGTTCTTCAAAGGGATCAAAGGTCAAGATTTCTTCCGTGAATCTTCATGTATAAGGCATTTACTCCTTCCCTCATTTTTAGTTCCAACATGCTTGATAAAATGCCTCAAAGAATGTTTTTACTCTATTGTTGAACTTTTATTGGCAATCTTGCATGGTTTGGTTTTGTAATGGAACCTTAATGGATTTAGATGTTTTTTCATGGTTTAAATGATATAAATGCTTTAAATGGTTGGCATGGTCTAAAATGGTTTGGAATTGTTTTAAATAGTGTACATGGTTTGGAAGGATTAAATGGTAAAGCCTTGGTGGCTATAAAAATAGTTATACTTGTGGGGTACATAGAATTCCCCAAGTGGTTTAATATGGTAAATTGAATGGCACTTGGAATTCCCTTTAAACCTATATATGGTTGGCTATGGATAGTACTTTTAATTATTGTCAGTATGATGATACCACCACTAAATGGCCTTGTTTAATAAATGGTAAATGGAATGATTGGTTGCTTGGTAATGGTTTTAATTGGGCAATAATGGTGTTATGTGTAGAAAAGTCGTGGAGAGTGGAGGTCCTAGGGGGACCAAATTGGGAAAATCATATTTTCTGATGTGAGGTTGGTCTTGGTGACCATGTTCATAATGTCACACTTTATTTTGAAGGATGGACTAGTCATCCCAGGTTTTTCTTCCCTGGTCATGAGGCTACATGCACTGGAGCCCTTTCAGTGGGGGGAGCTGAACCCATATAGCCCATTGGTGGTTTTGGACGGCAGAGCTACACAACCCAGGTAAAGGTTGTAATGGCATGCTAAACCCGATTCCCTTTCCTGGCATGGTAATATATATATATATGTATGGTTGTATGCATTACGGATGGTTTTTATTGTCTTGGTAAATGGCATTAATTTATTCATATCCTGAGTACATGCTAGTGTTCACCCACTAACCCATCTTTGGGCGGCTGTATACCCACGCTATAAAGGAACTGGCCATCCTACTTCTCTTTCTTAGTGATCAAATTCGGGGAAAATCGATGTTAGATTAAAGTGGTAAGCTTTCATAATCTAAAAGGCATCTATTTCATTTCATAGTTTACTTTACATATCTCTTGTCTCTCATAGAGTTTGGTTTTAGCTATGGTCGGGGGCATGTCCCGACTAGGTACTCTAGTTGTTCTAGAGGCTTTGTATGGATAACTGTGGACTTGGGTATAGTATGGATTTATTTGTTATATGTACATAGATACATTGGCTTATTATCATGGTATTGGTTTATGGTTTCCACATTGGTTTGGGTTGGTTAATTGTGGTTGGACTTGGTTGGGTTGCTCTCGAAAATAGACTTATCCCAGAGTCACCACACTGGTGAATAGACTATCTTTTTATATGTTAGGATATTAGCCAACTCAAGGTATGCGTTTGGTGGTCAGGTGGGGTAATGAGGGCGGTTCCTAGTCCTCTTTGGTCTTGGGATTGCCCATTACGACAAGTCCTTGGTTTTGGTCATGTCACTATGTTATTTACATGATTTTACATTTTCAAGCAACAAGTCAGTCAGAACCATGATTTTATCCCTATACTCAGATTATCATTTTTATACCAAACAACCAGTATTATTTCATGTTAAATACCTTAGTTTACAAGTTCATGGTTACTTCAGATTATGCATGCACTGTCAGTTTTCAAAACACCATGTTAAAGCATGTCGGTCTTAAGTGCATGCACCAATTCATTAATTCAGTGTCAGTTCAGTTGGCAGTAGGATTTGGCACTGAATAAAAGCAGGGAAGGTGGCTCCCACATCATCTTAGGAAGAGTTATTAGTAGCAGTCCTTGTATTCTAAAACTATGTGGCCAGCATAGGATATTAGGGGTCACCCATCAGTTTAGGCTTAATTTTCTCTCTGGGGTCACCCGTCAGTTTAGGCTTGACACCCTGACCCTTTGGGTCAATAGATTAGTTGATCCACACAACTAGTTTTAGCACCCGTGGCACGATACTAACACCCTTCCAATAGGTATTACAAGTTGGACCCAAATTAGCTTAGATTGGGGCATGTCTATTATTTGATGCCACCTATAGTTTCATTCAGTATATCTCAGCTCAGGTTTGCTTGACTAAGTGTACAAATATTCAGTTATTTAGTTATACAGAGTTTAGTCATTCAAATTACAAATTATCTCAGAAACATGTTTATACTTGGTCTTGCCTTCTTAGATATTACATGTCATGTTTTTATGCTCAGTATCCATACATGATCCTTTATTCAGTTTTACAGCATGCTCAGCTTTACGTGAGATTTACATATAGTATACATGTTTTATCGCTTCTCAGCTTCAGTTCTTCTTATTTTTAAAAAAGAAAGGAATTGAGAAACTAAGTGTAGTAAGTCACCGGCTTATCAGATTATGTTTGTTACTCATGGTTTAATATACTTCAAATTTTAATTGATTTCACTCTCTTGGTAAATCTACTAGCACTTAGCATGCATGTTTTAAGATTATATATCAATTATATTTTACCTATTGCATTAACCCATACTTACTCAGTACATTCCAATGTACTGATCCACATATATGTATATGTGCTACATTATCTTATAATGTAGGTACCAGTTGTAGCCTACGCATCATAATCAGACAGGTTGTAGCTTCCAACCAGCATATGATGAGTTCTCCTATTTCGGGGACTCTGGTCAGATGTTCTTCATGTACTTTATTTTTTATTATTTATAAGTATTGATTAGTGGTATTTGGAGTCATGTCCCAACTATCTATAGTCAGTATAGTAGAGGCTTCATAGATAGTCAGTCAGAGTAATGAAATGTAAATTCCAGTTCTCTCTTCAATTTTATTAGGTTGTAAACTTTATCAATATTTTATTTATCCAGATTATGGCATGATTATTTTTCCACATAGAAAATGTAGCTATTTTATATATTCTAAATTAGTTGCTCAAGTATCATACCAATTCATGGGTTAGCTTGGGATTACTTGTGGTTCTAAGCACCATATTACGACTAAGGCTAGTCTCGGGTCGTGACAACTTACTTGTGTAAATGGCTTGAATCATAGATTTTTTCATATGATATGACTTACTCACTTATACTATTGCATGCATAAATGGCTAATGAATTAATGTGGATTATTAAGTACTTAATGGCTATGTTTTGGTTGATAAAACTGAAAAAGGTCGAGGCATTCCTCCGATTTGATTTAATGAACAAAGGGGTTCGAGGCATTCCCCAAAGTTATTGTGATGGTTATGGCATAGAGATAAGCTTGCAAGTGTAAGGGTACGATGATACCCATCGCATACCTTAGCGGTTCTATAACACCCTAGGTTTTGACCATTAGAAAATTTCCTAAAATTCTAGTCTTTGGACCCAATATAACTCGAGGGTATGAACCATATGTTTGGGTACGGATGGTAAGGTCCAGTTGTATACTAACCAGTGTTGGTTGGTGAGATGGATTTTAGTTACTGGAATAGATATGGCTTAAGATTACAAGTCGTATTGGTGGTTATGGATTATTTGGTTCCTTAACTTAATCTTAGACTTGGTTATTTAGGTTGGATCTGAGTGCGAGTGGCTCACCGTGATCCGTAAGCTAGGGTAGAAGTTGTACCATGGACTCATATGGTGGACAGTGTCTAAATCTTTCTTAAGCTTAAATCAGTCAGGGGTACGGATGAAGGGTATGAATCGTATGCTTTGGATATAACTTGGTTGGATGAGTCGCATGTTGGACAGCGTGTGATCCTAAGGTTGAGGCTGGGTTATGAGTGTAGGGTACCATTCGTATTGGAAGGGTATGACTCGGGTGGGACAGTCATATCCTTGTGATGGTATTTTGGTGAAACTTAAGTGGGGTATTGTGGATATTTCCCCACTTTTCCTAATAAAGTCCCATGACTTTTAACCTACTTGAGAGATTATTTACCCTATTATTCCATTCCTTAACACTTAGAAACTTTTCTAAAATACTCCATAATTCTCTCAAGAGCTTTTTGCCAAGGGAAGCTAGGGTTTTAACAAAAGGATCATTTAGGGATTGTCTTGGTGATTTCTTTCTATCATCATCTTTGTTTAAGGCATGTTCTCTTCCCTCGTTAATTCTAACTAAATGCATGGTTCTTATGAATGTTTTCATGATTTTATTGATTGTATGATTTTGGTTTTCAAATATGATTTGGGGGGTTTGATATTAATGGCTGGTTAAGGTTTCCCATTGTTTTAATTATGCTTTTATATGCATTAATGGTGGTTTGGATAATTGGATTGCATGGGAATTGTTTGATGGTAGTTGGAATTGGTTTTGGTCATATTATGCCCCCAATGTGTTTGATAAAATGCTTATAAATATATGTTTATTACATTGGCTACTTTTAATGTAACTCTTGCTTATTTTAAAACTTGGTAAAGGAATTACGCATGGTTTAAATGGATTGGAATGGTAAATGGCTAATGGTTATGCTTCAGGGGTACATGGAGTCTCCCAAGTGGTTTAAAATGGTAAATGGAAGGGCACTTGAAAGTTCCCTTAAATCTATCTATGGTTGGCTATGGATAATACTTGAAAGTAAGGATTGATATGACGATACTAATGTTAATGGACTTAGTTAATAAATGGATAATATTTTGGTAATTTCAAAATTGATTTTATTTGGGCAATAATGGGGGGATATGTAACAAAGCAGTGGAAGATGAAGGTCATGGGGGGCCAAAACTAGAAACTCATAGTTGGTAATATAAGGTTGGTCTTGGTGACCATGTGCATGATGTCACACTATATTTGGGGGATGTACTAGTCATCTTAAGGTTTTCTTCCTTGGCCGTTCAACTATACGCACCGGGGCACTTTCAGCAGGGGGATTTGAACCGATACAGCCCATGGGTGGTTTAGGATGGCAAAGCGACATTGCCAAGGTAAAATTTTTAAAGGCATGCTAAACTCGGTCCCTTTTCCTGACATAGTTATATATATATTTATGGTTGTGTACATATGGATGGTTTTATGTAATTTGATAAATGGCATCATTTTATCCTTACCCTGAGATCATGATAGTGGACACTCACTAACCTCGTCTATAGGCAACTTTGTGCCTACACTATGCAGGAACCGTCAGTTCTACTGCTCTTACATAGTGACTGACTCGGGGATCAGCATTTGGACTGAAGTAGTGAGCTTCCATCCTTTTAGAAGGCTTGATGTGTGAGCATATGCTAACACATTTGAGGCTTTTAACTCTAAATAATTGCAAGGTCTTGAGCAACTTTACTTATTTTTGATTAGTTTATTTTTGATTTTGCAATTTAAGCTAATATGATACCGAACCAACATAAAATGAAGCAAAGAAGTTGAAATTTGAAGAAATCTAAAGAAAAATGTGGCTGATGGCATTTATGATAAGTCGTCAGCCCTGTGATAAGCTACCAGGTTGGTCGTCATCAATAGACAGAGAATTGGCCTAAAGTGAAAGTTGTGATGATATTTTGTGATAAGCCTTCAAGGGTCTGATAAGTTATCAAGAATGTCGTCAGCATAAGGCAACCAAGGAGAACTGAAGCAAATCATTGATGACATTTTGTGATAGGCCGTCATGTAGCTGATAGGTTATCAAGTTTGTCGTCAGTCTAAAATAGGGAATGAGTTCCATCTGGTAGAATCGATGACATTTTGTTATGGGCCATCATAATAGTGATAAGTCATCAATAATGCCGTCAGACTTAGGTAGGACATGAGAATTGGAGCAAAAGTGTGACGACATTTCTGATAAGTCGTCATAGTCCTGATAAGTCATCAGAAGTTGCCATCAACCTAAGACAGGACTAGTATGGATTTGAAAAAGACCTAACTACATTCTTGATAAGTCGTCAGGATCCTGATAATGCGTCGTCACCAATAGTCATCATCTATTCTGAGAAAAAACTGTAACCTTAATTTTATTTCCTTATTTAGGGTAAACTATTTAAATCTTTGTTTTAGGGTTTTCTAGACATTGTTGTTGTTATTATTATTATTCCGCACAAGGTCGACACTTTGAGTTTTGGACAACATATTTTGATATTTTCTCTCTTTACTTCTTGACTTTAACAACACAACTATTTTTGAGAGATTATTATCAGTATTTTGGGATTTTTCCTTTGTAATCTAATTTGCGATTCACTAGTGATTATTCATCTCTATCATTTTATATTTCAAATCATGAACTCAATTATGTGTTTCGTTCATTACATCATGAGTGGCTAAACTCCATTAACCTGAGTTATAGGATCTAGTGTTAGGTCTTGATGAGGTGCTAAGTATTCAAGATTCAAAAGGTGATAGGATTTCTTGATAATTCTGAAGTTTTAATTAACGTCTGTTGGTTGCAAACAGTAGACACACCTGCTTTGATTTGCTTGAGAAAGAAATCAAATATAGTAGGAAGTGAATTATCAACAGGGACTCGAAAATACTTCGTTTAATATTCAGCATTGTAACAAAGTTGATTAACCTGTGGTAAAATCTGGGCAGTAAATAGAAATTCCCTAAGTCCGAGAGGATTAGGGAATTAAACGCTTAAGTAGGTCGAGTGACAATTAAGAATAACATCGATAAAGATAGCTTGTTTTCCTACCTACCATGAGAATCTTGAACCACTAGTAGCATCTGACAAGTACCAAAATCCCTAGTGAACATAATTCTGGTTTTTCCATAAACTCTTGATTACAAACTGAAACTAAGGTGGCCAAAAATTATTTTCTATTCATCAACAACCCCCATTTTATTTTTTTATATCATTTGTTTGAATTTAACTTGTAGCTTTAGTTTCAAACTAGTCTAATCGCTACTCACATTGTTCCCTTTGGATTCGAACCCGACTTCAAAGTTGGGTAAATATATTGACGATGGTCGCCTTGCACTAAATTAATGTGTAAGTTGAGCGTTATCAAAAATGGTACTGTTGTCGGGGAAAAATTTGGTGTATTAAGTTGGTTTGAAATTTTAGCCTACTTGCTTGATTTTAAACTTGTAAATATTTAGTTTTAGTTTTCTTTTATTTCTGGTGTTAGGTAGATTTTTATTTTAGTTTACTTATTACTATGGCATCTTGGGATGAACATGAGCTTGGTGGCTAGAAATCATATCTTGATGATCCATGTCCATATTGTGATGGACCTCACTTTTGGCAAGAATTTAGATATGCTCCCTGGAGAGAGATGTGTGCACCATCTCTATCCCCCCGGTATGCTAATCCAAATTTCTAGTTCTTCTTATGATTTTGATAGGTCTTATGATCAAGAACAAGAAGAATAAAGCACCGAAAAGAGAGGCATTAAAGCTATTCTTCAACTAATGTTGGATTGTGTAGACAAAATGAATGATATCATGTGTGATATACATCAAGACATAAGGAAAAATAACGAGGAAAGAATGATAGAGGATATAGATATAGAGGTCAAGAATTCAAAGCACTTTTCCATATTATGTTTAGATGATATCATGTCTGTGAAATCATTTAACATAATGGATGAGTGTGAAGATGAGAAACAAGAAACCTATATCGGTGTCGTGCTTGATGTTGAGCAACCCTCGATGATTTTCCAACCAATCGAACCAACCATGAGGGATGATGCCCTGATTGAGGAAACGGTACTAGCGGCAAAATAAGAAACTAAGAAAATCTCTTCTGAAGACTCTAGCCCAATTCAGGGTGAGGATGCCTAGAAGGATGCACTTTCAAAATTAAGGAGAAGACCTCATTCGAACCATTTTTCAACACTGTACTTGGTGGATGAGATAGAAGTCCACCTACCCAAGCAACTGAAGTGTTTTGAGGATGAGGAATATAATCCTTATATTTTGGAGTTTGGCATTCAAAAAGAGCAAAATGAAACCCCTCACTTAAAGGTTAGTAAAGGCAAAATTCAATGTGCATCAGGTGGATTATTGATAATTTCATCAATACCCAATGAGCCTATCCAAAAATTTGATATAAAGTTGGATAAGATATTCAAGTCATCAAAGTGGCGAGATAAAGGAAGTGCCATTGTATCCGTACATTTTCCCAATGCCCCTCAAAGATGTTTTGATCAAAAGTTAGGCTGACGTTTCAAATCCTCCAAGTGGAGACAAAAATAATTATCAATAAGGTATCTTAATAAAGTATGAGTAGTCAAGATAACTGAGTCATGCTGCGACACTAAATTAGGCATTTCTTGGGAGGCAAACCAAGGTATTTTGTTGTTTGTATTTGTATTATGTGATTGACATCAGATCTTCGCACCCATGGTGCCATAGGTATGTTTCTAAATATCTTTTTTTGTTTTAATGCATTGGGGATATTGCATGATTTTAAGTTGAGGGTGGGGCTACTTGTGGGTGTTGATATCCTCTGTGGGTTTTTGTTGTCGTGCCTCTTTTCCCCGAAGTCTTGTTCCTAGTAGAGCTGGCATGTTTAGGTGTATTGTATTTTGTTTTGTGATGTGTTGTGGTTAACTAGGAGAAATACAAGTAATGACGCAGTTAATATGTTTTGTGATTTTTAAGCACCTCTGCAAGTTTCTATTTGTAATACTGTGTGAACTACATCTAATTGTGACCACAGTGCATCTTTTGGTGGCATTAGTTTGGGCAAATTGATAATCAGTGCTAAACAATTGCATGAACCAGATAAGTACTGATGTACAATATATTTATGTGCCATGTGTGTGTGAGGTCTTACTCAGTTCCCTTTGTGTGTGAATCCAGAACTTGCTCGATTAGTCTTGCCTTGGTTGTAGGATAGGGGTTAGGAGAGAATCATTGGCCATTTTGATATTAGCCCACTTTTAGTCTAAATGACCTTCCCTATATACATAATATCCTTTGATCCCTATTTTGAGCCTAAATAGCCTATTTCTTTCATGACATCTATCACCTTCCCATTTATTTCACAATGAACCTGTTTTGGCCCTGGTCCTTCTTGGATAATGCGCACCTTTACTTAGGTAAATAGACTAAGTTTAGGGTGCCTATCATAGGGGTGTGTGATGCAAAATGAGTATGAAGAGAGGTAGAATAATAGAAGAGAATAAAAAGCCGGGTGTGGTGCAAAAACAATAAAACAAGAAAAAGTTGTATAAAAGATTAGAAAAAGATAATTTGGTGATTGAAAAGACTGTATCCATCTTTAGCATGTGTGATCAATAAAAAAAGAGGAAAAATTGAAGGTTGAGAAGTGAAATCCTAAGATTTTAGTGTAGTGTTAAGGAGGCATAGTCACTCTAAAATTTACATGAATATTATACCATCCCCTAGCCTACATTAAAAGCCTAAGAAAATCCCTAAAGTGATCCTAATTGACCTACCTGAAGATTTGGGTACTGACTATAAGGTCAATCCTATGGCATTTGACATGCAGTGTTTGGAACTTTATTCTTAGAGTGAGACTTGTGATTATCCCAATGTTTATGTATGTGAATTCTGATATGAGTGAAAAATGAATTCTTTGTTGTAAAGGTACATTGGGTATGTTGCTAAGTCACTGACTTGTTCAAATGGTGTGATCTTGGTATGTCATGATTTTTATTGCTGAATTTTTGTCGTACCTTGATGCTGGTAAGTTGCATGGTTGTTCTTAAAAACATCAACAGTAAGATTGAAATTGACTGACCTTGGAGATGGTGAAATTATTCTGAACTAAAATAAGTAGTTAGCTGCCAAATTGTACTTTGTATTCTCTTAGTTATATTTTGGTTGCTTGAGGACAAGAAATTATGAGGGTGTTGATGTGTTAGCATATGATAACACATTTGAGGCTTTTAACTCTAAATAATTGCAACATCTTGAGCAACTTTAGTTTTTTTTTTATTAGTTTATGTTTGATTTTGCAATTTAAGCTGATATGATAGAGAACCAACATGTAATAAAGCAAAGAAGTTAAAATTTGAAGAAATCTTACGACAAGTGTGGCTGACGACATTTGTGATAAGTCGTCATCCCTGTGATAAGCTATCAGGTTGGTCATCATCAGTAGACAGAGAATTAGCCTAAAGTAGAAGTTGTGATGATATTTTGTGATAAGTCATCAAGGGTCTGATAAGTTATCAAGAATGTCGTCAGTGTAAGGCAGCCAAGGAGAACTGAATCAAAGCCTTGATGACATTTTGTGATAAGCCGTCACGTAGCTGATAGGATATCAAGTTTATCGTCAGCCTTAAATAGGGAATGAGTTCCAACTGGTAGAATCGATGATATTTTGTGATAGGCCGTCATAATGGTGATAAATTATCAGAAATGCCATCAAACTTAGGCAGGACTTGAGAATTGGAGCAAAAGTATGACAACATTTCTAATAAGTCATCACAGTCCTGATAAGCCATCAGAACTTTTCGTCAAGCTAAGACAGGACTAGTGTAGATTTGAAGAAGACCTGATGACATTCTTGATAAGTCGTCACCAATAATCATCGTCTATTTTGACAAAAAGTTGTAACCTTGATTTTTGTTTCAATATTTAGGGTAAACTATTTAAAGCTTTGTTTTAGGGTTATCTAGACATTGTTGTTGTTATTATTATTATTATTCTGCACAAGGTCGACACTTTGAGTTTTGGACAACATATTTTGAAATTTTGTCTCTTTACTTCATGACTTTAACAACACAACTATTTTTGAGAGATTATTATCAATATTTTGGGATTTTTCTTTTGTGATCTTATCTGTGATTCACTAGTTATTAGTCATCTCTATAAGTTTATCTTTCAAATCATGAATTCAATTATGTGTTTCGTTCATTACATTATGAGTGGCTAATGATAGGCGTATTTACATGCCTAAAGTACTATAATTTACCCATATTTTACCTAAGTTTTGAGGACAAAATATATAATTCATGCACTTTTAGTCCTTTTTCCTGTAAGTGAGCTAACGAACATGATTAGCAAGTTTTCAAGTATAAATGATGCAGAATTCAGCATTTTATGGATAACTTGATGCCAAAGGAAGCTTCACGAAAGAAGGAAGGGAAATCTTACACGCCAAGGACCAAAAGTGGCGCATGGAAAATCTGTCCCGGGCAAAAACAGCAATTCTGAAGACTTTGGGGACTAGCAGTAACTTAGTAGGATTAGGATAATGATGCAGTAACCTAGTAGGATTGGGTTAAGTAATGCATTAGCTTAGTAGGAATAGGATATGGGTGTTATAAATACCCTATTTTGCTAGAGATTTTTATTCAATTCCCCCATTCCATCAATTCCCATCCATCCACCATCCATCCATCCATCAAAACAATTCTACACCCTCATCCCTATTCGATCCTTTCTCTTTTTCTTCATAAATTTGTTATTGAAATTATTATTCATCTATTTAATTCTTAATTTCCACAATGAGAGAAAAGCTATTCTAAAAGGAATTCACGCCTAAAGCCATACCACACCATACTACACGTGAGATCTTTATTGTGGTATAATGATAATGTTTATTGTGATTTCTATCGCACTCATGAGTAGCTAAACTTCTCTGTTGGGGTTATGGAAGCCGTATGAGATACTATCTAAGGATATGAGTTTGTGAATTCGTGACACGTATGCTGCTTATATCATTATTCTCTTCATCTTAATCTAAATTCTTTGTGGTTGCAAACTCATAGAATACGCTAGTATAGTAATAACTTGTTCGAAAGAAAATCCCCCCTTTTACGAGACTTTCACCAAAAGTCTAATAATCTTTGCTTACTTATTGACCGGCTATTCCCTGTGGGATTGATACCCAACCCAGTTGGGTTATATATTTGACAACGACCGCTTTACACTCTTACAAGAGCTGTAGATTGAGCGTTATCAAAAATTGGCGTCGTTGCCGGGGAATACGAGTGTCAATTAAGTTTGTGAGAATTACTAGACCCTTTGGTCAAATATTCTCGTACTTTTACTTTTAGTTTTTGTTTTCTGCAGGTTTTTATTCAGTGCATGCCCCATACTCGAAGTTCTGGACTACCGTTATTACCTATCAATCCTGAACCACAACATATTGGCAGAATGGAGGCACAACATGAAATTGAAAGAATGGCCGCTCAACAGGAACAGGCGATACTAGCTGCTCTAGCCGCCGCTCAAGTACATCAACAAAATATTGATAACCCTGGGCGAGCAAGAAATCCTGATGATGAGGACATAGGTGATGACGAGTTACTAAACCCAAGGCGTGATGCAGAGATCGCAACACCTGCCAACAGAAGAGATCGTCAAGCAAGGTTTAGGCATGACCGCCGACCTGTACAACCAACTTTCGACGATGATGATGATGATCTTGATGGAGCCGGAGCCACAGGAGCCATTATTCCTCCACCATTGGCACCCGGAGCCAAGTTCAACATCACAAGCACCATGATTCAGTTATTGCAACTCAAGGGATTATTTGGTGGACTAGAAGGCGATGATTCGAATATGCATCTCATCAACTTTATTTCAACATGCAAGTCGTTTGACAATCCTGGCGTTGGTCAGAATGCAATTCGATTACGCCTATTTCCATTGTCTCTGTCTGGGGAGGCAACTCTATGGTTGAATGGGCTGACTCCTGATTCTATTACAAATTGGAGGAAATTGAGAGAAGCTTTCCTAGAAAGATTCTTTCCACCATCCAAAAGAGCACAATTGAGAGATGAAATCAGCAACTTTCGGCAGCTTCCAATCGAAGCTCTTCATGAAACATGGGAGAGGTTCAAGACGAAGCTAATGCATTGCCCAAACCATCATATGACCAATGTCCACCTAATGGAGATACTATACAGATCCTTGAATTCAATAACTAAACCAGTGGTGGATAATACGGCTGGAGGATCTTTTATTGACCTCACCTTTGGTCAGGCAAGCAATATGCTAGACCGCCTGACGAAGCAAAGTAGAGCTTGGCATACCAGGGATTCTGAGGTAGCAAGCCCCACTTTATCTATTGGTATGACTGCAGACCAAAGGAGAAGAGAAGAAGAACGTGATCAAGATATAGCGCACCTGAAAACACAAGTGGATCTTCTTACAAAGCATCTATTATCAGGGAAGATCGAAAAAGTCAAAGTTGTTGCGTTAAAAGGAAGAGACGAATCTTATTCAGAAGAAGAAGACAACTTCTTGAACAATCAGGGGGGTTTCTGAGGTAATACCCAAGGAAACCAAGGTCGGAACTATTATGATAAATCTAGAAACAAGGACCAAGGTAGTTGGAAGAACAAGAATGACAAGAGTGGTTTGTATGTTCCCCCAGGAAGACGTGACGCCACTACATCTGGTTCTGGAAATATGGAAGATATGATGGCTAAACTGTTGAAAGGAGTGGAAGCAACCAGCGCGGGAGTAACGGAGGTAATAAATGATTTGTCCTCAATGAAGCAATTGGTTGACTCACATTCCACTTTAATAAAGCAAAGAGAACAGCAATTGAACCAACTTTCCACAGCACTCAATCAAAGAAAGGCTGGCACTTGACCTAGCGACACTGTGCAAAATCTAAAGAATGATGGATCATGCATGGCTATTACTACTCGAAGTGGTAAGGTGCTGGAAACTTCATCCAAAGGCAAGCAAGTGGTCGACGATGTAGCAGACATCAATGATAAGGCTAATGGAGAAGCTGTCGTAGAAACCACCCACGACGTCCATGACGTCACACCGAGTATGTTACAGCCTGAAAAGGCTGAAAAATGGAAGCAAGAGAAGAAAAAATCCGTGGAGAAAACAATTCCTTATCCACCACCACCTTTTCCTCAAAGATTGAAGAAGATTGCGGATGATACAAAGTTTAGCAAATTCATAAATATGTTAAAGCAGCTGACCATTAATGTTCCGTTGGTAGAGGCACTAGAACAAATGCCTAGGTATGTGAAATTTATGAAGGATCTTTTGACAAAGAAGCGAGCAGAAAGCTATGAGTACTGCAGCGCAATCGCTACAAGATAGCTAGTTCAGAAAAAGGCCGACCCTGGCGCCTTCACTATTCCTTGCATGGTTGGATCTATGAATTTCGCTAAGGCATTGTGCGATTTGGGAGCAAGCATCAATTTGATGCCACTATCCGTCTACAGAAATTTGGGGTTGGGCGACCCTATACCAACCAATATGCGGCTCGTGATGGCAGATAGGTCGATAAAACGACCTGTTGGTATCTTAAATGATGTGTTGGTAAAGGTTTGTACCTTCATCTTTCCTGCAGACTTTGTTATTCTGGATTGTGAGGTGGATTCTGAAGTTCCCATAATCTTGGGACACCCTTTCCTTGCAACAGGAAGTGTGCTTATTGACATGAGAGCTAATCAGCTTTTATTTCGGTTGAATGACGAAGTGGTCCGTTTTGATATATGCAAAGCAATGAAGCATCCCAGCGATGTGAATGTGTTCTCTGTAGATAATGTTCATTATGAGGATAAGAAAGCATTATCTGTAGCAAAACAGCTTACTGTTGAGCCATTGTCTACTGCGCTACTGAATGTTGAGCATAAGGATGATGAAGATTATGAAGAAGCTACATGTGCTCTAACAGAAATAGGTTCCTATTCTCGTACTCCTAAATAGTCGGACCTTGATCTTAAGAATCAACCGTCACCAACAGCGAAGACTTCCATTGAAGAGCCACCAATGCTAGAATCGAAAGAGCTCCCCGATTATCTAAGGTGTGTGTTCTTGGAAAGTGGAAATATACTTCCGGTAAGTATGGCGGATGATTTAAGTTAACAGCACGTAGAGGCTCTCATCTCTGCTCTGAAGAGATACAATAGAGCCATGGGTTGGACTATTGATGATATAATTGGTATCCCTCCCGGGATAGGCATGCACAAGGGTCATCTTAAAGAAGATTGCATGCCTACAAGTAAGCCTCATTGTCGTCTGAATCCATTTAGAAAACGATCCACCATCTATCTTGATGAAGTCTAAGTAATCGAGATAGCTATGTCGTGCCGTGACAATAAATCAAGCACTTGGTGGGAGGCAACCCATCGTTTTTCATTTTTTTTTCTTTCTTTCGTTCTACTAATTGTTTGCTTTTGATAAATAAAAATCCAAAAATAAGAGTCATGCCACGACCAAAACTAAGGCGCTTTATGGGAGGCAACCCATCGTTCTAATCATTTTTGTTGTCTTTGAGCAAGTGTAGGTACAAGAGGTGTCAAAGAGGAGATTGGTTTCAAATTTTGAGTTGGAAGTATTGCATGTTGAAGGTGGTAAGTTAGGAATGAAGATATAAAATGCTATGGATTGGGCATTGCTTATGAAAATATCGGCAAAGAACAAGGCAAGGCCTATGTAAATCTAGGCCATGAACAAGGCAAGGCCTATACTATGGCCTAAGCTCTCGGAATCTAGTGTGCCATAGCATAGGCGCCGCCCATGCCTAAGAATGCCATAGCATAGGCGCCGCCTATGTCAATGTATTTTGCCTCTGAATCTCATATGCCATGGCATAGGCGCCGCCCATGCCTAACAATGCCATGGCATAGGCGCCGCCTATGCTCAACAATGCTTTGCAAAAGGCGCCGCCTATGGTCACTTTTAGTCTCCAAATCCAATTTTAAATGGGTCAAAACCCGACCCAAGCCTCTCCTATAAATAAGAGACTTAGTCTTAGACCAAAAATACATTGCAAACCTAGCATAAGCGTCGCCTACCTCTCCAAATCCTCTCAAAAATTTTCCTTTTGCTCTTTTACTTTGCAAGAACATCATCCAAGGTCATCAACCAAGTAAGTACTTCTTTGTTCTTCATTTATATTCCGTAAGTACTACACTACTACGCCTATTATGAATTGTTAAATCTTGAAATAGTAGAAGTGACTTGAATGTGGTTGATGTGTTATGATACAACTGAGTGAAAGAATACGTACGAATGATCTTAACATGTTTCCAACTTGAATTTGATTTTGATGCACTGTCATACTTTTGCGGAATTGACATGGTCACAAAAATTGCATAATCTTGTCAATAGAAAGCTTACATGTTGGAATAACTTGTTCATCAAGATGAGAATTATGGTTGACTACCAACATAGGAGGTTGTGATTATTTCTAGATGCTATACCTTGATTCAATCCCTATGTAGTAGTCTTGATATATCAAACATGAAAGTATTGCTAAGAATACAAGAAGTATGACTGCACTGATTTTATTGTTGGAATATAGCACCTAAAACGTATGCCGATGAAGTCTGAGTAATCGACCACTTTCACTTCACTAGTCTGTACCAATAAACTAAGTGTGGGGTGGTGCCACTACTGCTTGTTTATAGATTGTATCCATCGAGATGACGCTAACATGAACATTGCTTTAGTCTCAGGTACAATGGCACCCAAAGCAAGACAAGGCAAAGATAAGGCAACCACTTCCCAAAAAGGCAAGAAAAGAGGACGCAAAGAGCAAGGAGAGTCCTCCTCGATGCAAGTACCACGCCGCATGTTTGGAATTAAATGGGTTTTAGAGGAGGAAGCAAAGGAATGGTATAGGAACAACAAAGAGAAGAAATATGTTCATGTGGACTTGATAAACAAGGAAAGCCTAGCAAAGAAAGAACCGCGCATGTTGGCCAAGATAATGGCGTTACATCTTGATTTCATCTTCCGAGACATGGGATAATGCAATCTTGATTAAACACGAGAATTCTATGCCAACTGGTCACCGAAAACCACAGGGAATGAAGTCAAGATTCGGGGCCAAGTTTTACAACTCAATGCGGATTTCTTCAACTCCTTTCTTGGCTTGCCTGCTATTGATCCATCACCATTCAAAGAGTTGTACAGTAGACCTCCATATAGAGCCATTCGACACACACTCTGTGGAACAAGGTCCATGGCACGGTGGAGTAGACCCAAGGACACCGGACGACACAATACCTTCCCATATGCTCCTTTGAATAGAGAAGCAAGAATATGGTTGTGCATAGTCAACTCTTGCCTAATTCCAGGGACTCAGTACACAAAGATAACACGAGATAGAGTGTGCTTGGTATACGCATTGATGACGAATGTCCCTATCAACATTGGGGTAATTATTCGATCCACAATGTGGAAAGCTAGGCTACACAAGAGGTCCCACTTCAGTTTTGGCAATCTGTTGACTACAATATTGAGGAAGGAAGACATCGAAGAGGAAATGGCTGATCATAAACTCCCACACAACCCAAAGAAGGTTGATCTCACGAAGGTTAAAGATGCTGAAACCACGCATAGAGTCAACCTTACCACTTCAGAAAGACATGCTCGGGATGAGAGTTTCTTTCACCATCTTTATGGCATGACTCAGTTTACAATGATGAGAGAAGGTCGTGTTCCAACTGCTGCAGAGCTCCAACAGCTGGATTATGATTACCCAATGAATGAGCACGCGAAGGCGATGTGTGGAGTAGGTACATATTTTGAGGAACCTCTTGATGACGATGTGCCGACCGATGATGATCGACGAATGCCAGACTCCGACGTGGAGGAGAATTCTGATGACGACGACTCCAATGATGATTTCGACGAAGGAGGTATGACCCAAGACATAGAGGAGGAGTCCGACTAACCAGGTTCTTCTTATTTATTTTTCACTGAGGGCAGTGTGTCCCGTCTAAGTGTGGGGGGCTGGTATTTGCATGCTATACTTCTCTATCTGCATTTGCATTTATGTTTGTTTTGTTTTTCTTTTTAGTAGTTAATTTTTTTTTTATTAGTTAAATTTTTTTTTTAATTTAACTTTGCATGAAATTATTCTAATAGGTAGCATGAGATTATGACAAGAGTTTGTGCTAAAATCATGACTATTGAGATGTTTAGGCTCTAATTGTGACTCACTATGTGATATTATGTGGTTCAATTCCTTCATCTGTTGGGTCAAGAGTCTATGCTACTCCCAATAAAGTCGACCATGTGCCTTGTGTGTGTGAGGATATAGTATATTCTGTGTTTGTGGCTGATGCTAGAACTTTCCTGGTATGTATGTAAAGCAAAAATAAGGAGTGCAAGTCTAGGAGATGATTTAGGCATTTCTTTGGCAACCTGTGATTGTTTACCTTCTTTTTACCTACTCGTGGACATCATCCTAGATAAACCCCTTTGAGCCTTTAGCCTATTTTCTTTGACAGCCTCATATGTAAGCCTAATCCATTTTTATTCAAGACCATAATTTGATCCAAATTCCTAAGTGCTTTAAAGTGTAAAGTCATGTGACAAAATAAGAGGAAATTGGGTGAGTATTAAGCCTTAGAGTGTATTGGTACTTGAAATTGTTACAAAAAAGAGTGGTTATCATAGAGGTGTGTTGTAAAAAAAAGAGAGAAGAAAAGAAAAAGAAATAGAAAAACAAAAAGATAAATTCTGTTCAAAATTGAATAACAAAAGAGGTGCGAAGGGGTGGTAGATTAAAAGAAAGTAGAAAGGTTGTTTGAAAGAAAGTGTTAATGGCATAATGTGATGTATTAAAGCGCTTAGGAACATAGTCACTATTTCGGGCCAAAATAGTCCTACCCGTCCCATAGCCTACATTACAATCAGCAAAAGACCTATTTGATCCTAAGCTTAGCATTCTGATATTTAGTGGAGCATTACACTAAGGGCAAGCCTATGGTCATCAGTTGCAACATATGAATTCTTTGTGAGAGTGAGAGCAAGGATAATCCTATACCCATGTTCGAAATATATACAATACTTGTGAGTGATTATGGGTTATATTTCGTGAGACACACATGGTTGATGAGTTTTGGGTAGTTGTGTATGATTATTTGTACCTCAACATGTGGACACGAATTAATCACCATCACGAGTCTATGTTGGAGGTTGAATTGTTTCTACTAATGATCAGAAAACTACTCTTTGTTAATGATTGACGTGCTTGTCTTGATGAATATTTTGTGTTGTTACTGTGAAATCCCAAGTAGATATTTAGATGTACATGATATTTTGTTCGAGGATGAACAAATCTTTAAGTGTGGGGTGTTGATGATAGGAGTATTTACACACCTAAAGTACTATAATTTACCCATATTTTACCTAAGTTTTGAGGACAAAATATATAACTCATGCACTTTTAGTCTTTTTTCCTGTAAGTGAGCTAACGAACATGATTAGCAAGTTTTCAGGTATAAATGATGTAGAATTCAGCATTTTATGGATAACTTGACGCCAAAGGAAGCTTCACGAAAGAAGGAAGGGAAATATTACACGACAAGGACCAAAAGTGGCGCATGGAAAATCTGTCCCGAGCAAAAACAGCAATTCTGAAGACTTTGGGGATTAGCAGTAACTTAGTAGGATTAGGATAATGATGCAGTAACCTAGTAGGATTGGGTTAAGTAATGCATTAGCTTAGTAGGAATAGGATATGGGTGTTATAAATACCCTATTTTGCTAGAGATTTTTATTCAATTCCCCCATTCCATCAATTCCCATCAATCCACCATCCATCCATCCATCAAAACAATTCTCCACCCTCATCCCTATTCGAACCTTTCTCTTTTTCTTCATAAATTTGTTATTGACATTATTATTCATTTATTCAATTCTTAATTTCCACAACGAGAGAAAATATATTCTAAAAGGAATTCACGCCTAAAGCCATACCACACCATACTACACGTGAGATCTTTATTGTGGTATAATGATAATGTCTATTGTGATTTCCATCACACTCATGAGTAGCTAAACTTCTCTGTTGGGGTTATGGAAGCCGTATGAGATACTATCTAAGGCTATGAGTTTGTGAATTCGTGACACGTATGCTGCTTATATCATTATTCTCTTCATCTTAATCTAAATTCTTTGTGGTTGCAAACTCATAGAATACGCTAGTATAGCATTAACTTGTTCGAAAAAAAAGTTATATGTATGGAAGAGAGATAATGTCAAGGTAATAGGTCACCAACCCCTGTTAAAAAGTTAGTGCCGTAACTGGATTAACCTCTTGGAGAATTTATACCATTAGACACGCTTTAAGCTCGAAAGAGTTAAAGTGAAATTGTCCTTGTTAAGGTCGAAAGACGCTTGGATTTACCATAGAATACAATTCTTTATAAGCACATGCATGTCTAAATTCCGCATAACTCATAGCCAATAGAGACGTATAACTCATAAGGTGGACATAACCCTAACTCTCAATTCTCATTGTTTTACATCTTACCAAACATTCTTTCTTTTTACTTTGCTTATTTCTGTTTTTACTTTACTATTTTGATTTTGTTATTTGCACGTTAAAATCCCCCCTTTTACGAGACTTTCACCAAAAGTCTAATAATCTTTGCTTACTTATTGACCTGCTATTCCCTGTGGGATCAATACCCAACCCAGTTGGGTTATATATTTGACAACGACCGTTTTACACTCTTACAAGAGCTGTAGATTGAGCGTTATCAGTGGATAAACTCAATTAACCTGAGTTATGGGATCTAGGGTTAGTCCTGATGAGGTGCTAAGTATTCAAGATTCAAAAGGTGGTTGGATTTCTTGATAGTTCTGAAGTTTTAATTAACGATTGTTGGTTGCAAACAGTAGACACACCTGCTTGTATTTTCTTAAGAAAGAAATCAAATATAGTAGGATGTGAATTATCAACAGGGACTCGTAAATACTTCATTTAATAATCAGCGTTGTAACAAGGTTGTTTAACCTAAGGTAAAATTTGGGCAGTTAATAGAAAATACCTAAGTCTGAGACGATTAGGGAATTAAACACTTAAGTAGGTCGAGAGACATATAAGCATAACATCGATAAAGATAGCTTGTTATCCTACCTACCGTGAGAATCTTGAACCACTAGTAGCATCATTCAAGTACCAAAATCCCTAGTAAACATAATTCTTGTTTTTCCATAAACTCTTGATTACAAACTGAAACTAAGGTGACCAAAAATTATTTGCTAATCATCAAAAAAAACCATTTTATCTTTTTGTATCATTTATTTGAATTTAACTTGTATCTTTAGTTTCAAACTAGTTTAATCGCCACTCACATTGTTCCCTACGGATTCTACCCTCACTCCAATGTTGGGCAAATATATTAACGACGACGGCCTTGCACTGAATTGACATTTATGTTGAGCGTTATCATGGTTCTATTTCATGTTATGGATATTTTTAGACACTTTAATTTTATTTTTGATATTGGTTATAGCTATGGTTAGGGGCAAGTCCCAATTGAATTTCATTACTCTTTTGGTTAGTCTTTGTGGTAATTCTATAGGTTGGAATAGGCGGGATCGGTATAGGTGTCAGCCTTAGCATTGGTATTAGTATTGAGGTTGGCATCATCAGATATAATTTCTCACTGTTCCATCATATTTTATTTTGGAATTAATTATACTATGTTTTTGAATATCCTTGGTTATGGCCTGGTTTATGGCTCTTGTTTTGGTATGTTTTGGCATGGTTTGATTATTGGTATGGGATAGTTGGACTCAGTTGGGTTAAACGCGATTGTGATCTTATTCTTTAGTCTTTATGTGATTTGTTACACTATCTTGGTACATGCTCAAAATTCAGCCAACTCAGGATAGGTGGCTAGAGGTTGGGTTAGGTAATGGGGGTGGTCTCTGGTCCTTATCGGACTTAGGATGCCTATTAAAATAAGGTTCGGAGGCAGGTCATGGCAGGTTACTCCTTTGATTAATGACTAGTCATGTAAAATTTGTTGTTAATTTTCCTTAATGGGAGTTATATAGCTAAGTCGTAAAGATGTGGGTCTTGGGTTACTTATACTAGAAACTCATGTTTACAGACATGAGGTTTTGTCTTGATGACCGTGTGCACAGTTCACTCTATTGATATATATTTGTATCTTAGATTGACATGGGGTTGGGGTATTTCCTGGTCTTCCTTGATACCTCCGATTCATGTGGCTCACATACACTGGGCCCTTGTAGCAGGGGAGTTGAACCCATATAGCCTGTGGATGCCCTTTTTATGACAGTTGAGATACATAGTCCAGGATAATGTTTTATTATCATGCTAAATCTTGTTCCATACCCCAGCATCTATTATATATATGTATGCATGCATGTGAACATATATAGTGAGTTTGAAATTGAACTTTTGACTGACACCATTTTATCCCTTTCCTGAGTTACATATTTGTGCTCATCCCACAAATTGTCTCTGGATGATGTATCCCCATGCGATGCAAGGTCTGAAGGCAATTCTACTTTTCCTCCATAGTGTTAGATGGATCTTCTCAGTTCGTTAGTCATTTGTGGTGAAGTGGTGAGCTTTTATTTTTTGGAAGACTTAATCATTCCATCGATATCTATTCATACACAAAAATCAAAGAGTTCACATTAACATTATCATTGTTATTGTCATTATCAGAGTCGGGGGCATGTCCCAAGATTTGGTTGTTTTCAGAGGTAGCGGTATGGATTGTGGACAGCTTACCCTCCCCAAACCCCACTTTATAGGAATACTCTGGGTTTGTTATTGTTGTTGTTGTTATATTTTCAAAATTTAGCTATTACTAGGCATGTTGTGATCTATTTGACTAGGCAATAGCGGTGGTATCCTATCCTCAGTGGACTTGATATACCCATCATGGCCAGTCCTTGGTTCGGGTTGTGACACATCAACTCTAGAACTTTTTTAGGCTAGAGGGACCATTAGCTCAGATCCCAAGGCTTCAGACACATTTTGGGCTATTGGACGGATTATATGATATATGGAACTATAGGCATGGGCCTCTACATTTAGTTAAAACAGTGTAAGATGAAAGTTTTGATCATTCCATTGAGTTTGAAACATCAAATTTGGTATGGTAACATAATTGTTTTGCACGTACGGGGTTCCAAAGGAATCCCAAGTACCCAATTGGAGTCCATTTTTTACTTAGAAAATTCTGAGGCATCAGGTTTCTAATGCAACCACTTAAGCGATCATCACATATGCGACATAGTGTTTCTTAAGTGACCTTGACAGTTAGGTCAAGGACTTCTTAAGCAATGTTTTTTATCAACTTAAGCAGGCAGCACTTAAGTGTCCTGGGAGTCGCTATAGTGACACCCGACCCTCTAGTGCCAGATTTCTTAATCGATCATTGAGCCGCTTAAGTGGCTATCACTTAAGCGGCAAGGGTCTCTTAAGTGGTTGTCACTTAAGTGATAAAGTTCGCTTAAGTGGCACCAGATGGATTTAAATCCCTTTTTCACCACCCGATTCTCCACCATTTCATCCACCATATTCACATTAAATTAAGAGATCAACGAGAGGAAAAGGTGGAAAATCTTAAATAGAAGCTAAGGTAAGATAGCCTACCTTTTCTTGGTCATTTCCCATTAATTTATGCCTCAATTTCCATCATAATTTAACGTAAATACTTAGAAATTTTGTCTAAAATTCATTGACTTTAAGGGTTGATCTTAAACCTAATTTACTCTCCATATGTACTTAACATTTAAGCAAACATTTCTTATCCTTTGAGGGACCTCGTGATGGATTTAGTTTTGGATTCTTCTTGCATGCTCTGTGGGCTCATTCTTGACCCAAATTTTGACCTGACCCTTAGTATTGAAGTATGGGTCTCATTTTACTCCTAATGATGTATGAATTATTATTTTTGTGGTCTGGATGTATTTTGGGATCGTAGAGCAAAGACAGACAATTTTGGGGGCGATTCAAGGATTTGTGGTTGGACATCCATGTAGGCTTCTATCTACTCTTACTAGTAAGATGGTGTATTATATATGTTGCATGTTAAAATTGGGATGTTAGGATATGATTATGGGTAGACCATATTGATTATGCCTAATTTATGAGTTTGTGAGATAGAAGGGTAATTGACCCTTAAGCTAAAATACTAATTATGCTTCTAGGATCCTATTACCATGGGTTTCTTGCATGTTAGGCATAATTAAGACTAATGAACCTGTAGTATAATCTTTACTACTTTATTTCATAAATTTTGATGGTTTCCCTAATTGTGAATAGTAATGTCGGATATGCATTATTGGGCCGAGGGCCATGACTATGGTATTGGTTATATTCGGGGAGGTAATTTATCCATCTAAAGGATGTGGTTGTAGTTTACATATATTTAGATACTTATAATCTTATTGTTTGAATACTGGTGATAATGTGCATAGATTTGGTACATTCATGATCACTAAATATGTAAATATACTATTCCAACTAAAAATATTATTTTACTACTGTTTTTTTAAAAAAATTATTCCTACTTTTCATTTTTAAAATGGATTCTTTTATAATGGTAATCGTACCATCTTAATGGATATCTTATGAGCCTTTAACACTAATATGATATTTTAGATATTTAACCAAGATAGATTCTGGTCCATAATTTTTCTATTACTCTCTACCTTAGTTGAGAGAGACATTCTGACCCTTTCTATGTTTTTATGATGATTTAGTCCCAAAGATAACCCCAACAATAGATTTATAGACCCACATTCTTATAGCCATGGCTTGAGGCTGTGCATTCTTATATATATATATATATATATATATATATATATATATATATATATATTCACACATCTTTGGTATTGGATAAGTAGATGATGATGATTATAGTTATTGAAAATCCTGGATTGGGACCAGGTTGATGTATATGGGTACTCCCGACCCCCCAAGGGACCCCTTCATCCATGGACCATCATGCTGGAGAAGAGAGGTTTTTGTAGATCCTTTCTTTGTGAGACATCGAGTGTGAGAAGGTGTATAAACTAGGTTACCTTATGGTACTTGGATTTGTTATGGTATTATGGATTTACCTTATATTCATCTTTGCATCCATATTTTCTATCACCAGTATACACCTATATCTATTAGCCTTATGGGGGTTGCATAGATATAGGTGATGAGTATTGCTTATGGTGTGTTGTGTCTTGATTGGACCTTTCATTTTACAAGGCTCGGTTTAGGTAGTGTTTGTTCGAGCTAGACAATTACTTTATATTGTTATAGTTATGATGGTTAGATCATGACATATTGATTATTTAATTGATACTAAGATTCGAGGTATGAATCTGATTTGTTTCTCTTATGGTTATTTTATCATGCATGATTATTCCATAGTTAGGCATTATGGTTTTAGACCCTTTTTATGTTAGCACTAGTTCTTGTGATGATTAGGAGGCCTTGAACTGCTTGTATCGGACTACCGATAGAAAGAAAGGAAAAATGCAAAATAAATATAATAAAAGACTAATATATATATATATATAACTATCCCAAAACCTAGTGAAATTAGTACAAGAGCTTTTAATATAGTAATAAGATTACAAAATAAAGTACTAGATAAATATACAGGTATGCTTATCACATGTTGGTTTGTTGTATGATTAATACTATCGTTGTTTTATCTTAAGATTAGTGTTACTCTTGATAGTACCTACTATGCTTATAGAGGCTAGGTTGGGTTATTTTCCTTATTGATTATGCCTTCTAGGCTTATGGAGGCTCAATTAGGTTATAGTTACACTTTATTCTGCATTCAAGTACTTATTTTAACTATAAATTGCATTTGCTCAAACATTCTACTTTTCCATTTTTGGTCCATTATTTTTGATTTTTAGTACACTCTCTCACATAATATATGTTTTTACTATAATTTAGCTCTGGCGGACTATGATGCCTACTGAGTATCCATATTTTTGGTACTCATACTATACTTCTTCATCTTCTTTGTAATACTGATCTAAGTACAAGTCACCGTCGTTGATGTTGTCCTCAAGTTATGCTACATTTTGGATCTAGGGTGAGATTTTAGAGTTTGAAGTTGATCCACCTTCTTCTATGATTTTTGGATATTTTTTTGTATATTTTGAGAATGTACTGTATATCGAGCACTGTCTTTTACACTATTGTTTATTTAGTGGCTCATGTACAAACTTTCCATGTCTTTGGGGAAACTATTTTTGTATATTTTGTCTTTGTCCTTCTATTGTACAACATTTTTATATATGTATATCCTAACTTTTATTTTTCTTAGTACCTCAATTATATGTTTGTTTGATTTATTATCTAATTTTCGGTAGGTTAGCCCATTACTTGCTATTTTGGGCTATGGCTTGGCTTAATTACTAGTGGGTTAAAGTTAGTGCCATCAAGATTCAAGAAATTGGGCAATGAAAAGTTGTATTTTTAGAAAGGGACATGTGAGGTTTCTCCCCCTCTTTTCTCTTGATTCAAAACCATCAACAAATCCTCGTATTATTAGCCAAGTCGATACACTATAAGTTATGAATGAATTGTAGATATTTTAAATGATTAGACACTAGAATTCATGTTCGCATTCCTCCTATACTTCCTACAAATTGTAGTACACATGATGTGAAGATAGATTGCTAGTGATTTGAGGTGGATTTATGCACCTCAATGTTCTTTTATCTAGGATTATTTAGCTTAGTTTAGAAGACTTCTCTTGTGCTTAATGAGTAACTCTCGGTATAAATGAGAACCTAGGTGTTATTTTTTGTAAATTTAATGTTCAAATTGTTTTCATAGTGAATCTGGCATCAAAACACCAAGTTAAGAATTAAAGGACAAAAGATAGTACTCTTAGCTTGAGCTATAGCCTTTACTAGTTTATTGTCTTGAGTTGTATGTTCGTTTGAACTATAATATGTGGTGTTTGATTCTTTAGGAATATTATTTAGTTGAACATGATTATAAATGGATGTTAAACAAGTTGTAAATCAAGAGGAAACAACACCAAAAAGCATGGAATGGATGGACAAAAGCATGGGACAAACTTGGACCAAAGTCGGACATTTTAAAGTGCTTGGCGTGCCATACTTCCTAGGTTCTAAGATAAGGTTGTGGAATTCCCTTGGAAACTTTTTGGATGAAAAATTCCAGTATTCCTCCATATTTTGGCATGCCACTATTCCTACATGGTGTGATAGTAGCATGGAACACCCTTAAGACAAAATCGGCAATTGTTGTCCAAGTATAAATAGGACACGTAGTTAATAGCTTGGACGACCTTAAGACTTCAAGGGAGCTTGTATAACACTTTAATTAGGGTTTTAATATATTTACTTTAGTTTGTTTATGAATTTTAATATGGATTATGCTAATGTGATTCTTGTTACGTCTATAAGCAGCTAAACACCTTTTTTCGGGGTTAAGGCCAAGAACATGAGTACTATTGTTTGGAATTGAATTGGTTATGGTTTTTCATCATAATTGGTTGTTTATTTATACTTTTTATTACTATTTTAAGGTATTATGGACCTTGAATACTGCTATAACTCTATTGTGAACCTGAAAGGATGAATGGTAAAGTAGAACTTAGGATGAATAAAATAGGATTGTAATCATCATAGAATGATGTTAAGATTTACACTTAGGATAGGAATATACTTAAGTGTTTTGTTTGTTTTAAGCACGGAATGTATACGAAAACATTTAACTTAGTTCTCGCATCCCCACTCAATTATATAGTTGTGGGTGTAAGTTATATAATTGATTAAAGGTTCGGAAGACCATAGTTATAGTATAGACTCCATGAACTAACAACCAAGATAAATGACCTAACTAATGAAGTTCTATAACATAGTATGATTGTTCTCAGTTCCTTGAACTTGTCCTTTTACCATTGATTGTTCAAGCTATTTGCATTATCGTATTGTTTAGTTTACGGTTACTTATAAATTACAAAATTTTTTAGTTATGTAGCACTTGATTAATCTCATTAGTGAACCATTCTTTGATAGTTGTTAAAATAATCCTCAGAGGGATAGATATTTAGCTTTTTATAAGGCCACTGTATTACTTGGTGAGACCACATATACTTGCATGTGCACTTGGACTTAATAGTTTTTTGAAGACATTGTTAGGGACTTATAATATGGCAACCATCATAGTTTTAGCTCTACTTTTTAATTTCTTTTATGCTTTTCACTTGGTCTTGGTTTCTAAATTTGCAGGCACCAGGTTAACAGGCTAGTAAGCTGGAAAGGAATAGGGAGTATGTTGAACTAGACCTCAAGCCCGAGCAACGCTTTCACTAACAGATGAGACAAAAAGTCATTCTCTACGTATCATACAAATTCATAAGGAACATGAAATTTCTGATCCCATAGTTTAGAATCCACCAGATTGCAGGATAGTTTGTGAAGTAGCAATCCTACTTGGGATGGATGTGACCTATTCCACTGGAAGACCGGATCCTGTAGGTAGATTTTTATTGAAGCAGAATATGGTGCAGCTTCTTCACATTAGTGGACAGTTTACCAGGATATCCCATGAAGATCCACAAGTCCACTTTCAAAACATCCTGGAAGACAGTGACAAATTGATCTCTATAGGCGTGTCAACTGATTATGTGAGGTTGACACTCTTACCCTTCTCACTTTTGGGGGAAGAAAATAAGTGTTTGAACTTTGAGCCAGCAGGTTCAATCACAACTTGGGATGACTTAGATCGGAAGTTCCTCATCTACTTTTTCCCATCTTTCAAGACTGCAAAACTACACAGTAAGATTTTAACCTTCAAGTAAGGGCTAGATAAGAATCTATACCATGCTTGGCAGGGATTCGAGCCTCTTCTTTGGGACTGTCCAAATCACCAATAGTCCAATAAAGTACTAGATTCAGCTACAAATGGTCAAGCTTTGGAAAAGACATATGATGAGCTATATACCTTATTGAATTAGATTGCCCAAGAAAAATCCACATTGGCATGGTGATACCTCAAGAAGTTTGGTGAAAAGGTTGCAGGTATAATTAAAGTTAATAGCATCACTCCCATGGTCGCGCAACTTTTAGCTATGAAGAATCAGATGATGACTCAATTCATAAAGTTGGGTGTGTAACAAACTCACTCATAGGTCAACATAGTGTAGCAAGATCTGGTATGGTGTGAGATTTATGGCATCAGTGGCCACTCTGCAAATATATGAGGTGCCAATCCCAAGTCCATCAACTTTGTATGCAATACACAAAATCCAAATTATAGTAATGCCTACCATCAAAAGTGGAAGACTCAACTAATTTATCCTTTGGGCAACAACCCACAATAGCAGTTTCAACAGCAGCATAATACTTAGGCCAGTAACATTGAAGAGAGTTTGAAAAATATTTTGGCCAACCAAGAAAGATGGTATCTAAAATAAAAAATTAGCAAATTACACAGAAATAGTTAGAAAAGCAAGTGGGGAAACTTGTGTAGGCATAGAATACAGGGTCTCAAGGTATTTTGCAAAGTGATAATAAACCTACAAAACAAGTAATAGAATAACTTTAAAGAGTGGTAAAAAGATTAATGACATGACTCTAAAGAAAAATAAGGAGGTAGATAAAGATTTGGTTCCTCAACCGATTGAAAATAGAGTTATTGATAATTTGGGAAAGTTTAAGAACCCTAAAACAAAAGCTGTTGAGAAAGAAAGACCACCACCACCATTCGCACAGCGATTCAAGAAAGCAAAAAAGGATGCATGCTTCTAGAATTTATTTGACATATTCAGAGAACTTTACATTAACCTTTATTTTTTAGATATTTTGCAGGAAATGACCAAGTATGATAAGTACTTAAAGGATATAGTGACTAATAAGTTAAATCTGTAGGATATAGCAACGATGGGATTGATAGAGGAGTGCAACTCTGTGGTAGTGAAAGAAATGTCAAAAAGGCTTAAGGACCCATGGAGTTTCACCCTTTCTATACAGATTGGTGACAATGAAGCAGTTCACTCCTTGTGTGATTTGGGGCAAGTATAAATTTGATGCCTCTGTCCATGTTCAAAACTCTTGGGTTGGTCGAGCCAAGACCATGCCCATTGAGGCTGCAATTACTAAACAGGACCATATTTAAACTTAATGAAATAATGGAGAATGTACTCATAAAGATTCGTAAGTTTGTAATTCCTATTGATTTTATTGTTTTGGATTATGATGCGTACTTGCCATGTCTCGAGTTGGGGGTCTATCGAAAACAGCCTTTCTACTTCTTTAGAGGTAGAAGTATGGACTGTATATATCTTACCCTCCCCATACCTTACTATGTGGGAATACACTGGGTTTGTTATTGTTGTTGTTGGATTACGATGCATATTATAGTGTACTAATTATTCTGGGACGTCCATTCTTATCCATGGGAGGAGCATTGATAGACATAAGAGAGGTCATTCTCACAATGAGAATGGATGATGAAAAGGTGGTTTTCAAAGTTTATAATCCACTTAATACACCTTTCCACTACAAAGATTTGTGTATGATTATAGTAATAAAAGTGGATAATTGTAGGGTGGTAGAAACTAAGCCACCAAAGACCTCTTTAAATAGTCTCATTGAGTTTCCTGAGCCACCACCTAAGCCCAAAGTTATGATGATTGATGAGCCTAAAAAGGATATTGTTGAAAAAGTTATTGACCTAGAGAATTCACACTCAAGAGTTCAGAATCAAATAAGAAGATGGCCTCCAAGTAGAAGTAAAATGATGAAGGGCTTTGGTTGGGTAGTGATAATGGGTTGTGCCATAATACTACATCAGGTGCTACTTAGGAGGAAACCCAAGTTAAGGTAGGTATTTTAGTTTTTACTTTACGTGATGTTTGTTTTTGTTGGGTCACAGGTTGATGGGAGTCTGAGTACCGAAAATCTAAGCTAAAGAACATGATAGATTCTAAGTGTGGGGGTACCTTTACCTTCTTGATATTTAAGGTTGCTTCTATCTATGCCTATAGGCCTTAGGGAGTATTTCTATATCTAATTTTAGGTTTACTTTGGGGAAAAGGTAAGTTTTAAGTGTAGGGTAGGGAAATTTCTATGGTTTCTGGTGAAATGCTGCACTTGGGTCTTAGTTTTAGTTGTTTTCTTTGTTGGTTTTGGGTTAAATTTGAAAAAATTGAAAAATTAAAAAAAAATCTTTGTAGTTTTTAGTTTATGAGTGTTAGTTGAGTAGGTGCACACTTCACCAACCCCATGGATGTTCTTTTCAGTTCTTTTCCATAGGGCTCCCTTTGAACCCAATATCCTTTTTTTAGGAGTAAATTTGAATTTATTTTTCGATTTGGATAAGTTAGATGTACTTGTTGGTGTTATGTGTGATCACATGATGCAAGTGTTTTGTGTGTAAAATCATGTTGTTTGTATGAATTACTACTTTTGAGACTCCTAGGATCTAGTTTATGACTCTCGTATGTTGTTGACTTAATATTTAATTCATGATATTATTTTGTTGAGAGTCTATGATGATCCTACTTGAGTTGAGCATGTGCCTTGTGTGAAGCAAGGTTTTGTGTATTCCTTGTTGTATTTAATGTCTAGAACTTATCTGGTGTGTGTAAAGAGATAAAAAGAGTGTGGGTCTAGGAGATAATATAGGCATTTTTTTTATAGCCATGTTTTATACCCTCTTTTACCTACCCTTGTGCATATTAATAGTTAACCCCGTTGAGCCTTTAGCTTATTTTCTTTGTGAGCTTCATATGTAGCCTAACTCTCTTTTTTTTATTAGATCTTAATATTATCCCAAGCCCCTAAGTGATTTAGTTAAAAATTAATTGAGTTAAGAAGTTGAAATACAAGTAGGTAAAAGGTAAAAGTGTCTCCCAAAACATAGCTATTGGTGTTAAGAATTGACGTGTGTTGAGGTTGGAAGTTGTGTATGGAAAATAAAAATGATTGTTCAAAATTGAATAATGTATTGAATAGAATACTCACTTCCATAATTTATGTGTATTAGTTTAATGAGATGGGAAAAAACAAAAGATATCTGTGAAATTAGATGAGGTGAAAAGTTTTGTTGTTAGAAGTTAATATTAAGGTATATGTGATGTATTAAAGCATTTAGGAAGGATAGTCGCTATTCTAGGCCAAAATAGTTCCTACTATCCCTTAGCCTAAATTACAACCCTTAAAGACCTATTTGATCCTAAATCTTTACAGTCTGATATTAGTGGAATAGTACACTAATGGAAGCCTATGGTTCATCATGTGTAACTTGTGAATTCTTTGTGAGTGTGAGAGTAATTTGATTCTTAAACAAATTCTAATGATAATTGTGTCTATGTGAGTGATTATGGGAAACTCTCTAGTTGTGAGGGCACATGTTTGATAATAGTTGGGTGATTTGTATGATCTCTTTGGTTGAGGAATATGCATGAGTTTTCCAACTAGGTAAGTCAATTCTTGAGGTTATGATATTTTGAAGTAGTGTTCATAAGCTTTCAATTGTGAGTACAACATGCCTAGTGTAAGAATATGAATTTGGTGTAGTTATTGTAGTGATAGATTTAATATCATGCCTGTTGTGGAAGTGTGGAGTTTTCCCTGATTATAATGCTTAGATTAAAGTGTTTTTTGAAGATAAACAAGGCTTTAAGCGTGGGCTGATGATTTGAGGTGGATTTATGCACCTCAGTGTTGTTATCTAGGCTAATTTAATTTATTTTAGAGGACTTCTCTTATGCTTAATGAGTAATTATTGGTATAAATAAACACTAAGTGTTATGTTGTGTAAATTTAGTGTTCAAAGTGTGCTCATAGATAATTTGTAGTCAAAACACCAAGTTAATAATCAAGGTACAAAATCTAGTACTCTTATCTTAAGCTATGGCCTTTATTAGTTCATTGTCTTGAGTTGTATGTTGTTTTGAGCTCTAATGTGAGGTGTTTGATGTTGTAGAATTCTTTGTTATTGATAATGATGATAAATTGATGATAAAAAGCATGTAAATAAAGGGGGTAAACACCAACAAGCATGAAATGTATGGACAAAAGCAAGGGACAAACTTGAACAAAAGTTGGACATTTTAAAGTTCTTGTCATTCCACACTGTCTAGGTGCCACAATAAGGCCTTGGAACACCTTTGGATACTTTATGGATAAAAAATTCCTTGTTCCTCCATATTTTGGCATTTCACTCTACCTACATGGTGCGATATTGGTGTGGCACTCCCTTTACTAAAAATCGGCAATTGTTGTCCAAGAATAAATAGGACACTTAGTTGATATATTAGAAGACCTTGGACAACCTTGGCACTTGAAGGGAGGATGGAGAACATTTCAATTAGGGTTTTTATCTCTTTAATTTAGTTTGTTTAGCGATTTTAACATGGATTATACTATTGTGATTCTTAGTACGTCTATGAGTGGCTAAACACCCTTTTTGGGGATTAAGGCCAAGAACATAAGTACTATGTTTTGAATTGATTTGGTTATGGTTGTTCATAATTATAGATTGTTTATTTATCCTTGTTACTATTTTAAGGCTTCATTACCCTTGGATTACATGATATTACTCTATTGTGAACCCGGAGGGATGAATGGTATAGTAGAATGTGGGATGAATAGTATAGGTTCGTAATCTTCTTAGAATGATCTTAAGATTTGCACTTAGAATAGGAATATACTTAAGTGCCCAGCTTTGTTCAATTATGGGATGTATAAAAAAGCATTTAACTTAGTTATCACATCCCTGCTCAACAATGTTGTTGTGGGGCTAAGTTAGATAATTTATTAGAGGTTCAGAAGACCATAGTCATAGTATGGACCCCGTGAACCATCAACCAAGACTAACTAAGTTCCATAACATAGTATGACTGTTTGCACTTCCTTGACCCTGGGCTTTTCCAATTGTTTGTTAAAACTTTTACTTTATCTCATTGTTTAGTTTACGGTAACTTATGACTTACAAACTCTTTTGGTTATGTAGCACTTGATTAATATCATTAGTGAACTAAGCTTGGAAAGTTGTTAACACAATTCTCCGAGGGATTGATATTTGGCTATTTATAAGGCCAAGGTATTACTTGGTGAGACCAAGTACACTTGTGTGTGCTCTTGGTGATAACAACTAGTTTACATCTCTTAATCCTAAGAATTTTTTTCCTGATTTTTACTTTTTAGAACTTATTTTCCTACCTAGCTAACTAAACGTGTCCTATATATGAGTACATGGAAGATCAATTTTCTTATAACAAAATTCTTATTGAGTAAATTCATATGCAAAAAATTTAAGCTGTGGTATCTATATAATAAGCTTCAAGATCAATTGAAAACCACATATTTATGGCCACGACAAGTATCAATTATGACTTATAGGATCTAAATTTGAGCATTAACAGATATAATGTTAATAATGGGCCATCAAAAGGAAGAGGTGCTTCCTCTAAGACTGCTTTGCTTAGTCGCGTAGAGTAACAGGTATAAATTTAAATTAATTATGCTTTACACTTATTCAAAACACAAGTAAAGATCTAATAATGAGAACACGCTAATATCAACCTTAATGGAGTATAATCTGCTAGTGGACTCAACTCGATGATTTTTGCGTTTACCATTCTTTCTTCTTGCTACTACCTTGAGTGGTAATTCATGGAGATAAATAGGGTAGAGAATGTCAGCGACTGAACTAAGTGGATCTTGGTGGAATTGACCACATGGTCTAAATGCTGGCTATTAAGTTTAGGAAGCCTTTTCTATAGAAATCAATAAGCTAGGTATTGATGAAAAATAAGTTACTCCCCCAGTTCTTCCCTTTTTCCTATTT